>CM042690.1:73264494-75988520 GCA_023614405.1 Avena insularis
CTCCGCTTGAGCTAAATTTCTATGGCTTATCGAGCATTCTAAGAGATAAAATATTGCATCCGATTTCATCGGCTTCGCCAGTTTTGAACTTTGTAAGATTTTCGTTGTAAAATCGCTAGCAAACTGAGTTATCTTAGAGAAGAAAAGGCAATACATGTTCTCCTAGCCACATCCTCCATATCGCGACTATATCGCAAGAAGATTCTAGGCTTAGAGTGCTAATATCCTAGATTGAGGCACCGGCCCAACTTCCATAGTGTCCTCGCATGGTTTTGAGTTTGTATTGTTCCTATGGATTAGTAATCACCCATAACAACAATTGTCACCTTAATGTCACATTGAACACACTGCTTCGGTAAAACGGTTGCCAACCAATATACGAAATCGCTTTGAGCTAAATTTTATGGCAATCGATATCTACATAAAATATTGCATCCGAATTTCACTGGCTTCGCCAGTTTTGAACTTTGTAAGATTGTCAAAATCGCTAGCAAACTGGAGTTATCTTAGAGAAGAAAAGGCAATACATGTCTCAAGGCCACATCCTCCATATCATGGACTATATCGCAAGAAGATTCTAGGCTTAGAGTGCTAATATCCTAGATTGAGGCACCGCTCAACTTCCATAGTGTCCTGGCATGGTTTTGAGTTTGTATTGTTCCTATGGATTAGTAATCACCCATAACAACAATTGTCACCTTAATGTCACATTGAACACACTGTTTCGTAAACGGTTGCCAAATCCGCATACGAGCTCCGCTTGAGCTAAATTTTATGGCGATCGATATCTACATAAAATATTGCATCCGAATTTCATCGCTTCGCCAGTTTTGAACTTTGTAAGATTGTCAAAATCGCTAGCAAACTGGAGTTATCTTAGAGAAGAAAAGGCAATACATGTCTCAAGCGCCACATCCTCCATATCGCGGACTATATCGCAAGAAGATTCTAGGCTTAGAGTTCTAATATCCTAGATTGAGGCACCGGCTCAACTTCCATAGTGTCCTCGCATGGTTTTGAGTTTGTATTGTTCCTATGGATTAGTAATCACCCATAACAACAATTGTCACCTTAATGTCACATTGAACACACTGTTTCGTAAAACGGTTGCCAAATCCGCATACGAGCTCCGCTTTGAGCTAAATTTTATAGCGATCGATATCTACATAAAATATTGCATCCGAATTTCACCGCTTCGCCAGTTTTGAACTTTGTAAGATTGTCAAAATCGCTAGCAAACTGGAGTTATCTTAGAGAAGAAAAGGCAATACATGTCTCCTCAAGCGCCACATCCTCCATATCATGGACTATATCGCAAGAAGATTCTAGGCTTAGAGTGCTAATATCCTAGATTGAGGCACCGGCTCAACTTCCATAGTGTCCTCGCATGGTTTTGAGTTTGTATTGTTCCTATGGATTAGTAATCACCCATAACAACAATTGTCACCTTAATGTCACATTGGAACACACTGCTTCGGTAAAACGGTTGCCAAATCCGATACGAGCTCGCTTGAGCTAAATTTTATAGCGATCGATATCTACATAAAATATTGCATCCGATTTCATCGCTTCGCCAGTTTTGAACTTTGTAAGATTGTCAAAATCGGCTAGCAAACTGGAGTTATCTTAGAGAAGAAAAGGCAATACATGTCTCTCAAGCGCCACATCCTCCATATCGTGGACTATATCGCAAGAAGATTCTAGGCTTAGAGTGCTAATATCCTAGATTGAGGCACCGGCTCAACTTCCATAGTGTCCTGGCAGGGTTTTGAGTTTGTATTGTTCCTATGGATTAGTAATCACCCATAACAACAATTGTCACCTTAATGTCACATTGAACACACTGCTTCGGTAAAAACGTTGCCAACCAAGATACGAGTTCGCTTGAGCTAAATTTTATAGCGATCGATATCTACATAAAATATTGCATCCGAATTTCATCGGCTTCGCCAGTTTTGAACTTTGTAAGATTGTCAAAATCGCTAGCAAACTGGAGTTATCTTAGAGAAGAAAAGGCAATACATGTCTCTGAAGGCCACATCCTCCATATCATGGACTATATCGCAAGAAGATTCTAGGCTTAGAGTGCTAATATCCTAGATTGAGGCACCGGCTCAACTTCCATAGTGTCCTGGCATGGTTTTGAGTTTGTATTGTTCCTATGGATTAGTAATCACCCATAACAACAATTGTCACCTTAATGTCACATTGAACACACTGCTTCGTAAAACGGTTGCCAAATCCAAGATAGTCCGCTTGAGCTAAATTTATAGCGATCGATATCTACATAAAATATTGCATCCGAATTTCATCGCTTCCAGCTTTTGAACTTTGTAAGATTGTCAAAATCGCTAGCAAACTGGAGTTATCTTAGAGAAGAAAAGGCAATACATGTCTCCTCAAGCCACATCCTCCATATCGCGGACTATATCGCAAGAAGATTCTAGGCTTAGAGTGCTAATATCCTAGATTGAGGCACCGGCTCAACTTCCATAGTGTCCCGCATGGTTTTGAGTTTGTATTGTTCCTATGGATTAATAATCACCCATAACAACAATTCTCACCTTAATGTCACATTGGAACACACTGCTTCGTAAAACGTTGCCAACCATACATGAGCTCCGCTTGAGCTAAATTTTATAGCGATCGATATCTACATAAAATATTGCATCCGAATTTCATCGGCTTCGCCAGTTTTGAACTTTGTAAGATTGTCAAAATCGTTAGCAAACTAGAGTTATCTTAGAGAAGAAAAGGCAATACATGTCTCTGAAGGCCACATCCTCCATATCATGGACTATATCGCAAGAAGATTCTAGGCTTAGAGTGCTAATATCCTAGATTGAGGCACCGGCTCAACTTCCATAGTGTCCTGCATGGTTTTGAGTTTGTATTGTTCCTATGGATTAGTAATCACCCATAACAACAATTGTCACCTTAATGTCACATTGGAACACACTGCTTCGTAAAACGGTTGCCAAATCAGACACGAGTCTGCTTGAGCTAAATTTTATAGCGATCGATATCTACATAAAATATTGCATCCGAATTTCATCGCTTCGCCAGTTTTGAACTTTGTAAGATTGTCAAAATCGGCTAGCAAACTGGAGTTATCTTAGAGAAGAAAAGGCAATACATGTCTCTCAAGGCCACATCCTCCATATCATGGACTATATCGCAAGAAGATTCTAGGCTTAGAGTGCTAATATCCTAGATTGAGGCACCGGCTCAACTTCCATAGTGTCCTGGCATGGTTTTGAGTTTGTATTGTTCCTATTGATTAGTAATCAACCATAAAAACAATTGTCACCTTAATGTCACATTGAACACACTGCTTTGGTAAAACGGTTGCCAACCGATACGAGCTCTGCTTGAGCTAAATTTTATAGCGATCGATATCTACATAAAATATTGCATCCAATTTCATCGCTTCGCCAGTTTTGAACTTTGTAAGATTGTCAAAATCGGCTAGCAAACTGGAGTTATCTTAGAGAAGAAAAGGCAATACATGTCTCTCAAGGCCACATCCTCCATATCGCGACTATATCGCAAGAAGATTCTAGGCTTAGAGTGCTAATATCCTAGATTGAGGCACCGGCTCAACTTCCATAGTGTCCTGGCATGGTTTTGAGTTTGTATTGTTCCTATGGATTAGTATTCACCCATAACAACAATTGTCACCTTAATGTCACATTGAACACACTGCTTTGGTAAAACGGTTGCCAACCGATACGAGTTCGCTTGAGCTAAATTTTATAGCGATCGATATCTACATAAAATATTGCATCCGAATTTCACTGGCTTCGCTTTTGAACTTTGTAAGATTGTCAAAATCGGCTAGCAAACTGGAGTTATCTTAGAGAAGAAAAGGCAATACATGTCTCAAGGCCACATCCTCCATATCGCTGGACTATATCGCAAGAAGATTCTAGGCTTAGAGTGCTAATATCCTAGATTGAGGCACCGGCTCAACTTCCATAGTGTCGGCATGGTTTTGAGTTTGTATTGTTCCTATGGATTAGTAATCACCCATAACAACAATTGTCACCTTAATGTCACATTGGAACACACTGTTTCGTAAAACGGTTGCCAAATCGACATTGAGCTCCGTTTGAGCTAAATTTTATAGCGATCGATATCTACATAAATTATTGCATCCGAATTTCACTGGCTTCGCCAGTTTTGAACTTTGTAATATTGTCAAAATCAGCTAGCAAACTGGAGTTATATTAGAGAAGAAAAGGCAATACATGTCTCTGAAGCCTCACATCCTCCATATCGTGGACTATATCGCAAGAAGATTCTAGGCTTAGAGTGCTAATATCCTAGATTGAGGCACCAGGCTCAACTTCCATAGTGTCCTGGCATGGTTTTGAGTTTGTATTGTTCCTATGGATTAGTAATCACCCATAACAACAATTGTCACCTTAATGTCACATTGAACACACTGCTTCGTAAAACGGTTGCCAAATCCAGATATACGAGCTCGCTTGAGCTAAATTTTATAGCGATCGATATCTACATAAAATATTGCATCCGAATTTCATCGGCTTCGCCAGTTTTGAACTTTGTAAGATTGTCAAAATCGCTAGCAAACTGGAGTTATCTTAGAGAAGAAAAGGCAATACATGTCTCAAGGCCACATCCTCCATATCATGGACTATATCGCAAGAAGATTCTAGGCTTAGAGTGCTAATATCCTAGATTGAGGCACCCGGCTCAACTTCCATAGTGTCCTGGCATGGTTTTGAGTTTGTATTGTTCCTATGGATTAGTAATCACCCATAATAACAATTGTCACCTTAATGTCACATTGAACACACTGCTTCGGTAAAACGGTTGCCAACCGATACGAGTTCGCTTGAGCTAAATTTTATAGCGATCGATATCTACATAAAATATTGCATCCGAATTTCATCGCTTCGCCAGTTTTGAACTTTGTAAGATTGTCAAAATCGCTAGCAAACTGGAGTTATCTTAGAGAAGAAAAGGCAATACATGTCTCTCAAGGCCACATCCTCCATATCGGACTATATCGCAAGAAGATTCAAGGCTTAGAGTGCTAATATCCTAGATTGAGGCACCGAGCTCAACTTCCTTTGTGTCCTGGCATGGTTTTGAGTTTGTATTGTTCCTATGGATTAGTATTCACCCATAACAACAATTGTCACCTAAATGTCACATTGGAACACACTGCTTCGTAAAACGGTTGCCAACCAGATACGAGCTCGCTTGAGCTAAATTTTATAGCGATCGATATCTACATAAAATATTGCATCCGAATTTCATCGCTTCGCCAGTTTTGAACTTTGTAAGATTGTCAAAATCGCTAGCAAACTGGAGTTATCTTAGAGAAGAAAAGGCAATACATGTCTCAAGCGCCACATCCTCCATATCATGGACTATATCGCAAGAAGATTCTAGGCTTAGAGTGCTAATATCCTAGATTGAGGCACCGGCTCAACTTCCATAGTGTCCTCGGCATGGTTTTGAGTTTGTATTGTTCCTATGGATTAGTAATCACCCATAACAACAATTGTCACCTTAATGTCACATTGAACACACTGCTTCGGTAAAACGGTTGCCAACCAGATACGAGTTCGCTTGAGCTAAATTTTATAGCGATCGATATCTACATAAAATATTGCATCCGAATTTCACTGCTTCGCCAGTTTTGAACTTTGTAAGATTGTCAAAATCGCTAGCAAACTGGAGTTATCTTAGAGAAGAAAAGGCAATACATGTCTCTCAAGGCCACATCCTCCATATCGCGGACTATATCGCAAGAAGATTCTAGGCTTAGAGTGCTAATATCCTAGATTGAGGCACCGGCTCAACTTCCATAGTGTCCTCGCATGGTTTTGAGTTTGTATTGTTCCTATGGATTAGTAATCACCCATAACAACAATTGTCACATTAATGTCACATTGAACACACTGCTTCGGTAAAACGGTTGCCAAAGCATAATGAGCTCCGCTTGAGCTAAATTTTATAGCGATCGATATCTACATAAAATATTGCATCCGAATTTCACTAGCTTCGCCAGTTTTGAACTTTGTAAGATTGTCAAAATCGCTAGCAAACTGGAGTTATCTTAGAGAAGAAAAGGCAATACATGTCTCTCAAGGCCACATCCTCCATATCGCGACTATATCGCAAGAAGATTCTAGGCTTAGAGTGCTAATATCCTAGATTGAGGCACCGCTCAACTTCCATAGTGTCCTGCATGGTTTTGAGTTTGTATTGTTCCTATGGATTAGTAATCACCCATAACAACAATTGTCACCTTAATGTCACATTGGAACACACTTTTCGGTAAAACGGTTGCCAAATCCGCATACGAGTTCGCTTGAGCTATATTTTATAGCGATCGATATCTACATAAAATATTGCATCCGAATTTCATCGGCTTCGCCAGTTTTGAACTTTCTAAGATTGTGAAAATCCGCTAGCAAAATGGAGTTATCTTAGAGAAGAAGAGGCAATACATGTCTCTCAAGGCCACATCCTCCATATCATGGACTATATCGCAAGAAGATTCTAGGCTTAGAGTGCTAATATCCTAGATTGAGGCACCGGCTCAACTTCCATAGTGTCCTGGCATGGTTTTGAGTTTGTATTGTTCCTCTGGATTTGTAATCACCCATAACAACAATTGTCACCTTAATGTCACATTGAACACACTGCTTCGTAAAACGGTTGCCAACCGCATACGAGTCCGCTTGAGCTAAATTTTATAGCGATCGATATCTACATAAAATATTGCATCCGAATTTCACCGGCTTCGCCAGTTTTGACCTTTCTAAGATTGTCAAAATCGGCTAGCAAAATGGAGTTATCTTAGAGAAGAAAAGGCAATACATGTCTCTCAAGGCCACATCCTCCATATCATGGACTATATCGCAAGAAGATTCTAGGCTTAGAGTGCTAATATCCTAGATTGAGGCACCGGCTCAACTTCCATAGTGTCCTGCATGGTTTTGAGTTTCTATTGTTCCTATGGATTAGTAATCACCCATAACAACAATTGTCACCTTATTGTCACATTGAACACACTGCTTCGTAAAACGGTTGCCAAATCCATACGAGCTCCGCTTGAGCTAAATTTTATAGCGATCGATATCTACATAAAATATTGCATCCGAATTTCACTGCTTCGCCGCTTTTGAACTTTGTAAGATTGTCAAAATCGGCTAGCAAACTGGAGTTATCTTAGAGAAGAAAAGGCAATACATGTCTCAAGGCCACATCCTCCATATCGCGGACTATATCGCAAGAAGATTCTAGGCTTAGAGTGCTAATATCCTAGATTGAGGCACCGGCTCAACTTCCATAGTGTCCTGGCATGGTTTTGAGTTTGTATTGTTCCTATGCATTAGTAATCACCCATAACAACAATTGTCACCTTAATGTCACATTGAACACACTATTTCGTAAAACGGTTGCCAACCAAGACACGAGCTCCGCTTTGAGCTAAATTTTATAGCGATCGATATCTACATAAAATATTGCATCCGAATTTCATCGGCTTCGCCAGTTTTGAACTTTCTAAGATTGTCAAAATCGCTAGCAAACTGGAGTTATCTTAGAGAAGAAAAGGCAATACATGTCTCTCAAGCGCCACATCCTCCATATCGCTGGACTATATCGCAAGAAGATTCTAGGCTTAGAGTGCTAATATCCTAGATTGAGGCACCGGCTCAACTTCCATAGTGTCCTCGCATGGTTTTGAGTTTGTATTGTTCCTTTGGATTAGTAATCACCCATAACAACAATTGTCACCTTAATGTCACATTGAACACACTGCTTTGGTAAAACGGTTGCCAACCGCATACGAGCTCGCTTGAGCTAAATTTTATAGCGATCGATATCTACATAAAATATTGCATCCGAATTTCATCGCTTCAGCTTTTGAACTTTGTAAGATTGCCAAAATCGGCTAGCAAACTGGAGTTATCTTAGAGAAGAAAAGGCAATACATGTCTCCAAGGCCACATCCTCCATATCGCGGACTATATCGCAAGAAGATTCTAGGCTTAGAGTGCTAATATCCTAGATTGAGGCACCGGCTCAACTTCCATAGTGTCCCGGCATGGTTTTGAGTTTGTATTGTTCCTATGGATTAGTAATCACCCATAACAACAATTGTCACCTTAATGTCACATTGAACACACTGCTTCGTAAAACGGTTGCCAAATCCGCATACGAGTTCGCTTGAGCTAAATTTTATAGCGATCGATATCTACATAAAATATTGCATCCGAATTTCATTGGCTTCTCCTGTTTTGAACTTTGAAAGATTGTCAAAATCGGCTAGCAAACTGGAGTTATCTTAGAGAAGAAAAGGCAATACATGTCTCTCAAGGCCACATCCTCCATATCATGGACTATATCGCAAGAAGATTCTAGGCTTAGAGTGCTAATATCCTAGATTGAGGCACCGGCTCAACTTCCATAGTGTCCTCGCATGGTTTTGAGTTTGTATTGTTCCTATGGATTAGTAATCACCCATAACAACAATTGTCACCTTAATGTCACATTGAACACACTGCTTCGTAAAACGGTTGCCAACCGCATACACGAGCTCTGCTTGAGCTAAATTTTATAGCGATCGATATCTACATAAAATATTGCATCCGAATTTCATCGGCTTCGCCAGTTTTGAACTTTGTAAGATTGTCAAAATCGCTAGCAAACTGGAGTTATCTTAGAGAAGAAAAGGCAATACATGTCTCTCAAGGCCACATCCTCCATATCGCTGGACTATATCGCAAGAAGATTCTAGGCTTAGAGTGCTAATATCCTAGATTGAGGCACCGGCTCAACTTCCATAGTGTCCTCGCATGGTTTTGAGTTTGTATTGTTCCTATGGATTAGTAATCACCCATAACAACAATTGTCACCTTAATGTCACATTGGAACACACTGCTTCGTAAAACGGTTGCCAACCGCATACGAGCTCCGCTTGAGCTAAATTTTATAGCGATCGATATCTACATAATATATTGCATCCGAATTTCATCGGCTTCGCCAGTTTTGAACTTTGTAAGATTGTCAAAATCGCTAGCAAACTGGAGTTATCTTAGAGAAGAAAAGGCAATACATGTCTCTCAAGGCCACATCCTCCATATCGTGGACTATATCGCAAGAAGATTCTAGGCTTAGAGTGCTAATATCCTAGATTGAGGCACCGCTCAACTTCCATAGTGTCCTCGGCATGGTTTTGAGTTTGTATTGTTCCTATGGATTAGTAATCACCCATAACAACAATTGTCACCTTAATGTCACATTGAACACACTGCTTCGTAAAACGGTTGCCAACCGCATACGAGCTCCGTTTGAGCTAAATTTTATAGCGATAGATATCTACATAAAATATTGCATCCGAATTTCACTGGCTTCGCCAGTTTTGAACTTTGTAAGATTGTCAAAATCGGCTAGCAAACTGGAGTTATCTTAGAGAAGAAAAGGCAATACATGTCTCTGAAGCGTCACATCCTCCATATCGCGGACTATATCGCAAGAAGATTCTAGGCTTAGAGTGCTAATATCCTAGATTGAGGCACCGGACTCAACTTCCATAGTGTCCTGGCATGGTTTTGAGTTTGTATTGTTCCTATGGATTAGTAATCACCCATAACAACAATTGTCACCTTAATGTCACATTGGAACACACTGCTTCGTAAAACGGTTGCCAAATCCATACGAGTCCGCTTGAGCTAAATTTTATAGCGATCGATATCTACATAAAATATTGCATCCGAATTTCATCGGCTTCGCCAGTTTTGAACTTTGTAAGATTTTCAAAATCGCTAGCAAACTGGAGTTATCTTAGAGAAGAAAAGGCAATACATGTCTCTGAAGCGTCACATCCTCCATATCGCGGACTATATCGCAAGAAGATTCTAGGCTTAGAGTGCTAATATCCTAGATTGAGGCACCGGGCTCAACTTCCATAGTGTCCTGGCATGGTTTTGAGTTTGTATTGTTCCTATGGATTAGTAATCACCCATAACAACAATTGTCACCTTAATGTCACATTGGAACACACTGTTTCGGTAAAACGGTTGCCAAATCCGCAAACGAGCTCCGTTTGAGCTAACTTTTATAGCGTTGGATATCTGCATAAAATATTGCATCCGAATTTCACTGGCTTTGCCAGTTTTGAACTTTGTAAGGTTGTCAAAATCGGCTAGCAGACTGGAGTTATCTTAGAGAAGAAAAGAAAATACATGTCTCTGAAGCGTCACATCCTCCATATCGCGGACTATAGCGCAAGAAGATTCTAGGCTTAGAGTGCTAATATCCTAGATTGAGGCACCAGGCTCAACTTCCATAGTGTCCTGGCATGGTTTTGAGTTTGTATTGTTCCTATGGATTAGTAATCACCCATAACAACAATTGTCACCTTAATGTCACATTGGAACACACTGCTTCGTAAAACGGTTGCCAACCAGATACGAGCTCCGCTTGAGCTAAATTTTATAGCGATCGATATCTACATAAAATATTGCATCCGAATTTCATCGGCTTCGCCAGTTTTGAACTTTGTAAGATTGTCAAAATCGCTAGCAAACTGGAGTTATCTTAGAGAAGAAAAGGCAATACATGTCTCTCAAGGCCACATCCTCCATATCATGGACTATATCGCAAGAAGATTCTAGGCTTAGAGTGCTAATATCCTAGATTGAGGCACCGGCTCAACTTCCATAGTGTCCTCGCATGGTTTTGAGTTTGTATTGTTCCTATGGATTAGTAATCACCCATAACAACAATTGTCACCTTAATGTCACATTGAACACACTGCTTCGGTAAACGGTTGCCAACCAAGACACGAGCTCGCTTGAGCTAAATTTTATAGCGATCGATATCTACATAAAATATTGCATCCGAATTTCATCGCTTCGCCAGCTTTTGAACTTTGTAAGATTGTCAAAATCGCTAGCAAACTGGAGTTATCTTAGAGAAGAAAAGGCAATACATGTCTCTCAAGGCCACATCCTCCATATCATGGACTATATCGCAAGAAGATTCTAGGCTTAGAGTGCTAATATCCTAGATTGAGGCACCGGCTCAACTTCCATAGTGTCCTGGCATGGTTTTGAGTTTGTATTGTTCCTATGGATTAGTAATCACCCATAACAACAATTGTCACCTTAATGTCACATTGGAACACACTGCTTCGTAAAACGGTTGCCAAATCCGCATACGAGCTCCGCTTGAGCTAAATTTTATAGCGATCGATATCTACATAAAATATTGCATCCGAATTTCATCGCTTCGCTAGTTTTGAACTTTGTAAGATTGTTAAAATCGGCTAGCAAACTGGAGTTATCTTAGAGAAGAAAAGGCAATACATGTCTCTCAAGGCCACATCCTCCATATCGCGGACTATATCGCAAGAAGATTCTAGGCTTAGAGTGCTAATATCCTAGATTGAGGCACCGGCTCAACTTCCATAGTGTCCTCGGCATGGTTTTGAGTTTGTATTGTTCCTATGGATTAGTAATCACCCATAACAACAATTGTCACCTTAATGTCACATTGAACACACTGCTTCGGTAAAACGTTGCCAAATCCATACACGAGCTCGCTTGAGCTAAATTTTATAGCGATCGATATCTACATAAAATATTGCATCCGAATTTCACTCGCTTCGCCAGTTTTGAACTTTGTAAGATTGTCAAAATCGGCTAGCAAACTGGAGTTATCTTAGAGAAGAAAAGGCAATACATGTCTCAAGGCCACATCCTCCATATCGCTGGACTATATCGCAAGAAGATTCTAGGCTTAGAGTGCTAATATCCTAGATTGAGGCACCGGCTCAACTTCCATAGTGTCCTGGCATGGTTTTGAGTTTGTATTGTTCTTATGGATTAGTAATCACCCATAACAACAATTGTCACCTTAATGTCACATTGGAACACACTGCTTCGTAAAACGGTTGCCAAATCTGACATACGAGTCCGCTTGAGCTAAATTTTATAGCGATCGATATCTACATAAAATATTGCATCCGAATTTCACTGACTTCGCCAGTTTTGAACTTTGTAAGATTGTCAAAATCGGCTAGCAAACTGGAGTTATCTTAGAGAAGAAAAGGCAATACATGTCTCTCAAGGCCACATCCTCCATATCGCGGACTATATCGCATGAAGATTCTAGGCTTAGAGTGCTAATATCCTAGATTGAGGCACCGGCTCAACTTCCATAGTGTCCTCGGCATGGTTTTGAGTTTGTATTGTTCCTATGGATTAGTAATCACCCATAACAACAATTGTCACCTTAATGTCACATTGAACACACTGCTTCGTAAAACGGTTGCCAAATCAGATACGAGCTCTGCTTGAGCTAAATTTTATAGCGATCGATATCTACATAAAATATTGCATCCGAATTTCACCGCTTCGCCAGTTTTGAACTTTGTAAGATTGTCAAAATCGCTAGCAAACTGGAGTTATCTTAGAGAAGAAAAGGCAATACATGTCTCTCAAGGCCACATCCTCCATATCGCGGACTATATCGCAAGAAGATTCTAGGCTTAGAGTGCTAATATCCTAGATTGAGGCACCGGCTCAACTTCCATAGTGTCCTGGCATGGTTTTGAGTTTGTATTGTTCCTATGGATTAGTAATCACCCATAACAACAATTGTCACCTTAATGTCACATTGAACACACTGCTTCGGTAAACGGTTGCCAAATCCGCATACGAGCTCCGCTTTGAGCTAAATTTTATAGCGATCGATATCTACATAAAATATTGCATCCGAATTTCATCGCTTCAGTTTTGAACTTTGTAAGATTGTCAAAATCGCTAGCAAACTGGAGTTATCTTAGAGAAGAAAAGGCAATACATGTCTCAAGGCCACATCCTCCATATCGCGACTATATCGCAAGAAGATTCTAGGCTTAGAGTGCTAATATCCTAGATTGAGGCACCGGCTCAACTTTCATAGTGTGCTTGCATGGTTTTGAGTTTGTATTGTTCCTATGGATTAGTAATCACCCATAACAACAATTGTCACCTTAATGTCACATTGGAACACACTGTTTCGGTAAAACGGTTGCCAAATCCGCATACGAGCTCCGTTTGAGCTAAATTTTATAGCGATCAATATCTACATAAAATATTGCATCCGAATTTCATCGCTTCGCCAGTTTTGAAATTTGTAAGATTGTCAAAATCGGCTAGCAAACTGGAGTTATCTTAGAGAAGAAAAGGCAATACATGTCTCTGAAGCGTCACATCCTCCATATCGCGGACTATATCGCAAGAAGATTCTAGGCTTAGACTGCTAATATCCTAGATTGAGGCACCGATCTCAACTTCCATAGTGTCCTGGCATGGTTTTGAGTTTGTATTGTTCCTATGGATTAGTAATCACCCATAACAATAATTGTCACCTTAATGTCACATTAGAACACACTGTTTCGGTAAAACGGTTGCCAAATCGCATACACGAGCTCCGCTTGAGCTAAATTTTATAGCGATCGATATCTACATAAAATATTGCATCCGAATTTCACTGGCTTCGCCAGTTTTGAACTTTGTAAGATTGTCAAAATCGGCTAGCAAACTGGAGTTATCTTAGAGAAGAAAAGGCAATACATGTCTCTGAAGCGTCACATCCTCCATATCCCGGACTATATCGCAAGAAGATTCTAGCCTTAGAGTGCTAATATCCTAGATTGAGGCACCGGGCTCAACTTCCATAGTGTCCTGGCATGGTTTTGAGTTTGTATTGTTCCTATGGATTAGTAATCACCCATAACAACAATTGTAACCTTAATGTCACATTGAACACACTGCTTCGTAAAACGTTGCCAAATCCGCATACGAGCTCCGTTTGAGCTAAATTTTATGGCGATCGATATCTACATAAAATATTGCATCCGAATTTCACTGGCTTCGCCAGTTTTGAACTTTGTAAGATTGTCAAAATCAGCTAGCAAACTGGAGTTATCTTAGAGAAGAAAAGGCAATACATGTCTCAAGGCCACATCCTCCATATCGCTGGACTATATCGCAAGAAGATTCTAGGCTTTGAGTTCTAATATGATAGATTGAGGCAAAGGTCTCAACTTCCATATTGTCGTGGCTTGGTTTTGAGTTTGTATTTTTCCTATGGATTAGTAATAACCCATAACAAAAATTGTCACCTTAATGTCACATTGAACACACTGCTTTCGTAAAACGGTTGCCAAATCCGCATACGAAATCCGTTCGAGCTAAATTTTATGGCGATCGATATCTACATAAAATATTGCATCCGAATTACACTGTCGACACAAGTTTTGAAATTTGTAAGATTGTCAAAATCGGCTAGCAAACTGGAGTTATCTTAGAGAAGAAAAGGCAATACATGTCTCAAGGCCACATCCTCCATATCGCGACTATATCGCAAGAAGATTCTAGGCTTAGAGAGCTAATATCCTAGATTGAGGCACCGGCTCAACTTCCATAGTGTCCTCGCATGGTTTTGAGTTTGTATTGTTCCTATTGATTAGTACTCACCCATAACAACAATTGTCACCATCAGTTCACAATGGAACACCCCGTTTCGGTTATATTGTTGCCAAATCCGCATATGAGCTCCGTTTGAGCTAAATTCTATGGCGATCGATATCTGCATAAAATATTGCATCCGAATTTCACTGGCTTCGCCAGTTTTGAACTTTGTAAGATTTTCAAAATCGTCTAGCAAACTGGAGTTATCTTAGAGAAGAAAAGGCAGTACATGTCTCTGAAGCGTCACATCCTCCATATCGTGGACTATATCGCAAGAAGATTCAAGGCTTAGAGTGCTAATATCCTAGATTGAGGCACCGGGCTCAACTTCCATAGTGTCCTGGCATGGTTTTGAGTTTGTATTGTTCCTATGGATTAGTAATCACCCATAACAACAATTGTCACCTTAATGTCACATTAGAACACACTGTTTCGGTAAAACGGTTGCCAAATCCGCATACGAGCTCCGTTTGTGCTAAATTTTGTAGCGATCGATATCTACATAAAATATTGCATCCGAATTTCACTGGCTTCGCCAGTTTTGAACTTTTTAAGATTGTCAAAATCGGCTAGCAAACTGGAGTTATCTTAGAGAAGAAAAGGCAATACATGTCTATGAAGCGTCACATCCTCCATATCGTGGACTATATCGCAAGAAGATTCAAGGCTTAGAGTTCTAATATCCTAGATTGAGGCACCGGGCTCAACTTCCATAGTGTCCTGGCATGGTTTTGAGTTTGTATTGTTCCTATGGATTAGTAATCACCCATAACAACAATTGTCACCTTAATGTCACATTGGAACACACTGTTTCGGTAAAACGGTTGCCAAATCCGCATACGAGCTCCGTTTGAGCTAAATTTTATGGCGATCGATATCTACATAAAATATTGCATCCGAATTTCACTGGCTTCGCCAGTTTTGAACTTTGTAAGATTGTCAAAATCGGCTAGCAAACTGGAGTTATCTTAGAGAAGAAAAGGCAATACATGTCTCTGAAGCGTCACATCCTCCATATCGCGGACTATATCGCAAGTAGATTCTAGGCTTAGAGTGCTAATATCCTAGATTGAGGCACCAGGCTCAACTTCCATAGTTTCCTGGCATGGTTTTGAGTTTGTATTGTTCCTATGGATTAGTAATCACCCATAACAACAATTGTCACCTTAATGTCTCATTGGAACACACTGTTTCGGTAAAACGGTTGCCAACCAGACACGAGCTCTGCTTTGAGCTAAATTTTATGGCGATCGATATCTACATAAAATATTGCATCCGAATTTCACTGGCTTCGCCAGTTTTGAACTTTGTAAGATTGTCAAAATCGGCTAGCAAACTGGAGTTATCTTAGAGAAGAAAAGGCAATACATGTCTCTGAAGCGTCACATCCTCCATATCGCGGACTATATAGCAAGAAGATTCTAGGCTTAGAGTGCTAATATCCTAGATTGAGGCACCGAGCTCAACTTCCATAGTGTCCTGGCATGGTTTTGAGTTTGTATTGTTCCTATGGATTAGTAATCACCCATAACAACAATTGTCACCTTAATGTCACATTGGAACACACTGTTTCGGTAAAACGGTTGCCAAATCCGCATACGAGCTCCGTTTGAGCTAAATTTGGTAGCGATCGATATCTACATAAAATATTGCATCCGAATTTCACTGGCTTCGCCAGTTTTGAACTTTGTAAGGTTGTCAAAATCGGCTAGCAAACTGGAGTTATCTTAGAGAACAAAAGGCAATACATGTCTCTGAAGCGTCACATCCTCCATATCACGGACTATATTGCAAGAAGATTCTAGGCTTAGAGTTCTAATATCCAAGATTGAGGCACCGGGCTCAACTTCCATAGTGTCCTGGCATGGTTTTGAGTTTGTATAGTTCCTATGGATTAGTAATCACCCATAACAACAATTGTCACCTTAATGTCTCATTGGAACACACTGTTTCGGTAAAACGGTTGCCAACCTGCATATAGCTCCGCTTTGAGCTAAATTTTATTGCTATCGATATCTACATAAAATATTGCATCCGAATTTCACTGGCTTCACCAGTTTTAAACTTTGTAAGATTGTCAAAATCGGCTAGCAAACTGGAGTTATCTTAGAGAAGAAAAGGCAATACATGTCTCAAGGCCACATCCTCCATATCGCGGACTATATCGCAAGAAGATTCTAGGCTTAGAGTGCTAATATCCTAGATTGAGGCACCGGGCTCAACTTCCATAGTGTCCTGGCATGGTTTTGAGTTTGTATTGTTCCTATGGATTAGTAATCACCCATAACAACAATTGTCACCTTAATGTCACATTGGAACACACTGTTTCGGTAAAACGGTTGCCAAATCCGCATACGAGCCCCGTTTGAGCAAAATTTGGTAGCGATCGATATCTACATAAAATATTGCATCCGAATTTCACTGGCTTTGCCAGTTTTGAACTTTGTAAGATTGTCAAAATTGGCTAGCAACCTGGAGTTATCTTAGAGAACAAAAGGCAATACATGTCTCTGAAGCGTCACATCCTCCATATCGCGGACTATATCGCAAGAAGATTTTAGGCTTAGAGTTCTAATATCCTAGATTGAGGCACCGGGCTCAACTTCCATAGTGTCCTGGCATGGTTTTGAGTTTGTATAGTTCCTATGGATTAGTAATCACCCATAACAACAATTGTCACCTTAATGTCTCATTGGAACACACTGTTTCGGTAAAACGGTTGCCAAATCCGCATACGAGCTCCGTTTGTGCTAAATTTTATAGCGATCGATATCTACATAAAATATTGCATCCGAATTTCACTGGCTTCGCCTGTTTTGAACTTTGTAAGATTGTCAAAATCGGCTAGCAAACTGGAGTTATCTTAGAGAAGAAAAGGCAATACATGTCTCTGAAGCGTCACATCCTCCATATCGCGGACTATATCGCAAGTAGATTCTAGGCTTAGAGTGCTAATATCCTAGATTGAGGCACCGGGCTCAACTTCCATAGTGTCCTGGCATGGTTTTGAGTTTGTATTGTTCCTATGGATTAGTAATCACCCATAACAACAATTGTCACCTTAATGTCACATTGGAACACACTGTTTCGGTACAACGGTTCCCAAATCCGCATACGATCTCCGTCTGAGCTAAATTTGGTAGGCGATCGATATCTACATAAAATATTGCATCCGAATTTCACTGGCTTTGCCAGTTTTAAACTTTGTAAGATTTTCAAAATCGGCTAGCAAACTGGAGTTATCTTAGAGAAGAAAAGGCAATACATGTCTCTGAAGCGTCACATCCTCCATATCGCGGACTATATCGCAAGAAGATTCTAGCCTTAGAGTGCTAATATCCTAGATTGAGGCACCAGGCTCAACTTCCATAGTGTCCTGGCATGGTTTTGAGTTTGTATTGTTCCTATGGATTAGTAATAACAATAATTGTCACCTTAATGTCACATTGGAACACACTGTTTTGGTAAAACGGTTGCCAAATCCGCATACGAGCTCCGTTTGAGCTAAATTTTATGGCGATCGATATCTGCATAAAATATTGCATCCGAATTTCACTGGCTTCGCCAGTTTTGAACTTTGTAAGATTTTCAAAATCGGCTAGCAAACCGGAGTTATCTTAGAGAAGTAAAGACAATACATGTCTCTGAAGTGTCACATCCTCCATATCGCGGACTATATCGCAAGAAGATTCTAGGCTTAGAGTGCTAATATCCTAGATTGAGGCACCGGGCTCAACTTCCATAGTGTCCTGGCATGGTTTTGAGTTTGTATTGTTCCTATGGATTAGTAATCACCCATAACAACAATTGTAACCTTAATGTCACATTGGAACACACTGTTTCGGTAAAACGGTTGCCAAATCCGCAAACGAGCTCCGTTTGAGCTAAATTTTATAGCGATCAATATCTGCATAAAATATTGCATCCGAATTTCACTGGCTTTGCCAGTTTTCAACTTTGTAAGATTGTCAAAATTGGCTAGCAAACTGGATTTATCTTACAGAAGAAAAGTCAATACATGTCTCTGAAGCGTCACATCCTCCATATCGCGGACTATATCGCAAGAAGAATCTAGGCTTAGAGTGCTAATATCCTAGATTAAGGCACCGGGCTCAACTTCCATAGTGTCCTAGCATGGTTTTGAGTTTGTATTGTTCCTATGGATTAGTAATCACCCATAACAACAATTGTCACTTTAATGTCACATTGGAACACACTGTTTCGGTAAAACGGTTGCCAAATCCGCATACGAGCTCCGTTTGAGCTAAATTTGGTAGAGATCGATATCTACATAAAATATTGCATCCGAATTTCACTTGCTTCGCCAGTTTTGAACTTTGTCAGATTGTCAAAATCGGCTAGGAAACTGGAGTTATCTTAGAGAAGAAAAGGCAATACATGTCTCTGAAGCGTCACATCCTCCATATCGCGGACTATATCGCAAGTAGATTCTAGGCTTAGAGTGCTAATATCCTAGATTGAGGCACCGGGCTCAACTTCCATAGTGTCCTGGCATGGTTTTGAGTTTGTATTGTTCCTATGGATTAGTACTAACAATAATTGTCACCTTAATGTCACATTGGAACACACTGTTTCGGTAAAACGGTTGCCAAATCCGCATACGAGCTCCGTTTGTGCTAAATTTTATAGCGATCGATATCTACATAAAATATTGCATCCGAATTTCACTGGCTTTGCCAGTTTTGAACTTTGTAAGATTGTCAAAATCGGCTAGCAAACTGGATTTATCTTAGAGAAGAAAAGTCAATACATGTCTCTGAAGCGTCACATCCTCCATATCGCGGACTATAACGCAAGAAGATTCTAGGCTTAGAGTTCTAATATCCTAGATTGAGGCACCGGGCTCAACTTCCATAGTGTCCTGGCATGGTTTTGAGTTTGTATTGTTCCTATGGATTAGTAATAACAATAATTGTCACCTTAATGTCACATTGGGACACACTGTTTCTGTAAAACGGTTGCCAAATCCGCATACGAGCTCCGTTTCAGCTAAATTTTATGGCGATCAATATCTACATAAAATATTGCATCCGAATTTCACTAGATTCGCCAGTTTTGAACTTTGTAAGATTGTCAAAATCGGCTAGCAAACTTGAGTTATCTTAGAGAAGAAAAGGCAATACATGTCTCTGAAGCGTCACATCCTCCATATCGTAGACTATATCGCAAGAAGATTCTAGGCTTAGAGTGCTAATATCCTAGATTGAGGCACCGGGCTCAACTTCCATAGTGTCCTGACATGGTTTTGAGTTTGTATTGTTCCTATGGATTAGTAATCACCCATAACAACAATTGTCACCTTAATGTCACATTGGAACACACTATTTCGGTAAAACGGTTGCCAAATCCGCATACGAGCTCCGTTTGAGCTAAATTTTATGGCGATCGATATCTACATAAAATATTGCATCCGAATTTCGCTTGCTTCGCCAGTTTTGAACTTTGTAAGATTGTCAAAATCGGCTAGGAAACTGGAGTTATCTTAGAGAAGAAAAGGCAATACATGTCTCTGAAGCGTCACATCCTCCATATCGCGGACTATATCGCAAGTAGATTCTAGGCTTAGAGTGCTAATATCCTAGATTGAGGCACCGGGCTCAACTTCCATAGTGTCCTGGCATGGTTTTGAGTTTGTATTGTTCCTATGGATTAGTACTAACAATAATTGTCACCTTAATGTCACATTGGAACACACTGTTTTGGCCAAACGGTTGCCAAATCCGCATACGAGCTCCGTTTGTGCTAAATTTTATAGCGATCGATATCTACATAAAATATTGCATCCGAATTTCACTGGCTTTGCCAGTTTTGAACTTTGTAAGATTGTCAAAATCGGCTAGCAAACTGGATTTATCTTAGAGAAGAAAAGTCAATACATGTCTCTGAAGCGTCACATCCTCCATATCGCGGACTATATCGCAAGAAGATTCTAGGCTTAGAGTTCTAATATCCTAGATTGAGGCACCGGGCTCAACTTCCATAGTGTCCTGGCATGGTTTTGAGTTTGTATTGTTCCTATGGATTAGTAATAACAATAATTGTCACCTTAATGTCACATTGGGACACACTGTTTCTGTAAAACGGTTGCCAAATCCGCATACGAGCTCCGTTTCAGCTAAATTTTATTGCGATCGATATCTACATAAAATATTGCATCCGAATTTCACTAGCTTCGCCAGTTCTGAACTTTGTAAGATTGTCAAAATCGGCTAGCAAACTTGAGTTATCTTAGAGAAGAATAGGCAATACATGTCTCTGAAGCGTCACATCCTCCATATCGCAGACTATATCGCAAGAAGATTCTAGGCTTAGAGTGCTAATATCCTAGATTGAGGCACCGGGCTCAACTTCCATAGTGTCCTGGCATGGTTTTGAGTTTGTATTGTTCCTATGGATTAGTAATCACCCATAACAACATTTGTCACCTTAATGTCACATTGGAACACACTATTTCGGTAAAACGGTTGCCAAATCCGCATACGAGCTCCATTTGACCAAAATTTTATGGCGATCGATATCTACATAAAATATTGCATCCGAATTTCACTGGCTTTGCCAGTTTTGAACTTTGTAAGATTGTCAAAATCGGCTAGCAAACTGGAGTTATCTTAGAGAAGAAAAGGCAATACATGTCTCTGAAGCGTCACATCCTCCATATCGCGGACTATATCGCAAGTAGATTCTAGGCTTAGAGTGCTAATATCCTAGACTGAAGCACCGGGCTCAACTTCCATAGTGTCCTGGCATGGTTTTGAGTTTGTATTGTTCCTATGGATTAGTAATCACCCATAACAACAATTGTCACCTTAATGTCACATTGGAACACACTGTTTCGGTAAAACGATTGCCAAATCCGCATACGAGCCCCGTTTGAGCAAAATTTGGTAGCGATCGATATCTACATCAAATATTGCATCCGAATTTCACTGGCTTCGCCAGTTTTGAACTTTGTAAGATTGTCAAAATCGGCTAGCAACCTGGAGTTATCTTAGAGAACAAAAGGCAATACATGTCTCTGAAGCGTCACATCCTCCATATCGCGGACTATATCGCAAGAAGATTTTAGGCTTAGAGTTCTAATATCCTAGATTGAGGCACCGGGCTCAACTTCCATAGTGTCCTGGCATGGTTTTGAGTTTGTATAGTTCCTATGGACTAGTAATCACCCATAACAACAATTGTCACCTTAATGTCTCATTGGAACACACTGTTTCGGTAAAACGGTTGCCAAATCCACATACGAGCTCCGTTTGTGCTAAATTTCATAGCGATCGATATCTACATAAAATATTGCATCCGAATTTCGCTGGCTTCGCCTGTTTTGAACTTTGTAAGATTGTCAAAATCGACTAGCAAACTGGAGTTATCTTAGAGAAGAAAAGGCAATACATGTCTCTGAAGCGTCACATCCTCCATATCGCGGACTATATCGCAAGTAGATTCTAGGCTTAGAGTGCTAATATCCTAGATTGAGGCACCGGGCTCAACTTCCATAGTGTCCTGGCATGGTTTTGAGTTTGTATTGTTCCTATGGATTAGTACTAACAATAATTGTCACCTTAATGTCACATTGGAACACACTGTTTCGGTAAAACGGTTGCCAACCAAGATACGAGCTCCGTTTGTGCTAAATTTTATAGCGATCGATATCTACATAAAATATTGCATCCGAATTTCACTGGCTTTGCCAGTTTTGAACTTTGTAAGATTGTCAAAATTGGCTAGCAAACTGGATTTATCTTAGAGAATAAAAGTCAATACATGTCTCTGAAGCGTCACATCCTCCATATCGCGGACTATAACGCAAGAAGATTCTAGGCTTAGAGTTCTAATATCCTAGATTGAGGCACCGGGCTCAACTTCCATAGTGTCCTGGCATGGTTTAAAGTTTGTATTGTTCCTATGGATTAGTAATAACAATAATTGTCACCTTAATGTCACATTGGGACACACTGTTTCTGTAAAACGGTTGCCAAATCCGCATACGAGCTCCGTTTCAGCTAAATTTTATGGCGATCGATATCTACATAAAATATTGCATCCGAATTTCACTAGCTTCGCCAGTTTTGAACTTTGTAAGATTGTCAAAATCGGCTAGCAAACTGGAGTTATCTTAGAGAAGAAAAGGCAATACATGTCTCTGAAGCGTCACATCCTCCATATCGTGGACTACATCGCAAGAAGATTCTAGGCTTAGAGTGCTAATATCCTAGATTGAGGCACCGGGCTCAACTTCCATAGTGTCCTGGCATGGTTTTGAGTTTGTATTGTTCCTATGGATTAGTAATCACCCATAACAACAATTGTCACCTTAATGTCACATTGGAACACACTATTTCGGTAAAACGGTTGCCAAATCCGCATACGAGCTCCGTTTGAGCTAAATTTTATGGCGATCGATATCTACATAAAATATTGCATCCGAATTTCAGTGGCTTCACCAGTTTTGAACTTTGTAAGATTGTCAAAATCGGCTAGCAAACTGGAGTTATCTTAGAGAAGAAAAGGCAATACATGTCTCTGAAGCGTCACATCCTCCATATCGCGGACTATATCGCAAGTAGATTCTAGGCTTAGAGTGCTAATATCCTAGATTGAGGCACCGGGCTCAACTTCCATAGTGTCCTGGCATGGTTTTGAGTTTGTATTGTTCCTATGGATTAGTAATCACCCATAACAACAATTGTCACCTTAATGTCACATTGGAACACACTGTTTCGGTAAAACGGTTGCCAAATCCGCATACGAGCCCCGTTTGAGCAAAATTTGGTAGCGATAGATATCTACATAAAATATTGCATCCGAATTTCACTGGCTTCGCCAGTTTTGAACTTTGTAAGATTGCCAAAATCGGCTAGCAACCTGGAGTTATCTTAGAGAACAAAAGGCAATACATGTCTCTAAAGCGTCACATCCTCCATATCGCGGACTATATCGCAAGAAGATTTTAGGCTTAGAGTTCTAATATCCTAGATTGAGGCACCGGGCTCAACTTCCATAGTGTCCTGGCATGGTTTTGAGTTTGTATAGTTCCTATGGATTAGTAATCACCCATAACAACAATTGTCACCGTAATGTCTCATTTGAACACACTGTTTCGGTAAAACGGTTGCCAAATCCGCATACGAGCTCCGTTTGTGCTAAATTTTATAGCGATCGATATCTACATAAAATATTGCATCCGAATTTCGCTGGCTTCGCCTGTTTTGAACTTTGTAATATTGTCAAAATCGGCTAGCAAAGTGGAGTTATCTTAGAGAAGAAAAGGCAATACATGTCTCTGAAGCGTCACATCCTCCATATCGCGGACTATATCGCAAGTAGATTCTAGGCTTAGAGTGCTAATATCCTAGATTGAGGCACCGGGCTCAACTTCCATAGTGTCCTGGCATGGTTTTGAGTTTGTATTGTTCCTATGGATTAGTAATCACCCATAACAACAATTGTCACCTTAATGTCACATTGGAACACACTGTTTCGGTAAAACGGTTTCCAAATCCGCATACGATCTCCGTTTGAGCTAAATTTTATGGCGATCGATATCTACATAAAATATTGCATCCGAATTTCACTGGCTTTGCCAGTTTTAAACTTTGTAAGATTTTCAAAATCGGCTAGCAAACTGGAGTTATCTTAGAGAAGAAAAGGCAATACATGTCTCTGAAGCGTCACATCCTCCATATCGCGGACTATATCGCAAGAAGATTCTAGCCTTAGAGTGCTAATATCCTAGATTGAGGCACCGGGCTCAACTTCCATAGTGTCCTGGCATGGTTTTGAGTTTGTATTGTTCCTATGGATTAGTAATAACAATAATTGTCACCTTAATGTCACATTGGAACACACTGTTTCGGTAAAACGGTTGCCAAATCCGCATACGAGCTCCGTTGGAGCTAAATTTTATAGCGATCGATATCTGCATAAAATATTGCATTCGAATTTCACTGGCTTTGCCAGTTTTGAACTTTGTAAGATTTTCAAAATCGGCTAGCAAACTGGAGTTATCTTAGAGAAGAAAAGGCAATACATGTCTCTGAAGCGTCACATCCTCCATATCGCGGACTATATCGCAAGAAGATTCTAGGCTTAGAGTTCTAATATCCTAGATTGAGGCACCGGGCTCAACTTCCATAGTGTCCTGGCATGGTTTTGAGTTTGTATTGTTCCTATGGATTAGTAATCACCCATAACAACAATTGTAACCTTAATGTCACATTGGAACACACTGTTTCGGTAAAACGGTTGCCAAATCCGCAAACGAGCTCCGTTTGAGCTAAATTTTATAGCGATCGATATCTGCATAAAATATTGCATCCGAATTTCACTGGCTTTGCCAGTTTTGAACTTTGTAAGATTGTCAAAATCGGCTAGCAAACTGGATTTATCTTATAGAAGAAAAGTCAATACATGTCTCTGAAGCGTCACATCCTCCATATCGCGGACTATATCGCAAGAAGAATCTAGGCTTAGAGTGCTAATATCCTAGATTAAGGCACCGGGCTCAACTTCCATAGTATCCTGGCATGGTTTTGAGTTTGTATTGTTCATATGGATTAGTAATCACCCATAACAACAATTGTCACCTTAATGTCACATTGGAACACACTGTTTCGGTAAAACGGTTGCCAAATCCGCATACGAGCTCCGTTTGAGCTAAATTTGGTAGCGATCGATATCTACATAAAATATTGCATCCGAATTTCACTGGCTTCGCCAGTTTTGAACTTTGTAAGATTGTCAAAAT
Organism: Avena insularis; assembly: GCA_023614405.1. Classification (NCBI taxonomy): domain Eukaryota; kingdom Viridiplantae; phylum Streptophyta; class Magnoliopsida; order Poales; family Poaceae; genus Avena; species Avena insularis. The sequence continues at coordinate 73,289,770 of CM042690.1, forward strand.
CGGCTAGCAAACTGGAGTTATCTTAGAGAAGAAAAGGCAATACATGTCTCTGAAGCGTCACATCCTCCATATCGCGGACTATATCGCAAGAAGATTCTAGGCTTAGAGTTCTAATATCCTAGATTGAGGCACCGGGCTCAACTTCCATAGTGTCCTGGCATGGTTTTGAGTTTGTATAGTTCCTATGGATTAGTAATCACCCATAACAACAATTGTCACCTTAATGTCTCATTGGAACACACTGTTTCGGTAAAACGGTTGCCAAATCCGCATACGAGCTCCGTTTGTGCTAAATTTTATAGCGATCGATATCTACATAAAATATTGCATCCGAATTTCGCTGGCTTCGCCTGTTTTGAACTTTGTAAGATTGTCAAAATCGGCTAGCAAACTGGAGTTATCTTAGAGAAGAAAAGGCAATACATGTCTCTGAAGCGTCACATCCTCCATATCGCGGACTATATCGCAAGTAGATTCTAGGCTTAGAGTGCTAATATCCTAGATTGAGGCACCGGGCTCAACTTCCATAGTGTCCTGGCATGGTTTTGAGTTTGTATTGTTCCTATGGATTAGTAATAACAATAATTGTCACATTAATGTCACATTGGAACACACTGTTTTGGTAAAACGGTTGCCAAATCCACATACGAGCTTCGTTTGTGCTAAAATTTTTAGCGATCGATATCTACATAAAATATTGCATCCGAATTTCACTGGCTTTGCCAGTTTTGAACTTTGTAAGATTGTCAAAATCGGCTAGCAAACTGGATTTATCTTAGAGAAGAAAAGTCAATACATGTCTCAAGGCCACATCCTCCATATCATGGACTATAACGCAAGAAGATTCTAGGCTTAGAGTTCTAATATCCTAGATTGAGGCACCGGGCTCAACTTCCATAGTGTCCTGGCATGGTTTTGAGTTTGTATTGTTCCTATGGATTAGTAATAACAATAATTGTCACCTTAATGTCACATTGGGACACACTGTTTCTGTAAAACGGTTGCCAACCGCACTGAGCTCCGTTTCAGCTAAATTTTATGGCGATCGATATCTACATAAAATATTGCATCCGAATTTCACTAGCTTCGCCAGTTTTGAACTTTGTAAGATTGTCAAAATCGGCTAGCAAACTGGAGTTATCTTAGAGAAGAAAAGGCAATACATGTCTCAAGGCCACATCCTCCATATCGCGGACTATATCGCAAGAAGATTCTAGGCTTAGAGTGCTCATATCCTAGATTGAGGCACCGGGCTCAACTTCCATAGTGTCCTGGCATGGTTTTGAGTTTGTATTGTTCCTATGGATTAGTAATCACCCATAACAACAATTGTCACCTTAATGTCACATTAGAACACACTATTTCGGTAAAACGGTTGCGAAATCCGCATACGAGCTCTGTTTGAGCTAAATTTTATGGCGATCGATATCTACATAAAATATTGCATCCGAATTTCACTGGCTTCGCCAGTTTTGAACTTTGTAAGATTGTCAAAATCGGCTAGCAAACTGGAGTTATCTTAGAGAAGAAAAGGCAATACATGTCTCTGAAGCGTCACATCCTCCATATCGCGGACTATATCGCAAGTAGATTCTAGGCTTAGAGTGCTAATATCCTAGATTGAGGCACCGGGCTCAACTTCCATAGTGTCCTGGCATGGTTTTGAGTTTGTATTGTTCCTATGGATTAGTAATCACCCATAACAACAATTGTCACCTTAATGTCACATTGGAACACACTGTTTCGGTAAAACGGTTGCCAAATCCGCATACGAGCCCCGTTTGAGCAAAATTTGGTAGCGATCGATATCTACATAAAATATTGCATCCGAATTTCACTGGCTTCGCCAGTTTTGAACTTTGTAAGATTTTCAAAATCCGCTAGCAACCTGGAGTTATCTTAGAGAACAAAAGGCAATACATGTCTCTGAAGCGTAACATCCTCCATATCGCGGACTATATCGCAAGAAGATTTTAGGCTTAGAGTTCTAATATCCTAGATTGAGGCACCGGGCTCAACTTCCATAGTGTCCTGGCATGGTTTTGAGTTTGTATAGTTCCTATGGATTAGTAATCACCCATAACAACAATTGTCACCTTAATGTCTCATTGGAACACACTGTTTCGGTAAAACGGTTGCCAAATCCGCATACGAGCTCTGTTTGTGCTAAATTTTATAGCGATCGATATCTACATAAAATATTGCATCCGAATTTCGCTGGCTTCGCCTGTTTTGAACTTTGTAAGATTGTCAAAATCGGCTAGCAAACTGGAGTTATCTTAGAGAAGAAAAGGCAATACATGTCTCTGAAGCGTCACATCCTCCATATCGCGGACTATATCGCAAGTAGATTCTAGGCTTAGAGTGCTAATATCCTAGATTGAGGCACCGGGCTCAACTTCCATAGTGTCCTGGCATGGTTTTGAGTTTGTATTGTTCCTATGGATTAGTAATCACCCATAACAACAATTGTCACCTTAATGTCACATTGGAACACACTGTTTCGGTAAAACGGTTTCCAAATCCGCATACGATCTTCGTTTGAGCTAAATTTTATGGCGATCGATATCTACATAAAATATTGCATCCGAATTTCACTGGCTTTGCTTGTTTTAAACTTTGTAAGATTTTCAAAATCGGCTAGCAAACTGGAGTTATCTTAGAGAAGAAAAGGCAATACATGTCTCTGAAGCGTCACATCCTCCATATCGCGGACTATATCGCAAGAAGATTCTAGCCTTAGAGTGCTAATATCCTAGATTGAGGCACCGAGCTTAACTTCCATAGTGTCCTGGCATGGTTTTGAGTTTGTATTGTTCCTATGGATTAGTAATAACAATAATTGTCACCTTAATGTCACATTGGAACACACTGTTTCGGTAAAACTGTTGCCAAATCCGCATACGAGCTCCGTTTGAGCTAAATTTTATGGCGATCGATATCTGCATAAAATATTGCATCCGAATTTCACTGGCTTCGCCAGTTTTGAACTTTGTAAGATTGTCAAAATCCGCTAGCAACCTGGAGTTATCTTAGAGAACAAAAGGCAATACATGTCTCTGAAGCGTCACATCCTCCATATCGCGGACTATATCGCAAGTAGATTCTAGGCTTAGAGTGCTAATATCCTAGATTGAGGCACCGGGCTCAACTTCCATAGTGTCCTGGCATGGTTTTGAGTTTGTATTGTTCCTATGGATTAGTACTAACAATAATTGTCACCTTAATGTCACATTGGAACACACTGTTTCGGTAAAACGGTTGCCAAATCCGCATACGAGCTTCGTTTGTGCTAAATTTTATAGCGATCGATATCTACATAAAATATTGCATCCGAATTTCACTGGCTTTGCCAGTTTTGAACTTTGTAAGATTGTCAAAATCGGCTAGCAAACTGGATTTATCTTAGAGAAGAAAAGTCAATACATGTCTCTGAAGCGTCACATCCTCCATATCGCGGACTATAACGCAAGAAGATTCTAGGCTTAGAGTTCTAATATCCTAGATTGAGGCACCGGGCTCAACTTCCATAGTGTCCTGGCATGGTTTTGAGTTTGTATAGTTCCTATGGATTAGTAATCACCCATAACAACAATTGTCACCTTAATGTCTCATTGGAACACACTGTTTCGGTAAAACGGTTGCCAAATCCGCATACGAGCTCTGTTTGTGCTAAATTTTATAGCGATCGATATCTACGTAAAATATTGCATCCGATTTCATGGCTTACTGTTTTGAACTTTGTAAGATTGTCAAAATCGGCTAGCAAACTGGAGTTATCTTAGAGAAGAAAAGGCAATACATGTCTCTGAAGCGTCACATCCTCCATATCGCGGACTATATCGCAAGTAGATTCTAGGCTTAGAGTGCTAATATCCTAGATTGAGGCACCGGGCTCAACTTCCATAGTGTCCTGGCATGGTTTTGAGTTTGTATTGTTCCTATGGATTAGTAATCACCCATAACAACAATTGTCACCTTAATGTCACATTGGAACACACTGTTTCGGTAAAACGGTTTCCAAATCCGCATACTATCTTCGTTTGAGCTAAATTTTATGGCGATCGATATCTACATAAAATATTGCATCCGAATTTCACTGGCTTTGCTTGTTTTAAACTTTGTAAGATTTTCAAAATCGGCTAGCAAACTGGAGTTATCTTAGAGAAGAAAAGGCAATACATGTCTCTGAAGCGTCACATCCTCCATATCGCGGACTATATCGCAAGAAGGTCCTAGCCTTAGAGTGCTAATATCCTAGATTGAGGCACCGAGCTCAACTTCCATAGTGTCCTGGCATGGTTTTGAGTTTGTATTGTTCCTATGGATTAGTAATAACAATAATTGTCACCTTAATGTCACATTGGAACACACTGTTTCGGTAAAACGGTTGCCTAATCCGCATACGAGCTCCGTTTGAGCTAAATTTTATGGCGATCGATATCTGCATAAAATATTGCATCCGAATTTCACTGGCTTCGCCAGTTTTGAACTTTGTAAGATTTTCAAAATCCGCTAGCAAACCGGAGTTATCTTAGAGAAGTAAAGACAATACATGTCTCTGAAGCGTCACATCCTCCATATCGCGGACTATATCGCAAGAAGATTCTAGGCTTAGAGTGCTAATATCCTAGATTGAGGCACCGGGCTCAACTTCCATAGTGTCCTGGCATGGTTTTGAGTTTGTATTGTTCCTATGGATTAGTAATCACCCATAACAACAATTGTGTAAGATCCCTCCTTTGTAAAAGGAAAAGATCCCTGTGATTGCAATGCTAGTCCCTGGATCAATACTAGCATCCACAGTTTAAGATGAAGTACACAGATACAAAGGTCGTTTATTATAGTCATTCTAGAGATAAAACATAGTCTTTTACAACTCAGGGCCAAAGGCCTAATACAAGAGTTTATGGAATAAGTAAATAAACATAAGTCTTCATCTTCATGTGCCACAGGCAAGCATGTTGAGTGTAGACTCATGACTCCTATTCATCATCGGAGTAACCTGCAACATTACAAGTTACAGCCACAGAGGGTCAATACTTTGGAATAGTATTGGCAAGTGATACCTTAGTATATATTAAGTGGACTATAATACTATATGCATTTGGCTAAGTGGAGTTTAGGCTGGCTTTGCTCAAAATAGATTTTTCCTTAACATTTGAAAACACTAATTTTTTGCTTAACAAAAACCTTCCCAAGGCATCTACCAATCAAAGACTGAAGATCCTTTCCAAGGCATCTACCAATCAAAGACTGAAGATCCTTTAACCCTTGTTCACCCATAAGTTTTATTTAGAAGTTGGAGTGATGAGATTCTTGAAGTTTCCATGTCTTGATGCTCAAATTGTCCTTTACCAGGGACATGGCTAAGTACTTAGGTTTTACACTCTGCAGAGGTGGTGCACTTTCCCCACAAGACTTGGTTTCCCAAGACAAGATCCTTCAAGCCTTTCCTTAGTCAAATGGACGTTCCAACCTACCATTCCCTCTACCACCAACTGTCCAAGAGACTAAGTTCTAGCAACCTAAGATCATGGCAGAGCCCATATTGCCAAGTGGTTGCACTTGAAGCTTCTCAACATTTGACATCTCAAATCTCTTTGTTTCCTGGGTGGCCATCCACAAGTGAGATACACTAAGGTAAACCATAAACATGGGCCTTGTGAACCACTCAACCAAAAACCACCAAGCAAGTCCCATTCCACCTGGAGATTCATTAACTTAGTTGTTTTGTTAAATAAAACACAAGTCCTCAGACTTAGAATATTTTTCCATAGTGTGAATATATAAACCACCCTTGTTTTCTAGTAGCTAGGCTAAGCATGGCATGGCAACTTATCCTTAGGGAATTTTCCTAGCAACTCTACCATTCTAATCTACATAGGATTTCCCAACATCATTTGACAAAAGTAGCATGCAAGTCTTAGCAAAATATCTAATGCAAGTATAAAATATAGGAATGGAATATTCATGAAGATATCACTTGCCTTAGTAATGTGGAGAGTAGCACTCGTCACAATCACAATCACTAGCAAAATCTACACACAAAGTTGTAGCACACAATTACACACAAATATATACAAACAAAAATAATATGAATGCATGCATGCATGAATTTACTAAGTGGTGATTTTTGAAAACTCTACCAAGCAAGTGTAAGTTTACAGAAACTTAACAAGTCACAAGTTTCCCCACTAAACATATTTAACCCTAAAACAAATTACTAAACTAAAACCAAACTCAAATTAGCCTTAAACAAGTTTCTACAAATAAAGTCATTCTATTGGTTACTATTTGCTAAACACATTAGATAGGCAGAAAGGTCTTGTCTCACTAAATCCAACGGTATAAAGTTTGCAAAATTCTAACGTGGAAATCAAAAGTTATAAGCATTTGAATTTGGATCAAATTTCTGGTTTTAAACCTGTTTTAGATCTAACCCTAGCCACGCTGTCACAGTTATGGCGTTGCGCATCGGTTGGATCGCCGCCGATCTCGATCTATCTAAACAAAAAAGATCGGGATCGCGCATCGGGTTAGGTTAGTAGATCTATCTAGAATCCGGAGGATCTGATCTGCGTCTGCGCGAAACGACCCTGTCCGGCCGTGGCGGGTGTCGCCGTGGCGCCGGGCGCGCCGTCTCTCTGGCGGCGCTGCGTTCAGTGTCGTCCGTGAGAGGGAGAAGGGTCATACCAGGTTCGCAAGAGGCTGCTGAAGCTCAAGGTGGCTTTGGTTTGTCAAGGGGCGCACAGTGTTGCGGTAGATTTCTCGCCGGAGTTGGATCTGGCAACGGTGGTTCTGTTCGAGGTCGGAGGCGACGTTGTAGATCACTAGGATGCAAACAAAGGGCATGGTCAGATGCAGAAGATCATGGAGAACATGCGAGCGTGAACGACAAGGTTCGGGGCGGTCTGGACTTACCACTAGAGCTCGCCGGAGTTGATGTTTCCGTCGGTGCTTGCGGTGTCGAGTGGAACCGCAACTGGGCAAGACAGACGAACTAGTGAGGTCAGGAGGTGCGCAAAGATTCACTGAGCAAGATAGCAAGAACGAGAGGCAGAGGGGAACACGAGGCTCACCGAAATCGATCGCCGGAGAGGGCTCTGTCTGCGGCGATGCGAGGATGATTGAGAGCAGCCTGGTGGTGGAGTGAGCGAGGTGTTTGGGGGAAATGCATGAGGCGTAGAGGGTCTTATAGCCAGAGGCTCGATAGGAAACGCTCGCGGTTTAATGCCCAATTACGCCGCGCCATTACCGGCAGTGACTGCAGCAGCGACGTGGTCGCAGGCACGGTTTGGGGAAGACGAGGACGACGTGGACCGGGCCCGCTCGTCAGCGAAGTGTGCGAGGTGAAGGTGGGGTCTGGCTGTCAGCGACTGGGTGTGTGCTCTCGCACGTGAGAGAGGGAAAAGAAAATCCCGGGTGGGCTAGTTGGGCTTGATCCACTGCTGGGCCAGAATTCAGCCGCGCGGCCCTTTTCTTTTGTTTAACTCTTTTTCTTTTCTAATTCTATTTTCTGGAATGATTTTTGATATGAATTCAAATCCTTTTGAATTCAAACAAAATTGGGGATCTTTGCAGGGTTCTGTGGTTTCAAATACAGTCTTTTAACCAAGTGGTTACCTTGCAAGGCCTGGTCAAGCTTGGGCTTTGAAATAAACAGAGACTTTGTCTCTAGTTTGAAAATGTTTGAAATAGGGTTTTGAAATTAATTCTAAGTTGGATACTTGGGTTAAAATGCTACACCTAATCTTTCCAACAATGGAGGCAAGTAAACATGTTCCTAAACAATCCAATCTCAAAGGGTGATGGCCAATTGAGTTGAATTTGCTCACATGAAATCATAGCACAACTTCTGTTTCTAAATGATTTTGAGAAAAACCCTAATTGAATGAAGGATGCAAGGATGAAATGAATGAGTTTTGAAATATGATTTTAGGGATGTTACAAATCTAACCCCCTTAAGATGAATCTCGCCCTCGTGATTCGGATTGGCTAGCAAATAGGTGAGGGTGGTCTTTCCAAATATCATCTTCTCTTTCCCATGTTGCTTCCTCTTCGGAATGATGATTCCATTGTACTTTGCAAAACTTGATAGTCTTTGTCCTTGTGACTCTTTCTGCGGTCTCAAGAATCTTGACAGGCTTTTCTTCATAGGTGAGATCACTTTCTAGTTGAACTTCTTCCAAGGATATGGTATCCTTCAAAGAAGATCCTTCCATCTCCGGGTGACATTTCTTAAGCTGACATACATGAAAAACATTATGGACTGCTAATAAAGATGCTGGCAGTTCGATTTCATATGCAGCTTCTCCCTTGCGACTTAGAATGTTGAATGGTCCAACATATCTTGGTGCTAACTTTCCTTTGACTCCAAATCTTTTCACTCCACGAAGTGGTGATACTCTAAGATAAGCTCTATCCCCAACTTTGTAAGTGACTTCTCTACGCTTAGCATCTGCGTAGCTTTTCTGTCGAGACTGTGCTATCTTCAACCTGTCCCTAACCAATTTGACTTTTTCTTCGACGTCTTTGATAAGATCTGGTCCAAACAAACTTCTTTCTCCCACACCATTCCATAGCAATGGGGTGGTACACTTTCTTCCGTAGAGAAACTCAAATGGTGCCATCCCAATACTAGATTGGTGACTGTTATTGTAAGAGAACTCACTGTAAAGGCGACTTTCATCCCAACTTGCTCCATAGTCTAGGGCACATGCCCTCAACATGTCTTCAAGAATTTGATTAGTCCTTTCTGTTTGTCCATCAGTTTCAGGATGAAAAGCAGTGCTGAATTCCAATCTCGTTCCTAAAGATTCATGAAGCTGTCTCCAAAAGTGAGAAGTGAACTGAGTTCCTCTATCAGATACAATACTCTTAGGTACACCGTGAAGGCATACAATTCTGCTCATGTAAATTCTGGCTAACTTTGCACTGGTATAAGTTGTCTTTACGGGTATAAAATGAGCCACTTTAGTTAGGCGATCCACTACTACCCATATGGAATCATACCCCGACCAGGTCCTTGGTAGTCCGGTAATGAAATCCATACCAATATTTTCCCACTTCCATTCAGGAATAGGCATTGGTTGAAGCAAACCTGCTGGTTTCTGATGCTCCGCTTACTACACACATCACACAAAGCAATGTGTTCGGCGATGTCCCTTTTGAGATTGTTCCACCAAAATCTTTCTTTCATATCCATGTACATTTTGGTGTTTCCCGGGGGAATAGAATATGGAGAGTTATGGGCTTCTTGTAAAATCAGTTTCCGCATTTCGGATCTTGTGGAACACAAATACGCTTCCGTGCCATAAAGTACCTTGTTCGTCCATATGGAAACTTTTAGCCTTCCCTTGGCTAATCCTTTCCTTAATCTCTTCGATTTCTTTATCCGTCTTTTGGGCTTCTTTAATCTTATCCAACAGAGTGGGTTGAACATCCAAAGACATAATATGTCCTTCTGGCACAATCTCCAACCTGACTTCCTTGAATTGCTTACACAAGTCATCTGGCAATTCACCTTTGGTAAGGCCATTTACAAACGCCTTACGACTTAGGGCATCTGCTACTACATTTGCTTTACCAGGATGGTATTGCAAACTCAAGTCGTAATCCTTGATAAGTTCTAGCCATCTCCTTTGTCTCATATTGATTTCCTTCTGGGTGAAGATATACTTCAAACTCTTATGATCGGTGAATACTTCACAACATTTTCCCAAAAGGTAATATCTCCATGTTTTGAGTGCATGGACAACAGCGGCTAACTCTAAGTCATGAGTAGGATAATTTACTTCATGTGTTTTGAGTTGTCTCGAGGCATAAGCCACAACTTTTCCGCCTTGCATAAGTACGGCACCTAATCCTTGATGCGAAGCATCACAATATACTTGGAAATCCTTTTCCAAATCTGGTGAACTGGTGCTGACACAAGTCTCTTCTTTAATTCTTGAAAGCTGAGTTCGCAACCTTCAGACCAAGAAAATTTCTTATCTTTCTTCAACAATTCTGTCATTGGTTTAGCCACCTTTGAAAATTTTTCAATGAATCTTCTGTAGTAACCTGCTAAACTAAGAAAACTACGAACTTCTTTTACGTTCTTAGGAGATTCCCATTCTGTCACAGTTGAAACTTTAGCAGGATCAACTGCTACACCATCCTTTGTCATAACATGACCAAGAAATCCAACTTCCTCTAACCAAAACTCACACTTGCTGAATTTGGCATAAAGCTTATGTTCCCTTAGTTTCTCAAGTATCAAGCGTAGATGTCTTTCATGCTCTTCCTTGCTCTTGGAGTAGACTAAGATGTCATCGATGAAAACGACAACGAACTTGTCGAGAAATTCCATGAACACTTTGTTCATCATATTCATGAAGTATGCTGGAGCGTTGGTTAAACCAAAAGGCATCACCGTGTACTCATACAATCCATACCTTGTGGTGAATGCTGTTTTAGGTATGTCTTGCTCTCTTATCTTGAGTTGAAAATAGCCTGACCGAAGATCAATCTTCGAGAATACACATGCTCCTTCTAGCTGATCAAACAAGTCATTGATTCTTGGCAAAGGATATTTGTTCTTGATGGTTACCTCGTTGAGGGAACGGTAATCTATGCATAATCTTTGAGTTCTGTCTCTCTTTTCTTTAACAAAATCGGAGCTCCCCAAGATGAAGAACTTGGCTGGATGAATCCTTTCTGCAATTGTTCTCCAAGTTGTTTCTTGAGTACCTTAAGTTCACTAACCGACATTTTATAAGGCCTCTTTGCTCTTGGTCCAGAACCTGGTACCAAATCTATTATAAACTCTACATCTCTATCTGGTGGCATTCCCGGTAACTCTTCCGGAAACACATCCGGATATTCACACACAATTGGCACACTGTCCATGCTAACCCCCTTAAGAGAATTCAGCTTACTTCCTTTAGATTTAAAATTGGACTTGAATTTTATCCTCTTACCTTCAGGGGTTGTGAGTGAAACTGTACGATTGGCACAATCTAGTACTCCCTCATACTTAGCCATCCAATCCATTCCCAAAATCACATCTAATCCTTGGGAATTCAGGATTATTAGGTTTACTGGAAACTTATGTTTTCCGATCTTTATGACTAGATCATGACATCCTGAATTTACTATCATTTCTCCACCAGGAGAACTTACTCTTATAGGACACCCAATGGTTTCTACCGGTAGTTCATTTCTTTCGACAAATGCTTTTGATATGAATGAATGAGATGCACCAGTGTCAAAGAGTACAAATGCTGAGATGGAATTGAGTCTGAACTTACCAGCAACAGCATCAGGCTCTTCATAGACATCTTCCACATTGATGTGGTTAACCTGTCCTTTCTGGAAAGGATTGGGCTTGTTAGGTCCTTCAACCTTCTTTTCAGGGCACTCATTAGCATAATGCCCCAGCTTCTTGCATTTGAAGCATTCAACCTGACTGATGTCCTTTTTAGGCTGACTTCCACTTCCACTTCCACCATGGTGGCTCTTATGTCCACTCTTGTGATTCTTGTACTTATCATTGTCATGACTGCGATGATGCTTATTGTCATGACGGTTGTGGTTGTGGTGCTTGTTAAACTTCCCATGCTTGTGGGGTCCTGAGCTGACACTATCATCATAGTGAGATCGTTTATGAGACGATCCCGAGCTGTGCTTGTCGGAGTGTTTCCTCTTTCAACTCTCGACTTGCTTCATTTTATTCTCCACAATAACAGCCTTGTCACACAGTGACTGATAAGTTGGAACATATGCCACAGATAGCTGCAGATTTAACTCATCATTCAAGCCTTCCAGAAACTTTTCCTTTCTTTTGGCATCGGTGTCAATCTCATCCGGTGCATAGCACGCTAGATTGTTGAACTCTTCAATATATTCAGCCACGCTGTGGTGGCGCTGTTTCAGGTTGTGAAACTCCTTCTTTTTCAGGCTCATCATTCCTGGTGAGATATGAGTAGTACGAAAGCCATCTTCAAAGATAGCCCAAGTCACCTCATCGATAGGAGTGGTGATCTGGAAGTTGTCCCACCATGCGGCGGCTGGTCCTTCCAACAGATGTGCCGCGAACCTGACTTTTCAAAGATGCAGCCCACGGTCACTAAATCTTTGTTCACAGAACGTAGCCAATCATTGGCCACCATGGGATCAGTCGTTCCTGAGAACTTAGCTGGCCTCAGACGCAGAAATCTGGTGAGCATATCAAAACCCGGAGGGTTGTTGTTGTTGTTGTTGTTGGGGTTGTTGTTGTTGTTGTTATTGGGGTTGTTGTTGTTCTGGTTTTGGATGAATGTCGTCATCATTTGCATAAGCTGTGTCTACGCATTCATCATCTGTTGCATTTCTAGGGTAATGTTGGGGTTGGGGTTGGGGTTTGCTGACGGGAGGCATCCGTGGTTTATTCATATAGAGATAAGAATGAGATACCCTTACATGATTTATGCACAATACATCGCAAGCAAACACATAGCATGCAACACAAGGATAAAAGCTCAACAACAAGATAACAAAAGTCTCAAGTAAAACACACAAGTGGCAAGCCATCCACATGTCGGTGGTCCAATAATAAGTTCACAAATAACGAGTACGATAAATAAAGATAACTGAGTAGTCAAGTCTACTCAAAGATCAATCTCCTCCTCGACAAAGGTAAGACCGCGTTCTCCATTGTGGTCTTGTTCTCTCGATGGTAGTGGTCAAAGAGTCGATCTTAGCCTTGAGAGCCCTATTCGGGAACGAAGTCTCTCAATCACTGTCACGCTGCTTCTAACTCAAGTCCTTGACTGCAGCCTCGGTCATGTCCCGAATCCTCTTGTTCCTATCCCGACACGCTTTCTTGACTCTTGAACTTACGGTCTTGGGTCTCGAACTTCGCCTCCATCTCCTTGACTATCTCATCCTGTCACTGCCAAGAGCTTGTCCTTCTCGCGAAGTTGCACTGGAGCTCACATTGCTAAGCATGACGTTGGTCCCACAAGATCCACGTGCCTAATAAGAGTCTCTAATTCCTACAGCTACAGGCATATCGGCTCTGCTGTGACCCTCGAGTCGCCCTCAAAGTCGATGGACTTCTCATCATCACGCTCCAGAAGGCGTGGAAGTGAGTACCTCTAACCCGCCGAGAGTGACGGCCTAACCGTCGTCCTATCAGTCCTCGCATGACAACCTCCATGCCTCTCTCCTCGCCATCGCATAAGCTTGAAGACGATGGCCTCCGTAGTAGGCTCCTCAAGGCCCCGGCTGGTTCACCTTGAAGCCCTAGAGGTCCTTCCTCTCAAACTTGGTGAGTGGGTGCACCGTAATGGTGGGAAGAGGGAGATCGAGCAAGGTAGTAAGCTCTACGATACGAGGACCAAAACGGGTAACCTGGAACTCCTCAACGGTGCTGATGGCAATAGGCATCTATTTATAAGATTGAAAAAGTTAGAACAACACAATTTAAGATAAACAAGTCAAACATTGATACACAATCTTGGAACACAAAAATCACACAAGTCGTGCATACATGAATCCATTACAACAACCAAGGTTCAAACTTATTTAAGGTATCATTTGGAAAATAAGGTGATAGGTGGTGGTCCAACTAACAAAGTGCGTTCACAAACCTATCTCACTCGGATCTCGTGGCTAACACAATGTTCCTAGAGGCAATAAGCCTATCTTGTTCACATGCTTCTATCACTAAGTCTATAATATCTCCCTTAAGGTTTGGTTGGTGACTTCAAACTCTTGGGTATGTTCCTTCCTTCTCTAAGTCTTTTGGAGGTTGAGCATCCTGCATTTGACTCTAGCACTTAGTTCTTTGATAGTCTTCCAAGTCTTCTTTTGTCGACTCAAAGAATGTGGTGTGCATAAAAGTGTTGGTGTACATGCGAAGCCTTTTCTTTGTGGTTGTCTTCCTTGTTTTGTACAAGTGAAGCTGTACCCACCAATACTCCACTCCTTCCTCCATCACTGGAAAGCCCTTGTACACAGCTGCACCATGTACTTCCATTGTCTCCATGAGGTCTTTGAGAATCTTGGGAAACTGGTCTCACACTCCAAGGTCATGGTCATGAGTGGCCCTTTCTTCACGGCTTCGTTGATGGAGTTCATCTACAAATAGAGATGAGAATGAGAAGATTAGAAAAGTTTACGAGAAGAATAGACAAGTGTAGAAGTAGTTGAATTTTTTTTTCTTTTTCCTTAGTGGTTTCCAATCCTAGGGTCATAATCCTACAGGCAACACAAAGTGCTCGATACCATCTCAGAAGATCCCTCCTTTGTAAAAGGAAAAGATCCTGTGATTGCAATGCTAGTCCTCGGATCAATACTAGCATCCACAGCTTAAGATGAAGTACACAGATACAAAGGTCGCTTATTACAGTCATTCCAGATAAAACATAGTCTTTATAACTCAGGCCAAAGGCCTAATACAAGAGTTTATGGAATAAGTAAATAAACATAAGTCTTCATCTTCATGTGCCAGCAAGCATGTTGAGTGTAGACTCATGACTCCTATTCATCATCGGAGTAACCTACAACATTACAAGTTACAGCCACAAAGGGTCAATACTTTGGAATAGTATTGGCAAGTGATACCTTAGTATATATTAAGTGGACTATAATACTATATGCATTTGGCTAAGTGGAGTTTAGGCTCGCTTTGCTCAAAATAGATTTTTCCTTAACATTTGAAAACACTAAATTTTTGCTTAACAAAACCTTCCCAAGGCATCTACCAATCAAAGATCAAGATCCTTTCCAAGGCATCTACCAATCAAAGACTGAAGATCCTTTAACCCTTGTTCACCCATAAGTTTTATTTAGAAGTTGGAGTGATGAGATTCTTGAAGTTTCCATGTCTTGATGCTCAAATTGTCCTTTACCAGGGACATGGCTAAGTACTTAGGTTTTACACTCTGCAGAGGTGGTGCACTTTCCCCACAAGACTTGGTTTCCCAAGACAAGATCCTTCAGAAGCCTTTCCTTAGTCAAATGGACGCTGCCCAACCTACCATTCCTCTACCACCAACTGTCCAAGAGACTAAGTTCTAGCAACCTAAGATCATGGCAGAGCCCATATTGCCAAGTGGTTGCACTTGAAGCTTCTCAACATTTGACATCTCAAATCTCTTTGTTTCCTGGGTGGCCATCCACAAGTGAGATACACTAAGGTAAACCATAAACATGGGCCTTGTGAACCACTCAACCAAAAACCATCAAGCAAGTCCCATTCCACCCAGGAGATTCATTAACTTAGTTGTTTTGTTAAATAAAACACAAGTCCTCAGACTTAGAATATTTTTCCATAGTGTGAATATATAAACCACCCTTGTTTTCTAGTAGCTAGGCTAAGCATGGCATGGCAACTTATCCTTAGGGAATTTTCCTAGCAACTCTACCATTCTAATCTACATAGGATTTCCCAACATCATTTGACAAAAGTAGCATGCAAGTCTTAGCAAAATATCTAATGCAAGTATAAAATATAGGAATGGAATATTCATGAAGATATCACTTGCCTTGGTAATGTGGAGAGTAGCACTCGTCACAATCACAATCACTAGCAAAATCTACACACAAAGTTGTAGCACACAATTACACACAAATATATACAAACAAAAATAATATGAATGCATGCATGCATGAATTTACTAAGTGGTGATTTTTGAAAACTCTACCAAGCAAGTGTAAGTTTACAGAAACTTAACAAGTCACAAGTTTGCCCACTAAACATATTTAACCCTAAAACAAATTACTAAACTAAAACCAAACTCAAATTAGCCTTAAACAAGTTTCTACAAATAAAGTCATTCTATTGGTTACTATTTGCTAAACACATTAGATAGGCAGAAAGGTCTTGTCTCACTGAATCCAACGGTATAAAGTTTGCAAAATTCTAACGTGGCAATCAAAAGTTATAAGCATTTGAATTTGGATCAAATTTCTGGTTTTAAACCTGTTTTAGATCTAACCCTAGCCACGCTGTCAGCTGTGATTGGCGCTGCATCGCCGCTTGATCGCTACCGCACCGCAGGATCTAAACAGATCAGACGCTCCAGATCGCATCGCCGGGTTAAGTGAATCTATCCTAGCGCCGGATCTGGATCTAACGGTGCTTGTTCAAACGACCATGTCTCCTGGCGCTGGTGTCGCCGAGTGAGCGCGGTTCACGCGGCGCTTGCGTTCCAGGTCGTCCGTGAGAGGGAGAAGGGTCATACCAGGTTCGCAAGAGGCTGCTGAAGCTCAAGGTGGCTTTGGTTTGTCAAGGGGCGCACAGAGTTGCGGTAGATTTCTCGCCGGAGTTGGATCTGGCAACGGTGGTTCTGTTCGAGGTCGAAGGCGACGTTGTAGATCACTAGGATGCAAACAAAGGGCATGGTCAGATGCCGAAGATCATGGAGAACATGCGAGCGTGAACGACAAGGTTCAGGGCGGTCTGGACTTACCACTAGAGCTCGCCGGAGTTGATGTTTCCGCTTGCTTGTGTCGAGTGGAACCGCGACTGGGCAAGACAGACGACGAACTAGTGAGGTCAGGAGGTGCGCAAAGACTCACTGAGCAAGATAGCAAGAACGAGAGGCAGAGGGGAACACGAGGCTCACCGGAATCGATCGCCGGAGAGGGCTCTGTCTGCGGCGGTGCGAGGATGATTGAGAGCAGCCTGGTGGTGGAGTGAGCGAGGTGTTTGGGGGAAAATGCTCGCGAGGCAGAGAGGGTCTTATAGCCAGAGGCTCGATAGGAAACACTCGCGGTTTAATGACCAATTACGCCACGCCATTACCGGCAGTGACTGCAGCAGCGACGTGGTCGCAGGCGCGGTTTGGGGAAGACGAGGACGACGTGGACCGGGCCCGCTCGTCAGCGAAGTGTGCGAGGTGAAGGTGGGGTCCGCTGTCGCAAGGATCGGGTGTGTGCTCTCGTGAGAGAGGGAAAAGAAAATCCCGGTGGGCTAGTTGGGCTTGATCCACTCTGGCCAGAATTCAGCCATGGCCCTTTTCTTTTGTTTAACTCTTTTCTTTTCTAATTCTATTTTCGAATGATTTTGATATGAATTCAAATCCTTTTGAATTCAAACAAAATTGGGGATCTTTTGTGGTTCTGTGGTTTCAAATACAGTCTTTTAACCAAGTGGTTACCTTGCAAGGCCTGGTCAAGCTTGGGCTTTGAAATAAACAGAGACTTTGTCTCTAGTTTGAAAATGTTTGAAATAGGGTTTTGAAATTAATTCTAAGTTGGATACTTGGGTTAAAATGCTACACCTAATCTTTCCAACAATGGAGGCAAGTAAACAAGTTCCTAAACAATCCAATCTCAAAGGGTGATGGCCAATTGAGTTGAATTTGCTCACATGAAATCATAGCACAACTTCTGTTTCTAAATGATTTTGAGAAAAACCCTAATTGAATGAAGGATGCAAGGATGAAATGAATGAGTTTTGAAATATGATTTTAGGGATGTTACAAATTGTAACCTTAATGTCACATTGGAACACACTGTTTCGGTAAAACGGTTGCCAAATCCGCAAACGAGCTCCGTTTGAGCTAAATTTTATAGCGATCGATATCTGCATAAAATATTGCATCCGAATTTCACTGGCTTTGCCAGTTTTCAACTTTGTAAGATTGTCAAAATCGTCTAGCAAACTGGATTTATCTTACAGAAGAAAAGTCAATACATGTCTCTGAAGCGTCACATCCTCCATATCGCGGACTATATCGCAAGAAGATTCTAGGCTTAGAGTTCTAATATCCTAGATTGAGGCACCGGGCTCAACTTCCATAGTGTCCTGGCATGGTTTTGAGTTCGTATTGTTCCTATGGATTAGTAATAACAATAATTGTCACCTTAATGTCACATTGGAACACACTGTTTCGGTAAAACGGTTGCCAAATCCGCATACGAGCTCCGTTTGAGCTAAATTTTATGGCGATCGATATCTACATAAAATATTGCATCCGAATTTCACTGGCTTCGCCAGTTTTGAACTTTGTAAGATTGTCAAAATGGGCTAGCAAACTGGAGTTATCTTAGAGAAGAAAAGGCAATACATGTCTCTGAAGCGTCATATCCTCCATATCGCGGACTATATCGTAAGAAGATTCTAGGCTTAGAGTTCTAATATCCTAGATTGAGGCACCGGGCTCAACTTCCATCGTGTCCTGGCATGGTTTTGAGTTTGTATTGTTCCTATGGATTAGTAATCACCCATAACAACAATTATCACCTTAATGTCACATTGGAACACACTGTTTCGGTAAAACGGTTGCCAAATCTGCATACGACCTCCGTTGGAGCTAAATTTTATGGCGATCGATATCTACATAAAATATTGCGTCCGAATTTCACTGGCTTTGCCAGTTTTGAACTTTGTAAGATTGTCAAAATCGCCTAGCAAACTGGTGTTATCTTAGAGAAGAAAAGGCAATACATGTCTCTGAAGCGTCACATCCTCCATATCGCGGACTATATCGCAAGAAGATTCTAGGCTTAGAGTGCTAATATCCTAGATTGAGGCACCGGGCTCAACTTCCATCGTGTCCTGGCATGGTTTTGAGTTTGTATTGTTCCAATGGATTAGTAATCACCCATAACAACAATTATCACCTTAATGTCACATTGGAACACACTGTTTCGGTAAAACGGTTGCCAAATCCGCATACGAGCTCCGTTTGAGCTAAATTTTATGGCGATCGATATCTACATAAAATATTGCGTCCGAATTTCACTGGCTTCGCCAGTTTTGAACTTTGTAAGATTGTCAAAATCGGCTAGCAAACTGGAGTTATCTTAGAGAAGAAAAGGCAATACATGTCTCAAGCCACATCCTCCATATCGCGGACTATATCGCAAGAAGATTCTAGGCTTAGAGTGCTAATATCCTAGATTGAGGCACCGGGCTCAACTTCCATAGTGTCCTGGCATGGTTTTGAGTTTGTATTGTTCCTATGGATTAGTAATCACCTATAACAACAATTGTCACCTTGATGTCACATTGGAACACACTGTTTCGCTAAAACGGTTGCCAAATCCGCATACGAGCTCCGTTTGAGCTAAATTTTTTGGCGATCGATATCTACATAAAATATTGCGTCCGAATTTCGCTGGCTTTGCCAGTTTTGAACTTTGTAAGATTGTCAAAATGGGCTAGCAAACTGGAGTTATCTTAGAGAAGAAAAGACAATACATGTCTCTGAAGCGTCACATCCTCCATATCGCGGACTATATCGGAGAAGATGCTAGGCTTAGACTGCTAATATCCTAGATTGAGGCACCAGGCTCAACTTCCATAGTGTCCTGGCATGGTTTTGAGTTTGTATTGTTCCTATGGATTAGTAATCACCCATAACAACAATTGTCACCTTAATGTCACAATGGAACACACTGTTTCGGTAAAACGGTTGCCAAATCCGCATACGAGCTCCGTTTGTGCTAAATTTTATAGCGATCGATATCTACATAAAATATTGCATCCAAATTTCACTGGCTTTGCCAGTTTTGAACTTTGTAAGATTGTCAAAATCGGCTAGCAAACTAGATTTATCTTAGAGAAGAAAAGTCAATACATGCCTCTGAAGCGTCACATCCTCCATATCACGGACTATATCGCAAGAAGATTCTAGGCTTAGAGTTCTAATATCCTAGATTGAGGCACCGGGCTCAACTTCCATAGTGTCCTGGCATGGTTTTGAGTTTGTATTGGTCCTATGGATTAGTAATCACCCATAACAACAATTGTCACCTTAATGACACATTGGAACACACTATTTCGGTAAAATAGTTGCCAAATCCGCATACGAGCTCCGTTGGAGATAAATTTTATAGAGATCAATATCTACATAAAATATTGCATCCGAATTTCACTAGCTTTGCCAGTTTTGAACTTTGTAAGATTGTCAAAATCGGCTAGCAAACTGGAGTTATCTTAGAGAAGAAAAGGCAATACATGTCTCTGAAGCGTCACATCCTCCATATCGCGGACTATATCGCAAGAAGATTCTAGGCTTAGAGTGCTAATATCCTAGATTGAGGCACCGGGCTCAACTTCCATAGTGTCCTGGCATGGTTTTGAGTTTGTATTGTTCCTATGGATTAGTAATCACCTATAACAACAATTGTCACCTTAATGTCACATTGGAACACACTGTTTCGCTAAAACGGTTGCCAAATCCGCATACGAGCTCCGTTTGAGCTAAATTTTATGGCGATCGATATCTACATAAAATATTGCGTCCGAATTTCGCTGGCTTCGCCAGTTTTGAACTTTGTAAGATTGTCAAAATCGGCTAGCAAACTAGAGTTATCTTAGAGAAGAAAAGATAATACATGTCTCTGAAGCGTCACATCCTCCATATCGCGGACTATATCAGAGAAGATGCTAGGCTTAGACTGCTAATATCCTAGATTGAGGCACCGGGCTCAACTTCCATAGTGTCCTGGCATGGTTTTGAGTTTGTATTGTTCCTATGGATTAGTAATCACCCATAACAACAATTGTCACCTTAATGTCACATTGGAACACACTGTTTCAGGAAAACGGTTGCCAAATCCAAGATACGAAGCTCGCTTTGCTAAATTTTATAGCGATCGATATCTACATAAAATATTGCATCCGAATTTCACTGGCTTTGCCAGTTTTGAACTTTGTAAGATTGTCAAAATCGGCAAGCAAACTAGATTTATCTTAGAGAAGAAAAGTCAATACATGTCTGTGAAGCGTCACATCCTCCATATCGCGGACTATATCGCAAGAAGATTCTAGGCTTAGAGTTCTAATATCCTAGATTGAGGCACCGGGCTCAACTTCCATAGTGTCCTAGCATGGTTTTGAGTTTGTATTGGTCCTATGGATTAGTAATCACCCATAACAACAATTGTCACCTTAATGTCACATTGGAACACACTGTTTCGGTAAAACAGTTGCCAAATCCGCATACGAGCTCCGTTGGAGATAAATTTTATAGCGATCAATATCTACATAAAATATTGCATCCGAATTTCACTAGCTTCGCCAGTTTTGAACTTTGTAAGATTGTCAAAATCGGCTAGCAAACTGGAGTTATCTTAGAGAAGAAAAGACAATACATGTCTCTGAAGCGTCACATCCTCCATATCGCCGACTATATTGCAAGAAGATTCTAGGCTTAGAGTGCTAATATCCTAGATTGAGGCACCAGGCTCAACTTCCATAGTGTCCTGGCATGGTTTTGAGTTTGTATTGTTCCTATGGATTAGTAATCACCCATAACAACAATTGTCACCTTAATGTCACATTGGAACACACTATTTCGGTAAAACGGTTGCCAAATCCGCATACGAGCTCCGTTTGAGCTAAATTTGGTAGCGATCGATATCTACATAAAATATTGCATCCGAATTTCACTGGCTTCGCCAGTTTTGAACTTTGTAAGATTGTCAAAATCGGCTAGCAAACTGATTGAGGCACCGGGCTCAACTTCCATAGTGTCCTGGCATGGTTTTGAGTTTGTATTGTACCTATGGATTAGTAATAACAATAATTGTCACCTTAAGGTCACATTGGAACACACTGTTTCGGTAAAACGGTTGCCAAATCCGCATACGAGCTCCGTTTGAGCTAAATTTTATGGCGATCGATATCTACATAAAATATTGCATCCGAATTTCACTGGCTTCACCAGTTTTGTACTTTGTAAGATTGTCAAAATCGGCTAGCAAACTGGAGTTATCTTAGAGAAGAAAAGGCAATACATGTCTCTGAAGCGTCACATCCTCCATATCGCGGACTATATCGCAAGAAGATTCTAGCCTTAGAGTGATAATATCCTAGATTGAGGCACCGGGCTCAACTTCCATAGTGTCCTGGCATGGTTTTGAGTTTGTATTGTTCCTATGGATTAGTAATCACCTATAACAACAATTGACACCTTAATGTCACATTGGAACACACTTTTTCGGTAAAACGGTTGCCAAATCCGCATACGAGCTCCGTTTGTGCTAAATTTTATAGCGATCGATATCTACATAAAATATTGCATCCGAATTTCACTGGCTTCGCCAGTTTTGAACTTTGTAAGATTGTCAAAATCGGCTAGCAAACTGGAGTTATCTTAGAGAAGAAAAGGCAATACATGTCTCAGAAGCGTCACATCCTCCATATCGCGGACTATATCGCAAGAAGATTCTAGGCTTAGAGTGCTAATATCCTAGATTGAGGCACCGGGCTCAACTTCCATAGTGTCCTGGCATGGTTTTGAGTTTGTATTGTTCCTATGGATTAGTAATCACCTATAACAACAATTGTCACCTTAATGTCACATTGGAACACACTGTTTCGCTAAAACGGTTGCCAAATCCGCATACGAGCTCCGTTTGAGCTAAATTTTATGGCGATCGATATCTACATAAAATATTGCGTCCGAATTTCGCTGGCTTCGCCAGTTTTGAACTTTGTAAGATTGTCAAAATCGGCTAGCAAACTGGAGTTATCTTAGAGAAGAAAAGACAATACATGTCTCTGAAGCGTCACATCCTCCATATCGCGGACTATATCAGAGAAGATGCTAGGCTTAGACTGCTAATATCCTAGATTGAGGCACCGGGCTCAACTTCCATAGTGTCCTGGCATGGTTTT
The DNA here is from genome assembly GCA_023614405.1 of Avena insularis. NCBI lineage: Eukaryota > Viridiplantae > Streptophyta > Magnoliopsida > Poales > Poaceae > Avena > Avena insularis. Next base: position 73,312,376 of record CM042690.1, read on the forward strand.
GAGTTTGTATTGTTCCTATGGATTAGTAATCACCCATAACAACAATTGTCACCTTAATGTCACATTGGAACACACTGTTTCGGTAAAACGGTTGCCAAATCCGCATACGAGCTCTGTTTGTGCTAAATTTTATAGCGATCGATATCTACATAAAATATTGCATCCGAATTTCACCGGCTTTGCCAGTTTTGAACTTTGTAAGATTGTCAAAATCGGCAAGCAAACTAGATTTATCTTAGAGAAGAAAAGTCAATACATGTCTGTGAAGCGTCACATCCTCCATATCGCGGACTATATCGCAAGAAGATTCTAGGCTTAGAGTTCTAATATCCTAGATTGAGGCACCGGGCTCAACTTCCATAGTGTCCTAGCATGGTTTTGAGTTTGTATTGGTCCTATGGATTAGTAATCACCCATAACAACAATTGTCACCTTAATGTCACATTGGAACACACTGTTTCGGTAAAACAGTTGCCAAATCCGCATACGAGCTCCGTTGGAGATAAATTTTATAGCGATCAATATCTACATAAAATATTGCATCCGAATTTCACTAGCTTCGCCAGTTTTGAACTTTGTAAGATTGTCAAAATCGGCTAGCAAACTGGAGTTATCTTAGAGAAGAAAAGGCAATACATGTCTCTGAAGCGTCACATCCTCCATATCGCCGACTATATTGCAAGAAGATTCTAGGCTTAGAGTGCTAATATCCTAGATTGAGGCACCAGGCTCAACTTCCATAGTGTCCTGGCATGGTTTTGAGTTTGTATTGTTCCTATGGATTAGTAATCACCCATAACAACAATTGTCACCTTAATGTCACATTGGAACACACTATTTCGGTAAAACGGTTGCCAAATCCGCATACAAGCTCCGTTTGAGCTAAATTTGGTAGAGATCGATATCTACATAAAATATTGCATCCGAATTTCACTGGCTTCGCCAGTTTTGAACTTTGTAAGATTGTCAAAATCGGCTAGCAAACTGATTGAGGCACCGGGCTCAACTTCCATAGTGTCCTGGCATGGTTTTGAGTTTGTATTGTACCTATGGATTAGTAATAACAATAATTGTCACCTTAATGTCACATTGGAACACACTGTTTCGGTAAAACGGTTGCCAAATCCGCATACGAGCTCCGTTTGAGCTAAATTTTATGGCGATCGATATCTACATAAAATATTGCATCCGAATTTCACTGGCTTCGCCAGTTTTGAACTTTGTAAGATTGTCAAAATCGGCTAGCAAACTGGAGTTATCTTAGAGAAGTAAAGGCAATACATGTCTCTGAAGAGTCACATCCTCCATATCGCGGACTATATCGCAAGAAGATTCTAGCCTTAGAGTGATAATATCCTAGATTGAGGCACCGGGCTCAACTTCCATAGTGTCCTGGCATGGTTTTGAGTTTGTATTGTTCCTATGGATTAGTAATCACCTATAACAACAATTGTCACCTTAATGTCACATTGGAACACACTGTTTCGGTAAAACGGTTGCCAAATCCGCATACGAGCTCCGTTTGTGCTAAATTTTATAGCGATCGATATCTACATAAAATATTGCATCCGAATTTCACTGGCTTCGCCAGTTTTGAACTTTGTAAGATTGTCAAAATCGGCTAGCAAACTGGAGTTATCTTAGAGAAGAAAAGGCAATACATGTCTCTGAAGCGTCACATCCTCCATATCGCGGACTATATCGCAAGAAGATTCTAGGCTTAGAGTTCTAATATCCTAGATTGAGGCACCGGGCTCAACTTCCATAGTGTCCTGGCATGGTTTTGAGTTTTTATTGTTCCTATGGATTAGTAATCACCCATAACAACAGTTGTCACCTTAATGTCACATTGGAACACACTATTTCGGTAAAACGGTTGCCAAATCCGCATACGAGCTCCGTTTGAGCTAAATTTTATGGCGATCGATATCTACATAAAATATTGCATCCGAATTTCACTGGCTTCGCCAGTTTTGAACTTTGTAAGATTGTCAAAATCGGCTAGCAAACTGGAGTTATCTTAGAGAAGAAAAGGCAATACATGTCTCTGAAGCGTCACATCCTCCATATCGCGGACTATATCGCAAGAAGATTCTAGGCTTAGAGTGCTAATATCCTAGATTGAGGCACCGGGCTCAACTTCCATAGTGTCCTGGCATGGTTTTGAGTTTGTATTGTTCCTATGGATTAGTAATCACCTATAACAACAATTGTTACCTTAATGTCACATTGGAACACACTGTTTTGCTAAAACGGTTGCCAAATCCGCATACGAGCTTCGTTTGAGCTAAATTTTATGGCGATCGATATGTACATAAAATATTGCGTCCGAATTTCGCTGGCTTCGCCAGTTTTGAACTTTGTAAGATTGTCAAAATCGGCTATGTAAGATCCCCAACCTTTAATAAGATTGAGCCCCCTGTGTTTACAATGCTAGTCCCTGGATCAATAGCTAGCATCCACAGTTTAGACGTAATATCAAGAGACAAAGGTCATAATATAACTTTATAACCAGGAATAACATAATTTTTATTACATCAAACATAGCTCATATGGCTATTACATTACTTTGCAGCGAATCAACTATAAGCATGGGGTCCTTCATCTTCAAAGTGCCACAGGCAGATGTTGGTTGTAGACTTTGTAATCCTAATTAATCAATCTTCACTAAAATCAATCAAACCTGCAACATTACAAGTTACAGCCACAAGGGTCAATACATTTGAATTGTATTGGCAAGCTTCACTTTTATGTATAATATAGGTGGATCCTATCACTACATGCATATTTGGCTAAGTAGAATTTCAGGCTCATTTGCATAAAGCAATATTTTATCCTATCTTTTCAAAAATGGTTTTTTTTTGGTCCTTTGTCAAAACTCCTTTCAAAAAAAACTCTTGAACTCCTTGATAAAAACTCAAGTGTTCAAGTCCTTGTCAAAATCTCTTGAGTTCCTGGGTAACTCCAAGTGCATCAAGTTTTGTCAAAATCTCTTGAGCTCCTTGGTAACTCCAAGTGGATCAAGTTTTGTCAAAATCTCTTGAGCTCCTTGGTAACTCCAGGTGCATCAAGTTTTAAAAGTTTTGTTTTAGAAATTAGAGTGTCGAGATCTTCCATAGCTTCAGGCCTTAGTTGCTCAGTATTGTCCATAACCGGGGACACGGCTAAGTACTTAGATTTTTATTATCTTCTGCAGAAGTTGTACACTTTACCCACATGTCCCACTCTCATCTTGTTGCCACCAGTGGCCGCTGGATTAGTACTCACCAAGATGGAATACTGGCAGATTGAGAATGTGACGAAGTCTTTCCAAAAGGTCCTCCCATACACCATTGCTAGCTTGTCTTTAGCCCTCATGAAGCATTCCAGATCCCCATGTCTAGTAACTAAATACAATGTATGGGTCTTCCTAATGTAATTGACTAAGCCAGAGCCATAATAGCATGTGGTTGCACACGAAAGCCACAATTGGAGAAGCATGTTCAATCTCTAAGTTTCCTAGGTGGGTTTTCTTTTGGAGCACAACACAAAGATATTACCATAGTCATGGTTCCTTTTGTTGCCACCTTCTCCAAAACTTAAAGTAACCTCCACCTAGGTGGTTCATTGAGTCCTTGTTTTATTATATAAAACACAAGTCCTTTTCTCAACTTTGTAAAATCTCAACATGTATCTCTTTTCAAAATATAGCATGGCTAAGCATGTACAACTACAAGGTTTTCACTAAGTAAGGTGAGGGAATCCTATTAGGATTTAGCATAGCATAAGTATAAAATGGTTTTCATGCATGTTTTCAAAAAAACACTAAGTATAATGAAAATAGTAGGACTTTTGTATGATAGTGTAACTTGCCTTTTTGGTAGGGAATGGTGGTTCACTCCTTGATCTTGCTAGTCTCACACTTTTCTAACTTCACTACAATCAATCAAGCAAACAAAATATTCAATTCACATTCCAAACCAAAGTCAAACAAACAATTCACACACATAAAACAATGAGTCTAAGTCATGCTTGTAAGCATGCAAAGGATGGTCCTATTGTAAGGATGATCTTCACTAGGCTTCTAACTTTGTAAGTTCCAATTTGGTCATTTACCAAAATGGCAAAGTCAAAGTAATGCATGCAAGCATTCCAAGCTTTGTTTTGTTTGAAAAAGGGGTTCCTAATGGGTCATAGACATTTGGGCACACCTATTGGTCATTTTGTAAAGTGGCTAAGTCATTTGCAAAAGGTTTCACTATAAAACCATTTGCAAAACAAAGTATCATTCTATGTGCTGTAGAAATATTTTTTTACTAGGGCATTAACTTATAGGGTTCACCAAATGAGTTGCTATTGCAAAACTTGGTGTTTGGTTCAGTAGGTTTGGTCCAAAACATTTTCTCAAAAGTTTTTACTCAAAAACATTTTCATAAACAAAACCATAGTTTTATTTAGCTAGAAATGGACTAAACTAATTAATCCATTCTATTCTTTTCCAAAATCATTTTCCAAATCATGGGTTGGTTTCTAGGGTCAGTAAGGTCACAACAAACCATTTTGTAAAGGTTTTAACCCCAAAATCATTTTTAAACAATTTTTCTGAACTTAGCAAGCACACAAAACAATCTGCAAAAACAGACAAACTAACAGTTACTATTTGCTAAACTAAAGGCATGGTTGGCTAGGTCTTGTTCTCCTGAATCCAACGACATAAAATTTGTAATTTTTGGACGTGTGGATCCAAAGATACAAGGGTTTGAAGTTTGCAAGAAATTCTGTTTTCAAATATGTTTTTAAACAGAACAGGGGACACGCGGCAGTATTCTATTGGACGGTACCGGTTCGGCCGGATCGGCATCGTGGAGCGTTGGATCTAACTAGATCGTGCGGTCCAGAGGACATACCCCTTCGGTGTTAAGTGAACTAATCGTGAGCGCCAGATCTAGATCGAACGGTGCTGGCGAGTTTGACCTAAGGTGGGCGGCGCTGCGGTGGCTAGCGGCGGCGGAGCGGTCGGTCGATGACGTTGCCGGCGATGCAGGTAGCAAGGGAGAAGAAGGAGATGCTCACCAGAATTGCAAGAGGTTGGGGAAGCTCGTCGTGTGGTCGACGAGGCAAGGGGCGCACGGTCGTAGGAGTAATCGCTCGCCGGAGTTCGTTCTGGCGATGGCGTGCTCTGGTTGCGGCTGGGGACGGTTCTATGGATCACCTCGAGACAAAATGATGACACGGTTAGATTCACAGGGTCAAGGCGAAGTCGTGTGCATCACAGGGAGGTGAAGGGGAAGTCTGGTCTCACCGGTGGGGCTCGTCGGAGCGGAGGCAGACGGTGGCGACGGTCGGAGTCGTCGCTGCAGATCGCCCTAAGGCAAGATAGGAGCAAGTTCAGATGCGCAAGAGCAAGGCGATGTTGTGTGCGTGATCTAGGAGGCGCGAGGCGGTCTGGTCTTACCGGAGAAACTTGACGGAGACGACGAGGCGGCAAGACGCATCGGTGCTGCCGATGCTCGTGGCGCCAGCATGGGTGAGTTTGATGTACCGCAGATTGCTTTGAGTGGGGAAGCTGCTAGCGTGCTTGGGGAGGCAAGAGGTGGTTGGACGGTGCCGGAATCGCTGCGACAGCTCGTCGGTGACGGCGGAGTTGCAGAGAGCAATTCGTGCAGCCTGGGGGCTCCGGTGGAGTGTGGTCTGCGGAAGAAGGAAGAGGAGACGCTGGCGGTTTTAAGCGTGCAGTCACGACGATGTTAACGCGCGGCATTACTGAGAATTGAACGCGGCATTCAAAGGCAGCAACGGCTAGAAGGGGGGGGCTCGATGTTGGCGGGTGAGAGAGATGAACAGGAGGAGGGTCCCTGCCGGGAAAGGGAAGGAGCGGGTCCACTTGTCATTGACTTAAGGGTTAACTAATTGGTGCCAAACGCTTTCTGGGGAAAATAAGTCATTTGGCTGGGTCATTGCTAGTTGGGCCAAAAGGTGGGCTGCTCTATTTTTTTTCTGTCTGTTTTCTTTTTCCAATTTTCCAAATCTATTTTTGTTTTGAAATTCAATCAATTTTTCAAACATTCAAACAAATTCAAACAATTCAAACAACTTTGTACTTTGAATTTGGTTCTGTTTATCAACATAATCCAAATCCAAAAAAAAAATATTTTATTTATTTTAGGATCCATTCTATAATTAAATAAAATGGACCTTTAGTTATTTAATAAAATAGGGTTTGATTTAGTTGATAAAATTTCCATTTGAAATCCAAATAAAACACTTTAGTAGGTTTTATTTGAGAAAACAAAATACTTGCAAAACTTATTTAAAATAAATAAGTTTTAGTGCTTATTTAAAATGGGAAAAGCCTTTACTTAAATAAAATTGGATATTTAAATCCTTATTATTTTATTTAAATAAACCTTTACTCATTTTAATCAAAGCAAAACCTTTTTGTTTCAAAGTCTTGGCCAAGGTTTAATTTGGCTTTATAAAATAATCTTTATTTAAAATATTTCTTTTCATTTTGAAAACCAAAACCTTTTATAAAAGATTTCAAAGTAGTGTTTCCAAAATATTTTATTTTCCTTTATTAAATGTTTATTTTTATAAATCCATTTAGGATTATTTGTTCACAAAAAGGTATGTGTTTTTTTTCTTTTTTTGGTAAGGGCTTTATTGGTTTTGGAAATTCAATTTCCTTATCTTTTTTATATTCATAAGGTTTTGTCCATGGTTCCAAACTAAGTGAAACCAATCTCTATGGTCTTTCTTGATCCTTTGTGAATATTTGTTGATCAATTTTTGGTATGGATCAAATCCATAGATTTGGAGATACTTTGGAAAATGATTTCCTTCCATTAGGGTTTAGGGTTTTGGATTTATTTTCCAAGTGTTCAAATTTCCAGATACATTCATTGAGGAATGCATTTCCCTTGATTTGGATTTTTGTTGAATTCAAACTTCCACTAAAGTTTGTTCAAGATGGGATTTCAGTTTCCTTTTAGAAACAAAAGTTTCTTTTCACCCTGATTTTCAACAAAATTTATTTTGTTTATTTATTTTTCACATTACAAGATTTGGAAAATCTTGGGATGTGACAGGCTAGCAAACTGGAGTTATCTTAGAGAAGTAAAGACAATACATGTCTCTGAAGCGTCACATCCTCCATATCGCGGACTATATCGCAAGAAGATTCTAGGCTTAGAGTGCTAATATCCTAGATTGAGGCACCGGGCTCAACTTCCATAGTGTCCTGGCATGGTTTTGAGTTTGTATTGTTCCTATGGATTAGTAATCACCCATAACAACAATTGTAACCTTAATGTCACATTGGAACACACGGTTTCGGTAAAACGGTTGCCAAATCCGCAAACGAGCTCCGTTTGAGCTAAATTTTATAGCGATCGATATCTGCATAAAATATTGCATCCGAATTTCACTGGCTTTGCTAGTTTTGAACTTTGTAAGATTGTCAAAATCGGCTAGCAAACTGGATTTATCTTAGAGAAGAAAAGTCAATACATGTCTCTGAAGCGTCACATCCTCCATATCGCGGACTATATCGCAAGAAGATTCTAGGCTTAGAGTTCTAATATCCTAGATTGAGGCACCGGGCTCAACTTCCATAGTGTCCTGGCATGGTTTTGAGTTTGTATTGGTCCTATGGATTAGTAATCACCCATAACAACAATTGTCACCTTAATGTCACATTGGAACACACTGTTTCGGTAAAACAGTTGCCAAATCCGCATACGAGCTCCGTTGGAGATAAATTTTATAGCGATCAATATCTACATAAAATATTGCATCCGAATTTCACTAGCTTCGCTAGTTTTGAACTTTGTAAGATTGTCAAAATCGGCTAGCAAACTGGAGTTATCTTAGAGAAGAAAAGGCAATACATGTCTCTGAAGCGTCACATCCTCCATATCGCGGACTATATCGCGAGAAGATTCTAGGCTTAGAGTGCTAATATCCTAGATTGAGGCACCGGGCTCAACTTTCATAGTGTCCTGGCATGGTTTTGAGTTTGTATTGTTCCTATGGATTAGTAATCACCCATAACAACAATTGTCACCTTAATGTCACATTGGAACACACTATTTCGGTAAAACGGTTGCCAAATCCGCATACGAGCTCCGTTTGCGCTAAATTTTATGGCGATCGATATCTACATAAAATATTGCATCCGAATTGCACTGTCTTCGCTAGTTTTAAAATTTGTAAGATTTTCAAAATTGGCTAGCAAACTGGAGTTATCTTAGAGAAGAATAGGCAATACATGTCTCTGAAGCGTCACATCCTCCTTATCGCGGACTATATCGCAAGAAGATTCTAGGCTTAGAGTGCTAATATCCTAGATTGAGGCACCGGGCTCAACTTCCATAGTGTCCTGGCATGGTTTTGAGTTTGTATAGTTCCTATGGATTAGTAATCACCCATAACAACAATTGTCACCTTAATGTCACATTGGAACACACTGCTTCGGTAAAACGGTTGCCAAATCCGCATACGAGCTCCGTTTGTGCTAAATTTTATAGCGATCGATATCTACATAAAATATTGCATCTGAATTTCACTGGTTTCGCCAGTTTTGAACTTTGTAAGATTGTCAAAATCGGCTAGCAGACTGGAGTTATCTTAGAGAAGAAAAGGCAATACATGTCTCTGAAGCGTCACATCCTCCATATCGCGGACTATATCACAAGAAGATTCTAGGCTTAGAGTTCTAATATCCTAGATTGAGGCACCGGGCTCAACTTCCATAGTGTCCTGGCATGGTTTTGAGTTTGTATTGTTCCTATGGATTAGTAATCACCCATAACTACAATTGTCACTTTAATGTCACATTGGAACACACTGTTTCGGTAAAACGGTTGCCAAATCCGCATACGAGGTCCGTTTGAGCTAAATTTGGTAGAGATCGATATCTACATAAAATATTGCATCCGAATTTCACTGGCTTCGCCAGTTTTGAACTTTGTAAGATTGTCAAAATCGGCTAGCAAACTGGAGTTATCTTAGAGAAGAAAAGGCAATACATGTCTCTGAATCGTCACATCCTCCATATCACGGACTATATCGCAAGAAGATTCTAGCCTTAGAGTGCTAATATCCTAGATTGAGGCACCGGGCTCAACTTCCATAGTGTCCTGGCATGGTTTTGAGTTTGTATTGTACCTATGGATTAGTAATAACAATAATTGTCACCTTAATGTCACATTGGAACACACTGTTTCCGTAAAACGGTTGCCAAATCCGCATAGTAGCTCCGTTTGAGCTAAATTTTATGGCGATCGATATCTACATAAAATATTGCATCCGAATTTCACTGGCTTCGCCAGTTTTGAACTTATTAAGATTGTCAAAATCGGCTAGCAAACTGGAGTTATCTTAGAGAAGAAAAGATAATACATGTCTCTGAAGCGTCACATCCTCCATATCACGGACTATATCGCAAGAAGATTCTAGGCTTAGAGTTCTAATATCCTAGGTTGAGGCACCGGGCTCAACTTCCATAGTGTCCTGGCATGGTTTTGAGTTTGTATTGTTCCTATGGATTAGTAATCACCCATAACAACAATTGTCACCTTAATGTCACATTGGAACACACTGTTTCGATAAAACGGTTGCCAAATCCGCATACGAGCTTCGTTTGTGCTAAATTTTATAGTGATCGATATCTACATAAAATATTGCATCCGAATTTCACTGGCTTCCCCAGTTTTGAACTTTGTAAGATTGTCAAAATCGGCTAGCAGACTGGAGTTATCTTAGAGAAGAAAAGGCAATACATGTCTCTGAAGCGTCACATCCTCCATATCGCGGACTACATCACAAGAAGATTCTAGGCTTAGAGTTCTAATATCCTAGATTGAGGCACCGGGCTCAACTTCCATAGTGTCCTGGCATGGTTTTGAGTTTGTATTGTTCCTATGGATTAGTAATCGCCCATAACAACAATTGTCACCTTAATGTCACATTGGAACACACTATTTCGGTAAAACGGTTGCCAAATCCGCATACGAGATCCGTTTGAGCTAAATTTGGTAGCGACCGATATCTACATAAAATATTCCATCCAAATTTCACTCGCTTCGCCAGTTTTAAACTTTGTAAGATTGTCAAAATCGGCTAGCAAACTGGAGTTATCTTAGAGAAGAAAAGGCAATACATGTCTCTGAAGCGTCACATCCTCCATATCGCGGACTATATCGCAAGAAGATTCTAGCCTTAGAGTGCTAATATCCTAGATTGAGGCACCGGGCTCAACTTCCATAGTGTCCTGGCATGGTTTTGAGTTTGTATTGTTCCTATGGATTAGTAATAACAATAATTGTCACCTTAATGTCACATTGGAACACACTGTTTCAGTAAAACAGTTGCCAAATCCGCATACGAGCTCCGTTTGAGCTAAATTTTATGGCGATCGATATCTACATAAAATATTGCATCTGAATTTCACTGGCTTCGCCAGTTTTGAACTTTGTAAGATTGTCAAAATCGGCTAGCAAACTGGAGTTATCTTAGAGAAGAAAAGATAATACATGTCTCTGAAGCGTCACATCCTCCATATCGCGGACTATATCGCAAGAAGATTCTAGGCTTAGAGTTCTAATATCCTAGATTGAGGCATCGGGCTCAACTACCATAGTGTCCTGCCATGGTTTTGAGTTTGTATAGTTCCTATGGATTAGTAATCACCCATAACAACAATTGTCACCTTAATGTCACATTGGAACACACTGTTTCGGTAAAACGGTTGCCAAATCCGCATACGAGCTCCGTTTGTGCTAAATTTTATAGCGATCGATATCTACATAAAATATTGCATCCGAATTTGACTGGCTTTGCCATTTTTGAACTTTGTAAGATTGTCAAAATCGGCTAGCAGACTGGAGTTATCTTAGAGAAGCAAAGGCAATACATGTCTCTGAAGCGTCACATCCTCCATATCGTGGACTATATCACAAGAAGATTCTAGGCTTAGAGTTCTAATATCCTAAGTTGAGGCACCGGGCTCAACTTCCATAGTGTCCTGGCATGGTTTTGAGTTTGTATTGTTCCTATGGATTAGTAATCGCCCATAACAACAATTGTCACCTTAATGTCACATTGGAACACACTATTTCGGTAAAACGGTTGCCAAATCCGCATACGAGATCCGTTTGAGCTAAATTTGGTAGCGATCGATATCTACATAAAATATTGCATCCGAATTTCACTAGCTTCGCCAGTTTTGAACTTTTTTAAGATTGTCAAAATCGGCTAGCAAACTAGAGTTATCTTAGAGAAGAAAAGGCAATACATGTCTCTGAAGCGTCACATCCTCCATATCGCGGACTATATCGCAAGAAGATTCTAGCCTTAGAGTGCTAATATCCTAGATTGAGGCACCGGGCTCAACTTCCATAGTGTCCTGGCATGGTTTTGAGTTTGTATTGTTCCTATGGATTAGTAATAACAATGATTGTCACCTTAATGTCACATTGGAACACACTGTTTCGGTAAAACGGTTGCCAAATCCGCATACGAGCTCCGTTTGAGCTAAATTTTATGGCGATCGATATCTACATAAAATATTGCATCCGAATTTCACTGACTTCGCCAGTGTTGAACTTTGTAAGATTGTCAAAATCGGCTAGCAAACTGGAGTTATCTTAGAGAAGAAAAGACAATACATCTCTCTGAAGCGTCACATCCTCCATATCACGGACTATATCGCAAGAAGATTCTAGGCTTAGAGTTCTAATATCCTAGATTGAGGCACCGGGCTCAACTTCCATAGTGTCCTGGCATGGTTTTAAGTTTGTATAGTTCCTATGGATTAGTAATCACCCATAACAACAATTGTCACCTTAATGTCACATTGGAACACACTGTTTCGGTAAAACGGTTGCCAAATCCGCATACGAGCTCCGTTTGTGCTAAATTTTATAGCGATCGATATCTACATAAAATATTGCATCCGAATTTCACTGGCTTCGCCAGTTTTGAACTTTGTAAGATTGTCAAAATCGGCTAGCAAACTGGAGTTATCTTAGAGACGAAAAGGCAATACATGTGTCTGAAGTGTCACATCCTCCATATCGCGGACTATATCGGAAGAAGATTCTAGGCTTAGAGTTCTAATATCCTAGATTGAGGCACCGGGCTCAACTTCCATAGTGTCCTGGCATGGTTTTGAGTTTGTATTGTTCCTATGGATTAGTAATCACCCATAACAACAATTGTCACCTTAATGTCACATTGGAACACACTGTTTCGGTAAAACGGTTGCCAAATCCGCATACGAGCTCCGTTTGAGCTAAATTTTATGGCGATCGATATCTACATAAAATATTGCGTCCGAATTTCACTGGCTTCGCCAGTTTTGAACTTTGTAAGATTGTCAAAATCGGCTAGCAAACTGGAGTTATCTTAGAGAAGAAAAGGCAATACATGTCTCTGAAGCGTCACATCCTCCATATCGCGGACTATATCGCAAGAAGATTCTAGCCTTAGAGTGCTAATATCCTAGATTGAGGCACCGGGCTCAACTTCCATAGTGTCCTGGCATGGTTTTGAGTTTGTATTGTTCCTATGGATTAGTAATCACCCATAACAACAATTGTAACCTTAATGTCACATTGGAACACACTGTTTCGGTAAAACGGTTGCCAAATCCGCAAACGAGCTCCGTTTGAGCTAAATTTTATAGCGATCGATATCTGCATAAAATATTGCATCCGAATTTCACTGGCTTTGCCAGTTTTGAACTTTGTAAGATTGTCAAAATCGGCTAGCAAACTGGATTTATCTTAGAGAAGAAAAGTCAATACATGTCTCTGAAGCGTCACATCCTCCATATCGCGGACTATATCGCAAGAAGATTCTAGGCTTAGAGTTCTAATATCCTAGATTGAGGCACCGGGCTCAACTTCCATAGTGTTCTGCCATGGTTTTGAGTTTGTATTGGTCCTATGGATTAGTAATCACCTATAACAACAATTGTCACCTTAACGTCACATTGGAACACACTGTTTCTGTAAAACAGTTGCCAAATCCGCATACGAGCTCCGTTTGAGCTAAATTTTATGGCGATCGATATCTACATAAAATATTGCGTCCAAATTTCACTGGCTTCGCCAGTTTTGAACTTTGTAAGATTGTCAAAATTGGCTATCAAACGGGAGTTATCTTAGAGAAGAAAAGACAATACATGTCTCTGAAGCGTCACATCCTCCATATCGCGGACTATATCGGAAGAAGATTCTAGGCTTAGACTGCTAATATCCTAGATTGAAGCACCGGGCTCAACTTCCATGGTGTCCTGGCATGGTTTTGAGTTTGTATTGTTCCTATGGATTAGTAATCACCCATAACAACAATTGTCACCTTAATTTCACATTGGAACACACTGTTTCAACAAAAAAGGTTGCCAAATCCGCATACGAGCTCCGTTTGAGCTAAATTTTATGGCGATCGATATCTACATAAAATATTGCATCCGAATTTCACTGGCTTCGCCAGTTTTAAACTTTGTAAGATTTTCAAAATCGGCTAGCAAACTGGAGTTATCTTAGAGAAGAAAAGGCAATACATGTCTCTGAAGCGTCACATCGTCCATATCATGGACTATATCGCAAGAAGATTCTAGCCTTAGAGTGCTAATATCCTAGATTGAGGCACCGAGCTCAACTTCCATAGTGTCCTGGCATGGTTTTGAGTTTGTATTGTTCCTATGGATTAGTAATAACAATAATTGTCACCTTAATGTCACATTGGAACACACTGTTTCGGTAAAACGGTTGCCAAATCCGCATACGAGCTCCGTTTGAGCTAAATTTTATGGCGATCGATATCTGCATAAAATATTGCATCCGAATTTCACTGGCTTCGCCAGTTTTGAACTTTGTAAGATTTTCAAAATCGGCTAGCAAACTGGAGTTATCTTAGAGAAGAAAAGGCAATACATGTCTCTGAAGCGTCACATCCTCCATATCGCGGACTATATCGCAAGAAGATTCTAGGCTTAGAGTGCTAATATCCTAGATTGAGGCACCGGGCTCAACTTCCATAGTGTCCTGGCATGGTTTTGAGTTTGTATTGTTCCTATGGATTAGTAATCACCCATAACAACAATTGTCACCTTAATGTCACATTGGAACACACTATTTCGGTAAAACAGTTGCCAAATCCGCATACGAGCTCCGTTTGAGCTAAATTTTATGGCGATCGATATCTACATAAAATATTGCATCCGAATTTCACTGGCTTCGCCAGTTTTAAACTTTGTAAGATTTTCAAAATCGGCTAGCAAACTGGAGTTATCTTAGAGAAGAAAAGGCAATACATGTCTCTGAAGCGTCACATCCTCCATATCGCGGACTATATCGCAAGAAGATTCTAGCCTTAGAGTGCTAATATCCTAGATTGAGGCACCGGGCTCAACTTCCATAGTGTCCTGGCATGGTTTTGAGTTTGTATTGTTCCTATGGATTAGTAATCACCCATAACAACAATTGTAACCTTAATGTCACATTGGAACACACTGTTTCGGTAAAACGGATGCCAAATCCGCAAACGAGCTCCGTTTGAGCTAAATTTTATAGCGATCGATATCTGCATAAAATATTGCATCCGAATTTCACTGGCTTTGCCAGTTTCGAACTTTGTAAGATTGTGAAAATGGGCTAGCAAACTGGAGTTATCTTAGAGAAGAAAAGGCAATACATGTCTCTGAAGCGTCACATCCTCCATATCGCGGACTATATCGCAAGAAGATTCTAGGCTTAGAGTGCTAATATCCTAGATTGAGGCACCGGGATCAACTTCCATAGTGTCCTGGAATGGTTTTGAGTTTGTATTGTTCCTATGGATTAGTAATCACCCATAACAACAATTGTAACCTTAATGTCACATTGGAACACACGGTTTCGGTAAAACGGTTGCCAAATCCGCAAACGAGCTCCGTTTGAGCTAAATTTTATAGCGATCGATATCTGCATAAAATATTGCATCCGAATTTCACTGGCTTTGCCAGTTTTGAACTTTGTAAGATTGTGAAAATGGGCTAGCAAACTGGATTTATCTTAGAGAAGAAAAGTCAATACATGTCTCTAAAGCGTCACATCCTCCATATCGTGGACTATATCGCAAGAAGATTCTAGGCTTAGAGTTCTAATATCCTAGATTGAGGCACCGGCCTCAACTTCCATAGTGTTCTGCCATGGTTTTGAGTTTGTATTGGTCCTATGGATTAGTAATCACCCATAACAACAATTGTCACCTTAATGTCACATTGGAACACACTGTTTCGGTAAAACGGTTGCCAAATCCGCATACGAGCTCCGTTTGAGCTAAATTTTATGGCGATCGATATCTACATAAAATATTGCATCCAAATTTCACTGGCTTCGCCAGTTTTGAACTTTGTAAGATTGTCAAAATCGGCTAGCAAACTGGAGTTATCTTAGAGAAGAAAAGGCAATACATGTCTCTGAAGCGTCACATCCTCCATATCGCGGACTATATCGCAAGAAGATTCTCGGCTTAGAATGCTAGTATCCTAGATTGAGGCAGCGGGCTCAACTTCCATAGTGTCCTGGCATGGTTTTGAGTTTGTATTGTTCCTATGGATTAGTAATCACCCATAACAACAGTTGTAACCTTAATGTCACATTGGAACACACTGTTTCGGTAAAATGGATGCCAAATCCGCAAACGAGCTCCGTTTGAGCTAAATTTTATAGCGATCGATATCTGCATAAAATATTGCATCCGAATTTCACTGGCTTTGCCAGTTTTGAACTTTGTAAGATTGTCAAAATCGGCTAGCAAACTGGAGTTATCTTAGAGAAGAAAAGGCAATACATGTCTCTGAAGCGTCACATCCTCCATATCGCGGACTATATCGCAAGAAGATTCTAGGCTTAGAGTGCTAATATCCTAGATTGAGGCACCGGGCTCAACTTCCATAGTGTCCTGGCATGGTTTTGAGTTTGTATTGTTCCTATGGATTAGTAATCACCCATAACAACAATTGTCACCTTAATGTCACATTGGAACACACTGTTTCGGTAAAACAGTTGCCAAATCCGCATACGAGCTCCGTTTGAGCTAAATTTTATAGCGATCGATATCTACATAAAATATTGCATCCGAATTTCACTGGCTTCGCCAGTTTTAAACTTTGTAAGATTTTCAAAATCGGCTAGCAAACTAGAGTTATCTTAGAGAAGAAAAGGCAATACATGTCTCTGAAGCGTCACATCCTCCATATCGCGGACTATATCGCAAGAAGATTCTAGGCTTAGAGTGCTAATATCCTAGATTGAGGCACCGGGCTCAACTTCCATAGTGTCCTGGCATGGTTTTGAGTTTGTATTGTTCCTATGGATTAGTAATAACAATAATTGTCACCTTAATGTCACATTGGAACACCTTTGTTTGGTAAAACGGTTTGCCAAATCCACTCTGAGCTCCGTTTGAGCTAAATTTTATGGCGATCGATATCTACATAAAATATTGCATCCGAATTTCACTGGCTTCGCCAGTTTTGAACTTTGTAAGATTTTCAAAATCGGCTAGCAAACTGGATTTATCTTAGAGAAGAAAAGGCAATACATGTCTATGAAGCGTCACATCCTCCATATCGTGGACTATATCGCAAGAAGATTCTAGGCTTAGAGTGCTAATATCCTAGATTGAGGCACCGGGCTCAACTTCCATAGTGTCCTGGCATGGTTTTGAGTTTGTATTGTTCCTATGGATTAGTAATCACCCATAACAACAATTGTCACCTTAATGTCACATTGGATCACACTATTTCGGTAAAACGGTTGCCAAATCCGCATACGAGCTCCTTTTGAGCAAAATTTTATAGCGATCGATATCTACATAAAATATTCCATCCCAATTTACAGGCTTCGCCAGTTTTGAACTTTGTAAGACTGTCAAAATCGGCTAGCAAACTGGAGTTATCTTAGAGAAGAAAAGGCAATACATGTCTCTGAAGCGTCACATCCTCCATATCGCGGACTATATCGCAAGAAGATTCTAGGCTTAGAGTGCTAATATCCTAGATTGAGGCACCGGGCTCAACTTCCATAGTGTCCTAGCATGGTTTTGAGTTTGTATTGTTCCTATGGATTAGTAATCACCCATAACAACAATTGTCACCTTAATGTCACATTGGAACACCTTTGTTTCGGTAAAACAGTTGCCAAATCCGCATACGAGCTCCGTTTGAGCTAAATTTTATAGCGATCGATATCTACATAAAATATTGCATCCAAATTTACTATCTTTGCTAGTTTTGAACTTTCTAAGATTGTCCAAATCGGCTAGCAAAATGGAGTTATCTTAGAGAAGAAAAGGCAATACATGTCTCTGAAGCGTCACGTCCTCCATATCGCGGACTATATCGCAAGAAGATTCTAGGCTTAGAGTGCTAATATCCTAGATTGAGGCATCGGGCTCAACTTCCATAGTGTCCTAGCATAGTTTTGAGTTTGTATTGTTCCTATGGACTAGTAATCACCCATAACAACAATTGTCACCTTAATGTCACATTGGATCACACTGTTTCGGTAAAACGGTTGCCAAATCCGCATACGAGCTCCGTTTGAGCTAAATTTTATAGCGATCGATATCTACATAAAATATTGCATCCGAATTTTACTGTCTTCGCCAGTTTTGAACTTTCTAAGATTGTCAAAATCGGCTAGAAAAATGGAGTTATCTTAGATAATAAAAGTCAATACATCTCTGAGCGTCACATCCTCCATATCATGGACTATATCGCAAGAAGATTCTAGGCTTAGAGTGCTAATATCCTAGATTGAAGCATCGGGCTCAACTTCCATAGTGTCCTGGCATGGTTTTGAGTTTGTATTGTTCCTATGGATTAGTAATCACCCATAACAACAACTGTCACCTTAATGTCACATTGGATCACACTATTTCGATAAAACGGTTGCCAAATCATCTGAGCTCCGTTTGAGCTAAATTTTATAGCGATCGATACCTACATAAAATATTGCATCCGAATTTCACTGGCTTCACCAGTTTTGAACTTTCTAAGATTGTCAAAATCGGCTAGCAAAATGGAGTTATCTTAGAAGAAGAGGCAATACATCTCTCTGAAGCGTCACATCCTCCATATCGCGGACTATATCGCAAGAAGATTCTAGGCTTAGAGTGCTAATATCCTAGATTGAAGCACCGGGATCAACTTCCATAGTGTCCTGGCATGGTTTTGAGTTTGTATTGTTCCTATGGACTAGTAATCACCCATAACAACAACTGTCACCTTAATGTCACATTGGATCACACTGTTTCGGTAAAACAGTTGCCAAATCCATCTGAGCTTCGTTTGAGCTAAATTTTATAGCGATCGATATCTACATAAAATATTGCATCCAAATTTACTGGCTTCGCTAGTTTTGAACTTTCTAAGATTGTCCAAATCGGCTAGCAAAATGGAGTTATCTTAGAGAAGAAAAGGCAATACATGTCTCTGAAGCGTCACGTCCTCCATATCGCGGACTATATCGCAAGAAGATTCTAGGCTTAGAGTGCTAATATCCTAGATTGAAGCATGGCTCAACTTCCATAGTGTCCTAGCATGGTTTTGAGTTTGTATTGTTCCTATGGATTAGTAATCACCCATAACAACAATTGTCACCTTAATGTCACATTGGATCACCTTGTTTGGTAAAGCGGTTGCCAAATCCATCTGAGCTCCGTTTGAGCTAAATTTTATAGCGATCGATATCTACATAAAATATTGCATCCAAATTTACTGGCTTCGCTAGTTTTGAACTTTCTAAGATTGTCAAAATCGGCTAGCAAAATGGAGTTATCTTAGAGAAGAAAAGGCAATACATGTCTCTGAAGCGTCACATCCTCCATATCGCGGACTATATCGCAAGAAGATTCTAGGCTTAGAGTGCTAATATCGTAGATTGAAGCATCGGGCTAAACTTCCATAGTGTCCTGGCATGGTTTTGAGTTTGTATTGTTCCTATGGACTAGTAATCACCCATAACAACAATTGTCACCTTAATGTCACATTGGATCACCTTTATTTGGTAAAACGGTTGCCAAATCCGCATATCTGAGCTCCGTTTGTGCTAAATTTTATAGCGATCGATATCTACATAAAATATTGCATCCGAATTTCAATAGCTACCCCAGTTTTGAAATTTATAAGATTGTAAAAATCGGCAAGAAAAATGGAGTTATCTTAGAAGAAAAAGGCAATACATCTCTCTGAAGCGTCACATCCTCCATATCGCGGACTATATCGCAAGAAGATTCTAGGCTTAGAGTGCTAATATCCTAGATTGAAGCACCGGGATCAACTTCCATAGTGTCCTGGCATGGTTTTGAGTTTGTATTGTTCCTATGGACTAGTAATCACCCATAACAACAACTGTCACCTTAATGTCACATTGGAACACACTTTGTTTGGTAAAAGCGGTTGCCAAATCCATCTGAGCTCCTTTTGAGCTAAATTTTATAGCGATCGATATCTACATAAAATATTGCATCCAAATTTACTGGCTTCGCCAGTTTTGAACTTTCTAAGATTGTCAAAATCGGCTAGCAAAATGGAGTTATCTTAGAGAAGAAAAGGCAATACATCTCTCTGAAGCGTCACATCCTCCATATCGCGGACTATATCGCAAGAAGATTCTAGGCTTAGAGTGCTAATATCCTAGATTGAAGCACCGGGATCAACTTCCATAGTGTCCTGGCATGGTTTTGAGTTTGTATTGTTCCTATGGACTAGTAATCACCCATAACAACAACTGTCACCTTAATGTCACATTGGAACACCTTTATTTGTAAAAGCGGTTTGCCAAATCCATACGAGCTCCGTTTGAGCTAAATTTTATAGCGATCGATATCTACATAAAATATTGCATCCGAATTTCACCGGCTTCGCCAGTTTTGAACTTTCTAAGATTGTCAAAATCGGCTAGCAAAATGGAGTTATCTTAGAGAAGAAAAGGCAATACATCTCTCTGAAGCGTCACATCCTCCATATCGCGGACTATATCGCAAGAAGATTCTAGGCTTAGAGTGCTAATATCCTAGATTGAAGCACCGGGATCAACTTCCATAGTGTCCTGGCATGGTTTTGAGTTTGTATTGTTCCTATGGACTAGTAATCACCCATAACAACAATTGTCACCTTAATGTCACATTGGATCACACTGTTTCGGTAAAACGGTTGCCAAATCCGCATACGAGCTCCGTTTGAGCTAAATTTTATAGCGATCGATATCTACATAAAATATTGCATCCGAATTTCACTGGCTTCGCCAGTTTTGAACTTTCTAAGATTGTCAAAATCGGCTAGCAAAATGGAGTTATCTTAGAGAAGAAAAGGCAATACATCTCTCTGAAGCGTCACATCCTCCATATGGCGGACTATATCGTAAGAAGATTCTAGGCTTAGAGTGCTAATATCCTAGATTTATGCATCGGGCTCAACTTACATAGTGTCCTAGCATGGTTTTGAGTTTGTATTGTTCCTATGGACTAGTAATCACCCATAACAACAAGTGTCACCTTAATGTCACATTGGATCACCTTTGTTTCGGTAAAACGGTTGCCAAATCCGCATACGAGCTCCGTTTGAGCTAAATTTTATAGCGATCGATATCTACATAAAATATTGCATCCGAATTTTACTGTCTTCGCCAGTTTTGAACTTTCTAAGATTGTCAAAATCGGCTAGAAAAATGGAGTTATCTTAGAGAAGAAAAGGCAATACATCTCTCTGAAGCGTCACATCCTCCATATCGCGGACTATATCGCAAAAAGATTCTAGGCTTAGAGTGCTAATATCGTAGATTGAAGCATCGGGCTAAACTTCCATAGTGTCCTGGCATGGTTTTGAGTTTGTATTGTTCCTATGGACTAGTAATCACCCATAACAACAATTGTCACCTTAATGTCACATTGGATCACCTTTGTTTGGTAAAGCAGTTGCCAAATCCATATCTGAGCTCCTTTTGAGCTAAATTTTATAGCGATCGATATCTACATAAAATATTGCATCCAAATTTCACCGGCTTCCGAGTTTTGAACTTTCTAAGATTGTCAAAATCGGCTAGCAAAATGGAGTTATCTTAGAGAAAAAGGCAATACATCTCTCTGAAGCGTCACATCCTCCATATGGCGGACTATATCGCAAGAAGATTCTAGGCTTAGAGTGCTAATATCCTAGATTGAAGCACCGGGATCAACTTCCATAGTGTCCTGGCATGGTTTTGAGTTTGTATTGTTCCTATGGACTAGTAATCACCCATAACAACAACTGTCACCTTAATGTCACATTGGATCACACTGTTTCGGTAAAACGGTTGCCAAATCCGCATATGAGCTCCGTTTGAGCTAAATTTTATAGCGATCGATATCTACATAAAATATTGCATCCGAATTTACTGGCTTCGCCAGTTTTGAACTTTCTAAGATTGTCAAAATCGGCTAGCAAAATGGAGTTATCTTAGAGAAAAGGCAATACATCTCTACGAGCGTCACATCCTCCATATCGCGGACTATATCGCAAGAAGATTCTAGGCTTAGAGTGCTAATATCCTAGATTGAAGCATCGGGCTCAACTTACATAGTGTCCTAGCATGGTTTTGAGTTTGTATTGTTCCTATGGACTAGTAATCACCCATAACAACAATTGTCACCTTAATGTCACATTGGATCACCTTTGTTGGTAAAGCGGTTGCCAAATCCGCTCTGAGCTCCGTTTGAGCTAAATTTTATAGCGATCGATATCTACATAAAATATTGCATCCGAATTTCACCGGCTTCGCCAGTTTTGAACTTTCTAAGATTGTCAAAATCGGCTAGCAAAATGGAGTTATCTTAGAGAAGAAAAGGCAATACATCTCTCTGAAGCGTCACATCCTCCATATCGCGGACTATATCGCAAGAAGATTCTAGGCTTAGAGTGCTAATATCCTAGATTGAAGCATCGGGCTCAACTTACATAGTGTCCTAGCATGGTTTTGAGTTTGTATTGTTCCTATGGACAAGTAATCACCCATAACAACAATTGTCACCTTAATATCACATTGGATCACATTGTTTCGGTAAAACGGTTCCCAAATCCGCATCGAGCTCCGTTTGAGCTAAATTTTATAGGGATCGATATCTACATAAAATATTGCATACAAATTTCACTAGCTTTGATTTGAACTTTCTAAGATTGTCAAAATCGGCTAGAAAAATGGAGTTATCTTAGAGAAGAATAGGCAATACATCTCTCGTAAGCGTCACATCCTCCATATCGCGGACTATATCGCAAGAAGATTCTAGGCTTAGAGTGCTAATATCCTAGATTGAAGCATCGGGCTCAACTTACATAGTGTCCTAGCATGGTTTTGAGTTTGTATTGTTCCTATGGACTAGTAATCACCCATAACAACAATTGTCACCTTAATGTCACATTGGATCACCTTTGTTTGGTAAAAGCAGTTGCCAAATCCATACTGAGCTCCTTTTGAGCTAAATTTTATAGCGATCGATATCTACATAAAATATTGCATCCAAATTTCATGGCTGGCCAGTTTTGAACTTTCTAAGATTGTCAAAATCGGCTAGCAAAATGGAGTTATCTTAGAAGAAAAGGCAATCCATGTCTCTTACGCGTTACATCCCCATATCGCGGACTATATCGCAAGAAGATTCTAGGCTTAGAGTGCTAATATCCTAGATTGAAGCATCGGGCTCAACTTACATAGTGTCCTAGCATGGTTTTGAGTTTGTATTGTTCCTATGGACTAGTAATCACCCATAACAACAATTGTCACCTTAATGTCACATTGGATCACCTTTGTTTGGTAAAGCGGTTTGCCAAATCCATATCTGAGCTCCTTTTGAGCTAAATTTTATAGCGATCGATATCTACATAAAATATTGCATCCAAATTCACTGGCTTTGCAGTTTTGAACTTTCTAAGATTGTCAAAATCGGCTAGCAAAATGGAGTTATCTTAGAAGAAAAGGCAATACATCTCTCAGCGTCACATCCTCCATATCGCGGACTATATCGCAAGAAGATTCTAGGCTTAGAGTGCTAATATCCTAGATTGAAGCATCGGGCTCAACTTACATAGTGTCCTAGCATGGTTTTGAGTTTGTATTGTTCCTATGGACTAGTAATCACCCATAACAACAACTGTCACCTTAATGTCACATTGGATCACCTTTGGTAAAACGGTTGCCAAATCCGCATACGAGCTCCGTTTGAGCTAAATTTTATGGCGATCGATATCTACATAAAATATTGCATCCAAATTTACGGCTTCGCCAGTTTGAACTTTCTAAGATTGTCAAAATCGGCTAGCAAAATGGAGTTATCTTAGAAGAAAAGGCAATACATCTCTCTCAAGCGTCACATCCTCCATATCGCGGACTATATCGCAAGAAGATTCTAGGCTTAGAGTGCTAATATCCTAGATTGAAGCATCGGGCTCAACTTACATAGTGTCCTAGCATGGTTTTGAGTTTGTATTGTTCCTATGGACTAGTAATCACCCATAACAACAATTGTCACCTTAATGTCACATTGGATCACACTGTTTCGGTAAAACGGTTGCCAAATCCGCATACGAGCTCCGTTTGAGCTAAATTTTATAGCGATCGATATCTACATAAAATATTGCATCCGAATTTACTAGCTTTGCCAGTTTTGAACTTTCTAAGATTGTCAAAATCGGCTAGAAAAATGGAGTTATCTTAGAGAAGAAAAGGCAATACATCTCTCTGAAGCGTCACATCCTCCATATCGCGGACTATATCGCAAGAAGATTCTAGGCTTAGAGTGCTAATATCCTAGATTGAAGCACCGGGATCAACTTCCATAGTGTCCTAGCATGGTTTTGAGTTTGTATTGTTTCTATGGACTAGTAATCACCCATAACAACAACTGTCACCTTAATGTCACATTGGATCACACTGTTTTGGGCAAACAGTTGCCAAATCCGCAAGCTCCGTTTGAGCTAAATTTTATAGTGATCGATATCTACATAAAATATTGCATCCAAATTTACTGGCTTCGCTAGTTTTGAACTTTCTAAGATTGTCCAAATCGGCTAGCAAAATGGAGTTATCTTAGAGAAGAAAAGGCAATACATGTCTCTGAAGCGTCACGTCCTCCATATCGCGGACTATATCGCAAGAAGATTCTAGGCTTAGAGTGCTAATATCCTAGATTGAAGCATCGGGCTCAACTTACGTATTGTCCTAGCATGGTTTTGAGTTTGTATTGTTCCTATGGACTAGTAATCACCCATAACAACAATTGTCACCTTAATGTCACATTGGATCACACTGTTTCGGTAAAATGGTTACCAAATCCGCATACGAGCTCCGTTTGAGCTAAATTTTATAGCGATCGATATCTACATAAAATATTGCATCCAAATTTACTGGCTTCGCCAGTTTTGAACTTTCTAAGATTGTCAAAATCGGCTAGCAAAATGGAGTTATCTTAGAGAAGAAAAGGCAATACATCTCTCTGAAGCGTCACATCCTCCATATGGCGGACTATATCGTAAGAAGATTCTAGGCTTAGAGTGCTAATATCCTAGATTTAAGCATCGGGATCAACTTACATAGTGTCCTAGAATGGTTTTGAGTTTGTATTGTTCCTATGGACAAGTAATCATCCATAACAACAATTGTCACCTTAATGTCACATTGGATCACCTTTATTTGGTAAAACGGTTGCCAAATCCAGATACGAGCTTCGTTTGAGCTAAATTTTATAGCGATCGATATCTACATAAAATATTGCATCCGAATTTCACTGGCTTCGCCAGTTTTGAACTTTCTAAGATTGTCAAAATCGGCTAGCAAAATGGAGTTATCTTAGAGAAGAAAAGGCAATACATGTCTCTGAAGCGTCACATCCTCCATATCGCGGACTATATCGCAAGAAGATTCTAGGCTTAGAGTGCTAATATCCTAGATTGAAGCATCGGGCTCAACTTACATAGTGTCCTAGCATGGTTTTGAGTTTGTATTGTTCCTATGGACTAGTAATCACCCATAACAACAATTGTCACCTTAATGTCACATTGGATCACCTTTGTTTGGTAAAGCGGTTGCCAAATCCATATCTGAGCTCCTTTTGAGCTAAATTTTATAGCGATCGATATCTGCATAAAATATTGCATCCAAATTTCTTGGCTTGCCAGTTTTGAACTTTCTAAGATTGTCAAAATCGGCTAGCAAAATGGAGTTATCTTAGAGAAGAAAAGGCAATACATCTCTCTGAAGCGTCACATCCTCCATATCGCGGACTATATCGCAAGAAGATTCTAGGCTTAGAGTGCTAATATCCTAGATTGAAGCATCGGGCTCAACTTACATAGTGTCCTAGCATGGTTTTGAGTTTGTATTGTTCCTATGGACTAGTAATCACCCATAACAACAAATGTCACCTTAATGTCACATTGGATCACACTGTTTTGGGCAAACAGTTGCCAAATCCGCATACGAGCTCCTTTTGAGCTAAATTTTATAGCGATCGATATCTACATAAAATATTGCATCCAAATTTACTGGATTTGCCAGTTTTGAACTTTCTAAGATTTTCAAAATCGGCTAGCAAAATGGAGTTATCTTAGAGAAGAAAAGGCAATACATCTCTCTGAAGCGTCACATCCTCCATATCGCGGACTATATCGTAAGAAGATTCTAGGCTTAGAGTGCTAATATCGTAGATTGAAGCATCGGGCTCAACTTACATAGTGTCCTAGCATGGTTTTGAGTTTGTATTGTTCCTATGGACTAGTAATCACCCATAACAACAATTGTCACCTTAATGTCACATTGGATCACACTGTTTCGGTAAAACGGTTGCCAAATCCGCATACGAGCTCCGTTTGAGCTAAATTTTATAGCGATCGATATCTACATAAAATATTGCATCCAAATTTACTGGCTTTGCCAGTTTTGAACTTTCTAAGATTGTCAAAATCGGCTAGCAAAATGGAGTTATCTTAGAGAAGAAAAGGCAATACATCTCTCTGAAGCGTCACATCCTCCATATCGCGGACTATATCGTAAGAAGATTCTAGGCTTAGAGTGCTAATATCCTAGATTGAAGCATCGGGCTCAACTTACATAGTGTCCTAGCATGGTTTTGAGTTTGTATTGTTCCTATGGACTAGTAATCACCCATAACAACAATTGTCACCTTAATGTCACATTGGATCACCTTTGTTTCGGTAAAACGGTTGCCAAATCCGCATACGAGCTCCGTTTGAGCTAAATTTTATAGCGATCGATATCTACATAAAATATTGCATCCAAATTTACTGGCTTCGCCAGTTTTGAACTTTCTAAGATTGTCAAAATCGGCTAGCAAAATGGAGTTATCTTAGAGAAGAAAAGGCAATACATCTCTCTGAAGCGTCACATCCTCCATATGGCGGACTATATCGTAAGAAGATTCTAGGCTTAGAGTGCTAATATCCTAGATTTAAGCATCGGGCTCAACTTACATAGTGTCCTAGCATGGTTTTGAGTTTGTATTGTTCCTATGGACTAGTAATCACCCATAACAACAATTGTCACCTTAATGTCACATTGGATCACCTTTGTTTGGTAAAGCGGTTGCCAAATCCGCATCTGAGCTCGTTTGAGCTAAATTTTATAGCGATCGATATCTACATAAAATATTGCATCCAAATTTACTGGCTTTGCCAGTTTTGAACTTTCTAAGATTGTCAAAATCGGCTAGCAAAATGGAGTTATCTTAGAAAAGAAAAGGCAATACATCTCTCTGAAGCGTCACATCCTCCATATGGCGGACTATATCGTAAGAAGATTCTAGGCTTAGAGTGCTAATATCCTAGATTTAAGCATCGGGCTCAACTTACATAGTGTCCTAGCATGGTTTTGAGTTTGTATTGTTCCTATGGACTAGTAATCACCCATAACAACAATTGTCACCTTAATGTCACATTGGATCACACTGTTTTGGTAAAATGGTTGCCAAATCCATCTGAGATCCGTTTGAGCTAAATTTTATAGCGATCGATATCTACATAAAATATTGCATCCAAATTTACTGGCTTTGCCAGTTTTGAACTTTCTAAGATTGTCAAAATCGGCTAGCAAAATGGAGTTATCTTAGAGAAGAAAAGGCAATACATCTCTCTGAAGCGTCACATCCTCCATATGGTGGACTATATCGTAAGAAGATTCTAGGCTTAGAGTGCTAATATCCTAGATTTAAGCATCGGGCTCAACTTACATAGTGTCCTAGCATGGTTTTGAGTTTGTATTGTTCCTATGGACTAGTAATCACCCATAACAACAAATGTCACCTTAATGTCACATTGGATCACAGTGTTTCGGTAAAACAGTTCCCAAATCCGCATACGAGCTCCGTTTGAGCTAAATTTTATAGCGATCGATATCTACATAAAATATTGCATCCAAATTTACTGGCTTTGCCAGTTTTGAACTTTCTAAGATTGTCAAAATCGGCTAGCAAAATGGAGTTATCTTAGAGAAGAAAAGGCAATACATCTCTCTGAAGCGTCACGTCCTCCATATCGCGGACTATATCGCAAGAAGATTCTAGGCTTAGAGTGCTAATATCCTAGATTGAAGCATCGGGCTCAACTTACATAGTGTCCTAGCATGGTTTTGAGTTTGTATTGTTCCTATGGACTAGTAATCACCCATAACAACAAGTGCCACCTTAATGTCACATTGGATCACCTTTGTTTGGTAAAGCAGTTTGCCAAATCCGCATATGAGCTCCTTTTGAGCTAAATTTTATAGCGATCGATATCTACATAAAATATTGCATCCAAATTTACTAGCTTCGCCAGTTTTGAACTTTCTAAGATTGTCAAAATCGGCTAGCAAAATGGAGTTATCTTAGAGTGAAAAAGGCAATACATCTCTCTGAAGCGTCACATCCTCCATATCGCGGACTATATCGCAAGAAGATTCTAGGCTTAGAGTGCTAATATCCTAGATTGAAGCATCGGGCTCAACTTACATAGTGTCCTAGCATGGTTTTGAGTTTGTATTGTTCCTATGGACTAGTAATCACCCATAACAACAATTGTCACCTTAATGTTACATTGGATCACCTTTGTTTCGGTAAAAGCAGTTTGCCAAATCCATATCTGAGCTCCTTTTGAGCTAAATTTTATAGCGATCGATATCTACATAAAATATTGCATCCAAATTTACTGGCTTCGCCAGTTTTGAACTTTCTAAGATTGTCAAAATCGGCTAGCAAAATGGAGTTATCTTAGAGAAGAAAAGGCAATACATCTCTCTGAAGCGTCACATCCTCCATATCACGGACTATATCGTAAGAAGATTCTAGGCTTAGAGTGCTAATATCCTAGATTTATGCATCGGGCTCAACTTACATAGTGTCCTAGCATGGTTTTGAGTTTGTATTGTTCCTATGGACTAGTAATCACCCATAACAACAAATGTCACCTTAATGTCACATTGGATCACACTGTTTTGGTAAAACAGTTGCCAAATCCGCATACGAGCTCCGTTTGAGCTAAATTTTATAGCGATCGATATCTACATAAAATATTGCATCCAAATTTACTGGCTTCGCCAGTTTTGAACTTTCTAAGATTGTCAAAATCGGCTAGCAAAATGGAGTTATCTTAGAGAAGAAAAGGCAATACATCTCTCTCAAGCGTCACATCCTCCATATCGCGGACTATATCGCAAGAAGATTCTAGGCTTAGAGTGCTAATATCCTAGATTGAAGCATCGGGCTCAACTTACATAGTGTCCTAGCATGGTTTTGAGTTTGTATTGTTCCTATGGACTAGTAATCACCCATAACAACAATTGTCACCTTAATGTCACATTGGATCACACTGTTTTGGTAAAACAGTTGCCAAATCCGCATACGAGCTCCGTTTGAGCTAAATTTTATAGCGATCGATATCTACATAAAATATTGCATCCAAATTTACTGGCTTCGCCAGTTTTGAACTTTCTAAGATTGTCAAAATCGGCTAGCAAAATGGAGTTATCTTAGAGAAGAAAAGGCAATACATCTCTCTGAAGCGTCACATCCTCCATATCGCGGACTATATCACAAGAAGATTCTAGGCTTAGAGTGCTAATATCCTAGATTGAAGCATCGGGCTCAACTTACATAGTGTCCTAGCATGGTTTTGAGTTTGTATTGTTCCTATGGACTAGTAATCACCCATAACAACAATTGTCACCTTAATGTCACATTGGATCACCTTTGTTGGTAAGCAGTTTGCCAAATCCATCTGAGCTCCGTTTGAGCTAAATTTTATAGCGATCGATATCTACATAAAATATTGCATCCCAATTGACTCGCTTCGCCAGTTTTGAACTTTCTAAGATTGTCAAAATCGGCTAGCAAAATGGAGTTATCTTATAGAAGAAAAGGCAATACATCTCTCTGAAGCGTCACATCCTCCATATGGCGGACTATATCGTAAGAAGATTCTAGGCTTAGAGTGCTAATATCCTAGATTTAAGCATCGGGCTCAACTTACATAGTGTCCTAGCATGGTTTTGAGTTTGTATTGTTCCTATGGACTAGTAATCACCCATAACAACAAATGTCACCTTAATGTCACATTGGATCACCTTTTTGGTAAAAGTTTGCCAAATCCATCTGAGCTCCTTTGAGCTAAATTTTATAGCGATCGATATCTACATAAAATATTTCATCCGAATTTAACTTGCTTTGCCAGTTTTGAACTTTCTAAGATTGTGAAAATCAGCTAGCAAAATGGAGTTATCTTAGAGAAGAAAAGGCAATACATCTCTCTGAAGCGTCACATCCTCCATATCGCGGACTATATCGCAAGAAGATTCTAGGCTTAGAGTGCTAATATCCTAGATTGAAGCATCGGGCTCA
Organism: Avena insularis; assembly: GCA_023614405.1. Taxonomy (NCBI): domain Eukaryota; kingdom Viridiplantae; phylum Streptophyta; class Magnoliopsida; order Poales; family Poaceae; genus Avena; species Avena insularis. The sequence continues at coordinate 73,342,268 of CM042690.1, forward strand.
ACTTACATAGTGTCCTAGCATGGTTTTGAGTTTGTATTGTTCCTATGGACTAGTAATCACCCATAACAACAAATGTCACCTTAATGTCACATTGGATCACACTGTTTCGGTAAAACGGTTGCCAAATCCGCATACGAGCTCCTTTTGAGCTAAATTTTATAGCGATCGATATCTACATAAAATATTGCATCCGAATTTACTAGCTTTGCCAGTTTTGAACTTTCTAAGATTGTCAAAATCGGCTAGCAAAATGGAGTTATCTTAGAGAAGAAAAGGCAATACATCTCTCTGAAGCGTCACATCCTCCATATCGCGGACTATATCGTAAGAAGATTCTAGGCTTAGAGTGCTAATATCGTAGATTGAAGCATCGGGCTCAACTTACATAGTGTCCTAGCATGGTTTTTAGTTTGTATTGTTCCTATGGACTAGTAATCACCCATAACAACAATTGTCACCTTAATGTAACATTGGATCACCTTTGTTTGGTAAAGCGGTTGCCAAATCCGCATCTGAGCTCGTTTGAGCTAAATTTTATAGCGATCGATATCTACATAAAATATTGCATCCAAATTTCTTGGCTCAGTTTTGAACTTTCTAAGATTGTCAAAATCGGCTAGCAAAATGGAGTTATCTTAGAAGAAAAGGCAATACATCTCTACGAGCGTCACATCCTCCATATGGCGGACTATATCGTAAGAAGATTCTAGGCTTAGAGTGCTAATATCCTAGATTGAAGCATCGGGCTCAACTTACATAGTGTCCTAGCATGGTTTTGAGTTTGTATTGTTCCTATGGACTAGTAATCACCCATAACAACAATTGTCACCTTAATGTCACATTGGATCACCTGCTTTGGTAAAGCAGTTTGCCAAATCCGCATACGAGCTCCGTTTGAGCTAAATTTTATAGCGATCGATATCTACATAAAATATTGCATCCAAATTTACTGGCTTCGCTAGTTTTGAACTTTCTAAGATTGTCCAAATCGGCTAGCAAAATGGAGTTATCTTAGAGACGAAGAGGCAATACATCTCTCTGAAGCGTCACATCCTCCATATGGCGGACTATATCGTAAGAAGATTCTAGGCTTAGAGTGCTAATATCCTAGATTGAAGCATCGGGCTCAACTTACATAGTGTCCTAGCATGGTTTTGAGTTTGTATTGTTCCTATGGACTAGTAATCACCCATAACAACAAATGTCACCTTAATGTCACATTGGATCACACTGTTTTGGTAAAACGGTTGCCAAATCCATATCTGAGCTCCTTTTGATCTAAATTTTATAGCGATCGATATCTACATAAAATATTGCATCCGAATTTAACTGGCTTCGCCAGTTTTGAACTTTCTAAGATTGTCAAAATCGGCTAGCAAAATGGAGTTATCTTAGAGAAGAAAAGGCAATACATCTCTCTGAAGCGTCACATCCTCCATATCGCGGACTATATCGCAAAAAGATTCTAGGCTTAGAGTGCTAATATCCTAGATTGAAGCATCGGGCTCAACTTACATAGTGTCCTAGCATGGTTTTGAGTTTGTATTGTTCCTATGGACTAGTAATCACCCATAACAAATGTACCCTTAATGTCACATTGGATCACCTTTGTTTGGTAAAAGCGGTTGCCAAATCCATATCTGAGCTCCGTTTGAGCTAAATTTTATAGCGATCGATATCTACATAAAATATTGCATCCGAATTTCACTGGCTTCGCCAGTTTTGAACTTTCTAAGATTGTCAAAATCGGCTAGCAAAATGGAGTTATCTTAGAGAAGAAAAGGCAATACATCTCTCTGAAGCGTCACATCCTCCATATCGCGGACTATATCGTAAGAAGATTCTAGGCTTAGAGTGCTAATATCCTAGATTTAAGCATCGGGCTCAACTTACATAGTGTCCTAGCATGGTTTTGAGTTTGTATTGTTCCTATGGACTAGTAATCACCCATAACAACAAATGTCACCTTAATTTCACATTGGATCACACTGTTTCGGTAAAACGGTTGCCAAATCAGCATACGGGCTCCTTTTGAGCTAAATTTTATAGCGATCGATATCTACATAAAATATTGCATCCAAATTTACTGGCTTCGCCAGTTTTGAACTTCTAAGATTGTCAAAATTGGCTAGCAAAATGGAGTTATCTTAGAGAAGAAAAGGCAATACATCTCTACGAGCGTCACCTCCTCCATATGGCGGACTATATCGTAAGAAGATTCTAGGCTTAGAGTGCTAATATCCTAGATTTAAGCATCGGGCTCAACTTACATAGTGTCCTAGCATGGTTTTGAGTTTGTATTGTTCCTATGGACTAGTAATCACCCATAACAACAATTGTCACCTTAATGTCACATTGGATCACACTGTTTCGGTAAAACAGTTGCCAAATCCGCATACGAGCTCCGTTTGAGCTAAATTTTATAGCGATCGATATCTACATAAAATATTGCATCCAAATTTACTGGCTTCGCCAGTTTTGAACTTTCTAAGATTGTCAAAATCGGCTAGCAAAATGGAGTTATCTTAGAGAAGAAGAGGCAATACATCTCTGAGCGTCACATCCTCCATATGGCGGACTATATCGTAAGAAGATTCTAGGCTTAGAGTGCTAATATCCTAGATTGAAGCATCGGGCTCAACTTACATAGTGTCCTAGCATGGTTTTGAGTTTGTATTGTTCCTATGGACTAGTAATCACCCATAACAACAATTGTCACCTTAATGTCACATTGGATCACACTGTTTCGGTAAAATGGTTGCCAAATCCGCATACGAGCTCCGTTTGAGCTAAATTTTATAGCGATCGATATCTACATAAAATATTGCATCCGAATTTTACTGTCTTCGCCAGTTTTGAACTTTCTAAGATTGTCAAAATCGGCTAGCAAAATGGAGTTATCTTAGAGAAGAAAAGGCAATACATCTCTCTGAAGCGTCACATCCTCCATATCGCGGACTATATCGCAAGAAGATTCTAGGCTTAGAGTGCTAATATCCTAGATTGAAGCATCGGGCTCAACTTACATAGTGTCCTAGCATGGTTTTGAGTTTGTATTGTTCCTATGGACTAGTAATCACCCATAACAACAATTGTCACCTTAATGTCACATTGGATCACGCTGTTTGGTAAAAGCGGTTGCCAAATCCATATCTGAGCTCCGTTTGAGCTAAATTTTATAGCGATCGATATCTACATAAAATATTGCATCCAAATTTCTTGGCTTGCAGTTTTGAACTTTCTAAGATTGTCAAAGTCGGCTAGCAAAATGGAGTTATCTTAGAGAAGAAAAGGCAATACATCTCTCTAAAGCGTCACATCCTCCATATGGCGGACTATATCGTAAGAAGATTCTAGGCTTAGAGTGCTAATATCCTAGATTTAAGCATCGGGCTCAACTTACATAGTGTCCTAGCATGGTTTTGAGTTTGTATTGTTCCTATGGACTAGTAATCACCCATAACAACAAATGTCACCTTAATGTCACATTGGATCACACTGTTTCGGTAAAACGGTTGCCAAATCCGCATACGAGCTCCGTTTGAGCTAAATTTTATAGCGATCGATATCTACATAAAATATTGCATCCAAATTTACTGGCTTCGCCAGTTTTGAACTTTCTAAGATTGTCAAAATCGGCTAGCAAAATGGAGTTATCTTAGAGAAGAAAAGGCAATACATCTCTCTGAAGCGTCACATCCTCCATATCGCGGACTATATCACAAGAAGATTCTAGGCTTAGAGTGCTAATATCCTAGATTTAAGCATCGGGCTCAACTTACATAGTGTCCTAGCATGGTTTTGAGTTTGTATTGTTCCTATGGACTAGTAATCACCCATAACAACAAATGTCACCTTAATGTCACATTGGATCACCTTGTTTGGTAAAGCGGTTGCCAAATCCGCATCTGAGCTCCTTTTGAGCTAAATTTTATAGCGATCGATATCTACATAAAATATTGCATCCAATTTCACTGGCTTTGCAGTTTTGAACTTTCTAAGATTGTCAAAATCGGCTAGAAAAATGGAGTTATCTTAGAGAAGAAAAGGCAATACATCTCTCTGAAGCGTCACATCCTCCATATCGCAGACTATATCGTAAGAAGATTCTACGCTTAGAGTGCTAATATCCTAGATTTATGCATCGGGCTCAACTTACATAGTGTCCTAGCATGGTTTTGAGTTTGTATTGTTCCTATGGACTAGTAATCACCCATAACAACAAATGTCACCTTAATGTCACATTGGATCACACTGTTTCGGTAAAACGGTTGCCAAATCCATCTGAGCTCCTTTGAGCTAAATTTTATAGCGATCGATATCTACATAAAATATTGCATCCAAATTTACAGCTTGCCAGTTTTGAACTTTCTAAGATTGTCAAAATCGGCTAGCAAAATGGAGTTATCTTAGAGAAGAAAAGGCAATACATCTCTCTGAAGCGTCACATCCTCGATATGGCGGACTATATCACAAGAAGATTCTAGGCTTAGAGTGCTAATATCCTAGATTTAAGCATCGGGCTCAACTTACATAGTGTCCTAGCATGGTTTTGAGTTTGTATTGTTCCTATGGACTAGTAATCACCCATAACAACAAATGTCACCTTAATGTCACATTGGATCACCTTTGTTTGGTAAAGCAGTTGCCAAATCCATCTGAGCTCCGTTTGAGCTAAATTTTATAGCGATCGATATCTACATAAAATATTGCATCCAAATTTACTGGCTTTGCCAGTTTGAACTTTCTAAGATTGTCTTAATCGGCTAGCAATATGGAGTTATCTTAGAGAAGAAAAGGCAATACATCTCTCTGAAGCGTCACATCCTCCATATGGCGGACTATATCGTAAGAAGATTCTAGGCTTAGAGTGCTAATATCCTAGATTGAAGCATCGGGCTCAACTTACATAGCGTCCTAGCATGGTTTTAAGTTTGTATTGTTCCTATGGACTAGTAATCACCCATAACAACAATTATCACCTTAATGTCACATTGGATCACACTGTTTCGGTAAAACGGTTGCCAAATCCGCATACGAGCTCCGTTTGAGCTAAATTTTATAGCGGTCGATATCTACATAAAATATTGCATCCAAATTTCTTGGCTTTGCAGTTTTGAACTTTCTAAGACTGTCAAAATCGGCTAGCAAACTGGAGTTATCTTAGAGAAGAAAAGGCAATACATCTCTCTGAAGCGTCACATCCTCCATATCGTGGACTATATCGCAAGAAGATTCTAGGCTTAGAGTGCTAATATCCTAGATTGAAGCATCGGGCTCAACTTACATAGTGTCCTAGCATGGTTTTGAGTTTGTATTGTTCCTATGGACTAGTAATCACCCATAACAACAATTGTCACATTAATGTCACATTGGATCACCTTGTTTGGTAAAGCAGTTTGCCAAATCCATATCTGAGCTCCGTTTGAGCTAAATTTTATAGCGATCGATATCTACATAAAATATTGCATCCAAATTTTTGGCTTAGCCAGTTTGAAATTTCTAAGATTGTCAAAATCGGCTAGCAAAATGGAGTTATCTTAGAGAAAAAGGCAATACATCTCTACGAGCGTCACATCCTCCATATGCGGACTATATCGCAAGAAGATTCTAGGCTTAGAGTGCTAATATCCTAGATTGAAGCATCGGGCTCAACTTACATAGTGTCCTAGCATGGTTTTGAGTTTGTATTGTTCCTATGGACTAGTAATCACCCATAACAACAAGTGTCACCTTAATGTCACATTGGATCACCTTTGTTTCGGTAAAAGCAGTTTGCCAAATCCGCATCTGAGCTCCGTTTGAGCTAAATTTTATAGCGATCGATATCTACATAAAATATTGCATCCAAATTTCTTGGCTTTGCCAGTTTTGAACTTTCTAAGATTGTCAAAATCGGCTAGCAAAATGGAGTTATCTTAGAGAAAAAGGCAATACATCTCACTGAAGCGTCACATCCTCCATATCGCGGACTATATCGCAAGAAGATTCTAGGCTTAGAGTGCTAATATCCTAGATTGAAGCATCGGGCTCAACTTACATAGTGTCCTAGCATGGTTTTGAGTTTGTATTGTTCCTATGGACTAGTAATCACCCATAACAACAATTGTCACCTTAATGTAACATTGTATCAAACTATTTCTGTAAAAAAGTTGCCAAATCCATCTGAGCTCCTTTTGAGCTAAATTTTATAGTGATCGATATCTACATAAAATATTGCATCCAAATTTACTTGCTTCGCCAGTTTTGAACTTTCTAAGATTGTCAAAATCGGCTAGCAAAATGGAATTATCTTAGAAGGAAAAAGGCAATACATCTCTCCGAAGCGTCACATCCTCCATATCGCGGACTATATCGTAAGAAGATTCTAGGCTTAGAGTGCTAATATCCTAGATTTAAGCATCGGGCTCAACTTACATAGTGTCCTAGCATGGTTTTGAGTTTGTATTGTTCCTATGGACTAGTAATCACCCATAACAACAATTGTCACCTTAATGTCACATTGGATCACCTTTGTTTGGTAAAGCGGTTGCCAAATCCGCATCTGAGCTCCTTTGAGCTAAATTTTATAGCGATCGATATCTACATAAAATATTGCATCCAAATTTCTTGGCTTTGCCAGTTTTGAACTTTCTAAGATTGTCAAAATCGGCTAGCAAAATGGAGTTATCTTAGAGAAGAAAGGCAATACATCTCTGAAGCGTCACATCCTCCATATCGCGGACTATATCGCAAGAAGATTCTAGGCTTAGAGTGCTAATATCCTAGATTGAAGCATCGGGCTCAACTTACGTAGTGTCCTAGCATGGTTTTGAGTTTGTATTGTTCCTATGGACTAGTAATCACCCATAACAACAAATGTCACCTTAATGTCACATTGGATCACCTTTGTTTGGTAAAACAGTTGCCAAATCCGCATACGAGCTCCGTTTGAGCTAAATTTTATAGCGATCGATATCTACATAAAATATTGCATCCGAATTTAACTTGCTTCGCCAGTTTTGAACTTTCTAAGATTGTCAAAATCGGCTAGCAAAATGGAGTTATCTTAGAGAAGAAAAGGCAATACATCTCTCTGAAGCGTCACATCCTCCATATCGCGGACTATATCGTAAGAAGATTCTAGGCTTAGAGTGCTAATATCCTAGATTGAAGCATCGGGCTCAACTTACATAGTGTCCTAGCATGGTTTTGAGTTTGTATTGTTCCTATGGACTAGTAATCACCCATAACAACAAATGTCACCTTAATGTCACATTGGATCACCTTTGTTTGGTAAAGCGGTTGCCAAATCCATCTGAGCTCCATTTGAGCTAAATTTTATAGCGATCGATATCTACATAAAATATTGCATCCAAATTTACTGGCTTCGCCAGTTTTGAACTTTCTAAGATTGTCAAAATCGGCTAGCAAAATGGAGTTATCTTATAGGTGAAAAGGCAATACATCTCTCTGAAGCGTCACATCCTCCATATCGCAGACTATATCGTAAGAAGATTCTAGGCTTAGAGTGCTAATATCCTAGATTTATGCATCGGGCTCAACTTACATAGTGTCCTAGCATGGTTTTGAGTTTGTATTGTTCCTATGGACTAGTAATCACCCATAACAACAAGTGTCACCTTAATGTCACATTGGATCACCTTTCGGTAAAGCGGTTGCCAAATCCGCATCTGAGCTCGTTTGAGCTAAATTTTATAGCGATCGATATCTACATAAAATATTGCATCCAATTTCTGGTTCGCCAGTTTTGAACTTTCTAAGATTGTCAAAATCGGCTAGCAAAATGGAGTTATCTTAGAAAGAAAAGGCAATACATCTCTCTGAGCGTCAAATCCTCCATATCGCGGACTATATCACAAGAAGATTCTAGGCTTAGAGTGCTAATATCCTAGATTGAAGCATCGGGCTCAACTTACATAGTGTCCTAGCATGGTTTTGAGTTTGTATTGTTCCTATGGACTAGTAATCACCCATAACAACAACTGTCACCTTAATGTCACATTGGATCACACTGTTTTGGGCAAACAGTTGCCAAATCCGCATACGAGCTCCGTTTGAGCTAAATTTTATAGCGATCGATATCTACATAAAATATTGCATCCAAATTTACTGGCTTCGCCAGTTTTGAACTTTCTAAGATTGTCAAAATCGGCTAGCAAAATGGAGTTATCTTAGAGAAGAAAAGGCAATACATCTCTCTGAAGCGTCACATCCTCCATATGGCGGACTATATCGTAAGAAGATTCTAGGCTTAGAGTGCTAATATCCTAGATTTAAGCATCGGGCTCAACTTACATAGTGTCCTAGCATGGTTTTGAGTTTGTATTGTTCCTATGGACTAGTAATCACCCATAACAACAATTGTCACCTTAATGTCACATTGGATCACACTGTTTCGGTAAAACGGTTGCCAAATCCGCATACGAGCTCCGTTTGAGCTAAATTTTATAGCGATCGATATCTACATAAAATATTGCATCCAAATTTACTGGCTTCGCCAGTTTTGAACTTTCTAAGATTGTCAAAATCGGCTAGCAAAATGGAGTTATCTTATAGGTGAAAAGGCAATACATCTCTCTGAAGCGTCACATCCTCCATATGGCGGACTATATCGTAAGAAGATTCTAGGCTTAGAGTGCTAATATCCTAGATTTAAGCATCGGGCTCAACTTACATAGTGTCCTAGCATGGTTTTGAGTTTGTATTGTTCCTATGGACTAGTAATCACCCATAACAACAAATGTCACCTTAATGTCACATTGGATCACCTTTGTTTGGTAAGCGGTTGCCAAATCCATATCTGAGCTCCGTTTGAGCTAAATTTTATGGCGATCGATATCTACATAAAATATAGCATCCAAATTTACTGTCTTCACTAGTTTTGAACTTTCTAAGATTGTCAAAATCGGCCAGCAAAATGGAGTTATCTTAGAGAAGAAAACGCAATACATCTCTCTGAAGCGTCACATCCTCCATATGGCGGACTATATCGCAAGAAGATTCTAGGCTTAGAGTGCTAATATCCTAGATTTAAGCATCGGGCTCAACTTACATAGTGTCCTAGCATGGTTTTGAGTTTGTATTGTTCCTATGGACTAGTAATCACCCATAACAACAAATGTCACCTTAATGTCACATTGGATCACCTTTGTTTAAAAGCGGTTGCCAAATCCATATCTGAGCTCCTTTTGAGCTAAATTTTATAGCGATCGATATCTACATAAAATATTGCATCCTAATTTCTTGGCTTGCCAGTTTTGAACTTTCTAAGATTGTCAAAATCGGCTAGCAAAATGGAGTTATCTTAGAGAAGAAGAGGCAATACATCTCTCTAAAGCGTCACATCCTCCATATCGCGGACTATATCGCAAGAAGATTCTAGGCTTAGAGTGCTAATATCCTAGATTGAAGCATCGGGCTCAACTTACATAGTGTCCTAGCATGGTTTTGAGTTTGTATTGTTCCTATGGACTAGTAATCACCCATAACAACAACTGTCACCTTAATGTCACATTGGATCACCTTGTTTGGTAAAGCAGTTGCCAAATCCGCATACGAGCTCCGTTTGAGCTAAATTTTATAGCGATCGATATCTACATAAAATATTGCATCCGAATTTACTGGCTTCGCCAGTTTTGAACTTTCTAAGATTGTCAAAATCGGCTAGCAAAATGGAGTTATCTTATAGGTGAAAAGGCAATACATGTCTCTGAAGCGTCACATCCTCCATATCGCGGACTATATCGCAAGAAGATTCTAGGCTTAGAGTGCTAATATCCTAGATTGAAGCATCGGGCTCAACTTACATAGTGTCCTAGCATGGTTTTGAGTTTGTATTGTTCCTATGGACTAGTAATCACCCATAACAACAATTGTCACCTTAATGTCACATTGGATCACACTGTTTCGGTAAAATGGTTGCCAAATCCGCATACGAGCTCCATTTGAGCTAAATTTTATAGCGATCGATATCTACATAAAATATTGCATCCAAATTTACTAGCTTCGCCAGTTTTGAACTTTCTAAGATTGTGAAAATCGGCTAGCAAAATGGAGTTATCTTAGAGAAGAAGAGGCAATACATCTCTCTGAAGCGTCACATCCTCCATATCGCGGACTATATCACAAGAAGATTCTAGGCTTAGAGTGCTAATATCCTAGATTGAAGCATCGGGCTCAACTTACATAGTGTCCTAGCATGGTTTTGAGTTTGTATTGTTCCTATGGACTAGTAATCACCCATAACAACAATTGTCACCTTAATGTCACATTGGATCACCTTTGTTTGGTAAAGCAGGTTTGCCAAATCCGCATCTGAGCTCCGTTTGAGCTAAATTTTATAGCCATCGATATCTACATAAAATATTGCATCCAAATTTACTGGCTTTGCCAGTTTTGAACTTTCTAAGATTGTCAAAATCGGCTAGCAAAATGGAGTTATCTTAGAGCAGAAGAGGCAATACATCTCTCTGAAGCGTCACATCCTCCATATCGCGGACTATATCGTAAGAAGATTCTAGGCTTAGAGTGCTAATATCCTAGATTGAAGCATCGGGCTCAACTTACATAGTGTCCTAGCATGGTTTTGAGTTTGTATTGTTCCTATGGACTAGTAATCACCCATAACAACAAATGTCACCTTAATGTCACATTGGATCACACAGTTTCAGTAAAACGGTTGCCAAATCCGCATACGAGCTCCGTTTGAGCTAAATTTTATAGCGATCGATATCTCAATAAAATATTGCATCCGAATTTAACTGGCTTTGTCAGTTTTGACTTTCTAAGATTGTGAAAATCGGCTAGCAAAATGGAGTTATCTTAGAGAAGAAAAGGCAATACATCTCTCCGAAGCGTCACATCCTCCATATGGCGGACTATATCGTAAGAAGATTCTAGGCTTAGAGTGCTAATATCCTAGATTTAAGCATCGGGCTCAACTTACATAGTGTCCTAGCATGGTTTTGAGTTTGTATTGTTCCTATGGACTAGTAATCACCCATAACAACAATTGTCACCTTAATGTCACATTGGATCACCTTTGTTTCGGTAAAGCGGTTGCCAAATCCATCTGAGCTCCGTTTGAGCTAAATTTTATAGCGATCGATATCTACATAAAATATTGCATCCAAATTTACTGGCTTCGCTAGTTTTGAACTTTCTAAGATGGTCAAAATCGGCTAGCAAAATGGAGTTATCTTAGAGAAGAAAAGGCAATACATCTCTGAGCGTCACATCCTCCATATCGCGGACTATATCGTAAGAAGATTCTAGGCTTAGAGTGCTAATATCCTAGATTTAAGCATCGGGCTCAACTTACATAGTGTCCTAGCATGGTTTTGAGTTTGTATTGTTCCTATGGACTAGTAATCACCCATAACAACAAATGTCACCTTAATGTCACATTGGATCACAGTGTTTCGGTAAAACAGTTCCCAAATCCGCATACGAGCTCCGTTTGAGCTAAATTTTATAGCGATCGATATCTACATAAAATATTGCATCCGAATTTAACTGGCTTCGCCAGTTTTGAACTTTCTAAGATTGTCAAAATCGGCTAGCAAAATGGAGTTATCTTATAGGTGAAAAGGCAATACATCTCTCTGAAGCGTCACATCCTCCATATGGCGGACTATATCGTAAGAAGATTCTAGGCTTAGAGTGCTAATATCCTAGATTTATGCATCGGGCTCAACTTACATAGTGTCCTAGCATGGTTTTGAGTTTGTATTGTTCCTATGGACTAGTAATCACCCATAACAACAAATGTCACCTTAATGTCACATTGGATCACCTTTGTTTGAAAAACGGTTGCCAAATCCGCATACGAGCTCCTTTTGAGCTAAATTTTATAGCGATCGATATCTACATAAAATATTGCATCCAAATTTACTGGCTTCGCCAGTTTTGAACTTTCTAAGATTGTCAAAATCGGCTAGCAAAATGGAGTTATCTTAGAGAAGAAAAGGCAATACATCTCTACGAGCGTCACATCCTCCATATCGCGGACTATATCGCAAGAAGATTCTAGGCTTAGAGTGCTAATATCCTAGATTGAAGCATCGGGCTCAACTTACATAGTGTCCTAGCATGGTTTTGAGTTTGTATTGTTCCTATGGACTAGTAATCACCCATAACAACAAATGTCACCTTAATGTCACATTGGATCACATTGTTTCGGTAAAACGGTTCCCAAATCCGCATACGAGCTCCGTTTGAGCTAAATTTTATAGGGATCGATATCTACATAAAATATTGCATCCAAATTTACTGGCTTTCCCAGTTTTGAACTTTCTAAGATTGTCCAAATCGGCTAGCAACATGGAGTTATCTTAGAGAAGAAAAGGCAATACATCTCTCTGAAGCGTCACGTCCTCCATATCGCGGACTATATCGCAAGAAGATTCTAGGCTTAGAGTGCTAATATCCTAGATTGAAGCATCGGGCTCAACTTACGTATTGTCCTAGCATGGTTTTGAGTTTGTATTGTTCCTATGGACTAGTAATCACCCATAACAACAATTGTCACCTTAATGTCACATTGGATCACACTGTTTCGGTAAAATGGTTGCCAAATCCGCATCTGAGCTCCTTTTGAGCTAAATTTTTTAGCTATCGATATCTACATAAAATATTGCATCCAAATTTTCTGGCTTCGCCAGTTTTGAACTTTCTAAGATTGTGAAAATCCGCTAGCAAAATGGAGTTATCTTAGAGAAGAAGAGGCAATACATCTCTCTGAAGTGTCACATCCTCCATATCGCGGACTATATCTTAAGAAGATTCTAGGCTTAGAGTGCTAATATCCTAGATTGAAGCATCGGGCTCAACTTACATAGTGTCCTAGCATGGTTTTCAGTTTGTATTGTTCCTATGGACTAGTAATCACCCATAACAACAATTGTCACCTTAATGTAACATTGGATCACCTTTGTTTCGGTAAAAGCAGTTGCCAAATCCGCTCTGAGCTCCTTTTGAGCTAAATTTTATAGCGATCGATATCTACATAAAATATTGCATCCAAATTTACTTGGCTTCAGTTTTGAACTTTCTAAGATTGTCAAAATTGGCTAGCAAAATGGAGTTATCTTAGAAGAAAAGGCAATACATCTCTCTGAGCGTCACCTCCTCCATATCGCGGACTATATCGTAAGAAGATTCTAGGCTTAGAGTGCTAATATCCTAGATTTAAGCATCGGGCTCAACTTACATAGTGTCCTAGCATGGTTTTGAGTTTGTATTGTTCCTATGGACTAGTAATCACCCATAACAACAAATGTCACCTTAATGTCACATTGGATCACACCTTTGTTTGGTAAAGCGGTTGCCAAATCCGCATCTGAGCTCCGTTTGAGCTAAATTTTATAGCGATCGATATCTACATAAAATATTGCATCCAAATTTACTGGCTTGCCAGTTTTGAACTTTCTAAGATTGTCAAAATCGGCTAGCAAAATGGAGTTATCTTAGAGAAGAAAAGGCAATACATCTCTACGAGCGTCACGTCCTCCATATGCCGGACTATATCGTAAGAAGATTCTAGGCTTAGAGTGCTAATATCCTAGATTTAAGCATCGGGCTCAACTTACATAGTGTGCTAGCATGGTTTTGAGTTTGTATTGTTCCTATGGACTAGTAATCACCCATAACAACAAATGTCACCTTAATGTCACATTGGATCACCTTTGTTTCGGTAAAAGCAGTTTGCCAAATCCGCATCTGAGCTCCTTTGAGCTAAATTTTATAGCGATCGATATCTACATAAATTATTGCATCCAAATTTACTGGCTTGCCAGTTTTGAACTTTCTAAGATTGTCAAAATCGGCTAGCAAAATGGAGTTATCTTAGAGAAGAAAAGGCAATACATCTCTACGAGCGTCACATCCTCCATATCGCGGACTATATCGTAAGAAGATTCTAGGCTTAGAGTGCTAATATCCTAGATTGAAGCATCGGGCTCAACTTACATAGTGTCCTAGCATGGTTTTGAGTTTGTATTGTTCCTATGGACTAGTAATCACCCATAACAACAATTGTCACCTTAATGTAACATTGGATCACCTTGTTTGGTAAAGCAGTTTGCCAAATCCATATCTGAGCTCCGTTTGAGCTAAATTTTATAGCGATCGATATCTACATAAAATATTGCATCCAATTTACGGCTTCGCCAGTTTTGAACTTTCTAAAATTGTCAAAATCGGCTAGAAAAATGGAGTTATCTTAAGAAAAGTCAATACATCTCTGAGCGTCACATCCTCCATATCGCGGACTATATCGTAAGAAGATTCTAGGCTTAGAGTGCTAATATCCTAGATTGAAGCATCGGGCTCAACTTACATAGTGTCCTAGCATGGTTTTGAGTTTGTATTGTTCCTATGGACTAGTAATCACCCATAACAACAATTGTCACCTTAATGTCACATTGGATCACCTTTGTTTGGTAAAGCGGTTGCCAAATCCATATCTGAGCTCCTTTTGAGCTAAATTTTATAGCGATCGATATCTACATAAAATATTGCATCCAAATTTATTGGCTTCGCCAGTTTTGAACTTTCTAAGATTGTCAAAATCGGCTAGCAAAATGGAGTTATCTTAGAGAAGAAAAGGCAATACATCTCTCTGAGCGTCACATCCTTGATATCGCGATCAATATCGCAAGAAGATTCTAGGCTTAGAGTGCTAATATCCTAGATTGAAGCATCGGGCTCAACTTACATAGTGTCCTAGCATGGTTTTGAGTTTGTATTGTTCCTATGGACTAGTAATCACCCATAACAACAATTGTCACCTTAATGTCACATTGGATCACCTTTGTTTGGTAAAGCAGTTGCCAAATCCATCTGAGCTCCGTTTGAGCTAAATTTTATAGCGATCGATATCTACATAAAATATTGCATCCAAATTCTTGGCTTCGCCAGTTTTGAACTTTCTAAGATTGTCAAAATCGCTAGCAAAATGGAGTTATCTTAGAAGAAAAAGGCAATACATGTCTCTGAAGCGTGACATCCTCATATCGCGGACTATATCGCAAGAAGATTCTAGGCTTAGAGTGCTAATATCCTAGATTGAAGCATCGGGCTCAACTTACATAGTGTCCTAGCATGGTTTTTAGTTTGTATTGTTCCTATGGACTAGTAATCACCCATAACAACAATTGTCACCTTAATGTCACATTGTATCACCTTGTTTGATGGTAAGCGGTTGCCAAATCCGCATACGAGCTCCGTTTGAGCTAAATTTTATAGCGATCGATATCTACATAAAATATTGCATCCAAATTTATTGGCTTCGCTAGTTTTGAACTTTCTAAGATTGTCAAAATCGGCTAGCAAAATGGAGTTATCTTAGAGAAGAAAAGGCAATACATGTCTCTGAAGCGTCACGTCCTCCATATCGCGGACTATATCGCAAGAAGATTCTAGGCTTAGAGTGCTAATATCCTAGATTGAAGCATCGGGCTCAACTTACGTATTGTCCTAGCATGGTTTTGAGTTTGTATTGTTCCTATGGACTAGTAATCACCCATAACAACAATTGTCACCTTAATGTCACATTGGATCACCTTTGTTTGGTAAAGCGGTTGCCAAATCCGCATCTGAGCTCCTTTTGAGCTAAATTTTATAGCGATCGATATCTACATAAAATATTGCATCCAAATTTAGTGGCTTCGCCAGTTTTGAACTTTCTAAGATTGTCAAAATCAGCTAGCAAAATGGAGTTATCTTAGAGAAGAAAAGGCAATACATCTCTCTGAAGCGTCACATCCTCCATATGGCGGACTATATCGTAAGAAGATTCTAGGCTTAGAGTGCTAATATCCTAGATTTATGCATCGGGCTCAACTTACATAGTGTCCTAGCATGGTTTTGAGTTTGTATTGTTCCTATGGACTAGTAATCACCCATAACAACAAATGTCACCTTAATGTCACATTGGATCACCTTTGTTTGGTAAAGCAGTTGCCAAATCCGCATCTGAGCTCCTTTGAGCTAAATTTTATAGCGATCGATATCTACATAAAATATTGCATCCAAATTTACTTGGCTTTGATTTTGAACTTTCTAAGATTGTCAAAATCGGCTAGCAAAATGGAGTTATCTTAGAGAAGAAAAGGCAATACATCTCTCGAGCGTCACATCCTCCATATGGCATGGACTATATCGCAAGAAGATTCTAGGCTTAGAGTGCTAATATCCTAGATTGAAGCATCGGGCTCAACTTACATAGTGTCCTAGCATGGTTTTGAGTTTGTATTGTTCCTATGGACTAGTAATCACCCATAACAACAAATGTCACCTTAATGTCACATTGGATCACATTGTTTGGTAAAGCAGTTGCCAAATCCATATCTGAGCTCCGTTTGAGCTAAATTTTATAGCGATCGATATCTACATAAAATATTGCATCCAAATTTCTTGGCTTCGCAGTTTTGAACTTTCTAAGATTGTCAAAATCGGCTAGCAAAATGGAGTTATCTTAGAGAAGAAAAGGCAATACATCTCTCTGAAGCGTCACATCCTCCATATCGCGGACTATATCGCAAGAAGATTCTAGGCTTAGAGTGCTAATATCCTAGATTGAAGCATCGGGCTCAACTTACATAGTGTCCTAGCATGGTTTTTAGTTTGTATTGTTCCTATGGACTAGTAATCACCCGTAACAACAATTGTCACCTTAATGTCGCATTGGATCACCTTTGTTTGGTAAGCAGTTGCCAAATCCGCATACGAGCTCCTTTTGAGCTAAATTTTATAGTGATCGATATCTACATAAAATATTGCATCCAAATTTACTGGCTTCGCCAGTTTTGAACTTTCTAAGATTGTCAAAATCGGCTAGCCAAATGGAGTTATCTTAGAGAAGAAAAGGCAATACATCTCTCTGAAGCGTCACATCCTCCATATCGCGGACTATATCGTAAGAAGATTCTAGGCTTAGAGTGCTAATATCCTAGATTGAAGCATCGGGCTCAACTTACATAGTGTCCTAGCATGGTTTTTAGTTTGTATTGTTCCTATGGACTAGTAATCACCCATAACAACAATTGTCACCTTAATGTCACATTGGATCACCTTTGTTTGGTAAAGCAGTTGCCAAATCCGCATCTGAGCTCCTTTTGAGCTAAATTTTATAGCGATCGATATCTACATAAAATATTGCATCCAATTTCTTGGCTTGCCAGTTTTGAACTTTCTAAGATTGTCAAAATCTGCTAGCCAAATGGAGTTATCTTAGAAGAAAAGGCAATACATCTCTCGAAGCGTCACATCCTCCATATCGCGGACTATATCGCAAGAAGATTCTAGGCTTAGAGTGCTAATATCCTAGATTGAAGCATCGGGCTCAACTTACATAGTGTCCTAGCATGGTTTTGAGTTTGTATTGTTCCTATGGACTAGTAATCACCCATAACAACAAATGTCACCTTAATGTCACATTGGATCACCTTTGTTTGTAAAAGCGGTTTGCCAAATCCATCTGAGCTCCGTTTGAGCTAAATTTTATAGCGATCGATATCTACATAAAATATTGCATCCAAATTTACTGGCTTCGCCAGTTTTGAACTTTCTAAGATTGTCAAAATCGGCTAGCAAAATGAAGTTATCTTAGAGAAGAAAAGGCAATACATCTCTCTGAAGCGTCACATCCTCCATATGGCGGACTATATCGTAAGCAGATTCTAGGCTTAGAGTGCTAATATCCTAGATTTAAGCATCAGGCTCAACTTACATAGTGTCCTAGCATGGTTTTGAGTTTGTATTGTTCCTATGGACTAGTAATCACCCATAACAACAATTGTCACCTTAATGTCATATTGGATCACGCTGTTTCGGTAAAACAGTTGCCAAATTCGCATACGAGCTCCGTTTGAGCTAAATTTTATAGCGATCGATATCTACATAAAATATTGCATCCTAATATAACTGGCTTCGCCAGTTTTGAACTTTCTAAGATTGTGAAAATCGGCTAGAAAAATGGAGTTATCTTAGAGAAGAAGAGGCAATACATCTCTCTGAAGCGTCACATCCTCCATATCGCGGACTATATCGCAAGAAGATTCTAGGCTTAGAGTGCTAATATCCTAGATTGAAGCATCGGGCTCAACTTACATAGTGTCCTAGCATGGTTTTGAGTTTGTATTGTTCCTATGGACTAGTAATCACCCATAACAACAATTGTCACCTTAATGTCACATTGGATCACACTGTTTTGGGCAAACAGTTGCCAAATCCGCATACGAGCTCCGTTTGAGCTAAATTTTATAGCGATCGATATCTACATAAAATATTGCATCCAAATTTACTGGCTTCGCCAGTTTTGAACTTTCTAAGATTGTCAAAATCGGCTAGCAAAATGGAGTTATCTTAGAGAAGAAAAGGCAATACATCTCTGAAGCGTCACATCCTCCATATCGCGGACTATATCGCAAGAAGATTCTAGGCTTAGAGTGCTAATATCCTAGATTGAAGCATCGGGCTCAACTTACATAGTGTCCTAGCATGGTTTTGAGTTTGTATTGTTCCTATGGACTAGTAATCACCCATAACAACAATTGTCACCTTAATGTCACATTGGATCACACTGTTTCGGTAAAACGGTTGCCAAATCCATATCTGAGCTCCTTTTGAGCTAAATTTTATAGCGATCGATATCTACATAAAATATTGCATCCAAATTTACTGGCTTCGCCAGTTTTGAACTTTCTAAGATTGTCAAAATCGGCTAGCAAAATGGAGTTATCTTAGAGAAGAAAAGGCAATACATCTCTCTGAAGCGTCACATCCTCCATATGGCGGACTATATCGTAAGAAGATTCTAGGCTTAGAGTGCTAATATCCTAGATTTAAGCATCGGGCTCAACTTACATAGTGTCCTAGCATGGTTTTGAGTTTGTATTGTTCCTATGGACTAGTAATCACCCATAACAACAAATGTCACCTTAATGTCACATTGGATCACCTTTGTTTGGTAAAATGGTTGCCAAATCCGCATACGAGCTCCGTTTGAGCTAAATTTTATAGCGATCGATATCTACATAAAATATTGCATCCAAATTTACTGGCTTCGCCAGTTTTGAACTTTCTAAGATTGTCAAAATCGGCTAGCAAAATGGAGTTATCTTATAGGTGAAAAGGCAATACATCTCTCTGAAGCGTCACATCCTCCATATCGCGGACTATATCGCAAGAAGATTCTAGGCTTAGAGTGCTAATATCCTAGATTGAAGCATCGGGCTCAACTTACATAGTGTCCTAGCATGGTTTTGAGTTTGTATTGTTCCTATGGACTAGTAATCACCCATAACAACAATTGTCACCTTAATGTCACATTGGATCACCTTTTTCGGTAAAACGGTTGCCAAATCCGCATATGAGTTCCGTTTGAGCTAAATTTTATAGCGATCGATATCTACATAAAATATTGCATCCGAATTTCACTGGCTTCGCCAGTTTTGAACTTTCTAAGATTGTCAAAATCGGCTAGCAAAATGGAGTTATCTTAGAGAAGAAAAGGCAATACATCTCTAAAGCGTCACCTCCTCCATATCGCGGACTATATCGCAAGAAGATTCTAGGCTTAGAGTGCTAATATCCTAGATTGAAGCATCGGGCTCAACTTACATAGTGTCCTAGCATGGTTTTGAGTTTGTATTGTTCCTATGGACTAGTAATCACCCATAACAACAATTGTCACCTTAATGTCACATTGGATCACACTGTTTCGGTAAAACGGTTGCCAAATCCGCATACGAGCTCCGTTTGAGCTAAATTTTATAGCGATCGATATCTACATAAAATATTGCATCCGAATTTAACTGGCTTCGCCAGTTTTGAACTTTCTAAGATTGTCAAAATCGGCTAGCAAAATGGAGTTATCTTAGAGAAGAAAAGGCAATACATCTCTCTGAAGCGTCACATCCTCCATATCGCGGACTATATCGTAAGAAGATTCTAGGCTTAGAGTGCTAATATCCTAGATTGAAGCATCGGGCTCAACTTACATAGTGTCCTAGCATGGTTTTGAGTTTGTATTGTTCCTATGGACTAGTAATCACCCATAACAACAAATGTCACCTTAATGTCACATTGGATCACACTGTTTCGGTAAAACGGTTGCCAAATCCGCATACGAGCTCCTTTTGAGCTAAATTTTATAGCGATCGATATCTACATAAAATATTGCATCCAAATTTACTGGCTTTGCCAGTTTTGAACTTTCTAAGATTGTCAAAATCGGCTAGCAAAATGGAGTTATCTTAGAGAAGAAAAGGCAATACATCTCTCTGAAGCGTCACATCCTCCATATCGCGGACTATATCGCAAGAAGATTCTAGGCTTAGAGTGCTAATATCCTAGATTGAAGCATCGGGCTCAACTTACATAGTGTCCTAGCATGGTTTTGAGTTTGTATTGTTCCTATGGACTAGTAATCACCCATAACAACAATTGTCACCTTAATGTAACATTGGATCACCTTTGTTTGGTAAATGGTTGCCAAATCCGCATACGAGCTCCGTTTGAGCTAAATTTTATAGCGATCGATATCTACATAAAATATTGCATCCAAATTTACTGGCTTCGCCAGTTTTGAACTTTCTAAGATTGTCAAAATCTAGGCAAAATGGAGTTATCTTAGAGAAGAAAAGGCAATACATCTCTAAAGGGTCACATCCTCCATATGGCGGACTATATCGCAAGAAGATTCTAGGCTTAGAGTGCTAATATCCTAGATTGAAGCATCGGGCTCAACTTACATAGTGTCCTAGCATGGTTTTGAGTTTGTATTGTTCCTATGGACTAGTAATCACCCATAACAACAAATGTCACCTTAATGTCACATTGGATCACACTGTTTGGTAAAGCGGTTGCCAAATCCATCTGAGCTCCGTTTGAGTTAAATTTTATAGCGATCGATATCTACATAAAATATTGCATCCGAATTTATTGGCTTCGCCAGTTTTGAACTTTCTAAGATTGTCAAAATCGGCTAGCAAAATGGAGTTATCTTAGAGAAGAAAAGGCAATACATCTCTCTGAAGCGTCACATCCTCCATATCGCGGACTATATCGCAAGAAGATTCTAGGCTTAGAGTGCTAATATCCTAGATTGAAGCATCGGGCTCAACTTACATAGTGTCCTAGCATGGTTTTGAGTTTGTATTGTTCCTATGGACTAGTAATCACCCATAACAACAATTGTCACCTTAATGTAACATTAGATCACCTTTGTTTGGTAAAGCGGTTTGCCAAATCCATATCTGAGCTCCGTTTGAGCTAAATTTTATAGCGATCGATATCTACATAAAATATTGCATCCAAATTTACTGGCTTCGCCAGTTTTGAACTTTCTAAGATTGTCAAAATCGGCTAGCAAAATGGAGTTATCTTAGAGAAGAAAAGGCAATACATCTCTCTGAAGCGTCACATCCTCCATATCGCGGACTATATCGCAAGAAGATTCTAGGCTTAGAGTGCTAATATCCTAGATTGAAGCATCGGGCTCAACTTACATAGTGTCCTAGCATGGTTTTGAGTTTGTATTGTTCCTATGGACTAGTAATCACCCATAACAACAATTGTCACCTTAATGTCACATTGGATCACACTGTTTCGGTAAAACGGTTGCCAAATCCGCATACGAGCTCCGTTTGAGCTAAATTTTATAGCGATCGATATCTACATAAAATATTGCATCCAAATTTACTGGCTTTGCCAGTTTTGAACTTTCTAAGATTGTGGAAATCCGCTAGCAAAATGGAGTTATCTTAGAGAAGAAGAGGCAATACATCTCTCTGAAGCGTCACATCCTCCATATCGCGGACTATATCGCAAGAAGATTCTAGGCTTAGAGTGCTAATATCCTAGATTGAAGCATCGGGCTCAACTTACATAGTGTCCTAGCATGGTTTTGAGTTTGTATTGTTCCTATGGACTAGTAATCACCCATAACAACAATTGTCACCTTAATGTCACATTGGATCACCTTTGTTTCGGTAAAACGGTTGCCAAATCCGCATACGAGCTCCGTTTGAGCTAAATTTTATAGCGATCGATATCTACATAAAATATTGCATCCGAATTTCACTGGCTTCGCCAGTTTTGAACTTTCTAAGATTGTCAAAATCGGCTAGCAAAATGGAGTTATCTTAGAGAAGAAAAGGCAATACATCTCTCTGAAGCGTCACATCCTCCATATCGCGGACTATATCGCAAGAAGATTCTAGGCTTAGAGTGCTAATATCCTAGATTGAAGCATCGGGCTCAACTTACATAGTGTCCTAGCATGGTTTTGAGTTTGTATTGTTCCTATGGACTAGTAATCACCCATAACAACAAATGTCACCTTAATGTCACATTGGATCACACTGTTTCGGTAAAACGGTTGCCAAATCCGCATACGAGCTCCGTTTGAGCTAAATTTTATAGCGATCGATATCTACATAAAATATTGCATCCAAATTTACTGGCTTTGCCAGTTTTGAACTTTCTAAGATTGTCAAAATCGGCTAGCAAAATGGAGTTATCTTAGAGAAGAAAAGGCAATACATCTCTCTGAAGCGTCACATCCTCCATATCGCGGACTATATCGCAAGAAGATTCTAGGCTTAGAGTGCTAATATCCTAGATTGAAGCATCGGGCTCAACTTACATAGTGTCCTAGCATGGTTTTGAGTTTGTATTGTTCCTATGGACTAGTAATCACCCATAACAACAATTGTCACCTTAATGTCACATTGGATCACATTGTTTTGGCAAAACAGTTGCCAAATCCGCATACGAGCTCCGTTTGAGCTAAATTTTATAGCGATCGATATCTACATAAAATATTGCATCCAAATTTACTGGCTTCGCTAGTTTTGAACTTTCTAAGATTGTCAAAATCGGCTAGCAAAATGGAGTTATCTTAGAGAAGAAAAGGCAATACATCTCTCTGAAGCGTCACATCCTCCATATGGCGGACTATATCGTAAGAAGATTCTAGGCTTAGAGTGCTAATATCCTAGATTGAAGCATCGGGCTCAACTTACATAGTGTCCTAGCATGGTTTTGAGTTTGTATTGTTCCTATGGACTAGTAATCACCCATAACAACAAATGTCACCTTAATGTCACATTGGATCACACTGTTTCGGTAAAACGGTTGGCGAATCCGCATATGAGCTCCTTTTGAGCTAAATTTTATAGCGATCGATATCTATATAAAATATTGCATCCAAATTTACTGGCTTCGCCAGTTTTGAACTTTCTAAGATTGTCAAAATCCGCTAGCAAAATGGAGTTATCTTAGAGAAGAAGAGGCAATACATCTCTCTGAAGCGTCACATCCTCCATATCGCGGACTATATCGCAAGAAGATTCTAGGCTTAGAGTGCTAATATCCTAGATTGAAGCATCGGGCTCAACTTACATAGTGTCCTAGCATGGTTTTGAGTTTGTATTGTTCCTATGGACTAGTAATCACCCATAACAACAATTGTCACCTTAATGTCACATTGGATCACACTGTTTTGGTAAAACGGTTGCCAAATCCGCATACGAGCTCCTTTTGAGCTAAATTTTATAGCGATCGATATCTACATAAAATATTGCATCCAAATTTACTGGCTTCGCCAGTTTTGAACTTTCTAAGATTGTCAAAATCGGCTAGCAAAATGGAGTTATCTTAGAGAAGAAAAGGCAATACATCTCTCTGAAGCGTCACATCCTCCATATCGCGGACTATATCGCAAGAAGATTCTAGGCTTAGAGTGCTAATATCCTAGATTGAAGCATCGGGCTCAACTTACATAGTGTCCTAGCATGGTTTTGAGTTTGTATTGTTCCTATGGACTAGTAATCACCCATAACAACAATTGTCACCTTAATGTCACATTGGATCACACTGTTTCGGTAAAACGGTTGCCAAATCCGCATACGAGCTCCGTTTGAGCTAAATTTTATAGCGATCGATATCTACATAAAATATTGCATCCAAATTTACTGGCTTCGCCAGTTTTGAACTTTCTAAGATTGTGAAAATCCGCTAGCAAAATGGAGTTATCTTAGAGAAGAAGAGGCAATACATCTCTCTGAAGCGTCACATCCTCCATATCGCGGACTATATCGCAAGAAGATTCTAGGCTTAGAGTGCTAATATCCTAGATTGAAGCATCGGGCTCAACTTACATAGTGTCCTAGCATGGTTTTGAGTTTGTATTGTTCCTATGGACTAGTAATCACCCATAACAACAATTGTCACCTTAATGTCACATTGGATCACCCTGTTTGTAAAAAACGGTTGCCAAATCCGCATACGAGCTCCTTTTGAGCTAAATTTTATAGCGATCGATATCTACATAAAATATTGCATCCAAATTTACTGGCTTCGCCAGTTTTGAACTTTCTAAGATTGTCAAAATCGGCTAGCAAAATGGAGTTATCTTAGAGAAGAAAAGGCAATACATCTCTCTGAAGCGTCACATCCTCCATATCGCGCACTATATCGCAAGAAGATTCTAGGCTTAGAGTGCTAATATCCTAGATTTAAGCATCGGGCTCAACTTACATAGTGTCCTAGCATGGTTTTGAGTTTGTATTGTTCCTATGGACTAGTAATCACCCATAACAACAAATGTCACCTTAATGTCACATTGGATCACCTTTGTTTGGTAAAAGTTTGCCAAATCCATACTGAGCTCCTTTTGAGCTAAATTTTATAGCGATCGATATCTACATAAAATATTGCATCCAAATTTATTGGCTTCGCCAGTTTTGAACTTTCTAAGATTGTCACAATTGGCTAGAAAAATGGAGTTATCTTAGAAGAAAAGGCAATACATCTCTCAAGCGTCACATCCTCCATATCGCGACTATATCGCAAGAAGATTCTAGGCTTAGAGTGCTAATATCCTAGATTGAAGCATCGGGCTCAACTTACATAGTGTCCTAGCATGGTTTTGAGTTTGTATTGTTCCTATGGACTAGTAATCACCCATAACAACAATTGTCACCTTAATGTCACATTGGATCACACTGTTTCGGTAAAACGGTTGCCAAATCCGCATACGAGCTCCGTTTGAGCTAAATTTTATAGCGATCGATATCTACATAAAATATTGCATCCAAATTTACTGGCTTCGCTAGTTTTGAACTTTCTAAGATTGTCAAAATCGGCTAGCAAAATGGAGTTATCTTAGAGAAGAAAAGGCAATACATCTCTCTGAAGCGTCACATCCTCCATATGGCGGACTATATCGTAAGAAGATTCTAGGCTTAGAGTGCTAATATCCTAGATTTATGCATCGGGCTCAACTTACATAGTGTCCTAGCATGGTTTTGAGTTTGTATTGTTCCTATGGACTAGTAATCACCCATAACAACAAATGTCACCTTAATGTCACATTGGATCACCTTTGTTCGGTAAACGGTTGCCAAATCCATCTGAGCTCCTTTTGAGCTAAATTTTATAGCGATCGATATCTACATAAAATATTGCATCCGAATTTAACTGGCTTCGCCAGTTTTGAACTTTCTAAGATTGTCAAAATCGGCTAGCAAAATGGCATTATCTTATAGGTGAAAAGTCAATACATGTCTCTGAAGCGTCACATCCTCCATATCGTGGACTATATCGCAAGAAGATTCTAGGCTTAGAGTGCTAATATCCTAGATTGAAGCATCGGGCTCAACTTACGTATTGTCCTAGCATGGTTTTGAGTTTGTATTGTTCCTATGGACTAGTAATCACCCATAACAACAATTGTCACCTTAATGTCACATTGGATCACACTGTTTCGGTAAAATGGTTGCCAAATCCGCATACGAGCTCCGTTTGAGCTAAATTTTATAGCGATCGATATCTACATAAAATATTGCATCCAAATTTACTGGCTTCGCTAGTTTTGAACTTTCTAAGATTGTCAAAATCGGCTAGCAAAATGGAGTTATCTTAGAGAAGAAAAGGCAATACATCTCTCTGAAGCGTCACATCCTCCATATCGCGGACTATATCGCAAGAAGATTCTAGGCTTAGAGTGCTAATATCCTAGATTGAAGCATCGGGCTCAACTTACATAGTGTCCTAGCATGGTTTTGAGTTTGTATTGTTCCTATGGACTAGTAATCACCCATAACAACAATTGTCACCTTAATGTCACATTGGATCACACTGTTTCGGTAAAACGGTTGCCAAATCCGCATACGAGCTCCGTTTGAGCTAAATTTTATAGCGATCGATATCTACATAAAATATTGCATCCAAATTTACTGGCTTCGCCAGTTTTGAACTTTCTAAGATTGTCAAAATCGGCTAGCAAAATGGAGTTATCTTAGAGAAGAAAAGGCAATACATCTCTCTGAAGCGTCACATCCTCCATATGGCGGACTATATCGTAAGAAGATTCTAGGCTTAGAGTGCTAATATCCTAGATTTAAGCATCGGGCTCAACTTACATAGTGTCCTAGCATGGTTTTGAGTTTGTATTGTTCCTATGGACTAGTAATCACCCATAACAACAAATGTCACCTTAATGTCACATTGGATCACACTGTTTCGGTAAAACGGTTGCCAAATCCGCATACTAGCTCCTTTTGAGCTAAATTTTATAGCGATCGATATCTACATAAAATATTGCATCCAAATTTACTGGCTTTGCCAGTTTTGAACTTTCTAAGATTGTCAAAATCGGCTAGCAAAATGGAGTTATCTTAGAGAAGAAAAGGCAATACATCTCTCTGAAGCGTCACATCCTCCATATCGCGGACTATATCGCAAAAAGATTCTAGGCTTAGAGTGCTAATATCGTAGATTGAAGCATCGGGCTAAACTTACATAGTGTCCTAGCATGGTTTTGAGTTTGTATTGTTCCTATGGACTAGTAATCACCCATAACAACAATTGTCACCTTAATGTCACATTGGATCACACTGTTTCGGTAAAACGGTTGCCAAATCCGCATACGAGCTCCGTTTGAGCTAAATTTTATAGCGATCGATATCTACATAAAATATTGCATCCAAATTTACTGGCTTTGCCAGTTTTGAACTTTCTAAGATTGTCAAAATCGGCTAGCAAAATGGAGTTATCTTAGAGAAGAAAAGGCAATACATGTCTCTGAAGCGTCACGTCCTCCATATCGCAGACTATATCGTAAGAAGATTCTAGGCTGAGAGTGCTAATATCCTAGATTGAAGCATCGGGCTCAACTTACATATTGTCCTAGCATGGTTTTGAGTTTGTATTGTTCCTATGGACTAGTAATCACCCATAACAACAATTGTCACCTTAATGTCACATTGGATCACACTGCTTGTTTGGTAAAACGGTTGCCAAATTCGCATACGAGCTCCGTTTGAGCTAAATTTTATAGCGATCGATATCTACATAAAATATTGCATCCAAATTTACTGGCTTTGCTAGTTTTGAACTTTCTAAGATTGTCAAAATCGGCTAGCAAAATGGAGTTATCTTAGAGAAGAAAAGGCAATACATCTCTCTGAAGCGTCACATCCTCCATATCATGGACTATATCGTAAGAAGATTCTAGGCTTAGAGTGCTAATATCCTAGATTGAAGCATCGGGCTCAACTTACATAGTGTCCTAGCATGGTTTTGAGTTTGTATTGTTCCTATGGACTAGTAATCACCCATAACAACAATTGTCACCTTAATGTCACATTGGATCACACTGTTTCGGTAAAACGGTTGCCAAATCCGCATACGAGCTCCGTTTGAGCTAAATTTTATAGCGATCGATATCTACATAAAATATTGCATCCAAATTTAACTTGCTTCGCCAGTTTTGAACTTTCTAAGATTGTCAAAATCGGCTAGCAAAATGGAGTTATCTTAGAGAAGAAAAGGCAATACATCTCTCGAGCGTCACATCCTCCATATCGCGGACTATATCGCAAGAAGATTCTAGGCTTAGAGTGCTAATATCCTAGATTTAAGCATCGGGCTCAACTTACATAGTGTCCTAGCATGGTTTTGAGTTTGTATTGTTCCTATGGACTAGTAATCACCCATAACAACAAATGTCACCTTAATGTCACATTGGATCACCTTTGTTTGGTAAAGCGGTTGCCAAATCCGCATATCTGAGCTCCTTTGAGCTAAATTTTATAGCGATCGATATCTACATAAAATATTGCAACCGAATTTACTAGCTTTGCCAGTTTTGAACTTTCTAAGATTGTCAAAATCGGCTAGCAAAATGGAGTTATCTTAGAGAAGAAAAGGCAATACATCTCTCTGAAGCGTCACATCCTCCATATCGCGGACTATATCACAAGAAGATTCTAGGCTTAGAGTGCTAATATCCTAGATTTAAGCATCGGGCTCAACTTACATAGTGTCCTAGCATGGTTTTGAGTTTGTATTGTTCCTATGGACTAGTAATCACCCATAACAACAAATGTCACCTTAATGTCACATTGGATCACACTGGTTCGGTAAAACGGTTGCCAAATCCGCATACTAGCTCCGTTTGAGCTAAATTTTATAGCGATCGATATCTACATAAAATATTGCATCCGAATTTAACTTGCTTCGCCAGTTTTGAACTTTCTAAGATTGTCAAAATCGGCTAGCAAAATGGAGTTATCTTATAGGTGAAAAGGCAATACATCTCTCTGAAGCGTCACATCCTCCATATGGCGGACTATATCGTAAGAAGATTCTAGGCTTAGAGTGCTAATATCCTAGATTGAAGCATCGGGCTCAACTTACATAGTGTCCTAGCATGGTTTTGAGTTTGTATTGTTCCTATGGACTAGTAATCACCCATAACAACAATTGTCACCTTAATGTCACATTGGATCACACTGTTTCGGTAAAACGGTTGCCAAATCCGCATACGAGCTCCGTTTGAGCTAAATTTTATAGCGATCGATATCTACATAAAATATTGCATCCGAATTTAACTTGCTTCGCCAGTTTTGAACTTTCTAAGATTGTCAAAATCGGCTAGCAAAATGGAGTTATCTTAGAGAAGAAAAGGCAATACATCTCTCTGAAGCGTCACATCCTCCATATGGCGGACTATATCGTAAGAAGATTCTAGGCTTAGAGTGCTAATATCCTAGATTTAAGCATCGGGCTCAACTTACATAGTGTCCTAGCATGGTTTTGAGTTTGTATTGTTCCTATGGACTAGTAATCACCCATAACAACAAATGTCACCTTAATGTCACATTGGATCACACTGTTTCGGTAAAACGGTTGCCAAATCCGCATATGAGCTCCGTTTGAGTTAAATTTTATAGCGATCGATATCTACATAAAATATTGCATCCGAATTTACTGGCTTCGCCAGTTTTGAACTTTCTAAGATTGTCAAAATCGGCTAGCAAAATGGAGTTATCTTAGAGAAGAAGAGGCAATACATCTCTGAAGCGTCACATCCTCCATATCGCGGACTATATCGCAAGAAGATTCTAGGCTTAGAGTGCTAATATCCTAGATTGAAGCATCGGGCTCAACTTACATAGTGTCCTAGCATGGTTTTGAGTTTGTATTGTTCCTATGGACTAGTAATCACCCATAACAACAAGTGTCACCTTAATGTCACATTGGATCACACTGTTTCGGTAAAACGGTTGCCAAATCCGCATACGAGCTCCGTTTGAGCTAAATTTTATAGCGATCGATATCTACATAAAATATTGCATCCAAATTTACTGGCTTCGCCAGTTTTGAACTTTCTAAGATTGTCAAAATCGGCTAGCAAAATGGAGTTATCTTAGAGAAGAAAAGGCAATACATGTCTCTGAAGCGTCACGTCCTCCATATCGCGGACTATATCGCAAGAAGATTCTAGGCTTAGAGTGCTAATATCCTAGATTGAAGCATCGGGCTCAACTTACATAGTGTCCTAGCATGGTTTTGAGTTTGTATTGTTCCTATGGACTAGTAATCACCCATAACAACAATTGTCACCTTAATGTCACATTGGATCACACTGTTTCGGTAAAACGGTTGCCAAATCCGCATACGAGCTCCGTTTGAGCTAAATTTTATAGCGATCGATATCTACATAAAATATTGCATCCAAATTTACTGGCTTCGCTAGTTTTGAACTTTCTAAGATTGTCAAAATCGGCTAGCAAAATGGAGTTATCTTAGAGAAGAAAAGGCAATACATCTCTAAAGCGTCACATCCTCCATATCGCGGACTATATCGCAAGAAGATTCTAGGCTTAGAGTGCTAATATCCTAGATTGAAGCATCGGGCTCAACTTACATAGTGTCCTAGCATGGTTTTGAGTTTGTATTGTTCCTATGGACTAGTAATCACCCATAACAACAATTGTCACCTTAATGTCACATTGGATCACACTGTTTCGGTAAAACGGTTGCCAAATCCGCATACGAGCTCCTTTTGAGCTAAATTTTATAGCCATCGATATCTACATAAAATATTGCATCCAAATTTACTGGCTTCGCCAGTTTTGAACTTTCTAAGATTGTCAAAATCGGCTAGCAAAATGGAGTTATCTTAGAGAAGAAAAGGCAATACATCTCTCTGAAGCGTCACATCCTCCATATCGCGGACTATATCGCAAGAAGATTCTAGGCTTAGAGTGCTAATATCCTAGATTGAAGCATCGGGCTCAACTTACGTAGTGTCCTAGCATGGTTTTGAGTTTGTATTGTTCCTATGGACTAGTAATCACCCATAACAACAATTGTCACCTTAATGTCACATTGGATCACACTGTTTCGGTAAAACGGTTGCCAAATCCGCATACGAGCTCCTTTTGAGCTAAATTTTATAGCGATCGATATCTACATAAAATATTGCATCCGAATTTACTAGCTTTGCCAGTTTTGAACTTTCTAAGATTGTCAAAATCGGCTAGCAAAATGGAGTTATCTTAGAGAAGAAAAGGCAATACATCTCTTTGAAGCGTCACATCCTCCATATCGCGGACTATATCGTAAGAAGATTCTAGGCTTAGAGTGCTAATATCGTAGATTGAAGCATCGGGCTAAACTTACATAGTGTCCTAGCATGGTTTTGAGTTTGTATTGTTCCTATGGACTAGTAATCACCCATAACAACAAATGTCACCTTAATGTCACATTGGATCACACTGTTTCGGTAAAACGGTTGCCAAATCCGCATACGAGCTCCTTTTGAGCTAAATTTTATAGCGATCGATATCTACATAAAATATTGCATCCAAATTTACTGGCTTCGCTAGTTTTGAACTTTCTAAGATTGTCAAAATCGGCTAGCAAAATGGAGTTATCTTAGAGAAGAAAAGGCAATACATCTCTCTGAAGCGTCACATCCTCCATATGGCGGACTATATCGTAAGAAGATTCTAGGCTTAGAGTGCTAATATCCTAGATTTAAGCATCGGGCTCAACTTACATAGTGTCCTAGCATGGTTTTGAGTTTGTATTGTTCCTATGGACTAGTAATCACCCATAACAACAAGTGTCACCTTAATGTCACATTGGATCACACTGTTTTGGTAAAACAGTTGCCAAATCCGCATACGAGCTCCGTTTGAGCTAAATTTTATAGCGATCGATATCTACATAAAATATTGCATCCAAATTTACTGGCTTTGCCAGTTTTGAACTTTCTAAGATTGTCAAAATCGGCTAGCAAAATGGAGTTATCTTAGAGAAGAAAAGGCAATACATGTCTCTGAAGCGTCACGTCCTCCATATCGCGGACTATATCGCAAGAAGATTCTAGGCTTAGAGTGCTAATATCCTAGATTGAAGCATCGGGCTCAACTTACATAGTGTCCTAGCATGGTTTTGAGTTTGTATTGTTCCTATGGACTAGTAATCACCCATAACAACAATTGTCACCTTAATGTCACATTGGATCACACTGTTTCGGTAAAACGGTTGCCAAATCCGCATACGAGCTCCGTTTGAGCTAAATTTTATAGCGATCGATATCTACATAAAATATTGCATCCAAATTTACTGGCTTCGCCAGTTTTGAACTTTCTAAGATTGTCAAAATCGGCTAGCAAAATGGAGTTATCTTAGAGAAGAAAAGGCAATACATCTCTCTGAAGCGTCACATCCTCCATATCGCGGACTATATCGCAAGAAGATTCTAGGCTTAGAGTGCTAATATCCTAGATTGAAGCATCGGGCTCAACTTACATAGTGTCCTAGCATGGTTTTGAGTTTGTATTGTTCCTATGGACTAGTAATCACCCATAACAACAATTGTCACCTTAATGTCACATTGGATCACACTATTTCGGTAAAACGGTTGCCAAATCCGCATACGAGCTCCTTTTGAGCTAAATTTTATAGCGATCGATATCTACATAAAATATTGCATCCAAATTTACTGGCTTCGCCAGTTTTGAACTTTCTAAGATTGTCAAAATCGGCTAGCAAAATGGAGTTATCTTAGAGAAGAAAAGGCAATACATGTCTCTGAAGCGTCACATCCTCCATATCGTGGACTATATCGCAAGAAGATTCTAGGCTTAGAGTGCTAATATCCTAGATTGAAGCATCGGGCTCAACTTACATAGTGTCCTAGCATGGTTTTGAGTTTGTATTGTTCCTATGGACTAGTAATCACCCATAACAACAAATGTCACCTTAATGTCACATTGGATCACCTTGCTTTGGTAAACGGTTGCCAAATCCGCATACGAGCTCCTTTTGAGCTAAATTTTATAGCGATCGATATCTACATAAAATATTGCATCCGAATTTACTAGCTTTGCCAGTTTTGAACTTTCTAAGATTGTCAAAATCGGCTAGCAAAATGGAGTTATCTTAGAGAAGAAAAGGCAATACATCTCTTTGAAGCGTCACATCCTCCATATCGCGGACTATATCGTAAGAAGATTCTAGGCTTAGAGTGCTAATATCCTAGATTTAAGCATCGGGCTCAACTTACATAGTGTCCTAGCATGGTTTTGAGTTTGTATTGTTCCTATGGACTAGTAATCACCCATAACAACAAATGTCACCTTAATGTCACATTGGATCACACTGTTTCAGTAAAACGGTTGCCAAATCCGCATACTAGCTCCTTTTGAGCTAAATTTTATAGCGATCGATATCTACATAAAATATTGCATCCAAATTTACTGGATTTGCCAGTTTTGAACTTTCTAAGATTTTCAAAATCGGCTAGCAAAATGGAGTTATCTTAGAGAAGAAAAGGCAATACATCTCTCTGAAGCGTCACATCCTCCATATCGCGGACTATATCGTAAGAAGATTCTAGGCTTAGAGTGCTAATATCGTAGATTGAAGCATCGGGCTCAACTTACATAGTGTCCTAGCATGGTTTTTAGTTTGTATTGTTCCTATGGACTAGTAATCACCCATAACAACAATTGTCACCTTAATGTCACATTGGATCACACTGTTTCGGTAAAACGGTTGCCAAATCCGCATACGAGCTCCGTTTGAGCTAAATTTTATAGCGATCGATATCTACATAAAATATAGCATCCGAATTTAACTGGCTTCGCCAGTTTTGAACTTTCTAAGATTGTCAAAATCGGCTAGCAAAATGGAGTTATCTTAGAGAAGAAAAGGCAATACATCTCTCTGAAGCGTCACATCCTCCATATGGCGGACTATATCGTAAGAAGATTCTAGGCTTAGAGTGCTAATATCCTAGATTGAAGCATCGGGCTCAACTTACATAGTGTCCTAGCATGGTTTTGAGTTTGTATTGTTCCTATGGACTAGTAATCACCCATAACAACAAATGTCACCTTAATGTCACATTGGATCACACTGTTTCGGTAAAACGGTTGCCAAATCCGCATACGAGCTCCTTTTGAGCTAAATTTTATAGCGATCGATATCTACATAAAATATTGCATCCAAATTTACTGGCTTCGCTAGTTTTGAACTTTCTAAGATTGTCAAAATCGGCTAGCAAAATGGAGTTATCTTAGAGAAGAAAAGGCAATACATGTCTCTGAAGCGTCACATCCTCCATATGGCGGACTATATCACAAGAAGATTCTACGCTTAGGGTGCTAATATCCTAGATTGGAGTTATCCTAGGTTTTGAGTTTGTATTGTTCCTATGGACTAGTAATCACCCATAACAACAAATGTCACCTTAATGTCACATTGGATCACACTGTTTTGGTAAAACGGTTGCCAAATCCGCATACGAGCTCCTTTTGAGCTAAATTTTATAGCGATCGATATCTACATAAAATATTGCATCCAAATTTACTGGCTTTGCCAGTTTTGAACTTTCTAAGATTGTCAAAATCGGCTAGCAAAATGGAGTTATCTTATAGGTGAAAAGGCAATACATGTCTCTGAAGCGTCACATCCTCCATATCGCGGACTATATCGCAAGAAGATTCTAGGCTTAGAGTGCTAATATCCTAGATTGAAGCATCGGGCTCAACTTACATAGTGTCCTAGCATGGTTTTGAGTTTGTATTGTTCCTATGTACTAGTAATCACCCAGAACAACAAGTGTCACCTTAATGTCACATTGGATCACATTATTTCGGTAAAACGGTTGCCAAATTCGCATACGAGCTCCTTTTGAGCTAAATTTTATAGCCATCGATATCTACATAAAATATTGCATCCAAATTTACTGGCTTCGCCAGTTTTGAACTTTCTAAGATTGTCAAAATCGGCTAGCAAAATGGAGTTATCTTAGAGAAGAAAAGGCAATACATGTCTCTGAAGCGTCACCTCCTCCATATCGCGGACTATATCGCAAGAAGATTCTAGGCTTAGAGTGCTAATATCCTAGATTGAAGCATCGGGCTCAACTTACATAGTGTCCTAGCATGGTTTTGAGTTTGTATTGTTCCTATGGACTAGTAATCACCCATAACAACAATTGTCACCTTAATGTCACATTGGATCACACTGTTTCGGTAAAACGGTTGCCAAATCCGCATACGAGCTCCTTTTGAGCTAAATTTTATAGCGATCGATATCTACATAAAATATTGCATCCAAATTTACAGGCTTTGCTAGTTTTTAACTTTCTAAGATTGTCAAAATCGGCTAGCAAAATGGAGTTATCTTAGAGAAGAAAAGGCAATACATGTCTCTAAGCGTCACATCCTCCATATCGGACTATATCGCAAGAAGATTCTATGCTTAGAGTGCTAATATCCTAGATTTAAGCATCGCTCAACTTCCATAGTGTCCTGGCATGGTTTTGAGTTTGTATTGTTCCTATGGACTAGTAATCACCCATAACAACAACTGTCACCTTAATGTCACATTGGAACACACTGCTTTTTAAAAAGCGGTTGCCAAATCCATCTGAGCTCCGTTTGAGCTAAATTTTATAGCGATCGATATCTACATAAAATATTGCATCCAAATTTACTGGCTTCGCCAGTTTTGAACTTTCTAAGATTGTCAAAATCGGCTAGCAAAATGGAGTTATCTTAGAGAAGAAAAGGCAATACATGTCTCTGAAGCGTCACATCCTCCATATGGCGGACTATATCGTAAGAAGATTCTAGGCTTAGAGTGCTAATATCCTAGATTGAAGCATCGGGCTCAACTTACATAGTGTCCTAGCATGGTTTTGAGTTTGTATTGTTCCTATGGACTAGTAATCACCCATAACAACAATTGTCACCTTAATGTCACATTGGATCACACTGTTTCGGTAAAACGGTTGCCAAATCCGCATACGAGCTCCGTTTGAGCTAAATTTTATAGCGATCGATATCTACATAAAATATTGCATCCGAATTTACTGGCTTTGCTAGTTTTGAACTTTCTAAGATTGTCAAAATCGGCTAGCAAAATGGAGTTATCTTAGAGAAGACAAGGCAATACATCTCTTTGAAGCGTCACATCCTCCATATCGCGGACTATATCGCAAAAAGATTCTAGGCTTAGAGTGCTAATATCGTAGATTGAAGCATCGGGCTCAACTTACATAGTGTCCTAGCATGGTTTTGAGTTTGTATTGTTCCTATGGACTAGTAATCACCCATAACAACAAGTGTCACCTTAATGTCACATTGGATCACACTGTTTCGGTAAAACGGTTGCCAAATCCGCATACGAGCTCCGTTTGAGCTAAATTTTATAGCGATCGATATCTACATAAAATATTTCATCCGAATTTAACTGGCTTCGCTAGTTTTGAACTTTCTAAGATTGTCAAAATCGGCTAGCAAAATGGAGTTATCTTAGAGAAGAAAAGGCAATACATGTCTCTGAAGCGTCACATCCTCCATATCGCGGACTATATCGCAAGAAGATTCTAGGCTTAGAGTGCTAATATCGTAGATTGAAGCATCGGGCTCAACTTACATAGTGTCCTAGCATGGTTTTGAGTTTGTATTGTTCCTATGGACTAGTAATCACCCATAACAACAATTGTCACCTTAATGTCACATTGGATCACACTGTTTCGGTAAAACGGTTGCCAAATCCGCATACGAGCTCCTTTTGAGCTAAATTTTATAGCGATCGATATCTACATAAAATATTGCATCCAAATTTACAGGCTTTGCTAGTTTTTAACTTTCTAAGATTGTCAAAATCGGCTAGCAAAATGGAGTTATCTTATAGGTGAAAAGGCAATACATGTCTCTGAAGCGTCACATCCTCCATATCGCGGACTATATCGCAAGAAGATTCTAGGCTTAGAGTGCTAATATCCTAGATTGAAGCATCGCGCTCAACTTACGTAGTGTCCTAGCATGGTTTTGAGTTTGTATTGTTCCTATGGACTAGTAATCACCCATAACAACAAGTGTCACCTTAATGTCACATTGGATCACACTATTTCGGTAAAACGGTTGCCAAATCCGCATACGAGCTCCTTTTGAGCTAAATTTTATAGCGATCGATATCTACATAAAATATTGCATCCAAATTTACTGGCTTCGCCAGTTTTGAACTTTCTAAGATTGTCAAAATCGGCTAGCAAAATGGAGTTATCTTATAGGTGAAAAGGCAATACATCTCTCTGAAGCGTCACATCCTCCATATGGCGGACTATATCGTAAGAAGATTCTAGGCTTAGAGTGCTAATATCCTAGATTGAAGCATCGGGCTCAACTTACATAGTGTCCTAGCATGGTTTTGAGTTTGTATTGTTCCTATGGACTAGTAATCACCCATAACAACAAGTGTCACCTTAATGTCACATTGGATCACACTGTTTCGGTAAAACGGTTGCCAAATCCGCATACGAGCTCCTTTTGAGCTAAATTTTATAGCGATCGATATCTACATAAAATATTGCATCCAAATTTACTGGCTTTGCCAGTTTTGAACTTTCTAAGATTGTCAAAATCGGCTAGCAAAATGGAGTTATCTTATAGGTGAAAAGGCAATACATGTCTCTAAAGCGTCACCTCCTCCATATCGCGGACTATACCGCAAGAAGATTCTAGGCTTAGAGTGCTAATATCCTAGATTGAAGCATCGCGCTCAACTTACGTAGTGTCCTAGCATGGTTTTGAGTTTGTATTGTTCCTATGGACTAGTAATCACCCATAACAACAAGTGTCACCTTAATGTCACATTGGATCACACTGTTTCGGTAAAACGGTTGCCAAATCCGCATACGAGCTCCTTTTGAGCTAAATTTTATAGCGATCGATATCTACATAAAATATTGCATCCAAATTTACTGGCTTTGCCAGTTTTGAAATTTCTAAGATTGTCAAAATCGGCTAGCAAAATGGAGTTATCTTATAGGTGAAAAGGCAATACATGTCTCTAAAGCGTCACCTCCTCCATATCGCGGACTATATCGCAAGAAGATTCTAGGCTTAGAGTGCTAATATCCTAGATTGAAGCATCGCGCTCAACTTACGTAGTGTCCTAGCATGGTTTTGAGTTTGTATTGTTCCTATGGACTAGTAATCACCCATAACAACAAGTGTCACCTTAATGTCACATTGGATCACACTGTTTTGGTAAAACAGTTGCCAAATCCGCATACGAGCTCCGTTTGAGCTAAATTTTATAGCGATCGATATCTACATAAAATATTGCATCCAAATTTACTAGCTTCGCCAGTTTTGAACTTTCTAAGATTGTCAAAATCGGCTAGCAAAATGGAGTTATCTTATAGGTGAAAAGGCAATACATGTCTCTGAAGCGTCACATCCTCCATATGGCGGACTATATCGTAAGAAGATTCTAGGCTTAGAGTGCTAATATCCTAGATTTAAGCATCGGGCTCAACTTACATAGTGTCCTAGCATGGTTTTGAGTTTGTATTGTTCCTATGGACTAGTAATCACCCATAACAACAAGTGTCACCTTAATGTCACATTGGATCACCTTTGTTTGAAAACGGTTGCCAAATCCGCATACTAGCTCCGTTTGAGCTAAATTTTATAGCGATCGATATCTACATAAAATATTTCATCCGAATTTAACTGGCTTCGCTAGTTTTGAACTTTCTAAGATTGTCAAAATTGGCTAGCAAAATGGAGTTATCTTATAGGTGAAAAGGCAATACATGTCTCTGAAGCGTGACATCCTCATATCGCGGACTATATCGCAAGAAGATTCTAGGCTTAGAGTGCTAATATCCTAGATTGAAGCATCGGGCTCAACTTACATAGTGTCCTAGCATGGTTTTGAGTTTGTATTGTTCCTATGGACTAGTAATCACCCATAACAACAAGTGTCACCTTAATGTCACATTGGATCACACTGTTTCGGTAAAACGGTTGCCAAATCCGCATACGAGCTCCGTTTGAGCTAAATTTTATAGCGATCGATATCTACATAAAATATTGCATCCAAATTTATTGGCTTCGCTAGTTTTGAACTTTCTAAGATTGTCAAAATCGGCTAGCAAAATGGAGTTATCTTAGAGAAGAAAAGGCAATACATGTCTCTGAAGCGTCACGTCCTCCATATCGCGGACTATATCGCAAGAAGATTCTAGGCTTAGAGTGCTAATATCCTAGATTGAAGCATCGGGCTCAACTTACGTATTGTCCTAGCATGGTTTTGAGTTTGTATTGTTCCTATGGACTAGTAATCACCCATAACAACAATTGTCACCTTAATGTCACATTGGATCACACTGCTTGTTTGGTAAAACGTTGCCAAATCCATCTGAGCTCCGTTTGAGCTAAATTTTATAGCGATCGATATCTACATAAAATATTGCATCCAAATTTACTGGCTTCGCTAGTTTTGAACTTTCTAAGATTGTCAAAATCGGCTAGCAAAATGGAGTTATCTTAGAGAAGAAAAGGCAATACATGTCTCTGAAGCGTCACGTCCTCCATATCGCGGACTATATCGCAAGAAGATTCTAGGCTTAGAGTGCTAATATCCTAGATTGAAGCATCGCTCAACTTACATAGTGTCCTAGCATGGTTTTGAGTTTGTATTGTTCCTATGGACTAGTAATCACCCATAACAACAAGTGTCACCTTAATGTCACATTGGATCACCTTGCTTGTAAAAAGTTGCCAAATCCGCATCTGAGCTCCTTTTGAGCTAAATTTTATAGTGATCGATATCTACATAAAATATTGCATCCAAATTTCTTGGCTTCTTGATTTTGAACTTTCTAAGATTGTCAAAATCGGCTAGCAAAATGGAGTTATCTTATAGGTGAAAAGGCAATACATCTCTCTGAAGCGTCACATCCTCCATATGGCGGACTATATCGCAAGAAGATTCTAGGCTTAGAGTGCTAATATCCTAGATTGAAGCATCGGGCTCAACTTACGTAGTGTCCTAGCATGGTTTTGAGTTTGTATTGTTCCTATGGACTAGTAATCACCCATAACAACAAGTGTCACCTTAATGTCACATTGGATCACACTGTTTCGGTAAAACGGTTGCCAAATCCGCATACGAGCTCCTTTTGAGCTAAATTTTATAGCGATCGATATCTACATAAAATATTGCATCCAAATTTACAGGCTTTGCTAGTTTTTAACTTTCTAAGATTGTCAAAATCGGCTAGCAAAATGGAGTTATCTTATAGGTGAAAAGGCAATACATGTCTCTAAAGCGTCACCTCCTCCATATCGCGGACTATACCGCAAGAAGATTCTAGGCTTAGAGTGCTAATATCCTAGATTGAAGCATCGCGCTCAACTTACGTAGTGTCCTAGCATGGTTTTGAGTTTGTATTGTTCCTATGGACTAGTAATCACCCATAACAACAAGTGTCACCTTAATGTCACATTGGATCACACTGTTTCGGTAAAACGGTTGCCAAATCCGCATACGAGCTCCTTTTGAGCTAAATTTTATAGCGATCGATATCTACATAAAATATTGCATCCAAATTTACTGGCTTCGCCAGTTTTGAACTTTCTAAGATTGTCAAAATCGGCTAGCAAAATGGAGTTATCTTAGAGAAGAAAAGGCAATACATGTCTCTGAAGCGTCACCTCCTCCATATCGCGGACTATATCGCAAGAAGATTCTAGGCTTAGAGTGCTAATATCCTAGATTGAAGCATCGGGCTCAACTTACGTAGTGTCCTAGCATGGTTTTGAGTTTGTATTGTTCCTATGGACTAGTAATCACCCATAACAACAATTGTCACCTTAATGTCACATTGGATCACACTGTTTCGGTAAAACGGTTGCCAAATCCATCTGAGCTCCTTTTGAGCTAAATTTTATAGCGATCGATATCTACATAAAATATTGCATCCAAATTTACAGGCTTTGCTAGTTTTTAACTTTCTAAGATTGTCAAAATCGGCTAGCAAAATGGAGTTATCTTATAGGTGAAAAGGCAATACATGTCTCTAAAGCGTCACCTCCTCCATATCGCGGACTATATCGCAAGAAGATTCTAGGCTTAGAGTGCTAATATCCTAGATTGAAGCATCGGGCTCAACTTACGTAGTGTCCTAGCATGGTTTTGAGTTTGTATTGTTCCTATGGACTAGTAATCACCTTAATGTCACATTGGATCACACTGTTTCGGTAAAACGGTTGCCAAATCCGCATACGAGCTCCTTTTGAGCTAAATTTTATAGCGATCGATATCTACATAAAATATTGCATCCAAATTTACTGGCTTCGCCAGTTTTGAACTTTCTAAGATTGTCAAAATCGGCTAGCAAAATGGAGTTATCTTAGAGAAGAAAAGGCAATACATGTCTCTGAAGCGTCACCTCCTCCATATCGCGGACTATATCGCAAGAAGATTCTAGGCTTAGAGTGCTAATATCCTAGATTGAAGCATCGGGCTCAACTTACGTAGTGTCCTAGCATGGTTTTGAGTTTGTATTGTTCCTATGGACTAGTAATCACCCATAACAACAAGTGTCACCTTAATG
Source organism: Avena insularis (assembly GCA_023614405.1). Taxonomy (NCBI): domain Eukaryota; kingdom Viridiplantae; phylum Streptophyta; class Magnoliopsida; order Poales; family Poaceae; genus Avena; species Avena insularis. The sequence goes on from CM042690.1 coordinate 73,383,507, forward strand.
TCACATTGGATCACACTGTTTCGGTAAAACGGTTGCCAAATCCGCATACGAGCTCCTTTTGAGCTAAATTTTATAGAGATCGATATCTACATAAAATATTGCATCCGAATTTACTGGCTTTGCCAGTTTTGAACTTTCTAAGATTGTCAAAATCGGCTAGCAAAATGGAGTTATCTTAGAGAAGAAAAGGCAATACATCTCTTTGAAGCGTCACATCCTCCATATCGCGGACTATATCGTAAGAAGATTCTAGGCTTAGAGTGCTAATATCGTAGATTGAAGCATCGGGCTAAACTTACATAGTGTCCTAGAATGGTTTTGAGTTTGTATTGTTCCTATGGACTAGTAATCACCCATAACAACAAATGTCACCTTAATGTCACATTGGATCACACTGTTTCAGTAAAACGGTTGCCAAATCCGCATACTAGCTCCTTTTGAGCTAAATTTTATAGCGATCGATATCTACATAAAATATTGCATCCAAATTTACTGGCTTTGCCAGTTTTGAACTTTCTAAGATTGTCAAAATCGGCTAGCAAAATGGAGTTATCTTATAGGTGAAAAGGCAATACATCTCTCTGAAGCGTCACATCCTCCATATGGCGGACTATATCGTAAGAAGATTCTAGGCTTAGAGTGCTAATATCGTAGATTGAAGCATCGGGCTCAACTTACATAGTGTCCTAGCATGGTTTTGAGTTTGTATTGTTCCTATGGACTAGTAATCACCCATAACAACAAGTGTCACCTTAATGTCACATTGGATCACACTGTTTCGGTAAAACGGTTGCCAAATCCGCATACGAGCTCCTTTTGAGCTAAATTTTATAGCGATCGATATCTACATAAAATATTGCATCCAAATTTACTGGCTTTGCCAGTTTTGAACTTTCTAAGATTGTCAAAATCGGCTAGCAAAATGGAGTTATCTTATAGGTGAAAAGGCAATACATGTCTCTAAAGCGTCACCTCCTCCATATCGCGGACTATACCGCAAGAAGATTCTAGGCTTAGAGTGCTAATATCCTAGATTGAAGCATCGCGCTCAACTTACGTAGTGTCCTAGCATGGTTTTGAGTTTGTATTGTTCCTATGGACTAGTAATCACCCATAACAACAAGTGTCACCTTAATGTCACATTGGATCACACTGTTTCGGTAAAACGGTTGCCAAATCCGCATACGAGCTCCTTTTGAGCTAAATTTTATAGAGATCGATATCTACATAAAATATTGCATCCAAATTTACTCGCTTCGCCAGTTTTGAACTTTCTAAGATTGTCAAAATCGGCTAGCAAAATGGAGTTATCTTAGAGAAGAAAAGGCAATACATGTCTCTAAAGCGTCACCTCCTCCATATCGCGGACTATATCGCAAGAAGATTCTAGGCTTAGAGTGCTAATATCCTAGATTGAAGCATCGGGCTCAACTTACGTAGTGTCCTAGCATGGTTTTGAGTTTGTATTGTTCCTATGGACTAGTAATCACCCATAACAACAAATGTCACCTTAATGTCACATTGGATCACACTGTTTCGGTAAAACGGTTGCCAAATCTGCATAAGAGCTCCTTTTGAGCTAAATTTTATAGCGATCGATATCTACATAAAATATTGCATCCAAATTTACTCGCTTCGCCAGTTTTGAACTTTCTAAGATTGTCAAAATCGGCTAGCAAAATGGAGTTATCTTAGAGAAGAAAAGGCAATACATGTCTCTGAAGCGTCACCTCCTCCATATCGCGGACTATATCGCAAGAAGATTCTAGGCTTAGAGTGCTAATATCCTAGATTGATGCATCGGGCTCAACTTACGTAGTGTCCTAGCATGGTTTTGAGTTTGTATTGTTCCTATGGACTAGTAATCACCCATAACAACAAATGTCACCTTAATGTCACATTGGATCACACTGTTTCGGTAAAACGGTTGCCAAATCCGCATACGAGCTCCTTTTGAGATAAATTTTATAGAGATCGATATCTACATAAAATATTGCATCCGAATTTACTGGCTTTGCCAGTTTTGAACTTTCTAAGATTGTCAAAATCGGCTAGCAAAATGGAGTTATCTTAGAGAAGAAAAGGCAATACATCTCTTTGAAGCGTCACATCCTCCATATCGCGGACTATATCGTAAGAAGATTCTAGGCTTAGAGTGCTAATATCGTAGATTGAAGCATCGGGCTAAACTTACATAGTGTCCTAGCATGGTTTTGAGTTTGTATTGTTCCTATGGACTAGTAATCACCCATAACAACAAGTGTCACCTTAATGTCACATTGGATCACACTGTTTCGGTAAAACGGTTGCCAAATCTGCATAAGAGCTCCTTTTGAGCTAAATTTTATAGCGATCGATATCTACATAAAATATTGCATCCAAATTTACTCGCTTCGCCAGTTTTGAACTTTCTAAGATTGTCAAAATCGGCTAGCAAAATGGAGTTATCTTAGAGAAGAAAAGGCAATACATGTCTCTGAAGCGTCACCTCCTCCATATCGCGGACTATATCGCAAGAAGATTCTAGGCTTAGAGTGCTAATATCCTAGATTTATGCATCGGGCTCAACTTACGTAGTGTCCTAGCATGGTTTTGAGTTTGTATTGTTCCTATGGACTAGTAATCACCCATAACAACAAATGTCACCTTAATGTCACATTGGATCACACTGTTTCGGTAAAACAGTTGCCAAATCCGATATCTGAGCTCCTTTTGAGATAAATTTTATAGATCGATATCTACATAAAATATTGCATCCGAATTCTTGGCTTTGCCAGTTTGAACTTTCTAAGATTGTCAAAATCGGCTAGCAAAATGGAGTTATCTTAGAAGAAAAGGCAATACATCTCTTTGAAGCGTCACATCCTCCATATCGCGGACTATATCGTAAGAAGATTCTAGGCTTAGAGTGCTAATATCGTAGATTGAAGCATCGGGCTAAACTTACATAGTGTCCTAGCATGGTTTTGAGTTTGTATTGTTCCTATGGACTAGTAATCACCCATAACAACAAGTGTCACCTTAATGTCACATTGGATCACACTGTTTCGGTAAAACGGTTGCCAAATCCGCATACGAGCTCCTTTTGAGCTAAATTTTATAGAGATCGATATCTACATAAAATATTGCATCCAAATTCTTGGCTTTTGGTTTTGAACTTTCTAAGATTGTCAAAATCGGCTAGCAAAATGGAGTTATCTTAGAGAAGAAAAGGCAATACATCTCTTTGAAGCGTCACATCCTCCATATCGCGGACTATATCGTAAGAAGATTCTAGGCTGAGAGTGCTAATATCGTCGATTGAAGCATCGGGCTAAACTTACATAGTGTCCTAGCATGGTTTTGAGTTTGTATTGTTCCTATGGACTAGTAATCACCCATAACAACAAATGTCACCTTAATGTCACATTGGATCACACTGGTTCGGTAAAACGGTTGCCAAATCCATATCTGAGCTCCTTTTGAGCTAAATTTTATAGCGATCGATATCTACATAAAATATTGCATCCAAATTCTTGGCTTCGCCAGTTTTGAACTTTCTAAGATTGTCAAAATCGGCTAGCAAAATGGAGTTATCTTAGAGAAGAAAAGGCAATACATCTCTCTGAAGCGTCACATCCTCCATATGGCGGACTATATCGTAAGAAGATTCTAGGCTTAGAGTGCTAATATCCTAGATTTATGCATCGGGCTCAACTTACATAGTGTCCTAGCATGGTTTTGAGTTTGTATTGTTCCTATGGACTAGTAATCACCCATAACAACAAATGTCACCTTAATGTCACATTGGATCACACTGGTTCGGTAAAACGGTTGCCAAATCCGCATACTAGCTCCGTTTGAGCTAAATTTTATAGCGATCGATATCTACATAAAATATTGCATCCGAATTTACTGGCTTTGTCAGTTTTGAACTTTCTAAGATTGTCAAAATCGGCTAGCAAAATGGAGTTATCTTAGAGAAGAAAAGGCAATACATCTCTTTGAAGCGTCACATCCTCCATATCGCGGACTATATCGTAAGAAGATTCTAGGCTGAGAGTGCTAATATCGTCGATTGAAGCATCGGGCTAAACTTACATAGTGTCCTAGCATGGTTTTGAGTTTGTATTGTTCCTATGGACTAGTAATCACCCATAACAACAAATGTCACCTTAATGTCACATTGGATCACCTTTGTTTCGAAAGTAAACGGTTGCCAAATCCGCATACGAGCTCCTTTTGAGCTAAATTTTATAGCGATCGATATCTACATAAAATATTGCATCCAAATTTACTGGCTTTGCCAGTTTTGAACTTTCTAAGATTGTCAAAATCGGCTAGCAAAATGGAGTTATCTTAGAGAAGAAAAGGCAATACATCTCTCTGAAGCGTCACATCCTCCATATGGCGGACTATATCGTAAGAAGATTCTAGGCTTAGAGTGCTAATATCCTAGATTTATGCATCGGGCTCAACTTACATAGTGTCCTAGCATGGTTTTGAGTTTGTATTGTTCCTATGGACTAGTAATCACCCATAACAACAAATGTCACCTTAATGTCACATTGGATCACTCTGGTTCAGTAAAACGGTTGCCAAATCCGCATACTAGCTCCGTTTGAGCTAAATTTTATAGCGATCGATATCTACATAAAATATTGCATCCGAATTTAACTGGCTTCGCCAGTTTTGAACTTTCTAAGATTGTCAAAATCGGCTAGCAAAATGGAGTTATCTTATAGGTGAAAAGGCAATACATGTCTCTGAAGCGTCACATCCTCCATATCGCGGACTATATCGCAAGAAGATTCTAGGCTTAGAGTGCTAATATCCTAGATTGAAGCATCGGGCTCAACTTACGTAGTGTCCTAGCATGGTTTTGAGTTTGTATTGTTCCTATGGACTAGTAATCACCCATAACAACAAGTGTCACCTTAATGTCACATTGGATCACACTGTTTCGGTAAAACGGTTGCCAAATCCGCATACGAGCTCCGTTTGAGCTAAATTTTATAGCGATCGATATCTACATAAAATATTGCATCCGAATTTAACTTGGTTCGCCAGTTTTGAACTTTCTAAGATTGTCAAAATCAGCTAGAAAAATGGAGTTATCTTATAGAAGAAAAGGCAATACATCTCTCTGAAGCGTCACATCCTCCATATCGCGGACTATATCGCAAGAAGATTCTAGGCTTAGAGTGCTAATATCCTAGATTGAAGCACCGGGATCAACTTCCATAGTGTCCTGGCATGGTTTTGAGTTTGTATTGTTCCTATGGACTAGTAATCACCCATAACAACAACTGTCACCTTAATGTCACATTGGATCACACTGTTTCGGTAAAACGGTTGCCAAATCCGCATACGAGCTCCGTTTGAGCTAAATTTTATAGCGATCGATATCTACATAAAATATTGCATCCGAATTTTACTGTCTTCGCCAGTTTTGAACTTTCTAAGATTGTCAAAATCGGCTAGAAAAATGGAGTTATCTTAGAGAAGAAAAGGCAATACATCTCTCTGAAGCGTCACATCCTCCATATCGCGGACTATATCGCAAAAAGATTCTAGGCTTAGAGTGCTAATATCGTAGATTGAAGCATCGGGCTAAACTTACATAGTGTCCTAGCATGGTTTTGAGTTTGTATTGTTCCTATGGACTAGTAATCACCCATAACAACAATTGTCACCTTAATGTCACATTGGATCACACTGTTTCGGTAAAACGGTTGCCAAATCCGCATACGAGCTCCGTTTGAGCTAAATTTTATAGCGATCGATATCTACATAAAATATTGCATCCGAATTTCACCGGCTTCGCCAGTTTTGAACTTTCTAAGATTGTGAAAATCCGCTAGCAAAATGGAGTTATCTTAGAGAAGAAGAGGCAATACATCTCTCTGAAGCGTCACATCCTCCATATCGCGGACTATATCGCAAGAAGATTCTAGGCTTAGAGTGCTAATATCCTAGATTGAAGCACCGGGATCAACTTCCATAGTGTCCTGGCATGGTTTTGAGTTTGTATTGTTCCTATGGACTAGTAATCACCCATAACAACAACTGTCACCTTAATGTCACATTGGATCACATCGCTTTAAAAGCGGTTGCCAAATCCGCATACAAGCTCCGTTTCAGGTAAATTTTATAGAGATCGATATCTACATGAAATATTGCATCTGAATTTAACTGGCTTCGCCAGTTTTGAACTTTCTAAGATTGTCAAAATCAGCAAGCAAAATGGAATTATCTTATAGGTGAAAAGGCAATACATGTATCTGAAGCGTCACATCATCCATATCGCGGACTATATCGCAAGAAGATTCTAGGCTTAGAGTGCTAATATCCTAGATTGAAGCATCGGGCTCAACTTACATAGTGTCCTAGCATGGTTTTGAGTTTGTATTGTGCCTATGGACTAGTAATCACCCATAACAACAAGTGTCACCTTAATGTCACATTGGATCACACTTTTTCAGTAAAACGGTTGCCAAATCCGCATACGAGCTCCATTTGAGCTAAATTTTATAGCGATCGATATCTACATAAAATATTGCATCCGAATTTCACTGGCTTCGCCAGTTTTGAACTTTCTAAGATTGTCAAAATCGGCTAGCAAAATGGAGTTATCTTATAGGTGAAAAGGCAATACATGTCTCTGAAGCGTCACATCCTCCATATCGTGGACTATATCGCAAGAAGATTCTTGGCTTAGAGTGCTAATATCCTAGATTGAAGCATCGGGCTAAACTTACATAGTGTCCTAGAATGGTTTTTAGTTCGTATTGTTCCTATGGACTAGTAATCACCCATAACAACAAATGTCACCTTAATGTCACATTGGATCACACTGTTTCAGTAAAATGGTTGCCAAATCCGCATACGAGCTCCGTTTGAGCTAAATTTTATAGCGATCGATATCTAATAAAATATTGCATCCAAATTTACTGGCTTCGCTAGTTTTGAACTTTCTAAGATTGTCAAAATCGGCTAGCAAAATGGAGTTATCTTATAGGTGAAAAGGCAATACATGTCTCTGAAGCGTCACATCCTCCATATCGTGGACTATATCGCAAGAAGATTCTAGGCTTAGAGTGCTAATATCCTAGATTGAAGCATCGGGCTCAACTTACATAGTGTCCTAGCATGGTTTTTAGTTTGTATTGTTCCTATGGACTAGTAATCACCCATAACAACAATTGTCACCTTAATGTCACATTGGATCACACTGTTTTGGGCAAACAGTTGCCAAATCCGCATACGAGCTCCGTTTGAGCTAAATTTTATAGCGATTGATATCTACATAAAATATTGCATCCAAATTTACTGGCTTCGCCAGTTTTGAACTTTCTAAGATTGTCCAAATCGGCTAGCAACATGGAGTTATCTTAGAGAAGAAAAGGCAATACATCTCTCTGAAGCGTCACGTCCTCCATATCGCGGACTATATCGCAAGAAGATTCTAGGCTTAGAGTGCTAATATCCTAGATTGAAGCATCGGGATCAACTTATGTATTGTATTGTCCTAGCATGGTTTTGAGTTTGTATTGTTCCTATGGAATAGTAATCACCCATAACAACAATTGTCACCTTAATGTCACATTTGATCACACTGTTTCGGTAAAACGGTTGCCAAATCCGCATACGAGCTCCGTTTGAGCTAAATTTTATAGCGATCGATATCTACATAAAATATTGCATCCAAATTTACTGGCTTCGCTAGTTTTGAACTTTCTAAGATTGTCAAAATCGGCTAGCAAAATGGAGTTATCTTAGAGAAGAAGAGGCAATACATCTCTCTAAAGCGTCACATCCTCCATATCGCGGACTATATCGCAAGAAGATTCTAGGCTTAGAGTGCTAATATCGTAGATTGAAGCATCGGGCTCAACTTACATAGTGTCCTAGCATGGTTTTGAGTTTGTATTGTTCCTATGGACTAGTAATCACCCATAACAACAATTGTCACCTTAATGTCACATTGGATCACACTGTTTCGGTAAACAGTTGCCAAATCCGCATACGAGCTCCGTTTGAGCTAAATTTTATAGCGATCGATATCTACATAAAATATTGCATCCGAATTTCACCGGCTTCGCCAGTTTTGAACTTTCTAAGATTGTGAAAATCCGCTAGCAAAATGGAGTTATCTTAGAGAAGAAGAGGCAATACATCTCTCTGAAGCGTCACATCCTACATATCGCGGACTATATCGCAAGAAGATTCTAGTCTTAGAGTGCTAATATCCTAGATTGAAGCACCGGGATCAACTTCCATAGTGTCCTAGCATGGTTTTGAGTTTCTATTGTTCCTATGGACTAGTAATCACCCATAACAACAAGTGTCACCTTAATGTCACATTGGATCACACTGTTTCGGTAAAACGGTTGCCAAATCCGCATACAAGCTCCGTTTCAGGTAAATTTTATAGAGATCGATATCTACATGAAATATTGCATCTGAATTTAACTGGCTTCGCCAGTTTTGAACTTTCTAAGATTGTCAAAATCAGCAAGCAAAATGGAATTATCTTATAGGTGAAAAGGCAATACATGTATCTGAAGCGTCACATCATCCATATCGCGGACTATATCGCAAGAAGATTCTAGGCTTAGAGTGCTAATATCCTAGATTGAAGCATCGGGCTCAACTTACATAGTGTCCTAGCATGGTTTTGAGTTTGTATTGTGCCTATGGACTAGTAATCACCCATAACAACAAGTGTCACCTTAATGTCACATTGGATCACACTTTTTCAGTAAAACGGTTGCCAAATCCGCATACGAGCTCCATTTGAGCTAAATTTTATAGCGATCGATATCTACATAAAATATTGCATCCGAATTTCACTAGCTTTGCCAGTTTTGAACTTTCTAAGATTGTCCAAATCGGCTAGCAAAATGGAGTTATCTTATAGGTGAAAAGGCAATACATGTCTCTGAAGCGTCACATCCTCCATATCGTGGACTATATCGCAAGAAGATTCTTGGCTTAGAGTGCTAATATCCTAGATTGAAGCATCGGGCTAAACTTACATAGTGTCCTAGAATGGTTTTTAGTTCGTATTGTTCCTATGGACTAGTAATCACCCATAACAACAAATGTCACCTTAATGTCACATTGGATCACCTTTGTTTGCCAAATCCTCTGAGCTCCGTTTGAGCTAAATTTTATAGCGATCGATATCTAATAAAATATTGCATCCAAATTTACTGGCTTCGCTAGTTTTGAACTTTCTAAGATTGTCAAAATCGGCTAGCAAAATGGAGTTATCTTATAGGTGAAAAGGCAATACATGTCTCTGAAGCGTCACATCCTCCATATCGTGGACTATATCGCAAGAAGATTCTTGGCTTAGAGTGCTAATATCCTAGATTGAAGCATCGGGCTCAACTTACATAGTGTCCTAGCATGGTTTTTAGTTTGTATTGTTCCTATGGACTAGTAATCACCCATAACAACAATTGTCACCTTAATGTCACATTGGATCACACTGTTTTGGGCAAACAGTTGCCAAATCCGCATACGAGCTCCGTTTGAGCTAAATTTTATAGCGATTGATATCTACATAAAATATTGCATCCAAATTTACTGGCTAGTTTTGAACTTTCTAAGATTGTCCAAATCGGCTAGCAAAATGGAGTTATCTTAGAGAAGAAAAGGCAATACATGTCTCTGAAGCGTCACGTCCTCCATATCGCGGACTATATCGCAAGAAGATTCTAGGCTTAGAGTGCTAATATCCTAGATTGAAGCATCGGGCTCAACTTACGTATTGTCCTAGCATGGTTTTGAGTTTGTATTGTTCCTATGGACTAGTAATCACCCATAACAACAATTGTCACCTTAATGTCACATTGGATCACCTTTTTTTAAAAGCAACGGTTGCCAAATCCGCATACGAGCTCCGTTTGAGCTAAATTTTATAGCGATCGATATCTACATAAAATATTGCATCCAAATTTACTGGCTTCGCTAGTTTTGAACTTTCTAAGATTGTGAAAATCGGCTAGCAAAATGGAGTTATCTTAGAGAAGAAGAGGCAATACATCTCTCTGAAGCGTCACATCCTCCATATCGCGGACTATATCACAAGAAGATTCTAGGCTTAGAGTGCTAATATCCTAGATTGAAGCACCGGGCTCAACTTCCATAGTGTCCTGGCATGGTTTTGAGTTTGTATTGTTCCTATGGATTAGTAATCACCCATAACAACAACTGTCACCTTAATGTCACATTGGAACACACAGTTTCGGTAAAACGGTTGCCAAATCCGCATACGAGCTTCGTTTGAGCTAAATTTTATAGCGATCGATATCTACATAAAATATTGCATCCGAATTTCACTGGCTTCGCCAGTTTTGAACTTTCTAAGATTGTCAAAATCGGCTAGCAAAATGGAGTTATCTTAGAGAAGAAAAGGCAATACATGTCTCTGAAGCGTCACATCCTCCATATCGCGGACTATATCGCAAGAAGATTCTAGGCTTAGAGTGCTAATATCCTAGATTTAAGCATCGGGCTCAACTTACATAGTGTCCTAGCATGGTTTTGAGTTTGTATTGTTCCTATGGACTAGTAATCACCCATAACAACAATTGTCACCTTAATGTAACATTGGATCACACTGTTTCGGTAAAATGGTTGCCAAATCCGCATACGAGCTCCGTTTGAGCTAAATTTTATGGCGATCGATATCTACATAAAATATTGCATCCAAATTTACTGTCTTCGCCAGTTTTGAACTTTCTAAGATTGTCAAAATCGGCTAGCAAAATGGAGTTATCTTAGAGAAGAAAAGGCAATACATCTCTCTGAAGCGTCACATCCTCCATATCACGGACTATGTTGCAAGAAGATTCTAGGCTTAGAGTGCTAATATCCTAGATTTATGCATCGGGCTCAACTTACATAGTGTCCTAGCATGGTTTTGAGTTTGTATTGTTCCTATGGACTAGTAATCACCCATAACAACAATTGTCACCTTAATGTCACATTGGATCACACTGTTTCGGTAAAACGGTTGCGAAATCCGCATACGAGCTCCGTTTGAGCTAAATTTTATAGCGATCGATATCTACATAAAATATTGCATCCGAATTTCACCGGCTTCGCCAGTTTTGAACTTTCTAAGATTGTGAAAATCCGCTAGCAAAATGGAGTTATCTTAGAGAAGAAGAGGCAATACATCTCTCTGAAGCGTCACATCCTCCATATCGCGGACTATATCGCAAGAAGATTCTAGGCTTAGAGTGCTAATATCCTAGATTGAAGCACCGGGATCAACTTCCATAGTGTCCTGGCATGGTTTTGAGTTTGTATTGTTACTATGGACTAGTAATCACCCATAGAACCCGAAAACTATGGTCATTAGCTCATGAAAATGGCCATAAAGCACGAAAATGATGAATTTCTTGTCATAACTCTCAAACATGTATTTAGTCTTACGGTCATTTTAAATCTCCATAGAACCGAAAACTATGGGCAATAGCTCATGAAAACAGCCATAAAGCGCGAAAACGACGAGTTTTTGGTCATAAATCTCAAACATGTATTAGGTCTTACGGTCGTTGTAAATCGCCCTCGAATCCCAAAATTGTGGGTTATTGCTCATGAAAACGGACATAAAGAGCGAAAACGACAAGTTTTTGGTCATAACTCTCAAGCATTGTATCGGGTCTTATGCTCGTTATAAATGGCCCTAGAACCCCCAAACTATGGTCATTAGCTCATGAAAATGGCCATAAAGTGCAAAAAGGGCGAGTTTTTGGTCATAAATCTCAAACATGTATTTGGTCTTACGGTCGTTGTAAATCGCCCAAGAAGCGTAAAACTATGGGAAATAGCTCATGAAAACGACCATAAAGCACGAAAATGCCAAATTTATGGTCAGAACTCTCAAACATGTATCCAGCCTTACGGTCATTGTAAATCTCCCTACAACCCCAAAACTATGGTTAATAGCTCATGAACATGGCCATAAAACACGAAAACGACGAATTTTTGGTCATAAATCTCGAACATGTATCGGTTCTTATGGTCGTTGTAAATGGCCATCGAACCCCAAAACTATGGGCAATAGCTCACAAAAACATCCATACAGAGCGAAAACAACGATTTTTGGTCATGACTCTGAAGCATTATATCGGGTTTTACGCTCGTTTTAAATCGCCCTAGAACCCCAAAACTATGGTCAATAGCTCTTGAAAATGGCCATAAAGCGCAAAACCTGTGAGTTTTTGGTCATAAATCTCAAGCATTGTATCGGGTCTTACGCTCGTTGTAAATCGCCCAAGAAGCCCAAAACTATGTGCAATAGCTCATGAAAACGTCCATACAACACCAAAACGACGAGTGTTTGGTCATAACTCTCAAACATATATTGGGTCTTACGGTCGTTTCAAATCGCCCTCGAACCCCAAAACTATGGGCAATAGCTCATGAAAACGTCCATCAAGAGCGAAAACGACGAGTTTTTTGTCATGACTCTCAAGCATTGTATCGGGTTTTACGCTCATTTTAAATCGCTCTATAACCCCAAAACTATGGTCAATAGCTCATGAAAATGGCCATAAAGCGCAAAACCTATGAGTTTTTGGTCATAAATCTCAAACATGTATTGGGTCTTACGGTCGTTGTAAACTGCCCAAGAAGCCTAAAACTATGGGCAATAGCTCATGAAAATGGCCATCAAGCGCGAAAATGATGAATTTTTTGTCATAACTCTCAAACATGTATTTAGTCTTACGGTCATTTTAAATCTCCATAGAACCGAAAACTATGGGCAATAGCTCATGAAAACAGCCATAAAGCGAAAGCACGAGTTTTGGTCATAAATCTCAAACATGTATTAGGTCTTACGGTCGTTGTAAATCGCCATCAAATCCCAAAACTGTTGGTTCTTGCTCATGAAAACTGACATAAAGAGCGAAAACGACAAGTTTTTGGTCATACTCTCAAGCATTGTATCGGGTCTTATGCTCGTTATAAATGGCCCTAGAACCCCAAAACTATGGTCATTAGCTCATGAAAATGGCCATAAAGTGCAAAAAGGGCGTGTTTTTGGTCATAAATCTCAAACATGTTTTTGGTCTTATGGTCATTGTAAATCGTCCAATAAGCCTAAAACTATGGGCAATAGCTCATGAAAACAGCCATAAAGCATGAAAATGCTAAATTTTTTGGTCATAACTCTCAAACATGTATCAAGTCTTATGGTCGTTGTAAATGTCCCTACACCCCCAAAACTATGGTTAATAGCTCATGAACATGGCCATAAAACACAAAAACGACGAATTTTTGGTCATAAATCTCGAACATGTATCGGTTCTTATGGTCGTTGTAAATGGCCATCGAACCCCAAAACTGTGGGCAATAGCTCACAAAAACATCCATACAGAGCGAAAACAACGATTTTTGGTCATGACTCTGAAGCATTATATCGGGTTTTACGCTCGTTTTAAATCGCCCTAGAACCCCAAAACTATGGTCAATAGCTCTTGAAAATGGCCATAAAGCGCAAAACCTGTGAGTTTTTGGTCATAAATCTCAAGCATTGTATCGGGTCTTACGCTCGTTGTAAATCGCCCAAGAAGCCCAAAACTATGTGCAATAGCTCATGAAAACGTCCATACAACACCAAAACGACGAGTGTTTGGTCATAAATCTCAAACATATATTGGGTCTTACGGTCGTTGTAAATGGCCATCGAACCCCAAAACTATGGGCAATAGCTCATGAAAATGTCCATCAAGAGCGAAAACGACGAGTTTTTTGTCATGACTCTCAAGCATTGTATCGCGTTTTACGCTCATTTTAAATCGCTCTATAACCCCAAAACTATGGTCAATAGCTCATGAAAATGGCCATAAAGCGCAAAACCTATGAGTTTTTGGTCATAAATCTCAAGCATTGTATCAGGTCTTACGCTCATTGTAAATCGCCCAAGAAGCCCAAAACTATGTGCAATAGCTCATGAAAACGTCCATACAACACCAAAACGACGAGTGTTTGGTCATAACTCTCAAACATATATTGGGTCTTACGGTCGTTTCAAATCGCCCTCGAACCCCAAAACTATGGGCAATAGCTCATGAAAACGTCCATCAAGAGCTAAAACGACGAGTTTTTTGTCATGACTCTCAAGCATTGTATCGGGTTTTACGCTCATTTTAAATCGCTCTATAACCCCAAAACTATGGTCAATAGCTCATGAAAATGGCCATAAAGCGCCAAAACAGCGAGTTTTTGGTCATAAATCTCAAACATGTATTGGGTCTTACGGTCGTTGTAAACTGCCCAAGAAGCCTAAAACTATGGGCAATAGCTCATGAAAATGGCCATCAAGCGAAATGATGAATTTTTGTCATAACTCTCAAACATGTATTTAGTCTTACGGTCATTTTAAATCTCCATAGAACCGAAAACTATGGGCAATAGCTCATGAAAACAGCCATAAAGCGCGAAAACGACGAGTTTTTGGTCATAAATCTCAAACATGTATTAGGTCTTACGGTCGTTGTAAATCGCCCTCGAATCCCAAAATTGTGGGTTATTGCTCATGAAAACGGACATAAAGAGCGAAAACGACAAGTTTTTGGTCATAACTCTCAAGCATTGTATCGGGTCTTATGCTCGTTATAAATGGCCCTAGAACCCCAAAACTATGGTCATTAGCTCATGAAAATGGCCATAAAGTGCAAAAAGGGCGAGTTTTTGGTCATAAATCTCAAACATGTATTTGGTCTTACGGTCGTTGTAAATCGCCCAAGAAGCGTAAAACAATTGGGAATATCTAATGAAAACGACCATAAAGCACGAAAATGCCAAATTTATGGTCAGAACTCTCAAACATGTATCCAGCCTTACGGTCATTGTAAATCTCCCTACAACCCCAAAACTATGGTTAATAGCTCATGAACATGGCCATAAAACACGAAAACGACGAATTTTTGGTCATAAATCTCGAACATGTATCGGTTCTTATGGTCGTTGTAAATGGCCATCGAACCCCAAAACTGTGGGCAATAGCTCACAAAAACATCCATACAGAGCGAAAACAACGATTTTTGGTCATGACTCTGAAGCATTATATCGGGTTTTACGCTCGTTTTAAATCGCCCTAGAACCCCAAAACTATGGTCAATAGCTCTTGAAAATGGCCATAAAGCGCAAAACCTGTGAGTTTTTGGTCATAAATCTCAAGCATTGTATCGGGTCTTACGCTCGTTGTAAATCGCCCAAGAAGCCCAAAACTATGTGCAATAGCTCATGAAAACGTCCATACAACACCAAAACGACGAGTGTTTGGTCATAACTCTCAAACATATATTGGGTCTTACGGTCGTTTCAAATCGCCCTCGAACCCCAAAACTATGGGCAATAGCTCATGAAAATGTCCATCAAGAGCGAAAACGACGAGTTTTTTGTCATGACTCTCAAGCATTGTATCGCGTTTTACGCTCATTTTAAATCGCTCTATAACCCCAAAACTATGGTCAATAGCTCATGAAAATGGCCATAAAGCGCAAAACCTATGAGTTTTTGGTCATAAATCTCAAGCATTGTATCAGGTCTTACGCTCGTTGTAAATCGCCCAAGAAGCCCAAAACTATGTGCAATAGCTCATGAAAACGTCCATACAACACCAAAACGACGAGTGTTTGGTCATAACTCTCAAACATATATTGGGTCTTACGGTCGTTTCAAATCGCCCTCGAACCCCAAAACTATGGGCAATAGCTCATGAAAACGTCCATCAAGAGCGAAAACGACGAGTTTTTTGTCATGACTCTCAAGCATTGTATCGGGTTTTACGCTCATTTTAAATCGCTCTATAACCCCAAAACTATGGTCAATAGCTCATGAAAATGGCCATAAAGCGCCAAAACAGCGAGTTTTTGGTCATAAATCTCAAACATGTATTGGGTCTTACGGTCGTTGTAAACTGCCCAAGAAGCCTAAAACTATGGGCAATAGCTCATGAAAATGGCCATCAAGCGCGAAAATGATGAATTTTTTGTCATAACTCTCAAACATGTATTTAGTCTTACGGTCATTTTAAATCTCCATAGAACCGAAAACTATGGGCAATAGCTCATGAAAACAGCCATAAAGCGCGAAAACGACGAGTTTTTGGTCATAAATCTCAAACATGTATTAGGTCTTACGGTCGTTGTAAATCGCCCTCGAATCCCAAAATTGTGGGTTATTGCTCATGAAAACGGACATAAAGAGCGAAAACGACAAGTTTTTGGTCATAACTCTCAAGCATTGTATCGGGTCTTATGCTCGTTATAAATGGCCCTAGAACCCCCAAACTATGGTCATTAGCTCATGAAAATGGCCATAAAGTGCAAAAAGGGCGAGTTTTTGGTCAAAAATCTCAAACATGTATTTGGTCTTACGGTCGTTGTAAATCGCCCAAGAAGCGTAAAACTATGGGAAATAGCTCATGAAAACGACCATAAAGCACGAAAATGCCAAATTTATGGTCAGAACTCTCAAACATGTATCCAGCCTTACGGTCATTGTAAATCTCCCTACAACCCCAAAACTATGGTTAATAGCTCATGAACATGGCCATAAAACACGAAAACGACGAATTTTTGGTCATAAATCTCGAACATGTATCGGTTCTTATGGTCGTTGTAAATGGCCATCGAACCCCAAAACTGTGGGCAATAGCTCACAAAAACATCCATACAGAGCGAAAACAACGATTTTTGGTCATGACTCTGAAGCATTATATCGGGTTTTACGCTCGTTTTAAATCGCCCTAGAACCCCAAAACTATGGTCAATAGCTCTTGAAAATGGCCATAAAGCGCAAAACCTGTGAGTTTTTGGTCATAAATCTCAAGCATTGTATCGGGTCTTACGCTCGTTGTAAATCGCCCAAGAAGCCCAAAACTATGTGCAATAGCTCATGAAAACGTCCATACAACACCAAAACGACGAGTGTTTGGTCATAACTCTCAAACATATATTGGGTCTTACGGTCGTTTCAAATCGCCCTCGAACCCCAAAACTATGGGCAATAGCTCATGAAAATGTCCATCAAGAGCGAAAACGACGAGTTTTTTGTCATGACTCTCAAGCATTGTATCGCGTTTTCGCTCATTTTAAATCGCTCTATAACC
Source organism: Avena insularis (assembly GCA_023614405.1). Classification (NCBI taxonomy): domain Eukaryota; kingdom Viridiplantae; phylum Streptophyta; class Magnoliopsida; order Poales; family Poaceae; genus Avena; species Avena insularis. Next base: position 73,400,632 of record CM042690.1, read on the forward strand.
CCAAAACTATGGTCAATAGCTCATGAAAATGGCCATAAAGCGCAAAACCTATGAGTTTTTGGTCATAAATCTCAAGCATTGTATCAGGTCTTACGCTCGTTGTAAATCGCCCAAGAAGCCCAAAACTATGTGCAATAGCTCATGAAAACGTCCATACAACACCAAAACGACGAGTGTTTGGTCATAACTCTCAAACATATATTGGGTCTTACGGTCGTTTCAAATCGCCCTCGAACCCCAAAACTATGGGCAATAGCTCATGAAAACGTCCATCAAGAGCAAAAACGACGAGTTTTTTGTCATGACTCTCAAGCATTGTATCGGGTTTTACGCTCATTTTAAATCGCTCTATAACCCCAAAACTATGGTCAATAGCTCATGAAAATGGCCATAAAGCGCCAAAACAGCGAGTTTTTGGTCATAAATCTCAAACATGTATTGGGTCTTACAGTCGTTGTAAATTGCCCAAGAAGCCTAAAACTATGGGCAATAGCTCATGAAAATGGCCATCAAGCGCGAAAATGATGAATTTTTTGTCATAACTCTCAAACATGTATTTAGTCTTACGGTCATTTTAAATCTCCATAGAACCGAAAACTATGGGCAATAGCTCATGAAAACAGCCATAAAGCGCGAAAACGACGAGTTTTTGGTCATAAATCTCAAACATGTATTAGGTCTTACGGTCGTTGTAAATCGCCCTCGAATCCCAAAATTGTGGGTTATTGCTCATGAAAACGGACATAAAGAGCGAAAACGACAAGTTTTTGGTCATAACTCTCAAGCATTGTATCGGGTCTTATGCTCGTTATAAATGGCCCTAGAACCCCCAAACTATGGTCATTAGCTCATGAAAATGGCCATAAAGTGCAAAAAGGGCGAGTTTTTGGTCAAAAATCTCAAACATGTATTTGGTCTTACGGTCGTTGTAAATCGCCCAAGAAGCGTAAAACTATGGGAAATAGCTCATGAAAACGACCATAAAGCACGAAAATGCCAAATTTATGGTCAGAACTCTCAAACATGTATCCAGCCTTACGGTCATTGTAAATCTCCCTACAACCCCAAAACTATGGTTAATAGCTCATGAACATGGCCATAAAACACGAAAACGACGAATTTTTGGTCATAAATCTCGAACATGTATCGGTTCTTATGGTCGTTGTAAATGGCCATCGAACCCCAAAACTGTGGGCAATAGCTCACAAAAACATCCATACAGAGCGAAAACAACGATTTTTGGTCATGACTCTGAAGCATTATATCGGGTTTTACGCTCGTTTTAAATCGCCCTAGAACCCCAAAACTATGGTCAATAGCTCTTGAAAATGGCCATAAAGCGCAAAACCTGTGAGTTTTTGGTCATAAATCTCAAGCATTGTATCGGGTCTTACGCTCGTTGTAAATCGCCCAAGAAGCCCAAAACTATGTGCAATAGCTCATGAAAACGTCCATACAACACCAAAACGACGAGTGTTTGGTCATAACTCTCAAACATATATTGGGTCTTACGGTCGTTTCAAATCGCCCTCGAACCCCAAAACTATGGGCAATAGCTCATGAAAATGTCCATCAAGAGCGAAAACGACGAGTTTTTTGTCATGACTCTCAAGCATTGTATCGCGTTTTACGCTCATTTTAAATCGCTCTATAACCCCAAAACTATGGTCAATAGCTCATGAAAATGGCTATAAAGCGCAAAACCTATGAGTTTTTGGTCATAAATCTCAAGCATTATATCAGGTCTTACGCTCGTTGTAAATCGCCCAAGAAGCCCAAAACTATGTGCAATAGCTCATGAAAACGTCCATACAACACCAAAACGACGAGTGTTTGGTCATAACTCTCAAACATATATTGGGTCTTACGGTCGTTTCAAATCATCATCGAACCCCAAAACTATGGGCAATAGCTCATCAAAACATCCATCAAGAGCAAAAACGACGAGTTTTTTGTCATGACTCTCAAGCATTGTATCGGGTTTTACGCTCATTTTAAATCGCTCTATAACCCCAAAACTATGGTCAATAGCTCATGAAAATGGCCATAAAGCGCCAAAACAGCGAGTTTTTGGTCATAAATCTCAAACATGTATTGGGTCTTACGGTCGTTGTAAACTGCCCAAGAAGCCTAAAACTATGGGCAATAGCTCATGAAAATGGCCATCAAGCGCGAAAATGATGAATTTTTTGTCATAACTCTCAAACATGTATTTAGTCTTACGGTCATTTTAAATCTCCATAGAACCGAAAACTATGGGCAATAGCTCATGAAAACAGCCATAAAGCGCGAAAACGACGAGTTTTTGGTCATAAATCTCAAACATGTATTAGGTCTTACGGTCGTTGTAAATCGCCCTCGAATCCCAAAATTGTGGGTTATTGCTCATGAAAACGGACATAAAGAGCGAAAACGACAAGTTTTTGGTCATAACTCTCAAGCATTGTATCGGGTCTTATGCTCGTTATAAATGGCCCTAGAACCCCAAAACTATGGTCATTAGCTCATGAAAATGGCCATAAAGTGCAAAAAGGGCGAGTTTTTGGTCATAAATCTCAAACATGTATTTGGTCTTACGGTCGTTGTAAATCGCCCAAGAAGCGTAAAACTATGGGAAATAGCTCATGAAAACGACCATAAAGCACGAAAATGCCAAATTTATGGTCAGAACTCTCAAACATGTATCCAGCCTTACGGTCATTGTAAATCTCCCTACAACCCCAAAACTATGGTTAATAGCTCATGAACATGGCCATAAAACACGAAAACGACGAGTTTTTGGTCATAAATCTCGAACATGTATCGGTTCTTATGGTCGTTGTAAATGGCCATCGAACCCCAAAACTGTGGGCAATAGCTCACAAAAACATCCATACAGAGCGAAAACAACGATTTTTGGTCATGACTCTGAAGCATTATATCGGTTTTTACGCTCGTTGTAAATTGCCCTAGAACCCCAAAACTGTGGTCAATAGCTCGTGAAAATGGCCATAAAGCGCAAAAACAACGAGTTTTTTGTCATAAATCTCAAGCATTGTATCGGGTCTTACGGTTGTTGTAAATCGCCCAAGAAGCCCAAAACTATGGGCAATAGCTCATGAAAACGTCCATAAAGCACCAAAAGCGAGTGTTTGGTCATAACTCTCAAACATATATTAGGTCTTACGGTCGTTTCAAATCGCCCTCGAACCCCAAAACAATGGGCAATAGCTCATGAAAAAGTCCATCAAGAGAAAACGACAAGTTTTGGTCATGACTCTCAAGCATTGTATCGCGTTTTACGCTCATTTTAAATCGCTCTATAACCCCAAAACTATGGTCAATAGCTCATGAAAATGGCCATAAAGCGCAAAACCTATGAGTTTTTGGTCATAAATCTCAAGCATTGTATCAGGTCTTACGCTCGTTGTAAATCGCCCAAGAAGCCCAAAACTATGTGCAATAGCTCATGAAAACGTCCATACAACACCAAAACGACGAGTGTTTGGTCATAACTCTCAAACATATATTGGGTCTTACGGTCGTTTCAAATCGCCCTCGAACCCCAAAACTATGGGCAATAGCTCATGAAAACGTCCATCAAGAGCAAAAACGACGAGTTTTTTGTCATGACTCTCAAGCATTGTATCGGGTTTTACGCTCATTTTAAATCGCTCTATAACCCCAAAACTATGGTCAATAGCTCATGAAAATGGCCATAAAGCGCCAAAACAGCGAGTTTTTGGTCATAAATCTCAAACATGTATTGGGTCTTACGGTCGTTGTAAACTGCCCAAGAAGCCTAAAACTATGGGCAATAGCTCATGAAAATGGCCATCAAGCGCGAAAATGATGAATTTTTTGTCATAACTCTCAAACATGTATTTAGTCTTACGGTCATTTTAAATCTCCATAGAACCGAAAACTATGGGCAATAGCTCATGAAAACAGCCATAAAGCGCGAAAACGACGAGTTTTTGGTCATAAATCTCAAACATGTATTAGGTCTTACGGTCGTTGTAAATCGCCCTCGAATCCCAAAATTGTGGGTTATTGCTCATGAAAACGGACATAAAGAGCGAAAACGACAAGTTTTTGGTCATAACTCTCAAGCATTGTATCGGGTCTTATGCTCGTTATAAATGGCCCTAGAACCCCAAAACTATGGTCATTAGCTCATGAAAATGGCCATAAAGTGCAAAAAGGGCGAGTTTTTGGTCATAAATCTCAAACATGTATTTGGTCTTACGGTCGTTGTAAATCGCCCAAGAAGCGTAAAACTATGGGAAATAGCTCATGAAAACGACCATAAAGCACGAAAATGCCAAATTTATGGTCAGAACTCTCAAACATGTATCCAGCCTTACGGTCATTGTAAATCTCCCTACAACCCCAAAACTATGGTTAATAGCTCATGAACATGGCCATAAAACACGAAAACGACGAATTTTTGGTCATAAATCTCGAACATGTATCGGTTCTTATGGTCGTTGTAAATGGCCATCGAACCCCAAAACTGTGGGCAATAGCTCACAAAAACATCCATACAGAGCGAAAACAACGATTTTTGGTCATGACTCTGAAGCATTGTATCGGTTTTTACGCTCGTTTTAAATCGCCCTAGAACCCCAAAACTATGGTCAATAGCTCATGAAAATGGCCATAAAGCGCAAAACCTATGAGTTTTTGGTCATAAATCTCAAGCATTGTATCAGGTCTTACGCTCGTTGTAAATCGCCCAAGAAGCCCAAAACTATGTGCAATAGCTCATGAAAACGTCCATACAACACCAAAACGACGAGTGTTTGGTCATAACTCTCAAACATATATTGGGTCTTACGGTCGTTTCAAATCGCCCTCGAACCCCAAAACTATGGGCAATAGCTCATGAAAACGTCCATCAAGAGCGAAAACGACGAGTTTTTTGTCATGACTCTCAAGCATTGTATCGGGTTTTACGCTCATTTTAAATCGCTCTATAACCCCAAAACTATGGTCAATAGCTCATGAAAATGGCCATAAAGCGCCAAAACAGCGAGTTTTTGGTCATAAATCTCAAACATGTATTGGGTCTTACGGTCGTTGTAAACTGCCCAAGAAGCCTAAAACTATGGGCAATAGCTCATGAAAATGGCCATCAAGCGCGAAAATGATGAATTTTTTGTCATAACTCTCAAACATGTATTTAGTCTTACGGTCATTTTAAATCTCCATAGAACCGAAAACTATGGGCAATAGCTCATGAAAACAGCCATAAAGCGCGAAAACGACGAGTTTTTGGTCATAAATCTCAAACATGTATTAGGTCTTACGGTCGTTGTAAATCGCCCTCGAATCCCAAAATTGTGGGTTATTGCTCATGAAAACGGACATAAAGAGCGAAAACGACAAGTTTTTGGTCATAACTCTCAAGCATTGTATCGGGTCTTATGCTCGTTATAAATGGCCCTAGAACCCCAAAACTATGGTCATTAGCTCATGAAAATGGCCATAAAGTGCAAAAAGGGCGAGTTTTTGGTCATAAATCTCAAACATGTATTTGGTCTTACGGTCGTTGTAAATCGCCCAAGAAGCGTAAAACTATGGGAAATAGCTCATGAAAACGGCCATAAAGCACAAAAATGCCAAATTTATGGTCAGAACTCTCAAACATGTATCCAGCCTTACGGTCATTGTAAATCTCCCTACAACCCCAAAACTATGGTTAATAGCTCATGAACATGGCCATAAAACACGAAAACGACGAATTTTTGGTCATAAATCTCGAACATGTATCGGTTCTTATGGTCGTTGTAAATGGCCATCGAACCCCAAAACTGTGGGCAATAGCTCACAAAAACATCCATACAGAGCGAAAACAACGATTTTTGGTCATGACTCTGAAGCATTATATCGGGTTTTACGCTCGTTTTAAATCGCCCTAGAACCCCAAAACTATGGTCAATAGCTCTTGAAAATGGCCATAAAGCGCAAAACCTGTGAGTTTTTGGTCATAAATCTCAAGCATTGTATCGGGTCTTATGCTCGTTGTAAATCGCCCAAGAAGCCCAAAACTATGTGCAATAGCTCATGAAAACGTCCATACAACACCAAAACGACGAGTGTTTGGTCATAAATCTCAAACATGTATTAGGTCTTACGGTCGTTGTAAATCGCCCTCGAATCCCAAAACTGTTGGTTCTTGCTCATGAAAATGTCCATCAAGAGCGAAAAAACCAGTTTTTTGTCATGACTCTCAAGCATTGTATCTCGTTTTACGCTCATTTTAAATCGCTCTATAACCCCAAAACTATGGTCAATAGCTCATGAAAATGGCCATAAAGCGCAAAACCTATGAGTTTTTGGTCATAAATCTCAAACATGTATTAGGTCTTATGGTCGTTGTAAATCGCCCAAGAAGCCCAAAACTATGAGAAATAGCTCATGAAAATGGCCCATACAACACCAAAACGACGAAGTTTTGGTCATAACTCAAACATATATTGGGTCTTACTCGCTTGTAAATCGCCTCGAACCCCAAAACTATGGGCAATAGCTCATGAAAATGTCCATAAAAAACGACGAGTTTTTTGTCATGACTCTCAAGCATTGTATCGCGTTTTACGCTGATTTTAAATCGCTCTATAACCCCAAAACTATGGTCAATAGCTCATGAAAATGGCCATAAAGCGCAAAACCTATGAGTTTTTGGTCGTAAATCTCAAACATGTATTAGGTCTTACGGTCGTTGTAAATCGCCCAAGAAGCCCAAAACAAAGGGCAACAACTCATGAAATTGGCCATAAAGCGCGAAAACGACGAATTTTTTGTCATAAGTCTCAAACATGTATTAGGTCTTACGGTCATTGTAAATCGCCCTCGAACCCCAAAACTATGGTAAATAGCTCATGAAAAAGGCCATAAAGCGAAAAAGACGAGTTTTTGGTCATAAATCTCAAACATGTATTAGGTCTTACGGTCATTGTACATCGCCTATAACCCCAAAACTATGGTTAATAGCTCATGAAAATGGCCATAAAGCGCCAAAATGAGTTTTTTGGTCATAACTCTCAAGCATGTATCGGGTCTTATGCTGTTGTAAATCGCCCTAGAACACCAAAACTATGGTCAATTGCTCATGAAAATGGCCATAAAGCGCCAAAACAGCGAGTTTTCAGTCATAAATCTCAAACATGTATTGGGTCTTACTACGTTTCAAATCGCCCTCGAACCCCAAAACTGTGGGCAATAGCTCATGAAAACATCCATAAAGAGCGAAAACGACGAGTTTTTGGTCATGACTGTCAAGCATTGTATCAGGTTTTACGCTCATTTTAAATCGCTCTATAACCCCAAAACTATGGTCAATAGCTCATGAAAATGGCCATAAAGTGCCAAAACAGCGAGTTTTTGGTCCTAAATCTCAAACATGCATTGGGTCTTACGGTCGTTGTAAATCGCTCAAGAAGCCAAAAACTATGGGCAATAGCTCATGAAAACGGCCATAAAGCATGACAATGATGAATTTTTGTCATAACTCTCATACATGTATCTAGTCTTATGGTCATTTTAAATCTCCATAGAACCGAAAACTATGGGCAATTGCTCATGAACATGGCCAAAAAGCGCGAAAACGACAAGTTTTTGGTCATAAATCTCAAACATGTATTAGGTCTTACGGTCGTTGTAAATCGCCATCAAATCCCAAAACTGTTGGTTCTTGCTCATGAAAACTGACATAAAGAGCGAAAACGACAAGTTTTTGGTCATAAATCTCAAGCATTGTATCGGGTCTTATGCTCGTTGTAAATCGCCCTAGAACCCCAAAACTATGGCCATTAGCTCATGAAAATGGACGTAAAGCGCAAAAAGGGCGAGTTTTTGGTCATAAATCTCAAACATGTATTTTCTCTTACGATCGTTATAAATCCCCCCAGGAGCCTAAAACTATGGGCAATAGCTCATGAAAACGGCCATAAAGCACGAAAACGATGAATTTTTGGTCATAACTCTCAAACATGTATCTAGTCTTACGGTCGTTGTAAATCGCCCTACAACCCCAAAACTACGGTTAATAGTTCATGAACATGGCCATAAAACACGAAAACGACGAGTTTTTGGTCATAAATCTCAAACATGTATTGGTTCTTATGGTTGTTGTAAATCGCCATCGAACCCCAAAACTGTGAGCAATAGCTCATAAAAACATCCATAAAGGGCGAAAACAACGATTTTTTGGTCATGACTCTCAAAAAGCGCAAAACGGCGAGTTTTTGGTCATAAATCTCAAACATGTATTGGTTCTTACGGTCGTTCTAACTCGCCCAAGAAAACGAAAACTATGGGCAATAGCTCATGAAAACATCCATAAAGAGCGAAAACGACAAGTTTTTGGTCATGACTGTCAAGCATTGTATCAGGTTTTACGCTCATTTTAAATCGCTCTATAACCCCAAAACTATGGTCAATAGCTCATGAAAATGGCCATAAAGCGCCAAAACAACGAGTTTTTGGTCCTAAATCTCAAACATGCATTGGGTCTTACGGTCGTTGTAAATCGCCCAAGAAGCCTAAAACTATGGGCAATAGCTCATGAAAATGGCCATAAAGCGTGAAAACGATGAATTTTTTGTCATAACTCTCAAACATGTATCTAGTCTTACGGTCGTTTTAAATCTCCATAAAACCGAAAACTATGGGCAATAGCTCATGAACATGGCCATAAAGCGCGAAAACGACGAGTTTTTGGTCATAAATCTCAAACATGTATTAGGTCTTACGGTCATTGTAAATCGCCCTCGAATCCCAAAACTGTGGGTTATTGCTCATGAAAACGGACATAAAGAGCGAAAACGACAAGTTTTTGGTCATAACTCTCAAGCATTGTATCGGGTCTTATGCTCGTTGTAAATCGCCCTAGAACCCCAAAACTATGGTCATTAGCTCATGAAAATGGCCATAAAGCGCAAGAAGGGCTAGTTTTTGGTCATAAATCTCAAACATGTTTTTGGTCTTATGGTTATTGTAAATCGCCTAAGAAGCCTAAAACTATGGGCAATAGCTCATGAAAACGGCCATAAAGCACGAAAACGCTGAATTTTTGGTCATAACTCTCAAACATGTATCAAGTCTTACGGTCGTTGTAAATCTCCCTACAACCCCAAAACTATGGTTAATAGCTCATTAACATGGCCATAAAACACGAAAACGACGAGTTTTTGGTCATAAATCTCGAACATGTATCGGTTCTTATGGTCGTTGTAAATCGCCATCGAACCCCAAAACTGTGGGTAATAGCTCACAAAAACATCCATAAAGAGCGAAACCAACGATTTTTTGGTCATGACTCCCAAGCATTGTGGGCAATAGCTCATTAAAAAGGCCATAAAGCGCAAAACGACGAGTTTTTGGTCATAAATATCAAACATGTATTGGGTCTTATGGTCATTCTAAATCGCCCAAGAATCTCAAAACTATGGGAAATAGCTCATGAAAACATCCATAAAGAGCGAAAACGACAAGTTTTTGGTCATGACTGTCAAGCATTGTATCAGGTTTTACGCTCATTTTAAATCGCTCTATAACCCCAAAACTATGGTCAATAGCTCATGAAAATGGCCATAAAGCGCCAAAACAGCGAGTTTTTGGTCCTAAATCTCAAACATGCATTGGGTCTTACGGTCGTTGTAAATCGCCCAAGAAGCCTAAAACTATGGGCAATAGCTCATGAAAATGGCCATAAAGCACGAAAACGATGAATTTTTTGTCATAACTCTCAAACATGTATCTAGTCTTACGGTCGTTTTAAATCTCCATAAAACCGAAAACTATGGGCAATAGCTCATGAACATGGCCATAAAGCGCGAAAACGACGAGTTTTTGGTCATAAATCTCAAACATGTATTAGGTCTTACGGTCATTGTAAATCGCCCTCGAATCCCAAAACTGTGGGTTATTGCTCATGAAAACGGACATAAAGAGCGAAAACGACAAGTTTTTGGTCATAACTCTCAAGCATTGTATCGAGTCTTATGCTTGTTGTAAATCGCCCTAGAACCCCAAAACTATGGGTCATTAGCTCATGAAAATGGCCATAAAGCGCAAAAAGGGCAAGTTTTTGGTCATCAATCTCAAACATGTATTTGGTCTTACGGTCCTTCTAAATAGCACAAGAAGCCTAAAACTAAGGGCAATAGCTCATGAAAACGGCCATAAAGCACGGAAACGCTGAATTTTTGTTCATAACTCTCAAACATGTATCAAGTCTTACGGTCGTTGTAAATCTCCCTACAACCCCAAAACTATGGTTAATAGCTCATTAACATGGCCATAAAACACGAAAACGACGAGTTTTTGGTCATAAATCTCGAACATGTATCGGTTCTTATGGTCGTTGTAAATCGCCATCGAACCCCAAAACTGTGGGCAATAGCTCACAAAAACATCCATAAAGAGCGAAAACAACGATTTTTTGGTCTGACTCTCAAGCATTGTGGGCATTAGCTCATGAAAATGACCATAAAGCGCAAAAAGGGCTAGTTTTTGGTCATAAATCTCAGACATTTTTTTTGTCTTACGGTCGTTCTAAATCGCCCAAGAAGCCCAAAACTATGGGAAATATCTCATGAAAACGGCCATAAAGAGCGAAAACGATGAGTTTTTGGTCATTACTCTCAAGCATTGTATTAGGTTTTACGCTCGTTTTAAATCGCCTATAACCCCAAAACTATGGTTAATAGCTCATGAAAATGGCCATAAAGCGCCAAAACAATGAAGTTTTTGGTCATAAATCTCAAACATATATTGGGTCTTATGCGTTGTAAATCGCAAGAAGCCTAAAACTATGGGCAATAGCTCATGAAAATGGCCATAAAGCGCCAAAACGATGAATTTTTGTAATAACTCTCAAACATTTATCTGGTCTTACGGTCTTTTTAAATCTCCATAAAACCCAAAACTATGGTCAATAGCTCATGAAAATGGCCATAAAGCGCAAAACCTATGAGTGTTTGGTCATAAATCTCAAACATGTATTAGGTCTTACGGTCGTTGTAAATCGCCCTCGAATCCCAAAACTGTTGGTTCTTGCTCATGAAAACTGACATAAAGAGCGAAAACGACAAGTTTTTGGTCATAAATCTCAAGCATTGTATCGGGTCTTATGCTCGATGTAAATCACCCTAAAACCCCAAAACTATGGTCATTAGCTCATGAAAACGGCCATAAAGCGCAAAAAGGGCGTGTTTTTGGTCATAAATCTCAAACATGTTTTTGGTCTTACTTGCGTTGTAAATCATCCAATAAGCCTAAAACTATGGGCAATAGCTCATGAAAACAGCCATAAAGCATGAAAATGCTAAATTTTTGGTCATAACTCTCAAACATGTATCAAGTCTTATGGTCGTTGTAAATCTCCCTACAACCCCAAAACTATGGTTAATAGCTCATTAACATGGCCATAAAACACGAAAACGACGAGTTTTGGGTCATAAATCTCGAACATGTATCGGTTATTATGGTTGTTGTAAATCGCCATCGAACCCCAAAATTGTGGGCAATAGCTCACAAAAACATCCATAAAGAGCGAAAACAACGATTTTTTTGTCATGACTCTCAAGCATTGTGGGCAATAGCTCATGAAAATGGCCATAAAGCGCAAAAAGTTTTTGGTCATAAATCTCAAACATGTATTGGGTCTTACGGTCGTTCTAAATCGCCCAAGAAGCCCAAAACTATGGGAAATAGCTCATGAAAATGGCCATAAAGCGCGAAAACGATGAGTTTCTGGTCATAACTCTCAAACATGTAGTAGGTCTTATGGTCATTGTAAATCGCCTTTAACCCCAAAACTATGGTTAATAGCTCATGAAATGGCCATAAAGCGCAAAACAATGAGTTTTTTGGTCATAACTCAAACATATATTGGTCTTACTTGCGTTGTAAATCCCTAAGAAGCCCAAAACTATGGGCAATAGCTCATGAAAATGGCCATAAAGCGCGAATATGATGAATTTTTTGTCATAACTCTCAAACATGTATCTAGTCTTACGGTCCTTTTAAATCTCCATAAAACCGAAAACTATGGGCAATACCTCATGAACATGGCCATAAAGCGCGAAAACGACGAGGTTTTGGTCATAAATCTCAAACATGTATTAGGTCTTACGCTCGTTGTAAATCGCCCTAGAACACCAAAACTATGGTCATTAGCTCATGAAAATGGCCATAAAGCGCAAAAAGGGCTAGTTTTTGGTCATAAATCTCAAACATATATTGGGTCTTACGGTCGTTGTAAATCGCCCAAGAAGCCTAAAACTATGGGCAATAGCTCATGAAAACGGCCATAAAGCACGAGAACGCTGAATTTTTGGTCATAACTCTCAAACATGTATCAAGTCTTACGGTCGTTGTAAATCTCCCTACAACCCCAAAACTATGGTTAATAGCTCATTAACATGGCCATAAAACACGAAAACGACGAGTTTTTGGTCATAAATCTCGAACATGTATCGGTTCTTATGGTTGTTGTAAATCGCCATCGAACCCCAAAACCATGGGTAATAGCTCACAAAAACATCCATAAAGAGCGAAACCAACGATTTTTTGGTCATGACTCTCAAGCATTGTGGGCAATAGCTCATGAAAATGGCCATAAAGCGCAAAACGGCGAGTTTTTGATCATAAATCTCAAACATGTATTGGGTCTTACGGTCGTTCTAAATCGCCCAAGAAGCCCAAAACTATGGGAAATAGCTCATGAAAACGGCCATAAAGCGCGAAAACGATGAGTTTTTGGTCATAACTCTCAAACATGTAGTGGGTCTTATGGTCGTTGTAAATCGCCCTCGAACCCCAAACCTATGGACAATAGCTCATGAAAATGGCCATAAAGTGCCAAAACAGCGAGTTTTTGGTCCTAAATCTCAAACATGCATTGGGTCTTACGGTCGTTGTAAATCGCCCAAGAAGCCTAAAACTATGGGCAATAGCTCATGAAAATGGCCATAAAGCACGAAAACGATGAATTTTTTGTCATAACTCTCAAACATGTATCTAGTCTTACGGTCGTTTTAAATCTCCATAAAACCGAAAACTATGGGCAATAGCTCATGAACATGGCCATAAAGCGCGAAAACGACGAGTTTTTGGTCATAAATCTCAAACATGTATTAGGTCTTACGGTCATTGTAAATCGCCCTCGAATCCCAAAACTGTGGGTTATTGCTCATGAAAACGGACATAAAGAGCGAAAACGACAAGTTTTTGGTCATAACTCTCAAGCATTGTATCGGGTCTTATGCTCGTTGCCAATCGCCCTTAAACCCCAAAACTATGGGTCATTAGCTCATGAAAATGGCCATAAAGCGCAAAAAGGGCTAGTTTTTGGTCATAAATCTCAAACATGTTTTTGGTCTTACGGTCATTGTAAATCGCCTAAGAAGCCTAAAACTATGGGCAATAGCTCATGAAAACGGCCATAAAGCACGAAAACGCTGAATTTTTGGTCATAACTCTCAAACATGTATCAAGTCTTATGGTCGTTGTAAATCTCCCTACAACCCCAAAACTATGGTTAATAGCTCATTAACATGGCCATAAAACACGAAAACGACGAGTTTTGGGTCATAAATCAAACATGTATCGATTATTATGGTTGTTGTAAATCGCCATCGAACCCCAAAATTGTGGGCAATAGCTCACAAAAACATCCATAAAGAGCGAAAACAACGATTTTTTTGTCATGACTCTCAAGCATTGTGGGCAATAGCTCATGAAAATGGCCATAAAGCGCAAAAACGGCCAGGTTTTGGTCATAAATATCAAACATGTATTTGGTCTTATAGTCATTCTAAATCGCCCAAGAATCCCAAAACTATGGGCAATAGCTCATGAAAACGGCCATCAAGAGCGAAAACGACAAGTTTTTGGTCATGACTGTCAAGCATTGTATCAGGTTTTACGCTCATTTTAAATCGCTCTATAACCCCAAAACTATGGTCAATAGCTCATGAAAATGGCCATAAAGCGCCAAAACAGCGAGTTTTTGGTCCTAAATCTCAAACATGCATTGGGTCTTACGGTCGTTGTAAATCGCCCAAGAAGCCTAAAACTATGGGCAATAGCTCATGAAAATGGCCATAAAGCACGAAAACGATGAATTTTTTGTCATAACTCTCAAACATGTATCTAGTCTTACGGTCGTTTTAAATCTCCATAAAACCGAAAACTATGGGCAATAGCTCATGAACATGGCCATAAGGCGCAAAAACGACGAGTTTTTGGCCATAAATCTGAAACATGTATTAGGTCTTACGGTCATTGTAAATCGCCCTCGAATCCCAAAACTGTGGGTTATTGCTCATGAAAACGGACATAAAGAGCGAAAACGACAAGTTTTTGGTCATAACTCTCAAGCATTGTATCGGGTCTTATGCTCGTTGTAAATCGCCCTAGAACCCCAAAACTATGGTCATTAGCTCATGAAAATGGCCATAAAGCGCAAAAAGGGCTAGTTTTTGGTCATCAATCTCAAACATGTTTTTGGTCTTACGATCATTGTAAATCGCCTAAGAAGCCTAAAACTATGGGCAATAGCTCATGAAAACGGCCATAAAGCACGAGAACGCTGAATTTTTGGTCATAACTCTCAAACATGTATCAAGTCTTACGGTCGTTGTAAATGTCCCTACAAACCCAAAACTATGGTTAATAGCTCATTAACATGGCCATAAAACACGAAAACGACGAGTTTTTGGTCATAAATCTCGAACATGTATCGGTTCTTATGGTCGTTGTAAATCGCCATTGAACCCCAAAACTGTGGGTAATAGCTCACAAAAACATCCATAAAGAGCGAAACCAACGATTTTTTGGTCATGACTCTCAAGCATTGTGGGCAATAGCTCATGAAAATGGCCATAAAGCGCAAAACGGCGAGTTTTTGATCATAAATCTCAAACATGTATTGGGTCTTACGGTCGTTCTAAATCGCCCAAGAAGCCCAAAACTATGGGAAATAGCTCATGAAAACGGCCATAAAGCGCGAAAACGATGAGTTTTTGGTCATGACTCTCAAGCATTGTATCAGGTTTAACGCTCATTTTAAATCGCTCTATAACCCCAAAACTATGGTTAATAGCTCATGGAAATGGCCATAAAGCGCCAAAACAACTGAGTTTTTTGTCATTAATCTCTAACATATATTGGGTCTTTGTGTGGTTGTAAATCACCCAAGAAGCCTAAAACTATGGGCAATAGCTCATGAAAATGGCCATAAAGCGCGAAAACGATGAATTTTTTGTCATAACTCTCAAACATGTATCTAGTCTTACGGTCGTTTTAAATCTCCATAAAACCGAAAACTATGGGCAATAGCTCATGAACATGGCCATAAGGCGCAAAAACGACGAGTTTTTGGCCATAAATCTGAAACATGTATTAGGTCTTACGGTCATTGTAAATCGCCCTCGAATCCCAAAACTATGGGTTATTACTCATGAAAACGGACATAAAGAGCGAAAACGACAAGTTTTTGGTCATAACTCTCAAGCATTGTATCGGGTCTTATGCTCGTTGCCAATCGCCCTAGAACCCCAAAACTATGGGTCATTAGCTCATGAAAATGGCCATAAAGCGCAGAAAGGGCTAGTTTTTGGTCATAAATCTCAAACATGTTTTTGGTCTTACGGTCATTGTAAATCGCCTAAGAAGCCTAAAACTATGGGCAATAGCTCATGAAAACGGCCATAAAGCACGAAAACGCTGAATTTTTGTTCTTAACTCTCAAACATGTATCAAGTCTTACGGTCGTTGTAAATCTCCGTACAACCCCAAAACTATGGTTAATAGCTCATTAACATGGCCATAAAACACGAAAACGACGAGTTTTTGGTCATAAATCTCGAACATGTATCGGTTCTTATGGTCGTTGTAAATTGCCATCGAACCCCAAAACTGTGGGTAGTAGCTCACAAAAACATCCATAAAGAGCGAAACCAACGATTTTTTGGTCATGACTCCCAAGCATTGTGGGCAATAGCTCATGAAAATGGCCATAAAGCGCAAAACGGCGAGTTTTTGGTCATAAATCTCAAACATGTATTGGGTCTTACGGTCGTTCTAAATCGCCCAAGAAGCCCAAAACTATGGGAAATAGCTCATGAAAATGGCCATAAAGCGCGAAAATGATGAGTTTCTGGTCATAACTCTCAAACATTGTATTAGGTTTTACGCTCATTTTAAATCGCTCTATAACCCAAAACTATGGTTAATAGCTCATAGAAATGGCCATAAAGCGCCAAAAATGAAGTTTTTGGTCGTAAATCTCAAACATGCATTGGGTCTTACTGTCATTGTAAATCGCCCATGAAGCCTAAAACTATGGGCAATAGCTCATGAAAATGGCCATAAAGCGAAAATGATGAATTTTTGTCATAACTCTCAAACATGTATCTAGTCTTACGTCATTTTAAATCTCCATAAAACCTAATACTATGGGCAATACATCATGAACATGGCCATAAAGCGCTAAAACGACGAGGTTTTGGTCATAAATCTCAAACATGTATTAGGTCTTACTCGTTGTAAATCGCCTCGAATCCCAAAACTGTGGGTTATTGCTCATGAAAACGACATAAAGAGCGAAAACGACAAGTTTTGGTCATAACTCTCAAGCATTGTATCGGGTCTTATGCTTGTTGTAAATCGCCTAGAACCCCAAAACTATGGACAATAGCTCATGAAAATGGCCATAAAGCGCAAAAAGTGCTAGTTTTTGGTCATATATATAAAACTTTTTTTTGGTCTTACGGTCATTGTAAATCGCCTAAGAAGCCTAAAACTATGGGCAATAGCTCATGAAAACGGCCATAAAGCACGAAAACACTGAATTTTTGTTCTTAACTCTCAAACATGTATCAAGTCTTACGGACGTCGTAAATCTCCCTACAACCCCAAAACTATGGTTAATAGCTCATTAACATGGCCATAAAACACGAAAACGACGAGTTTTTGGTCATAAATCTCGAACATGTATCGGTTCTTATGGTCGTTGTAAATTGCCATCGAACCCCAAAAGGCGGCAATAGCTCACAAAAACATCCATAAAGAGCGAAAACAACGATTTTTCCGACTCAAGCATTGTGGGCATTAGCTCATGAAAATGGCCATAAAGCGCAAAAGGGCTAGTTTTTGGTCATAAATCTCAAACATGTATTTGGTCTTACGGTCGTTTCTAAATCGCCCAAGAAGCCCAAAACTATGGTAAATATCTCATGAAAACGGCCATAAAGAGCAAAAACGATGAGTTTTTGGTCATGAATCTCAAGCATTGTATCAGGTTTTACGCTCATTTTAAATCGCTCTATAACCCCAAAACTATGGTTAATAGCTCATGGAAATGGCCATAAAGCGCGAAAACGATGAATTTTTTGTCATAACTCTAAAACATGTATCTAGTCTTACGGTCGTTGTAAATCGCCCAAGAAGCCTAAAACTATGGGCAATAGCTCATGAAAATGGCCATAAAGCGCGAAAACGATGAATTTTTTGTCATAACTCTGAAACATGTATCTAGTCTTACGGTCGTTTTAAATCTCCAAAAAAACGAAAACAATTGGCAATACCACATGAACAAGGCCAAAAAGCGCGAAAACGACGAGGTTTTGGTCATAAATATCAAAAAAGTATTAGGTCTTACGGTCGTTGTAAATCGCCCTCGAATCCCAAAACTGTGGGTTATTGCTCATGAAAACGGACATAAAGAGCGAAAACGACAAGTTTTTGGTCATAACTCTCAAGCATTGTATCGGGTCTTATGCTTGTTGTAAATCGCCCTAGAACACCAAAACTATGGTCATTAGCTCATGAAAATGGCCATAAAGCGCAAAAAGGGCTAGTTTTTGGTCATAAATCTCAGACATGTTTTTGGTCTTACGGTCGTTGTAAATCGCCCAAGAAGCCTAAAATTATGGGCAATAGCTCATGAAAACGGCCACAAAGAGCGAAAACGTGAATTTTTGGTCATAACTCTCAAACACGTATCAAGTCTTACGGTCATTGTAAATCTCCCTACAACCCCAAAACTATGGTTAATAGCTCATTAACATGGCCAAAAAACACGAAAACGACGAGTTTTTGGTCATAAATCTCGAACATGTATCGGTTCTTATGGTCGTTGTAAATCGCCATCGAACCCCAAAACTGTGGGCAATAGCTCACAAAAACATCCATAAAGAGCGAAAACAACGATTTTTTGGTCTGACTCTCAAGCATTGTGGGCATTAGCTCATGAAAATGGCCATAAAGCGCAAAAAGGGCTAGTTTTTGGTCATAAATCTCAAACATGTATTGGGTCTTACGGTCGTTCTAAATCGCCCAAGAAGCCCAAAACTATGGGAAATATCTCATGAAAACGGCCATAAAGAGCGAAAACGATGAGTTTTTGGTCATGACTCTCAAGCATTGTATCAGGTTTTACGCTCATTTTAAATCGCTCTATAACCCCAAAACTATGGTTAATAGCTCATGGAAATGGCCATAAAGCGCCAAAACAGCGAGTTTTTGGTCATAAATCTCAAACATATATTGGGTCTTACGGTCGTTGTAAATCGCCCAAGAAGCCTAAAACTATGGGCAATAGCTCATGAAAATGGCCATAAAGCGCGAAAACGATGAATTTTTTGTCATAACTCTCAAACATGTATCTAGTCTTACGGTCGTGTTAAATATCCAAAAAACCCAAAACAAAGGGCAAAAACACAAGAACAAGGCCATAAAGCGCGAAAAGGAGTTGTTTTTGGTCATAAATCTCAAACATGTATTAGGTCTTACGGTCGTTGTAAATCGCCCTCGAATCCCAAAACTGTGGGTTATTGCTCATGAAAACGGACATAAAGAGCGAAAACGACAAGTTTTTGGTCATAACTCTCAAGCATTGTATCGGGTCTTATGCTTGTTGTAAATCGCCCTAGAACACCAAAACTATGGTCATTAGCTCATGAAAATGGCCATAAAGCGCAAAAAGGGCTAGTTTTTGGTCATAAATCTCAGACATGTTTTTGGTCTTACGGTCATTGTAAATCGCCCAAGAAGCCTAAAACTATGGGCAATAGCTCATGAAAACGGCCACAAAGAGCGAAAACGTGAATTTTTGGTCATAACTCTCGAACACGTATCAAGTCTTATGGTCATTGTAAATATCCCTACAACCCCAAAACTATGGTTAATAGCTCATTAACATGGCCGAAAAACACGAAAACGATGAGTTTTTGGTCATGAATCTCGAACATGTATCGGTTCTGATGGTCGTTGTAAATCGCCATCGAACCCCAAAACTGTGGGCAATAGCTCACAAAAACATCCATAAAGAGCGAAAACAACGATTTTTTGGTCTGACTCTCAAGCATTGTGGGCATTAGCTCATGAAAATGACCATAAAGCGCAAAAAGGGCTAGTTTTTGGTCATAAATCTCAGACATTTTTTTTGTCTTACGGTCGTTCTAAATCGCCCAAGAAGCCCAAAACTATGGGAAATATCTCATGAAAACGGCCATAAAGAGCGAAAACGATGAGTTTTTGGTCATGACTCTCAAGCATTGTATCAGGTTTTACGCTCATTTTAAATCGCTCTATAACCCCAAAACTATGGTTAATAGCTCATGGAAATGGCCATAAAGCGCCAAAACAGCGAGTTTTTGGTCATAAATCTCAAACATATATTGGGTCTTACGGTCGTTGTAAATCGCCCAAGAAGCCTAAAACTATGGGCAATAGCTCATGAAAATGGCCATAAAGCGCGAAAACGATGAATTTTTTGTCATAACTCTGAAACATGTATCTAGTCTTACGGTCGTTTTAAATCTCCATAAAACCGAAAACTATGGGCAATACCTCATGAACATGGCCATAAAGCGCGAAAACGAGGAGGTTTTGGTCATAAATCTCAAACATGTATTACGTCTTACGGTCGTTGTAAATCTCCCTCGAATCCCAAAACTGTGGGTTATTGCTCATGAAAACGGACATAAAGAGCGAAAACGACAAGTTTTTGGTCATAACTCTCAAGCATTGTATCGGGTCTTATGCTTGTTGTAAATCGCCCTAGAACACCAAAACTATGGTCATTAGCTCATGAAAATGGCCATAAAGCGCAAAAAGGGCTAGTTTTTGGTCATAAATCTCAGACATGTTTTTGGTCTTACGGTCGTTGTAAATCGCCCAAGAAGCCTAAAATTATGGGCAATAGCTCATGAAAACGGCCACAAAGAGCGAAAACGTGAATTTTTGGTCATAACTCTCAAACACGTATCAAGTCTTACGGTCATTGTAAATCTCCCTACAACCCCAAAACTATGGTTAATAGCTCATTAACATGGCCAAAAAACACGAGAACGACGAGTTTTTGGTCATAAATCTCAAACATGTATTACGTCTTATGGTCGTTGTAAATCGCCCTCGAATCCCAAAACTGTGGGCAATTGCTCAATAAAACCTCCATAAAGAGCGAAAACAACGATTTTTCGACTCTCAAGCAGTGTGGTCATTAGCTCATGAAAATGACCATAAAGCGCAAAAAGGGCTAGTTTTTGGTCATAATTCTCAAACTCGTATTGGGTCTTACGGTGGTTCTAAATCGCCCAAGAAGCCCAAAATTATGGGAAATATCTCATGAAAACGGCCA
Organism: Avena insularis; assembly: GCA_023614405.1. Taxonomy (NCBI): domain Eukaryota; kingdom Viridiplantae; phylum Streptophyta; class Magnoliopsida; order Poales; family Poaceae; genus Avena; species Avena insularis. The sequence continues at coordinate 73,421,270 of CM042690.1, forward strand.
TAAAGAGCAAAAACGATGAGTTTTGGTCATGACTCTCAAGCATTGTATCGGGTTTTACGCTCATTTTAAATCGCTCTATAACCCCAAAACTATGGTTAATAGCTCATGAAATGGCCATAAAGCGCCAAAACAATGAAGTTTTTGGTCATAAATCTCAAATATGTATTGGGTCTTACGGTCGTTGTAAATCGGCCAAGAAGCCTAAAACTATGGGCAATAGCTCATGAACATGGCCATAAAGCGCAAAAACGACGAGTTTTTAGTCATAAATCTCAAACATGTATGGTCTTACGGTCGTTGTAAATCACCATAAAACCCAAAACTTTGGGAAATACCACTTGAACATGGCAATAACGCGCGAAAACGACGAGGTTTTGGTCATAAATCTCAAACATGTATTAGGTCTTACGCTCGTTGTAAATCGCCCTCGAATCCCAAAACTCTTGGTTATTGCTCATGAAAACGGACATAAAGAGCGAAAACGACAAGTTTTTGGTCATAACTCTCAAGCATTGTATCGAGTCTTATGCTTGTCGTAAATCGCCCTAGAACCCCAAAACTATGGGTCATTAGCTCATGAAAATGGCCATAAAGCGCAGAAAGGGCTAGTTTTTGGTCATAAATCTCAAACATGTTTTTGGTCTTACGGTCATTGTAAATCGCCTCAGAAGCCAAAAACTATGGGCAATAGCTCATGAAAACGGCCATAAAGAGCGAAATCGTGAGTTTTTGGTCATAACTCTCAAACACGTATCAAGTCTTACGGTCATTGTAAATCTCCCTACAACCCCAAAACTATGGTTAATAGCTCATTAACATGGCCAAAAAACACGAAAACGACGAGTTTTTGGTCATGAATCACGAACATGTATCGGTTCTTATGGTCGTTGTAAATCGCCATCGAACCCCAAAACTGTGGGCAATAGCTCACAAAAACATCCATAAAGAGCGAAAACAACGATTTTTTGGTCTGACTCTCAAGCATTGTGGGCATTAGCTCATGAAAATGGCCATAAAGCGCAAAAAGGGCTAGTTTTTGGTCATAAATCTCAGACATGTTTTTGGTCTTACGGTCGTTCTAAATCGCCCAAGAAGCCCAAAACTATGGGAAATATCTCATGAAAACGGCCATAAAGAGCGAAAACGATGAGTTTTTGGTCATGACTCTCAAGCATTGTATCAGGTTTTACGCTCATTTTAAATCGCTCTATAACCCAAAACTATGGTTAATAGCTCATGGAAATGGCCATAAAGCGCCAAAACAGCGAGTTTTTGGTCATAAATCTCAAACATATATTGGATCTTACGGTCGTTGTAAATCGCGCAAGAAGCCTAAATCTATGGGCAATAGCTCATGAAAATGGCCATAAAGCGCGAAAACGATGAATTTTTTGTCATAACTCTCAAACATGTATCTAGTCTTACGGTCGTTTTAAATCTCCATAAAACCGAAAACTATGGGCAATACCTCATGAACATGGCCATAAAGCGCGAAAACGACGAGGTTTTGGTCATAAATCTCAAACATGTATTAGGTCTTACGCTCGTTGTAAATCGCCCTCGAATCCCAAAACTCTGGGTTATTGCTCATGAAAACGGACATAAAGAGCGAAAACGACAAGTTTTTGGTCATAACTCTCAAGCATTGTATCGGGTCTTATGCTTGTTGTAAATCGCCCTAGAACACCAAAACTATGGTCATTAGCTCATGAAAATGGCCATAAAGCGCAAAAAGGGCTAGTTTTTGGTCATAAATCTCAGACATGTTTTTGGTCTTACGGTCGTTGTAAATCGCCCAAGAAGCCTAAAATTATGGGCAATAGCTCATGAAAACGGCCACAAAGAGCGAAAACGTGAATTTTTGGTCATAACTCTCAAACACGTATCAAGTCTTACGGTCATTGTAAATCTCCCTACAACCCCAAAACTATGGTTAATAGCTCATTAACATGGCCAAAAAACACGAAAACGACGAGTTTTTGGTCATGAATCACGAACATGTATCGGTTCTTATGGTCGTTGTAAATCGCCATCGAACCCCAAAACTGTGGGCAATAGCTCACAAAAACATCCATAAAGAGCGAAAACAACGATTTTTTGGTCTGACTCTCAAGCATTGTGGGCATTAGCTCATGAAAATGGCCATAAAGCGCAAAAAGGGCTAGTTTTTGGTCATAAATCTCAGACATGTTTTTGGTCTTACGGTCGTTCTAAATCGCCCAAGAAGCCCAAAACTATGGGAAATATCTCATGAAAACGGCCATAAAGAGCAAAAACGATGAGTTTTTGGTCATGACTCTCAAGCATTGTATCAGGTTTTACGCTCATTTTAAATCGCTCTATAACCCAAAACTATGGTTAATAGCTCATAGAAATGGCCATAAAGCGCCAAAACAGCGAGTTTTTGGTCATAAATCTCAAACATATATTGGGTCTTACGGTCGTTGTAAATCGCGCAAGAAGCCTAAATCTATGGGCAATAGCTCATGAAAATGGCCATAAAGCGCGAAAACGATGAATTTTTTGTCATAACTCTCAAACATGTATCTAGTCTTACGGTCGTTTTAAATCTCCATAAAACCAAAAACTATGGGCAATACCTCATGGACATGGCCATAAAGCGCGAAAACGACGAGGTTTTGGTCATAAATCTCAAGCATGTATTACGTCTTACGGTCGTTGTAAATCGCCCTAGAATCCCAAAACTGTGGGTTATTGCTCATTAAAACGGACATAAAGAGCGAAAACGACAAGTTTTTGGTCATAACTCTCAAGCATTGTATCGGGTCTTATGCTTGTTGTAAATCGCCCTAGAACACCAAAACTATGGTCATTAGCTCATGAAAATGGCCATAAAGCGCAAAAAGGGCTAGTTTTTGGTCATAAATCTCAGACATGTTTTTGGTCTTACGGTCGTTGTAAATCGCCCAAGAAGCCTAAAACTATGGGCAATAGCTCATGAAAACGGCCACAAAGAGCGAAAACGTGAATTTTTGGTCATAACTCTCGAACACGTATCAAGTCTTATGGTCATTGTAAATCTCCCTACAACCCCAAAACTATGGTTAATAACTCATTAACATGGCCAAAAAACACGAAAACGACGAGTTTTTGGTCATGAATCTCGAACATGTATCGGTTCTTATGGTCGTTGTAAATCGCCATCGAACCCCAAAACTGTGGGCAATAGCTCACAAAAACATCCATAAAGAGCGAAAACAACGATTTTTTGGTCATGACTCTCAAGCATTGTGGGCAATAGCTCATGAAAATGGCCATAAAGCGCAAAACGGCGAGTTTTTGGTCATAAATCTCAAACATGTATTGGGTCTTACGGTCGTTCTAAATCGCCCAAGAAGCCCAAAACTATGGGAAATATCTCATGAAAACGGCCATAAAGAGCGAAAACGATGAGTTTTTGGTCATGACTCTCAAGCATTGTATCAGGTTTTACGCTCATTTTAAATCGCTCTATAACCCCAAAACTATGGTTAATAGCTCATGGAAATGGCCATAAAGCGCCAAAACAACGAGTTTTTGGTCATAAATCTCAAACATATATTGGGTCTTACGGTCGTTGTAAATCGCCCAAGAAGCCTAAAACTATGGGCAATAGCTCATGAAAATGGCCATAAAGCACGAATACGATGAATTTTTTGTCATAACTCTCAAACATGTATCTAGTCTTACGGTCGTTTTAAATCTCCATAAAACCGAAAACTATGGGCAATACCTCATGAACATGGCCATAAAGCGCGAAAACGACGAGGTTTTGGTCATAAATCTCAAACATGTATTAGGTCTTACGGTCGTTGTAAATCGCCCTCGAATCCCAAAACTGTGGGTTATTGCTCATGAAAACGGACATAAAGAGCGAAAACGACAAGTTTTTGGTCATAACTCTCAAGCATTGTATCGGGTCTTATGCTTGTCGTAAATCGCCCTAGAACACCAAAACTATGGTCATTAGCTCATGAAAATGGCCATAAAGCGCAAAAAGGGCTAGTTTTTGGTCATAAATCTCAGACATGTTTTTGGTCTTACGGTCGTTGTAAATCGCCCAAGAAGCCTAAAATTATGGGCAATAGCTCATGAAAACGGCCACAAAGAGCGAAAACGTGAATTTTTGGTCATAACTCTCAAACACGTATCAAGTCTTACGGTCATTGTAAATCTCCCTACAACCCCAAAACTATGGTTAATAGCTCATTAACATGGCCAAAAAACACGAAAACGACGAGTTTTTGGTCATAAATATCAAACATGTATCGGTTCTTATGGTCGTTGTAAATCGCCCAAGAAGCCTAAAACTGTGGGCAATAGCTCACAAAAACATCCATAAAGAGCGAAAACAACGATTTTTTGGTCTGACTCTCAAGCATGGTGGGCAATAGCTTATGGAAATGGCCATAAAGTGCAAAAAGGGCTAGTTTTTTGTCATAAATCTCAGACATGTATTTGGTCTTACTCCGTTTCTAAATCGCCGAAGAAGCCCAAAACTATGGGAAATATCTCATGAAAACGGCCATAAAGAGCAAAAACGATGAGTTTTTGGTCATGACTCTCAAGCATTGTATCAGGTTTTACGCTCATTTTAAATCGCTCTATAACCCAAAACTATGGTTAATAGCTCATAGAAATGGCCATAAAGCGCCAAAACAGCGAGTTTTTGGTCATAAATCTCAAACATATATTGGGTCTTACGGTCGTTGTAAATCGCCCAAGAAGCCTAAAACTATGGGCAATAGCTCATGAAAATGGCCATAAAGCGCGAAAGCGATGAATTTTTTGTCATAACTCTCAAACATGTATCTAGTCTTACGGTCGTTTTAAATCTCCATAAAACCGAAAACTATGGGCAATACCTCATGAACATGGCCATAAAGCGCGAAAACGACGAGGTTTTGGTCATAAATCTCAAACATGTATTAGGTCTTACGCTCGTTGTAAATCGCCCTCGAATCCCAAAACTCTGGGTTATTGCTCATGAAAACGGACATAAAGAGCGAAAACGACAAGTTTTTGGTCATAACTCTCAAGCATTGTATCGGGTCTTATGCCTGTTGTAAATCGCCCTAGAACACCAAAACTATGGCCATAAAGCGCAAAAAGGGCTAGTTTTTGGTCATAAATCTCAGACATGTTTTTGGTCTTACGGTCGTTGTAAATCGCCCAAGAAGCCTAAAACTATGGGCAATAGCTCATGAAAACGGCCACAAAGAGCGAAAACGTGAATTTTTGGTCATAACTCTCGAACACGTATCAAGTCTTATGGTCATTGTAAATCTCCCTACAACCCCAAAACTATGGTTAATAACTCACTAACATGGCCAAAAAACACGAAAATGACGAGTTTTTGGTCATAAATCTCGACCATGTATCAGTTCTTATGGTCGTTGTAAATCTCCATCGAACCCCAAAACTGTGGGCAATAGCTCACAAAAACATCCATAAAGAGCGAAAACAACGATTTTTTGGTCTGACTCTCAAGCATTATGGGCAATAACTTATGAAAATGGCCATAAAGCGCAAAACGACGAGTTTTTGGTCATAAATCTCAAACATGTATTGGGTCTTACGGTCGTTCTAAATCGCCCAAGAAGCCCAAAACTATGGGAAATATCTCATGAAAACGGCCATAAAGAGCGAAAACGATGAGTTTTTGGTCATGACTCTCAAGCATTGTATCAGGTTTTACGCTCATTTTAAATCGCTCTATAACCCCAAAACTATGGTTAATAGCTCATGGAAATGGCCATAAAGCCAAAACAATGAAGTTTTTGGTCATAAATCTCAAACATATATTGGGTCTTACTTGTTGTAAATCACCCAAGAAGCCTAAAACTATGGGCAATAGCTCATGAAAATGGCCATAAAGCGCGAAAACGATGAATTTTTGTCATAACTCAAACATATATCTATTCTTAGGTTATTTTTAAATCTCCATAAAACCGAAAACTATGGGCAATACCTCATGAACATGGCCATAAAGCGCGAAAACGACGAGGTTTTGGTCATAAATCTCAAACATGTATTAGGTCTTACCGTTGTAAATCGCCCTCGAATCCCAAAACTGTGGGTTATTGCTCATGAAAACGGACATAAAGAGCGAAAACGACAAGTTTTTGGTCATAACTCTCAAGCATTGTATCGGGTCTTATGCTTGTTGTAAATCGCCCTAGAACACCAAAACTATGGTCATTAGCTCATGAAAATGGCCATAAAGCGCAAAAAGGGCTAGTTTTGGTCATAAATCTCAAACATGTTTTTGGTCTTACGTTGTAAATCGCCCAAGAAGCCTAAAATTATGGGCAATAGCTCATGAAAACGGCCACAAAGAGCGAAAACGTGAATTTTTGGTCATAACTCTCAAACACGTATCAAGTCTTACGGTCATTGTAAATCTCCCTACAACCCCAAAACTATGGTTAATAGCTCATTAACATGGCCAAAAACACGAAAACGACGAGTTTTTGGTCATAAACCTCAAACATGTATCGTTCTTATGGTCGTTGTAAATGCCATCGAACCCCAAAACTCAGGCAATAGCTCACAAAAACATCCATAAAGAGCGAAACCAACGATTTTTTGGTCATGACTCCCAAGCATTATGGGCAATAGCTCATGAAAATGGCCATAAAGCGCAAAACGACGAGTTTTTGGTCATAAATCTCAAACATGTATTGGGTCTTACGGTCGTTCTAAATCGCCCAAGAAGCCCAAAACTATGGGAAATATCTCATGAAAACGGCCATAAAGAGCGAAAACGATGAGTTTTTGGTCATGACTCTCAAGCATTGTATCAGGTTTAACGCTCATTTTAAATCGCTCTATAACCCCAAAACTATGGTTAATAGCTCATGGAAATGGCCATAAAGCGCCAAAACAGCGAGTTTTTGGTCATAAATCTCAACCATTTATTGGGTCTTACGGTCGTTGTAAATCGCCCAAGAAGCCTAAAACTATGGGCAATAGCTCATGAAAATGGCCATAAAGCGCGAAAACGATGAATTTTTTGTCATAACTCTGAAACATGTATCTAGTCTTACGGTCGTTTTAAATCTCCATAAAACCGAAAACTATGGGCAATACCTCATGAACATGGCCATAAAGCGCGAAAACGACGAGGTTTTGGTCATAAATCTCAAACATGTATTAGGTCTTACGGTCGTTGTAAATCGCCCTCGAATCCCAAAACTGTGGGTTATTGCTCATGAAAACGGACATAAAGAGCGAAAACGACAAGTTTTTGGTCATAACTCTCAAGCATTGTATCGGGTCTTATGCTTGTTGTAAATCGCCCTAGAACACCAAAACTATGGTCATTAGCTCATGAAAATGGCCATAAAGCGCAAAAAGGGCTAGTTTTTGGTCATAAATCTCAGACATGTTTTTGGTCTTACGGTCGTTGTAAATCGCCCAAGAAGCCTAAAATTATGGGCAATAGCTCATGAAAACGGCCACAAAGAGCGAAAACGTGAATTTTTGGTCATAACTCTCAAACACGTATCAAGTCTTACGGTCATTGTAAATCTCCCTACAACCCCAAAACTATGGTTAATAGCTCATTAACATGGCCAAAAAACACGAAAACGACGAGTTTTTGGTCATAAATCTCGAACATGTATCGGTTCTTATGGTCGTTGTAAATCGCCATCGAACCCCAAAACTGTGGGCAATAGCTCACAAAAACATCCATAAAGAGCGAAAACAACGATTTATTGGTCGACTCTCTTATGGGCAATAGCTTATGAAAATGGCCATAAAGCGCAAAACGACGAGTTTTTGGTCATAAATCTCAAACATGTATTGGGTCTTACGGTCGTTTCCAAATCGACCAAGAAGCCCAAAACTATGGGAAATATCTCATGAAAACGGCCATAAAGAGCGAAAACGATGAGTTTTTGGTCATGACTCTCAAGCATTGTATCAGGTTTTACGCTCATTTTAAATCGCTCTATAACCCCAAAACTATGGTTAATAGCTCATGGAAATGGCCATAAAGCGCCAAAACAGCGAGTTTTTGGTCATAAATCTCAAACATATATTGGGTCTTACGGTCGTTGTAAATCGCCCAAAAGCCTAAAACTATGGGCAATAGCTCATGAAAATGGCCATAAAGCGCGAAAACGATGAATTTTTTGTCATAACTCTCAAACATGTATCTAGTCTTACGGTCGTTTTAAATCTCCATAAAACCGAAAACTATGGGCAATACCTCATGAACATGGCCATAAAGCGCGAAAAAGACGAGGTTTTGGTCATAAATCTCAAACATGTATTAGGTCTTATGGTCGTTGTAAATCGCCCTCGAATCCCAAAACTGTGGGTTATTGCTCATGAAAACGGACATAAAGAGCGAAAACGACAAGTTTTTGGTCATAACTCTCAAGCATTGTATCGGGTCTTATGCTTGTTGTAAATCGCCCTAGAACACCAAAACTATGGTCATTAGCTCATGAAAATGGCCATAAAGCGCAAAAAGGGCTAGTTTTTGGTCATAAATCTCAGACATGTTTTTGGTCTTACGGTCGTTGTAAATCGCCCAAGAAGCCTAAAATTATGGGCAATAGCTCATGAAAACGGCCACAAAGAGCGAAAACGTGAATTTTTGGTCATAACTCTCAAACACGTATCAAGTCTTACGGTCATTGTAAATCTCCCTACAACCCCAAAACTACGGTTAATAGCTCATTAACATGGCCAAAAAACACGAAAACGACGAGTTTTTGGTCATAAATATCGAACATGTATCGCTTCTTATGGTCGTTGTAAATCGCCATCGAACCCCAAAACTGTGGGCAATAGCTCACAAAAACATCCATAAAGAGCGAAAACAACGATTTTTTGGTCTGACTCTCAAGCATTGTGGGCAATAGCTTATGAAAATGGCCATAAAGTGCAAAACGACGAGTTTTTGGTCATAAATCTCAAACATGTATTGGGTCTTACGGTCGTTCTAAATCGCCCAAGAAGCCCAAAACTATGGGAAATATCTCATGAAAACGGCCATAAAGAGCGAAAACGATGAGTTTTTGGTCATGACTCTCAAGCATTGTATCAGGTTTTACGCTCATTTTAAATCGCTCTATAACCCCAAAACTATGGTTAATAGCTCATGGAAATGGCCATAAAGCGCCAAAACAGCGAGTTTTTGGTCATAAATCTCAAACATATATTGGGTCTTACGGTCGTTGTAAATCGCCCAAGAAGCCTAAAACTATGGGCAATAGCTCATGAAAATGGCCATAAAGCGCGAAAACGATGAATTTTTTGTCATAACTCTGAAACATGTATCTAGTCTTACGGTCGTTTTAAATCTCCATAAAACCGAAAACTATGGGCAATACCTCATGAACATGGCCATAAAGCGCGAAAACGACGAGGTTTTGGTCATAAATCTCAAACATGTATTAGGTCTTACGGTCGTTGTAAATCGCCCTCGAATCCCAAAACTGTGGGTTATTGCTCATGAAAACGGACATAAAGAGCGAAAACGACAAGTTTTTGGTCATAACTCTCAAGCATTGTATCGGGTCTTATGCTTGTTGTAAATCGCCCTAGAACACCAAAACTATGGTCATTAGCTCATGAAAATGGCCATAAAGCGCAAAAAGGGCTAGTTTTTGGTCATAAATCTCAGACATGTTTTTGGTCTTACGGTCGTTGTAAATCGCCCAAGAAGCCTAAAATTATGGGCAATAGCTCATGAAAACGGCCACAAAGAGCGAAAACGTGAATTTTTGGTCATAACTCTCAAACACGTATCAAGTCTTACGGTCATTGTAAATCTCCCTACAACCCCAAAACTATGGTTAATAGCTCATTAACATGGCCAAAAAACACGAAAACGACGAGTTTTTGGTCATAAATCTCGAACATGTATCGGTTCTTATGGTCGTTGTAAATCGCCATCGAACCCCAAAACTGTGGGCAATAGCTCACAAAAACATCCATAAAGAGCGAAAACAACGATTTTTTGGTCTGACTCTCAAGCATTGTGGGCAATAGCTTATGAAAATGGCCATAAAGCGCAAAACGACGAGTTTTTGGTCATAAATCTCAAACATGTATTGGGTCTTACGGTCGTTCTAAATCGCCCAAGAAGCCCAAAACTATGGGAAATATCTCATGAAAACGGCCATAAAGAGCGAAAACGATGAGTTTTTGGTCATGACTCTCAAGCATTGTATCAGGTTTAACGCTCATTTTAAATCGCTCTATAACCCCAAAACTATGGTTAATAGCTCATGGAAATGGCCATAAAGCGCCAAAACAGCGAGTTTTTGGTCATAAATCTCAAACATATATTGGGTCTTACGGTCATTGTAAATCGCCCAAGAAGCCTAAAACTATGGGCAATAGCTCATGAAAATGGCCATAAAGCGCGAAAACGATGAATTTTTTGTCATAACTCTGAAACATGTATCTAGTCTTATGGTCGTTTTAAATCTCCATAAAACCGAAAACTATGGGCAATACCTCATGAACATGGCCATAAAGCGCGAAAACGACGAGGTTTTGGTCATAAATCTCAAACATGTATTAGGTCTTACGGTCGTTGTAAATCGCCCTCGAATCCCAAAACTGTGGGTTATTGCTCATGAAAACGGACATAAAGAGCGAAAACGACAAGTTTTTGGTCATAACTCTCAAGCATTGTATCGGGTCTTATGCTTGTTGTAAATCGCCCTAGAACACCAAAACTATGGTCATTAGCTCATGAAAATGGCCATAAAGCGCAAAAAGGGCTAGTTTTTGGTCTTACGGTCGTTCTAAATCGCCCAAGAAGCCCAAAACTATGGGAAATATCTCATGAAAACGGCCATAAAGAGCGAAAACGATGAGTTTTTGGTCATGACTCTCAAGCATTGTATCAGGTTTTACGCTCATTTTAAATCGCTCTATAACCCCAAAACTATGGTTAATAGCTCATGGAAATGGCCATAAAGCGCCAAAATAGCGAGTTTTTGGTCATAAATCTCAAACATATATTGGGTCTTACGGTCGTTGTAAATCGCCCAAGAAGCCTAAAACTATGGGCAATAGCTCATGAAAATGGCCATAAAGCGCGAAAACGATGAATTTTTTGTCATAACTCTGAAACATGTATCTAGTCTTACGGTCGTTTTAAATCTCCATAAAACCGAAAACTATGGGCAATACCTCATGAACATGGCCATAAAGCGCGAAAACGACGAGGTTTTGGTCATAAATCTCAAACATGTATTAGGTCTTACGGTCGTTGTAAATCGCCCTCGAATCCCAAAACTGTGGGTTATTGCTCATGAAAACGGACATAAAGAGCGAAAACGACAAGTTTTTGGTCATAACTCTCAAGCATTGTATCGGGTCTTATGCTTGTTGTAAATCGCCCTAGAACACCAAAACTATGGTCATTAGCTCATGAAAATGGCCATAAAGCGCAAAAAGGGCTAGTTTTTGGTCATAAATCTCAGACATGTTTTTGGTCTTACGGTCGTTGTAAATCGCCCAAGAAGCCTAAAATTATGGGCAATAGCTCATGAAAACGGCCACAAAGAGCGAAAACGTGAATTTTTGGTCATAACTCTCAAACACGTATCAAGTCTTACGGTCATTGTAAATCTCCCTACAACCCCAAAACTATGGTTAATAGCTCATTAACATGGCCAAAAACACGAAAACGACGAGTTTTTGGTCATAAATCTCGAACATGTATCGGTTCTTATGGTCGTTGTAAATCGCCATCGAACCCCAAAACTGTGGGCAATAGCTCACAAAAACATCCATAAAGAGCGAAAACAACGATTTTTTGGTCTGACTCTCAAGCATTGTGGGCAATAGCTTATGAAAATGGCCATAAAGTGCAAAACGACGAGTTTTTGGTCATAAATCTCAAACATGTATTGGGTCTTACGGTCGTTCTAAATCGCCCAAGAAGCCCAAAACTATGGGAAATATCTCATGAAAACGGCCATAAAGAGCGAAAACGATGAGTTTTTGGTCATGACTCTCAAGCATTGTATCAGGTTTTACGCTCATTTTAAATCGCTCTATAACCCCAAAACTATGGTTAATAGCTCATGGAAATGGCCATAAAGCGCCAAAACAGCGAGTTTTTGGTCATAAATCTCAAACATATATTGGGTCTTACGGTCGTTGTAAATCGCCCAAGAAGCCTAAAACTATGGGCAATAGCTCATGAAAATGGCCATAAAGCGCGAAAACGATGAATTTTTTGTCATAACTCTGAAACATGTATCTAGTCTTACGGTCGTTTTAAATCTCCATAAAACCGAAAACTATGGGCAATACCTCATGAACATGGCCATAAAGCGCGAAAACGACGAGGTTTTGGTCATAAATCTCAAACATGTATTAGGTCTTATGGTCGTTGTAAATCGCCCTCGAATCCCAAAACTGTGGGTTATTGCTCATGAAAACGGACATAAAGAGCGAAAACGACAAGTTTTTGGTCATAACTCTCAAGCATTGTATCGGGTCTTATGCTTGTTGTAAATCGCCCTAGAACACCAAAACTATGGTCATTAGCTCATGAAAATGGCCATAAAGCGCAAAAAGGGCTAGTTTTTGGTCATAAATCTCAGACATGTTTTTGGTCTTACGGTCGTTGTAAATCGCCCAAGAAGCCCAAAACTATGGGAAATATCTCATGAAAACGGCCATAAAGAGCGAAAACGATGAGTTTTTGGTCATGACTCTCAAGCATTGTATCAGGTTTTACGCTCATTTTAAATCGCTCTATAACCCCAAAACTATGGTTAATAGCTCATGGAAATGGCCATAAAGCGCCAAAACAGCGAGTTTTTGGTCATAAATCTCAAACATATATTGGGTCTTACGGTCGTTGTAAATCGCCCAAGAAGCCTAAAACTATGGGCAATAGCTCATGAAAATGGCCATAAAGCGCGAAAACGATGAATTTTTTGTCATAACTCTCAAACATCTATCTCGTCTTATGGTCGTTTTAAATCTCCATCAAACCAAAAACTATGGGCAATACCTCATGAACATGGCCATAAAGCGCGAAAACGACGAGGTTTTGGTCATAAATCTCAAACATGTATTAGGTCTTACGGTCGTTGTAAATCGCCCTCGAATCCCAAAACTGTGGGTTATTGCTCATGAAAACGGACATAAAGAGCGAAAACGACAAGTTTTTGGTCATAACTCTCAAGCATTGTATCGGGTCTTATGCTTGTTGTAAATCGCCCTAGAACACCAAAACTATGGTCATTAGCTCATGAAAATGGCCATAAAGCGCAAAAAGGGCTAGTTTTTGGTCATAAATCTCAGACATGTTTTTGGTCTTACGGTCATTGTAAATCGCCTAAGAAGCCTAAAATTATAGGCAATAGCTCATGAAAACGGCCACAAAGAGCGAAAACGTGAATTTTTGGTCATAACTCTCAAACACGTATCAAGTCTTACGGTCATTGTAAATCTCCCTACAACCCCAAAACTATGGTTAATAGCTCATTAACATGGCCAAAAACACGAAAACGACGAGTTTTTGGTCATAAATCTCGAACATGTATCGGTTCTTATGGTCGTTGTAAATCGCCATCGAACCCCAAAACTGTGGGCAATAGCTCACAAAAACATCCATAAAGAGCGAAAACAACGATTTTTTGGTCTGACTCTCAAGCATTGTGGGCAATAGCTTATGAAAATGGCCATAAAGTGCAAAACGACGAGTTTTTGGTCATAAATCTCAAACATGTATTGGGTCTTACGGTCGTTCTAAATCGCCCAAGAAGCCCAAAACTATGGGAAATATCTCATGAAAACGGCCATAAAGAGCGAAAACGATGAGTTTTTGGTCATGACTCTCAAGCATTGTATCAGGTTTTACGCTCATTTTAAATCGCTCTATAACCCCAAAACTATGGTTAATAGCTCATGGAAATGGCCATAAAGCGCCAAAACAGCGAGTTTTTGGTCATAAATCTCAAACATATATTGGGTCTTACGGTCGTTGTAAATCGCCCAAGAAGCCTAAAACTATGGGCAATAGCTCATGAAAATGGCCATAAAGCGCGAAAACGATGAATTTTTTGTCATAACTCTCAAACATGTATCTAGTCTTACGGTCGTTTTAAATCTCCATAAAACCGAAAACTATGGGCAATACCTCATGAACATGGCCATAAAGCGCGAAAACGACGAGGTTTTGGTCATAAATCTCAAACATGTATTAGGTCTTACGGTCGTTGTAAATCGCCCTCGAATCCCAAAACTGTGGGTTATTGCTCATGAAAACGGACATAAAGAGCGAAAACGACAAGTTTTTGGTCATAACTCTCAAGCATTGTATCGGGTCTTATGCTTGTTGTAAATCGCCCTAGAACACCAAAACTATGGTCATTAGCTCATGAAAATGGCCATAAAGCGCAAAAAGGGCTAGTTTTTGGTCATAAATCTCAAACATGTTTTTGGTCTTACGGTCATTGTAAATCGCCTAAGAAGCCTAAAACTATGGGCAATAGCTCATGAAAACGGCCATAAAGCACGAAAACGCTGAAGTTTTGTTCATAACTCTCAAACATGTATCAAGTCTTACGGTCGTTGTAAATCTCCCTACAACCCCAAAACTATGGTTAATAGCTCATTAACATGGCCATAAAACACGAAAACGACGAGTTTTTGGTCATAAATCTCGAACATGTATCGGTTCTTATGGTCGTTGTAAATCGCCATCGAACCCCAAAACTATGGGCAATAGCTCACACAACATACATAAAGAGCGAAAACAACGATTTTGTAGACTCCCAAGCATTGTGGGCAATAGCTCATTAAAAAGGCCATAAAGCGCAAAACGACGAGTTTTTGGTCATAAATATCAAACATGTATTGGGTCTTATGGTCGTTCTAAATCGCCCAAGAATCCCAAAACTATGGGAAATAGCTCATGAAAACGGCCATAAAGCGCGAAAACGATGAGTTTTTGGTCATCACTCTCAAGCATTGTATCAGGTTTTACGCTCATTGTAAATATCACTACAACCCCAAAACTATGGTTAATAGCTCATAAAAATGGCCATAAAGCGCCAAAACAGCGAGTTTTTGGTCATAAATCTCAAACATATATTGGGTCTTACGGTCGTTGTAAATCGCCCAAGAAGCCTAAAACTATGGGCAATAGCTCATGAAAATGGCCATAAAGCGCGAAAGCGATGAATTTTTTGTCATAACTCTGAAACATGTATCTAGTCTTACGGTCGTTTTAAATCTCCATAAAACCGAAAACTATGGGCAATACCTCATGAACATGGCCATAAAGCGCGAAAACGACGAGGTTTTGGTCATAAATCTCAAACATGTATTAGGTCTTACCGTTGTAAATCGCCCTCGAATCCCAAAACTGTGGGTTATTGCTCATGAAAACGGACATAAGGAGCGAAAACGACTAGTTTTTGGTCATAACTCTCAAGCATTGTATCGGGTCTTATGCTCGATGTAAATCACCCTAAAACCCCAAAACTATGGTCATTAGCTCATGAAAACGGCCATAAAGCGCAAAAAGGGCGTGTTTTTGGTCATAAATCTCAAACATGTTTTTGGTCTTATGGTCATTGTAAATCGTCCAATAAGCCTAAAACTATGGGCAATAGCTCATGAAAACAGCCATAAAGCATGAAAATGCTAAATTTTTTGGTCATAACTCTCAAACATGTATCAAGTCTTATGGTCGTTGTAAATATCCCTACAAACCCCAAAACTATGGTTAATAGCTCATTAACATGGCCATAAAACACGAAAACGACGAGTTTTTGGTCATAAATCTCGAACATGTATCGGTCCTTATGGTCGTTGTAAATCGCCATTGAACCCCAAAACTATGGGTAATATCTCACAAAAACATCCATAAAGAGCGAAACCAACTTTTTTTTGGTCATGAATCTCAAGCATTTTGGGCAATAGCTCATGAAAATGGCCATAAAGCGCAAAACGGCGAGTTTTTGATCATAAATCTCAAACATGTATTGGGTCTTACGGTCGTTCTAAATCGCCCAAGAAGCCCAAAACTATGGGAAATAGCTCATGAAAACGGCCATAAAGCGCGAAAACGATGAGTTTTTGGTCATTACTCTCAAACATTGTATCGGGTTTACGCTCATTTTAAATCGCCTATAACCCCAAAACTATGGTTAATAGCTCATGAAATGGCCATAAAGCGCCAAAACAGTGAGTTTTTGGTCATAAATCTCAAACATATATTGGGTCTTACGGTCGTTGTAAATCACCCAAGAAGCCTAAAACTATGGGCAATAGCTCATGAAAATGGCCATAAAGCACGAAAACGATGAATTTTTTGTCATAACTCTGAAACATGTATCTAGTCTTACGGTCGTTTTAAATCTCCATAAAACCGAAAACTATGGGCAATACCTCATGAACATGGCCATAAAGCGCGAAAACGACGAGGTTTTGGTCATAAATCTCAAACATGTATTAGGTCTTACGGTCGTTGTAAATCGCCCTCGAATCCCAAAATTGTGGGTTATTGCTCATGAAAACGGACATAAAGAGCGAAAACGACAAGTTTTTGGTCATAACTCTCAAGCATTGTATCGGGTCTTATGCTTGTTGTAAATCGCCCTAGAACACCAAAACTATGGTCATTAGCTCATGAAAATGGCCATAAAGCGCAAAAAGGGCTAGTTTTTGGTCATAAATCTCAGACATGTTTTTGGTCTTACGGTCGTTGTAAATCGCCCAAGAAGCCCAAAACTATGGGAAATATCTCATGAAAACGGCCATAAAGAGCGAAAACGATGAGTTTTTGGTCATGACTCTCAAGCATTGTATCAGGTTTTACGCTCATTTTAAATCGCTCTATAACCCCAAAACTATGGTTAATAGCTCATGGAAATGGCCATAAAGCGCCAAAACAGCGAGTTTTTGGTCATAAATCTCAAACATATATTGGGTCTTACGGTCGTTGTAAATCGCCCAAGAAGCCTAAAACTATGGGCAATAGCTCATGAAAATGGCCATAAAGCGCGAAAACGATGAATTTTTTGTCATAACTCTGAAACATGTATCTAGTCTTACGGTCGTTTTAAATCTCCATAAAACCGAAAACTATGGGCAATACCTCATGAACATGGCCATAAAGCGAAAACGAGGTTTTGTTAATAATTCTCAAACATGTATTTGGTCTTACGTTCGTTGTAAATCGCCCTCGAATCCCAAAACTGTGGGTTATTGCTCATGAAAACGGACATAAAGAGCGAAAACGACAAGTTTTTGGTCATAACTCTCAAGCATTGTATCGGGTCTTATGCTTGTTGTAAATCGCCCTAGAACACCAAAACTATGGTCATTAGCTCATGAAAATTGCCATAAAGCGCAAAAAGGGCTAGTTTTTGGTCTTACGGTCGTTCTAAATCGCCCAAGAAGCCCAAAACTATGGGAAATATCTCATGAAAACGGCCATAAAGAGCGAAAACGATGAGTTTTTGGTCATGAATCTCAAGCATTGTATCAGGTTTTACGCTCATTTTAAATCGCTCTATAACCCCAAAACTATGGTTAATAGCTCATGGAAATGGCCATAAAGCGCCAAAACAGCGAGTTTTTGGTCATAAATCTCAAACATATATTGGGTCTTACGGTCGTTGTAAATCGCCCAAGAAGCCTAAAACTATGGGCAATAGCTCATGAAAATGGCCATAAAGCGTGAATACGATGAATTTTTTGTCATAACTCTGAAACATGTATCTAGTCTTACGGTCATTTTAAATCTCCATAAAACCGAAAACTATGGGCAATACCTCATGAACATGGCCATAAAGCGCGAAAACGACGAGGTTTTGGTCATAAATCTCAAACATGTATTAGGTCTTACGGTCGTTGTAAATCGCCCTCGAATCCCAAAATTGTGGGTTATTGCTCATGAAAACGGACATAAAGAGCGAAAACGACAAGTTTTTGGTCATAACTCTCAAGCATTGTATCGGGTCTTATGCTTGTTGTAAATCGCCCTAGAACACCAAAACTATGGTCATTAGCTCATGAAAATGGCCATAAAGCGCAAAAAGGGCTAGTTTTTGGTCATAAATCTCAGACATGTTTTTGGTCTTACGGTCGTTGTAAATCGCCCAAGAAGCCTAAAATTATGGGCAATAGCTCATGAAAACGGCCACAAAGAGCGAAAACGTGAATTTTTGGTCATAACTCTCAAACACGTATCAAGTCTTACGGTCATTGTAAATCTCCCTACAACCCCAAAACTATGGTTAATAGCTCATTAACATGGCCAAAAACACGAAAACGACGAGTTTTTGGTCATAAATCTCGAACATGTATCGGTTCTTATGGTCGTTGTAAATCGCCATCGAACCCCAAAACTGTGGGCAATAGCTCACAAAAACATCCATAATGGAAATGGCCATAAAGTGCAAAACGACGAGTTTTTGGTCATAAATCTCAAACATGTATTGGGTCTTACGGTCGTTCTAAATCGCCCAAGAAGCCCAAAACTATGGGAAATATCTCATGAAAACGGCCATAAAGAGCGAAAACGATGAGTTTTTGGTCATGACTCTCAAGCATTGTATCAGGTTTTACGCTCATTTTAAATCGCTCTATAACCCCAAAACTATGGTTAATAGCTCATGGAAATGGCCATAAAGCGCCAAAACAGCGAGTTTTTGGTCATAAATCTCAAACATATATTGGGTCTTACGGTCGTTGTAAATCGCCCAAGAAGCCTAAAACTATGGGCAATAGCTCATGAAAATGGCCATAAAGCGCGAAAACGATGAATTTTTTGTCATAACTCTGAAACATGTATCTAGTCTTACGGTCGTTTTAAATCTCCATAAAACCGAAAACTATGGGCAATACCTCATGAACATGGCCATAAAGCGCGAAAACGAGGTTTTGGTCATAAATCTCAAACATGTATTAGGTCTTACGGTCGTTGTAAATCGCCCTCGAATCCCAAAATTGTGGGTTATTGCTCATGAAAACGGACATAAAGAGCGAAAACGACAAGTTTTTGGTCATAACTCTCAAGCATTGTATCGGGTCTTATGCTTGTTGTAAATCGCCCTAGAACACCAAAACTATGGTCATTAGCTCATGAAAATGGCCATAAAGCGCAAAAAGGGCTAGTTTTTGGTCATAAATCTCAGACATGTTTTTGGTCTTACGGTCGTTGTAAATCGCCCAAGAAGCCCAAAACTATGGGAAATATCTCATGAAAACGGCCACAAAGAGCGAAAACGATGAGTTTTTGGTCATGACTCTCAAGCATTGTATCAGGTTTTACGCTCATTGTAAATATCCCTACAACCCCAAAACTATGGTTAATAGCTCATTAACATGGCCGAAAAACACGAAAACGATGAGTTTTTGGTCATGAATCTCGAACATGTATCGGTTCTGATGGTCGTTGTAAATCGCCCAAGAAGCCTAAAACTATGGGCAATAGCTCATGAAAATGGCCATAAAGCGCGAAAACGATGAATTTTTTGTCATAACTCTGAAACATGTATCTAGTCTTACATTGCTTAAATCTCCATACAACCGAAAATTATGGGCAATACCTCATGAACATGGCCATAAAGCGCGAAAACGACGAGGTTTTGGTCATAAATCTCAAACATGTATTAGGTCTTACGGTCGTTGTAAATCGCCCTCGAATCCCAAAAATGTGGGTTATTGCTCATGAAAACGGACATAAAGAGCGAAAACGACAAGTTTTTGGTCATAACTCTCAAGCATTGTATCGGGTGTTATGCTTGTTGTAAATCTCCCTAGAACACCAAAACTATGGTCATTAGCTCATGAAAATGGCCATAAAGCGCGAAAAGGGCTAGTTTTTGGTCTTACGGTCGTTGTAAATCGCCCAAGAAGCCCAAAACTATGGGAAATATCTCATGAAAACGGCCATAAAGAGCGAAAACGATGAGTTTTTGGTCATGACTCTCAAGCATTGTATCAGGTTTTACGCTCATTTTAAATCGCTCTATAACCCCAAAACTATGGTTAATAGCTCATGGAAATGGCCATAAAGCGCCAAAATAGCGAGTTTTTGGTCATAAATCTCAAACATATATTGGGTCTTACGGTCGTTGTAAATCACCCAAGAAGCCTAAAACTATGGGCAATAGCTCATGAAAATGGCCATAAAGCGTGAATACGATGAATTTTTTGTCATAACTCTGAAACATGTATCTAGTCTTACGGTCATTTTAAATCTCCATAAAACCGAAAACTATGGGCAATACCTCATGAACATGGCCATAAAGCGCGAAAACGACGAGGTTTTGGTCATAAATCTCAAACATGTATTAGGTCTTAACGGGGTAAATCACCCTCGAATCCCAAAACTGTGGGTTATTGCTCATGAAAACGGACATAAAGAGCGAAAACGACAAGTTTTTGGTCATAACTCTCAAGCATTGTATCGAGTCTTATGCTTGTCGTAAATCGCCCTAGAACCCCAAAACTATGGGTCATTAGCTCATGAAAATGGCCATAAAGCGCAAAAAGGGCAAGTTTTTGGTCATAAATCTCAAACATGTTTTTGGTCTTATGGTCATTGTAAATCGTCCAATAAGCCTAAAACTATGGGCAATAGCTCATGAAAACAACCATAAAGCATGAAAATGCTGAATTTTTGGTCATAACTCTCAAACATGTATCAAGTCTTATGGTCGTTGTAAATCTCCCTACAACCCCAAAACTATGGTTAATAGCTCATTAACATGGCCAAAAAGCGAAACGACGAAGTTTTTGATTAGAAATCTCAAACATGTATCGGGTCTTATGGTCGTTCTAAATCGCCCACGAAGCCCAAAACTATGGGAAATAGCTCATGAAAACGACCATAAAGCGGGAAAACGATGAGTTTTTGGTCATAAATCTCAAACATGTATTGGGTCTTACGGTCGTTCTAAATCGCCCAAGAAGCCCAAAACTATGGGAAATATCTCATGAAAACGGCCATAAAGAGCGAAAACGATGAGTTTTTGGTCATGAATCTCAAGCATTGTATCAGGTTTTACGCTCATTTTAAATCGCTCTATAACCCCAAAACTATGGTTAATAGCTCATGGAAATGGCCATAAAGCGCCAAAACAGCGAGTTTTTGGTCATAAATCTCAACCATTTATTGGGTCTTACGGTCGTTGTAAATCGCCCAAGAAGCCTAAAACTATGGGCAATAGCTCATGAAAATGGCCATAAAGCGCGAAAACGATGAATTTTTTGTCATAACTCTGAAACATGTATCTAGTCTTACGGTCGTTTTAAATCTCCATAAAACCGAAAACTATGGGCAATACCTCATGAACATGGCCATAAAGCGCGAAAACGACGAGGTTTTGGTCATAAATCTCAAACATGTATTAGGTCTTACGGTCGTTGTAAATCGCCCTCGAATCCCAAAACTGTGGGTTATTGCTCATGAAAACGGACATAAAGAGCGAAAACGACAAGTTTTTGGTCATAACTCTCAAGCATTGTATCGGGTCTTATGCTTGTTGTAAATCGCCCTAGAACACCAAAACTATGGTCATTAGCTCATGAAAATGGCCATAAAGCGCAAAAAGGGCTAGTTTTTGGTCATAAATCTCAGACATGTTTTTGGTCTTACGGTCGTTGTAAATCGCCCAAGAAGCCCAAAACTATGGGAAATATCTCATGAAAACGGCCATAAAGAGCGAAAACGATGAGTTTTTGGTCATGAATCTCAAGCATTGTATCAGGTTTTACGCTCATTTTAAATCTCCCTACAACCCCAAAACTATGGTTAATAGCTCATTAACATGGCCAAAAAACACGAGAACGACGAGTTTTTGGTCATAAATCTCAAACATATATTGGGTCTTACGGTCGTTGTAAATCGCCCAAGAAGCCTAAAACTATGGGCAATAGCTCATGAAAATGGCCATAAAGTGTGAAAACGATGATTTTTTTGTCATAACTCTGAAACATGTATCTAGTCTGACGGTCGTTTTAAATCTCCATAAAACCGAAAATTATGGGCAATACCTCATGCACATGGCCATAAAGCGCGAAAACGACGAGGTTTTGGTCATAAATCTCAAACATGTATTAGGTCTTACGGTCGTTGTAAATCGCCCTCGAATCCCAAAAATGTGGGTTATTGCTCATGAAAACGGACATAAAGAGCGAAGACGACAAGTTTTTGGTCATAACTCTCAAGCATTGTATCGGGTGTTATGCTTGTTGTAAATCTCCCTAGAACACCAAAACTATGGTAATTAGCTCATGAAAATGGCCATAAAAGCGCAATTAGTTTTTTGGTCTTACGGTCGTTGTAAATCGCCCAAGAAGCCCAAAACTATGGGAAATATCTCATGAAAACGGCCATAAAGAGCGAAAACGATGAGTTTTTGGTCATGAATCTCAAGCATTGTATCAGGTTTTACGCTCATTTTAAATCGCTCTATAACCCCAAAACTATGGTTAATAGCTCATGGAAATGGCCATCAAGCGCCAAAACAATGAGTTTTGGTCATAAATCTCAAACATATATTGGGTCTTACGGTCGTTGTAAATCACCCAAGAAGCCTAAAACTATGGGCAATAGCTCATGAAAATGGCCATAAAGCGTGAATACGATGAATTTTTTGTCATAACTCTGAAACATGTATCTAGTCTTACGGTCATTTTAAATCTCCATAAAACCGAAAACTATGGGCAATACCTCATGAACATGGCCATAAAGCGCGAAAACGACGAGGTTTTGGTCATAAATCTCAAACATGTATTAGGTCTTACTTGTTGTAAATCGCCCTCGAATCCCAAAACTGTGGGTTATTGCTCATGAAAACAGACATAAAGAGCGAAAACGACAAGTTTTTGGTCATAACTCTCAAGCATTGTATCGGGTCTTATGCTTGTTGTAAATCGCCCTAGAACACCAAAACTATGGTCATTAACTCATGAAAATGGCCATAAAGCGCAAAAAGGGCTAGTTTTTGGTCATAAATCTCAGACATGTTTTTGGTCTTACGATCGTTGTAAATCGCCCAAGAAGCCTAAAATTATGGGCAATAGCTCATGAAAACGGCCACAAAGAGCGAAAACGTGAATTTTTGGTCATAACTATCAAAGAAGTATAAAGTGTTACGGTCATTGTTAATCTCCTACAACCCCAAAACTATGGTTAATAGCTCATTAACATGGCCAAAACACGAAAACGACGAGTTTTTGGTCATAAATCTCAAACATGTATCGGTTCTTATGGTTGTAAATCGCCTAGAACCCCAAAACTATGGACAATAGCTCATGAAAATGGCCATAAAGCGCAAAACGATGAGTTTTTGGTCATAAATCTCAAACATGTATTGGTCTTACTACGTTCTAAATCGCCCAAGAAGCCCAAAACTATGGGAAATATCTCATGAAAACGGCCATAAAGAGCGAAAACGATGAGTTTTTGGTCATGAATCTCAAGCATTGTATCAGGTTTTACGCTCATTTTAAATCTCCCTACAACCCCAAAACTATGGTTAATAGCTCATTAACATGGCCAAAAAACACGAGAACGACGAGTTTTTGGTCATAAATCTCAAACATATATTGGGTCTTACGGTCGTTGTAAATCGCCCAAGAAGCCTAAAACTATGGGCAATAGCTCATGAAAATGGCCATAAAGCGCGAAAACGATGAATTTTTTGTCATAACTCTGAAACATGTATCTAGTCTTACGGTCGTTTTAAATCTCCATAAAACCGAAAACTATGGGCAATACCTCATGAACATGGCCATAAAGCGCGAAAACGACGAGGTTTTGGTCATAAATCTCAAACATGTATTAGGTCTTACGGTCGTTGTAAATCGCCCTCGAATCCCAAAATTGTGGGTTATTGCTCATGAAAACGGACATAAAGAGCGAAAACGACAAGTTTTTGGTCATAACTCTCAAGCATTGTATCGGGTCTTATGCTTGTTGTAAATCGCCCTAGAACACCAAAACTATGGTCATTAGCTCATGAAAATTGCCATAAAGGGCAAAAAGGGCTAGTTTTTGGTCATAAGTCTCAAACATGTTTTTGGTCTTACTTAAATCGCCAAGAAGCCCAAAACTATGGGAAATATCTCATGAAAACGGCCATAAAGAGCGAAAACGATGAGTTTTTGGTCATGAATCTCAAGCATTGTATCAGGTTTTACGCTCATTTTAAATCGCTCTATAACCCCAAAACTATGGTTAATAGCTCATGGAAATGGCCATAAAGCGCCAAAACAGCGAGTTTTTGGTCATAAATCTCAAACATATATTGGGTCTTACGGTCGTTGTAAATCGCCCAAGAAGCCTAAAACTATGGGCAATAGCTCATGAAAATGGCCATAAAGCGCGAAAACGATGAATTTTTTGTCATAACTCTGAAACATGTATCTAGTCTTACGGTCGTTTTAAATCTCCATAAAACCGAAAACTATGGGCAATACCTCATGAACATGGCCATAAAGCGCGAAAACGACGAGGTTTTGGTCATAAATCTCAAACATGTATTAGGTCTTACGGTCGTTGTAAATCGCCCTCGAATCCCAAAATTGTGGGTTATTGCTCATGAAAACGGACATAAAGAGCGAAAACGACAAGTTTTTGGTCATAACTCTCAAGCATTGTATCGGGTCTTATGCTTGTTGTAAATCGCCCTAGAACACCAAAACTATGGTCATTAGCTCATGAAAATTGCCATAAAGCGCAAAAAGGGCTAGTTTTTGGTCTTACGGTCGTTCTAAATCGCCCAAGAAGCCCAAAACTATGGGAAATATCTCATGAAAACGGCCATAAAGAGCGAAAACGATGAGTTTTTGGTCATGAATCTCAAGCATTGTATCAGGTTTTACGCTCATTTTAAATCGCTCTATAACCCCAAAACTATGGTTAATAGCTCATGGAAATGGCCATAAAGCGCCAAAACAGCGAGTTTTTGGTCATAAATCTCAAACATATATTGGGTCTTACGGTCGTTGTAAATCACCCAAGAAGCCTAAAACTATGGGCAATAGCTCATGAAAATGGCCATAAAGCGCGAAAACGATGAATTTTTTGTCATAACTCTGAAACATGTATCTAGTCTTACGGTCGTTTTAAATCTCCATAAAACCGAAAACTATGGGCAATACCTCATGAACATGGCCATAAAGCGCGAAAACGACGAGGTTTTGGTCATAAATCTCAAACATGTATTAGGTCTTACGGTCGTTGTAAATCGCCCTCGAATCCCAAAATTGTGGGTTATTGCTCATGAAAACGGACATAAAGAGCGAAAACGACAAGTTTTTGGTCATAACTCTCAAGCATTGTATCGGGTCTTATGCTTGTTGTAAATCGCCCTAGAACACCAAAACTATGGTCATTAGCTCATGAAAATGGCCATAAAGCGCAAAAAGGGCTAGTTTTTGGTCATAAATCTCAAACATGTTTTTGGTCTTATGGTCATTGCAAATCGTCCAATAAGCCTAAAACTATGGGCAATAGCTCATGAAAACAGCCATAAAGCATGAAAATGCTAAATTTTTGGTCATAACTCTCAAACACGTATCAAGTCTTACGGTCATTGTAAATCTCCCTACAACCCCAAAACTATGGTTAATAGCTCATTAACATGGCCAAAAAACACGAAAACGACGAGTTTTTGGTCATAAATCTCAAACATATATTGGGTCTTACGGTCGTTGTAAATCGCCCTCGAATCCCAAAACTGTGGGTTATAGCTCATGAAAGGGGCCATAAAGCGCAAAACGGCGAGTTTTGGTCATAAATCTCAAACATGTATTGGGTCTTACGGTCGTTCTAAATCGCCCAAGAATCCCAAAACTATGGGAAATAGCTCATTAAAACGGCCATAAATAGCGAATACGATTAGTTTTTGGTCATGAATATCAAGCATTGTATCAGGTTTTACGCACATTTTAAATCGCTCTATAACCCCAAAACTATGGTTAATAGCTCATGGAAATGGCCATAAAGCGCCAAAACAACGAGTTTTTGGTCATAAATCTCAAACATATATTGGGTCTTACGGTCGTTGTAAATCGCCCAAGAAGCCTAAAACTATGGGCAATAGCTCATGAAAATGGCCATAAAGCGCGAAAACGATGAATTTTTTGTCATAACTCTGAAACATGTATCTAGTCTTACGGTCGTTTTAAATCTCCATAAAACCGAAAACTATGGGCAATACCTCATGAACATGGCCATAAAGCGCGAAAACGACGAGGTTTTGGTCATAAATCTCAAACATGTATTAGGTCTTACTTGGTTGTAAATCGCCCTCGAATCCCAAAATTGTGGGTTATTGCTCATGAAAACGGACATAAAGAGCGAAAACGACAAGTTTTTGGTCATAACTCTCAAGCATTGTATCGGGTCTTATGCTTGTTGTAAATCGCCCTAGAACACCAAAACTATGGTCATTAGCTCATGAAAATGGCCATAAAGCTAAAAAGGGCTAGTTTTGGTCATAATCTCAAACATGTTTTGGTCTTACGGTCGTTGTAAATCGCCCAAGAAGCCCAAAACTATGGGAAATATCTCATGAAAACGGCCATAAAGAGCGAAAACGATGAGTTTTTGGTCATGAATCTCAAGCATTGTATCAGGTTTTACGCTCATTTTAAATCGCTCTATAACCCCAAAACTATGGTTAATAGCTCATGGAAATGGCCATAAAGCGCGAAAAGCGAAGTTTTTGGTCATAAATCTCAAACATATATTGGGTCTTACGGTCGTTGTAAATCGCCCAAGAAGCCTAAAACTATGGGCAATAGCTCATGAAAATGGCCATAAAGCGCGAAAACGATAATTTTTTTGTCATAACTCTGAAACATGTATCTAGTCTTACGGTCGTTTTAAATATCCAAAAAAACGAAAAAAATTGGCAAAAACTCAAGAACAAGGCCAAAAAGCGCGAAAAAGACGAGGTTTTGGTCATAAATCTCAAACATGTATTAGGTCTTACGGTCGTTGTAAATCGCCCTCGAATCCCAAAATTGTGGGTTATTGCTCATGAAAACGGACATAAAGAGCGAAAACGACAAGTTTTTGGTCATAACTCTCAAGCATTGTATCGGGTCTTATGCTTGTTGTAAATCGCCCTAGAACACCAAAACTATGGTCATTAGCTCATGAAAATTGCCATAAAGCGCAAAAGGGGCTAGTTTTTGGTCTTACGATCGTTGTAAATCGCCCAAGAAGCCCAAAACTATGGGAAATATCTCATGAAAACGGCCATAAAGAGCGAAAACGATGAGTTTTTGGTCATGAATCTCAAGCATTGTATCAGGTTTTACGCTCATTTTAAATCGCTCTATAACCCCAAAACTATGGTTAATAGCTCATGGAAATGGCCATAAAGCGCCAAAACAGCGAGTTTTTGGTCATAAATCTCAAACATATATTGGGTCTTACGGTCGTTGTAAATCGCCCAAGAAGCCTAAAACTATGGGCAATAGCTCATGAAAATGGCCATAAAGCGCGAAAACGATGAATTTTTTGTCATAACTCTGAAACATGTATCTAGTCTTACGGTCGTTTTAAATCTCCATAAAACCGAAAACTATGGGCAATACCTCATGAACATGGCCATAAAGCGCGAAAACGAGGAGGTTTTGGTCATAAATCTCAAACATGTATTACGTCTTACGGTCGTTGTAAATCGTCCTCGAATCCCAAAATTGTGGGTTATTGGTCATGAAAACGGACATAAAGAGCGAAAACGACAAGTTTTTGGTCATAACTCTCAAGCATTGTATCGGGTCTTATGCTTGTTGTAAATCGCCCTAGAACACCAAAACTATGGTCATTAGCTCATGAAAATGGCCATAAAGCGCAAAAAGGGCTAGTTTTTGGTCATCAATCTCAAACATGTTTTTGGTCTTACGATCATTGTAAATCACCTAAGAAGCCTAAAACTATGGGCAATAGCTCATGAAAATGGCCATAAAGCACGAGAACGCTGAATTTTTGGTCATAACTCTCAAACATCTATCAAGTCTTACGGTCGTTGTAAATGTCCCTACAACCCCAAAACTATGGTTAATAGCTCATTAACATGGCCATAAAACACGAAAACGACGAGTTTTTGGTCATAAATCTCAAACATATATTGGGTCTTACGGTCGTTGTAAATCACCCAAGAAGCCTAAAACTATGGGCAATACCTCATGAACATGGCCATAAAGCGCGAAAACGACGAGGTTTTGGTCATAAATCTCAAACATGTATTAGGTCTTACGGTCGTTGTAAATCGCCCAAGAAGCCCAAAACTATGGGAAATATCTCATGAAAACGGCCATAAAGAGCGAAAACGATGAGTTTTTGGTCATGAATCTCAAGCATTGTATCAGGTTTTACGCTCATTTTAAATCTCCCTACAACCCCAAAACTATGGTTAATAGCTCATGAAATGGCCATAAAGCGCCAAAGCAATGAGTTTTTGGTCATAAATCTCAAACATATATTGGGTCTTTCGGTCGTTGTAAATCCCCCAAGAAGCCTAAAACTATGGGCAATAGCTCATGAAAATGGCCATAAAGCGAAAACGATGAATTTTTGTCATAACTCTCAAACATGTATCTAGTCTTACTATTGCTTTAAATCACCATAAAACCGAAAACTATGGTCAATACCACATTAATATGGCCAAAAAGCGCGAAAACGACGAGGTTTTGGTCATAAATCTCAAACATGTATTAGGTCTTACGGTCGTTGTAAATCGCCCTCGAATCCCAAAATTGTGGGTTATTGCTCATGAAAACGGACATAAAGAGCGAAAACGACAAGTTTTTGGTCATAACTCTCAAGCATTGTATCGGGTCTTATGCTTGTTGTAAATCGCCCTAGAACACCAAAACTATGGTCATTAGCTCATGAAAATGGCCATAAAGCGCAAAAAGGGCTAGTTTTTGGTCATAAATCTCAGACATGTTTTTGGTCTTACGGTCGTTGTAAATCGCCCAAGAAGCCCAAAACTATGGGAAATATCTCATGAAAACGGCCACAAAGAGCGAAAACGATGAGTTTTTGGTCATGAATCACAAGCATTGTATCAGGTTTACGCTCATTTTAAATCTCTATAACCCCAAAACTATGGTTAATAGCTCATGGAAATGGCCATAAAGCGCCAAAATATGAAGTTTTGGTCATAAATCTCAAACATATATTGGGTCTTACGGTCGTTGTAAATCGCCCAAGAAGCCTAAAACTATGGGCAATAGCTCATGAAAATGGCCATAAAGCGCGAAAACGATGAATTTTTTGTCATAACTCTGAAACATGTATCTAGTCTTACGGTCGTTTTAAATCTCCATAAAACCGAAAACTATGGGCAATACCTCATGAACATGGCCATAAAGCGCGAAAACGACGAGGTTTTGGTCATAAATCTCAAACATGTATTAGGTCTTACGGTCGTTGTAAATCGCCCTCGAATCCCAAAATTATGGGTTATTGCTCATGAAAACGGACATAATGAGCGAAAACGACAAGTTTTTGGTCATAACTCTCAAGCATTGTATCGGGTCTTATGCTTGTTGTAAATCGCCCTAGAACACCAAAACTATGGTCATTAGCTCATGAAAATTGCCATAAAGCGCAAAAAGGGCTAGTTTTTGGTCTTACGGTCGTTCTAAATCGCCCAAGAAGCCCAAAACTATGGGAAATATCTCATGAAAACGGCCATAAAGAGCGAAAACGATGAGTTTTTGGTCATGAATCTCAAGCATTGTATCAGGTTTTACGCTCATTTTAAATCGCTCTATAACCCCAAAACTATGGTTAATAGCTCATGGAAATGGCCATAAAGCGCCAAAACGGCGAGTTTTTGGTCATAAATCTCAAACATATATTGGGTCTTACGGTCGTTGTAAATCGCCCAAGAAGCCTAAAACTATGGGCAATAGCTCATGAAAATGGCCATAAAGCACGAAAACGATGAATTTTTTGTCATAACTCTGAAACATGTTTGTAGTATTACGGTGTTTTTAAATCTCCATAAAACCGAAAACTATGGGCAATACCTCATGAACATGGCCATAAAGCGCGAAAACGAGGAGGTTTTGGTCATAAATCTCAAACATGTATTACGTCTTACGGTCGTTGTAAATCGCCCTCGAATCCCAAAATTGTGGGTTATTGCTCATGAAAACGGCCATAAAGAGCGAAAACGATGAGTTTTTGGTCATGAATCTCAAGCATTGTATCAGGTTTTACGCTCATTTTAAATCGCACTATAACACCAAAACTATGGTAAATAGCTCATGGAAATTGCCATAAAGCTCAAAAAGGGCTAGTTTTTGGTCTTACGGTCGTTCTAAATCGCCCAAGAAGCCCAAAACTCTGGGAAATATCTCATGAAAACGGCCATAAAGAGCGAATACGATGAGTTTTTGGTCATGAATCTCAAGCATTGTATCAGGTTTTACGCTCATTTTAAATCTCCCTACAACCCCAAAACTATGGTTAATAGCTCATTAACATGGCCAAAAAACACGAGAACGACGAGTTTTTGGTCATAAATCTCAAACATATATTGGGTCTTACGGTCGTTGTAAATCGCCCAAGAAGCCTAAAACTATGGGCAATAGCTCATGAAAATGGCCATAAAGCGCGAAAACGATGAATTTTTTGTCATAACTCTGAAACATGTATCTAGTCTTACGGTCGTTTTAAATCTCCATAAAACCGAAAACTATGGGCAATACCTCATGAACATGGCCATAAAGCGCGAAAACGACGAGGTTTTGGTCATAAATCTCAAACATGTATTAGGTCTTACGGTCGTTGTAAATCGCCCTCGAATCCCAAAATTGTGGGTTATTGCTCATGAAAACGGACATAAAGAGCGAAAACGACAAGTTTTTGGTCATAACTCTCAAGCATTGTATCGGGTCTTATGCTTGTTGTAAATCGCCCTAGAACACCAAAACTATGGTCATTAGCTCATGAAAATGGCCATAAAGCGCAAAAAGGGCTAGTTTTTGGTCATAAATCTCAGACATGTTTTTGGTCTTACTTGTCATGTAAATCACCCAATAAGCCTAAAACTATGGGCAATAGCTCATGAAAATGGCCATAAAGCGCGGAAACGCTGAATTTTTTGTCATAACTCTCAAACAGGTATCAAGTCTTACGGTCATTGTAAATCTTCCTACAACCCCAAAACTATGGTTAATAGCTCATTAACATGGCCATCAAACACGTTCCCAACGAGTTTTTGGTCATAAATATCAAACATGTATCGGTTCTTATGGTCGTTGTAAATCGCCCAAGAAGCCTAAAACTGTGGGCAATAGCTCACAAAAACATCCATAAAGAGCGAAAACAACGATTTTTTGGTCTGACTCTCAAGCATTGTGGGCAATAGCTTATGAAAATGGCCATAAAGCGCAAAACGACGAGTTTTTGGTCATAAATCTCAAACATGTATTGGGTCTTACGGTCGTTCTAAATCGCCCAAGAAGCCCAAAACTATGGGAAATATCTCATGAAAACGGCCATAAAGAGCGAAAACGATGAGTTTTTGGTCATGAATCTCAAGCATTGTATCAGGTTTTACGCTCATTTTAAATCGCTCTATAACCCCAAAACTATGGTTAATAGCTCATGGAAATGGCCATAAAGCGCCAAAACAGCGAGTTTTTGGTCATAAATCTCAAACATATATTGGGTCTTACGGTCGTTGTAAATCACCCAAGAAGCCTAAAACTATGGGCAATAGCTCATGAAAATGGCCATAAAGCGCGAAAACGATGAATTTTTTGTCATAACTCTGAAACATGTATCTAGTCTTACGGTCGTGTTAAATATTCATAAAACCCAAAACGATGGGCAATACCTCATGAACATGGCCATAAAGCGCGAAAACGACGAGGTTTTGGTCATAAATCTCAAACATGTATTACGTCTTACGGTCGTTGTAAATCTCCCTCGAATCCCAAAACTGTGGGTTATTGCTCATGAAAACGGACATAAAGAGCGAAAACGACAAGTTTTTGGTCATAACTCTCAAGCATTGTATCGGGTCTTATGCTTGTTGTAAATCGCCCTAGAACACCAAAACTATGGTCATTAGCTCATGAAAATGGCCATAAAGCGCAAAAAGGGCTAGTTTTTGGTCATAAATCTCAGACATGTTTTTGGTCTTACGGTCGTTGTAAATCGCCCAAGAAGCCTAAAATTATGGGCAATAGCTCATGAAAACGGCCACAAAGAGCGAAAACGTGAATTTTTGGTCATAACTCTCAAACACGTATCAAGTCTTACGGTCATTGTAAATCTCCCTACAACCCCAAAACTATGGTTAATAGCTCATTAACATGGCCAAAAAACACGAGAACGACGAGTTTTTGGTCATAAATCTCAAACATATATTGGGTCTTACGGTCGTTGTAAATCGCCATCGAACCCCAAAACTGTGGGCAATAGCTCACAAAAACATCCATAAAGAGCGAAAACAACGATTTTTTGGTCTGACTCTCAAGCATTGTGGGCAATAGCTTATGAAAATGGCCATAAAGTGCAAAACAACGAGTTTTTGGTCATAAATCTCAAACATGTATTGGGTCTTACGGTCTTTCTAAATCGCCCAAGAAGCCCAAAACTATGGGAAATATCTCATGAAAACGGCCATAAAGAGCGAAAACGATGAGTTTTTGGTCATGACTCTCAAGCATTGTATCAGGTTTTACGCTCATTTTAAATCGCTCTATAACCCCAAAACTATGGTTAATAGCTCATGGAAATGGCCATAAAGCGCCAAAACAGCGAGTTTTTGGTCATAAATCTCAAACATATATTGGGTCTTACGGTCGTTGTAAATCGCCCAAGAAGCCTAAAACTATGGGCAATAGCTCATGAAAATGGCCATAAAGCACGAAAACGATGAATTTTTGTCATAACTCTCAAACATGTATCTAGTCTTACGGTCATTTTACATCTCCATAAAACCGAAAACTATGGGCAATACCTCATGAACATGGCCATAAAGCGCGAAAACGACGAGGTTTTGGTCATAAATCTCAAACATGTATTAGGTCTTACGGTCGTTGTAAATCGCCCTCGAATCCCAAAATTGTGGGTTATTGCTCATGAAAACGGACATAAAGAGCGAAAACGACAAGTTTTTGGTCATAACTCTCAAGCATTGTATCGGGTCTTATGCTTGTTGTAAATCGCCCTAGAACACCAAAACTATGGTCATTAGCTCATGAAAATGGCCATAAAGCGCAAAAAGGGCTAGTTTTTGGTCATAAATCTCATATATGTTTTTGGTCTTACGGTCGTTGTAAATCGCCCAGGAAGCCCAAAACTATGGGAAATATCTCATGAAAACAGCCATAAAGAGCGAAAACGATGTGTTTTTGGTCATGACTCTCAAGCATTGTATCAGGTTTTACGCTCATTTTAAATCGCTTCTATAACCCCAAAACTATGGTTAATAGCTCATTAAATGGCCATAAAGCGCCAAAACAATGAGTTTTTGGTCATAAATCTCAAACATATATTGGTTTCATCAGAGTGACCTCGGATCGGTAAGGATCCTAAGTCCCTGCGATTAACATGCTAGTCCCTGGATCAATAGCTAGCACTCACAGTCGATGAAATATCATGTAAAACACAAGTCTTTATTACATAAATCGAACAATCCAGAGTTCACTTTATTTCAACAGAAGCGATATAAATACAACTTGGAGT
Source organism: Avena insularis (assembly GCA_023614405.1). NCBI lineage: Eukaryota > Viridiplantae > Streptophyta > Magnoliopsida > Poales > Poaceae > Avena > Avena insularis. Next base: position 73,454,970 of record CM042690.1, read on the forward strand.
CCCATCAATGCCACAGGCTGGTTGAGTGAAGACCCGCGATCCTAGCGCACCTTTCAATGACCTCCGAAATTCTGCACATGAAACGTGCAGCCAACAAGTTGGGTCAATACTTTGAATGTATTGGCAAATTACACCAAGGAGAGAAAAGGTATCTCTACATGCAAGGCTGGTCTAGGCAGAGTTCATTTGCTCAAAGCTAGTTTTCTTAAGTAGAGAGAAGAAGAGAGGATTATCCTACTTTGTAAACATTTGCTTAGATAAAATAAGGTCGAGTGGCACACGAGGATATTACGCACCAAGTGTCCAAACAACCAAACACTTGGATATTACGCAAGCGCCACTTGGATATTACACACCAAGTTCTAAATTCCCACCCATTAGCGATATTACACACGCCATGGGGTTTCAAAACTTTGTTTTAGAAAAGAGAGAGGAAGATCCTTGAGGCTCCATCCTTCAGACGCTCATTGTTGTTACATCAAGTGAACACGGCTGATCGATCGATTGCAATACTCCCGAGAGTTTGTGCACTTTACCCACAATCGACGATCAAGTCCTTTTATAGACAAGACCATGGCGAGCTTTCCTTAGTAGCCCTCTACCTTCCGGATCGAACCGTACAAGAATCCTCCAAATGTTGGTACCTGTGTGAGGTTTCCACTAAGTACTAGGCCAAGACAGAGCCCATAATGTATTGTGGTCAGACCGAAGCTTCAATTCTCAAACATGGCGGACTTCTTTGATTCTGGTAGCCCTCTACCAAAATCACACTCGTTGACCCGACAACCATTCTGCCCAGAAGAAAACTTAGTTTTATTTTGAAGTGGATTTGAGAAGAAAAGTTTGCTCAAGAGAGCCTTTATACTTAGAAAAATTCATTGTCTTTCAAACCCCCAACTGCTTTTGTATATATAGCATAGCAAGCAATACTTAGCAAAAACAGGGTAACCTATTAGGATGGAAATCCTAAGTATAGAGCTACTCATGGCATACTACTTAAATCATCGCACTTGCAAAATAATACTAAGGAAAATTCTACTAGAATATCCTACCCATGCATACCATAATTTTGAAGATCACATGCATAGAATCAAAACTGGACAAAATTATGAACAAGTGGTGTAACTTGCCTTATGTTGATAATATGGGTGTTAGATTGTATTCAGAGTAATCGCACTCCTAACAATCTAATACGAGGACAAGGTAGTTCCAATCAAAACAATTGCAAACATAGCAAACACAACAAGGATGATCAAAAACATGCATGATGGTTTAATAATTCATAATGGTTGTAATTAGTTCTCTGAACAATACTACAACACATGATGCATGCAGGAGATCATTTAATGCAATAGGATATCTATTATTAATACTTGATTGCCAAACTAGGGGTTTTAATAGTTCTGTTGAAACTTCTGTACTAATTGCCGTATTAAATTCGTATCTAAAGTGTACTGGACAAAGGGCATTAATACGAACCAGTAGCAATTGGATTCAACTTAATCGGAGTTATAAATCTTTGCTTATGATTTAAATAGTGTTTAATGGAGTTTAAATCATTTAAACAATTTCTGTTGTCGAAAATTCAAACTAAATACATATCTGTAATCCATATGATAATGTGATTCCAGAGACATATTATTCATATTTTTCTGAGTTATAAATTATTTACTATGAATTTAATACTCTAAAAGTCCATGAAAACTATTTAAATCACTACAGCAATTTTACAGTGCAAAATTTGGATCTTACATCATATTAATGTTTTATATGAAATTATGAATCCATAGACACTTTATTTGTATTTTTAGGATCTACAGATAATTTACTATGATTTATTATGTCTAAAAAGCTCATTAAACCATTTAATTTATTACAGTAAATATGTACTGTAAAAGCTATATCTAATCTCGTATTATTGTTCTTTACAATTTTATGAATCCAACCATATATTATTTATAATTTTTGGACATGTATTCAATTTTATATGAATTGTACAAGATTGGACATAATTCTGGCTATTTTAAATGTTAAAATCAAATAACTCGCGCTGACTGGGCTCTGACCTGCTGACGAAGCGATGACGCAGCACGCTGACGAGGCGTGTGCCACGCGGCGCAATCCTAGTGGACGATACCTCTTCGTGGCTGGGTCTAATCTAGACCACCAGATGGGAATCCGATGGTCCTGGATCGAAGCTCCCTGGGACTCACCGGAGATGACGTCACCGGCGGCGGAGCGTCTCGGAGGTAATGGCTAGCGGCGATTCTGGCGGTCTCTGGAGACGGAGGGGTAGACTACGGGGTGAGGCGCGTCCTGTACAACCCGATGGCATGCTCTGTGTCGGTGTTCGCTTCCTGGAGCAGCGATGGGAGGCGGCTGGAGGCGGTGGCCATGGTGCTTCTCCGGCGAGCAATTCGAGGGTGGTTCAGCGATCTGCGCAAGGAGAAAGTTGCATGAGGAGACGCGGTTGAGTATGGGGAAGAGAATAGGAGGAACACCAGGGAGAGGGGCGACGGAATTCGTCGGGCTCGAGCTTGACCTGCAGCTTGTCCTCAACAATGGCGGCGGCGAGATCCGAATCGGTCGGGCTAGGTTTCCATTGTTTTTGAAAGGGAAAAAGACTTCCAGGGAATTTATATGCGGGTGGATTTCGGGCAGAGGGGGCGTAGAGCGACACGGAATCAGCGAGGAACCCGCGAGATTCGGATCGATCGGGTGTTCTTCCCGTCCACGGCAAGAGGAAGGAGATGACCGCGCGGGGCCCGCATGGCAGTGAGAGGGGGAGGGGAACGCGGGCTGTGGCTGGGCTTGCGATGGGCCTTTAGCGGGTTGTTGCTTGTCATTCTGCCATGGTAGGGAAGCGGAGGTCGGCTTCATGCCATGGGCAAAGATGCTGGTGGCTGGGCAGTCTCTCATGGTAGGGTTTAGTTAGGTTTTTTTTTCTTATTTCTTTTCCTTTTTCTATTTTAGTATTTCTTTTATAACTTTTTCATACTAAGTCCAAATGAGCTAAAATTTGTTTCTAAAATTTTGTGATTTTCAGTATATCATTTTAGGACCATTTTTTGTATCCTTTTATTGAGTTCGATTATATTGTATTTATAAAATCCATATTTATTCCTTATAGGAATATTTGCAAAACTTATTAGGATTAGAATTTTTTTTTTTGATTCTTACAAAATTTGCATAGATGCAATGTAATGGACATGAATGATATGTAAAAACAATTTTTTTGTCCCAATTTCTAAAATCTTGGGATGTGACACTTACGGTCGTTGTAAATCGCCCAAGAAGCCTAAAACTATGGGCAATAGCTCATGAAAATGGCCATAAAGCGCGAAAACGATGAATTTTTTGTCATAACTCTGAAACATGTATCTAGTCTTACGGTCGTTTTAAATCTCCATAAAACCGAAAACTATGGGCAATACCTCATGAACATGGCCATAAAGCGCGAAAACGACGAGGTTTTCGTCATAAATCTCAAACATGTATTAGGTCTTACGGTCATTGTAAATCGCCCTCGAATCCCAAAACTGTGGGTTATTGCTCATGAAAACAGACATACATTGCGAAAACGACAAGTTTTTGGTCATAACTCTCAAGCATTGTATCTGGTCTTATGCTTGTTGTAAATCGCCCTAGAACACCAAAACTATGGTCATTAGCTCATGAAAATGGCCATAAAGCGCAACCAGGGCTAGTTTTTGGTCTTACGGTCGTTCTAAATCGCCCAAGAAGCCCAAAACTATGGGAAATATCTCATGAAAACGGCCATAAAGAGCGAAAACGATGAGTTTTTGGTCATGAATCTTAAGCATTGTATCAGGTTTTACGCTCATTTTAAATCGCTCTATAACCCCAAAACGATGGTTAATAGCTCATGGAAATGGCCATAAAGCGCCAAAACAGCGAGTTTTTGGTCATAAATCTCAAACATATATTGGGTCTTACGGTCGTTGTAAATTGCCCAAGAGGCCTAAAACTATGGGCAATAGCTCATGAAAATGGCCATAAAGCTTAAAACGATGAATTTTTTGTCATAACTCTCAAACATGTATCTAGTCTTACTGCGTTTAAATCTCCATAAAACCGAAAACTATGGGCAATACCTCATGAACATGGCCATAAAGCGAAAACGAGGGTTTTGGTCATAAATCTCAAACATGTATTACGTCTTACTTGGTTGTAAATCGCCCTCGAATCCCAAAACTGTGGGTTATTGCTCATGAAAACTGACATAAAGAGCGAACACGACAAGTTTTTGGTCATAACTCTCAAGCATTGTATCGGGTCTTATGCTCGTTGTAAATCGCCCTAGAACCCCAAAACTATGGCCATTAGCTCATGAAAATGGACGTAAAGCGCAAAAAGGGCGAGTTTTTGGTCATAAATCTCGACATGTTTTTGGTCTTATTTGTTGTAAATCGCCAAGAAGCCTAAAATTATGGGCAATAGCTCATGAAAACGGCCACAAAGAGCGAAAACGTGAATTTTTGGTCATAACTCGAAACACGATCAAGTCTTACGGTCATTGTAAATCTTCCTACAACCCCAAAACTATGGTTAATAGCTCATGGACATGGCCAAAAAACACGAGAACGACGAGTTTTTGGTCATAAATCTCGAACATGTATCGGTTCTTATGGTCTTTGTAAATCTCCATCGAACCCAAAAGCTGGGCAATAGCTCACAAAAACATCCATAAAGAGCGAAACAACGATTTTTGGTCCGACTCTCAAGCATCAGGCAATAGCTTATGAAAATGGCCATAAAGCGCAAAAGCAAGTTTTTGGTCATAAATCTCAAACATGTATTGGGTCTTACTACGTTTCTAAATCGCCCAAGAAGCCCAAAACTATGGGAAATATCTCATGAAAACGGCCATAAAGAGCGAAAACGATGAGTTTTTGGTCATGACTCTCAAGCATTGTATCAGGTTTAACGCTCATTTTAAATCGCTCTATAACCCCAAAACTATGGTTAATAGCTCATGGAAATGGCCATAAAGCGCCAAAACAGCGAGTTTTTGGTCATAAATCTCAAACATATATTGGGTCTTACGGTCGTTGTAAATCACCCAAGAAGCCTAAAACTATGGGCAATAGCTCATGAAAATGGCCATAAATTGCGAATACGATGAATTTTTTGTCATAACTCTGAAACATGTATCTAGTCTTACGATTGTTTTAAATCTCCATAAAACCGAAAACTATGGGCAATACCTCATGAACATGGCCATAAAGCGCGAAAACGACGAGGTTTTGGTCATAAATCTCAAACATGTATTAGGTCTTACGGTCGTTGTAAATCGCCCTCGAATCCCAAAACTGTGGGTTATTGCTCATGAAAACAGACATAAAGAGCGAAAACGACAAGTTTTTGCTCATAACTCTCAAGCATTGTATCGGATCTTATGCTTGTTGTAAATCGCCCTAGAACACCAAAACTATGGTCATTAGCTCATGAAAATGGACATAAAGCGCAAAAAGGGCTAGTTTTTGGTCATAAATCTCAGACATGTTTTTGGTCTTACGGTGGTTGTAAATCGCCCAAGAAGCCTAAAATTATGGGGAATAGCTCTTGAAAACGGCCACAAAGAGCGAAAACGTGAATTTTTGGTCATAACTCTCAAACACGTATCAAGTCTTACGGTCATTGTAAATCTCCCTACAACCCCAAAACTATGGTTAATAGCTCATTAACATGGCCAAAAAACACGAAAACGACGAGTTTTTGGTCATAAATCTCGAACATGTATCGGTTCTTATGGTCGTTCTAAATCGCCATCGAACCCCAAAACTGTGGGCAATAGCTCACAAAAACATCCATAAAGAGCGAAAACAACGATTTTTTGGTCTGACTCTCAAGCATCAGGGCAATAGCTTATGAAAATGGCCATAAAGTGCAAAACGAAGTTTTGGTCATAAATCTCAAACATGTATTGGGTCTTACTACGTTCTAAATCGCCCAAGAAGCCCAAAACTATGGGAAATATCTCATGAAAACGGCCATAAAGAGCGAAAACGATGAGTTTTTGGTCATGACTCTCAAGAATTGTATCAGGTTTTACGCTCATTTTAAATCGCTCTATAACCCCAAAACTATGGTTAATAGCTCATGGAAATGGCCATAAAGCGCCAAAACAGCGAGTTTTTGGTCATAAATCTCAAACATATATTGGGTCTTACGATCGTTGTAAATCGCCCAAGAAGCCTAAAACTATGGGCAATAGCTCATGAAAATGGCCATAAAGCGCGAAAACGATGAATTTTTTGTCATAACTCTCAAACATGTATCTAGTCTTACGGTCGTTTTAAATCTCCATAAAATCGAAAAGTATGGGCAATACCTCATGAACATGGCCATAAAGTGCGAAAACGACGAGGTTTTGGTCATAAATCTCAAACATGTATTAGGTCTTACGGTCGTTGTAAATCGCCCTCGAATCCCAAAACTGTGGGTTATTGCTCATGAAAACGGACATAAAGTGCAAAAACGACAAGTTTTTGGTCATAACTCTCAAGCATTGTATCGGGTCTTATGCTTGTTGTAAATCGCCCTAGAACACTAAAACTATGGTCATTAGCTCATGAAAATGGCCATAAAGCGCAAAAAGGGCTAGTTTTTGGTCATAAATCTCAGATATGTTTTTGGTCTTACGGTGGTTGTAAATCGCCCAGGAAGCCCAAAACTATGGGAAATATCTCATGAAAACAGCCATAAAGAGCGAAAACGATGTGTTTTTGGTCATGAATCTCAAGCATTGTATCAGGTTTTACGCTCATTTTAAATCGCTCTATAACCCCAAAACTATGGTTAATAGCTCATGGAAATGGCCATAAAGCGCCAAAACAGCGAGTTTTTGGTCATAAATCTCAAACATATATTGGGTTTTACTGTAGTGACCTCGGATCGGTAAGGATCCTAAGTCCCTGCGATTAACATGCTAGTCCCTGGATCAATAGCTAGCACTCACAGTCGATGAAATATCATGTAAAACACAAGTCTTTATTACATAAATCGAACAATCCAGAGTTCACTTTATTTCAACAGAAGCGATATAAATACAACTTGGAGTCCCATCAATGCCACAGGCTGGTTGAGTGAAGACCCGCGATCCTAGCGCACCTTTCAATGACCTCCAAAATTCTGCACATGAAACGTGCAGCCAACAAGTTGGGTCAATACTTTGAATGTATTGGCAAATTACACCAAGGAGAGAAAAGGTATCTCTACATGCAAGGCTGGTATAGGCTGTAGAGTTCATTTGCTCAAAGCTAGTTTTCTTAAGTAGAGAGAAGAAGAGAGGATTATCCTACTTTGTAAACATTAGCTTAGATAAAATAAGGTCGAGTGGCACACGAGGATATTACGCACCAAGTGTCCAAACAACCAAACACTTGGATATTACGCACCAAGCGTCACTTGGATATTACACACCAAGTTCCCAAATTCCCACCCATTAGCGATATTACACACGCCATGGGGTTTCAAAACTTTGTTTTAGAAAAGAGAGAGGAAGATCCTTCAGAGGCTCCATCCTTCAGACGCTCATTGTTGTTCATTATCAGTGAACACACCGATCGATCAGATTGCAATACTCCCAAGAGTTTGTGCACTTTACCCACAATCGACGATCAAGTCCTTTTATAGACAAGACCATGGCGAGGCTTTCCCTTAGTAGCCCCTCTACCTTCCGGATCGAACCGTGCCAAGAATCCTCCAAATGTTGGTACCTAGGTGAGGTTTCCCACTAAGTACTAGGCCAAGACAGAGCCCATAATGTATTGTGGTTGCACTGGAAGCTTCTGAATTCTGAAACATGGCAGACTTCTTTGATTCCTGGGCGGCCGTCCTCTACCAAAATCACACTCGTTGACCCGACAACCATTCTGCCCAGAAGAAAACTTAGTTTTATTTTGAAGTGGATTTGAGAAGAAAAGTTTGCTCAAGAGAGCCTTTATACTTAGAAAAATTCATTGTCTTTCAAACCCCCCAACGGTACTTTGTATATATAGCATAGCAAGCAATACTTAGCAAAAACAGGGGTAACCTATTAGGATGGAAATCCTAAGTATAGAGCTACTCATGGCATACTACGAAATCATCGCACTTGCAAAATAATACTAAGGAAAAATTCTACTAGAATATCCTACCCATGCATACTACAGAATTTTGAAGATCACATGCATAGAATCAAAACTGGGACAAAATTATGAACAAGTGGTGTAACTTGCCTTATGTTGATAATATGGGTGTTAGATTGTATTTCTCCGTAGCAATCGCACTCTCCGAACAATCTAATACGAGGACAAGGTAGTTCCAATCAAAACAATTGCAAACATAGCAAACACAACAAGGATGATCAAAAACATGCATGATGGTTTAATAATTCATAATGGTTGTAATTAGTTCTCTGAACAATACTACAACACATGATGCATGCAGGAGATCATTTAATGCAATAGGATATCTATTATTAATACTTGATTGCCAAACTAGGGGTTTTAATAGTTCTGTTGAAACTTCTGTACTAATTGCCGTATTAAATTCGTATCTAAAGTGTACTGGACAAAGGGCATTAATACGAACCAGTAGCAATTAGATTCAACTTAATCGGATTTATAAATCTTTTCTTATGATTTAAATAGTGTTTAATGGAGTTTAAATCATTTAAACAATTTCTGTTGTCGAAAATTCAAACTAAATACATATCTGTAATCCATATGATAATGTGATTCCAGAGACATATTATTCATATTTTTCTGAGTTATAAATTATTTACTATGAATTTAATACTCTAAAAGTCCATTAAAACTATTTAAATCACTACAGCAATTTTACAGTGCAAAATTTGGATCTTACATCATATTAATGTTTTATATGAAATTATGAATCCATAGACACTTTATTTGTATTTTTAGGATCTACAGATAATTTACTATGATTTATTATGTCTAAAAAGCTCATTAAACCATTTAATTTATTACAGTAAATATGTACTGTAAAAGCTATATCTAATCTCGTATTATTGTTCTACACAATTTTATGAATCCAACCATATATTATTTATAATTTTTGGACATGTATTCAATTTTATATGAATTGTACAAGATTGGACATAATTCTGGCTATTTTAAATGTTAAAATCAAATAACTTCATATTGGCCGACCTGCTTGTCCGAAGCGATGACGCAGCACGCTGACGAGGCGTGTGCCACGCGGCGCGATCCTAGTGGACGATACCTCTTCGTGGCTGGGTCTAATCTAGACCACCAGATGGGAATCCGATGGTCCTGGATCGAAGCTCCCTGGGACTCACCGGAGATGACGTCACCGGCGGCGGAGCGTCTCGGAGGTAATGGCTAGCGGCGATTCTGGCGGTCTCTGGAGACGGAGGGGTAGACTACGGGGTGAGGCGCGTCCTGTACAACCCGATGGCGTGCTCTGTGTCGGTGTTCGCTTCCTGGAGCAGCGATGGGAGGCGGCTGGAGGCGGTGGCCATGGTGCTTCTCCGGCGAGCAATTCGAGGGTGGTTCGGCGATCTGCGCAAGGGGAAAGTTGCATGAGGAGACGCGGTTGAGTATGGGGAAGAGAATAGGAGGAACACCAGGGAGAGGGGCGACGGAATTCGTCGGGCTCGAGCTTGACCTGCAGCTTGTCCTCAACAATGGCGGCGGCGAGATCCGAATCGGGTCGGGGCTAGGGTTTCCGCTGTGTTTTTGAAAGGGGAAAAAGACTTCGGGCTAGGGAATTTATATGCGGGTGGATTTCGGGCAGAGGGGGCGTAGAGCGACACGGAATCGGCGAGGAACCCGCGAGATTCGGATCGATCGGGTGTTCTTCCCGTCCACGGCAGGAGGAAGGAGATGACCGCGCGGGGCCCGCATGGCAGTGAGAGGGGGAGGGGAACGCGGGCTGTGGCTGGGCTTGCGATGGGCCTTTAGCGGGTTGTTGCTTGCTGCTGCTGCGCGGTAGGGAAGCGGAGGCTGGCTCGCGCGCGGGCAGTAGCTCGGCTGGTGGGCTGGGCCGGTCTCTCTCGCGGGTAGGGTTTAGTTAGGTTTTTTTTCTTATTTCTTTTCCTTTTTCTATTTTAGTATTTCTTTTATAACTTTTTCATACTAAGTCCAAATGAGCTAAAATTTGTTTCTAAAATTTTGTGATTTTCAGTATATCATTTTAGGACCATTTTTTGTATCCTTTTATTGAGTTCGATTATATTGTATTTATAAAATCCATATTTATTCCTTATAGGAATATTTGCAAAACTTATTAGGATTAGAATTTTTTTTTTTGATTCTTACAAAATTTGCATAGATGCAATGTAATGGACATGAATGATATGTAAAAACAATTTTTTTGTCCCAATTTCTAAAATCTTGGGATGTGACACTTACGGTCGTTGTAAATCGCCCAAGAAGCCTAAAACTATGGGCAATAGCTCATGAAAATGGCCATAAAGCGCGAAAACGATGAATTTTTTGTCATAACTCTGAAACATGTATCTAGTCTTACGGTCGTTTTAAATCTCCATAAAACCGAAAACTATGGGCAATACCTCATGAACATGGCCATAAAGCGCGAAAACGACGAGGTTTTGGTCATAAATCTCAAACATGTATTAGGTCTTACGGTCATTGAAAATCGCCCTCGAATCCCAAAACTGTGGGTTATTGCTCATGAAAACAGACATACATTGCGAAAACGACAAGTTTTTGGTCATAACTCTCAAGCATTGTATCTGGTCTTATGCTTGTTGTAAATCGCCCTAGAACACCAAAACTATGGTCATTAGCTCATGAAAATGGCCATAAAGCGCAAAAAGGGCTAGTTTTTGGTCTTACGGTCGTTCTAAATCGCCCAAGAAGCCCAAAACTATGGGAAATATCTCATGAAAACGGCCATAAAGAGCGAAAACGATGAGTTTTTGGTCATGAATCTTAAGCATTGTATCAGGTTTTACGCTCATTTTAAATCGCTCTATAACCCCAAAACGATGGTTAATAGCTCATGGAAATGGCCATAAAGCGCCAAAACAGCGAGTTTTTGGTCATAAATCTCAAACATATATTGGGTCTTACGGTCGTTGTAAATTGCCCAAGAGGCCTAAAACTATGGGCAATAGCTCATGAAAATGGCCATAAAGCGCGAAAACGATGAATTTTTTGTCATAACTCTCAAACATGTATCTAGTCTTACGGTCGTTTTAAATCTCCATAAAACCGAAAACTATGGGCAATACCTCATGAACATGGCCATAAAGCGCGAAAACGACGAGGTTTTGGTCATAAATCTCAAACATGTATTACGTCTTACGGTCGTTGTAAATGGCCCTCGAATCCCAAAATTGTGGGTTATTGCTCATGAAAACGGACATAAAGAGCGAAAACGACAAGTTTTTGGTCATAACTCTCAAGCATTGTATCGGGTCTTATGCTTGTTGTAAATCGCCCTAGAACACCAAAACTATGGTCATTAGCTCATGAAAATGGCCATAAAGCGCAAAAAGGGCTAGCTTTTGGTCATAAATCTCAGACATGTTTTTGGTCTTACGGTCGTTGTAAATCGCCCAAGAAGCCCAAAACTATGGGAAATATCTCATGAAAACAGCCATAAAGAGCGAAAACGATGATTTTTTGGTCATGACTCTCAAGCATTGTATTAGGTTTTACGCTCATTTTAAATCGCTCTATAACCCCAAAACTATGGTTAATAGCTCATGGAAATGGCCATAAAGTGCCAAAACAGCGAGTTTTTGGTCATAAATCTCAAACATATATTGGGTCTTACGGACGTTGTAAATCGCCCAAGAAGCCTAAAACTATGGGCAATAGCTCATGAAAATGGCCATAGAGCGCGAAAACGATGAATTTTTTGTCATAACTCTCAAACATGTATCTAGTCTTACGGTCGTTTTAAATCTCCATAAAACCGAAAACTATGGGCAATACCTCATGAACATGGCCATAAAGCGCGAAAACGACGAGGTTTTGGTCATAAATCTCAAACATGTATTAGGTCTTATGGTCGTTGTAAATCGCCCTCGAATCCCAAAATTGTGGGTTATTGCTCATGAAAACGGACATAAAGAGCGAATACGACAAGTTTTTGGTCATATCTCAAGCATTGTATCGGGTCTTATGCTTGTTGTAAATCGCCCTAGAACACCAAAACTATGGTCATGAGCTCATGAAAATGGCCATAAAGCGCAAAAAGGGCTAGTTTTTGGTCATAAATCTCAGACATGTTTTTGGTCTTACGGTCGTTGTAAATCGCCCAAGAAGCCTAAAATTATGGGCAATAGGTCATGAAAACGGCCACAAAGAGCGAAAACGCTGAATTTTTGGTCATAACTCTCAAACATGTATCAAGTCTTACGGTCATTGTAAATCTCCCTACAACCCCAAAACTATGGTTAATAGCTCATTAACATGGCCAAAAACAAAAACGAGTTTTTGGTCATAAATCTCGAACATGTATCGGTTCTTATGGTCGTTGTAAATCGCCATCGAACCCCAAAACTGTGGGCAATAGCTCACAAAAACATCCATAAAGAGCGAAAACAATAATTTTTGGTCTGACTCTGAAGCATTGTGGGCAATAGCTTATGAAAATGGCCATAAAGCGCAAAACGACGAGTTTTTGGTCATAAATCTCAAACATGTATTGGGTCTTACGGTCGTTCTAAATCGCCTAAGAAGCCCAAAACTATTGGAAATATCTCATGAAAACGGCCATAAAGAGCGAAAATGATGAGTTTTTGGTCATGACTCTCAAGCATTGTATCTGGTTTTACGCTCATTTTAAATCGCTCTATAACCCCAAAAATATGGTTTATAGCTCATGGAAATGGCCATAAAGCTTCAAAACAGCGAGTTTTTGGTCATAAATCTCCAACATATATTGGGTCTTACGGTCGTTGTAAATCGTCCAAGAAGCCTAAAACTATGGCAATAGCTCATGAAAACAGCCATAAAGCGCGAAAACGATGAATTTTTTGTCATAACTCTCAAACATGTATCTAGTCTTACAGTCGTTTTAAATCTCCATAAAACCGAAAATATGGGCAATACATCATGAACATGGCCATAAAGCGCGAAAACGACGAGGTTTTGGTCATAAATCTCAAACATGTATTAGGTCTTACGGTCGTTGTAAATGGCCCTCGAATCCCAAAACTGTGGGTTATTGCTCATGAAAACGGACATAAAGAGCGAAAACGACAAGTTTTTGGTCATAACTCTCAAGCATTGTATCGGGTCTTATGCTCGTTGTAAATCGCCCTAGAACCACAAAACTATGGTCATTAGCTCATGAAAATGGCCATAAAACGCAAAAAGGGCGAGTTTTTGGTCATAAATCTCAAACATGTATTTGGTCTTACGGTCGTTGTAAATAGCCCAAGAAGCCTAAAACTAAGGGCAATAGCTCATGAAAACAGCCAAGAAGAACAAAAACGCTGAATTTTTGGTCATAACTCTCAAACATGTATCAAGTCTTATGGTCGTTGTAAATATCCCTACAAACCCCAAAACTATGGTTAATAGCTCATTAACATGGCCATAAAACACGAAAACGACGAGTTTTGGGTCATAAATCTCGAACATGTATCGGTTCTTATGGTCGTTGTATATCGCCATCGAACCCCAAAACTGTGGGCAATAGCTCACAAAAACATCCATAAAGAGTGAAAACAACGATTTTTTGGTCATGACTCTCAAGCATTGTATCGGGTTTTATGCTCGTTTTAAATCGCCCTAGAACCCCAAAACTATGGTCAATAGCTCATCTAAACGGCCATAAAGCGCAAAACCTATGAGTTTTTGGTCATAAAATCTCAAGCATTGTATCGGGTCTTACGCTCATTGTAAATCACCCAAGAAGCCCAAAACTATGGGCAGTAGCTCATGAAAACGACCATAAAGCGCAAAAAGGGAGAGCTTTTGGTCATAAATCTCAAACATGTATCGGGTCTTATGGTCGTTCTAAATGGCCCTCTAAACATAAAACTGAGGGCAGTAGCTCATCAAAACGTCCATAAAGAACAAAAACGACGAGTTTTTTTGTCATGACACTCAAGCATTGTATCGGGTTTTACGCTTGTTTTAAATCGCCCTAGCACCCCCAAAACTATGGTCAATAGCTCATGAAAATGGCCATAAAGCGCAAAACATGTGAGTTTTTTGTCATAAATCTCAAACATGTATTGGGTCTTACGGTCATTGTAAATCGCCCAAGAAGCCCAAAACTATGGGCAATAGCTCATGAAAATGGCCATAAAGAGTGAAAATGACGAATTTTTTGTCATAACTCTCAAACATGTATCTAGTCTTACAATCGTTTTAAATCACCATAGAACCGAAAACTATGGGCAATACCTCATGAACATGGCCATAAAGCACGAAAACGGCGAGTTTTTGGTCATAACTCTCAAACATGTATCAGGTATAACGATCGTTATAAATCACCCTCGAATCCCAAAACTGTGGGCAATAGCTCATGAAAATCGCCATAAAGTGCAAAAACGGTGAGTTTTTGGTCATAAATCTCAAACATCTATTGGGTCTTATGGTCGTTCTAAATCACCCAAGAAGCCCAAAATTATGGGAAATAGCTCATGAAAACGACCATAAAGCGCAAAAACGATGAGTTTTTGGTCATAACTCTCAAACATGTAGTAGGTCTTACGATCATTGTAAATTGCCCTCGAACCCCAAAACTCTATGCAATAGCTCATGAAAACGTCCATAAAGCACGAAAACGACGAGTGTTTGTTCATAACTCTCAAACATGTATCGGATCTTATGGTTGTTGTAAATCGCCCTCGAACCCCAAAACTATGGATAATAGCTCATGAAAATGGCCATAAAGCGCAAAAACAGCAAGGTTTTGGTCATAAATCTCAAACATGTATTGGGTCTGATGGTCGTTCTAAATCACCCAAGAAGCCCAAAACTATGGGAAATAGCTCATGAAAAAGGCCACGAACCACGAAAATGATGAGTTTTTGGCTATAACTCTCAAAGATGTAGTAGGTCTTAGAGTCATTGTAAATTACCCTCGAACCCCGAAACTCTAGGCAATAGCTCATGAAAACATCCATAAAGCACGAAAACGACGAGTGTTTGGTCATATATCTCACACAAATATCTGGTTTTACGGTCGTTTTAAATCGCCCTCGAACCCCAAAACTGTGGGCAATAGCTCATGAAAACGTCCATAAAGAGCGAAAACGACGCGTTTTTGGTCATGACTCTCAAGCATTGTATCGGGTTTTACGCTCATTTTAAATCGCGCTAGAACACCAAAACTATGGTCAATAGCTCATGAAAATGGCCATAAAGCGCCAAAACCTGTGAGTTTTTGGTCATAAATCTCAAACATGTATTAGGTCTTACGGTCGTTGTAAATCGCCCAAGAAGCCTAAAACTATGGGCACTAGCTAATGAAAATGGCCATCAAGCGTAAAAACGATGATTTTTTTGTCATAACTCTCAAACATGTATCTAGTCTTACAGTCCTTTTAAATCTCCATGGAACCGAAAACTATGGGCAATAGCTCATGAACATGGCCATAAAGCGCGAAAACGACGAGTTTTTGTTCATAAATCTCAAACATGTATTAGGTCTTACAGTCGTTGTAAATCGCCCTCGAACCCCAAAACTGTGGGTTATTGCGCATGAAAACGGGCATAAAGAGCGAAAACGACAAGTTTTTGGTCATAACTCTCAAGCATTGTATCTGGACTTATGCTCGTTGTTAATCACCCTAGAACCCCAAAACTCTGGTCATTCGCTCATAAAAATGGCCATAAAGCGCAAAAAGTGCGAGTTTTTGTCATAAATCTCAACCATGTATTTGGTCTTACGGTCGTTGTAAATCGCCCAAGAAGCCTAAAACTATGGGCAATAGCTCATGAAAACGGCCATAAAGCACGAAAACGCTGAATTTTTGGTCATAACTCTCAAACATGTATCCAGTCTTACGGTTGTTGTAAATCTCCCTATAACCCTAAAACTATGGTGAATAGCTCATGAACATGGCCATAAAACACGAAAACGACGAGTTTTGGGTCATGAATCTCGAACATGTGTCGGTTCTTATGGTCGTTGTAAATCGCCATCGAACCCCAAAACTGTGGGGAAGGGCTCACAAAAACATCCATAAAGAGCGAAAACAACGAGTTTTTGGTCATGACTCTCAAGCATTATATCGGGTTTTACGCTCGTTTTAAATCGCCCTAGAACCCCAAAACTATAGTCAATAGCTCATGAAAATGGCCATAAAGCGCAAAACCTGTGAGTTTTTGGTCATAAATCTCAAGCATTGTATCGGGTGTTACGCTCGTTGTAAATCTCCCAAGAAGCCCAAAACAATGGGCAATAGCTCATGAAAACGGCCATAAAGCGCAAAAAGGGAGAGTTTTTGGTCATAAATCACAAACATGTATCGGGTCTTATGATCGTTGTAAATGGCCCTCAAAACCATAAAACTGTGGGCAGTAGCTCGTCAAAACATACATAAAGAGCAAAAACGACGAGTTTTTGCTCATGACACTCAAGCATTGTATCGGGTTTTATGCTCGTTTTAAATCGCCCTAGAACCCCAAAACTATGGTCAATAGCTCATGAAAATGGCCATAAAGCGCAAAACATGTGAGTTTTTGTCATAAATCTCAAACATGTATTGGGTCTTACGGTCATTCTAAATCGCCCAAGAAGCCCAAAATTATGGGAAATAGCTCATGAAAACGACCATAAAGCGCAAAAACGATGAGTTTTTTGTCATAAGTCTCAAACATGTAGTAGGTCTTACGGTCGTTGTAAATTGCCCTCGAACCCCAAAACTCTATGCAACAGCTCATGAAAACATCCATAAAGCACGAAAACGACAAGCGTTTGTTCATAACTCTCAAACATGTATCGGGTCTTATGGTCGTTATAAATCGCCCTCGAACCCCAAAACTATGGACAACAGCTCATGAAAAATGGCCATAAAGCGCAAAAACGGCAAGGTTTTGGTCATAAATCTCAAACAGGTATTGGGTCTTATGGTCGTTCTAAATCACCCAAGAACCCCAAAACTATGGGCAATAGCTCATGAAAATGTCCATAAAGCATGAAAACGACGAGTGTTTGGTCATAACTCTCAAACATATATCGGGTCTTACGGTCGTTTCAAATCGTCCTCGAACCCCAAAACTATGGGCAATAGCTCATGAACACATCCATAAAGAGCGAAAATGATGAGTTTTTGGTCATGACTCTCAAGCACTGTATCGGGTTTTATGCTCATTTTAAATTGCTCTATAACCCCAAAACTATGGTCAATAGCTCATGAAAATGGCCATAAAGCGCAAAACATGTGAGTTTTTGGTCATAAATCTCAAACATGTATTGGGTCTTACGGTCGTTGTAAATTGCCCAAGAAGCCTAAAACTATGGGCAATAGCTCACGAAAATGGCCATCAAGCGCGAAAATGATGAATTTACTTTTTTAACTCTCAAACATGTATCTAGTCTTACGGTCATTTTAAATCTCCATAGACCCGAAAACTGTGGGCAATAGCTCATGAAAACATCCATAAAGAGCGAAAACGATGAGTTTTTGGTCATGACTCTCAAGCACTGTATCCGGTTTTACGCTCATTTTAAATCGCTCTATAACCCCAAAACTATGGTTAATAGCTCATGAAAATGGCCATAAAGCGCAAAACATGCGAGTTTTTGGTCATACATCTCAAACATGTATTGGGTCTTATGGTCGTTGTAAATCGTGCAAGAAGCCTAAAACTATGGGCAATAGCTCATGAAAATAGCCATAAAGCGCGAAAACGACGAGTTTTTGGTCATAAATCTCAAACATATATTAGGTCTTACAATCGTTGTAAATCACCCTCGAACCCCAAAACTGTGTGTTATTGCTCATGAAAACGGACATAAAGAGCGAAAACGACAAGTTTTTGGTCATAACTCTCAAGCATTGTATCGGGTCTTATGCTCGTTGTAAATCGCCCTAGATACCCAAAACTATGGTCATTACCTCATGAAAATAGCCATAAAGCGCAAAAAGGGCGATTTTTTGGTCATAAATCTCAAACATGTATTTGGTCTTACGGTCGTTGTAAATCGCCCAAGAATCCTAAAACTAAGGGGCAATAGCTCATAAAAATGGTAATAAAGCACAAAAACAATGATTTTTTTGTCATTACTCGTAAACACGTATCTAGTCTTACGGTCGTTGTAAATCGCCAGAGAACCCCAAAACTGTTGGCAATAGCTCATGAAAACGTCCATAAAGAGCGAAAACAACGATTTTTTGGTCATGAATCTCAAGCATTGTATCGGGTTTTATGCTCGTTTTAAATCGCCCTAGAACCTGAAAACTATGGTCAATAGCTCATGCCATAAAGCGCAAAACCTGTGAGTTTTTGGTTATAACTATCAAGCATTGTATCGGGTCTTACGCTCATTGTAAATCGCTCAAGAAGCCCAAAACTATGGGCAATAGGTCATGAAAATGTCCGTAAAGCGCCAAAAGGGAGAGTTTTTGTTCATAAATCTCAAACATGTATCGGGTCTTATGGTCGTTGTAAATGGCCCTCAAACCCGTAAAACTATGGGCAATAGCTCATCAAAACATCCATAAAGGGCAAAAACGACAAGTTTTTGGTCATGACTCTCAAGCATTGTATTGGGTTTTACACTCGTTTTAAATCCCCTAGAAAGCGCAAAACATGTGAGTTTTTGGTCATAAATCTCAATCATGTATTGGGTCTTACGGTCGTTGCAAATCGCCCAAGAAGCCCATAACAATGGGCAATAGCTCATAAAAATGGTCATAAAGTGCGAAAACGACAAATTTTTTGTCATAACTCTCAAACATGTATCTAGTCTTACGGTCGTTTTTAATCTCCCTAGAACCAAAAACTATGGGTAATAGCTCATGAACATGGCCATAAAGCGCGAAAAATGACAAGTTTTTGGTCATAAATCTCAAACATGTATCAGGTATTACGGTCGTTATAAATCGCCCTCGAATCCCAAAATTGTGGGCAATAGCTCATCAAAATCACCATAAAGCGCAAAAACGGTGAGTTTTTGGACACAAATCTCACACATGTATTGGGTCTTACGGTCGTTCTAAATCGCCTAAGAAGCCCAAAATTATGGGAAATAGTTCACAAAAACGGCCATAAAGCGCAAAAACGATAAGTTTTTGGTCATAACTGTCAAACATCTAGTAGGTCTTACGGTCATTGTAAATTGCTATCGAACCCCAAAACTCTATGCAATGGCTCATGAAAACATCCATAAAGCACGAAAACAACGAGTGTTTGTTCATAACTCTCAAACATGCATCAGGTCTTATGGAAGTTGTAAATCGCCCTCGAACCCCAAAACTATGGACAATAGCTCATGAAAATGGCCATAATGCGCAAAAACGGCAAGGTTTTGGTCATAAATCTCAAACATGTATTGTGTCTTACGGTCGTTGTAAATCACCCAAGAAGCCTAAAACTATGGGCAATTGCTCATGAAAATGGCTATAAAGCGCGAAAACGATGAATTCTTTGTCAAAACTCTCAAACATGTATTTAGTCTTACAGTCGTTTTAAATCTCCATAAAACCGAAACTATGGGCAATAGCTCATGAACATGGCCATAAAGCGCGAAAACGACGAGGTTTTGGTCATAAATCTCAAACATCTATTAGGTCTTACGGTCGTTGTAAATCGCCCTCGAATCCCAAAACTGTGGGTTATTGCTCACGAAAACGGACATAAAGAGCGTAAACGACAAGTTTTTGGTCATAACTCTCAAGCATTGTATCGGGTCTTATGCTTGTTGTAAATCGCCCTAGAACGCCAAAACTATGGTCATTAGCTCATGAAAATGGCCATAAAGCGCAAAAAGGGCTAGTTTTTGGTCATAAATCTCAAACATGTTTTTGGTCTTACGGTCGTTGTAAATCGCCCAAGAAGCCTAAAATTATGGGCAATAGCTCATGAAAACGGCCACAAAGAACGAAAACGCTGAATTTTTGGTCATAACTCGCAAACATGTATCAAGTCTTACGGTCATTGTAAATCTCCCTAAAACCCCAAAACTATGGTTAATAGCTCATTAACATGGCCAAAAAACAAGAAAACGAGGAGTTTTTGGTCATAAATCTCGAACATGTATCGGTTCTTATGGTCGTTGTAAATCGCCATCGAACCCCAAAACTGTGGGCAATAGCTCACAAAAACATCCATAAAGAGCGAAAACAATGATTTTTTGGTCATGACTCTCAAGCATTATGGGCAATAGCTCAGGAAAATGGCCATAAAGCGCAAAACGGCGAGTTTTTGGTCATAAATCTCAAAAATGTATTGGGTCTTATGGTCGTTCTAAATCGCCCAAGAAAACGAAAACTATGGGCAATAGCTCAGGAAAACGGCCACAAAGCGCGAAAACGATGAGTTTTTGGTCATAACTTTCAAAGATGTAGTAGATCTTAGAGTCATTATATATTACCCTCGAACCCCAAATCTCTAGGCAATAGCTCATGAAAACGTCCATAAAACACGAAAACGACGAGTGTTTGGTCATAATTCTCAAACATATATCGGGTCTTACGGTCGTTTCAAATCACCCTCGAACCCCAAAACTATGGGAAATAGCTCATGAAAACATCCATAAAGAGCGAAAACGATGAGTTTTTGGTCATGACTCTTAAGCATTCTATCGGGTTTTACGCTCATTTTAAATCGCTCTATAACCCCAAAACTATGGTCAATAGCTCATTAAAATGGCCATAAAGCGCCAAAACAACGAGTTTTTGGACATAAATCTCAAACATGTATTGGGTCTTACGGTCATTGTAAATCACCCAAGAAGCCTAAAACTATGGGCAATAGCTCATGAAAATGGCCATAAAGCGCGAAAACGATGAATTCTTTGTCAAAACTCTCAAACATGTATTTAGTCTTACAGTCGTTTTAAATCTCCATAAAACCGAAACTATGGGCAATAGCTCCTGAACATGGCCATAAAGCGCGAAAACGACGAGGTTTTGGTCATAAATCTCAAACATCTATTAGGTCTTACGGTCGTTGTAAATCGCCCTCGAATCCCAAAACTGTGGGTTATTGCTCACGAAAACGGACATAAAGAGCGTAAACGACAAGTTTTTGGTCATAACTCTTAAGCATTGTATCGGGTCTTATGCTTGTTGTAAATCGCCCTAGAACGCCAAAACTATGGTCATTAGCTCATGAAAATGGCCATAAAGCGCAAAAAGGGCTAGTTTTTGGTCATAAATCTCAAACATGTTTTTGGTCTTACGGTCGTTGTAAATCGCCCAAGAAGCCTAAAATTATGGGCAATAGCTCATGAAAACGGCCACAAAGAACGAAAACGCTGAATTTTTGGTCATAACTCTCAAACATGTATCAAGTCTTACGGTCATTGTAAATCTCCCTAAAACCCCAAAACTATGGTTAATAGCTCATTAACATGGCCAAAAAACACGAAAATGACGAGTTTTTGGTCATAAATCTCGAACATGTATCGGTTCTTATGGTCGTTGTAAATCGCCATCGAACCCCAAAACTGTGGGCAATAGCTCACAAAAACATCCATAAAGAGCGAAAACAACGATTTTTTGGTCATGACTCTCAAGCATTATGGGCAATAGCTCAGGAAAATGGCCATAAAGCGCAAAACGGCGAGTTTTTGGTCATAAATCTCAAAAATGTATTGGGTCTTATGGTCGTTCTAAATCGCCCAAGAAAACGAAAACTATGGGCAATAGCTCATGAAAACGGCCACAAAGAGCGAAAACGATGAGTTTTTGGTCATAACTTTCGAAGATGTACTAGATCTTAGAGTCATTGTATATTACCCTCGAACTCCAAATCTCTAGGCAATAGGTCATGAAAACGTCCATAAAACACGAAAACGACGAGTTTTTGGTCATAAATCTCAAACATATATTAGGTCTTACGGTCGTTGTAAATCACCCTCAAATCCCAAAACTATTGGTTATTGCTCATGAAAACTGACATAAAGAGCAAAGACGTCAAGTTTTTGGTCATAACTCTCAAGCATTGTATCGGGTCTTGTGCTCGTTGTAAATCGCCCTAAAACCCCAAAACTATGGTAATTAGCTCACGAAAAGGGCCATAAAGCACAGAAAGGGCGTGTTTTTAGTCATAAATCTCAAACATGTATCAAGTCTTATGGTCGTTGTAAATCTCCCTACAAACCCCAAAACTATGGTTAATAGCTCATTAACATGGCCATAAAACACGAAAACGACGAGTTTTGGGTCATAAATCTCGAACATGTATCGGTTATTATGGTTGTTGTAAATCGCCATCGAACCCCAAAATTGTGGGCAATAGCTCACAAAAACATCCATAAAGAGCGAAAACAACGATTTTTTTGTCATGACTCTCAAGCATTGTGGGCAATAGCTCATGAAAATGGCTATAAAGCGCAAAACGACGAGTTTTTGGTCATAAATCTCAAACATGTATTGGGTCTTACGGTCGTTCTAAATTGCCCAAGAAGCCCAAAACTATGGGAAATAGCTCATGAAAACGGCCATAAAGCGTGAAAACGATGGGATGTTGGTCACAACTCTCAAACATGTAGTAGCTCTTACGGTTATTGTAAATTACCCTCGAACCCCAAAACTCTAGACAATAGCTCATGAAAAAGTCCATAGAGCATGCAAATGACGAGTGTTTGTTCATAACTCTCAAACATGTATCGGGTCTTATGGTCATTGTAAATCGCCCTCGAACCCCAAAACTATAGACAATAGCTCATGAAAATGGCCATAAAGCGCAAAAACGGCCAGGTTTTGGTCATAAATATCAAACATGTATTTGGTCTTATAGTCATTCTAAATCGCCCAAGAATCCCAAAACTATGGGCAATAGCTCATGAAATCGGCCACAAAGCGCGAAAACGATGAATTTTTTGTCATAAGTCTCAAAGATGTAGTAGATCTTAGAGTCATTGTAAATTGCCCTCGAACCCCAAAACTCTAGGCAATAGCTCATGAAAACGTCCATAAAACACGAAAACGATGAGTGTTTGGTCATAACTCTCAAACATATATTGGGTCTTATGGTCGTTTCAAATCGCCCTCGAACCCCAAAACTGTGGGCAATAGCTCATGAAAACGTCCATAAAGAGCGAAAACGACGAGTTTTTGGTCATGACTCTCAAGCATTATATCGGGTTTTACGCTCATTTTAAATCGCTCTATAACCCCAAAACTATGGTCAATAGCTCATGAAAATGGCCATAAAGCGCCAAAACAGCGAGTTTTTGGTCATAAATCTCAAACATGTATTGGGTCTTACAGTCGTTGTAAATTGCCCAAGAAGCCTAAAACTATGGGCAATAGCTCATGAAAATGGCCATCAAGCGTGAAAATGATGAATTTTTTGTCATAACTCTCAAACATGTATTTAGTCTTACGGTCATTTTAAATCTCCATGGAACCGAAAACTATGGGCAATAGCTCATGAAAACAGCCATAAAGCGCAAAAAGGGAGGGCTTTTGGTCATAAATCTCAAACATGTATCGGGTCTTATGGTCGTTATAAATGGCCCTCAAAACATAAAACTGTGGGCAGTAGCTCATCAAAACGTCCATAAAGAACAAAAACGACGAGTTTTTTTGTCATGACACTCAAGCATTGTATCGGGTTTTACGCTTGTTTTAAATCACCCTAGCACCCCCAAAACTATGGTCAATAGCTCATGAAAATGGCCATAAAGCGCAAAACATGTGAGTTTTTGATCATAAATCTCAAACATGTATTGGGTCTTACGGTCATTGTAAATCGCCCAAGAAGCCCAAAACTATGGGCAATAGCTCATGAAAATGGCCATAAAGAGCGAAACGAAGATTTTTTTGCTATAACTCTCAAACATGTATCTAGACTTACGGTCGTTTTAAATCACCATAGAACCGAAAACTATGGGCAATGCCTCATGAACATGGCCATAAAGCGCGAAAACGGTGAGTCTTTGGTCATAACTCTCAAACATGTATCAGGTATAACAATCGTTATAAATCACCCTCGAATCCCAAAACTGTGGGCAATAGCTCATGAAAATCGCCATAAAGCGCAAAAACGGTGTGTTTTTGGTCATAAACTCAAACATCTATTGGGTCTTACGGTCGTTCTAAATCACCCAAGAAGCCCAAAATTATGGGAAATAGCTCATGAAAATAACCATAAAGCGCAAAAACGATGAGTTTTTGGTCATAACTCTCAAACATGTAGTAGGTCTTACGGTCATTGTAAATTGCCCTCGAACCCCAAAACTCTATGCAATAGCTCATGAAAACGTCCATAAAGCACGAAAACGACGAGTGTTTGTTCATAACTCTCAAACATGTATCGGATCTTATGGTCGTTGTAAATCGCCCTCGAACCCCAAAACTATGGATAATGGCTCATGAAAATGGCCATAAAGCGCAAAAACGGCAAGGTTTTGGTCATAAATCTCAAACATGTATTGGGTATGATGGTCGTTCTAAATCACCCAAGAAGCCCAAAACTATGGGAAATAGCTCATGAAAAAGGCCACAATCCATGAAAATGATGAGTTTTTGGCCATAACTCTCAAAGATGTAGTAGGTCTTAGAGTCATTGTAAATTACCCTCGAACCCCAAAACTCTAGACAATAGCTCATGAAAACGTCCATAAAGCACGAAAATGATG
Organism: Avena insularis; assembly: GCA_023614405.1. Classification (NCBI taxonomy): domain Eukaryota; kingdom Viridiplantae; phylum Streptophyta; class Magnoliopsida; order Poales; family Poaceae; genus Avena; species Avena insularis. Next base: position 73,479,714 of record CM042690.1, read on the forward strand.
AGTGTTTGGTCTTAACTCTCACACATATATCTGGTTTTACGGTCCTTTCAAATTGCCCTCGAACCCCAAAACTGTGGGCAATAGCTCATGAAAACGTCCATAAAGAGCGAAAACGACGAGTTTTTGGTCATGGCTCTCAAGCATTGTATCGGGTTTTACGCTCATTTTAAATCGCGCTAGAACCCCAAAACTATGGTCAATAGCTCATGAAAATGGCCATAAAGCGCCAAAACCTGTGAGTTTTTTGTCATAAATCTCAAATATGTATTGGGTCTTACGGTCGTTGTAAATCGCCCAAGAAGCCTAAAACTATGGTCAATAGCTCATGAAAATGGCCATAAAGCGTGAAAACGATGATTTTTTTTGTCATAACTCTCAAACATGTATCTAGTCTTACAGTCGTTTTAAATCTCCATAGAACCGAAAACTATGGGCAATAGCTCATGAACAAGGCCATAAAGCGCGAAAACGGCGAGTTTTTGTTCATAAATCTCAAACATGTATTAGGTCTTACGGTCGTTGCAAATTGCCCAAGAAGCCTAAAAATGCGGGCAAATAGCTCATGAAAATGGCCAAAAAGCGCGAAAATGATGAATTTATTGTCATAACTCTCAAACATGTATCTAGTCTTACGGTCGTTTTAAATCTCCATAGAACCAAAAACTATGGGCAATAGCTCATGAAAACAGCCATAAAGCGCGAAAACGACGAGTTTTTGGTCATAAATCTCAAACATGTATTAGGTCTTACGGTCGTTGTAAATCGCCCTCGAATCCCAAAACTATGGGTTATTGCTCATGAAAACGGACATAAAGAGCGAAAACGACATGTTTTTGGTCATAACTCTCAAGCATTGTATCGGGTCTTATGCTCGTTATAAATCGCCCTAGAACCCCAAAACTATGGTCATTAGCTCATGAAAATGGCCATAAAGCGCAAAAAGGGCGAGTTTTTGGTCATAAATCTCAAACATGTATTTGGTCTTACGGTCGTTGTAAATCGCCCAAGAAGTCTAAAACTATGGGAAATAGCTCATGAAAACGGCCATAAAGCACGAAAACGCCAAATTTATGGTCATAACTCTCAAACATGTATCCAGCCTTACGGTCAGTGTAGATCTCCCTACAACCCCTAAACTATGGTGAATAGCTCATGAACATGGCCATAAAACACGAAAACGACGAGTTTTTGGTCATAAATCTCGAACATGTATCGGTTCTTATGGTCATTGTAAATGGCCATCGAACCCCAAAATTGTGGGCAATAGCTCACAAAAACATCCATACAGAGCGAAAACAACGATTTTTGTTCATGACTCTGAAGCCTTGTATTGGGTTTTACGCTCGTTTTAAATCGCCCTAGAACGCCAAAACTATGGTCAATAGCTCATGAAAATGGCCATTAAGCGCAAAACCTGTGAGTTTTTGGTCATAAATCTCAAGCATTGTATCGGGTCTTACGCTCGTTGTAAATCGCCCAAGAAGCCCAAAACTACGTGCAATAGCTGATGAAAACGTCCATAAAACATGAAAACGACGAGTGTTTGGTCATAACTCTCAAACATATATCGGGTCTTACGGTCGTTTCAAATCGCCCTCGAACACCAAAACTATGGGCAATAGCTCATGAAAACGTCCATCAAGAGCGAAAACGACGAGTTTTTTGTCATGACTCTCAAGCATTGTATCGGGTTTTACGCTCATTTTAAATCGCTCTATAACCCCAAAACTATGGTCAATAGCTCATGAAAATGGCCATAAAGCGCCAAAACAACGAGTTTTTGGTCATAAATCTCAAACATGTATTGGGTCTTACGGTCGTTGTAAATCGCCCTCGAATCCCAAAAATGTGGGTTATTCTCATGAGAATTGCCATAAAGCGCAAAAACGGTGAGTTTTTGGTCATAAATCTCAAACATGTAATGGGTCTTACGATCATTCTAAATCGCCCAGGAAGCCCAAAATTATGGGAAATAGCTCATGAAAACGATCATAAAGCACAAAAACGATGAGTTTTTGGTCATAACTCTCAAACATGTAGTAGGTCTTACGGTCGTTGTAAATTGCCCTCGAACCCCAAAACTCTATGCAATAGCTCATGAAAACGTCCATAAAGCACGAAAACGACAAGTGTTTGTTCATAACTCTCAAACATGTATCGGGTCTTATGGTCGTTGTAAATCGCCCTCGAACCCCAAAACTATGGATAACAGCTCATGAAAAATGGACTTAAAGCGCAAAAACGGCAAGGTTTTGGTCATAAATTTCAAACAGGTATTGGGTCTTATGGTCGTTCTAACTCACCCAAGAAGCCCAAAACTATGGGCAATAGCTCATGAAAATGTCCATAAAGCATGAAAACGACGAGTGTTTGGTCATAACTCTCAAACATATATCGGGTCTTACGGTCGTTTCAAATCGCCCTCGAACCCCAAAACAATGGGCAATAGCTCATGAAAACATCCATAAAGAGCAAAAACGATGAGTTTTTGGTCATGACTCTCAAGCACTGTATCCGGTTTTACGCTCATTTTAAATCGCTCTATAACCCGAAAAGTATGGTCAATAGCTCATGAAAATGGTCATAAAGCGCAAAACATGTGAGTTTTTGGTCATAAATCTCAAACATGTATTGGGTCTTATGGTCGTTGTAAATCGTGCAAGAATCCTAAAACTATGGGCAATAGCTCATGAAAATAGCCATAAAGTGCGAAAACGATGATTTTTTGTCATAACTCTCAAACATGTATCTAGTCATACGGTTGTTTTAAATCTCCATAGAACTGAAAACTATGGGCAATAGCTCCTGAACGTGGCCATAAAGCGTGAAAACGACGAGTTGTTGGTCATAAATCTCAAACATGTATTAGGCCTTACAATCGTTGTAAATCGCCCTCGAACCCCAAAACTGTGGGTTATTACTCATGAAAACGGACATAAAGAGCGAAAATGACAAGTTTTTGGTCATAACTCTCACGCATTGTATCGGGTCTTATGCTCGTTGTAAATCGCCCTAGATACCCAAAACTCTGGTCATTAGCTCATGAAAATGGCCATAAAGCGCAAAAAGGGCGATTTTTTACTCATAAATCTCAAACATGTATTTGGTCTTACGGTCGTTGTAAATCGCCCAAAAATCCTAAAACTAAGGGGCAATAGCTCATAAAAATGGTAATAAAGCACAAAAACAATGATTTTTTTGTCATTACTCGTAAACACGTATCTAGTCTTACGGTCGTTGTAAATCGCCATAGAACCCCAAAACTATGGTTAATAGCTCATGAATATGGCCATAAAGCACAAAAACGACGAGTTTTTGGTCATAAATCTCGAACATGTATGTTCGTTGCAAATTTCCATCGAACCCCAAAACTGTTGGCAATAGCTCATGAAAACGTCCATAAAGAGCGAAAACAACGATTTTTTGGTCATGAATCTCAAGCATTGTATCGGGTTTTATGCTCGTTTTAAATCGCCCTAGAACCTCAAAACTATGGTCAATAGCTCATGTAAATGGCCATAAAGCGCAAAACCTGTGAGTTTTTGGTTATAACTATCAAGCATTGTATCGGGTCTTACGCTCGTTGTAAATCGCTCAAGAAGCCCAAAACTATGGGCAATAGGTCATGAAAATGTCCATAAAGCGCAAAAAGGGAGAGTTTTTGGTCATAAATCTCAAACATGTATCGGGTCTTATGGTCGTTGTAAATGGCCCTCAAACCCGTAAAACTATGGGCAATAGCTCATCAAAACATCCATAAAGAGAAAAAACGACAAGTTTTTGGTCATGACTCTCAAGCATTGTATTGGGTTTTACGCTCGTTTTAAATCCCCTAGAAAGCGCAAAACATGTGAGTTTTTGGTCATAAATCTCAATCATGTATTGGGTCTTACGGTCGTTGCAAATCGCCCAAGAAGCCCATAACAATGGGCAATAGCTCATAAAAAATGGTCATAAAGTGCGAAAACGACGAATTTTTTGTCATAACTCTCAAACATGTATCTAGTCTTACGGTCGTTTTTTATCTCCCTAGAACCGAAAACTATGGGTAATAGCTCATGAACATGGCCATAAAGCACGAAAAACGACAAGTTTTTGGTCATAACTCTCAAACATGTATCAGGTATTACGGTCGTTATAAATCGCCCTCGAACCCCAAACTTGTGGGCAATAGCTCATGAAAATCACCATAAAGCGCAAAAACGGTGAGTTTTTGGACACAAATCTCACACATGTATTGGGTCTTACGGTCGTTCTAAATCGCCTAAGAAGCCTAAAATTATGGGAAATAGCTCATGAAAACGGCCATAAAGCGCAAAAACGATGAGTTTTTGGTCATAACTCTCAAACATGTAGTAGGTCTTACGATCATTGTAAATTGCCCTCGAACCCCAAAACTCTATGCAATAGCTCATGAAAACGTCCATAAAGCACGAAAACGACGAGTGTTTGTTCATAACTCTCAAACATGTACCGGATCTTATGGTCGTTGTAAATCGCCCTCGAACCCCAAAACTATGGACAATAGCTCATGAAAATGGCCATAATGCGCAAAAACGTCAAGGTTTTGGTCACAAATCTCAAACATGTATTGGGTCTTATGGTCGTTCTAAATCACCAAAGAAGCCCAAAACTATGGGCAATAGCTCATGAAAACGGCCACAAACCGCGAAAACGATGAGTTTTTGGTTATAACTCTCAAAGATGTAGTAGGTCTTAGAGTCATTGTAAATTGCCCTCCAACCCCAAAATTCTACGCAATAGCTCATGAAAACGTCCATAAAGCACGAAAATGACGAGTGTTTGGTCATAACTCTCACACATATATCTGGTTTTATGGTCGTTTCAAATCGCCCTCGAACCCCAAAACTGTGGGCAATAGCTCATGAAAACGTCCATAAAGGGCGAAAACGACGAGTTTTTGGTCATGAGTCTCAAGCATTGTATCGGGTTTTACGCTCATTTTAAATCGCCCTAGAACCCTAAAACTATGGTCAATAGCTCATGAAAATGGCCATAAAGCGCCAAAACCTGTGAGTTTTTGGTCATAAATCTCAAACATGTATTGGGTCTTACGGTCGTTGTAAATCGCCCAAGAAGCCTAAAACTATGGGCAATAGCTCATGAAAATGGCCATAAAGCGTGAAAACAATGATTTTTTTATGTCATAACTCTCAAACATGTATCTAGTCTTACAGTCGTTTTAAATCTCCATAGAACCGAAAACTATGGGCAATAGCTCATGAAAACAACCGTAAAGCGCGAAAACGACGAGTTTTTGGTCATAAATCTCAAACATGTATTAGGTCTTACGGTCGTTGTAAATCGCCCTCGAATCCCAAAAATGTGGGTTATTGCTCATGAAAACGGACATAAAGAGCAAAAATGACAAGTTTTTGGTCATAACTCTCAAGCATTGTATCGGGTCTTATGCTCGTTGTAAATCGCCCTAGAACCACAAAACTATAGTCATTAGCTCATGAAAATGGCCATAAAGCGCAAAAAGGGCGAGTTTTTGGTCATAAATCTCAAACATGTATTTAGTCTTACGGTCGTTGTAAATAGCCCAAGAAGCCTAAAACTAAGGGCAATAGCTCATGAAAACAGCCATTAAGCACGAAAACGCTGAATTTTTTGTCATAACTCTCAAACATGTATCCAGCCTTATGGTCATTCTAAATCTCCCTACAACCCCAAAACTATGGTTAATAGCTCATGAACATAGCCATAAAACACGAAAACGACGAGTTTTTGGTCATAAATCTCGAACATGTATCGGTTCTTATGGTCGTTGTAAATCGCCATCGAACCCCAAAACTGTGGGCAATAGCTCACAAAAACATCCATAAAGAGCGAGAACAACGATTTTTTGGTCATGACTCTCAAGCATTGTATCGGGTTTTATGCTCGTTTTAAATCGCCCTAGAACCCCAAAACTATGGTCAATAGCTCATCTAAACGGCCATAAAGCGCAAAACTTATGAGTTTTTGGTCATAAAATCTCAAGCATTGTATCGGGTATTACGCTCGTTGTAAATCACCCAAGAAGCCCAAAACTATGGGCAATAGCTCATGAAAACGACCATAAAGTGCAAAAAGGGAGAGCTTTTGGTCATAAATCTCAAACATGTATTGGGTCTTATGGTCGTTCTAAATGGCCCTCAAAACATAAAACTGTGGGCAGTAGCTCATCAAAACGTCCATAAAGAACAAAAACGACGAGTTCTTTTGTCATGACACTCAAGCATTGTATCGGGTTTTAAGCTTGTTTTAAATCGCCCTAGCACCCCCAAAACTATGGTCAATAGCTCATGAAAATGGCCATAAAGCGCAAAACATGTGAGTTTTTGGTCATAAATCTCAAACATGTATTGGGTCTTACGGTCATTGTAAATCGCCCAAGAAGCCCAAACCTATGGGCAATAGCTCATGAAAATGGCCATAAAGAGTGAAAATGACGAATTTATTGTCATAACTCTCAAACATGTATCTAGTCTTACAGTCGTTTTAAATCACCATAGAACCGAAAACTATGGGATATGCCTCATGAACATGGCCATAAAGCGCGAAAACGGCGAGTTTTTGGTCATAACTCTCAAACATGTATCAGGTATAATGATCGTTATAAATCACCCTCGAATCCCAAAACTGTGGGCAATAGCTCATGGAAATCACCATAAAGCGCAAAAACGGTGAGTTTTTGGTCATAAATCTCAAACATCTATTGGGTCTTACGGTCGTTCTAAATCACCCAAGAAGCCCAAAATTATGGGAAATAGCTCATGAAAACGACCATAAAGCGCAAAAACGATGAGTTTTTGGTCATAACTCTCAAACATGTAGTAGGTCTTACGGTCATTGTAAATTGCCCTCGAACCCCAAAACTCTATGCAATAGCTCATGAAAACGTCCATAAAGCACGAAAACGACGAGTGTTTGTTCATAACTCTCAAACATGTACCGGATCTTATGGTCGTTGTAAATCGCCCTCGAACCCCAAAACTATGGATAATAGCTCATGAAAATGGCCATAAAGCGCAAAAACGGCAAGGTTTTGGTCACAAATCTCAAACATGTATTGGGTCTGATGGTCATTCTAAATCACCCAAGAAGCCCAAAACTATGGGCAATAGCTCATGAAAACGGCCACAAACCGCGAAAACGATGAGTTTTTGGTTATAACTCTCAAAGATGTAGTAGGTCTTAGAGTCATTGTAAATTGCCCTCCAACCCCAAAATTCTACGCAATAGCTCATGAAAACGTCCATAAAGCACGAAAATGACGAGTGTTTGGTCATAACTCTCACACATATATCTGGTTTTATGGTCGTTTCAAATCGCCCTCGAACCCCAAAACTGTGGGCAATAGCTCATGAAAACGTCCATAAAGGGCGAAAACGACGAGTTTTTGGTCATGAGTCTCAAGCATTGTATCGGGTTTTACGCTCATTTTAAATCGCCCTAGAACCCCAAAACTATGGTCAATAGCTCATGAAAATGGCCATAAAGCGCCAAAACCTGTGAATTTTTGGTCATAAATCTCAAACATGTATTGGGTCTTACGGTCGTTGTAAATCGCCCAAGAAGCCTAAAACTATGGGCAATAGCTCATGAAAATGGCCATAAAGCGTGAAAACAATGATTTTTTTTATGTCATAACTCTCAAACATGTATCTAGTCTTACAGTCATTTTAAATCTCCATAGAACCGAAAACTATGGGCAATAGCTCATGAAAACAACCGTAAAGCGCGAAAACGACGAGTTTTTGGTCATAAATCTCAAACATGTATTAGGTCTTACGGTCGTTGTAAATCGCCCTCGAATCCCAAAAATGTGGGTTATTGCTCATGAAAACGGACATAAAGAGCAAAAATGACAAGTTTTTGGTCATAACTCTCAAGCATTGTATCGGGTCTTATGCTCGTTGTAAATCGCCCTAGAACCACAAAACTATAGTCATTAGCTCATGAAAATGGCCATAAAGCGCAAAAAGGGCGAGTTTTTGGTCATAAATCTCAAACATGTATTTAGTCTTACGGTCGTTGTAAATAGCCCAAGAAGCCTAAAACTAAGGGCAATAGCTCATGAAAACAGCCATTAAGCACGAAAACGCTGAATTTTTTGTCATAACTCTCAAACATGTATCCAGCCTTATGGTCATTCTAAATCTCCCTACAACCCCAAAACTATGGTTAATAGCTCATGAACATAGCCATAAAACACGAAAACGACGAGTTTTTGGTCATAAATCTCGAACATGTATCGGTTCTTATGGTCGTTGTAAATCGCCATCGAACCCCAAAACTGTGGGCAATAGCTCACAAAAACATCCATAAAGAGCGAGAACAACGATTTTTTGGTCATGACTCTCAAGCATTGTATCGGGTTTTATGCTCGTTTTAAATCGCCCTAGAACCCCAAAACTATGGTCAATAGCTCATCTAAACGGCCATAAAGCGCAAAACTTATGAGTTTTTGGTCATAAAATCTCAAGCATTGTATCGGGTATTACGCTCGTTGTAAATCACCCAAGAAGCCCAAAACTATGGGCAATAGCTCATGAAAATGACCATAAAGCGCAAAAAGGGAGAGCTTTTGGTCATAAATCTCAAACATGTATTGGGTCTTATGGTCGTTCTAAATGGCCCTCAAAACATAAAACTGTGGGCAGTAGCTCATCAAAACGTCCATAAAGAACAAAAACGACGAGTTCTTTTCTCATGACACTCAAGCATTGTATCGGGTTTTAAGCTTGTTTTAAATCGCCCTAGCACCCCCAAAACTATGGTCAATAGCTCATGAAAATGGCCATAAAGCGCAAAACATGTGAGTTTTTGGTCATAAATCTCAAACATGTATTGGGTCTTACGGTCATTGTAAATCGCCCAAGAAGCCCAAACCTATGGGCAATAGCTCATGAAAATGGCCATAAAGAGTGAAAATGACGAATTTATTGTCATAACTCTCAAACATGTATCTAGTCTTACAGTCGTTTTAAATCACCATAGAACCGAAAACTATGGGCAATGCCTCATGAACATGGCCATAAAGCGCGAAAACGGCGAGTTTTTGGTCATAACTCTCAAACATGTATCAGGTATAATGATCGTTATAAATCACCCTCGAATCCCAAAACTGTGGGCAATAGCTCATGGAAATCACCATAAAGCGCAAAAACGGTGAGTTTTTGGTCATAAATCTCAAACATCTATTGGGTCTTACGGTCGTTCTAAATCACCCAAGAAGCCCAAAATTATGGGAAATAGCTCATGAAAACGACCATAAAGCGCAAAAACGATGAGTTTTTGGTCATAACTCTCAAACATGTAGTAGGTCTTACGGTCATTGTAAATTGCCCTCGAACCCCAAAACTCTATGCAATAGCTCATGAAAACGTCCATAAAGCACGAAAACGACGAGTGTTTGTTCATAACTGTCAAACATGTACCGGATCTTATGGTCGTTGTAAATCGCCCTCGAACCCCAAAACTATGGATAATAGCTCATGAAAATGGCCATAAAGCGCAAAAACGGCAAGGTTTTGGTCACAAATCTCAAACATGTATTGGGTCTGATGGTCGTTCTAAATCACCCAAGAAGCCCAAAACTATGGGCAATAGCTCATGAAAACGGCCACAAACCGCGAAAACGATGAGTTTTTGGTTATAACTCTCAACGATGTAGTAGGTCTTAGAGTCATTGTAAATTGCCCTCCAACCCCAAAATTCTACGCAATAGCTCATGAAAACATCCATAAAGCACGAAAACGACGAGTGTTTGGTCATAACTCTCACACATATATCTGGTTTCATGGTCGTTTCAAATCGCCCTCGAACCCCAAAAATGTGGGCAATAGCTCATGAAAACGTCCATAAAGGGCGAAAACGACGAGTTTTTGGTCATGAGTCTCAAGCATTGTATCGGGTTTTACGCTGATTTCAAATCACCCTAGAATCCCAAAACTATGGTCAATAGCTCATGAAAATGGCCATAAAGCGCCAAAACCTGTGAGTTTTTGGTCATAAATCTCAAACATGTATTGGGTCTTACGGTTGTTGTAAATCGCCCAAGAAGCCTAAAACTACGGGCAATAGCTCATGAAAATGGCCAAAAAGCGTGAAAACGATGATTTTTTTGTCATAACTCTCAAACATGTATCTAGTCTTACGGTCGTTTTAAATCTCCATAGAACCGAAAACTATGGGCAATAGATCATGAACATGGCCATAAAGCGCGAAAACGACGAGTTTTTGTTCATAAATCTCAAACATGTATTGGGTCTTACAGTCGTTGTAAATCCCCTCGAACCCCAAAACTGTGGTTTATTGCGCATGAAAACGGGCATAAAGAGCGAAAATGACAAGTTTTGGGTCATAACTCTCAAGCATTGTATTTGGACTTATGCTCGTTGTTAATCGCCCTAGAACCCCAAAACTATGGTCATTAGCTCATAAAAATGGCCATAAAGCGCAAAAAGGGCGAGTTTTTCTCATAAATCTCAACCATGTATTTGGTCTTACGGTCGTTGTAAATCGCCCAAGAAGCCTAAAACTATGAGCAATAGCTCATGAAAACGGCCATAAAGCACGAAAACGCTGAATTTTTGGTCATAACTCTCTAACATGTATCTAGTCTTACGGTCGTTGTAAATCTCCCTACAACCCTAAAACTATGGTGAATAGCTCATGAACATGGCCATAAAACACGAAAACGACGAGTTTTTGGTCATAAATCTCGAACATGTATAGGTTCTTATGGTCGTTGTAAATCGCCATCGAACCCCAAAACTGTGGGGAATGGCTCACAAAAACATCCATAAAGAGCGAAAACAACGAGTTTTTGGTCATGACTCTCAAGCATTGTATCGGGTTTTACGCTCGTTTTAAATCACTCTAGAACCCCAGAACTATGGTCAATAGCTCATGAAAATGGCCATAAAGCGCAAAACCTGTGAGTTTTTGGTCATAAATCTCAAGCATTGTATCGGGTGTTACGCTCGTTGTAAATCGCCCAAGAAGCCCAAAACAATGGGCAATAGCTCATGAAAACGGCCATAAAGCGCAAAGAGGGAGAGTTTTTTGTCATAAATCTCAAACATGTATCGGGTCTTATGATCGTTGTAAATGGCCCTCAAAACCATAAAACTGTGGGCAGTAGCTCATCAAAACATCCATAAAGAGCAAAAACGACGAGTTTTTGGTCATGACACTCAAGTATTGTATCGGGTTTTACGCTCGTTTTAAATCGCCCTAAAACCCCAAAACTATGGTCAATAGCTCATGAAATGGCCATAAAGCGCAAAACTTGTGAGTTTTTGGTCATAAATCTCAAACATGTATTGGGTCTTACGGTCATTGTAAATCGCCCAAGAAGCCCAAAACTATGGGTAATAGCTCATGAAAATGGCCATAAAGAGCGAAACGAAGAATTTTTTGTTATAACTCTCAAACATGTATCTAGACTTACGTTCGTTTTAAATCACCATAGAATCGAAAACTATGGGCAATAGCTCATGAACATGGCCATAAAACGCGAAAACGGCGAGTTTTTGGTCATAACTCTCAACATGTATGACGTCTTACGGTCGTTATAAATCGCCCTCGAGCCCCATAACTATGGGCAATAGCTCATTAAAATTGCCATAAAGCGCAAAAACGGTGAGTTTTTGGTCATAAATCTCAAACATGTATTGGGTCTTACGATCATTCTAAATCGCCCAGGAAGCCCAAAATTATGGGAAATAGCTCATGAAAACGACCATAAAGCACAAAAACAATGAGTTTTTGGTCATAATTCTCAAACATGTAGTAGGTCTTACGGTCGTTGTAAATTGCCCTCGAACCCCAAAACTCTATGCAATAGCTCATGAAAACGTCCATAAAGCATGAAAACGACAAGTGTTTGTTCATAACTCTCAAACATGTATCGGGTCTTACGGTCGTTTCAAATCGCCCTCGAACCCCAAAACAATGGGCAATAGCTCATGAAAACATCCATAAAGAGCGAAAACGATGAGTTTTTGGTCATGACTCTCAAGCACTGTATCCGGTTTTACGCTCATTTTAAATCACTCTATAACCCGAAAACTATGGTCAATAGCTCATGAAAATGGTCATAAAGCGCAAAATATGTGAGTTTTTGGTCATAAATCTCAAACATGTATTGGGTCTTATGGTCGTTGTAAATCGTGCAAGATGCCTAAAACTATGGGCAATAGCTCATGAAAATAGCCATAAAGTGCGAAAACGATGATTTTTTTGTCATAACTCTCAAACATGTATCTAGTCATACGGTCGTTTTAAATCTCCATAGAACCGAAAACTATGGGCAATAGCTCCTGAACGTGGCCATAAAGCGCGAAAACGACGAGTTGTTGGTCATAAATCTCAAACATGTATTAGGCCTTACAATCGTTGTAAATCGCCGTCGAACCCCAAAACTGTGGGTTATTGCTCATGAAAACGGACATAAAGAGCGAAAATGACAAGTTTTTGGTCATAACTCTCACGCATTGTATCGGGTCTTATGCTCATTGTAAATCGCCCTAGATACCCAAAACTATGGTCATTAGCTCATGAAAATGGCCATAAAGCGCAAAAAGGGCGATTTTATGGTCATAAATCTCAAACATGTATTTGGTCTAACGGTCGTTGTAAATCGCCCAACAATCCTAAAACTAAGGGGCAATAGCTCATAAAAATGGTAATAAAGCACAAAAACAATGATTTTTTTGTCATTACTCGTAAACACGTATCTAGTCTTACGGTCGTTGTAAATCGCCATAGAACCCCAAAACTATGGTTAATAGCTCATGAATATGGCCATAAAGCATAAAAACGACGAGTTTTTGGTCATAAATCTCGAACATGTGTGGTCGTTGCAAATTGCCATCGAACCCCAAAATTGTTGGCAATAGCTCATGAAAACGTCCATAAAGAGCGAAAACAACGATTTTTTGGTCATGAATCTCAAGCATTGTATCGGGTTTTGTGCTCGATTTAAATCGCCCTAGAACCTCAAAACTATGGTCAATAGCTCATGTAAATGGCCATAAAGCGCAAAACCTGTGAGTTTTTGGTTATAACTATCAAGCATTGCATCGGGTCTTACGCTCGTTGTAAATCGCTCAAGAAGCCCAAAACTATTGGCAATAGGTCATGAAAATGTCCATAAAGCGCAAAAAAGGAGAGTTTTTGGTCATAAATCTCAAACATGTATCGGGTCTTATGGTCGTTGTAAATGGCCCTCAAACCCGTAAAACTATGGGCAATAGCTCATCAAAACGTTCATAAAGAGCAAAAACGACAAGTTTTTGGTCATGACTCTCAAGCATTGTATTGGGTTTTACACTCGTTTTAAATCCCCTAGAAAGCGCAAAACATGTGAGTTTTTGGTCATAAATCTCAAACATGTATTGGGTCTTATGGTCGTTCTATATTACCCAAGAAGCCCAAAACTATGGGCAATAGCTCATGAAAACATCCACAAACCGCGAAAACGATGAGTTTTTGGATATAACTCTCAAAGATGTAGTAGGTCTTAGAGTCATTGTAAATTGCCCTCCTACCGCAAAATTCTACGCAATAGCTCATGAAAACGTCCATAAAGCATGAAAACAACGAGTGTTTGGTCATAACTCTCAAACATAGATTGGGTCTTACGATCGTTTCAAATCGCCCTCGAACTCCAAAACTGTGGGCAATAGCTCATGAAAACGTCCATAAAGAGCAAAAGCGACGAGTTTTTGGTCATGACACTCAAGCATTGTATCGGGTTTTACGCTCGTTTTAAATCGCCCTAGAACCCCAAAACTATGGTCAATAGCTCATGAAAATGGCCATAAAGCGCAAAACATGTGAGTTTTTGGTCATAAATCTCAAACATGTATTGGATCTTACGGTCGTTGTAAATTGCCCAAGAAGCCTAAAACTATGGGCAATAGATCATGAAAATGGCCATCAAGCGTGAAAATGATGAATTTATTGTCATAACTCTCAAACATGTATCTAGTCTTACGGTCGTTTTAAATCTCCCTACAACCCCTAAACTATGGTGAATAGCTCATGAACATGGCCATAAAACACGAAAACAACGAGTTTTTGGTCATAAATCTCTAACATGTATCGGTTCTTATGGTCATTGTAAATGGCCATCGAACCCCAAAACTGTGGTCAATAGCTCACAAAAACATCCATACAGAGCGAAAACAACGATTTTTGGTCATGACTCTGAAGCATTGTATCGGGTTTTATGCTCGTTTTAAATCGCCCTAGAACGCCAAAACTATGGCCAATAGCTCATGAAAATGGTCATAAAGCGCAAAACCTGTGAGTTTTTGGTCATTAATCTTAAGCATTGTATCGGGTCTTACGCTCGTTGTAAATCGCCAAAGAAGCCCAAAACTATGTGCAATAGCTCATGAAAACGTCCATAAAACATGAAAACGACGAGTGTTTGGTCATAACTCTCAAACATATATTGGGTCTGACGGTCGTTTCAAATCGCCCTCGAACACCAAAACTATGGGCAATAGCTCATGAAAACGTCCATCAAGAGCGAAAACGACGAGTTTTTTGTCCTGACTCTCAAGCATTGTATCGGGTTTTACGCTCATTTTAAATCGCTCTATAACCCCAAAACAATGGTCAATAGCTCATGAAAATGGCCATAAAGCGCCAAAACAACGAGTTTTTGGTCATAAATCTCAAACATGTATTGGGTCTTATGGTCATTGTAAATTACCCAAGAAGCCTAAAACTATAGGCAATAGTTCATGAAAATGGCCATAAAGCGCGAAAAAGATGATTTTTTTGTCATAACTCTCAAACATGTATCTAGTCTTGCGGTCATTTTAAATCTCCATAGAACCGAAAACTATGGGCAATAGCTCACGAAAATAGCCGTAAAGCGCGAAAACGACGAGGTTTTGGTCATAAATCTCAAACATGTATTAGGTCTTACGGTCGTTGTAAATCGCCCTCGAATCCCAAAAATGTGGGTTATTGCTCATGAAAACGGACATAAAGAGCAAAAATGACAAGTTTTTGGTCATAACTCTCAAGCATTGTATCGGGTCTTATGCTCGTTGTAAATCGCCCTAGAACCACAAAACTATGGTCATTAGCTCATGAAAATGGCCATAAAGCGCAAAATGGGCGAGTTTTTGGTCATAAATCTCAAACATGTATTTGGTCTTACGGTCGTTGTAAATAGCCCAAGAAGCCTAAAACTAAGGGCAATAGCTCATGAAAACGGCCATTAAGCACGAAAACGCTGAATTTTTTGTCATAACTCTCAAACATGTATCTAGCCTTATGGTCATTCTAAATCTCCCTACAACCCCAAAACTATGGTTAATAGCTCATGAACATGGCCATAAAACACGAAAACGACGAGTTTTTGGTCATAAATCTCGAACATGTATCGGTTCTTATGGTCGTTGTAAATCGCCATCGAACCGCAAAACAGTGGGCAATAGCCCACAAAAACATCCATAAAGAGCGAAAACAACGATTTTTTGCTCATGACTCTGAAGCATTGTATCGGGTTTTATGCTCGTTTTAAATCGCCCTAGAACCCCAAAACTATGGTCAATAGCTCATCTAAACGGCCATAAAGCGCAAAACCTATGAGTTTTTGGTCATAAAATCTCAAGCATTGTATCGGGTCTTACGCTCGTTGTAAATCACCCAAGAAGCCCAAAACTATGGGCAATAGCTCATGAAAACAACCATAAAGCACAAAAAGGGAGAGATTTTGGTCATAAATCTCAAACATGTATCGGGTCTTATGGTCGTTCTAAATGGCCCTCAAAACATAAAACTGTGGGAAGTAGCTCATCAAAACGTCCATAAAGAACAAAAACAACGAGTTTTTTTGTCATGACACTCAAGCGTTGTATCGGGTTTTATGCTTGTTTTAAATCGCCCTAGCACCCCCAAAACTATGGTCAATAGCTCATGAAAATGGCCATAAAGCGCAAAACATGTGAGTTTTTGGTCATAAATCTCAAACATGTATTAGGTCTTACGGTCGTTGCAAATCGCCCAAGAAGCCCATAACAGTGGGCAATAGCTCATAAAAATGGTCATAAAGTGCGAAAACGACGAATTTTTTGTCATAACTCTCAAACATGTATCTAGTCTTACGGTCGTTTTTAATCTCCCTAGAAACAAAAACTATGGGTAATAGCTCATGAACATGGCCATAAAGCACGAAAAACGACGAGTTTTTGGTCATAACTCTCAAACATGTATCAGGTATTACGGTCGTTATAAATCGCCCTCGAACCCCAAAATTGTGGGCAATAGCTCATGAAAATCACCATAAAGCGCAAAAACGGTGAGTTTTTGGACACAAATCTCACACATGTATTGGGTCTTACGGTCATTCTAAATCGCCTAAGAAGCCCAAAATTTGGGGAAATAGCTCATGAAAATGACCATAAAGCGCAAAAACGATGAGTTTTTAGTCATAACTATCAAACATGTAGTAGGTCTTACGGTCGTTGTAAATTGCCCTCGAACCCCAAAACTCTATGCAATAGCTCATGAAAACGTCCATAAAGCACGAAAATGACAAGTGTTTGTTCATAACTCTCAAATATGTATCGGGTCTTATGGTCGTTGTAAATCGCCCTCGAACCCCAAAACTGTGGACAACAGCTCATGAAAAATGGCCATAAAGCGCAAAAACAGCAAGGTTTTGGTCAAAAATCTCAAACAGGTATTGGGTCTTATGGTCATTCTAAATCACCCAAGAAGCCCAAAACTATGGGCAATAGCTCATGAAAAGGTCCATAAAGCATGAAAACGACGAGTGTTTGGTCATAACTCTCAAACATATATCGGGTCTTACGGTCGTTTCAAATCGCCCTCGAACCCCAAAACAATGGACAATAGCTGATGAAAACATCCATAAAGAGCAAAAACGATGAGGTTTTGGTCATGACTCTCAAGCATTGTATCCGGTTTATGGTCGTTTCAAATCGCCCTCGAACCCCAAAACTGTGGGAAATAGCTCATGAAAACGTCCATAAAGGGCGAAAACGACGAGGTTTTGGTCATGAGTCTCAAGCATTGTATCGGGTTTTACGCTCATTTTAAATCGCCCTAGAACCCCAAAACTATGGTCAATAGCTCATGAAAATGGCCATAAAGCGCCAACACCTGTGAGTTTTTGGTCATAAATCTCAAACATGTATTGGGTCTTACGGTCGTTGTAATTCGCCCAAGAAGCCTAAAACTATGGGCAATAGCTCATGAAAATGGCCGTAAAGCGTGAAAACGATGATTTTTTTTGTCATAACTCTCAAACATGTATCTAGTCTTACAGTCGTTTTAAATCTCCATAGAACCAAAAACTATGGGCAATAGCTCACGAACATTTGCCATAAAGCGCGAAAATGACGAGTTTTTGTTCATAAATCTCAAACATGTATTAGGTCTTACAGTCATTGTAAATCGCCCTCAAACCCCAAAACTGTGGGTTATTGCGCATGAAAACGGGCATAAAGAGCGAAAATGACAAGTTTTTGGTCATAACTCTCAAGCATTGTATCTGGACTTATGCTCGTTGTTAATCGCCCTAGAATCCCAAAATTATGGTCATTAGCTCATGAAAATGGCTATAAAGCGCAAAAAGGGCGAGTTTTTGTCATAAATCTCAACCATGTATTTGGTCTTACGGTCGTCGTAAATCGCCTAAGAAGCCTAAAACTATGGGCAATAGCTCATGAAAACGGCCATAAAGCACGAAAACGCTGAATTTTTGGTCATAACTCTCAAACATGTATCTAGTCTTATGGTCGTTGCAAATCTCCCTACAACCCTAAAACTATGGTGAATAACTCATGAACATGGCCATAAAACACGAAAACGACGAGTTTTTGGTCATAAATCTCGAACATGTATCGGTTCTTATGGTCGTTGTAAATCGCCATCGAACCCCCAAACTATGGGGAATGGCTCACAAAAACATCCATAAAGAGCGAAAACAACAAGTTTTTGGTCATGACTCTCAAGTATTGTATCGGGTTTTACGCTCGTCTTAAATCGCCCTAGAACCCCAAAACTATGGTCAATAGCTCATGAAAATGGCCATAAAGCGCAAAACCTATGAGTTTTTGGTCATAAATCTCAAGCATTGTATCAGGTGTTATGCTCGTTGTAAATCGCCCAAGAAGCCCAAAACAATGTGCAATAGCTCATGAAAACGGCCATAAAGCGCAAAAAGGGAGAGTTTTTGGTCATAAATCTCAAACATGTATCGGGTCTTATGATCGTTGTAAATGGCCCTCAAAACCATAAAACTACGGGCAGTAGCTCATCAAAACATCCATAAAGAGCAAAAACGACGAGTTTTTGGTCATGACACTCAAGCATAGTATCGGGATTTACGCTCGTTTTAAATCGCCCTAGAACCCCAAAACTATGGTCAATAGCTCATGAAAATGGCCATAAAGCGCAAAACATGTGAATTTTTGGTCATAAATCTCAAAAATGTATTGGGTCTTACGGTCATTGTAAACCGCCCAAGAAGCCCAAAACTATGGGCAATAGCTCATGAAAATGGCCATAAAGAGCGAAACGAAGAATTTTTTATAATAACTCTCAAACATGTATCTAGATTTATGGTCGTTTTAAATCACCATAGAATCGAAAACTATGGGCAATAGCTCATGAACATGGCCATAAAACGCGAAAACGGCGAGTTTTTGGTCATAACTCTCATACATGTATGACGTCTTACGGTCGTTATAAATCGCCCTTGAACCCCAAAACTGTGGGCAATAGCTCATTAAAATTGCCATAAAGCGCAAAAACGGTGAGTTTTTGGTCATAAATCTCAAACATGTATTGGGTCTTACGATCATTCTAAATCGCCCAAGAAGCCCAAAATTATGGAAACTAGCTCATGAAAACGACCATAAAGCGCAAAAACGATGAGTTTTTGGTCATAACTCTCAAACATGTAGTAGGTCTTACGGTCGTTATAAATTGCCCTCGAACCCCAAAACTCTATGCAATAGCTCATGAAAACGTCCATAAAGTACGAAAACGACATGTGTTTGTTCATAACTCTCAAACATGTATCGGGTCTTATGGTCGTTGTAAATCGCCCTCGAACCCCAAAACTATGGACACCAGCTCATGAAAAATGGCCATAAAGCGCAAAAACGGCAAGGTTTTGGTCATAAATCTCAAACAGGTATTGGGTCTTATGGTCGTTCTGAATCACCCAAGAATCCCAAAACTATGGGCAATAGCTCATGAAAACGTCCATGAAACACAAAAACGACGAGTGTTTGGTCATAACTCTCAAACATATATAGGGTCTTACGGTCGTTTCAAATCGCCCTCGAACCCCAAAACTGTGGGCAATAGCTCATGAAAACATCCATAAAGAGCGAAAACGATGAGTTTTTGGTCATGACTCTCAAGCACTATATCCGGTTTTACGCTCATTTTAAATCACTCTATAACCCCAAAACTATGGTCAATAGCTCATGAAAATGGCCATAAAGCGCAAAACATGTGAGATTTTGGTCATAAATCTCAAACATGTATTGGGTCTTATGGTCGTTGTAAATCGTGCAAGAAGCCTAAAACTATGGGCAATAGCTCATGAAAATAGCCATAAAGTGCGAAAACGATGACTTTTTGTCATAACTCTCAAACATGTATCTAGGCATACGGTCGTTTTAAATCTCCATAGAACCGAAAACTATGGGCAATAGCTCCTGAACGTGGCCATAAAGCGCAAAAACGACGAGTTTTTGGTCATAAATCTCAAACATGTATTACGTCTTACAATCGTTGTAAATCGCCCTCGAACCCCAAAACTGTGGGTTATTGCTCATGAAAACGGACATAAAGAGCGAAAACGACATGTTTTTGGTCATAACTCTCAAGCATTGTATCGGGTCTTATGCTCGTTGTAAATCACCCTAGATACCCAAAACTATGGTCATTAGCTGATGAAAATGGCCATAAAGCGCAAAAAGGGCGATTTTTTGGTCATAAATCTCAAACATGTATTTGGTCTTACGGTCGCTGTAAATCGCCCAAGAATCCTAAAACTAAGGGGCAATAGCTCATAAAAATGGTACTAAAGCACAAAAACAATGATTTTTTTGTCATTACACGTAAACACGTATCTAGTCTTACGGTCGTTGTAAATCGCCATAGAACCCCAAAACTATGGTTAATAGCTCATGGACATGGCCATAAATCACGAAAACGACGAGTTTTTGGTCATAAATCTCGAACATGTATGGTCGTTGCAAATCGCCATCGAACCCCAAAACTGTTGGCAATAGCTCACGAAAACGTCCATAAAGAGCGAAAACAACGATTTTTTGGTCATGGCTCTCAAGCATTGTATCGGGTTTTATGCTCGTTTTAAATCGCCCTAGAACCTCAAAACTATGGTTAATAGATCATGTAAATGGCCATAAAGCGCAAAACCTGTGAGTTTTTGGTTATAACTATCAAGCATTGTATCGGGTCTTACGCTCGTTGTAAATCGCTCAAGAAGCCCAAAATTATGGGCAATAGGTCATGAAAATGTCCATAAAGCGCAAAAAGGGAATGTTTTTGGTCATAAATCTCAAACATGTATCGGGTCTTATGGTCGTTGTAAATGGCCCTCAAACCCGTAAAACTATGGGCAATAGCTCATGAAAACGTCCATAAAGAGCAAAAACGACAAGTTTTTGGTCATGACTCTCAAGCATTGTATTGGGTTTTACGCTGCGTTTAAATCCCTAAGCATAAAACATGTGAGTTTTTGGTCATAAATCTCAACCATGTATTGGGTCTTATGGTCGCTCTAAATCACCCAAGAAGCCCAAAACTATGGGCAATAGCTCATGAAAACGTCCACAAACCGCGAAAACGATGAGTTTTTGGTTATAACTCTCAAAGATGTAGTAGGTCTTAGAGTCATTGTAAATTTCCCTCCAACCCCAAAATTCTACGCAATAGCTCATGAAAACGTCCATAAAGCATGAAAACAACGAGTGTTTGGTCATAACTCGCAAACATAGATTGGGTCTTACGATCGTTTCAAATCGCCCTCAAACTCCAAAACTGTGGGCAATAGCTCATGAAAACGTCCATAAAGAGCGAGAACGACGAGTTTTTGGTCATGACACTCAAGCATTGTATCGGGTTTTACGCTCGTTTTAAATCGCCCTAGAACCCCAAAACTATGGTCAATGGCTCATGAAAATGGCCATAAAGCGCAAAAGATGTGACTTTTTGGTCATAAATCTCAAACATGTATTGGGTCTTACGGTCATTGTAAATCGCCCAAGAAGCCCAATACTATGGGCAATACCTCATGAAAATGGCCATGAAGAGCGAAACGAAGAATTTTTTCTTATAACTCTCAAACATGTATCTAGACTTACGGTCGTTTTAAATCACCATAGAATCGAAAACTATGGGCAATAGCTCATGAACATGGCCATAAAACGCGAAAACGGTGAGTTTTTGGTCATAACTCTCAAACATGTATGACGTCTTACGGTCGTTATAAATCGCCCTTGAACCCCAAAACTGTGGGCAATAGCTCATTAAAATTGCATAAAGCGCAAAAACGGTGAGTTTTTGGTCATAAATCTCAAACATGTATTGGGTCTTACGATCATTCTAAATCGCCCAAGAATATCAAAACTATGGGAAATAGCTCATCAAAGCGGCCATAAAACGCGAAAACGATGAGTTTTTAGTCATCACTCTCAAACATGTAGTAGGTCTTATGGTAATGTTAAATTACCCTCGAACCCCAAAACTCTAGGCAATAGCTCGTGAAAACGTCCATAAAGCACGAAAATGACGAGTGTTTGTTCATAACTGTTAAACATGTATCGGGTCTTATGGTCGTTGTAAATCGCCCTCGAACCCCAAAACTATGGACAACAGCTCATGAAAAATGGCCATAAAGCGCAAAAACGGCAAGGTTTTGGTCATAAATCTCAAACAGGTATTGGGTCTTATGGTCGTTCTAAATCACCCAAGAAGCCCAAAACTATGGGCAATAGCTCATGAAAATGTCCATAAAGCATGAAAACGACGAGTGTTTGGTCATAACTCTCAAACATATATCGGGTCTTACGGTCGTTTCAAATCGCCCTCGAACCCCAAAACTATGGGCAATAGCTCATGAAAACAACCATAAAGAGCGAAAACGATGAGTTTTTGGTCATGACTCTCAAGCACTGTATCCGGTTTTACGCTCATTTTAAATCGCTCTATAACCCCAAAACTATGGTCAATAGCTCATGAAAATGGCCATAAAGCGCAAAACATGTGAGTTTTTGGTCATAAATCTCAAACATGTATTGGGTCTTATGATCGTTGTAAATCGTGTAAGAAGCCTAAAACTATGGGCAATAGCTCATGAAAATAGCCATAAAGTGCGAAAACGATGATTTTTTTGCCATAACACTCAAACATGTATCTAGTCATACGGTCGTTTTAAATCTCCATAGAACCAAAAACTATGGGCAATAGCTCCTGATCATGGCCATAAAGCACGAAAACGACGAGTTTTTGGTCATAATTGTCAAACATGTATTAGGTCTTACAATCGTTGTAAATCGCCCTTGAACCCCAAAACTGTGGGTTATTGCTCATTAAAACGGACATAAAGAGCGAAAACGACAAGTTTTTGTCATAACTCTCAAGCATTGTATCGGGTCTTATGCTCGTTGTAAATCGCCCTAGATACCCAAAACTATGGTCATTAGCTCATGAAAATGGCCATAAAGCGCAAAAAGGGCGATTTTTTGGTCATAAATCTCAAACATGTATTTGGTCTTACGGTGGCTGTAAATCGCCCAAGAAGCCTAAAACTAAGGGGCAATAGCTCATAAAAATGGTAATAAAGCACAAAAACAATGATTTTTTGTCATTACTCGTAAACACGTATCTAGTCTTACGGTCGTTGTAAATCGCCATAGAACCCCAAAACTATGGTTAATAGCTCATGAACATGGCCATAAATCACGAAAACGACGAGTTTTTGGTCATAAATCTCGAACATGTATGATCGTTGCAAATCGCCATCGAACCCCAAAACTATTGGCAATAGCTCACGAAAACGTCCATAAAGAGCGAAAACAACGATTTTTTGGTCATGGCTCTCAAGCATTGTATCGGGTTTTATGCTCGTTTTAAATCGCCCTAGAACCTCAAAACTATGGTTAATAGATCATGTAAATGGCCATAAAGCGCAAAACCTGTGAGTTTTTGGTTATAACTATCAAGCATTGTATCGGGTCTTACGCTCGTTGTAAATCACTCAAGACGCCCAAAATTATGGGCAATAGGTCATGAAAATGTCCATAAAGCGCAAAAAGGGAGAGTTTTTGGTCATAAATCTCAAACATGTATCAGGTCTTATGGTCGTTGTAAATGGCCCTCAAACCCGTAAAACTATGGGCAATAGCTCATGAAAACGTCCATAAAGAGCAAAAACGACAAGTTTTTGGTCATGACTCTCAAGCATTGTATTGGGTTTTACGCTCGTTTTAAATCCCCTAGAAAGCGCAAAACATGTGAGTTTTTGGTCATAAATCTCAAACATGTATTGGGTCTTATGGTCGTTCTAAATCACCCAAGAAGCCCAAAACTATGGGCAATAGCTCATGAAAACGTCCACGAACCGCGAAAACGATGAGTTTTTGGCTATAACTCTCAAAGATGTAGTAGGTCTTAGAGTCATTGTAAATTGCCCTCCAACCCCAAAATTCTACGCAATAGCTCATGAAAACGTCCATAAAGCATGAAAACAACGAGTGTTTGGTCATAACACTCAAACATAGATTGGGTCTTACGATCGTTTCAAATCGCCCTCGAACTCCAAAACTATGGGCAATAGCTCATGAAAACGTCCATAAAGAGCGAAAACGACGAGTTTTTGGTCATGACTCTGAAGCATTGTATCGGGTTTTATGCTCCTTTTAAATCGCTCTATAACCCCAAAACTATGGTCAATAGCTCATGAAAATATCCATAAAACGCCAAACAGCGAGTTTTTGGTCATAAATCTCAAACGTGTATTGGGTCTTACGGTTGTTGTAAATTGCCCAAGAAGCCTAAAACTATGGGCAATAGCTCATGAAAATGGCCATAAAGCGTGAAAACGATGAAATTTTGTCATAACTCTCAAACATGTATCTAGTCTTACGGTCGTTTTAAATATCCATCGAACCGAAAACTATGGACAATAGCTCATGAACATGGCCATAAAGCGCGAAAACAACGAGTTTTTGGTCATAAATCTCAAACATGTATTAGGACTTACGGTCGTTGTAAATCGCCCTCGAACTACAAAACTATGGTTAATAGCTCATGAACATGACCATACAGAACGAAAACGACGAGTTTTTGGTCATAAATCTCGAACATGTATCAGTTCTTATGGTCGTTGTAAATCGCCATCGAACCCCAAAACTGTGGGCAATAGCTCACGAAAACGTCCATCAAGAGCAAAAACAACAATTTTGTGGTCATGACGCTCAAACATTGTATCGGGTTTCACGCTCGTTTTAAATCGCCCTAGAACCCCAAAACTATGGTCAAGAGCTCATGAAAATGGCCATAAAGCGCAAAACCTGTGAGTTTTTGGTCATAACCCTCAAGCATTGTATTGGCTCTTACGCTCGTTGTTAATCGCCCAAGAAGCCGATAACTATGGGCAATAGCTCATGAAAATGGCCATAAAGTGCAAAATGGGAGAGTTTTTGGTCATAAATCTCAAACATGTATCGAGTCTTATGGTCTTTGTAAATTGCCCTGAAACCCATAAAACTGTGGGCAATAGCTCATGGAAACGTCCATAAAGAGAAAAAACAACGAGCTTTTGGTCATGACTCTCAAGCATGAAAACGACGAGTGTTTGGTCATAACTCTCAAACATATATCGGGTCTTACGGTCGTTTCAAATTGCCCTCGAACCCCAAAACTATGGGGAATAGCTCATGAAAACATCCATAAAGAGCGAAAACGATGAGTTTTCGGTCATGCCTCTCAAGCACTGTATCCGGTTTTACGCTCATTTTAAATCGCCCTAGAACCCCAAAACTATGGTCAATAGCTCATGAAAATGGCTATAAAGCGCCAAAACAGTGAGTTTTTGGTCATAACTCTCAAACATGTCTTGGGTCTTACGGTCATTGTAAATCGCCCAAGAAGCCTAAAAATATGGGCAATAGCTCATGAGAATGGCCATAAAGCGCGAAAACGATCAATTTTTTGTGATAACTCTCAAACATGTATCTAGTCTTATGGTCGTTTTAAATCTCCCTAGAATTGAAAACTATGGGCAATAGCTCATGAACATGGCCATAAAGCACGAAAACGACGAGTTTTTGGTCATAAATCTCAAACATGTATTAGGACTTACGGTCGTTGTAAATCGCCCTCGAATCCCAAAACTGTGGGTTATTGCTCATGAAAACGGACATAAAGAGCGAAAACGACAAGTTTTTGGTCAAAACTCTCAAGCATTGTATCGGGTCTTATGCTCGTTGTAAATCGCCCTATAACCCCAAAACTATGGTCATTAGCTCGTCAAAATGGCCATAAAGCGCAAAAAGGGCGAATGTTTGGTCAGAAATCTCAAACATGTATTTGGTCTTACGGTCTTTGTAAATCGCCCAAGAAGCCTAAAACTATGGGTAATAGCTCATGAAAACTGCAATAAAGCACGAAAACGATGAATTATTTGTCATAACTCTTAAACATGTATCTAGTCCTACAGTCGTTGTAAATCGCCATAAAACCCCAAAACTATGGTTAATAGCTCATGAACATGGCCATAAAGCTAGAAAACGACGAGGTTTTGGTCATAAATCTCGAACATGTATGGTCGTTGCAAATCGCCATCGAACCCCAAAACTATTGGCAATAGCTCACGAAAACGTCCATAAAGAGCGAAAACAACGATTTTTAGGTCATGACTCTCAAGGATTGTATCGGTTTTACGCTTGTTTTAAATCGCCCTAGAATCCGAAAACTATGGTCAATAGCTCGTGAAAATGGCTATAAAGCGCAAAACATGTGAGTTTTTGGTCATAACAATCGCCCAAGAAGCCCAAAACTATGGGCAATAGCTCATGAAAATATCCATAAAGCACAAAAAGGGGAATTTTTGGTGTCATAAATCTCAAACATGTATCGGGTCTTATGGTCATTGTAAATGGACCTCAAAACCATAAAACTGTGAGCAGTAGCTCATCAAAACATCCATAAAGAGCAAAAACAACAAGTTTTTGGTCATGACTCTCAAGCATTGTATTGGGTTTTACGCTCGTTTTAAATCGCCCTAGAACCCCAAAACTATGGTCAATAGCTCATGAAAATGGCCATAAAGCGCAAAACAAGTGAGTTTTTGGTCATAAATCTCAAACATGTATTGGGTCTTACGGTAAGTGTAAATCGCCCAAGAAGCCCATAACAATGAGCAATACCTCATAAAAAAGGCCATAAAGCGCGAAAACGATGAGTTTTTGGTCATAAATCTCAAACATGTATTAGGTCTTACATTCGTTCTAAATCGCCCACGAACCCCAAAACAGTGGGTTATTGCTCATGAAAGCGGACATAAAGAGCAAAAACGACAAGTTTTTGGTCATAACTCTCAAGCATTGTATCGGGTCTTATGCTCGTGGTCAATCGCCCTAGAATCCCAAAATTATGGTCATTAGCTCATGAAAATGGCTATAAAGCGCAAAAAGGGCGAGTTCGTAGTCATAAATCTCAAACATGTATTTGGTCTTACGGACGTTGTAAATCGCCCAAGAAGCCTAAAACTATAGGCAATAGCTCATGAAAACGGCAATAAATCACGAAAACGATGAATTTTTGGTCATAACTCTTAAACGTGTATGTAGTCTTACGGTCGTTGTAAATCGCCATAGAACCCCAAAACTATGGTTAATAGCTCATGAACATGGCCATAAAGCACGAAAACGATGAGTTTTTAGTCATAAATCTCGAACATGTATGGTCATTGTAAATCGCCATCGAACCCCAAAACTGTGGGGAATAGCTCACAAAAATATCCATAAAGAGCGAAAACAACGAGTTTTTGGTCATGACTCTCAAGCATTGTATCGGGTTTTACGCTTGTTTTAAATCGCCCTAGAACCCAAAAACTATGGTCAATGGCTCATGAAAATGGCCATAAAGCGCAAAACCTGTGAGTTTTTGGTCATAAATCTCAAGCATTGTATCGGGTGTTACGCTCGTTGTAAATCGCCCAAGAAGCCCAAAACTATGGGCAATAGCTCATGAAAATGTCCATAAAGCGCAAAAAGGGGGATTTTTGGTCATAAATCTCAAACATGTATCGGGTCTTATGATCGTTGTAAATGGCCCTCAAAACCAAAAAACTGTGGGCAGTAGCTCATCAAAACATCCATAAAGAGCAAAAACGACGAGTTTTTTGTCATGACACTCAAGCATTGTATCGGCTTTTACGCTCGTTTTAAATCGCCCTAGAACCCCAAAACTATGGTCAATAGCTCATGAAAATGGCCATAAAGCGCAAAACATGTGAGTTTTTGGTCATAAATCTCAAACATGTATTGGGTCTTACGGTCATTGTAAATCGCCCAAGAAGCCCACAACTATGGACAATAGCTCATGAAAATAGCCATAAAGAGCGAAACGAAGATTTTTTTGTTATAACTCTCAAACATGTATCTAGACTTACGGTCGTTTTAAATCACCATAGAATCGAAAACTCTGGGCAATAGCTCATGAACATGGCCATAAAACGCGAAAACGGCGAGTTTTTGGTCATAACTCTCAAACATGTATGACGTCTTACGGTCGTTATAAATCGCCCTTGAACCCCAAAACTGTGGGCAATAGCTCATTAAAATTGCATAAAGCGCAAAAACGGTGAGTTTTTGGTCATAAATCTCAAACATGCATTGGGTCTTACGATCATTCTAAATCGCCCAAGAAGCCCAAAATTATGGGAAATAGCTCATGAAAACGACCATAAAGCGCAAAAACGATGAGTTTTTGGTCATAACTCTTAAATATGTAATAGGTCTTACGGTCATTGTAAATTGCCCTCGAACCCCAAAACTCTATGCAATAGCTCATGAAAACGTCCATAAAGCACGAAAACGACAAGTGTTTGTTCATAACTCTCAAACATGTATCGGGTCTTATGGTCGTTGTAAATCGCCCTCGAACCCCAAAACTATGGACAACAGCTCATGAAAAATGGCCATAAAGCGCAAAAACGGCAAGGTTTTGGTCATAAATCTCAAATAGGTATTGGGTCTTATGGTCGTTCAAAATCACCCAAGAAGCCCAAAACTATGGGCAATATCTCATGAAAAATGTCCATAAAGCATGAAAACGACGAGTGTTTGATCATAACTCTCAAACATATATTGGGTCTTACGGTCGTTTCAAATCGCCCTCGAACCCCAAAACTATGGGGAATAGGTCATGAAAACATCCATAAAGAGCGAAAACGATGAGTTTTTGGTCATGACTCTCAAGCACTGTATCCGGTTTTACGCTCATTTTAAATCGCTCTATAACCCCAAAACTATGGTCAATAGCTCATGAAAATGGCCATAAAAAGCAAAACATGTGAGTTTTTGGTCATAAATCTCAAACATGTATTGGGTCTTATGGTCGTTGTAAATCGTCTAAGAAGCCTAAAACTATGGGCAATAGCTCATGAAAATAGCCATAAAGTGCGAAAACGATGATTTTTTGTCATAACCCTCAAACATGTATCTAGTTATACGGTCGTTTTAAATCTCCATAGAACCAAAAACTATGGGCAATAGCTCCTGAACATGGCCATAAAGCGCGAAAACGACGAGTTTTTGGTCATAAATCTCAAACATGTATTAGGTCTTACAATCGTTGTAAATCGCCCTTGAACCCCAAAACTGTGGGTTATTGCTCATTAAAACGGACATAAAGAGTGAAAACGACAAGTTTTTGGTCATAACTCTCAAGCATTGTATCGGGTCTTATGTTTGTTGTAAATCGCCCTAGATACCCAAAACTATGGTCATTAGCTCATGAAAATGGCCATAAAGCGCAAAAAGGGCGATTTTTGGTCATAAATCTCAAACATGTATTTGGTCTTACAGTCGTTGTAAATCGCCCAAGAAGCCTAAAACTAAGGGGCAATAGCTCATAAAAATGGTAATAAAGCACAAAAACAATGATTTTTTGTCATTACTCGTAAACACGTATCTAGTCTTACGGTCGTTGTAAATCGCCATAGAACCCCAAAACTATGGTTAATAGCTCATGAACATGGCCATAAAGCACGAAAACGACAAGGTTTTGGTCATAAATCTCGAACATGTATGGTCGTTGCAAATTGCCATCGAACCCCAAAATTGTTGGCAATAGCTCATGAAAACGTCCATAAAGAGCGAAAACAACGATTTTTTGGTCATGAATCTCAAGCATTGTATCGGGTTTTATGCTCGTTTTAAATCGCCCTAGAACCTCAAAACTATGGTCAATAGCTCATGTAAATGGTCATAAAGCACAAAACCTGTGAGTTTTTGCTTATAACTATCAAGCATTGTATCGGGTCTTACGCTCGTTGTAAATCGCTCAAGAAGCCCAAAACTTTGGGCAATAGGTCATGAAAATGTCCATAAAGCGCAAAAAGGGGGAGTTTTTGGTCATAAATCTCAAACATGTATCAGGTCTTATGGTCGTTGTAAATGGCCCTCAAACCCATAAAACTATGGGCAATAGCTCATCAAAACGTCCATAAAGAGCAAAAACGACAAGTTTTTGGTCATGACTCTCAAACATTGTATTGGGTTTTACGCTCGTTTTAAATCCCCTAGAAAGTGCAAAACATGTGAGTTTTTGGTCATAAATATCAATCATGTATTGGGTCTTACGGTCGTTGTAAATCGCCCAAGAAGCCCATAACAATGGCAATGGCTCATAAAAATCGTCATAAAGTGCGAAAACGATGAATTTTTTGTCATAACTCTCAAACATGTATCTAGTCTTACGGTCGTTTTTAATCTCCCTGGAACCAAAAACTATGGGTAATAGCTCATGAACATGGCCATAAAGCGCGAAAAACGATGAGTTTTTGGTCATAACTCTCAAACATGTAGCAGGTATTACGGTCGTTATAAATCACCCTCGAACCCCAAAATTGTGGGCAATAGCTCATGAAAATCACCATAAAGCGCAAAAACGGTGAGTTTTTGGACACAAATCTCACACATGTATTCGGTTTTACGGTCGTTCTAAATCGCCTAAGAAGCCCAAAATTATGGGAAATAGCTCATGAAAACGGCCATAAAGCGCAAAAACGATGAGTTTTTGGTCATAACTATCAAACATGTAGTAGGTCTTACGGTCATTGTAAATTGCCCTCGAACCCCAAAACTCTATGCAATGGCTCATGAAAACATCCATAAAGCACGAAAACGACGAGTGTTTGTTCATAACTCTCAAACATGCATCAGGTCTTATGGTCGTTGTAAATCGCCCTCGAACCCCAAAACTATGGACAATAGCTCATGAAAATGGCCATAATGCGCAAAAACGGCAAGGTTTTGGTCATAAATCTCAAACATGTATTGGGTCTTATGGTCGTTCTAAATCACCCAAGAAGCCCAAAACTATGGGCAATAGCTCATGAAAATGGCAACAAACCGCGAAAACGATGAATTTTTGGTTATAACTCTCAAAGATGTAGTAGGTCTTAGAGTCATTGTAAATTGCCCTCCAACCCCAAAATTCTACGCAATAGCTCATGAAAACGTCCATAAAGCATGAAAACAACGAGTGTGTGGTCATAACTCTCAAACATAGATTGGGTCTTACGATCGTTTCAAATCGCCCTCGAACTCCAAAACTGTGGGCAATAGCTCATGAAAACGTCCATAAAGAGCGAAAACGATGAGTTTTTGGTCATGACTCTCAAGCATTGTATCGGGTTTTATGCTCATTTTAAATCGCTCTATAACAACAAAACTATGGTCAATAGCTCATGAAAATGGCCATAAAACGCCAAACAGCGAGGTTTTGGTCATAAATCTCAAACATGTATTGGGTCTTACGGTTGTTGTAAATCGCCCAAGAAGCCTAAAACTATGGGCAATAGCTCATGAAAATGGCCATAAAACGTGAAAACGATGATATTTTTGTCATAACTCTCAAACATGTATCTAGTCTTACGGTCGTTTTAAATATCCATAGAACCGAAAACTATGGACAATACCTCATGAACATGGCCATAAAGCGCGAAAACGACGAGTTTTTGGTCATAAATCTCAAACATGTATTAGGTCTTACGGTCATTGTAAATCGCCCTCGAACCCCAAAACTATGGTTAATAGCTCATGAACATGGCCATACAGCACGAAAACGACGAGTTTTTGGTCATAAATCTCGAACATGTATCAGTTCTTATGGTCGTTGTAAATCGCCATCGAACCCCAAAACTGTGGGCAATAGCTCACGAAAACGTCCATAAAGAGCGAAAACAACAATTTTGTGGTCATGACGCTCAAACATTGTATCGGGTTTCACGCTCGTTTTAAATCGCCCTAGAACCCCAAAACTATGGTCAAGAGCTCATGAAAATGGCCATAAAGCGCAAAACCTGTGAGTTTTTGGTCATAACCCTCAAGCATTGTATTGGCTCTTACGCTCGTTGTTAATCGCCCAAGAAGCCGATAACTATGGGCAATAGCTCATGAAAATGGCCATAAAGTGCAAAATGGGAGAGTTTTTGGTCATAAATCTCAAACATGTATCGAGTCTTATGGTCGTTGTAAATTGCCCTGAAACCCATAAAACTGTGGGCAATAGCTCATGAAAACGTCCATAAAGAGCAAAAACGACGAGTTTTTGGTCATGACTCTCAAGCATTGTATTAGGTTTTACGCTCGTTTTAAATCGCCCTAGAACCCCAAAACTATGGTCAATAGCTCATGAAAATGGCTATAAAGCGCCAAAACAGCGAGTTTTTGGTCATAACTCTCAAACATGTATTGGGTCTTACGGTCGTTGTAAATCGCCCAAGAAGCCTAAAAATATGGGCAATAGCTCATGAGAATGGCCATAAAGCGCGAAAACGATCAATTTTTTGTCATAACTCTCAAACATGTATCTAGTCTTATGGTCGTTTTAAATCTCCCTAGAATCAAAAACTATGGGCAATAGCTCATGAACATGGACATAAAGAGCAAAAACGATGAGTATTTGGTCATAAATCTCAAACATGTATTAGGACCTACAGTCATTGTAAATCGCCCTTGAACACCAAAACTGTGGGTTATTGCTCATGAAAACGGCCATAAAGAGCGAAAACGATGAGTTTTTGGTCATGAATCTCAAGCATTGTATCAGGTTTTACGCTCATTTTAAATCGCTCTATAACCCCAAAACTATGGTTAATAGCTCATGGAAATGGCCATAAAGCGCCAAAACAGCGAGTTTTTGGTCATAAATCTCAAACATATATTGGGTCTTACGGTCGTTGTAAATCGCCCAAGAAGCCTAAAACTATGGGCAATAGCTCATGAAAATGGCCATAAAGCGCGAAAACGATAATTTTTTTGTCATAACTCTGAAACATGTATCTAGTCTTACGGTCGTTTTAAATCTCCATAAAACCGAAAACTATGGGCAATACCTCATGAACATGGCCATAAAGCGCGAAAACGACGAGGTTTTGGTCATAAATCTCAAACATGTATTAGGTCTTACGGTCGTTGTAAATCGCCCTCGAATCCCAAAATTGTGGGTTATTGCTCATGAAAACGGACATAAAGAGCGAAAACGACAAGTTTTTGGTCATAACTCTCAAGCATTGTATCGGGTCTTATGCTCGTTGTAAATCGCCCTATAACCCCAAAACTATGGTCGTTAGCTCGTGAAAATGGCCATAAAGCGCAAAAAGGGTGAATGTTTGGTCATAAATCTCAAACATGTATTTGGTCTTACGGTCGTTGTAAATAGCCCTAGAAGCCTAAAACTATGGACCATAGCTCATGAAAATGGCCATAAAGCGCAAAACATGTGAGTTTTTGGTCATAACAATCGCCCAAGAAGCCTAAAACTATGGGCAATAGCTCATGAAAACGGCAATACAGCACGAAAACGATGAATTTTTGGTCATAACTCTGAAACATGTATGTAGTCTTATGGTCGTTGTAAATCGCCATAGAACCCCAAAACTATGGTTAATAGCTCATGAACATGGCCATAAAGCACGAAAACGACAAGTTTTTAGTCATAAATCTCGAACATGTATGGTCATTGTAAATCGCCATCGAACCCCAAAACTGTGGGCAATAGCTTATGAAAACGTCCATAAAGAGCGAAAACAACGATTTTTTGGTCATGAATCTCAAGCATTGTATCGGGTTTTACGCTCGTTTTAAATCGCCCTAGAACCCTAAAACTATGGTCAATAGCTCATGAAAATGGCCATAAAGCGCAAAACATGTGAGTTTTTGGTCATAATTATCAAGCATTGTATCGGGTCTTACGCTCGTTGTAAATGGTCCAAGAAGCCCAAAACTATGGGCAATAGCTCATGAAAATGTCCATAAAGCGCAAAAAGGGAGAGTTTTTGGTCATAAATCTCAAACATGTATCGGGTCTTATGGTCGTTGTAAATGGCCCTCAAAACCATAAAATTGTGGGCAATAGCTCATCAAAACGTCCATAAAGAGCAAAAACGACGAGTTTTTGGTCATGACTCTCCAGCATTGTATCGGGTTTTACGCTCGTTTTAAATCGCCCTAGAACCCAAAGCTATGGTAAATAGCTCATGAAAATGGGCATAAAGCGCAAAACATGTGAGTTCTTGGTCATAAATCTCAAACATGTATTGGATCTTACGGTCATTGTAAATTGCCCAAGAAGCCCAAACTGTGGGTAATAGCTCATGAAAATGGCTATAAAGCGCGAAGACGATCAATTTTTGGTCATAACTCTCAAACATGTAGTAGGTCTTATGTTCATTGTAAATTGCCCTCGAACCCCAAAACTCTAGGCAATAGCTCATGAAAACGTCCATAAAGCACGAAAACGGCGAGTGTCTGTTCATAAATCTCAAACATGTATAGGGTCTTATGGTCGTTGTAAATTGCCCAAGAAGCCCAAAACATATATATAGAGTCATGGGCCAGGTGCTATGACTGGAGCTCTGCCCCCAAAAAGGATTCATGCCATATGTACTTAGACCAAACATTTAATTCCTTGCGTCATTTGCAAAGTGCGGGTATTCTCTATCGATTTTTCTCCACTCCGACCCATCAGCAGGGTGCCTCAATATCCCGTCCGACTTACGCTCCTCTTTGTGCCATCATAACAGCTTGGCATGCTTTTTGTTCCTGAACAAATGTTTCAACTGTAGTATTATAGGGGCATATCACATCATATTGGTGGGAACCCTCTTCTCGGGGGCCTCGCCCTCAACATCACCAGGTTCATCTCGTCTGATCTTATACCGCAATGCAGTGCATACTGGGCATGCATCCGAATTCTTGTACTCCTCACCAC
Organism: Avena insularis; assembly: GCA_023614405.1. NCBI lineage: Eukaryota > Viridiplantae > Streptophyta > Magnoliopsida > Poales > Poaceae > Avena > Avena insularis. The sequence continues at coordinate 73,514,274 of CM042690.1, forward strand.
GGTAGAGGATGCAGTCATTAGGGCATGCATGTATCTTTTGAACCTCTAAACCTAGAGGGCAGTTGATACGTCCATTTTGCATCACTATTCTATGTCTTAATTCACTATTATTCATTGATATATTTCGTATTGAGAGGTGATACTTATGTTATTTCATCTATTTTTGCATGGTTGATGACTTTTGGAGCATGGACCGCTGCAGTCAGGATTCTGATGGAAAGGTACTGTTTGGAGGCAAAATTCGCGAAGATCAAAAAATCCGGGAAAATATATGGAAAATCCTATTTTTCCAGAAGATGAAGTGGAGGTGGGCCACAAGGGGCCCACACCACCCCATGGCACGGGCAGGCCTAGACCGTGCCTGTGAGTGGTGTGGCCGCCCTGGCCCACTCCAGCCTCTCTCCTTTGGTGTATATCATCCTCCCGAAACCCTAAGACTCGGGGAGCAACCACAGAATGATTCCGCCGCCTCTGCGGGGCGAAAAACACCGAGAGAGAAAGATCTCTCGGCGCATGATTTCCGGGGAATTCCTTCCCGGAGAGGGGAGATCGTCGCCATCAACACCACCATCAAGTTGGACTTCGTCGGGATCATCATCATCATCACCACCATCATCACCATCATCACCCTCATCACCATCTCCATATTGCTGTAACAATTGAGTTGAATCTTGCATTAGTTCATAGGGGAAACTTTCCCGGTGTTGATTACTCTTTGTAGTTGATGCTATTGACTGAACCGTTGAATTATTGTTTATGTTCAAATTGTTATACATCATTATTCCATCTCTGATCATGATCGATATGATGTCTAGTGAGTAGTTCATTTTGTTCTTGAGGACATGGGAGAAGTCTTGTTGTTAGTAGTGGAGTTATGTTGAGAAAGATTCAATAGATTGTTATTTAAGTTGTGGTGTACTTCTTCTAGTGGTGTCATGTGAACGTCGACTACATGACACTTCACTTATATGGGCCTAGGGGAATGCATTGTGTATTTGTCTACTAATTGTAGGGTTGCACGGCAGATGTAAACCTGAACCCCCGTTAGGAAACCATTGCACAAGGGACGTAAGGGTCTTAGAGTTTAAAGCTGTGGTTAGGTTTCTACCTTAATTACTTTCTTGTATTTACGGATGTTTGCAAGGGATATAATCACAAGTATATATTAGTCTTGGATGGGGCGGTACATTAGCACAGGTTCATCCACACAACACTTAGCAAGCTAAAGAAGATTAATCGACTATATGAAGCGAAAGCACTTGACAGTCTTCCCATGTGTCCTCGAGAACGTTTGGTCATCTATATAAATACAACCGGCTTGTCCTTTGCTGCATAAAGGATTGGGCCACTTGCTGCGTTCATTCTTACGGTCTTTTATTTACTCGTACTTTGTTCACTTGCTTTATCGAAAACCCCTAAAAATCCGTTTGCTAAGTATTTGCAGAGAATTCCTGATCCATACCACTAGCCAACACCTTCTGCTCCTCGTTGGGTTCGACACTCTTACTTATCGAAAATACTGCGATACACCCCCTATACTTGTGGGTCATCAAGACTATTTTCCGCGCCGTTGCCGGAGTGAAGCGCTATTGAGAGTGGAACTGTAAAGGAAACTTCTACCGTGAGTATTGTTTACTCGCTAGTTGCTTTATTTTCGTTATGGATAATTCGCTGAGTTTCTTATTTGGTAATGCTACTACCACGCTAAGGTAGTAGATAAGCCACCGCCGAGAAAAATGTTTTCAAAATACCTACAAGAATTATTGATCGTGTTATGGATAACTACTATGTTGGGGATGGAACCGTCCATCCGGTGATCATTTACTCTTTATACACGAATTAAGCTTGTTCAAGTGTGCGTGTATTACTACAGATCAAGTTAAGAAGAAGTTATTCTCATTATCACTAAAAGGAAGAGCTGAGGAATGGTATAAGTCTTTGAAGAATGGTCAAGCTCTGGAATGGGAGGAAATAGTGCCTCTCTTTTATTCAAAGTTTTATCCTCCTAGCGAGATTCATAAAGATCGGAATCAAATATACAACTTTTGGCCTCTTGATGGAGAGAGTACAGCTCAAGCTTGGGGGAGATTGAAGTTACTAATGCTCAAATGTCCCATTCATGAGCTCCCCAACAATATTATTATCAATAACTTTTATGCAAGGCTCCCTCTACATGATAAAGATTTATTGGATGCTTCTTGTGCTAGATCATTCACTCGCATGGAAGAAGAAGCTAAATGGGACCTTCTAGACCGTATTCAAGACAATGCTGAAGCTTGGGAGAATGACAAAGGTAGAAAGTCAGGTATAAATTATGATTATGAATGCATTGAATCTTTTATGAGAACTGATGACTTTCAAAATATTAAAAATGCTTATGGTCTAGACTCTCAAGCTATTGCTTCTTATTTTAACGCTTTTGCTTTGTACATTGAAGTGCCTAAAAAGAAGTGGAATAAGTATCATGAGCCTTATAAAGATGTTGCTAAGAGTGTTCCTGCAAGAAATACTGAAGTTTATACTTCTAATCATGTTTTACCCAAACCTTATATTGAGAAAATGCCTTTCCCGGTTAAGGTAAAGGAACATTCTATGATGGCTAGTATGGTAGATGAAAGTATGAATAAACCTGCTGAACCTGATAAACAAATGGTTGATGAACCTATAGTAGCAAGTGTGAAAGACTTTGTCACCAAGTATGAGAAAGAGGGACACCCTATCCTTTGTAAGGATACCTCTAATATTGTTTCACATAGTATTGTTATGAGAGCTAGTATTCCTGTGTTTTCTGTTAGAATAAGTGATCATTGCTATGATGGCCCTTGTGATAGCTATATTGTTAAGTTTATGCATGATACTGAAATTTACTATGAAAGAGGGAAAAGTGTTCTTATGTATCTCAATAATATCAAGTTTCCTCGTTTTATGCTGAAAGTTTTTATGTTGCACTTCTTTTGCCTTCTTATGCAAGTTACCTTTGGTTTCAATAACTTGTTTGTTTACAAAATTCCCTTGCATAGGAAGTGGGTTAGACTTAAATGTGTGTGTGTGTTTGCTTCTTAATGCTCTCTTTCACTTCAATTCATATCCCTATGAGAGCTTCTTCAAAAATTATCATGCCCATCTTAATGGCTATAAAGAAAGAGCTTTATGGGACACAACCCAGTTTGTTTTTGCTTTTAGTTTGTTTTTGTTTCTTTGAGTCTTGGAAGTTATTACTTCGGTAATAACCGCTCCTTATCCGTTTTGTTTGGTTTTTGTGTCAAGATCAACCTCTAATGAGAGAGAAGTAAGATTTGGGGAAGTTGTTGTCCCGAGCTATAATTTTTTGTGCTTCTGCCCCAGGTTGTTATTTAACTTTCGTTAGTTTTGCACTTTTTGATTTGAGCAACATAAGATTTTCGAAAAAATTGATCTCTACCTGCTGGTCTGTTTTGACAGATTTTGCCAATCTTGCATTTGCTTCTTTATTCGATTTCCTTTTTGAATTCTTTTTGGGTTTTCGGAAGGAGTTGCTACAATAGCTTTTGTTTTGATGGTTTTCAGTTGAAAGTTGAACTCAAAAGGTTTTATCACTTCACTTATACTAATGTTGCTAATGAGAACTGTGTGAAGTTTTGTGTGAAATAAATTTCCAGGAAGTGGAGATAATGGTGTAATAAGGAAGAGAAGGGTTTTATGACTCAAGTAATAAGACTATGAAGATGAAGATATCGATGATATTCAAGTGGTGACTCTGGAAGAATCTACTAGATACCAAATTCAGAGACCTGTAGAGTCCGTTTCCAACTAGGTAACAGTTCTGGTAAGAAAAGTTCCGCGAAAATACAATCCAACTATATTTTTGTAGTTTTCAGTCAATAAGGAAAGTTTCGAAGCGAAAAAGAGACGGAACCAGAGCCAGGGTGGCCCACACCACCCCATGGCGCGGTCCCACCCCTGGTCGTGCCACCAGGTGGTGAGTCCACCCCGGACTCCGCCTCCGATTCGTTTTCTCCCAATACCTTCCTTTTGATGTGAAACTTCGTAATATATAACCCCCCAGATCCCCCAAGGTCCGTATATCGTGTTTTTGTTTCGATCTATTTTTGCCAGGAACTATTCTTGAAGCTTTGAAAGCACAATGGTGTCCGCCAAGGATAAAAGGAAGGAGCCCATGGAGGAAGACCTCCAAGACCCCGGGAAGGAGATCAAGAGTGAAGGTGAAGAGGACCAAGGCCAACATCCGCACACCGGCATTACCATTGCAAGCATTGGAGTGGTGAAACCTGCCAAGATCAGAAGGACTACACGGATGCAGACTGGGGGGAAAGCTCCTCGTCACAGTTTGGCTCCACGATCTCGTCCTCCATGCACCAGCTATGCAGGAAAAGAAGACTCCTAGTGGGAAGAATGGAAAAATAATCCCAAGAGCTGGGATCCACAAACTGAAATGATTATGGGCCGTATTGAGCACAACTCGGAGTTGATTCGTACTCTCACCTTCGAGATTGAGGACTTTGGGAAATTGATCAAATAGCTCATCAAGAGGATACCACCACCACCAAAGGAGTAATTCGTCATCAGGTTTGGCATCCCCTTGGTTTGTTCCAAGCTTGGGGGAGTGTCGCGGTATCACATCACTATCTTCTATCTTTTTACCTTATTAGTAGAGTCATATCATGAATAGAGGAGTTATTATGTAGTATGGTTTGCATTATGGAAGTGTCCCCTCTCTCGTTAGATATGTATCCATTGGTGTGAGTTCCGTTATGGTTTATTAATGAGAAGTTCTATCATTCACTCTTTTTCATAGCTTAGGTTAGTTTTCAATTCGTGGTTATATGATTGATCATGTTGTTAGTATTGGTAGCACTCTGGGATCATTGAGTTAATTTAGTTGGTTTTGGCAAACCTGGCTTGGTCAGTAGCAACATCTTTTTGAGAGTTGAAAAGAAAAAGATAGAAGTACTCTAAAGAAAAATAATTTCATCATCTTTCTTTCTTGATTTGCTCATAAGTTTAGTATTCTCTAGTTAAGATCTTTTGTGCTTTCAAGGAAGATTGCATGTTTGTCTTTATCACTTGTATGTTTGTTTGTTTCCTTCAACTCTTATACTTGCTACCCAGCCTTGCTAGCCAAAAACCTGTACTGAGAGGGAATTCTTCTCGTGCATCCACCTCCTTTAAACCAAAACCTTTGCCATTTGTGTCCACCATACCTACCTAGTAGCATTATTGCTATTCCAAGTAAATTCTTGTTTTGTCTACCTCCCAAATTAAACTTGTTATGTGAAAATTAGTGATTAAAGCTCTCACGAACTTGATGGCACACTTTACTTTCTTGCATTTAATAAACCTGAACCATTGTGAACTCTCCATGAAAGTTATATGCTTGCAAATTATAGGTCAGGATTAGCGTAACTGCGTCACACGGGAACGCTTTCAAAACTTGTATATTTTTACCCTGTTGATTCCTTGCTCTTTTGTTTGCGGATGTAATCGGTGTGTAATATTAGGGGTGATTGTAAGTCCATGGAGTTATGTATGTGTGTTAGAGAAACGCCTGGGCCGCTGGTCTAATCCATGCTGACATGGTGGAAACCTGCAGCGTAACCATAATGATATCTATGAAGCATTATTCTTATATAAAAAAGAGAGAGATAGCTATTGAGAAAAAAAAAAGAAAAAAAGAGAGAGATACTATGAAAAGAGGAAAGAAAGAAAAAAGCACCATTTTCCCATGGTAAATAAGAAGATTGCTGAGATAATCATTGTCTGCTTGGCTTGTCATTTTGATATGGGGATTCTTCCGTATCATCGAGCAAGGGGTACCCCGTTGGCGGTTCTCAATGATACGCACATACTTACGATGACAAGAACTTACCGGTAACTAAAGTTGAGTAGCATGAGGAGCGGCCCTCGTACTCAAGGGACTTGAGATTTTTAGTTTATAGTCTATCAAGCATATAACTCAGATTGGACCTCACTTTCACCTTAATCACCTAAAGATGCCTATGATAGGGGCAATGAGAGCTGAAAGCTAGTAAGTATAATAATTTTTGGGAGCTCTTTATGAGACTTGCAATCCCTGCTTCCCTCTGTGAAGGGCCTTTCTTTTACTTTGTAGTTGAGTCAGTAAACCTACTCCCTTCTATCTCAGCAAGTATTTTGAGTTGATGTGTTTCATTCATTCATATGATGATTTATGCAATCATGTTTCTTATGTTCCTTGCTTTGCACATTTGCTCATATCTTGGTGTTTACTACTTTGAAAGCTATCATTGAAAAACCAGCTATTTGTGAACTCCAGCAAATTATCAACTATTCTTCGACCAAGAGCTAAGTTTGCCATTACCAATTATGATTTACTCTATGAATCTTTATTGTGTTTCCTTTACTCATTGCAAGTTGAGTTATATAATAGGGAGTTGTCTTCTATTATGATCTATGTATTTGATGAATGTGATGCTTCTTGTCCGTATTCTTTTATCGACTCTTCACTCCATAAACCTGAGGCCATGTTTATTGAGCTTTCGCTTTGGGGACAAGCGAAGTCTAAGCTTGGGGAGTTGATCGCCCATTTTGCATCACTATTCTATGTCTTAATTCACTATTATTCATTGATATATTTCGTATTGAGAGGTGATACTTATGTTATTTCATCTATTTTTGCATGGTTGATGACTTTTGGAGCATGGACCGCTACAGTCAGGATTCTGATGGAAAAGGTGCTGTTTGGAGGCAAAATTCGTGAAGATCGGAAAATCCGGGAAAATATACGGAAAATCCTATTTTTCCAGAAGACTAAGGATGCCAGAAGATGAAGTGGAGGTGGGCCACAGCAGGCCCACACCACCCCATGGCGCGGGCAGGCCTAGGTCGCGCCTGGGAGTGGTGTGGCCGCCCTAGCCCACTCCAGCCTCTCTCCTCTGGCGTATATCATCCTCCCGAAACCTTAAGACTCGGGGAGCGACCACAGAAAGATTCCGCCGCCTCTACGGGGCGGAAAACACCAAGAGAGAAAGATCTCTCCGGCAGACAGATTTCTGCCGGGGGAATCCCTTCCCGGAGAGGGGAGATCGTCGCCATCAACACCACCATCAAGCTGGACTTCATCGGGATCATCATCATCACCACCATCATCACCATCAGCACCCTCATCACCATCTCCATATTGCTGTAACAATTGAGTTGAATCTTGCATTAGTTCATAGGGGAAACTTTCCCGGTGTTGATTACTCTTTGTAGTTGATGCTATTGAGTGAACCGTTGAATTATTGTTTATGTTCAGATTGTTATACATCATTATTCCATCTCTGATCATGATCCATATGATGTCTTGTGAGTTGTTTGTTTTGTTCTTGATGACATGGGAGAAGTCTTATTGTTAGTAGTGGAGTTATGTTGAGAAAGATTCAATAGATTGTTATTTAAGTTGTGGTGTACTTCTTCTAGTGGTGTCATGTGAACGTCGACTACATGACACTTCACCTATATGGGCCTAGGGGAATGCATTGTGTATTTGGCTACTAATCGTAGGGGTTGTGAGTGATGTAAACCTGAACCCCCGTTAGGAAACCATTACACAAGGGACGTAAGGGTCTTAGAGTTTAAAGCTGTGGTTAGGTTTCTACCTTAATTACTTTCTTGTACTTACGGATGTTTGCAAGGGGTATAATCACAAGTATGTATTAGTCTTGGATAGAGCGGTACATTAGCACAGGTTCACCCACACAACACTTAGCAAGCTAAAGAAGATTAATCGACTATATGAAGCGAAAGCACTTGGCAGTCTTTCCATGTGTCCTCGAGAACGTTTGGTCATCTATAGAAATACAACCGGTTTGTCCTTTGCTGCATAAAGGATTGGGCCACTTGCTGCATTCATTCTTACTGTCTTTTATTTACTCGTATTTTGTTTACTTGCTTTATTGAATACCCCTAAAAATCCATTTGCTAAGTATTTGCAGAGAATTCCTGATCCATACCACTAGCCAGCACCTTCTGCTTCTCGTTGGGTTCGACACTCTTACTTATCGAAAATACTGCGATACACCCCCTATACTTGTGGGTCATCAGCAGACAACCTTCTTTGCTTTGTACGTACTGGCGGGAAATGCGTTTTCTTTGGAAGCATATTCTTCATCATTTTTAGCAACTTTTTCAAATTCGGAGTCAGATATACCATACTCTGCCTTCCATCGCAGTAATTCCAGTGTGCTACCCAATTTTTTCAGACAATTTTTGCAATTTGAGTACAATGATTTTTTGTGATCCTCTAAAATGTGATCGAACTTCTCCCTCTCCTTTTAATTTTCGCAGTCTCTCCGTGTATTAGCAATGGTCCGACCAAGATCATCAACGGGCTCGTCATGTGCCTCTTCGAGAGCCTCCCCTTCAGCATCCCCATGGAAGTATCACTGTATTTAGAGAACTCATGATAGTTGGCATCATCCTCTTCTTCATTGTCTTCCATTATAACTCCTCTATCATCATGCTTGGTCCAAAAATTATAGCTAGGCATAAAACCGGTCTGAAACAGGTGGTTGTGAGGATTTTTGAGTCAGAATAATCCTTCTGATTCTTACAGACACTTCATGGACAAAATACAAAATTATTTCGCTTGTTCGCATCAGCCACACGGAGGAATTCATGCATGCCATTAATAAACTCGCTAGCGCGTCGGTCAATACCGTATGTCCATTTCCCGGACCATCTGCATTATTGTATAAGTATATCAAAAACCATTACACAACATCATGAATAGAGATCAGTGACCAATTTACTACAAGTTCTTCATCACATTAAAACAATAATAGAGTATAGTGGACCAAATGTTATTATTGCAAAAATAAAAAACGATGCACTAATTTTAAAATTTCTAGTCCATACTCTTTTTGATAAGTTACTAAGTAAACAACATCTACACATATGCAAACTAACAAGCTAATGTGAGCTTCTAGAGCATTAAATGAGCAACACTATTTAAAGAAAAACCCTATTTCTTCACTTCATTTACTTTTTGAAATCTAAAAATTGTATTTTGAAATTTTTACATCCATCATTTTTGAATTGGACAAAACAATTAACATGAAAAATATGGAGTTTTTATTTATTGATCTAGCAGTGAAAACATCATTCCATTCTGAATCTGAAACTCTAAAATTACACATTTCAATTGTCAGTAACTTTTAGAGCATTGAGCTAAACTTTTAGAGCATTGAGCTAATCAAAATTTGCCTAAAATTGTTTAATCAAAATTTTCCTAAAATTACACATCTAAAATTCCCTATACTTCTAGAGCATTGAGCTAAACTAACAATGATAGATTATAGAATGAAGTTGTTAATCTTTTAAAACCTTGGATTTAGGGGTTTCCACCAAATCTTGACAAATCTTGAAGAAAAAATAGGCATGAACTCGACTTGTGTGGAGGAAAAATAGCCATGGGCTCGAACACGGACGTAGACCAATTATATAGAGAAACCAATAGTCCGGGTTGGTATTACGAACCGAGACTAGTGATTGGACTCTAATTTTGGGCCGTGATACCAACCGGGACTACAGGCTCCCGCACATGGGATTGACTAGCGTGAGCCCTCTAGTCCCGCTCCGTATCACGAACCGGGACTAGAGTTTTGGAACGAACCGGGATAGAGCTGCCCTGACCTCCTAGCCGTTGGAGCCGGGACGAACCGGGACTAGTGATCACACTAGTCCCGGCCAAAAACCCACCCGGGACTAGGGACAGAATCTGCCCTGAAGAGAAGCCGTTGTATCTAGTAGTGAGAGTAAGTTTATTCTAGAGTCGTATTGAACTTGTATTTCGAAACCAATGAAATTTCATCTTGCGAGTGTACTGTTGCACATGAAAATATATTCATTAAATTAGCATGAGCACATGAGAAACAAAATAAAGGAATAATTCTTTTGGGAACAGGGATTGTGACGTTCGATCAACACCTACTCAACACTGTTCGCAAGGACCTAGTTTAACATTAGTCAGACGTGAATGTCATATGGCGAAGAGGACACCTAGGCCATGTTGGGCAACCTCCTGCTCCATGGAACTATTTTTGTTTCCGGTTTTACTATAATTGAGTCTTCAAATGAGCCCATATCCAGCATATCCGTGTCGAAATCTAATCTGCATATAGAAAATGAGATGATCATAACTGATCGGCATGTAAACAAGGTCATAATACTTTTGGGGAAACTTTAGACATTTTTCCATGACAGCATGTATAGCTTCAAATTGTATATGGAAGAAGCGCCACTGATCAATGACCAACACTTTTAGGAACATGGAGATTATTGATCAATCGTTTTCGATTGGCGTCTACTCACTATGTGTAGGGACCTAATTAGTCGCACGTGAAGCCCATATGGTGAAGAAGACGGCCGTGCGGCCATCATCAGCTATAGGATGTTTGTTGGCCTACATACGAAAAAGTGATCGGGTGGAGAGCGACTGCAGGATGGAGCTAGCTAGAGGTGGATTGATGTGTTGGAGTTGGATGGTAGAAGGTGAGATGAAGTAAGGTCATTCTCAAGGTAGTAGCACTGACTATTATCATCAAGCCACAAATAGTTATCCATGGATTGTAGATCTAGAACAGTGCAGAAACATGCACGCATGGAATTGTGTCCACTCCAGGCTAGCTGGGTTGGTCCAGTTGTGGGAAATGCTAGCTAGTTTGTTGGTTGGTTAATAGATCCATCTAAGTGTACGACGATTAATTTGTCATACTAGATAGAAGTACTCGAGCATGCATGGACCCTGTAGAGGGACCAAGCACCAAGCTATTACTCCTCCGTTCAGAAATATAAGACGTTTTAGTTTTGTGAATCGAATGTATCTATATGTCTTTTAGTATATAGGTTCATAGAGACTCGGAGTAAACCTATGCACTAAAAAACATCTAGATACATTCATTTTACAAAGCTAAAATGTCTTATATTTCTGAACGGAGGGAGTAGCAATTTACATGCACCAAAGAAGGCAACCATACAAGATCTCATTTATTCATCTAGTACCATTATTTCTGAAGATAATGATACATGTTTCGGAATCCCACAGAAAATTCCTGGGATGGGGGGAGCTTAGTCTCTCCGGATCTAATGCTCTCTCATTGGAGAGGAAGGGGATAGGAGCAGGAGGGACAAGGCGTGGAGGGCGGGTGGCGGCCATGGAGGCAGACCGGCGCCGGCCGCCGCATGCGAGAAGAAGGTGGCGCCTGCGCGGGAGGCGGGTAGGGTTTTTGATGCGAGACTGAGTGTGTCGTGCTGTGCCGTGGTATTTATCTAACACGGTAAAAACTGATCTACGGTTTCCACTGGCTAAGGGACCAATCGGACGGCTCCTTAAATCTGATTTACGTGAGGGCTCCGCGAGGTAGCGCCGTTTATACTTTTAGATGTTGTTGGACTACACGTCTACACGGTGGAGCACGCGACGCTAGCTATTGAATCATAAAATAATTATTTGAACCTAGAGATCGATGGATGTGTGGTAGGTGAAGCGATGAGGACATGACACGGTAGGAGTTGAACACAAGGTACTCTAACACAACCCAATACTAGGTAGTTAGACACAAAATAATCACATGGGCATTGCATTAAAGACTTTCAATCATACAACTCAGACAATAAGCTGAGATGATAGAAGCTGAAAAGAATTAGACTACAATTTCAGACTTGGTTATTTTTGCTACTGTTTTTCCGACAACTCAAGCCGGCGTGGCTTATGCACAAACGGAAGCCAAAAAGAACGGGGCTAAGGCTAGCAGCGTCACGTCGCTGAAACAGTGCATCGGAATGCATGCATGGAATCAAACAACAAGGCGGTGGTTGGTCAATAGATCCATCTGCGTGTTGACCCACCCGAGTAGCTGGCAATTGAATGCACCAAAATAAGCAATCATCCAATATCTCATCCTTTGTTCTTTTTATTGTGTTGCATGTACTAGCCAACACAATCAATCATCCGAAATGATGGAAAGTGTTAGATAATTTATTTTAACACTCATCCTACGTTTCTGGCCATTGGCCTATTGTGACACGTGTTAAGGGAGCCGCAATAATTTTTTAAATTCTTGTGTTGGCTACGATTTGATCCTATAGAATCTCCTGCTTTGATATCATATTGAATTGCATGCAATAGTCAATGCAACCAACCGTTCGAACCGATAGAAATTGGCTAGACAATTTATTTCAACAGTTTTGTTGTGAAAAATGTTGTATGTTGAGAACTAATAAAAAGTTAAAGATAGAACCCTAACACTTTTCTACACGATTGACTAAATGACAAGGGATAGGAATTAAAGATTGAGGCAAGATTGAATATAATAGATTACCAAGAAGAGGGTCAGCGGGCACAACCACACACACACAGGAGAGAAAAGGCGCAAGGCCAAGAGCAGCGACATCGTTCGGGAAACAGGGGCTCGAGGCGATGTGGCGATTGATCGGCAAGATGGAAGGGTCAAAAGAGGCATGAGATCGATCGCAGGGCAGGGACTTTCGATGTCGATTGCCTGAGAGTTAATCGCCCTGGTCTTCTGTTCCTGTTCTCTCCCAAGTAGAAAGGTTGCGGGCGGCTGGGCTGGGCCTTCTTTTTTTCGAGAGATGTGTAGGTCTCATATAGTATAGAATACTATCTAGCCATGGCCCCCAGCCAGCGTGGGCCGTTAGTTGTTGCACAATATCGCCATGGGCCAGAGCCGGCCCTGGTCCTCCATGACAATAATGAGACCCACTTCCTAAGGTAGTGGTGGTGCTTGGTGGAGGCAAGTTTGTGGCTTGTCTTTACCCCGGGTTGTGGGGTATGTTAGTCAATGGTGATCTTGGCAGTCTAGGGATTCTCTCGGAGAAACCGACATTTTTTTGCTGCCCGCGATGACAACACTATGGTGTCGTTCCCCTCCTTGCATGGGCATACTTAGTTAGAGCCAATAGGCAACAGGTGTCACAGGACACCGGCTAGAATGTGTATGTATTCACTATACTTCATGTATTTATACTGTGTGACACCCTAAAATAAAGCGAATGACGTGTAGCACTTATATAAGGACATCGGCTCAATTTCTTCCTAGGTCCGCCCCTGCCTCGTTGAAAGAGTATGTTTAGATTGATGCCGTTCCAACTATTGATGATCGTATGTTAATAGTACATATCCAGATTTATTTCTACGGATCGGGCAATGGCAACGTCTCCATGTCGTTACATCCTTGGAGGTGCTCCCTTGGGATACCCTAATCCTCGCTAAGTGCACGAATAGTGGTGGCGCGGCTGACTTTGGTGCCGACGATGGTGCTGCAGTTGAAGGTGGTCGCTCTATGACGAGGTGGCAACTGTAGCAGCTTGGTGCACATTGCAGACCTGGATACAGCAGGGCGTACATCTTGTATGCATGCGACAAATTCAAGTATTTTCTTCAATTAATCAAACAATAATTTGTTTGTTATGTTACATATCTTAGCGTGTGGCTGCCATAGCTTTGTCCGGTCAAACTAATTCTGCAAGCCCGACACTGAGCAGAGCAGCTAGCCGATCATGTGGGCCGGGGAGCTTAACCAGCCGTCGCCTTTCGTACGTAGTACTACTTGCATCGCTATGTTTGTCGTCCCGTGCATGCATGGCTGCGTGGACGTGGATCAGCGGCAGCCAAGTCCCCACAGAGAGAGAGAGAGATGCACCGGCTAGCCGGCCGGTCCCCTACACGTCCATCTCCGGTCGTCGTCACCATGCACGTGAACTTCACATGCCCGATCGTACGGTATAACAATCACATTGTCTCTCCCTTCTTTGCAGGTACTACGTACCAACATCAGCGCCAGTACGTCTTTTTGATTCTGCAAAGCTATATATATGGACGACCACGGTGCCACGCACGCTGCATTACCTCTCACTTGCTTAATTCTCATTTTTTTCTCTAAACAAAATGGTTTCCTCCAAATTAAAAAAAAAAACGATGAGAGAGTTGAAAAACGCATTATTTTTTATGAGGTAGTTAAAGGATTCGACTTCACTACGAACGAAGACCCCCTGTGTCCACAAGAAGTTAGTGCGGGCTCGGTTGTATTTCTAATCTTACAAATATAGATGGTATAGTGTTTATTGGGAATGACATTTGCGAGGCTTGAATATGGATAGGATAATATTAGTAGCAATATATGGTCGATCGATGTGGTCTACAGCTGCGAAGACTCATTATGGGTAGGTTTTGCTAACTCAAAACTTGATTTAACCGATTAGTTTCTGCTACCTCGTTATCCATCCATCTAGCACGTCGGACTGTTCTACGAGTAACATGTAGATACACCTAAGAATGTAGTCGTGAAGGCCATATGACGAGTGAGGGGGGCATCGGTCAAAATTGTGTTGGATTTAGTACAACAAAGAGGCTGGACCTCGTTCGTGGTCGATCCTGGTGAACATCAACCGGACCACAGTGAAAATCAAGCCACGTGAACTTGTGATGTGTTCGACATCACGGGAGAGATGACATAATCTGAACGTGAAGCGCGGGTGGGTAGGCATGCGAATCATCTAACCGATGGAACGTGCAGCACAGAAACATGTACGTCCCAATTCTAATTTTACTTTTTCGCAGTTAATTCTAATTTTACTTTGGGTCGGTGTACAAACATTAGTTAAGCAACTACTCCCTCTATTCAATAATTCTCTTGTGGTGGTTTTAATTCAATAATTCGACATCACGGGAGAGACAACATAATCTGAACATGAAGCGCGTGTGGGTAGGCATGCAAATCATCTAACTGATGGAACATTTTTTTTTTTTTTGGAAATGGGCGCTTTATTACTTAATAGTAATGTTTACACCCGGCCTCTGCATAACTAGGATACACACAGCCGATCGATCATAAAACGAGAATCAAAATAAAACAGCGTGCAGCTAAGGCAGGTCAATCCGCAAATCACGCTGTCATCCATGTCGGGAGAAAATATGCCTGGCACATCCTCCAAACGCGTACACCCTCCGCAAACAAGTCGCGGAACTCCATACGCTAGAGCGGAATCCATGATCGTAGGATAGCCGTTGCGCGATAAACCACCTGCAAGGAAGAAGAAACTATGTTATTAAAAATCTTGTCATTTCTACATAGTCAAAGCGACCAAATAATGGCAAGCGCTCCCACCCTAAATAAATTCCCATATTTATCCCGAATCACATATAACCAATTGCCAAATACATTGGCAACTGATGGAACATACATCACTGAAACATGTACGTCCCGATTCTAATTTTACTTTTCCCCAGTTAATTCCAATTTTACTTTGGGTCTGTGAACAATCATTAGTTAAGTAACTACTCCCTCTATTTGATAATTCTTGTGGTGGTTTTAATTCAAATTTAAACTAAAACTATGACAAGAAATATGTGACAGAGGGAGTAATTCACTCATATATAAAAGCTGTCCTCTCCGTTCCATGTTACTCCACACATTAGATTTAGTCAAAATCAATCTTTGCAATACTTTTGATCACATATAAGGTGCAAAATTTTAATATCTAAAATACGTGATTTCGGTATCCTGATGTTAAATTTGTATTCTGATAGACGAGGTGGATTCAATAACCTAGGTCGTTGTCCTAAGGAAAAGGGTATCTCTTGCCTTCACCTAGGAAGTCTCAATTAGGAGCCTCGCGTCTACTCAATTCTATATACAGGGACATAATTAGTCACACGTGAAGGCCATATGGTGAAGGAGACGGCCGGCAGTAGCATTGATGTTGTTGCGCTACATGTAAAGTGATCGGGTGGAAAAGGACCGGACGATGGAGCTCGATAGCTAACATATTGCCTCATAATTATTAGCTGGATCGACCTGGAGGTCGACGGATGTGTGGGAGGTGATCAAGTGATAAAGGACATGACATGGTCATGTAAAATTATCAGGAACGAGTAGTATAAAATTATCAGGAACGAGTAGGACATAACATTCAGGCTGGCAGTGTCACGTCACGGAAATGTACAGTGAAGGGACATGCATGCATGAAATTGAACCATCTGTGCGTTCAATCCAAGCTAGCTCTCTAAAAGTTGGTTGGTTGGTCAATAGGTCCATCTGCGCGTGTGTACGACGTTAATTTGTTGTATTAGATATATATGTACCCGAGCATGCGTGCATGGACCCAGCCAAGGAACCAAGCTAGCTAATAATTGCATGCACCAAAATAAGCAATCATCCAAGATCTCCATTAATCATCTGCTACCATTTTTGTCTTCGAAAGAATGTATTATATGTTTTTGAAGCCCATAGACAACACCACCACCCCCACCCCCCCACCCCCACCCCTCCCCCTGCGTGGTATCGCTCGGCCTTGGTAGCTCCAAAAACATCAGGACCCTAGTAGTAGGCGGCCTTTCATTCCCCCTCTTCCTCATCGGCGACGTTCTCCACAACGGCACAAACTGTATACGGTTCGTGGCCCTGGTCATGCACGCCACGGTGCATCCGTATTTGGTTGTGTCGCTTGCCGCCCTGGTGGTGGTCATGGCTTGTGGTGGCGCTTGGCGCAGATAGATATGCGGGTTGTCTTTGCCTCTTTTTGCAGGGCCCGCCTAGAAAGAAATTAGAGTGTGGGCAATCTGTTGCATGAATTTGACAAATTTATGTGTAGTCCATATCTACGGTGACTTGGACGATATGTTGTGGGATCCTTCGCTAGCGGCACGAAGTTGAAGTCGTCGGCTTGTTGAGAAGTGATGATGACGAGTTGCATGTGTTAGATCGAGTACATATACGTGTATAGGCTAGAGATAGACTAGGATTCTACATCTTATACTCCAAGTCTTCACCTATATCGTGTAACTCTATATAAACCTCCATAAGGGTCATTGCAATACAACACAATATTCTAGGGAATCTACAATTTCTATATGGTATCAAAGCGCTTAGTCTCGCAGCGCCGATCCTAGATTCTTCCACCATTTCCGCAACACGCCGCCCCTGAGAAATTACTCCTCGGGACCGCGGCACCCGGTCTCGATCAAAGATTAGATCGATTCTTTAGACTAGATTAGATCCAATTTCAATTCCTAATTAGATCCAGTTAGCCTAAATAAATTCCGATCCTCGAAACAGCCGACGAAAACCAGTGCAAGATCTTGGGGAGAATATCCGCTTCAGCCCCTACGTGTGGCACAGACGCGCGGACGACGTCGTCCAGTGGGCCGCGACGTCTGCTGCATCTCCATGCAGGCCACGCACCGGCACGCACGCCTGCAGTCGAGACGGTCGCTCAAGTGCATGTGCTGGACACCAAATCGCTAGAAGACAAGCAAGGTATATATACAAGCACTAGAAGATCTCGTGTACTTCTGGCAGCTGCGACATGGAGCCAGTTCATCAGCGCCAGGACAACAAATCGACGACCACGGCACCGCCGGCTCGCAGCGCGGGACACCGAGAGGGTCCGCATGTCTTCGTCGACTCTAGAATACGCGATCAGACGCGAGCTCCATCAAGCCGAGTACATCAAATACACCGACACCAAGATCTGCACCGCTTCGAGACCCGACGACACCAACATCAAGATCTGCACTGCATCAAGACATCGACCCGAACATCTACGTCAAGTTGTACGACTACACCAAAATCTTCGTCGAGTTCTACATCGCCAACTAAAATCATCGTCAAGGTCTCCATCACGTGGTCAAAACAGCCGCTGCCGTAGCCAAGCGCTCTACTAGGGCGATCACATGATCGCCTCGCCCGCCTGGTCAAAAACCCGCCGGCTCCGCCAATCCTATGTGATCCGTCGCCACCATAAAAACCTTGCCACTACCGCTTGCCTTGTGCCCCGGTCGCCGCCTCAAAAAAAACCTACAACCAAAAACCTGTCGTCAAGAGATCCTCGTTGCCGCCAAGACAAAACCCGCCGCTGCACTATGACTAAGAACACGCCGCCAAGAGATTTCGCCCGCCGCGCAAAAACCTAAACCCTACGACACAAAAGCGTAATTTTTAGCCCCATGATATCGGCTACAATAACCACAACAATCTCGACCACGGCTACATCACGACCGGCTACCTCGACATCGACATCAAGAACAACGTCTACAGCAACTCAAGAACTCCAGTCAACAGCATCCGCGTCGTCACTTGCGACCACGCCACTCCCATTGTGACTGCGGGAGGGAAGAAAGTACCAGAAGGGGACGCAGTCACCGCCCTAGTTTCCAACCATGATCATGTCCACGTAAGTAATGATGACAAGGAGGTGAAGACGACGGAAGTACAAGACTTCAAATCCAGTCGCAAGTGTCCGCTTCACGTCCTAGAGATAGACTAGGACTCTACATCTTGTACTCCAAGTCTCCACCTATCCCGTGTAACTTTATATAAACCTCCACAAGATCATTGCAATACGACACAATATTCTAAAAATTCTAAAATTTCTACAGCATGTAAGCATGAACCAAGGGCACATTACGTATAACACGAATGTGTGTATGTACAGTGTAACGATAAGGATGATGTAACTAGCGGATTGTGTCTGTATGTTCCCTATCTCATGATCCATCTCTTCCCCTAGTTTTATCTTTGCGTGTGGCTGTGCCTTATAGCTTTGTCCTGTCAAAATAGTTACGGAAGACGAGATCGAGTAAGCCCGACAGTGACCAGAGTAGCAAGCTGATCACATGGGGGAGCTTATTAACTTGCAAGTCATGGCTGCGTGGATCCGCGGCTGCCAAGTCTCTCCGGCCACTTACCCTAGGGAGATGCTCATGTCCCCTACACGTCCATCTCCGGACGTCCATATATGCAGCGTCCTGACACGCATGAACGCGTGAACTTCACGTGCCTACTCGTACGGGATTAACCACTTTGTCTCTCCTTCGCAGGTATTAACATCAGCACCAGTATATATATGTCTCTTTGATTGTGCAAATTATGCTGTATATATGGACAACCACGGTTCCACGTACGCTTACTTGATGTCTCATCGATTCATGTTTCTGTTCGTGCAGGTCAGCCGTACCCAGGGACCAATCAAGATTCTTTTTTTTCTCGGATGTCCCCGAAGGACCAATCAAGATTCTTTTGACAAGGGGATGGTGAAAAAAAGATATATCGACTGGCCAGATGAAATGTGGTTTGCCGATCAAAAGAATATGGTGGACTGGGCATACATGATTTGCAAGTCAAAAACACTGCGCTTATTGGTAAATGGTTTTTCAAATTACTATTAGAAGATGATGTCTGGCAAATCATTCTATAGAGAAAATATGTTGGTTTGGAAACCCGGTGATTCACACTTTTGGGCTGGACTAATGGCATCCAAAAAATATTTTTTCCGTTTTGGTGTTTTCAATATTAAGGATGGGTCACAGATTAGGTTCTGGGAAAATAAATGGCTTGGCCAAACTTCTCTTCAAGAATAATATTCAACTTTGTATTCGATTGTTAGGCACAAAGGAGATACACTTTCCACAATAATAGGATCTGATCCTCCTAATGTGTCTTCCACACGAAGTCTCATAGGTCCTCGACCAATATTGTGGAACAATCTTTTATTAGAAACTACTGGAGAGTGGCAAATTTTCTGTTGACTCAATGTATAGAGCGTTGATCCAACCTCATATTCCAGTTGATGATAATTCTAAAATTTGAAAGATGAAAATACCCCTTAAAATGAAGATTTTTGCTTGGTACCTTCGTAAAGGGGTCATTCTTACAAAGGATAATCTTGTTAAGAGAAATTGGCATGGAAATACACAATGCGTTTTTTGTCATAATAATGAGACAGCCCTGTATTTATTCAAATTTGCTCGTACTATATGGTCAATTATTCAAGTAGCCCCGGGTTTATCTCCTCCACGCTCGGTAGCCAATGTATTTGATAATTGGTTGCACGGGATACATGATAAATATGCAACTTTGTTTAGGGTGGGATCGCTTGTCATTATTTGGTCGCTTTGGCTATGTAGAAATGACAAGATTTTTAATAACATTATATCTTCTTCTCTACAGGTGAGCTATCGTGCCACGGCTATCCTCCGATCATGGACTACTCTCCAACGTATGGAGCTTCGCGACTTATTTGCGGAGGGGTGTACACGATTGGAGGAAACTGCGAGGGATATTTTCTCCCGACATGGATGACAGCGTGATCTGCGGATAGATTTGCCATAGCTCGAGGCGTTTCCTCATATGTCTATTACCTTTTTGTAATGCTGGTACTACTGCTTTCGTCACTTTGTGTCTGGTTGATCGGCTGTGTGCATCCTTGCTATAAAGAGGCGGATGTAAACATTATTTATAATAATAAAGCGCCCATTTCCAAATAAAAACAACGCGTCCCCGGGATAAATGGTATATATCATGGGCCCAGCTTATCTATCAATTGCTTAATTCCTAATTTTTCTCGAGAGATAAAACAGTACGACCCAATTAAAGAACACTAGTAAGATCTGCTAGTTGTAGGAAAATGGTTTCGTCCAAATATCTACATATAGGGATACATGGATGAGACTTACTGTTCAACACTACAGGAACGGCATGCTACGACGAGGGCAAAAAGCCGTAGGCGTAGGCCAAAATGCCCTCGGTGTATGCTACGCCGATGGCTGCCCTCGGCGTAACCTCCTCGTCAAAGATCTCCCTCGGCGGAGGCACTTTTTCTCGTCGGCATAGCTCTTGCCCTCGGCATAGCCCCGTCGGCATAATAACGACAGGTTGTAAAAAAATAAAAAACTCAAATTTTTTTTTGAATCATTATTGTCTCACCTAGAACATTTTTAACACTAATTACATTTAATCTTTAATCAAATTGCAGTATTTAACAAATTTTTCGCTCGGTCACCCATCCTAGCACTGCTCCAGCTCCAGCACGCTTAACTTCTTAGTTCCTTCTGAATCAGTTTCCGCGAAGCAATTTGTACCTAGTTGTCAATATTATGATATCAATCCTATTAACTCTTATATCATTATGTCACATGTTTTTATTTTTTGAAACTACAAACACTTATTTAAGTAAACAACAATGAATAATGAAAAATATTATTGATTCAAATAAAAATACTATTGAATTCAAATAAAAATATAATAATTTTACTTTTTGTATTTTTCCATTTAATATAGAATAATTAATATCCTTAAATACGTAAATCGGAATTTGATAAATAATAAATATGATATCCATATCAACTAATCACAAACCCCCCTATTTTTGAATTAGCTATTTGGTGGTTGCTTCAGAAAATCCCTCTTTTTTGCGCTCGGAAAATAAAAAATGGTTTTTTTGCTGTGACAAAAAGGTAAACTTGCATTGGATCTTTGATAAAATATTATATTGTGAACCTAAAAATATTTTTTGTAAAAAAACATGAGCATCGAATCATGTACCTGTAGTTCATATCGGACCCACTTCCTACCGATTCGGCAGGAATTTATCTTTTTCACCAGGGGTGAACGGAAAGGTTTTGGATCCCCCTATTGAGACATTGTCCATATAAGGTGGTCTATTATTTTTTTAAAATGTGTTGGTAGCATTTTGAATTAGCTATTTGGTGGTTGCTTCACAAAACCGTCCGTTTTTTGTGCTCACAAAATGAAAAATGACTTTTTGGTGCGACGAAAAGGAAAACTTCCTGCTACAATATTGTTCGCCATCCCATGATTTATATGTATGCACAATATGGGCACATTATCACAAACTATGACTTAATTCTACCCATAACATTGGTCATTTGACCCGAAAGCCAAGAAACCTCGAATGAGATCGGTCATTTTGTGAAGGTTTTTTCAGACATAATCAATATATCAGGTTTGATATTTTTCCTTGTAACTATGTCATATAATATGACACCCCGTGAAGGTTTCGCATTGTTTCGATCGTTTTTGGATTTTTTATGCCCGTTTTAAACTATCGTCAAACTTTGTGGAACAGCGGGCATGAAAATTCTTAGCTCGGGGCCGAGCCTCGCTAAAATTGCATTGGATTTTTAATAAAATAGCATATTGTGAACCTAAAAATGATTTTTGTAAAAAAACATGAGCATCGGATCATGTACCTGTAGTTCATATCTGACCCACTTCCTACCGATTCGGCAGGAATTTATCTTTTTCACCAGGG
The DNA here is from genome assembly GCA_023614405.1 of Avena insularis. Lineage (NCBI taxonomy): Eukaryota > Viridiplantae > Streptophyta > Magnoliopsida > Poales > Poaceae > Avena > Avena insularis. Next base: position 73,536,363 of record CM042690.1, read on the forward strand.
GTGGACGGAAAGGTTTCGAATCCCCCTGTTGGGAAATTGTCCATATAAGGTCGTCTAGTATTTTTGTAAAATGTGGTGGTAGCATTTTGAATTAGCCATTTGGTGGTTGCTTCACAAAACCGTCCGTTTTTTGTGTTTGGAAAATGAAAAATGGCTTTTTGGTGCGACGAAAAGGAAAACTTCCTCCTGCAACATTGTTCGCCATCCCATGATGCACATGTATGCACAATATAAGCATATTATCGTAAACTATGCCTTGATTCTAGCCATAACATTTGTCATTTGACCCGAAAGCCAAGAAACCTCGAATGAGATAGGTCATTTTGTGAAGGTGTTTTTCAGACATAATCAATATACCAAGTTTGATATTTTTCCTTGTAACTATGTCACATAATATGACACCACGTGAAGGTTCCGCATTGTTTGGATCGTTTTTGAATTTTTTTATGCGCGTTTTAAATTATATATAATGTTTTATGTTTCACTTAATTTTTTTATATAAATATGTAATATTTAAGTTTAGATAGATAGATCTTATTTTTTTGCAAATTTTGATATATTATTTGTATTTTTCCAAATTAGAATGATTTAGTTATGATTTTTCAAAGTTTAATGAGGTAAAAGGAAAAATAGCTACGCCGAGGGCAGCCGTCGGCGTAGGCTACGCCGAGGGCAGCCCTCGGCGTAGCATAGGATACGCCGAGGGTAGGTGTATGCCGATGGCCGTGGAGGGGAGCTGGCCTAGACGATGGCTACGCCGACGGCCCCGACGTTTGGCTGTCGGCGTAGCTCCCAGCCCTCGTCGAAGCTTCCTATTCCTATAGTGCAAGACAGAGTGCATATGTTGACAAGACGTGGAAGCAGTTCGACATGCTTGCCCATACTAGGGTTTTCCCCTATGTTGCATGATGCTAGTCCTAGCAAACTAATTCTATGCCATAGCTCTCATGAGTGAAACTGCATGGATGTGATTCTTTATGCTTTAGCTTATGGATCCATCTATGTTATCTACTCGAATGGAGGATTCATATTCTACAATAGTGAATGAGCACCTCGCGGATTCCAACGGTGCGAAGGAAGCGTTTGGTAAGGAAATTCACTAATAAACTCAGTGTAGTTTAGGTCACATCTAACCCGTTGGATTTCCATTATCGTAACAGTGGTGCTATCGCGCATGACAAGGAACCACCTCATACTAGAGATTTTTGAGAGAGGTGGTGTAAAGATATGCAAGGTGCACACGTGTGGTATCCATTCACATGAGATGCACACAGTGATCATGCATGGGCATACCATTCCTAACTGATTGTGTACGAGTTATATTAGTGCAAACGCTTGCATCTGTACCCCCTCTCGCCGTGCCCCGGGAGACGCCAGGGGAAAACCTAGCACAGCCGTCAACCACCATCCACACCGACTCTCTCTCTCTCTCCCTTGCCACCAGCCTTAGTCGTGGTGGCAGCGGCCCTGCTAGCTTCCAAAGAGTGTCGGGGGCTCTCTTCTTCTAGGATACGCCACCTCACGTGGGGAATCAGAGGTCAAAGGCAAGAGTTCTAGGGCGAAGGCATTGTCTGGAGATTGAACCTCTTCAGGGTGAAAACCCATGATGTGACTTTCGTGGTTAGAAGACTACGTCTTCTGCCGTTTTACCTTCTTGAGGTGTCGCTTTGGAGAACCCTTACACACAGTCTAGGTGTCATCAATGGTGGTGGTATGTTCATGTTGTTGCGAGCTTATGATCGCTCCGGCATGTCTAGACTAGCTCTGGATAGTTTGTTGTTGCATATCCCAGGTGTATGTGGTATCTTCTTGATATTAATATATTCCCTTTATCAGAAGAATGATTGTGTACATTGTAAGTGATAGACTCTTCAAAATATAACCTAGAGGTAATCATGTACTGATGACATTTCCCTATCTATTCAGGATCTATTTATCTTCTCATGTAACATCCAAAGTTTATTTATTTAGAATTGTATCATATCCATCTATCACATAATCATGCCTCTGTCTTGATGCATTAGAATTATGGAGCCATTTTGATTTTATTTTCAACTATGAGTAAAATGTCACAAGTGAGAGAATAAAATGACTTCCCTAATATACGCCGACGGTAGGTGTATGCCGATGGCCGTGGAGGGGAGCTGGCCTAGACGATGGCTACGCCGACGGCCCCGACGTTTGGCTGTCGGCATAGCTCCCAGCCCTCGTTGAAGCTTCCTATTCCTATAGTGCAAGACAGAGTGCATATGTTGACAAGACGTGGAAGCAGTTCGACATGCTTGCCCATACTAGGGTTTTCCCCTATGTTGCATGATGCTAGTCCTAGCAAACTAATTCTATGCCATAGCTCTCATGAGTGAAACTGCATGGATGTGATTCTTTATGCTTTAGCTTATGGAGCCATCTATGTTATCTACTCGAATGGAGGATTCATATTCTACAATAGTGAATGAGCACCTCGCGGATTCCAACGGTGCGAAGGAAGCGTTTGGTAAGGAAATTCACTAATAAACTCAGTGTAGTTTAGGTCACATCTAACCCGTTGGATTTCCATTATCGTAACAGTGGTGCTATCGCGCATGACAAGGAACCACCTCATACTAGAGATTTTTGAGAGAGGTGGTGTAAAGATATGCAAGGTGCACACGTGTGGTATCCATTCACATGAGATGCACACGGTGATCATGCATGGGCATACCATTCCTAACTGATTATGTACGAGTTATATTAGTGCAAACGCTTGCATCTGTACCCCCTCTCGCCGTGCCCCGGGAGACGCCAGGGGAAAACCTAGCACAGCCATCAACCACCATCCACACCGACTCTCTCTCTCTCTCTCCCTTGCCACCAGCCTTAGTCGTGGTGGCAGCGGCCCTGCTAGCTGCCAAAGAGTGTCGGGGGCTCTCTTCTTCTAGGATACGCCACCTCACGTGGAGAATCAGAGGTCAAAGGCAGGAGTTTCTAGGGTGAAGGCATGGTGAAAACCCATGATGTGACTTTCATGGTTAGAAGACTACGTCTTGTGCCTTTTTACCTTCTTGAGGTGTCGCTTTGGAGAACCCTTACACACAGTCTAGGTGTCATCAATGGTGGTGGTATGTTCATGTTGTTGCGAGCTTATGATCGCTCCGGCATGTCTAGACTAGCTCTGGATATTTTGTTGTTGCATATCCCAGGTGTATGTGGTATCTTCTTGATATTAATATATTCTCTTTATCAGAAGAATGATTGTGTACATTGTAAGTGATAGACTCTTCAAAATATAACCTTGAGGCAATCATGTAGTGATGACATTTCCCTATCTATTCAGGATCTATTTATCTTCTCATGTAACATCCAAAGTTTATTTATTTAGAATTTTATCATATCCATCTATCACATAATCATGCCTATGTCTTGATGCATTAGAATTATGGAGCCATTTTGATTTTATTTTCAACTATGAGTAAAATGTCACAAGTGAGAGAATAAAATGACTTCCCTAATATAAAATAAACTTTTTTTTTAAAAAGGCAGCCTTCTTGCTTGTTGGATCTTCATCCGATTGGCTACGCGTTCTCATAATATTTTAAAATTCATCAAGCGACATGTATCCTTGTTTCAAAACTGTCAGGTCACCACTTGATGATGACATATGTTTCATGTTTTCTCTACATCTACCATGCTAGACCGGCCTATTGGTCCAAAAGGGGATACACTGTTTTAGTTCAAGAATGCATTTTAATTTATTTAGCTGGAAAGGGAAAAATATTCATACCTATAGCTGCAAAGAGAGATTATGGATAGATTTGCTATTCATTGTGGGACATCACGCGTTACCTTTTGCCAGGCAATGGGAAAAGATGCAATTTCAAGACTTGATTGATTGATTAGTTTCAGATAGCACATAATATGTCTCCCACATTATACTGTACGTATAGTTAGCTAACTAGACGCACGTGAAGGCCACATGACGAGTGAGACGGTCACCCGTCAAGATGTGTTGGATTTACTAGTATAGGCGAAGAGAGTGGCCAATAGCGTGCTAGTGGACGCGTGTGTCTTAATTATAATTCTATTGTTTGACCGGTACCATCTATCAAGTCTGGTCTATTCTAATTATTGGCCCCAGGGCAAAGGAAAAATTAATATAATTATTTATACTCATTTATATATAATTTTTTAGAATACATTTTTTGTGGATTCATGGTCACCGTATTTTATTATAAAATCTACATTAGAGTTTAATGCCTTGCTTCTTTGAAATATTAAATTATGTCAAATGTGAGAAAATATGAAAAGATATCCATATGTGCCCGTTGATAAATTTGTGTATTTTTATGAATTTAGTGTATATATGTGTGTATCCTTATCTTTATTTGTACATATATCTAAATTGTATGCCATAAAATATCATGATATGTTTCCAGTTTATAAATAGGTATACTCAAAAACAAAAATTCTGCAATATATATGTTGTTTAAGAGGATAGTTTTACCAAATCATCGGCATGTTACTGTCATTTTTAGATCAAATATGTCTTACATATGACAATGGGTTCAATCATTTGTGGATGACATTCTAGTTAAAGATAGTCTTTGGTATAAATTGTAGGACATGATGGAGAGAGACTCTATCTGAGTGAAGCAATCACCACTACGGAGTATGATTCAGACTTTTATTATGTGGACTTGCTCTTAGAAATTGGAATTTTATTGTGTGATTCAGACTTTTATTGGTGAACCAATCCCCTCACCCGTCGGCAACCCCGGCGATGATGTCGAGGGATACCGCCCAACCAGTTTCGATCGCGCCGCACCGCGCGAGCAGCCCCCCGGCTTCCCACGAGCTCCCCACCCTGGATCCCCGGATGGGCCTCCTGGCCCGAGCGTTGGTCCAACAAGCTCAGCCTCTCTAAGGCGGATTGGGATTTCCCCTCACCGTCGACAACGCCGGCGACAATGTCGAGGGAGACTGCCCAACCAGCTCCGAGCGTGCCGCACCAGCGCGAGCCCTTGGCTCCCCACGAGCTCGTCGGAACCCCCGCCGACCCGTCCAACGATCGTCTCCCGGCCTAAGAAAGCGTGACGGCGTGGACGAGGAGAAAAGGGAGCCCTTTCCTCCCATTGCAACGGCCGATCTGCGCCGATGGCGTAGAGATACCCCTAGTTCTCTCGCCCTCGCAATGAAGCCACCCCGCGGAGATATCCTCCTCAGGATCTGCATCCTCGCCTCCGCTCGAATCATCCTCTGAAAGCCCCACTAGAGCCCAGAACCGTCCCATCCCCGCCGACGGGGAGGACGCTGAGATGAGCCCTTCATCTCCCCGGCTCTGCTACCTCCCCGGCCAGCCGAGCGGAGGGTCACTCACCGGCGCACCGCCCTGGTGGCGCGACGAGGCGACCGAATCGCCCCGAGAGTCGCCCGAGCATGTCCGTAGAGGCATACCGATTCAAAATTCCTACACCCTCACTCTTCCTACCAACTAACCGATCCCTGAAATTTGGAAAGGATTCAGTTCGCCACTACAACAAGTTCTACCACGACAAGTTTTGGCCGGCCCCGGTGATAGAGGGGCGTGGATGGTGGCGTGCCTTCGGCTCGTGCTAGTGTTTATAGTAGCCGCTAGGTGGTCCATCGTCCTACTCCCTCTGTCCCGGTTTAAGGACACATATAGAACAAATCTCTAGACGCTATGCTTTCTCTGATTGGCGCTAATTTGGCTCTCACTTATCCTCTGATTGGCCTTTCTTCTGAAATTAAATGCTTATATGCCTAGGAGGTGGGGGTATTTTGTCGATTGCATGATTTCCAATATGTGTCATTTAAACCAGGATGGATGGAGTATTTGTAATTTTTATTACTTTTAGATCTCTTTATACTAGTATTGATGATAATTAATAGATACGTGGAATTTTGGGAAAAAAAACTAATTAGGAAAGACAAGCAAGCCCGACACTGAACAGAGCAACGAGCCGATCACGTGGGCCGGGGAGCTTATTAACTAGCCATCGCCTTCCGTACGTAGTACTACTTGCATCGTCGCTAGCGTTGTCGTTGCGTGCATGGCTGCGTGGCTCAGCGGCCGCCAAGTCGGCAAGTCCCCTGGCCGGCCGGTCCCCTACACGTCCGTACTCGCGTCGATCGTCGCCATGAACGTGAACACATCACGTGCCCCTAGATGGTATAGTGTGTATTGGGAATGAACGACATTACAGAATTTTACTTTCGTTCGGGGCACAACCATTAGTTAAGTAACTACTCCATCTATTCAATAAAAAAAATTCTTGTGGTGCTTTTAGTTCAGATTTAAACTAAAACCATGACAAGAAATATGTGACACGGAGAGTAATTCTCTCACGCATAAAAGCTACCTTCTCCGTTCAAAGTTACTCTGGACACTAGATTTAGTCAAAGTCAATCTTTGCAATACTTTGATCACATATAGCGTGTGTAGAAATTTAATATATATAATACGGGATTTCGGTATCCCTAGGTTGAATTTGAATTCGGGTAGAAGAGGTGGATTCAGCAACCTAGGTCATTGTCATTTAGGAGCGTGACATCTACTCAATTCTATGTACAGGGATATAATTAGTCACACGTGAATGGCATATGGTGAAAGAGACTGTCGGCAGAAGTCTCAATGTTGTTGCACAAGTAAAGTGATCGGGTGGAGAGGGACTGCACGATGGAGCATGCATGCGTGGACCCAGCCAAGGAACCAAGCTAGTAGCTAACAATTGCATCCACCAAAATAAGCAACCATCCAAGATCTCCATTAATCATCTGGTACCATTTTTATCTTCAGAAAATGTGCATGTTTTGGAAGCCCATAAACAAAATTCCTCCTGAAGCCCCCCGCGGTGTCTGTCGACCTTGGCATCTCGGGTGGCACCAGAACCCTAACCATAGGGGGGCCTTCCATCCCTCTATTACTCATCGGCGATGTTCTCCACTGCGACACAAACCAAAGGTATAGTTGGTGGCCCTAGCCACGCAGGACGCGGTGGTGCTTGGCGCAGATAGATATGCGGGTTGCCTTTGCCTCCTTTTGCAGGGGCCGACCTAGAAAGAAATTACAGTGTGGGCAATCCATTGGAGCGGGGTACATCTTGCATGAATTTGACAAATTTAAGTGTGTTTGATGCCTACGAGTGACTTGGATGATGCGTGCTTGGTGCGACTATTCCGAGACCCTTTGCTAGCGGTGTGAAGTCAAGTCAGCGGCATGTTGAGAAGTGAAGATGATGATTCCGTAGGGTTGCTAACTGCTTTGCCAAAAACAAAACGTTGCATGTAAGCGCATTATGTATAATTGGATGTACTCCCTCTATCCTAAATTAGAATGCATATAGTTTTGATGTATGTGCTCCCTCCGTTCGTAAATATAAGACATTCTAGCTTTATGAACGAATATATCTAGACACCTTTTAGTGTATAGATTCACTCCGAACTTCTACGAACCTATACACTTACTAGTAGAAAAAGAGCCTTTCGTCCACCCCAGTTCGGAGCAGTAGTCCCGCTTGTGGTTAGACCGGGACTAATGCTCACATTAGTCCCGGTTTCAACAGCTAGAACGCCAACAATCTTTAGTCTGGGTTAAACGGGACCTTTAGTCCCGGTTGGAGACACCAACCGGGACTAAAGAGGTTGCAGCAGGCTGCAGACAGTGCCAACCCCTTTAGTCCGGGTTCATATCACCAACCGGGACTACAGGTGTGACCTTTAGTCCCGGTTCATATTACCAAACGGGACTAAAGAAAACGGGCAAAAAAAATTCTCAAGTTCTGTCGCGGCAGGAAAACGAGCACAAATTCTGCCGCGACAAGAGAATGGCTCTCCACCCCCCCTCCCCCGGTGGTGGGAGATCGCCTTTTCTAGTTTCAAAATCATGCCAAAAAATTATAAAAAATTCCAAAAATAAAATCCTTCGAACTGTAGTTACATTAAGTGATTTAGTTGTTACGAAAATTAACAAACATAAATTTCGACATAATTTGCAAAAAAAATATCATGAAAAATTCAAATGGCCATAAATTTTGCATACAAATGTCAGAAAAACGTACAACCTATCAAAACATGCAGAAAAAATTACCTCTTCGATTTCAACAGCCTTAGGCCGTTTAGGATTCTTTTAGATTCTTAAAATTCGAAAAGAAAAAATTATTTCAAAAATTAATTTTTTTTAGCAATTTTTTATTTCATATTTGAATTCCTCACATTTTTCTGATAATAATGGATATATTATTTGTCGAATTCCGATTTACAGATTTGAAGATATTATTTTTTTAGATCAAATGGCAAAAAATGAATAAAATATTAATTTAATTCGTTTTTTATTTTCATTGGAATAAAATATTATTATTACTTATTTATTGTTGTTTACTTAAATAGTTGTTCGTAATTTCAAAAATAAAGACGGTTGACATAATGATATGAGTTAATAGGATTGATATACTAGTCTTGACAACAAGGTATAAAAGTCCTTCGCACGAGGTGGGAGAGATAGATTGGAGAAGTTAAGCATGCTGGGTGGAGTAGTGCTAGAATAGGTGATCGACCGAGAAGTTTGACTATAAGTATAATTTGACCTAAGATTAAGTAGAGTTAGTGTTAAACATGAGAGATGTGAGAGATTAGCGAGTTAGATAATTCAAAAGTTTAAGAAAATTTTGAAAAAAAATTGGAAAAAGAATTTGAAAAATAATCTTTAGCGCGCTCGACGCAACCCCGTGAGGGCCTGTAGTCCCGGTTTGTGGCAGAACCAGGACTAAAGGGGACCTTTAGTCCCGATTTCGTAGTCCCGTTGGAAAACCGGGAGTACCACTATGACTAAAAAACGTCTAGATACATTCACTTTATAAAACTAAAAACGTCTAGAGCTAGTCGAACGGAGGGAGTACAGTGTAATGGTAAGGATGATGTACTATCGGATTATGTCCGTATGTTCCCTATCTGATGATCCATCTCTTCCCTAGTTTTCCTTTGCGTGTCCGGACAAAATAATTATGCAAGACAAGCAAGCCCGACACCGACCAGAGAAGATCAAGCCGATCACACGTACTCCGGAGCTTAACTATTCATCATCGCCTTCCGTATGCCATGGCTGCGTGGATCTGCGGCCGCCAAGTCCCCGCTTACCGCGCATGGTGATGCACCGGCTGATGGCCGGTCCCCTACACGTCCGTACGTACGTCCACCTCGCGTCGTCGCCATGAACGTGAACTTCACGTGGCCACTCGTGCGGTATCAACCACTTTGTCTCTCCTTGGCAGTGGCAGGTACTAACATCAGCACCAGTATATATAAGTCTCTTTGAGTCTGCAAATTAAGCTATATATACATGGACGACCACGGTTCCACGTCGTACGCTATGTTACGCCTCATCGATTCATGTCTCTCTTCGTGCAGGTCAGTAGTTCAGCCACTGTGTACTCAAAAATGGCACCCTTTCATATTCAGTGTCCTCTCTGCGGAATGGTATCTATCATGGGCACCTTGATCATATCCATCAGTTGTTTAATTCCTAATTTTTTTCTCTTGGAAAACTGGTTTTGTCTGAATTCAAGAAACCCGGTAAGATCTGCTAGTTGTAGGAAAATAGTTTCTTCCAAATATCTTCACATAGGAATACATTGACGATGCTTATCCCTTCAAGACGGAGTATGTACTTGAAAAGGCATGGAAGCGATTCGACATGCTTGCCCATACAAGGGTTTTTTCCCGATGTTGCACGACGCTTAGTCATAGTCTTAGCAAACTAAAGTGTGCCATGGCTCGCATGAGCGAAATTGCATGCATCATGGATGTGATTGAACCTCTTCGGGGTGAAAACACATGATGTGACTTTCGTGGTTAGGCGACTACGCTTGTGCATTTTTACTTTCTTTGGAGATGTCGCTTTGGAGAACCCTTACACGCAGTCTAGGTGTCATCGGTGGTGGTGATATGTTCATGTGGCTGCGAGCTTATGATCGCTCCGGCATGTCTAGACTAGCTCTAGACATTTTGTTGTTGCGGATCCTGGGTGTATGTGGTATCTTCTTGATATTAATATATTTTCTTTATCAAAAAAATGATTGTGTACATTGTAAGTGATAGAATGTTCAAAATATAACCTAGAGGCAATCATGTAGTGATGATATTTCCTTATGTATTCATGATTTATTTATCTTCTCATGTAACATCATTACTTATATGTATCAACAATAACATGAGTTATACGTTGTAAGATCCTAAATTTATTTATTTAGAATTTTATCATATCCATCTATCATATAATCATGCCTCTATCTTGATGCATTTGAATTATGGATCTATTTTGATTTTATTTTCAACTATGACTAAAATATCAAAAGTGAGAGAATAAAATGACTTTCCTAATATAACATAAACTTTGTTTCTCAAAAGGGGCAACCTTCTCGCTTGTTGGATCTTAATCCGATTGGCTACATGTTCTCCTAATCTTTTGAAATTTATCAAGTGATACATATCCTTGTTTCACGACTGTCGGGTCGCCACCTGATTGACATATGTGTCATGTTTTCCCTCTCTCTCTCTCTGACATGCTAGCCCGGCCTATCGGTCCAAAAAGTGATACACTGTTTTAGTTGAAGAATGCATTTTAATTTATTTATGTAATAATCTTTTTCTTTTTAAAAAATTTGAAAATACAAAAAAAATATTGGGACAGGACTCCTACCTATAGCTGCATAGAGAGATTATGGATAGATTTGCTATTTGTTGTGGGACAACACGCTTACTTTTTGTCAAGCAATAGAGAAAGATGCAATTTCAAGACTTGATTGATTGATTGATTAGTTTCAGATAGCACACATAATATGTCTTCCACTTTTTACTGTATGTACAGTTAGCTAACTAGACACACGTGAAGGCCATATGGCGAGTGAGACGGCCACCAGTCAAGACGTGTTGGATTTAGTACATGTAGAGAGAGTGACCAATAGCTTTCTAGTGGTGATCCATACTACTGAACTGATGGACATGATTCGAACGTACTCCCTCTGTTTCAAATTACTCCGCCGGCGCGCTTATGTAGGTGAACTAGTACTCCCTCATTTTTCATTCAAAAAAATCCTCGAATTTTTAAAATAGATAGTATGATATATGTACTACGTATACCAAAAATTTTAAGAATTTTTTGATGAAAAATAAGAGAATACTAGGTCACCTAGGTAAGCGTGCGCGCGGAGTAATTAGAAACAGAGGGAGTACAACGAACGCGGGTCTTAATTATAATTCTACTGTTTGACCGGTACCATCTATCAAGGCCGTCCTATTCTAATTATTAGCCCGGGACAAAGGAAAAATAAATATAATTATTTATACTAAATTATATATATTTTTTAGAATATATTTTTTGTTGATTCATGGTCACCGTATTTTATAATAAAATCTACATTAGAGTTTAATACCTTGATTTTTTTTGAAATATGAAATTATGTTAAATGTGAGAAAAAAATGAAAAGATAACCATACGTGTTCTCTGATAAATTTGTGTCACATGTGTGAATTTAGTGTAAATGTGTGTATCCTTATCTTTCTTTGTACACATATCTAAATTGTATGCCATAATAACATCATGGTAGATGTTTCTATTTTATAATTAGGTATACTCAAAAAGAAAATTGTAAGTATATATGTTGTTTAAGATGATAGTTTTAGCAAATGATTGGCATGTTACTGGCATTTTTATGTCAAATATGTATTACATAGGACAATGGGTTCAATAATTTGTGGATGACATTCTAGTTAAAGATAGTCTTTAGTATAACTTGTAGGGCACGCTGGAGAGAGACTCGGCTGTCTGAGCGAACCAATCGCCACTCTAAGCTAAACATCTGTGGACTTGCTCTTAGAAATTGGATTTTTTTTCCTTTTCTACATAATCAATAAATTCTTTAGCATTATAAATATTTAATAAAATATATGATATTTATACATATTGTTAATGTGTGGATGGGGCCTCTACAACTTAGAGCTGGGTGGTCGCACCGTTTGCCCTACCTATGGGCCGTCTGTTCGCGCTCAAAAGTGAACGACCATGCATGTCAGTACACTTCTTACATTCTCCGATCAACCGAATTAAGGTGGATTAGGTCAACCGAATCTGTCTACCCAGAAGAAGCAAGCGTTGCATGTGAAGCCTCCTGTAACTGGGATGACGTGACCCCGGGCGTGGAAACCTTGACTGTAACCGCATAAGTCCTACTCCCACGAAGAGAGGAGTACAGAGGAAGTGCATCTAGGATCTCCCTTCCGCGCGGAGTTGAACGGGTGGCACTGAAAGGAGTCACCGCAAACACATGCTGAGGGACCTGTCTCGACGAAGCATGAGTATAAACCACACACTTCCAACACCTGACAACCTTTTTATTTTTCTTAGCCGTGGCTACATTGTCCGCCACAGCATGTGTCTCCAACAGAGTTGCTCCAGATGAAGGTGCGATCTAGAGAGACTGACCTTGCGAACTGAAAGGGGCTGGGTATAGCGGCGGTGTAAAAGAACCATGAGAATATCCATATTGTTGCTGGCCTGGCATCAATGGCCGCTGAGGAGGTTGCGATGGATTCACGAACAGACCGTGTTCAAACTAAAGCTACGGTTGCGGCTGCTTCTTCTTCTTTTTCCTCTTCGGGGCTATGGCCGCAGACGCACCCACACCCACAACAAACTATTGCTCCCTAGTCGTAGCACCCATCTGATGCACAACCGGCACTGCCTATTGCTGCCCTCCTTGAAGCATCGAGCCAGGGGTGCCCCCTGTACCCCTCTTGCGAAACCAGTATGCGGCACCCCGGCGAACGCGAGAGGCGCCAGCCCATGGTATGGAGGCTGTTGAGGGCGGAGCGGGGTAGTCTAGGGTGTGGCAAAGTAGGCCGCGGGGGGGAGGGCCTAAACTATACCCCCGGAGGAAACCCTAGAGGTCCCACCATTGGCGCCCCATGTGGAGGTGGCACAGAAGGCGACATGGCGTGAGTCGCTAGTGCGGATGGCGGGTGCGGCGTGATGCACTGGTGCGGTTGGCAGTGCAGAGGCTGACAGTCCATGCAGATACGGCGCGATGAGCAACCCCTGAGGATTGGACCCCTCTTTATGCCCCGCCGTGGAGGAAGCCGCCACCACCTTGGTGAAAGAGCGGCCCGGTAATGTTGGTGGTGCAACTGGACCTGATGGCGAAGGTGAAGGGGAGGTCGACAAGGAGCTTGGAGGCGATCAAGGGGAATGTGCGGTAGGAGGCGACGACAGCGACGATGTAGGTTGATTACCAAATGTTAGGGTATCCCTAGACCACACGAACTGTAGTCTTCTAGCGATCCTAGTCCACGAGAAGGTCGAGTCACAAGCACGTGGTGAGTTTACTAGAGCCAATGAAGAGGACATCATAACCCTCGCAAAAGCTGCTATTTAAAATTGTAACTTGAAGATAAAACCCTCGCAAAATTGTAATTTGGGAGCCCTTCTTGTGTTTTATATTTATCATCAAGATCTTCAATCATCTGTCTGTATGTGGATGGGGATTTGTCACCGTTCTTGCTGGTGCACTTCCCGTGAACCTAGGTAATATCCAACCATTGGCAGGTGTTCGCCGTCTCAGTTTCGCTACTCTCAAAGATTGTGGTATGGTTTCTAAATCAAATGGTAGATACTTTCTTGATATACCTGGAGCCAAACACTTGATCCCAACTCCTTTGCCTAATGGTTTGTTCTTTATCGAGGATGGAAGTTTGCGTTACTACGTGCAGGTCGAAGCAAGCCTACCCTGAAGGAAATATGCCTTGAGAGGCAATAATAAAGTTGTTATTATGTATTCTTTGTATATGATAGATGTTTATTTTGTATGCTATAATTGTATTGATAGGAAACATTAATACATGTGTGTTTAATAAATAAAAAGGGTTCCTAGTTGTGCCTCTCTTATAGACTAGCTTGTTGATTAACAAGATGGTCAAAGTTTCCTGATCATGGATATTGGATGTTGTTAATAACAAGGTCACAACATTTGTGAAATAATGTGATGAACATTCATCCAAGTATAGCATTACGATCAAGTCATTATGTTTATATTGCTATAACATCATACAAAGTAGTCTTAGTCCTTAGACCATGAGATCATGTTAATTGCTAACACCGGAAGAGTATTTTGATAACATCAAACGTCACACCGTAATAGGGTGACCATAAAGGTGGGTTCAGTGCTATGAAGGTGTTATGTTGAGGCTCATGGATCAAGAGTGGAATTTGTCAATCCCGATGACGGATAGATATACTCTGGGCCCTCTCGGTGATATCACATTAAGATAGCTTGCAAGCAAGTGATGTGATCACTAGAATGTTATATCACGGGAACGAGAAAAGAGTGCATGTCGGTAACGAGATCAAACTAGGTATTTGGATACCGATAATCGAATCTCGGACATGTATTATATCATGAGACAAAGGGATTAAATTGCTGATGTTAAAGGTTCTCACGATCACAGAAGTCATCGTTGAATATGCAGGAGTCAGTATGGATCTCCAGGTCCCGCTTCTAATTATTGATCTGAGAGGAGTCTCAATCATGTCTGCATTATTCGCGAACCGTAGGGTGACACACTTAAGGGTTGCCGGACACCATTTAGGAGCACATATGTTCCAGACAAAAGGTTTGCAAAGCGCAGGAAATGTTTCGATAGAAACAGGAATTGTTTCGGGTGAAATTGCAGAAAGTGGTTCTGCATGTGATATTGAAATGTTGCAAGGGGTTTTATATGAATGTTTGTTAATTAAAGTAATTAACAAAATTCTGAATAAAATAAATAAAAGAGTTTTATTAATTGAGAGTTGTATTTAATTTGGTGGAAATTAAATACATGTGAGTGAGATTTTGGGTGGAGGCCATGTTTATGTGAGTGGAGGTTCACCACATGAATGAAGGAGGGGAGGAGTCCCCCCCTCATGCGCCGGGCTATGGAGGGAGGGTCTCCTCCTCCTATATAAAGCCCCCTCTCCTCTCACAAAACACACCTCCTCGTGAAGGATCTCTCCCTCTAGATATTCCCCATGGTTTTGGATTAGCGAGATACATGTTCTGTGGCCTTGCGTCTGAAGGAGTTCTCGCTCGCTGATTCACTGGAGCGAGGAGGTAGAGGTTGTCCGTGGCTTGAACGTGTGTGCGAGGATGGATGCGCCGCTGATTTGGCGCCGACTTCCACACGATCTTGAGATCAGCAAGCGTACGACTACATCAACCACGAGTTCCTACTCGTTAACAAAACTCGTTGTCTTCGAGGGTAAGTTCTCCATGGATGTATGTCCACCCATTGCTCTATATCTAGTAGATAGATCTTGACGTATAGTTCTCATCGTAGGAAAATTTTTGTTTTCTATGTTATGACTCAACAAAGGGTATCGTGAGCCTGATCTATGCGTAGGTGCTTTGCACGGGTAGTACACATATGTTTATATGTGGGCGATGATGATCATGTTATTTCATCTTTTATGTACTTTGGATATTGGTGGTATAGTGGGATGAAGCCGCCCGGACCAACCTTACATTTCATCGTACATGAGACCGGTTCCACGACTGACATGCAACTAGTTTTGCATAAGTGGCTAGCGGGTGTCTGTCTCTCCTACTATAGTCAATATCTGATTTACAACGAGTTGCTAATAACTTGGTTAACCTCGTTGTGGTTCATGTTCGTAGGTAAGACCGGTTCTATCTGCGAAAGCCCTAAGCCACGTAAAACTTGCAATTGATAAATTAGAGGCGTCTAGTTTAGATCGTTGTTGGGCTAGTGTCTTGATATGGTATAGTTGTAAGTAGATGTATGATAGATACTCTTACAACTCACTTAACGTGTAAGTTCCATAGACCTTGGCCTTACACACAAAGGAATGATAGAGATCATACCACGATGCAAATGATAGAGATCAAATGCATGGACCATATCACCTCACTTCACACATTAGATGTTAGCATCTTATATTGCTAGTTTGGCGCTTTTGGTAGCATTATAAGATGATCCCTCATTTAGATATCAAGATAAAATGTGTTCTTTCTTAAGTATGCACCGTTTTGTGGATCGTGTTTTGAGGCATCACGTGATGATCGGGTGTTCTCGACTCTACGCTTTCATACAACGGGTGTAAGACAGTTTTACACATGCGAATATTAAGGTTCTTACTTGACGAGCCTAGCATGTATGCATAGCCTCTAACACGGACCTAAAAGGTTAAGCATGAGTCATATAGTTGATATGATGCCCATATAGATGCTCGCCTTAGAAGCTACACCGACTCACGTGATGATCGGACTTGGTGTAGTGGATTTGGTTCATGTAATCACCAAAAGGACACGAGGGATGTCGTTTTTGAGTGGGAGTTCATTAGTAATTTGGATTAGTTGAACTCAATCTGTCATAAACTTAGTCTACATAAACTTTACAAATTCTGTTGTAGATGGCACCACCTGCTTTTAATTTCAATGTGTTCATGGAGAAAGAGAAACTTGTTGCGAATGGTAGCAACTTCACCAACTGGGCTATGAATTTGAGGATTCTCCTCATCACGCACAAAAGCAATATGTGCTAGATGCCGCTAGGCCCCCACCACCAGCTCCTCGATGCCCCGACGAGGAAAAGAACGCCTATATAACTCGTCAGAGGACCACAACTTAGTTCATTGCAAGATACCGTATGGGCTAGAGCCGTAACTTCAAAACGCTTCAAAATGGCAATGCCTTTGATACCATGAGAGAATTGAAAATGATTTTCGATACCCATGCTGCCGTAGAGAGTTATAATGCTTCTGAAAAGTTCTTTAGCTGCATGATGAAAGAGAACAACTCCGTTAGTGAGCACGTACTCAAAATGTATGGGTACGCTGATAAGCTTGTGTCCTTGGGAATAACGATTCCCATTGACTTAGGCATACATCGTGTTCTCCAATCTCTGCCACCTAGCTACAAGAGCTTCGTGATGAACTATAATATGCAGGGCATGAAGAAGTCTCTTCTCGAGCTTCTGTCAATGCTTAAGACTGCAGAAGTGGAGATTAGGAAAGAACATCAAGTGTTGATGATCAATAAGACCACCGGTTTCAAGAAGGACAAGAAAGGCAAGGTAAGGGAAAGAAGAGCGGCAAATCTATTGCCGCTACCGAAAAAGAAACCCCGAGCTGGCCCTAAGTCCGACACCGAAAGTGCTACTATTGCAAGGATCGCCATTGAAGCAGAATCGCCCAAGTATTTGGCGGACAAGAAGGCCGGCAAGGCAAACAAAGGTATATGTGATATACATGTTATTGATGTGTACTTGAGTAGTACTCGCAGTAGCACCTAGGTATTTGATACGGGATTGGTTGCTAATATATGTAACTCGGTTCAGGGGCTGCGGAACAAGCGACAGCTAGCAAGGGATGAGGTCACGATGCGGGTCGGCAATGGATCAAGAGTTGATGTGATCGCCGTTAACACCGCCTTCCATATGCCGCCGGATTAGTTATAAACCTGAATAATTGTTATTTGGTGCCCGTGACTAAGCATGAACATTGTATCCGGATCGTGTTTGATGCAAAGTGGTTATTCGTTTAAGTCTGAAAACAATGGTTGTTCGATTTATATGAATAATATCTTTTATGGTCATGCACCTGTGTTGAATGGTTTATTTCTGTTGGATCTCGATAGTAGTATTACGCATATTCATAATGTTGATGCTAAAAAGATTAAACTTGATAATGATATATCTCATATATGTGGCAATCGCCGCTCAGGTCATATTGGCATTAAACGCATGAAGAAACTCCATTTTGATGGACTTTTGGAATCACTTGATTTTGAATCATTTGATACATGTGAGCCATGCCTTATGGGCAAGATGACTAGAACGCCATTTTCCGGTTCAATGGAACCACATGATTTATTGGAAATCATACATACCGATGTGTGTGGACCAATGAGTGTGTCGGCCGAGGTGGATATCGTTATTTTGTTACTTTCACGATGATTTGAGTAGATACGGGTATATCTATTTGATGAAACATAAGTCGAAACCTTTGAAAAATTCAAAGAATTTCAGAATGAAGTGGAAAATCATCGTAATGTAAAAGATCAAATTTCTGGTCCGACCGTGGAGGAGAGTATCTTAGTTACAAGTTTAGCACACATATGAAAGACTGTGGAATAGTTTCACAACTCACGCCCGGAACACCACAACGTAATGGTGTGTCGAACGTCAGAATCGTATTTTATTGGATATGGTTCGATCTATGATGTCTCCGATCGACTTGCCATCGCTATTTTGGGGTTATGCACTGGAAACCGCTGCATTCACTTTAAATAGGGCACCATCTAAATCCGTTGAAAAGACACCGTATGAATTATGGTTTGGGAACAAACCTAAGCTATCATTTCTTAAAGTTTGGGGATGCGATGTTTATGTGAAGAAACTTCAACCAGATAAACTCGAACCCAAAGCGGAAAAATGCGTCTTCATAGGATACCCTAAGGAAAGGATTGGGTATACCTTCTATCACAGATCCGAGGGAAAGGTCGTTGTTGCCAAGAATGGATCCTTTCTTGAGAAGGAGTTTCTCGTGAAAGGTGTGAGTAGTCGGAAGGTAGAACTCGAAGAGGTTATTGAACCTTCTCTTCATGAAATGGCGAGTAGCGCAGCACCGGAAGTTGTTTCGGAGTTGACTTCACCTAATGAAGAGAGAGCTAATGATATTGATCATGAAGATCCGAAAGAGGACACTACCGAACCTCGCAGGTCAAGCAGGACATGTGCAACTCCTGAACTGTATGGCAATCCTGTTATGAATTTCATGATTGATGAAATAGATGACCCTATGACGTATGAAGAAGCAATGATGAGCCCTGATTCCAACAAATGGCTAGAAGCCATGAAATCCGAGATGGAATCCATGTACGAAAACCAGGTTTGGACCTTGGTGGACTTACCTCACGATCGAAAGGCCGTTGAGAATAAATGGATTTTCAAAATAAAAACTGATGCTGATGGTAATGTAACCATCTATAAGGCTCGACTTGTCGGAAAGGGGTTTCGACAAATTCAAGGAGTTGACTACGATGAGACATTCTCTCCTGTAGCGATGCTTAAGTCGGTTAAGATTATGTTAGCAATTGCTGCATATTTCGATTATGAAATATGGCAGATGGATGTCAAAACTGCGTTCCTCAATGGTAATATTGAAGAAGAGTTGTACATGATACAACCTAAGGGTTTTGTCGATCCTAAGGATGCTGATAAGGTGTGCAAACTTCAGCGATCTATCTATGGACTGAAGCAAGCATCCCGGAGTTGGAATCTCCGCTTTGATGAGGTGGTCAAAGAGTTTGGATTTGTCCAAACTTATGGAGAGGCTTGTATTTACAAGAAAGTGAGTGGGAGCAATGTGGCATTTCTGATATTATATGTGGATGACATATTATTGATTAGAAATAATATAGATCTTTTAAACAGTGTTAAAAGTTATCTAAACAGCAAATTTTCGATGAAGGACCTTGGTAAAGCTTCATATATATTAGGCATTAAAATCTATAGAGATAGATCAAGACGCCTAATTGGGCTATCGCAGAGTACATACCTTGATAAGATATTAAAGAAGTTTAATATGGATGAAAGTAAGAAGGGGTTCTTACCTATGTTGCAAGGCAAGACATTGAGTAAGACTCAAAGTCCGGCTACGAAAGAAGAAAGAGAGATAATGGATAAGATCCCCTATGCCTCATATAGGCTCTATATAACAGGCAAAGAAAATGGGGTGACACCTTCCATGAGAACTATTCGCCATTCTGCACTAATGTATCTCTAATCCGACCATGGGGAATAATTTAGAGGGAGAGAGAGATCCTTCACAAGGAGGTGTGAGGATGAAGGAGGGAATGGGTGGTTTTTATAGGAGGAGGTGCCCTTCTTCCATGGTGCGCATGGGGGGTGACCACCTCCCCATTCATGTGGTTAACCTCCACATTAAAATGCGACACTCTTTAAAGTCATCCGAAATGCATTACCCGAATGCGATTTCTCTTATTCAATTTCGATGAGAACAATTCGATCGCGGAGCTCCAAACATCCCTTTCGTCCTATCAACGACAGACGATTATATTTTCCGCTTCATAATTGCAAACTGAACCATGTTTGAATTGAATCGTGACACCTGGTTCTTTATGCTGGCTATGGCTCCATTGTTGTGACCGGATGGTGATCTATTGTGACAATAATGGAGCCATAGACAACGCCAAGGAACCAAGGTCTCACAAGAATTCCAAGCATATTAAGCGCTGTTTCACTCCATCCATGAAAGCATGTCAAGGATGGAGATATAAAGATTTAGAAGTGCACACGACCTGAATGTAGTGTATCCGCTGACTAAAGTACTTTAGGGCAAAACATGATCAACACCGTAACTCCATGGGTGTTAGATTTATCACTATATAAACTAGATTATTGTCTCTAGTGCAAGTGGGAGATCAAGGAAATATGCCCCGAGAGGCAATAATAAAGTTGTTATGATGTATTCTTGTATATGATAGATGTTTATTTTATGTTATAATTGTATTGATAGGAAACATCAATACATGTGTGTTTAATAAACAAAAGGGTTCCTAGTTATGCTTCTCTTATAGACTAGCTTGTTGATTAACAAGATGATCAAGGTTTCGATCATGGACATTGGATGTTGTTAATAACAAGGTCACAAAGATTTGTGAAATGATGTGATGAACATTCATCCAAGTATAGCATTACGATCAAGTCATTATGTTTATATTGCTATAACATCATACGTAAGTAATCTTTATCCTTAGACCATGAGATCATGTTAATTGCTAACACCTAAGAGTATCTTGATAACATCAAACGTCACACCGTAACAGGTGACTATAAAGGTGGGTTCAAATATGAAGGTGTTATGTTGAGGCTCATGGATCAAGAGTGGAATTTGTCAATCCCGATGCGATAGATATACTGGCCCTCTCGGTGATATCACATTAAGATAGCTTGCAAGCAAGTGATGTGATCACTAGAATGTTATATCACGGGAACGAGAAAAGAGTGCATGTCGGTAACGAGATCAAACTAGGTATTTGGATACCGATGGTCGAATCTCGGACATGTATTATATCATGAGACAAAGGGATTAAATTGCTGACGTTAAAGGTTCTCACGATCACAAAAGTCATCGTTGAATATGCAGGAGTCAGTATGGATCTCCAGGTCCCGCTTCTGATTATTGATCTGAGAGGAGTCTCAATCATGTCTGCATTATTCGCGAACCGTAGGGTGACACACTTAAGGGTTGACGGACACCATTTAGGAGCACATATGTTCCAGACAAAAGGTTTGCAAAGCGCAGGAAATGTTTCGATAGAAACCGGAATTGTTTCGGGTGAAATTGAAGAAAGTGGTTCTGCATGTGATATTGAAATGTTGCAAGGGGTTTTATGTGAATGTTTGTTAATTAAAGTAATTAACAAAATTCTGAATAAAATAAATAAAAGAGTTTTATTAATTGAGAGTTGCATTTAATTTGGTGGAAATTAAATACATGTGAGTGGGATTTTGGGTGGAGGCCATGTTTATGTGAGTGGAGGTTCACCACATGAATGAAGGAGGGGAGGAGTCCCCCCCTCATGCGCCGGCTATGGGAGGGGAGGGGTCTCCCTCCCTCCTATCTAAAGCCCCCCTCTCCCCTCTCGCCAATCACACCTCCTCGTGAAGGATCTCTCCCTCTAGATATTCCCCATGGTTTGGATTAGCGAGATACATGTTCCCGGTGGCCTTGGCCCGAAGGAGTTGTCGCTCACTGATTCGCTGGAGCGAGGAGGTAGAGGTTGTCCGGTGGCTTGAACGTGTGTGCGAGGACGGATGCGCTGCCGATTTGCGGCGCTCGGACTTCCACACGATCTTGAGATCGGCAAGCGTACGACTACATCAACCACGAGTTCCTACTCGTTAACAAAACTCGTTGTCTTCGAGGGTAAGTTCTCCATGGATGTATGTCCACCCGTTGCTCTGTATCTAGTAGATAGATCTTGGCGTATAGTTCTCATCGTAGGAATTTTTTTGTTTTCTATGCTGTGGATCCAACAACCCCAACAAAAAGAACCTCTGGGAGAAGAAAGATAAGATTAATAAGTAGAACAAGAAGGACCCGAACAAGAGCAACATCCACCAAACTACTACAACACCTATGAAGATATCTATTCTCTCGAAGGAAGCATTCAAAACATGAGCGATCTCTCCATCAACCTTCGTGATGCGACCGCCAACCTCTCAAACCAGTTCACCAATTGGAGCCGCCAATGGAACTTGGGAGATTATCCACCGCCACCATAATGATCAACAAAAGGGTTTGCAAAAGACTGAGCTTGGGGATGTGTCTCCCGACATTTATATTTGTGTAATGATGAGGTTGTACTCTAGCTCCATTTGAGCTTTGAAACACTCGTGTTGGTTTGTTCTAACACTTTTCTTTCCCTTTCGCTTTTTGTTTTTCATTCGGTTTTGCTTTTCGCTTGTTTATTATTTTCTTAGTTTCTTGCTTGGTCGCAAGCTTTTTCTATTCTTTAATCCCCACCCTCAAAATACAAAAATAATTTCCTTTTATCCTTTTTTCATGAAAGTGGATTTACATCTTTGCTTC
Source organism: Avena insularis (assembly GCA_023614405.1). NCBI lineage: Eukaryota > Viridiplantae > Streptophyta > Magnoliopsida > Poales > Poaceae > Avena > Avena insularis. The sequence continues at coordinate 73,559,023 of CM042690.1, forward strand.
AATATTATTATGAGGGTGATTTGATTTGAGTTTTGAAGGAACACATCCCCATAAGGAAGAGAATTATAAAGTCACTCATGAGTGGTATGTCCTATGTCTCCCACTTTAGAAGTTTGAAATGTTTATCCTAGTTAGTTGATTTGTTAAGATGTTATGCTAGTGGGAGTAATTCAAAATAGTTAGAGTAAAGATTTCTATGTGTATGAGTAATTAGTTGTGGAAGCTTTTGCTCTAGTTCTTGCAGTTAACCGAGTCTTTCCTTGAAAATAATATTGGAAAAAAAGGTACAACAAAAAAGTCTCCAATTTATGACTTGTTTCATAAGTGATTATCTTAAAAGTTTACCTTTGAAGATACTTAACCCCATAGATATCTTGATAGACTCGATGGCACTCTTGAAAGGAGTTGTTTGATTAAAATGAAGTTCTAGTGGTAATTGTGATTGATGCCAAAGCTAAACCTTGTGGATAAAAATGTGATATTTTTTATATGTTTTTATGCACACCTTTGAATGCCAACAACTCCACTAGCCTACGAACGATCAATGGTACAACCCCTGATTTCGGCCATGAGTTGACGACATGGGTGGCACCTGTTACTGTAATGGGCAAATTATTGGTACTCTTAAAGGTTGTGCAAACCATTGCTAAAATAATCACTCAATGATCCTTGTTGAGAATTATCTTTAAAAATAAAGATTCACACAAAACAGTCTTTGGCATGGTCTTGTTACTACTCTATGAATTTTCTTGAAAGAAAATGATTGGAACCATAGTGTTTTGATAGTCTTGATTTATTGATGTGGGCGTCAATGACACTTCACTGTTATGCTACTTAGGACATGATCTCTCTTACTTCATTTTGCTATTATGAAATATTCAAGTGTTCCTTGGCAAGCTGAGAGTTAACTAGAGGAATTGGAATAACGGTTGCACCTCTAGTTGTTTATACTTATATTAAACTCTACTTTGATTGTCTTGAGTTATCAAAACTTGTTTAGTGTTCTTAGCACCTCTCTAAGTTTGATGAGCTTTTTAAATGGAAAACGTGTTGGATGCATATGACTACCAACCGCAAGTAAATTTATCCTCTTGTTATTTCAGTTTAAACGCTTAGTACTTTATAGTTTTGTTGTTTTCTTGCTCGAGAAAGATCAAGGTTTGAGCTTTGGGGAAGTTGATGGATGTGAAAATAGCCATCTTTCTCCCCGTTTAAATCGTATTTTTTATCAAACAAATAACCAAGAATCTCTCTAGCATTGCTAATAATGACTAATTATTGTAAAGATGTGCAATACCTTGTTTTAAATTATGTTGTGCAGGAAATCATACTTCTAAGGCAAAATTAGGAGCTATTAATGAAGATTATGAGGTTGCCTACACAGCCAAGCAAAATAGGGTCGAAACCCAGCCTCCAGAGGGTTTAACGACCAATAGTACGGGCAAGGTTCACCCGTACCGCCCGCATGTACCAGGTGGTAGTGGCTTCGTCAAGTCAAACCCTGCAATTGTTGTAGCCGGGTATTTCGTGGTATAATGGTTGGATCAAAAGACTATTGCTATATCTGTAACTCGCAGGGGCTCTAGTATATTAAAATGTGTTACCCACAAATTTTATCTTTGTTAAATCATTACACATGAATATGTGTATTACTATCTTTATCTCATACGATGTCCAGCTGCAGGTGAATCTTCAACCCTGGCCTATCTCCATCCATTGCAACAAACAATGTTCTAAAAGTAAACTATAAAGCTCCGGTAAACTAAGGTAAAATGAACAAGCAGGTCTTGTATACGTGTCTTATTTATTTTCCATTTAGCATTGTTTCCCAAGTTTTAATTAAACCTAGATCTACTAGGAGAAAAGCTACTATACTGCATCCGTAAATCCAGATCGAAGGTATCAGTTATCCATGACGTCTTTTTTTGCCACGCCAGTGCGAGCGTGATGACTAGGGCTGTGCCTCGGCATCTATATGTGCTAGTGACCGGGCTCCGTGTTGTAGTGGTTGTGGAAAAGGAATAAGACTCAATGTCTGAGGTTCAAGTGAACAACCAAATTCTAGGAATATGAAGGGATCATCATGTGTTTCTAGATACCAATGTTGGTCATTATTCCGAGAGGTGTCTCGATCATGTCTGAATATTCCTGAACTGTAAGGGTGGCACGCTTAAGGGTAAAGACAATGCGGGTTGATCCACTACCGATAGATAAATAGGAAGAGAGAAAACCGGAATCATTCTAGAGAGATACCGAAGTGTTCGGAAATTATTCAAAAGGAGTTTTGAATAAGGAGGAATTTAATAAAGTATATTTAATATTTAATTGGTGAACTTATATTAAATATAATTATTTAAATAAAAATAAAAAGGAAAAACCCCTACATAAGACCTCCCTAGAAGGGAGGAGGCCCAAGAGGGGGAGGCGGCTAGGGCCAAGGCACCAAGGTGGGGGTTCCCACCCTGACGTCCAGCCTTGGTGGGCTTGGCGCATGAGTGGGGCCCACCCCAGGCTGGCTTCCATCCCCCTCCCACCTCCTCCAAGGTTTAGTCGTGGGGGTGCCTAGATTTTTTCTATATATAGGGGTGTCATCCCTTATCAATTCTCATCCAATAATTGCCTTTGTCATTCTCTCTCTCCTCCTCTCTCCCTCTTGTGCGTGTTCGCAAGTTTGGAATGTGCTCCACGAGGTAGAGAATTCTCCATCCATATTTTGACATTTTTGAAGAACCTTGCAGATCTTCCTACCAGTTTATAGAAAGTGTCCATGCCAAGAACATTGACTCTATACTTCACATAAAAAGAATTTACCTCTACAAAATGAACTCTCCATTAACTATCATGTCGCAAGTTCTGAACTCTTCTTGTGTGAATACAGTGAGACCCATAGCATTTACAATGTCTTGTTCCTTCTTTTACAAGGATATTCTCAAGTTATCTGTGATGCCAAGTATGGCCAATATCAGTTTTTCCATGAATACAAATTCATAAGACTCAAATGATGTTAACGTAGTTTGTGCCTCAACAACCTTTTTTCCACTATACTCTTCTCCAATTTATATATATAAGAAGTTTTCGAATTGGAAGATACATGTACATAACATGTGTCACCGTCATATAATGAGAATTTCATCGACTATCACAATGCCTTACCAAAACCATCTCTTCATTAAAACCTTGACCAGATTCACTTTCACCTAATTGTAGGGCTTCAATAATATGCTACGCTTGCGCAACTCGAAGCATTTTTATATGTTTGCAACGACATCAAGAGTTAGCTGAAGCTAATAGGCAAGGAATTAACATAATAGAAAGCTGAAGGAGATTCATCCATAATTAGTTATTCAAACCATTGGCATGGCCCTTCATGTAGTTAGCTCCTTCGATACCCTTACCCATGAACCATGAAACCACTCAAATCATTATCCATAAGTAGATACACAATTGCCATTTTAAGTGTCAAAGATGTGGTGTATTGAACTTTAATGATACCAAGAAACCTCTCCGCTACTCTACCTTTCTTATCAACATAGTGAATACAAAGATCTGGCCATTCTATTTGACATACATCACTATACTCATCAAGTATTGAATAATCACCATCAAGATCTTCTAACATGAGTCTAGTAGTTTACTTGGCATAAGAACCAGTGAGCTCCTTTTCTTTGAGGAAACTATGAGGTGCTTGTGTACCATGTGGTTGATCATTTACATTTCTTCTTAGCATTGTTTAGAAGAACCTCTAGAATTATTTGCTAACCTGTAGCTCCTCTAATCATAACCATTAGGTTTTTTTGCACGAGAAAGACCTCCAAAGGGCTGGAAGATGTGTTAAAAAGGGTGGGTACAAAATTATAAAGAAGCCCCTAACAACACTTACACTAAAAAATTAGACATTTAAAGATAAGGCCTCAAAACTTACAAGGACCCTAGACCAAAATTTAAAAGAGTAGTCAGGTTCTCAGGCCTCTCCAGCGCACCTGAGAGGCCACCAGCAACAGACACCACCATCGCCATCGGGGAACTTGCCACTTGGCGTGAGATGGAGGATAACGAACGAAGAAGGCATGCCGCGTACGACCAACACATGGAACCTACAAACAGAGAATTGCAGAATCAGACGAATGAATGTGTTACAGCGCTAAGGGATGTAATTAGATAGGTTGGACAAGCTTGCTGATATATGTATTTAGTTAGAGTTAATTTTGTTGGTCAAGCTTGCTGATAGATGTAATTAGAGTTAGAGTTAATCATGTTGCTAGTATTAGTTCTTGGTACAAATTAATCGTGTAGTAGATAGGTTGGACAAGCTTGCTGATAGATGTAATTAGAGTTAGAGTTAATTATGTTGCTAGTATTAGTTCTTGGTACTGATTAATAGTGTAGTAGATCGAGTAATCTGTAGTGTTCTTTTGGTGGCTTCTTCATTTTGGACAGTGCAATACCACGACTCATGCACAAGTACATGTGTACTGATATCTTCCCATATATGGAAATTACTATTTCCCTATTTTGGTGTGTTCTTTTATTGGATTACTAATCAATACGAATGTTAATCAAACAGAATGTTGGGGAATATGCGACAAGTTTGACTTGCCAAAAAATCGATAAGGAAAATGATGGCATAGTTAAGAATCATTCTTCTTCTTTCCCTTCGGCCCACACAGGTCACTCTCATCCTTATCCGAAAAAAATCCCACAACTCACCAAACCTAACCCCTAGCTCAGTCTTGACCCATGGCCGCTGACCTCTCAGTCATCTTGGGACCGCCTTCCTCCTCCAGCAGTCTTTGTCCCGTCTGGCCACCTCCTACGCTAGGCCGGACCGCACCATCCTCCACGGTGGTGCTGTCCCTAACTGTGCTCACCTCCCGCGCCATGCCGGACCACACCGTCCTCCATGGCGGAGCTGTCCCCGACCGCATATTCGTATTTCCTCCAATTCCTGAAACTATCATTGTTTATATTCAAGCATTGGGATTTGTTAGTATATCATTGTTTTATGGTTCAATGTGTCTTGAGATCTAAAAACTAACATTACTAGGTAGTAAGCAGTGCTGTCAAACTGTCTTAAACTGTTTTAATTTTCATGTTGAAAAACAACAATGTTTAACAACATCAGTCACAAAGTTCCAAAATCTGAACAGCCTGTGGCCTCTACCATGTGAGGTAAAATTGCTCTTAGTATACATCTCTATCAATACAAGACACACATAATTGTGAAAAATGTACACTCTTCGATATAGGGTTGGCAATAAAGTTAACATGACCATTATTCTTTCACTTATTGTTTTAGGTCACAATATTCTATCACTAAAGAAGTACTCTCTTCGATATAGGTTTGAAAATAAAGTGGACATGACCAGCTCAAGAAGGAAGAATCTGAAGCGAATTATTAAAAGTTGTAGGCTAGAAATTCCTTACTATGTTTGCACCCTCAATAAAACAACAGACTGCAAACGAAATATGGTAATTCTCTTCGCTATGTAGTACTGCAATTGTCTTGAACCCCAACCATGCCCAGTACTCTAACAATCTAAACTGTTCCTGTCTTCCTTGTGTAGTGCTTCTCATCCAGATTCGCTAGGAAGTATATTATGCCTTACATATCTGGAGAAACCGTTCAAGCGAAGTCGTGTGATTATGAAACTACTGTCAGTTTCAGATTAAACTGGGGAGAATACGTTCGCCAACACAATCTCCAGGAAGATGTTTGTGCCTTCCAGTTTGTAGTCAAAGCGGGTTCTCTGATCGTGACGGTGCATCTTTTGTAGTGGTTTGAACTTATTGAAATTAGTTGCATATTTTGTAGTGGTTTGAACTTGCTGGGTTGAGATGTAATGTATTTATATAATGAATTCTCATGTTAATTCAGCTGAAGTTTCATTATGTGTGTTATGAGTTCTTTGTTATCCCGTTTGTTGGGTTGAGATGTAATATAGACATTAGATATTTAGTGGGGGTCGAATTGCAAAGTTGCCATATAGCATGCACCGACAAAGATATTACGAGGCATTGCAGTTATGCCAGCCGCCACGACATGTACGCAGTGCCTCCCTACATGAGCAGCGGTGTAAACACTTTGTTGTTGTGGAAGCGCTAGCTTGGCGGCTCACGTTATGCCACACCAAAAAATCCGTCGCTGTTGTAGAATCCCGACGCAATAATCCGTGACGGGTTTGTTGGTCGGGCAAGCGCAAGCGCGACGACTAAGCTTGTGCCTCGGCGTCTATAAGCGTTAGCGTCCGAGCTCCGTGTTGTAGTGCTAACTATCACACATAGAGCTAACCTACAACTAGTATTCAGCGCCTCTCCTCCGCCATCTCCTACCGACAGCGTCGCTGGGAGGGTCCGAGATCGGCCCCGGAGCTCTCGGTGGACTCTCAACAAGAAAGGGGTTGGGGCGAGAAAAAGGAGAAACCCGTATTTTCAAACATATTTACATGGGAGCCATGATTAATCGGTACCCCTGTTAAGCTGAGGGTGACGAGTTTGTAGTATAAGACCACCACTTTTTTACATAAATTTTGGAAAAGCAGATTTTACATTTTAATCTAAAAAACCACCACTTTTGAGTCAGTTTATTGCAACGTGAACTAAAACAAAATTGGCAACGAGTTGATGCCCAATCTGACAGCAGGGCCCACTCTCCAGACTGACGTGTTAAGTGGGCCCTTTTTTTTGGACACTGAGAATGAGCTAGCCAGTTGTAAATTAATTGAACACGTCGACTTCCAGAAGCGTGATTATAAATTGAGGCGACTCGTCTCCTCCGCCTCGGCAGTCGGCACACACCACAGCCAGGTCACTCCCATCGTCACCTACTAGCTGGACTCGGGCTCGGGGCGGATGCCGATGCGGGCGCGGGACCTGCACCCGCTCTGCTGCCTCCCCGTCGACTGCCCCGGCGGCTGGTGCTCCGCCGCGGCCGGGGACGGGGCCCGCACCTCCTCCCCGCCCCCGCAGCCCGCGCCGGCGGCCGTGGCGGGGCTGCTGCACAAGTGGACCAACATCGGCAAGGGCTGGCGCCCGCGCTGGTTCGCCATCCTCCGCGGCGGCCTCCTCGCCTACTCCAAGATCCGCCGCCGCGCCGGGGCCGGCTCCACGGGGCCCGCGCCCGACGGCGGCGCCGGGCCCAGGCTAATCGGGCCAGCTGGGTACGCCGCCGCCGCCGCCGAGGACCGCCCCGTCGGCTTCGTGCACCTCAAGGTCCATTCTCAATTCCTCATTCACTCACCCCCCTGCGCGCTGCATTCATTCCACTGGAGCAAATCCAATTTTACCCCCTCCCCTAAATTCGGGGAACAAAATCGGCTTCTTTTACTCTTACTTCTACTGCTGCTAGTCAATGGGGGCGATGATCTAGCGTAGGCAAATGCTACGGATATTTATTACTAGGAGTAGCACGAGTGGATTCGGAGCTAAGCTAAGCTAGTACGCGCAAAGAAGAAACAAACAAACAAATGGTGGGAGCTGTAAAGCTAGACCAACAAACCCGTCACATCAGCCGCCCCACATCTACTTGCTCTAGCTAGCTCACCTCCCCACCCCCACATCAGAACCATCGACAGACGCACTTGCCTTACCAGATCTTCGCTAGAAGCTACAGCAGCGACATTTACGAAGCTATCGAGCTAAATTATAGTGGAGCGCGTCTCACTTGTTTGACTAAATTGTCAGTATCGGCAGGGTGCTTTAGCTATGTGTGTCTTTCTGTCTCTTTCAATTAGCAAGGAAAACGTGAAGCTTCCCGTAAATGCTACGGGATCCAACCTCTCACCCAGGTGGGGTTGCCAGTGACCAGCATCTCCTCTGGTGATCACACTCACACACCAACTCAGCTAAAATGTAGATTGTAAGCTAATGTTTCTTGGTCTCCAAGTAGAGTTGCAAGATAAAATTATTTCCCCCTTTTAAGTTTCACAGCCCGCCATGGAGAAAATTATCTCTCCATATAGTGCTGGATGCTAACTCAGGGAATGTGCACTGGGCTGGCTCAGTGCTGGCCAATGGCAAGGAACCACCCGTCTTCCAGCTGGATTTGTTCTCTTGAGGTTTAAACATTGTACTGATGGGGCCTTGGTGTTGGATGTTGTTGAGCTGTTGGGAATCTGAGGTGTAAGGCTGGGAGGGGCATTATCAGGACCTTTCCTTTTCGTCTGAAAGTGGGAGCTGTCTTGTTTGATTCTTGTTATTATTACTGCCTGCTGCCACATTCAAATTCATACCTTCAATGAGGATGTATTAAAGCAAAGGTTCTGGATTGCAGATTCTTGCGGCTCTTCAGTTTATTCATCGAAGACTAAATTCTGTAGTACATCATGTTATTGTTATAACTGTGAAATACTACATATCTGGCTTGCATTTGACAGAATCACACAAACAGTTGGTTTGCGCTCCAGATGTTCATATTAGCAGGACACTACAAATTGCGCTGAACAACACAGACTTTTGAGTGCTGGTTGATGGGTCATGTATGACAATTAAACTGATGATTGGGTCCCGTCAGTCAGATTCTCTCTTATCACATGAATCAATTGGGTTTTATTAAACCATGGTCACGAAGTATGTATGGCTTTCTGAAATGATAACTAAAATAATTAGGTTTCTGTCAGTTCATGGATGAGGGTACCTTCATTCATGATTACTTCGATAAGATCCATTTAGTGGCATAGTGTGTAGATGGAATATGCAGTCTTGGTTACTCTACAGGTTTTGGTTGCTGACATTAGCATCTAAATTGTTTTCCAGATCTCGTCATTCCGTGAAAGTAAATCAGATGATAAGCGATTCTACATAATTACTCCAACCAAGACGTTTCAGCTGAGAACCAACTCCCCTAAGGATCGTGTGGCTTGGATTGAAGCCCTTGTTTCTGCAAGAAGGGAATCTTCCCCCAGTGGAGGTTTGCTGTATGACCAGAATGATGCATCGTTTTCTACAGATAGGCTTAGAAATCGCATGCATGCTGAAGGCCTCGGTGAAGAGGTTATTAAAGACTGTGAACAGATTGTCCATTCAGAATTCTCACAGTATTATACACAGATGAAACAACGCTGTGAAGAGTATTTGAGCTTTCTTGGCAGTCTTCCGCAACAGCTTGAGGTAACATTTTCCCAAGACGTGCTACCTCGAGGTGTATTACTGAAATCATGCTATTCACACTTCTTTGACCAAGTCATACGTTTAGTGTGGATGCCAATAAACATTTGGTGCACTATTTATTTATAATAAAATAAAATAAAGGGCCGTGTGGTTCCCTGACCATCAGTATTCAAGTTGCTATTTTTAGTTCTACAAGAGAAATAATAAATTTGTCGATTCTCAAGAATATCCAATTTTGTATTTAGCATGGGTTATGAGATTTCTGACCATCAGTATTCAAGTTGCTACTTTTAGTTCTACAAGAGAAATAATAAACTTGCCGATTCTCTAGAATATCCAATTTTGTATTTAGCATGGGTTATGAGATAAACATGTCCAAAGCGGCAAAGCCAAAATATCCCCCCCTCCCTCCTCGCTGAAGAATTAATGTCACAGCCTACACTGTTATCTCAAGTTCAATTCGACCCTTCCTGCATAGTATCACATTGATTTTTTTCTATACAGTAAAAATATCCTCATTTCTGTTGAGATCTTTTAGTAACAGAACCATGTTAGTTTTCTTCTGGCTGCAATCTCCATGATATAACATATAGTTATGACCTACTCCCAATTGGAAACTGAACTGAATGATAATAGTGAACTGTGTTGATTCTGCAATACCTTGCAGGTACTTAATGAACAAGATACTACACATGCAATCAGACCTGGATGTTCCTGCTCTGGACATGGAAAATGTAGTGGTACTTGACCTATTTAACTCTTTATGTTTTCTCTGTTTCTTATGCTAGCTTTATCATCATATTTTGCATTCACAATCCTAGTAATGAGCTTCAAGGACAGTATCATTTTGGAATTTCTATCTGTTGTTTCTTTGGTGACTCTCACCCTCCTCTGTCTAAGCCTTTAATGCACAATTTTCTAATTTCTTTGGTGCTGTTCCGCTATCTCAAAACTCAAACTTGAAGTTTGAAAATGTTACTAATCAGTTAATTTGCTAAAATATTTTTTGTTATTGGCAGCTAAACCGTTACCATATTAAGATTTGAAACGGAAGAATGCCATGCTTATCTGTTGAGTTTTAATATTATTAATAGCATATGACGCCAAGGATAATAGAATAAAAAGTCGCCTTCTATAATTCTGACTGTCGTTTTATGCTCCTTTCCATCAGAGAGCAGCAATACAGAATCCTCCGATGATGCTGGGGGTCAGGAGTTAGGTGAATTGTCAGATGAAGATGATTATAATTTCTGTGATACAAGACAAAGTTTCAGTGATTCTGCTGCAAGTCCTGACTTGAGGATGAATTGTTTGAATTCGAGCAACAATATCCACCAATATGATCATAAATCTGTCGAATCAAGATCCTGCAAGGGAGACGATGAATATTTACCACTGCCACCAAAACGTCGCACAAAGTTGCCTGAACCTGTTGAAAAGGAGAAGGGTGTTAGTCTTTGGTCGATGATCAAAGACAATGTTGGAAAAGATCTGACACGGGTCTGTCTGCCCGTTTACTTTAATGAACCAATTTCATCTCTTCAAAAATGCTTTGAAGACTTGGAATATTCTCATTTGTTGGACCGTGCGAATGACTATGGCCTAAAGGTATGGAAGTGTCATCCTTTGTACATCTTTCTTGTGATTTATGTACGCTTAGAAGCCACATGTTTTTGTCTTACGAATGGTAGCTTTTAAAATTTTAATGAACAACAAGATGCGTATTTCCCCTCGATGAATCGTTTGAAGTGGACCTTATCCAGCAAATCTGCATTGTATTTGTTCTTTAGCAGCAGCTGTTATATCTTTTCCCATTCCATTAAAGAAACAAGCAGAGTATTCATAAATTGAAGTCCAATTGTTTACGCAGTTCTGGCTGTTAATCATGAAACGAGTTGGCAATGAATTACCTAACTCTTCTTCCAAATCCAGGGGAACAGTGTGATGAGAATTCTATGTGTTGCTGCATTCGCGGCCTCTGGGTATGCGTCCTCAGATGGCCGGCCCTGCAAACCTTTTAACCCGTTGCTAGGGGAAACTTATGAAGCTGATTATCCCGAAAATGGAATTCGTTTCTTCTCTGAGAAGGTCAGTTATTCATAAGGATTGCACTGAATTTGGCAAGTTTCACACAGTGAGAAATTGCATGATATGTTCCTGTTTCATGTTAAGGAACTATTGTTATTTCATTGTCTGCTGCTATATGCTGTTAGACCTTTTGATGTTATAGATGCAAACTATACATGGACTCATTACCTTTCCCTTCTTGGCACCAGGTTAGCCACCATCCGATGGTCATGGCCTGTCATTGTGAAGGAAGAGGTTGGAGATTCTGGGGAGAGAGCAATGTAAAGAGCAAATTCTGGGGACAGACAATTCAACTTGATCCTGTCGGTGTTTTAACATTAGAGTTTGAGGATGGAGAAACTTTCAAATGGAGCAAGGTAAAAGTCCTTCGTCGAGGCCACTAGCAGTCTGCCTTCAAATCATAATATTCAATCCTTGTGCTGTAGGTTTTGCAGTAGCGACCAATTTTTTATTTGTAATACCTAACTTCTTACTCTCTATACCAGGTTACAACAACCATCAATAACCTTATCATCGGTAGACTTTATTGCAATCACCATGGCACGATGAACATAAGTGGCAACAGACAATATTCATGCAAGCTCGCATTTAAACAACAGTCCTTTCTTGACCGAAACCCTCGACAGGTAAAAGAGAACACAATTAACTGTTTCCATATCTTGGTGTGTGTTTCACCTTTCCCTATCGTCTCTGTGGATCTTACTAAGATATAGTTCCCTGCAAGGTTCAAGGAATTGTTGAGGATAATGGTGGTACCAAGGTTGCTACTCTAACAGGGAAGTGGGATGAGCGCATCTACTGCAACGTTGCTAATGATACATCTGGAGTAAATGCCTGTGCTTCAGGTCCTAATGCTGAAGCCACTCTGTTGTGGGAGAAAAACAAACCTCCTGCTAATCCCACACGATACAATTTGTCATCTTTTGCAATAACTCTAAATGAGCTGACTCCAAAACTCAAGGTACACTTGGCAGGTCAACCTCACTATCTGTACTACTCTTAGCTCTGATCCTCTGATACTAAAGCTTGATTTTGTCTACTTGTAGGAGAAACTTCCGCCTACTGATTCAAGACTCAGACCAGATCAGAGACATCTGGAAAATGGGGAGTATGATAAGGCTAACTCTGAGAAGCTGCGGTTGGAGACAAGGCAAAGAATGGTATGTTTTTCTCTATGTTCTCGTATGTGTTCATTCAGGATATCTCCGTTATCATTTACAGAGAGACAGAGAGACCTAGCTTTCACGTGAATAATTTAACTGAATTCTGCTCTCCACTTTGTAAATATTGTGCTCGAGCAACATGTCTTATAGACTTTTTTTTTTGAGAAATATGTGCTGGAGCAACATGTCTTATAGACTTGGTCATCTGGTAGGCGTAGTTTTGGATTGTTTGCAGTGAATTACTGCAGGTATCACACGACTTGCAGGACAATGTATCTCATTGCAGACGACTGCATTAGCCTGAACCATACAACGCATGACCACCTCATTTGGCATCTAACTGTATTTGTTCTTTCGCTCATTGCAGGCACGGAAGATGCAGGAGAACGGATGGAAACCGAGGTGGTTCGACAGGGACACCGAGGACGGGACGTTCCGCTACACGGGAGGTTACTGGGAGGCGAGAGAGCAGGGGAGATGGGATGGCTGCCGTGACATATTCGGTGACAACCGGGCTTCTGCGGTTCTCCCCATTGCGGATATCTCAAGTATGTAGTCGCTCCTGTCCCACCAGTAGGTGTTAGCATGAGACGGCTTACCGAAAGTACATATATATGGTGCAACTAGTAGCTTTGCTCGCCGTGTGAAAAGAGATTACTGAGGTCCTCTCCTTAATAGAAACAATGTCATATGATGGCTATGTATATGAGTTATGTGCATATGTATGTGTTTGCGTGAAAGAGGTGGTAACTTTGATGGCCGAATTGTCAATAATATTATTCTTTCGTCACATTGTCACACAATGAGCGCAAAGCTCAAAGCTGGAGTATCTGTAATGATACTTCCAAACACAAATATTCTAATGATTGCAACACGCATAGCATATATACAGTAGCAGTTTTCCTAATTTTGATAATTAAGTTGATCTCATTCAACTCTAGAACTGTCTGAAGTGTATCCTATGAGTTACAAGGGGTACAACTGAGATTTTTTAGTTGCAAATAAACTGTGTTTTTTTCAGTTGCAAATGCAATTGAGATTTTTGAATTGCAACTGGGTTGTAATATGTTTCATGTAGTACAAAAAGGTAAAAAATTATTACAAAATCGTGGCCTGATATTACTTCATCCTAAATTAAGCTGCTCCCTCCGTTCCTGAATCTTTTTGGGGTTTAATTTTAGCTCACAAAATGACTGATAATTATCAGGCGATTGATTCACAGTTTCACACCCATATTGGACACCAGATTATTGACAAGACAAGATCTAGGTATTAATCGTGCTATTATTAGACTGATGATGGGGAGCGCCTTAACCTCAATAGAATGAAGCAAGCTAATCTGCAGCATACACCTAATGTATATGTTGGTCATTTCTTACAATTTTCATCGCCATCTGGTACGGGGGGGCGTGCTAAAATATCACGTCCAAAATAAATAATAATAAACTTGCAGATAATCTATTCTAGTAGTAAGATCCAAGTGCATGCGATCCATTCAAACATGGACGGCTACTTCGTCTACGTCGAGCTTGATGCCGGCGGCTGCAAGGCGCTTCTCCTTGTACTCGTACCCCCTGGCGGCGGCGACGAAGGCCCCGAGGTTGATGGCACTGACAACGGCAAGCAGCCAGTAGAAGTAGTCGAGCCTGCCCCCGTTGATGTCGTCGGCGAGCCACGGCCCGTGGCTGGTGGCAGCGTGCACGACGGAGACGAGGCCGGAGCTGAGGAAGAAGCCGAGGGAGAGCGTGGAGAGGAAGAGCCCCGTGCTCATGGTCTTCATGTCCCTGGGGCACTCGCGGAGGAAGAAGTCGAGCTGGCCGATGTAGGTGAAGGCCTCGCCGGCGCCGACGAGGAGGAACTGCGGCACGATGAGGAAGACGGAGAGCTGGACGCCGGCATGCGCGGCGTCGAGGCGTCGGCGCTCGGTGAGCGCGGCGACGGCCATCGCGAGGATGGAGAGGAGGAGGCCGACGAAGATGCGCTGGAGCGGGGAGAGGCCGTGCGGGTTGCCGGTGACGCGGCGGGCGAGGGGCACGAGGAAGCGGTCGTAGAGGGGCACGGTGAGGAGGATGGCGCCGACGAAGAAGACGGTGAGGGAGCCCGCGGGGACTAGGAAGGAGGCGATGCGGCGGTCCATGGATTGGGCTTGGGAGACGGAGAAGGTGGTCATCTGCGCGTAGACGGTCCAGAAGAGGATGGTGGTGGCCCAGGTGGGCAGCATGCGGATGACCTGCTTCACCTCCTCCACCTCCGTCACCGTGCACACCGCCCACTTCCTCTTTCCCTTCTTCTTCCCCGTCGACGGCGACGGCGAGGAGTCCAGCTCCTCCTCCTCCACGATCGCCGCCTGGTCGAGGAACCTGCATGGATGGGTATGATCAGTTGGTGGGAATCAACATGGACACAAATTGATTGGATAAACTGAATTAACATGCATGGTACAGCAGAAAGCACATGCATGGATGCAGATTCACGTGTGGGTTGTGACCGTGTGTGACATTGTGAGTGTACATTGCACGCACGTGAAGCCGTGACAGTGGGCTTGACTTTCGATGCAAACTTGTGAGGTGCAGAAGCAGAGATATGTACCAGTACTACAAGTACGAAATGAACATATATTTTTGTGTTCAGGTATACCTTTGCAGAGCATTATGCAGAAGATGAGTGTAATAGTATGCGCCAAAGTATTTCTTGGGACACTAGTTTAATTAGCTTTGTAGCAAGGAAAAGAGAGCTTTGTACTATAGTATGCGCCAAAGTATTTCTTGGAACACTAGTTTGATTAGATTTCTAGTACTCTCTCTGGTCCATATTATCGTTCTTAACTTTATCTAGATTCGGATGTATCTAGTTAAGTGTTTAGACTAGATGGATGCATCCGAATCTAGACAGAGTTGAGAATAATAATATGGACCGGAGAGTACTAGTAGGAAAGTGAGCTTTAATTTGTAGTAGCACGTACATGTGCTTGTGTACTTTTTCACAAGATGCATCATGCATGCACGGGAGAAAGCAATGATCAAGCTTACTTAGCTAGTGGAAACAAGCAGATAGACAAGCCAGCCATTGGCCATGTGGGAGGGAGTACTGCACTGTCTGCTCTGCCTAATGCAATGAAATCAATCGGCAATCAGCCCAGCTAAGGTCAGGTACCAAACATATCTAGCTAGAAGAATGGTGGAAGTAGCTACCTGCCAATGATTAATCACAGTGCTAATTAATTCAAAATATTTAGTACTCACTCTTTGTCTTTGCTCTCACACTACACACACCCAGCCTGTTGGCGTTGTCAATCAGATCATGTCGTCCATGGTCCTTGTTAACAGCCTAGCTATCTTTTCTTTTGATCATACAGCCTAGCTATCTTGCTTGTACTACTTCTTGCATATGCACGTGCATGCAAGTGCACATTGTTCGTGATGTTAGCAGTATATGGTGGTTGGTGTCACAACCTGATACACCCTACAATGTCCTACGTGCATGCATCCATCACACTGCCACATTGACACATTACTGTGTACATGGTACATGCCTCGTAGTATATATTGGCTTCCAAGATTAATCACAAGAGAAACATTTCCATACTTTAAAAATACATTGTGGAGGACAAAGCGGTAACGCCTGATTTGCACGATCATAGAAATTGACGACGCCACCCATCGATAACATCTATAATTCCGGCGCCAATCAATCTTAAATTAATTTGGTCCTATATCTATTAATTATTAAGGATCAATGACCGAAAATCAAGCGGGTGAATATGGATAACCAGGAATAATCACCGTGAATTAATTAATTTTGCCTAGTAGTAGTAGTACCTGCATTGCTTGGAGTGCGGCAGCTTCACCTTGGCCCCGACGACGACGACGTCCTCGCCGGCGTCGTCCACGTCGTAGAGCATGGACGGGTCGGCCGGCAGCGGCAGCCGGCGCTTCCTCCATGCCGCCGCGGTGACGCCCGCGATCTGCGTCAGCGGGCTCCCCGCCAGCTTCTTGAACCGGTACCTTGGGGTGCCGGACAGGAACACGCCGAGGCCGGCGAGGATGGCGACGACGCAGACTCCGTACCCCCAGCGGCGGCCCAGGTTGTCCTGGACGTACACGAGCACGGTGACTGCGAGCAACGAGCCGAGGCTGATGAAGAAGAAGAACCAGCTGAAGAAGCGCGCCATGCGGCGCCGCTCGCCGCCGTGGGACTCGTCGAACTGGTCGGACCCGAACCCGGACACGCTGGACTTGAGCCCGCCCGTGCCCAGCGCGGTGAGGTAGAGGCCCAGGTAGAGGACCCCCAGCTGCGCGCTGCTGGGCTCCACGCAGGCGGCGCTGGCGCCCGTCGGGTCCGCGCACCGGGGCGGGCGGAGGCCCGGGGCCGCCGTGGAGACGGTCAGCACGGCCATGCCGGCGGCCTGGACCGCCGTGGAGATGGCGATGGTGAGGTAGCGGCCGAGGTAGGTGTCGGCCACGAAGCCGCCCAGGAGGCAGAGCATGAAGGAGGTGCCCAGGAAGTTGGTCACCGCGTTCGCGGAGGCGGCGTTGCCGAGGTGCATGGTGGCGGTCAGATAGGTGACCAGGTTCACGGCGATGCCCAGCGTCGTCAGCCGCTCGTTCAGCTCCACGCCCAGGATCATGGCCGCGCTCGACCAGCCGCCGGAGGAGGAGCGGACGGCAGGCCGGCCGCGGTAGTCCCACGCGTCGCCCAGGGCCGTGCTGCCGTCCTCCGCCGCAGCGGCATCTTTCTCTGTTTCTGGGAGAGGGGCCATGGCCGGTGATGTCTCGATTGGTGGAGTACGCGAGAGACTGAGCTGACTGGCTCGCATCGTTTATTTATAGCCTCCACCCCTAATTCAGGCGATTTATTTGAATATATCGGCTCAATGTCATATACTCAAATAAGCATTTCTTATTTATTCTCGTTCATATAAAAAAAATTAACAAAAAAGCTCAAGCACAACAAGTACAGTATATGATTTGAGGATTTTTTTTTTGTCAATTTGGTAAAGAAATACTCCCTCCAACTTAAATTAGTTTGAGATTGTTTAGAGATGTATCTAGACATGTTTTAGAACTAGATACAATCTTGCCTTGACAACTAATTTGAAACGGGAGAAGTACATACATGAACACTTAATAAATTATTTATCTAAAATAAGAAAGTACATTCTGCATGTATTATAAATCATGTTGTGCATTACTTTATTATTTGACGAATAAGCAAATACATCCTTCGTTCAGAAATATGTGTCGCGGATCTTTTTAGATATGCCTACGATATCTACACACGACAACACTTCGAGATATACATGTGGAGAAATTCATGACACTTATTTCCGAACAGATGGAGTACATAATTTTATTTTCATTATTTGTACGAAATATTATGTAGGGATCCGCATATCAGCCAATGTCAGTCAGATATAGTCTTAGGCCATATAAGAGCAGGATACGTGTTTGAATTATATTTGAAATATGATTCTTTTTTGTAGCCCGCCGCATTGCTGATATATCTATAGTATGGGGAGATATTTAGAACCTGGTATGGCGGTTTAGAGTGCTAGGATCGTAGTGGAAACAACATGGGAGGATGCAGCGGGGTGGGTCATCTTGGTTTCGTCGGTCTGTCGTTGACACTTATTCTTTTTTTCTTTCTTTTCTTTTTTTCCTTTTTGTTTCTTTTTATTTCCTTTTGGCTGGATTATACTGAACGTGCTTGCTATATTAATATACCGGAGTGAATGCCTGCTTCAGTGAGTATATTTAGAAGCTTACTCATTGAACCAGAGATAGTTGTCCTTGCCTACTAGTGGAAAATAGGCATTTTGACCCAGTTTGTAAGGGGCTTTAGTCCTGATTGCCCAACCGGGATAGGGCAATCGGGACTAAAGCCCCAACCCTTTATCCCGGTTGGGCTGCGGACCAGGACAAAAGGGCGTTCCACGTGGTCGTTGACTGTCGCAAGGGGGGGGGGGCATTTTCCCGGTTCGTAATACGAACACGGATCTATAGGCCTCTGTCGCGACAGCATTTTGAACACTTTTTATGCCGCGGCAGAGAATTTTTTCGTATATTTTTATTTATTTTGTTTCTATTTCCTTTTTGTGTTTTGGGCAGCATTTATTTTGTGACACTTACCCCAGCACTATGTTGTGAGGAATGCTCGTCCTCATAGTAGATGGTGCGAGATTGATGTTACCGAAAGTGGATTCGCATGGAGACATAGTGCGGATTTGAATGTCCCCAAATCTGCACCATGCCTCCATGTGAATCCACTTTTGGTAACATCAACCTCGCACAATCTACTATGAGGACGAGCATTCCTCACAACATAGTGCTAGGATAAGTGTCATCTACGTTAAGGGAACCATTATATTACAAAACATCTCCCGATTATATTACACAACAAGTATCGAATATATTACATTTATACATATATACAATATAAAGTCTTTTATGATCCCTATTACATTATCATCATCTTCCGCTAGTATTCTCCTTTTGGATCTAAGACCTCTGCATCTAAGAATCCCGCAATTTCCTCTTGGGTTGCTTGTATGCGATCCTTTGGTAGAAGATGGTCCCTCAACCGTTCGATCTAATTTAAAAGGAGTCAATATATATGAATGAAACTAAACACAATTGATGGTAATAAAACAAAATTCTGAATATTGTTTACATACTTGAAGTTGTTCTAAATTTCTGCCCTTCTCACAGGTCGTCTGACGAATGAACTCGCAAACATAGTATACACATAAGTTATTTCCGTCTGCCTGCCTCAGACACTTTACGAGAACAAAGTTCAATCAAAATAATAATAATATCAAGCATGGCATGTCAAAGCATAGGCCACAGTCAAAAACAAGCTCTCTTTACCACTTAAGCATAAACTTTCCTACTCTTTTCCAAACCAAAACAAACTATTTGAAAACCAATGTATGAAAGAGGGGGTCCAACCAATTTATTCATCAAACTAAGCAAACCAAGCAAACGAAAAACCAAAACGAAAACGAAAAAGAAGACGCTTCAAGAACAACACAACTGTGCATGAAACAATAAAAATAAAGCGTTTGGAAGAAACCTGGGATTTTTATTGATGAAGAAGGGGATGCCTTGGGCATCCCCAAGCTTTGACGCTTGTACTTTTTGGATATTTCTTGGGGTGACACGCGTGGCATCCCCAAGCTTGAGCTTTAGTCCATCCTTCATCTCATTACTCATTCCTTCCATACACCTGAAATTTTTCCTTCATACAAAACTTCACACAATCTTTATTAGCAATATTAGTGCACTCAAGATAATAAGTCTTTAAGGTTAAGTTATAACACCAATAAAACTTTCATTAAAACACTAGATACTGTAGCACTTCCCTCAAAAAGCTCAATTCCCCAAAAGAACTCCAAAAAGGAACCAACAAGAAGCAAATGCAGAAAATGGCAGAAATCTGTTAAAACAGACTAGCAGGTAAATACGAATTTTTTCGAAGACCTTCTGTTGCTCAAATGAAAAAGTGTTAAACTAACGAAATTTATATAACAACCTGGGGCAGATGCACAAAAATTCACGCCTGAAAAGGACGTACAGAGATTTTACAGGATTTTTTACGGTGAAGCATAGAAATCTGTTTCAGGACAGCAACTTTCCCAATCATTACTTCTCTCTCATTAGAGGTTACTCTTGGCACAAAAAGAAAATAAAAAGGATAAGGAGCAGTTATTAAGTAATAACTTCCAAGACTCATCTAAAACTTTTGGGTTAACTCCCAATAAGTACTTTTCTTTAACGCCTTTAAGTTAGGCGTAAGAAGCAAGAAAAAGAATCAAGTGTTCTCAAATGAAGAAGCATTAAGATCAATACCAGAAATATCTTCAACAAGGCAAGTTATATCATCCAAATAAGTTCTAGAGGATCCTCTCTCAATGCTCTTAGGTTCACTATTTTCATCAAAAGGGTTTTTAGGAACAATCTAATCAAGATTCTTTTCTATGGCTTCATGTATTGCTACCAGTTTAAAGGGTATTGGTATCTTAGTTTCCTTTCCATTAGGTTTAGTTTTGTTCATCTTTTCTCGCGTACCAACAACATCTACGCATGAGCCTAGCATATTGAAATGTTCAAAGACTTTTCTAGCTTCCTTGGCAACATTATAGAATTCCTTAAGCAAAGTTTCTAGAATAAAATCCCTCATTTCAGGGTCCTCAATTTCTTTAAGTTTAAGAAACATTACTTGCATTAAGGGGTTTAGGTTGACAAACCTAGCTTCCAACATGTGAACTAAAGAAGTTGCAGCAATTTCATAGTTTGGAGCAAGTTCTGCAAGGGATCTATCCTCAATATCCTCATGGTTACTAACATGATTAAAGAATTCTTCAATATTATCTTTTCCAATTAAAGAACCACTACCTATTGAATGGTCTTTCAAGGTGAAATTAGGGATCAACATGGTGAGCTAAGGAAAAGGTAACAACTAAAAGAGACTTAATTTTTTTGTGTTTTTAAATAAGAAAGCAATCTTGTAAAACTAATTTTTTTGTGTTTTTGATAAAGAAACAAGCAAACAAAGCAAAAGTAAACTAAGCAAAACAAAAATAACAAAATAAAGAGATTGGTTATGAGGGACTCCCCTTGTGAAGATGTCCTTGACTCCCCGGCAACAGCGCCAGAAAAAGAGCTTGATGGCCCAAAATATATCGAGCTCGTTGGGGAACCCCAAGAGGAAGGTATGATGAGCACATCAACAAGTTTTCCCTCAGTATGAATCCAAGGTTATCAATCCAGTAGGAGCAAGGAAACACCCCAAAGGTGTTGCTAGCTGAATGTTAGCAGGGCGCACTACCGGTGCCAGCAGCAACGTGGAGACCTGCCCAACACAACCACAAAACTTTGCCCCCAACTTACGATGAGGTTGTCAATCTCACCGGTTTTGCTGAAAACAAAGGGTTAAACGTATCGAATGGAAGGAAGTAATAGTTTGCAGAAAGTAAACACAAAGCAGTAAATAATTTGTAGATTGAATGTAAAAGAAAGGACCGGGGTCCATAGTTCACTAGAGGTAGCTCTCCTTAAGATAGATAACATGCTGGGTGAACAAATTACAGCGGGGCAATTGACAAACATCGAGAAAGCATACAAGCATATACTACTCATCTTGACTCCTTTGAGATTCGATTGGTCATTACAACATTATACATAAACCGCCATCCAACTGCATCTATGACTAATAATCCACCTTCAGGTTATCATCCGAACCCCCTCCAGTATTAAGTTGCAAGCAACAGATTATTGCTTTACGAATTGCGTGTAAAGTAAACAATACAATTGTTCTATGAAGAAAGGATTGTTGTTTTCTCCCTAGTAGCAACAACACATCTAGTACCTTAGAGATTTCTGTCACTTCTCCAGATTACCAGAGGCATGAACCCACTATCGAGCATAAATACTAACTCTTGGAGTTGCTAGCATCTACTTGGCCAAGATAGCTACTAACAATGGAAAGCATGCAAGATCACAAATAACAAAGACATGATAGAATCAATAATCAATCTGAAATAGCATCTCAATATCCATCGGATCCCCACAAACACAACATGCAGAATTACAAATAGATGATCTTGATCATGAACGGAGCTCACAAGATCTAAACATGAAAGCACAAAGGAGGAGAACCAGCCATCTAGCTACTACATGGACCCGTAGTCCAGAGATGAACTACTCACGCATCACACCGGAGGCTTGCATGGTGATGAAGAAGGCCTGTGGTGAATTCCCTCTCCAAATAGGTGCCGGAAGAGCTTGAGATCCCTCCCGATTTAGGGATGGAGATGACGGCGGCTACAGACTCTTTCGTGGAATTTTGATCGGGTACTTAGGGTTTCCGTATCAGAGGCAATATATAGGCGGAAGGAGAGGCCGAGGGGTGCCTGGGCTGGCCACACCACCCCCTGGTGCGGGCCAGGCCTAGTCGCGCGGCCAGGTGGTGTGGCCACCCTCTGGCCCTTCTCCGTCTCGTATTCTGGATCCAAGTGTCCCCCGGTAAAATAATAACTTTGGCTTTTGTCCCGTCCAATTCCAAGAATATTCATTTTCTGACTTCCTGGAACCAAAAACAACAGAAAATAGGCAGCTGGCACTGTGGCTCTTGTTAATAGGTTAGTCCAAGAAATCATATGAAAATTACTGCAAAGTGTGGACAAAACATAAGAAAGTAGATAAAACCAAGCATGGAACATCAAAAATTATAGAGACATTTGCAATGTATCACGGGGTGACATTAGTGGACATAAAAGACATAATATTTTCTGCAAGAAATCCTTAAACAAATATATATATGAAGTGTCCAGTAGATATATAATGATGTATGCTCTCTCATGAACTCAAATTAATAAAAAGATTCAACTTAAAAGCTCAAAGGACACATAAAACAAAATGGGACAGAATCTGTCCAGAATTTTAGCAGAAGAAAGACGCAATTAATTACCCTACTTATACATGTCCTAAAATCACGAACTTTCTTGAGCATACAGAGAATGAGAATTTGTAACTATAGTTCAAATATGAGCTTAATCAGAGTTACAGAAAAAATACGATAAATCATACGGTACAAAGACTCGTGCAGGAATCTGCAACTCTATATTTATGTTCAACTCTTTCTATCCAAAATGGGTAAAACTTGGTAACTTTATTAAAAAATTCATAACAAAAAAAACTAAGGTCTCTTGTTATAGAAAGAGGACACAAAGAAAATCAAAACAAAAATAATCGGGTTGCCTTCCGCAAAGCGCTTTCTTTATAGCCATATAGCTAGGCTTACTTATTTAATATCAAGATGGTTTGAGCTTACGAGGTGATTGGATATCCCAAATCTTGAATGCTTGTATTCATTTGATACATGTGGGGTGCTCCCAGGGGTAACATCCCCAAGCTTGAGCCTTTGTCCTTCTTAATCTTCATTCATCACCGTCAACTCTTTCACTTGAAAACTCTTTCCACACAAAACTCATCATAAAACTTGATTAGAGTGGTTAGTGCCCCCATAAAATAAATCCCAATAGGTACAGCAAAGAAATATCATGAAATAAACATTAGCTACTGTTACTATGGTTCCTGATGGCTCCGACTTTTGCCATCTTCCACTGCATTTAAACATTGTTTTTTGTCAAGAAAATGCCAAATAAACTCTCAACTTTTTCAACTAATGACTAATAATTGCAAATATATGCAAATCCCATCTTTGATTTATGTTGTGCAGGAAATCATGACTTTTAAAGCAGAATAAGTAGTCATAATGAAGGATTTTGAGGAAGTACACACGGCCAAGTAATTGGGATGCTATGCCAAGGCGTCAGAATGCTTAACGACCACCGGGCATGGTACACCCGTACCACCCGCCCGTACCAGGTGGCGATGGCTTCGCCTCGACAAACCCTACAACTTTCATGAAGATGCTTATATATTTTGAGGCTCCAGCCGACGGCCAGAGATCCGCCATTCTCAGATTTACATCACAACAACACCAAAGGAGATCCACACCATTGTTCATCACTTCCCCCATCCATCCATCCACTAGCCATAGCCATTGCTTTGTACTTAGATCTCCTTGTGATTTAGCGACCATTGTAAGAATATTTGATTTCAATCTAAATATTTGTATGATGTTTTTAATCTTCGATCTATTTTTTATGAGTGAGTAGTCCTCACGGGATGCGGGTTGGGGAGAAACCTCGCACAATTATGTGCATCTCGATCATGGGAGAGTTGTATTTTGTTTGGAATTGTGATTTGTATCTTTTGTTTCTTCGTCTCTTGTCTCGATCTGTGGACTTGTAGGTACCCAAGATCCCATAGATTGATAAAGGCTTGAGGTGAGATACTTGGCTAGGGGCGATCTCATAGGAAACTCAGTGACAGGAAGGTAGTATGGTCTTCGCTTAGCGCCTCATTCGGGATCAACAACAACATCACCACTTAAAGCTTTTCGTCGTGTTTACACTTAATAATCGTTTATAACCCATGGCTTCGGTGTAATCTCGGTAGGATTAAAAGTCTATGTCTATGGCATTTGCATCACGGGGGCTCTAGAATACTAGGATGTGTTGCCCACAATAGATTATCTCAATACCAACATTATACATGACTATGCTTATTATTATCTTTTATCCCATTTGATGTGCAACTACAGGTGGATCTTAAACCCTGGCCTATCTCCATCCATTGATTCAAACCCGTTATAAAGTAAAATAGATTTGTCCGGTTGACTAACGTAAAACGAACAAACAGATTCTTGTAGACGTGTCCTTTTTTATTACCTTTTAGCAGTGCTTTCCGAGGTTTGATTAAACCTAGGTCTTCTAGGGAGAAAGCTATTATACTACATCCGTGAATCCGGATCGAAGGTATCAACCCTTTTTCTGGCGCCGTTGCCGGGGAAGCAATTTCGCTATCCTGGTGAGGTCATTAGAGACCTTGTTTTTAGTTTTATTATTAGTTGTAGTTTAATTCTTGTTATTAGTTTACTTTTTTGTTATCTATTTGAAAACCCCAAAAAATTAGTTACTTGTTATTCATTTTCATTACTTAAATAATACCAAAAAGATAAGAGCCTTGGCTCAAAAGAGATTAGGGGAGTATGCTACTCCCACTGATGATTTTATTCGTGCACCCATCACTCAGCCCACAGTTGATGCGGAAACATATGAGATAAAACCTAACCTTTTAAGTTTGGTTCAACAAAACCAATTTAGGGGTTCATGTTCTGAAGATTCGGGATTGCACTTAAATACTTTTACTGAAATTTGTGACATGGCTCTAAATGCTGTTAAGCTAAGATTGTTTCATTTCTCTCTTAGAGGAAAGGCTAAGGATTGGTTGCTGATACGTTGCAAACGTATCTATAATTTTTGATGTTCCATGCTTGGTTTTTATCTACTTTCTTATGTTTTTCCCACACTTTGGAGTATTTTTATACACTTTCTTGGACTAACCTATTAACAAGATGCCACAGTGTCAGCTGCCTGTTTTCTGCTGTTTTTGGTTCCAGGAAAGTTAGAAAATGAATATTCTCGGAATTGGACAGGACAAAAGCCAAAGCAGTTTTTCACCAAGGGGGAAACAGAGCCAGAATACGAGACGGAGAGGGGCCACAGGGCCGCCACACCACCTGGCCGCGTGGCCAGGCCTGACCCACGCCAGGGGGTGGTGTGGCCTCCTAGGGCACCCCCTCGGCCTCCCCTTTCGCCTATAAGATGCCTCCGATACAAAAACCCTAAGTACCCAATCAAAATTCCATGAAAGAGTCTGTAGCCGCCATCATCTCCATCCCTAGATCGGGAGGGATATGAAGCTCTTCCCGGCACCCTGCCAGAGGGGAGAATTCACCCTGGAGGCCTTCTTCATCACCATGCAAGCCTCCGGTGTGATGCGTGAGTAGTTCATCCTTTGACTACGGGTCCATGTAGTAGCTAGATGGTTGGTTCTTCTCCTTTATGCTACAATGTCTAGATCTTGTGAGCTCCGTTTATGATCAAGATCATCTATTTGTACTCCTACATGTTGTGTTTGCGGGGATCCGATGGATATTGAGATGCTATTTCAGATTGATTATTGATTCTATCATGTATTTGTTATTTGTGATCTTGCATGCTCTCCGTTGTTAGTAGATATCTTGGCCAAGTAGATGCTAGCAACTTCAAGAGGGAGTATTTATGCTCGATAGTGGGTTCATGCCTCTAGTAATCTAGAGAAGTGACAGAAATCTCTAAGGTACTAGATGTGTTGTTGCTACTAGGGAGAAAACAGCAATCGTTTGTTCATAGAACAATCGTATTGTTTACTTTACACACAATGCGTAATGCAATTATCTGTTGCTTGCAACTTAATACTAGAGGGGGTTCGGATGATAACCTGAAGGTGGATTATTAGTCATAGATGCAGTTGGATTACGGTCTATGTATAATGTTGTAATGCCCAATCAAATCTCATAGGATTCAAGATGATTAGTATATGCATGTATGCTTTCTCGATGTTTGTCAATTGCCCCACTGTAATTTGTTCACCCAACATGTCATCTATCTTAAGGAGAACCATCACTAGTGAACTATGGACCCTGGCCTGGTCCTTTCTTTTACCATTAATCTACAACTGCTTACTGCTTTCTGTTTACTTTCTGCAAGCTTTTACTTTCTTCCACACAATACGTTTAATCCTTTGTTTTCAGCAAAACCGATGAGATTGACAACCTCACTATAAGTTGGGGGCAAAGTTCTGTGGTTGTGTTGTGCAGGATTCCAAGTTGGCAACAACACCTTGGAGGTGTTTCCTTTCTCCTACTAGTTCGATAACCTTGGTTTCATAACTGAGGGAAACTTGCTGCTGTGCTCATCATACCTTCCTCTTGGGGTTCCCCAACGAGCTCGAGATATCTTGGGACATCAAGCTCTTTTCTGGCGTCGTTGTCGGGAGTCAAGGACATCTTCACAAGGGGAGTCCCTCATAACCAATCTCTTTACTTTGTTGTTTTCGTTTTGCTTAGTTTATTTCTGTTTTGTTTGCATTCTCTTTTTTATCAAACATACAAAAAATTAGTTCCTACTATAGTTGTTATTTGCGTTGGTCTGTTATTGTCTTGCTTTATCATGCTTTCTATCAATGGTTGGTTTCTTTGAAACTGAATCTAATTGGCAACAGGGGTTCACGGAAGAACAAAAATATTATTATAAGGAACACCGCTTGTCACAAAAAGGGAAACACTTATGGGAAAAAATTGATAAATTGTATACCATTTCTAGAAATGTGTGCTCTACTTATAATGTTACTTATTGCTTTGATAAATCTTGTTGATGTAAGAGGTACAAACACCTACCTTTTCACTGTGAGTATAATGATGATGTTACCATATCTTCTTATTTTAAGGGAAATTATGACTTTTATGATGTGGAACAAATTGAAGAATTTATTGCTTGGAAGGGTGCACTCAAACTAGCTTATTTGCTTGAAAATACTATTGATGCACCTTATAAATATGAGGTTTAGGATATACTTCAATTTTGCTTTGATAATTACAAGGAAGAAAATGGCTATATTCTTGAATATCTTAATAGATGCTCTCCACCAGTGGAAGAGACTAATGCCTTGCAGGAGCCTATGGAAGAAGAAATTGCTGAAACTAGAAGCTCATTGGATGAAAAAGAGGAGGAGAGTGATGATCAAGAGGAGGAAGAATGGATCTACCCATTCCTACCTTCTAATGAGAGTAACTCTTTACCTCTTACAATATTTGATTATCCCCCATGCTTACTAAAGGAGGATGAATGTTATGTTCCTGATGATTCCTTTGAAAATGTTTATAATAAAGCTCTAGTGCTTGTAGATCATGAAAAGCATGCTTTATGTGATAGTTATATTTTTGATTTTATTCATGAGGCTACTGAAAATTATTATGAGAGAGGAAAATATGGTTGTAAAAGTTTTCATGGCACTGAAACACCTCTCTATTTGCTGAAAGTTTTGAAGTTACTCTCGTTTTATCTTCCTATGCATGTCACTTTGTTATTTGTGAATTTATTTGCGTATAAGATTCCTATGCATAGGAAGTGGGTTAGACTTAAATGTGTTTTGAATTTGCTTCTCGATGCTCTCTTTTAGTTCAATTCATATTTCTTATGTGAGCATCAACGAAATTCTTATGCCTAACTTAAAGGCGTTAAAGAAAAGTACTTATTAGGAGAAAACCCAAAAGTTTTAGATGAGTCTTGGAAACTATTACTTCAGTAATAACCGCTCCTTATCCTTTTTATTTTGCTTTTTGTGCCAAGAGTAACCTCTAGTGAGAGAGAAGTAATGCTTGGGAAAGTTGCTGTCCCGAAACAGATTTTTGTGCTTCACCGTAAACATTCATGTAAAATCTCTGTACATCGTTTTGAGGTGTGATTTTTTGTGATTCTGACCCAAGTTGTTATCTAACTTTCGTTAATTCAGCACTTTTTGATTTGAGCAATAGAAGGTCTTCGAAAAAATTGGTTTTTACCTGCTGGTCTGTTTTGACAGATTTCTGCCATGATATGCATTTGCTTCTTGTTGGTTCCTTTTTGAGATCTCTTTGGGGAATTGAGATTTTAGAGGGAAGTTCTTCAATAGATTTTGTTTTAATGGAAGTTTTATTGGTGTTGAAACTGAACCCAAAGACTTATTATTTTGAGTGCACTAATGTTGCTAATAAAGATTGTGTGAAGTTTTGTATGAAGGAAAAATTTTAGGTGTATGGAGAGAATGATGTAATGAGATGAAGAATGGACTAAAGCTCAAGCTTGGGGATGCCATGCGTGTCACCCCAAGAAATATCCAAGAATTACAAGCGTCAAAGCTTGGGGATGCCCAAGGCATCCCCTTCATCAATAAAAATCCTAGGTTTCTTCTAAACACTTCATTTTTATTGTTTCATGCACAGTTGTGTTGTTCTTGGAACGTATTTGTTTTTGTTTTTGGTTTTTCGTTTGCTTGGTTTTCTTAGTTTGCTTGAATAAATTGGTTGGACCCCCTCTTTCATACATTAGTTTTCAAATAGTTTGGTTTGGATTGGAAAAGAGTAGGAAAGTTCATGCTTAAGTGGTAAAGAGAGCTTGTTTTTGACTGTGGCCCATTCTTTGTCATGTCATGCTTGGTATTGTTTTGGCTTTATGCTTAGTGATCTTTGCTGTAGCATGACATGTTATAAACAATTGAGATTGCTTAATGTGCCTTGAAAGAATCATGCGTTGTTTTAGCATATTAAAGAATAGTATTGTGGTATTCTCCTTTGATGCTTTATTTGGGTTGACTTGGCGCATGCTCACACCATGTTATGACTATCCCAAGTCACCATAGCCTTTATGATCCTATAGTTTTCGACTTGTAATATCACTTTATGCTTTAATTAATGATGTTTTGTCGCTTTGCATGATTATGACCATTATTGCTCTCTTAGTTGGTCGCTCTCAGTCTTTTGCTAGCCTCCATAACCAAGTATGAGTTCCACTCATGCATCCAACTCCTAAAACCAAGTTATTCCAAAGAGTCCACCATACCTACCTATTAGCATTTGCTATTCCAAGTATATTCATGTTTTTATCTACCTTCTGAATTAAACTTGTTATGAGAAAACTAGTGATTAAAGCTCTCACGAACTTGATGGCACACTTTACTTTTCTTGCCCTTAATAAACTTAAACCATTGTGTCGTCTATGTTGTATATGCTTGCACTTATATGTTGGGGATTAGCAGAACCATGCTGTCATGGGGAACGCTTTCAACATTGAACTTGTACTTTGTACCTAGTTGATATCATGCTCTTTTGTCTATGGATGTCATCGGTGTGAAATGAAAGGGGAGCTTATAAGTCCATGGAGTTATGTATGTGTGTTAGAGAAACGCCTAGGCCACCGGTCTAATCTATGTTGTCATGGTGGAAACCTGCAGCGTAACCATAATGAGCTGTCTATGAAGCATTCTTCTTATAAAAAAAGAGTCAAATATTGAGAAAAAAAAAGAGAAAAAGAAAAAAAAGAGATATTAGAAAATAGGAAAGAGAGAAAAAGCACCATTTTCCCATGGTAAATAAGAAGATTGTTGAGATGCTCGTTTTATGCTTGCCTTGTCATTTTGATATGGGGATTCTTCCGTATCATCGGGCAAGGGGTACCCCGTTGGTGGTTCTCTATGATACACATGTACTTACTATGACAAGAACTTACTGGTAACTAAACTTGAGTAGCATGAGGAGCGTCCCTCGTATTCAAGGGACATGAGATTTCCATCTTATACTTTGTCAAGCATATACACCATAGTTTGTTCACTTTAACCTTAATCACTTCAAGATGCTTATGATAGGGGCAATGAGAGCTGAAAGCTAACAAGTACCATAATTTTTGGAAGCTCTTTATGAAACTTGAATCCCTACTTCCTTCTATGAAGGCCTTTCTTTTACTTTTATGTTGAGTCTCCACCTTCTATCTGTATGCACATGTTTTGAGAGCATATTGGCCATTCTTAGTTTAATGTGCATTGTCCCAAGACTTGTTGATTGATGCATAACTTTGATATTGCTTGTTCTTAAACTATTTGTATCTAGTCACCCTTATAAACTTTTAAGGTGTCTTATGCATTTATGTTTGCTACTCTATGAGGGACAAGTCGAATGCCACTATGCTATGTTTTCTTTATGTGAAACAAACAAACATCCTACAAAGCATTGTTATTCATGAATCTTTTTGTTTGTGCCTTTTCATGTTGCAACATAGTTGCTATGTCTTATTGTTAGAACTTTGTCTTTCATGCTATGTTGAAGTACTATGATCCGAGCTATCAATGTTTTACAAATACTTTGATCAAGTTTATGATGGTGCATGTCACCTCAAAAATTATTCTTTCTTTTTATCACTTACCTACTCGAGGACGAGCAGGAGTTACACTTGGGGGTGTTGATACGTTGCAAATGTATCTATAATTTTTGATGTTCCATGCTTGGTTTTTACCTACTTTCTTATGTTTTTCCCACACTTTGCAGTATTTTTATACACTTTCTTGGACTAACCTATTAACAAGATGCCATAGTGCCAGCTGCCTGTTTTCTGCTGTTTTTGGTTCCAGGAAAGTGAGAAAATGAATATTATCGGAATTGGACGGAACAAAAGCCAAAGTCAGTTTTTTACCAAGGGGGACACGGAGCGAGAATACGAGACGGAGAGGGGCCAGAGGGCCGCCACACCACCTGGCTATGCGGCCAGGCCTGGCCCACGCTAGGGGGTGGTGTGTCCGCCTAGGGCACCCCCTCGTCCTCCCCTTTCGCCTATAAGATGCCTCCGATACAGAAACCCTAAGTACCTGATCAAAATTCCACGAAAGAGTCTATAGCCGCCATCATCTCCATCTCTAGATCCGGAGGGATCTAAGCTCTTCCCGGCACCCTGCCGGAGGGGATAATTCACCCTGGAGGCCTTCTTCATCACCATGCAAGCCTCCGGTGTGATGCGTGAGTAGTTCATCCTTTGACTACGGGTCCATGTAGTAGCTAGATGGTTGGTTCTTCTCCTTTGTGCTACCATGTCTAGATCTTGTGAGCTCCGTTCATGATCAAGATCATCTATTTGTAATCCTACATGTTGTGTTTGTGGGGATCCGATGGATATTGAGATGCTATTTCAGATTGATTATTGATTCTATCATGTATTTGTTTTTTGTGATCTTGCATGCTCTCCGTTGTTAGTAGATATCTTGGCCGAGTAGATGCTAGCAACTCCAAGAGGGAGTATTTATGCTCGATAGTGGGTTCATGCCTCTAGTAATCTGGGGAAGTGACAGAAATCTCTAAGGTACTAGATGTGTTGTTGCTACTAGGGAGAAAACAACAATCCTTTGTTCATAGAACAATCGTATTGTTTACTTTACACACAATGTGTAATGCAATTATTTGTTGCTTGCAACTTAATACTGGAGGGGTTTTGGATGATAACCTGAAGGTGTATTATTAGTCATAGATGCAGTTGGATTACGGTCTATGTATAATGTTACAATGCCCAATCAAATCTCATAGGAGTCAAGATGATTAGTATATGCATGTATGCTTTCTCGATGTTTGTCAATTGCCCTATTGTAATTTGTTCACCCAACATGTCATCTATCTTAAGGAGAACCACCACTAGTGAACTATGGACCCCGGTCCTTTCTTTTACCATCAATCTACAACTGTTTACTGCTTTCTATTTACTTTTTGGAAGCTTTTACTTTCTTCCACACAATACGTTTAATCCTTTGTTTTCAGCAAAACCGGTGAGATTGACAACCTCACTGTAAGTTGGGGGCAAAGTTCTGTGGTTGTGTTGTGCAGGATTCCAAGTTGGCAACAACACCTTGGAGGTGTTTCCTTGCTCCTACTGGTTCGATAACCTTGGTTTCATAACTGAGGGAAACTTGCTGCTGTGCTCATCATACCTTCCTCTTGGGGTTCCCCAACGAGCTCGAGATATCTTGGGCCATCAGTTGCTAGCTCTACCAAAGGACACTATTAAATCTTGGGAGGAATGTACTAATTTGTTTATGACTAAATTTCCCCCCAGCTAAGACTATGCAGCTAAGATCCAGCATTACAAGCTTTAGACAAGAAGACCGTGAGTCACTAGCGCTTGCGTGGGAAAGGATGAAAGAAGCCGTAATGAATTGTCCTAGTCATGGGATGGAAGAGTGGCTTATATTACATTTATTTTATAATGGTCTTAACCCAATGTCTAAGTCTATGCTAGATACTACAGTAGGAGGAACGATCATGGGAAAGAAAGTGAGTGTTGCAAAGAAATTACTTGATGATATGCAAAATAACCATGCCCAATGGCATGTGGAAAGAACCTCGAAGAGAGTAAGTTCAATTACCGAGGTAAATAATGAAGAGCTTACATCTATGGTAGATGAGTTGCTTATCTTAGTAAAAGGTAAGGAAGATACCCAAGTTAATCCATCACTACCGATGTTAATGATGTTAATTTTATAGCTCGCTCTCCTTTTAATCCTGCATGGAAAAATAATTATGCTTCCAATGTTCAAAAATATCATGCTAATCCTATAGGTGCTCCTTATAATAATTATGATAATACTAATGGAGCAAATCATGGCAATCTCCTATTTGAGCAAACCGTTAGAACATTTCTACAAGCTCAAACCAAGCAAAATAATATGCTTATTAAGATTACGGAGAACCATGAAGGTAGTATAGGAAGATTATCTAACCAGGTCATTGCAATTAGAAATGATGTGCATGCTCTACATGCAAGAACAAAGACCGTGGAGGCTCAACCGGGTAAGGTAACTGAGAGCCAAGCTCTCATACTAACAAAGTTTGCGGAAAACCCGAGCCAGATCCGGTAGAAGACCTCAAGATGATGAGGGTTGTAACTAATGAAGAAAAACCTAAAGAGCTGGATTATAGGAACGCGCCAACACCGGAATATACCGTGGAAGATCTATTGAAGATGATCACCGTTAAGAATCCCGGTATAGAACAAGGTAATGATGCTACGTACCAACAATTTATACAACAAGTAGCATCTAAGGTTCGTGATTTGGATATGGAGTATAAAAGACTAGCTGATAAGTTTCCAGCTAAGCTAGCTGATATATTTGAGCCCACTATTAAAATTAAGTTGGGAGTTAATGAGATATATGCACATTTTGATCTTGGTGCAAGCGTCTCAACAATTTCCAAAAGCTTATTTGATAAGCTAAACTTGGGGAAATTTGTTGCAACTGAATTGAGACTCCATCTAGCCGATTCAACTTATAAACAAGCTGTTATTATAAAAGAAAATATAGTTGTTGAAATTAAAGGTAGTCCCGCTCTTATTGATCTTGTTATTGTGGACATGCCTGAAGATCCCATAGCACCTATAATTCTAGGTAGGCCATTCCTAAAAACTATTAAAGCTTTGATTAATTTACATGAAGGGAATGTGAGAATAGGGATACCATCTAGAGATCCTTTTGTAGTCCACTTCCCTAGGAAAAATAAGTCCAAGCCTAATGATGATGTTGGTGTAATTAATTTAAAAGAAAACTACTTTGGAGTGGGTGTTCCACTTCACAAACCTAAGTGGTTGCCATCAAGGTCAAGCTAATTGACCTTAACTAGAAACGCTTTATGGGAGGCAACCCATGTGACATAAAATTTATTTCTTTATATATTTTCTATTATGTTTGTTTCGTTTTTGTTTTTTGTTTTGTTTTTAATGAAGAGTGTTTAAGAAGACCTATGGAGAGAGGAGAAGAAATAAGGTAATCCTCTATATTTTATTTTACTAACACATGGCCTAAGAAGTATTGCTGAATCATTACTTAGTATATTTGTTGTTATCAAGATCTTTGATAAGTTGTGCAAAGGCGCATGGATATACTAATCAAATTCTTTAAGTTTTATAGTTCACGGTGTTCATAACGACCATTGGTACGGTTGGAGTAGACCGTACCATGCGCCCGTACCACCTCAAGGCAAAGGAAGATCAAAATGTTGATTTTTACCGAAGGCACCAGTGCTGATAATGAGCACTAGTATGGACGGACGCGCCTGTACCGTACCCCTGAGCAAATATCATATTTTAAACAAAGTCACCGAATAGTTAATGACCAGCAGTACGGTCGCATGCGACCGGAGAATATCATTTTGCGGCCCGAAAGTTGGGGTGTATAGGCAACGCGGTACCCAAGTTTCCTGAAATCATCCAGGATGACTACAGTTGGTGTGTCAAATACTCAAAGGGTCTTTTTCGGCATGAATTCAACTTTACGTTTCAATACAAAAAATCAGGCTAACGGGCGTCAAGTTGGCCCACCTGTCAGTTCTCGCTGTTATGTCGCTCCCGTCGCTTAGGCGGGGTGGCTGTCACGTAGGCTTGCAGCGTTGGCACAGTGGATAGGACAACACCCCCTACCCAGTATATTGACATGACAAAACAGGGCACATGTATCAGCGTTCTAATTATTTTTTGTTTACTCAGAAGCCGGAACGGCCACGGCCACGCGTCTCTCCTTGGACTTTCATCCTAATCGTTAACCCCTACCATAAAAGCACATTGACGGTTCCACCGTTCCCCTGCCTCGCAGAAACCACTCTTCTTCTTCTTGTCATCTACTATCTTCTTCCCGTCTTCTCCTTGCCGCCATGAAAGATCTACGCACTCTAGAGACAAGCTTCACTACCCATGACAACAAGAAGATAGACGTTGTCTACACCAACAAGGAGGAGACAGTGGTGCGTGTCCTGAGGATGTACGAGGATTGGCTTGGGATAGACGAGGACAAGTTTGTGGGATTGGACCTCGAGTACACCCCAGAGCACCCATATGAAGGGAGTGAAGTCACCGTCGTTCAACTGGCCATGCGGAAACACGTCCTCGTCTACCACCTCTCCCGGTTTGTAGATCTGCTCTCTGTAGCTAACCGCTTTTAGGGTTTTCTCCTCTTGTTCTTTATCCACTTGCTCATCTTGCAACTACTGAATTTTATTTAGGACCAAATAAATTAGGGTTTGCCTATGTCTCAATCGACTGAGATTTTCTTTAGTCTCAATCACCTAAGAAAAGTGCAACCGTAGTTAAAAGAAATGTGCAACTCATTCTGTCGACTGAGAAATAGCAAAACCGAATAAATTATGACAATACAATGTTGAGAGTCTTGATCTTGCATTTACTAAACTTTTCAAAATTATATTGAGATGATGATCTTGCATTGACAAAATATTTGTAGTTACAAATTTTGGTGATGACAAACTACATACTTTCAGGACTGACAGGAAATGTCTGGTGCTGTGCCAGTTCCTTGTAGAAAAGGGAATTGTTTTTTGCACTGTCGATAAAAGAACTGATTTTTCGAAATTGTATCAAGAGGAAATTATAATGATGGGTTCGTAGCATGGAAAACAAAAATTGTCTACCGCAAGAACGAACAAAACCCAGATCTAATCTAGATAAAAGCCAAGATCTAATCTATTAGACATGTGCAACGAGATAGATCTGTACTAACCCTCGTAGATCCGAAAGCGTTACAAGATTAGATCTCGGGGTTGATGTAGTCGATCACTTGCTGATCTCAAGATCGTGTGGACGATCCTTCCGGCGCCATGTTTCGGCAGCGCTTCCGCAGTCGGTCACACGTGCGGAGTCGAAGCAGACCTTCCTCTCCCCGTTCCAAATGACGGAGGTAGTAGATCTTCCACGGAATCCCAGGACGACGGTGTGGTGGTGGTGGTGGAGTAGAATTCTGCAGGCTTCGCCTAAGCCGAGCAAGCGAAGGAGGAGGAGAGAGGCGGCTAGGGCTTGTTATGGAGAGTGCAGGGGTGGCGCCCCTCTATTTAAAGGAGGGAGGCGCCATGGGAGGGGGAGTCCTAGTAGGACTCCCCTCCCTCCTTGGCCGACGGATTGGGAAGGGGGAAGGAATCCTCCTCCCCCACGAATCCGTGTCTTGCCCCACAAAGACTCCTTGATCCTTTCTTGGTTTTCAAGCAAACTCCAAGAAATCTTCTAGAACCTTCCAGAACATTCCGAAACCTTCTAGAATTTCCATATAAACACTCCGGAACATTTCCTAACTTAGAAAATGATCCCCAATATATGAATCTTATTCTCCGGACAATTCCGGATCTCCTCGTGATGTCCCGGATCCAATCCGAGACTCCGATCAACATTTGGTCTCCAACGCACATTCCATATCTACTTAAAACAACTTCGAACCTTAAGTGTGTCACCCTATGGTTTGTGAATATGCAGACATGATGAAGACACCTCT
Organism: Avena insularis; assembly: GCA_023614405.1. Classification (NCBI taxonomy): domain Eukaryota; kingdom Viridiplantae; phylum Streptophyta; class Magnoliopsida; order Poales; family Poaceae; genus Avena; species Avena insularis. The sequence goes on from CM042690.1 coordinate 73,595,663, forward strand.
CCGATCAATAACCATCAGCGGGTTCTAGAGATCCATAATAGATACCACATACTCAATGATGACTTTGTGATCGATAGAACCATTTAACATACGAAACCAATTCCCTTTGTCACGCGATACTCTACTTATCCGAGGTTTGATCGTCGGTATCTCCATACCTAGTTCTACCTCACATCGATAAGTACTCTTTACTCGTTCCATGTTATGTCATCCCTTATGACCTAGTCACATGCTTGCAAGCTAACTAGATGACATTCCACCGAGAGGGCCCAGAGCATATCTATCCGTCATATGGGACAAATCCCAATCTTGGTCCATGCGCTTCAACACATACTTTCAGAATACCCAATGACACCTTTATAACCACCCAGTTACGAAGCGGTGTTTGATGTCATCAAAGTACCCATCTGGTGATGGTAATTAACATAACCTCATGGTCGAAGGATTAGGTTACTATGCATTTGAAAGCTTATAGCAATACGAACTTAATGACTTGATCTTATGCTACGCTTACTATGGGTGTGTGTCCATCACATCATTATCCTAATGATATAACCTTGTTATTAATGACATCCAATGTCCATGATCAGGAAACCATGATCATCATTTAATCAACAAGCTAGTTTAACAAGAGGCTTACTAGGGACTCTTTTATGTTTACAAAACACACAAGTATTAATGTTTCCGGTTAATACAATTATAGCATGGGATGTAAACATTTATCATAAACATAAGATATAATAATAACCACTTTATTATTGCCTCTTGGGCATATCTCCAACAGTCCCCCACTTGCACTAGAGTCAATAATCTAGTTAAAAATTTGTGCATTCAACACCTATGGCTTTCTGGTGTTGTATAGACACTATTGGTAGTGGTAAACATAATCTTCGGATCTAACACTTCCAGGTCCGTGTGTATTTGCATGTCCATGCGTTTCTACGCATTACTCATTCTCCAATGAGATGGCATTGTATAAATTTGGTCCTTTGGTGAGACCTTTAGTTCCTTGGGATTAAATCATGTTGATACAATTGTCATACAATGTATCTTCATAGTATTATCCCGCTATGAACCACACCTAGTTTGATAACAAACTACTTGACGCAAATGCCCTCATTTGCTGCTACAATAGCAGTCATATACTTAGCCTTTTGTTGTAGTATCTGTCACAATGTTTTATCTTTGGTACTCAACCAAATCCATTATGGAACTTCCTTTCCATTACATTGTGCCACCCATAGTTTAAATTGAGATAAACTTAATTTGTGACAAAACTAGTATCAATGCAACAATTTACAATGAACTATTTTTCATCACTATATAAATAATATATTCTTAGTTCTTCCAAAGATCATAGGAATATCCCTACTATTGTCCAATGATCATCTTATGAGTCATTCTGATATATGCCCATAACATTTAGAGCATAGGACATATCTGGATGTGTACATCTCAAAGAATGATTGATCACAAATATTCTTGTGATTTCACCAAGTGTCAAAACACTTGAATCTCGTGTCAACACACTTGAATCTTGATTCAGTCCTTTCCATGCGCCAAGAACCTTTCTTGTTGTTTCCATATTGAACTCAGTCAACATCTTATCTATGTACATTTTGCAAAACCATATTAGCGCCCCAATCTATCCATATAGACATTGATGCCTAATTCTTGGGTTATGCCTAAGTCTTTCATCGAAATGAAATTCTTAACCTGTGTCAATAAAAGATACATCGTTTCTAATCAACGATATGTCTTTCACATAATGTATTAGAAATATGTCTTAGCGCTCCCACTTAATTTCTTGCAAAAATGCAAGCATCTTCATCGTCTCTGATGAAATTAAACCTTTTAACGGTTTCATCACGGTGAAGATTCCAACTCCGCGATGCTCACTTCAACCATTGAAGCTTTGCATACTCTTTTAGCATCCTTTGAATTAACAAAACCCTTTGGATTGTGTCATGGACACATCCTAGGTAACCATTCGATTAGAAGAACTTGTTTTGTTTGTTCAACTACCATATACCAAAATATATGTAGTGGTTGCTACATTAATCCGTCTAGACTAAATATCGCTATGAAAGATCAAATCTTATCATAGTCAATTCCTTGAACATTGTCGTAAACTCTTTCCGACATGTCGACTATTTCATAGATGTGAAACATCCATGTCTATTTCTTTATAGATCCATATACGACTGTAAGGTCTTGCACCTTTCCAGGGGGTCTTTCAAATTCAAAGCTTGATTTCTCGTGTATGGAATTATCACGGATTTTATGGCTTCAAGCCACTTAACGAAGTCAGGTCCCATCATTGCTTCTTTGCATGTAGTCGGTTCATGATTGTCAAACAACAATGATTTAACTCTCAAATCTTGGCATTTGATTACTTACCCGACTTACTTGGTTCAATAGTAACTTAGATCTCCGTGACCACAACCTTTGAGGCACGTGAGCCATGAGCATTGTTGCTGCCTTCGGGACATTTACCGATGCTGCGCAACTCAGCACATATTAGCCAAGGTTTAACAACCTTGTCAAAGTTCTATTGTCCTCCCACTTGACTTTTCACCAAAAATTCCTTCTCAAGAAACTCGACACTCTAAGCGACAAACACTTTTGTCTTCGGTGTTATGGAGGAATACCCAATGGTTATTCGAAATAACCTACAAAGACATGCTCATCTGACTTTGGTTGTAAACACTTTACTTATGCCTAGCATACCAAAAATTTAAGAAAGGACAACCTGGGTTTTATCCCAAACCATGACTTATATGGTGTCATTTCAACGGATCACGATGGAGCTCTTTTCAGTGTAAAAGCGGTAGTCACTAAAGCTTTAATCTTTAAAATATAATGGCAGTTTTATAAATGACACCTTTGATCTTACCATGTCAAACAAGGTTTCATTACATATCTTGAACACTCGATACTCCTATGGTGTTTTTGGGAAATGCAAATCCATGGAACGATTCCTCAAATCTTAGGTGTTTTGCTAAACTTGTAACTCAAACATCTTTCTTTATGATCCAATCATAAACTTTTTATTTTCTTGTTACAATGATTTTCCACTTCATCTTGAAAGTCTTTGAACATTTTCAAATGTTTCATACTTCTTCCTTATTGAGTAAGTATATACATATACTCACTCAAATCTTCGGAGAAAGCATATGAAGTTGAAATCCATCGCCATACTACACATAATGGACTATATACATCAATATGTACAAATTCCAATCAGTTAGTCGCCTGTTCCTCTTTTGGCCTACTAACGGAGTTTTAATTATCTCTAGGAAAGTATCACAAGCGTCATTTGATCAAAATCAAAGACTCCAAAAATCCATCAACATGGAGTTTCTTCATGTATCCCTTTCAATATAATTTAAATGGTGATGTCACTTCGCAAGTGATCTTTCAATCATTTGTCTTGCAACATTTTAGCATTAGTTTTATGGTCGTTATTTCTCCAACCAGACTTGTATATCATCCATCTATTATGGAATACGGTAATTATTTGAACAACCTTTTGTCGTCATAATACCTGATCAAAATAACAATTATTGAAACAAATCTTGAAGGCAAGCTTTGATGTTAACGAGTAACACAACAACCCTTTGTTTGTTTTCGATGAACATCATCACATATTCTCTTGCCAGTTACTTAGGCCATTGCAGTTCATGAATTGTGTTGTCCGGTATGACACTTCATACCAACCAATTCGGTATCCAATACCGCAAAACCACATTGTTTAACAACCAAGGAATGCAGCCATAACATGTATCTTCTATATACCTAAGTTGGATATCTCCAATCTTTTCTTTTCTGCCAAATATTTTATAGATTCTCTTTCAACAATTCCTTTTCTTTTAAAAGAATCTATCAACATCAATAGTGGTTTCATTCACATGACACATAGTACAAAGTGTGTATAGTCAAATACTAATACCTTTGGACTTGCACTTTGAAGTGGATCACCTTCATCAAATGTTTGGCATTCTTTCAAAATTCCATTCTTTAGTAATCTTTTAGTGTAGTAAACATTTTACTTACATCTTCTATTCATCCTTATCATGACAACTTTCATGATCAAGCTGCTATAGCTTATAAAGGTGAATTGCGAGTATAATGTTTCTTTTCCAAAACCTTTTGGAGGATTAGGACGACTAGCGTCTCCAACCTTCACAAATTCTCATCAAATATGAGGACATATACTCTATCATGTTGTAACCAACATATTGTTTTAGATATCGCAATACCTTTCACATATGATGGTTTTTGAAACATTGCTTTCAGCTCTTAGATAAACTTGATATTAAAAACAATCTTTTGAGTATCAAGAATCATGGAGGTAAACATGATACATTAGATACTAACACTGGAATTGTTACTCTTGATTTAATACTATTTATTAAAATTCACAGAGTAAACGGAGTTTGCTGAAAGTTTGCAATATGACTTTTAAACTTTAGATTGACACTCAAAACAATACGATACCAGTTCGTAAAGCAAATATCTAGAATTTCTATAGTTTCACTATCTCAACTATAACTAAGCGTAAGGTGATGAACGGATGCCAATGACTACAACAAACTATGCAAATACACTTTGATTGTGTTTATGATAAATTGAGTTTGACTAATCCAAATTACAAATGAACTCCCACTCAAAACAACATCCCTCGAGTTGTTTTAGTGATTACATGAACCAAATCCACTACACCAAGTCCGATCATCACATGAGATGATGTAGCTTTAAAGGCGAACAATCAACATGTTCATCATATCATCCATATGACTCATGCTTTACCTTTCGGTATTCCGTGTTCCGAGACCATGTCTGTACATGCTAGGCTCGTCAAGGTTAACCTTAGTATCCGCATGTGCAAATCTGGCTTGCACCCGTCGTATGCACACGTAGAATCTATCACACCCGATCATCACGAGATGCTTCAAACGAGTCTTAGCAACGGTGCCTACTAAGGACGAACACTTTATTACTTGATATTTAGTGAGAGGGATCATCTTATAATGCTACCGTCGCGATCTAAGCAATACAAGATGCATAAAGGATTAACATCACAGGCAATTCATAATTAGTGTGATATGATATGGCCCTTTCTTCTTACGCATTTGATCTCCATCTCCAAAGCACGGACATGATATCCATCATCACCAGCATTGCGTCAAGGTCAGTGGCGCCGCTTCATGGTTGTCCATCATCACTAGCAACTATTACAACTACTTGGAATAAAGCTATTACAAGATGAATAGACACGCATGTCTTAACAGAATTAAAGACAACCATTAGGCTCCTGCCGGTTGCCATATTACAACAAGGATCATTGCATACATCAAATATAATCACAATCACATGATGGCCATATCACATCACAAACCCCCTGCAAAAACGAGTTAGACGCCTCTAATCTTATTTGCATGTTTTACGTGGCTTGGGGCTTCCGAATAAGAACGGATCTTACCTACGAACATGAACCACAACGTTGATACAAGTGCTATCAAGTGCAAAGTGTAGATTGGATCTATACTATGATGGGAGAGACAGACACCCGCAAAGCCACTTGTGCAAAGCAAATTACATGTCAAGCATGGAGCAAGTCTCATGTGCGATGACATGTAAGGTTAGCCCGAGCCGCTTCATCCCACCATACCGCAAGATGCAAAGTACACAAAGCAAAAGAAGACATGAGCACCAACGCCCACAAAACCATTGTGTTCTACTTGTGCAACAGATCTATGCATAAACCTGGCTCTGATACCACTGATGGGTTCGTAGCATGGAAAACAAAAATTGTCTACCGCAAGAACGAACAAAACCCAGATCTAATATAGATAAAAGCCAAGATCTAATCTATTAGACATGTGCAACGAGATAGATCTGTACTAACCCTCGTAGATCCGAAAGCGTTACGAGATTAGATCTCGGGGTTGATGTAGTCGATCACTTGCCGATCTCAAGATCGTGTGGACGATCCTTCGGCACGTTAAAGCTGCTCATGATCGGTCACACGTGCGGAGTCGAAGCAGACCTTCCTCTCCCCGTTCCAGCGATCAGCGGAGGTAGTACATCTTCTCCACGGAATCCCAGCAGCACGACGGTGTGGTGGTGGTGGTGGAGTAGAGAATTCTGCAGGTCTTCGCCTAAGCCAGAGCAGAGCGAAGGAGGAGAGAGGTGGCAGCTAGGGCTTGTTATGGGAGAGTGCAAGGGGGTGGCGCCCCTCCCCTCTATTTAAAGGAGGGAGGCGCCATGGGAGGGGGAGTCCTAGTAGGACTCCCCTCCCTCCTTGGCCGACGGATTGGGAAGGGGGAAGGAATCCTCCTCCCCCACGAATCCGTGTCTTGCCCCACAAAGACTCCTTGATCCTTTCTTGGTTTTCAAGCAAACTCCAAGAAATCTTCTAGAACCTTCCAGAACATTCCGAAACCTTCTAGAATTTCCATATAAACACTCCGGAACATTTCCTAACTTAGAAAATGATCCCCAATATATGAATCTTATTCTCCGGACAATTCCAGATCTCCTCGTGATGTCCCGGATCCAATCCGAGACTCCGAAAAACATTCAGTCTCCAACGCACATTCCATTTCTACTTAAAACAACTTCGAACCTTAAGTGTGTCACCCTACGGTTTGTGAATATGCAGACATGATGAAGACACCTCTCCGATCAATAACCATCAACGGGTTCTGGAGATCCATAACAGCTCCCACATACTCAACGATGACTTTGTGATCGATAGAACCATTTAACATACGAAACCAATTCCCTTTGTCACGCGATACTCTACTTATCCGAGGTTTGATCGTCGGTATCTCCATACCTAGTTCTACCTCGTTACTGATAAGTACTCTTTACTCGTTCCATGTTATGTCATCCCTTGTGACCTAGTCACATGCTTGCAAGCTAACTAGATGACATTCCACCGAGAGGGCCCAGAGCATATCTATCCGTCATATGGATGGACAAATCCCAATCTTGGTCCATGCGCTTCAACACATACTTTCAGAATACCCAATGACACCTTTATAACCACCCAGTTACGAAGCGGTGTTTGATGTCATCAAAGTACCCATTCGGTGATGGTGATTAACATAACCTCATGGTCGAAGGATTAGGTTACTATGCATTTGAAAGCTTATAGCAATACGAACTTAATGACTTGATCTTATGCTACGCTTACTACGGGTGTGTGTCCATCACATCATTCTCCTAATGATATAACCTTGTTATTAATGACATCCAATGTCCATGATCAGGAAACCATGATCATCATTTAATCAACAAGCTAGTTTAACAAGAGGCTTACTAGGGACTCTTTTATGTTTACAAAACACACAAGTATTAATGTTTTCGGTTAATACAATTATAGCATGGGATGTAAACATTTATCATAAACATAAGATATAATAATAACCACTTTATTATTGCCTCTTGGGCATATCTCCAACATATAATTCCTGCGCACAAGTGGATCGATATTTAGAGTCTTGTCAAGATCCTAGGGGGCTCGAGGAAGGATGGAATGGCATCACTCGCAACTAGAATCCTCGATGAATCGTACGACAAAATGAAGGAAGATTTCCCTATGGATAGGAACGATTTCTGAGACGAGTGGCCATTGTCTGATATAAACCTGAAGTATGCAGCCATAGATGCTTACGTGACCTACCAGTTGTACAAGAAGATCCATTTTTTTCTATGTTACCTCCTGTTTTGCCCTATTTGCAGGAGGGAAGACGAGCTTAGGGGAGCCCTTTGTAGAAAATGTGAAATAGCTGAGTTTGAAGCTGAATATGCAAAAATTGGGCATCCTGAAGCGGTTGAAGAGTGAAGAAGCGGTGAAGAAGCAATGACAGAGAGAGGCTGCAGCTGAAGCGGCAAATAGAGAGGCAGCATCTTCTAGCGGAAACAATCAGGCCTGTGATGCACCGCTAATTGTGCCATAGGACGCTGAAGATAGGAAAGCCAAGTCAGGTGCCAGGTGGGACAAAGCAGTTCATGAGATGTGGAGTACCTGGAATGGTCGATTTGCCGCTTAGGAACGATGTGGCGCCTCAAGTGGTCTGATGAGTAGTGAATTAAATTTTACTTGTGAGTGTTGTGTTTCTGTTTTGTGGAACTCAGTTAGCTTGCCAAGATGTCTAGCGCCTCAAGTGATACTAGTAAAATAAATTTAACCCTCGTTGTGTTATGTTTATGTATGTGTTTTGTAGCTTGTCAAGATGGTAGCTTCTTAACTGGCAGTTTGAAAGAGTGCCCTTTTCCTCTCTCGCTAAACAGATATGTTTCATTTTGCCCAAATTGGTAGCAAATCTAGAGAAGATTCTCACTTCGATATTTCGTTCCCTTTTGGACCTCTTTTTTGCCTTCGATCAGGTAGCAAATCTAGAGCAGCAAATCACACCAGGCAGAATACATTCATTCAGAAAACAAAACAAATGTAGATATAGCTATGCGCAGCTAAATAGGATATAGCGATAGAAAGTAGGTTGGTTAACGAGGTTCGATGCATTCAGCCAGAAATAGGATATAGCCAGGAGACGGGGGCCTCCTCGCCGACGGCCACGGAGGCGACGATGGCCACCTTATCCTCCTCGGCCATAGCCGGCACAGACTGGGTATTCTCGGGAGTTTGCGGATGCTGGTGGGACAGTGGAGAGGGTTGCGTGGGGTCAGTGAGCTCAATAGTTAAGGTGGATAGAAGCAAGACATGTTTCGTTGCACCACCGTGCAACGCGCCGCACAATCTACTGCACCGTGCACCGCGACACGCGCACGGTACGTCATGTTTTTTTCCCGGGCCATGCATGGAAGTTCTGTATTGAGCCGCATGCAAAGGGCACACACACAATTTCTATGTATGAAGTTTAACACGGCCCTAAAATTGGCGATAGTTAAAAGTAGAAATGTAGAGGTAGAGGAGGTAGGTCTGGCGAGATTTGTGGGGTTGTGCTAGATTCGCTAGAGGGATGTGTTGATGACTGCGAGTGACTCGATGAACCGGAGATGTTAGGTCTTGTCGAGCTCAGCTGTTCGGCCTTCGGCTAGCGCGTGCAAGCTTCTTATGGTGTGCCCCAGTTGGAAGTGAGGTTGAAAGCCGCTGCGTAAAAAATGAGATGTGTATTATTAAAATCAAGTGGCAATAAATTGCAGCTGTCCATCGACGACCATGCACTCGATGGCGCATGTGTTGTGGCGTAGTAGTAGCAGTAGTAGGCTTTTCAGACTTGAGTAAACATGATATGACCGCTCGACGACTTTTTCCATAGACGGCATTGTGTTCCTTCTTGTAGAGGGAGACGTCAAGATGGTAGCTCGTTAACTGGCAGTTTGAAAGAGTACCCTTTTCCTCTCTCGCTAAACAAATATGTTCATATTTTCCCAAATTGGTAGCAAATCTAGAGAAGATTCTCTCTTCGATAATTCGTTCCCTTTTGGACCTCTTTTTGCCTCTGATCAGGTAGCAAATCTAAAGCAGCAAATCACACCAGGCAGAATAATTCATTCAAAAAACAAAACAAATATAGATATAGCTGTGCGCATCTAAATAGGATATAGCGATAGAAAGTAGGTTGCTTAACGAGGTTCGATGCATTCAGCCAGAAATAGGATATACTAGCTAGAAAGAAGTTGCTTAGCAGCAGCGGCAGCCTCCGCAGCTGCAGGCACATCCTGCATGCGCCCGCGCCTCTGCCTCCTCCTCCTCCATCCGACGCTTCGTCCACTTCTTGCTGCCCAGTCCCTTGATCTTGGAGACCTTGGGCCTGATTGGAGCGATGCGACCCTCTTTGATGGCCAACCGCTAGAGGTTTCAGAGGTGAATGCCGAGAGCCCGGTGTTCAACGATGTAGGCGTTGATGTTCACGGTCTTGCGCTCGCCGCCTTTGTGGATGCCGGAGCCCGTGGCCTCTACATGCTTCATTAAGGAGAGGAAGTCGGTCAAGTCGGGCCACTCACAGATTATGGCGATCTTGCAGGCAGCTCCGGCCGCCTCAAAGCGGCGTAGCCTCCTCAGCACCTGACGAGTCTTGGTGTGTATGGACTCGTCATCACTGTAGATGTCGCTGCCGGAAACCTATTGGAAGAAAAGGAAAATGGGGGAGTAGATGATGTAAGAAGATCGAGCAATCGAAATGCGAACAAGCGAATCCTAATAAACCAACATCTAGCATCCAATGATGGGAACGGTAGAAGAACCAGGGGAGGGGAGCAAACCCTAGTTACCTCCGACCATGGGTCGTCGATGCCGGTGTCGTAGGGGTTCAGCGGAGCGATGTACTTATATGGATCGTACGTGCCCCAGAAGTGCTTGATCCGCTTGTGACCGGCAGGGGCCTCCTCGCCGGCGGGGGGCTCCGCTTCGGTGGCTCCATCGGTAGAGGGGACGGGGGCCTGGACGAGAACGACGGCTACCATTGATGCCTCGACTGGGGCCTGGACAGGGATGGCGGCTGCTTTCAACGCGTCGAGGGGAGCCGGCGAGGAGACAGGGGCCTCCTCGCTGGCGGCCTCAGAGGCGACGATGGCCACCTTATCCTCCTTGGTCATCGCCGGCGCGGACGGGGTATTCTCGGGAGTTTGCGGATGCTGGTGGGACAGTGGAGAGGGTTGCGTGGGGAGAGTGAGCGAGAGTGGGAGTGGGTGTGCGGAGAGGGGCACTATAGTTAAGGTGGATGGAAGCAAGGCACGTTTCGTTGCACCACCGTGCACCGCGACACGCGCACGGTACGTCACGTTTTTTTCCCGGGCCATGCATGGCAGTTCTGTATTGAGCCGCATGCAAAGGGCGCATACACAATTTCCATGTACAAAGTTTGACACGGCCCTAAAATTGGCGATAGTTAAAAGTGGAAATGTAGAGGGGAAGGTAGGTGCCTATATGGCGAGATTTGTGGGGTTGTGCTAGATCATATAGAGGGATGTGTTGATGAAGGCAGAGACGTTAGGTCCTGTCGAGCTCAGCTCTTCGGTCTCCGACTAGCGCGTGCAAGCTTCTTACGGTCCGGCCCAGTTGGAAGTGAGATTGAGAGCCGCTGCGTAAAAAATGGGATATGTCTTATTAAAATCTAGTGGCAATAAATTGCAGCTGTCCATCGACGACCGTGCACTCGATGACGAATGCGTTGTGGCGTAGTAGTAGCAGTAGTAGGCTTTTTAGACTTGATTAAACATGACATGACCGCTCGACGACTTTTTCCATGGACGGCATTGTGTTCCTTCTTGTAGAAGTCTCGCTGAAGGAGATGTCCGTGTTGTCTCACGCTGGGGCCACGCTGTACTGTGAAGGGCACGACGTGTGCAACGATCATCGTTGGATCGCACAGAATCAACGGTTGGTGCGCACGGTCCGCGTGACAACTGTGATAACCAATCAGGGAGTAGCAGACAGGGTGAGCACATGTTTGTGCTTCTACAAAAGATAGAGAGGGGGGTAAAACTAAGTAGTACCACATAAAACCAAGGGCAATACTAAGTAGTATAAAAATGAAAAGTGAGTGTCTTGTACAATGAAATACATCGTGGCATACATCAAATTATGCCAAGATAGATCTTCCCATGAACCACACATGGATCCACCAGTGTCATTGCATGTGTGTTCTTTTCACAGACCACATATGGATCCACTAGTGTCATTGCAAGTGTGTTATTCTCACAAACCACGTAAGGGTCCACCGGTGTCATTGCATGTGTGTTCCTCTCATAGACCACACATGGATCCACCGGTGGCATCGCATGTCTGCTCTTTTCATGAACCACAGTTAGAGTCATCGCATGTCTGCTCTTTTCATGAACCACAGCTAGAGTCATTGCATGTGTGTTCTTCTCACAAACCATATCATGAACCACACCCAGTGTGATTGCATGTGTGTTCTTCTCATTAACCACACATGGATCCACCAGTGTCATTGCATGTCTGCTCTTCTCATTAACCACAGCTAGAGTCATTACATATCTGTTCTTTTCACAAACCACATATCACCAGAGTCATTGCATGTCTGTTCTTCCCACATACCATATCATGAACTATACCCAGTGTCATTGCATGTGTGTTCTTCCCATGAACCACACATGGATCCACCAGTGTCATCGCATGTCTGCTCTTTTCATGAACCACAGCTAGAGTCATTGCATGTGTGTTCTTCTCACAGACCACATATCACCAGTGCCATTGCATGCGTGTTCTTCCCACAGACCACACATGGATCCACCAGAGTCATTGCATGTGTGTTCTTCCCATGAACCACACATGGATCCACCAGTGTCATTGCATGTGTGTTCTTTTCACAGACCACATATGGATCCACCAGTGTTATTGCATGTGTGTTATTCTCATTAACCACACATGGATCCACCGGTGTCATTGCATGTCTGCTCTTCTCATTAACCACAGCTAGATCCACCAGTGTCATTGGATGCATGTTCTTTTCATAAACCGCATATGGATACTAATTAACCTTAGGAGAGCCCTAACCTTAGCATTAGACCAAGTCTTCTAGAAGGCACGCCCTAACACAGTTGTTCTGCTTGACGATTGTTACATACCGTTCGATCGGGGCGCTTGGACGATTGGGATGGTTTTCGTGAGATCGATCCGCGAGTAGTCTTTTCTGCGGCATGATTGGCCACGCTTGCTCTGGACAAAATGGCAACACCGGGGGCTCCCCTGTTGCGAGTGTCACGACTCACGAGTTGAGCGGGCCATATCCCAGTGTCACGACCCCATTACTTCTCTTCCTTCCCGTACTTCTCTTCCTTCCCCTCGAAGCCACATTCCCCACTTCACTCCCATCCTGCCGTAGCCGCAAGCCGACAATGCCTCCATCCCAATCCCCTCTCCGGCAGCCACCCCCCTCCCCTCTCGCCATGGGTTCAAGGGGAGACGGCGAAAGCAACGTCGTGACAGCGGGGGACGGTGATTTCGAGGTGAGTCGTCTCATTTGTATCTCTATCATCCGTGGCCAGTTATCTATTTTTTGAGCCAGATCTACTCCATTTACTCATGCGCGTATGATGTGTTAGGCCAACCAGACGATGTATGACGCTGACTATCACGGTTTAGCGGATGAAGATAGTCCTCTGCTATGTAAACATGGATACGTGCGCGCTAAATTTGTAGCGTTCGAAGGACGAAACATAGGCAGGAGGTTTCTACGGTGTCAAGGACACTGTGCAATGCCGCGAGGCGGAAGTTGCGGTGTTGTCAAATGGGTAGATCCAGAGTGGCCCAAATCGATGCAGAAAACGCTGGACAAACTATGGGAAATGACGGTTGAGTTGAAAGAATCCGCATTCGGCTCACTTCTTGACAGTGTTGAGATGAAGCTATGGGAACCAGTTGAAACGACCAAGCATAAGCGAGATCTCATGGGGGTGGAAGACAAGGTTAGCAAAGTCGAGAAGGAGAGGGACGCGACGTTGGCCCTGATGCTAAAGCAGAGCAAGAACTGACTCGAGCAAGGAAGGATCTTCACCAGGCCAAAGTCCTGCAGTTCACAACTACGAGTATTGACAAGTGCATGAGGAAAGATGCAGAGAAACAATTGAAGCTGTGCAAGGAAGATGCTAAAAGGAAGGAGCAGATGATTCGATCCTTGCTCTCGCAGGAAGATGCACATAGGGCTAAGATTAGGAAGATCAAGGAGATGTGTGATAACTAGTTCTATTTAGCTTAAGCTCCGTGCCTTTTTTAAGTTTAGGGTTGTTGTACTTGTTGACCTAGCGGTCTGAACTATTGGCCCCGGAGTCCTGGGAGTAAAAAAATTGGTCGCCCGTTAATCTGTCTTAACCCTGCATTACTTCCTTTTGTCTGACCAATGCCCCTTGGATATTCCTCCCGTCGCTTCGTCATCATTGTGTACAAATAGGAGGCGCCACAGCTCGTCGCTTCTTTGCCCATCCCTCGCCTCTCAATCTCCTTTGTGTCGCCAACCGTCGTCCACCCCCTCGCTCCCTCTCCAATCTCCACCGCGCCGCCATGGAGATGCCCTCGCTGAACTTCTACGAGGTGGTGATGTTCGCGCACTTCGACATCCTCGCGCCGTCGGCTGCGATGGTGCCCCACGGATGGCGCATCAGCTATGCTAGGGTGCCGGTGGCTCCGCTCCTCGTCCCCGGCGGAGCCGTGATGGAGAGCGAAATCGTGGCGCGCCGCCGCCAAATGCTGCGTGGAAGAAGGCGCTGCCAGCCCGCATTAGCCGGCGCTGTTCAAGAAGGCGGAAGGCCAAGATTGGCAACCGCATCGTTCTGGTAGCGTGGTGCACGGGATCTCTGCAAGCGAGAAGGCGGGAGAGGTTACGATACGTCACTGGACGGACCAAGTTCACCGTCATCGCCGCTGCTCGCCGTGAAGAGGTGCTTCGTCTCACGTACAATGCGGAAATCGTGAAGGTTCTGTCCGACGAAGACGAGGAAGCCGGCGGCTCGGAGGACAGCGGCAGCGGAAGTGAAATTGTTGACTAGTGGTTGAATTAATGTAGGATGTGAAATCGCACCTTTGTTTAGAAGAATTTGTGGTTGAATTAATGAAATGCCTCGATTTAGATCTCTGTCTCGATTAATTTGTGGAAGAATTTGTGATTTAGATCAATTTCTGCCTCGATTTAGATCTCTATCCCGGATTTGGAACGTGACCGTGGACCAAAGACCCCTTTTCTACTAGTGTATTCTGACATTGGTGGTTTGTTTAAACGTAATCTACGTGGATTTGGCCGCATGCATATGGCACAACCACAATTTATAAAGTGGAAGCACGTACACCCGGTTACTAGAGATCCGGGAGCTTCGCTAGATGCAGGGGATGCAGGAGCAGAGAAGCAGTGAGATAGACGGGCTCAAGATTAGGCCAAAAAGTGGTACCGATTTCCTCCTCATCTGGGCATTATCGGTGAGAACATTGTTGTTTATGTTGCCACGTCGTTGTGCAGCATCTGAAATAAGTTGCTGCTTCGTGGAGTGTGGCAGCTTAAATAATTTATTTCTGTGCCACTTACATTCCGTCGTATTTAGAGACCTCCTGCCCCTCAGCAATCGTGAAACCGGTGGATCCTTGTTTTCAGATAGCAGTGGCACAATCACAATTTCGGATTCAACTACTGACTCGGACATTTCCAAACCCTAAGTCGTGGTACATTTTACTCAGAGAACGTGGGTAGATTGTTTTGCCCAGCAACGTGCCACACAGAGAGCTCTAGAATTTAACATAATTACATATATAGGTTCAAGTGCAACACATTACTATGCATCTTCATTGCCAGCAGCCTTCTTCCGCAGCCTGGGTGCCAAGCCTTCACGTTCCTGCCTTCTTCCTCTTCCTCGGTGCCAATTTTCTTAGCTTCACATACTCTGCATCGCCAGGACAATGGGCACCAGAATCATCTCCAACATCATCTTTCCACTCGATTTTAATTTCTTCGGGCAGCAAAATGACTGACCCGGCAGTCATGTTTCTAACCTTGTAGCGCTTCCTATCAAAGAAACAAGACTGTTGCATAACTGCCCAATATCTACAGAGTAAATAAAACAAAAATTACAATTCAGCACAAACATGCGAACCCCAAGCGACCTTTGTTTACCAGGAGCTAATTGGGTTCGAGGAACCACCCTGTCCAAGAATAGAAGGGTGACTCCCAATTGCAGCAGCTTCCACATCCAGTACATCACAATTCAGCTCAAACATGCAATCCGAAGCATACCTTTTCATCAACCCAATTAGCTGACTGCCACACGTTATAGGAACCATGATGCCACGTTCATCCATGAAGCTGAACTTTGCAGTCTGCTTCGACCATACTTCAACATGATTACGCAGAGCAGCAACCATATTAGATATAGTGCAGATCTGCGCAGGCACTTCTTCCATCGTGAAACAATGGCTTCCATACCACTTGCCCTTAGAGTCGCACATATGGGACTACCGTAACTGTAAGGTAAGGGGTCCGCAGATCCCACTTGATAGAAAACTGTGGACAAAATATGTTTGTCAGCGTTGGGCTAACGAACAATTTGAGGTTCAATAGCCAGCTAGCAATTGTAATTAGTGCGAATAGCAAAGATAAGGGTAGCTCACCCACTTGTAGCCAGAACTTCTTCTTCCTTAATAGTAGGATCTGCCATCCTCTCGGCTGCTTTCGGCAGAGGCGGGCTAGAGCCTCAATGACTATGGCATGCGCCATTGAGCTCGGTATCAAATGGGCGCGCAAACTGGGCACAGCAACTTGGCTCCAGAAGTCAAATGTCCGAAGGGATCGTCCTGCCTGGAGGGTGGATTCCGACGCCGCCGGTTCTAGGGGAAAGCTGGGAATGGATTTGTGAAATTGGTCAACACATCTAATCCACTTAGCTGCTCGATTTGCCTAAGAGGTTGCCGCGTTGGCGCCCGCGTCACGGACAGATGACCGACATGTGGGTCCCGACCATCTACTTCACGGGGCGGTTTAACAGAATGTTTCTATTTGGCAGGGGTGAGATGAGTTTGCCTCGAAATGACCCCTCTCAGTAGTTGGCGGCCCAACTTTTCGAAACGCGATAATTTCAGGAAACTTAGGTACCGCCATGCGCTGGCCTGCGAACTTTCGTACCGCAGACGAACAAGCCGCGCGACCGTACCACACATCCATACCGAGTGCACCACCTAGGAGCAGTCGTCGCCCCCAAGGTAAGTGTGTACATCACCACATCTAATGAAGTGTGTGTGCCCATGTGGATCAAGGTGGTTTGGAAAAGAACACATGCAATGACTCTAGAGACTCCATGTGTCAAACCATGTGTTAAAAGGCGTGAAAACACATAGGAATGCAACTACCACATCGAATGGTGTATCAGTGTGACAGAAGTTGCATCACCACATCTACTGAAGTGTGTGCACCCATGTGGATCAAGGTGGTTTGGAAAATAACACATGCAATAACTCCAGAGACTCCATGTGTCAAACCATGTGCCAAAAGGCCTAAAAACACATAGGAATGCAACTGCCACATCGAAAGGTACGGTGCACCAGTGTGACGGAAGTTGCATCACCACATCTACTGGAGTGTGTGTGCCCATGTGGATCAGGGTGGTTTGGAAAAGAACACATGGAATGACTTCAAAGACTCCATGTGTCAAACCATGGGTCAAAAGGCCTGAAAACACATAGGAATGCAACTACCACATCGAATGGTACACCAGTGTGACGGAAGTTACATCACGACATCTATTGGAGCATGTTCCCATGTACATCAAGATGGTTTGGAAAATAACAGATGCAATGACTCTAGAGACTCCATGTGTCAAACCATGTGTCAAAAGGCCTGAAAACACATAGGAATGCAACTGTCACATCGAATGGTGCACCAGTGTGACACAAGTTGCATCAACACATCTATTGGAGTGTGTGTGCCCATGTGGATCATGGTGGTATGGAAAGAACACATGCAATGACTCTAGAGACTCCATGTGTAAAACCATGTGTCAAAAGGCCTGAAAACACATAGGAATGCAACTACCACATCGAATGTTGCACCAGTGTGACAGAAGTTGTATCACCACATCTACTGGAGTGTGTGTGCCCATGTGGATCAAGGTGGTTTGGAAAAGAACACATGTAATGAAACTAGAGACTACATATATCAAACCATGTGTCAAAAGGCCTAAAAACACATGGGAATGCAACTGCCACATTGATTATCGCCTCTTCTGGGTGTTTCATGTCGCGTGTATGTCAACACCTAGATTTTTAATCCCAGATGCCCATTATGCCATACCTCGTAATCCCATGATTACCATTTTTGCGAGACATAACGGATTGGATATCACAGTACATCATCCATTACAAACCATACATAAGGTCTTACACAAATAAGGATCTCATGATCCAGTCTTAATACAACAAGCAGCAGAAATAAAAGATAAGCGTAGCGGTGGGGTCCATCTTGGGGCACGAGCAATCTTGAAAGCGAGATAGTCCTAGTTATCATAGTTGTCCTGTTGGCCATCATCTTGATAGTCTCCTTCATAGTCTGGCCATGAGAATAGCCAGGGACAAAAGCCATGAGTACTCTTTAAGTACTCGCAAACTACCACTAACAAGTAATATAGTTCTAAGTCAAGTGCTAAACTCTATGTTTAACTATAAGGTTAAGTTTGAAACCTAAGCTGAGTTCTTAAGCAAAGAAAGATAAAATAAAGTTCTAGAACCACTTAAGTTGGGAAGCTAGTATCATAAACACAACCCTGTTATGGTCAAGTCAAGATTCATCATTCACTTCAAGTTATTGGAAAACATCTGACAACAAAACAGTATGGCCATTAAAACTATCCTTAACCGTGGACGCGGCTATTCGAATAGTTTGACACTCTGCAGAGGTGGTACACTTTCACCACAAGATTCGATACATCTGTCAGGGATAACCCTGAATCATCATACTTAGTATGCAGATAATCAAACATAACCTTCCCTTTACACACCCTAGTATAAGCACCTCTCCTATGAGCATGGCCTCCCAACCATGACCATCAGTCATGTTGGGCACTGCATAGGTGGACATCATGAGAGGTAGCCTCAGCTCAAACCTCTCCAGCGAGGGAACTAATACGAATGCATATAAATTTCCAGCTAAGCCTTACCCAATTCAGGTAGTGTGGTTGTACGGTAAATTTGGAATGGTATCGCATCCGAATCCAACCATCAGTTTTATAAAAGGGCTAAGGCTCATGCCTCAACATTTTCATCATCATAAACCATTTGTGTTTCTCAACACATGTCAAAACATCTCAATAGAATGACTCATCATTCCAAGGTTTTCACAATTCATTTTCACCAATTTTTCCCATCTAAAGTGACTCAAGTTTTGATCTACTCTAAACTACTAAGTTAAGAGTGTTCACTAATGTGGGAAGAGGATGGGTTCAATCTCATGCCATAGAATGACATCTAAAGGTTTCTAAATAGGTCAAGTTTTATACTTTTTATGCTACCTTCAAAACAAGTAAGGGACTTTGTGTAAACTAAAGGAGGTAACACTTGTAAACCAAGACTTGGGGTAACTAATAGTTAAACGGGTGTGATCAAAGCATGCCTAAAGCATCTTGGATCAAGTTAACTAGCTTAATTCCAGTTTACTACAATAGTTTGTACTATTAATGGTGGCTTCAAGTACAACTTGCAAGGGTAACTTGGATAGGGCTAGCTTGCCTTGGTTGGTGCAATGGTTGAAGTTTTCTTCTTCTTCTTCTTCTTGGTAGCACTCCTCCTCGTAAGCTTGGTCGGTACTATCTTCTATAAATACATATGGAGTACACAATCACCAAACAATACTTAACTAGTTTACTTAGTATTCTATGTCACACAATTGATGATCTATTATCATCACAAGCATCACAAGTTTTATTCAATAGTTTCCTCCTTTTTATTTTAGAAAAGTAATTTCTACTCATTGAAACATTAACTAAGATTTAATATTCACCACTTAAAATACGGGATCATGTTGACACATTTCATCACCACATATTCTAACATTTGGGAATGAGATTTAAAGGTTGGATCATAATTACTTTGGTTTAAGTTCATTATTTAATGATTTAAAGTGACTAGAAATGCCTATATAGCATTATTTTGGTACTAGTCCAAAGTCACTGCATGTAAACCTTAATATTATTACATATTTAGATAGATATGGTGAAATGTGATTTTTGAGGAGTTGTAATCAACTCAAAACCTAAATTGGTTGATTTTATAAAAATGTTGCAAGGTGCAAATACTTCTGTTTTGTTATTTTTATTAGGAGAGATCTATAACTCTAATTGAATTAAATCCAACGGGCATGGATAGATCATTTCAATACCTTTCAGTCAAAATTGGTTCCATGCAATTTGGATTTGTAAATATCTCTGAATTGATTTTCAAACTCAGAGACAGAACTAAGTTTAAACTAAATAGAAAAATCCAATTTTGAACGGCTGGGCTAGCGCGGGAACAAACATGGGCTGGCCCAGTGGCGCTCCGCGGCACGGGGCTCAGCTGACAGGGGGTCCTGCTTGTCAGTGGTTCTTAACACGCGAAACGATACGCGCGCTGTGGGCCGTTAGATTAGAACTGGGATCTACGGCTGGGGATCATCGTCGACGACGAACAGGTCGCCGGCGAGCTCGAACCCTAGCGGCTCGGTGGGGGTCTATCGGGGACGTACCAGGGCTCCAGCAAGGTCGGCGAGGCGGGCAAACGGACTGGTGGTCAACGACGAGATCAAGGACGGTCGAGGGAGCTCCTGTGATGGTCGCAATCAGCGGCGCCCCTTCCTTCTCTGATGCGGGCTACTCCAGCCAAATTCCGGCGAGCAAGTGCTCGTGCTGCTCCGGCTAGAGGTGGGGAACGGTCAGTGAGGTGAGGGGAGTGGAGTGGTGTGCTTCAAATGGCTGGGGGTGCCCTCCTTTTATAGGCCCGACGGTGAGACCGAGCAGGATGGGCAGGCGACGGTGGCAACCTGGCTACGGCTGGCTAGAGGCATGGCTGAGGGTGGCGATCGACAGGCGGTCTCCTGGCGGTGCTCTAGGAACTCAATGCGGGCATAGGGGTGGTGGTATGTGGTTAGGGCGAGCTAGCGCTCTGAGCGGCAGAAGCGGCAATGTCCACGGCGAGCGGTGGCTGTGGTGCGTTGGGCAGCGAACGGGGGTGTCTGGGGTGTTCCCTGGGTCGTGGCGGAGCGGTGGGCGCGGGCTGCGGTCGAGCGGCGGCTGGTGCACGCATGCCGGCTGCGGCGCTCTGGTGCGTGCTCGGCATGGCTCGGTGGCACTGGGCGCGGGCTCTCCTCGGTGGTCCACTGCTACGCTTGGCTCGGGCAGGAGACAGAGGGTGGCGGTGAGGTCCCGGCTACCTCCTAGACATGGCGAGATTGAGGGAAGTGGTCTGCTGGGGCGAGTGCATGGTCGGCCGACGAGGGGTGGCTTGGCATGGCATGGCTTTGCCGGTAGGGGGTAGGGGATGGGTGCTAATGGCATGGTTAGACCCTGGGAGGGACAAAGGGATTAAATGAAGATCATTTGGGGGGCAAAACCCTGTGCAAAACAGTGAGCTAGGATTAGGGTGTAATTCAGGCCTGCCAAGTGTTTGATGAAATGGCCGCATGAAATGAACTTTTGAATTTTGAAAAGATTTTTGGTGGGTTTGCTAGGAATAAGCTTGAGAATCTGTGGGTGCTTGGGTTTTGAAAATTGAGCTTGTTTGAGTGGTTTTTGAAAAAGTGGGATCTTCCCATATGAAATAGATTCAATTTTAAACTGTCATTTAAAATTAGCATTTGAAAGATTTTTGCAGATCACAAAGTGGGCCTTGGTACCTCATTATGTGTACTATCAAGGGGTGTAAAGACCTAGAATTATTTCTGTTGAGAAGTGAGTCCTAGGAACACTCAAATTAGGGTACTTGATTAAAATGGCCAAAATGACCTTTCCTCCTTTTTAATTGTTTTTGATTTGATTTTCTTTGGGAGAAGTTTGGGAATGATGTAGATGATGTTTATTTCACCTAAGAAACATTTTACAAGCAAAGAATCTCAGAACCATGGCAATTCAAATCAATTCCTATTTTAAATGCTCATACGCATGAATGCTTTCATTTTTACTTTGGAAAAGTTTTTGTTAACCCTAATTTTGATGATTTGGATCTTGATAAGCTTGGATTAAAGTTTTGGGATGTTACAAACCTTCCCCCCTTAAACAAAATCTCGTCCCGAGATTTACAAAGAAAACTTGGAACTAAAGAGATCTGGGAACTCTATCCTAATGTAATCTTCGCGCTCCCAAGTGGCTTCCTCCTCTGTATGGTTGCTCCGCTGAATCTTGAGAAACTTGATGCTCCTGGTCCTGGTGGTTCTGTAGGCTTCTTCTAAGATACGGATGGGCACTTCCCGATAGGTCAGGTCATTGTTGATTTCCACAGCTCTGTGATCGATGTTCTTGAAAACTTCAGTCTTCTCAGGCACTTCCAAGAATTTGCGAAGTAACGAGATATGGAACACATTGTGGATGGCTCACATCTCTTCAGGCAGTTCTAGCTGATACGATACTTCTCCTCGACGGTTTCGAATGTTGAAAGGTCCGATATATCTGGGGGCTAACTTTCCCTTCAGACTAAAGCGTTGAGTTCCCTTCAATGGTCAAACCTTGAGATATACAAAATCTCTGACATTGAAAGTCAGGTCTCTCCTTCTCTTGTCAGCATAACTCTTCCGTCTGGATTGGGCGGTCTTGAGGTGCTCACGGACTTTGTGAACTTTCTCTTCTGCTTCTCGGAGAATGTCGGGTCCAAAGATCTGACTCTCTCCTACTTGCGACCAATTCAAAGGGGTACGACACTTTCTTCCGTATAGGAATTCAAATGGTGCCATCTGCAAACTAGCTTGATAACTGTTGTTATATGAGAATTCTGCGAAAGGCAGGTAGTCTTCCCATTTTGATCCGTATTCCAACACACAAACTCTAAGCATATCCTCTAGGATCTGGTTGACTCTCTTAGTCTGTCCATCAGTTTGCGGGTGATAAGCAGTACTGAAGTTCAACTTGGTTCCTAATCCTTCTTGAACTTTCTACCAAATTCTCGAGGTAAACTGGGTTCCTCGGTCTGATACGATGGTCTTGGGGGTTCCATGCAGACTAACAATCCTAGCAATATATATCTCTGCTAACTTTGCACTCTGGTAGGTAGTCTTGACGGGTATGTGATACATTGCAAATGTATCTATAATTTTTGATGTTCCATGCTTGGTTTTATCCACTTTCTTGTGTTTTGTTCCAACTTTGGAGTACTTTTCATATGATTTCTTGGACTAACCTATTAACAAGAGCCATAGTGCCAGCTGCCAGTTTTCTGTTGTTTTTGATTCCAGGAAAGTCAAAAAATGAATATTCTCGGAATTGGACGGGACAAAAGGCAAAGTGCCTATTTTTCCGGAAGGGATCAAGTGCCAAAATACGAGACGGAGAAGGGCCAGGGGCTGGCCACACCACCTGGCCGCGCAGCCAGGCTGGGCCCGCGCCAGGGGGTGGTGTGGTGGCTCCCGGCACCCCCTCGGCCTCTCCTTCCGCCTATAAGTTGCCCTCGGGACGAAAACCCTAAGTGTCCGATCAAAAATCCACGAAAGAGTCTGTAGCCGCCGTCATCTCCATCCCTAGATCGGGAGGGATCTGAAGCTCTTAGGCACCACTGCCAAGAGGGAATTCACCCTGGAGGCCTTCTTCATCACCATGCAAGCCTCCGGTGTGATGCGTGAATAGTTCATCCTTGGACTACGGATCCATGTAGTAGCTAGATGGCTGGTTTCTCCTCCTTTGTGCTTTCATGTTTAGATCTTGTGAGCTCCGTTCATGATCAAGATCATCTATTTGTAAATCAGACATGTTGTGTTTGCAGGGATCCGATGGATATTGAGATGCTATTTCAGATTGATTATTGATTCTATCATGTCTTTGTTATTTGAGATCTTGCATGCTTTCCGTTGTTAGTAGCTATATTGGCCAAGTAGATGCTAGCAACTCCAAGAGTTCGTATTTATGCTCGATAGTGGGTTCATGCCTCTGGTAATCTGGGGAAGTGACAGAAATCTCTAAGGTACTAGATGTGATGTTGCTACTAGGGAGAAAACAACAATCCTTTGTTCATAGAACAATCGTATTGTTTACTTTACACGCAGTTCGTAAAGCAATAATCTGTTGCTTGCAACTTAATACTAGAGGGGGTTCGGATGATAACCTGAAGGTGGATTATTAGTCATAGATGCAGTTGGATGGCGGTCTATGTATTATGTTGTAATGCCCAATCAAGTCTCAAAGGAGTCAAGATGATTAGTATATGCAAGTATTGCTTTCTTGGTGTTTGTCAATTGCCCCGCTATAATTTGTTCACCCAGCATGTTATCTATCTTAAGGAGAGCCACCTCTAGTGAACTATGGATCCCGGTCCTTGTCTTTTACATACAATCTACAATACTTTACTTCTTTGTGTTTACTTTCTACAAACTTTTACTTCTTTCCATTCGATACGTTTAATCCTTTGTTTTCCGCAAAACATGGTGAGATTGACAACCTCATCGCAAGTTGGGGACAAAGTTCTGTGGTTGTGTTGTGCAGGTCTCCACGTTGCTACTAGCACCGGTAGTGCGCCCTACCAAAGCTCAGCTAGTAACACCTTTGGGGTGTTTCCTTGCTCCTACTGGTTCGATTAAACCTTGGTTTCATAACTGAGGGAAAACTTACTGCTGTGCTCATCGTGCCTTCCTCTTGGGGTTCCCAACGAGCTCTACGTTGAAAGTCGAGCGCATCAAGATTTTCTGGCGCCATTGCCGGGGAGTCAAGGACATCTTCACAAGGGGTGTCCCTCATAACCAATATCTTTACTTTGTTGTTTTTGTTTTGCTTAGTTTCCTTTTGCTTTGTTTGCTTGTTTTGTTCTTCAAAAAACACAAAAAAATTAGTTTTACTTGTTTGCTTTCTTATTTGAAAACCCAAAAAATGACTACTCTTGAAAACACTAAGTTGTGTGACTTCACTAGCACGAACAACAATGATTTTATGAGCACACCTATTGCTCCACATGTGGCTAAAAATTCTTTCTTTGAGATAAAACCTGCTTTGCTCAATCTTGTTATGAGAGAACAATTTTCTGGTATTGATAATGAAGATGTTGCTTCCCATCTAAATAACTTTGTTGAACTTTGTGAGATGCAAAAGCATAGGGATATAGATGGTGATATTATTAAGCTGAAATTGTTTCCTTTCTCTTTGAGAGGAAAAGCTAAAGAATGGTTGAATTCCTTAACTAGGAATAGTATTGATTCTTGGACTAAGTGCAAAGATGCTTTTATTGGAAAATACTATCCTCCTGCTAAGATTATATCCATGAGAAGTGAAATAATGAAGTTTAAACAACTTGATAATGAGCATGTTGCTCAAGCTTGGGAAAGAATGAAATCTTTGGTAAAGAATTGTCCCACTCATGGACATCGCTTGGATGATCATCCAAACTTTTATGCAGGATTGAACTATTCTTCAAGGAACCTATTGGATTCTGCTGCTGGAGGTACCTTTATGACCATCACTTTGGGTGCTGCAACAAAACTTCTGGACAATATGATGGTTAATTATTCTGAATGGCATACTGAGAGAGCTCCATAAGGTAAGAAGGTAAATTCTGTTGAGGAAACTTCCTCCTTGAGTGATAAGATTGATATTATTATGTCTATGCTTGTTAATGGGAAAGCCCATATTGATCCAAATAATGTTCCTCTAGCTTCTTTGGTTGCTCAAGAAGAGCAAGTTGATGTGAACTTCATATGAAATAACAACTTTGGCAACAATGCTTATGGTAATGATGCTTATAGGAACAATTTTGGTAACAACAATTATAAGCCATATCCTCCCAATAATGGTAATGCTTATGGAAATTCTTACAACAATAATAAGAGTGCTCCCTCTGAACTTGAAGTTATGCTTAAAGAGTTTATTAGTAAACAAACTGCTTTCAATAAAACTATTGAGGAAAAACTCTCTAATGCTGAACGAAATATAGCATCTTTAGCTAAAGCTCAAACTACTTTGAATAAAATGGCTGCTAAACCTGAAACTAATGAGAATCCCTTTGCAGCTACTAATGCTATACAAGTAAGAATTGATGAAAATGTTAGACTATTAGCTGAATTACATGCTAAGTGGGAAAGAGAAGATGAAATTGCTAGAAACATTAGTGTTTCTACTATTACCACCACTAGTGTTGAGGATAGTAATAGCACTACTACTTTAGATGATAAAGTTGATTTTGATCTTGATGGTTGCAATATCTCTGAAGTTATTAAGTTCCTACAAAAGCTTGCTAAAAGTCCTAATGCTAGTGCTATGAACATGGCTTTTACAAAACACATTACCGATGCTCTCATAAAGATTAAAGAAGAAAGATGAAACATAAAGCTTCTATTCCTATAAAGCAAGAAGATGGTTGGGAACCTATCATTAATATGAAAGTGAATGACTTTGATTTCAAAGCTTTGTGTGATCTTGATAGTAGTGTTTCTATTATGCCTAGAAGGATTTATGATATGCTTGATTTGCCTCCTCTTGAAGATTGCTATTTGAATGTCCCACTTGATGATAATGTTAAAAAGAAACTCATGGGGAGTCTTAATGATGTTTTTATTATGGTTAACGATTCTTATGTCCCCGTTGATTTCTATGTTTTGGATGTTGAATACAATGCTTCTTGTCCTATTACTTTGGGAAGACCTTTTCTTAGAACTGTTGGTGCCATCATTGATATGAAAGAAGGCACCATTAAATATCAACTCCCACTCAAGAAAGGTATAGAACACTTCCCTAAAAAGAGAGAAAAGATTTCTTTTGCTTCTCCTATGAAAACAAAATTTGGTCTTAATGCTTCTTCATTTGAGAACACTTGATTCTTTCTTTGCTTCTTATGCCTAACTTAAAGGCGTTAAAGAAAAGTACTTGTTGGGAGATAACCCAAGAGTTTTAGTTGAGTCTTGGAAGTTATTACCTCTGTAATAACCTCTCCTTATCCTTTTTATTTGCTTTTTGTGCCAAAAGTAACCTCTAATGAGAGTGAAGTAATGATTGGGAAAGTTGTTGTCCCGAAACAGATTTTTGTGCTTCACCGTAAAATTTCCTGAGAGAGCTCTGTACGTCGGATTGAGCTGTAATTTTTTGTGCTTCTGCCCCAGGTTGTTATCTAACTTTCATTAGTTCAACAATTTTTGATTTGATGTAGCATCCCAATTGTCTAACAATTGCAATGCTACTAGCCTAGTCTATATAATGCTACTTCCTACATATAATTGTTGCATCATAATTATATCATGCTCATGTCATCATGCCACCTTGCATTTGAGCATCATATAAAACCCTTTTCATTTGGTTCTTCTCTCATATGCATTAGTAATTGTATTTGGCTCTTGATATATTGTATTTGGTTCTTGATAAATGCTTGATGCCCAAGTTGAGTTGGGGGCATATCTTTTATTCAACTCCACCACCTTTTCCTTGTCACCACCTTATAATTCCACCATCCTAATTATCCATGAGCTTTTACACTTTTCCTTTGGCATTTAAATCTAGCTCATGTGGGTTGGGATGGATCCACTTCTATTTTTCCACATGCCCTCACACTAGCATCATGTTGTTTTCACATTATTGATATGTGGAGCCACCTTTGCATGCCTTGTGAGTGGTACCCCTTCTCTAGCTTCCATATGGATTATTATGAATGTTTGTTCATGTTGGAATATTTTGGAGGATGTTATGCACCTAGTGGAATATACAACTAGCATGTACAAATTATACTCAAATATGATCATTTCCATCTAATCCACATGGAACCTCCTTTTTAATTCCTTCTGCTTGGCCTTTGAGTGAATCTTTCTTTTGTTGAGCTCTACTCCCTTCTCTCTCTACCCTCCTCATCTTGATCTTTGTTTCTTTGCCATGTGCATCAAGACCCTTAACTCCACCACATCTCCTTCATCCATGCATGATCATGTGAGATCATATCCATAAACCCCATCTCTTTCTCTCACCTCCTCTTTTCCATCACCTTGTGCTCAACCAAAAACCCTCACCTCACCATCTTCTTTCACTTTTGCTTGATCTTGGTGGATCACCACCAAACCCTAAACCCCCTTGCTTGGTATTGTTTTGGCCATGTTTAAACCCTAAGACCCTACCCTAACCTCTCTCTCCAAAACCCTAACTCCACCCTCACCACACCACCTTTCCCTCTCTACTCCATGCCGAGCTACCCCCAACCCTAGCTAACCACCCCCTCCAACCCTAGCCCTACCCGAGCCTCTCTCTCTCTCCCTGCCAAGCCAACCCCACCACCCGAGCCTCCTCTCCCCTCTGCTGGCCCAGCCGCAGCCCCCTGCCTGGCCCTTCCCACGCCGGGCACGTGAGGGAGGAGAAGCAAAAGGGTGGCTGAAGCCACCTTTTTCTCCCAAACCCCACAGCAGCCTCCCTCTCCTCCCCTTTTTCTTATCTACTCCCCCACGTTTCCTCTGCCGAGCCTCACCTCCCCCCTGACCGCTGTGCTGATCCTCTCCCTCCCCTTCTACCCCACATCCACCCCGGCGGCCACCGTCGGCATCCACCTCCTCTCGACGATACACGGCGGCGAGCGTGGCGAGTTGGCGTCAAGGAAGGCCGGAGAAGCACCCTGGATCGCCCCGTGCACCGCAGCGAGGAGGAGCGCCGTCCCTGTGCCGCCGAGCACCGACGCCGAGGAAACCCTAACTCCGGCGAGACGTCTGTGTCGCCGTCAACCTACGGCTCCCCGGCCCGACCTGACTGTACCGGCAACCTCGCGGTGACCCACGCACCCTCCCTGACACCTCCCCTTTATCCTTGGTCGTCTGTGATCGCCGGACCACACGTCGAGCACGCTCAGGCGCCGGCACGCCTGGCTCGCTGTCGCCGCGTCTCGCAGCAGCCTAACTAGCCGTCTACCGCCCTCCTGTCAACATCCCTCTCCCCACCGAACTGGTTCCGACCCTCTGCGCGCGCGCCCAGGTCGCGGGTTCGATTCCCCCTCCCCGCGCCGAGTCGTTCTGTCGAGCATGGACTTGTCATCAGTTTCGACAAGAAGATCAACAGTGGGTTTGTTGGCAGTTTGCAAATAACCCCCCAACCTTTTTGTCTCACAACCCACGCTCCCTCAGACCCCACCTGTCATCCTCAATGACAACTTTACAAAAAGGCACCGCTACTTTTGCGGTTCTCAGCCCGCGGTCCCTAGTTTCCCCGCGTGGCCAACCCCCACTCCCCCGCTGGCACGTGGGCCCGTAAGAGCGTCGGGTCCACCCGTCAGTCACCGCGGCTCACTTCCCCCGCGATGAGAAAAGTCCTGGCGTGCGCAGTTCCGCCTAGTCAGCACAAGTCCCACCCGTCAGCGTCTGGGCCTAGAGTTGGCCTGGGTATAAAATGTTTTTCTGGCTTATCTGTTTTTATAAAATAATTTCAGAAATGTTTAAATATGTTTTAATTTCTATTTTTAATAACTTTTAAATTGTAGTTCCAAATAATACAAATAATATATGTTTTTGAATCAGAAAAATGTGAGGAATTCAAATATGCCATTCAAAATATTATTTGAGCACTTTAAATTTTCGAGCTAATTAAAATTACAATAAAATGCCCTTTTCTTAATTAATTAATAACTTTAGTTTTATAACTCCAAATTTAATAAATAATATGTCTAAATCGATCAGCACGACGAGCCCGTTCTAACTATGCATTCCATGTTCTGAATTGCAGCATGCATCATATAAATATTAAGTGGATAGCAAGTGTTATGGGAGCAAAACATGACTAAAACCTAATAGAATGCTTTATTCTCGCACCCCACACCTCACCCATGCCATGCTACATTATTGCCATGTAAATTGTGCATCATTTATCATGACATGCTTGTTTGCTTGTCGCATTTTATATATATACTTGTGCACGTTATTTATGTTGGCTCTTGTTTGTTTGGTTCTTCTTTCGAATAGACGCCGAGCAGAGAAAATACCAGGAATCCCAGGAGTACTACCCAGATCCGTCTCTCGCTTCAACTGAGCTGCCAGGCAAGCACTACCACATGCTTGCATACATATAGTACCTATTGCCTCTATCTTATTCTTGCATCATTGAGTCGCGATTGCATTAAATTGAATCCCAAGTACTGCATAGCCTTTATTTTTAAACCCCACCGAGCTTGTTCCTCCATCCCATGAGCCATTACTACAGGAGTTGTTTGAGTCATGCGGGTCATAGAACAGCATGTGTAGGGTATGTGACTGTCTGATGGATAACGAGGTACCTAAACAACTTAACCCGAGTAGTAATGGGATAACTAATGAAAGAGGCACCGGTGGGCAATATCTGCTATTTGGTTTTTCATGCTCACTTGTGTCCCGTAGGACCCCGAGTACTTGATTTCTGTTCCTTGACTATTCGCACTATCCACATCCGGGAGGCCTTATGGACCCCCCTGAGCCAGAGCTTGATTCATTTCTATTTCTTGGGGCCACAACTAGTTTGGGGTTTTATTACTATCCTGTACTTATGCCATGCTTTACTGTTTTATTTACGATTGTGCGTGGAGCACCTGTACTATTTTGGATCGTGACACGTTTTCGCTGTATCGACAAGACCAGTCACACTTTCGGGTTCCCAAATAAGCATCATTCCCCACAAACCACTGGTCCGTTCCGGAGCCGGCCAACTTTGTTGCGGGTAGCTTAGTGGGGTGGCCCCTGGAATATTTCTGAATCCTGTGATCGCTTTGTCGTGAGTGCTTCGTTGGGTTTTGATTTGGTTTTTACGAGGTTGATCGAGTGTGTGTTGCTATTTGTGCACCCCTGCAGGGTAAATCTTTTTGAAAGCCGTGTCCGCAAATATGGACGACTTGGAGCACAGTTTCTCGATCATAGACAAGTATAACTAAAGTACAGCTTTTAATTTGACTAAGTACCTGACTAGTAAATAGTGCAATACTCATGGAATGGTTAATAAAACTGCCAACGGATGGGTTGTTCGTCCGCTCGCTGGTGTTTAGAAGGAGGATGGATCTGTTAATTATACCGTTATAACTGTTGTTACTAATTAACGGACATCCGCTCATCATTGGTTAGGTGGATGGTTAGCGGTATCTATAGACTTTAGCTATTATATTTTGCTGCAATTGCCACCCTGTATATGTCCCTTTAGAGGCATAAAGACTTGCCGAAAATTTCTAGGGTCTCACACGATAAATTGTTTGATTCAGATGAACAGGTGTATTCGCAAGATGGATACTGGGCGGAGGAGACAGATGATGTTGGCAACGATCACTCGGTGTAGAGATTCCGGGGATGGGGATCCGCTAGATCTGTGGGTGGGATGTGTTTATTTATGTGGCATCTTATGCCGATTTGCTTCTTATCCGTACTCGGACCTTGTTTTCCGCTTCCGCCTGGTACTCTAATGTTTGATGTATGAGGAGCTATCCTAAACTATTATCTCTATCTAGGATATTTGGATCTTGCCGTATGGCGTTGCAATATTTTTATTTCTTTTAGATGGTATGGCTCTGAGAACAGTTGTATGGTTGCTTGCATACATACTCACTTGTGTATGTAGTTGATCCCTTTGCCTGCCGACTACGTCGCTCGTTCTTATCCCGATGTTCTGGAAGTGGTTAGGACGGCCGACGGGTCTACCTGTGGGTGGCCCCTGGGCCCCGCACTACTAGGAAAACGGCTATAGGTAATCAGCACATCCGTGGCTCACATGGTTGAAGTGCCCCACGGCTAAAACAGGCGTGGCTCACCTGTGGGCAGTGCCCTACTAGTAACTAGAATAACCGTGGCGCACATGACTATAGTGCGCCACAGATGTGTGTGGGCCAGGGGCCTGTTGTCCGCACGCCAAACATCTGTAGCGCACTAGGGTCATGTGCGCCACGGTTGTTAGTCTCATCTGTGGCGCACATGGGGGTGGTGCGCTACGCCTAAGCGCACGCCCCCCTCTGCTGTGAAACGGCCACAAACTTCTGTGGCGCACTCGGCCTAGTGCGCCACTGGGAGTAGGAACATCTGTGGCGCACATGGGGGGGTGCGCTACGCCTAAGCGCACGCCCCCCTCTGCTGTGAAACGGCCACAAACTTCTGTGGCGCACTCGGCCTAGTGCGCCACTGGGAGTAGGAACATCGGGCGACGTGGCCTAGTGCGCCACAGTTGTGTCTACTCACGTGGCGCACTAGGCCGTGCGCCATAGTTGTGTCGATTTTTTTAGGACAGCACTTTATGTGCACATGTGTGACCACACATCCACCACCCCACACTTCACTTTCCCCTTCTTCTTCCTCCTTAGATCTAGTCGGGATCTTCTCCTTCCCACCTCAATTTCTCCACCCATTCACCATTTTTAGCATGTAAAACTTGCTTTGGATGTTACATAAGTAATAGAGGTCTCCGGTCTCTCATCTCCTTCTCCGGTCGACGCGCGCACCTCTCCTTTCCATCTTTTCTCGCGATCGGTCTCTCATCTCGGTAAGTTGTCCATGTAAGGGTGTGTTCATGTGTATATGGATGATGTGCTCATATGTATGTAGATGATCGATGCTCATGATGTGTGTATGTGGAGAGGATGGTCATATGTGTGTGTATATGGAGAGTATCGATGATGCTCATGCATGTGTGTATGGAGAGGATAATGATATGTTCATGTGTGTATGGATCGATCTCGATCTCTCTCTCTTGTGTTTGTATGTGAACAAGTTGCCATTTGTTTTGCCAAAATGTTGATTCATTTCCACTTTGGCATTTCGCAAAGGTCCTAATTTTAGGATAGGTCATGCCGAAATTTTCTATCGACCATTGTAGGCATGCATTCATTATGTGGTTCTAATAGACTTCAAAATTGTACCGTGTACACCGTGCAGGCAAAAATGGTCCGCATAATGAGCGAAGGCATTGTGGCTAGATTTTTGAAATGTGCGACGGACATGATCTGAAATAACAAGATGGATATAAGATGTCCGTGCAGAAGATGCAAACTCAAG
Organism: Avena insularis; assembly: GCA_023614405.1. NCBI lineage: Eukaryota > Viridiplantae > Streptophyta > Magnoliopsida > Poales > Poaceae > Avena > Avena insularis. The sequence continues at coordinate 73,628,242 of CM042690.1, forward strand.
GGTGATCGACCAGATTTCGAATCTGCAGCGCTGCTCCGCCATGGTTTCATGGATGGATACACTCGTTGGATAAGTGATGACGTAGATGATGGAGACGGTGAAGGTGGCCAACATGACGATGATCATCATCACGGCGAGAACGGGCGAGATGATGAAGAGTCTCCTGGAGATGGTGAAGGTGCGAGCGCACCGGGATGATGATGATCTAGATGCGGAGGAGCGGCGATGATGGAACAACGTCAGGCTGGGTGCAGGACCCTTATGTGCAAGAGCTGCTTCTCAAGCAGACGAGTAACGCCAGGGCTGCCGCTAGAGAAAGCCAAGCTTGCGCAACTTGAGAAAGACGCGGTTACTCCATTGTATGAAGGATGCAGGCCCGATGATACCCGGTTGAATGTAACGCTCAAGGCTATGGAGATGAAGGCAAAGCACAAATTGAGCGACGCAAGCTTCGACGATATGATGGCATTCTGGCATGATCGTCTCCCGGAGGGGAACACATGTCCAACTAGTATCGAGGATGCCAAGAAAATCGTCTGTCCTCTCGATCTACCGCACGTTAGATATCACGTATGCATCAACGATTGCATCATTTATCGGGGCGAGGACGCGGAGAAAACCACATGTCCGGTGTGCGGCGTGAGTCGATACAAGAAAGGGAAGAAAGCACCTCGAAAAGTGGTATGGTACTTTCCTATCACTCCTCGTCTGCAGCGCTATTTCGCGGACCCTAAGGAAGCGAAGCTCATGCGATGGCATGCGGAAAGGAAGAAGCCAGGAGATGATGATGATGACCCCGAAAAGGATGAGCTGCTGACGCACCCTTCAGATGCTAGCCAGTGGAAAGCATTGGACCTCGAATTCCCAGAATTCGGTGGAGATTCGAGGAACATCAGGCTTGGTGCAAGCACCGATGGACTCAATCCGTTCGGTAGCCAGAGCAGCACACACAGCACTTGGCCCGTGTTTGTATGGATGTACAACCTACCTCCATGGTTGTGCATGAAGAAGAAGTACATACAAATGAGTATGCTAATTCAAGGGCCGAAACAACCTGGTACCGACATCAATCTGTATCTCGGGCTGTTGAAAGAGGAGCTAGCCACGTTATGGGAATCTGGAGCCAATACTTACGACGCTGTCGCACAAGATTATTTCACTATGAGAGCCGCGTTGGTCACTACGGTGCAAGACTATCCAGGTTGCGGGTATATCTCGGGGCAGGTTATCCAAGGATTCTGCGCATGCGTTAGGTGCATGGATAACACAAGCTATCTCCAACTAGAGAAAGATCCAGGGTCATCGAAAACCATGTTCATGGCGCACCGGAGGTGGCTCGGCAAGAATGATCCATGGAGAAAACGTGGAGACCTGTTCGATGGCAAATCAGAGACCCGAGGAATCCCAGAGCGTAGGAGCAGCGAAGAAGTGGAAGAGTTGCTGAAAAGCTGGAAAGATTGTCCTAAGCCAGGAAAGAAGCGAAAGAGGCAGCAACAAGACAAGCCGCTGATGAAGGTATGGAAAACAAGGTCTGTTTTCTGGGAGTTTCCATACTGGAAGTTTCTCCGCACGCCTCATAGCCTCGACATCATGCATATCACGAAAAACGTGTACGAGAGTCTGGTCGCCACCATAATCAAAATGCCAGATAGGACGAAAGATGGTCCGAAAGCAAGGCACGACCTGATATGCTTGGGTATCCGGAAGGAGCTTCACGGAGGACGCACTACTCCTGATGATCAGGAAGATGACGATGATCATGAGTCGGAGACGACACAAGGTCGTCGGAAGGGTAAAAAGTTCAAGAAGAACGAATATCACTGCCCTCCTTCTTGCTTCACTCTAAGCCAGGATGAGATCAAACAGTTTTTCAAGTGCCTTCTAGGAGTCAAATTTCCGTCTGGCTACGCGGGCAAGATAAGCAGATACCTAGACGAGGCGAAGCAGAGGTTCAGTGGCATGAAGTCTCACGACTGTGCCGTGCTAATGACGCAGGTACTTCCGGTCGCACTAAGAGGGATAATGGATGAGCACGTCCGTGAAACGTTATTTGGCCTATGCAAGTTTTTCGACGTCATCTCTAGGAAGTCGATTGGCTTGAATCAGCTCGGAAGGCTACAGGAGGAGATCGTGGTGATACTACGTGAGCTTGAGGTCTACTTCCCACCCGCATTCTTCGACATTATGGTGCATCTGCTGGTCCATGTCGTGGAGGACATCGTACAACTCGGGCCGATGTTCCTCCGCAGCATGATGGCGTTCGAAAGGATGAACGGACACATCAAAGGATACGTTCGCAATAGGTCCCGTCCAGATGGAAGCATAGCCAAGGGCTTTCTGGCCAAAGAGTGCATCTCTTTCTGCACGAATTATCTAGACATCGAGAACCCTGTCGGTCTTCCCGTCAACAGACACCTTGGCAAGCTCGAATTAACTGGTCACCGAGAGGGTCGCCGCATCGCATGCGAACTTGATTTTCGACGCGCAGACTTTGATCGAGCAAACCTCGTCACGCTACAACATTTAGAACTGGTCGATCCTTGGGTACAGAAGCACAAAAGGTTAATCGAGAAGAGGTACAGTGACCGGGGCATACATAGGACGCAGGGAGAAATAATCAAAGAGCACAACTCAGATTTCACGCGTTGGTTTAGGCAGACGCTCCTTGATAATCCCCCACGCTCCCATTCTTCTGACACGGAAAAGATCATATTCACCTTGTCGCAGGGACCGATGCAAAACCTGGTGACCTATCAGGCGTATGATATCAACGGCTACACATTCTACACGGAGGAAAAGGACAACAAGTGTGATTATCAGAACTCAGGCGTAACGTCGGAATTCTACACCGATGACAACGTGAAGGAAAGATTCTACGGAAGAATCGAGGAGATCTGGGAGCTCGACTACTGTGGAGAAAAGGAGCCGATGTTCCGTGTCAGATGGGCAAAGAGCGTCGAAAGAGAAGACCGGTATTTTACAACCATGGTTATACCCGAAGCAGCCAAATCCAAGGCCGCCGGTGCAAACGTGGCCATGAAAAATGAACCATGGGTACTGGCTACCAAAGTGGACCAATGTTTTTTCATTACCGACCCGACAAAGCCTAGCCGTGTTGTCGTGAGGAGAGGAAAAAGAAACATCATCGGAATGGATGGAGTCGCCAACGAGCAAGACTTCGACCAGTACGGCGATCCAAAGATTGAAGATGACGACGACTACGATGCAGCAACATACATCACAAGAAGAAAAAGGACAACCCTACCCAAAAAAGGTAGCCCGTTCGAAAGAAGAAACATTAAAGTGCCGGGGCTAAATTATTCAACCGCGACAAAGAAGGGAAAAAAGATTGTAAAACGCTAGCTCAAAAAATATTGTAAAACGCGTGGTCGAAAAAGATTGTAATATTAATGGACAAATTATTATGACATATTTGAAGCATATTTAATTTGTACCACTTTTATGACATATATTATCACTTTTGGGCATTTTTGGAATATTTAAAAGTATTTTAAAAACAAAACAAAACTTTTGTAGCATATATCACCACTTTTGGGCATTTTTTGGAACATTTAAAAGTATTTTTAAAATAAAAATAAAAAATGTGGGCACCAGAATTCGAACCTGGGTGCTAACAGGTTTAGAATAGAGCAAGGTGGAACCCGGTGGGGTAAGGCGGTGCTAGTGTTAGCAATGGGGTGGCGCCTCTTATCTAAGTAGTCGTACCCACTTAGGCGTGGCGCACCTGGCAAGTGCGCTACGGTTATCCGTAGCGACTTGCCCAGTGCCACGCCTAAGTGAGTATGACTAGTCAACAACTCCATCGTCCTTAGCCGCATATCCCATCCCCATCGTCCTCCGACACCGCATCCGCATTGCGCGACGCCACCGCCACATCTCTGACGACGCCACCGCCGCCGCATCCCAGCCACGCCAGGAGGAGGAGGAGGAGGCCACCTTGCCCGTGCGCTCGAGGAGGAGGCCGTGCGCTCGAGGAGGAGGATCCCGCGCGCCCGTCGCTCGAGGAGGAGGAGGCCGCTGCTGCTCGAGGAGGAGGAGGCCGTGGAGGAGCCCGCCGTCGTCCTCATCTTAGAGGTGAGCCTCGCCCCTCCCCTCTCTCCCTCTCTCGCCTCTCTCTGCATCCATTCTATCTTAGAGGTAACCACCGCTGCTGCTCGAGGTTAGGGTTCAGAGGATTAGGTTAGGGTTCAGAGGATTAGAGGTTAGGGTTCAGAGGAGTTCTTGTTCAGATGGTCTGTGGCAACCAAGCAGTGCAGTGCAGTGGATTAGAGGTTAGGGTTCAGAGGAGTTCTTGTTCACAGGATTAGGTTAGAGTTCCATCTTAGAGGTAACCAAGCAGTGCAGTGGGTTCAGAGGATTCAGAGTAGGAAATGTTCAGATTTTCTTAGGATTCAGAGTAGGGTTCAGTTAGGAAATGCTCAGAGTAGGAAATGTTCTTAGGAAATTCAGTTAGGAAATGTTCAGATTAGGAAATTCAGATTAGGAAATGTTAATCAGTTAGGAAATTCAGATTAGGAAATTTAGAGTAGGAAATTCAGATTTGGAAATTCAGTTAGGAAATGGTTGCATGGTGTTACTACTGGTGTAGATAGTTTCGGCTTGCTGTACAAGTACAACCTATGCCAGTGCTCACCTCAGTTACCTGCATCACTTCTGACTCTTCTCATGCAATGCAGCAATCGATGCGCTTAGAAGTAATTATCAGTCTACTGTCCCCTATTTAAATGATGACCCCTATTTAAATTGTGGTGATGATGTTCATCTGGTCACCTAGTTCCTAAGTTCTGTTTCTAAGAATTTGACATCTGGTCTCCTAGATTTCTATATTCCATTAGCTGTACTTGTGTCTTAATTGTCATGATGAATCTGTTATCGCTGCTTCCTTGTGCACAAGAAAGTGTAATTTTGGCCATGCTAAATCATACCCTACCTCATGTTTGTCAATTGCAATCTGATGCATAAGTTATTTTTTCACGCATGGTTTGAAGTCACTCAAGTGATTTGCTACGGGCTACTTGGTATTCTTCTATTGTATATCTGCTTGATAAAATAATTAGGCCCAGTGTATGTGGTCTGGAATAGCCTGGTTCAGCTGCATTGATTGGGCAGTGGTGACAGGTTTTAGGTGATGCCGGTTTATGGTTTGGAAGCATGGTGTGTGAATTGGTGCACTAAACTTGTTTTCCTGGGATATTAGCTCGTTTGCCACCACTATAATTGGGTCATCATGAAATAGAGGAACTTAGGAAATAGGTGACCAGATGGTTATTAGCTCGTTTGCCACCACTATAGTTGCTGGTTATTCCTCCTTGACCTTGCCCTGGAACTCCTGGAACTATAGCTCCTCCTCCTGGTTATTCCTCTATCATATAAATATGGTAGGTGTTTATAGATGTGTTTGTTTCTCTCTTATCAGGCTCAACATTTGTGTTATACTGTGATGAATCGAGAAAGGCTAGGAAATAAAATACAAATAGAAAGCCACAACAATGTATTGAGTGGAAAGAGTTGGTCTACAAATAATGTAAAAGAGCAAGAACATTACACACAGCATGTGCTCTCTACCCAAAAAGTGATATAGCATCCTATACTGCAGAATTCTACTTTAGCTACGCATAGAAAGACTGTACCAGTGGAGAAGTATCTGGAGATAGAGTAGGCAGGGGCAGCAGCCCTAGCTCCACTGCTTGAAATCTTGAGGGCATTGGCAGCTGAGCTTGCCCACAGCCTCAGAGCCATTGCAGCTGGATTAGTTGTTGCAACCTTGCAACCCAAGCAAATGGTCCCTAAGTGTATATGCGTTCTTCTTTGCCCTCTCCTTGAAGGGGATAGTAGCTCAGTGGTAGTAGTGGTGGGAGGATAGGGAAATGGGAATTGTTTGGCTCAGGAAGAGAGGGGGGAAATAAGAGGGGGTGTGCAGGGACAGGATTTGTATGGCTGCTGGGTGCTCATAGCCTCATCCTTGGTTAGAGCACAGCCATTAATCCTTCTCATCTTGATACGAAATCTATTGATTAATGTTACACAATGTGAGATCAGAAAATGGTCCCTAAGTCTATACTACTAACAGTAAACCGTGAGTGTAGACTAGTAAAAGCCTGACTGTGAAGCCATGGTAATAATAATACTAGGACTTAATCCTGATACATGTCAATGTAAGGAGAGATTGGTGAATTTTAATCTACCGTGTCCTTTGCGTGTGGCATTACATTATTGTTTGTTACCGGTGTATCCCTCGCTGTACACATACCCATCTAACAGAGAGGAATCGCCTCTGGGTAATGCAAAATATTTATGCTTGGGTTTTAGTTGTTGTCAATTGCTGTCAATTGCTGCTGTCATGACAAAATGAAGTAGTAAAAGAAAACCTGGCTATCAATTGTCTTTGTCGCTGATGTAAACATGTATGCTTGGGTTTTAGTTGCTGCTGTCAATTTCTTGGGTTTTATTTGCTGCTATCAATTATTTATTTGTAGTAAAATGGAACTTTGATGTCATTGTGCTTGTGCTTGTATATGAAGCACTTTATTATGTGTGTATGCAGGTTCTTGTATGAAATGAGTCCCGATTTTTGCCGGAATGTTGATTAACTTCCGTTTTGGCAGAAATCGGGCACTCCTAGTTTAAGAAAATTAGCAAAGGTCATGCCGAATTTTTCCGTGCATTTAACCAATTATTTGTTTTTTATTAGTGCAAAGATGTGTGACAACGACGAGGCTGGATGTTCTAAGCGCATCAGCGCTGAAGGAGAACTCAGACCTCCGAATAAACAATTGACATTCTGGGAGGCGGCCCGGTGCTAGAAGACGATGAAGAATACCATCCCGGAGAGCGAGGATGATGAGATGGAAGGCGAGGAAGAAGCCGAAGGAACGGCGGACGATGAAAGCACTGATGGCGGCGAGGGCACAGGGAGTGGTAGCAACCCTCCTAAGAAGAAGAAGAAGAAGAAGCCGAAGGACCGGCGCCCGAACACGGTCGGCACGATCAGGGAGGAAATTACCGAAGTGAGCCCATCAGGGGTTCCTTTGGAGCCCGCCCTTGTCGTCAAAGATGCGGTGGGCAAGTGGCGGCGATCACCGGACAACCATCTCGATCAACACCGAGAATCTCCGGCATAAAGATAATGGCCACTTGCGCACCTCCTCTTGAGAAGCTGCACGCGATACAAGTTCCCGCTAAGTATCGAACACAAATTATCATGGGAAAGTAAACAAATCCGCCCTCACAAAGATGAGCACCGCCCACCGGCTGGAGAACCCAGATAAAGAAGAAGATCTATAAAGAAGGCAAAAGTCTCGAGGAGATCCAGAAGATTGACCCGAGATCACGAAGATCAGTTCCGGAGTTTAAGGAGAGGTGTGAATCCGAAAGAGCCCGGCCAATAGTAATCGGGGAAAGGTGCCGCAGGCGATGAATATAGGTCATCACCATCTCGGATCTGGTGGATCTGAACATGAGGCCAAATGGAATAAGGAGGACGAAGAGTATAGATCCAAGGGGATAGAAAACCCCTTTGCTAAATTCGAACCCGGGCAGGTTCGAAACTTCATCAGGGCCCGTTACCATGTGGACCCAAAAACCAAACAACTCACCGCGGATCCTGCGGTGAAGGAATTCGAGGAAATTGTGGTAAGTATAATCTAATTACCGCGGATCAACACGATTGCAATCTAATCGATGATCTAAATGATTCATTACTTCTTCCGGGAGGAGGAAATTGTTGCTAGTTATGGATCGTGGTTCCTCATCCTGGGTCGACGCGGCCACCCGGTGGGATAACCCTTTTAACAGGGCGATGAACCGGGCCAAGAAAATAGAGCCGGTTACGAAGAAGCCGTCGTCGGCTGGCCGTCTGGCCGGCCTCGGGGGTAAGAATTGGGTGGATCATTTTGGTCCATCGCCGAGGATGCATGTGGCGCCGTCGGGAAGGAGCGAGGAGGAAAACCGAGAGGTTCAAGAACTTAAGGCACAAGTGGCGCGGATCCCGCAGATCGTCCAAGACAACCTGGCAATCACCCTCACGTCCTTCCTGCCTACCTTGGTGGAGTCAATAGCGGCCGGAGTGCGGGTGGTCGAGTAGGGCCGTGCCGATTCCAAGCATGGTCACAGCCACTCGAACAACGCGCGCCCGATTTAATCAGGCGAACTACGTGTTCGTGACTCCGCGCTAGCACCGCGTGCCGCAAGTGTTGGTGACTTCGCCATCACCGCGGCGCCGGAGTACATGTTGGTGCCCCCCGCCATCGTCGCGGCGGCACCGGAGCTCAAGCACCCGTCGGTAGGAGAATACACGGCGCCAGCACCGCGCCATCAAGCAGCCCTTCCGTCTCTTGCACGCCCGTCGCCATATGCGGTGCGTCGACATTAGCCGATCTCGACGCCATCACGGTAAACAAATTGCTTTAATTACCGCCTTTCATGCCATCTATTACTCTTATGGCATCTCGCTCTGACGACGCCGTACATGTTTTCCGCAGACGGATGTTCCTTGCACTCTCTTATGCTACGTGAACAACGAGCTGAGGGATGTTGCCAAGGGTACCATCGTTCAACCCTTGCAGCGCACGTTCCACTCAAAGCCGATGCGGATAAGCGTGCAGGGGTTAAAATTAGTCGGGTGCTAAGGGGCTGCGACGACCTGGAACCTCCCATTCAACCCCCAGGAGCGGATGAAGAAGAGCCGTCTGTCCTCAGAAGTTGCTTCGGCTTATTCTTGCTATGGCCAAAGAGCATGATCCGTTTGGGGACGGCGGGGGCCATCACGCCACAGACAACAACACCGCCTGTCGTGCCAGCGACAAGCGGTGGCAAGGCCCCCTTACCGCCCTCGCCGTCACCTCCACGTGGTGGGTCGGATGATCATGTTGATGATATGCACATGGCGCAGGATCCGGCCGAGGACGACGAAGACTGGAATGATCACTTCTTCAGCACTCAGTTTGGCAACGAAGAAGACCTAGCTGGTGGCCCCACAGAGAAAGCCACTATCACCAAGCGTCTGTTTGGTTCTCAGGAGACGCCTCCATCTTGCGCCTTTATAGAGCCAGCTGATACAACCAAGCGGCCCTTTATTCTAAGCCCTGACACACTACATAGGGCGGCCGGTGCTCAGATTGCGGTGCCTGCCCGCTCTCCAAAAGGAAAAAAGGGCAGGAAAAGAAAATCTAGCAGCTCGAGCCAGCCGGTGGCGTCAACAACTGCGAATCCGATCAGGTTTCGGGACGGGCCACCAAGACCCGAGGGAATTATGTGGAGGATTCATGTGGCGGGTGAGCCCATGCTACCTAAGAATTTGCGGAAGCTCGCCAGTTTGGAATCGCAGTGTGCATGACGGCATCTTGACGATAGAGACGCCTTCTATCGGAGAAAGATCCTCGCACCGGTATTCGTGGTTAAGGTGCCACCAGGCTTGGGCTTCATCGACAATGCCCTGCGGATCTGTTCTTCCCGCGGTTCGACGCATCTTCAATATGTTCCACCGATACCCGTTGCACTATACCATGGTCCGTCTGTTTCTCTCACCGCCATGCAGATCATTAGAGAGAACACACCGGGCATCGCTATAGTGGACCCCTACTACATGCGTGACGGCTGCTTGGGTTCCCCCGCCGAACGACGTATCGTGGCCTCGTACCTAAAAAGAATCCTCGTGGCGAACAATACAAAGGAATACATTCTCGTGCCTTACTTTCCCGAGTAAGTCGTTATTCACTCGCCACCGTCGATTGGCTTTATTAGATCATCATCATTCTTTTTCCAACACATTCCATTTGAATTTTTTGCGTAGAGATGAACACTACATGCTCATCTCCTTATCGCCGAAGCATTCCCACACCACGTATTTCGACTCGGGGAGTCTAGAAAAGAAGAAAAACTACGACAAGATCAAGGAAGTTCTGGATGATGCTCTCACTGGCTTTGCCTCGACGGAAGGCACCACCTTCGTGCGTACGAAGGTCAAGTTCCACAGGCACGTCTTCAACCACATAACGGAGTTCCCCTGCGTGAAGCAGCCGGAAAACAGTAAGGAAGCCTACTACGAACTCCATCACATGAGGGCGTTCCTACTTGACCAGCAAAATTCTACGCTGCCAGATCATCTCAAACAGTGGGCCGAAGCAAAGGCCAAGATCAATGATTCGGATATTAGACAAGAGATGTATCGCATCCAGCAGCAGTTTAGGGTAATCATCTTTCGTGATGTCATGACTTTGGGGGGGATGTTCTACAGAGGAAATATCCCGAATAACCGTGACATAGATTATCGCCTAGAGATGCAGGGTGACTATAGGAAGTTCATGACAAGACAGGGCGTTCTCCTGTTCCCTAAGCCGAGCCAGAAGGCTTGATGTTGGCCTAGTTGTAGTTACAAACTATAGATGACCTTTGTGTGTGTGTGTGGACGACAAGTGAACTTATTTTGCTTATTATTATTATTATATATCAATCAATGCTTGGTTTTTTTGCTTACTCTTTGGTCCTTTGCTCAATTTGGTCCTTCTTTTTTTCCTTACTCTTTTTTCGAGAATAATGCCGATGATTGAAATGTCGTGGCACACTATATATGTGAATGTGCTACGATGGGATTGTACGCCTTGTGCTATGCACAAGTCCAGGTGTTGTGCATCCTACTTGGCGTACGGTTCCATCGTAGCATATTCCTGTGTCCAACGACCTATGTATATATATGAGGCATGCTTTTTGAGTTACTTTGGTCTTTTTCGAGAATAATACCGATGATTGAAATGTCATGGCACACTATATATGTGAATGTGCTACGATGGGATTGTACGCCTTGTGCTATGCACAAGTCCAGGTGTTGTGCATCCTACTTGGCGTACAGTTCCATCGTAGCATATTCCTGTGTCGAACGACCTATGTATATATATGAGGCATGCTTTCTGAGTTACTTTGGTCTTTTTCGAGAATAATGCCGATGATTGAAATGTCGTGGCACACTATATGTGAATGTGCTGCGATGGGATTGTTCGCCTTGTGCTATGTACAGGTCCAGGTGTTGTGCATCCTACTTGGCGAACAGTTCCATTGTAGCATATTCCTGTGTCGAACAACCTAGTTATATATGAGGCATGCTTTTTGAGTTTGGTCTTTTTGATTTAGGAGTACTTTCTATAAGTGTATCTTCATATACGACTTTAATTATATATGTTTTTTTCAATAGTCGGTTAATTATTATTGTCAACGTATAGATGACGTGGTACGTCGTGTACAAGGGACGGGTTCCCGGAGTCTACGATGATTGGGAAGACTGCCGGAGACAGGTGCACCGTATCAGCGGCAATAGCTACAAAGGGTACAACACTATGGCGGAGGCGGAAGCTAGATACACGCGCTATCTAGCGGGAGTTAGGACAAGGAACCGGATGAAGACCTACACCTTCGTCGCGACGGTGATCATGCTTATCTTCTTTGGTTATTTATCCCGCGTTTGTGTCTAGCTAGCTAGTTTAGATGTCTAGGCGAGCTTCCGAGCTCTAACTTGTTCGATCGACACATGTATTCGCATGTCACCAACTACTACTTTGTAACATGACCGAAACAATGTAATTAACTTAGACTATGTATTCATGTATGAGACTTATCTATATGTATTTGTTTCAATCTTGTTTTTCATATTGAGTATTTATATATATAATTGTATATCTTGTATTTGTGTGTGTATATCTGTTGTAATATTGTATATAATCTGTATTGCATATAATCTGGCTCGGAAATTAAAAAAAACAAAAAATACATCTGTGGCGCACATGGTCTACCTTCTGTGGCGCACTACACCTAAAGCGCACTATGGAAGTTTAGTGGCGCACTAGGTAGTGCGCCGTAAGATCCAGGTAGCGCACCATCCCAAACTTCGTGGCGCATTAGGAGGCGCCACGCCTATCTCTACACAACCTGTGGCGCATTAGGCGGTGCGCCACGAGAGATAGCCGTGGCAGAGGCAGTGGCGCCTCGCTAGTGCGCCACGGATGGGCATTTCGGGTGCGCCACTAACAGCCTGTTTCCTAGTAGTGGGCCCCACCGTACTATTTTAACCACTTTCACTCATCCAGACATGAAACTTAGAGCGTAGTGTCCGAGGTAGTTACATTTGAGCAGCAGAAAGTCTTCGAAAAAATTCGTCTTTACCTGCTGGTCTGTTTTGACAGATTTCTGCCATTTTCTGCATTTGCTTCTTGTTAGTTCCTTCTTGAGTTACTTTGGGGAATTGAGCTTTTTGAGGGAAGTGCTATAGTAGCTAGTGTTCTAATGGAAGTTTATTTGGTGTTAGAACTGAACCTTGAGACTTATTTATCTTAAGTGCACTAATGTTGCTAATGAGATTGTGTGAAGTTTTGTATGAAGGAAAATTTTCAGGTGTATGGAAGGAATGAGTAATGAGATGAAGGATGGACTAAAGCTCAAGCTTGGGGATGCCACGCGTGTCACCCCAAGAAATATCCAAGAAGTACAAGCATCAAAGCTTGGGGATGTCCAAGGCATCCCCTTCTTCATCAATAAAATTCGTGTTTCTTCCAAACGCTTCATTTTTATTGTTTCATGCATAGTTGTGTTTTTCTTGGAGCGTCTTCTTTTTCGTTTTCGTTTTGTTTTTTAGTTTGCTTGGTTTGCTTAGTTTTCTGAATAAGTTGGTTGGACCCCCTCTTTCATACATTAGTTTGCAATTAGTTTGGTTTGGTTTGGAAAAGAGTAGGAAAGCTCATGCTTATGTGGTAAAAAGAGCTCGCTTTTGACTGTGGCTATGCTTTGTCATGCCGTGCTTGATATTGTTTTGGCTTTATGCTTACTATTCTTTGTTGTAACATGACTTGTTATAAACAATTGAGGTTGCTTAATGTGCCTTGGATGAATCATGTGTTATTTTAGCGTATTAAAGCATAGTATAGTGGTATTCTCCTTTGATGCTTTATTTGGGTTGACTTGGCACATTCTCACACCATGTTATGACTGTCACAAGTCACCATAGCCTTTATGATCCTTTAGTTTTCAACTTGTAGTATCACTTTATGCTTTGATCAATGATGTTTTGTCGCTCTGCATGATTATGGCCATTATTGCTCTCTTAGTTTATCGCTCCCAGTCTTTTGCTAGCCTCCACAACCAAGTATAAGTTCCACTCATGCATCCAACTCCCTAAACCAAGTTATTCCAAAGAGTCCACCATACCTACCTACTAGCTTATTCTATTCCAAGTATATTCATGCTTTTGTTTACCTTCCACTTGTTATGAGAAAACTAGTGATTAAAGCTCTCACGAACTTGATGGCACGCTTTACTTTATTGCCTCTAATAAACTTGAACCATTGGGTCCTTCTTTGTTGCGTATATGCTTGCGCTTTATAAGTTGAAATTAGCAGAACCATGTTTCATGGGGAATGCTTTCAACATTGCACTTGTACTTTGTACCCCGTTGATATCATGTTCTTTTGCTTACGGATCCCGGCGGTGTGAAATAAAAGTGGAACTTGTAAGATCATGGAGTTTGTATGTGTGTTAGAGAAACGCCTGGGCCGCTAGCCTAAGCCATGCCTAATCATGGTGGAAACTTGCAGCATCACCATAATGAGCACTCTATGAAGCATCCTCAATAAAAACATATGCAAATAGCAAAAAAAAAAGATCACTGAGATGCTCATTGTCTGTTTGCCTCGTCATTTTGATTATGGGAAAGCTCCCGTATCATGTGCAAGGGGTACCCCGTTGGCGGTTCTTAATGATACACATATACTTACAATGACAAGAGCTTACTCGTGACTGAAGTTGAGTAGCATGAGGATCGGTCTTCGTAAGTAAGGAGCATGAGATTTCGGTTTATAACTTGTCAAGCATATCCTCCTAGTTGTGTCACTTTAACCTTAATCACCTTAAAGATTCTTATGATAGGGGCAATGAGAGCTGAAAACTACAAGTACCATAATTTTTGGAAGCTCTTTATGAGACTTGAATCCCTACTTCCTTTTACAAAAGGCCTTTCTTCCACCATTATATTGAGTCTCCACCTTCTATCTTTATGCACTTACTTTGAGAGCATAGTGGCCATTCTTAGTTCTATGTGCATTGTCCCAAGACTAGTTGATTGATGTATAACTTGTTATTGCTTGTTTGAAACTATTGTATCTAGTCACTCTTATGAACTTTGAAGGTGTCCTATGCATTTATATTTGCTACTCTATTGAGGGACAAGCTGAATACTATTATGCTATGTTTTCTTTATGTGAAACAAACAAACGTCTTGCAAAGCATTGTTATTCATGAATCTTTTGTTTGTGCCTTTTCTTGTTGCATCATAGTTTCTTTGCTTATTGCTAGAACTTTGTCTTTCATGTTATGATTGAAGTACTATGATCCCAGCTTCGAATGTTTTGCAAATACTTTGATCAAGTCTTTGATGGTGCATGTCACCTCGAAAATTATTTCTTTTTATCACTTACCTACTCGAGGACGAGCAGGAGTTAAGCTTGGGGATGTTGATACATTGCAAATGTATCTATAATTTTTGATGTTCCATGCTTGGTTTTATCCACTTTCTTGTGTTTTGTTCCAACTTTGGAGTACTTTTCATATGATTTCTTGGACTAACCTATTAACAAGAGCCACGATGCCTGCTTTTCTGCTATTTTTGGTTCCAGGAAAGTCAGAAAATGAATATTCTCGGAATTGGACGGGACAAAAGTCAAAGTGCCTATTTTTCCGGAAGGGATCAAGTGCCAGAATAAGAGACAGAAAGGGATCAGGGGCCGGCCACACCACTTGGTCGCGTGGCCAGGCCTGGCCCGCGCCAGGGGGTGGTGTGGTGGCTCCCGGCACCCCCTCGGCCTCTCCTTCCGCCTATAAGTTGCCCTCGGGACGAAAACCCTAAGTACCCGATCAAAAATCCACGAAAAGTTCTAGTCGCCGTCATCTCCATCCCTAGATCGGGAGGATGGAAGCTCTTCGGCACCCTGCCGGAGGGAATTCACCACAGGCCTTCTTCATCACCATGCAAGCCTCCGGTGTGATGCGTGAGTAGTTCATCCTTGGACTACGGATCCATGTAGTAGCTAGATGGCTGGTTTCTCCTCCTTTGTGCTTTCATGTTTAGATCTTGTGAGCTCCATTCATGATCAAGATCATCTATTTGTAATTCATACATGTTGTGTTTGTGGGGATCCGATGGATATTGAGATGCTATTTCAGATTGATTATTGATTTTATCATGTCTTTGTTATTTGAGATCTTGCATGCTTTCCGTTGTTAGTAGCTATCTTGGCCAAGTAGATACTAGCAACTCCAAGAGTTAGTATTTATGCTCGATAGTGGGTTCATGCCTCTTGTAATCTGGGGAAGTGACAGAAATCTCTAAGGTACTAGATGTGTTTTTGCTACTAGGGAGAAAACAACAATCCTTTGTTCATAGAACAATCGTATTGTTTACTTTACACGCGGTTCGTAAATTAATAATCTGTTGCTTGCAACTTAATACTGGAGGGGGTTCGGATGATAACCTGAAGGTGGACTATTAGTCATAGATGCAGTTGGATGGCGGTCTATGTATTATGTTGTAATGCCCAATCAAGTCTCAAAGGAGTCAAGATGATTAGTATATGCAAGTATTGCTTTCTCGGTGTTTGTCAATTACCCCGCTGTAATTTGTTCACCCAGCATGTTATCTATCTTAAGGAGAGCCACCTCTAGTGAACTATGGATCATGGTCCTTGTCTTTTACATACAATCTACAATCCTTTACTGCTTTGTGTTTACTTTCTTCAAACTTTTACTTCTTTCCATTCGATACGTTTAATCCTTTGTTTTCCGCAAAACACGATGAGATTGACAACCTCATCGCAGGTTGGGGACAAAGTTCTGTGGTTGTGTTGTGCAGGTCTCCACGTTGCTACTAGCACCGGTAGTGCGCCCTGCCAAAGCTCAGCTAGTAACACCTTTGGGGTGTTTCCTTGCTCCTACTGGTTCGATTAAACGTTGGTTTCATAACTGAGGGAAAACTTACTGTTGTGCTCATCGTACCTTCCTCTTGGGGTTCCCAATGAGCTCTACGTTGAAAGTCGAGCGCATCAGTATGAAGTGAGCTACCTTGGACAGTCTATCAACTATGATCCAGATTGAGTCATTCCCCTACTGGAAGTAGGTAAACCGGTGATAAAGTCCATTCCGACGGAATCCCATTTCCATTCCAGAATCTGCAATGGTTGCAACAGTCCTGCAGGTCTCTAATGCTCTGCTTTGACTCTTTGACAAATGTCACACTTGGCGATGTAGCTTCCGATTTCTCTCTTCATCTGGTGCCACCAAAATTGCTCTTTCAAATCCTGATACATCTTTGTTCCTCCGAGGTGGATAGAATAAAGAGTATCATGATCTTACTTCATGATAACTTCCTTCATCTCCGAATTTGCTGGCACACAGATACGTCCTTTACACCACAGTATTCCTTCTTCGTCTTATGTGAATCCAGGTACCTTTCCTGTACCAATACGACGTTTGATTCCGTCGATACTTTCATTCCCTTTCTGGGCTTCCTTGATTTGGCTAATCAAAGTGGGCTGAAGTTCAATGCTAGCTAAGAATCCTTGGCTAACTAATTCAGTCCTGAACTGCTCCAACTCCTCATACAAACTTGGTTGCTTCTCCTTGATCATGGTGTTTAGTCTACATGGCAATCTGCTAAGAGCATCCACTACCACATTGGCTTTGTCGGGGTGATAGTGAATGTCAAGGTCATAATCCTTGATTAACTCTATCCATCTCCTTTGCCTCATATTCAATTCTTTCTGAGTGAAGATATATTTCAAGCTCTTATGATCTGAGTAAATCTCACGGCGATTACCCATCAGATAATGACGCCATGTCTTCAATGCTAGAACCACAGCTGCTAGCTCAAGATCATGGGTCGGATAGTTCTGCTCATGTTGCTTTAGTGTTCGAGACAGATACGCGATGACTTTGCCTTCTTGCATCAATACACATCCTAGAACAATCTTGGATGCGTCACAATATACATCAAACGGCTTCTTGATGTCTGGCATGATCAAAATTGGGGCTAATATCAATCTCTTCTTCAGCTCCTGAAAACTGGCTTCACATTTGTCGGTCCATTCAAACTTCTTGTCCTTCTTCAATAATTGGGTCATGGGTTTGGAGATACTCGAGAATCCTTCTACGAACTTGCGGTAGTATCCCACTAATCCGAGAAATGCACGGACTTGGGTTTGAGTGGTTGGGGCTTCCCATTCTTCGACATCTTTGATCTTGGCGGGATCAACAGAGACTCCTCCGGTAGACACAATATGTCCTAGGAATCCTACTTCTTTCAGCCAAAACTCACACTTGTTGAACTTGGCATATAACTGATGCTCTCTTAGGGTTTCTAGGATGATTCTCAGATGTTGCTCATGCTCTTCTTCTGACTTGGATTAGATAAGGATGTCGTCGATAAACACAACTACAAACTTATCTAGGAAATTCATAAAGATCTTATTCATGAGATTCATGAAATAAGCAGGGGCATTGGTTAATCCAAAAGACATAATCGTATACTCATATAAACCATAGCGAGTAGTAAAGGCGGTCTTCGGAATATCCGTTGCATGAATCTTAAGTTGGTGATAACCAGTCCTAAGATCAATCTTTGAGAATACCTAGGCTCCAGTCAACTGATCAAATAGATCCTCTATCTTTGGCAAGGGGTACTTGTTCTTGATGGTGATGTCATTCAACTTTCTGTAATCTGTACATAGACGATTGCCTCCATCTTTCTTGTCGACGAATAACACGGGTGATCTCCATGGTGATGCGCTCGGTTGAATCAAGCCTTTCTCTAACATGGCATCCAACTGCTTCTTCAGTTCCACTAACTCTGAGGGGCTCATGCTATAGGGTCTCTAGGCTATGGGTCCGGTTCCGGGGATTAGTTCGATAATGAACTCAATATCCCTATCCGGGGGCATACCTGGCAATTCATCTGGGAATACGTCGGGGTATTCACAGACTGCTCTGACCTGGTCTATGGTGGGCAAGGCTACACTCTTGTTGCACTTGAATTGACGGGGTAAGGTTTTAGAGATATGCTCTACTGTTACTCCAGAACTACTGGTCATGGTGATGGCTTTCTTAGCACAGTCTATCAGTCCTTTATGCCTTGACATCCAGTCCATACCTAGTACTACTTCCAATCCTTTGGTTCCAAGTACAATTAGGTTGGCATAAAAATATATCCCATGTATTCTGATAGGCACATCTTTGCAATTTTTTCTAGCTTTGGTTGTTGAACCGGGGATTTGAACTATCATGACATGCTTCAGGTTGGTTGGGTGAATCTTACTAGTGCATGCAAATTCTTCAGTGACAAATGAATGCGATGCTCCCGAATCAAACAATACTCTTGCTAAAACTGAGTTGACAGAAAACATACCCAGCACTACATCTGGCGCTTCCTAGGCTTCTTCTGCGTTCATGTGGAAGAGACGACCGTTGCGGTTGTGAGGGTTCCCTGGGGCAAATCTTCTTCCTGGTTGAACACGATGCTGTTGTTGAGCTAGGGCATTCACAGTGGCATTGGCGACAGTCTTCTTGGGACACTCATTGGAGTAGTGACCCTTCACTCCATACTCAAAACAGGTGATCTGGGACTTGTCCTTGGCTACGACAGGCACAACATTACTGCCAGTTCTGGGTGCAGTGTTGTTGTTGTTGTTGCTCTTGGGAGGGGCACGGGTGAAATTGTTGGCATTACCGGAGTTGTGATTGTTTCCTCCGGACTTTACATTGCCTCCGCTACAGTTGAGGTAGCTTGGGCGAGACATTGGGGGTCGGTTGTTCCTTGGTGCATACCCTGGTGAGGGGTTGGGACGGTACTTCTGGTGACTGCTGGATCCTGATTGCTGCATCATACGACGCTTGCGGTTGTCGTTTGCCTGGTTAATCTTCCCTTCCATTTGAATGGCAGAGTCGACTAGCTCTTCGAGATCCTAAAAACGGATGTTGACGAGGACAGTCTACATCTCATCATGCAGTCCGTTCAAGAATCTCTCCTTCTTCTTGGCCTCCATGTTGATTTCATTAGGTGCATATCTGGCAAGTGACAGGAATCTGTCATGGTACTCCACCATAGTCATTCTTCCTTGCTTTAATTTGCGGAATTCATCTCTCGTCCTGTTGACTAGACCTTGCGGCACGTGGGTGCGGCTGAACTTGACTTTGAATGCTTCCCATGTCATCACTTGACCATGGTTCATATTGCGGATACTATTCCACCAAGATCTTGCATCTCCCGCCAGATAGTGGGTGGCGAAGAGAACTTTCTCATTTTCATCAACTCTTGCAACTTGGAGGTTGTTTTCCATGGTCTATAACCAGTCATCAGCATCTAATGGGTTTTCAGATTGGTTGAAGATTGGGGGATTTGTATTCTGAAATTTTTTGAGTTTGGATCCATGGTGATCCTGATTTCCATGCCCTGGGTTGTTGAGAGCCATTTGGGCGATCTGCTGCAATGTTGCTAAGTTGGCTTGGCGCTCGGCCCTTCTTGCTTCACGGTCTGCGATGAGATTTTGCAAGATATGCAGCATTGGGTCTTGTGACGAGCTGCTCCCTCCTTGGTTTCCACGAGTCATCTGAAGATTGAGATAGATATAGGGGTAAGAGGGAAATTCTAAGGTTCATGGTTTCGGGTTTTTAATGCTAAAACTTTGAGTTAGACTCAGGTTTTTCAACTAACTTCATTTTCATTCATGCAAGTAAGCACCCGATACAACACACACCACAACAAACAAAGGAAAGCAAATGGTTTGAGGAACCATTCTGCAAGCTACGATATAGTGGGACCGATACAACTCATGGTACGACAATGCTCTAGTGCATCTACTCATCGTCGATGAAGTCGGAGTCCTCATCGTTAGTGTAGAAGTCCACGGCATCCTCCTCCAAAAAGTCAACATCGTTGCTGAGGTAAGAATCCTGTCTCCCTAGATGTCTTCACCCTC
This sequence comes from Avena insularis, assembly GCA_023614405.1. Taxonomy (NCBI): domain Eukaryota; kingdom Viridiplantae; phylum Streptophyta; class Magnoliopsida; order Poales; family Poaceae; genus Avena; species Avena insularis. Next base: position 73,648,263 of record CM042690.1, read on the forward strand.
ATCTTCTTCCTCCTTGGCGGCAAGCTGAGCTTCCTGCTCCTTGACGGTCTTCTCGAGGTCGGCCACCTTCTTGCGAAGACGGGCGATGGTGCGATCCTTCTTGGCACGCTGGCGGCGAAGAGACTGGCGGTCCTGGACAAGCAGTGTGAAAGTCTAGGCCTTCTGGTCGGCAATGGCACGGTTCTGGTTGGCTAACTCTCTGGCATTTTCCAGTTCCTGCTGTCTGTCGTGAAGCAAGAAGTCAAGATTCTCCACTTGACGCCTCAACTCTGGGTGACTTGGCATCTCCATCGGCATTCCCATGAAGTCACGTCTTGCATAGTGAGCAAAACGGGTTCCTTGGATCTTGTTGATGCTGAGGGCACATAGACGTGCGAGAGCTTCATGCATTGCCCTAGCTAATCCATCTAGCCAGTTGTTCTCTCTCACGGAGAACTGAATTCTCCCGGAAGTTGGCGCTTCGATACTTCCTCTAAGATCTGCGGTGACTAGCCACTGTAGGTCTCCTCCTGAGGGTCCTGGAAGTTGAGCTCCAAGAAACTCCGGATGTGGGCGTCCCAAGAACTCCGATAGTGAATCCAGATCCCTCTCAAAGATCGGCTGACCTCTGTTTCCCAACTGGTAAAACTTGCTGAACTGAGTCTCCATCTACAAGAATTAAGGATGAGGAAATTAGTGAAGTGATCAAGTGTGTCAAGTTTTAAGTAGTAATGTAAGAATTTTGAGGAACATGAATTTTTGAGAAAGCATGAGTTCACAAGGATAACAGAGAAGATAGTTTTTCATAAATACTCACTTTGGTTTTGAAGCTAAGTTTTTGGTTTGGACGTCCATTCTAACTAGGGTCTCCTATGGTCAGGATGTCTCTGATACCAACTTGTCAACACCTAGATTTTTAATCCCAGATCCCCGTTATGCCATACCTCGCAATCCCAGGATTACCATTTTTGCGAGACATAACGGATTGGATATGACAGTACATCATCCATTACAAACCATACATAAGGTCTTACACAAATAAGGATCTCATGATCCAGTCTTAATACAACAAGCAGCGGAAATAAAAGATAAGCATAGCGGTGGGGTCCATCTTCAGGGGCACAGGCAATGCTGACGAAGGCAGATAGTCCTAGTTATCATAGTTGTCCTGTTGGCCATCATCTTGATAGTCTCCTTCATAGTCTGGCCATGAGAATAGCCAGGGACAAAAGCCATGAGTACTCTTTAAGTACTCGCAAACTACCACTAACAAGTAATATAGTTCTAAGTCAAGTGCTAAACTCTATGTTTAACTATAAGGTTAAGTTTGAAACCTAAGCTGAGTTCTGAAGCAAAGAAAAATAAAATAAAGTTCTAGAATCACTTAAGTTGGGAAGATAGTATCATAAACACAACCCTGTTGTGGTCAAGTCAAGATTCATCATTCACTTCAAGTTATTGGAAAACATCTGACAACAAAACAGTATGGCCATTCCAACTGTCCTTAACCGCGGACACGGCTATTCGAATAGTTTGACACTCTGCAGAGGTGGTACACTTTCACCACAAGATTCGATACATCTGTCAGGGATAACCCTGAATCATCATACTTAATATGCAGATAATCAAACATAACCTTCCCTTTACACACCCTAGTATAAGCACCTCTCCTATGAGCATGGCCTCCCAACCATGACCATCAGTCATGTTGGGCACTGCATAGGTGGACATCATGAGAGGTAGCCTCAGCTCAAACCTCTCCAGCGAGGGAACTAATACTAATGCATATAAATTTCCAGCTAAGCCTTACCCAATTCAGGTAGTGTGGTTGTACGGTAAATTTGGAATGGTATCGCATCCGAATCCAACCATCAGTTTTATAAAAGGGCTAAGGCTCATGCCTCAACATTTTCATCATCATAAACCATTTTTGTTTCTCAACACATGTCAAAACATCTCAATAGAATGACTCATCATTCCAAGGTTTTCACAATTCATTTTCACCAATTGTTCCCATCTAAAGTGACTCAAGTTCTGATCTACTCTAAACTACTAAGTTAAGAATGTTCACTAATGTGGGAAGAGGATGGGTTCAATCTCATGCCATAGAATGACATCTAAAGGTTTCTAAATAGGTCAAGTTTTATACTTTTTTATGCTACCTTCAAAACAAGTAAGGGACTTTGTGTAAACTAAAGGAGGTAACACTTGTAAACCAAGACTTGGGGTAACTAATAGTTAAAGGGGTGTGATCGAAGCATGCCTAAAGCATCTTGGATCAAGTTAACTAGCTTAATTCCAGTTTACTACAATAGTTTGTACTGTTAATGGTGGCTTGCAAGTACAACTTGCAAGGGTAACTTGGATAGGGCTAGCTTGCCTTGGTTGGTGCAATGGTTGAAGTTTTCTTCTTCTTCTTGGTAGCACTCCTCCTCCTCGTAAGCTTGGTCGGTACTATCTTCTATAAATACATATGGAGTACAAAATCACCAAACAATACTTAACTAGTTTACTTAGTATTCTATGGCACACAATTGATGATCTATTATCATCACAAGCATCACAAGTTTTATTCAATAGTTTCCTCCTTTTTATTTTAGAAAAGTAATTTCTACTCATTGAAACATTAACTAAGATTTAATATTCACCACTTAAAATATGGGATCATGTTGACACATTTCATCACCACATATTCTAACATGTGGGAATGAGATTTAAAGGTTGGATCATAATTACTTTGGTTTAAGTTCATTATTTAATGATTTAAAGTGACTAGAAATGCTAGCATTATTTTGGTACTAGTCCAAATTCACTGCATGTAAACCTTAATATTATTACATATTTAGATAGATATGGTGAAATGTGATTTTTGAGAGTTGGAATCAACTCAAAAGTTAACTTGGTTGATTTTATAAAAATGTTGCAAGGTGCAAATACTTCTGTTTTGTTATTTTTATTAGGAGAGATCTATAACTCTAATTGAATTAAATCCAACGGGCATAGATAGATCATTTCAATACCTTTCAGGCAAAATTGGTTTCATGCAATTTGGATTTGTAAATCTCTCTGAATTTATTTTCAAACTCAGAGACAGAACTAAGTTTAAACTAAATAGAAAATTCCAATTTTGAACGGCTGGGCTAGCGCGGGAACGAACATGGGCTGGCCCAGTGGCGCTCCGCGGCGCGGGGCTCAGCTGACAGGGGGTCCCGCTTGTCAGTGGTTCTTAACACGCGAAACGATGCGCGCGCTGTGGGCCGTTAGATTAGAACTGGGATCTACGGCTGGGGATCGTCGTCGACGACGAACAGGTCGCCAGCGAGCTCGAACCCTAGCGGCTTGGTGGGGGTCTATCGAGGACGTACCAGGGCTCCAGCAAGGTCGGCGAGGCGGGAAAACAGACTGGTGGTCAACGGCGAGCTCAGGGACGGTGGAGGCAGCTCCAGTGATGGTCGCAATCAGCGACGCCCCTTCCTCCTCTGCTGCGGGCTACTCCGGCCAAATTCCGGCGAGCAAGTGCTCACGCTGCTCCGGCTAGAGGTGGGGAACAGCCAGTGAGGTGAGGGGAGTGGAGTGGTGTGCTTCAAATGGCTGGGGGTGCCCTCCTTTTATAGGCCCGACGGTGAGACCGAGCGGGATGGGCAGGCGACGGTGGCGACCTGGCTACGGCTGGCTAGAGGCATGGCTGAGGGTGGCGATCGACAGGCGGTCTCCTGGCGGTGCTCTAGGAACTCAATGCGGGCATAGGGGCGGTGGTATGTGGTTAGGGCGAGCTAGCGCTCTGAGCGGCAGAAGCGGCAATGTCCACGGCGAGCGGTGGCTGTGGTGCGTTGGGCGGTGAACGGGGGTGTCTGGGGTGTTCCCTGGGTCGTGGCGGAGCGGTGGGCGCGGGCTGCGGTCGAGCGGCGGCTGGTGCACGCGTCTTGGGTCTGGCGCTTCTGCGCGATGCTCGGCATGGCTCGGTGGCAGGCAGGCTCTCTCCTCGGGTATCCTGCTGCGCTTGGCTCGGGCAGGAGACAAAGGGTGGCGGTGAGGTCCTGGATACCTCCTAGACATGGCGAGAGAGAGGGAAGTGGTCTGCTGGGGTGAGTGCATGGTCGGCCGGCGAGGGGTGGCTTGGCATGGCATGGCTTTGCCGGTAGGAGGGTAGGGGATGGGTGCTAATGGCATGGTTAGACCCTGGGGGGACAAAGGGATTAAATGAAGATCATTTGGGGGCAAAACCCTGTGCAAAACAGTGAGCTAGGATTAGGGTGTAATTCAGGTCTGCCAAGTGTTTGATGAAATGGCCGCATGAAATGAACTTTTGAATTTTGAAAAGATTTTTGGTGGGTTTGCTAGGAATAAGCTTGAGAATCTGTGGGTGCTTGGGTTTTGAAAATTGAGCTTGTTTGAGTGGTTTTTGAAAAAGTGGGATCTTCCCATATGAAATAGAGTCAATTTTAAACTGTCATTTAAAATTAGCATTTGAAAGATTTTTGCAGATCACAAAGTGTACCTTGGTACCTCATTATGTGTACTATTAAGGGGTGTAAAGACCTAGAATTATTTCTGTTGAGAAGTGAGTGCTAGTAACACTCAAAGTAGGGTAGTTGATTAAAATGGCCAAAATGACCATTCCTCTGTTTTAATTGTTTTTATTTGATTTTCTTTGGGAGAAGTTTAGGAATGATGTAGATAATGTTTATTTCACCTAAGAAACATTTTACAAGCAAAGAATCACAGAATCATGGCAATTCAAATCAATTCCTATTTTAAATGCTCATACACATGAATGCTTTCATTTTTACTTTAGAAAAGTTTTTGTTAACCCTAATTTTGATGATTTGGATCTTGATAAGCTTGTTAAAGTTTTGGGATGTTACAGTGTATTTCCATTGCGTTGCCGCCGCCTCGCCACCTCTCGCATTTCTTTCCCATTGATTGCCGCCTCTTCTGGGCGTTTCCGGCCGCGTCTAGGCGCGCCCATAAAAAGGTGAGGCTAGCCGATGTAGGCACAATTAGAAATCGCACCCATGCCTGGCCATTCACTCTATCACCCCCGACAACCGCCTAGAAATCCCACTGGAGGAACCAGACGTGTTGTCGCCTTCGATTCCGGGGCGCCCGTAGATATACATGTTGACGTTCAACCGCCGGCCACGGCGCACTCACTACAACCGCAACAGGACCACCGGCGAGACTTTCGCGTGAGAGGTGATGGACCGCGTCTTTCTGACAGAGCGTCGGCGGCGTATTGCGCTCGCACACGTGCGCGACGAGCTCCGGGAAGCGGTGCAGGACAGTCCCAATGACGCGTACCTGCGTGCCCGCCTCGCCCAAGCTGTAGAGGAGTCACAGATGTAGGAAGCGATCTACCGCTCTCTCAAAGAAGAATGGGATCTTGTCGACCCGCTGGTGCTGCCAGAGCCCTAGGCGGCGCATAGTTCGAGTAGTGTTGCGTGATGTTCGAGTGGTGTTTGCTTGTAATATATTTGAAGACTCGAATAAAACTTTCCATTGCATTCTCCATGTTTCTACATCGTACATGGTGAGTGCATAGCCTAGCCTACTCCTCGGAGCTCTGAAACTCTAAAATTACACATTTCAATTTTCAGTAACTTTTTGCCTAATCAAAAATTAATCTATAGTCCCGGACTGTGATACAACCCCGGACTAAAGGCACTCGCACGTGGACCTGGTTGGCACGAGCCCTCTAGTCCCGGGCCGTATCACGAACCGGGACTAGAGGTGCGGAATGACCCGGGACTAGAGCTGCCGCGACCTCCTAGCTCTCGTAGCCGGGACGAACTGGGACTAGTGCTCACACTAGTCCCGGCCCCTAACCCACAAGGGACTAGAGTCTGAATCGGGGCCGAACCGAAACTCTTGTTTCTACTAGTGGCATAATCTTAGGCCACTTACAATTTCTCATTTCTGATATGTAATTTGCTAACTTTTTTCTTTTATCTTTGGATACTCATACTTTGGTCTGAATCGGCTGTGTGCATCATTTCTTATGCACAGACCGGGTGTAATATTTAAAACTCTAAGTAATTTTTACATCCTTTATTGAAAATAGGTTTCAATCGAATATTTCAAAATGTGAGTGACACGTCCGTAGCTAATTCTCACCGAACTGGCGCCGGGTTTTTTTCCATTCTGATGGCCAGAGATGTAAGTATCGGCAATACCAATGCCATCAATTCCTATCATACAAAAATGTTCTCTCTTGTCGCAACGAGGAGACGAGGTGATGGTACGGGGCTTGTTGTTGTACTAGGAAGGTGCATGTGGTGTCGCTCTATCTGTTGTAATTTGCCAAAGAGATTGATCCACGTACTTCTTCTTCTTCTTCTTCTTAGTACTGTAATTAAATTGACTGTCAACTTACTCGGTCGCAAGTGTTGTGCAAGACTGGTAGAGTACCCAGTAGTATATTTGAAGGGACGAATGTACATATGCATCTATCTAGCAAGCTGGTTAATTATTTTGTCATTGGTGCCATCACTGCACGGTTGTGTTTTTGCACAACGCGGCTGAACCGGGGCGGTCGCTCCAACAATGGGGTTGTGCTCTCCACATTGCGGCTGGTCGGAATGGACCGCCGGCCAATCGATCTTGTGAAAGCGAAGTATATTTTGATTGGATATACTTGCTCGCGCCCGTACACTTGTCTGGCTCCAACTTACACACGAGCTAAGTAAGCCAACGACAATCTTGTCTTTTTCTTGAGGGAAACGACAATCTTGTCTTTTGTTTCTCATGAAAAGCTTTCTGTTAGGATATATGTGCAACGACCATGTACAACATAATATGTTGTGATTATGAAACATATTCGGCTCCTAGTTTTGTGGGTTCTGATTGTGGTACAATTGGTCCTATCACAATCACCACTATCTCTTCCTTTAACCCCCTTCTTTGTATGACCAGTTGACTACAAAGTAATCCTCTATATAATGAACACGCAGACACGTGGCTCATCATGTATGATGAGTAGAAAACATCTAAAAGTATCTGTTAAAAAATTCTGATCTATCGATCTATATAAAACAAAAACTGACTGAAACAACCACCCCGCACCGTCTGATGGCTTCTTCCTCGACTTGTCTTGGACTTGGATCTCCTTCCGAACAAGGATGACGTGGCCGTGGATGAGGAGGGATGTGACATGCCAGAGATCTGCAATATACATGGCCATCCGGCCAATGAATATTGGTGGCGCTATGAGCACGATGATGACTCCTACTGCGAGAAAAGTGCCAACGCCTCCTCCAGCGTCAATACCAATTGGTATTCCAACACTTAAGCGGCCGATAACATCATCGGCAATCTTCATAATCCGATGCTCCACGACAATACCATGGCAAGGACAAGGTCCATACTGCCAATGGCCAATGTATGTATTACTAGCCATGTTGGTCAATCATATATTCACACCCCAAATCGTGCCATTCATGTCAATAATATACTTCATGTCCCTAGTGTGACTAAAAATCTCTTTTCTATTCATAAACTTGCTCTTTTTGGTAATGATATAATTCTTAAATTTCACTCATGGCATTTTTTATTAAGGATCAAGCCACAAAGAAAATTCTTCTAAAAGGACAGTGTGAAGGTGGTCTCTATCCTATATTGTCATCATCATCTTCCTCAAATAAGCAAGTTTGCATCGCCAACAAGCCTTCAACCGTGAATTGGCATAGTCGCCTAGGCCTCCCATTTAATTGTTGAGCAAGTTCTAAAGAAAATATCGTATTCCTTATTCTAAGGATTCTAGTCATGATTCTGTTTGTGATCCATGTCAAAAAACAAAGAGTTAACAACTTCCATATCCTATTTCTACTAGTGTGTCTAATATGCCTTTGCAACAATTTTAATCAAGATGTTTGGCGTCCTGCACCTTCATCCTTTGGTAGATACACACATTATATGAGATTTTAGTGATGATTTTAGAAACTTTACCTGGATATATTTGTTTAAAAGGAAATCCGATGTATTTATTGTCTTTGAGAACTATGCATCTTGTTGAATGCACATGGCAGAGGTCAAGCTAGAGGAGGCTATGCCCCTTCAACCGCCAGATCTCGACCCGGAGAAGGTATTTCGTCTCACCATAGAGGCTTTCGTGCTCAAGGAGGAGGGGTGGTGGACAAAATTGGCCACAGCGTTGCATGACTCAGCGATGGTGGCGCAGCAACAGCAACATCCACTTCTACCACCGTAGCCCGAACCAGTGTGGCTTGGCTAGCGATAGGAGTGGGGGCAAGCCATGTGGCCTTTCCCATTGCATTCCCCACCGTGGCAGCAACACATGTCGGTGTAGTGGCCTTCCCCGCCACAGCAGCAACACATGTAGTGGCCCTAGATGTCGTGGTCGCCACCGCCATTAATTGACATATCCGGCGAGAATGACGAGTAGGCAATGCATGCCCATGCCCTAGCCCAAGCTATGCTTTTTTAGTTTTTAGCACTTTTTATGTATTTTCCCTATGTAAATTAAGTTAGTTTGAAACAGAATATTATGAAATAAATGGGTTAGACTACTAGGAGAACCTAGTGACCCAAACGGCTAGTGGCCATTTTCCTGTCCGTGGCCAAACCCAAACGAACAAAAAAAGGGGCATTCATGTCCGAAACAGGCCCGCTCAAGATGCCCCTAAATGTCTGCATTTTTTTAGGACCCGCCTTCTAAGAGGTTCGTTTGTCCACGGGATGCCTATTTGTCGCCCTTTATGGGAGGGAATCCGCGAAAATCCTAGACCTACGGGATGTTAGGCTGCGAAAAACCTTACGGACATATGTGTTTTGACTTGATTGGCTGAATTCTGATACTTTCCCTGAAAACCGGACCACATTTTCTGTTCCTACCAGTACCTGATAAGTCCGTAAGCAGTTTTTGTAAAATTACTCCGTGGAGGTAGCATTACTCGGTAATCCGTACCACTCAAGGACAAGCTTCTTGGGCCGCACCAATTGCGGCCCAGAAAATAGGTACATTTTTTCTTTTCTATTGTTTCTTTTTAATATTTTTAACATCTAAACATTTTCAAAGTCTGAATAGTTTGAAAAACCTAAAGCTATTTAAATTATTATTTTAAATTTTAATATTTTAAAATCAGAATATTTTTAAGTCTGAACATTTTTTATATCTAATTATTATTAAATTTGTTTATTTTTTACAAAATGTTTTTTTGAAAAAATGATTACTTTTCAACTCTAAACATTCTTAAAACTGAACATTAGCAATTCTAAATATTTTGAACATTGAAATTTTTTCAAATCTGAAGTTTTTCAAAACTTACCTTAAAAAGAGTAAAAGAAGAACAAAAAAGAAAGAGAAAACAAATGATGGAAGAAGCCACGCTAATGGGCCGGTACACAGCGTCGCCCGCGTGAGCAGGCATATTAGGCAATAAATAGGAAAGCCCGCTCCCACGCGGCATGTGCCGGTCGTGTTCGTTGCACTCTCTCTTGGGAGTTAGGCCATTCGCACATGCAACGCAGTGTCCTCTGGGCCACGACATTTGCATTTGCTCTGTTTTCAGTTATTGGACCATACTCCGTAGCTAGTTCTGACGCATTATCTCTTGTTAGGCCATGGGCACCTATCGGATGTTCTGTTTACCCGACCCTATATATAATAGTTTGACGCTTTCCTTTTGCGAAATTCCACTGATCTACTAATAATCATCAACAATGTACAAAAAACCTTAAAAATAATAGAAATTATAGATAGATCATTAGATCACCTAGCGATGACTACATACACTAGCACAAGCTGAAGGCACGCTGCCGTCCCTGCCCCTCCATCACCGGAGTCGGGCAAAGCTTATCGTAGTAGAGCTTATTGTAGTAGACAGACGGAAAGTCGCCGTGCTAAGGCCCATAGGACTAGCGCACCAGAGTAGCAATTATCGCCGAAGTTGACAACCGTAGATCGGAAGAGACTGATCTCAAACCACACTGATAAATACGAAAAACGATCGGATTCCAAGAGATCCGTCGGACACATGACTCCACGAACCCTCCGTCAACGCTAGACGCACCACCAGAGCGAAGATAGAGTGGGGATGACCTTATTTTGACTTTAGGATGCAACCGCCGCCTCAACATCCCGAAGAAGACACCGAAAAAGGCTAAATAAAAACGAAAAAACCCTCCCACCGACAAGAGACCGTGGTCCGCTACACCTCCAAGGATTTAGGGACATCGGAGGCGGAGCGGACCGGTGGCATCACCAACGAGGAGACGAAACCCTAGATGGGTTTAGCTATTGCTGGATCGGCTGGCGGCTGCCCTCACGAACGTACCAGTTCGGTCTTAATTGCTCTCCACTTTTTTTCCTGAACCTATGTGTCTCACCTTTCCTTTTAGGCGTGCTTTTTTTTCTTCAAAAAGAATCTTTTCGTTTTACTTGTGCAGCATAATACGAGTTTCTCCGAATCTAACCTCTCGTATTAGAAAGTTGTGCCTATGCATATGAACCTCATACCGCCATGACAATGCTAACATTCGAGGGGTTTTAGCTAGTCTATTGCAGTGTGAAACTTCAACTCTTCTGGAGGAGGTGACGGCGATGGAAAAACCTTCCTTTTGAGTTCTCCATAGTCGACATTGGCGTGCTTGGCCCTTGCGGTGCGAGCTATTGTCCGGCTAAAGATGGGTACGGAGAGCGGATGGGAATCGAGGGTAAATTTGTAATTTCATTGCCTTTGTGGGTTTGCATGCAAGATACCACTCTCTATACTGGGCCCTCAGGACATCTCCACCGGATCGACCAAAAGGGGTGACCGAAACGGTCCATTTCTGTCCGTTTGGGTCGGGCCGCGATCGCTTTTAGGTCGTGGTCTGGCCAACCGCGCCCAACGGCGCGACCCATTTGTCCGTGCCGCCCAGAATTTTCATCTTTTTACATATTTAAACACAAAGTACATAGACAAATGTATATTTTGACAAGCAAATAAACTAGATTAGGTAATCTAATTAAAATAGTGCTTATATATGAATAGTTCACACTCACATGGTTCGATAAAAATTAACCAAACATCAGTCAAATTATAGAAAACAAATAAGGGATTAACCGTTTTGGTTTCCCGCACGAGACCATATATGCTCAACCAAATCTAGTTGAAGCCGGTCATGGGTATGCCTGTGACGTAAATTTTTATGCACTTGCATGAATTCTTCCCAAGATGCTACGCCTGGCTCAGGCTCAACCAATTGACCCTGAAAATGCCAGCCTTGGTCCAAGATGCCGTCATCACTCTCGTCCTCGGCGATCATGTTGTGCAGGATCACACAAGCAATCATCGCATCCCACATCCTCTCCGTGCTCCAGGTTCTAGCAGGGTATCAAACAATAGCCCACCTTAACTGAAGCACACCAAATGCTCGCTCCACATCCTTCCTAGCGGCCTCTTGCTCTTTCGCAAACCACTTGCATTTCTTATCTTCAGGGTTGCGGATTATCTTAACAAAGGTGGCCCAGGAGGGATAGATACTGTCAGTTAGATAGTAACCCATATCATATGGATTTCCATTGGTCTCATAGGAAACTTGTGGGACATTGCGTTCTGCCAGCCTAGCAAACACCAGAGACCGCTGTAGCACATTGGTATGATTGCTTGATTCAGCCATGCTAAAAAAGGAGAGCCAAATCAAGAGAACTTGTGATGCAATAGCCTCTTGTATGACAGTGCAACCCTTTACCTGCCCTTTGAACTGCCCTTGCCCACCAAAAGAGCAGTTCTTCCACTACTAATGCATGTAGTCGATGTTGCCAAGCATCCTAGAAAACCCCCTACTCTCGTTGATGGACAACAGGCGGGCAGTGTCTTAGGTGTTTGGCTCTCTCAGATAAACTTTGCCAAATACCGCAATAACTGCGCTGCAGAATCGGTACATGGCCTCATGGCACATGGACTCGCTCATGCGCATGTAGTGACGAGGAGATCACCAGGCACTCCATATGCAAGCTGCCGAATTGCAGCAGAACATTTCTGGTAAGAGGAGAAGCCAATCTTACCGGTACAATCGTATTTAGCCTCGAAGTAGTCATTGTACTCCCTCACCTCATTGAGAATGTCCAAGAACAGGTTCCTGGACATCCGATAGCGGCGATGGAATGCTCTCTCTTCGAAGATTGGATTAGCTGGGTGGAAGTAGTCCTTGTAAAGGCAGATGTGGCCAGCTTCTCAATCACATTCATTGGTGGCTTCGTGCCGCTTCACCGAGCCACCTCTTCGCGATAGCAGGAGGTAGTGGTCGTGCACCATCTATGCAGCTGCCAGCAGAACTTCGGTCTCACCGTCGGACTCCTCCTCAGACGATGACCCGACGAAATTCTTGTAGAAGAACTCGATTGCCCTTCGACTGCTACCCATCTTCAGTATACGGCTGTCAATGTCCATGCCAACTCCTGCAGCGGACAACATAACCTAGAAAGGACCGGCGAACGCACCTCAGGCAAACGACCGAACAGGTTGTGCGCGACGCACTCCAGAGGCTGTGGAGCATCCAGTCGACGGCCGGAGGACGGGTGGGCGGGATGGCCTGCGGCGCTTCCAATCAACTCCGGCAACGCGTGTGGCCTTCAGTGCTGCTCGATATCGCGGGAGCGACGGCGACATCGGGTAGTGGCGGCGGCAACGGTTGCGCCTGCTCTGACCGCGGTATATGAAGGGTGAGGGTTTGGGGAAGGAAAGTGTCTCTTGTGCCACTGGCAAGAGGGTCCGGGCGAACAAGAGGGAGGACTCGCAAGGACAAGCGCGTTGTCTGCGCCGACCCAACCGAGTCCCAAATTTGATGCATGGATGGGTCGGTCCGCACGCGTTTGTCCGGATGGGTCACACCGCTGGGCCGCCGCGCAGCCATCTACCAGTCCGCTCGGACTCGTTCGAACGCGTTCGGATGGGTTAGGTCGGTCCGGTAGAGTTGCCCTTATATCTTGACTATTGAAGTGTATGTGGCAAAAAAAAAATGCACACGTCGGCATGGAAGGTGAGAACATGCATGTACATCGAGAGCTAGGTAGCTCGATCCGTGAGCAGGTGCATGGTCCTGCGTACGTGTGGAGCAGCTAGGTAGGAGCGACGACCTTCCGCAGCAACGGTGTCTGACCGTGACCAGGCAGTGTTGCATCACATGCACGCGTGCCTGCCTGCCTGCCTGCCTGCCTAGAGATAGATAGATAGCGCCATGCTCGAACGGACAAGCTATCTAGCTAGCCAATTGAAGTACTAGTAGTGGTCCGTTCGCGGCTGTACATGCCGTCCATGCCTCTCTCCCCCCCCCCCCCCCTCCCCCCAAAAAAATCTCGATGAAATGTTTTGCGTACCTTCTTCAGATCGATCGCCTGTCGTGCCCGCCATGCACAGGTCACCGACACTCAATCGATCGGCCATCAAGCTGAGACATGTTTTATATGTAGCGTGGAGCAACTTCGTTTGGTGGCATTAACTGAATTATGTACTACTACCTACGTTTCAAAATAAGATGTTTTAGTCTTCTTTTTAAAACGATGAACCTACACATTGAACAGCGTTTAGATACGGCCGTGTGTCGCAGAAAAAAAGACCAAACCATCTTGTATTTTGAAACTGAGATTTATGTACTAAAACACGATCAGCTGCATATAACTACTCCCTCCGACCCATATTAGTTGATTTAGATTTATGTAGCTAGATACAAATATATCTACTCCAGTTTTAGTGCTGGCTAGATATACCCGTCTTTGGACAGATTTGATCAACTAATATGTGTCAGGGGAGTAATACCAATTTTGCAATCCCAGATCTCAGACGAGTGAATCTGTTCTAAACAAAACCGAGCATCACGGGTTGGTTCGGAGATTCCAAGCTGACAGTGACCAAACAGCGTGCTAGAGCTACAGCCCCTTTGGATTTCGCAGGCACGGGACATTCGCCAACTTGTCAATTATTGGGCCGGGACAATAATCCGTGACGCGCGCGCGCGCGTGCATGATTCCAGACCGTCGTAGCCGGAAATTTTGTTAACGTGGTAGAATTTGTGGGTGGATTATTCATTTAACTTCTTATATTTTGACACGGAAAAACAGTGTACTACTATGTTGTAGACGCTTCATTTCCAAGATGGATCTATCTACAAGTTGCATGCAGTCGCCCATAATGCATGGCACCATACAGTAGTACTACATGAATGTATGCTAGTGCCAACTAGTATCATGCATGGTGTGAAAGTGATACAGTAAACAGCTGCTGCTTGCTTAAATTAATGGTACGAGCACTTCAGAAGAAAAAGGCGGCGCGATCCTCTGGCCGGGTGCACGGCAATCACAATCACGATCACTCACGTGAAGAATGTCACGAAAGCACTTCCGCTTTCTCCTGCGGGGAACAAGTTGGCGTGCATTCCCTTTGAGTCAGGATGATGGATGAATATTTAAAGTATATATATGTCGTTTTGAGCGAAAAGTATATATGTGTTTGAACGATTTTTGTTTTTCAAATTATTCGACCAAAAATATTGACATATTGTGTAGTAGTAGGATTTTATTTACGGGTAGTGCAGTAGGATATTTGAATGGTTATGACTTGTGTAGTGGGATATTTTTTGGATAAAAGGCTGCGGTACCATATACTTATGTGACTGCTAGCTAGTGGGGTAGTGCAAGATAACAAAGTTGATTTTCTATAAGAAGATATGGGAAAGGCAAAGCGACTGAGAAAGGACGTACTCATGCACTGTGCGGCACAATTCGGAGATAGAGACTACTCATGCTTGGAATTGTTGGTATAGCAATGTGCACTAACTTTAGCCACAATTACAAGATAACTGTACGCCGTTTATTGTTTGAGAGACGTCAATCGCCAAAGGCGGCTCACCCCAAAAGTTAGTGCGCAATCCAGCTTCTGAAGTACTAGTTGGCAGGCTTCCCAAAACAAGAAGATTTCGTTGGAGATCCTCCATCAACTTGATTTTACTTTCTCGCGAGTCGGATTTTTGTCTGACTATTTGTTGTGATTTCAAGCTCAATCGTTTCATGTTTTCCCGTCTACAGTTGTACTTTTAGTGTGCAATAATCACACTTTTATTTTTATGTAAAAATTGACGACAATTGTGTTCACTCGGGATTTCCAAATAATTTGGTCCTTTGCATAGTAGTCACAAACCAATCTGTTCTTTAAATGTGAAGCTTGTGTTTTTTAATGTGCAACATGTGTACAAAAATCCAAGAATTGTTATTTTACACCACCTAGATCTATTTTGATATTTAATTTCATTTTTCAAACATTTCTGTGGTCGCATGCAGTTTAAATATACACTAGCTGCACATTTATAGAATGAAATGTTTGTTCACTACATATGTTTTCGTAATTTGTCTTGCACTCATTTTTCTATACTTGTATGTTGTCGAGAGAAACTTTGCGCTTTTAATGTGCTTTTTGTGACTGAGTTTTGTATCTTTATGTTTCTTGACTGTGGTGCTAATTATTTATTCAATCGACTTATTTTTAGTCGGAAAGTAGTTATATTACCTGGCCTTTTGTTATTAAAAAAATCCAGTCCAAAAAAATGCATGTTGGCTTACATTTCTCGACATTGTTCCAATGAACATATATATATATAATATATAGTCCACCCATCCTACAAATATGTTATAGATTTGACTAGATTATAAATATCTAGACACATTTTAGTGTACATATACATGTGAATCTAGATAAATCTGCGAGGTCATTTTCGGGTCGGCAGTAGTATTAATGCCAAGACGTAATCGTACCTATGATATTTGTTAATGTATCCATGGTTTATTACTTAACTAGCAGTATAACTTTTTCTTCATTTCGGTGGGTACTTGGTAGGAATTTGAGCAGCAACGAACTGAAGGGGTTTCTTGAGTAATAGTATTGTGCAATAGATTTGCGCCTTGTAGAAAGTATATATACATGGTACTGATGAGTGTTCACGCCTGAAACAGTTGAGTGTTGGGGTTTTAGAAAGGCCAAACGCCCGTGAGCACACGCAAGATGGATCGATGGCATGGGGGCAAAAGATAGATCGGTCGCATGCATCCTTCCAACGGAGCACACCAACGCTAAAGACCAAAGCGTCACAGCACGCAGGCAAGCACGGGCGCCGCGAGACCTTTTGTTCCATCTGCCGCCGTGATCGACAGCAAGCTAGCTAGCTAAGCCTGCATGCATGCATCTCGAGTGTCCGTCGTCCGTCCCAGGAATATATTTATCCAAAGTGAATTCTACAGATTGACCGCCGGCAAAGGTATATACTACTACCGAGAATAAGAGAATGTAGGTAGAAATCGACCTTGATATTTAATCCACAAGAGAATTAATGTATGTAGCAGAAATGCTCATAGTCATAGTCATTATCGGTCACATACGTATAGATACGAACAGCAGCGATACTTGTATTGATTAATTGACGTATAGCACACGGCATACAAAGATATACATGAGTACACGATCAACGGCGACGGCGGCGGCGACACCGGACGGACGTCACAGGCGACGTCTCACCCTGCTCCTCTGCTAAGACAGGCACTAATAAATTCATCATCATCCTGGCTCACAAACATTATATTGGACGTATATATGGCCATCATCATCTGAACATCATCATCAGTCGAACTGGATGATGGAGCTGTAGATCTGGTTGGGCTCCCAGTCGGCGGGGATGACCTGGTCGGCGACGAGCGTCTGCCCGGACTCGTTGGTGATGCGCAGCGAGAAGGGCCCCTGTAAGGGCCTCCTCGTGTCCATCCGCCAGATGGAGCCCCACGACTCCTTCATCGGCATCCACTCCCCCGTCGGCGCCATCCCATCGTCCTCGCTGCCGGCGGCGGAGGTGTCCGGCCGCGACTCCATGATGTCCACCTGGTCCACGTCGCCGTCGCCGTTCTCGTACTCCACCAGGATCGCCAGGTAGTACGGGTTCGACCCGTGCTGCACGTGGAACGTCACCGTCAGCCCCGGGTACTGGCACGGCACCCTGCACACACAAATGTACTACTATGTCAGTCAGTGTACATGTCGACCGGCCGGCCGTGTGGTGTCAGAGACACGCATAATCTAGATATAGCTCGATCGCCATGGATGGATGGACGGATAGCTACACTGCTTGGTGTCACGGGCGGCGCCATATGCTAGGGACCAAGAAACATGAAAAGCTACCCGTATAAATGCCGACGCTGATGCCGGTTTGTTGCCTTGCGCTAACTCAGAAAGGAAAAAAAATGACACGTCGCAAAGTAGAATCTTTTTGGTCCCCGTGCACGCATGCCGTGCCGTTTTAACCCGGGCAATGTCGTCGCCGTCGTTTAAAAAAAATGTTGGCATGGTGGCACGACGAGACAAGGCACAAAAAATGTTGTGCTGGCGGTTATGTTTCCCTATCTAGCAAGCTTTTGTTGCGTAGCTTTCGCATGCGGAAGCTAGCGGCCGGCCGTGGCAGAGTAAGCAACGGACGGCTGAGACGCAGCTACGAGGTGGCAGTGGATGCCATGCGCGCACGGCCGGTAGTGGAGATAAGATGGTGGGGATTCCATGACGGCGACCGGCGGCAATGCAGGTACGTAGTAGTAGGTGTTGTGGATTTTCTTTTCTGAATTGTGATCGTAGGTACTAGTAGTAGGTGTACGTTGTGGAATTGTGGTGCTACGTACCTCTTGAACTGCATGTCGATGATTCCGGCGTGTCGGAGCTGGTCGTTGCGGCCGGGCATCGCCATGGCGCCGAAGGCGGTGCCGCTGAGGTCGAAGTGGTAGCGGGAGACCGGGTAGTAGTTCATGTCCGTGATGATCACCGTCTCCGGCACGCCCGAACACGCCGGGTGGTTCTGGGCCACGCACCGGATCTGCATTACATTTTTTGTTCCACGCAGCAACGATCCAAGGTCAGTCACATAGGTTACCGTAGAAAGAAACGACATGGATGGACACAGCATGCTCTGTAGCAAGTAATTGCGCACGTACCTGGTAGCATGAGCCGCATCCTTTCCCGTCCCTGAAGAGCGGCTCGTTGCCGCAGGAGATCATGGCGGAGAAGGGCGGCAGGCTGACGTTCTTGAACCCGCAGGCGCCGCCGTCGTCGTCGGGCCCGGCGCCGGTGGGCGCGCCGTACCAGGTGGCCCGGGCGTCCAGCCAGCCGGCGTCGGCTGCGGGAGGCGAAGGGGTCACGTAGGGCGGGGGGTTGGCGACGACCGGGGCAGGAGGAGGGGTCGAGCAGGGCGGCGGGCTGGTGGCCGGGGGAGAAAGAGCAGGAGGTGGGGGCTGGACGTAGGGCGGTGGGTCGGCTTTCGGGGAAGGCATTGGCGGAGCAGCGTGCGGCGGCGGGTGGGCGTGGGCGTGCGGTGGAGAGTGGCGGCTCTTGCTGCTGCGCTTGGCGTGGCAGCCGCCGGGGCCGTGGGCGGCGAGGATGCAGAGGAGCAGAGCAGCCGCGACGGCAACCGAGAAGGAGGATGCCATGGTTCGCAAGCTATCTGAATTGATGATGTGCCGGACGGCGGTGGGCACTGGCCGGTATATATAGTGCCGGCCGATCGAGCCGGGCTGCAATGGAATGGAATTACGGAATTGAACCGGGCGCTCGTGAGTGGCGATGCGTGGCATGATTGGTTGCGCACGGGAGTTGGAGATGGACGCAACGCAACGGACGGGCGGAATCGGTAGTGGACGAGAGGCCGTGATCGTGAGTGTGATTGCCGGCAGTGGCCAATTGGTTCACATGCGCATGGACCGACTCGGCCCCGGGGTCACGAGCACGCCTTTCACTATACATACACATTCCCCTCTACCTTTGTTTACTTCCGTAGTATCACAAAACGTACACTGCAAAGGTTTACATTGCTGCTGGCACTTCGATCTTGGGTACACAGGGGGATGCGGTCGTCAGACAACACTATGCATTAGCGGAACACACCGTTTCATCAAGGCGCCTATGGCTTCTAATAATGGGCTTATTACTACTCTCCCTCCAACTCGCTAACATGCATGAAACTATTCACCAAGTACACTCCAAAAAAATTAAATACAGTACGGTTCAAGATTGAATTTGAGAAGACCTCGTATGATAAAGTTATTAATTGGTCTTTTCTTCAGCAAACAGTTTGTATTAAAGGTTTTTCTAAAGAATGGTGTGCTCCCAATGTAGTGTTCTCTAAAAGTCAATGATGACATTGGCAATTACTTTCATACGGAGGGCATCTCCACCGGGCCGACCAAAACGCGTGGCCGAAACAGTCCGTTTCTGTTCGTTTGGGTCGGCCCACGATCACTTTGGGGTCGCGGTCCGTCATGTCCGCGCTCGGCGGCGTGACCCAAATGTCCACCACGAAGCACACAATTCAGTGTATGAACAAGAACAGCATAGGTAGATAAATTTGAGACGGCATTCAACATCAAGGTTTTTCAATCGAAGAAATTAAACATAGCGGCAGACTAAATGAAACCCTAATCGACGATTTCGCTTCCGCTGTCCTCTTCGTCGCCATCTTCCTCAGCCCAGACGCGACCGACCGTGTCCGCACCGTCTTCCTCGGCCGAGGCTGCAACGTCCGCCTCCATCCTGTCTTCCACAGCCACGTCCTCACTGCCGCTGTCGGAAATCTCAATGATTCCGGCGCGGTTAGCCTCCATCAAGAAGTCTTCGCGGAGCGCATCGTTGATGGCGGAGGAGTTGGTGCGTCTCGAAACCGCCCAAAATTGCACCCTCCCTTCGCGGTTGCGGTTGTCTGGGTGGACCTCGCGGAGGTGCTCATGGCAGATGGCAAGCGCTGCCCGGCGCTCCAGTTTGAATAACCTCGGCCAATAGGAGCTCGAAGGCGCGTACCGTGGCATGGCCCTCTTCCACTCCGGTAGTTCGAGGCGGCGCTCCTCGATTCGGCGTCCCAACTCGGCACCGCGCGGAACCGGTGCCACCGGGACCCCGTAGTTGCTGAGCTCGAAGCCTTCTGGGATCGTCGCGCGTGGCGGAGCGAGGATGCCATGGTGGGCAAACATCGACGCCTCGTAGTAGTTCAGAGTGGGTCTCGCCATGGCTACGCCGAGGAGGGAGAGAGCGATGAGAGGGGAGTGCGACACCGATGAGGGCTAGGGCCTGTTTAATAAGTAGAGCGCGCACGCAGGTTCTCGCACCTTCGCCCATTAATGCCGGCGCGGGAACTCAGGCAGCGTCCCGTCAGTCACAGGCTGACGCGCCCGTCGGCATTGATGGCGAAGGCTACCACGTTTGCGTCTGAATCGGCGTTGCTGTTGCGTCTCTCGCTGGCGAGTGAGCCACTAGCGCGCGCGGGAGGACACTCCCTCGGCCAGCCCTTGTCCGGGCCGACCCAGGGGTCACGCAAATTAGATGCACGGATGGGTCGAGTCGGACGCGTCGGGACGGATGGGTTGCACCGCTTGACGCCACAGCGCGTCAGCGTCGCAACGGATGGGTTGCACCGCGCGCCACGCCGTCAGCAGCGTCAGCATGGATGGTTTCGGACACGCCGGGACGGGTTGGGTCGACCCAGTGGACATGCTCTAAGAAGGGATTGAGATAGGGGGATCCACTATCTCCTATACTATTTAATATAGTGGTAGATATGTTGGCAATCCTGATATATAGAGCTAAAGGCTGATGGCCAAATTGAAGGATTAGTTCCACATCTTGTTAATGGCACTCCCATATATGCCAAATTTGTTAGCTCCCGGGTGTATTGATCTAGCTAGAGAAGTTATAAACTGCAAGATGGTGCAATAGGGACACCGCTACGGCGGAGCTTCTCGAATATGTCTTAGGATCTCGTCCTCAGACATCTTTGAGGAGCTCGACATAGAGGCACTCTCATATGTTGATCTTGAGAAGCTTTTCGAAGATGTATTGAGCTAGTGTATCTTCTTATGAAGCTTTTTTGAATTAACTCTATTTTTGTTACAATTTTGTGATTATTATTGTTTACTATTGTGCATATATATTTTTATGCATAATGATGATGTTATTTTGTTTATATCCATCCGAAATTAGAAGATGAAGCGGCTACAAATCTCTCTACTTCGAGAGTATGAAATAAACTAAACTAGCAATTACAGATGAAAATATGGAGTTACTAACCTTTTAGAACACTTGGATAGATGGGGCGCCGTCAAATCTTGATAAATCGTGTGAAAAAAGGGATGAACTCGAGCTCAGAAAGGAGTGTGGCCAAATCTGCATTATATAATTAAGTATATCAAAAACCATTACACAATATTATAAATATAGAAGTGACCAAATTAATACAAGTTCATCACATTAAAACCAAAATAAAGTGGTGACCAAATATAATTATTGCAAAAGTTACTCGTAAACTAAACCCACAAATTCTACTGCTTCTAGAGCATGAAATGAGCTAAACTAGCAATGACAGATGAAAGGATGAAGCTGCTTACCTTTTAGAACCCTTGGATAATTGGGGCGTCGCCAAATCTTGACAAATCCTGTGAAAAAATGAGATGAACTCGAGCTTAATGGAGGAAACAGAGAGGAGAAGCAGCTTCAAATGGAGTGTGGCTCGGGACAGGGAGAAAGATCATATAAAAAGATAAATCTCCATCATTAGTCTCGGTTGGAGACACCAATCGAGAGTAAAGTATTACCAGCCGAAAGCCCTTTAGTCCCGGTTGGTGTCTCCAACCGCGACTAATAGTTCCGTTCGAACCGGGATTAGAGGTCGCCGAGTCCTGCGGGGATTTCTATCTGTTGGGACCGGAGCATTAGTTTCAGTTTGTAACATAATCAGAACTAATGCTCCGAACGAAAGACCTGTTTTCTACTAGTGACTGTGCATCGCCCCGATTACTAGCATGCGTGGCCGAAAGAAAAGTTGAACAGGTATATTGAGATGGGTTGTGAAATATGAAAAACCTAGATGGGTTGGCTTCTGTAAACAGCCGATATGAAATTTTCGAAAAAACATCATGGGCAGTAGAATCTTTTGGAAAATTGATTCTTAGAGATATGTTGTGAGTGTTAATGTTTAAAATGCCCCAAATTGCTAAGACCTTGTATGATACCGACCTAACTTAATGCTAATTAGCTGTAAAATATTGATTTTCGACCCAGCAAGATTGTTAAATGTTTTAAGCGATGTGCACCAAATTAGATAGTTATTCCGAATATTGTTTCTTTGGTTTTACATCAGCCAAAGAAAAAGCAATCCAATTTTCTTAAATCTAGTAAATGATCAGGGTAGTATGTAGTATGATTTGTGGCAGCCACGGAAAGCATCACAAGGAGAGTTTTATTCTTCTCTCGTGGAGTACAAAGGTGTTTTTTGTCCGTCACAAATGCACAAGTTACGCTGCTTTGAGAAAAAAAAACCTAGTGGGCCCGATTAGTCCTGACAATAGTAACTGGGCTGATATCAAGAAGGTCAGTGCGGTTGCTCATACGTGGGTCGGGCTATCGCTTCGGAACGGTCCAGTTTCACCAACAGAAACCTGTAAGCAGGCAGGATCACGTAACGGAATCGGATACGATCTGCCGTGGCCTGTGGGTCACAACTAAGAAATCGCCAACGTATGACCGACACCGACGGCACAAACAGACGTCCGGCGACCATGGAGGTGCCGTACGTGCCGCCAGAAGTTGTGCTGTCACAGATCCTGCCCCGGCTTCCCGTCAGGTCGCTGCTCCGGTTCAGGTGCGTCTGCGAGGCCTGGCGCGACACCATCGACAAACGATTCCTTCCGCCGCGAGCACCTCCGCCTCGGTGCCACGACGCTCGTGCACGGCATGTCTGACTACCACACGTTCCTACTGCCCTCAGAGGCCACGGTGCGCGTGGCCTGGTAAACCCCGCCACACGACGCGTCCTCACGCTTCCATGGAGCCACCGAATCATCGTGCCAGACCGCTTGGACAGTCACCAGACCTTGGGCCTCGGCCGCGATACTAGCTCCAACGTCTATAAGGTTGCTCGCTTCTTCTACCGCACCATAGACACCGGTGGCTATAACTTCACCCTTGGGATGGAGATCCACACTATTGGAACCGACCAAATCTCCCTTGACATCCACATCATTGCTTCCTCTGTTTGTCCGAAAGCCATGTTTGATGACGAAACAGTTTTCAAGTTTGGAAACTTCAGTTTGCTGCGCTATAATTATCTGAGTGAGTGGACAATGTGTCGTGAGGGATATGGTTAAGATGGATAGGCTGAGGTATGGAAACCCCGACGTGAATGAAGCTACAGGCACGCTTGCTGAATACACACGTTCAACTGTCGAGTCATTTGATGTGATTCCCTATGCTCCAAGCTTGGCTCATGTCTAGTTGCAGTACTAGTTTGTAAGAGAATTAAACTGTAAATTGAATTGCAACGTAGTAGCACACGCTAAGGATGAACCAAGTTAATTGCCGTGCGTTGATGGTTTGTGTGCCGTCCTTTTTACTCATTTAGTCTATCCCTCTCTTTTTTGACTCACCGGCTCTGTTCATAATTTGCGTGTTTTGTCTGTTCCATGGGACAAAATATTTAAGCTAAAAAGCATCACAAGGACTTGCATAAGTTGATTTTGAAAAAAAAGTACAACCCCACCCCCCACGGTCCATAATAATGTCAGTGATATACAAAGTTAAACTAAACCAACGACACTTATTATGGACGAGAGGAAGTACTTTTTTGAGATTCTGGAGAGAGTATTACTGATTAGTCTGATTAGTTTTGTCCGATAGGAACTGGGCTGGCCCAAAACAAGAATATCGTGTCCTTGCTCATATACGGGTTGGTCTATTGGTTCAGAGGTATTGGGCTAAAGCACGTTCCAGTTTGCAGCAGCAACAGTGCTTGTTCGAGGACACCAACACATAAGCCCGTACAATCAACACAGATATATGTTGGGGTAAGATACACAACCCCGCAGCTTGCAATGATAGCTTCAATCCATAGATGCAGTAAAATAATACAACGAGCACATGCAGAAGTGACACAATCACACAAGGATTTACGTGGAAAAATTCCCTCAAGGTGAGAAAGAAAAAATCACGGTTGTGAGCCAACCGGTCCACGCGAGTTTCACTATGAGAAATCTGGGTACAGAGTTTTTTCTAAAACATTTAGAGATATACAACACAATCAGCATGTTGCCAACCGGCAACAACAACAATAACCACTTGAAATAAAGATTACAACAAAGTAGAGTATCTTAGCTTTTGTCCTCTTCAGTAATCAATAATCTTCTCTTAAACCATAGATCCAATCAGCACCGAACTTGGTAGACAAGCTGACATATGAGTTCTCAACATAAATGCCAAATTTCAGCTCAATCGGATACCGTTTGCCTGCCCAATCAGTTCGTCTACCAAAACTGGTCTATGCTGCAACTACAGCAGTCCAAAGTGACTAAACTGCTTTCAAATATGATATAGCCGATGGGTTTGGTGGAAGTTATGCAGCGATCAACAAAGAGATCAAACAACACTTTACAGTTTTGTCACTTCCAAGTTTACTCATGAAGGAAGAAAGCTGAACATTGAAGATCATAACTTAGCTTGTCACACTTTGTCGCTAGGCTAGGGACGCCATCTGTGGCTCCTAGAATCCTTTGATCCGGTGTTAATCCTATGTACCTGGCATTTGATGAATAAAACGAGCAAATTATTCTAAAAAAAAACCTATAGAAGGTAGGATCAGGTACGTACGTTACTACGTAATGCAATTGGATCTGATATGTCGTCGTCCGTGGGTCTCAACTCACAAATCCCCAAATTACGAATGAGCCCCCTCACCCTCAAGCTCTCACAAAATTGTGGAAAGAAACAAGTTTGTTGTGTTCTGAACTTCAAAATTTCAACAACTTACATTGCTTTCCAGCATTACAAAGAAATAGCTACATTGCTTATGGTTAGTCCAAGCTTGCCAACATTTTGCACTCAAATGCGCTATCGCAATAAGATGTGCTCACATGAGCAGGGCGAGTTGAGGATGATGGCTCACGCTGGCGTCGAGGTTCTCATCGCCCCTACCAACTTCCCCCTCCTCCCCGACGGATCGATCTAGCGGGTATCGTTTCTCCTTAGGATCAAACTAAAGTTCGTCCGATGAGGAGGATTCCTCTTCTATCGCCATTAAGGTGGCCATGAATGTGCTCGAGGATCCCGAGGTGGAGAAAGTGTGGACGACAATGACTAGTAGAAGGAAGCAAACAAACTCGAAATATCTACAAGACTTCTGGGACAACATATGTTATCCCATGACGATGTCGCGATTCTAGGAGAAGGGATTGCCCATGTGCTCTCCAGTCAATGCAGATGAGCCTTTCTTGTCTTGCATGGAGCAGGAGGCCAAGGATAGAGACTTGTGGTCGATCCGTGCTCGGGTGGCATCACCGATTGGCTCGAGCACGACAACGTGACCTCGCTGTAGTTCGTCTTCATCACATGTTTGGCCGAGGCTTTCATGTGGACCACGTATGGGTTATTGGAGGGGCCCTTTTCCACGGATGGGGTTACTCCTCCTCCGCATATGTTTATTTTCTCTAAACTCATACAACTTTTGATCAACTAAATGATCATGTATTTTGATCTTCCTGAACATTTTTGTAATTTGCGAACAAAATTTTGGAACCACACAAATATATCTTTCCTTCTCATATGAATATTTTTTCTATCTGCCGAACAATTACTTTCAGATAATATGTGGAACAATTATTTGAACTATAAAATTATTTTTAGTTATTGGGCCGCGCTAGATGCACCCCATTACCAGAACCGTTCGGGCCCTGCGTGCTTTCGGGACGCACTGAGTATTGCATGGGAGCTCTCAGGCCGATTCAGCTGCGCATATGAGTTCAGAAGCATTGGTGGACCGAAACAACGAGTGCCTCCAATCGTATCGTCCCAGACGGCGGCGCACACCGTCGACCGACGACCGGCGACCATGGATTCGGATGTGCCGTACGTGCCGCCGGAGGTGGTGCTCTCACAGATCCTACCCTGGCTTCCCGTCAGGTCGCTGCTACGGTTCAGGTGCGTCTGCGAGGCCTGGCGACACACCATCGACGACGACTCCTTCCGCCCCGAGCACCTCCGCCGCCAGAAAACATCCCTGCTCCTCGCACCACAAGTCAGAAAGGACCGCCACTGGGCCAGACACATCATCACCACCGTGGGATTGTACCGGTGGGAGCCAAGCCAGGGTGCCGCGACGCTTGTGCACGGCATGGCCGACTACCACACGTTCAGCGAAACAGAGACGGCACACGACTTGGCGCACTGCGACGGGCTGGTGCTGCTGCCATCCGTGGGCACGGTCCGGGTGCTCAACCCGGCCACCAGGCGCGCCCTCACTCTTCCGCCGCCGAAATAATCTAGCTTTCGGACTTGGCCACGACAGGAGCTCTAATGCCTATAAGGTAGCCCGCTTCTTTTGCTGCAGCCTATCGAGCCAGGACGAACGGCCACCTTCTGCAAAGGCTCCTTGTTCTGGACTATCGAACGGTTTCTTCCCAAGGACAAAAAAACCATGCCGGGGTTCGTCCGTTTGAACTTGTATGATGAGTCGCTCAGTTTTCTCTCGTCGCCTCCTTGTTATAGCTTGACACTCAACGCCGAGCTACACGGGGAGTTGTACCTTGCGCATTCAAGGCCTGACTACATGTCACTTGACATATGGATGTGCAATGGTTTGGATGACAACCAATCAGAATGGGACAAGCGTCATGTCATCGCCCTTGATGCCAATGTGTTCGCCAGAGGTGTTTATCCCAAAGCCATATTTGGCGACCAGATAGTGCTCCAATTTCTAGACTCTAGTTTGTTACGCTACAATTACCAGACCAGAGAATTTGCCGCGAGAGATATGATCAAGATGCGTGAGCTGAGGTATGGAAACCCTGATAACAATGATGCTACAGGCACACTTGTTGAATACAAGTGTTCAGCTGTCTATGCGTTTGATGTGATTCCCTATGTTCCGAGCTTGGCTCCGGTCTAAGCAGTAGTAGTTGGTAAAAGAATAAGTAAAATGCACCGGAGGTCCTAAAAGTTAGGACGAAACTGTATGCAGGTCCTAAAAGTTTTAACTTACGTATCGGAGGTCTTAATTCTCAGTTAGTTGTGCACTACAGGTCCTAATTCTCAGTTAGTTGTGCAATGCAGGTCCTAATTCTTAGCTACAACTCCGGCTACAGTCCACATGGATCTGAGAATTAGGACCTCTGATACATAACTTGAAACTTTTAGGACCTGTATACGGTTTCGTCCAAACTTTTAGGACCTCCGGTGCATTTTACTCTAAAAGAATTAAAGTACAATCGCATCTGCATATGTGTAGTAGCACATGAACCAAGTTAATTTCCCTGCGTTGATGGTTTATGTGCAGTCATTCTTACAGACTTTGCTTCTCCCCTCTCTCTTTTTTGCCTCATCATACTTTTCGTGTTTTGTGTCTTTCATCTGTTCTATAGGTCTAATGTTTTCCAGTAATGTTGACAGCTCCACTTAAGTTCAGAAAGTAGATTCTAGCATGCACGTTATAGCACGTGCAAAGTTTTAGGACGTATCATATTGCAATTCAATTTGACTCGGGCTGATGAAATCGATGGAATTGTGGAGCTCGAATCCTAAAGCAACATATTAATGAGAGAGACATGCACGTTATATAACGTGCACGCTAGAAAAAAACCAGTCTCCAGTTAAGTTGATGATCAGTGCAACACTGCTACAGCTCCAGTTAAGTTGATGATCTGTGCTATAGTTCTAATGTTTTCCAGTAATATTGAAAGCTCTAAGTTGATGATCAGTGCAACACTGCTACGGCTCCCGTAGTGCATCACCAAGGATAAAGTTAGGAGCATATACAATCGACATGCAGTATATGTTCACATTTTGTGTGTTTCACCTGATTCATAATTCAATAGTTCTCCTCAATCTTAATGCCTCCGCTTGATAGAAAATGTGTTTATTTTAGACATGTATACGTGTTAGGGCCTTGTACATACCTACACGTTTGTAACTTATAACTGTAACCTGATCATATAGAGACATATCTTTGTGTTTGTTTGTCCAGTTCGTCTTTATGTTCATCTCTGTTGAGTCGTGTCCAGTTCGTCTTTGTGGTAGTTCATCCAGTTCGTCTCTGTTGATAGCATCGATCTCGACAAAAGCTGAACCAATGAGCGTCTAAACCTCCCCGTGTCCATCACGATGCTCGGCACTAGGACCTGGGAGGAGTGGTGTTCTTGGCTAGTTTTTCTCTGATGGTGGGAGGAGTGGTGTTCTTGTTCTCGGCTGGTTTTGCTCTGATGGTGGGAGGATGGGCTGCTTTTGTAGTTGAGGCTTGCTTTGGTGTTCCCCCTCCCCCACCCACTAAACCAAGATTTGAATGGGTAAATTTGCCGCGACAGTTGGCCCGGCGAAACCCGTATACAGGCCCTATATATCTTCATATCGGCATACGAGGTCGAGTTGGGTCAACCCCGCATCCCTATGTCGTGGCGATGCATGTGACAAGTTATATACACTCCGACTTTCCGCCCCCCCGTAAACACGTGCACACCCACACACGTACACCCGCTGTACCATGCGTATATACGTCCAAGCGGGCTACGGGCTACCGGTGGGTTCATATGGCTTCACCCCGAGATGTTATCGTGCAATTCCGACCGTCATCATGCATTTCTGTCTGCCAAAGTTTAGAGAAGGGGGGACACCGAAGCAAAAGTGTTTGTAGTTTTAGAGAGTCAATGATGCAGGTAGGAAGCTCACCATGCCGTTGCTATTGTTCATCCCCTCCGGTGGTGGAGGATGGTCCACAATGTTCGTATAGAGAAGTCAAAGACATATACTCCCTCTGACCCAAATTAATTGACTTCGATTTGTCTAGATTCGGATGTATCTAGACATGTTTTAGTGTTAGATACATCTAAATGTAGACAAATCCAAATCAATTAATTTGGATCGGAGGGAGTATCATCTTTTAATTTGAGCCCGGGTGGAGCGGGGCAATGCCCCCTCAGTGGGGGAGCTGGGATACTGGGTATGCAAAGTCGCAGTTTTTTTTGTCTCAATAGTAGAAGGTATATATGGTTACTTTGCTGCTATGTCCCATATGTGTTTGAAATTACTAACCTTATCCTGCTTCTGCTTGCTCTTCAGTTTTTAGACTTACGAGAGTCGAAACAATTACTCCAACTAGGGGTGATTTGCTGAATCCATCATGAGTAATTGCTTCAGTCATGTGTGAGATAGCATCAAATTGCTTAAGTTACTGAACATATGTGCGATATAGCAAGAAATTAAAAATAGGGGATGAACCGCTGATGCAATTAGGTATTAAGAGCATCTCTAGGCCAACACGCAAATTCGGCTAGCTGCTCGCATATTTTCAGTTTTCTACGGCTAAACTATACCTAACCCAACAAGCATTGGCGTTAGCCGCGCAAAAAAAAGGGAACCGGCCTCCGTGGCTCGCAAATATAGGAGCCCGCGGCGTCGACTCGCAAACGCCACCTACCACTGCTGCCTCGGTTCTCCTTTCTGCCCACCGCTTTTCTCAAATCCGCCGCTGCTGCCAGTGTTCCCCACCTCACTCCGCCGCCTACTATCGCCGAGATGCCTTCGGGACGCCGCTAGTCGTCAGCGACCATCCACAGCGCTGTTCGGGGCCGCGGAAGGCGTCACAACAACGCCGCGGAGTTCGACGACCTCCCACCGCCGCCGCCACCGCACAACCAGTACCGTGGCGTGCGGCAGTGGGGAACATGGGTGGCCGAGATCTACGACCGGAACACCAGCAACAAGATCTGGCTGGGCACCTTCCACTCAGCGCTTCAGGCAGCCGCTCACGTACGACGTCGAGAACATCCGGCTCCACGGGAGCGACTGCGGTGAGCTGAACTTCCCCCTCGGCTGCGAAGAGGAGATGCCAGAGCTCTTCCATACCCGCGCGCGGCCTGGCGGCACGGGTGGCGCGGGAGGACCGAGAGGCGCGGGAGCGGCTCGAGGTGGAGCAAGCCGTCGAACCTTACATGGAGGAGTTGCGCCCCCGTTTCTTGGAGCGTGTTGTGGCGGAGCAGCAGGAGTACGAATAGTATGTCGCCTTTGAGCTGTTGGTGCCGGATCCTCTTTCGCCGCCGCCGCCTCATCTTCTCGTTCCCCAGCCGAGGTCGTCGACCTCGAGGATGACGAGGACAGCCCTGGCAGCAACGACTCAGCCTTGGACAGGTGGTGGGCACGACGAGGATAAGCCGGCGCAGGCGCCGACGCCGACACCAGCACTGTCATCGGCCTAAATCTACTTAAGTCAATGTTTTAGTTGGTTTCAATGTGTGAACAATGTTTTAATTATGTTTGGATTTGATGTTTCTATTCGTATGTGTTCGAATTTGTGATTTTCTCATTTAGATTTGCGGGTTCGGTTAGGAACGGCATTCGGTATGCTCATCTAACCGATGGGGGCCGATATGCTTGGCTAAAGGATGATGCGCGTTTGGCTAGAGGTGCTCTAATTGAGAATCATCCTCCAATCCCAATTAGAGGAGATGAAACAAAGAAATTAAAGTTGAAACAACTACCCACGATCGGTGATGAACTGTTGATGCTGCTATGCTGCCAGAGAGCCGCCATGGTCGTTCCTATTGTGTTGCCGTGGTTCTTTTCAGGCTTGTCTAGCTCAGTTGGGCAGTGGGCGCCAGTGCCGGTGTTATTACGAATAAGTATTGTGCGGGCTTGTTCAGGAAATTCTAGTACTCCCTCCGTTTGGAAATATAAGACGTTTTACCTTTGTGAATCCAATGTATCTAAACGTCTTTTAGTGTATAGGTTCAGAGTGAACCTATACACTAAAATGTGTCTAGATACATTCGTTTCATAAAGCTAGAATGTCTTATATTTCCGAACGGAGAGAGTATGATTCAATGTATAAATCTTATTTGGTAGTGTGCCCTACGTCCAACACGGGGCGACCAGATCTCTACCTAACGCACATCTAATATATATAGAGATAAAGTAGTAGGAGGTTGTTGCGTGGAGCTCGAGAAACCACCATACTCTAGCCTACGGGGTCCTCTGCCACTACCATGCGCGGCGCTCGGCGCGATACCCGTGTCTCCTACTCCTCTAGGAGCTTTTACGTCGAAGGGAATATATTAATATCCCGAAGATACTAATTACATTTTGTCTCTACAACAACTAAATATGCTAACAACATTATGGATACACACAACCCTATAGAAAAAAGAAGAAGATAAAAACAAAAAGTCAACATATAAAGTAAAAGGAAAGTTCAAGTCAATGTTTTGATCTATGCTATGTCATTCCAGACCAGCCCTCCCTAGTGCTGATGCAGTGGGTTAGTGATCAAAAACATTGAAACTGCAACACAAACCACTAGATAACACCATTGTAGTACAAATTCTCCAAAAGCAACGTGCGGTCGTCATCCGATCATAGATCTTGGGTTTCTGCCTGAAGAAAGTTCGTACTCTCAAAACAGTGCTTTCAACAAGACCATTATCAGACACAGTCAATTAAAATCAAACCTTGGGTTTTCACATTGAAAGAAAGAACTATATACTTCTGTAGTGCCACCACCCCGGCTTACCGATGTCGCCGCTACAAGTCAAGGAGCACAAAGCTGAGTTATTAACCCCCCGAAGACTCGGTGCGCCAACACAAGTCAAGAAATACGAGTGTAAATTTCCATATGAGATCGCATACTACAAAAAACCCAAAAGATCGAATAATACTACAAAACCCAAAAGGAAGTCTATACGAGTTCTGGACGTACCCGTCAAGGAAAAGGACGACCTGTGATATGTCCCTCGCCCCATTATCAGGCTGGACTGGATGTAGAGATCAACCCCAATGATGGCGGCAACAGGTCCACCTACGGCAGATACCCCAACATGGTCGGACCTCCCGCTGGACATCGCAGCGCAGGTGCTCCACCGCCTTCCGCGGCCGCCACGACACTTCGACCGCGCCCGCTTCAGCGCCGTCTGCCGCCAATGGCGCGCCGCAATGCGAGAGAGCCCCGTCCTGCCCCCTCACTTCCCATGGCTGGCGTTGCCTGACGGCAGTTCCTACAGCCTGCCCGCCTGGGCGTTCCAGCCGCTGCCGCTCCACCTCAAGCACCACCGGCAGCTGCCGCACGCGCAGAGCTCCTGCGGCGAGTGGCTCGTCTTCGACCGAAACGACGGCAAGCTCACCCTGACGAGCCCTTTCTCCCCCGCCACCATGGTGCTCCCCAGTCTCTCCACGACCTCCACGCTCCTCACAAGCCGTTCAAACCCATCCGTAGCATCACGAGGCCAGCCATCCGGAAGCTTGTCGTGGTGTCCGATAAGCTCGTCGCCGCCACGGTGGTCGACGAGACCAGGTTGGACAGCGCCGTCGTCAAGCTGGCCCTGTGCCGTCCAGGGACGTTCTGGTGGACACTCGCGACCGGCGCCCACTCCATCTTCAAGAAACTACAAGGCGGACGTAACCGGCGAGCCGGTGGTGTCCCAGGTCGACCGACTCATCGCACCCCCTTTGCTGCAGCATCTGTTCAAGGCGGCCTTGCAATGCTACCTGCTCGAGTCAAACGGCTTGTTGCTGATGATATACAGACGTCGTGATCTCCAAGGTTCCAAGTTCATAGTGTTCCTGGCCAACTTCGAGCGATCGCGGTGGAAGAGGGCACAAGGCGATGCTGAACTCCGGGAAGCTGTGCCGGAGGACAGGTTGTTGTTCCTCGGGCGATGGTGCTGCCGATCTATCGACATCTCCCACCACCACCATGACAAGCGCTACATCGACATGGGAGGTAACTCTATCGTCTTCTTCTCCGATGATGATGACCATGGCGCGGACGATGACTACCATATAGGAAGAGGGTGCCGTTCTGTTGCAGCATCTACAACCTCAAGACAGGGCGGTCGCAGCTGCTCCTGCAGGAGTCGGTGCAACAATTGAAGGGCTTCCAACCGACGTGGTTATTCCCACCTAGCTAGTCAGGTAGGAGTATATATACTACTATATATGGTAGGGGTATATACTACTACCATAGTACTACAAGTAAAATATGTGTCTGCAAGACATCCTATGCACGTACGTACTAGTGAGAATATATATATCTTTCTTAATTTCATGAACAAAACCGGGCGGTATATTTACTTGTGAAGTTGTGATGCTTCTCCCGTAAAATAAATAAAAGAGATCTAATTCATCAAAACCTTTCTTTTCCTTGTGATGCTTCTCCCATGAACGGACAAATCCAGCGTGGGATTTTTTTTCATTGGGAAGAAACCGTTCGATAGTCTAGAACAAGGAGCCTTTGCAGAAGGAGCCGTACAGCGTAGGGATGTAAGTGGCGTCCCATATATTGCCGTTTATTTCTGGTTAGTTGTAACAAACTCTGAGAATTGAAACAATCCAAGAAGAAAACAGGTAGACAATGAACTATGTGGCGATAAACGGCCCGGCGGCGCGTCGTTTTGACATCCCTACGTACAGGCAGAGCACAAGAGAAAAGGAGAGGTGTTTGTTAAGATGTGTTGTGTATCCGTGGCGTGTACGTGTTGTAAACAGTCTGGATACCTGTATGTAACCCTAAAGTTAATTTGGTAACAGAGCCACCACACGAGACCCCCTCCGCGTTGTCGCGCTCTACTCCCGCCACGAGATCCGCCTCGTCGTGCTTCCCTCCGCTGCAACTCGAGCTTCTTCAACGACATGCGCTTTCCATCATCACCATGGGCTCGTCCATCGGCGCCCTCCAGCTCTCGACCTCCATCGGATCGCTGTCATTCGTCGCCGCAGCAAATGCGTCGATCGGCCCGGCGGCTCCAATCCACCTCAAACACCGGCGACGTTTTGTTGTGGAAAGGGCTCACCCTCCCCAATATCTCTGGTGCG
Organism: Avena insularis; assembly: GCA_023614405.1. NCBI lineage: Eukaryota > Viridiplantae > Streptophyta > Magnoliopsida > Poales > Poaceae > Avena > Avena insularis. Next base: position 73,682,084 of record CM042690.1, read on the forward strand.
AGTCTCCATGGCTACCTTGACGGAACCGAGGTAGCCCCCTCTAAGACGATCAAACAAGGGGATGGTGACGCTGCGGTGACGTTCCAAACCCGACGTATGCTCACTGGTGGACCATGAACCAGAAGGTTCTCGGATCGATGGAGCCGAACGTTGCTTGTCAGCTCATCGGCTTCTTGTCCGCTGTCACCGCTTGGACAACAGTACACACCATGTTTGCCGCTCAGAGCCGCGCCATCATCCGCCATCTTCATAGTCAACTACAGTCGATGCGGAAGGAGGACATGCCTGCGACCCAGTTCATGCACAGGATGAAGAACAATGCCGACACCATGGGTGCTACCGGGGCTCCTGCCGTTGAATAGGAATATTCACGTGTACGTACCTCTGCTACGTGCATAGCCCGGGGGTGTACGGCCATACAAACATGGGCCAGGTGATTTTTTTTTAGAAATGGGTGCTTCATTATTATAAATAATGTTTACACCCGGCCTCTGCATAGCTAGGATGCACACAACCAATCAACCAGACACAAAGTGACCAAAGCAAAGGTACTAGTATTACATCAAGGTAATAAACATAAGAGGAAAAGCCTCGAGCTACGATAAATCTATTCACAGATCACGATGCCATCCATGTTGTGAGAAAATATCCCTCGCCGTGTCCTCCAATCGCGTACACCCCTCCGCAAACAAGTCGCGAAACTCTATAATTTCATGCTCTAGAAGTAGAGAGAATTTTCTATGTGTGATTTTAGGAAAATTTTATTAGGCAAAAAGTTACTGAATATTGAAATGTGTAATTTTAGAGTTTCAGAGCTCAGAATGGAATGAGGTTTTCACTATTAGATCAATAATTAAAAACTCCACATTTTTCATGTTAATTGTTTTGTCCAATTCAAAAGTTGATGCATCTAAATTTCCAAAATCAATTTTTAGATTTCAACAAGTAAATGAAGTGAGGAAATAGGGATTTTCTTTAAATAGTCTTGCTCATTTAATGCTCTAGAAGCTCACATTAACTTGTTAGTTTGCATATATGTTGATGTTGCTTACTTAGTAACAGATCAAAATGATTATGGAGTAGATTTTTTTTAAATTAGTGCCTATTTTTTTATTTTTGCAATAATAACATTTGGTCCACTACACTCTATTGTTGTTTTAATGTGATGAAGAACTTGTAGTAAATTGGTCAATAATCTCTATTCATGATATTGTGTAATGGTTTTTGATATACTTATACAATAATGCAGATGGTCCGGGAATGGATGTACGATAGTGATCGACGTGCTGGCGAGTTCATTAATAGCGTGCATGAATTCCTCCGTGTGGAAGATGCGAACAAGCGGAATGGTTTTGTATTATGTCCATGTAGTGTCTGTAAGAATCAGAAGGATTACTCTGACTCAAAAATCCTTAACATCCACCTGTTTTGGTCTGGTTTTATGCTAGGCTATAATTGTTGGACCAAGCACGGAGAGAGAGGTGTTATAATGGAAGACAATGAAGAAGAAGAGGATGATGAGAACTATCATGGGTTCCCTGAATATGGTGATACTTCCATGGGGGATGCTAAAGGGGAGGCTGAAGAAGAGGCACATGATGAGCCTGTTGATGATCTTGGTCAGACCATTGCTGATGCACGGAGAGACTGCGAAAATTAAAGGAGAGGGATAAGTTCGATCACATGTTAGAGGATCACATAAAGTCATTGTACCCAAATTGCAAAAATGGTCGGAAAAAGCTGGATAGCACACTGAAATTGCTGCGATGGAAGACAGAGTGTGGTCTATCCGACTCCGGATTTGAAAAGTTGCTGAAAATGATGAAGAATATGCTTCCAAAGGATAACATATTGCCTGCCAGTATGTTATCAGCAAATAAGGTTGTCTGCCCTCTAGGTTTAGAGGTTCAAAAGATACATGCATGCCCTAATAATGACTAGATCCTCTACCGCGGTGAGGAGTGCAAGAATTTGGATGCATGCCTGGTATGCACTGCGTTGCGGTATAAGATCAGACGAGATGACCCTGGTGATGTTGAGGACGAGCCCCCTGAAAGAGGGTTCCTGCCAAGGTGATGTGGTATGGTCATATAATACCACGGTTGAAGCATTTGTTCAGGAACAAAGATCATTCCAAGTTGTTGCGATGGCACAAAGAGGAACGTAAGTCAGACGAAATGTGGAGACACCCCGCTGATGGGTCGTTGACGTGAGCATACCCTACAGGTACTCGTGAGCATATACGGTCCAGCCCAGAGGAAGCCCACAACGCTGCTAAGGCCCAATCGAGTTTCGGGTGGCCTGGGACACTTCGACTCCTTGTAGAATACGACAAAGTACAAGATAGAAGTTTAAAGGGAAAACCCTAATATGTAACCGACTCGGCTTGCTATCCCGAGACCTAGTTTCCACACCATCGCCAGATTGCATCTGCGCACCCCTGTAACTTTGTACTCCTCGATATTTCCAGGAGCAGACAAGCAGGAGTAGGGTCCTCTACGAGGCCTGAACCTGGGTAAACCTCGTGTCACCTGTGTGCTTGTTTGCTAGACGATCAATGCCTCTAGTTCTCCCTACTTCCTCAAACCTAAGTCCATCAACAATGGGCATTGATGAGTTAACCCCTCGTCAGTCGTAGTGGACAAAAATCGATAGAGAGTACCTGGACTTTGCAGATAATGCAAGGAACTTAAGGTTTGGTCTAAGTACAGATGTCATGAATCCTTTTGGGGAGCAGAGCTCCAATCATAGCTCCTAGACCGTAACTCTATGTATCTAAAACCTTCCTCCTTGGTTGTGCATGAAGCAGAAGTTCATTATGATGCCAGTGTTTATCCAAGGCCCGAAGCAACCCGGCAATGACATTGATGTGTACCTAAGGTCATTAGTTGAAGAACTTCTATAGTTGTAGCGTGACGAAGGTGTACATGTGTGGGATGAGCACAAATATGAGCCATTTGACCTACGAGCGTTGTTGTTCGTAACCATCAATGATTGACCTACTCTTAGTAACATTTTAGGACAATCAAACAAGAGATGCAATGCATGCACTCACTATTTATGTGAGACTAAAAATATATATTTGGAACATTGTAGGAAGAATGTGTACTCGGGGCATTGTCAATTTCTTTTGGCCAAGCATCCGTTAAGAAAGAAAGGCAAGCATTTCAACGGCCAGGCATGTCACCAGTCGAAGCCTAAGGAACGTACTGGTGCTGATGTATTTAATATGGTCAAGGATTTGGATCAAACAGTAACCTTTGGAAAGGGTCCTGGCGGACAATGTGTTCCGAACGACGCTGACGGACACGCACCCATTTGGAAGAAGAAATCTATATTTTGGGAGCTACCCTATTGGAAAGTCCTAGAGGTCCGCTCTGCAATTGACGTGATGCATGTGATGAAGAATATTTGCCTGAACCTGCTAGGCTTCTTGGGAGTCTATGGGAAGGCAAAAGATAGACCAGAAGCATGACAGGACCAACAACGTATGAAAGACCCAGAAGGCCTGCGTCCAGAATGGTTTAAAGGTCCTTCCAGCTACGCTCTTACTAAACAAGAGAAGGAAATATTTTTTGGATGCCTGAGCAGTATCAAGGTCCCGTCTGGCTTCTCATCGAATATAAATGGAATAATAAATATGGTAGAGAAAAAGTTTCAAAACCTAAAGACTCATGACTACCACATGATTATGATGTAATTGATTCCGATTGCATTGAGGGGGTTGATGGCAACAAAGGCTGCCACTTTTCATTGGGACTCCAAGTGCAGAGTGTTGCAGTAAGTGTCTTTTCCCCACAAGGGTGACTTGAGAGTTTATATCAAACTCTCGGGGAATTTATTATGGAAGGATGTTCGTCTTCTCCTCTTCAAGAAACCTGTAAAGTAAAATAATTTGTCTTGTATCCCCAACTCCACCAAGTGGTTGTCAAGCACAAGGTTTTGTATTAGTAATATGAAATAAAATATAAAGTAAACTAAAGTAAATGAAAGAAGGTAATACAAAATAGATGATATGAACAATAGTAGAGTTGTTTTTGGGTTTTATAAGTGATTGCAAGTAGAGAAAGTATTTTTGTATTTTTGAAATAATTAATTGCTGAAAATAAAAAGGATAGTAGATGAAGTGGAAAGGTGTTTCTTATGATAAAAATTGGACCAGGGTTCATGGGTTCACTTGTCTACTCTCTTTTTAGGTTGTAGTGATCAAAACCAATTCATCAATGATAAAGATTCATGAAAATTCTATAAGTGCTTGATAAAAGGAATTAATATGGGCAACACATTCTAATATTGAGATGGAATACATCTCTCTCTTATACTCCTCAAGAAGGGAAATCTCCATGCAATCTTGATTTAACAATATATTATAGTATAGCTTTAAGCAATATTATATGATGTTTGAAATACAAAATATGCTAACTTAATCTAGTGAAGGTCATCACACTATCACATGATAACTATAGCACATGATTTCAGTTTACCCCTAATGAGGCAGCAAAAAAAAGGTAAAAAATAAAGTAGATCTTGAATAATATGTGCCACAATTCAATCTCTATCCCTATGCTACTCCATCTAACACACACTTCTCCCCATACAAGTTGGATCAAAACAAGCAATGAAGAACGGAGTGCATGATATGCATCTATTAAAACATCTTACACAATATAGATTCCAATCTCAAATATCAAATCATAGAACACAGATCCACCACATAGGAATTACAAATATGACCATAATCATGTTGGGCAGCTCATATGGTACTAGATCTATGAAGAACAAGAGAGAAATAGATCAAGCTACTACCACAAACCCATAGCCCGGAGGTGGAGTACTCCCTCTTCATCATGGTGATGAAGCTGGAGATGTTAAAGACGATGGAGATCTCCTCGGAGGTGGCTCCGGCAGAGTTTTCCCCTCCAATATTTGCTGGATCTGACTCTGTTTGGTGGTGTTTTAGTCTCTGGTGGCTCCCTCCCCGAGGACTCCCCGGGGAGGGGGTCCTTATATAGGGGTTTTTAGGTCAAGAGAACTTCGTGGGTGAAAGAATCAAGGCGATTGGACGGTCGAGGAGGGAAAGAGCATGGGTGGCGCGCCCACCAGGCCAGGGCACGCACATGGACTCTTTTGTCCCTCCTAGCCCTCCTGGTGAGATTCCAGTGCTCCAGATGCTTCTCGTGGATAAATATTGGCATTCCCAAATAGGTCCATTTAACTTTGGTTAGATCCTGAAACATCAAAAAGAGGGTTTTTCTACCCTGTAGGGTTTTAACCAAAATAAAGGGGATCATTGGTAAATCCCCAAAAATCAATATAAAACAGGGATATAACATTATATATGATACAAATATGTGGGAAAACTTGTTAACAAACTACAAAGTTCATGTTTGCATTTTATATGCATCAACATCCCCAAGCTTAACATATGCTCGTCCTCGAGCATGAGGGTGATAAAACTAAACATGGACTATGAAGTTTGTTACCTTTGCTTCCTCCATTATCATGTAGAGTTCATAGGATCAATTCCTTTCAATGAAACATAATATGTAAGTGTACTATCAAGTTGTATCTTTTACCCATCCATAAATATGCTAAATAATAAGTGATGGTGTGATGAAACAAATGATGAACAAAATAAACTTTCAAGCACACTTTGATGAACCTATAGAATAAGAGACTATTTTCATGATTGGCATTGGTGTTCATGCCTTTATTTTTTGGCCTACTTCTTAGTTTCATGCCCTTTACTTGAAGACTCACTTCTTAGTTTTATTTCTTCCCTTGAGATATTTTGATGGGTTCGTAGCATGTAAAACAAAAAAATTCTACCGCAAGAACGAACAAAACCCAGATCTAATCTAGATAAAAGCCAAGATCTAATCTATTAGACATGAGCAACAAGATAGATCGGTACTAACCCTCGTAGAACCGAAAGCGTTACGAGATTAGATCTCGGGGTTGATGTAGTCGATCACTTGCTGATCTCAAGATCGTGTGGACGATCCTTCCGGCGCCGTGTTCCGGCAGCGCTTCCGCAGACGGTCACACGTGCGGAGTCGAAGCAGACCTTCCTCTCCCTGTTCCAGCGAGCAGCGGAGGTAGTAGATCTTCTCCACGGAATCCCAGCAGCACGACGGTGTGGTGGTGGTGGAGGGGAGAGAATTCTGCAGGGCTTCGCCTAAGCCGGAGCAGAGCGAAGGAATAGGAGAGAGACGGCGGCTAGGGATTGTTATGAGAGAGGTCTAGGAGGGGGCGCCCCCCTCCCCTCTATTTAAAGGAGGGAGGCGCGCCATGGGAGGGGGAGTCCTAGTAGGACTCCCCTCCTAGGCCGGCGGGTTGGGAAGGGGGGAGGAGTCCTCCTCCCCCACGAATCCGTGTCTCGCCCCCACAAGGTTTCCTTTGACCCTTTCTTGGTTTTCAAGCAAACACCAAGAACTCTTCTAGAACCTTCCAGAACATTCCGAAACCTTCTAGAATCTCCATACAAACACTCTAGAACATTTCCTAACTTAGAAAATGATCCCCAATATATGAATCTTATTCTCCGGACCATTCTGGATCTCCTCGTGATGTCCCGGATCCAATCCGAGACTCCGAACAACATTCGGTCTCCAACGCACATTCCATATCTACTTAAAACAACTTCGAACCTTAAGTGTGTCACCCTACGGTTCGTGAATATGCAGACATGATGGAGACACTTCTCCGATCAATAACCATCAGCGGGATCTGGAGATCCATAACGGCTCCCACATACTCAACGATGACTTCGTGATCGATAGAACCAATAACATACGAAACCAATTCCCTTTGTCACGCGATATTCTACTTATCCGAGGTTTGATCGTCGATATCTCCATACCTAGTTCTACCTCGTTACTGATAAGTACTCTTTACTCGTTCCATGTTATGTCATCCCTTGTGACCTAGTCACATGCTTGCAAGCTAACTATATGACATTCCACCGAGAGGGCCCAGAGCATATCTATCCGTAATATGGATGGACAAATCCCAATCTTGGTCCATGCGCTTCAACACATACTTTCAGAACACCCAATGACACCTTTATAACCACCTAGTTACGAAGCGGTGTTTGATGTCATCAAAGTACCCATCCGGTGATGGTGATTAACATAACCTCATGGTCGAAGGATTAGGTTACTATGCATTTGAAAGCTTACAGCAATATGAACTTAATGACTTGATCTTATGCTACGCTTACTATGGGTGTGTGTCCATCACATCATTCTCCTAATGATATAACCTTGTTATTAATGACATCCAATGTCCATGATCAGGAAACCATGATCATCTATTAATCAACAAGCTAGTTCAACAAGAGGCTTACTAGGGACTCTTTTATGTTTACAAAACACACAAGTATTAATGTTTCCGGTTAATACAATTATAGCATGGGATGTAAACATTTATCATAAACATAAAGATATAATAATAACCACTTTATTATTGCCTCTTGGGCATATCTCCAACAGTCTCCCACTTGCACTAGAGTCAATAATCTAGTTAAAAACTTGTGCATTCAACACCTATGGCTTTCTGGTGTTATATAGACACTATTACTAGTGGTAAACATAATCTTCGGATCTGACACTTCTAGGTCCGTGTGTATTTGCGTGTCCTTGCGTCTCTACGCTTTACTCATTCTCTAATGAGATGGCATTGTATAAATTTGGTCATTTGGTGAGACCTTTAGTTCCTTAGGATTAAATCATGTTGATACAGTTGTCATACAATGTATCTTCATAGTATTATCCCGCTATGAACCACACCTAGTTTGATAACAAACTACTTGACGCAAATGCCCTCATTTGCTGCTATAATAGCAGTCATATACTTAGCCTTTTGTTGTAGTATCTGTCATAATGTTTTAACTTTGGTACTCAACCAAATCCGTTATGGAACTTCATTTCCATTACATTGTGCCACCCATAGTTTAAATTGAGATAAACTTAATTTGTGACAAAACTAGTATCAATGCAACAATTTACAATGAACTATTTGTCACCACTATATAAATAATATATTCTTAGTTCTTCCAAAGATCATAGGAATATCCCTACTATTGTCCAATGATCATCTTATGAGTCATTCTGGTATATGCTCATAACATTTAGAGCATAGGACATATCTGGATGTGTACATCTCAAAGAATGATTGATCAAAATATTCTTGTGATTTCACCAAGTGTCAAAACACTTGAATCTCGTGTCAACACACTTGAATCTTGATTCAGTCCTTTCCAAGGCCAAGAACCTTTCTTGTTGTTTCCATATTGAATTCATTCAACATCTTATCTATGTACATTTGGCAAAACCATATTAGCGCCTCAATCTATCCATATAGACATTGATGCCTAATTCTTGGGTTATGCCTAAGTCTTTCATCGAAATAAAATTCTTAACCTGTGTCAATAAAAGATACATCATTTCTAATCAACAATATGTCTTTCACATAATGTATTAAAATATGTCTTGGCGCTCCCACTTAATTTCTTGCAAAATGCAAACATCTTCATCGTCTCTGATGAAATTAAACTTTTTAACGGTTTCATCACGGTGAAGATTCCAACTCCGCGATGCTTACTTCAACCATTGAAGTTTTGCATACTCTTTTAGCATCCTTTGAATTAACAAAACCCTTTGGATCGTGTCATGGACACATCCTAGGTAACCATTCTATTAGAAGAACTTGTTTTGTTTGTTCAACTACCATATATCAAAATATATGTAGTGGTTGCTACATTAATCCGTCTAGACTAAATATCGCTATGAAAGATCAAATCTTATCATAGTCAATTCCTTGAACATTGTCGTAAACTCTTTCCGACATGTCGACTATTTCATAGATGTGAAACATCCATGTCTATTTCTTTATAGATCCATATACGACTGTAAGGTCTTACACCTTTCTAGAGGGTCTTTCAAATTCAAAGCTTGATTTCTCGTGTATGGAATTATCACGGATTTTATGGCTTCAAGCCATTTAACGAAGTCAGGGCCCATCATTGATTATTTGCATGTAGTCGGTTCATCATTGTCAAACAACAATGATTTAACTCTCAAATCTTGGTATTTTATTACTTACCCGACCTACTTGGTTCAATAGTAACTTAGATCTCCATGACCACAACCTTTGAGGCACGTGAGCCATGAGCATTGTTGCTGCCTCCAGGACACTTACCGATGCTGCGCAACTCAGCACATATTAGCCAAGGTTCAACAACCTTGTCAAAGTTCTATTGTCCTCCCACTTGACTTTTCACCAAAAATTCCTTCCCAAGAAACTCGACATTCTAAGCGACAAACAATTTTGTCTTCGGTGTTATGGAGGAATACCCAATGGTTATTCGAAATAACCTACAAAGACATGCTCATCCGACTTTGGTTGTAAACATTTTACTTATGCCTAGCATACCAAAAATTTAAGAAAGGACAACCTGGGTTTTATCCCAAACCATGAATTATATGGTGTCATTTCAACGGATCACGATGGAGCTCTTTTCAGTGTAAAAGCGGTAGTCACTAAAGCTTTAATCTTTAAAATATAATGGCAGTTTTATAAATGACACCTTTGATCTTACCATATCAAACAAGGTTTCATTACATATCTTGAACACTCCATACTCCTACGGTGTTTTGGGAAATGCAAATCCATGGAATGATTCCTCAAATCTTAGGTGTTTTGCTAAACTTGTAACTCAAACATCTTTCTTTATGATCCAATCATAAACTTTTTATTTTCTTGTTACAATAATTTTCAACTTCATCTTGAAAGTCTTTGAACATTTTCAAATGTTTCATACTTCTTCCTTATTGAGTAAGTATATACATATATTCACTCAAATCTTCGGAGAAAGCATATGAAGTTGAAATCCATCGCCCACGACTACACATAATGGACTATATACATCAATATGTACAAATTCCAATCAGTTAGTCGTCCGTTCCTCTTTTGGCCTACGAACGGAGTTTTAATTATCTCCAGGAAAGTATCACAAGCATCATTTGATCAAAATCAAAGACTCCAAAAATCTATCAACATGGAGTTTCTTCATGTATCCCTTTCAATATAATTTAAACGGCGATGCCACTTCGCAAGTGATCTTTCAATCATTTGTCTTGCGACATTTTAGCATTAGTTTTATGGTCGTTATTTCTCCAACCAGACTTGTATATCATCCATCTATTATGGAATACGGTAATTATTTGAACAACCTTTTGTCGTCATAATACCTGATCAAAATAACAATTATTGAATCAAATCTTGAAGGCAAGCTTTGATGTTAACGAGCAACACAACAACCCTTTGTTTGTTTTCGATGAACATCATCACATATTCTCTTGCTAGTTACTTAGGCCATTGCAGTTCATGAATTGTGTTGTCCTGTATGACACTTCATACCAACCAATTCGGTATCCAATACCGCAGAACTACATTGTTTAACAAGCAAGGAATACAGCCATAACATGTATCTTCTATATACCTAAGTTGGACATCTCCAATCTTTTATTTTCTGCCAAATATTTTATAGATTCTCTTTCAACAATTCCTTTTCTTTAAAAGAATCTACCAACATCAATAGTGGTGTCATTCACATGACACATAGTACAAAGTGTGTATAGTCAAATACTAATACCTTTGGACTTGCACTTTTAAGTGGATCACCTTCATCAAATGTTTGGCATTCTTTCAAATTCCATTCTTTAGTAATCTTTTAGTGTAGTAAACATTTTACTTACATCTTCTATTCATCCTTATCATGACAACTTTCATGATCAAGCTGCTATAGCTTATAAAGGTGACTTGCGAGTATAATGTTTCTTTTCCAAAACCTTTTGGAGGATTAGGACGACTGGCGTCTCCAACCTTCACAAATTCTCATCAAATATGAGGAAATATACTCTATCATGTTGTAACCAACATATTGTTTTAGATATCGCAATACCTTTCACATATGATGGTTTCTAAAACATTGCTTTCAGCTCTTAGATAAACTTGATATTAAAAACAATCTTTTGAGTATCAAGAATCATGGAGGCAAACATGATACATTAGATACTAACACTGGAATTGTTACTCTTGATTTAATACTGTTTATTAAACTTCACAGAGTAAACGGAGTTTGCTGAAAGTTTGTAACAGGACTTTTAAACTTTAGATTGACACTCAAAACAATACGATACCAGTTCATAAAGCAAATATCCAGAATTTCTATAGTTCCACTATCTCAACTATAACTAAGCGTAAGGTGGTGAACGGATGCCAATGACTACAACAAACTATGCAAATTCACTTTGATTTTGTTTATGATAAATTGTGTTCAACTTAATCATATTACTATATGAACTCCCACTCAAAACAACATCCCTCGATTTGTTTTAGTGATTACACGAACCAAATCCACTACACCAAGTCCGATCATCACGTGAGATGATGTAGTTTCAATGGCGAACAATCATCATGTTCATTATATCATATATATGACTCATGCTCTACCTTTCGGTATTCCGTGTTCCGAGACCATGTCTGTACATGCTAGGCTCGTCAAGGTTAACCTTAGTTCCGGCATGTGCAAATCTGGCTTGCACCCGTTGTATGCACACGTAGAATCTATCACATCCGATCATCACGAGATGCTTCGAAACGACGAGTCTTAGCAACGGTGTCAACTAAGGACGAACACTTTATTACTTGATATTTAGTGAGAGGGATCATCTTATAATGCTACCGTCGCGATCTAAGCAATACAAGATGCATAAAGGATTAACATCACAGGCAATTCATAATTAGTGTGATATGATATGTCCCTTTCTTCTTATGCCTTTGATCTCCATCTCCAAAGCACGGACATGATCTCCATCATCACCAGCATTGCATCAAGGTCAGTGGCGCCGCTTCATGGTTGTCCATCACCAACATCAACTATTACAACTACTTGGAATAAAGCTATTACAAGATGAATAGATACGCAGGTCTTAACAGAATTAAAGACAACCATTAGGCTCCTACCGGTTGCCATATTACAACAAGGATCGTTGCATACATCAAATATAATCACAATCACATGATGGCCATATCACATCCCAAAAACCCTGCAAAAACAAGTTAGACGCCTCTAATATTCTTTGCATGTTTTACGTGGTTTGGGGCTTTCGAATAAGAACGGATCTTACCTACGAAACTGAACCACAACGTTGATACAAGTGCTATCAAGTGCAAAGTGTAGATTGGATCTATACTATGATGGGAGAGACAGACACCCGCAAAGCCACTTGTGCAAAGCAAGTTACACGTCAAACATGGAGCAAGTCTCATGTACGAAGACATGTAATGTTAGCCCGAGCCGCTTCATCCCACCATACCCCAAGATGCAAAGTACACACATAGCAAAAGACGGCACGAGCACCAACGCCCACAACATCATTGTGTTCTACTCGTGCAACAGATCTACGCATAGATATGGCTCTGGTACCACTGATGGGTTCGTAGCATGTAAAAAAAATTCTACCACAAGAACGAACAAAACCCAGATCTAATCTAGATAAAAGCCAAGATCTAATCTATTAGACATGAGCAACAAGATAGATCTGTACTAACCCTCGTAGAACCGAAAGCGTTACGAGATTAGATCTCGGGGTTGATGTAGTCGATCACTTGCCGATCTCAAGATCGTGTGGACGATCCTTCAAGGCGAGAAGCGCTTCCGCAGACGGTCACACGTGCGGAGTCAAAGAAGACCTTCCTCTCCCCGTTCCAGCGAGCAGCGGAGGTAGTAGATCTTCTCCACGGAATCCCAGCAACACGACGGTGTGGTGGTGGTGGTAGAGGAGAGAATTCTACAGGGCTTGGCCTAAGCCGGAGCAGAGCGAAGGAATAGGAGAGAGAGATGGCGGCTAGGGATTGTTATGAGAGAGGTCTAGGAGGGGGCGCCCCCTCCCCTCTATTTAAAGGAGGGAGGCGCGCCATGGGAGGGGGAGTCCTAGTAGGACTCCCCTCCTAGGCCGGCGGGTTGGGAAGGGGGGAGGAGTCCTCCTCCCCCACGAATCCGTGTCTCGCCCCCACAAGGTTTCCTTTGACCCTTTCTTGGTTTTCAAGCAAACACCAAGAACTCTTCTAGAACCTTCCAGAACATTCTGAAACCTTCTAGAATCTCCATACAAACACTCCGGAACATTTCCTAACTTAGAAAATGATCCCCAATATATGAATATTATTCTCCGGACCATTCTGGATCTCCTCGTGATGTCCCGGATCCAATCCGAGACTCCGAACAACATTCGGTCTCCAACGCACATTCCATATCTACTTAAAACAACTTCGAACCTTAAGTGTGTCACCCTACAGTTCGTGAATATGCAGACATGATAGAGACACTTCTCCGATCAATAACCATCAGCGGGATCTGGAGATCCATAACGGCTCCCACATACTCAACGATGACTTCGTGATCGATAGAACCAATAACATACGAAACCAATTCCCTTTGTCACGCGATATTCTACTTAGCCGAGGTTTGATCGTCGGTATCTCCATACCTAGTTCTACCTCGTTACTGATAAGTACTCTTTACTCGTTCCATGTTATGTCATCCCTTGTGACCTAGTCACATGCTTGCAAGCTAACTAGATGACATTCCACTGAGAGGGCCCAGAGCATATCTATCCGTCATATGGATGGACAAATCCTAATCTTGGTCCATGCGCTTCAACACATACTTTCAGAACACCCAATGACACCTTTATAACCACCCAGTTACGAAGCGGTGTTTGATGTCATCAAAGTACCCATCCGGTGATGGTGATTAACATAACCTCATGGTCGAAGGATTAGGTTACTATGCATTTGAAAGCTTACAACAATACGAACTTAATGACTTGATCTTATGCTACGCTTACTATGGATGTGTGTCCATCACATCATTCTCCTAATGATATAACCTTGTTATTAATGACATCCAATGTCCATGATCAGGAAACCATGATCATCTATTAATCAACAAGCTAGTTCAACAAGAGGCTTACTAGGGACTCTTTTATGTTTACAAAACACACAAGTATTAATGTTTCCGGTTAATACAATTATAGCATGGGATGTAAACATTTATCATAAACATAAAGATATAATAATAACCACTTTATTATTGCCTCTTGGGCATATCTCCAACATATTTTGCATCCCATACCGAAAGTAAGCATTGAATACATATGTTAATCCTCCATAGAGAATAAAGAAAATAGAATTTTGAGCTATGTAATACATGTCAACACTACTAATAAGGATGGGGTTCCCAGCAACTTTTTATTTTCACTTTGTTTTAAAGCATTGTATGGTTTATGTGCTAAACATCTTACAAGTTGATTGTTTCATTCACCTAGTCTTGTGAAACCGCATCACTGAAGTACCTCTTGCCCCTTATGTAGCTATATGCCCCCTTTTGGAATTTGTTTATTTGCTTATTTATCATAAAAGATAATATAGTTCCTTGATTGTGTTCAGGGTGGGAGGGGGAAGTATCTCTACTTCAGAAGACAAGGAAACTAGACATATGAATCATATCAACAAGGATCATCATGCTGTAAGTTTCCACCATGTCAAGCATGGCTTTGGCTAGCGGTTTAGGAGCATTTTCTACCAACATGCCTACTCCAGTGTGCACACTTCATTTCAGATCGATGCAATCCATAGGTAGAATTTTAAACATGATTGATTATCAACATTCAACATTGAAAGCATGTGCCATGCCAGAATGGTTTAGCCAACAACAATTAATAAGATGTAAAGCACAAAAAATTCGATAGCGGTATCACCCCAAACCTTACTTTCTTATAAGCGTTAAAATACATGAAAAAAGGTGTTTTTAAGAATGTTTGTATGATTAACATACATACTATACTTGGAAGTAGTTTTTTCCACAAATAGGTAGATATTCCTAATCTATTTTTAAGGGGTGTGGAACACGTCTTAGCTTGTGTAGAAAAAGGCTTAGCAAAAAGAGATCCAAAGAGTGTGCCATCTAGTTCATAACGTCAACATTTATTTTCTTACCTTGCTTATTAATGTTGAACATAAATATGCACAAGAAAATTATACAAATTAATGGGCATAAAACATATCATGTTTCATATAAAGTACTTGAGCTTAAGAACTAGGCACAACATGAATTTCAACTTTTGTTTTTATCTCCCCTTTTCTTTTGTTCCATGGCATTCTATTTCAGTTTTAATCTCATCAAGGTAGAGTTTCTTTTCAGTATCTCATCATAAGCATTTATAATAATGGTAGTGGTGGTATTTCTAGTGCAAAACAAAAAGTAAAATGACAAAACAGACGCTCCAAGTTTCTACGATAGTTCTATGTTGCTCAAAAAACAAAGTTTAGAGGTGTGCAAACTGAGAGTTCAGTTGTTCCAGTGTGGTGACTTGGGCATCCCCAAGCTTATTTCTTTCACCATCCTTGGATTTCTCTTGGTGTGGTGTTCCTCAATTCCCTGTCAAAAAACTTCAATACAAAACTTTTTCTCCCATCTCTTTTCTGAGAGGTGACATAGTGGCATAAGAATATAAAACTTGTTGCATATATCTCAAAGAAAAGATTCTTTATATATGCTATACATCAAGCATATAATGTTCCTACATATCCCTAGCATATAATATGACTAATAAAAATCATCTTAGGACACATGGGAATGGTTAAAACAAAAAAATGGTAGAATCTGTCCAGATTTTCAGCAACATCAAAACGATTTTTTTTCCGTCCACTTAGACATGTCAGGAATTTTGGCTAATTTTTTTGCATATATAGGATGAAAAATTTTAAATTCTGTATGAATCTGAGCGCAATCGAAGTTACATAGAAAATCAGAAATTTCACGCACTAAAAACTGTTCTGCGGGAATTTTCTACTCCATATGTTTAGCAAGTTTTAAAACATCCAAAATGGGTTCCGCTTGGTACTTTATTAAAAACTTCAGAATGAAAACCAAAACAAAACTCTCTTGCTACAGCAAGAGTACAAAACGAAATCCAAAAAAAATAACCGGGTTGCCTCCCGCAAAGCGCTTTCTTTATAGCCATATAGCTAGGCTTTACTTACTTGGTTTAGGTGATGTGGAACTCATGGGATAGCTTGTGCTTCTTAACTACCTCCTTCTTCCTTGGAAAGTGTTCCATGCACTTCTTGTGAGGAAATTGAAAATTCACATTTCCTTGTTTTGCATCAATGACTGCACATGTGGTTCTCAAAAAAGGTCTACCAAGTATTATAGGACTTGAGGTATTCCTCTCCATACCCATAACAATAAAATCAGCAGGTACAAATGTCATATGTAATTCAACAATAATATCTTGAAATTTTCCTAGAGAACCACAAGTAAAAGATCTATTGAGCATTTTTCCATAGGTTTCAACTCAAGTAAGTCATATAGATCTTTAGATAAAACCGAGACACTAGATCCTAAATCTAGAATAGCAGGATGTGTCTCTTTTCCAATAGTGATTAATACTTTGGAGATCCATACATCCCCAAGCTTACGTGGTACCATAGCTTCCCTATTTTATCTTTCAATCTTTTCTTTTATAGTTTGCTAGGTAGGAACCAAATCCTGCTCGATGACCATTAAAGTATGGACCATTAGAATTTTGGGCAACAAGTTAATGAGGTCATGCAATCTAAATTTATCAAGATCAAGTAGAGGTTCTTTTGTTTCACATAGCATATTGACTTCTTCTACTTGTTTATCATTTGCTAGTTCTTTATCATTTTCAATCGCAGTAGTTTCTTTATCATATTTTAATGGCTCTTCTTCCACTTGGATCGTGAGTTGTGATACTAGTGGTCCAAGAAAATCAGTATAATTCATTATAAGTTTCCCAAGATGGTGTACTAGTTGTGACAGTAATAGAGTTCATACCTATGGCTGGTGATCCTTGTGGTTTTCCTGCATACAAGCTTAATAAGGTTGTTTGATTATCAGCGAGTTTTGATAGAGCTTTGTCTAAACCAGTCACTTTGTTTTGTAGGCCTTTAGTAGAACTTATGGATGAAAGTTACTTATGAAGTTATTATATCATGGTGGCATGGTGAGCTACTTGTTCCCTAAGATTTTTATTAGGCTCTTGTTGTTTATTCAAATTTTCATTAGCTTGTGGAATGGTAGCTACTTTCCATTTACTTTCATTAGCATTATGATATGGAACAACGGGACGGCTACCATAGTTGTTTGGATCATAGGGTGGTCTACCATATGAGTTATTTTAGTTATTCCCATATCCACTACTACCAAAGTTTCTTATGTAGTTGACATCACCACCGCCGCTACCGACGTCGACCCCAGTAGTTAGGTGCATCCGTCGATCTCTCGCCCAATGGTTAGTAGTTGTATTAGATAGACAATTAGCTAGGTAATTAGTCTAGATATAGTATTAGTAGTAGTAGTAGTATATTGGTACTGGTATAGTAGTAGTAATATTAGTAATAGTAGTATAGGCATATTAGTAGTACTAGTAGTAACATTAGTAGTAGTAGTATAGGCATATTAGTAGTAGTAGTCATATTAGTAGTGGTACGTAGTGGCTAGACATATTTATTGATTTAACAAAAGAAATAATTATAAAAAAGTGTATGTATATATTTTTTGTATGAACAAAATAAATAATTATTATAAAAGTGTATGTATTATAGTGTGTGTATACATAAAAAGTGTAAGTATATATAACAAAATGTATATATACATAAGAAAGTATAGGTGAGTTATTTTCTTTGTTTATTTAGTTATTTTATTTTATATGTTTAATTAGTTGTTTTCTTAATTAGTTGTTTAGTTATTTTCTTAGTTGTTTAGTTATTTTAGTTATTTAGTTACTTAGTTATCTTAGTTACTTAGTTATTTTAGTTAGTTAGTTGCTTAGTTGTTTAGTTAGTTATTTTACTTAGTTATTTTAATTACTTTATGGATTATTTAGTACAAATTTGATTTTATTTCGATAGGAATTTTTTATCGGCGGTGATGCCCATCTCGCATCCTTGTCCTCGACTCGGCGGCAACGACAGAGGAATGGGCTTCGCTGGGCTGGCACTACGAGGTGCTACCTTTCGGGACGCGTAACTTGGTGAGGAATCCGAGTCCCGTCGTCGAACCAGAGTTTTATTGGTGGCGGTCGCATGGTCCACTAGCGGTGGAGAGGGAGCCGACCTCCGAGGAGGTGGTACAGAATCGTGTCAGGGAGGAGGACGAGCAAGTCCGTCTCTACATGGCTGCATTGGACGCCAAGGTCTCTAATACCTGACAGTTTATCTAGGGATCTCACCCGAGCTATGCTCCTGTGATGGTTCTTTCTCTTTTGGTGTTCACGGTCCGCGGCTTAGGACCCGGGAATTGACGTCCAGTTAGATTGAGATAGATATGTATTAGTGATGTCTTATTTGAGATGTATTAATTTACTTATTGTTTGTTTAGGGATCTGATATTATTGTTGAAATAATCGGATTATTCGAGATGTAATAACTTTACTTATTGTTTCATTAGTACTATTTTATCTTCTGTATTAGTAAATCTATGGACCTCAACGGCAGAGAAGGTGAGGAGGATACGTAATATGGAAACCCTTTGGTGGAGCAGAAGACGGTGGAGCATATCAGGGTGGAGCAGAAGACGATGGAGCCGAAGATGGCTCACAGTTTTCTGAATAAGTTCGGTAAAAGAATGGAGATAGAACAAAGAAATGAAGCGCCAACGAGTTTTGATTGCGATGACGCATCGCAAGAGATCGAATATTAATTATATATGTATCAATATGTACTGTGTATGTAGGAGCGTATAATATGTGTACGGAAACATGTTTGAAATTATAAAGAAACACAAATTGAAAAAGAAACAAAATAAAAAAAGCAAAATGAAAAGGAAAACACAAAATCGTGTCACGGCAGAGAAAACACACGATTCTCTGCCGCGATAGGAACACTTTAGTCCCGGGTCGTGTTACGGCCCGGGACTAAAGGTCCTCTAGCCCCGTCGCATTGCCGTTGCCACGTGGTGGCCTCTAGTCCCGGTATGTAGCAAACCGGGACTAGAGATAGGGCCTCTTGTCCCGATTTGGCAGTTCCGGGTGCGAAACCGGGACTAGTGCCAGTTAAAGACCGAGACTAGAGCCCCATTTTCCACTAGTGATACATACCGCCAACATCCACACAGAAACAAGCACATGTATCCATCCAACTATATATATACTCACGTAGTAGACAAGTTACACCGAGACGAGGCCGCGAGAGAGCGTGTGGTGTGGTTAGCCAAACATGATGAGGCCGCGAGAGAGCGTGTGGTGTGGTTAGCCAAACATGATGAAGACAAGAGATGTGGAGGAGGTGAGAAAATGTGTGTGCTTTAGTGGATCTACACGATGGAGAGGAGTCCTTTTATAGATCCGTCCAAACCAAAGGGATTTGGCAACCTAAAATGGAGAAATTATTGAAGAAAATGGGGTGGAGAGGAGGAGGAATCCGAGCTAGATCTATGGTAGAAATAGTGGTGCTTGTGGTGGTAGGTAGGGGGAGGTGCCACCTTTTTAAGGTGGCTGTCAAGAGATACCCGTGGCGCACCCCAGTTAGGTGTGCCAGAGATAGTCCTTTTCAGTGGCGCACCGCAGTAACATGCGCCACGGATAATGTACCACCTATTTTGTGCGTCACGGATATACCACCCATGGATGGGGCAACCACCGGCGTTGGGGCCCACATATGCGTGGTGCACCGATTTTCCCATGCGCCACAGGTAAGGCCATGTCAGTGGCGCATCTTTTTCGCGTGCGCCACGGATAACAATATGTGGGGCACCCTATGGACGTGCGCCACGGGTATGATCTCTATGGATAAGTCTTTTTCCTACTAGTAAAACCTTAACGAACGCATGAGGAGGCTAGTGGTGCCAATTTTGCCGCACAATTGGTATTGCCGGTTCTTTGACAAGGAACGCGGCCGGCATCGAATTGTCGGTTTCTTCAAAACATGATTATTGGCCACCGATGACAAAAGCACAGCTCGTCGCGGCAAGTATAACCATACAATAAAATATATCACATGACAGCCATTCGAACCATACAATAGCTCATCCATCAAACAAACAAGCGGACGCAGCGTTTAGTGGTTTGTTCTGAGTAGTATTGTACTAGCATATCTAAACTTTATCTCTTGAAAACGCAACATAATTTGGATAGCTGGTCGTCTCATGCCTTATCAATAATGAGCTAACCGTATTATATAGCAATCAAGTATTCAAATGAGGTTGGTGTCTGATATGGTTTATAAGAGGAGTGGTAAGGCGAAGCTGTGTGCTTGGTTGTTCCATCAGCTCATCTCCACCATTCTTGATCTGTTTGTACTTAGCTAGTCCATGTACTCCGCCGGCGCTCTTTGGTAGATCGAGGAGCATCGATCTATGGAACCATCGTGGGTGGTACCCACGGTTTGGTCCATGGAGGAAGAAGGAGATGCACCTAGTGACCATGGTAGTTTCCAAACATCCTTCCCTAGCCAAAGCCAGGTTGTCGAGTATGCCGCCGCCCCTGCAGCCACACACGAAAATTGTACTAATCCGAAGCAGGTGTTCGAGAAATCGGCGCAAGTGTTCTGCGACGACTATTTGCGCGGTATGCATTGGAAGATGCACAAGTTCCCTCCAAGCCTGATTGATGTCGGCCCACAGTTCACCGCCCCGGTGACTGTGGCCATCGGCCCTTACCACCACCGCCGCCGTGACAGCGTGCTCGAGGCGGAGAAGGTGAAGCATGTGGCTGCCAACCAATGTATCGAGGACTCGGGTCGCACGGTCCAGGAGGTGTACAACGCTGTCTTCTCGGTGCTACACGTCGCCCGCAGCCTCTACCACCCGGACGCGGTGGCGGATATGGGTGACGACATCTTTTTGCCGATGATGTTCTTTGATGCTTGCTTCCTGGTGCAGTACATGCGTAGCTATGGCGAGCCCGAGGACATCAACGACATGGATGACGCGCTGCACGGCTATTTCATGGCCAACTACGAGCGCATCTGCACCGACATCATGATGCTCGAGAACCAGATCCCATGGGTGGTGGTTAAAATGATCCTGAGCTTCATGCCAGCGCCCTCGCCCTGGGAGAAGTTCGTTGCTTCCATGAGAATCAACCTGAAAAACCGAACAGGTCCTGTCCACCCAGACTTGGTCGTAGATCCTGACTATGAACCACCGCACCTTCTCGGCCTCGTCCGGTTCTACATCGTGGGGAACAACAACGCCGACAAAGACCTCCAGGTGAACCGAGGCAAGCCCTTGTCATTATCTATCAGCGTCGCGGAGCTTGCCGACGTCGGCATCACGCTCGTGCCCAAGGTTGAAGCAGGGATATTGGACATGCGGATCAAAGATAAAGGGCGCTTCTGCGCCGATCTCGTCCTGCCGCCATTGTACCTCACCGAGGCGAATGCGACCTGGCTCGTCAACATGGCGGCCTTCGAGCTATGCAAGACCCAAGATTTCGAAGGTGCTGGTATCGACGATGAAGATTCCGCGGTCTGCTCCTACCTCCACCTCTTCGCCATGCTGCTGGACAAGAAGCAGGACGTGCATGAGCTACGCGAGAAGCACGTCATTGAAGGAGGAGGACTCACCAGCGCAGAGGCGCTCCAGTTCTTTACTTGCATTGGCAAGAACATGCGCCTCGGACAGTGCTACCTCGACATAATTATAAAGATCCAGGACTTCAAGGGGAGGAGGTCACCTTTGCTCAAGCTTTTCCTCTTGCTTAAGAAGTACAAGAACAGAATCATGTTCTTCATCTCGGTCATTGCGTTACTTATCGGCATCCTGTCGTCGCTCCAAGCTCTCAAGTCAGGCTAAGACGTACCGGCGGACATGATCATTTTACTAGCAAGCAACTTCTACTTGTACGCCCTACTTTTACCATTGTAAAATTCCTTGTATCTCAAACTTATTTCAAGCGAAATTCTTTGTACCTGCATGATGCAAT
Source organism: Avena insularis (assembly GCA_023614405.1). Classification (NCBI taxonomy): domain Eukaryota; kingdom Viridiplantae; phylum Streptophyta; class Magnoliopsida; order Poales; family Poaceae; genus Avena; species Avena insularis. The sequence goes on from CM042690.1 coordinate 73,704,103, forward strand.
TAGCATCAATTATTTGCAAGCAAGTAGTGGATGTATATGATAGCCGCGAGGCACACAACCACCACTTGGTACATAGCAGTACTAGTATAATTGACGCGTAAATATATAGTACGCTGTAGGATATAATATGGTTGGTGTTGTATTAACTCTTGTCCTGAGTGAGAGGCAGCTAGCACTACAGGAATGGATAGCTTCGCCGACGGCCAAACGTCGGGGCCGTCGGCGTATACATGCAATCGCCGTCGGCCGTCGGCGTATCCCGTTCCAGCCTGGCCCACGCACGCCGGCCCATGACGGCGTCACCTGTACGCCGACGGCCACCCTCGGCGTAGCTTCTTTTTATTTTATTTTTTATTCCTACTTATTAACTTGCATTTTATTTGTACTTATTTCATTTAGGTGAAACTTGTTGTGCTGGAGCCTTTTAAGTAAAGATCAGATGTTTCCTTTTGCTGAAATTTGCCCCTAATCGTTTATTTGCTCAGTGAGGATATGCAACAGTGCTATTCATTGTTAAGTCTGAGAGCAATTATACTAACAATAACCTTTTCTTTAGTTTTGTTTTCTTTGTTTGCCTGCAGGTACAAACTGTTATAAAGAAGACTAAGAAGATGAAGATTTAGGACTTAGTTAAGAAGTAGTATAAGTTTTTCCTTTTTATTATTTTGTACCTTCGTTTATTCTTATGTAAAGAATAATGTAATATTTATATGATTTAATAAAGTATTTCCTTTCTTTACTTGTATTTATTCATTTGTATAGTAATTCCTTACTTCTTGGCATTGTTCATAGCTTTTAATTATGGAATGAGAAAAGAATAAGAACTTCAAATTATTTACATTCATTGATATTATTTTAATGTCTTTAATTTTCTTTAAATTATACACTTATCGTATAATATAATAATACTTCACATTAAAATACTTAAATGTCTTTTTGGAAAAAAATAAACTTCTAAATGCTTTTGGTTTGAATTATTTCAAAAGTAGATTCAAATTTTAAATGTCAGTTTATATTATCACCCCAAAATAATTTAGACTTCCTAGAGATCATCTCAAAATTTATAACAATCACCAAGATGAGCTAAACCCTAACTCAACATAGTGAAAGAAACTCTGATCTCTCCAGGGTTTTAGTTTGCAAAACATTTACCCCAATTTTACAAATGAATGCATGCAAATGCACATATTCCTATATCTACCCTTTGTTAGTTTCTAAATGCTGGGATGTTACAACAACTTAGCCGTATGATCATTGGAACTTTTCGAGGGATAATACATGTCCTCGCAACTAAGACAAGTCTAGTTGTGGGGATCGACTCGCATCTCCATCAATCTCATCATTGCCAACTTTTCTCTAGTTCAATCGGTTGCCTCTCACATTACATATGATCTTGATTATGTGCTAGAAAATGCAATACTTCGACTTTTCTTGGCAATAGTTAAATTTTCCTTGTCCTTTTATGTATCTAGGGGGAGGAGTCTACAACAGTTGTCAATAATGAGTTTCTTCATGGGAAGACGAGGTCTATATGAAACAATCACTAGTTTATGAAGATAAACACATGCCAAGCTATGTTTGTTAACTTGGCAAGGCACTGTATTGACTAAAAGAAGCACCTCGAGAATGGTGTGCATGGTTTAGTGCTAAATTGGTTGATCTTGACTTCATTGCTTCAAAGTTAGACACTTCCTTGTTCATCTATCATAATTCAAATATTACCAACAAGGAATGCAACATATATGATCTTTTTGGGAAATTAAGTTCAGAAAGTTATTGATGGTTTAGGGCTTAAGTATGTTAGTACTTCCATGCTCCACTTCTGTACATTGGACTACTTATAAACGTTCTGGGATATATCAAGCATACAATTGGTATTGAACTGAAACTTATGAGATCCAACTTTATATTAGTCGGTGCCTTTCAGATGTAGATTGGGTGGGTTGTGTAGATAATCTTCGATCAAATGGAAGTTTTTTTTTTGGAAAAACCTTATTTTTTGGAGTGCTAAAAAGCAAGCCAAGATTCCAGATCAATCATTAAAGTATAGTACAAATATGTGGAAAATGCCACAACTGAGGCAATTTGGGTACAGTCATTACTTCATGAGATTAGATTTAAGTTGACTCAACCACCATGTCTATGCTGTGACAATTTGGGAGTAACATGTTAGCGTATCATGTTTTTGTGTAAGTGCTAAGCACACTGACACAGATTTCCACTCTGTCATAGAGAAAGTTTCTATCAAGCAATTTGAAATTCACTTTGTTCCGTCGAAGGATCAAGTTGACGCTGGTTTAACAAAGCCACTCATTGTTAGTAAGTTCTAGGATTTCAGACATAATCTCAACTTGACCAAGATGTGATTAAGGAAGGGTGTTAGCGATAATGTATTTCTTATAAGTGTATGTATTGTATGTCTCCTGGTATCTCTCTCAATCAGACATCTAGTCCAACACCCGATGTAAACCGGATGTTTTGCTACGTGCCTCAATATATACGTGATAAGAGGGACTCTAATCTCATTTGAGTAGCCTGAAACGTCAAAAATTTATATGGTATTAGAGCCAAAAAAGTATCAAATTCAAGACCCTTCTCACGTAGTATTAAAAAGAAGATTTTTTGGCCTACATCCAATGCATGGTAAGAACCAAAATAGCCAAGATATGATTGGCTGTGGTGAGAATATAATATATTGCCTAGTCCTTCGCATCAGGTTCAACTTTTGAGATAGTGTGAAAGTGCATCCATTAAATAACACTACCGTATTATATTAAAATAATATTTTCATATATAAAGATAAAGTGCACTGCCTGCTTCCCATAGAAACGAAGGTCAATATTTAGAGAGAAAACATAACAAAAGGTGCAACTTAGAACTAGTGGAATACATTGACATGTCAAGTAACAAGTACGAGACAATGTAACTAAAATTATAAAATTAGTGGATTATAATTAGAACCTAGTGCGATGTAATTCACTGGATTTCAAAAAAAAAAGAGAACTTCCCTATAATTTTATCATAAAATCTTTCTATATAAGTAGTTGTATACTAAGAAGTTTTTCAATGGTGTATTTTTCATTGCTGGTAAAACAACATCGATGTATTTCTCAATAAAGAATATATATTAAGATCACGAAGATATCAATTACATGGAACCTCTGAACCAACAGGAGATCTGAAGACATCTAGGATGCACACAGCTGAAAAAAATAAAGAAAAAAGACCCTACCACGGTGATCAATCACTAGCAACAACAAAACTCTAACCACCACCAAGAAAACATCCAGACCACAAAACAAGTTCACCAAAAGTAATGCCTCCAAGAAGTAGACAATGCACAAGTGTTATCATTGGTGTATGCACTTCTACATATATGTTGGTTCTCAATATGTCACCTATAATTTTGCACTACGGGAATAACTAGATAGGCCGATGGGATAATTTTATCGCCGGCGTAAATGGGACCGTCGGCGTAGCCTATTAGGCTAACGGTAGGGCAACGACGTCAAGTCTACGCCGACGGTAAGGTTTCACACCTATGCCGACGGCAAAGCCGTCGGCGTAGCTATTTTTCTTTTTTGTCACATTAATCTTAGAAAAACTATAACTAAATCATTTAAATTCAGAAAAATACATATAATATATCAAAATTTGCAGAAAAATAAGATCTATCAATATAAATTCAAATATTGCATTTTTTCAAAAAAATATATAAAAACTACAAATACTTTCGTATAACATATTTTCATTTTTTTGAGTGCAAAAAAGGGGTATTTTGTGAAGCAACCACCAAATGAAAGTTTCAAAATGATAATACCACATTTTTCAAAAATACTAGACCATATTGAATGGACAATTTCACAACCTGGGTATCTCAAACCTTTCCGTCCACCCCTCGTAAAAAAGACAAATTCCTGCCGAATTGGTAGGAAATGAGTTAGATTTGAACTACAGGTACATGATCTGATGCTCATGATTTTTTGCAAAAGTCATTTTTAGATTCACAATATGCTATTTCATCAGAGATCTAATGCAAGTTTAGTGAGGCTCAGTCCCGAGCTAAGAATCTTCATGCCCTCGATTTAGAAAGTTTGACAATAGTTTGAAATGGACATAAAAAATTCAAAAATGATCGAAACAATGCAAAACCTTCACGTGGTGTCATATTATGTGACATAGTTGCATCAAAAAAATACCAAACTTGGTATATTCATTGTGTCTCAAAAAACCTTCACAAAATGACCTATCTCAATCGAGCTTTTCTGGATTTCAGGTCAAATGACCAATGTTATTGCTAGAATCACGGTATAGTTTGCGATAATATGCCCATATTGTGCACGCATGTGTATCATGGGATGGCAAACAATGTTGCAGGAGGAAGTTTGCTTTTCGTCACACCGAAAAGCCATTTCTTATTTTCCGAGTGCAAAAAAGGGGGTATTTTGTGAAGCAACCACCAAATGAAAGTTTCAAAATGATAATACCACATTTAAAAAAATACTAGACCATATTGAATGGACAATTTCACAACCTGGGTATCTCAAACCTTTCCGTCCACCCCTTGTGAAAAAGACAAATTCCTGCCGAATCGGAAGGAAATGAGTAAGATTTGAACTACAAGTACATGATATGATGCTCATGATTTTTTGCAAAAATCATTATTAGGTTCACAATATGCTATTTCATCAGAGATCTAATGCAAGTTTAGTGAGGCTCAGTCCCGAGCTAAGAATCTTCATGCCCCTCGATTTAGAAAGTTTGACGATAGTTTGAAATGGACATAAAAAATTCAAAAACGATCGAAACAATACAAAACCTTCACATGGTGTTATATTATGTGACATAGTTGCATGAAAAAATACTAAACTTGGTATATTCATTGTGTCTCAAAAAAACCTTCACAAAATAACCTATCTCAATCGAGATTTTCATTGCAGGCCCATATACCGACGGGACTAATAGGGGCTTGAGGCTCGGACGGGACTAATCGGGGCTTGAGCCTCCGACGAGACTAGCTACACGCGCAGTTGCATGTGATGTGCTTCTGCTGCATGCGCCGCCGAGCGTGCTAGCTCGATGCATGCGCTGCTTTGACAGCCACTAGCTAGCTGCATGTCGGAGGATCAGACTTCGAAAGACTTGTCAGGGTCTCAACCTCCAACATGTTCTTGTCTGCCGGCAGGCCAACCAGCGGGGCCCCCGAGTTACACTGGTCGGAGCACCACCCCTGACAAGGAGCGGTCGGGGTTTCAACACCCGATTAGTGCTCGTCGGAGCACCGGCCTCCGAGGTTCTCTTACATTTCAAAATAATTAATTTTATGTATTATTTATGAAATGGATTAAAAATATATTATTTAAAAAAATAGCGAGAGGCGTGAGTCCGTGCCCATCCATCGTTGTATAAGGAAAGGGCAAAGGCAATTCTTTTAAAAAAAAAGGGGAAGACTATTGCTACCAAAACAATCAATAGGTTCCATCTTAAACTAGCAAGCGAGCGAGCTCGGTGACCAGATAGATCCACCCATAATCAATATGCTACCTTAGTATGTGCATTAGCTTAGCTAGCTAGCTTAGTATACCACCTAAGAGCAGAACAATACAACAGAAAAAAAAAGGTTGATGCTACCAAAAGAATTGACCGTCGATCCACTAGATTAGCACCACCTCATAGTCTGTCCGCAAGCTGAGTAGATAAAACTCAAAAAATGATTGGTACGCAAAATACAACCTAGAAAAAAATGCCGGGTCATTATATCCTTAAAATTTATTAGGATACATCATTGGAATTCGCAATCTTGTAGAAAAAATGACAGTTTGTGTGTGATAGTGCTGTCCCCTTACATGACCAGACAAATACAACCTAGAGGGATTGCATAATGACTTGATTGAATAGTATAGTTAAAAATAGTCAAAGATAATATTGCATCCACTCTAAAGTAAAAGATCCGCTATTGTCATTGGTATGCAAAAATATTTGTTGCATCCTTAAAAATAAAGGCATGTCTATTAATTTGAGATAAAAAATTATTTCCTTATTTATGTAAGAACATAACTATTGATCCAGTTGTATACTTTGGACTTGCTATTTTTAAGACGTCATGTATTCAAATGAACATGTGAATGTCGTGTATTTTTATGGCAAACGAAGGGGCGAGAGGTAAAAATATCCGATAAAAATAGAATCTTCGTGTTTAGTCTACCTATATATTAATAATGAGGATAAACTATTTTTATGAATATATTTTTTGTTTACTCCAAATAGTCTAAATATTGTGGAATCATTACTCAAGTAAACCCTAACTATTTAAGAATGTGAATGTTGGCGCTGCATACTCATGTAAGATGACATAAAAACTACAAGAAATCTCATGATTTAAACTCAAATTGTATATACCCATTTAATCTCTTGCAGAAATTTCAAATATGTGCATTAATGTGGTGTGTGTTGAAATATCTTAAAGGTCTTTCATCCAGAAACTAAATACGATTAAAGCTCTCTTCTACGGAATGTGATATCTATTTAATTTATATATATATATATATATATACAAAATGGTGGCTGCATAATGTATTACTCTCAATCAAATAGTTTTAAGAATTTATGAAGATATTTTTCACCCATTTTGACACAATAAAGGTGATGCTCTTCAATAAAACATAAATAAAGGTGGTGCCCTCGCATCCGTCGTGCTAGTTTCTAAAAGAAAAAACCTATCAATCGACATGAATTTCAGTAACTAGTGCAGGTGTATGCATACACATACCAGCGATGTCGGCGAGGCGCGGCTCGGTGAAGTGGCCGTTGCAAACAACGACGGCGTCGAACGCCTCCTCCTCCTCTATTTCTTCACTGCTGGCGTTGTCGAGCTTCCTCGAGCAGTATGACACCCTCCAGCTCGCCGTGCTCGCGTCTCTGCAGACACGGACGACCTCCGTCCTGAGCTGGACCAGCCTATGGAGGTCGAACTGTCCCGCAAACGCCTCGAGGTACCGGAGCACCTCCTTGTGCCCGGGGAACCTGCGCGGGTCGGTGCCGGCCCCCTCACCGGCGACGAAGGGAAAGTCGAGGAAGCCCATGATCTCGCGGGGCAGGTTGGTGCGTAGGGAGGCGTACATGCTGCAGTAGACGTCGCCAGCGCCGAGCGGAGCGGGTCAGCTGATGCAGCCGGATCATAGAGCCAGGTGCCGCCCACGCCGGTGGCGCTCTCTGATGGATCTCAGGCCTGAACTCTACGCGATCCCGTGGAATTTTGGTGGTTAGATTCGATGTAAGTCGCTCTGAACTTTCCCCTGCAAACGCGCAGAGACAGAGGGAGCAGGAGACAGAGTTTTGCGACGCCCTTTTTTCTGCGTCTTTTCCGTTCTTTCCCTTTTATTTAGCAGAAGGAAAACTCAACAAACTAAGACCGACTCCTACGTCATGATCCACATATCGCGCCATCCCACGATCGTGACCACAACTCGGCCTGAAAACTAGACGCACCTCCACGCAAACACAGTGCGCGTCAGGTTCAGTTTTTATGAAGTAGTAAAACTAAAAGGTTCAGACACGAATTAAAACAACAAAGTCTATCGTGCCAAACAGACTCATAACCTGATGAAAAACTAACACAACGACGAGCTTGACACCTTTCACTCTCGAAGACGACGGGGGTGTGGCCCTCACGCTGCAGCTCGCGCGCAGCCACCAGGCCGGCGGCCCCTGCGCCGATGACGGCGACGCGGAGCGAGCGCGATGGCATCGGAGGAGGCTGTGGATAAAAGCTTCCAAGCCTCCTGCTGCTCTAGTCGTTGAGTTGTGCTTTCGTCACGTGGAGCAGTTGGCGACATCATTTTTCAATCTTCGTTGGCAGATCAAAATTTGAGATGTGTGATCAATGAGACAAAAGCAAAGTGGCTGCAAAACTCCCCTCACATAATGTGCCACTTGGGGATCCCAAACGGTACGCCTCAAATTGGACACGAAATATGTCAGATTTTGTCCATTTATAAGGTGTCCGTTGGCAAGATTGTCGTCCCTTTCCGCATGTGTGGGACTCTCCATTTTATTTCGGATAAGCCACTGTTTTGAAAACCCAAAAAATAGATGAAACAATTTGACAAGAACACATTTGTATACTAGAGCCTAATTTCCAACAAATTGAAATCAACTGTCCTTCAGAAAAAGAAGAGAAAAAGTATTTAGAAAAAGAAGAAGAAAAACCCAAATCCGAGGGTGGGTGGATAGCACATGAGGAGGAGGGTGGCGGTCGGCTGGCGAGGAGGATGTCGGTTATTGGCCAGGAAGGGCGCGGCACGCAGGCGCGGTGCACCGCAAGGCACGGCGAGGCTGCGGCCATGGGGAGTTGGGGAAGAATGAGAGGGAAAAGGAAAATAAAAGATGGGTGGTTGACATGTGGGACAGGTCGGACGTGGGCACGCATAATTTAAAAAACAGGACCGGTGAATGAACCGGCGAGGCTGTCGGTTCAGTTTTTTACTGGTCGGACCGATGGTTCACTGGTTCACTGTCCGGTTTTTTAAGCTACAAAATCATAGATATTTACTGATAAATAATACAATAAATACATAAATATACTTGCAAGAATATTGTAGTGTGTCTAGACATAGAATCCGCAAAAAACAACTATTCACATAACAAGTTGTGAATAGTCTCAATTCTCAAATCGCAATGCCATAACAAGTTGCAAAAAGTCTCAAATGCCATTTTGAAAACTTTTTCAAATTCCAACACGGCGTGTCTCAACTCTCAAGGACGTATTCGATTGTACACAGTGTCACTGACATGAGAATACTCGAGTATCTATCACATGAATCATCAAAGAGCACGACCATAGTATTAAAATCAAGAGCACCATAATTAGTATTGCTAGCGTGTACTCCCTCCTCCGTTTCAAAATATAAGACGTTTTAGCTTTATGAATGAAATGTATCTAGATCTTTTTTAGTGTCTAGATTCATTTAGATTTGGAGTGAACCTAGACACTAAAAGAGGTCTAGATACACTACCTTCACAAAGCTAAAATATCTTATAATTTAAAACAGAGGGAGTATATTGTTTACAAAATACGTCTGTCTATCCTATGAACAACAAGGACCGGTGGAGGAGATTGTAATCAACTTTATCCTGCCGGCCTTGTGCAACGTTCGAACCCCCACTTGTGGGAATTTATTTTTCTAATACACTCAGAGTTGAGCCGTTCAAACCAGTGTACGGTTTAATAACTAAAACCACCGGTTCGACCACAGTTCAAGCGATTTATTCCGGCTTGCTGGCACGTCCGGTCCACTGCACTTAAATAACCGGTGGGAGCTCTGGTTCCGGGTTTTTCCGATTAAACCGGCGGCCGGTCCGGTTTTTTAAACTATGCACATGCAGGCGCAATTGCTTCCCCGATTTGGACCGGAACTGTACCCGTCTGGGGCCTCCGATCCATTTGCTCCCCTCCATTGGATATTGATTTTGGGCCTTTTGTCCGCAGACAGCAAAACAAACAACGAAAAGGCATTGCTCCCTCTGGTTGGGTATGCTCTTATTGTGGACAAAAACAATGGGTTTTTGTCACATGGAGCAGTTGGTCAAATATAGTGTTGCTAGTGATGATTGTTAAATCGGAATCGCCGTACTCTTCTCATACTTTGCTTTGTGATGTCCAACGTAAGAAACAAGTTGGATAAAGAAATCTCTCCAGGAAAAGAGTTGGATAAAGAAATAAACCATAAAATATCCACGATCAGAAAGCTAAGTTTACATGAGGTTCTTTTAATCATCATTTTTATCTTCAACTTCTACATATCAACGTTCCATCTTTTTTTCAATAATTGAAATATATTAATATCACGAAGATACTAATTACACCGAGCCTCTGCACCAAGAAGATGTCCGAAGACATGAAGAATGCACACAGCTAAAAAGGAAAATAAAAATGAGAAAAAAGACCCCGCTATGGTAATCAACGTTCCACCACGAGTCAGTCAAAGAAATCAGAGAAGGCAATCGAATGCCAATACCACGTCAACATCAATACAATTAAATTATAGAAATATGGTTGTACAGTTTATTAACGTTAATTTTTTGATAGATTAAGGGTGCATCTGCGGAGGTAAAGGAACACCTGTAAACATAATTAGCCACATTGGAAAAATGAACATTGACTGAAATAAAGAACAATCGACTCATGTGAAAGAAAATTGCACTCGATTTCCATCTAATCCATAGCTTTGTATATGCAAAGCTTGTCATGGAAGCAGCATGAGTGTAGGGCAGGCAGACCAGTACCCTGCCACGGTATGGACTTGACAAGCAGAGGGAGAGCAACAATAGTTTCTGTTTTACACGTGCAAATTCAATTAGTTATTGAAACAGGTATCCCATACAATGGACAAGACCGACCATGACCAAGCATGAGTACATGGAGCGAGGCAAAGTAACCAGCTGTCCAGAAATCAGTCAGAAATACTTGGCGAAATCTAGGTGTGCTCGTGACAACAAGTGGTCGTCTTCCCATTCGTCCCGGTAGCTCTCGGGGTGATGAACAAAGTTCTTCAGCGCCGCGACGAACATCTCTTTTCTCCACCCTTCAATCCCCTCATGCCCGCACTGTTTCGCGACCCAATCCTCGTACTCATACTGCACACCCGAATTAGATTGGAAACAAATGAACACGGGTATATCGAAATGAAAATGAATGTGTGCACATATGTACCGTGCATTCTCCTAGGTCATGAGTGTGTCTTTTGGGGCATCCTTTGGCTTGCAACTTGGAGTAAAATGCCGACACATCCTCTGTCATCCCCTCTTGTGATGGGAGAACAATTCTTCCTGATAGCACTCCTGCTACCCAGTTGCTTTGCAGTTGTAACAATGGGAAGACGAGAGACTGTGAAGAAACACTCCATCCATGCATACGCGTTAATGCATATATAGATCGTACAACTAGCTAGTTATAAATCAAGCTCGGATGATCGATTAGCTAGAGAACTAAGCTAACCTTTAGGGACAATCCGATGAAGGAGATGCTAGGAGCCAAGCGTGGCGGAAACACGTGCTTGTAAAGTGGGCCCACACGATTGTCGTCCACAGAGATACCAAATTCTTCACCTAGGAACGGGAAGTGGTACTTGTATCTATCCGTCAACGCAATTAAGGTTATGCACACTAAAGGAGTTTTGTTTGATGAAGCATGCGTAGGCTCCATATCGACTAAGTTTAAGAAGCTGGTAACTTACCCGGTACAGTGTAGGATGGCATCGGCTTTGACCCGACTGCCGTCTTGGAACACCACGCTCCCATTTTCCTCCGCACGCTCGATCTAGAAACATGGGACGAAGCCACAAGTTGGCAAGATATATATCCCATACGAGTCGACATATCGGTGGATTTGCTTAGTTTACCATGGGATGAAGCCACAGGTTGGGAAGAGCGGTGCTCTCCGTTCCAGAGGTGGCCGGCGACCGGCGCGCAACATGGACCTCTTTCGCGACGCTGACGATGTCCCTCGAAATGTCGATTCCACTTGGCGCGTATCCTACTACCACCACAACCTAGCCATGCACCAAAACATGCAAGTAGGTTGCAAAATTAACTACGACTTGCATTTATCTAGATTCGCATGTATCTATACACTAAAACATGTCTACGTACATCTAAAACTAGAAAAATGGAAGTCACTTATTTCTGGACGGAGGGAATAATCAATTTCGCACTTTCATGGGCCTAATCAAATTGGGAATTTGGCACAAGGTTAATAGGTGATCGATCGGGGACGCACTTGGCCTTCAAAGGGGCCAGGCACACGGTAGCTATGGCTGTGCATCTGCTTCCCAGGCCAACTGTCGATGCCTGCACAGAAGGATCGCTCATTAAGCTGCACATGCACGCACCGGTGCGTGTACTGGTTGAGATCCAATTCATTGATGGGGGTTGGGTAGAAGCAGGACATGGGTTGGTTACCCGCGATGTCGGCCACGCGCGGCTCCGTCGAGGTGCCGGTGCAGACGGCGACGGCGTCGAACACCTCCTCCTTCACCACCTCCGGTTCTGCGCTGCCGGCGACGGCAAGCTTCCTCGAGCAGTATGACACTTTCCAGCCCGTGCTCGCGTCGTCCCTGCGGACGCTGACGACCTCTGTCTCGAGCCGGACCAGCCCGTGGAGGTCGAACCGGCGCGCGAACGCCTCGAGGTACCGGAGCACCTCCTCGTGGCCGGGATACCTGCGCGGGTCATCGGAGTATGAGCTCACGGTGCCGGCCCCGGCGTCGGCGACGAAGGGGAAGTCGAGGAAGCCCATGCACTCGCGGGGCAGGTTGGTGCGGAGGGACGCGTAGAGGCTCGAGTCCACGCCCGCGGCGCCGAGCCGGTCCTCTGCTGAGGCCGGAGCGTCGTCGTAGCGCCAGTTGCCGCCAACGGCGGCGCCGCGCTCGAAGACGACGGGCGTGTGACCCTCCCGCTGAAGCTCGTGGGCCGCCATCAGGCCGGCGGCTCCGGCGCCGATGACGGCGACGCGGCGCGGTGGCATATCTCGGTGGAAGGTTTTGCGCTCCTCCTCTGTCGTCCCTACGTTGCGTGCGTTGAGTTTTCTCCAAGTGGAGCAGTTGGACATACTCTTTTTCATGGTCCACGTTAGCAGCCTCAAGTGGTGGTCGACGGGATAAGATGATCAATAGAAAAAAGAAGTGATGAGCTGTAAAAAAAGTCAACTACTCACTCTATGTGATTGGTAGATGTCGTATTAGACATTGACCATACCCTTAACATTTAATTTTACTACTCCCTCCATTCAAAAAAAGATGTCGTTGGTTTGTCCAGCTTCGTGTATATCTATACTAAAATACGCTAGATGCATGGTACGTACGTACATAGACAAATCTAATATATGGAGGTATTATATTATTACCGTTTGTATGGAAAATTTTAAAATAAAATTTGTATTGTTCATTGCAGAGGAGAAAAATCGTTTAATCTTTCATTTTGCATTTTGATGGCTTATCCGCGCGATCAAACTGAGCTTTCAGACCAAAAACAAAAGAGGAGTAAATAAGCTTGTTTAAAGAAAATTGACAAACATTAAGCTTGTCAAAATGGACTAGTTGCACGATCCCTTATATAATCACGGCACAGGCAGCCTCATTTGATCCTTTCAGCTCTGATGTTGGTACACGCCCGACGGGCCTGAATAGGCCGGACCCAACAGAAGTCCCAATAATGTTTAGGTGAGGTTTTCTCTCTTTCTTTATGCTTTATATTTTCCTTTCTTCTTTGTACATATATATTTCTAGTAATTTGTTTCATGTGCCCCTTTCAATTAATTTTATTTTTTCATGTAGCGGCATCTATTTTAACTTTTGGGGCTATAATTTATTTTTGTTTTAATTTGGTGAATCTTTTTTCCCTTTCTTGATGTGTTTTTGTTTGCTTTTGTTTGATATGTTTTCTGTGACACAATATGACAAGCATTGTTGATGTCGTGGAAATAATATGATACTAGGGCATGCCTTATCTCAAGTTGTCGCAAAAAATATGAGCAAAATAGGTCTAGAATAGGAATATCATCGTACAATAATTAACAAACTTGGCATGTTTATGTTTGTCAAAAAAGTTCAACCACCTCAATTTATCCTATGTTGGGAAGGAGCTTCCGTTGACGGCTCGAGTTTTACTCAAACCCTACAGCCAATTAACACCGAACTATTTACCAATAGGCTCTCCAAGTCTGACTTCTCGAGATCAATTCTAGACTCATGTAACGTAAGAGTCTCCTGGGACCTGGTGTTTCTGTACTGGTTCGTCCGGCCGTTCCAGGAGGTCATAGGTGGCGGCTGAAAAAACTCATATAGGGTTCCTTCCCTCCGCCTATGACGCCGCAATTCGTTTCGCCTCTGATGGCCTTAGGACCTTTATGGTGTGGCGGACCACGGCTCGCCGGCGGGAGGTTTTTGTTCTTCGCTTAGGTTGTTTTCTCGTTGTGTCTTCTTCGGGATATTTAGACGATGGCTATATCCTGAAGTTAGAATAAAATCCTCCCACTCTATCCTCGCCCCGGTGGTGCGCCTAGCATTGAAGGAGTGCGTGTGAAGTCGTGTGTTCGGCTGATCTCCTGGGATCTAGTCGTTTTCGTGTTAATTTCAGGTCAGTCTCTTCTAATCTACTGACGTCATCATTAGCAATGGTTGTTGTTTTAGTGCGCCGGTTCTTTGGGACCTAAGTACGACAACTTCATGTACGTCTGTTTAGTACAACAAGCTCTAACAAGACAAACTTTGCCCGGCTCCGGTGATGGAGGGGCGAGAACGGTGGCGTCTTCATCTCTTGCTAGTGTCTGTAGTCTTCGCTAGGTGGTCCATCGATCTATTTGTAACTTTTATTATGTTTAAGCCTTTTTTACTATTATTAATAGATCGGTGGAATTTTCGCAAAAAAAAATTCTAGACTCATGTACCACGAAACATAGTACTACTAGTTTGGAGAAGCCGGGTCCAGCTCAAACTTCGGGCTAGAAGCACGGAAGAGTCCATGGTACTACGAGTAGTCTAATAGGGTGCGAAATGCTATATGCTTCCCACTGGCGGTAAGGGCTGCTAGCGCCGCCCAGGGTGCAAGCCCTGTTGGGCCGGCCCAGTATGTGTTAGGCATTTTCTTTTATGTTTTCTTTTCTTTCTATCTGTTTTTTGTTTTCTTTTTTCTGTTTCATTTTCAGTTTTCTTTTTTTGTTTATTTTTATTTTTTATTTTTGTTTACGTTTTCTAGAAATTTCATTATTTTTTAAAGACGTTCATAACTTTTTGAAAAAAAATGTTTTTCTGAGTTTTGTTCATTATTTTAAAATTGGTTTATGATTTTTGAATTTTTGTTCATTATTTTTTAAGTGGGTTCACGATTTTTGAAATTTTGTTCATGTTTTTTGTTTTTGGTTCATGGTTTTTGAAATTGGTTTGTGATTTTTTGAATTTTGGGTCATATTTTTCTAAATTGGTTTGTGATCCTCGAAAATGATTCATGAATTTTATAAAATTGATTCATATTTTTCAAAATTGGTTCATAATTTTTAAATTTTTGTTTATGATTTTGATAAAAAATAATTTTTAAAATCTATTCATGATATTATAAAAATCTTTATGAATATTCAAAAATATTCACAGTTATTAAATCATTATTATAGAGAATGCTTAAAATTTAAACAATATACAGGAAAAAATGAAATCTCGTCAAGTGGGCCGGCCCACTTAGCATGCCTTCAGGCGGAGCGCGTTGCGCGGCCATGAAGCGGTATATAGCACGCCTCCGGTAGGGCTTCTACCTCTACCAAACAAAAAGTAGTAGAGTTTGTGTTTCATTTGGTTTTGCCTTTGTGGGCTCCCCTTTTATTGCAGTCCTCTTTTTTTTTCTTCCTCTTATGTTTCTTCCCCTTTTCTCCTTTGTTTTTTCGGTTGAATATTCCATGCATGGCTACTTCCCAACGGAATCCCACCTCAGAAATGTAGCTTTCTTGGCCTGTATTACCACCTTTGTTTTGCAAGCATACTCCACTGCTCAACACGATGTGATTTATATGTCCTCTTTTGTCTTCTCGATCAGCTACCAAGATATAATACAACAGGCATATAATTGATATATACTCCTTCCGGCTAGAAATATATCTCTACACTAAAATACTTCTCCGTTTCATAATATAAGATATTTTAGTTTTGTGAAAGGACTGTATCTAGTTTTCTTTTAGTGTGTCTAGATATATGAGAATCTAGATAAATAAACGACATTGTTTTCTAGATGGGAGGGTGTATGATGGATCCAGCATCGATCTGCATGACACAAACAAACTACCTAATCGATAAGTACTACAGGAGTATACCAGCGACAGCAATGTGTATCTGTCTACAGGTACGTATTATTAGAGTAGATAAGCAACTCGTATTTGACGTCGGAGTAGACAAGGAGTGAAAGCATCAACGCCAACTAACTAAGTTTCTACTTATTTGACGTCGCAACCATACACTATGGGACAAGTACTACCCTGCAACGCAGTGCCAAGTTACCGCTAGTTGACCCATGAGCCATGCCAGGTAGTTAGCTTAATTAGCCTTTCAGAGAGTATAATCAAAGCAATATAGGGATATATGTGGCTGGCCAAAAGACCACGAAACAATGTTGCAGCTGCATAGCTTCATTTGCTTCTCATAAAACAAAATGCACTCCTTGTCATTACCTGCTTAATTATTACACCTAAACTATCTATGCTTGTCAATAATTGAATTGCTTAATGACCAATTTATATCATGGGGCAGGTGTGTCTAGGTAGTCCAAGCACCTATTTGTAATGTTTACTACTTTTGCTGCTCTTTATACTGGTGTGAATGATTATTAATAGAAGGGTGGAATTTTTGCTATTTTTTTATCTCATCAGGTCCGCTTTCACGTTGTTAGTACTGATTCAATTCATCGCTAGATGCATGAGAAATGCAAGACTCTTATCCTATACATCGCCTAGACAAGATCAGACAAATCGAGAGAATCGCGTGAGGACTTTCCCGTTTCTTCCTCATTTCGTAATTTCAGGTCAATGGCTTGTGCTAAATTCTGATCGACTACAAGCCATCAAATTAGAACTCCATGTCAACTGTTAATGATCTTACCAACTAATACAACCACCTGATTAAGACCTTCCCTTAATTAAGAAAATGTGGTGCATACACATACATACATATGCATCAAGGTGGCGAATTATTGCCACATGTGAGTGTTAGGCCTAAAACACTATTAATTCGAATCGTTAATACGTACGCTACGCTACAGTAGTTGAGTTCAATGATCTTGATATTGACCACCTTTTAATCAATTCAATGATGTCGACACATATACAAGCCGAGAGACAAATTCATGGTACAGGTCGACGATATATAGTGTGCTGCTCCCAGATTTATGGATAAACTAATGATAGGTACTAGAGACGAGTTTGGATTTGTTTTTCTGTCTTGATTTGGTTAACAGCAGCAATAGTACCTGAAATCAAGGAAGATATAAAGAAGACACAACGAACATCGAAAAGTAGAAATGGAGTTGATCCAAAGGCCAAAGCAGCAAACGAAACTGCCTAGCTCTAGAAATAATCCAAATCAGAATCTAAATTTCGTGGGCTCTCCTTTTGTTGCGGTCCTCTTTTCTTATTCTTCCTCTTTCGTTTTTCTCATTTTCTCCTTTGTTTATTCGATTGAACATTCCATTGCTCCTTCCCAACGGGATCCCACTAACAAAATATGCTAGTACTCTTTCTCTGGATCTTACTTGGCCTTTATTGCCGGCTTTATTTTGCACGTATACTGCTATTTGTCAGAAGAAGAATTTTTTTGCATGCATGCATACTCCACTGTTCAACACGATGTGATCGATCGATATGTTTCCTTTTGTATCCCGACAAGCTGAGATCCGCTCAGCTACCAAGGATATACACGAGGCATATACTCCCTCTTTCACAATATACGCCTTCTCAGAACATGTCGCTAAAAAAGGCGTATATTGTGGAACCGGTTGGAGTAATTGATATACGGTGGATGCAACATCAATCTGCGTGAAACAAACAAACTAACTAATCGATAAGTACAGGAATATACAAGAGATGGTAATGTGTATCTGTCTACACGTATTATTAGTGTAAAGCAGTGCATGCCCAATAAATTTACTCCATGGACCAACACGTCCATCTGTATGTTGGAGAGTATTCGTAGATTTATTTTTGGCGGGAGTCTTAGAACATTAACTATGCGACAACGAGTGGAAACGTGTGAGCGCCAACTAACTAAATTTCTACTATATTTATTTGACGTGTAACCATATACTATCAACATTTCGACCTACTAGCTCATATAAATGTCGATCGCTCTGCTTCCTACCCTGAAACCCCATGCCAAGTTACACTCCAGTTGACTCGAAGAGCCATGCGAGGTAGTTAGCTTAATTAGCTTCTTAGAGAAGTGTAATCAAAGCGATATAGATATCAGTGGCTGGGGGAAACACCGTGAAGGAATGATTCAGCTGCATATAGCTAGCTTTTGAAACAGACTGCACTCCTTGTCATTAGCAGCCTAATTATTAGACCTAAACTATGTATATATGCTTGTCAATAATTGTGTTTCTTAACAATTAATATGTATAGCCACGTCTGCCTTCATGTGGTTAGTACTGATTAAATTCGTGGGTAACATGCAGTGGAAATGTATGGCTATTATTCTACATATATATACATCCGAGACAGTATCAGACAAATCGAGAGAATCACGGGACGACTTGGCCATTTCACTCTTTCAGGTCAATGGCATATGCTAAGTTATTATGATCGACTGCACGCCATCGAAATAGAACTAGTACAAGTCAATGGTTACTGATCTTACCAACTAATACAACTACTTGATCAAGAGTTTTCCTTAATTAGGAAAACGTGGTGCATACACATGTCAATGTTCGGCCTAAAACACTATTAATTCGAACCGTCGATAGGTACGCTGGATCGCCTTTTAATGAATTCGATGCTGCCGAACACGCATATACGAGTTCATAGACAAATTCATGGTACGCTACAGCAAACATGTTGATATGAACTAAGGACAGGTGGTACTAGAAACAAGCTTGGATTTATTTTGCTGTCTTGATTTCGCTACCTGCAGCAGCAAGCAGTACGTGAAATCAAGAAAGCTAGAAAGAAGACGCAGTGAGCATCGAAAAAAGTACAAGTATTATACTAGTACTAGAAACTAGGTTGTGTTTATTTGCTTACTTTATTTGGTTACCAGCAGCAATAGTACTTGAAATCAAGGAATCTACTAGAAAGAGGACGCAATGAGCATCGAAAAGTAGAAATGGAGTTGTGATCCAAAGCGGCAAACGAAACTGCCTAGCACTAGAAATCCGAATCGGAATCTAAATTAAAGAAGGATGAGCGTGAAATAATCCAAACCGGAATCTAAACTTGGTGGGCTCTCCTTTTGTTGCTGTCCTCTTTTCGTGTTGTTCCTCTTTCGTTCTTCCCCCTTTCTCCTTTGGTTCTTGGTTTAATATTCCATTGTTCCTTCCCAACAGAATACGACAAAGAAAATGTGCTACTCATTTATTACCGGTAGCTTTATTTCCCAATGCATACTGACTGCTATTCGTTAGAATAAAATAAAAACTTCCCATGCATGCATACTCCACTGCTTAACACGATGTGATCGATTCATATGTTTCCTTTTGTGTTGGTCATCATGACGAGCCGAGATCTGCTTAGCTACCAAGAATATACACACGAGGCATATAATTGATATACTCCCTCCATCCCAAAAAGATGTCTCAGGTTTGTTTGAATTTGGATGTATCTATATATACTAAATCTAGATATATCCAAGTTTAGACAAACTTGAGATATCCTTTTTAGGACGGAGGGAGTACGATGGATCCAGCATCAATCTGCAATTCTGCATGAAACAAACAAACTAACTAATCGACAAGTACAGGAGTATACAAGCGATGCCATGGTAATGTGTATCTGTCTAACACATATTATTAGTGTGGAGCATTACGAAACAAAATTGCTCCATGGACCAACACGTCTATCTGTCTGTTGGAGAGTAGTCGTCTCAGTTGTTTTTATTTTTTGTGGGAGTCTTAGAACATTAACTATGCGACAAGGAGTGAAAGCGTCAGCGCCAACTAACTAAATTTCTACTTATTTGACACGGCAACCATGCACTATCAATATTTCCGACCTACTACCTCTGCTCATCTATGTCGATCGGTCGGTGCTTCTGCTTCCTTCTGGATGTACCTGAAACACAATACCAAGTTACCCTCGAGTTGACTCGATGAGTCATGCTAGGTAGTTAGCTTAATTAGCTTCTTAGAGAAGTACAATGAAAGCCATATAGAGATCGATATCTGTTGCTAGCCGCATATAGCTAGCTTTATTGATTCTCATAAAACAAACTACACTCCTTGTCATTACAAGCCTAATTAATTGTTTTAAACTATGTTTATTTGTTAATAATTGAGTTTCTTAACAATTAATTTGTATCACCACATCTGCCTTCACGTGGTCAGTACTGATTAAATTCGTCGGGAACATGCAGTGGAAAATTTAGGGCTATTATTATATATATCTCCAAGACAGCATCAGACAAATCGAGAGAATCGCAGGAGGACTTGGCCATTTCACTCTTACAGGTCAATGTCGTATGCTAAGTTATGATCGACTACACGCCATTAAATTAGAACTCCATGTCAATGGTTACTGATCTTATCATTGCCAACTAATACAACTACATGATTAAGACTTTTCCTTAATCAGGAAAACGTGGTGCATACAGATACTGAGATACATACATATGCATGAAGGTGGCGCATTATTGCCACATGCCATGTTCGGCCTAAAACACAATTAATTAGATGCGTAAGCTACAGTAGTTGAGTTCAATGATCTTTGATATTGATCATATTTTAATCAATTCAATGCTGCCGACACGCATATATATACGAGTTGAGAGACAAATTCATGGTACGCTACAACGAACAGGTCGATATGGTGTCCTGCTCCCAGATTTTATGGATAAACTAAGGACAGGTACTAGAAACGAGTTTGGATTTGTTTTCTTGTCGTTATTTAGCTACCAGCAGCATGCAGTACGTGAAATCAAGAAAGTTAGAAAGAAGACGCAGTGAGCATCGAAAAGAAAATGTATTATACTGGAAACGAGTTTGTATTTATTTGCTCTCTTTATTTGGTTATCAGAAGCAGTACCTGAAATCAAGAAAGCTACTAGAAAGAAGACGCAGTGAGCATCGAAAAGTAGAAAAGGAGCTGAACCAAAGCGGCAAATGAAGAAACTGCCTAGCACTAGAAATCCAAATGGGAGTCTAAATTAAAGAAAGATTAGGTGAATTCGTCACCATCTAAAGGAAGCATAAACGATTTAAAGGAAGGAGAATCCAAATGTAGGCAAAGGGCACCAGATTTCCTTTTCAATAATCTTAGGAAAAGGATCCCAAACAGAAAGGCTTAACTTGATTGTGCCATGACATGTATAGTTAGCTCATAACTAGTGAACAAGTTAATTGATCCGACCAAGACAAAGATCTCTAGATAGCTAGCAAGCTTTGTTACTCCTCGACAACTGAATATTGTTCTGCTTACGTCATTACCAACTTAACTAGAAAGAGTGAGAAATTTCCCCAAAAATGGATAGCGAAATTTGGCAAATGTTGAGCGACTCTGCGCCATCAAATAAACTCCATGCCAACGGTTTTGTCCCAGGCCGCTAGCTACCTGGCTCAAGATCATCTAGCTTTTTAAGTGGTAGTAATGGTGTTGAACTACTATAGCAAAGTAATTGTTCATGTGTTTTAAGAAAATGTTTATTTAGTTTAAAGAATGTTCTTGTATTTAGAAAAGGTAGTATTCCTTTATCAAAAAAAAAAAAGAGTCATTCATCTTGAAAAGTATTTTCATGTTTGCAAAAAATATCCATGTGTAACAAAATAAAGTGTTCCAAAAGATTATTCGCCTATTCACCAAAAAAGAATAAATAAAAAATAAAATAAAAATGAAAGTAAGTAAAGTAAACAAAGAGAAGAACAACTACAGTAATGGACCGGCCCATGCTTACAAGTGATTGGCCTCCACCAAGAAAAACAAAAAAGGTAGAGCTCTCCTTTGTGTTTGCGGGGCTCTCCTTTTGTTGTCATCCCTTTGCTTCTTCTTTCCCATTCTTCCTTTTCTTCTTTGTTTCTGGGTTGAATATTCCATTGATCCTTCCTAACGGAATCCCTTATAAAAAGTGTGCCACCGGTAGTAGAAAGCTGGGCACTTTCTGTGTCTTCTTGTTCTTTATTATTACCACTTTTACTTTTCATACCACGTGGATTATTGCTTTGCAAGCTACACTCCACAACTCAAAAGTGATGGATGGATATGTTCTCTCCTGTGTAAGTCACGAAGGATTTCTGTTCCACTCTGCCTACCAAAGATATATATATCCAATCGATGTGCTTGAAGCAAACTACTCCCTCCACTTTCATAATATAAGATGTTTCTTGTGTCCGTGTGTGTTTGTGCCGCAGCTGTGGGCATGTGTGTGTTGTGTGTTGCAGCTTTTGTTTTTGCTTGACCTTGACTCGTTTTCGTTTTTCGTTGGTTGAACTAGATGTTGTATGGAAGTTGCTTTATTTATAAAGCAAGAAGAAAGCTTGTTTCGAGAAAGATAATGTATCTAGACACCTTTTAGTGTGTAGGTTTGAAGTGAGTTTACTACGAATCTACACACTAAAATATGTCTAGATACATTACCTTCATAAATCTAAAACATCTTATATTTTAAAACGGAAGAAGTAACTAATTGCTCCACTTCACCATTCCATAGTACAAAATGTTATTATCTAGCAATGTCTGTGTATATACATGTGTAGGTAGCTTTTTTATTTCAAAAAGGTCCATGGATAGGTAGAATACCACAACCAACGGCAACATATCTGTCTTAGTCGTCTTAGCAGTACATTAACGATGCCGCAACAAATATGTTGAACACGTCCGTGCCATTTTAGTCCGTTGTTCTTCGTATATTTCTCTGTCCTCCCTGCGTGCAACTTACGCTGAACAATAATGGCTACATCCACGGGTGACCTGTGGAAAAAGGGCCTACAGTCCCGGCCCGTAAGAGGCTTTAGTTCCGGTCCTGGTAACCGGGATTGGAGGGGCGGGACTAAAGGGCCTCCCCCTTTAGTCCCGGTTTGGCCACAAACCGGGACAAAATGCCCTCACGGGACAGTGTCGAGCGTGCGAGACCTTTAGTCCCGGTTTGTAATACTAAAGGTTTTTTAAAAAAAATTGAATTTTTTTCAATTTTTTCTTGAACATTTGAATTATCTGACTCACTAATCTCTCATATCTCTCATTTTCCACACTAACTATATTTAATCTTAAGTCAAATTACACTTATAGTCAAACTTTCCGATCGGTCACCCATCCTAGCACTACTCCACCCTCAGCATGCTTAACTTCCCTATTCCAACTCTCCCACCTCGCATGAAGGACACTTATACCTTGTTGTTAAGACTAGTATATCAATCCTATTAGCTCATATCAATATGTCAACCGTCTTTATTTTTCGAAATTACGAATAACTATTTAAGTAAACAACAATAAATAAGTAATAATAATATTTTATTCCAACGAAAAATTCGAAATTAATATTTTATTCATTTTTTGCCATTTATTCATTTAATATGACATAAATAATATCTTCAAATCTGTAAATCGAAATTTGACAAATAATATATCCATTATTATCAGAAAAATGTGAGGAATTCAAATATGACATAAAAAAAATTATTATTAAAAAAATTGAAATAACTTTTTTTCCATTATTAAGAATAACTTTTTTTCAAATATGACATAACTTCTTTTTCGAAATTACGAATAACTATTTTGAAATTTTTGAAATAATATATCCATTATTATTAGAAAAACATTAATTTTTGAAATAATTTTTTTTATTTTGAAATTTTAAGAATCTAAAAGAATCCAAAACGGCCTAAGGCTGTTGAAATCGAAGAGGAAATTTTTTTCTGCATGTTTTGATAGGTTGTACGTATTTTTCTGATATCGTATGCAAAAGTTATGACCATTTGATTTTTTTTTTGCCCATTTTCTTTAGTCCCGGTTGGTAATACGAACCGGGACTAAAGGTTACCCCTTTAGTCCCGGTTGGTGATACGAACCGGGACTAAAGGGGTTGGCACCGGTCGCAGCCTGTCGCAACCCTTTTAGTCCCGGTTGGTGTCTCCAACCGGGACTAAAGGTCCCGTTTGACCCGGGACTAAAGGTTGTTCCGTTGGAACCGGGACTAATGTGAGTATTAGTCTCGGATTCCACCACAACCGGGACTAAAGGGGTGGACGAATGGCTCTTTTTCTACTAGTGTGATGTGGCAGTTCAACAAATTAATCAAAAGGTGTGATGCTTCCCCAACCCAAGCTTAACTTTGCATCAAGCAGTTTTCTTTTGACCCATCGAAAGCCCATATCAAGGCATGTATACCTTTGTATAGGTATACTCGTTCGAGCTGGGTATACTCCACGTTCTCATCGGTCGATCTCATCTTCTCTTATCGGGATTTACATCCTTGCATATCACGTTTTAAAATTTTGCTGCTGATACTACATACCTTTAGACTTTCCGCCTCCCGCGGACACGTGAGAATATGTGTATACGTCTAAGCGGATCATAGCTGCTTCTGATTATTTTACGGTCTTCGAAACGAAACAGTATCGTCCCGTAGTT
This sequence comes from Avena insularis, assembly GCA_023614405.1. Lineage (NCBI taxonomy): Eukaryota > Viridiplantae > Streptophyta > Magnoliopsida > Poales > Poaceae > Avena > Avena insularis. The sequence continues at coordinate 73,728,404 of CM042690.1, forward strand.
TCTTTTTAGGACACTGAAGCAAAAGTGATCATCTAGACCCCATAAGCTACTCCTTGGCATGCATCAACGTCTCCTAGAGCACGACAGTCGGCAGAATGTTTCGGCTATACCCTAGGCTCTAGAGCCACCTTGGCATTATCAACTTGAGTCTCAAACAAAACAGTACAATTGAAATGTTTAATTAATTTTGATCATCACGTCCAACTTCACGTGCTTAGTATTATTCGGTTAGCAGTTAAGCATTTGGTAGTTAAGCATAGGCAGGGCCGGCTCTATGTTTTTCAGGGCCCTAGGCAAAGTCGGCGGCATGGGCCCTTAAGGCTAACGTATATAGAGACATATTAGAAAAAATTATCATATATGTATCTACTGGCACTTTTAAAATAAAAGTTAACATCCAACCAAACATTTTATTCTCAAAATATAATAAATAGTATTTGTTGCTGGTTTGATTACCTTAAATAAGAAATAATTCCAATGATAATAAGTCAGGAGTGAGGATCAGAGCACGCTACCGGTGAATTGGTGATCCCGATAGACGATAGATGACTCATGAATTTGCGATCGTCGACGAGTCGAGGTAGGGCCCTAGAGATCGAGCCGCGAGTCCGGCCGATTTTCGAATAGTCGAGGAGAAGAGAAGGAAGATCATAAATTCGCGACGCATTGTAACCCATGCGGCCAGCGTCGTAACGCATTGTAACTCGTAAGCCTTGTGCCTCGTGTCGTAGTGAGCCTTTTTGATTTCCTACTCGACGCGTTGTGTCTGGTTTCCAGGGCCCTACTCGTTTCTCGCGTCGTGGGCACCAGATGTATACTCGTATATATATACATCTTCCGTTCGCAAATAAGTATACGTCTAGCGTTTAGTCAAGTTAAAGTTTATTAAATTTGACTAACTTTATAGATAATATAGCAACATATATTACTCCCTCCGGCCCATATTAGTTGGCTCAACTTTGTCTAAATTTGGATGAATCTAGACACTATTTAGTATATAGGTTCATCCAAATTTTAATAAATCCAAGTCAACTAATATGGATCAGAGGGAGTACATCAGATTAACATATCATGAAACTAAATTTTAAAACACATCTATCGGTAATAATTTAGAGTCATAAGTATCACTACATTTTTCTATAAAAATTTGTCAAAACGTTGTTAACTTTGACTTAGAACAAGATTAGAAATACATTTATTTGCATACAAAGAAAGTACATGATATAAATTTTTAGGCCCTCTCCGGCCGTGGGCCCCTGGCCAATGCCAGGGTGGCGGCCCCTCAGCGCCGGCCCTGTTGGTAGGAGGAGTAACATGCATATATCATCTGGAAGACAAGATCAGACAAATCGAGAGAATCGCGCTAGGGTTATTTTTATTTGCATTTGATTTGTGTTTGTCAATGCTTGGCTTTTGGCTCGTGCCAAATGCTGAGAATCTGCGCGCGACCTATTATAGTACATGTGGACGGTTTGCTGCATGCAGCTAGAGCTACTACCTAGCTCACGTTCTCACTACTGCTAGTACTAATCCTGATCCACCTGTAGTAAGCTGTAGTAGTAGTAATTCTGTAGACGCCGCCGTAATTTGGCTGCTCTTCATCAGGAAAACGTGGTGCATGCATATGATTGAACATGGCGATCATTCATTGCCACGCGTCAATGACCGTCAAGGTACGCTACAGTCGTTGTTGAGTTCAATGATCGATCGGTGCATACAATCTTCAATGGCAATAATAATCCTTGCTCAGGTCAGATCTGTTCAAACGAGCCCGATCGAGAAACCCCAAAATCACTCAGATCAGGCACAATAAGGTGGCGCATCATCTAGCGAAAACAGGGTGCGGAAATAATTTTTGTAACACCTGGTTGGATGATCCACCAGAGACTTGTTGGCACCTGAGTGCGTGATTTGAATGCAGGCGCCGTTTAATCTAAAAAAATAAAGAGAGAAATCCCAAAATGCGTGCGACAAGGAGTGAAAGCGCGAGCGCCAACAAACATAAATATCGAACTCCTCCTCCGTGTCATTTTGTACTCCACTGACCGACATACATGGATTAATTTGCCGTGCAACTTACGGTGGTGAAAACAGTACTTCCTCCGGTCCATATTAATGTTCTTAACTTTGTCTAGATTCAGATAAATCTAGTCTAAATCATTAACTAGATATATCCGAATCTAGATAAAGTTAAAAACAATAATATGGATCGGAGGAAGTACGTAAGGCTACCTCATCTGATGTGGCCGTTGAACAAATTAATCAAAGCGATCGGAGCATCCGGCCGCGTACGTGCATGTTTGGCTCTAGAGCTAGCCACCCTTCTGATCTGTCTAGCTAGCTATGTACTCCTCGTCAGTTGACTGTGTATCAGTCCATATAGTAAAACCTTGACATCACCATAATCGAAGTGCATGACTAATTGATCTTGATCACTACGCGTTGTACTATATTACACCATGCTAGCTACAGCTAGCGTATTTGGTGCTGGTCACGCTGGGAAAAAAAGCTACCTCCCTAGTGACCTGAAACTAGTGGAGAACAGGTTAATAGCCCCGGAGCCCCGGTTCTGCAGCCAGGACTGGTTCTGTAGCCAGGACTGTAGAATCGAGACTAGAGGCCCGATTTCTAGTCCTGGTTCGGTTACGAATCGGGACTAGAGGCCACCATGTGGCAGTGGCAAGACGGCGGGGCGCGACTAATTGGTGACCTCTAATCCTGGTTTATAACACAAACTGAAACTATAGGTTCTCCTGACTCCTAAACGTTGGTCCGACATCTTTAGTCCCAGATGGTATTACCAACCGTGACTAGAGGTCCAATCGAACCGGGATTAGTAACGTGCGATTTTATAGCCGTCGGAACCGGGACAAATCGGTACTAGTGTTCACACTAGTCCCGATTTCAAACCCAACCGAGAGTAGAGCCCATAGCAGCTCTAAACGAAAGACTTGTTTTCTACTAGTGTGACGTAGCAGTTGAACAAACTAATCAAATGGCTCCAGACATGCCTGTCTCCTAGAACACGAAAGAATGTTCAGGCTATAGCTTAGTAGGGATCTAGAGCCACCCTCTGATCAGCCTACTAATTGTCATTACCAAGTTAATAATTACATGGTGATGGATTTTTTTTACCTGTTATGGATGACATATAATCTTCTGGATTGACCATCCACCACCTTAGACGTGACGCACTCTCTTAATTTGATATGTAATTCGTTATTTTTTATAACTTCTATATTGGTATTGTCCGTGTGTATTCTACTTATGTAGAGGACGGATTTAATGCTCTTTAACTAATAATATAAAGCGTTTTTTATAGAAAAAATTGTAACAGTTCATATATACCGCGACTACGACTAGTTAATTATGCTGATTAATCTATGCATGCTAGCGTATTGCTAGCAGTTCCGTTATAGAATTCGTCGGTAACATGCAAGCGAATCTGTACATTCCATGGAAGACAAGCTCAAACGGATCAGCCGGAGAGAATCGCACGAGCATTTCTTATTTTGTGTGTTCAATGCATGGATTTCAACTCGTTTACTGCTCCCTCCATTCCAAATTAATCGACGCATACTTAGACAGGTACTCTAATTCTGATTCTCTGCCTAGTTAAGCTGTAATGACGCTGACATCATTTAGCTAACTCGCTGCTCTTAATTAGGGAAACGTGGTGCACGCATGGATGAACAGGGCGCTTTATTGCGACGCTATCAATGCACGTAGTGTATATTTCTACTCTTGTCCTAAATCAAATTTTATAAAACTTGAATAACTTTATAGAAATCGTAGAAATATTTATAACACTAAATTGGTACCACTATATTTGTTTTCAAATTTAATTTTATAATATATGTTGCTCTATTTATCTATATAAGGTTGGTCAAAATTAATAAAGTTTGGCTTTCGACAAAATCTACAAGTACACTTATTTGCGGAGGAATGGAGCACAATAGTTGAGATCAATAGCGGAAACTGTAGATAGGAGTAAAAGCAAGCAAAATACTACTCCCTCTGACCCATATTAGTTGACATGAATTTGTCTAGATTCGGATGTATGTAGCACGAAAACATGTCTAGATACATTCGAATCTAGACAAATCCAAATCAACTAATATGGATCGGAGGGAGTACTTTCTTTCACTAGTATAAGACCTTGTGAATATTTTAAGATGGACTAGATTCAGACTAGAATTGGTGAACCCAAACAATAAAACAAAACGTGTATATATACATGCATAGAAGGTCTTGCATTCTTGAACGGAAGGAGTAATTGATTTGTCGATGAGTTCAAAGGCACGATTGGTGCGCTACAGTTCACATTGTAGCCTATATCTCATTTTTCAAATCAAGAAAAAAAATGGTAGTACGTACTCGTCCTGATCTAAAAATAATTATTGCTGATTAAGCATAACTTTGTATTAAAGCAACGTCGAAGAAAGTATATTAATCCTGGATTTATGATCGTATATGTATGAGTAATGCAAACGAGCTCATGTTATAATTAACTGTATCTACAGCCATAAAATCCAGAAGAAAGCTAGTACTCCAAGAATACACAACGAGCATCGAAAGTACATCGAAAGTACAACCTTTGTTCGGGATTATAGGTCCGAAGAGCTTTTTTATATTGTTTCATATTATAAGGATTATCTCATTTATTAGTTTCTCGTTCAATGCATGTCCTCTTTTTCCTCTCACTTATAAGACTATTCATGCATGCATAGATTAATGAAGGAGAGTTATGAAGTGTATTGTTATTAGAAACTTGGCCCTTAGGACTAAGGCCTTTCACAACAGGTTTTTTTAGCATGTTTTCATAGAAGTAATTAAAACTTAAGAAACAACAATGATAATGCATTGATATTTCTTAGTGGTGTTTTATTCAATAATTTAGTCTCATGCATGTGTGTGATTGGTCTAGCCAATTTTTTTGCCTATGATACCGTGCAAGGAGTGTACTCCCTCCGTTCACAAATACTTCGCGTTCTGGATTTAGTCAAAGTCAAACTTGGTAAAATTTGAGCAAATATTTAGAGAAAAATATTAACATTTATAATATAAAACTACATAGTATTGGAATCTTCATAAAGTATATTTTCATATTATATGTATTTGCAATGATGGATATTAATATATTTTATAATATTTTTGGTTAAACTTGACAAAATATGACTTTGACTAAACCCAGAACGCGAAGTAAATAAAAACAGAGGGAGTAGCTTAGCTAAGATACAACAACACTCTTTTTTTTCCGTTAAATGACATGCCACATAGCCAAATCATCTAGGATACTGCGCTAAGGAACACACATTGTGAAAGGCCTAATAATCCCAAACAGTTATAACGTGCTACAAAGGATGCGATCGTCCAAAGAGGCAAATGAAATACCACCAAGAAAGAAGAGGATCTAAGTTTAAAATGTAGGTAGGTGAATTCATCGCCGACACAAAGGAGAGACTGTTTTTGGGAATCATGAAAGACACCAAAAGGCTAAAAAGGAGGATCCAGATTCAGGCAAAAGGCGCCAGATTTTCTTTCTTTACAGAAAGAAAACTCAACCCGAAAAGAAAAGAAAATGCAACAAAAGGCTGCGCTATATGCCAGACGAGCTGTCGGGCCCACGTGTCAGTGAGGGAGTCGGGAGCACTATCCGGTGTAACAGTAGTAGTATATGATGTCGCCTCAGCGGCATCGATCTTTGACCATAATAACACCCAGAGCTGCTCAGCCCAGCCGCGCCCACAACAAACTCCTCCTCTGTTTCTGCCCAGCTATGGCGACGGCGTGGGTGCGCGCGCGCTCGCTCAGCTGCAAGTCCAGGGCAGTCGCGGACGACGTGTACAGCCCGCCGGCGCCGCCGCCCAAGAAGCACCCGCCGACGACGGTCAAGAGTCCCGCTCTCCTGCCGCCGGCCAAGGAGAGTCGCGGGTCCAGGTCCAGCGAGCATGGCCGGCCTGCTAGGAGCAATAAGAAGACCAAGGACAAGTCCGAGGAGCTCGCGAAGAACAGCGCCAAGAAGCTCGCAGCGTCGCCCATGGCGTCACCGAAGAGGCCCAGCTCGGGGTCGTTCCTGGAAATGACCGAGCTGCCGGAGGGCCACCCGTCCCGCCGCGTCGTCGAGCTCATCTTCGCGTCCGGATGGAGATGTGATGCGGAGGCCGAGGTGGAGGCGCTCTTCCGGGTGCGCAGCACGGCCCGCGCGGTGGCGCGGTTCGAGGACGCGCGCGCGGCAGCACAGGCCCGGGGCGCGGCAGCGTCCGACGCGCGGTGCGCCGCCGACGGCAACGAGATGATGGGGTTCCAGTGCCGCGCGGCCGACGAAAGCGAGGTGATCTGCGCCGCCATCGCCACCACCAAGCTGTCGGCCGTGCGCACGTTCGCCGGCAGCGGCGCGGCGGACGCCAGCATCAGAGGAGGCCCGGGCCGCAGGGGCATGCTGGTGTGCCGCGTCATCGCCGGCCGCGTCCGGCGCGCCGCCGACCCGCCGTGCCGCGCCGGGGAGTACCACTCGGTGGACGCTGGCGGCGGCGGCGAGCTCCTGGTGCTCGACCGCCGCGCCGTGCTCCCCTGCTTCCTCGTCGTCTACCGGGTCAAACCGGCTCTGGAAAGTTCACCGAGCTGCAACTCCCGGTGATCCGATGGACCATGGATCCTCGCGCCCGTCACCACCACCACCACTAACCGAATCCGCTGACCGTTAGCTAGGCATCGATCCATCATCGCGATCGATGCAGGTGTGCATGTGAGACTGTAAAAAGATTCTTCTCCTCTTTCCAAATTCATCGATTGTTGATTGAAATTGTATAAAAAGAAATTGCAGGAACTTCAGTTCCGAATCCAGCGCCCGATCACGACCCCATTGTTTTCCGTGTACCCTCGGCTCCACCTGCAGACCGTTGCGCCGTCGGCATCATCCCATCCGTCGCCATCGACCACCGTTCCATTCAGCACGGAGAATTAGAAACGCGTCGCGGTCGTCGTCGTCGTAGGTTCAAGTTGGAGGGCGACGTACGACCTGTCACCGCGCGTTCGTCATCTTCTTCCTCCCCAACCCCCCCTTGTCGCGACGATTTCGGATTTGGCAACACTCGCAGATGAGGACGGAAGGTATGGACAAAGCTCCGTTGCCACAGGCAGGCAACGATCCACATATCTTGTTGGATCGTTTTGGTCGCATCTGCTTGTCCGTGTGGATGATGATTGATGCCAATCCCTTGCTGGATCGTCTGGTGGAGTCCATGTGATACTTACCTATCAATGGCAGCTTTGGTAGTCCGATTCAGCTTCAGATTTCTACCGTGTTACCACTTCTGAACCTGTGAGCAGCTGAGCAGAGAAGTCAAGTAATGAATGTCGAAAGGGCTTGGTCGCTGCCACAGCACACATGGGGGGTGGGAGCATCGTGTGTAGGTAGGACTAGTGCTGCAAGTGTGTACATATGCCCCACTCCCATGGACGGGCCAGCATCTTGGTGGTCTGCAACCAAAAAATATCCCTGGCTTCCAAAGATCACGGAACTTACATATTTGCATTCCTGATTAGTATTTCGTTTTTCTAAAAAACAAATTTTTTGAACAAAGCGGACGATTTTGCCTAGGGTTATTTAAAAAACTCGAAGAGAATTGACCAGTTCATTTACGGGAAACCGGCCGAAAATCCGTACAATGCACCAATGCCTTTATGGACCACATTGTGCACACCACCACAGCCAATTTGGCTACCCACACGAAACTCAAACGCACAAGGAGACATGTCGAGGTTGCCACACAACATCATCGTCATCACTCCTCCGCGAGCCAGTGACTCCGACTTCACGAGCGACTTTCCAAACAGTGCCTCACGTACGGCACCGGAACCCACATCGGCCTATGCCAACAATTGGCCACACACGCCAAGGACAGATAGCTCCGAATCTGAGAACGAGCTTCACAAGAGAATAATGCTGGACTTGCGCCAATCGAGCACTCTGTTGCAGAGCCACCGGCGACTGGTCATTGTCGCCACCTAGACACCCTCCACCGCAGCTCCGACTCCACAAAACACAGTAAAACACAGTGAAGCAGAAGAACCCATTGGACACGCCGGGAAGAACCGACTACCGAAGCCCAACGTCGACCCAACCTCAGCTCGACACATCCTCTTCGCCAAACTACACACTTGGACCTTGCACAGCTGCCCGGCACAAGCCCCTTTACCGAACCCCTGGTCGAGGTGACTCCAAAACGATGCCCTCAAGAAGGGAAGAGACGCATTAGCGCCGCCCATCGCCCGATCCCGGATCTGAGGTTTCCCCCGGAGTCATGGCCGCAGGAGAAAGAGTGAGCACCACACAGAACAATGCTTCCAAGAAAATCCGCGACACCCGCGGGTGTCACCATCGCCGGCTCCGGCCATAATCGGAGCAAGGATTTCTCCTGGAGGTGCCCAACAACCTCCACCCTGAATCAGCCGCCAACAAGCCAACACCAAACACGTCGAACCCCGCCGCCCAACACACCCTGCTGAGGAAAACTCTACGCCACCAGGCCGAGAACGTCGACGCAGCACAGATCCACAACCAGCACACTAAGCTGCAGCCTGAAGCACACCACCGGAGTCCTCGCCACGCTGCCCTACCAAGACAAAAATCCCAACAGCACACCACCACCACCGCTGCCCCCTCCAGCTCTGTCACCAGAGCGCCGCCGTGACAATTCGAGCACAGCTCCACGCCTAACAACATGCGACAAGCCGCAGCCCTAGAAGCCCAGATCGGGCCCAGATGGGCCCGAGCGGCCGCCGCTAACTGAGGAACGCTGCCGCGCGGCGCCAACTCCCTGCAGCCACCTCCACCTCGAGCCTCAATGTAGCGGCCGCCGGCCTCGCCGCTAGGCACTGCCCCATCTCACCTCTGCATCCACCACTACTCTCCCCATCAACCTTCGGAGACGGGGGCCGGCGCCACCGCAGAGAAGCCAGCGGTAGTGGCGGCAGGGAAGAGGGGGAGATGGAGGGCCTAGTGGCGGTGGTGGCAGTGGTTTCCCCCGAGCTGCCCGAGGGGGCGACGCGAGGGATGGGAGGGACACAAGGGTGTTTTTCTAAATTCATCTTCATAATCATTTGATGATCCAAAAAAGTGGACAGAAGATTATTCTGTTAAGCTGCACATGGGTTGCAAAAACGACGGCTTTGAATGGGTCTTTGTACCGGTATATAGATCTGCACAAGATTACAACAAGTTTGGATTTTTTGTCAGAACCTGTAAAAATGTGTGAAATAGAGTCACTTCATATGTTTTTTGGAGGAGATTTTAATATACTTCACAAACGGGAGGAGGAAAATAATGACAATTGTAATCATCATTGGCCTTTTATTTTTAATGCGATCGGTAGAAAGTTTGGACTTTGGAGAACTGCTCTCTCCAGTCGATAGATTACACGGGCCAATAGACGTGATATTCCAACTTATGAAAAGCTGGACAGAGTTCTTGCAAGTGTTGAGAGGGAACAAAAAATTTCCTTAGTTTGGGTTCAAGCATTGGCTCGCTCTAGGTCTGACCATACACCATTGTTAATTAATTTAGGCCATCAAGCTCATATTGGGAAGCAGAAGTGGCTCGAAGTGGTGGTGTGGGGAAGATAATCGTACAACCCTTTTTCAAAAGGGCAAACCGCCATGACATTGGGTATCGGCGCAGAGGCCGAGAGGCTGGCATTGGTGGCGGTGCAAAAGGGCAACAACCAGCATTCATGTCGACACAGGCATCCGGGAGTCTGCCTACTTTCATCAATGGCCATGGTAGAAGGCTAGTGGTCGTTGGGTCGCTGCAAGGCAGACCCAGTATGGGCGGGGTGGGACGCGGGACAAAGCACGCGGTCTGCGGCACGTCCAGACGCATCCGTCCAGACACATTTCTAGCCTAAATTTGGCAAGAAATGAGTCGGCAAAGATGTGTATGGCCGATTCGGTCGCACCACTAGGATAGATTTTCGTGGTCTGCCTGTCCGGTCAGACAAGTTTGGATAGGCTGAGTGGTCACTTTACTTTGCATCGCACGGTCCTCCATGCATTATCTATGGGCGTGTTTGGTATTGAGTATCAGATTTGGGGCTCGCTGGGGCTAGTCCCCATGGGGTTTGTCCCTGTGAAAACAGTATTTGGGCCATCTTTTTATTTTGTTGGTTGCTCGGATCTCACTCAACTGCATGGGGTCGGAAACTATCCCCCATTTGTTTCGTCAGCTGCATGACATCATTTTGGCATCGCTAATGCAAAGTAAAGGTCTTTGGTTGCCCACAAGAGGGTTATGTGGTTACCATGATTCACAAATGGTGATGTTACCATGTCAAATTTCACGAGCACACATGCATGAATATTAGCAAAAAAGAGTTCATGGTGTCAACCTACCACCACATTAAAAGTGGTGTCAATGTACCACCGCTAGTTCAATAATCTACTGTCAGCTACGTACAAGGAGAATAAATTGGCGAGGAATTGCACATCATTCGTCATATATTTCCTTGATCCTCTTCACCTTGTTCTTGTTAGCTTCATTAGATTTGAGCATATCAATAGAATATACTCAAGCTTCTTAGTTTCCTCCTTTATACCCTCTTTTCGACATCCCATTCCTGATGCCTGGCCTTCAGTATCACTGCTTCAGATTTCTGCATGTTCTTCATCATGCCCACTTCATTCATCAACGCTTCAGCCATCTGCTTGTACTTTTCCACAGATTCCTCCTCGGCTTTCAGACCGTCGTCCTTCATCATGGATAGGTTCTCTTCCATTGCCTTTATCTCAGTTTCATCCATGAATTTCTTCACATCAGTTAACAAACTTGTGTACTTATTGTCAATCGTGTTTTTCTCATCAACAAACTCCTTCACCAACTTTGCATTTTGAATCCTTTAGTTCATTCTTGCACTGTTGTTGTCATGATACATTTCCTAGAGTTTTGATGATGATTTTTTCGTTGCGTGTGGCCATTCCTTGTGTTGCGAGTTTCTTTGGGATTGACCCTTGGGGTGGCCAGATCTTCATGGATTTGGGCATGGAAGTGAGGGGAAAGGTGATGAGCACGATGGAATTAACACAAAAGGCAAGGTAAAGATACAAATACACGCTGACACACACATTTTCAGTTGTCCTCTTTGGCCCGAATCACCAACCTGATAGAATCCTCATGGAAGAGGCCGCTAGATAGAGATCCACGTGGAAAGATCGAACGGGAGAGATTGCAATCGTTAGAGACCCAATGGGGAGATCAATACAATAGAGATCATAAGATAGAAAGAGCACTTAAACGGCGAGGGCCTTGTACAACCTAGATCTTGATGTAGATCCTAGAGAGGTTCCCCTATGGGAAGATGGAGGCTAAGACAAAATTCTACTCAATATTCATTCTAGGGTTTCTAGGAAGAGGTGGTGGCATATTTATAGGACATCCACTTAAAGAAGGGTATTTTAGGAATAAACAGGAAGTGTTGGATGAATTGGGGTGTTATATTGGTTGAGGCCCAGCTTAGAGCTCGTAGACTCATTCTGCAAGCTAGACAGTCTAATGTGCACACACCGGATACTCTGGGTCGGTCGGATACTTTGTTCGGAAGCCAAGATGTCGGAGACACCGGGTTGTGTTCGGGTGGTGTCCAATCTAGGGTTCTATAAGGTGTCACCACTGGCTTCTCGGGTCCTTGAGGCTAGGGCTGGAGAGTCCGGGGTAGGCATGCCAGACACTCCAGTATCGAAGCGGAGGACATTCTGGCTGGTAGATGGTAGAGACTCCGCTCCTTGAGTTGCTGCTTCTTGCGCCTTCTCTTCCATGCTTCTTGCTTGGGGGTCTTGACTCCTAGGGAATCCTTGTCACCTTCTCTTGGCATCATGGTCATGGGCCTAGTCATAAAATAGGCACTTGGCTCCGGCAAGACCCTATTCAAGTGATGATCAAAGGAAGACAATCTTCGTCATAGAAAACCATCTTCTATATGTCCTTCATGAACCACTAGAAGACTTCCCTGATGACTCCGATGGTGGATAAGATGCGATTTTTCGTGACACCTTCATGACCATAAAGTACACCATTATCCATGACATTGAATCTGGCTAGAGGGTGCACTTCCATGAAATCGACACAATTAATTTGCTTGACGGGTTGAAATGCATGTTCCCAGATCAGGTCAGGCGCATGCAATATGAGTACATGGAATAGTTTACTTCCGCCAAAATGGAAGAAAACTCAAGCTTGGAAAGCTACATAGACACCATAGAAGATATCCATGTTCGCCTTGTGGATGCTATGGGCAACTGGATGGCTGACGACTTTGCGATAGATGGGGTGTTGCATTCGCTTCCTCCCAGCTACAAGGATGTCATCACTAGCTATGGCGTGAGAGGGATACCGTATACCTTTCACGAGTTCATGGCCAAGCTAAGGACTACAAAGGTCGAGCCCATTGCTGAGGTCATTGTCAATGGAGAAGATATATAATGATATACATGTAATAAATGTTTCTGTGACACACTTATGCAGTTTTCCTAAGTACTGGATACTTAATCTTGTTTAATTGAAAACATGACATTCTGCGTGAGAGTTGCTGGATAGAACGAGGCGCTGATGGCGTGATGACAGCAAACAATCTGGTTGAAGGTCGACGACACTCCTTCCCTCGGCATTTATCATTAGGATTAGAGGATTTGAATAAAAACTTTGTAATCGAGATTGTGAATCTTATCAGTGTGTCTTTCTTATTGCGAGACGGTTATTCGTATAACTAAGATACAATCAGTTATTCTTTTCTATGAATAACTACTTTTATGATTCACATTGTGGTTATGAACAAATTATTCTGGTCGTTGTCTGTATGATAATAAAGCATTTACGAAACATATGAAAAACTGCCAAAAGATATTCAAACTTAATAATGAAATGACACTAGTAGTTTAAGTCAAATGGTTGTTTCATTCTGATGAAATAATAAGTCTACTGGATACTCGATCTAATGACTGATGCAAACCATGCCTCACTGGGTGGGATGACTAAAACTCCGCGTTATGGAAAAATAGATTGTGGATTAAATTGTTGAATGTAGTGCACAATGGTTGCAACTCAACATCTGTTGGATATCATTATTCTCTTAATGAAGCATAAGCCTGAAAATATTTGAATTGTTCAAATACTTTTTAGTGTAAAGGTGGATATAAAATTAACAATAATATCAAAGTCTCTACAATTTGATCAAAGTGACTGTGAATTCAAGTTAATAATTTTGGCACAGAGACTTGTGGAAAACTGGTTCACAAATTATGATGAATGGACAAATCAAATTGTATTGATATGTCTAAAACATCATAGTCATAGTGTATGAGATACATATAGTCTGAAATGATCTTCTACTGGGTTAATATTATAATTTAGAGTGATAGACTAAAATAGTAAACACTCAATTAAAAGTATAAGAAACATCTAAAGGTTCATCGAAACAACACCATATAAGATATGGCAAGTTCGAGTTCTAGAGATTTCGATAATTTGAGATTGTTACGAATAATAAAACTTTGTAGTGCATTCTTAGGCAACTATAAATACAATTCCACAACCAAATGAGACAAAGTTTTTATTTTCTTAGCCTGGTGTATTTTCTCGAAAGAGTGTTCTCTCAAGGAAGCGTAAGTGGAAGAAAGTGAAAGCTCAAAACAAGGTTATTGACCTTACCTTAGATTGTCGAGTAGCGCAACAGAATATGTTCCGTAACGAAAACTCTACAAGAAAAGGAGAAACTAATTATGAAGATCATTGCGTTTCAGAAGAGTTACTTTTACTAAATGACACCTCGCGGAGCTCCTCGATGCAAGCGGCGATAACCTCCCACTCATCCTCGGGAAGGCGCTTCATGCTCCACCTGCGGGTCTTTGTCATGTGAGCCCTTGGGATCGTGAACCACGGATTTGTTGCGCGGGCATCCATACAGACCTAGCGCATGCAGAAATTATCCAGCTTCTTCGTCCACTCGCTGGAAAGGTACTTGAAGTTGGTGCGGAATGAGACGCACTCGGAGCACTGGTTCCCTGATGTGGTGCGCAGACTGTAGAAGTGGCAGAACAATTGCACCGAGGGCCTGACTCCTAGGAACGCCTCACAGAAATAGGCAAAAAAAACGATAATGGTGATGGAGTTGGGTTGCAGGTGCAACACGTGGATTAGTGATCCAGGAGGGAGAGGAATAAATCATAGAAAGGAGGAATCAAGCCCGTGATGTCTACGCACTTCTATTCTTATAGACAGTTGTTGGGCTTCCAAGTGCAGAGGTTTGTAGAACAGCAGCAAGTTTCCCTTAAGTGGATTACCCAAGGTTTATCGAACTCAGGGAGGAAGTGGTCAAAGGTATCCCTCTCAAGCAACCCTGCAATCTAGATACAAGAAGTCTCTTCTGTCCCCAACACACCCAATACACTTGTCAGGTGTATAGGTGCACTAGTTCGGCGAAGAGATAGTGAAATACAAGTGATATAGATAATTATAAGTGGTAACGGTGCCAGAAAATAGTTTGATGATGCGTGGAAAAGACTAAATGAAAACTGAAATAAAGATGGAAGCAATCAAACATGTAACAGATCTAGTAGAAAATGGTGTTTCAATGCTTAGAAACAAGACCTAGGGATCATACTTTCGCTAGTGAACACTCTCATATAAATATCTTCTCTTTATGATACTACTCTAAACTACTCTCCGGTTGCACACTCTAATCCATGGTAGGGCTATAACAGCACACCTCAAAGTTCGCTTTCCCCATCTAGATAACCCCACACTGTCACCTTGAGCACTAGATGGTTCTAACAAACACCACAATTTCATAGAGACATCCAACTCTAAATATAACTTATAACAAGTTTTTGTAATCTCTAGCCTAAGTGCCACCATGGCGTGCACGCTGTCACTTCGAGAGAGAACTACTCCCTCCCCATCATGGGAGTCAGCAACAACGATGGAGATGGCGGTGAAGATGGTGAAGAGGCGGCGCCGGCGGCGGCGGCGCAGAGGACTCCTTCCCCGCCGCCGGTATCACAGAGGAGCACCGCCCCTTAGCCCCCTTCTTTCATGGTTTATTGGAAGCCCTCTCCAATGGAGATGGGATCTATGGGGGAGGCAAAAACGTGGCTTTGGTGGCTGCAAATTCGTGGGTGGAGGTTTTTTCTCACGAATTAGGTTTCCTCCCTTTATATAGCTTCTCGGATTCCCGTCACCCCATCTTGGGCTGCAGTAAATCGAGCCTATCAGGGCCATCCGGACTCAGAATCAGCTAAATTGTATGTCCAGAACGTTTGTCGCGAAATTTCCAACAACTTTGTAGTTGAAGAGTTTTCAGTTTGAGACCGTCTTAAACCCGAAACTTGACCATCTTCAAAAAGAGTTTTGAGACAGATTTCTGGAAAATCCCAATTTTACTCCAACAAGATTTCCACTTGTATTCTTGGTAATTCTTACACATTAAAGTGTAAAACAAGAACATTGTGCACTTTTGCAACTATTAGTAGGTTAGTCCAAATAAATCATAAACTTTATATGAAAAGGAGTATCAAAAGCATATTATTAGCATAAAACCATCAAAAATTATAGATACATTATGGACGTATCAACATCCCCAAGCTTAGTTCCTGCTTGTCCTCGAGTAGGTAAACGATAAAAACAATATAATTTTTAAGGTGACATGCAGCCAACACAATCTTGATCATCATTATTGTAAAAGCATTGATAGCTGGAATCAAGGTACTCTAATCATGAACATAAAAGATAGAGTTCTAACAATAAGACATAGCAACTATGTTGTAACATGAAAAGGTAAAAACAAAAGATCATGAATAAAAATGCATTGAAAGACGTTTGTTTGTTTCACATATACAGAACATAATAAGAGTGGTATTCAGCTTGTCCCTCATAGTGTAGCAAAACATAAATGCATAGGACACCTTCAAAGTTCATAAGGGTGATTAGATACAAATAGTTTAAGAATAAGCAATATCAAAGTTATGAATCAATCAACAAGTTTTGGTACAATGCACATTAAACTAAGAATGACCACTATGCTCTCTCAATAGGTGCATAAAGATAGAAGATGGAGACTCAACAGTAAAAGAAAATCCTTCATAGAAGCAAGCAGGGATTCAAGTCTCATAAAGAGCTTCCAAAAATTATGGTACTTATTAGCTTTCAGCTCTCATTGCCCCTATCATAAGCATCTTGAAGTGATTAAGGTTAAAGTGAACAAACCATGGAGTATATGCTTGACAAAGTATAAGTTGGCAATCTCATGTCCCTTAAATACGAGGGTCGCTCCTCATGCTACTCAAGTTTAGTTACCGGTAAGTTCTTGTCCTAGTAAGTACATGTGTATCATACAGAACCGCCAACGGGGTACCCTTGCCCGATGATACAGAAGAATCCCCATATCAAAATGACAAGGCAAGCATACAACGAGCATCTCAGCAATCTTCTTATTTACCATGGGAAAATGGTGCTTTTTTCTCTCTTTCCTCTTTTCTCATATCTCTTTTTTTTCTTTTCTCTTTTTCTCAATATCTGACTCTTTTTTATAAGAAGAATGCTTCATAGACAGCTCATTATGGTTACGCTGCAGGTTTCCACCATGACAGCATTGATTAGACCGACGACCCAGGCGTTTCTCTAACACATATACATAACTATATGGACTTACAAGCTTCCCTTTCATTTCACACCGACGACATCCATAGACAAAAGAGCATGATATCAACTAGGTACAATGTACAAGTGCAATGTTGAAAGCGTTCCCCATGACAGCATGGTTCTGCTAATCCCCAACATATAAGTGCAAGCATATACAACATAGATGACATAATGGTTCAAGTTTATTAGGGGCAAGAAAAGTAAAGTGTGCCATCAAGTTCGTGAGAGCTTTAATCACTAGTTTTATCATAACAAGTTTAATTCGGAAGGTAGATAAAAATATGAATATACTTGGAATAGCAAATGCTAATAGGTAGGTATGGTGGACTTTTTGGAATAACTTGGTTTTATTTGGAGTTGGATGTATGAGTGAAACTCACACTTGGTTATGGAGGCTAGCAAAAGACTGGGAGCGACCAACTAAGAGAGCATTAATGGCCATAATCATGCAAAGCGACAAAAAATCATTAATTAAAGCATAAAGTGATATTACAAGTCGAAAACTAAAGGATCATAAAGCCTATGGTGACTTGGGATAGTCATAACATGGTGTGAGCATGCACCAAGTCAACCCAAATAAAGTATCCAAGGAGAATACCATAATACTATGCTTTAATATGCTAAAACAATGCATGATTCGTCCAAGGCACATTAAGCAATCTCAATTGTTTATAACATGTCATGCTACAGCAAAGATCACTAAGCATAAAGCCAAAACAATACCAAGCATGACATGACAAAGCATGGGCCACAGTCAAAAACAAGCTCTCTTTACCACTTAAGCATGAACTTTCTGAAGGAAATATGCCCTGAGAGGCAATAATAAAGTTGTTATTATATATTCCTTATACATGATAGATGTTTATTTTACATGCTAGAATTGTATTGATTCGGAAACATCAATACATGTGTGTTTAATAAACAAAAAGGGTTCCTAGTCATGCCTCTCTTATAGACTAGCTTGTTGATTAACAAGATGATCAAGGTTTCCTGATCATGGACATTGGATGTTGTTAATAACAAGGTCACGCCATTGGTGGAATGATGTGATGAACATTCATCCGAAGTATAGCATTACGATCAAGTCATTATGTTTATATTGCTATAACATCATACAAAGTAATCTTTATCCTTAGACCATGAGATCATGTTAATTCTCGACAGGAAGAGTATCTTGATAACATCAAACGTCACACCGTAACAGGTGACTATAAAGATGGGTTCGATTACAGGGGTGTTATGTTGAGGCTCACGGATCAAGAGTGGAATTTGTCAATCCAGATGACGGATAGATATACTCTAGGCCCTCTCGGTGATATCACATTAGGATAGCTTGCAAGCAAGTGATGTGATCACTAGAATGTTATATCACGGGAACGAGAAAAGAGTGCATATCAGTAACGAGATCAAACTAGGTATGGAGATACTGATGATCGAATCTCAAACATGTAATATATCGAGAGACAAAGGGATTTAGTTACAAGAGTTAAAGGTTCTCACGATCACAGAAGTCATCGTTGAATGTGTAGGAGTCAGTACGGATCTCCAGGTCCCGCTGCTGATTATTGATCGGAGAAGGGTCTCGATCATGTCTACATTATTCGCGAACCGTAGGGTGGCACACTTAAGAATTACCGGACACCATTTTGGAGCACATATGTTTCAGACGAAAGAATTGCAAAACGCAGGAATTGTTTCAATACAAACCGGAAATTGTTTCGGGTGAAATTGCAGAAGGTGGTTCTGCATGTGATATTGAAATATTGCAAGGGGCTATATGTGAATGTTTGTTAATTAAAGTAATTAACAAAATTCTGAATAAATTTAATAAAAAGAGTTTTATTAAATGAGAGAGCATTAAATTTGGAGAAATTTAATGCATTTAAAGTGGAGACTTTAAAAGGGAATGTGAAGAGGCATTTTAATGTGGAGGGGTTACCACCACATGAATGGGGAGGTGAGGGTCACCCCCATGCACCGAATCCATGGAGAGAGGGGCACCTCCTCCTATAAAAGGCCACTCACTCCTCCTTCATCCTCACACCTCCTTGTGAAGGATCTCTCCCTCTAGAATTATTCCCCATGGTCTCGGATTAGCGAGATACATGTTCCAGTGGCATTTCGTCAGAAGGAGTTCTGCTTCATTGGATCGCTGGAGCGAGGAGGTGGAGGTTGTCCGGTGGCTTGAACGTGTGTGCGAGTGTGGATGCGCTACTGAGTTCCGGTGCTCGGACTTCCTCACGATCTTGAGATCGGCAAGTGTACGACTACATCAACCACGAGTTCCTACTCGTTAACAAAGCTCGTTGTATACGAGGGTAAGTTCTCGTTGGATGTATGTCCACCCGTTGCTTTGTACCTAGTAGATAGATCTTGGCGTGTAGTTCACAAGAGGGAATTTTTTGTTTTCTATCTTGCGGACCCAACGGTGGTATCGAGCCTGATCTATGCGTAGGTGCTTAGCACGGTAGTACATATGTTGATATGTGGGTGATGATGATCATGTTATTGCATCTTCTATGTATTTTGGATATTGGTGGCATAGTGGGATGAAGCGGCCCGGACCAACCTTACATGTCATCGTACATGAGACCGGTTCCACGACTGACATGCAACTTGTTTTGCATAAGTGGCTGGTGGGTGTCTGTCTCTCCTACTATAGTCAATATTTGATTTACAACGAGTTGCTAATAACTTATTTATCCTTGTTGTGGTTCATGTTCGTAGGTGAGAACGGTTCTATCTCCGAAAGCCCTAAGCCACGTAAAACTTGCAATTGATAAATTAGAGGCGTCTAGTTTAGATCGTTGCTAGGCTAGTGTATTGATATGGTATTGTTGTAAGTAGATGTATGGTAGATACTCCTACAACACAGTCAACGTGTAAGTTCCATAGACCATGGCCTTACACACAAAGGAATGATAGAGATCATACCACGATGCAAGTGATAGAGATCAAATGCATGGACCATATCATCTCACTTTACACATTAGATGTTAGCATCTTATATTGCTAGTTTGGCGCGTTTGGTAGCATTATAAGATGATCCCTCATTTATATATCAAGATAAAAATGTGTTCTTCCTTGAGTATGCACCGTTCTATGGATCGTGTTTCGAGACATCACGTGATGATCGGGTGTACTCGAATCTACGCTTTCATAGGAACGGGTGTAAGACAGTTTTACACACGCGAATACTAAGGTTCTTACTTGGCGAGCCTAGCATGTATAGACATGGCCTCGGAACACGGACCGAAAGGTTAAGCATGAGTCATATGGTTGATATGATGCCCATATAGATGCTCGCCTTTGAAGCTATATCAACTCACGTGATGATCAGACTTGGTGTAGTGGATTTGGTTCATGTAATCACCAAAAGGACACGAGGGATGTTGTTTTGAGTGGGAGTTCATTAGTAATTTGGATTAGTTGAACTCAATCTATCATAAACTTAGTCTAAATAAACTTTACAAATTCTGTTGTAGATGGCACCACCTGCTTTTAATTTCAATGTGTTCATGGAGAAAGAGAAACTTGCTGCGAATGGTAGCAACTTCACCAACTGGGCTATGAATTTGAGGATTCTCCTCACTGCTGCACAAAAGCAATATATGCTAGATGCGCCACTAGGCCCCCCACCAGCTCTTGATGCCCCTGATGAGAAAAAGAATGTCTATGTGACTCGTCAAGAGGACCACAACTTAGTTCATTGCGGCATACTGTATGGGCTAGAGCCAGAACTTCGAAAGCGTTTCAAAAATGGCAATGCCTTTGATACCATGGGAGAATTGAAAATGATTTTCGATACCCATGATACCGTAGAGAGTTATAATGGTACAGAAAGGTTCTTTAGCTGCATGATGGAGGAAAACAACTCCATTAGTGAGCACGTACTCAAAATGTCTGGGTACGCCGATAAGCTTGTGCCCTTGGGAATAACGATTCCAATTGACTTAGGCATACATCGTGTTCTCCAATCTCTGCCGCCTAGCTACAAGAGCTTCGTGATGAACTATAATATGCAGGGCATGAAGAAGTCTCTTCCTGAGCTTCTGTCAATGCTTAAGACTGCAGAAGTGGAGATTAGGAAAGAACATCAAGTGTTGATGATCAATAGGACCACCGGTTTCAAGAAGGACAAGAAAGGCAAGCACAAGGGAAAGAAGGGTGGCAAGTCTATTGCCACGCCTGGAAAGAAACCCCGGGCTGGCCCTAAGTCTGACACCAAGTGCTACTATTGCAAGGGGAATGGCCATTGGAAGCGCAACTGCCCCAAGTATTTGGCGGACAAGAAGTCCAGCAAGGCAAACAAAGGTATATGTGATATACATGTTATTGATGTGTACTTGACTAGTACTCGCAGTAGCACCTGGGTATTTGATACCGGATCGGTTGCTAGTATATGTAACTCGGTTCAGGGGCTACTGAACAAGCGATAACTAGCAAGGGATGAGGTCAGGATGCGGGTCGGCAATGGATCAAGCGTTGATGTGATCGCCGTCGGGACGCTACCTCTCCATTTGCCATCGAGATTAGTTATAAACCTAAATAATTGTTATTTGGTGCCTTCACTGAGCATGAACATTGTATCTGGATCGTGTTTGATGCAAAGTGGTCATTCCTTTAAATCTGAAAACAATGGTTGTTCGATTTATAAGAATGATATCTTTTATGGTCATGCACCTATGTTGAATGATTTATTTTTGTTGGATCTCGATAGTAATATTACGCACATTCATAATGTTAATGCTAAAAAGATTAAACTTGATGATGATATGTCTACATATATGTGGCACTGCCATCTAGGTTATATTGGCGTTAAACGCATGAAGAAACTCCATTCTGATGGACTTTTGGAATCACTTGATTTTGAATCATTTGATACATGTGAGCCATGCCTTATGGGCAAGATGACTAGAACATCGTTTTCCGGTTCAATGAAACGGGCGACAGATCTATTGGAAATCATACATACTGATGTGTGTGGACCAATGAGTGTGTCGGCGCGAGGTGGATATCGTTATTTTGTTACTTTCACGGATGAGTTGAGTAGATACGGATATATCTATTTGATGAAACACAAGTCTGAAACTTTTGAAAAGTTCAAGGAATTTTAGAATGAAGTGGAAAATCATCGTAATAGAAAGATCAAATTTCTACGGTCTGACCGTGGAGGAGAGTATCTAAGTTACGAGTTTACCACACACATGAAAGAGTGTGGAATAGTTTCACAACTCACGCCTGTCGGAACACCACAACATAATGGTGTGTCGGAACGTCGTAATCGTACCTTATTTGATATGGTTCGATCTATGATGTCTCTGACTAACTTACCTCTGTCATTTTGGGGTTATGCACTGGAAACAGCTGCATTCACTTTAAATCGGGCACCATCTAAATCCGTGGAAATGACACCGTATGAATTATGGTTTGGAAACAAACCTAAGCTGTCATTTCTTAAGATTTGGGGATGCGATGTTTATGTGAAGAAACTTCAACCGGATAAACTCGAACCCAAAGCGGAAAAATGTGTCTTCATAGGATACCCTAAGGAAACAATTGGGTATACCTTCTATCACAGATCCGAGGGCAAGGTTTTTGTTGCCAAGAATGGATCCTTTCTTGAGAAGGAGTTTCTCGCGAAAGGTGTGAGTAGTCGGAAGGTAGAACTCGAAGAGGTTATTGAACCTTCTCTTCATGGAATGGCGAGTGGCGCAGCACCGGAAGTTGTTTCGGAGTTGACTTCACCTGATGAAGAGAGAGCTAATGATAATGATCATGAAACTCTGAAAGAGGACACTACCGTACCTCGCAGGTCAAGCAGAACACGTGCAGCTCCTGAACTGTACGGCAATCCTGTTGTGAATTTCATGGTTGATGAAATGGATGACCCTACGATGTATGAAGAAGCGATGATGAGCCCGGATTCCAACAAATGGCTAGAAGCCATGAAATCCGAGATGGAATCCATGTACGAGAACCAAGTTTGGAACTTGGTGGACTTACCTCACGACCATAAGGCCGTTGAGAATAAATGGATTTTCAAAAGAAAAATTGATGCTGATGGTAATGTGGCCATCTATAATGCTCGACTTGTCGCAAAGGGGTTTCGACAAATTCAAGGAGTTGACTACGATGAGACATTCTCTCCCGTAGCGATGCTTAAGTCGGTTAGGATTATGTTAGCAATTGCTACATATTTCGATTATGAAATATGGCAGATGGATGTCAAAATTGCGTTCCTCAATGGTAATATTGAAGAAGAGTTGTATATGATACAACCTAAGGGTTTTGTCAATCCTAAGGATGCTAATAAGGTATGCAAACTTCAGCGATCCATCTATGGACTGAAGCAAGCATCCCGGAGTTGGAATCTCCGCTTTGATGAGGTGATCAAAGAGTTTGAATTTGTCCAAACTTATGGAGAGGCTTGTATTTACAAGAAAGTGAGTCGGAGCAATGTGGCATTTCTGATATTATATGTGGATGACATATTATTGATTGGAAATAATATAGATCTTTTAAACAGTGTTAAAAGTTATCTAAACAGCAAATTTTCGATGAAAGACCTTGGTGAAGCGTCATATATATTAGGCATTAAAATCTATAGAGATAGATCAAGGCGCCTAAGTGGGTTATCGCAGAGTACATACCTTGATAAGATATTAAAGAAGTTTAATATGGACGAAAGTAAGAAGGGGTTCTTACCTATGTTGCAAGGCAAGACATTGATTAAGACTCAAAGTCCGGCTACGGCAGAAGAAAGAGAGATGATGGATAAGATCCCCTATGCCTCGGCCATATGCTCTATTATGTATGTCATGCTATGTACAAGACCAGATGTGGCACATGCTATTAGTTTGACTAGTAGGTACCAATCTGATCCAGTTGAACCTTTGGATAGCGGTAAAGAACATCCTCAAGTACTTGAGAAGAACTAAGGATATGTTTATTATATACGGAGGTGAAGAAGAGCTAGTCGCTAAGTGTTATGTTGATGCTAGCTTTGACACCGATCCGGATGACTCTAAGTCTCAATTCGGATACGTATTTCTCTTGAACGGAGCAGCAGTTAGTTGGAGGAGTTCCAAACAACCTGTGGTAGCTGGATCAACAACGGAGGCGGAATATGTTGCTTTGCTTGAAGCGGTAGAGAAGCAGTTTGGATGAAAGAGTTCATTACGGAACTGGGTGTGGTTCCCAGTGCGTTGGACCCGATGGTGATCTATTGTGACAACAATGGAGCCATAGCCAACGCAAACGAACCGAGGTCTCGCAAGAATTCCAAACATATTAAGCGCCGGTTTCACTCCATCCGCGAGCATGTCAAGGATGGAGATATAAAGATTTGTAAAGTACACACAGACCTAAATGTAGCAGATCCGTTGACTAAAGTTCTCCCTAGGGCAAAACATGATCAACACCAGAACTCCATGGGTGTTAGATTTATCACTATGTGAACTAGATTATTGTCTCTAGTGCAAGTGGGAGACTGAAGGAAATATGCCCTGAGAGGCAATAATAAAGTTGCTATTATATATTCCTTATACATGATAGTTGTTTATTTTACATGCTAGAATTGTATTGATTTGGAAACACCAATACATGTGTGTTTAATAAACAAAAAGGGTTCCTAGTCATGCCTCTCTTATAGACTAGCTTGTTGATTAACAAGATGATCAAGGTTTCCTGATCATGGACATTGGATGTTGTTAATAACAAGGTCACACCATTGGTGGAATGATGTGATAAACATTCATCTGAAGTATAGCATTACGATCAAGTCATTATGTTTATATTGCTATAACATCATACGAAGTAATCTTTATCCTTAGACCATGAGATCATGTTAATTCTCGACACGGAAGAGTATCTTGATAACATCAAACGTCACACCGTAACAGGTGACTATAAAGATGGGTTCGATTACTACGAAGGTGTTATGTTGAGGCTCATGGATCAAGAGTGGAATTTGTCAATCCAGATGATGGATAGATATACTCTGGGCCCTCTCGGTGATATCACATTAGGATAGCTTGCAAGCAAGTGATGTGATCACTAGAATGTTATATCACGGGAACGAGAAAAGAGTGCATGTCGATATGAGATCAAACTAGGTATGGAGATACCGATGATCGAATCTCGGACATGTAATATATCGAGAGACAAAGGGATTTAGTTACAAGCGTTAAAGGTTCTCACGATCACGAAGTCATCATTGAATGTGTAGGAGTCGAGACGGATCTCAAGGTCCATTGCTGATTATTGATCGGAGAAGGGTCTCGATCATGTCTGCATTATTCGTGAACCGTAGGGTGGCACACTTAAATTACGGACACCATTTTGGAGCACATATGTTTGAGACGAAAGAATTGCAAAGCGCAGGAATTGTTTCAATACAAACCGGAAATTGTTTCGAGTGAAATTGCAGAAGGTGGTTCTGCATGTGATATTGAAATATTGCAAGGGGCTATATGTGAATGTTTGTTAATTAAAGTAATTAACAAAATTCTGAATAAATTTAATAAAAAGAGTTTTATTAAATGAGAGAGCATTAAATTTGGAGAAATTTAATGCATTTAAAGTGGAGACTTTAAAAGGGAATGTGAAGAGGCATTTTAATGTGGAGGGGTTACCACCACATGAATGGGGAGGTGAGGTCACCCCCATGTGCCGGCCATGGAGAGAGGGGGCACCCCCCCTCCTCCTATAAAAGGCCACCCATTCCCTCCTTCATCCTCACACCTCCTTGTGAAGGATCTCTCTCCCCCTCTAGAATTATTCCCCCATGGTCTCGGATTAGCGAGATACATGTTCCCGGTGGCATTTTGTCAGGAAGGAGTTGCTGCTTCCGCTGGATCGCTGGAGCGAGGAGGTGGAGGTTGTCCGGTGGCTTGAACATGTGTGCGAGTGCGGATGCGCTGCTGAGTTGCGGCGTTCGGACTTCCTCACGATCTTGAGAGCGGCAAGTGTACGACTACATCAACCACGAGTTCCTACTCATTTACAAAGCTCGTTGTCTACGAGGGTAAGTTCTCGTTGGATGTATGTCCACCCGTTGCTTTGTACCTAGTAGATAGATCTTGGCGTGTAGTTCACACCGTAGGAAATTTTTTGTTTTCTATGCTGCGGACCCAACACTTTCCTACTCTTTTCCAATCCAAACCAAACTATTTGAAAACTAATGTATGAAAGAGGGGGTCCAACAAATTTATTCAAGCAAACTAAGAAAACCAAGCAAACGAAAAACCAAAAATAAAAACAAAGACGCTCCAAGGACAGCACAAAAATCTGTTTCGGAGGAGCAACTTTCCCAAGCATTACTTCTCTCTCATTAGAGGTTACTCTTGGCACATAAAGCAAATAAAAAGGATAAGGAGAGGTTATTACTGAAGCAATAACTTCCTAGACTCATCTAAAACTTTTGGGTTATCTCCCAATAAGTACTTTTCTTTAACGCCTTTAAGTTAGGCATGATAGTTTGAGAAGATGCTCACATAAAAAATATGAATTGAAGTCAAAGAGAGCATCAAGAAGCAAATTCAAAGCACATTTAAGTCTAACCCACTTCCTATGCTTAGGAATCTTGTAAAGAAACAAGTCATGAAAGCACAAAGCAACAAGGATAGGAAAGCAAAACAAGTGCAACTTCAAGACTTTCAACATAAAGAGGGGAAACTTAATATTGTTGAGATACATAAAACCATGTTTCCCTCTCTCATAATAACTTTCAGTAGCATCATGAATAAAATTAACAATATAACTATCACATAAAACATTCTTATCATGAGCCACGTGCATAAAATGATTATTACTCTCCACATAAGCATAGTTATTCTTATTAATTGTGGTGGGAGCAAATTCAACAAAATAGCTATCATTATTATTCTCATCACCATAATCATCAAATATAGGAGGCATACTCTAATCATTAATTTTCTCCTCAATAGTAGGTGGACTGAAAATATCATATGCATCATTGTAATCATCATATATTGGAGGTTTGATATCATCATAAGCAATAGAATAGCTATCTTCCAAAGCTGGGAACTAAAAAGATCATTTTCATCAAAACCAGCTTCCCCAAGCTTAGACTTTTCCATAGCATTAGCAATAATGGTGTTCAAAGAATTCATACTAATAACATTGCTATCAGCATGCAAATAAAGTTCCATAGGTCTTTTAATTTTCTCTTCAAATACTTCATGTCCTAACTCAAGATAAATACTATAAAGCTCTCTAATTTTTTTGTTGGTTTCCAGCCTAACTAGTGAAACAAGAAACAAAAAGACAAAATTGCAGAATCTAAAGGAAATAACTTCGAGCACTCACACTGGAGTATGTGAGTACCTTTTACCTTACCTCCCCGGCAACGGCGCCAGAAAATAGCTTGATGTCTACGCACTTCTATTTTTGTAGACAGTTGTTGAGCCTCCAAGTGTAGAGGTTTGTAGAACAGCAGCAAGTTTCCCTTAAGTGGATTACCCAAGGTTTATCGAACTAAGGTTGGAAGTGGTCAAAGGTATCCCTCTCAAGCAACCCTGCAATCAAGATACAAGAAGTCTCTTGTATCCCCAACACACCCAATACACTTGTCAGGTGTATAGGTGCACTAGTTTGGCGAAGAGATAGTGAAATACAAGTGATACAGATAATTATAAGTGGTAACGGTGCCAGAAAATAGTTTGATGACGCGTGGAAAAGACTAAATGAAAACTGAAATAAAGATGGAAGCAATCAAACATGTAACAGATCTAGTAGCAAACGGTGTTTCAATGCTTAGAAACAAGGCCTAGGGATCATACTTTCGCTAGTGAACACTCTGATATAAATATCTTCTTTTTATGATACTACTCTGAACTACTCTCTGGTTGGACACTCTAATCCATGGTAGGGCTATAACAACACACCTCAAAGTTCGCATTCCCCATTTAGATAACCCCACACTGTCACCTTGAGCACTATATGGTTCCAACAAACACCACAATTTCATAGAGACATCCAACTCCAAATATCACTCATAACAAGTATTTGTAATCTCTAGCCTAAGTGCCACCATGGTGTGCACGCTGTCACTTTCGCACACATGGGGAGAGCAGAGATCTATTAAAGCACTTGAGTAGCAGAATAGATCTATAGATTACAAAGATCATGATCTCAATAAGATCACGCATAGAGAGAGAGATGAACACATAGCTACCGGTACAGCCCTTAGCCTCGAGAGAGAACTACTCCCTCCTCATCATGGGAGTTAGCAACGGCGATGGAGATGGCGGTGGAGTCGATGGAGATAGCTGTGAAGATGGTGAAGATTTGGCGGCGGTGCCGGCGGCGGCGCAGAGGACTCCTTCCTCGCCGCCGGTATCATAGAGGAGCACCGCCCCTTAGCCCCATTCCTTCATGGCTTATTGGGAGCCCTCTACAATGGAGATGGGATCTATGGGGGAGACAAAAACGTGGTTTTGGTGGCTGCAAATTCGTGGGTGGAGGTTTTTCCCCACGAATTAGGTTTCCTCCCTTTATATAGCTTCTCGGATTCCCGTCACCCCATCTTGGGCTGCAGTAAATCGTGCCTATCGGGCCCATCCGGACTCGAAATCAGCTAAATTTTATTTTCAGCACATTTGTCACGAAATTTCCAACAACTTTGTAGTTGAAGAGTTTTCAGTTTGACACCGTCTTCAACCCGAAATGTGACCATCTTCAAAAAGAGTTCCGAGACAGATTTTTGGAAAATCCCAATTTGACTCCAACAAGGTTTCCACTTGTATTCTTGGTAATTCCTACATATTAAAGTGTAAAACAAGAACATTGTGCACTTTTGCAACTCTTAGTAGGTTAGTCCAAATAAATCATAAACTTTATATAAAAAGGAGTATCAAAAGCATATTATTAGCATAAAACCATCAAAAATTATAGATACGTTATGGACGTATCAGCCTGCATAAAAAGTATGGAGGAAGGAGGGGAACACGGTCGCCGGAAGTTTGCTACCGTCTACAGCGCCGTGCCACCAAGAGGTGGCTCCCCACTTGTTAAACTTCCCGGCCATGAGCTGCTGAATGGAAAGGAGGTCGTCAACGGTCTTGATGGATGGCTTTCCTAGCACCGGGAGAGGCACTCCGAGCACTTCTCCTTCACTCACAGCGCCCCGGGAAGACTTACCCTTCTTGGGAGCCATGTCCAGATAAGAAGACCGTCAGAGGCAAGGAGAAGCTTCGGCAACATGAGAGATGGCTATCTGAAGGAGAGGAGCGGTAGTGGATGAAGCAAAGGTTGCGGAATTGGAGAACGTCGACCCCGTTCTGGGTACTTAAGCAGCCAGCAGCATCTCCTGGATCCAATGGTCATGGAGCCATCAACAGTTGCTCTTCGTCACAAGCGCCCATCACATGGGGTAGGGTAATCCATGCCCGACATATTTTTGGGCCCTTGTGCCTTCACCTCCTAGTCGCGTAAAGGCCCAGGTGCTCGGGGATACTCTGAGGCCAGTAGATAGTAGGGTACCACGACCCACTTGCTGTAGGGCCTCTCTACAAGACGGATCTCTTCAAGGGAAGACATTATGCAATATCACCAATGGCTCTCCAGAAGAAAATGCCTGAAGAGGTAAAAGCATCTCGTGAAGTAACCATGCGGAGCACAGTTAGGCTATAGCATCGCTGCGCCGGATGTAGAGGCACCAGGGGATCACCGACCTACCCCTCGCCCAAGGCAAGGGTCTTCTTCTTCCTCAAGCATGGAGTGGCCGACAAGACTTTCACCTGGTGGGACCACCCCACTCGATCGCACCCAAGTAGTGTGCAGGAGAAGAAGAGCAAGACAAACACGACGCCCTATGGTGGGTCCACGGTAGGTGATAGTTGTGCCCTACCTTCCCCCACCTAGATCTCCATGTGGAAACCCTTCTCTCCCAAGTGCGGGAGAGGACCAGTGCGCCTATAAAAGGGTAGGAGGGCACCCTATAGAGGACCCTCTTCCACCTCTTGAAACCCTAGATCTGATCACACGATTAACACTTGTACTGTAAACCTCGCCAAGCAGTGCAAGCAATCTAGACAAGAAGGAGTAGGGTTTTACACCGCATGGTGGCCTGAACCTAGGTAACTCTCTGTGTCCCTTTGTCGTGTTTTCTCTACAGTTTCCTCGCCAGGCTTCGACACGGTTTGGAGAGATCGTGTTCAGCCCCCAGTGTTCGATTCCATCCTACTTCGAGAGGTACCATGTAGGGACAATCTCCGACGGCAACAGATTTTGCATTTCATCCAATTGACAAGAAAATAGGCAAAATTATCAAATAAATCACCACAAAGGCCATAGTACCGAATCATAGTGAAAACTAACATAAGTTTGATAGAAAATGCACAAAATAGGTAGATCTCATGGCAATAGATCATCGATGAGATCACATTTAGCGACTGTGGATGTTATTTTGCCTCTTCTCAAACCAACTCCTTTAAACTGGATCCAAGATGGTCAAGTCCATCATCATGATCTTGGTCTCCTCGGCCATGATCTTGGCCCCGGCCTCCTGGCCCTTGACCGGGCATTGGCCTCTTCCACCTCAAGAGCTCTCTTTGTGAGGTCAACAAAACAACCAATGGTGGCCTATGATGGCCCAAAATATATCGAGCTTGTTGGGGAACCCCAAGAGGAAGGTATGATGATCACATCAGCAAGTTTCCCTCAGTATGAAACCAAGGTTATCAATCCAGTAGGAGCAAGGAAACACCCCAAAGGTGTTGCTAGCTGAACGTTGGCAGGGCGCACTACCGGTGCCAGCAGCAACGTGGAGACCTGCACAACACAACCACAGAACTCTGTCCCCAACTTGCGATGAGGTTGTCAATCTCACCGGTTTTGCTAAAAACAAAGGATTAAACATATCGAATGGAAGGAAGTAATAGTTTGCAGAAAGTAAACACAAAGCAGTAAACAATTTTGTGATGAAGAAGAAGGCTTGCATGATGATGAAGAAGGCCTCCAGGGTGAATTCCCCTCTTCGGCAGGGTGCCGGGAAGAGCTTCAGATCCCTCCCAATCTAGGGATGGAGATGACAGTGGCTACAGACTCTTTCGTGGAATTTTTATTAGGTACTTAAGGTTTCCATATCAGAGGCAATATATAGGCGGAAGGAGAGGCCGAGGGGGTGCCTGGGCTGGCCACACTACCCCCTGGCGCGGGCCAGGCCTGGCCGCACGGTCAGGTGGTGTGGACGCCCTCTGGCCCTTCTCCGTCTCGTATTCTGGCTCCATGTGTCCCCCGGTAAAATAGTGACTTTGGCTTTTGTCCTGTCCAATTCCGAGAAAATTCATTTTCTGACTTTCTTGGAACCAAAAACAGCAGAAAACGGGCAGCTAGCACTGTGGCACTTGTTAATAGGTTAGTCCAAGAAATCATATGAAAAATACTCCAAAGTGTGGACAAAACACAAGAAAGTAGATAAAACCAAGCATGGAACATCAAAAATTATAGATACATTTGCAATGTATCAACATCCCCAACTTAACTCCTGCTCGTCCTCGAGTAGGTAAGTGATAAAAAGAAAGAATAATTTTTTAGGTGACATGCACCATCATAAACTTGATCAAAGTATTTGTAAAACATTCGAAGCTGGGATCTTAGTACTTCAATCATATCATAAAAGACAAAGTTCTAGCAATAAGACAAAGAAACTATGATGCAACATTAAAAGGCATAAACAAAAGATTCATGAATAACAATGCTTTGCAAGACGTTTGTTTGTTTCACATAAAGAAAACATAGCATAGTAGTATTCAGCTTGTCCCTCATAGAGTAGCAAATATAAATGCATAGGACACCTTCAAAGTTTATAAGAGTGACTAGATACAAATAGTTTAAAACAGGCAATATCAAGGTATGCATAAATCAACAAGTCTTGGGACAATGCACATAGAACTAAGAATGACCACTATGCTCTCAAAGTAGGTGCATAAAGATAGAAGGTGGAGACTCAATATATAAGTGGAAGAAAGGCCTTCATAGAAGGAAGTAGGGATTCAAGTCTCATAAAGAGCTTCCAAAAATTATGGTACTTAATAGGTTTCAGCTCTCATTGCCCCTATCATAAGCATATTGAAGTGATTAAGGTTAAAGTGAACAAACTATGGTGTACATGATTGACGAAGTATAAGTTAGAAATCTCATGTCCCTTGAATACGAGGGCCGCTCCTCATGCTACTCAAGTTTAGTCACCGGTAAGTTCTTGTCATCGTAAGTACATGTGTATCATAGAGAACCGCCAATGGGGTACCCCTTGCCCGATGATACGGAAGAATCCCCATGTCAAAATGACAAGGCAAGCAGACAACGAGCATCTCATCAATCTTCTTATTTACCATGTAAATATGGTGCTTTTTTCTCTCTTTCCTCTTTTCATAATTTTTTTTCTTTTTCTCTTTTTCTCTCAATATAGGACTCTTTTTTTATAAGAAGAATGCTTCATAGACAACTCATTATGGTTACGCTGCAGGTTTCCACCATGTCAACATGGATTAGACCAGCGGCCCAGGCGTTTCTCTAACACATATACATAACTCCATGGACTTACAAGCTTCCCTTACATTTCACACCGACGACATCCATAGACAAAAGAGCATGATATCAACTAGGTACCAAGTACCAATGCAATGTTGAAAGCGTTCCCCATGACATCATGGTTCTGCTAATCCCCAACAAATAAGTGCAGGCATATACAACATAGACGACACAATGGTTCAAGTTTATTAAGGGCAAGAAAAGTAAAGTGTGCCATCAAGTTCATGAGAGCTTTAATCACTAGTTTTCTCATAACAAATTTAATTTGAAAGGTAAACAAAAACATGAATATACTTGGAATAGCATAAGCTAATAGGTAGGTATGGTGGACTCTTTGGAATAACTTGGTTTAAGGAGTTGGATGCATGAGTGGAACTCATACTTGGTTGCGGAGGCTAGCAAAAGACTGGGAGCGACAAACTAAGAGAGCAATAATGGCCATAATCATGCAGAGCGACAAAACATCATTGATAAAAGCATAAAGTGATACTACAAGTTGAAAACTAAAGGATCATAAAGGCTTATGGTGGCTTGAGATAGTCATAACATGGTGTGAGCATGCGCCAAGTCAACCCAAATAAAGCATCAAAGGAGAATACCACAATACTATGCTTTAATATGCTAAAACAACGCATGATTCATCCAAGGGACGTTAAGGAATCTCAATTGTTTATAACAAGTCATGCTACAGCAAATAATACTAAGCATAAAGCCAAAACAATATCGAGCATGGCATGACAAAGCATAGGGCACAGTCAAAAACAAGCTCTCTTTAACACTTAAGCATGAACTTTCCTACTCTTTTCCAAACTATTTGAAAACCAATGTATGAAAGAGGGGGTCCAACCAATTTATTCAACAAACTAAGAAAACAAAGCAAACAAAAAACCAAAATGAAAACAAAAAAGAAGACGCTCCAAGAACAACACAATTGTGCATGAAACAATAAAAATGAAACGTTTGGGAGAAACCTGGGATTTTTATTGATGAAGAAGGGGATGCCCAAAGCATCCCCAAGATTTCACGCTTGTACTTCTTGGATATTTCTTGGGGTGACACGCATGGCATCCCCAAGCTTGAGCTTTAGTCCATCCTTTATCTCATTACTCATTCCTTCCATACACCTGAAAATTTTCCTTCATACAAAACTTCACACAATCTTTATTAGCAACATTAGTGCACTCAAGATAATAAGTCTTTAAGGTTCAGTTACAACACCAATAAAACTTCCATTAAAACACTAGCTACTATAGAACTTCTCTCAAAAAGATCAATTCCCCAAAAGAACACAAAAAGGAACCAACAAGAAGCAAATACAGAAAATGGCAGAAATCTGTCAAAACAGACCAGCAGGTAAAGACGAATTTTTTCGAAGACCTTCTGTTGCTCAAATAAAAAAGTGTTGAACTAACGAAAGTTAGATAACAACCTGGGGCAGAAGCACAAAACTTCATGCCTCAAAAGGACATACAGAGATTTTACACGAATTTTTACGGTGAAGCACAGAAATCTGTTTCGGGACAGCAACTTTCCCAATCATTACTTCTCTCTCATTAGAGGTTACTCTTGGAAAAAAAGCAAATAAAAAGGATAAGGAGCGGTTATTACTGTAGTAATAACTTCCAAGACTCATCTAAAACTTTTGGATTATCTCCCAATAAGTACTTTTCTTTAACGCCTTTAAGTTAGGCATAAGAAGCAAGAAAGAATCAAGTGTTCTCAAATGAAGAAGCATTAAGAGCAAATTTTGTTTTCATAGGAGAGGCAAAAGAAACCTTCTCTCTCTTCTTAGGGAAGTGTTCTATACCTTTCTTGAGTGGGAGTTGATATCTAATGGTGCCTTCTTTCATATCAATAATGGCACCAACAGTTCTAAGAAAAGGTCTTCCCAAAGTAATAGGACAAGAAGCATTGCATTCAACATCCAAAACATAGAAATCAATAGGGACATAGGCATTGTTAACCATAATAAGAACATCATTAATACTCCCCATGAGTTTTTGTTTAGCATTATCATCAAGTGGGACATTCAAATAACAATCTTCAAGTGGAGGCAAATCAAGCATATCATAAATCCTTCTAGGCATAATAGAAACACTACTATCAAGATCACATAAAGCTTTGAAATCAAAATCATTCACTTTCATATTAATGATGGGTTCCCAACCATCTTCTTGTTTTATAGGACTAGAAGCTTTATGTTTCATCTTTTCTTCTTTAATCTTTATGAGAGCATCAGTAATGTGTTTTGTAAAGGCCATGTTCATAGCACTAGCATTAGGACCTTTAGCAAGCTTTTGTAGGAACTTAATAACTTCAGAGATATTGCAACCATCAAGATCAAAATCATAATTATCATCTAAAGTAGTAGAACTATTACTAGCCTTAACACTAGTGGTAGTGATAGTAGAAACACTAATTTTTCTAGCAATTTCATCTTCTCTTTCCCACTTAGCATGTAATTCAGCTAATAGTCTAACATTTTCATCAATTCTTACTTGTATGGCATTAGTAGCTACAAAGGAATTATCAATAGTTTCAGGTTTAGCAGCCAATTTATTCAAAGAAGATTGAGCTTCAGCCAAAGATGCTATATTTCTTTCAGCATTAGAGAGTTTTTCATCAATAGTTTTATTGAAAGCAGTTTGTTTACTAATAAAGCCTTTAAGCATAACTTCAAGTTCAGAGGGAGCACTCCTATTATTGTTGTAAGAATTTCCATAAGCATTACCATTGTTGGGAGGATATGGCTTATAATTGTTGTTACCAAAATTATTCTTGTAGGCATTGTTGCTAAAATTGTTATTTCTTATAAAGTTGACATCAACTTGCTCTTCTTGAGAAACCAAAGAGGTTAAGGGAACATTATTTGGATCAATATGGGCTTTCCCATTAACAAGCATAGACATAATAACATCAATCTTATCACTCAAGGAGGAGGTTTCCTCAACAGAATTTATCTTCTTACCTTGTGGAGCTCTTTCAGTATGCCATTCAGAATAGTTAACCATCATATTATCCAAAAGCTTTGTTGTAGCACCCAAAGTAATGGTCATAAAGGTACCTCCAGCAGCAGAATCCAATAGGTTCCTTGAAGAATAGTTTAATCCTGCATAAAAAGGTTGGATGATCATCCAAGCAGTCAGTCCATGAGTGGGACAATTCTTTACCAAAGATTTCATTGTTTCCCAAGCTTGAGCAATATGTTCATTATCACATTGTTTAAACTTCATTATTTCACTTCTCATAGATATAATCTTAGCAGGAGGATAGTATTTTCCAATGAAAGCATCTTTGCAATTAGTCCAAGAATGAATACTATTCCTAGTTAAGGAATTGAACCACTCTTTAGCTTTTCCTCTCAAAGAGAAAGGAAACAATTTAAGCTTAATGATATCTCCATCTATATCCCTATGCTTTTGCATCTCACAAAGTTATTTAGATGGGCTGCAGCATCTTCATTACCAATACCAGAAAATTGTTCTCTCATAACAAGATTGAGTAAAGCAGGTTTTATCTCAAAGAAAGTAGCTTCAGGAACAGGTGGAGCAATAGATGTGCTCATAAAATCATTGTTGTTGGTGCTAGTGAAGTCACACAACTTAGTGTTTTCAAGAGTAGTCATTTTTTGTATTTTTAATAAAGAAAGCAAACTTGTAAAACTAATTTTTTTGTGTTTTTGATAAAGAAACAAGCAAACAAAACAAAAAGAAACTAAGAAAAACAAAAATAACAAAGTAAAGAGATTGGTTATGAGGGACTCCCCTTGTGAAGATGTCCTTGACTCCCTGGCAACGGCGCCAGAAAATATGCTTGATGCACCAAAATATATCGAGCTCGTTGGGGAACCCCAAGAGGAAGGTATGATGAGCACATCAGCAAGTTTTCCCTCAGTACGAAACCAAGGTTATCAATCCAGTAGGAGCAAGGAAACACCCCAAAGGTGTTGCTAGCTGAACGTTGGCAGGGCGCACTACCGGTGCCAACAGCAACGTGGAGACCTGCACAACACAACCATAGAACTCTGTCCCCAACTTGCGATGAGGTTGTCAATCTCACAGGTGTTGCTGAAAACAAAGGATTAAACGTATCGAATGGAAGGAAGTAATAGTTTGTAGAAAGTAAACACAAAGCAGTAAACAGTTTGTAGATTGATTGTAAAAGAAAGGACCGGGGTCCATAGTTCACTAGAGGTGGCTCTCCTTAAGATAGATAACATGCTGGGTGAACAAATTAAAGTGGGGCAATTGACAAACATCGAGAAAGCATACAAGCATATAGTAATCATCTTAACTCATTTGAGATTTGATTGGGCATTACAACATTATACATAGACCGCCATCCAACTGCATCTACGACTAATAATCCACCTTCAGGTTATCATCCGAACCCCCTCAAATATTAAGTTGCAAGCAACGGATAATTGCATTACGAATTGTGTGTAAAGTAAACAATATGATTGTTCTATGAACAAAGGATTATTGTTTTCGCCCTAGTAGCAACAACACATCTAGTACCTTAGAGATTTCTGTCACTTCCCCAAATTACCAGAGGCATGAACACACTATCGAGCATAAATACTAACTCTTGTAGTTGCTAGCATCTACTTGGCCAAGATAGCTACTAACAACGGAAAGCATGCAAGATCACAAATAACAAAGACATGATAGAATCAATAATCAATCTGAAATAGCATCTCAATATCCATCGGATCCCCGCAAACACAACATGCAAAATTACAAATAGATGATCTTGATCATGAACGGAGCTCACAAGATCTAAACATGAAAGCATAAAGGAGGAGAACCAGCCATCTAGCTACTACATGGACCCGTAGTCTAGAGATGAACTACTCACGCATTACACCGGAGGCTTGCATGATGATGAAGAAGGCCTCCAGGGTGAATTCCCCTCTCAGGTGCCGAAGAGCTTCAGATCCTCCCGATCTAGGGATGGAGATGACTGACTCTGACTCTTTCGTGGAATTTTATCGGCACTTAGGGTTTCAGATCGAGGAAATATAGGCGGAAGGAGAGGCCGAGGGGGTGCCTGGGCTGGCCACACCACCCCCTGGCGTGGGCCAGGCCTGGCCGCGTGGCCACGTGGTGTGGCCGCCCTCTGGCCCTTCTCCGTCACGTATTCTGGCTCCATGTGTCCCCCGGTAAAATAGTGACTTTGGCTTTTGTCCCGTCCAATTTCGAGAATATTCATTTTCTAACTTTCCTATAACCAAAAACAGCAGAAAACAGGCAGCTGGCACTATGGCTCTTGTTAATAGTTTAGTCCAAGAAATCATATGAAAAGTACTCCAAAGTGTGGACAAAACACAAGAAATTAGATAAAACCAAGCATGGAACATCAAAAATTATAGATACATTTGCAATGTATCAGCATATTTCTCTAGATGGCGCCTATCCTCCCTCTCATCATTTTCCTTCTTCTCTGTGAGCAACCCTTTCAAGGTCTCTTGCAATGCAAGTGTGGTGGCTTGGCATTGGAAATCTTGCTTGTTGGCCTTGTGGCCTCTTGGGCAAAGGGCACAGCCATTGTGCGGGGCACCTGTGCTTGGTTCATCATCATCAAGTTCGGTGACATCCGACTCACTCCCATGCTTCCTCGAGCCTTTTATACTCATTTTCTAGAGGGAAAAGCACTTCTCCTTCACCCACGGCGCTCTGGGAAGACTTCCCCTTCTTGGGAGCCATGTCCAGATAAGAAGACCGTCAGAGGCAAGGAGAAGCTTCGGCAACATGACAAATGGCTATCTGAAGCTGAGGAGAGGTGGTGGATGAAGCAAAGGTATGGAGAACGTCGACCCCGTTCTGGGTACTTAAGCAGCCAGCAGCATCTCTTGGATCCAATGGTCATGGAGCCATCAATGGTTGCTCTTCGTCACAAGCGCCCATCACACGGGGTAGGGTAATCCAGGCCTGGCATCTTTTTGGGCCCTTGTGCCTTCACCTCCTAGTCGCGTAAAGGCCCAGGTGCTCGGGGGTACTCTGAGGCCAGTGGATAGTAGGGTACCACGACCCACTTGCTGCAGGGCCTCTCTACAAGATGGATCTCTTCAAGGGAAGACACTATGCAATATCACCAAGGGCTCTCCAGAAGAAAATGCCTGAAGAGGTAAAAGCATATCATGAATTAACCATGTGGAGCACACTTAGGCGATAGCATCGCTGTGTCGGATGTAGAGGCGCCATGGGATCACTGACCTACCCCTCGCCCAAGGCAAGGGTCTTCTTCTTCCTCAAGCATGGAGTGGCCAACAAGACTTGCACCTAGTGGGACCACCCCACTCGATCGCACCCAAGTAGTGTGCAGGAGAAGAAGAGCAAGACAAACACGGCGCCCTATGGTGGGTCCACGGTAGGTGATAGTTGTGCCCTACCTTCCCCCACCTAGATCTCCATGTGGAAACCCTTCTCTCCCAAGTGCGGGAAGAGGACCAATGCGCCTATAAAAGGGTAGGAGGGCACCCTATAGAGGACCCTCTTCCACCTCTGGAAACCCTAGATATGATCACACGATCAACACTTGTACTATAAACCTCGCCAAGCAGTGCAAGCAATCCAGACAAGAAGGAGTAGGGTTTTACACCACATGGTGGCCTGAACCTAGGTAACTCTCTGTGTCCCTCTATCGTGTTTTCTCTACAGTTTCCTCGCCAGGCTTCAAGAAGTTTGGAGAGATCGTGTTCAGCCCCCAGTGTTCGATTCCATCCTACTTCGAGAGGTCCCACGTAGGGACAATCTCCGACAGCAACAGATTTTGCATTTCATCCAATTGACAAGAAAATAGGCAAAATTATCAAATAAATCACCACAAAGGCCATAATACCGAATCATAGTGAAAACTAACATAAGTTTGATAGAAAATGCACAAAATAGGTAGATCTCATGGCAATAGATCATCAATGAGATCACATTTAGCAGCTGTGGATGTTATTTTGCCTCTTCTCAAACCAACTCCTTTGAACTGGATCCAAGATGGTCAAGTCCATCATCATGATCTTGGTCTCCTCGGCCATGATCTTGGCCCCGGCCTCCTGGCCCTTGACCGGGCATTGGCCTCTTCTACCTCAAGAGCTCTCTTTGTGAGTTCAACAAAGCAACCAATGGTGGCCTATTTCTCTAGATGGCGCATCTCGTCCCTCTCATCGTTTTCCTTCTCCTTCTCTGCGAGCAACCCTTTCAAGGTCTCTTGCAATGCAAGTGTGGTGGCTTGGCATTGGAAATCTTGCTTGTTGGCCTTGTGGCCTCTTGGCCAAAGGGCATATCCATTGTGCAGGGCACTCGTGCTTGGTTCATCATCGTCAAGGTCGGTGACATCCGACTTACTCCCATGCTTCCTCGAGCCTTTTATACTCATTTTCTAGAGGGAAAAGCTTGTTTCCCACTTTGGGAATTTCTTGATCTTCATCCAACAATGGGGCAAGGTGAATGGCTTGTTGTCGTACTTCTCTTTTACGTACTTCATGGCTTTGGTCACCAACACAAAAGGAAGAGAACCCACAATATATGAAACAATTTCAAATAGGACATACGTAGAATGTAGATGCAAGAATGTCCTAGCCATTACCATGTATCCAATGCTAGTGCCGCTCACGGGGCAGCCTACCACATGCTCGTATGCACCACAAAAACTTGTTGCACTCGGTATTGATGAAACCCCATATCTTTTGAAGAGAGGTGCCATTGCGGTCATTATGGATGCAATAGGGTTTGAACTTCTTGCGCTCATGGTAGAACCTGAAGATGCACCGCCAATATGTCGAGCCCTCTTGCTTGTTGCCGACAATTGGATCTTGTACAATTTCCATCCACACCTCACAAAGGACCTTGTACTCCTTGACAGTGTACCCCATCAGTCATTTGGTTCTTCTTTTTGAGCGTAGTGCCATTGGTAGGCTCGACACCGTCATTGTCTTCATCCACATCCATGGTATCGTCGCCAAAGATATCTGGCCCCGGCTCGGGCCCAAACAATGGCTCTGCCCCGATGTCTAAGGCGGACATGAGGACTTCCTCATCGTCAGAGTCGTCATCCACGGCTATGGCCTCGCAGATCATTTTGTGCAGCACGACCTCTTCGTCCTCCTACCTCGTCGAAGAGTTGGCGAGGCGCATGCATGTTCGCCGCAGGGATCCTCCGGGACCCCTTGCTATGTTGCTGCACGAGGTCGTCGGAGCCTAGGTTGTGGTTCAGTTCGATGGACGTGGCCGCTGGTTGTGCATGCTCATCCGACGACGTCGATCTTGACCTGCACTGCCGGAAACGCGATTGGCCATGCGTGATGATAGAAGTGGTGGGCGAGCTTGGCCGTAGTGGCGGCTGCGTGACGGCCGAGGTCACCGAGCTCGTGGACGCTACACCTGCCCTGACGCTCGCCCTAGCCATTGCCAGGACTTCCAGTGCGTCAGGGTTGTGGAGGAGGAGAAGAAGGGCCTGTGAGCTTATACCAGAGGCGACACGCTTGGTAGCAGCTTCGGCGTTGGCGTTGGCCCGCATGTCGGATATGACCTCGGCGTGCTTTTTTTGCGAGGGCGGCCAGTGTTTCCTCCTTCTTTTCCTTCACCGTAGCGCGGCGGACGTCGCGCTTCTTACTCTACTTTGCTCGCTCCTTGGTCGTCTGCTCCTTCTTGACGGTCAGCACAACTTTGGGTTTGGCCACCCTCTTCGCCTTGGCCGGACGTTTGGTGGTTTCGGCTGGGGCTGGGTCGGCAACGATGGTGGCATGGGCATCCTCCATCGCAGGCTAGGAGGTTTCGGCGCCAGCCGATTTCGATTTTGGTTGGAAGTGAGAGGGGTGGAGGTCGATTTTGTGGGGACGGGGGTCTTCACCCAATGGCTAGCGGGCCAGTGGAGGACAAGGAGACGACGCGCGCTGTCCGGGCCGACACAAAATCAACACAAATTTGTGCTGAAAATTGATCGTCGCGGACTGGTCGTGCCGAGTTTGTCGAATGCGACCTCCTATCCACGCAAACAACATTTGGGCAGCAAATGGTCGAATAGATCGACCAGCTGGAGATGCTCTTACTGTTTACTCCTATCTAGACCTCGACCGCGTTGGATATCCATCGCGCGATCTATGCAGGTGTGTGCATTTGAGACTGTAAAAAAAGCTTCTTTTTTTACTATTTCGCACGATTGCTGAAAATGTATACTAGTAGTACAAATGTCCTGACTACTCTGCATTCAGTGCCCAATCTCGACTCATTGTTTTCCGTGTATTCACGGCACGACCGCGCACTGTTGGGACATCGACACCATCCGTCGCCATCGATGGCCGCACAGAAAAACATGGATTCGTCATCGCCGTAGGTTCAATTCGAGGGCGACGTACGACCGGTCACCACGTGCTCGTCATCTTCTTCCTCTTCCCCCTTCTCGCGACCGATTTCCGATTTGGCTACACTCGCGGACGACGACGCGGGGTATGGACAAGGATCCATATCTTGTTGGATGGTTTTCGTCGCATCTGCTTATCCCTTAACGACGCTCTTCCCATCTTGGATCATCTGGAGTCCATCATCTGCTTTCGATCTATGGCAACATGGTTAGGTTATCCGATCCAGCTTCAGATTTCTACCGTGTTACCGCTTCTGAACCAAGTGAGCCGCAGCCAAGAAAAGTCAAGCAATCAATGTCGAAAGGGCTTGGTCGCTGAGAGACAGCACACATGGGAGGGGGCATCGTGTGTGGGTAGGACTAGTGATGCAAGTGTCTATGTGTATGTGCATGGTCCAGTGTCTTTGGACTGCATCCAGGAAATATCAAGCACTCAATGCCGGCATCGCAAGCACTATAATCCATCGCTTCCAAGCATCATGGAGCTTACATATTATTGGCATCCCAATGATTTGTTGTTTTCTACATTCATCTTCATAACCATTTGATGATCGGACATGTTCAGATAGCACTTGAGATCTCAGTACGTACTAGTATGTGTCCTCTTCTAGCTTAGGACCAAGAATATATTGTACCACAAATGCGTGTTTTTTTTCTTAGAGCAACCACATGTTTCGTTAATTCAAAATCAAGTTAGATGAAACAATACATATGGACACAAAAGACAGACCGGGATAAACTGATTATCCTAAAAATAGTGCAGATAAAAACCTAGAAGATTGAAAAATACAAAACGATCTCTATGATTCCTGCAACCACCGAATTTAGCGGCCGCCGTCAAACTCCAGCACCGCTAAGACGAACGTCGGAAGAGACGCCACGCCTCCACCATTGCAAGATACAAAAAAACAGCATCACCAACAAGACTGTTAGAGCGCACAAGCCTATGTCCATCGGAACCCACAACCAAATAAGGCCTCTGGCCTAACTCAACCCAAAAGACTAGCCTGATGGGTGAGGTTTGCCCCACCTTATATGTTGGGTTCCCTCACATCAATCTTTCGATGTGGGACTAAACCTAACAAATACTTTGTGAGTCGATGAACAGACCTACTGCACGTAGCGAGGCACATGCCGCTGTGGCAGATCGACCGGCAGACGGCCCCATGTCGTTTTGGACCAAGATCCCATCGACGAAGTCGAGGAGGAACAACAAATCCACTACCTCCGGACGAACGTCCTTGCTCCAGAGGAACCACCTCGCCCCGGCCGCTAGTGCCGTCGCGGATGACGACGACGAGCGCTGGCAAAAAAACGATAAACTGATGTCGTCGGATCTAAAGAACGGCGAGAAGACTAAGTCGTCGATCTGAAAGACCGACTAGCACACGTTACCATCAACTCCGAGGCTTCGCCATGAGCCCGTGAAAGCCGCCAGTGTGGGAGTAGAGTTGGGGCAGATTTATTTGCCGGTGCGCCACTCCCACAAGCCCTATCCCTAACTATTATCCAGAGAAACGAGGTCCCACTCCCTCCTGCCGCTGGAGCGGCAAGCGGAGGGAGATGGAACCGGCGATCGGCCGGCTGAGATCTGGAGGAGTTCTCCGCCGCCGCTGTTTCTGTTAGGGAGGGAGAGGCCGAGCGGTTTCAAATGCACGGTTGTTGGTTTGTTGGCTGGGCTTCCATTTTCTTGCATCACTGCTGCTCCGTTCGGTTTTACCAGCTTAAGAAAGGGTTTATTTATGACAAAATTATTTAAGCTGGGCAGCATCATCGTGGCACTGCAGGGTCCATGGATGATTACCCAATCTGGCCGCCAGACCTGGCCTGCCTGAACACATACATCGCCAGGTAATTCACTGCTCTCACATCGATCGATAGCAGGACCAGGTGTCCCTGCTGTACTAGAACCGCTGGTGTTTTTTACTGGAAAACAAACAAAATTTAGGGTGATCTATCTATCTGAGGCAGCAGCACTAGCTAGTGTTAATGTTGCTAGAGAACCAGAGCGTCGCTCACGTCACTTGTCAGTTCTTGCCTTGCACTGCAGACCCACTGCACTGCACTGCACTAGACCAGGACCAGGACCAGCTACACAGACTTGAAATC
Organism: Avena insularis; assembly: GCA_023614405.1. Taxonomy (NCBI): domain Eukaryota; kingdom Viridiplantae; phylum Streptophyta; class Magnoliopsida; order Poales; family Poaceae; genus Avena; species Avena insularis. Next base: position 73,772,112 of record CM042690.1, read on the forward strand.
ATTGGGTGGCCGGCGCTGTGAGTGCTGTGACTAGCAGCACACCACCTACACAATTTATGGCCCAAATGCATACGATATATGTTTAATCAGTGTGGCCCCCTAATTGCAAGTCGCAAGAGCAAGGTTGAGAGCCCCACAGTGCTGCCTTCAACAAATTTGAATGAAGTTTTTCTTGAGAGGGTGATGATGCTGTTTACCGAGAGAAATGAATTCCGATATTAATATAGCGGGGCGAGAGGGTGATGATGCCTTTTCACTCGGAATTCATTTCTCTCCTCGAAAGTCTGATTCGAGGAGAGAAATGAATTCCGAGTGGAAAGGGTTTTTTTTTAACGAGAGTGGAAAGGGTTGAATTTCATTTAGATCCGGCTAGACGCTGAGTGCTGACACCAACACAGCCACAGCAGCTACTATGCAGTGACTGACCGGGCTTATTCAGGGTTCAGACATGCATGCCCTGCCTCTCCCAGCTAGTATTTACACCTCCAGCTCCACCCACCAGCAACAAACACTCTGGTCAATGTTCACTTCAGCATCACCTGCACATTTTGACAATACATTTTCAAGAACAATTCTGGAGCTTTTGATCCATCCACAGTCCTCTGTAGCTTTTGATAAATTTGGAATGCTGCTACACATCATTGGGCAAGGCCACTACAGTGTCTCATAGATCATGGCACCTTTGCACCACTCTGGCACTCTGCAATGGATCTTCACAGGTTCAATTTAGACCAACATCTCACACGGCGAATTTTGCTCACCAAAATCAGACAGAGAAGGCAAAACTTTTAAAAAAGTCACCGGAGAACACCCCCCCCCCCACCACCACCACCCTCTCCTCCTTCAGAGTCCACCCAAAGCAGCCGGGCCGACCCGCCGTCCTCTCCACCGGAATAGCCGGTCAGAGTTGGACCTGGGGAGGCACCGGAGTTAGGTGTAGGTGTAGATCTAGTAGGTTTTGGCAGTTTGCCATAGTTCAGTTTCATGCCGGTGGTTGGTGGCGAGGTCCTTCAGCAGGGATCTCGTGCTGGCGGGTGGTGGTGCTGCCCGGGGCGGAGCCAGGATTTGGTCACGAGGGGGGCGAAGAAAAAAAAAGTCTTGCACATGACATAGAACATGACATATTTCATATAACATGCTTCGGTATCAAAAGCTAGCGATATAAGTTTGCGATACAGCATATCGATGGTGGACGACTACAATCAGCAAACCAAACATAGAAAATTATGACTTACATACAGAAAACGACATAATTTTATTTTAATCAAATCATTTTTTCTTACATGACTGCCAAGCTAGTCGACCAATTTGATGTGGTGTACTAATTAGTTAGACTAATATGTAGGCTGTACATGTTCCGTTAAAAAAGAGTACTAGTCATATACCTTTAGATTTGAGTATTGCGAGAAGAAGCCTGCGGTGATCGGCGGTTTATAGCACGACGTGTTGACACGAGTGCATGAAGCCTAGCGGATCGAAGCAGAATCACGGAAAGACAAAGTAGAGCGTCCTTTGCTAGCATGACGGATCGATGACATATCTCGTGCGACAACATGCGTAGTGGCGGCGGGGGTAGAAGCAGCCTAGAATCGATAGGTAGCTAGATGGAGACGCTTGATTAGGGAAGAAAACGGTTCCTAGTACCTAGCATGGGCTGTTACTTGGGCTTTTTTCTTAGAAAGAGCATATATTAATATCTGAGCATATCAATTACACCCAGCCTCTGCAACAACACATTGCCCTAGCGGGCATACGGATGCACGTAGTCAAAAAAAGAATTACAAAAAGAAAGCAAAGTCCCGCTATGGTTCCTCATTCATTGAAACAGCATACCACTACCACCAGGACCGCACCAGAAGTCCATCTTCTCTAAAAACGACGCCTCCAAGAAGGGAACAGTGCACAAACACTGTCATCGCCTGATCAAAGATCTAGATTTTCACCCTAAAGAAAGTCCACACTCTCAAAACAATACCTTCAACAAGGTCATTGCCAGGCACAACCAATTAAGGTTAGACCCTGAAAGATAGGACCATGAGCTTCTCCTGTACTGGCACCCCCGCTTGCATACCACTGCTTCAAGTCATGAGTCACCAAGCCAATTGCTCATCACCACCCGGTCTCGACCCACCATTGCCAGTCCTCAGATCCCGGCCTTCATCACATTCTCCGTCGGCACCATGAAACGAGAACATGTCCCATGATATTAACAGCCAACAGAGCTTCCAAACGCTCCCTCTGAACCAAAATGGTCAGAATAAAAACATGGGTGCGCACGACCGAATCCCACCCGATCCAGCGATCTCTCGGCATATGCGCACTGTGAAGTTCGCCGGCGAAGCCTTTCAGAACACGACACTTCAGCTAGATCAATGACGACAGGCAACCAGCAGATCTTCACCATGGCGATGAGTTGGAACCCTAGGACCACCGCCTTTTATTCAAGCCGAGCATATGGAGAAGACAATAGATCAGAAAGATGTCGCATAGCGACACCGGCGTGCTAGCCTGGCCCAGATCAGAGGCCAAACTTGCAGCCGCATCGGCGCTGCGTCCCAAGCCCCTCGCCCTCCACCTGCTCACTCCAAGTCCCACCGTGCCGCCACGAGGACGGAGGATCTAGGAGTAACCCTAGACCCACAGCCACAACACCAACACCCGCAACCGCTGAGGGAGGGGATTCCGGCTGTAGTCGCCGCGTGGCCAGGAAGCGCCGTCCCGACCACCGCCGAGGCCCTCATGAACCAGCGTAGCCCCAACCACTCCATCGATGACCGCCGCAGCCACCACCCCTAGCACCTTAGGTACTAGGGGGGCGCCACCACCGCGGCTGACGCCGACGGTAGTGGCGGAGGGAGACGATCTGGAGGAGGAGGGAGGTCGGCAGCGGAACTTGGAGGCCCTCTGGCGGCGCCTGGGGTCGCCACGGGAGGGATGGGTTACGTACCTTTAAATGGAGAGAGGATTTCACTTCTCCGGCCTCTGCACCAACTAGGGATGCACACAGCCATTAAGCATGAGTACCAGGATTTTTAAACTTGGTTGCGCACCAAGCCTGGTCCTCAAGATAAATTGCATGAGTACCAGGAGAGCCTGGGCCTCAAGTATAAATACGAACCTTAATTCGTAAAATGGAGAGAGGATTTCACTTCCCCGGCCTCTGCACCAGCTAGGGATGCACACATCCATTAAGCATGAGTACCAGGATTTTTAAACTTGGTTACGCACCAAGCCTGGTCCTCAAGAGAAATTGCATGAGTACCAGTAGAGCCTGGGTCTCAAGTATAAATAGGAACCTTAATCCACTTCCATGAGGATTTGAACTCAGGTGTCGGGTTTGTACATTCACTCCCCCAACCAGTTGAGCTATGCTCACTTCCATGTTACTTGGGCTTAGGTGCAGATACGTGAATAGATCCAAGAAATTAGCTATGGGCCTCAAGCACATGGGTTTAACTAATTACATAATTACCTCCGGTCCATTAGAGCATGTATATTGTAGTACAACATATACTCCCTGTACATCCTTGTGAAAAATGTTGAGGGGGCGAGCCATTGGGAGGTGTCTGACCCCTGCTAGCCCCCCTTGCCTCCGCCCCTGATGGTGCTGCTCCTCACGGTGCTTCGGTGGTCCGAGACAAAGGTGAAGGGTGGAGAGTGAAGGAGTTATGCCCTAGAGGCAAATAATAAAGTGTATTATTTGATATATCTCATGTATGTTCATAATATGTTTCATACTGTGCTATAACTATGTTAATACGAAACGTTAATACACGTGTGGTATGTAAATAAACCATGTCTCTAGTTACCTCTAGTGAACTAGTTCATTGGTCATGAGGATGGTCTGTGTTTCAAGATCATGAGCATTTATGCCAACTGACAATGAGGTCATGTTATTAGTTGAATAACATGATAGACAAACATCCGACCGTTATATCGTAATGAGATCTAGTTACAAAGTTCACCATTGATGATAAAACACAGAGAACCTCGCAACCTGATCCTTTGACTGTGAGGTAATGTAAATCACCATTCTGGAAGAAGCTTAGATGGTTATCAAGAATCATCTAAATGGTGATCAAAAAGGTGCCACTCAGGTTTTCCGAAGGAATGTGTAGAGGAGTACATATCAAGACCAGGATTTGTCTAGTCCATGTAACGGACAGATACATGTGGCCATCTCGGTGACGTTGCATTAATGAAGCTTGCAAGCATGTGACTAGGTCACGGAATGCAATGACATGAGAACGAGAAAACAAGTTCATCGACAACAAGATCGAACTAAGGTATAGAGATGCCGAAGATCAAGTCTCGGATGAATTAGGTATCGTATGACAAAGAGAATGGGGAACGACTATCTCATGGTTCGAGCGATTGTATTAAGTGAAAGCGACGGGGTCACATGGCCATCCAGGTCCCTCTGTTGATCATTGATATGAGAGTGGTCTCTATCATGTCCGGAGTGTTTCCGAACCGAAGGATGTCACGCTTAAGGGTAGGGACGCTTAGGGTAGATGAGGCATCATATGAGAAATAGAGAGAGAGACCGGAATAGTTTCGGTAACACCCGATGGAGATCGGAAAGGGGTTCGGAAGTTGTTCCGGAGAGAAGAGATAATATAATATGTATATTTGAATGTTAATTGGAGAATTAATATTAAATATATATTTTATTTTATTTTTGAAGGCACTATATTGCTAATGGGCCTCACCCGAAGGGAGGCCCAAGTGGGCAAGGCGCCTAGGGAGTGGGGGCCAGCCGGCCTAGGGCTAGTGGGCCACCCCAGTGGGGCCTACCTAGGGCCGGCGGTTGCCCCAAGGTGGCCAGCGGGTGTGGGGATTAGTCCCACCCCGCTGGCCCCTGGGTGGTGCGCCCCTCTCCCACTATATAAAGGGGTCCCTCCTCCCCCTTGGAGAACACCCATTCCTCTCATTCTCTCTCTCATCTACTGAGGACTTCCCCGTAATATTGGGGAGGACCTCGTGGTTGAGTTCTCCACCTTCACACTACCGCCGTGTGATCGACGATCCGACATATACTTCTTCCGCTGCTCGGCTGGATCGGAGCCCGGTTGACGTCCCCTACACCGGACGTGTGACGAACTTCGGAGGCACCACACTTGGGGTGCTGCTCGTCTTCATCAATATACTCCTTCCTGCGTAAGGCGTGCCTCTCTCTGCAAAGGTATGGATATTGTATTCCTTCTCCGTTACTTATGTCTACATAGTATAGATCCTGGTATTAGTGTTCGAGTAGATAGAAATTTTTTGTTTTCTGCTACGGAACCCTTCAGTGGTATCAGAGCGGGTGTATGGGTAGACATGTCGTAAGGATAGAACACATAGCAATATGTGGGCATTGATTCTCTAGTTGCTACCCTCTTTAGTGTTATTGTTCATATCGCGGCACTGTTTGATGAAGCGGCCCCCAACCGACCTCACGTGGTGATTCACGGCCGGTCCACAAATCAAAGTGGCTTAGGGGTGTCTGTCTCTCTCTGATGAGTTGATATGGCATTGACATTAGAGGGCCCTGAAAAGGGAAGATGAACGGCAATCATTGAATCCATGTTGTGGCTCGACGTTCGTAGGTGGGAAGGGGTTCTACTGTGAAAGCCCTAAAGCCGCGTAAAACATGCAATAGTTAATATAGAAGCGTCTATCTTCGTTATTGCATAGGGGAAAGTATTATAACATGGCAATGACAAGTTTGTGAAACTCTCATTGAAGCTATTGATGATGATCACAAAGCTATAACCATGTCATAGCACTTCACTTTAGAAGTATTACTTATTATGCTGGTATACTTACTAGACGGTAGCATAATAAGATAATCCCTCATAGTATTCCAGTTATCATATTCCCCTTGTGTGTGCACCACCAAGAAAGTTCTTCGGTATGAGGCGATCCAGGGTGACAGGCCTGGGTGTCAGACATATCTACGTTCGCATACAATGGGTGTAAGCCATGTTGCACTGCGAATACACACGAGTTAGAACTGGCGAGCCTAGCATGTACAGACATGGCCTCAGAATACAAGAGACTGAAAAGTCGAGCATGAATCACATAGTTGATGTGATCGACATTAGGGAATGTCCACCTTTGATACTGCACTGATGGCCGTGATGATCGGGGGAGGTGTAGGGGATAGGGATCATGTGATCACTAAACGAGTAGAGGGATGTTCGTTCAAGTGGGAGTTCCTTTATTAAAATTTGAACTCATTATTATGAACATAGTCAAATACTTTGCAAATTCCTTTGTAGATGTCTCGCCCACCCACCTTCAACCTTAGCACTTTCCTCGAGAAGGACAAGCTAAAAACTGATGGAACCAACTTCACCGCATGGTTCCGCAATCTTAGGATCCTCCTAGTCCCCTAAAAGTTGACTTATGTCATCGAGGCTGAGCTTCCGGCCAAGCCTGCAGATTCCGCCTCCTAGGACGAAAAGAATGTACAGCGGTCCAAAGGCGGATTTCTCCCTCATCCAGAGTGGAATGCTCTATGCCATGGAGCCGGAGCTTCAAAAGCGTTTTGAGAAGATGAATGCTTTTGAGTTCATTGAGGATCTCAAAGCCGTCTTTGCTCCACAGGCTCGTGCAGAGAGGCATGATGCTTCCGAGCTCTTCTTCTCTGCTAAAATGGAAGAGCACGACACTATTAGTGAGCATGTGGTCAAAATGTCTGGCTACGTTAAGCGCCTAAACACACTGGATTGCAAAATCCCGGAGGAACTCGCTATAGATAGGGTACTGCACTCGTTGCCCCCTAGCTATAAGAGTTTTGTGATGAACTACAACATGCAAGGGATGACTAAGACCCTTGCTGAGGTGTTCGCCATGCTCAAAACTGCTGAGGTTGAAATCAAGAAGGAGCACATGGTGTTGATGGTCAACAAGACTACCAACTTTAAGAAACCATGGCAAAAGGGAAAAGGCAAGGGCAAGAAGTCTAAGCGAGATGGCAGGTTTGCTCCTAGCACCTCAAAGACTATGAAGCCTGGCCCTAAGCCCGGCACTTCATGCTTCTACTACAAAGGGGATGGGCACTGGAAACGCAACCGCCCCAAGTACCTTGAAGACAAGCGAGCTGGCAAGATAGCCATTCCAGACAAAGGTATATATGATATACATGTTATTGATGTATTCCTTACAAGAACCAGGAGTAACACCTGGGTATTTGATACCGGATCTGTTGCTCACATTTGTAACTCTCAGCAGTATCTGCAGAGTAGGAGGCGCCTGAGGAAGGACGGGGTGACGATGCGCGTCGGCAATGGTTAGAGATTCAAAGTGATGGCCGTCGGCACCCTGCATCTTCGTCTAGCGTCAGGATTATTATTGGTTTTGAATAAATGCTATTATGTACCCGCACTGAGTATGAATATTGTGAGTGGGTCTTTCTTGTTGCAAGACCGTTATTCGTTTAAATCAGGAACAAGTGGTTGTTCAATTTATATGAATGATGTTTTCTATGTTCATGCTCCTGTATGTGATGGTTTATTCTTACTTAATCTTGATTGTGATACACACATCCATAGTGTTGATGCTAAACGTTGTAAGCACAGTGATGATAATTTCATGTACATATGGCATTGTCGTCTTGGTCATATTGGCATAAAGCGTAAAGAAGCTTCATTCAGAAGGACTTCTTGGATCATTGGATTTCGAATCCCTTGATACATGTGAGCCATGCCTCATGGGCAAGATGACCAGGACACCATTCTCCGGTATAGTTGAGAGAGTTGTAGACCTACTTGGGATCATACATACGGATGTATGTCGACCAATGAGTGTCTCGACACGCAATGGTTATCGTTACTTTGTTACCTTTACTGACGACTTGAGCAGATATGGATATATCTACTTGATGAAGCACAAGTCTGAAACCTTTGAAAAGTTCAAGGAATTTCAGAAAGAGGTAGAGAATCAACTTAATAAGAAAATCAAGCACCTTCGATCAGATCGAGGAGGCGAGTATTTGAGTTATGAGTTTAACATGCACTTGAAGGACCGTGGAATTATCCCACAGCTTACGCCAGCCAGAACACCACAGCGTAATGGTGTGTCGGAATGCCGTAACCGGTCCCTATTGGATAGTGTACGGTCCATGGTGTCTTTAACTGATTTGTCTGTGTCTTTTTGGGGATACGCGTTAGAAACCGCCGCTTTTATTTTAAACCGAGCACCATACAAATCCGTGGAGACAACCCCATATGAGATATGGTATGGGCAGAAGCCAAAGTTGTCCTTTCTGAAAGTTTGGGGATGTGAGGCGTATGTTAAGAAACTGCAGCCTGACAAACTCGAGCCCAAGTCGAAAAAATGTATCTTTGTAGGCTATCCAAGGGAAACCATTGGATATACCTTCTACAACCAAGCCGAAGGCAAAACGTTTGTCGCAAAAACTGGCACCTTTCTCAAGAAAGAGTTTCTTGCAAAAGGAGTAAGTGGAAGGAAAATTGAGTTGGATGAAATTGTTGACCCTTCTCTCCGCATACCGAGTAGCGCAACGGAAGCTGTTCCAAAACCGCTCTCCAACATGGAGGAAGAGCCCATTGATAATGATCAAAACAATGACATTGAGACTCCTGAGGTTCACAGGTCTACGAGGGTTCGTGCCACTCCAGATTGGTATAGTAGCCTTGTGATGTCTGTCATCTTAGATGATCAGGAAGAACCTGCAAACTACAAAGAAGCTATGGATAGTGCTGACTCCGAGAAATGGCTAGAAGCCATGAAATCCGAAATAGGATCCATGCACGAAAACCAAGTTTGGACCTTGGTGGATCTTCCAGAGGGCCGCAAGGCCGTGGAAAATAAATGGATCTTTAAGAAAAAGATAGATGCGAATGGTAATGTAACCATTCACAAAGCTTGACTTGTCGCAAAGGGTTTTTGACAAGTCTAAGGAGTTGACTACGACGAGACTTACTCTCCCGTAGTGATGCTTAAGGCTGTCAGGATTTTAATAGCAATTGCTGCACATTTTGACTATGAAATTTGGCAGATGGATGTCAAGACCGCATTCCTCAATGGTCACATTGATGAAGAGTTGTATATGATGCAACCAGAAGGTTTTGTTGATCCTAAGGATGCTGGAAAGGTATGCAAGCTCCAACGATCCATTTATGGGTTGAAGCAAGCATCTCGGAGCTGGAACCAACGTTTTGATCAAGAGTTTTGGATTTGTCCAAAACCAACAAGAGTTCTGTGTTTACAAGAAAGCGAGTGGGATCTCGGTTGTTTTCTTAGTAGTATATGTGGATGACATATTACTCATGGGAAACGATGTGGATCTTATGAATAGCGTGAAAGCGTATTTGAGCAACCAATTTTCCATGAAGGATCTAGGTGAAGCCGCATACATATTAGGAATCAAGATCTATAGAGATAGATCAAGGCACCTAATAGCATTAAGTCACAGTACTTACATAGATAAGATTTTGAAGAGGTTCAAAATGGAAAACACCAAGAGGGGTTTTACACCTATGATGAAGAATTGCAACTTGAGTATGACTCAATATCCTGTAACGGACGATGATACAGAGAAGATGCCTGACGTCCCCTATGCTTCCGCAATAGGATCTATCATGTATGCAATGCTTAGTACCCGACCTGATGTGGCATTGGCTCTTAGTTGGACGAGCCGATATCAGAGTAATCCAGGACCGGATCACTGGACAACTGTGAAAAATATCCTAAAGTATCTGAGAAGAACAAAGGATATGTTCCTAATCTATGGAGGAAATGATGAAGCTCTAAACGTAACACGTTACATAGATGCGAGCTGGAATTCAGATCATGATGACTCGAAGTCTCAAACAGGATTTGTTTTCTTGGTGAATGGTGGGGCGGTAAGCTGGAAAAGCAAGAAGCAGCCGGTGGTGGCACAATCTTCAATGGAGTCTGAATACATTGCTGCAGCTGATGCAGCAAATGAAGCTATTTGGCTAAGGAATTTCGTTATCGAACTAGGAGTTTTTCCCAATGCACAAGACCCCGTAACAATCTATTGTGATAACACGGGAGCTATTGCAAATGCAAGGGAACCAAGAACTCATTCCACAGCCAAACACATCAAGCTTAGATTTCACGTCATCCGTGATTGTTGTGAAGGTGAAGTCAAGATTTGCAAAGTAGATACGGAACTGAATGTAGCAGATCCTTTGACTAAAGCTCTCCAACATGACAAGCACGAACAACACCGAGATTCCATTGGTGTTAGGTTCCTGCCTATTGTAAACTCGTTTTGTATACTCTAGTGCAAGTGGGAGACTGAAGGAGTTATGCCCTAGTGACAAATAATAAAGTGTATTATTTGATATATCTCCTTTATGTTCATAATACGTTTCATACTGTGCTATAACTGTGTTAATACGAAACGTTAATACACGCGTGGTATGTAAACAAACCGTGTCTCTAGTTACCTCTACTGAACTAGTTCATTGGTCATGAGGATGGTCTGTGTTTCAAGATCATGGGCATTTATGCCAACTGACAATGAGGTCATGTTATTAGTTGAATAACATGATAGACAAACATCCGACCGTTATATCATAATGAGATCTAGTTACAAAGTTCACCATTGATGATAAAACACAGAGAACCTCGCAACCTGATCCTTTGACTGTGAGGTAATGCAAATCACCATTCTGGAAGAAGCTTAGATGGTTATCAAGAATCATCTCGTAACAGGGTGATCAAAAAGGTGCCACTCAGGTTTTTCGAAGGAATGTGTAGAGGAGTACATATCAAGACCAGGATTTGTCTAGTCCATGTAACGGACAGATACATGTGGCCATCTCGGTGACGTTGCATTAATGAAGCTTGCAAGCATGTGACTAGGTCACGGAATGCAATGACATGAGAACGAGAAAACAAGTTCATCGGCAACGAGGTCGAACTAAGGTATAGAGATGCCGAAGAACAAGTCTCGGATGAATTAGGTATCGTATGACAAAGGGAATGGGGAACGACTATCTCACGGTTCGAGCGATTGTATTCGTGAAACGCACGGGGGTCACATGGCCATCCAGGTCCCTCTATTGATCATTGATATGAGAGTGGTCTCTATCATGTCCGAAGTGTTTCCGAACCGAAGGATGTCACGCTTAAGGGTAGGGACACTTAGGGTAGATGAGGCATCGTATGAGAAATAGAGAGAGAGAGATCAGAATAGTTTCGGTAACACCCGATGGAGATCGAAAAGGGGTCCGGAAGTTGTTCCGGAGAGAAGAGATAATATAATACGTATATTTGAATGTTAATTGGAGAATTAATATTAAATATATATTTTATTTTATTTTTGAAGGCACTATATTGCTAATGGAACTCACCCGAAGGGAGGCCCAAGTGGGCAAGGCGCCTAGGGTGTGGGGGCCAGCCGACCTAGCGCTGGTGGGCCGCCCTAGTGGGGCCCACCTAGGGCCGGCGGCTTCCCCAAGGTGGCCGGCGGGTGTGGGGATTAGTCCCACCCCGCCTGGCCCCTGGGTGGTGCGCCCCCCTCCCACTATATAAAGGGGTCCCCCTCCCCCTTTGAGAACACCCATTCCTCTCACTCTCTCTCTCTCTCATCTGCTGAGGACTTCCCCGTAATATTGGGGAGGACCTCGTGGTTGAGTTCTCCACCTTCACACTACCGACGTGTGATCGGCGATCCGGCATCTACTTCTTCCGCTGCTCGGCTGGATCGGAGCCCGGTTGATGTCCCCTACACCGGACGTGTGACGAACTTCGGAGGCACCACACTTGGGGTGCTGCTCGTCTTCATCAATATATGCCTTCCTGCGTAAGGCGTGCCTCTCTCTGCAAAGGTATGGATATTGTATTCCTTCTCTGTTACTTATGTCTACATAGTATAGATCCTGGTATTAGTGTTCGAGTAGATAGAAAAATTTTGTTTTCTGCTACGGAACCCTTCGGAGAGACCACCGATGGCCCCTGGAATAAAAGGCCTTTTAGGAGCCATTTTCTTCTTCAAGGACATCAAGCCAACAAGGAGTACCACCATGGGGAGGTGAAGTGGTGATGCGAGTGGTCCTCGAACCTCTGATACGTCCATTTTGCATCACTATTCTATGTCTTAATTCACTATTATTCATTGATATATTTCATATTGAGAGGTGATACTTATGTTATTTCATCTGTTTTTGCATGGTTGATGACTTTTGGGGCATGGATCGCGGCAGTCAGGATTCTGATGGAAAAGGTGCTGTTTGGAGGCAAAATTTGCGAAGATGAGAAAATCCGGGAAAATATACGGAAAATTCTATTTTTCCAGAAGACTCAAGATGCCAGAAGATGGAGTGGAGGTGGGCCATAGGGGGCCCTCACCACCCCATTGCGCGGGAAAGCCCAGGCCACGCCAGGGAGTGGTGTGGCCACCCTGGCCCACTCCAGCCTCTCCCCTCTAGCGTATATCATCCCCATGAAACCCTAAGACTCAGGGAGCGACCACAAAAAGATTCCGCCACCTCTGTGGGGCGGAAAATACCGAGAGAGAAAGATCTCTCCGGCAGACAGATTTCTGTCGGGGGAATTCCTTCCCGGAGAGGGGAGATCGTCGCCATCAACACCACCATCAAGCTGGACTTCATCGGGGTCATCATCATCATCATCATCCCCACCATCATCACCATTAGCACCCTCATCACCATCTCCATATTGCTGTAACAATTGGTTGAATCTTGCTATAGTTCATAGGGGAAACTTTCCCGGTGTTGATTACTCTTTGTAGTTGATGCTATTGAGTGAACCATTGAATTATTGTTTATGTTTATATTGTTATACATCATTATTCCATCTCTGATCATGATCCATATGAGGTCTTGTGAGTAGTTCGTTTTGTTCTTGAGGACATGGGAGAAGTCTTGTTGTTAGTAGTGGAGTTGTGTTGAGAAAGATTCAATAGATTGTTATTTAAGTTGTGGTGTACTTCTTCTAGTGGTGTCATGTGAACGTCGACTACATGACACTTCACCTATATGGGCCTAGGGGAATGCATTGTGTATTTGGCTACTAATCGTAGGGGTTGCCGGAGTGACAGAAACCTGAACCCCCGTTAGGAAACCATTGCACAAGGGACGTAAGGGTCTTAGAGTTTAAAGCTGTGGTTAGGTTTTACCTTAATTACTTTCTTGTACTTACGGATGTTTGCAAGGGGGTTTAATCACAAGTATGTACTAAGTCTTGGATGGGACGGTACATTAGCACAGGTTCACCCACACAACACTTAGCAAGCTAAAGAAGATTAATCGATTATATGAAGCGAAAGCACTTGACAGTCTTCCCATGTGTCCTCGAGAATGTTTGGTCAGCTATAGAAATACAACCAGCTTGTCCTTTGCTGCATAAAGGATTGGGCCACTTGCTGCATTCATTCTTACTGTCTTTTGTTTACTCGTACTTTTTTTACTTGCTTTATTGAAAACCCCTAAAAATCCATTTGCTAAGTATTTGCAGAGAATTCCTGATCCATACCACTAGCCAGCACCTTCTGCTCCTCGTTGGGTTCGACACTCTTACTTATCAAAAATACTGCGATACACCCCCTATACTTGTGGGTCATCAAGACTATTTTCTGGCGCCGTTGCCGGGGAGTGAAGCGCTATTGGAGAGTGGAACTCGTAAAGGAAACTTCTACTGTGAGTATTGTTTACTTCTGCTAGTTGCTTTATTTTTGTTATGGATAATTCGCTGAGTTTCTTATTTGGTAATGCTACTACCACTGCTAAGGTAGTAGATAAGCCACCACTATTTGAGAAAGATGTTTTCAAAATACCTACAAGAATTATTGATCGTGTTATGGATAACTACTATGTTGGGGATGGAACTGTCCATCCCGGTGATCATTTACTCTTTATACACGAATTATGCGGGTTGTTCAAGTGTGCAGGTATTACTACAGATCAAGTTAAGAAGAAGTTATTCTCATTATCACTGAAAGGAAGAGCTGAGGAATGGTATAAGCTGCTGAAGAATGGTCAAGCTCTAGAATGGGAGGAAATAGTGCCTCTCTTTTACTCAAAGTTTTATCCTCCTAGTGAGATTCATAAAGATCGGAATCAAATATACAACTTTTGGCCTCTTGATGGAGAAAGTACAGCTCAAGCTTGGGGGAGATTGAAGTTACTAATGCTCAAATGTCCCATTCATGAGCTCCCCAACAATATTATTATCAACAACTTTTATGCAAAGCTCCCTCTACATGACAAGGATTTATTGGACGCTTCTTGTGCTGGATCATTCACTCGCATGGAAGAAGAAGTTAAATGGGACCTTCTAGATCGTATTCAAGACAATGCTGAAGCTTGGGAGAATGACAAAGGTAGAAAGTCAGGTATAAATCATGATTATGAATGCATTGAATCTTTTATGGGAACTGATGACTTTCAAAATATTAGTAATGCTTATGGTCTTGATTTGCAAGTTATTACGAATTGCTTCAGAGCTTTTTCTTCTTATATTGAAATTCCAAAAAAGGGATGGAATAAGTACCATGCGCCTTATAAAGATATTGTTGACCATGTTCCTATTGGGAGCACTTAGTGTTGCATTATTGATCAGATCCTACCTGAACCTTACATCAAGAAGATTCCCTTCCCAGATAAGGTAAAGGATCATCCTATGATAACTAATGTAATCACTAAAAGTGGAAAGAGAACTGTAAAACCTGATGAACAAATAAACATTGAACCTGTTGTAGCAATTGTGAAAGACCTTGTTACTAAAAGCATAGAAGATGGGCACATAGTCTTTTGTGAAGATGCTTCCAATATTGTTTCACATCCCAATAGATCTAAAAAGGCTAGTGTTCCTGTGCTTTTGGTTAGAATTGGTGATCATTGCTATTATGGTTTATGCGATATTGGTGCAAGTTCTAGTGCTATTCCTTATGAACTTTACAGAGAAATTATGCATGAAATCAGTCCTTGCGAGTTGGAGGAGATTGATGTGGTTATTCACCTTGCTAATACAGAGACTATCTCTCCAATTGGCATTATGCGAGACGTGGAAGTCCTTTGTGGTAAGATCAAGTATCCTGCTGATTTTCTAGTACTTGGTTCAGCTGCTAGTAAAACTTATCCTATCATTTTTGGTAGACCTTTCTTGAGTACTTGTGGAGCTATTATTGATTGCAAGAGGGAGAAAATCTTGACTAAGTTTGATGGGGAATCTTATGAGTTTAATTTTTCGAAATTTACTAAAGAACCCTGCGAAGAGGAAACCCATAATGAGGATTTTAGAGTTGAACAACTTGCTTCTATCTCTCTTGCTCCTAACAATGCTTTGCAGCAATTTATGGAAGATCACGAAAGTGAGATCTTCATGGATGAAAGGAATGAGATTGACGAGATCCTCCGTCGTTAACCCAGGCTGCTTAACCATGACTTGCCTATAGAAGACTTGGGTACCACTTTGCCACCCAAAAAGGACCCGGTCTTCGATCTAAAACCTCTCCTTGATGATCTTAAATATGCTTTTATTGATGATAAAAAGATATATCCTGTTATTATTAGCGCTAAACTTTCAGTGGAGGAAGAAGAAAGATTATTGGAAGTTTTGAAGAAACACCGAGGAGCTATGGGCTATACTCTGGATGATTTGAAAGGGATTTCACTTACTATATGTCAGCATTCTATCAACATAGAGCCGGATCTGAAGCGGTGGTGGAGCACCAACGACGTTTAAATCCTAAGATGAAGGAAGTGGTAAGGAATGAGGTATTGAAACTCCTTGATGCTGGTATTATTTACCCTATTGCTGATAGTGAATGGGTTAGTCATGTTCATTGTGTTCCTAAAAAGGGAGGTATTACCGTTGTCCCTAATGATAACAATGAGATTATTCCTCAAAGAATAGTAGTAGGCTATAGGATGTGCATCGATTTTAGGAAAGTCAATAAAGTTACTAAGAAAGACCACTACCCGCTTCCTTTTATTGATCAAATGTTGGAAAGATTGTCTAAAAATACCCATTTTTGTTTTCTTGATGGTTATTCTGGTTTCTCTCAAATTGCTGTTAAACAACAAGATCAAGAAAAAACTACTTTTACTTGCCCTTATGGAACTTATGCGTATAGACGTATGCCTTTTGGTTTATGTAATGCTCCTGCTACTTTCCAAAGGTGCATGTCTGCTATCTTTCATGGCTTTTGTGAGGAAATTGTAGAAGTGTTCATGGATGACTTTTCTGTCTACGGAACTTCATTTGATAATTGTCTGCACAACCTTGATAAAGTTTTGCAGAGATGTGAAGAAACTAATCTTGTTCTTAATTGGGAGAAATGCCACTTCATGGTTAACGAAGGGATTGTTCTTGGGCATAAAGTTTCTGAAAGAGGCATAGAAGTTGATAGAGCTAAGGTTGAGACAATTGAGAAGATGCCATGCCCAAGAGACATCAAAGGTATTTGTAGTATCCTTGGTCATGCTGGTTTCTATAGAAGGTTTATTAAAGACTTTTCTAGGATATCAAAACCCCTTACTAATCTTCTTCAAAAAGATGTACCCTTTGTTTTTGATGATGATTGTAAGGAAGCTTTTGAAACTCTTAAGAAGGCTTTAACTACAGCTCCTATTGTTCAACCACCTGATTGGAGTTTACCCTTTGAAATAATGTGTGATGCTAGTGATTTTGCTGTAGGTGCTGTCCTTGGGCAACGTATTGATAAAAAGCTAAACGTTATCCATTATGCTAGCAAGACTTTAGACGCTGCTCAAAGGAACTATGCTACTACTGAAAAGGAATTTCTAGCTGTTGTTTTTGCTTGTGATAAGTTTAGGCCCTATATTGTGGACTCAAAAGTAACCATTCATACTGATCATGCTGCTATTAAATATCTTATGACGAAGAAGGACGCTAAGCCTAGGCTTATTAGATGGGTACTGCTTTTACAAGAGTTTGATCTACATATAGTAGATAGAAAGGGTGCTGAAAATCCTGTAGCTGATAATTTATCTCGTTTGGAAAACATCTCTTTTGATCCTATGCCTGTTAATGATAGTTTTCCAAATGAACAATTAGCCGCAGTAGGGGTGAACTCGCGAGGAAGCCCTTGGTATGCTGATTATGCTAACTTTATTATCTCCAAGTATTTGCCTCCAACTTTTACAACTCAGCAAAGAAGAAAGTTCTTTTATGATTTGAGGCATTATTTTTGGGATGACCCACACTTATACAAAGAAGGGGTTGATGGTATTATGCGAAAATGTGTTCCAGAGTATGAACAAAAAGAGATATTGCGTAAATGTCACGGGAGCGCCTATGGAGGACATCATGCAGGAGATAGAACTGCACAAAAGGTATTACAATCAGGTTTCTACTGGCCTACCCTTTTTAAATATGCAAGAAAATTTGTTTTATCTTGTGATGAATGTCAACGTGTTGGTAATATTTCTAGACGCAATGAAATGCATATGAACTACTCTCTAGTTATTGAACCTTTTGATTGTTGGGGATTCGACTTTATGGGTCCTTTCCCTCCTTCGAAGGGTTACACTCATATTCTTGTTGCCGTTGATTATGTTACTAAGTGGGTAGAAGACATTCCTACGAAAAGTCTTGTGAAACCTCTCTAAAAATGCTTAAGGATGTTATCTTTCCTAGGTTTGGAGTGCCTAGGTATCTCATGACTGATGGGGGTTCTCATTTCATTCATGGCGGTTTTAGGAAGACCCTCGCTAAGTATGACGTTAATCATAGAATTGCTTCAGCTTATCACCCCCAAACTAGCGGGCAAGTAGAGTTATCAAATAGAGAAATTAAATCTATCTTGCAAAAGACTGTTAATAGGTCTAGAAAAAATTAGGCTAAGAAGTTGAATGATGCTTTATGGGCTTATAGAACTGCTTATAAGAATCCTATGGGAATGTCTCCTTACAAAATGGTTTATGGGAAAGCTTGCCACTTACCCCTAGAATTAGAACACAAAGCTTACTGGGCAGTGAAAGAACTAAATAGAGATTGTAAGCTAGCTGGTGAGAAAAGAATTTTTGACTTAAGCTCTTTAGATAAATGGAGGAGTGAAGCCTATGAGAATGCTAGGCTCTTTAAAGAAAAAGTTAAAAGATGGCATGACAAGCGAATACTTAAGAGAGAATTTCATGTTGGTGAGAAAGTTCTATTGTATAGGTCTCGTCTCAGATTTTTTGCAGGTAAGCTACTATCAATATGGGAAGGACCTTTCATCATTGAAGAAGTATACCATTCAGGAGCAATAAAAATTTCTTCTCTAAAAGATAATACTACACAAGTAGTGAATGGACAGCGACTCAAACACTATATTGCTGGAGATTCTTACAATGAAGATGTTGATGCCTTTCAAGTTATAACTCCAGAGAAATTCATTGAGGATCAAATTCAGAGACCTGCAGAGTCCGTTTCCAACTAGGTAACGATTACGGTAAGAAAAGTTCATGAAAATACAATCCAACTATATTTTGCGTTTATCAATAAGGAAGCTACGGCGAAAAAGGATGGAACGGGCAGTGGTGGCCCACACCACCCCATGGCGGGCCCACCTGGCGCGCCACCAGGTGGTGAGGCACCCAGAATTCTCGACCGTTTTCTCCCAGTACCTTCCTTTTGATATGAAACTTCGTAATATATAACCCCCCGGATCCCCCGAGGTTCGTATATCGTGCTTTCGTCGTGTTTTTGTTTCGATCTGTTTCTGCCAGGAAGAATCCCAGATTTGGAGCCACAATGTCTTCCTCTGGAACATCCAAGGGAGATTCCTTAGAAGATATCATCAACCCATACATGAGAGAATTGAAGATTCATCCCAAGGAGTTGTTGCTCGAAGGTGGGGAGGTCCGGATTAAGGAGGTTCAAGGCCCTAAAGGTGAAGGAAGTCTGGAGGACAGGATGGAAGCATTGGAGCAAGAAGTCTTTAGGTACAGGAAGATGGCGGAGCGCGAAGTGGACATCATCCACAAGATTTGTTCCGAACTCATCGCCGAGCACCAAAAGGAGACTGCTGAACTCAAAGATGAAGTCTTTTCACTCCGCCAAACAACCAACGAACTGCAAGCACAGTTCTATGACGTTCAAAATCAAAACTGTGAGTACGAGGCTAGATTTAAACGCATAAGTGCTGCTGCAAGTTTCAGGATGTTGGAAACCACGATGTCCTTTGTTGATGGGAAGCCTTTACCCTGGAAGACGGACGAAGATGAGAGTATACCACCACCACCTAAGGAGTAATTCGTCATCAGGTTTGGCATCCCCTTGGTTTGTTCCAAGCTTGGGGGACTGTCGCGGTATCATATCACTATCTTCTATCTTTTACCTTATTAGTAGAGTCATATCATGAATAGAGGAGTTATTATGTAGTATGGTTTGCATTATGGAAGTGTCCCCTCTCTCGTTAGATTTGTATCCCTTGGTGTGAGTTTCCATTATGGAGTACTAATGAGAAGTTCTATCATTTACTGTTTTGCATAGCTTATATTAGTTTTCAATTCATGGTTATATGATTGATCTTGTTGTTAGTATTGGTAGCACTTTGGGATCTTTGAGTTAATTTAGTTGGTTTTGGCAAAACTGGCTCGGTCAGTAGCAACACCCTTTTTGAGAGTTGAAAAGAAAAAGATAGAAGTACTCGACAGAAAAATAATTTCATCATCTTTCTTTCTTGATTTGCTCATAAGTCTAGTATTCTCTAGTTAAGATCTTTTGTGCTTCCAAGGAAGATTGCATGTTTGTCTTTATCATTTGTATGTTTGTTTGTTTCCTTCAACTATTGTACTTGCTACCCAGCCTTGCTAGCCAAAAACCTGTACTGAGAGGGAATTCTTCTCGTGCATCCACCTCCTTTAAACCAAAACCTTTGCCATTTGTGTCCACCATACCTACCTAGTAGCATTATTGCTATTCCAAGTAAATTCCTGTTTTATCTACCTCCCAAATTAAACTTGTTATGAGAAGTTAGTGATTAAAGCTCTCACAAACTTGATGGCACACTTTATTTTCCGCACTTAATAAACCTGAACCCTTGTGAACTCTCCATGAAAGTTATATGCTTGCAAATTATAGGCTGGGGATTAGCAGAATCGTGCTGTCATGGGGAACGCTTTCAACACTTGTAAATATATACCCAGTTGATACCTTGCTCTTTTGTTTGCGGATGTCGTCGGTGTGAAATAAAAGGGGAGCTTGTAAGTCCATGGAGTTATGTATGTGTGTTAGAGAAACACCTGGGCCGCTGGTCTAATCCATGCTGACATGGTGGAAACCTGCAGCGTAACCATAATGATATCTATGAAGCATTCTTCTTATAAAAAAAAGAGAGAGATAGCTATTGAGAAAAAGAAAATAAAAGCGATACTATGAAAAGAGGAAAGAGAGAAAAAAAGGCACCATTTTCCCATGGTAAATAAGAAGATTGCTGAGATACTCATTGTCTGCTTGCCTTGTCATTTTGATATGGGGATTCTTCCGTATCATCGGGCAAGGGGTACCCCGTTGGCGGTTCTTAATGATACGCACATACTTACGATGACAAGAACTTACCGGTAACTAAAGTTGAGTAGCATGAGGAGCGGACCTCGTACTCAAGGGACTTGGGATCTTAAGTTTATAGTCTGTCAAGCATATAACTCAGATTGGACCTCACTTTAACCTTAATCACCTAAAGATGCCTATGATAGGGGCAATGAGAGCTAAAAGCTAGTAAGTATCATAATTTTTGGGAGCTCTTTATGAGACTTGTAATCCCTGCTTCCCTCTTTGAAGGGCCCTTTCTTTTACTTTGTAGTTGAGTCAGTAAACCTACTCCTTTCTATCTCGGCAAGTATTTTGAGTTGATGTGTTTCATTCATTCATATGATGATTTATTCAATCATGTTTCTTATGTTCCTTGCTTTGTGCATTTCTCTTATCTTGATGTTTACTACTTTGAAAGCTTTCTTTGAAAACCAGCTATTTGTGAACTCCAGCAAATTATCAACTATTCTTCGACCAAGAGCTAAGTTTGCCATTACCAATGATGATTTACTCTATGTATCTTTATTGTGTTTCCTTTACTCATTGCAAGTTGAGTTGTATAATAGTGAGTTGTCTTCTATTATGATCTATGTATTTGATGAATGTGATGCTTCTTGTCTGTATTCTTTTATCGACTCTTCACTCCATAAACCTGAGGTCATGTTTATTAAGCTCAGTTTCGCTTGGGGACAAGCGAAGTCTAAGCTTGGGGGAGTTGATACGTCTATTTTGCATCACTATTCTATGTCCTAATTCACTATTATTCATTGATATATTTCGTATTGAGAGGTGATACTTATGTTATTTCATCTGTTTTTGCATGGTTGATGACTTTTGGAGCATGGACCGCTGCGGTCAGGATTCTGATGGAAAAGGTGCTGTTTGGAGGCAAAATTCGCGAAGATCAGAAAATCCGGGAAAATATACGGAAAATTCTATTTTTTCAGAAGACTCAAGATGCCAGAAGATGGAGTGGAGGTGGGCCACAGGGGGCCCACACCACCCCATGGCGCGGGCAAGCCTAGGCCGCGCCAGGGAGTGGTGTGGCTACCCTGGCCCACTCCAGCCTCTCCCCTCTGGCGTATATCATCCCCACGAAACCCTAAGCCTTGGGGAGCGACCACAGAAAGATTCTGCCGCCTCTGCGGGGCGGAAAACACCGAGAGAGAAAGATCTCTCCGGCAGACAGATTTCGGCCAGGGGAATTCCTTCCCGGAGAGGGGAGATCGTCACCATCAACACCACCATCAAGCTAGACTTCATCGGGATCATCATCATCACCACCACCACCATCACCATCAGCACCCTCATCACCATCTCCATATTGCTGTAACAATTGGTTGAATCTTGCTATAGTTCATAGGGGAAACTTTCCCGGTGTTGATTACTCTTTGCAGTTGATGCTATTGAGTGAACCATTGAATTATTGTTTATGTCCAGATTGTTATACATCATTATTCCATCTCTGATCATGATCCATATGATGTCTTGTGAGTAGTTCATTTTTTTCTTGAGGACATGGGAGAAGTCTTGTTGTTAGTAGTGGAGTTGTGTTGAGAAAGATTCAATAGATTGTTATTTAAGTTGTGGTGTACTTCTTCTAGTGGTGTCATGTGAACGTCGACTATATGACACTTCACCTATATGGGCCTAGGGGAATGCATTGTGTATTTGGCTACTAATCGTAGGGGTTGCTTGGATGTGAAACCTGAACCCCCGTTAGGAAACCATTGCACAAGGGACGTAAGGGTCTTAGAGTTTAAAGTTGTGGTTAGGTTTTACCTTAATTACTTTCTTGTACTTACGGATGTTTGCAAGGGGGTTTAATCACAAGTATGTATTAAGTCTTGGATGGGACGGTACATTAGAACAGGTTCACCCACACAACACTTAGCAAGCTAAAGAAGATTAATCGACTATATGAAGCGAAAGAACTTGACAGTCTTCCCATGTGTCCTCGAGAACGTTTGGTCATCTATAGAAATACAACCGGCTTGTCCTTTGCTGCATAAAGGATTGGGCCACTTGCTGCATTCATTCTTACTATCTTTTGTTTACTCGTACTTTGTTTACTTGCTTTATCGAAAACCCCTAAAAATCCGTTTGCTAAGTATTTGCAGAGAATTCCTGATCCATACCACTAGCCAGCACCTTCTGCTCCTCGTTGGGTTCGACACTCTTACTTATCGAAAATACTGCGATACACCCCCTATACTTGTGGGTCATCAAACTCTCCTGGCCAATCGCGGCGGCGAGGGGGAGAGGAGAGGCGGCGTGCTGGTTCATGCCTCCGATTCCAGGATCTGGCGTTGTACTTGCTTCTCGGAGGTTAGGCCCTCAAGGGTAGAGCTACTTGCTCGATGCTTTCCATGGTGGTGATAGGCGGCGGGAGCATCCTCCCCTTGTTTGCTGGCGTCTTTATCTGCATCTACACCTTCTGGAAGTTGCGGTGCATCGATGAGCAAAACACACGGAGGGCATGGTTGCCTACGTGATTCTCGGTCGGAATGGTCGGCCCATCTTCTTCCTCCATTGCTGAGGATCTTCGAACCCTGCTCCGGAGCTCGGCAACTCGTCGTCAACAAGTGGTTCATCCCCGGAGACTTCGAAATGACTAGCGGTAGCGGTTCTTCGCCAGAGGAGAGGCCTCGAGCATCATACTCTCGGATCTCAGTGTGTTCTACATGTTGAGGTCGCCGGCGATCGATGGCGGTGGCGCTCAGGCACCGGATTGCATTTCATCCTTTAGTGCTAGGTTGTTTTTGTAATTGTTTAGGCCCTTTTCTCGAATTTTAGGTTTTTCTGGGCAAGAGAAGCAAAGGGCTTGAATGCAAATTTGTACCCGCCATTATTTTATGACAGATTCTAGGCCTCTCAGATTCCCTTTCTGTGCGGAAAAAAACAGCGGCTGTGCTTTTGACGCGTCGATTATCAGACAAAAATCTCTGGCAATATGTGATGTTACACCTGTTATGCACTGCACGCTGATGTCATGTAATAGTGCATTGATGCCAAGCTCCTTGGATGCTTTTCCTCTCTACTAAAAATTCATTTGAAAAAGACCAGCTGGCTAGTAGGTTTATGGCAAAAGAAAAAAATCTAAAGCAAGTTTCTGGCACCATGTGCTTTTGTAGCACCAATTATCAGGAAAGTTGTGTGGCATTGTGTGATATTCGGGCATCTCCACCGGGCCGACCCAAACGCGTGACCGAAATGGTCTGTTTCTTTCTATTTGGGTCGGCCTCACGCTCACTTTGGGACCGTAGTCCGGCTTGTCGGGATAGCCGCGCCCAACAGCCTGACCAATCTAAACCCCCCCCCCCCCCCCCCCCGCTGTCACCTCTTAACACCCCGGCAATGTGATGTTAATGGCGACGCGATATACGCTATCAGCGCCGCCGGCTTCCCACACGGCCGGCTTTTCCCGCCATTGCTTTCCGTTTCCCGTGTGATCCTTCCCTCCCGGGCATGCCTCCCTGGCCGTTTCCTGCCCTTGTCGCGGTCTATAAAAGACGGCCGAGCGGCGCGGCTGAGACAACAAGCCCAACCAAGAACCACCACCGGAACACTAGCCTGCCACAACAAGAACCACAGCCATGCCTCGCCGCAAGCTCGCGCCAACTAGACCAAGATCAGGGAGCTGTGCCGCACCCGCTACCAGGAGGCCGACAACAATGTTGTCAACCTCCAGGCCACGCTCCTGTCCTAGCGCATGGCCGACACGGAGGTGGTGTCCTTCGAGGAGGAAGGCCGTGTGGCCGAGGTGGCGCTGGAGCTGGTGGTGGAGGAGGCTGCACAGGTGGCGCCCTAATGGGCGGTGCGCGAGATTCACCACATCGCTGCCAAGGAGGCGGTGGCCAAGGAGGCAGCATTAGCTGCCCTCCACGAGATCCGCCATGAGGCGGCCATGCCCAAGCTCGAGAAGATGGCCAAGGAGGCGGCTAAGATCGCCGTCCACGAGCTTCGTCACGCCGCCACCGCGCGCAGTGCGGTGGAAGCGGCGGAGCACGCCGTCGACGCGGCATCGGAGGAGCTACGCGTGGCTATGGTTTCCGAGGTGGCGACCATGTGCGCTCTCATCGACAAGGACGAGACGGAGGTGGAGGACAACAAAGAGGAGGGGGATCAGGTGGTTGCGGAGAAGGGAGAGGAGGAGGGGGCGATCGCCGTCCCCCTGCAGATCGTGCAGGCCCTGGGCTTCGGCCCCGACGGAGCTCCGGAGATGGTGGCCCCCTTGGCAGCGAGGACGGCAACAACGACTGAGTAGGAGGAGCAGGAGGCGAGGGACCACTGGGCAACCGAGATGGAGAAGGCCCTGGCTAACCGGGCATCAGAGCGTGCGAAGGTGACCACCAAGAAGGAGGCCCGTAGCTAAGTGTGCGACCGTTACTACGATCTCCTCCAGCAAGGAGCCATCTGGGCGGCTAGGGTGGCGATTGATGGGGCCAGCAATATGCAGAACGGTAACGGTGAGTAGTCAGAGGTCTCCTCCAGCAGCAGCAGCCGCCCTTTTTAATTTTCGAATATGCCTTTTTGTAATGGGCAAGGCCAAATCTAATGAAAAACTAGTTTAATTGCTAATGCTTCACTTCCATATGGGCCCCGAGCGGCCGACGGATGGGCACACGCCCGGGCGCTGCGTTGTCCGGGCCGACCCAGTGGTCACGCAAATTATATGAATGGATGGGTTGAGCCGGGCGCATTGGGACGGATGGGTAGTGCCGCTGTGACGCCGCGCATGACGCGCGCATCCGTGCGGACGGGGTTCGGATGCGCCAGGACGGGTTGGGTCGACCCGGTGGAGATGCCCTTACATCTGCTATACACTACACACCGATGTATGTATTGTACTACTATTGTCCTGCCTAATTTGGATGCTTTTCGCAAAATGCATTTTTTTGAAATAAATAATACTACTAGTTGGATGGTGCAGTCATGGAAAAGTAAACATCTAAACACGTTTCTGCCACGCAACGCAACAGAGTAGCTCATGGTTGCAGGCAGGTACTATGTTCCATTAGGTTTTATGTCCTTGTCGTGGATCTCTCCTACGGATTTGGGACGGCGAGTTCAACTTGGAAAAGGGGGAGAGTTCAGAGGTAGAAGAGGAAGTCAAAGACGGAAGTAGTTCTTTTCTTAATATTTGATATTGACATACACTCGAGATTCCGGAGCTTATAACAACACTCCCTTCGCACCCACTCCGGCCCATGGCCCACTCACACTTAGCCTCCCTAGGCCCAACACTTAACACTCCTTTACCCTTTCTCTATGTCGACCACTACTCCTTCAGTTTTCTCTTCCCAGGTACTGATGCGCCGAGCTTCAGGACAGAGGTCGTGACAGGTGCCCCTCCTGCAGAACCCGCTTGTCCCCAAGCTGGTGCCAATGGAAAGCGCTGATGAACCGCATCATAATCTTCCCACGTGGCTAAACTGGCCGGTAAGTTGGACCATTTGATGAGTACTTGCAAAAGTGTTGCATTCCCTTTCTTCACCAGCCTGCGATCAAGTATCTCCTCTGGGACCAGATCCTCTGTGTCCAATAAAATTGGTGAAGGCAGTGTAGTGTACACTGGTGTATGATCAAGTACATGTTGCTTCAATTGCGAAACATGGAATACCGGATGAATCAGACTGTTGTCAAGGAGCTGAAGTTTGTATGCTGACTGACCCACTTTCTCTAGAATAGGAAATGGTCCAAAGAACTTCATTGCTAATTTCGGATATGGTCTATTAGCCATTGACGACTGTGCATATGGTTGAAGCTTCAAGAACATTGATTCCCCTACAGCAAATTCTCTGGATGTTCTATTTCTATCAGCATCTACCTTCATCTTAGTTTGTGCTCTGGCTAAGTGTTGTTTGAGAAAAGCAGAGTACTCCTCTCTTTCCTTGAGCCAACTTTGTAATTCCACATGTGCTACTTTGTCAGTTACAGCAAACTCTCCCAAGTGAGGATCTTTTCCATACACAACCTTGAATGGAGTGCATCCCAGAGAGGTGTGGTGAGAGGTGTTATACCAGAATTCTGCCAAGGGTAGCCAAGAAACCCACTGTGTAGGAGAATCGTGTACTGCACACCTGAGATACATTTCCAGGAATTGGTTAACCCTCACAGTTTGTCCATCTGTCTAGGGGTGATAAGTAGTGGACAGCTATAATTTGGTACCCCATCTCTTGAACAATTCAGTCTAGAACTTGCTTGTAAAAAAATTATTTCTGTCTGATGTGATAGTAAGAGGCATGCTATGTAGTTTGACCACATTGTTGAGGAACAACCACTGTTGCTGCTATAAAAGGATGTTTGAGTGAAATGAAGTGACTGTATTTAGTGTACCTATCCACTATGACCAGAATCATAGTAAACCCTTTTGGTTTTGGCAGGCCTTCAATGAAGTCCATGGATATATCTTCCTAGGATCCATTAGGTACCTTCAGTGGTGTCAGCAATCCTGGATACTTGCAATTCTCATGCTTGGCCTGTTGACAAACTTGACACTTCTGAACAAACTCAGCCACTACTTGTTTAATGTCATTCTAGTGAAATAGTTTCTTGACCCTTTGATAGCTGGCATGTAATCCAGAGTGTCCACCTATGGGTGAAGCATCAAATGCCTCAATCAGCTTTGTTTGCAGTCCTGCATTAGCTCCCACCCAGATCCTCCCATTGTATTTGAGTAAGCCATTATCCAGAGTGAAATGAGGTTCAACTGTTGGATCCACAGCTAGTTTTTGTAAGAGCAACTGAGCTTGCACATCTACTGCATAGGAATTCACAATCTCCTGAAGCCATGCTGGTTGTGCTGTAGAAATAGCCTGTAGGTCGAATACATGGCCTATTCTGGACAATGCATCAGCTACCTTGGTGTCCACTCCTTTTTGAACTAGAACTTAAATAGTAAACCCACAAACTTTGTCATTGCCTTCCTTTGCAAATCAGTAGTGAGGACTTGATCCTGTAGGTGACACAAGCTTTTGTGGTGTGTTTTGATAATAAAAGGTGCTCTAGAAATATAAGCCCTCCATCTATCCACAACCATCATAATTGCCATAAATTCTTTTTTATAGATAGATAACTTCTGGTTTGCTGGCCCTAGATCTTTGCTATAGAAAGCTAAAGGATGGCCTTGTTGACTAAGAACTTCCCCAATTCTAGTAGCACAAGCATCTGTTTCTATGCAAAACTGTTTGGAAAAATCTCGTAGTGTGAGAACTGGAGTGGTCACCATTTCTTGTTTCAGCAACTCAAAAGCTTGTTGTGTTTCCTTCATCCAGTGGAAGGCGTGCTTCTTCAAAAGATTTGTTAGTGGCCTAGCCAGAATACCATAATTTCTGACAAACTTTCTATAGTACCCTGTCAAACCCAAAAACCCTCTTAGCTCAGTTACTGAGGTTGGTACTGGCCACTGAGCCATTGCTACAGTCTTGTCAGGATCTGTGGCTACTCCCTTGTCAGATATAATGTGTCCCAAATACTCTAGCTGTTGTTGAGCAAAGGAACATGTGCTGACTTTGGCAAACAGCTTGTTCTCTCTTAGATTCTCAACACTTGAGCCAGGTGCTTAGCATGGCTATCCAAATCTTTACTGTAGACAAGGATGTCATCCATAAACACTAACACATGCTTCCTAATACATGTGGCAAATACAAAGTTCATGAGGCACTGAAAGGTGGCTGGTGCATTTGTGAGGCCAAAAGGCATGACTCTGAATTGAAATTGTCCATGGTGTGTTTTAAAAGCAGTTTTGGATTCATCACCTTCCACCATTCTAATCTGGTGATACCCTTCCTTTAAGTTCAGTTTGGAGAACCACTTGGTACCAGCCAGTTCATCCAGTAGTTCATCTACTATTGGCATTGAAAATTTTCTTTTAACAGATATTTCATTCAACCTTCTATAATCCACACAAAATCTCCAAGTGACATCCTTCTTCTTTACCAATAGAACAGGGGAAGCAAAAGGTGACATACTTGGTGTCACTAATCTAGCAGCTATCATTTCATTTACCTGCCTCTCAATCTCATCCTTCTATTGAGGTGAATATCTATTTGGTCTAGAATTTATAGGCACACTGTCATGTAATAAGGAAATGGCATGATCAAACACTCTGTAAGGTGGTAACTCCCCTTTATCCTCAAATACATCAGCAAATTCAGCAAGGGTAGCCTTGATGCAATCAGGTAACTGGGCTGCTGGTTGGTGTGTATCCAATGTCAACACCAAAGTGGCCAAAACATCATTTCCTTTGTATGATTTTTCCAACTGATCCACAGAAATATCTTGGAGAACTGATGAAGTAAGGTCAGTCATGCCTTGCAACTTTACTACCTTGCCCTTGTGCTTGAACTGTATCCACCTATCCTGCCAATGGCAAGTCATTTCTCCCCACTATGATAGCCAGTCCATGCCAAGTATTGCATCATACCCACCCAACCTTACCACTTTCATGTCTGTTTGGAATGTGGTGCCCTGTATCCACCATTCCAGTCCTTGTACTTCAGCAGTACATTGCATGAATTGGCCATTAGCAACCTTAACTTTCAGGGCATTAGGTAACTGTGTAGTCTAACACTGAAGTTTATCCACTAGCTACTGATCAATGAAAGTGTGGGAGCTACTTGAATCCACCAATAGAAGCATCACTTGGTTTCCCACAAGTGCCCTCAGCCTGATTGATTTAGCATGGGTTGTCCCTAAAATGGCATTAGCAGTTAATAAGGCAGTTGCTTCCTCCATTGTTTCTTCACCGGCCACAGCATCTAGAATGGCATCACTGAGAATGACGCCATCTTCTTTAGTCTCAGTTGCTTTGGCTTGAGCTACTTGTCTGTTAGCACAAGCATGTCCAGGTGTATATTTTTCTCCACAGTTGTAGCAGAGTCCATTCACCCTTTTGTACTCCTTTAGCTGCCTGGTTTTCCACACATCCCCAGCATTGAACGAAATTTTGCTTGTTGTTTCCCCCTTGGTTGTTATGCCTCTAGTTTCTCTTGGTAGCACTGTCTTGTGATACTTGGGTGGTTGCTCTTTTCCCCTTGCCAGTAGATCTTACTGAACCAAGGCATACTGAGTCGCAAAGTGCATTGTGTCAGGCAACTGAATTTCCACAGCAGCTCTGATCTCTTCCTTCAATCCCAGAATGAAGCGGGTAACCAACAAAGTCTCGCTCACCATTCCGTCATACAGCCTGACTTGGTAAACCAACTGGTTGAAGGCAGATCGATACTCCTGCACAGTTCCTGTCTGTTTCAGCACCATCAACTCTGTCATACAGTTACGATGTTCATTCACATCGAACTCCGTCAGAATCGCTGCACTGAATAACTCCCAATTGCTACAAGCATCAGTGAATTTCACTGACTGATACCAGTGTGCCGTTTTGTCTGACAGATGCAAGGATGCTGACATCACTTTGAAATTGGCTAGATGTTATACATCAGGAAATAGACGGCACAATTATCCAACCAAATTCGCACTCCCTCCCCATAAAAACGAGGAAATTCCATCCTTGGCATCCATGTGCGCCTACTACTGCTACCTCCCTCATCATGTTGAGCATCAGTGTATAATACCTGGGGGCGGTCGGAACGATGGCCGAACTGTTGATCTGGTGGTGGTGGTGGATTCACAGATCCTGGCGATGGGGCAAAGAGTCCTTCCGCCGCCAATCTCTCGATCCCCGAGTTGCATTGTTGCACGGACTCCTTCAACACCCGGACCACGTGCACATTCTCCTAGTGAATCTCCCCAATTGAACTCACCGAGAGATCAACCTTGGTCTGGACTTGATCCAGCCGCGCCACCTGCTCCATGAACTTGGCGTCCAGATCATCCAGACATGCCCAGATCGTCTCGATCCCTTCCATCTTCTCCTGAATCATGTGTAGTGCCTCAAACTCTTTCATCACCCTCTCCTTGAACGATCCCATGATCGACACCACGTGTTGGGTCTGCGCACTCGCCTTGAACTGTGGAGACGTCGCGGCCCCCTCTAAATCCACCCTAACACCGACTTCGGATTTACAGCCGACCGCTCAAGAGCAGTCAACTACCAGTCGGTCGATGTTACAGGGCGGATCTCGAGTAGAGGAGCGCGAGCAGATCGTCACGGCTCTGATACCACATTGTTATGTCCTTGTCATGGATCTCTCCTACGGATTTGGGACGGCGAGTTCAACTTGGAAACGGGGCGGAGTTCAGAGGTAGAAGAGGATGTCAGAGACGGAAGTAGTTCTTTTCTTAATATTCGATATTGACATACATCCGAGATTCCGGAGCTTATCACAGCACTCCCTTCGCACCAACTCCAGCCCATGGCCCACTCACACTTAGCTTCCCTAGGCCCAACACTTAACACTCCTTTACCCTTTCTCTGTGTCGACCACTACTCCTTCAGTTACCTCTTCCCAGGTACTGACGCACCGAGCTTCAGGGCAGAGGTCGTGACATTAGGGTGCCTTCTGCACAGGGCAGATATTTGGACCACAATTCCTCTAGCATTGTATATGGAGTAGTTTTTCCGGTATTACTTTGGATGGATCTAGATCGAAGCTAAACCTGCTTGGATGGGTTCACAGTCGTATCCGATCCATATTCATCTTAAACAATTTTGATTCTCACCGATTGATTTCCAGTCAGACTCTACCTGCCTTTCTTACTCTCCTTGCATAAAACGAGGCGCACACCAGTGGATCTGGACTCTCCTGTCTCTGAATCTCCTTTTTTCGTAAGTGAAAGAAACTTCAAGTACCCATCCAGATCTCGTTTCATTGCCCAGCATCCTAGGACGCTGGTGGCACAAAAGGACGGATCTGCCTCCAACCAGATGGGGATCGCCTGCGGATCATTGCGCTGCTGCCTTCTCCACCGAGAACATGAGCAGCCGACGTTGCAGATTCCATCAGGCGAGACACCGGTTTTCTTGCCCAACGACCTCATCTTCAACATCCTCTCTAGGGCCCCGGTGAAGGCCCTGTGTCGGCTCCGATGCGTGTAGAGGGAGTGGTGCGCCCTCATCTCCGGCCCTGATTTCGCCGCCGCGCATAGGTGTCGTCGGCCTGCTGAACAGCTCCTCGTCGTCACCTCCTTGCCCGACCTATCACTGAGGCTGATCGACATAGACGGATACCTTGTGCGGGTGATCAAAAACATGGGTAAATATTGGAGACCCATCTGCACAGGTCCCGGTGACGCCCTATGTGTTATGGGCTATCATGGAGACATGGGTTCCATCGCCAGGGTGATTGCTACCATGAAACTGCTCGCCACCCACCTGGGTACTACCCACAAACCCTGGGGCATCGGCCGTGCCATGCCGTCCGACGTGTGCAAAGTGGTGCGCTTTACATCAACACACCAAAGTGAAGTCTTCACGATAGGATATGATGGTGTTGGCTGGAGGCGGAGGAAAGCACACCCATCCTAGAACGTCTATTACAACTTTAGCCTAGACACAGTAGTGGCCAATGGTGTGCTTCATTTCCTGGCAGCAACGCAACCCGATGGACACATTAGCGTGCTCTGTTTCGACCTTGAGAGGGAGGAGTGGAAGGATACAATCAAAGGCCCACTAAATGTCAATATCAGACCGAGGATTATCAGATTGACCGAACTGAACGGCGCTTTCTGTTTAGTCCAACCAGATATTCGGGAAGATATCTATGGACATATCAACATATGGCTACTACTTGGTCCTGACAACAACACTTGGGTCAAGAGGTATAGGATTCCCTTCGACCCAGCCAAGTACTATCAGATGGTTCCTTTGAGAGTCATAGATGACGACGGTTCCAAGCTGCTCCTCCGCACCATCACTTGCAAAGGAACGGCGCCAATTCTGCACATCTACGACGCCCTTTCCGGGACATGTATAGATGTAACCAAAAACCTGCTCCGTTGCCACGTCTCCACTCGGAGTCCACAAACCTTCGCTCGGAGTCCACACTAGGATCGTCGCCTCGCTCTCCCGGTTCGTCCATCCTCGCACGGTGTCGTCGAAGAAGGGAGAGCCCGCCATCAACCTCAACCGCACTTCAACGACCGCGGACACAACCCCGGAGGCGTCGAAGAAGCGGCGGTCCATCTCCATCGTCGACATGTCGGCGCCAGTCAACCTGTTCGGCGGAATTTCTGTCACACAATAACCGACGAAGGCACGGTATGGTCACAACATTTCTTTGCCTTTGCCAGCACACCACTCCATCTCTTTATCATGGCCAAATTGGGTGTAGGATTTCGTGGCCAACGATGTCGAGGACGCCATGCACGACATGATCAATGAGGGTGGCGACGGCTATGGCGACGACGCAGAGACCCAACAGGATGCCTACAACATCGCAGACAAATCATTGTTTAGAAACCATGGTGCTTCCATGGGTGAGGGAGTCATGGCCGCGTTGCAGGCCGCTTCACTTGCGGTGTTGCTCGTCGACAGCAAGAAGTTGAGCCAGCAAACCTCGAGCTACACCATCGACGAGGACAAGATCCTATGCAAGGCATGGATGGAGGATTCGCAATATCCACTATGCGGTGTCGAGCAAAAGGGCTTTGCCTACTAGAAAAAGGTGGGCAGGTTCTTCCATGAGCATAGGAAATTCGGGAAGGATGCCTTCTATAGTGATCGAAATGATCTATCTCTCTCCAAGCAATGGGGCACAATCCATACCTAGTGTAGCAAGTTCCATGGATCCTACGAGATGGTGATGAAAAGGAAAATAAACGGCATATTGTTGGTTCACATGATAAAACCTCTTCCTCTCCTTGTCGATGTCTTGCATATGCATTGAGCCACTGTTGGCATCCATACGTGTAGGTCATGAAAGCAATGGAGCACTTCAAGAAGGTGAATGACAACAAGGCCTTCACTTTGTCCCATTGTTGGACGTTAATCAAAGACTGCAAAAATGCGAGACTAGCTATGCCCTTTGGAAAGAACTTGACAACAAGAAGTGTTGGGATTGCAGCATAGAAAATAAAAAAATTCCTATGATGGGAACTACTAAGCACCAAGATCTCTCTACTAGATACAAGTTATGGGTGGATATACATCCATAGAGAACATACCCTTGTAGACCGACAAAGTGTAACGAGGTTGGACTCATGGATGATGTAGTCGAACGCTTGCCGATCTCAGGATCGAGAAGAATTCCAACACCGCAACTCAGCAGCGCATCCGTGATCGCACACACGTTCAGGCCACCGAACAACCTCCACCTCCTCACTCCAGCGATGCAGTGAAAGCAGCAACTCCTTCCAGACGAAATGCCACTGGGGATATGTATCTCGCTAATCCGACACCATGGGGAAATAATTCTTGAGGGGGAGAGAGATCCTTCACGAGGAGGTGTAAGTGAGAAGGAGGGAGATGGGGCCTTTTATAGGGAGAGGGGGCAGCCCCCTCCCGTGGCTGGCCGCCATGGAGGTGCCCCCACCTCTTCCTTCATTCATGTGGGTGGAAGCTCCACTCACATAAACATGCCTACACTCACACATCTACTCACATGCATTAAATTTGCACCAAATTTAATGCAACTCTCATTTAATAAAACTCTTTTATTTATTTTATTCAGAATTTTGTTGACTAATTTAAATAAAACATTCACATAAAAACCCTGCAACATTTCAATATCACATGCAGAACCAACTTCAACAATTTCACCCGGAACAATTCCAATGTCCATTGAAATAATTCCAGTGCTTTGCAATTCTTTCGTCTGGAACATATTTGCTCCAAATGGTGTTGGTATCCCTTAAGTGTGTCACCCTATGGTTCACGAATAATATAGACAAGATCGAAACCCCTCTCCGATTAATAATCAGTAGCGGGACCTGGAGATCCATACTAACTCCCAAACATTCAACGATGACTACTATGATCGTGACAACCTTTAACGCTAGTAACTAAATCCCTTTGTCTCGCGATATATTACATGTCCGAGATTCGATCATCGGTATCTCCATACCTAGTTTGATCTCGTTGCCGACATGCACTCTTTTCTCGTTCCCGTGATATAACATTCTAGTGATCACATCACTTGCTTGCAAACTATCTCAATATGATATCACCGAGAGGGCCCAGAGTATATCTATCCTTCATCTGGATAGACAAATGCCACTCTTAATCCATGAGCCTCTACATAACACCTTCGTAGCACTGAACCCACCTTTATAGTCACCCTATCATGGTGTGACGTTTGATGTTATCAAGATACTCTTCTAGTGTTAGTGATTGACATGATCTCATGGTCTAAGGACTAGGATTACTTCGTATGATGTTATAGCAATATAAACATAATGACTTCGATCGTAATGCTATACTTCGAATGAATGTTCATCATATCATTCCACTAATGTTATGACCTCGTTATTAACAACATCCAATGTCCATGATCAGGAAACCTTGATCATCTTGTTAATCAACGAGCTAGTTTATAAGAGAGGCATAACTTGGAACCTTCTATTTGTTTATTAAACACACATGTATTAATGTTTCCAAATTAATACAATTATAGCATGCAAAATAAACATATATCATATACTTGGAATACATATAATAACAACTTTATTATTGCCTCTCGGGCAAATTCCCTTCAAGAAGAAGGGCAAGAGCAATGCTTCTTTGGGCGGTGTCATCGACCTAGACGACGATAATGACGAAGGATTCGCCAACCCGATAGGCGCATGTGCCTGCCGGCCTGGAGACCACAAGGCTACGAAGGCCGACATCGCCTGCCAGGCTGGTACCTTGGCATTCCAAGAGACGTTGAAGAAGATCCTAGAGAAGAAGGAAGAGGCCATCACCAAGAGGGAAGAGAGGCGGAGCAAAGAGAAAGAGGCCATCGCCAAGACCTTCGTCGAGCTCCAGACAAGGTCTATCGAGGTGGAGGAGGCAAACGCCAAGGTCAAGATAATGGAGATCGAGGCCAAGACAAAGGCGAAGGAGGTCGAAGCCAAGGCCAAGGACGCTGATACCAGGTCTAGGTTGGCGGAGGCAGAGGCCAAGTCCAAGGAGGTCGAAGCCAAGATCATGGCCGAGGAGAATGCCATCATGCTCACCGATCTGGAAACCATCGCAGGGCTTGGGTCGCGCATAGGCAGCAGACCATCCGGGCTCGCGATGTTTGAACAGCAATGGCGACAACAACTTTTTGGGAAGAGAAGCTGTCATTCTTTTGGTCATTCTGTATGATACAGTCCCTTTTTGCACATATGAGATTCACCGGCCACTTGTTGGCGATGCCCAAAGGGTGATGGTACACGTCTACCAATTTATTTGATACTCAGTTTATGTGCTATTGCCTGTAAATTTGAGTGTTTCAACATTGACAAAGTCTTGGCTAGCGATAGCGCCAAGAAACGCTAGGCGCGGACATATAGGTTGAGCCGCTAGGCACAGCTGGTCAGACAGGCCGGACCGTGATCCCAAATCGACCGCGGCCAAACCTAAACGGATAAAAACGGACTGTTTCGGTCACCCATTTGGATTAGCCCGGTAGAGATGTCCTTAGATCCTGCAGCGCCGGCTAGACGCTGACTGCTGACACCAACACGGCCACGGCAGCTACTATGCAGTGACTGACAGGGCTTATTCAGGGTTCAGACATGCGCACACACAGAGACGGGACATGCCCTGCCTTTCCCATCTATTTACACCTCCCCACCCACTAGCAACTAACATCCTGGTCAATTGTTCACTTCACCATCACCTCCACATTTCGGCAATACATTTTCAAGAACAAAATTGCGCAGCTTTTGATCCATCCACAGTCCTCTGTAGCATGTTGCGGCACAGTGCTTCCCTGAGGAGATGAGAGAGAATGCGCAATGGTGATGCAGAGACGTGCAACTGGCCTGCAACGACCAGTCCTCTCTACTTGGTCAATGCAACTTCTTACACATGTTCTCCTTGTCAGGAAAATAAACAAGTTTGGGATCGTACTAGTTTCACGGAGGTCTAGATTTCAGATTTTCCCTAAAATTTTAAAACTCATGTGTGTGAAAGCTTATATGTGATGTAGCCCATTTAGTAGCAGCTCACACGTGAGTAGAGTGGGAACTAAAGTTTAGTCTCACGTGAAAAGTTGGAAGAGAGTTACACCACCTTATAACTCACCACTTCGTAAGTGAGTGAAAAGAGAAGTGCTATCCACGCGCTCATGCTCCGATGATGCCGCTCGCTCGTCTCGATGCACGCCGCCGATTGCGGGAATCTCGCCGAGCCGAGTGGGTTCAAGTCGCTCCCGGATCGTGGGCTATCTGTAAGCGACCTGAACATGCGTGCTACGTGGGCTTGGTCCACGCTGTGTCTTGTGCGGGATTTCTCGAGCTACTCTACATACGCGCCCGGCCTCCACAACATACAACACCCAAACCAATCTAGGGTTTTGCTAGGGGAGATCTCTAGGTCCACTGCGACTTGTCTTCAGCGTCTTCTCCTTCGAGAAGTTGTTGTTGCCGCCGCTACACCAACGATGACTTTATCGATAACCGATCAGTACGTATACCGTGATCCGATCAGTTGTTATACTATGACTATAATTACGTATGCACTGCTACTGTTCATGTTGATTAATACATCTAGTATGTTTAAGTTCACGTGATCGTAGTTGTTGTAGTTATGATTTATATTCAGAAATTAATTGTGAAAATTATGTCTAATAATGCAACATATTGGCCATTTGAATTTCACAAGCGTATCAGATTCTTATTGGCATGCTTCTGCAAAATCTAGATGCTATTCACAAACGCAGTGATAAGATAATTGTAGAATGATATAGAGGGAGAGATTGGCAGAATATGATGGATGATATTATTGCTTCTCGTGTGCGAGTATATACGGGCGTACAGGCGAGGGATCATGTTGGTGTACAAATCAAGTTAGGACTATATGCAAACTTATCATATCTCTATCCTATACTGCCATAATAAACGTATACACGGTACTCTAACATTCCCCACGGTTATAGCGGTAGCGTCGTAAACAAATAGAATAACGCGGACGGTCAGTTTGAAAATAAACCGAAGTAGCATCCAGTAGGCTGACATTCCCCCGCAGTCCGAGCATGAACGTCGTGGATGGTGTCGTGGCGTGGTAGTTTGGACTTTAGAGGAAGCTGATGAGAAGGTCAAACGAGGTGGTACCCTTTGTGCCGATGT
The DNA here is from genome assembly GCA_023614405.1 of Avena insularis. Lineage (NCBI taxonomy): Eukaryota > Viridiplantae > Streptophyta > Magnoliopsida > Poales > Poaceae > Avena > Avena insularis. Next base: position 73,809,759 of record CM042690.1, read on the forward strand.
CGATAGAGCCAAAAGCATGGGGCAGTGCCGTGTTCGATGTAGTTGTGCAAGGGGACATCGTGATCGATGTCGTGGTCGGGGCTGCTGTTGTCGAGGTACCCGCACATGAAGCCGCATGCGCATAGTGCGCGAGGATGATGACGGAGATGCGTCAAGGCAGTCGTCGGAGGTAGCGACGCCGGAGACGATGTAGTTCGAGCCGTCGAGGACAAGGTGATGAATGCATCCATTAGTTTTGCTAGAACCAAGAACGCAAAGAAGAACTCATCGGTGCCGCAGTCGAGGCAATCATAGAGGCCGATGCAAAAGAAGATATTGTTGATGACGATGTAGACAAGATGTTGATCCGAGTTTGCCAGAATCGAGAACACGCCGGGGACGAAGGCACGTACCGATGTTGCCAGTACCGGGCCTGCGAAGGCAGGGACCATCATGAACCTGTGCGCCAGTGTTGTAGGGGACGAGATGACGATGATGACAAGGTCGTTGTGGACGAAGATGTAGAAGACGGTGAAACCTGCGACGAACCGGAGTGGTCATGCTGAACGCCTAGAGAGGCGCGGCGACAGTACTTGATGTAAGCGAAGAATAATCCGGCGTGACGAAGAGCATGCACGGATGTAGACGACTCGCACCGTGGGAGGTGGCGCGGAGATAGCATCGGGTGTCGGTGCACGGGAACGGCGATGTAGACTACGTGCAGTGATGCTATGACCCGATGGGATGTCATAGATGCATGGCACGAGTCGATGCGGCGGCTGGATGCCACCGGCTACATCGCCAGGAGGCGCGTTGCCGAGACGATATCACGAGGACCAAAGGCGGGCGCCGCGGGCGAAGGATGACGCAACGACAGCCCGTAGCTCGATCGGTGGTAGGCACGTGCTCGGGGACGCGCTTGGTGTAGACGGGCGCGATATCGGTTGATCAGATAGACGTTGGGATGTATGCGCCATGGCGTGGACGACGCGTAGTTCGGAGTCAATGGCAGCGTTCCCGAGCGATGACGACGAAGACGATTCGAGAAGGACGGCCGCGACAGCCTACCGAGGAAGACGTAGCAGCCGGCCGAGGTGCGCAGTGGCCTGCCATGAAGCCGCGGTAGCCTGCCGATGCAGGTGCGGCAGCGGAGGAGATAGGCGCACGGACGCGGTGTAGATCGCCGATGCCGATGCTCAGAGTAGAGGTGCGGCGATGGACGACTCAATCCGATATATGATCGGAAAAACAAAAAAATACCGGTCAAACGACAGGCGGAGAGAAAAACCGATCTAGAGATCAGAAAAAAAGACTCACCAGGACAGCCGACCACGGATCGGCGAGCCCTGCTACGGATCGCGCGGCCCTGGAGGAGATCATGGAGATCGATCCCCTTGGGGGCGGCGCGGCGGAAGCGTGTCGACAACGGCTAGGTTTAGCAACAGTTTAGGTTGATATCATGTAGAGTGATAGAGGAAGAGATTGTGGAATATGATGCTTGATATTATTGAATCTCATATGCGACTATATTTAGACGTGGAGGCGCCGAGAATCATCCTGAAGTACAAATCAAGTTATGACTATATGAACATATCTATACTGCCATAATAATAATACTCTAGCGATGACACAACCTAGCTAGCTAGCTAGCTGTGCTCTCGTAGCATCGATTATCAGACAATAAAAATCTGGCATTATGTGATGTTACATCTGCTATGCACTGTACACTGACGTAATGTAACTGTGCGATTGATGCCAACAAACCTAAATGCTTTTCCTATGTACCGAATGCCTTTGAAAAAGACCTTTTTTCGGGTGAAAAGGACTAGCTGGCTGGTAGGTTTATGGCGAAAATTGAAATAAAAATCTGAGCAAGTTTCCGACATTGTGCACTTATGCATCATCAATTATCAGGAAAATTTTGTGGTGTTGTTTAATGTTACATCTGCTATACACTGCACACTGATGTATATATAATGTACACTCTCTGTCTCAAACTAGTTGTCGGATTTGTCTACCTACGGATGTTTCTAGTCATAAATCATGTCTAGATACATACATAAATCTGACACAACTAATTTAAGACTGAGGGAGTATATTGTTGACCTGCCGAACTAGGATGTTTTTTCCCCCAAAAAAAAGAAGAATTTGGAATGCTACAAATCTTTGGGCAATTCCACTATAGCGTCTCATAGATCGTGGCACCTTTGCACCACTCTGGCACTCTGCAATGGATCTTCACAGGTTTCAGTTCAAACCAACATCCCACACGGCGAATGGAACTTTGCACGCCAAAATCAGACAGAGAAGGCAAATCTTTTAATCAACTGCGACTGTGCTTTCTGTAGCACCAATTATCAGGAAACTTTTGTGGCATTATGTGATGTTACATCTGCTATACACTGCACACTGATGTAATGTAACAGTGTGTCATGCCAAACCCACTAAATGCAATTTAAAAGGACTAGCTGGCTAGTAGGTTTATGGCGAAAAATAAAATAAGAATCTAAGCAAGTTTCTGGACCCATGTGCTTTTTGTAGCACCAATTATCAGGAAAATTTTGTGGCATTGTGTGATGTTACATCTGCTATACACTGCACACTGATGTATATAACACTGTTGCCCCTGCCTAACTTGGATGCTTTTCACAAAATGCATTTTTTTAGTAGTTTAAATAATACTAGCTGGATGGTGCATTCTTGCACCTTTCTGGCATTGTTTGCAATGCAGCAGTTGCTCATGGTTGCAACTGTAGCATTGCCAAATACTACTATGTTCCATTTGGATGGTTTTGCACAGGGCAAACATTTGGACCACATTTCCTCCAGCACCTGTATATGTGAACTCAACAATTATCCTAACAACAGATACAGTGAACGATGTACACACAGGTGGGAGCCATCATCATCCATCCCAGGTATTTCCAGGTTACAAAAAAGACAAGTTGAGCTTTACCATCACTCGCTAAATGTAAATCTGCGTCCGTCTACTAGGGGCACAATCTACCACTTTCCCAGCGTCGTCACCAAGCTTGTAAGGTTTTTACTTTTTAGCAAAAAAAGGAAAAAGAATTCTCTCTCTCTGACCAGACAATGGCTAGCGGCGATGCGACGCACCGGGTTTTTTCTTCCACCAGAGCTTCATAAAAAAGCAGTATTCACAGAGCTGGTCCAGATAGAAACGTCATCTGAACCCCAACACACCGCTCCTTGGTGCCGTCGCGCTTGTCAGATGTGACGAAGCGAATACTGGTACTGCAACATGAAAAATTCTCATCTAGTTCCATGCATTAGAACATCGCCTAGGCAGCCTTGATCGGGTCGACGGGGAGTACTTGTCCCCAGGGTTCCTCCTCCTGGTCTTCCTGAGCTCATACCCGATAGCATGCAGGTCATCACATATCTCGTGCCTCGCCAGCGAGACGAGCCCAGGCAGTATCTCCCTCTGGAAGTCCCTCATCCCTCTCCCTCTCTTCAGCTTGATCCCGCAGGACGGCCCGTCCTTGTCCGGCGCTCTCACGGGGATCGAGTCGCCGTCATCTCTCAGCTGCTCTAGGTTCATCACGCCTTCCTCGAAAGAATCCAGAGAGACTTCAGGCTCGTGGCTTGCTTCCCGGTCATCCGCCGTCTGGTTGTTGCTGCAGCGGCTGTCTGTGATCCATGCCGAGTTATCCGTGAATATCGAAACGAGCGTCTCGGCTGCTGTGGCAGCGGTTTTCTCGTCCTCCTCTGTCCCTGGTTGGTGCGTGCTGGTAGTAGTATCCAGAGGATACGGTGCTGGGTTGTTGTTCGGTGGTCTCAACCTTGGACAAGCGTAGTCACGGCCCTGGGGAGTTTCTGGAATCGAAACTGGTCTGTTGGTTGCAATTCCAGATTCTGGCGACCGTACGCTCTTGCCATCGACACTATCAGCCTTGTGATGGTGATCTCTGATAGCTGGACTTTCGACTGAAGAAACATTTTGCTGGTTCTCATTTTCAGTAATGTAATGGCTGGATAGAACCTTCTCGCTACCATCACCATTTAAACGATCCTCGCTCAAACTGCTGGCTATCGCTGATGGCAACTCGATGCTTCCGACTGACACATTCAAGTCAAAACCCTCCATTCCATCACTTGGGATTACTGTCAAAGTCTCCTTTTGGCGATCCGTATGTCCAACAGAAGAAGCATTTCCACAACTTGACCGAACTGAGAACACTTGACGTGGAATTTCCATAGAGCCCTGATAACTCGATCCAGATGCATCGCGTAGTGTCTGGTGATGCTGGGTATTTCCTCTGAAGTGTGTGTCATGTTTAGAGGCGTCGGCAGGGAAAGGCTTAGAACTGCTCTGAGGGTCACAAAAGCCTGGAGCCATCATTTCCCTTGCGCTGTCTGGAGCACTGATGGATGTCGCAACTGTGATCGAGGATCCTTTTGATGACCCAATGCTAGATTCGCCTGCCATGTAGAATGCTTTGCTGGAGTTACCGCAACATTCTCCAGACTGTATTGTACTTGAACTCGCCAAAACAGAACAGAACACTTTCGAAGGATGAGCGAAACCATTGAAATCATCTTCTTGAGCTACATTCAGGTCAATAAGCATGCGTCCAGATGCACTAGTCTTTTCTTTGATAGGTGAGCGACTGTCTGGGGTATCACTGGATCCAGTTGACCCTGAAAGATGGAAGATATAAAGAGTCAGGCAAATACCCCAAGCGAATCTCACATTTCTCCGGTGCAGTTAAAGAAAGGCAATGGATAACATACTGTCAGAGAGGTGTCTACGAGGCAAGGCTTTCACTCAAAGCAAAGAACTACACTAACTACAGCCATACAGTCTTTGAACAAGAGTTCTTTGAGTTTCTAACTCGCATTTAGTTAGAATGATATAAAAGAACATCAGTATATATTGTACTGCTCAAAAGGTTATTTCTGTACTAGACTCTGAAATGGAACTTTACTCATAAAACACTTCAGTATTTAGCAGGGAAACCACATTACCCGTGGAACAGGGTATACTGGTGTAACGACAAACAATAGGAACTCTGCTGGTCTGCGTTTATGCTATTCTAAATAAAATGAGCGCACATTTTGTAGTGGTAATGGTAAGATTAGAAAGATCAAAGTGCTGAGACGAATTCTAACCCCTTGTCAAATTGTATGCACCTTACAACAATTTCGTAATCCACGATCTTCTTTAGTAAGAATAGCATATTCCATATTTTGTACATTTCAATTTGATTAATACTGTCATGTGCTGGCATTGACAATAAGTTAAAAAGGGAAGCAATAGCAGGCCTCTGGACTGGGCGCAAATAAACTTGGCTTATTTACAATCTGTAATCCTGCCAAATATAGGATATGAAATGGACAACCATTTAAGTGCAATGAGTAACAATAATTGATCTTTGAGACTTGATGTGCATTATTAACAGCCTTGAAGGACCTAAAGTTAAGACAGGAACAAATCATTGAGGCCAGTAAGCGATCACATACCAATAACAGAAACAAATAAACTCAAGCCTAGTAAAAATATTTTGGGAAGAAAAATCTGGCTTTCTAGGTTATGAGGGATTATTTTTCACGAGTAGACAGAATTACACAAGACACACCCTCTGTGGTTCTAAGATAAACAGATGTTTCAACACAGCAAAATAACAAGATTAGTGGAAGCTTGCAGGCACAAATTATTGGATGTACCAAATATAATTTACAAGCTACCATGCCACACAATTTTGTAAAACTGGAACATAGAATATTTGGGCTATCATTTAGACAAGGAATTAAATTTTGTTTCTAGCGCAATGTAGCCCTATAACGATATTGGCATATTGTAAATGAAATCTTGTTACATATCGACAATGCAACCTTGCTGAACACAAGGATGAAACCATATAACATCGTTGTGCATGGCTATTGTCATGCTATCAGGAACAGACCCTCCCTGATCCTACAAACAATCAGGATGCATTACTTACATACTCATACAGTTTGCAAATAATTAAGCAGGCATAATTGGTTTTCCTTTCACATCGTCACCTCCAAATGCACCAAACTAAACATTGGCGGTTGAATTAACATAAGAAGGTACTATATCCAGGGGAGGGGGTGCAAACAGGAATGCTCCTCAACTCACCAGAACGAAGGTTGGGTGTATCCTCCAAAGCACGACGCTGCGAATTATCCAAAACCCCACCTTTGTGGCTGGCGTAAACACTGAACTCGGCGGAAGAGACAAACTCCACATCGTCATCATCGTCTTCCGACGTCGCCAGCTTCTCCAAATCGATCATACGGCGGTGACCAGACCTCCCCTGCGCACCGCCATGATCAGGTTTTCTGCCAGCATCCCTGTGGGCACCCAAATTCGCTGCAGCCTCATCGCCGCATCGGAGGGGCCGCTTTCCTGCTACCTCATTAGCAGCTGGACGATCTTCGCTGTCCTCCAAATCGATCTGCGATAGCAAGCAGAGGTAACTCATTTAGCAGCCTGAAATGGGGAAAGGTAAGGTGATTCCTTTCTAGTACTAGATTGTAGGTATAGCAGCTAGCTCACCACTTGAGAAGAAGATCCGTCCAGGGAATGCCTGGCGTAGAGGGCGGCATCGGATTGGCTCCAGAAGGGCACATCGGCCGGGAGATTCTTGTGAGCCCAGTAGAGGCGGTGCAGGTCCTTGACCTGTCGTAACCAGATGCATCCAACGACATGAGAGGAGTGAGCGATACTAGTATCTACTATAGCGGTCAAATTTAATTAACTTTCTCAATCTAGCAACGAAATAGAAAAAAACAATTGGATGCTATTATTTTGTTTCATTTTTAACCAAGAACTAGATGGCGAGCTAGTAGTAGCTGGTAGAAGAAAAACAAAAGAAGGGATTTTTACGGGAATCACCTGGTGGCTGAAGGCGTGGTCCTGGCGGAGCATTGCGCGGTGCAGGCGGTGGTGGGGCTGCGGCGCGGGCGGCTCCGGCTCCGGCGGCGAGCAGTTGAGATCCAAATCCATGAGCGCGGCCATGATCCAAACCCTGCCCTGTACATCACGCCCAGCAAGAACCGACCAACCAACCAACAGAAGAAGAAGAAAAAGGAGATACTAATTCAGATCAAACAGAAGGAGAAAGGAACACGGGGACATCGGACTAAACTCGGATTTAAAATATCGGCCGAGCGAGCATACCGGATAATAATTGGAGGCAGATTCGGGGCAGGGAGCAGGGGTGGGCTACTGGTCGCCTCCTCCTCCTTTCTGCATGCTTTTCTTGTGATGTTTCTCCCCAGGCTACTCGCCAAGGCCCTCTCTTTCACCACCACATCTCGGGCGGTCGCTGTTGTTTTCTCCAATGAATTGGATTTCTGTGTGCTTCCTTTTTACTGGGCAGTCGATCTGGGAGTGAGGGATGGAGGAGCGGAGGGGAGCTGAGCTGAGCTGAGAGCTGTGGTTGTTCTGGCTGCCGCTGTCCCGTCTCGGCTGGCTGTCAGCTACTACTGTGCTCAGCAGCTCAATCTCAATATCTCTCTCTCCTGCTTTTTCTTCGCCTCCCCTGCTCTGCTTCTGCTGACAATTTTTCTTTTTCTTTTGGAGTATTTTTACCTGCGCCACTATTGGGGGACGACCGTACGACCGGTGCACTGTTCGCCGGTCTAAAAGTTGGGGTCTTGGAACTAGTAGTGGGGAATCTGCTCTACTGCTCAAAGTGCCAGATTTACTTTTTTTTATGAAACAGAAGATGAAACCTCCGTATAAAAAGTTGTATACGGTATTCTTTATTATTTTTTATAAATAACTTTCGACAATTAATATACTCACTCTGATCTCAAAATAGATATCGCAAATTTATATGAATTTGGATGTATCTACTAAATAATGTCTAGATACATTTAAATTTAAATAAATTTTTGACATATATTTTGAGACAGAGGGAGTATAACTTTTCGTCTATCTCCGCAAGACGGGGCTTCTAAACACAACACAAACTACAAACCCGGCAATGGGGGAAGATCATGTCAGCAAAGACTTATGCCCTAAAAACGCGAACCCCCTTCCCCTCCCCCCTTTCATCTAGTAGAAATCGGGAATTACCAAGAAACACCCTCTAGGCGAAACAAGAGCGCCCATAAGGTCCAGCAGACTCTCTGCGAGCACCTAATACAGATGGTACAGAAGCCGCCACCACCATCGAACCACTGAGCATCTTTAGGGCTATGATCTACAAAGCCCTCGAAAAATATGCCGTGGACACCTCGACAACCCCAAAGAATGCCTGTCCTACGCAAGTCTACCAAGACACATTCAACACCGAGACACCATTGCGCCACGCGATCGAGTCCCATCGTCGTCGAAGCGGTAGATACAACACCGTTCCACCTCTTGCCTCTTCCATCCAACATTACTACAAAAATGATGTTCTCAAGTGGTAGAGCGACAATGAAGCGCTGCCATTGTCCACTTAGGAAGACCAAATCTTAGGGTTTCCCCGCATCACCACGAGTGAGTAGAAGATAGTTGTGTTGGAGATATGCCCAAGAGGCAATAATAAAAGTGTTTATTATTATATCTTTGTGTTTATGATGAATGTTTATATCCCATGCTATAATTGTATTATTAGGAAACACTAATACTTGTGTGTTTTGTAAACATAAAAAAGAGTCCCTAGTAAGCCTCTTGTTGAACTAGCTTGTTGATTGATTGATGATCATGGTTTCCTGATCATAGACATTGGATGTGATTAATAACAAGGTTATATCATTAGGAGAATGATATGATGGACACACACCCATAGTAAGCGTAGCATAAGATCAAGTCATTAAGTTCGTATTGCTGTAAGCTTTGAAATACATAGTAACCTAATCCTTTGACCATGAGGTTATGTTAATCACCATCACCGGATGGGTACTTTGATGACATCAAACGCCGCTTCGTAACTGGGCGGTTATAAAGATGTCATTGGGTATTCTCAAAGTATGTGTTGAAGCGCATAGACCAAGATTGGGATTTGTCCATCCATATGACGGATAGATATACACTGGGCCCTCTCGGTGGAATGTCATCTAGATAGCTTGCAAGCATGTGACTGGGTCACAAGGGATGACGTAACATGGAACGAGTAAAGAGTACTTATCAGTAACGAGGTAGAACTAGGTATGCAGATACCGATGATCAAACCTCGGATAAGTAGAATATCGTGTGACAAAGGAAATTGGTTTCGTATGTAAAATGGTTCAATCGATCACGAAGTCATCGTTGAGTATGTGGGAGCCGTTATGGATCTCCAGATCCCGCTAATGGTTATTGATAGGAGAGGTGTCTTCATCATGTCTGCATATTCACGAACCGTAGGGTGACACACTTAAGGTTCGAAGTTGTTTTAAGTAGATATGGAATTTGCGTTGGAGACTGAATGATGTTCAGAGTCTCAGAATGGATCCGGGACATCACGAGGAGATCCGGAGAATAAGATTCATATATTGGGGATCATTTTCTAAGTTAGGAAATGTTCCGGAGTGTTTGTATGGAGATTCTAGAAGGTTTCGGAATGTTCTGGAAGGTTCTAGAGGATTTCTTGGAGTTTACTTGAAAACCAAGAAAGGGATCAAGGAGTCCAAGTGGGGCACTACACGGATTCGTGGGGGAGGAGGTTTCCTCCCCCCTTCCCACCGCTGGCCCAAGGAGGGGAGTCCTACTAGGACTCTCCCTCCCCAGGCGCGCCTCCCTCCTTTAAATAGAAGGGAGGGGGCGCCCCCTCTTGCCCGGACTCTCATAACAACAAATCTCAGTCGCCTCTCTCCTCCACCTTTCTTCTGCACAGGCATAGGCGAAGCCCTGCAGAATTCTCATCTCCACCACCACCACGCCGTCGTGCTACTGGGATTCCGTGGAGAAGATCTACTACCTCACGTCATTGAACGTGGCAGGAGGAAGGTGCGCCGACTCGCACGTGTGACCGTCTGCGGAAGCGCCATTAACGCAGCCGGAAGGATCGTCCACACGATCTTGAGATCGTCAAGTGATCGACTACATCATCCACGAGATCTAATCTCGTAACGCTTTCGGTTCTACGAGGGTTAGTACCGATCTATCTCGTTGCTCATGTCTAATAGATTAGATCTTGGTTTTTGTCTAGATTAGATCTGGGTTTTGTTCGTTCTTGCGGTAGAAATTTTTTGTTTTCCATGCTACGAACCCATCAAGTTGTACACGGATGCTTCAACAAGGAAACAATGCATACGCGCCACCATCGCCCACCATGACTAGAGTCGGAGATCAATTTTCACAGGCAACCACGCCTTCCCAACTTGCAGCCGGGACTAGGTGTGGGATCTCGGGATCTATCAGAACTAGCCACAAACCAACCAACCACCTCCGGCGAAGGAGCGTACCACCATCGCCATAACCGGAGCCTCAACCTCGGGCGTCCTCATGATAGGGATTGACCCTAGAGTAGATCCAGGTACCGCCATCAAAGATGGCAAGAATGCAAACGGGATGTTGGCGTGTAGGAGGCCCATACGAACCAATCATGGCCTAGATCAAGACCGATCTGCAACACCGCACACCTACTGTCCACTTGCACCACCCACTCCCGCAGATCACTAAGACACGTCGGTCGCCACCATCCTGCATCACCGCTGTCGAAGAAGAATGGGTGGACACCTCTGCTCCATTCTAGATCTTGGCCAAGGGGATCCGTCGCCTCCACGCCACACGAGATTTCCCTAGTGGCGAGCCCAAAGGCGGCGAGAGAAGGGGTGATGTGGGGTGGACAAGAGGAGGTCCGGTCGAGGCCCCCTGATGCAGCCACACCTAGGAGGTTCGGCGGAGGCCATCGGTGCGTCCCGACATGGCTGCACTAGGTCAACAGGAAGGATCTTAAGGGGGATAATTTCACTTCACCAGCCTCTGCACCAACTAGGGATGCATACATCCATTAAGTACGAGTACCATGGTTTTGTCTTATGCACTTAACCATTAAGCATGATTGTCAAGCTTTTTTGTTTAAACACCAAGTCTGGTCGTCAGGATAAATTGCATGAGTACCATAACCTAAGTTCACACCCATTACGTTTTGAACCTAGGTATTGGATTTGTACATATAATCCACAACCAGTTGAGATTTTGTTTCCAATAAGGAGTATATATATATATTAATATCATGAAGATATCAATTACACCTAGCCTCTGCAATAGCGCAGTGCCCTAATGGCAATATGGATACACATTGCCAAAAAGAATAAGAAGAATTACAGAAAAGAACAATCCAGCTACAGTGACCCATTCTTTATACCAGCAATACTAACACCACCAAGATAGCACAAGAAGTCTTGTTTCTCCAATAGCGATGCCACCAAGAAGGAAACAGTGAACAAGCACCACCGTCGCTCAATCATAGATCATAGGTTTTCATCATAGAGAAAGTCCACGCTCACAAAACGGTTCCTTCAACAAGACCATTGCTAGACACAACCAATTAAGGCCAGACCTTGGATTTTCACCTTTCAAGGTGGGACTTTGAAATTCTCGTGTGTTTTCACCCCACTTGCTAATGCCGCTACTTTAAGTCACGAATCACCAAGCCATGTCCTAATCGCCACAAAGACTCGAACCACCATTGCTAGTCGGATCTCGGTCCTCTGACTTCACCATGGACCAAAAAACGTGTCCCATGATGGTAATAGATAGCAGAGCTTCGCAACGCTCCCTCTAAAACCAAACGGTCAATAAAAAACATGGGAGCGCATGACCGTGTCCTATATGATCAAACAATCTCTAGGCATGAGGCACACATGGGAGTTCGCCGGCGGAGCCTTTCTGAATTCAACACACTTTCACCTGATCAATGAGGATAGACATCAAGCAGAGCTTCGTCTTGGCGCGAGAGGAACCCAAGGACCGTCTAAATTATTCATGCAGAGCCACCAACCCCACGACACAAAGCCGGTTTCTAGCCACCACAAGCATCCCGTAGCGCTCAACGAGCACCACCCACACCTCGTGGAGATGGAGAACGGGTCGCTTCTACCTGCCACCGACCAGACTGCAGGCACCATCAATCCCTCGATTAACGCGGGCTCCAAGCATCCGACGACTACAATAGCGAGCACCTAGGAACGACCACCGTGCTGCCCTCGTGGCCACCGCAGCTGCAGATCCCAGGATCAAGGTCGCCGCCAGGTGGGCCCGTCTCGCCAAGATCTGGGTCGCCGCCTGCACCTCTTCTCCAAAGAACGACTTGCTCTCTAGGGCCACCGCGGCGGGCCAGGAGCTCCACACCACGAGGAGGCCGCCGATTCTGCCGCGATGGGATGAGATCCTGCCGCCGCCTTCAGTCGCACGGTCTTTGACGGTGGCGGCAGGGATGGGCGGAGGTGGATGGGGGAGTGGTGGCGGCTAGGGTTTGCCCCGAGACGCTCCCCTGGGAACGACGCGAGGTCTCTCTCCTCCATCAATAGAAAACATGATTTAAAATTGGGGGAGAATTTCAGTTCCCGACATCTGCACCAACCAAGTATGTACACATCTATTAAGCACGAGTAGCGGGATTCGGGTCATGAGGATAAATTGCATAAGTATCATAGGAACCTTGATTCGCATTTATGGAGACTTGAACTCGGTTGTTGGGTTTGTACATCCACTCTCGCAACCAGTTGAGATAGGCTCACGGATCTAGTACCGGTTTTATATTTTGTCAACACTTCTACCATGTGGAGGAATTCATGTGGAATTTAAAGTAGTATATTTTTCTACACAAATTAGGTGGTATTAACCGCTGGAGTTGTTTCGTGTGAAGAAAAAGTTCGTTGGTAGTAGAATCAAGACAAGATAGATAATATCTATCTCTATCTATCTTGAGCTCTCGACCATGTGACGGCCGCTATCTTGTCTACGGATGGATGAATAAAGTTTAGTACTAGTACTGGTGGTGTGTGTGGATGTGTGTGACGCTGCCGATGATCTTTGTTTGTTTGCGTGTCAACTGACCAAGGGGGTTGGGGCAGCGGATGGAATGGATCCCTGTCGGCACCAGTCATTACCATTTCCCACTTGATTATCAAACTGACTTAGCCAACGACTAACTGATTAATGCATGGTGCATGGTTCCAGCTTGATACATCTGAATTTGAACAAATCTACGGCATCCTTTTCAGTACCCGAGAAGTATGAGATACTCCATCGGAACAATTCTAACTAGTGGTACTAGCATATTTCATAATTAGAAGGGGCGAAATTCCTTCCGAGGTTTGATTTTCCGTGCCCATGGCAAGTGTCGCCTTCGTTTTATAGCTTTTGATTGTCCACTTTGTAAGTCACGACCGTGCTGTGTTGTCGATACAAGGACCGGAGGAACAAGGCATATGCTCCAGATGACCATAAATAACCAAAGAAATCAGTGGATGTGAGAATATGAAATGTGGAATAGAGAGAGACGAGGAGGAAACAAATAATGGGTGGTGATAGATTGGAAAGGGACAGGGAGAGAAAAGGCTCTCGTGGTCGTGGGAGAATAACTACACAGGCCAAAGCTGCCCAAAAGGCCCCTATACCTTTGTCACCTCAGCTGCAGTCTCTACTTCATGGGGGCCATCTCCATCTGATGTGATGGGGTTCTCATCTGCACTCCATTGTACTTTTCTTTTATGTTTTCTGCTTGCCCATGTTTTCGAAATGGATCTATGCGTTCTTGGCCTAAAAAGGTTTTCCTTGCTTTTGGCAAAAAAGTTTACCTCCGAAATTTACCCAATTATTGTATCATAGCAGCATTATTTGCATTGTAAATAAGTCTCCTCTAGCCATTATTTGATAGTGGTACTACCATGGTAGGTCAAGTGTACCACCAAGAGAAAAGATACTGCTACTGGTAGCATTGGAAACAATAAACGCAGGGGACAAGGGCTCGTGTGGTCCCCCCATGCCCAGACAAAATCGAGCATCAGGAGGTAGTACTCCACAGGTACTAGTACGATTATTACTTATGCCCGTGTTCAGAAATCTTAGAGATTGATTTTCTTCGCAAAGGATCATCCTAATATATACTGTATATATCTACCAAGTTTGATCGGTCGGAGTATTAATCAACGGAGACGATAAGATTTAGGGGAGATACCACAAAAGTCATAGTAGTACATCTGGTTCATGCATGCTGATGTTTTGTTTATGACAGGATTGATCTGCCTAACTTTAGTCCATAATGCATTCTACCGTGAAAAGCAGAAAGTGTCTTTGAAGAGTATACAGTACTTTCTCTGATTTAAATTACTCTACGACACGCTTATATAGGTAGGCTAGTACTCCCTTATTTTTTCATTTAAAAAAATCCTAGAATTTTTGAAATAGATAGTATGAAATGCGTACTACGTATATCATACATCTTAAAAAAATTGGAGAAAAATAAAAGAATACTAGTCTACCTAGGTAAGCGTGCGCACGAAATAATTTGAAACAGAAAAAGTATTAATCCATTCTACCGTGAAGAGCTTTACTGTGCAGGGCCGTACCAATAAAGCTTCTGGCATCTAGTACTCGCTATGGCTCTAGCTAGTTGCCACACACTAGCTGCAAACTGTGGCCACGTAGTCACCACTGCACATAAACTAGTTACAGATATGAGAAATAAAGAAATGGGAGCAGTTTGGTTGGCTAACGTGGATTATTATGAGGATTAAGACATGACACAAATCGGTCTCCACAATCCATATCCCGAACGCGTGAAAGAAAAGAAAGAAAGTGAGCGAGTGTAGCTTTCTGATGGGAAAAGCATGTGGGTGTTGAAACTTTAACTACTCGCTCCGTCTCGAAATAGATGTCAAAAGTTTGTCAAAATTTGATAATCGTTATACTAAATAGTGTCTAGATTCATCCAAAATTTGATAAACCTAAGACATCTATTTTGAGACGACGAAGGGAGCAATAATTTAGTCAATTAAATATGAGTTACATATCATCTAAAATATATCATCAGATATACATTTTTTTTAAAAAAATCAAATGGTATTTTTTTGAATGACATATACCTTATATTTGTTAACCAAAATATTAGTCAAAGCTGAACATGAAAAACTGAAATGGCCTTGTATTTCTATACGAAGGGAGTAGCACGTTTAGAACGCACAGCTGGCCATGCTCGTTATGTTTTATTCAAAGAAAGCGTTATTCCCAATCCTATATTATTTTTTGCCTAAGCCAAAGTTTGACCAAGTTCAAATACTGGGATCGTGATTTTCTTACTTCACTTTGACCAAAAGTAGTACACAACATACTTTAGTCCGGAGGAAGTATGCAAAAGATTAATACGTTAAAATTGTTAGTGACGGCATACTTTGCTCGAATGTGAGGGCGTATTTCTTATAAAGAAGAAGTGGGGGAGTAACATGATTTTTTTCTTGATGTCGCAGTATTCGTTAGTTTGCTTCTAAAAAATAAAGCAAATAAAAATGCATGATTTTTTTCTCTTTGATCTCAGTTTCAGAGGATAGCAGCATTGGAGTCTTTGCACGCAGGTGTGACTGTGATTGAGAAAGCTACAACTTTTGGTGTGGTTGTGACTTGTGAACCGTGAGTGCGTACCTCACCACATGACAAAACCTTCCATGCACATTGGATATTATGATGGGTACTTTGAATACTCCCTCTGTTTCAAATTACTCCGCCGGCGCGCTTATATAGGTGAACTAGTACTTCCTCATTTTTCATTCAAAAAAATCCTCGAATTTTTGAAATAGATAGTATGAAATATGTACTACGTATACCAAAAATTCTAAGAATTTTTTGATAAAAAATGAAAGAATAGTAGACCACCTAGATAAGCGTGCGCGCGGAGTAATTTGAAACAGAGGGAGTAAGATTGGTGTGGGTCGTGGCCCCGTAGGTTGGCGTGCGAATCTTCAAGTGATTATGGAAAGCTAGCAATACTTTTTCTCTACACAAAAAAAAAATAGTACTCCCTTTGACCGAAAATAAGGGACTTTGATTGTCTAGATTCACATGCATCTATTTACTAAACATGCATTTAGATGCACGTGAATATCGACAAATTCAAGTCATTTATTTCAGGACGGAAGGGTACTTGTTTAGCTGTTAATGGAGTATACATGTGTGAACTTTTTTTTTGAACGGGACATGTGTGACTTATGGACGACGGTATCGATCACCCAACAAGACTTTTTTTTTCTGGTACTGCCACTCCCAGTGTCATGCATGGTAGGACGATGGCTGGCTTATCAATTCAACATTTCTAGGTTAAAAGGGGGTAATTTCATTTCTCAAAGAAAACTGATAAATAAGCTCCGCCATTAACCCGTCGGAGTCCACCACTGCAACAAAAACCTCCTTGTGCTGCACTACTACTGTTTCGCAGGTTTTTGTTTAAAGACCAGACCAAAAAGAAACCCATAACTAGCTACTAAAAAACAGAATGCCAAATTATAGATGTTTTAGGAGGCTATTTTTACCCCTACCGAAATATCTTAAAATCTGGAACAGAGGAAGTAACATGCATCATATCCGGCTTCGAGGAAGAAAATGTTGCACTTAACTCATTTTTCTACAGATATTAGGTATTGCTTGTTGAATTTGATAGTTCCCTGTGAAATTTATTGGTAGGATCCATCGACATAATATCAAACTGGACCCTGTGACACACTGTTGTCTCTGATGAATGAGTAAATTAAAGTAGACAAGTAGTATCCGAACCTACACACTAAATGTCGTTTAAATACATTCGTTTCACAGAAGCTAATAAAACATCTTATATGTTAGAACGGAGGGAGTATAACAGTAGTACTTGTGCTGTGTGGGTGTGTGTGACGCTGCCGATGATCATTTGTTCGTTTGATTGTCAACTGTCCAAGAGCGGATGGAACGGATCCCTGTCGACATCGCTCATAACCATTTCCAACTAATTAATTATTAAGCGAACGACTAACTCATCATATGGCCCCCACTTAATTAACTAATAAAATCAATGTATATGAGAACACTTGCGAGAATACTTGTCCAGAAATTCCAAATGTTTGATTTTTAAAGATGGAGGCATGAAGGCAAGTGTCACGTTCATTCATCTTGCTTTTGATTGTTCACTTTGTATGTCACGACCGTGTTGTTACAAGGGCTGGTGGAACAAGGAATATCCTCCACATGACCATAAATAACTAATAAAATCAATGTATATGAGAACACTGGAACGAAACAGAGATGGAAGCAAATAATGGATGATCATCAGAAAGGGACAGTCAGGGGAAAGGCTGTCATGGGAGAAAACAACACGCTACTACTAGTACTACATCAAAGCTGGTGACGTCCTGCCCAAAATGCACCTAGACCTTTGTCACCTTAGCTCCAGTATCTCCTTCACATCCATGTGATGTGACGTGGTTCTCATCTAGGGCGGCATTCCACTCCATTTTGAGCATCTCCACCAGCGGCCCCAAAGCAACCCAAACGGATTCGGGGGGTGCTGGGAAAAAAGCGGTCCACCGGTAGCACCTAACACTGTCGGCTGCGGACATCCCACCAATCTGTTAGGCACTCTTTCGTCGGACCTGACTTGCAGGGGGGTGGGCAGGGGCTGCTGGCAGCATGTGCCACGTCGGGGCGACCAAGTAGTTTCCCTTTGTTTCTGTCTAAATGGAACGCTATATCCCCTTCTCCTTTTTCCGGCCAAATTTTACCATCCATTTGATTCCGTCACACGCTTTGCCACTGCTGCTTTGGTTCCCGCCCTATCCATGCAGTCGCCGCTGCCACAACCACCAACACCAACGTTTAGACACCGTCCAATTCTATAGCTCCCAAAGCACGGGCGGAGGAAGGGCACGAGCAGGGGCTAGACCCAAACCTGGCCAACGAGCCGCATTTTGGCGTGCCAGCCCGTGCCCGCGAAAAAAGCCCGTCCCGGCACGCGTGCCGGCCCGTGAAACACCGGGGTCGTGCCTGTGTCGAGGCCTCAGGCACACGGGGCAGCCCGGCATGACCCATTTAGCTTACTTACAGTGCAAATATAGGAAATATGTAGCAAAAACTGTCCTGGCGGGGGGTCAAACTCACGACCTCACCCGCTCGAACCGTTCCCTTGACCAACATGACAGCGAAACCTTGCTGTTATATGATAGACTCGGCCGATTTTGTATGTTAATTTGATGAGCCAGCGAAAATGATCAATAGGCCCGCATGCCTCACGTGCCACGGGCCGGCCCGTTTCGCCCCCGTGTCGTGCTCGGGCCACGGGGAGGGGCACGCATGCCAGCCCGACCCGACCCGCGAGCTACATAGGCCACCCCCACCCCCAGACTCTAGTGCCACTTTTACTACGATCAATACTTCTATACCATGTGGAAGAACCTCTGTGGAATTTGAGCTAATCTTTTTTCCGTGCCGAAATTAGGTACTAGTATTTCCGCTGGAATTGTTTCGTGTGAAGAAATTCTTTGGCAGGATTAAATATACTCGATCTGTCCTAAAATAAGTGACTTGGATTTTTTTAAAAATAAATGTATCTATAGTAAAACGTGTCCAGATAAATGCGAATCTTGTCAAATCCATATAACGTATTTTGAGACGGAGGAAGTATCGAGTTCTTGACCATGTGACGGCCGCTCTCTTGTCTCGGATGGATGAATAATAAAAGTATTAGTAAGTGTTGTGATGGTGTGTGGACGTGTGACGCCCATGATCTTTGTTTGTTTGCCAATTGTCAAGGGGGTTGGGGGCACCGGATGGAATGGATCCCTGTCGGCACCGGTCATTACCATTTCCCACTTGATTATCAAACTATTTTATACAACGACTAACTGATTAGTGCATTTTATTACTCTAGTTTTTAAGAAATGCAGTCCTAATATGTTTCTCAGTTAGGTTGTGGAATTACTTGGAAGGTCTGATCTTTGAGGTTAGTGCTGGCCATTGGAAAGTGTCGCTCTCACTTAGCTTTTGATTGTCCACTTTGTATGTCACGACACTGTTGCCTTGTTGATACAAGAACTCGGTGGAACAAGGCATATATCCTCGATGACCAAAAAAAATCAGTGGAAAAGAAGGGAGTGGGGGAAACAAATAATGGGTGGTGATAGATTGGAAAGGGACAGGGAGAGAAAATGCTGTGATGGGATCATAACGACATGCTACTAGTACTACGTACCAGGCCAAAGCTGCCCAAAAGGCAGGCCCCTATACCTTTGTCACCTCAGCTGATGTGATGGGGTCCTCATCTGGGGTGCCACTGGACTCCATTCCACACTTTCCTTCTGGGTTTTTTGCTTGCCCATATTTTCGAAATGGATTCATGTGTTCTTGGCCTAAAAAGGTTTATTTGCACTTTAAATAAATCTCCTCTAGCCATTATTTGCAGCTGTAGTATGGTACCATGGTAGGTCAAGTGTACCAAGAAGATACTGGTGCTGGTAGCATTGGAAACAATAAACGCAGGGGACAAGGACTCGCGTGGTCCCTGCATGCCCAGACAAATAATGGAGCATTAGGAGTACTACTACGATAATTACTTATACCCGTGCTCTCAGAAATCTTAGAGATTTAGGGACTGTTTGGTTTCCAGCCATATTTTGCCAAGCCAAAGTGTGGCTAGCCATAAAAGTGTGGCAGCCACAAGAAGTGTGACTTAAAAATTTGAAGCCAAACTTTGGCAAAAGTTGGCAAAAAGATTGACTCTATGACAAGTAGGTCATAAGGACAATAAAGTGTGGCAAACCAAAGTGTGTCAAAAACCAAACATATGCCAACAAAAGTATGGCTTGCCAAAATTTGGCTTGGCAAAGTATGGCCTAAAACCAAAGAGGCCCTTATTTTCTTGGCAAAGGATCATCCTTTCACAAGGATCGAGAGGTGGCTAATATATAAGTATCTGCGAAGTTTGATCGATCGGAGTATTAATCAACGTACTAGGGGATAAGATTTAGGGGAGATATACTACAAGTCATAGTTTAGGTTTCGTAGTACATCTGGTTTGGGCTGATATTTTTGTGCCATGATCGATATGCCTAACTTTAGTCCATTATCTATTCTACCGTGAAAAGCAGAAAGTATCTATGAAGAGTAGTACTATTATATTAATCTCTTTTACCGTGAAAACCTTTATTGTGCGGGGCCGTACCAAAAAAGCTTCTGACATCCAGTACTCGCTATAGATCTAGCTAGTTGCCACACACTAGTTGCAAACTGTGGCCACGTAGTCACCACTGCATATAATAAGCTTGTTTTTTCTCTGGAAATGTCTTTAATTAGTTTGAGAAGTTCGACCAAGTTCAAATGCTGGAATGGTGATATTTTTTATTTCACTTTGACCAAAAGTTATACACAACATACTTTAGTCCTGACGAAGCATGTGAAAAGTTAATAGGTCAGAATTGTTAGTTTAGGAGTTTTATTGCGTGGCATATTTGTTCGAATGTAAGGGCACGTTTCTTTTAAAGCAAACGTGGAGGAATAACATGATCTTTTTCTTGATGTCACATTATTCGTTAGTTTTCTTCTAAAAAGTACAGAAAAGAAAAACGCATGATTTTTTCTTTGATCTCAGTTTCAGAGGATACAAGCATTGGAGTTTTACAATACACTTGTACCTCTACACACGCACAAATTTTAGTGGCATAACAACATCCTAATTATATATACTTTCTCATGTGAATTGACTTTTATTTTACCATGTTTATTAGCATTCATGGTACCAAGTTAGAAAACTTCAAGTGTTCTTCAGTTTTGTATTTTACCAATTTTGCCTTTTTTTGAATCCTGCAAACTAGACAGGCCATAATTAATAAGTATTCGTCTTTGCATGCAGGTGTGACTGACCGAGAAAGCTAGTATAGCACTTTTGGTGTGGTTGTGAACCGTGAGTGCATACCTCACCACATGACATAACATTCCATGCACATTGTATATTGTGATGGGTACTTTGAATAAGATTCGTGTGGGTCGTGGCCCCGTAGGTTGGCGTGCGAATCTTCAAGTGATTATGGAAAGCTAGCCGTACTACCATTCTCTACAATAAAAAGATAGTAGTCTATTCGCCTGAAAATAAGTGATTTAATTTGTGTAGATTCACGTAATCACATGTATCTACGTATTAAAATATGTTTAGATACATATAAATATTGATAAATCCAAGTCACTTATTTTATTATGAAAGGGGTACGTGTTTAGCCGTTAATGGAGTATGCATAATACATGTGTGACTTATTAGCTACTAAAAGCCTAATAAGAAATTATAATACGTTTTAGTAGGCTATTTTTACCCCTACTAAAATATCTTAAATCTGGAACAGACAAAGTAGGATCCATACGCATAATATCAAACTGGACCCCGTGACACACTCTCTTGTCTGTGATGAATGAGTTAATTAAAATAGACAAGTAATAGAACAATGGCATTTATGCTGTGTGGATGTGTGTGACGCTGCCGATGAACTTTTGTTTGTTTGGGTGTCAACTGTCAAAGAGCGGATGGAACGGATCCCTGTCGGCATCGCTCATAACAATTTCCAACTAATTAATTATTAAGCCAACGACGAACTCATCATATGGCTCCACTTCATTAACTGTACTATATATACTCGCGAAAATACTTGTCCAGAAAGCAAATGTTTGTTTGTTTTAAAGATGGAGGCAAGTGTCACATTCATTCATCTTGCGTTTGATTGTTCACTTTGTATGTCACGACTCACGACCGCGTTGTTACAAGGTCCGGTGGAACAAGGAATATCCTCCACATGACCATAAATAATCAAGAAAATCAATGTATATGAGAATTACTGGAATAAAACAGAGAAGGAAGAAAATTATTGGTGATCATAGGAAAGGGACAGGCAGGGGAAAGGCTGTCTTGGGAGAATAGCTACTACTAGTACTAGACCGATGTCCTGCCCAAAAGCCCCTAAACCTTGGTTACCTCAGCTCCTGTATCTTCTTCACAGGGGCAAACCGTCTGATGTGATGGGGTTCTCATCAGGGGCGCAGCTGCACTCCATTAAGAGCATCTCCATCAAAGCCCCGAAAGCAGACCCAACTGGTTTAGGGGATGCTAGAAAAAAAAGACCCAACGCCAGGCCCTAACGCTGCCAGCAGCGTGGGCGGCCCTCCAATCCATCATGCACTCCCTTGCCGGCCCCGACTCGCAGGGGCGGGCAGGGGCTGCCAGCAACACGCACCACGTCGGAGCACCCACACGGGTAGCAGAACCGTCGCGTCTTATTTCACCTGGGGAAGAAGCACCGCAACCGACTCATCGTCGACCAGGTGCACCGTCGCCATAGTCGCCCTCCCGAACCGATGATCCGCGTGCAATGGGAGAAAGGAGGTCGCCTCTGTCGATACTACGCGGGAATAGCTCGCTGACGGTTGTGGGAAGGGGTTGGGGTGTGGGAGGGGTTGGGCGCCGGGCAGATGGGAGACCCTTCCGCCTTGCTTGGGGAGGCGACGTGGGGGGAGGGCTACGCTGAGCCAAGTTAACACGTATATTACCCGTCATCTGACATGGCGATGCATTTCCATCCAATTCACGCTCTTTTCACTCCTGCGTTTTTGAATCATGTAATCATTATATCCTAATTAGAAAATAATTCGTCAGCATACTCTCCCTCCTGTCACTCCTGCTCAGGTGACACCGGGGGTAAACCCTAGCCGCCGACGGGGTACCCTGCACCCAACTCCCTCTTCTCCGTCTCCATCGGGTGACGTGTCTGGGCGAAGCCCGTGCCACTAACGATGGAGGTGGGCCCTCTCTCCAGATGCGCCTCGTTGTGAGGTCCGCCGGCCAGGATGGCGGCGGAGGTCCAAGTCTTCGACGGTGTAGGGCAGATCTAGGTGATGAGCGTATTGATCTCTCGACGTGCTGGTGGTCGCGGCCTGGTGGTGCCAATCTGCTTGGCAGGTCGGTCCTCGATGGCGACGACACGATCTGCGAAGGTCGAGGGCGGTGCAGCGATGCTATTGCCCCGACAGTGGAGCGACGCGATGTTGCGTTTCTGCGGGGCTTGGTGGTGGTCCATACAGAGGTGATGGTCGGGTTTGTCCCGAGGGCAGCCGATGTTCTGGTGATCTAAAAACGAGTTTTCAGGGTGATGGGACTTACGATGAAAAGCACGCTGATTTCGATCATGGAAGATGATGGCGGCGTCGTAACGTTGTTGAAGGCATCGTCGTTGCATCTCTCGTCGTCTAACTCGGGCTGCTCCGGGGAAAACCATAGATCTGGGTATCCCGGATCGGATGATGCTGACGCTCGACGCCGTTTTCCCTCTCGAGGCATCATTTTTAGAGCAGTTGTTGATCGAAGGGGAAGAAGGTGGAGCGGCTTAGTCTTGCATGAAGACGTCGGTTGATTTGTCAAGTCATGCCTAACTGCCAGGTTCTACGCTCTGTCATGCCTGGTTTGGTAGTTGCTACACATGACAGATCTTCCGGAGTTTTTTAGCTGCATCAAATGGCGGTACTCGGCGGCATGGTGCCGAGGGGTCTCGACAATAACCACGCGTGCGGTTGGCGTTGTGGTGGTATCGACGACAGGTTTGACAAGGTCATTACTTTGATTTTTCTGAAGATGAGTTAGCGGAAACCGGTAGCAGCAGAGGATATAGCGTACACATTGTTGCGGATCAACTGAACCGATTTATGCTGCTGGCTTGCTATTGGGCGGTTTTGGGCCCCCTGGTTTTATGATGTTGTGCATAGGTACGGTTGAGTACTGGCTCCGACATGTCCACCCCCTTATCGAATTGCATTAGAGAGGTCTCGGGTTAATTTTTGTACTCTCTTTGTATGGTCTCGTCGAATAATTAGTAAAGAAGGTTGTGTGCATCTTTTTGATATAGAAGCGGGGCTACGTTTCCCATTTTAAAAAAGAAAATTAGAAAATAATTAATTGTCCTTTCATGCAGCTGTATGACTGTGATTTAGCTAGCTGCATACTTCACCGGATGACATAACCTTCCATGCACATGTTATTATGATGGGTACTTTGAATAAGATTCGTTTGGTCCAGGGGCCCCACTCAGATGGCGTGCGAATCTCGAAGGGATTTAAGGAAGGCTAACTAGCGGTACTTGTTCGTAGCAGTTGATCGAGTATGCATGTGCGACTTCTGGACAGCAGTAGTACTATCGATTACCCGACATGGCCTTTTTTCTGATATTACTGCCACTTTCCGTGCCAGGCATGGTCGGGCCGGGTACTGATAGTATATTAAGGCTCCGTAGTTTGGAACAAATGAAAACCATAGAAAACTTGGATGATTGGATTACTATAGAAAAAAAATCACGTGGTGCCTTTGGAACAAAGGAATATGAATTTTGATTCCTTTGAAATTCTTATGGGAAGAGCTATTTCATAGGAAATTTAGAGGAAAACTAATATGAGGTCTCACCTCATGTTTTCATCTTCCTATGTCTGTAATTACTGTGTTTTTCCTGCGTCACATCCAAGTTTGAAATTTTTCCAGTGGTTTTGGTTCCTACAGAAATCCAATTCCATAACATCTCAATTCCTGTATTTTTTCTATTCCTATCTTTGAGTTCCAGCGTTCAAAATAGGGCCTAACATATTGTTTTAACAAGATAACCCACAGTCGTGGACCGAGCGATCCAAGTTAGGCCTTATTTGGTAGGAGTACTAGAGTTTTTTTAGGAATTAGCAGGATAATCCACACCATACCCTAAATGCTCACTTATTGCCAAAGGTATGCTTGTTTCTAGAGTATCGGACTACTAGTTCAGTCCCTACTTTTCTCCACCTTTTCCAAATCCTAATGTATTTTCTTCAATTTCTAATTCATTACCCCTATCTAGTGGATTGATAATTGGGATTTTATAGGGATTATAGGGGTTTGAATGAAGGTAGGGGTTTCATCCAATCCCTTTGGGGATTATCCCCTCCAATCTCCACAAAACCTCTAGTACCAAACAAGGCCTTAGTAGTCTACCAAGGTACTCTCCCTGCGCCGCACTAATGTTTTTGCCACTTTTACTTAAAGACCATATCAAAATGAAATCCACGAGCTACTAAAAGTAAGAATACAAGTGCAACTAATATGGGTCGGAGCTAGTATATGTATAATATCCTAAATTTGCAAGCTTCTCTTTTTTGGTGAGAGTTTTGCTAGAATAAGTAAGCTTATCATTATTTAATAGCATGCCACATCATTAAAATGATTACATGGCACTATATGTAGTTGCATGTTACTACCTATGATATTTCCACTATGACTAATCTTAATCATATTTATTATTATGTTACCAACGAACAGATAGGTCAGTTCGGGAGCATGCTGAAGTTGGGGCTCACCGATTTAATGTATACTTGCTCTACGCCCCACAAGTCAGGTAACGCTCATACAGGCACTCCTTTTTACCACGGTCAATACTCCGAGAAAAAGAAATGTACTTTGAACTGATCTTTCTTTTCCTGCAGAAATCATGGGTTGACTGTTGAAATTGTTTTCTGTAAAATTCCTTGGTAGGATCAAGATAGATAAACATCAAACATGAACCCGTGTTCTCTTGTGGTGTGACGCCGATGATCTTTGTTTGTTTGCTTTATTTGCGTGTGAACTGTCCAAGGGGCGGTTGCAAATGTAATGGATCGCTATCGGCCTGGCTCATCACAATAGCCAACGAGTAGCTCGTCATATAATGTCTCCACTTCATTAACTATCCTAACAAAATTTAGTTGTGAAATTGCTGTCCAAAATAAAGACCCACTTTGTGAGCGACGTCCATGTTGTTAGGACTTTACAATGTCGGTGGAACAAGGAATATCCTCCTCGTCACCATAAGTACTCAATAAAGAATTCAGTGGATATGGGATGTAAAAAAATAAAATTAAAAGGAGGAGGAAACATATAATGGGTGATGAACTGATGATAAGAAAGAGAAATGGGCAACGTTTTGTCATGCGAGAATAACTACATGCTACATAAAAATATGATGTCCTGCCCAAAAAGACCCTACCTTCACCTCAGCTGCAGTGGGGGGCCGACGTCGGAGGTGATGTGGTTCTGCTCTACTTTTAGGCTGGCCTGCCATAGAAATCCATTGCACTTGTTTTCTGCTTGCCCTTGTTGGTTAGGGCATCTCCATCGGGACGACCCAAACGCGGTGACCGAAATGGTCCGTTTCTGTCCGTTTGGGTCGGTCCGCAGTTACTTTGGGGTCGTGGTCCGGCCTGTCCGGCCAACAACGGCCCGACCCATCTGTCCGTCTCCCCCCGCTATCACCGCTTGACACCCCGGCGATGAGACGTTAATGGCAACGCGACGTCGGCTATCAGCGCCGGCGGCTTCCCACGCGGCCGGGGTTTTCCGCCATTGTAGTTTTCCGTTTCCTGCGCGCGCCTCCCCGACCGTTTACCGCCTTCGCTGTCGCCTATAAAAGACGGCCACGCGGCGCGGCTGAGACAACAAGTCCATCCAGAGCAACCACCGCCTGCAAAAAGCTCCTACCGCAGCCATGCCTCACCGCAAAATCGCCAACTGAGCAAGATTAGGGAATTGTGCTGCACCCGCTTCCAGGACACCGGCATCGGCGTTGTCGACCTCCAAGCCACGTTCATGTCCTAGCGCATGGCCAAGGCGGAGGTGGTGGCCTTCAAGGAGGAAGGCCGTGTGGCCGAGGCGTCGCTGGAGCAGGTGGTGGAGGCGGCCGCACAGGTGACAGCCCAATGGGTGGTGCATGAGGTTCACCACGTCGCCGCGAAGGAGGCGGTGGCCAAGGAGGCCGCCAGCAGGGGCCCTCCGCGAGATCCGCCACGAGGAGGCCATGGCCACGCTGGAGAAGGTGGCCAAGGAGGCCGCCAAGGTGGCCATCCGCGAGCTTCGCCAGGCCACCACCACACGTAGTGCGGCGGAAGCGGCGGAGCACGCCGCTGAAACAGCGACAGAGCAGCTGTGAGTGGCTACGACCGCCGAGGTGACGAGCGCGTGGGCTCTCGTCAACGGGGACAAGACCGAGGTGGAGAACGACGAGGAGGAGAGGGGAGGTGGATCAGGTGGTGCCGGGGTGGAGGCGATCGCTGTCCCCCTGCAGATCACGCAGGCCCTCGGTCTCGGCCTCAACGGAGCTCCAGTGATGGTGGCCCCCTTGGCAACGAGGGCGGCCACGACGGCAGAGGTGGAAGTGGAAGACTAGGAGGCGAGTGACCACTAGGCGACCGAGATGGAGAAGGCCCTAGTCAACTGGGCGGCGGCGGACCGTGCGAAGGCGGCCGGCAAGAAGGAGGCTCGTAGCCGAGCGAGCGAGCGTTACCACGACCGCCTCCAGCAGAAGGCCATCTGGTCGACTATAGCGGCGATCGCAACGGCGGCCGCGACAACGGTGGCCGCGGCAATGGGGGCCAGTAGCCGTATGGACGGCCTACTCCATCAGCAGTAGTAGTAGTTTTTATTTTTAGTTTGTTTAAACGGGCCTTTTTGTAATCGGCGGGGCTTAATCTAATGAAAATCCAGTTTAATTATTAATTTTTCACTTACGTATGGGCCCCGAGCGTCTGATAGAGGGACACCCGCATGGTGCTTGCGCTGTCCGCGCCGATACATCGGCCACGCAAATTAGGTGCACCGATGAGTCAAGCCGGACGCGCCAATTCGGATGGGTCGTGCCGCTAGGAGGCCGCGCACGCACCATACGTCCACGCTCGGACGGGCTAGGTCGACCCGTTGGAGATGCCCTTAAGATAGATAGAGCCGTGTGTTCTTCCAGTAATAAAACTTTTCATTTTTTCTGCAAAAATCACAAGGCAACATACGTGTAAATATAGAAATAATATTGGGGTATAAATCAATCTACCCTAGCGTACCCAGTTTACTACCCCCTCTGTTTCAAATTACTCCGCCGGCGCGTTTATGTAGGTGAACTAGTACTTTCTCATTTTTCATTCAAAAAAATCCTCGAATTTTTGAAATAGATAGTATGAAATATGTACTACGTATACCAAAAATTCTAAGAATTTTTTGATGAAAAATGAGAGAATATTAGGCCACCTAGATAAGCGTACGTGCGGAGTAATTTAAAACATAGGAGTACTAGCATGGTAGGTCAAGTGTAATAAGGACGAGAGAAGAACGAGAGGGTTCAGCATGCAAGCAAAATAATTAAGGCGGGGGACAAGTGATCGTGTGGTCCTTCCATTTCTGTAAAATGGCAAATTAGTACAACCAGTACTCACAAATCTTAAACGGATCGAGCCGCTTAATTATACTCACAGAATATATATTACTTTCTCCGTTCTAAAATAAATGACTTGAGTTTATCAAGATTCGTATGTATCTAGACATTACTTATTTTCAGACCGAAGGAGTACAAGTTGATGAACTTGCAAGGCCTGGAGCAGTCTACTGATCTTTACAACCGACAAAAGGACGCGAAAAAAGATCCGTTTCTCGTGACCGGCTCGCCCCCGCGGGTGACCGGCCGTGCCGCCGCCGCTCCTCTCACTCTAGCGTCTCCCTCCTCATCCTCCCTCCCGCCATCGCACGTCGGCGCTGGCAAGCCTTGGCGGCTGGTGGCGGCCCTCGCTTCTCCTCGCCGTTCGTCTGCGCGATCGGCGTGGCGACGGCGGGGTTCCCTGGAGCTGGCGTGGGTGTCCCATGGCGCGATGGTGCGGCTGA
The DNA here is from genome assembly GCA_023614405.1 of Avena insularis. Taxonomy (NCBI): domain Eukaryota; kingdom Viridiplantae; phylum Streptophyta; class Magnoliopsida; order Poales; family Poaceae; genus Avena; species Avena insularis. The sequence continues at coordinate 73,838,327 of CM042690.1, forward strand.
TTGGCAACGGGGAGCTGCTGGTGGCTGGCGGAGCCCGTCCTCCCGGCTCAGATCTGGGCCCGTTTGGGCCCCATCTAGGTCTGGGCGGGCTGCCCAGCGCGGTGGCAGCTTCTCCGGTGGATAGTGAACTGGGAGCTGGTGCTGGGTTGGCAGTGTCGGTGGCGTCCCTGCTGCAGTGCGGCGGCGGCGCTTTACGGGACCACTCGGGCTCGACCGGGCCGGAGATCCAGGTTTTCCCTTGGTGCTGTATCCGGTCGACGGCTGCCTTCCGGCGGCGGAGGTAGTTCCCTCCCGCGTGCTACTGCTCTGTCGACCTCGCTAAAGTTCCATCTTTTCGGTTTACCGCCTCGCAACATGAGTCACGGTGCGACGATGGCGATGACTGCAAGACCGTGGTGACGTGCGCTGGTGGGCGGCAAGTTTGGTGGAGCGATGTGGAGCGTCCGGGGGTCTGGTTCTGGAGCGGTCGGGAGAAATCCTTGCCGTCTTGGCCCCAACGTGGTGATGCATGCGGGTGTCGCTGTCCTTCCTGAGGGGCGTCGGGTGTACCTCGCCCCACCCCTATAGCGTACCGGGGGAAACCCTTGGACTAGGGATGGCACCCGCCGGGTTCGGGGCCGGGTCCGCCACCCCCATACCCGCCCCGTTTAATTAGTCGGGTCTAATTTTTTACCAGACCCGTGACCCGGCCGGGTTCGAGCCCCCAACGGGTACCCGCCAGCGCGTGCGATAGGAGCGACATTGGCGCATGTGGGAAGAAAACAATGGGATATTGGGATGGGGTTGGTGGAAATGGACGCGTGCATGCATGTGTTGTCTCTAGAACTTCATATTCCATCACGTGCATGTGATGTTTGTTGTGTGTGTGCGTGGCCGCGTGGGACGTGTGGTTAGACATAGCATTATTAGGAATAGGATTAAGGCTTAGAGCGGGTATGCGGGTCTGCGGGTACGGGTTTGCCATCCCTAAACCCGCCCCATTAGACTTGGCGGGTCTAATTTTTTACCAAAACCCTCCCCGTTTAAGGCGGGTACCCGTCGGGTTTGCGGATTTCGGGACCCCATTGCCATCCCTACCTTGGACTGGTTCCGGCAGCAGCGTCGTCCATGTCGCTTCCCTTCTTGTAGGTGCTGCTTGGTATGCGATGCTTCGGCGTGCTAGGAGCGAGGTGGAAATTCTCCGGAAGGCACTACGGTGACGAGCCATCTCCTTTTGCGTTGCACTACCGGTGTTGGCATTGTTTTTCTGTTACCTTTCCTACTTGTTCCTTTTGGGCCGAGTTTGTGCTGTCTATCCCAATAGTGATATCCCAGTTGTATCAGTCGTTTGCTATATTAATATAGCGGGGCGAAAGCCTGATTCAAGGAGTACTAAGTTGATTAGTCTGTTTTATTGTTCTCTCCATGATATTATCAAAATGTCGCATCAGTGGCACACGCGTATATAGAGTATACAGTAGAATTTAGAGTCGGCGAATGCATATTGAAGATGCACGCAACCATACTAAGAGAAACGAGCACGCCATTGGAAGATAAATAGTACTCCCTCCATTTTAAAATATGAGATGTTTTAGCTTTGTGAATAGAGTATATCTAGATCCCTTCTAGTGTGTAGGTTTATTTAGGTTTGGAGTGAACCTACATACTAAAAAGGGTCAAGATATACTCATTTTACAAAGCTAAAACATCTTATATTTATATTTTGGAACTGAGGGGGTACTGTAAAGAGCTAATAGGACCGATCGGAGGATTACACAACCATCCATATTGGATGAGAAACCCTTGACCCTCCAACTCAACCATGCACACACCGTCCGTCATAAACAGATTGCATGACATACTTGGAGTCATTGTACATAAACTCATCATTATAGTCATTGTACCTATGCCCCCACTAAAATTTAAAATATTCAAATAAACTCATAATATTTCTTAAAAAACAAACACTTAAAATTCTAGGTTTATGCAACAAGTATGCCCATTCTAAGATGTTACCCCCACTTCAGTGCTCTCTGGGTCCGGCCGTGCCGACAGGATTCTCACGAGAATTAGTAAAGATTTTCATCCAAGTACGATTTATCAAGCTGCCCAACTTTCCTCAATCGAAAAGCCCCTTCACAAGTCTAGTCTACTTCACGGGCAGCCCAACACTTACTGTTCTCCCCGCCAAAAAAAAAACTCTGCTCGGTGGGTCCTACTCCTGATCGTACCAGTAGCTATCTATCTATCCTAGCTAGTTGCCACCAATTATTTCCAAAAACTGTTGCCACGCACGCGGCACCACCGAATATATGTTTTTTTTTCTCATTTTATCTGGTCAAGAAATGCTTTCTGAATGATGCATCACCTTTTCCGATTGGCTTCCGACGAATCAATACTCCCTCTGTTTCAAAATATAGATGTTTTAGGTTTGTGAAAAAAATATAGCTAGACTTTCTTTAGTGTCTAGATTCACTCTAAACTTAAGTGAACCTAAATTTTAAAACAAGTTTAGATACATTTCCTTCGCAGAACTAAAACATCATCTTATATTTTGAAACGGAGGGAGTAGTATAGTAGTATAAACAATTGTCCCCTCTTGTCACAAAAGTTGAAAACAAGAATGTAAAGAAGATGAGTGTAGCGTGCAAAAGGGAAAATTATGTGCGTTCTTGGCGTAGTGTTCGTGTGTGTCAACCACGTGTCAGATGGAGAGAGGGAGAGTGGCCGCACTTCAAATACCAACAGCATATTCTCTATTGTTTATATTTATTTATTCAGACAAGCGTCTATATATGGACACGAGCAATCATGCTACTTCCTCTATCTAGAATTAGACGTCGCAGTTTCTTTTATATTTTGCATGTATACATACTCTAAAACACGTCTTGATACACACGTATTTACACGAATCAGTGACAAGCAAGAGGTAGTTGAATTTCTTATTTTAGACTTAACTTTATGAATGATGGTACCTCGGATATCTTAGTTTGATGTTGACTAGTGGAGAATGACACTTGTTTGGTTCTTGCGTGCAGCTGTGTATGAACAAAGCACTACTTTCGGACCATGCATACCTGACCACGATGACATAACAATGCACATTATATGTGATGGGCACTTTGAGTTAGACTCACACCGTACGTGGCCCCATTATCAGTCTACCGTGCGAGTCTCCAAGTGATTAAGCAAAGCTAGTACTTGTACGCAGGTGCAGCTTAAGACTCACCGCATGATCATTGTCAGTTTACATATACTACATACACATGCGTACTGCTCATGGTTCTTAATTATTCTGGTTAGAGCTACCTCCCAATGCCCATGTTATTGAAATGCCTAAGGTAGAGATCAAGCTGGTTAGCATACATCTAACTATAACTGAGATAGAGCCATGTGTTTTCTCCTACAAAAAACTTACCTTTCTTTCTGCGAATATTACAAGAGCACATTCGTACATATAGAAATAATTTTGGGCTCTAAATCAATCTACCTTAGCGTAGCTAGTTTAGTTCCATTTGTGATGGTACTATTAGCATGATAGCATGGTAGGTCAAGTGAACCAAGAACAAGAGGACGCAACAAAGGAATCCTATGCAAGCAAGAGTATGGGAAATAATGAAGGCGGGGGACAAGTGGTTCGTGTGGTCCTCCCATGATATTCACAAAAAGATAAATTAGTAGTACATACAACTACCAGTACTAGTAAAGTACTCACAAATCTTAAACAGATCGAGCCGCTTAATTATACTTACTGTAAGGCTTGTCAGATAGAGTACTAAGTTAATTGATTAATATATTTAATATTTTTTGTTTTGTTTCGTTTTTTCTCCATGTTAATATCAAAATGCCGCATTAGTGGCACACATGTATACAGAATTTAGAGTCGGTGAATGCATATCTAAGATGCACACAACCACATTAAGAAAAACTAGCACACCATTGGAAGACTAATAATATTTGAGAGAGCTAAGAAGACCGACTGAAAGATTACACCATCATCCATGTTGGATGATAAATCCTTGACGGCCCTCCAACTCAACCACTAACACACCGTCCGTCATAAGAATATTGCATGCTTGGAGTCATTGTACATCAGCTCACTATTATAGTAGTAGGCAAGGTACCTATGCTCCCACTAAAATTTAAAATATCCAAATAAACTCATAATATTTCTTAGAAAAACAAACACGTAAAAATTCTAGGAATATGCAACAAGTGTTTCCACTCTAAAAATCTACCCCCACTCGGTGGGTCCGGACCAACCAGCAGGATTCTCACGAGAATTAGTAAAGATAAAGATGCGCATCCAGTCCGTGTGATACTATTTTTTCTTATGTATAAGAAAGGATCGAACGGCCAAACTTTCCTCCATTATCCCCCAAATCAACCGAAAAGCACCTCCACAAGTCTAGTTTATGGGTGGCCCAACGCTTTCTTTTCTCGGTGGGACCGGGCCTACTCCTGTTTGTTCTCTAAAGATTGTACCAGTAGCTATCTACCTATCCTAGCTAGTTGCCACCAATTATTTCCAAACTGTTGCCACGCACGCGGCACCACCGAATATAGGTTTCTTTCTCATTTTATCTGGTCAAGAAATGCTTTATGGAGGCTGCATCATCTTTTCAGATTGGCTTCCTACGAACCAGTCAACATAATAATAGTATAGTAGTATAAAGAATTGGCCCCTCCTATGACAAAAGTTGAAAACAATAATGGAAAGAAGCTGAGTGTAGCTTTCAAAAGGGGAAATCAAGTGCGTGCTTGTCGTAGTGTTTGTGTTTATCAACCACGTGTCAAACGGAGAGAGAGTGCCGCACCTCAGGTACCAACAACATAGTATTCTCTATTGTTTATATTTATATTTTCAGACAAGCATCTATATATGCACGCGAGCAATCATGCTACTTCTATCTAGAATTAGATGTCATGTTTTTTTAGATTTGCATCTATATATACACTAAAACTTGTCTAGATACACGCTATTTACATAAATCTGCAACAAGCAAAAGGTAGTAGAATTTCTCAGTTTGGGCTCAACTTTATGAATGATGGTACCCAGGATAAAATAAAATTATGGCGGTTCATTATCTTTGTTTGATGTTGATTTGTGGAGAATGGTACTACTCCCTCCGTTTCAAAATATAAGATGTTTTAGCTTTGTAAAAAAAGTGTATCTAGACTTTTTAGTGTGTAGGTTCACTCCAAATCTAAATAAACTTACATACTAAAAGAGGTCTAGTTACACTTCATTGTGAATTTACACATGCGTATCCGTCATAGTTCTTAATTTATTTTGGTTAGAGCTATGTACCTCCCAATGCCCGTTTAGAGACCAAGCTGGTTACTAACTATTTACATCCATTTACTAACTATTTGATTGATTATGACTACTTTTGGACCGATCCTACCTCACCAAGACATAGCAAGAATCTAGGGAAAACGGAAGGTCACATGCATATGCACGGATTGACCGTGATCTACTACTAGTACTAGTAGACTAGTTCCAACCAGTTGGACTTGAGAGTCGTACTTCCACCTTCCCTTCTCTCTCTCTCCCATCTACAGTACCCGTTGAGAGTCGCTGCTCTCTCCCGAGCTCTTCTCCGGCTCGAATCCAGCGGCGCTGCCGCTTGGAGGAGAAATGGAAGAGAGGCTCGGCCTGTACAGAGTAGGGGTAGTTTGCTTGGCGTGATGCCGGAGTTTGGCTTGATGCCAGTATCTAGGGGCGGAGTACTAGATCTCGTCGACCAGATCTGGTGCTTTTTAGGGTCCCTCCTCCTCGTCTTGTTACTCCAGAGGTTGGAATCCATGGCGATGGAGAGGACCACCGCTTCCTTCAATAAGGTCGTGGCTTGTGGCTACCTCACGGAGTGGAGGCGTTGTGCTCTGAAGTTTCTTCCGGCCGGCCGTGGTGGCGAGGGGAAGAGGTGGACGAGCGTGTCGATCTGCGCTGCGGGGAGGTGGTGGGATAATTTGCTGCAGCAGCTTGGAGAGAAATCCATGGTGGCTAGGCTGCATACCATGATCTGGCGGCCTCTCCATACGCCAAGATGGCGTTTCTTCAACCTCCTGCTTGGAGGCCCTTTCTGGAGCTTCTCGTCGGACTTCAACGACTTCTCACCGCCAAGTGGTGCGTCCCCGGCGGTGGAAAGGCGGCCGGCGATGGATGCTCGAAGCCGGTGGAGAGGACCAAGCACCCGATTGCTTTTCTTATCTATATTTCAGGGTCCTTTTTGCAATAAGTCAGGGCTGTGCTGTAAATTTTATTTTCTTTGAGAGCCCTGTATGTAATCTGTACCCACCGATGGTGAATTATTAATGCAGCTCTTTAGGGTGCCCTTGGCACCCTTGTCCCGTTCAAAAAAAAAACCCAGTTGGACTTTGGACATGTTTAATTTTTTTGGACACAAAAACAGTAGAGAAAGGCCCCTACAGTGTGGACATGTTTAATTAGTCCCAGTACATCAATTGTACTATTAGCTGATGAAGCCGTTTGTTGCACCTGCAAAATGGTGGGCAGGTCAGCGATTAGTAATTCCAAGCACCCTCAAAATGCACATTGCTGATGATCTGGTCGGGACAGTAGTTGCGCTTGGCCCTGCGCGTCAGGACGTGCTAGCATAAACCCTGGTACTTTTCCACACTGCTTCTTCCAACAGAATTTCGTTATTTTTCTAGTATTGCACACGTACGGCCGGGTGAATGAATGAGAATGAAGCTAATCTACCAGTAAAGGAGCCTTTTGAAGATCCATGAGGCCTTAGCCCACCTATTAAGTTTACTATTCAATTTAATAGTGAATATCTCATGAGTGGAAACCTTCTATTAGTCCAGTATAGTACTATTCAATTTTAATATTCACAGGAGTAGAACAAAATTCAAGTGCCTTCAAATTATTCAGTAATAGTGAATATCACATGACACCAATTTAATACCTAGGTACTGATTGATTTTTACTGAACAATTTTAAGGCAGACACGTGAATGTTTTTCTGGAACTTTGTTTCGGGAGGGAGGGAGTATTCTGAACTCAAGTCACTTGTTTCGGGAGGGAGGGAGTATTCTGTTTGGTAATGTTTGTGTGTATTTTGTTAGTATGTTGCTTATGTTGAAAAGTTTTTTTTTCTAGAATACACCTGGAACTCGAAGGTGATATAGAAGAGTTATGTTGTAAAGTTGATCCAGCATGACCTTGACTGGCTTCGGTGAAGTATTCGGTATCCTCATACGGCAACAGCAGATAAGTTGAGCTATAGATAGAGAAAAAGCAATTATATAAAAGGGATTCCAAAGTGTACTTGCATGACAAACTGTCGGCTCTGAAATTTCGAGATTCTCTGCTTTGTATTTCAATTCAAATAGTGTATAATATTTTTTGAAAAGACAAAGAGTGTCGACTTTGACCAAGGTTATATTAAAAAGTGTTATTAACGTTTACAGTTTCAAATTTATATCATCAGATTCACTATGAAATATATTTTACATTACATTTGATAATTATTATAAAAACTGATAGGTTTTTCTATAAACTTGGTCAAAGTCGAAACTTTGACTATCCCACTGATCCCACATCGCAAGTTAGATCTGGCGAGGGCGATCAGAAACCCGAATAGAAAACTGATAAGCCCAACCGCTCGACGTGAATAAAACACTACTCAACGACTAGAGCAGGAGACTTTGAACATTTTCTCCGAAGCAAAGTCTCCTCCGATGCCATCGCGCTCGCTCCATGTCGCCGTAATCGGCGCCGGAGCCGCCGGACTTGTGGCGGCTCGCGAGCTGCGGCGCGAGGGTCACACGCCCGTCGTCTTCGAGCGCGCCGCTGCTGTGGGCGGCACCTGGCTGTACGACGATGGCGCTCCGTCGGACGACCCGCTAGGCGCCGGCGGCACCCACTCGAGCCTCTACGCGTCCCTCCGCACCAACATCCCCCGCGAGTGCATGGGTTTCTTGGACTTCCCCTTCGTCGCCGATGAGAGCTCTGTCGACCCACGCAGGTATCCTGGCCATGAGGAGGTGCTCCGGTACCTCCAGGAGTTCACGCGGCGGTTCGATCTCAACGGCCTGGTCCGGCTGGACACGGAGGTGCTCCGGGTCCGATTGGACGACGACGCGAGCGCCGGGAGCTGGAGGGTGTCGTACCGCTCGACGAAACTCCCCGGCGCCGGCAGCGAACAACTGGAACAGGAGGCGTTCGACGCCGTCGTCGTCTGCAACGGCCACTACACCGAGCCGCGCCTCGCCGACATCGCCGGTATGTATGTGTGTACACGTGGTACGGTGCTGGTGAGCAAAGTGAAGCTTCTGCTGGTACCATTTGCATGGTGATCGATCGAGTGATTTGCAGGCATAGATGGTTGGCCAGGGAAGCAGATGCACAGCCACAGTTACCGTGTGCCCGACCCATTTCAGGGACAAGTGCGTTATCGTTCACCTTGCTTCTCAATCCCCGAGATTTGAGTTGATCAAATTTAAATCCTATATAGTACTCCCTCCGATCCAAATTAATTAACTAGGATTTGTCTAGATTCGGATGTATCTAGTACTAAAACATGTTTAGATATATTTGAATCTAGACAAATCCGAGTCAATTAATTTGGGTCGGAGGGAGTATAAGTATATTCTTGGTAGCTTAGGTTGTGGTGATAATTGGGTACCATCCCAGTGGGATGGACATTTCGAGGGACATCGCTGGTGTTGCCAAAGAGGTCCATGTTGCAATTCGATCGGTGCCTCCTTGTGAGATCCAGAGTACTACGGCTCATGCCAACTTGTGGCTACATTCCATGGTAATTAGTACTAGCAATCCTAGCGCTTAGTATCATAAAGCACAAATCCAATTCGGTCACCACATCGAGGTAGGTGGAGATAGAAAGTTGTTAATACTAGTCTAAATGTGTCTTGCAGATCGAGCGTGCCGAGAAAGATGGAGGTGTGGTGTTCCAAGACGGTTGTCGGGTCAAGGCGGATGTCATCTTACACTGTACTGGGTAGGGAATGACTACTAGTACATCTTAATTAAGTTTAATTTGTGAAGCCCATACTTGATAAAAATTAGTACACCCTCCATTACTATAAGATGTTTTCGGTTTTTAAAAAAATGTCTTAAATTTAGGAACAAATGTACTTCTGTACGTCTTATGGTTAGTTAACTTAGCCGATGCTTGATAAAATACTATCTTGTTTAAATTAGGTTTGATCTCTTTGTTTTTATTTATGCAGATACAAATATACCTTCCCATTCCTAGGTGACAACGACGATGTTGCTGGCATCCATGTGGACGATAGCCGAGTGGGCCCACTGTACAAGCATGTGTTCCCGCCACATCTTGCGCCTCAGATCTCCTTCATCGGGTTACCCTTCAAGGTTAGCTTTATTTGGTATCTACACCAGCTAATTGCGAAGTACATATATGCACATCTGAGCTTGATAGTTGACTAGCTAGCCGTCTGATCCTTGCATTCACACATATGAATTAAGTTCTTTCTCTCTAGGGTATCCCTTTTCCATTGTTTCAACTCCAAAGCAACTGGGTGGCCGGAGTTCTATCCGAAAGGATTGAGCTCCCATCAGAAAACGAGATGATGCATGACGTGGTATCATTTTACTTAAACATGGAAGCTCGCGGATACCCTAAAAGATACACCCATGGCCTAGAATTAACGGTATGTGCATGTACCTACGTCATTGATCTTCACGTCTGATAATTATTACTATAACTTTACTAATCAACTAGTTTTGACATTGCAGTTTGAGTACGAGGATTGGCTGGTGGAGAAATGTGGGATGGAGAACATTGAGGAGTGGAGGAAAGTGATACATGTAGCAGCAAGATCCAAGGTGTCAGATCATCCCGAGAGCTACCGAGACGAGTGGGACGACGACCACTTGGTGAAACAAGCATACCATGATTTCACAAAGTACCTCTAATCCGATCCGAGACGGCTTCATGCAGCTACTTACTATTTGCTTTAATCAGTTTGTGAATTATTTCGTTTCAACGACTCATTAATTTGCATATAAAAAAGAATCTCTGGCGGTCACCCATTATTTCTGGCCATGCCAAAGGACGCCCATTACCCCTCTATCTTTTTTGTACTGGTTCGACCCTGCTTTGGGTCGCTCCGAGCAAGCATATATACACTGCTAATGAAGAACGATAAATAATCAAACTCAAAGAATTGGCTAAGGTAGGATGATAAATCTTATGTATTGAACTATTGAAACTTAGGATTCGATGCAATGGTTGATGCACGAACTCATTCATTTTTTTTTTTGATTATTATGTCCTCATAGCATAAAAGATTGGTGAAGTCATTAGCATAGATCATTAGTTTTGGCCATGTCCTAATAGCTTTGTGCTTTATTTAAGATAAATATTTGTTGCAAAATCCCAGTTCAGAATTTCGAATAGTTAGCAGTACTTTTATCTACTCTTATGAATCTAGCCAAATCGAAGTCAATATCTATATAGATCTACTCTTATGAATCTAGACAATTAATTTAGGTTGGAGGGAGTATCTATATATATTTAGAATAGTTATCAGTACCTTTATCTATCTATATATGCAAGTTCGTAACCTTTTCGAATTAAAGTTCACAAAAACTAAAGAAAAGAATGCACGAATCAAACCCGGGTCTGTACCGTGGCAGGGTACTATTCTACCACTAGACCACTGGTGCTTTTTGTGTAATTTTCGATACAGCCTTATGAGTTGTTTGAGTCATCCAACAGCAGCACTGACAGGCTGGAAAACCATGAAATCTCAATGCTCACCAAACAAGCTTCTCAAATATATTTGAATCGAGCAGGAAATTATTTGAGGAACGCCAACGTTTCATAAAGCAAGTTTTAAATGCGAATTCCAAGTGAATTACAGTTTAATTAGCTATTACTATACATATAACAGTGACATGGAACAAAGACTAGCTCGCCAACAATTGGCAGGACATGACGAGTAAGCTCAGTTCAAACACTATTTTCATGATCTTTGTGGTTGATCCGATATTCCAGGCGGGTGGCTGGGAGTAGTCCCAGGCGGGGCCGGCGAGGATGAGGAAGTGGTCATGGCCGTGGCGGCGGTCGGGGATGTGTGGGCTGTCGCCCTCGAGGAACTGTGCGAGGGGCACGCCGTGGACGCCGGAGTAGTTGAGCATGGCGGGCTCGAGGACGAAGGGGAGCGCGTCGAGCGCGGCATAGTAGGGGAGAAAGACGGCATCGGCGAGGTCTGGGTCCTCCGTGAGGCAATGGTGATCGAGGAGGCGACGGTGGAAGAAAGGCTCGAGGAGGCGGGCGTCGGTGCGGAACCACGATCGCGTGCGGTTGTGGGTGAGGCGGGCCGAGGCCGTGGTTGGCGAGCGAGGCGCAGGAGGGCGTGGCTGATGGGTGGTCGGCGAGCGGGAAGGCCGTGCCGCAATGGCCGAGTAGGTCGGTGTTGAAGCGCGCGGGCAGGCGGCGGATGTGGATGCGGCGGCCGGCGCACGGCTCCGGCGTGGCCGCTGTGATGGAGGAGAGGATGAGGAGGAGGAAGAGGAGAGGGCGCGGCATTGTTGGATCGATCGATCTGTCATCTTTCTGTAGCTCCTCTCTTGGGACTCGGTCGGGAGAGCGGATCCATTGTTGATGGTGCAGTCGTGCAGCTAGCAGTTACCAACGACTTTGATCGATCGTCGCTTTTGTTTTTCTTTTCCGACTTGGGCCTTTCCTTTTACTTAATTCACGAGCCCGTACTCCTTCGGTGAAGCCATTAATATGGATAGGAGGGAATAATTAGTTTGGTTTATCCCCTCAAAAAAATTGCCTTTATGAATTAGTATGGGCCAAATCATACTTTTCCGTGACTTGCCCTAATATGGAGGCATACGAGTCCCGACTGTCAGTATAATCCATTATACTAGTATACCTGTGTCTATATTGACTATCTGTTGTTGGAGCACATGTTCTCTTGCTATACTCTACATACCCTAGTCCTGAGTCTAATTTCAGCGAAGGCGGCTTTGGCATTCCTCTTTCTCTCTCTCCACGCTCCTAGCAATGTCTAGCGAGGTGAATGGGAGGAGTTAGTCCAGCAAGGGCGGTGCCTGATAGCGTCTCGCGTGGATCCTACGCCGGCTCCATCGGTCGCCTGCCTAGCCTTGAGCTTCACATCCCTCTCCCGGCGGTCAGATGAGAGCATCTCCATGCGCTTCACGCCGGCTGACCACTCGACATTGCTCATGCTTGGCGGCCTCTTCTTTCCCGCTATCTGCTTTCTATGCTTCGGCTGATCTGGCGGTGGATCGAAGAATGGTTAATTTTTTCAGCGGCATGGCGGGACAGATCAAGGGCGAAACGGCAAAACAATCTGCACGAACCTTGGCACACAAATCCGATGATAATCAAGGCGTCTCAGGCGGCGACCGAGAATTATTAGCAAAACCAACACAGAATACATCGTGACATGCCATGAGAGTTTCTACAATTCATGAACTACTTAGGAACGGGAGAATTGAAGTAGTACTGTAGATAAGCTCAGTTATACATACTCCCTCCGTTTTAAAATATAAGATGTTTTAGTTTTGTGAAAGGAGTGTATCTAGACCCGTTTTAGTGTGTAGGTTCACTCTAGATACACTTCTTACACTCCTTTCACAAAGTTAAAACATCTTATATTATGAAGCGGAGAGAGTAGTTGAAAGAAGAAAAACAGTTTTTCACATGAGTATTCATGCCTAAAATCGTTTAACTTAGAAAGAAAAGAGGAGTTATGTTTCCCAGCGAAAAAATAAATTTCACCGTGGCCGTTCCGATTTGTGGCCGTTTGTGACTCCAAAAATAAAGAGATCTGAAGTCTATTCCCCTAGGGATAGAAACTTGCACGTGTAGTAGTCCGAGACCAATTCGGTACTGGTGCATGCCCATAATAAAACCATGGGGAGTGAGTGCGTGTTCGTCGCGCGTCAGGCTATGCTCCCGTCAAGGAACAAAAAAACCTGACAGAGTGATGCCGATGCCGGAGGTGCCGCATGAGCTGGTGGCGACACACATCCTGGTCCATCTTCCCGTCAAGTCGCTCCTGCGGCTCAGATGCGTTTGCAAGGCATGGCACGCCACCATCGACGACGATTCCTTCGTCCGGGCACACCATCGTGTCCAGAACTTATCCCTCGTTATCGCCCCCATGATCAGAAACGACAGCAACGATGACCGAGGAAATTTGGAGACCAAGCATGAGGAGGTAACAATGGCCGGCCGGCTTTTACCGGTGGGATCACATGACTGGCATGAGTCAGCCGGTTTGTAAACTCCCGCCCCGCGTTCAAGGCCAGCGGGCGTTTGGCTTCGGTCACGACCCTCGCTCCAACAGCTACAAGGTTGCTCGATTCTTCTACGGCTATGACCGCACGGATGGGTACCGCTACACCCGGGGGATGAACGGACACGCATTGGCGCGAGACAGCAGTGCCTCCACCGTACCCGATCATGGGAGGGAGGGCGGGCAGCGACCTTCTTCAAGGGGTCTTTGCTCTGGACGGCCATGGTTTCGCGTCGGACCAAACCTCCGGCAGGCTTCGTCCGCTTCAACTTGGAAGACGAGTCGTTTAGTGTCGTCACGCCACCGCCTCATTGCGGCGCTGGACTATGCAGCATCCAGCTTAGCCGAGCTGCGTGGAGAGAGAGCTATGCCTATGCGTGCCCGATCAGCGAGGACCCACATGCACGTCGCTAGAGATGTGGATGTGCGCCGATCTTGGCACTAATAATAACGAGCCACCACGATGGGACCGGCGTTATATCGTCCCTTACGCCCCCTTTGCTGGGCTAAGGTATTTTAATTTCGTTCCGTTGCCATGGTTGATGAGGAGACTGTGTTCCAAACCAGGTCCGACCATCTAGTGCTCTGCGATTGCCGGGATGGAGAAGGCGTCTTCAAGGACGATATGGTTGACATGAAGCAGGACACGAGGTATCGCGACGCAGACGATGACATACGCATCCTTCCTGTCGAAATTTAAAAGAGAAATAATAAAATTTAAAAGAGAAATATAAGCACCCACTTCTCTACCCTAGTACTATACTACCTCCGGTTCATACTAGCGTTCTCAATTCTGTCTAGATACGAATACATATAATCTAAATGCTTAACTAGATACATACGAATTTAGACAAACATTAGTATGGAACAGAGGGGGTATAATAAGTGGCTTGGCTTTATCTAGTTTCGCATGTAACTACCACCTCCGTTTTAAAATATAAGATGTTTTAGCTTTGTGAAAGGAATCTATCTAGACAACTTTTAAGTGTGTAGGTTCACTCCAAACCTAAATAAAACTATACACTAAAAGGGGTATAGATACACTTTCAAAAAGCTAAAACATCTTATATTTTGAAACGGAGGGAGTAGACACTAATATACGTCTAGATACATGTAAATCTACACAAATTCAAGCCACTTATTTAACTCAGAAAGGAAGTATTAGTTTGTTCAAAATCTCCCGAAAACTTTAAGAAAATTCTACTGGTCATCTCGCTCGAGACGATGGTAGTGCACACCCTGCCACAACTCAAAGTGGTATAGACGAAGGCATCGGCGGGCAGTGACAGACCTAGAAAGTTTTTGAAGCCTAAGGCAAATGTGTGCCATTTTGTTTTGGAAAAAGCCGCGGCTGCGCCGTCGGCATGTTTGGACGGCCGCCTCCTTGGAGGGATCCTAGCTCCACTCGTGTTAGTAGAGATGACTGTGTCGATGACTCCAACAAGGAAAACTATGGTAGTCTTCGACCACGACTTGGAAAACGTGTGAGTCAACTTTATTTTTTACCGCTTCAATAATTCTTTGTGTGAAAATTACAGAGATCTATTAATAATCATTAACAACAGTACACAAAGGGCCGAAAGTAATAAAAATTACAAGTAATTATGTGGACCACCTTCGCCACCATTACAAACACTAGGGTGTGCCGAAGTCGCGCCATTGTCATCATCTCACCATCACCGGAACCGGACAAAGCTTGTTTAACTAGTAGACAAGGCGGACACAATTTCGATGTGTTGGGGAGTGAGTGAGACTCTAAGAACAAAACATGACGTTTGAATAGTAATTTCCGGCAGCATTTTTCTTCAGAAGTTCAGTGTGCCATCCTGTACGGTCTAGAAATGGAGCTTCAGAAGCGCTTTGAGCACCACGACCCGTTCGAGATCATTAAGGAGCTCAAGCTCATTTTTGAGACTCACGCGGCCGTGGAGAGCTATGAGGCCTCCAAAAAGTTCTTTACCTGCAAGATGGAAGAGGGAAGCTCCGTTAGCGAGCACGTGCTCACCATGTCTGGGCACGCAAACAAGCTCCAAGAGTTGGGGATAACGATTCCTAATGAGTTAGGGATTCATCGTGTCCTCCAATCACTGCCACCGAGTTATAAGAACTTTGTGATGAACTACAATATGCACTGCATGAACAAGACGTTGCCTGAACTATCGTCCATGCTGAAAACTGCTGAAGTGGAGATCAAGAAGGAGCACCAAGTGTTGATGGTCAATAAGACCACCAATTTCAAGAAACAGGGCAAGCCTAAGAACAAGGGCAACTTCAAGAAGGACGACAAGAAAGCTGCCGCACCTGCTAAGAAGCCCAAGGCTGGTCCTAAGCCTGAAACTGAATGCTTCTACTGCAAGGGTGCTGGTCACTGGAAGCGTAACTGCCCCAAGTACCTGGCAGATCTGAAGAACGGCAACATCAAGAAGAAAGGTATATTCGATATACATGTTATTGATGTGTATCTTACTAGTAATCGTAGTAGTGTCTGGGTATTTGATACTGGTTTGATTGCTCATATTTGTAACTCAAACAGAGCTGGAATAAACGAAGACTGGCGAGTGAGGTGACGATGCGCGTTGGAAATGGCTCCAAGGTTGATGTGATCGCCGTCGGCACGCTCCCTCTACATCTACCTTCGGGATTAGTTTTAAATTTAAATAATTGTTATTTGGTGCCTGCGTTAAGCATGAACATTATATCTGGATCTTGTTTATTGCGAGACGGTTACTCTTTTAAATCCGAGAATAAAGGTTGTTCGATTTATATGAGTAATATCCTTTATGGTAATGCACCTGAGATGAATGGTTTATTCTTACTGAATCTCGATAGTAGTGATACACATGTTCACAACATAGATGCTAAACGAACAAAATTGAATGATAATTCTACATACATGTGGCAATCGCTGCCTTGGTCACATTAGAGTGAAGCGTATGAAGAAACTCCATTCTGATGGACTTCTTGAATCACTTGATTTTGAATCACTTGAAAGATGCGAAGCATGTCTAATGGGAAAAATGACTAAGACTCCATTCTCTAGAATAATGGAGCGAGCTACAGACTTATTGGAAATAATACATACCGATGTGTGCGGTCCAATGAGTGTAGCGTCGCGCGGTGGATATCGTTATGTTCTCACTTTCACGGATGACTTAAGTAGATATGGGTATGTCTACTTTATGAAACATAAGTCCGAAACTTTCGAGAAGTCTAAGGAATTTCAAAGTGAAGTAGAAAATCATCGTAACAAGAAGATTAAGTTTCTGCGTTCTGACCACGGAGGTGAATATCTGAGTTATGAGTTTGGCATGCATTTAAAGAAATGTGGAATACTTTCGCAGTTGACACCGCCGGGAACACCACAGCGTAATGGTGTGTCCGAACGTCGTAATCGAACTCTCTTAGATATGGTTCGGTCTATGATGTCTCTTACAGATTTACCACTATTGTTTTGGGGCTATGCATTAGAGACAACCGCATTCACTTTAAATAGGGCACCATCTAAATCCGTTGAAACGACACCGTACGAATTGTGGTTTGGTAAGAAACCTAAGTTGTCGTTCCTTAAAGTTTGGGGTTGCGAAGCGTATGTAAAGAAGTTACAGCTTGATAAGCTTGGACCCAAAGCGGAGAAATGTGTCTTTATAGGATACCCTAAAGAAACAATTGGGTATACCTTCTATCATAGATCCGAAGGCAAAGTTTTCGTTGCCAAGAATGGATCCTTTCTTGAGAAGGAGTTTCTCTCGAAAGAAGTGACTGGAAGGAAAGTAGAACTCGACGAGGTTATTGAACCTTCTCTCGGACTTGAGAGTAGCACAACACCGGAAGATGTTTTTGTGCCGCCTGCACCAATTGGAGAGGAAGCTAATGATGGTGATCATGAAACTTCGAATGAAGTTACTGCAGAACCTCGCAGGTCAACGAGGGTTCGTACCACTCCTGATTGGTATGACTCTGCCTTGAACGTCATGTTGGTGGACAACACTGATGACCCTGCGACGTATGAAGAAGCTATGGTGAGCCCAGATTCCGACAAATGGCTAGAAGCCATGAAATCCGAGATGGGATCCATATACGAAAACCAAGTGTGGACTTTGGTGGACTTACCGGATGGCCGTAAGGCTGTCGAGAACAAATGGATTTTCGAAAGAAAAATAGATGCTGATGGTAATGTTACCGTCTATAAAGCTCGACAAGTCGCGAAAGGGTTCCGACAAATTCAAGGAGTTGACTACGATGAGACTTTCTCACCAGTAGCGAAGCTAAAGTCTGTGAGGATTTTGTTAGCAATCGCTGCATATTTCGATTATGAAATTTGGCAGATAGATGTCAAAACGGTGTTCCTTAATGGTGACATTGAGGAAGAGTTGTATATGGTACAACCCAAGGGTTTTGTCGATCCTAGTGATGCTGACAAGGTATGCAAACTTCAGCGCTCCATTTATGGACTGAAGAAAGCATCCCGGAGTTGGAATCAACGTTTCGATAAAGTAATCAAAAACTTTGGATTTATACAAACTTATGGAGAAACTTGTATTTACAAGAAAGTGAGTGGGAGCTCTGTAGCATTCCTAGTACTATATGTAGATGACATATTGTTGATTGGGAATGATATAGAACTTCTTAATAGCGTCAAAACCTATTTGAATAATAGTTTTTCAATGAAGGATCTTGGCGAAGCGGCATATATTCTAGGCATCAAGATTTATAGAGATAGATCAAGACGCCTAATAGCGCTTTCACAAAGTACATACTTAGACAAAGTTCTAAAGAAGTTTAGAATGTAAGAGAGCAAGAAGGGGTTCGTGCCCATGTTGTCAGGTAAGACCTTGAGTAAGACTCAAAGTCCGGCTACGGTAGAAGATAGAGAAAAGATGAATAATATTCCCTATGCCTCGGCCATAGGTTACACTGATGCTAGTTGGAACACCAATCCAGATGACTCGAATTCACAGTCTGGATACGTATTTATTTTAAATGGTGTTGCAGTGAGCTGGAGGAGTGCCAAGCAAAGTGTTATGGCGAAATCTTCAACTGAATCGGAATACATAGCTGCTTCGGAGGCTGCACAAGAAGCCATATGGATGAAGGAGTTCATTACTGAACTTGGCGTGGTTCCTAGTGCGTTGGACCCGATGGCCATCTACTGTGACAACATAGGTGCCATAGCTAATGCACAGGAGCCAAGGTCACATAGCAAGCTGAAGCACATCAAGCTACGTTTCCATGCTATTCGCGAGTATGTCCGAGATGGTGACATAAAGATTTGCAAAGTACACACTGATCTGAATGTGGCAGATCCGTTGACTAAACCTCTCCCTAGAGCAAAGCATCACCAGCACCAGAACGCCATGGGTGTTAGGTATATTACCATGTAATCTAGATTATTGACTCTAGTGCAAGTGGGAGACTGTTGGAGATATGCCCAAGAGGCAATAATAAAAGTGGTTATTATTATTATATCTTTGTGTTTATGATAAATGTTTGCATCCCATGCTATAATTGTATTATAAGGAAACACTAATACATGTGTGTTTTGTAAACATAAAAGAGTCCCTAGTAAGCCTCTTGTTAAACTAGCTTGTTGATTAATTGATGATCATGGTTTCCTGATCATGGACATTGGATGTCATTAATAACAAGTTTATATCATTAGGAGAATGATGTAATGGACACACACACACCCATAGTAAGCATAACATAAGATCAAGTCATTAAGTTCATATTGCTACAAGCTTTCAAATACATAGTAATCTAATCCTTCGACCATGAGGTTGTGTTAATCACCATCGCCAGATGGGTACTTTGATGACATCAAACACCACTTCGTAACTGGATGGTTATAAAGGTGTCATTGGGTATTCTGAAAGTATGTGTTGAAGCGCATGGACCAAGATTGGGATTTGTCCATCCTTATGACGGATAGATATGCTCTGGGCCCTCTCGGTGGAATGTCATCTAGTTAGCTTGCAAGCATGTGACTAGGTCACAAGGGATGGCATGCCACGGAACGAGTAAAGAGTGCTTATCAGTAACAAGGTAGAACTAGGTATGGAGATACCGACGATCAAACCTCGGATAAGTAGAGTATCGCGTGACAAAGGGAATTGGTTTCGTATGTTAATGGTTCTATCGATCACGAAGTCATCGTTGAGTATGTGGGAGCCGTTATGGATCTCCAGATCCCGCTGATGGTTATTGATCGGAGAGGTGTCTTCATCATGTCTACATATTCACGAACCGTAGGGTGACACACTTAAGGTTCGAGGTTGTTTTAAGTAGATATTGAATATGCGTTGGAGATCGAATGTTGTTCGGAGTCTCGAATTGGATCCGAGACATCACGAGGAGATCCGGAATTGTCCGGAGAATAAGATTCATATAATGGGGATCATTTTCTGAGTTAGGAAATGTTCCAGAGTATTTGTATAGGGATTTTAGAAGGTTTCAGAATGTTCCGGAAGGTTCTAGAAGATATCTTGGAGTTTATTTGAAAACCGAGATAAGATAAGATAAGGTAAGGGGAGTTTAAAGGGGAAACTTGGGGGTGACGGACTCTCTCCCCAAGCTCCCTAGTGCGCCGGCCCTAAGGGGTGGGCCTAGGGGTGGGAACCCTAGGCCACACCCCTCCCTCTATATATAGAGGGGTGGAGGCGCCACCCCTCCTGGCCCCCTCCTACTCCAAACCCTAGCCGCCTCTTTCTTCCTCCTTCCATCTGCTCCGGCTTAGGCGAAGCCCTATAGAATTCTCTACTCCACCACCACCACCACGCCGTCGTGCTGCTGGGATTGCGTGCAGAAGATCTACTACCTCCGCTGCTCGCTAGAACGAGGAGAGGAAGGTCTACTTCGACCAAGACGCAGTGACCGTCATGAAGCGCTGCCGGAACGCGGCGCCGGAAGGATCATCTACTCGATCTTGAGATCGGCAAGTGATCGACTACATCAACCACGAGATCCGATCTCGAACAAGGCTTTGGAAACTACAAGGGTTAGTACAGATCTATCTCGTTGCACTTGTCTAATATATTAGATCTTGGCTTTTATCTAGATTAGATCTGGATTTTGTTCGTCCTTGCGGTAGAAATTTTTTGTTTTCCATACTACGAACCCATCAACAATCTCGATGTGTTGGGGAGAGAGTGAGACTCTAAAAACAAAACATGGCGTTTGAATAGTAATTTCCGGCAGCATTTTCCTTCATTTACATGTTTTTCAAGTACTCCCTCTGATCCAAATTAATTGACTCGGATTTGTCTAGATTCGGATGTATCTAGACATGTTTTAGTACTAGATGCATCTGAATCTAGACAAATCCGAGTCAATTAATTTGGATTGGAGGGAGTAAGAAAAAACAAGTCAGCTAACTAAGAAATGGGAGCTTTCAAAATTTTCAAGCTTAGCTTAGCTACAGTAGCTATTTGCAAGTTGACAGCTCGCGTACAAGAAAAATAAAGGATAGAGCTAATTAAGCCGCTTGACTAACTTAACAGCCCAATATATACTCTAGAACTTTTTTATCAATCAAAGCATTGCGTGTTCGCTTGCTTCCTTCCTCTGTTCCTAGATATAACATGTTATTAAATGTCCTGTAATTTTACAACAGAGCAGCAGAATTTTATTTATTGATACTCTCTGGTCCATATTAATGACCTCAATTTTGACTAGATTCGTGTGCACCTATACAAATTTGAGGTCTTAATGTACCGGAATGAGTATAAAAAGAAAGCACGCACCTAAAATTTTTGGTATGTCGTTCGCTGTTTTCCTTCGTGACATTAAGACCATTCAGCAAGTAATATAGGAGGAATACTTTAAAATAGTACTACTACTCTTCAGTATGTCACATCAAACATTCAACCAGAGATCTAACCAAACCTCTCTCACCGAGTCAATCAATCCTGGAAAGTTGCTACAACACATACCGCGCTGTGTTACAACTAATCCTTTCCGCCTGCTCATGCATTGCAACAATATACTTCGTCCGTTTCAAATTATAAGATGTTTTAGTCTTTTTTTCTGAAACACAGGTATCTAGACGCCTTTTAGTGAACCTACACACTAAAAGTCGTCTAGGTACACGCGTTTCAAAAAATGTTAAAAAATCTTATATTTTAGAACGGAGGGAGCATATATTTACCACGGATAGAGCTAATTAAGACGCTAGAAAGAAAAGCTGCTGGGCTTCCCCCTTCTTGGGGACGAAGCCAGGCTTCCCAGGGACCAGCATGGTACAGAGCTCAGAGAAGACGGCCTGCTGTATGATGCGACCGGACTAGCATGGAGCAGAGCTCGGAGAAGACGGCCTGCTGCATGATGCGACGCTTGTAGATGCCATAAGCATCACTCGAGAACGAGATGCGATGCCAATTCTGTTTGCTATTTCCAAAGTAAGCACCACAATTCCACCACATGCCTAAAAGAATCAGATCAGACAAATTAGTCATTTACGTTAACATTGTCAAGTCGGTGTAGTGTGCTCGCACAACACAAAAAGAACATAGCATTCAATCATTGTCTCAAAAACAGAGTTTAGGTCTACAGGTGGAAGATTGCATGCACAAAAATAATAAGGCAATACAGTTTAGGATTCAGTTGTACTATATGGGAAAATACCAGTCTTGATAGTTGAGGCAGCAACTAATGCATGGTCAGCTGGTAAATCATCAGAGACCAGCTGAATAAGCAGCCAAACACATATATTTGCAACAACAGGCCACAATGGGCACAACAAGAAGCCACAGCATAATAATAATACAACATGTGGTTTTGCACTAACCTAAACATATGCTCATGCAGCAAATTCATGTACAGCTAAGTCAGTTTTGGCTACAAGAAAAATGGCAAGCAAGGAGTTAGATTGGCAAAGCTAAAAGAAAACTATGCACACCAGGAAAATCGATACAAAAAACAAAGATAGAGCCTTTTTTACATGCCCAAAAATGAACAGAGCAACATACATATACTGATAAGAAATAAAGTCAAGAAAAAAATTTACATGACCAGGAGGAATACTAGCACTTCATCATCAATACCAATATCAGAGATAGTTCGCAACCCACAAAATCAAGGATGAGGTACAAAACCCAAAAATTCACTAGTGTGATAGAGGATGACAGATCTTACCCAAAATCCGAAAAGATAGTACTACCAAGCTGAACACAACCATATGTAGGGTGTCAAGCGGGGCGGGTTGCGACACAACTTTTTCACTAATCCTTCTCTAATTTTACCAACTTCCGTGACCCCTTTTTGCCTATATTTTGCTTCGTGGGTCGTTATGCGGGTGCCGCTTGACGCCCTAACCATATGACAAACAGAACACCTGAACCAAACGTACATATAAACCAATATCTACTACTTGAACCAAACAGATATCAGCCTCATCGATCACAAAACACCACTAATCATAAACTCATAAACAGAACCAGCAGGACATTTTGTATACCCATAGATACAATATGTAGACTACGATTAAGATACAAGCTAGCACTTGAGAACAAAAGGTCTCTAGTCCTTAATATCACATAAGAATGAGCTAGAACTAGAATGGCGCTTCTTAGTGTTTTTTCATGACCAAATCCGTGTAACCTATACCACTAAACCTAACCAGTAGGTCGTTGGCATGACGGAAAGAGCAAAGTACAACCATGGCTGTGAGGAGTGCCATCTAAGAGCATATAGAGGAGAAATACGGTAAACCCGAGGACTCGCCTAAAACACGGAGCCATAGATAAGGCCACCGCTGCAACGGTTGCGGCCATCGCACAACAGCATGAGTCGACGAAGTAGTAGTAGTAGTAGGAGCCGAGGGGCGGCCAGGCCTACCAACTCATACGCGGCCACGACCAACTCAGTGGCAGCAGCGCCAAAAGCCAGAACGGCCTTCTGGCCAACTCCACTTCTCCCCTGCAAAGGATGGATGAACATAACCATCCAGACCACAATTCAACAAGATTATTCTGGAAAGAGCATCGTCTTCTAGAGAAAAAAAAAGGTAGAAGTTAAAAACCTCAATCAACTAACTAGCTGATCGATTTTGTAGCTAAGTTCAGTTGTACCAGACTAGACTAGCATGTGGCAGCTACTAGTTAGCTGATCACAACAAAACTACCAAGCTAGCTAGCTGGAAAAGCAAACAATCTTATACCATATCATGAATGATAAAGAAGTGTTGAAAAAACCAGCAAAATTTAAGCATATTATTTAAGACAATCTAATCACGGAGCAAGGGAAAATGACAGCTGAATCTACTGTCAAATTGTAAGCTATTTGATACAAATGTCCAAATATTTAGGGAATGCCATGTCAAAATTTCAAGAGAATACGGAAGCCATACGCAGCTAAAGAGCTACATAGCCCAGCCAAATTTAGCTGTCACATGCAGATGCACATACACGTCTATGTGTAGGAGCTTCGATTCATTGATCAAGGAGCAGCTAGCAGTACCTAGCTACATCGATTAGGAAAAGACTAGCTAGCCCATACTAGGAGATGCGCTTGAAACATAACTAGGAGATAAGGAATTATACCTTTCAACGGTGGAAACACGCCGACAAACATAGGGAACAGCAGCAGCAGCAGCAGCCTCACATCGTCCTGCAAATAGGCCAGGGCAAAGGTGGCTCTCGGCTGTCGATCCGGGCGGCAGGAGGAGCGCATGGCATGGCTGTGCCGCTGGTCGTCGACGCCGGCATCAGATCCGCACAGCTCCCACCTACCTCGGTCGAGAGGTCCTTGGAACTTCCGGAAGGGAAATGGTTGTCATGTTCATGCTTCTGAGGGAGGGTCTTTTCACCCAAGTTCTCAGCAATGATCTGCAAAAATCACAAAAACTCATATGCATTAATAAGCAACATTACACATATATGAAATCTATTTTGCAGTTCAGTAACACACTGTGTGTTGTTTGGAAATAGTATGAATAAGAAAACAGGAAGGGAAAGGGAACGTGTGGTTCAACAGGAACATATAATGGGTTTCAGAATTCAGATCGATCCTAGTACTAGCATATACAGTGGAGATCGCACTAACTAACGTCCCGGCCTATCCATGAACAGCTAGATGGGAGAGGGAATTCGATCCTGAGCCGAAGAACCAGAGAGGGGAGAGCAGGGCGCGCGGCGCCGTACACGTACCACTTGTTAGCAATAAGCCACGCCGTGGTGTCGACGACCAGCGTGTATTCTGGTTCAGGTCGAGGTCGGACGCCGGTATGTGGCCGCGTCCGAGTCGTTGGCGAGAGTAGCGGGGTTGGCGTGGCGTTCTGTTGTAGCTGGCCGCGTTGTGCGCGCATGGCGCGCGGCCCGCGAGCGCGTCGTGGGCGCGTGGGCAGAGCTGGGCGTCGTGTGCGTGCGCGCCGCGTATAAAGCTCCTCCCTGTGTACTGCTTGCAATCTGATTCCAGAAAATAGAAGAAAAAAAGCTCGGCTGTTTGGGCAGCGCGAGGCCAAAATCCGTCTGTCTCCAATGCCATTGTTGTGTGAGCTCGAGGTAGGCAGAGGGGCTGCAGAGACGCAGCTCCCACACCACTGTACCAGGCAGGAGAGCAGGAAGGTCCCGTGCGGCGACCTGGAACGCGGGCTCCGCCGCCATGGCGGCCACACGGCAGCACCACCACCACGACAGGGCGACGGCTAGGAAGACGACGACGACGTTCCCTGACGCACTCGCCGTTCAGCGCCACCACTCGCTGCCGCGCCGCCGCCCGCCGTTCAGTAATGATAAAGAAAACCAAACAATCTTATATCATATCATGAATGATAAACAAGTGTTGAAAAAACTTTAGATAGTGGAAGAAGCAGCGGCAAGATTCCTCTTTACAACTTTAGATAGTGGAAGACCAATTATGGTTTTAGCAGCATTTCCACGGACTATGAACTCGGCTTGTCAGTTGTATCTATACCAATCGATCGGTACCTAGCAACCAGAAGGAAAAAATAAGACACAAGTCATCATAGTGAATCTAAAACACAGAACGGTCAAAGGAACATATTTGATTAGTAGCTATTATTACACGAGTATTGCAGTCGTGCATGGACAATCGAAGCATGAGCACCGTACCTGTAGACATCTGGCATGACACCGTTTATGAAAAAAGATGCTTGTGCTACTACATGAAGGTTACAAACACCATGGAAAAAGTATCTAGGAGAAGGATGCTAGGTACAGACAACAACCTTGGAATGATTAGATAGACTAATTAAATAGAAAGTCGGATGAGCATAACCTATAACTAGAGCTGAAAGAGATGATCTATATGCTCAACTTCTTGTATGACGCTAAACCCATATCATAAAAAAAGCAAAGTAAGAAGTAAATCATTGTATTCAAGCAAGAGGTGGTACATCTAATGATTACTAACCCTAGTATCCTATTTTTTATGTATATAATGCATGGTATAATGACCTTAAGCACACTGATGTACACCATTCAACTCGGGCATATGAATAGCAGGTTGATCTGAATTGGACCAGCCAAGCTCAAGATGGAAAAAACATGTTTTTCTTATAACCCGGCCTTTAGAAGAACAGAAGTACACCTTTGATCCACAACTTCAGCTGGGCTTCAGGCTCAATTATCACATCGATCTCATTCTCTAAGTCCTCCTAGATCAAGCATGAAAGCAAATAGAAAAGCTAATCCAAAATGGGGAAAAGGGACTGCCGTGAGAGATGACCAAATTGGCGAAATTAACCAAATTCACCTCAACCACGCCAAATCTCACAGCGCATCCCAACCAACTGAGCAAGGGCGGTGGCATAGGCAAGATGAGGCCAGTGGTCACTGGCAAGGGAGTAGAGAACACAACCCAACCTGTATATTCATGAAATTCACTGAGTCAGCAAATCATTTGGGACGTCACCATCCGCAAGATGATAAAATGAATGTGAATAAAAGAAGCATGTTTACCTTGTTATTTTAACACTAACTCAAAGTAAAATAATCAGTACAAGCTTGTGATGCACTTTTCTCCAAGTACTGCCCATGTATGCTGCTCTGCAATGTCATCGGCCTAGCTATACTACAGACTCCATTTTTCGTAGGCACGTACATGGATGTAAATAGACACATGGTTAAAACCCCTTCTCACAATGGTGGAAGGCAAATGAAGAGTAACAATATAATCCAAGGAATGGCTGGCTTGCATAAATAAGATACACCGTAAATTAGTTTCGTTTCCATAAACTGGTGAATAAAAATGCCACATATTACTGCTAGAGGAAACCCATTAAGCCCAAAATTTTGGTCGTCTCGGTTGGCGAAGATTTTCTTTTATCCATTATTTACAATTGATCTTACCAAGAAGAGTAAAATAAGTTACAGTAAAGAACATAAACATAAGCAGCTACTCTTATAGACAATCTAGAATTTTACTAACTCTACTAAGCTATTGAGAACCTAGCTGGATGAACTGTATAATAAAGGAAAAGTGAGCAATTTAACTAACAACACGAAAGGCAGAATAGAAATGGATTGCATCCAATCAACAGAAAATAATCTACTATGCATGTGACAGAAATGACATGGCGACATCAAGGAAAATTTAAATAAAATGAGAAGCCTATAAATATATAGAGCATGATTATGAACTATCTGATCAGGCTACTACCTGAATTTTGATCTATCAGTATAAAAGAAGAAATATGAGCTGGCTACCCCTTTGCTAAAGTATTTCAGAAAGAATGGTTATGAGACCTTATTGCGAGCTTTCACATCATAAAAAACTAACCTCTTATGATCACAAAAGCAATTATCGTTTCCTATTTTCAAAGAATAATCAGAAAACAGGAAAGAAACTTGTATCGACAAAATTATGGAGACATGACGAATCACACAATGTATGCAGCCTGAAAGGGGCAAATTATGTGAGCCAAAGATCTTAACCTAGCAGCAAACCAATGTAAACACAAAATTATTAGAGGGAATTTATTTTTTGTTCACATGCTGCAGTCTAGATACTTATATAATGCATCTGGTCCTCTTACATCCCACACAAAAAACAATACGCTAACAAAAGGAAAGCTCTCAATCTCAAGATGGAAGAAGCATGTTTTTCTGATGATGCAAACCCAAGAGTGATTTGACCATAAGCATCCAGTCATACGATCGAAGGAACATGTGCCAAAGTATTTATCATTGCGGAACCAGAGACACACATCAATGACCAAAGAAGGAGCAGTTTATGCATACAACACAGTCCAAATTAGCTGACATTACCTCGTCAGAAAATCGCAATAATTGCACCCCCGTTAAAATAATACATGACCCTACGAAAATAAACAACACAAAAAGCTATTAACATAATGGTAGTACCAGAAGGACCAAGTAAATAAATTAAATGATTCTGTTTGTAAACAAACTTTAGAATATATATGGGAAACTACATCTTTGTCAACAATGGCCACACTCAAAAGCCCAGTGAGCGCTCTAGAATAAAGATTAATAGATGCATCCATCCAGGCTATTGTTTCTTTCCATTACTACCAGCCAAGTCTTCACTAATTTTGAATCTCGAATAATGTTGCAAAAACAGGAAGAGACAATTCCTTATTACCATTAACTGGAATGTTACAGGCTGCATCAACCAGTAACATACAGCCGATGTGTGTGTGAAAACAAATCTAAAAATAGGTTGGGAAAGGAAATAGAAACGGTGATATATGTAAAGAGACTGAACTTACCAAGTCTATCCGTGTATAAATCCTTATCTAAATATTTGCAAACAACCTGCAGCGGTAAATCTAGCATTCAGAAAATTAAGTAATAAATCTAGCTTGTTTTTATGCTCGCTGAGGTCCGTGATTTCTGAACTCGCTATTTCTGAAAAATCATTGGAAATGAAGTCTCCACGCGGATGTCACGAAGCCAATACTACCTATCTACCGGCCACATGGCCCCATTATTCGAAACATCAGATTCGTAATGAGTAATGACAAGCTTATAGCGTTAGAGGACGAGCAGCAAGATGAGATGGACGGCCACGACCATGGCGGTGAGCCGGCGACTTGACGGCACCCCTAAAGCTCTACCTAGGCATGATCAGCATGCCCGACATCTCACCCACATTGTCGGCTTCGTCCAAGTGGCTATCGACGAGGATTCTGGACGCTCCACCCACACTGGCCAGCGAAATCTGAGAGATGAGCTTGGCCATGTGCACTTGTAGAGGAGTTCCCGGAGAGAGATGGGCGTCTTAGCTAGTTACCGCAGGCCGCAACTGTCACTCCATCTGCTTCCAATTCCAGGTTGTGTCAGTCCATCCGCTTCCAGGTGGCCACCGCCGCTCCATTACTCCGTCGTCGCATACCATGCCCAGAGGCCCTGGACAGACGCAAAAGGCCCTGGACAGACGCAAAAAAAAAGCAAGCGTAACGGCCGGGCAGATTCAGCGACGGGGATTTTTTCTACGCATCGTTTGGTTTATATTATGATCACGACGGACTATTGTTGGAGTTACGTTTAGATCAGACTACTTTTTTTAGATAGAAGATGATATCATTGAGCGAAAGGCCGTTGGGCCACCTAACCACATAGGATCGTATTGACATACCGATTGCACACTTGGGTAATTGTCTCCAAAATGTATAGGAGTAAATGGGTCGAAAAGGTGGACGAATCCACCACTTTATCTATGTATAGATATGGGAAAATCGCTCCTGTGTGACGTCTTTCCACGGAATTGCCAAAAATGCAACGTCGTTCGAAAGAATTGCTGCAGCACAACGCTCCCCGCGGCCGAAATAGCTCATATGCGACACAAGCCTTAACAGCAGTAGAGGTCGTTAAAAGTTTGGATTATGCGAACTGAGCGGGACACACAACTTATCCACCTCAGCGCTGGAAGACATCACACACTGGGCGGGACTCACAACTTATCCAACTCAGCGCTGATCCACCTTGCTGTGAGATCCACAACTTGCCCAGCTCAGCTTCAGATATCTCACCACCGCTCGCCCGTGCCTGCCTGCTGCCGCCCGACCCCCTGCCACCCCCATTTCCTTGGGTCTTCTTCTCCGGCGACGGCACACGACTACAGCCGCCCGACGATTTATGTCGACCTCTAGTTCAGTCTCCTGCCCCTCGTGGCCTAAGTATGGGGCAGCGCCCATGACAAGATGTCCGGACTGCACATGCACCGCGCCATTGAAGAGATTGTTCACAATCAAGGAACTCTGAGCGAGAATTTGTGAAGTGCGAGAGCAAGGCTGAGCCGGGAAAGGTTAGATCTGAGTTATCCATCGGCTTTTTTCTGTAATTTGTGCATATTTTTCCACAGATTTGGGAATTAGGGTTCATGTGTTCTTTTTCAGAATTTAAAGAAATGTAACCATTTTGAGTGGATTGATCAATATGTTGAGAGGCTTCAAGGGGAGGGAATCATTGATTTGAGGGGGGCAACCCGGGAGATCAATCAAGCGCCGGCGATGGAGAAATTTGCCACGGGTGATGAGAAACTGAAAAAACTGAACAAACACCTAAGACAGATGGTTGGTATGAAGAAGCAGGCAAATGTGATCAATGCAGCATTTTATTTCTGTATAATTCCTCTAGAAATTGTTTACCTTTAGTTGATCAGTCGATTATGTTTGTGTTTGAATGTATGCTCGATAAGATGCATGGACGTTGACTTTTAGTAATAAATCAAATATGGCAACAATTCGGCCAAAATTTTCTAGTTTCTTCAGTTTTATCAGTTAAGTAAGCGTTGCGTTCTGAAAAAAAGTAATTATTTCCATTGGCCCATTGAGAAAGGAAGCCCACCTAAGATGGTGAACCCACTTAGTTTGTGACAAAGGATCGGGTTGTAAGTTGGGCTGTAGACATGTGTGGTTTTCTATTCCCCCAATTGAATTGGGAATTTTTGTAAACATTTTATCTAGTGATCAATAAACCTTGGTCGTTTGAGGTCAAAAAAAGAAACAAATCCCTCTCAAATTCGACTGAATTTTTTTTTGATGTTTTATATGAAAGGAACTTGCAGCTTTTATGGTTAAAAAATATGATAACTAATTTTTTTTGTATACAACATTACCTCCATTCCAAGAAACAAGAAGCATAATTTAAGTCAATGGATATTGTCCTATAAGTTTGAGTGATAGTATAGAAAAAAATACATTGTCATATAACTTTGAGCTTAGGTATTCACAATTGTAGTATCAAGCACTCTTTAAAAAAATGTTATTCTTGTGTTAAATAAAATGAGTTGTCTCAATCATTGCATCAAGTAGCAAAGTTAGTTTGCACCTTGTGAGCTAATCTCATTTGATAACTCATTTTTAGTGCTTATAAACGTGCTTTGAAGTAGCAAAGTAGTTTCTTTTTTCTCTTTGGGTACCCATTTGTCTTTCTCTTTTTCTTTATGCATTTGTGTAGTTTATTAGTGATGAAATTAAACGTTGGTATTGCGCCTTAGTTTGCACGAGCTATTCACCTTGCACAAAATAGGTTTTTTCACGAACTATAACCACATAGATAAATATAACATGATAGTAGCCTTACATAAACCGATCCCACTGACATGATACAAACGCACACAACTTAGATAATAAAAACACTCATACAACTAGAAAAACAGTAAAACAAGGACATCTTCCCGGGAGCCCCATCTTCCCTCCTTGGCTTCTCCTTGCGGGGTACGGGCTCACTCGTCGTTGTCCTATAGCATGCGATAGGGGAGGGTGTGCATGTTGCTTGGGGAGGGGAAGATGACATGGAAGTTCGAGAAGATGGTGTAGGTTGTGAGTGCGATGAACTCTCATCCACACCAAAAAAAACCTGCCCAAGGAGAGCGAACGCGTCATAGGGGTTGGTGAAGTAGACGTATATGCCGATCTCCATGTTGTTGTTGTCGTCGTAGTACCACTCGAGCGTGAACATGTGCGGCGAGCCCCTAGGGAGGTATCGCTAGCCGGACGAGAGGAAGAAATGCGCTAGGGCCGTTGGCCCCCTGCCCACACACGCAGCTCATTCTCCACGATGACACCCCCGAACTCCCGCTCGGGCACGGTGGTTGGGTGACGGAAGGTGAGGCCGTTGAACTGCATGGTGGCGGCTAGGGGGTGTCTTAGTTGCGGTTGCTTTTGGTCGAGAATAAGATGCGGTGGCGGCTGAAGAGAAGAGTATGAGAGGTGTGCGGAGATTGGGGACGAAATGGTGCCATTATATAGGCTCGTTGCAAACCCTAGTGTGAAGAAGACGGGCGCGGTGTGCTGCGGTGCCATTTTCTCTCCATCGAGCAGCCAAAGCTGCGTAGCAGAGCATTCAAAGCGGCAGAGGTATCTAAGCGACAGAGCATCCATCGGCGCGTGACGGTAAGGCTGCACGACGCGTTGTCTTTTGCGTGTGTGTACGTGTGTACATGACGAGTTTCACCTAAATGAAAAATGAGTTTAACTTAGAATTAAATGAGATGCTAAAACTGGCAGAGCATCCAGAGCATTCGAAAGTGTGCAAATAGATAGGCTACTATGCGTGCATGTGATGCCAAGGTGTCCGTGATGCCTAAACCGCTGTCACGCTGCGACGATGCGACGATGTGCAATAGCTAGGCTATGACGCTGCATGGCGCATGCATGGAAAAAGCCATGGAAAAGGGGGCTGCGACAGGCGACGGAGGCGTGGCTGCCACGAGCAGAGGCGTAGACGGGCCAGTTGAACGAGGCATGGACGCCCTGTACGGCCCAACGGACATGTCGTCGTCTCCCGCCGAATCAGACGCAACTCATTGAAAACAAAACGCCAGCCAATCACATCGAAGAACCGGAGCTCTCGCAGATCGCTCGTGATTCCTTCTAGAAGACCATATTGCACGGCAGTAGTTTAGCGCGACATCGTCAAATGATCGCTCGAGGTTGGTTTGCCGAGCCTCACACGGAATCCTTCTGAAAGGACAAATCGAATGGACTTTGTAGCGTGCTAGGGTAAGATCGATGCTCTAGGTTGGTCGTTAGGGTTAGCATGGTCAATGAATGGGGGTTTGAGGGGTGTTGGGCTCATTCAACGGGGTTTTGACAACTTTCACCGTGCATAACTAATTCAAAAAAATCGAAAAAATACAACACCTTTGCACATAGTCATGTTATGTCACCTAGTTACGATGAAAAATCATAAACATGATAAAAAGAAATTTGCACGAAAAATCCTTCACAAATCGAACAACCTCGACTGAGGTTGCAGAGAGTTCGAAGGAGAGAGTAGAGGGTTTGGCGTTTTGAAAATGCAAAATATCAAGAACCTCACCATAGCTTCATTTTGGAGTGTCTAAGAAGGATCTGAAGTTAGTTTTGCAATATCATGTTTTAAAGTTGTTTTTTAATCATTTTGTATTATAGCATATACTTTCAAAAATAATTTAATAATATGAAGTTTAATTCAAAAAGTAGTGAGACTTCGTATGGATACTATATAGGTAGAATAGATGCCGAGAACATTTATTTGGATGGTTTGGACAAGGTTAAAAATATGTTGCTTAGAAATGGGGCCGTTTCCCCTATTTGGAGGCCATTTCTACCACATTTTCGTGACGATGAGTTGTACTTCACAAAAGGGCTAGGTTTGATGAACTAACATGCATAATAGTACATAAAGTATTGAAACATCATAGAACAAACCAATAAAGTCCAAAATTCTGAATGTTGGTTCAAATTTGAATGTCAATTCAAATTAAACTTTGAATTCTAGTTCGAATTCAAATTCATAGCACACAAGTTTTCACATCAAAGTACACAAACCATTGCAACAAACAAGATTACATCAATGAATATAGGTTTTTACATCAAAGTACACAAACCATTACAACAAACATAATGTTTCAATAGTTCCAACTCTATTTCTTTTACTTCCTACCGCTCAATCTCTTCTTCTTCTTTTCACTGCTTAGTTCCACATGACATAATTGGTTGATGCTCTTGGTTTTCTTACCAGCAATAGTTGGCCCCCATAAGTTTCGCAGCACAACCTCCTAGACTAGTTTTGGTGGCAATTCAACGGCCAAATCATCTATGTCATTCAACGCAACCTGCAACACTGGGTCATGTGTTAACTCAATAGCCTCTTTTGTTGGCTCTTCAGGTTCCACATCATCCAGAACTGGTTTAGGTGGCAAGTCAACTACCTATTTTGTTGCTGGAATAACTTTACTTTGCACACCATCCAAAACAATTTTATTTTGCAGCACAATATTGTCAAGAACTTGATCTGCTTCCATTACAACATCCACAACAACTTCAGATTCCATTGCATCATTTAGAACCGACTCATTTTGTATTGTTTGATCAACACTAAACATGATCTGCACATTTCTATTTTTTCTAAATCCACCAAGTCTTGCCTTTTTGGTTGGCTAGCAGTTTTCAACAACAAGGGGCTGAAGTTTTCTCCTGAAAAACAAAATATGTCATTTGGCAACAAATCAAAGTGAACAAACAATAGTAACAGTAACAACAAAAAATATTGCATACTTCTTTGGCATTTTAGGAGTGTAACAACATTTGGAAGATCCAACTCGGTGCCCATGTTCATGGCAAAGCTTACATATGTTTTTGTTACCTTTTTGAAGTCTTTTTTGGCTTATCATCCTTTTTCCCCTTCTTACTACTCCCACCTTTCTCAAACCATGCCTTGTATCTACTTTGCCAGCTAACTTTTATTTTGGTTAGTGGAGGACACATAGAAAATTCAAATTCTACTTCATGCCACTGAGACTGGTCTGTAAGTGCTGGAATTGGAGTTGCATATGCAACTTTGAATTTTGCCACTGAATAATATTCATGCAAATATGGGTGCATATTTAACTTTGGTTTGGAGGACAAGAAAAGTATGGCATGGTCACATGTCTTTCTAGTGTGTTGCCACTCTAGGCAAGTGCATTCATGCACTTAAGTGTCAACAACATGTCTCCTTCCTGTTTTGGTGTCTCTAACTTCAGCACCCCACAAAGAAGATTTCTCAACTTCCAAAAATGCAAGATTTCTACTCCTATTGACAACCTGTTGTACCACAATAGGAAGCTTATCCCCTTGCAGGACATCATCAATTCTTCTTCTCAATTCCCACAAGCGCATGATCATGATCTTGATTTGGTCAACCATGTCATGTACAGGCAAGTCCTTTAAATCCTTCACCTAGCTGTTAAAACTTTCTGCCAAGTTGTTATTGATATGATCTCATTTGATGGCAGTATTAAATCCCGACCTATACCATAAGAGAGAGTGATAGGTTTGCAGCCATGTAGCAAACCTATACCTATCATTCTCACTACATGCTGCCATTATCTTACCAAGATGATATGAATGTGTCTGGGTATTATAAGATCTTGTTGTAGGACACATGCACCCAAATTCTTCCCTTCCAAACTTTTTGATCAAATTCATGCACATATGGCCAAAGCACTCTCTTTGCTCAGCATGGGGAAACTACAAGGGTTAATACAGATCTATCTCGTTGCACTTGTCTAATAGATTAGATCTTGGCTTTTATCTAGATTAGATCTGGGTTTTGTTCGTTCTTGCGGTAGAAATTTTTTGTTTTCCATGCTACGAACCCATCAGTGGTATCAGAGCCTTGTCTATGCGTAGATCTGTTGCACGAGTAGAACACAATGGTGTTGTGGGCGTTGGTGCTCGTGCCGTCTTTTGCTGTGTGTACTTTGCATCTTGCGGTATGGTGGGATGAAGCGGCTCGGGCTAACATTACATGTCATCGCACATGAGACTTGCTCCACGCTTGACGTACAACTTGCTTTGCACAAGTGGCTTTGCGGGTGTCTGTCTCTCCCATCATAGTATAGATCAAATCTACACTTTGCACTTGATAGCACTTGTATCAACGTTGTGGTTCAG
Organism: Avena insularis; assembly: GCA_023614405.1. Lineage (NCBI taxonomy): Eukaryota > Viridiplantae > Streptophyta > Magnoliopsida > Poales > Poaceae > Avena > Avena insularis. The sequence continues at coordinate 73,873,445 of CM042690.1, forward strand.
TTTCGTAGGTAAGATCCGTTCTTATTCGAAAGCCCCAAACCACGTAAAACTTGCAAAGAAAATTAGAGGCGTCTAACTTGTTTTTGCAGGGGTTTTGTGATGTGATATGGCCATCATGTGATTGTGATTATATTTGATGTATGCAATGATCCTTGTTGTAATATGGCAACCGGCAGGAGCCTAATGGTTGTTTTTAATTCTGTTAAGGCCTGCGTGTCTATTCATCTTGTAATAGCTTTATTCCAAGTAGTTGTAATAGTTGCTTGTGATGATGGACAACCATGAAGCGGCGCCACTGACCTTGACGCAATGCTGGTGATGATGGAGATCATGTCCGTGCTTTGGAGATGGAGATCAAAGGCACAAGAAGAAAGGGCCATATTGGAGTTGCATATGCAACTTTGAATTTTGCCACTGAATAATATTCATGCAAATATGGGTGCATATTTAACTTTGGTTTGGAGGACAAGAAAAGTATGGCATGGTCACATGTCTTTCTAGTGTGTTGCCACTCTAGGCAAGTGCATTCATGCACTTAAGTGTCAACAACATGTCTCCTTCCTGTTTTGGTGTCTCTAACTTCAGCACCCCACAAAGAAGATTTCTCAACTTCCAAAAATGCAAGATTTCTACTCCTATTGACAACCTGTTGTACCACAATAGGAAGCTTATCCCCTTGCAGGACATCATCAATTCTTCTTCTCAATTCCCACAAGCGCATGATCATGATCTTGATTTGGTCAACCATGTCATGTACAGGCAAGTCCTTTAAATCCTTCACCTAGCTGTTAAAACTTTCTGCCAAGTTGTTATTGATATGATCTCATTTGATGGCAGTATTAAATCCCGACCTATACCATAAGAGAGAGTGATAGGTTTGCAACCATGTAGCAAACCTATACCTATCATTCTCACTACATGCTGCCATTATCTTACCAAGATGATATGAATGTGTCTGGGTATTATAAGATCTTGTTGTAGGACACATGCACCCAAATTCTTCCCTTCCAAACTTTTTGATCAAATTCATGCACATATGGCCAAAGCACTCTCTTTGCTCAGCATGGGGAAACACAAACTTTACAAAATTTTCTAGCCCTTTGCATGCATCTGTATGGATTGCCAAAGGTGAGAGTGGCCCTAAGCATCTTTTCAACTACATCATAAACCATGTCCATGAAGCCTCAGTCTCTGATTGAAACAACCCAGTGGCAACATGGAACATCCAATTATGTCCATCTAGATCATTGCATGCTGCCAGCTGACCATTTCACTTTCCAGTTAAAAATTAAGAGTCTATGCTTAAATATGGACGGCATCATGCTGTGAAGCCATCGATGCAAGGTTTTAAAGCCATACAAAAATTTGGAGAAAAATACCTTTCCATCAAGTGCAACCTGGATATCTATCTCCACAACACTACCAGGTGACCTTTTCTCCACCTCTACTTTGAAGTTATACAACTTCCTACAAGTATTTGCCCAATCACCATACAATTCTTTCATTGCCCTTTGTTTTGCCTTCCATACAATGCTATAATTCACCTTAATTGGGTAGTCCTTTTCCAAGTCTTCTTTTAGCCTCTTCGCGGTAGTGTTTGGTGTCTTGGCTAAAATAGGAGTGATCTTTTTAGCAACCCAAATCTGTGATGTCATTGTTGATACCCTTTGTGAACTAGTAATGCAAGTGTATTCAAAAGCTATTTGATTAACTCTAATGGTACTTCCATCTGGTTGTTGTCTAGAAGAAATGAACCATTTGCAAGGATTGGAGCCCCCATCAAAACCTCTGCATCTAGCATAGAACTTCTTTTTATCAGTCCACTAAGTCTTGGCATCAAACTCCTTCTTGATTGCATAAGTTTGGAAACACATCCTAAACTCACTCATGCTTGGAAATAGTTTCCCTACTAGAATAACAGGGTTTTCCTTGTCATAGACAGTAACTAACTCATCATCATGTGCATCATTTATAGCATCTGCAGCATTTTCCATCAACTCTTGATACATTGCAAATGTATCTATAATTTTTGATGCTCCATGCTTGGTTTTATCCACTTTCTTGTGTTTTGTCCACACTTTGGAGTACTTTTCATATGATTTCTTGGACTAACCTATTAACAAGAGCCATAGTGCCAGCTGCCTGTTTTCTGCTGTTTTTGGTTCCATGAAAGTCAGAAAATGAATATTCTCGGAATTGGACGGGACAAAAGCCAAAGTGCCTATTTTTCCAGAAGACACCAGGAGCCAGAATACGAGATGGAGGAGAGCCAGGGGCTGGCCACACCACCCCTAGGCGCGGGCTGGGCCTGGCCGCGCCAGGGCATGGTGTGGTGGCCCTAGGCAGACTCTCGGTCTCCCTCTTCGCCTATAAGAAGCCTTCTGACCTAAAAACTTCGGGGGGTTCGACGTTTTTCCAGAAGGAGTTCCGCTCCGCCGCCACCACGATTCCAAGCTTGAACACGCACCGTAAACTCCGTTCTAGCACCCTGCCGGGACGGGGAATTGGAGGAGATCATCGCCATCATCATCACCATCGCTTCTCCATCGACCATCCATGTTTCCCCCATCTATGAGTGAGTAATCCCCCACTGTAGGCTATGGGGATGGTAGGGATTGGATGAGATCGTTCATGTAATGGCATCAGATTGTTAGGGCATGGTGCCTAGTATCTTTTATTAGTGCTTTATGACTTTTGCGACTTGTTGTGCTTAATGCTTGTCACTAGGGCCCGAGTGCCATGATTTCAGATTTGAACATGTTATTGATTCATTATGATAGTATTGTTTTTGGTCTTATCTGCAAGTTGTATACACACATTGTTGTCCAGAAGCTATGGCCCCGAAGTGACAGAAATCGGGATAACCGGAAGGGAATGGCTTTGATGTGAGGATCACATGTGTTCACGGAGTGATAATGCTTTGCTCCGGTGCTCTATTAAAAGGAGCACCTTAATTGCCAGTAGTTTCCTAGAGGCCCCGCTGCAAACGGGCTGGCAGGACAAAAGATGTTGTGCAAGTTCTCATTGCGAGCATGTATGACTATATATGGAACACATGCCTAGGATTGTCTAGTATTTGGATGTTTTATCTTATTTATCTGCAATTGCCCTATGTTCTGATTTCTATGTGAATTGTCTTGTCCATGCAACGCCCGTCCATCCATCCCTATGCCTACCGCACTCGAATCCCACTGTTTACTGCTTTTGTTACTATTGTCTTTGCTTTACTACTGGTGCTGCTTTACTATTCCTACTACAAAACTGTTGCTACTGATAAACTGCTGTGAGCAAGATTGTTTCCAGGTGTAGCTGAATTGACAACTCAGTTGTTAAGGCTTATTAATATTCTTTGGCTTCCCTTGTGTCGAATCAATAAATTGGGTTTCAGTTCCCTCGAAAATACTGTGATACATCCCCTATACTTGTGGGTCATCAACTCTCTATCTACATCTTCAGTAAATATTCTGTTACCATCATCATCATTAGTCAAATTAGTTTCATCAGCATTTGTTTATCTCCGTCATCTACTAGAATGCCAAATATTTTGGCCATTTGTATGTCAGCCATTGGTGCTATGACTAAATAAGTAGGTTCATATAACTCCACTGAATTCCAATCAACAGACACACTAGCCCCTGCATAAACACTAGACCCTGTATCAACATCATTTCTATATGATAATATCATCACTTCAGTTCGTATGGGCACCATCTGCCTCTATGAAGCCCAATCATCATCTGACATTTGCGAAGACAAATTTGAAGCCACATATCCAACCTTGGAATCTACTTGTAGATCGACGAGCTCATCACGAAAAGTAACCTCTTGTTTGTCTAGCCATCTTGCCGATCAATTTCATCAACTAAGTCTTATCCATCCTCAATTCTCAAATATTCTCCCTTCAAATTTTCAAACCATCATAATGCAACTTCCTGTTGTGGACCCCAAGGAACACTTTGCCCAATTTTCTCCACCAAATTCTTCATGGCCAGTTCTTCCATTTTCTGTAGTTGATGTGGATCAATATATGCAAACTCAACCTCCCAACTCACAGATGTACCTCTCTTGATCTTATGTACACTACCATCACCTAGTTTCACTTTAGATGGGAAGAACTTGACATTGAATTGGAATTTTCTCCGCTCACAATCACCCCTGTTGATTACCCAAATGCGATCAAATCAAATAAAAAAACGCTTGTTTTACCTATTGGAAGTGCTCTCTTGCCTCTCCATCTTGATGCCCTCGATTCAGCCAACCCACCACGGCAATCTAGCTCAGAAATCAGAGGAAGTGACCAGGTCAGATCCAAATCCAGGCGCAGGGAATGGAGCTAGGGTTTCGAGATTACTCACCACCGATGGGCTGCCGCTGAGCCCACATGGGCCGCCGCTGCCGAGCACGCTAAGTTGATGGCACCGCCGCCGGAGAAGATGGAGGTGGACGGCGGTCAGGGACGGTTAGCACGATGGGCAGGAGTTTCGCTGGTGGGCAAGTGAGTGGGACCGACTCAAAACAATTGTCTTTTTTAGAGATGGAATGAAATGGTTGTTTGAATCTAACCCTAATCATTAACCCTACCATTTTCAAACATCAAAGAAAAGTTACATCTTCCATTTGCAATGGAAATCATTATTATGACATCCCGGGGTATCTGGATTTGCAGAAATGAGAAGATTTTTAATGACAAAAGACCCACTTTGGATAGATGGAAAGCAATTTTCTACCAGGAAATGAGATGGATACAATTCAGAATCAAAGGAAAATACAAGGAGAAATTCAAAGCCTGGCTCAGTCAGCAATTAGATCAGGGATAGAATAGATTGTTTTTCAATTTAGATGTAACTGTTTATGATCTACCTTAGATCATTTTCTCATTGTAACATACACATATATAATAAAAAAAATTGCAGTGGGGATTTTCCCTACTGTCTCACCTCAAAAAAAAAAATTAACCCTACCATTCATTAAAACATGTCGCAAGAGAGCGTTGACACCGATTTATGGCCCGTGTCACACAAGAGCTACTTCTACCGCGAGAAGCGCCGTGCTACAGCCATTCTTACGAATGATGTTGCGTTTCAGCCAATTCCGCGGAAAGACGTCGCATAGGAGCGATAAGCCCGTATAGATATAGATACATGTCCGTGTATATGTGTATTTGACAAAGACCGATTAAATAAATAAGGAAAAGGATCCACTTTCCCCGGGGTATCGAACGAAACGATCCCCGGATCGTCGCTCGCCTGCGCAAGTGGAGGGCCCACACACGTAGTGCATCTCCCGTGGCCTGCTCCCTCCCACGTGTTGTTGCGATGCTCCCTGCTGCTGCTGCGACGTGCCACCCTGATGCCCTTGCGGCGTGCCGACGCCCTTTGCTGTGCGCAGGCGCGTAGCAGCCACCGCGGTCGGACCAGGCCACCGGAGCGCGGCCTCCACTGCCACACGCCCTGGAACCTGCCGCCACACCCAGCTAGATCCTGTCGGAGGCGCCGACAACAGGGAGACAACGAAGGTGGTCCTCCCCATTGTCGCCGGATATGGACTTCACCATGGAGGTTCTCCTATTGGGTGGAGCGGCCAGGGCTCCTGCGAGCATGATGTGGTAACACACAACCATGGCCTGGGTGACGGCAATGCTACATACGACGTTCATTGTTGCTACCACAGTTTAGAGCGCTTGCTTCTCTAGTTAGACGGTGTTGCTACTTTTGTGTTTGTCTTGGCTACGAGCATTTTTCCATCTTAGCATATTATTTTTTCTATGTATGCATTTTTGCTAGTTTCGCATAATTTTTTTGCTACAACCAATTTCTACGATTTTGCTACGAGGTCGTCGGCAAGAGTCTCCGACGATGTCTCCAGCGATTTCCGCTTTGCTATATTAGGAAAATAGTTTTGCTACAACCGTTTTGTGGTTTTGCTACAATAGCGTCATTTTTTTGCTACGAGGTCTCCGGCGAGTTTCCCGTGGTATTTTTCAGCGAAGTCGGTTTTGCTACATTGGTATTTTTTTTGCCACAAAGTCTCCTGTGAGGTAGCCGGCGAGGGTTGTCTTTTTTCTACTATTTTTGAATGAACCATTTTTTGCTACAGTGTAGTAAAAAGGGGCATTACGTACCAAAAGCGGGATTTAGTGTAGCAAAAGCAGAATTAGAAGGACACGTGTCAGCAAGAGGACCCAGGGGATCAGAAATTTTGATCCTAGGGATGTGTAGCACCTCCCAATAAATAAACCCAATCTCCACTTTATAAAAAAAGGAAAATAGAAAAGAGATTTAGGGGCATTAGAGCATCTCCACTCATCTCCCATACGGCGTCTCACATGGTCCGATTTTGGGCTGTATGGGGGAGGGGGGTGCCGGATTGGTTAACGATTTGGGGGAGACTGGTTCCTAGCCGTGCCCCATACAAAAAAGTCAACAAGTTTTTTTATCAAATCAATAAGTTTTGTTCTATCAAATCAACAAGTAATTTAAACAAATTTAATATGGCAAATAAATAATTGAACATTCAGATTTATTACAAGTTTATGAAACTAAACAAACAGTTTAAAATGTTCATTATAGCAAACAAAGTCAAACAAATAAACAAACTAGTTAGCTCCTTTGAGTTTACACAAATGCTCCACCAGATCATCTTGAAGTTGGCTATGACTATTTATGTCTCGAACTTCCTGCCGCCTAGCAGAAAAGTAGAAAACGCAGGTGGCACTTGGTGGTCAATATCTGCAAGAGGACTTAGAGAAAATATGGTTCACTGTCAAACAATGGAGTCTCCCGCTCGCTCTCGATGATCATGTTGTGCAAGATCACACAGACAGTCATGACCTCCCACATCTGATCTTTCGACCAAGTAAGGGCAGGGTACCTGACAATGACAAATCGAGCTTGCAGCACACCGAATGCCCTCTCCACATCCTTCCCGCAAGCCTCCTACTATTGGGAAAACCAAGATTTCTTTCCTCCAGGCAAAGGGTTTGAGATTACCTTCACAAATGTTGACCATCTTTAGTAGATGCCATCTTCCAAGTAGTAGCCCTTGTCATACTGGTGGCCATTGATATCCAACTGCACTTGAGGAGCTCTTCCTTCAACAAGCTTGGCAAACACATTGGAACACTACAGCATGTTGATGTCATTGTGTGATCCTACCATATCGAAGAAAGTATGCCAAATTCATAGATCTTGATCTGCCATAGCCTCAAGCACCACACTGCATGATCCTTTATGACCTTTGTCCATGCCTTGGTGCGCAAACGAACAGTTCTTCCAAGCCGGTGCATATAGTCAATGCTTTCAAGCATTCCTGGAATACCCCTTGCAGCATGCTGTTCCAAGATCCGAGCCGTGTCTTCTACATTGGGTGTTCTCATGTATTTCTTCCCATACACTGCCACAATAGCCCTGCAAAATCTGTACATGCAGTCGATGGCTGTGGACTCCGTCATGTGGAGGTAGTTGTCCTGTGTGTCTCCAGCAACTCCATATGCAAGCATCCGGAGAGCAACTATGAATTTTTGGATTGTGGAGAAACCAAGAGTGCCGACATCTCTCTTTAGTTTGAAGTAGTCGTCGAACTCTCTTAATTTCTCGAAAATCTTCAGGAAAGCTTCCTGCACATTCTGAAACGGCGCCAAAATATGATGTCACCGTGCAATGTGTCATCGACGAAGAGCATGGAGTAGCCTTCCATCCTCTGCCTCAGTTTTCTCTTGCGCCGCCCAGGCTTCGAACCTCCAGCAGGAGGCTTATCACCGACACCGGCGATCATGCCCAGGAGGGATTTGGCGATCATGAGATATTCATCATCGCCGATGCTGTCTTGGACGCCAGCAACAACATCGATTTTATCGTCCATCAGAGCGGCCAACATCTCTTCCTCGTCCGAATCCATGCCTTCGGCAAACCGCCGAACACCTCGCGGGCAGGGTGGTTGTGCGACGGGCTTGCAGCTACCGTCAGGCGTGGGGCTGGGCAGGGAGTGAGTGTGGGTGGCTCGGGAGGGTTGGGAGAGTATTCTCGGCGGCTGTGGCGGCGGCTCTAGCTGGCTGAACGACAGACGACGGTGAGGGGTGGTAGCGGAGTCGAGTGGTGGTCGTTGGGGGAGGGTGGGGAGGTGGGTGGGCGGCTTCTCAGGTGCATGTCCCCGACAGGGCAGGCCCATGTTGTTCTCAGCTCCATCCGGCGCCCCCGCTTGCCCTCCCGTGGATTGGGTTCGGCCTGAAAACACCGGATAACTAAACGGGCCACGCTGACGCTAAAAAATATCCAGGGGCACGGCTGGGCGTCATTTTAGACGCCGGCATACCCATAGCCCTTTGAGGGGCCTTTAGACTAGTCACAATGGGAGTATCTTATAGTAGTATCATGTATATGATACTACTATATGATACCATCTCCATAATACATAGTATCATATAGTTGTATCATAGTCTTAGTATATTTATTGTTTTGTAAAATCTCAATGCAAAATTGTGTACAAGATTTATTTGAGATTATTTTTTAGTTCTACGTGCTATGATACCGTATCTACCTATAATACCAACACAATCTCTTTTATCATTAATTAACATATCACATCAGAATTTTGCTAACATGACATGCATGATACTACATATGATACCTCTCATTGGGGCTAGTCTTAGGAACCTCAGAATGGAGATGCTCTTATTGGTACCTTGGCCTTGGGCGACATTGAATTGAATTATAGAAAGCGACGATTGGGTCGGCTCCTGCCTACCAATCTTTTCGACCCGGTGCATGCTGTGCACCAGGCTAGCTGTATGCAGCTCCGCCCCTGCAAGAAATGTCCATTTTCAGGCAGCTGATAAAGAACAACTCTACTTTTAACGTTAATCTTCTCATTTGTCTTGTACTACTTGACGTAGTATCTGTGGACCTTGGGAAACGACCCCTTAACTACCTTGGACAGTCCAACGACCGGATAAGACATGTCTAACCCTTTCTAACTCCGTGGTTGTTTGTCTCTAGCTTGGACAAGATGGCAAATCTTGACAGGCTTATCGATCGGATCGATGGTTCCACTAACTATCTCAAATTATATTTCGCAAAAAAAACTATCTCAAATTATATAGTCATAATCATCCGGGCACGTAAGTTGATGCCTCGTTTGAACATATCAAAATATTTTTCCACGACTAACTTTTTTCGACGACCCGTTTTATTGATTTATTCTACACGGACGAGCATAAAATATACATCTAAAACCCAAAGTTCCCACGCAGAAAACAAGGGCATCCCTTCACCAGCTAGGAACTGGGAACAATCGCATACCCCAAGACACCCTCTAACGAAATGAGAGAGCACATCCAGTTTAGTAGACTCTTAGTGAATACCTCATGTACACGCCAAAAAAGCCGCCGCCGTCATCAAACCACCGAGCAATCTTCATGGTTAAGATCAACAAAAACTATGCCGTTCTTGCTAATGACGCCACCATGCCGCCAGACGGTTCACCCCACCCTACGCGAGGCAGTCATCCCGCATGCCTCCGAGACCATGCTGCACCATGCCAACGAGAAACACCGCCGCCGGAGCCTTAGGCATGAGGCGGTTGATGAAACACCACTCCACCAGCTGACCCCCTTGAGGCATCTCGAGATGCAAAACAATGCCCTCAAGAGGGTGAGCGACACCAAAGTTTCGTCATCGTCTGATTTAGGAGAACCTAGATCTAGGGTTTCCCCTAGAGCCTTAGGCATGAGGCGAGATTCGTAGCAACGAGGCCTCCATTAAGGTAACGACATCTAAAGACGCTGTTATTGTTGGCTCCATATCGGAGCCCGGCTCTCACTGTCCATCCCCCTCGCCTCACCTCCAACCCACACGCAACAACCATGTCCAACACGCAGGAGGGGGAGGCCACCACAACACCAATCGCCTTCGATCTGCCCGGAGAAGAGGCCGCCGCCGGTGGGGAAAAGATCCCGGCGCGCCGGCCAAGGATCCGCCTCCACAGCCAGTGGCCCATCATTGCCGACCCCCACGCCACAACATCACCTCCGCTCGTGTGCCATGGAATGGGAAGTCGAACATGGACCTCGCCTCCCCCTTCATTGGCGGCTAGGTTGCGCTGGAGGCAGCCTCCAGGAGTGGCGAGGAGGGGGACATGAGGGAAGGGGTGGCGAACCTTAAGTTCTCAAATCATTGTTTGTTTATATGTCGGCTTAACATCTAGTGATGTCCAATAATACTTCAATCACTCGTTCTCCTACGACATTCTCAACCTAATACTTCAATCACTCGTTCTACTATGTCGATAACAAGCTAGTTGTATTTTCTTTATTTTTTGTGGGAAAATCAAACTAATTGCTGGATGTGATGGTGATTTATCTTCCAGTGCCAAGGGTAACTTTATTTTAATCCATGCATGTATTCGAATTGAAAATAAAAGAACAAATTTGCATGATACATATATATTTGCAGAAGGATTATGGTTTTCTAAGTTTAAACGTGGCGTTACCAGTTGAACATATTGTGAATACTGCTCCTCAACAAGATACAACAAATGTAAATTCCAAATGCAAGCCTTGGCAGGACATATGCAGCATATATTGAAGGAAATCAAACAGTTGTGCAGCGTACAAAGTTTAAGTAGTCAGTCCAAAAAGGCATATAATTTCGATAGGATCAATGGACAGAGTAGCTACGGTGGAAACACCTAGTTAATTAGACTTTTTTAAACAAGCGTAAGCACTAGGCAGATCACTGAGACGCGGGAGATATGTCTTTTGCCAAACGTTGCTAACTATGGCATAGTATTTTAAAAAAATCGTGGTGGTCCAATTTTGCACCGGAGCTTTCGTAGGTACCTAAAAGAACCACTTTTTGCAATTACAAAATGAAAATTTAATGAGGACCAACTCGTGGTTGGATGGTTAGGAGGGCAGTGGTACCCCTAACCCACCAGAGTTCAAATCCTAGGTTTGACGTTTTGGTGTCTCATAAAAGCGGAATATTCTTTCAGTGGGACGTGACGTTCCCGTCGATAGCGAGGCGCCTGTGGTGACTTCGTCAATTTCAAGACCCGCCGGCTCAGTCTCTCGGAGGTACTCATAGGGGGTAGGGTATGCGTGCATGTGTTCATAGGGGTGAGTGTATGTACGCATTGTGAGCGTCTGCGTTTGTACTGTGTTTCTCAAATTTTTTTTTGAAAATTTAATATTTTGTGCAAAAAAAAAAAATTGAAAACCTCCTTTAGCGAAACTGCTTTCCATTTGAAGGTGAACATTAATATTTCTATCAAATATGGGCACATTATCACACATTATGTCATGAATATAGACATGACTTAATAATTTGGCTTGAAATCCATGAATGTAAACGGTGATAGTTGGTTTTGTGAAGAACTTTTTAAAACATGTCAAAATCCAAGTTTTATCATTGTTCCTAGTAATTACTACACATAAAAGAACATAGTGCGCAAGTTATACATTTTTGATATTTATTTGATAAAACATCTTCCGTGGCGTTCAACATTTTCTGCAAAAGCATTCGTACCGCAGTGTTGAAGATTGCAGAACTATAGGTGGAGCTCCCATATAATGACTAGTTGTGTATCTTAAAATGATTTTTGGATAAAATTCTGAACAAAATATGAAGCACTTACAGTTCAATTTTGGCCTATTTCCTGTTAAATCGGCATATAGCTATATAAGATCTAAACTACCCAATACGTTTTGACATGCATATATATGGTGAATTGTACCTAAAATATTACAAAGTATTTTTTAAATTGTGGTGGTCCAGTTTTGCAATGGAGTTTCGGTAAGTGCTTAGAAAACTACTTTTCGCAAGCAGAGAATGAAAACTAAAATGGTGTTGCAAAGAAAATAAAAGTCCCTTTAGCAAATTTTGTTGATATTCCAAAATGCACATTTGTACAAAATATGGGGACATTATCGGAAACTATGCCATGACTATAAAAATCAACATGGTCATTTGTTTTTTATGCAAGAAATACGAACTCCTTTTGGAACATTATTTATCGTGCCGAGATACCCCTTTCAACCTAATATGCAACATTTTGTAATTTAAAATTTAGAATTAAAAAAATAAAAAATTGTATGGGGAGCGTATACGCTCATGCGTAGACTAGGATGTAGAAGATCATCATAACATGAGGTATTCGGTAGATTTGGATTCAGCAAAACAAACACTAACGCTATGCCTTTGCGGTCAATTCTCAGTCAACAGATAAACAAGTGACATGTGGCCCACAGATAGGCGGAGTGTTAGATATTATGAGATTCAAAATAATGTGGATCGGGCGGCAACTTGCTCACCTCGCTGATCTGTTCCAAGTCTTGTCTAGAAAATGTCGATACAATTTTGTGCTTCCTAGTTTGTTCGGTGGATCCTCCTCCCTTTAAGAAGGCCATACCTTGTGACGCTCACGCACAACCAACGGTATAGCATAGTAACAAACAAGTCATTGTAACACCGGCTGGATCGGTCAAGGAGAGACTGAGTTCGACATGGCATACCTGGTGATTGGGTTGGCCAAGTCAGTGGTGGAGGGGGCGTTGACCAAGGCTCAGGCCGCCATTGAGGAGGAGGCGAAGCTGCGGAAGAGCGCTCAGCGTGATCTGGTGTTCATCACTGGGGAGTTTCAAATGATGCACTCCTTCCTGAAGGTGGCCAAGGTGGAGCGTGTGGAGAACGAGGTGGTGAGGACATGGGTGAGGCAGGTCCGCGAGCTGGCCTACGACGTGGAGGACTGCATCGAGTTTGTCGTCCACCTCGACAAGACAACCACCTGGTGGTTCCGCATGATCCCGTCATGGTGTTCGGCGCTGCCGATGCCCCTAGACGAGGCGGTGGACCAGATCGAGCAGCTCAAGGCGAGGGTGGTGGACGTGAGCAAGAGGAACGCGCGCTACAGTCTCATCGGCGACACAGGTTCCAAACCTGTCTTTGTGCAGCAGCAGCAGCAGCAGGAGTCTGTGCCTGGTGCTGCTATCGTCGCCATGGCCAAATTCAACATGGTCGCGGAGGCGAGGGGCGCCACCAAGAGGAAGCAACGCTTTGGGGATCTCACCCAATTGATCACCAAGAAGGACAATGGCCTTCAGGTGATCTCCGTGTGGGGCTCCGGCTGCGACCATGGGACGACATCCGTCATAAGGAAGACGTACAATCACCCTGGGGTGTGCAAAAACTTCACCCACCGTGCCTGGGTGAAGCTCATGCATCCTTTCAGTCCCCACGACTTCCTCCGGGGCATGATGGCTCAGTTCTACGCAAACAGCTCTTGCCAAGACCAAAATACCAACATAGGTATGCATGTTCTTACCAAGATGGAGGCCAAGCAGGCAGATCTGTTCGACGAGTTCAAGAAGCTAGTCAAAGAGAAGAGGTACCTCATCGTCTTGGAAGGCCTGTCAAACATGGTAGAGTGGGATGCTATTAGGACGTTCCTTCCAAACACCAAGCATGGCAGCTGGATCATCGTGTCAACTCAACAATCGGAAATAGCAACCTTGTGCATCGGACACACATACCAGATATTGGAGCTAAGGAGGTTCTCCGATGACCACTCTGTTTGTGCGCTCCTCAAGGTAATTAAGACGGAAACACAACTGATTACTCCTAGAAAATCATATGTTTTCTATACATTTTCTAATGTATATGTTTAAGTTATTATATATATATATATATATATATATATATATATATATATATATATAAACCCTATTCAGCACCCAGAAAATTATTTTGCACCAAACATATTTTTAGGTTGTTAGATTAAAAAAATATGTTTTGTATATGAATAATTATTTTCATATATTCATGAAAATTAAAAAATATTAAAAAATGGAGTTTATGACTCATTATATATAGTGTAAAAAACACCAAAAATATATATTTTACGTCGTATTTTTATACGGCATGTTAACAAAAAATTATGTTATTTCTACATTTTCTTATGTTCTCCTCGACTTACGAAATAAGATAAAATTTACTTGACATAAAAATAATATACCGTTCTAAAGATAGAGGGTAGGTGAAGAATACTATTCTTAGGTGTCAAAGCCCTATATATTTTATTTATTACTCTTGGTTGTACGTACTCCCACTCCCACGTTCAATATACCACATAAATAAAATTATTTTTCTTTTAAAAAGTGAAAATCTAGCACTAGCCTCCACATCCATTGACGTACAAACCAATCTTTATACTCAAGTTTAACATTCATAGTTTCAAACATCACATAGAGTGGAGACATATGATTAACCATTAGTTGTACGTACTCCCACGTATGCAATATGAAGCCTATATGTGGATCGCCAGGCACCTCCTTAGAGATATCATGTACGACCTCAAATATGGTTGCATCGAGAAACCATAATCTCCCACTGATGAAGGTAGACATAGTGCCGGAGCTGAATTCAAAGCGTGGCTATACGGATAACATCCAACATATGAAATCACTTCTATTTTTCAAAACATTCTTTTTATCCGCAATTTCAAAACTACATAAATAAATCTGAAACTCCTATCCGAATTCTAGCCTTAATTTTTTTCAATCCCACTCAACCAATTCTCATACATATTTGTGATATTTTTTGGTGAGGGTAAGTTAATGCTTAATATGCACAATGTGGAATAAAGACAAACAAAAGGTGTGAGAGGAATAATGTTTAATAGTCTTGTCCGACTAAGAGAAATAACATTTTATAGACTCATTTCAGTTTCACATAGCTAGGCTATGTTTAGTAAGATTAAGAAAACACATAAAAATCTCAATTTTCCACTTATACTTGTGGAAAGACCTAGTATGATCATTGGTAAGGTCATCGTGCATAGATTCCTCGAAACAGACTTTCGCCTCATTATATTAATATAGCAATACACCATATAGCCAACGACAATTCTGAAAGATGAAAATGCCGGGGCAACAGCAAAAACATGCCCAACAGAAAAGTAAAACAAAAAACAAAATGGCAACCAAGATGGATCGACTAAGCGATAGAGACCCTCAACTGCTGCACCCTCCGAAGATTTTCCACCACACTCCTAGCATCAAAGCGTCAAGTGCGAAGTAGCACCTTCAAAAAGGGAGGCGACATCGACGACGTTACTACGTGGACCAGTGCATTGGTCCTAGGGTTGCCCCCGACACACTAAAGGAAGTTAAACAAGGGTAGCCATGACACCCTCCAAGAAGGAATGGTGCCACCCGCCGACACCACATCGGTGTCGAACAAGCCGACAAGGATTTCTCCCGGAAAAACCCCATCCATAACCCTCAAACTAACTATTGCCCAAGATCCCTACGAGGTTGAAACCTTGTCACCACAGGACTCACCGCCCACTATCATGCGCCACCACGGTCAAGGATCCACCATCGTCGTCTCCCCAAAACAACTGCCACAAGGCCTGCAAGACGGGGCAAAAGGAACTGCTTGAAGCAGGGCCAGCAACACCATGGCAGTGCGGGAGGGAGCAACCTCCACCACCGAGGACGGTAGTCGACCGGACGCAGCAGGGGCATACTAGTCCTAGATGGGTCCAGTCGGGCCTGGCAGGCCCGTAAAGCCCCCGCGGAGGCACACCAGTCCCACGAGGGTTTGTCCAGGCCCTGAATGAGCTCTTAAAGCCGCCGCCGCGCTGCAACAAGCCAATTGTCGGCGTCACCACCCCCAGCATCAAACTAGCCAGCGCTACCTTCTCTAGAGATCTCCACGAACAAGCAGGTCAGCACGCTGACCCCAGATCTGGAGCGAGCGGGATCTGCCACACCATCTCCGCGTCGCCCTGCTGTCACCGTAGCTCTCGCACCACAGTGTCATAGTCAAATCTCGACCACATGCCGAACCTAAACCTCCCGATCAGCACTACCGCGGGCCGCTGCACCACGCACGGGTAGAGCCAGATATGCAAGACCACCTTGCAGGACCTGCACACCATGATTCAGCACCAGGACTGGACACGCGCCCCGTGCAGTCCTCCACGTCGGCGACGCACGCACGGAATCGCTGCCAACACCCGCCACCATGCCGCACCCCGCACCAGTGCACCACCACCGCTCAGAGCTTCTGGCCCGCGCTAGTCCCGACCGAGTGGAGAGAGAGGAGGCCCCGCTGCTACCAATGTCGGCCGAGCTTCACTTGCCGACGCTCGCAGATGGCGGTGAGGGGGAGGGAGATCGAGCTGGGTCTTCGCCCGATGGCACCTAGGGTTCCCCCCGTCGCTCGCGGTAGTGACACGGGAGGGGGATGAGACATTTTTACTGATCATCGTACATAGATTTCATCAACAAGACATCTGAGGTCACTAATTTCCAAACAAACCTATGTCTTGATCATCAAATGGACCATAATCAATCTTTAGAATAGGTGTAAACATATCTTCCACTTAATGCCAGTTAAGGTCCCCTGAAAGCTAATGTTTTGTGGAACCTTGAAAGATATTAGACACGTACGGAAACATCTTCAATTGTAGTATGTTGTATAATGATGATTACTATTGGGATAGATGTGTATAAACAAGCCAAATATGTCCCGACATTTGGTGCTCAAACCATGTTCAATTTGGAAATTACGTCCGCCAAATATAATATCTTCAAGTTGCAACAGACCATTGAAAAAAATGGAGAATCAGTAGCCTTCTCCTACACCTGTGACAACGTTTTATTAGATGATAGTTATTGTGAAGCAACTCTTTCCACAAACCTTTCTGGTCAGCTAGACGAAACAACCACTTGTTGATTAAACACTTGTTCTTGAGTTCTATCCTCTGGGTGATTCCGATCTTTAGCTCTGCGGATTATATTACCTTTAGTTATTAGTTGACGTTTACTTTTGTGTTCATCGGTTGCTAAGAAAATCTATATCTCGAAAATTCAGAGTCGTTTCCTTACTCCTTATGGATTTTGAGGAACAATTACATAAACATCAGAAAACTAGTAAAAATCAAACTAATAAGAATATACTGGTCCCCGTATAAGGGTAATTTTCCTTCTTGGAATCAAAGCTTCCATTCGAAACAACTTTCTAGTACTTCCTATGATCTATTAATGTTCTAAGACTTGTCTAGATTCGGATGTATCTTGTCATGTTTTAGTGCTAGATACGTCCGAATCTAGACAAATCAAAGAACATTAATTTGGATCGGAGAGAGTATATTACACTTTGAATTTTGAAGTTTTATGTAGTGGAAGGGTACTCCAACATAGCTAAAAGGGAAAGATCCACATTCTCACCAAAATAGTTCCTTGTGATGTTGTTTCTCGTCTTGTCTTTTCAGAATAGAATATCTCGCTTTTATTGGATATCAATATTAAGCCTAGATTGTTGCTCATAAGATGCTAACAAATGATTTCATATTGGCGGATGTTTTTAAGTCATTGGCATCAGCAAAACTGTGTCTTATATTTGATACACCTCCCTTAACTAAATGAGGAACAAAACCTTCTACTCAACCATCCTTCTCTGCCCTCACAACATAATTTTGAATATACCTGTAACTAAATTGAGGAGCATTGGAGAGAACAGATCACCTTGTCTCGATCTTTTATTTTTCCTATGAAATAATGACCAATATCATCATTGACCGTTATGTCCACACTACCTCCTTCACGAAATTGTAATCCATTCACACCACTTTTATGCAAGTCCTTTCAATTGAATGGGGGATCCAAGAAAGGTCCATTTGAACTTATCATATGCCTTCTTGAAGTCATTTCGTCTAGCACATCAACCCCTTCTAATATATGTTGGCCTGACATGAAAATCGTCTGAGTAGGTCTAATTATCTTATCCACAATCCCGTGATGCGGTCTACCCACTTCAATGAAAAATTAAAGCTTACATCGAGAATACATATAATATGTTGAAAATTATTATCAAAATGTGGTGTCAAATAATGGATATATACAGATTTTTGTAGGTAGAAAACCTACTTAATTAAGTATGATGTTTTAGGATGTTGCTGCAAAACAATGTTAAAGCTTCCCTACTTTTAGTATGATATATTAAATAATTTCAGTGGCTAAATAATAAAAATGACATCGTTAAATTCCTCAAAGAAAATATTTGTAATCATATTTTTTATAAAATAATATTATGTTTGAATGCATATTTTTGCCAAAGCACCAAGTTATGAAATAAGTTCATAATTGAACATGAGGTGCGTGTTAGGGCATGTACAATCATGATAATCTTCTCTAAACCTTCACGCCATGTACATATGACAGTACGAAACATGTTATACTTCAATATCCACGAATAGTATTATTTATAGCTAGCAGTGTTCGCGTACCTTTGAGACTATGTGGTGCTAACCTGTGTTTGCCATGACATCTGGTATAATGGGCAAAACTATCTCTAAGCGCTAAGAGACCTGATAGAACATTCCCTTAATAAACTACAAAAATATGATAAATATTATTCTCTTCCCATGAGCTAGCTAACCAAGAAATTCATTCCAAATTGTCTATATAAATTTCTTGTATATCTCTACTAGTCTTTGGCCTTAATTTCTTGTATCCACATACAGGTTTCTCAAGGCGATGAGGATAAAGACAAGAAACCAATGGTAAGCTAGGCAAGAAAATCCTCGAGATTATTAATGTGCCTTTCCTGACTCTCTCTACGTACGGTTCTTGGGTGTTAAAATCTCTCTGCACCTATATTCAGGGTTCTCATGGGGATGAAAATAAAGGCAAAGAACCAATGGTGGTTGAAGAGAACCCAATTAGAGATGATCAGAGAATCAAGTCACTTCAAGAGGAAGCAAAGGAATGGATGGACGAGAATCCTATCCTTGTTGGACGCGAGTCACGAGTGAATGAACTTGCGAAATATCCAGCGAAGGCGCGCATTAACTCTCCTCCAGTTATGTCCCTATGGGGTATAGCTGGTGTTGGGAAATCAGCTCTTGTCAAAAACTTATTCTACGACAGAGTGCTTAACAGCGTCAACCAATATGATAATTATTTTTGGGTGGATGTATCCCATCCGTTCAATATGAGAGACTTGTATTTGAACATACTTTCAGATTTTCATACAGAGAAAGACCCCACTGAAGAGTGTCACCGTATTCTGAAAAATGGTAGGTGCCTCGTTGTTATAGATGATCTCCGGTCTACAAAAGAATGGGACTTGATACAAGCTGCCTTGGTACCTAAACATTCGAAAAGTGTTATCATTGTCATTACAACTGAAGCAAGCATCGCCAAACATTGCACGAATAATGAAGATCTTGTCTTTAATGTCATGGCGCTAGAAGAAGCAGCAGCTTCTGAGCTCTTCATAAAGCAGGTATGGTGTTCTTTTTTTCTTTACAAACATCTAAGCTAGCCAATTTTCTGCTCGGGGAGGTCATCAGACAACACTTATCCCCCTTATTAAATCACTCTCTCATAGTATCCTCATAATCTTTCAAAAAACTTCTGTGATAGACGTCAAGCTCCACATTTTTTCTGCATGATGTATTTGCAAGTTGTTGTTTGGTGTTGGTTTTAATAATTCTAGCCTGAGAGTTGTACGTAATTTTCCGTCCGGATATCATGTCATATCCAAAAGCGCCATGCA
Organism: Avena insularis; assembly: GCA_023614405.1. Lineage (NCBI taxonomy): Eukaryota > Viridiplantae > Streptophyta > Magnoliopsida > Poales > Poaceae > Avena > Avena insularis. Next base: position 73,893,007 of record CM042690.1, read on the forward strand.
TACAATTTCTCCCGAAATTTCGCATATTTCTATCACATTAGTTACGGCCCTCGAGCTTGCTAAATTGTTTATTATTTTACTAGAATTTTGCGTTAATGATTTATGTATGAATGCATTATGATTAATGCATCACTTTTCAAGTATCATCTTGTGTATTTTTTTTGTAGATCTATCACCCTTTTATGTAAACACTGAAAATAAAATGAAATCCAATATAATTGATGTTCACAACTAATACTCCCTCTATTTTAAAATATAAAATATTTTAGTCTTTTTCTGACACACATGTATCTAGGCACCTTTTATTGTGTAGGTTCGGGGAAAAATGAGTGAACCTACACAATAAAGGTGTCTAGATACATGTGTTTTAGAAAAAGGTTAAACATCTTATATTTTGGAATAGAGGAAGTACTTCTTAAGTGGCTGACTCAATTTTGATAATTTTAAATCCTTTGAACAATGTGTGTAGGTAGTCAAGAGGAATGCATTATCCACCTTAAAGGTTCAAGATGGGGAGGTACAAGAACTTATTTTAAAGTGTGGTGGTATACCCAAAGTAATATCTGCTATAGCTGGGTTACTGGCCAGGAAGAAAGACAAAAACATGGACACTGTACGTTCTTTGAATCAGAGATTTATGCACCATCTTGAGACTGACCCAGAATATGATAGTCTACAGGATGTATTTAGTTGGATGCATTCTTACTTCCGTACTTGCCCGGATTCACTCAAGCCATGCATCTTCTACCTGTCTATTTTCCCCCGAGACCAAATAATTCGGCGGAGGCGACTGGTAAGGCGGTGGATCGCGGAGGGATACTCCAGGGACAACCACAATGAATCTGCCGAAGAGAATGGGGAGAAGCACTTCTCAGAACTCCTTGAACTGAGCATGATCCATCAGCTATCATCACAGTCATCGTTTCCAGTCACCAGCACTGGATTTGGTGTTGGTGAAGTTAGGATGGTATTGTGCCAGGTGAATGGTTTCATTCGAGAGTACATTGTGTCACAGCGAATGGAAGAGAACCTTGTGTTTGAGCTGGGTGACAAATGTGCCCAAACCACTCAGCGAACAGGCCGTCACCTTGTCATATTGGAGAACTGGGAGAGAGACATCATTGTGTTCAAGAGCATCGACTTCTCGCGGCTACGCTCACTTACCGTTTTTGGGAGGTGGGAGTCAGTCTTCATCTCCGAAAGTATGAAGATGCTTAGGGTGCTTGATCTAGAGGACGCATTTAGTTTAAATAATGCAGATCTCTACAAGATGGTTGAGTGCCTGCGTCGCCTCAAGTTCCTCTCTCTACGAGGACATAGAGAGATTAACCATCTACCAAGTTCATTGGATCATATGAGGCAGCTCCAGACTCTGGATATCAGGGACACCTCCATAGTCACCCTGCCTGAGACTATCACCAAGTTACACAAGCTGCAGTACATACGTGCCGGCATCACCGACGACCCACCTGCTGCATCCCGCTGGTTCTGTTGTCACAGCCTAGTAGGTGTTGAAGCTCCTGGAGGGATTGGTAAACTGACGGCATTGCACACGTTTGGTGTTGTCGATGTTGGAGCTTCTGGGGCAAAGACCATGGTGAAAGAGCTCAAGAAGCTCACACAGTTGCGCAAGCTTGGAGTTTCAGGCATCAACAAGAAGAACAAGAAAGAGTTTGGAAAATTAGTTCATGGTTCCCATTTGGAGTCGTTGTCCGTTCAGCTCGACAAGGACAATGAACACTGCTTGCATGATATTTCCTTGCCTTGGCTGAACCTACGTAGCCTTAAACTGTATGGGCTTGGAGACAAGTTGCCGAAATTGACCAAGGAGATTAGCAAGCTCACAAAGGTGGATCTGGACACGTTTAAAAAAGATGATAGGAGTCTGAAATTACTTGGTCTTGGAGACAAGTTGCCTCAATGGATCATGGAGATTAGCAAGCTCACAAAAGTGGACCTGGAGATGGACACGTTAAAAAAGGATGATGTTGAGTTCCTTGGCAACATTCCAAACCTAAGTGTTCTACGCCTTCGTGTCAAGCAACCCAGTCTCCATTTTTATGCTGAGATGTCTAGACTTGAGGTGCCCACCTATGAAGAGATCAAGATCCTCGAGATTGCTTCCATATCAAGCAACTTAGATGTAACATTTGGATCAGAAACAATGAAGAATCTTGAGGTGCTAAAGCTTGAATACTCCAATGGGTCGTCGTATCAGTTCTCTGGTCTGGAGCATCTATCTAAACTTAAGGAAGTCTTTCTTAAGGGCACTGATGATGAAACACTGAAGACAATGCAGAGCCAGTTTTCCGTGCATCCGAAATCACCGGTTGTGAAGCTGGAGGCCAAGAACAATCTGTCAAAAAATTAAGCTCGGAGAACTGCTGTGAAGTCAAGTTAACTGTATCTCGTTTTGAAGACGGTGTCAATCGTTATTTTTCCGTGCGTTACCTATCTCTAGCTCAATCTAGTCTTTGCAATCAGTTCATGGTTTGTATTATTATTTCGTACAGGGTTTGTTTTCTTCTTATTGTTTCAACTCTTTTGTAAAAATATGCCACATTCTCCTAGAGTAGTTTGATTTCTAATTACTTAAATTATGACATGTTTTCCGGTGTACAAACAGAGAAGAGTACGTCAGATTTGCAATAAATGCGGCTCATTACATCGATATTGCATTTTATATTTGTTTATTGTCTCCTTTTATTGCTTAGAAGGGAAGGACAACCACATAAGTTGCTTATACATTGTTTACTTGACATTATGTATATAGTTTGTTTTTTCAACAGTCCAAGAGGCAACTAATTGATAAGAAGAACAACACTTGTTGGTGATCTGGGAAGTGAGCCTAGCTCAACTAGTTGTTGGAGTGGATGTACAGACTCAACACCTGATTTCAAATCTTCACAGACACGGATTTAAATTCATATTTATAGTTGAAGATCAGACTATCCTGATACTTGCTTAATGATGGTGTGCATTCCTAGATGCCACATAGACCAGGGAAGTGACATCCTCCCAAGTTATATGATCACGGGATTAGCTAGCTTTGTCCCCTCGCTCCGCTCTAGCGTGGCGACCCGGGGAACCCTAAAAAACTCGCTACCGCGAGCCTCCCAAACCCTCCCCTCCTCCACCGTCGTGTAGCCAGAGGGCGCAGCCGGGGTGAGCCTGACCTGTGGCGGCAGGGCCCCCAATCGCATCCTTGCCCGATGAGTCAGCTCGAGAAGTCTCCTTTCGGTTTGGACGTGTGGTGTGGTCGCCGGTGTCACGACATCCTTTGATGCGCCAGACGTCGTTGATGTCTACTCTAGGAAGATCGACCGCGGAAGGCATGGATGCGGCCTCCACTCCTGTGACTTTGGATCCTCGAGCTGCTATGCACGGGTTGCACTACTAGGGAAATGCCTATCATTGGCGTACCGATTTTGGCTATTGGTGTCGCACAAGGGGTACGTCACTATGCTCACGCTAGTGGTAAGTGCCTATTGGTGGCGTATTACATGGTACGCCACCAGTAACTCTGGATAGTGGAGGCATACGTCTTGGTGTGCCACTGGTAGTACTTACTGCGTAAAACAGGTGCACCACATGTAGAGTTTTGAATTTCAGAAAAATACAGCAGCTATTATAGAATTACCATCAATTTACTGTAATAAACAGTAATAGTAGTAGCTAGCAGTTTACTGTAATAACAAGTAGATTCATCGTCCAGAAGCTATTTTTGAGATAACATGCATGCATAGTACTAGTTATTAGCTAGTTATGCTAGCTACTCTGAGTCATACTCATCATCATACCCATCCTCATACGAGTAGTTGGGTTCCATGCAATCGAAGTAAGTGATGCGATGCACATAGTCGAGGGTGAAGATGATGATATCCCTGACGTACATCCCATAGCGAGTGACTAATTGTGTCCAAATATGCGACGGTTGGATCGTTGGTGACTTGAACCGTGAAGTTGGATCTGGGCTTTTTGTGAGACTCAAGGACGACTTCAAACTGTCCATAGTCTTGCGTTCTTTTGAAGATATGCAACAAGAAGCCAACTCTTGCCTTGAATGCGATGTTCCCAGTAAAATCATGTTAGTTCCAATTGTTATGCACATATAGTTTGCACAAGATAGATTGCATATATATAGGGTTTGTTATGCATGTGGCCTTAGTTTACACCGAAATTGGAACTGTGCCACTACGAATCGGTAATACTTGTTTTAATTTATGGCCTTTGTTACGCATGTGCCCCTCGATAGACGTGACACTGGCTACCATTAAATTTGGCTTGCTTGCCATCTGCTTGACTCGTTTTCTTACATGGCACCTCCTCTTTGCGCTGCCGGCAGCGATAGAAACAAATAGATATGTTTCGTTGACATGTGGGGCCAAACACACAACCCACTAGCTGAGCCAAAAACAATTATATTTGTATTTCTTCTAGCGTCCGGAAGCCAGCACTTAGCACCGTCAGCAGCGTGGAAGTAACAGTCAACACATTTTGTGTTCTAACATGTGGGACAAAGCACACAACCCACCACTAGAGCCGAAAATAATTAGATTTGTATTTCTTTAACATGCGGGGCTCAACACTTAGCCCCTTCAGCAGCGTGAAAATAAAGGTCAACAAAGTCAATCCCTAAAGCCTCACAATACCCGCCGCTGCCGCTCTACGCATGCCAAACGGCTATACAGCCATGCCGGTCACATTGTGCTAATCTCAGTGCCATGATCGTGCCCACTCGGAAGCATGCGTGTATTGGTACATGAATGTTAGATTTATGGAAAGATACGAGTTTGATCCCGGTTTAGTGCAAATAGAAGTAATGCGTTTTAGGTATTTGTCAATTGAACTAGACGGAGTGCGGGACCTGAGGGATCCAACACGTAGCCACATTAGCAGCGTCAAAAGAACGCTCTAGAAAGTCTCGAGCCCCCTTGCCTCGTAACGGACACTCTGGGCATGCCAAACAGCTACACAGCCATGCCGGTCACGTTCTGCTAATCTCGGTGCATGATACGATTGATCGTGCCCACACGGAAGCATGAGTCTATTGGTGCAGGAACCTCAGATTTATGGAAAGACGCAAGTTTGATATCGGTTTGAAGCGAACGTAAGTACTGCATTTTAGATGTTTGTTGATTGAACTAGCTGGGAGTGTGGGACCTAAGGGACCCATCACGTAGCCACATCATCAACATCGAAAGAACACTCGAGAAAGTTTATCCCCGAGCCCTCCATATCCTCGTAGTGGCCACTCTGGGCATGCCGAACAGCTACACGGCAATGCCGGTAACGTTATGCTGATCTCGGTGCCATGGCAAGATTGATCGATCCCACTCGAAAGCATGTGCCTATTGGTACATGAATGTTAGATCTAAGGAAAGAAAAGACTTGGAGGCTAGTTTTGATCCCACGTGAATACTGCATGTTAGCTGTTGGACGACAAACTAGATGGGTACTAATTGAGCGGCTCATATATTTCGCGATTTATTAGACCATCGTATATACAATTACAATGATTAGATCACAATGACCATTGTATCCGATGGTTCTTTGCTTTTTCATCTTCAGATTCTACCCCCAAACTGATTTTTGTAGAGTGAGCCAGATCTAGAATGACAGGCATGCCACTGTTTATTATTCCAGAATTACGTTAACGGATGCGAGGAATAGTGAGGTAGATAAAAATTTAATTTGCGTAGATCGTGGGTTCAAGTTTGTTGGCATTTTTCACCAAGGGAACACGTTATCGGTATTTCACACTAAGGGACCAACATGTGTGTTTGACTATCGGCTTCTGATGGAATTCGATTAAAAAGAGGTTGTGCTTATTTGATGAAACTGAAATAGAACATTGCGAGCAGAATACTACTCAACCATAAATTAAAACAAGTATTTTCATTAATATACGAGCATATGCTTACAAACGACTAGTCGATGCTAGTAGAACAGACGATAGAACTGTCAGTTCCGTACTACTACTGCTGTGGCGCCTCCTCCAGCACTTCCGCCACCTCCACCATCGCCACCTCCGCCACTACTGGCTGGTCCTCCAGCTCATGTGGCACCACCTCAGCCATTGGAAGCTCCGACATGACGCAATGGATGAATCTGCCTCTGTTGGGAAACTGGTCCCAGTAGTTGGTGTGCATGCTGGCGCAGGTGAATACCACCAGCTCACAGCCATAGTGGTAGGTGTAGCCGCATAGCAGTATGGCATCCTTAGGGTTGACAAAGCATCAAATCAACATTGTTCTCGAGGTCATACATGCGACGTTCATGGCGGCGGCCATATCCTTCATCGAGGAAGGCACATGCCAGCTGCGACCTTCTCCTCCGTGTGGTGAAGGCCCAAATGCGCAGGGAATCTTCCTCACGGACCACATATGGCTAGAGCTCTGTGACGGTGGTCGGGAGTTGGAAGGAGGCCATGGTTGCACTGTTGCGGACATGGAACTTCTTTGTGTTAGCGGGGAGAGTGATTGGAGATGGTAAGGTGCACTAGGATTGTGGGGGTGGGGATGCGATAAATAGGGGGCGATCAGTAGGGATTAAAAGATGGCAGATGAGCGGAACCGAGGATTGTGGATAATCGATGTAGATGATAAAGAGGAAACGGATCCAATGGGACGCCTCACTGCTCGTTGGCTCTCTTTTCTAAAATCATAATGGCACATTCATAATTTTGGGGTGCATCAGTGGAGGAGTCTAGCGGCAGCGGCAGGCGTGATGTTCAATGCGTACGTGCTCCTCGTTGATCCTTCTCGAGTAACCCACTGATACCTTCGATGCGGATTTACGGATATAGTATACTAGCTTTTTTCCCTAGAAGACCTAGGTTTAATCGAACCTTAGAAAACAATGCTAAAAGGAAATAAAAAGGACACGTCTACAAGACGTTGTTTGCTCGTTTTATCTTAGTTTACTGGACCAATCTAGTTTAGTTTTACAATGGGTTGAATTAATGGATGGAGATAGGCCAGGGTTGAAGATCCACCTGTAGGTGCACAACATATGGGATAAAAGATAATAATAAGTATAGTTATGCGTAATGTTTGAATAGACATAATCTCCCGTGGGCTACACATCCTAATATACTAGAGCCCTCGTGATGCAGCGGACATAGCAGTAGTCTTTTAATCCAACCGATTGCAAACTGAATCAACGATCTACAAACGATTATTAAGTGTAAAATATAGATCAAAGCTTGAAGTGGTGATGTTGTTGTGATCCCGAATGGGTCGCTAAGCCGTACTACCCTTTCTGTCACGGGGCTTCCTATGAGATTGCCGCTAACCAAGTATCTTACCTCAAGCCTTTATCAATCTATGAGATCTTGGGTACCTACAAGTATACAGATCAAGACAAAAGACAAAGAAACAAAAGATACAAATCTCAATTGCACACAAAATACAATACTCCCATGAATTAGACGCACATAATCACTGCGAGGTGTCTCCCCAACCTGCAGCCTGTGAGTACTACTCACTCATAATAAATAGATCAGAGATAGAAAACATCACACAAATACTTAGATTGAAATCAAATATTCTTATAATGATCGCCAAATCACAAGGAGATCTAAAGTACAAAGCATTGGGTATGGCAAGTGGAGGGGATGGATGATGGAAGTGATGAACAATGGATGAACCATGGAGTTGCTGAGGAGGCTTTGGAGGTTGTCAGGCAGAAAACAAAGGTTGATGCCGAAGAACTGGCCAAGCAAGCTGCTATTCGAGATGAAAATCTTTGGAAGCGCTTCGAGGCCCTTAATGCTTCTCTGACCCATAAGTTTTCTTTTCTTGCGTATCTCTATTTCATTTCTTCCCTTTGATAATCAATCCTTTCCTTCTTGTTTTATTTTCAGAATTGACTGGCCAAGACCTGACGCTGCATGAAGATAAGAAGGTTGATCCTTTATCGGATGCTGTTAGCACCTTGGAGGCCAACGGTGTTTGTGGGAGCAATCTTCTTATCCTCTTCTGCCGTGCCTTTAAAAGTCTTCATGCCGAAATATTTCCAGCCAAGGACGGGCCGAACAACCTGCATGATCTTGTCGCCGCCCTCGGTGCTGATCCCACCCTCCTTGTTGGTTATAGTTTGACGCAATCGAGGAGCAGCGCTGAGACTTCAATGGCCCTGGTGATGGCGCACGGAGAGAAGGTCGTCTGGGAGAAGGTTAGCTCCTCTGTCCCAGTCACCCTCAGCAGCCAAGCGATTGACCTAAAGCCGCATATTAAGAGGGTCAGAAAATTTTCTCGGCTGCTCCTAGGCCTGGGTTCAGGTTCGGAGAACCTGGCGGCCCTTTCTACGGCTGCCCCTACTGTGACGGGTTCTCCTTCTTCGGCTACCCATGCTGCTGTCGTAGCTAGTGCTCCTTTCGCTAGTGCCACCCTGTCTTTAAAGGATACGGCGTCGTAGGCTATGTTCTGTAATTTTTATCATGTCTCCCTTTATTGTAATGGATTTTGAACTTGTCCAATCCTCCCTTTGGTTCTTTTTACAAGAAAGCAGCTTTTGAATATATGCGTGTGACTTTGCCTTTGTATGCTGAGTGTTTTGTATACTTCTTTGTCTTGTCAGATCTTGAATGTTTCTTCGGCTCCTTCCGGTTCCGTGCAACCGTCGGATGTTGTTCCGCCCTCTGCTGTAGCAGGTGCAACCAGTTCTGCCATCGTGCGTACGGTGGACCCGCCATTGTATGCTAAAAAGATAGATCAAGTGAAGAAACTTGAAGGAAGACTGCGGGTTGTTTAATCGATGGTGGATGTTTTCTAATCGAAAACACGCTAGGATCTCAACCACGAGGTTTTTTTCTTGCAAGAAATCTCCAGGACGAGCGAAAAGCTATTGTGTAAGCTGCTTTTTTCTTCGGTTGCCTTTTCCGTCTTGCTAGAAATTAATTTCACTCCGATGTGATTGAGCGAGAGGGAGGAAAACCAGCGTCTGCGCGACCAGATGCACGCTCTTGTACCTTCCTCTCGCAGTTCTAAAACATACTTTTGGACTAACCACTGTCGTGCCAACACTGTGGCGCTGTTGCAGGATCGTATATCGGAGCTGGAGCAATTTGTCGAGTGCTGCCGCAGGTCTCTAGCTATTGTTTACAATGCCATGTTTCCTCGGGATCCTCAGTCTCAGACCTTGGCAGATTTAATTACGAATTTTCGGCAAGGTGAGAGGATCCACCATTATGTGAAGTTTCAGCTTGTGGCGGGTGCCAAGCTCGCGCTCTCTTGGGTGCATGCGCATCACCCGACATTGGATCTGGACGTCATATCCTCGGGTCTGTCTCCACCTTCCAATGGCGACCTTGTTTATATGGCGCCTCACTATGCCGCCGCTCGTGGACCCTCCATTAGAATTGTGCATAGGTGCTTAGAAGCAGACGAAGAATTTTTTGTGAACTTTGAGATCTGACCGCTTGTTTGTGCAGCTTTGTACTATGTAACCGAAATATTGTATAGACCTTTTATCAAAAAGGTCGCAAGTTTCATACGAGATTTTGATTGCATGTCATATAATTTTAATCTGGAGATCTCACGAACTAATGTTCGTGTGCCATACAAGTTTGTGTTTCGTGGAATACTTTCTTTGTTTATTGATAATAATGGGTAGGGGTACATTGCGATGGCGTGATCGCATGGCCGTTGGCCTTTATTGAATATAGAGTGCATCTTAATAGAGTTTTTCTGGAGGAACTTCAGCTTCTGTCCTTGGGGATCTTCATCATCTTCCGTATGGTGGTGCTCGTGACTTGTCAATCAGTGGGTCTTCTTATGCAGGACCGTTAGCTGCATACGTTGCTTTTTGCGAGACTGCTACGTGCTTACTCTTCCGATATTTTCTTTTTGCAGGTGTGCCCTTCGTGTGTCGATTCTTCATCTGCCAATTTCAGCTGTCCAAGTTCTGCCTCCATCCCAAAAGATTCCGAGATTTTGTTGAATTCTCGATCGTAGCTGTCTGCGTGGCTGAAGCTTCCTTTGAATGTGATGACCCTATTTGGGGCTGGCATTTTTAGCACTAAGTATGCATAGTGAGGTACTGCCATGAACCTAGCGAAAGCTAGTCGTCCCAGGATCGCGTGGTATTGAGATGGCTAGTCCATGACTTTGAATTCTAGCTTTTCTTGTCTGAAGTTGTTTTTTGACCCGAAAACTACGTCGAGGTGGACTTTGCCCAATGGAATTTCGGCTTTTCCTGGAACTATCCCGTGGAAGGTTGTGTCTGTTGGTGTTAGGTTTGTCATGGACCAGTTCATGGCCCGCAGAGTTTTGGCGTAAATCAGGTTGATGCTGCTTCCTGCATCCAGGAAAACCTTGCTCATGTCGAACCCGCCGATTTGCGCTTCCACTATTAGTGCTGACTGTCCTGGCTGAGGGACCCATAATGGATGGTCATCTCTGCTGAAAGTAATTTCTTATTCTGACCAATGGAGATACTCCGGTGTAGGAGGTGGCTTTGTTACCGCCAAATTTACTTGCCTAGTGATCAACTTCTATGTTCTGTTAGAGGGTCTCCCCTTCTGGATCATTGACATTGCTCCCTTTGACCTGGGATATTCGTTGTCTTGGTATACTATATTTTGCGGCTATCCCGCTAGTGGAGCCCCCTGTGGCGGGGGTGGAGCGCCAATGGCGAAAGTGCCAGGTGTAGGGGCAGGGTTTCTATTTGTTGCTTCGACTGCCTTTGCGTTGCATAGTTCTTGCATCTTTAGGAATGTCCGGCAGTCCTTTAGGAGGTTGATCGCCTTTTCCCTGTTGAGTCGACGTAGTAGTGCATATTACAGGGCCCTTCCAACATTTGTCCTGCTAACATTGGTGGGTCTCGGTTCGTCGACTGGTATCGTTGCCATGGCTGGCTTTCACCGATGTTATCCCTACTACCACGATATCCGCTAATGTAGTCATCACTTTGTCGGTTGTCCGTTCTAGAAAAGCTCGCTGCGACGTAACTGGTTGTATGATATCCATCATTGGTTCGTCGTCTCCGGTCGTGGTTATGCCAGTCCCTGTCATCAGGTGAACGGGCCCTTTTGTTGTGTACTGCATCCTCTCCGTCGGTCCAACGATTGGCTATTTCCATCAGCTGTGAAATTATCCTTGGCTTGGTTCGTCCTAGCTCTCCAATGAACTCCTATCGACGAAGACCATCATTGAAGGCGTCGATTGCTCTTTTGTCAGATATTTCTTCAGCCGAAATTTTGGTGATGTTCCATCGTTGGATGAATGCTCGTATTGATTCTCCTGGCTTTTGCTTGCAGGCACGCAATTGCTCAAAAGACGTGGGTCGCTTGAATGTAGACTAGAAGTTTTTGATAAATTTGTCTTCAAGATCATTCCAACTGCTGATAGAATCTTCTAGTAGTTGCTTCAACCAAGAGCATGCCGCACCGGTTAAGTGGAGCTGCAGGCTTTGCATCGCTGTGGCTTTGGACCCGCCTTGTAATCTGACAGTCGCTAGATAATCTGTCAGCCAAGCTTCGGGTTCTTGTAGGCCATCGTATTTTTGTCGATCTTGGGGTAGCTTAAAATCTTTCGGCACCAGAGTTTTGCGAACCCATCGGGTAAAGCAGCTGGCTCCACATAATTCTTTGTCATCCTCGCTTTCACCATCACGGTACCCTCGGGTGCTGCGCTCTTCTCTTGATCGATCGATCCTTCACTGGGTGATGTCGTTTGTCGTGTCGTTGCTCGGTTCTTGTTCTGAAAAGTGGACCCGATGTGGAGACCGTGATCGTCGGGTGTGACCTCCTTGCCGAGGGCTGCTGCGACGACGTGGGGACCTGTCAAGTTGCCTCGTGGTTCCTTTATTTACTTGTGCGAGAGTTTCTCCCACCAAGCCGAGGTTCATTAAGGCGGATCGGTGGAGGACTGCGCGAGGATCGTCGGGTGCAGGCTGTGTTGTGATTAGGTATGTTTGTGCGGCCACAATAGCTGCGTGAGTTGTTTTTGCCTTAATATTTCCATCTTGGTCCATCGACATAAACGAGAGATCAAGGTCTCGGATTAGTCCACTTCTCCCTTCTTCGGGTATACCTCATAATCTAGACATTCCTCTTCTTGGCAATGCTCCTCCTGTTATGCTTCTTGATCCTCGGGTGGGGCTTAGCTGTGCCCGCCATAAGCTAGATTCATCGGCTACCCTTTTTCTTTGTTGAGCTGCCTTTGCATCCCGAGGATGTCTCTTTTTTATGGTGTAGCAGACACTGGTATACCAATAGATCTTCGTGGGTGGCGTTTGTTGTCACTGGGACCACACCCGAGATTGCTGCTCTTGCCTTTTCCCATGCACCGGCTGGTAGATTAAGGGTTCGCCTCTCATCTTCACATGGTTGCTCTTCTTCCTGATTTTCCCGGTTGACTATTGGGTCTGCCCCGTTTCCTTGACTTCCTTCGTTGTCATTACTTCCTGCATTATGGCTTGAAAGAATATCGTCGGGGTTAAGAATTGGGTTACCGCTGGAGTCTTGCTGGGTCGTGGCGTCTCCGATGATCACGCAGACTTGGTGCTGAGTGGTGTACGGACTGGTAAAGTCGTCATTTTCGCCGATGGGGACACTAGCGGATGAGCCAGTGAAGGCCATCAGCTTTTGCTCTCGATAGATTTCTGCCATCCGAATTCCAAAGTCAATGCTTTTGCTACTTTCTTCAGGTTCTGAATTGGCTAGGCTTGCTTCACGTTGTGGTGTGAATGGTTGGTCTGATCCGAAGGAGAGATTGTCATAGAGACCATTAAGATCCCCCAGATTCGTATCGATTTGCCCTCTTTCGTTGCCTTCTTTGATATGTGCTTCGACTTCCATTGAGGACACGACGGAAGGTTCATGTACTTCTGTTGGTGTAGCTGTTTGGGTGGGTGGGCGTGGATCTGCTTTCGTCGAGTTGAAGCTTGGTGGAGAGCGTTCTATCGAATGCGTGTTTCCAGCGTTCAGGGTTCCCATAGACGGCGCCAATTGATGAGGGGTAACCTTGGCAATGTCCATGGTGATGGACTTGGGGTTTCGCGGAAAAGAGAATGCTGGGGATTTCATCGGATGTCAGGAAAACGATTAAGAGAAAGTCGCCTGAATATTGGGAAATACACTATTACATGTTGTCCTCTAGATTTCGGTACCCTCGCTTAGGCTTCGCTCGTCCTATATATAATAGGCCAGGTCTCAAAGATGTATGTGGATAGGTTTCATACACGTGTAATTACAATACCAACAAAATGTCGTTTCGTAGTTTCTTTCCTAATACAATCAAAGTCTTTGTCGGTTGTTTCCTTGGACTGTTATCTGGAATCTTCATGGACCGTAAGCCTTTTACCCAATGTAGGGTAGCAAATAATCAGCATCTGAGTAATCATACCCATGTCAGTGGTGTTGTGGTGGAATCAGAGAATGGCGGCTATCTGGCCGACGACTGGAACCTCAAAATATATAGGCGTCTTCACGAAAGTCGTAGGGTTTGACGAGATGAGGCCAACGCCAACTGGTACGAGCGGATGGTACGGGTGGGCTCTGGCCGTACCAGTGGTCGTTAAGAGTGTTGTCGCCTAGGAATGACTCCGCAATTACTTGGTTGTGTGGACTTCCTCAAAAACCTTCATTATGACTCCTAATTTCGCATTAAAAACCTTGAATTCCCGCACAACATAATTGAAAGAAAGGTTTTGCATATCTTTGCAATTATTAGTCATTAGTGGCAACGATTGAGAGTTTCTTGTCAATTGCTTGACTGAAAACAATGTTTAAACTTGGTGGAAGATGGCACATTTTGGAGCCATCAACTTCCCCAAAGATCAAACCTTGATCTCCCTCAAGTAAGAAGAACCAAAAGAACTATAAGTAATTCAACGTTTAAACTTGAAACAACGAGAATAAGAATTCACTTATAGTTTGGTAGTCATATGCACTCATCACTTTGTTCATTTGCGAGGCTTATCAAAGTTAGAGAGATGACAAGAGTACTATACAAGCTTCGGTAAGTCAAGACAATCAAATAAAAGTTTAATATAAGTATAAATAACTAGAATTGTAGCAATCAATCCAATTCTTCTAGCTAACTCTCAGCTTGCCAAGGAACACTAGGATGTTTAAATAGCATAATTGAGTAAGAGAGTTTCATGTCCTAAGTAGCATAACAACGAAGTGTCTTATTTACACCCACATCAATAAATCAAGTCTATCAAAAACACTTCTAATCCAATCATTGTTTTTCAAGAAAAATTCATAGAGTAGTAACGATACCATGCCAAAGACTTATGTGGATCCTCATAGATATTTTTTATTTTTATTCTTTCAAGGATCGCTGATTGTTTCTTTTGCATGTGTTTGCACAACCTTTGAGAGTATCAATACTTTTTTCCCATATATTGACACGTACTCCACTCATGTCATCAACTCATAGCCTAAAATCCGGGGTTATACCATAGATCGTTCAAAATCTAGCGGAGTTGTTGGCATCCCAAAGGTGTGCATTAGAGACATAGAATTATCTCTCTTCTTTTTCTCTTTTTTTGAGCTAGTACCACGGTTTGATCCACAAGTTAGCTTTGGCATGCATCACAATTACCACTAGACTTTATTTCTGAAGGGTAACGGGTAGGCTACACTAGCGTAAATCAAAAATTTCTACCGCGTCAACCAGGAATACTGTTGTCATAGATCGCGGGATTACCACTAGACGTGCATTTGCAGAACTCGATGAAGCACATCGGGGCAGTGTAGATTTTCTATGTCTCCTCCTTGTCCTCGTCCCACAAGCAGCTCCCCTTTGCGCGGCTCGTCCAAGTGCTACAACTGCAGCACCTCCAAGGTATCCACACATCCGGAGTGGAAGCCGTCACACGCTAGACTACTAAGTCTGCTCATGCAACACAGGCGTAAGAGGAGTGGCGGCTGAGTGGAATGCTCAACCCTATTCAGCTCGCCTCACTCTCTCTCTTATATAGGCATCCCTGGTGGGGTTCTACATTCGCAGCCCATTAGCAGCCTAAGCCTGGTCTAATTCGGATTCAATCCTCATAAGGCTTCCAGCCCCTAAAGTGTGTGACCCTATAGGTTCATACACGTATAGACATGACACGAGTACACTTACTCCATCAATAGTTGGTAGTGGCATCTAGAAGACGTGCCAACTCCTAAACACATATAAAGATCATTCGGACGAACCATCACAATGTTGAGTACATATCTTTCCCTTTGCCCTACGATATTTGGTCTATCTCCAAGCTGACCTCTCTTTCTCGATACTGTGATTCGGAATCCCTTTACTAGGTTAACTCTTAACCATATGTAGCACGACCATGCATTTCTGGATCCGATCACTCGAGGGGCCCAGAGATATCTCTCTCAAGTAGAGAGGGGAAAATCCCATCTTGATTGACCGATGCCTTGCAGCATGTATCATGACAAACCCGAAAGATACCTTTATAACTACCGAGTTACGGAGTAGTGTTTGATAACCCCAAAGTAGGTCGATCCACATCTCTAGTACATGCGATAATCTCAGGTCTAAGGACAAAACATACACGATGTGTAGAGAGAGCTGCAAGTATTATTACCAGTCTCCAAGTTGGGTCAGTCCAACCCCATGTTCATAACATGTGTCCACATCATTGGTTTGACATCTCCATGTCTATGACTTGTGAAACATAGTCATTAACCAATCGATGTGCTAGTCTAATATTCACGTGTGTCCTCACATGAACTCTGACTAGGGACAACTATTAGATAACCATACAAGTAAAGAGTTTCACAAACAATTCATATAATTGCCAATCAATACAAGTTGCCTGATATATGGATATTCAATGAACATTGTAAAAACTCATGGATACATATGAAATACAATCATCTCTATGATTGCCTCTAGGGCATATTTCCTTTAGTCTCCCACTTGCACTAGAGTCAATCTAGATAGTATCTAATACCTATTGCTCTTGTGTGCGCTTCATGCGCAGGCTGCGGGAGTGGCTTTGTCAAGGGATCAACTATATTTGAGTCCGTATGTATTTTGCATAAGATGACACTACCATCATCAATGAACTCACGAATCAGATGGTAACGCATGCGAATATGTTTGCTCTTCTGGTGCTGTCTAGGTTCCTTGGCTTGTGCAATAGCACCATTGTTGTCACAATAAACGTCCATGGGATTGGACGCGCCCTGAACCACACCAAGAGCGATCAGGAAATTCCTAATGCAAACAACTTCCTTTGCAGCCTCCGAGGCGGCAATATATTCAACTTATGTTGAAGAGGAGGCCATTGTATCTTGCTTGGAACTTTTCCAGCTCACAGCACCACCATTCATGACAAACACATAACCTCATTGCGATTTGGAGTCATCTGAGTCGTTAAGGCAACTCGCATCTGTGTAACCCTTTACACTGAGTTCAACCTCACCTCCATAAACTAGTAACATGTCCTTAGTCCTTCTCAAGTACTTAAGGATATTCTTTACCGTTGTCCAGTGTCTTTCACCTGGATCAGCTGATGTCTACACACTTTTATTCTTGTAGACAGTTGTTGGGCCTCCAAGTGCAGAGGTTTGTAGAACAGCAGCAAGTTCCCCTTAAGTGGATTACCCAAGGTTTATCGAACTCAGGGAGGAAGTGGTCAAAGGTATCCCTCTCAAGCAACCCTGCAATCAAGATACAAGAAGTCCCTTGTATCCCCGACAAACCCAATACACTTTTCAGGTGTATAGGTGCACTAGTTCGGCGAAGAGATAGTGAAATACAAGTGGTATGGATAAAAGACAATGATGCTACAAAATAGCTTAATGGCGTGGAAGAGACTAAAGGCAAACAGAAATAAAGATGGAAGCAAGCAAACGTGTAACAACTCTAATTGCAAATGGTGTTTCAATGTTTAGAAACAAGGCCTAGGGATCATACTTTCACTAGTGAACACTCTCATATAAATATCTTCTCTTTATGATACTACTCTTAATTACTCTCCGGTTGGACACTCTAATCCATGGTAGGGCTATAAGAGCACACCTCAAAGTTCGCTTTCCGCATCTGGATAACCCCACACTGTCACCTTGAGCACTAGATGGTTCCAACAAACACCACAATTTCATAGAGACATCCAACTCCAAATATAACTCATAACAAGTATTTGTAATCTCTAGCCTAAGTGCCAACATGGTGTGCACGCTGTCACTTTCACACACATGGGGAGAGCAAAGATCTATTAAACCACTTGAGTAGCAAGGTATATCTACTTGATTACAAAGCTCATGATCACAATATGATCATGCATAGAGAGAGAGAGATGAACACATAGCTACCGGTAGAAACCTTAGCCTCGAGGAAGATCTACTCCCTCATCATCATGGGAATTAGCAACGGCGATGGAGATGGTGGTGGAGATCGATGGAGATGGCTCCGGGGGCACTTCCCCGTTCCGGCAGGGTGCCGGAACAGAATTTCTATCCCGAATCTCCTCTTCGGTGGCGGCAGCACTGCAGAACTTTTCATGGCCGGAGACTGTTCGGTTTAGGGTTTATGCATCAGGAGGCTTCTTATAGGCGAAGAGGTAAGGTCGGTGGCCAGCCAGGGGGCCCACACCATGCCCTGGCGCGGCCTAGGGCTACCCGCGTCAAGGGGTGGTGTGGCCGCCCTGTGGCCCCCCTTCGTCTCTCCTTCCGACTCCATGTGTCTTCCAGTAAAATATCGACTTTGGCTTTTGTCCCGTCCAATTCCGAGAATATTCATTTTCTGACTTTCTGGAACCAAAAACAGCAGAAAACAGGCAACTGGCACTGTGGCATCTTGTTAATAGGTTAGTCCCAGAAAATGCATAAAAGTACTCCAAAGTGTGGAAAAAATATAAGAAAATAGATATAAAACAAGCATGGAACATCAAAAATTATAGATACGTTAGCAATGTATCAACATCCCCAAGCTTAACTCCTGCTCGTCCTCGAGTAGGTAAGTGATAAAAAGAAAGAATAATTTTTGAGGTGACATGCACCATCATAAACTTGATCAAAGTATTTGTAAAACATTGATAGCTGGGATCATAGTACTTCAACATAGCATGCAAGATAAAGTTCTAACAATAAGACATAGCAACTATGTTGCAACATGAAACGGCACAAACAAAAGATTCATGAATAACAATGCTTTGCAAGACGTTTGTTTGTTTCACATAAAGAAAACATAGCATAGTGGCATTCAGCTTGTCCCTCATAGGGTAGCAAACATAAATGCATAGGACACCTTCAAAGTTCATAAGAGTGACTAGATACAAATATTTTAAGAACAAGCAATATCAAGGTTCAACAAGTCTTGGGACAAAGCACATAGAACTAACAATGGCCACTATGATCTCTTAATAGGTGCGTAAAGATAGAAGGTGGAGACTCAATATAAAAGTGGAAGAAAGGCCTTCATAGAAGGAAGCAGGGATTCAAGTCTCATAAAGAGCTTCCAAAAATTATGGTACTTATTAGCTTCAGCTCTCATTGCCCCTATCATAAGCATCTTTAGGTGATTAAGGTTAATGTGACACAACTAAGAGGATATGCTTGACAAGTTATAAGTTGAAATCTCATGCCCCTTACTTATGAGTACCGAACCTCTTGCTACTCAACTTCAGTCACAAGTAAGCTCATGTCATTGTAAGTACATATGTATCATAGAGAACCGCCAATGGGGTACCCCTTGCACATGATACAGGAGCTATCCCATAATCAAAATGACAAGGCAAGCAGACAATGAGCATCTCAGCGATCTTTTTATTTGCTATTTCCATAGGTTTTTATTGAGGATGCTTCATAGAGTGCTCATTATAGTTATGCTACAAGTTTCCACCATGATTAGGCATGGCTTAGGCTAGCGGCCCAGGCGTTTCCCTAACACACATACAAACTCCATGATCTTACAAGTTCCCCTTTTATTTCACACCGCCGGGATCCATAAGCAAAAGAATCATGATATCAATGGAATATAAGTGCAATGTTTCCCCATGATACATGGTTCTGCTAACTTCAACTTATAAAGCGCAAGCATATACGCAACAAAGATGGACACAATGGTTCAAGTTTATTAAGTGCAAGAAAGTAAAGTGTGCCATCAAGTTCGTGAGAGCTTTAATCACTAGTTTTCACATAACAAGTTTAATTCGGAAGGTAGATAAAAACATGAATATACTTGGAATAGAAAATGCTAATAGGTAGGTATGGTGGACTCTTTGGAACAACTTGGTTTTATTTGGAGTTGGATGCATGAGTGGAACTCACACTTGGTATGGAGGCTAGCAAAAGACTGGGAGCGACCAACTAAGAGAGCAATAATGGCCATAATCATGCAAAGCGAGAACTTTTTAATTAAAGCATAAAGTGATATTACAAGTTGAAAACTAAAGGATCATAGAGGCTATTGTGACTTGGGATAGTCTTAACATGGTGTGAGCATGCGCCAAGTCAACCCAAATAAAGCATCAAAGGAGAATACCACAATACTATACTTTAATATGCTAAAACAACGCATGATTCTTTCAAGGCACATTAAGAAATCTCAATTGTTTTATAACATGTCATGCAGCAGCAAAAATCACTAAGCATAAAGCCAAAACAATATCAAGCATGACATGACAAAGCATAGGCCACAGTCAAAAACGAGCTCCTTTTTACCACTTAAGCACGAACTTTTCCTACTCTTTTCCAATCCAAACCAACTTATTTGAAAACTAATGTATGAAATAGGGGGTCCAATCAATTTATTCAAGCAAACTAAGCAAACCAAGAAAACAAAAACTAAAAACGAAAAACGAAGACGCTCCAAAAACAACACAACTGTGCATGAAACAATAAAAATGAAGTGTTTGGAAGAAACCTGGGATTTTTATTGATGAAGAAGGGGATGCCTTGGGCATCCCCAAGCTTTGACGCTTGTACTTCTTGGATATTTCTTGGGGTGACACGCGTGGCATCCCCAAGCTTGAGCTTTAGTCCATTCTTCATCTCATTACATCATTCTCTCCATACACCTGAATTTTTTCCTTCATACAAAACTTCACACAATCTTTATTAGCAACATTAGTGCACTCAAGATAATAAGTCTTTGGGTTCAGTTTCAACACCAATAAACCTTCCATTAAAACACAAGCTACTGTAGCACTTCCCTAAAAAAAGCTCAATTCCCCAAAAAGAACTCAAAAAGGAACCAACAAGAACCAAATGCAAATAATGGCAGAAATCTGTCAAAACAGAGCAGCAGGTAAAAACCAATTTTTTCGAAGACCTTCTGTTGCTCAAATCGAAAAGTGTTGAACTAACGAAAGTTATATAACAACCTGGGACAGAAGCACAAAAATTCACGCCTCAGAACGACGTACAGAGATGTTACACGAATTTTACAGTGAAGCACAAAAATCTGTTTCGGGACAGCAACTTTCCCAAGCATTACTTCCCTCTCATTAGAGGTCACTCTTGGCACAAAAAGAAAATACAAAGGATAAGGAGCGGTTATTACTGAGGTAATAACTTCCAAGACTCATCTAAAACTTTTGGGTTATCTCCCAATAAGTACTTTTCTTTAACGCCTTTAAGTTAGGCATGATAGTTTGAGAAGATGCTCACATAAGAAATATGAATTGAAGTAAAAGAGAGCATCAAGAAGCAAATTCAAATCACATTTAAGTCTAACCCACTTCCTATGCATAGGAATCTAGTAAAGAAACAAGTCATGAAAGCACAAAGCAAGAAGCATAGGAAAGCAAAACAAGTGCAACTTCAAAATTTTAACATAAAGAGGGGAAACTTAATAATGTTGAGATACATAAGACCATGTTTCCGTCTCTCATAATAACTTTCAGTAGCAACATGAATAAAATTAACAATATAACTATCACATAAAACATTCTTATCATGAGCCACATGCATAAAAGAATTAATACTCTCGACATAAACATAGTCATTCTTATTAAGTGTAGTGGGAGCATATTCAACAAAATAGCTATCATTATTATTCTCATCACCATAATCATCAAATATAGGAGGCATAGTATCATCAAAGCAAATTTTCTCCTCTAAAGACGGGGGACTAAAAATATCATTTTCATAAAAACTAGCTTCCCCAAGCTTAGAATTTTCCATAGCATTAGCAATAATGCTGTCCAAAGAATTCATACTAACAACATTGCTATTAACATGCAAATAAAGTTTCATAGGTTTTTTAATTTTCTCTTCAAACACTTCATGTCTACGCACTTCTATTCTTGTAGACAGTTGTTGGGCCTCCAAGTGCAGAGGTTTGTAGAACAGCAGCAAGTTTCCCTTAAGTGGATTATCCAAGGTTTATCGAACTCAGGAAGGAAGTGGTCAAAGGTATCCCTCTCAAGCAACCCTGCAATCAAGATACAAGAAGTCTCTTGTGTCCCCGACACACCCAATACACTTGTCAGGTGTATAGGTGCACTAGTTCGGCGAAGAGATAGTGAAATACAAGTGGTATGGATAAAAGACAACGATGCTACAAAATAGCTTGATGGCGTGGAAGAGACTAAATGCAAACTGAAATAAAGATGGAAGCAAGCAAACATGTAACAGATCTAATTGCAAATGGTGTTTCAATGTTTAGAAACAAGGCCTAGGGATCATACTTCACTAGTGAACACTCTCATATAAATATCTTCTCTTTATGATACTACTCTTAACTACTCTCTGGTTGGACACTCTAATCCATGGTAGGGCTATAAGAGCACACCTCAAGGTTCGCTTTCTGCATCTGGATAACCCCACACTGTCACCTTGAGCACTAGATGGTTCCAACAAACACCACAATTTCATAGAGACATCCAACTCCAAATATAACTCATAACAAGTATTTGTAATCTCTAGCCTAAGTGCCACCATGGTGTGCACGCTGTCACTTTCACACATATGGGGAGAGCAGAGATCTATTAAAGCACTGGAGTAGCAAGGTAGATCTACTTGATTACAAAGCTCATGATCACAATATGATCATGCATAGAGAGAGAGATGAACACATAGCTACCGGTAGAACCCTTAGCCTCGAGGAAGATCTACTCCCTCATCATCATGGGAATCAGCAACAACGATGGAGATGGTGGTGGAGATTGATGGAGATGGCTCTGGGGGCACTTCCCCGTCCCGGCAGAGTGCCGGAACATAGACTTTCTGTCCCCCGAATCTCCTCTTCGGTGGCAGCGGCTCTGTGGATCTTTTCATGGCTGGAGGCTGTTTGATTTAGGGTTTATGCATCGGGAGGCTTCTTATAGGTGAAGAGGTAAGGTCGGTGGCCGGCCAGGAGGCCCACACCATGCCCTGGCGCGGCCTAGGGCTCCCCCCTTCATCTCTCCTTCGGACTCCATGTGTCTTCCAGTAAAATCTCGACTTTGGCTTTTCTCCTGTCCAATTCCGAGAATATTCATTTTCTGACTTTGTGGAACCAAAAACAGCAGAAAACAGGCAACTAGCACTGTGGCATCTTGTTAATAGGTTAGTCCCAGAAAATGCATAAAAGTACTCCAAAGTGTGGACAAAACATAGGAAAGTAGATATAAAACAAGCATGGAACATCAAAAATTATAGATACGTTAGCAACGTATCATCAGCCTGTTTGATGATCGGCTCAACACGTCGAGCTCGTTGGGGAACCCCAAGAGGAAGGTATGATGAGCACATCAGCAAGTTTTCCCTCAGTTATGAAACCAAGGTTATCGAACCAGTAGGAGCAAGGAAACACCTCCAAGGTGTTGTTTCCAACTTGGAATCCTGCACAACCCAATCACAGATCTTTTCCCCCAACTTACAGTGAGGTTGTCAATCTCACCAGTTTTGCTGAAAACAAAGGATTAAACGTATTGTGTGGAAGATAGTAACTGCTTGCAGAAAGTAAACAGAAAACAGTAAATAGATTTGTAGATTGATTGTAAAATAATGGACCGGGGTCCATAGTTCACTAGAGGTGATTCTCCTTAAGATAGATGACATGTTGGGTGAACGAATTAGAGCGGTGCAATTGACAAACATCGAGAAAGCATACATGCATATACTAATCATCTTGACTCCTATGAGATTTGATTGGGCATTACAACATTATACATAGATCGTAATCCAACTGCATCTATGACTAATAATCCACATTCAGGTTATCATCCGAACCCCCTCCAGTATTAAGTTGCAAGCAACAGATAATTGCATTAAGCAAAGTGTGTAAAGTAAACAATACGATTGTTATATGAACAAATGATTGTTTTTTCTCCCTAGTAGCAACAACACATCTAGTACCTTAGAGATTTCCGTCACTTCCCTAGATTCCTAGAGGCATGAACCCACTATCGAGCATAAATACTCCCTCTTGGAGTTGCTAGCATCTACTCCACCAAGATAGCTACTAACAACGGAAAGCATGCAAGATCACAAATAAAATAGACATGATAGAATCAATAATCAATCTGAAATAGCATATATCCATCGGATCCCCGCAAACACAACATGTAAGATTACAAATAGATGATCTTGATCATGAATGAAGCTCACAAGATCTAAACATGGTAGCACAAAGGAGAAGAACCAACCATCTAGCTACTACATTGACCCGTAGTCCAGGGATGAACTACTCACGCATCACACAGGAGGCAGTCATGGTGATGAAGAAGGCCTCTAGGGTGATCTCTCCCCTCCGGCAGGGTGCCGGGAAGAGCTTTAGATCCCGCCCGATCTAGGGATGGAGATGGCGGCGGCTACAGTCTCTTTCGTGAAATTTTGATCGAGTACTTAGGGTTTTCATCCCGGAGGCAATATATAGGCGAAGGGGCAAGGTCGGTGGAGTACCAAGGGGCCCACACCCCCAAGATGCGCGGCTAGGGCTGGCTACGCCACCACCAGGTGTGGCTGCCCTGGTTCCCCTCTTTGTCTCTCCTCCGGACTCCGTATTCCTACTGGTGAAATATTGACTTGAGCTTTTGTCCGGTCCATTTTCGAGAATATTTCCTTACTAGCTTTTCTGAAACCAAAAATAGCAGAAAACATGCAACTGGCACTGTGGCATCTTGTTAATTGGTTAGTTCCAGAAAATGTGTAAAAAATACTCCAAAGTGTGGACAAAACATAAGAAAGTGGATATAAAACAAGCATGGAACATCAAAAATTATAGATACGTTTGCAACAAATCAACATCCCCAAGCTTAACTCATGCTCGTCCTCGAGTAGGTAAGTGATTAAAAAAGATAATTTTTGAGGTGACATGCACCATCATAATCTTGATCAAGGTATTTGTAAAACATTGATAGCTGGGATCATAGTACTTTACCATAGCATGAAAGATATAGTTCTAACAATAAGACATAACAACTATGTTGTAACATGAAAAGGTACAAACAAAAGATTCATGAATAACAATGCTTTGCAAGACGTATGTTTGTTTCACATATAGAAAATATAATGAGAATGGTATTCAGCTTGTCCCTCATAGTGTACCAAAACATAAATGCATAGGACACCTTCAAAGTTCATAAGGGTGACTAGATACAAATAGTTTAAGAACAAGCAATATCAAAGTTATGAATCAATCAACAAGTTTTGGGACAATGCACATTAAACTAAGAATGGCCACTATGCTCTCTCAATAGGTGCATAAAGATAGAAGATGGAGACTCACCATAAAAGTAAAAGAAAGGCATTCATAGAAGGAAGCAGGGATTCAAGTCTCATAAAGAGCTTCCAAAAATTATGGTACTTATTAGCTTTCAGCTCTCATTTCCCCTATCATAAGCATCTTTAGGCGGTTAAGGTTAAAGTGAACAAATATGAGGATATGCTTGACAAGTTATAAGCTGAAAATCTCATGCCCCTTACTTACGAGTACCGTTCCTCATGCTACTCAAGTTTAGTCACAAGTAAGTTCTTGTCATTGTAAGTACATGTGTATCATAGAGAACCGCCAATGGGTACCCCTTGCCCGATGATACGGAAGAATTCCCATATCAAAATGACAAGGCAAGCATACAATGAGCATCTCAGCATCCTTTTATTTCCTATTTGCATAGCTATCTTTTTTCTTTTTTTTCTCTTTATTGTTTTCTTTCCTATTTGCATAGGCTTATTTTTTTATAGAGGATGCTTCATAGATGGCTCACTATGGTTACGCTGTAGGTTTCCACCATGATTAGACATGGATTAGACTAGCCACCCAAGCGTTTCTCTAACACATATACGAACTCCATGAGCCTTACAAGCTCCCCTTTCATTTCACACCGTTGGGATCCATAAGAAAAAGAACATGATATTATCTAAATAAAGTGCAATGTTGAAAGCGTTCCCCATGACAGCATGGTTCTGCTAATCCACAACTTACAAAACGCAAGCATATACACAACATAGATGGGCACAATGGTTCAAGTTTATTAAGTGCAAGAAAAGTAAAGTGTGCCATCAAGTTCGTGAGAGTTTTAATTACTAGTTTTCACATAACAAGTTTAATTTGGAAGGTAGATAAAAACATGAATATACTTGGAATAGAAAATGCTAATAGGTAGATATGGTGGACTCTTTGGAATAACTTGGTTTTATTTGGAGTTGGATGCATGAGTGGAACTCATACTTGGTATGGAGGCTAGCAAAAGACTAGGAGCGACTGATACGTCCATTTTGCATCACTATTCTATATCATAATTTACTGTTATTCATTGATATATTTCATATTAAGAGATGACACTTATGTTATTTCATCTGTTTTTGCATGGTTGATGACTATTGGAGCATGGACCGCTGCAGTCAGGATTCTGATGGAAAGGTGCTATTTGGAGGCAAAATTCCGGAAGATCAGAAAATCCGGGAAAATACATGAAAAATCCTATTTTTCCAGAAGACGAAGAAAGCCAGAAGGGGAAGTGGAGATGGGCCACAGGGGGCCCACACCACCCCCTGGCGCGGGCCACCCTAGGCCACACTACCAGGTGGTGTGGCCGCCCTGGTCCACTCCAGCCTCTCCCCTCTGGCCTATATTATCCTCCTAAAACCCTAAGACTCGGGGAAGCGACCACAGAAAGATTCCACCGCCTCTGCGGGGCGGAAAACACCGAGAGAGAAAGATCACTCCGGCAGACAGAATTCTGCCGGGGGAATTCCTTCCTGGAGAGGGGAGATCGTCGCCATCAACACCACCATCAAGATGGACTTCATCGGGATCATCATCATCACCACCATCATCTCCACCATCTCCATCATCACCACCTCATACCGCTGTAACAATTGGATTGAATCTTGCATAGTTCTTAGGGGAAACTTTCCCGGTGTTGATTACTCCTTGTAATTGATGCTATTGAGTGAACCATTGAATTATCGTTTATGTTCAGATTGTTACATATCATTATATCATCTCTGATCATGATCCATATGATGTCTTGTCAGTAGTTCGTTTTGTTCTTGAGGACATGGGAGAAGTCATGTTGTTAGTAGTGGAATTGTGTTGAGAAAGATTCAATAGTTTGATATTTAAGTTGTGGTGTACTTCTTCTAGTGGTGTCATGTGAACGTCGACTACATGACACTTCACCTATATGGGCCTAGGGGAATGCATTGTGTATTTGGCTACTAATCGTAGGGGTTGCCGGAGTGACAGAAACCTGAACCCCCATTAGGAAACCATTGCACAAGGGACGTCAGGGTCTTAGAGTTTAAAGCTGTGATTAGGTTTCTACCTTAATTACTTTCTTGTACTTACGGATTCTTGCAAGGGGTATAATCATAAGTATGTATTATTCCTAGGAAGGTCAGTACATTAGCACAGGTTCACCCACACAACACCTAGCAAACTAAAGAAGATTAATCAACTATATGAAGCGAAAGGACTTGACAATATTCCCATGTGTCCTCGAGAACATTTGGTCATCTTAAGTAATACAACCGGCTTGTCCTTTGCTAAAGAAAGGATTGGGCCACTTGCTGCATTTATTCTTATTGACTTTTATTTACTCATACTTTATTTACCCGCATTATCAAAAACCCCTAAAAATCTGTTTGCTAAGTATTTACAGAGAACTCCTGCTCCTAGCCATTCGCCGGCACCTTCTGCTCGCCGTTGGGTTCGACACTCTTACTTATCGAAAATACCGCGATACACCCCCTATACTTGTGGGTCATCAAGACTATTTTCTGGCAACGTTGCCGAGGAGTGAAGCGCTATTGGAGAGTGGAACTGGTAAAGGAAACTTCTACTGTGAGTATTGTTTACTTCTGTTAGTTGCTTTATTTCAATATGGACAATTCACTGAGTTTCTTATTTCGTAATGCTACTACCACTGTTAAAGTAGTAGATGAACCACCACCTGCTGAGAATGATACTTTTAATATACATACAAGAATTATTGATCGTGTTATGGATAACTATTATGTTGGAGATGGAATTGTCCATTCCGGTGATCATTTGCTCTTTATACACGAATTATGCGGGTTGTTCAAGTGTGTAGGTATTACTACAGATCAAATTAAGAAGAAGTTATTCTCATTATCACTGAAAGGAAGAGCTGAGGAATGGTATAAGCTACTGAAGAATGGTAAAGCTCTTGAATGGGAGGAAATAGTACCTCTCTTTTATTCAAAATTTTATCCTCCTAGTGAGATTCATAAAGATCGGAATCAAATATACAACTTTTGGCCTCTTGATGGAGAGAGTACAGCTCAAGCTTGGGGGAGATTGAAGTTACTAATGCTCAAATGTCCCATTCATGATCTCCCCAACAATATTATTATAAATAACTTTTATGCAAGGCTTTCTCTTCATGATAAGGATTTATTGGATGCTTCTTGTGCTGGATCATTCACTTGCATGGAAGAAGAAGCTAAATGGGATCTTCTGGACCGTATTCAATACAATGCTGAAGCATGGGAGAATGACAAAGGAAGAAAGTCAGGTATAAATTATGGGAACTGATGACTTTCAAAATATAATAAATGCTTATGGTCTAGACTCTCAAGCTATTGCATCTTATTTTAAGGCTTTTGCTTCCTATATAGAAGTTCCTAAAAAGAAGTGGATTAAGTATCATGAACCATATAAAGATGTTGCTAAGTGTGTTCCTGCAAGAAATAATGAAGTTTATACTGCTAATTATGCTTTACCTGAACCTTACATTGAGAAAATACCTTTCCTAGTTAAGATAAAGGAACATTCTATGATAGCTAGTATGGTTAATGAAAGTACAAATAAAGCTGTTGAACCTGATAAACAAATGGATGATGAACCTATAATAGCAAATGTGAAAGACTTTGTCACTAAATATGTGGAAGATGGACAAACTATCCTCTGTAAGGATATCCCTAATATTGTTTCACAAAGTAGTGTTATGAGAGTTAGTGTCCCTGTGTTTTCTGTTACGATAAGCGATCATTGCTACAATGGTTCTTGTGATAGCTATATCATTAAATTTATGCATGATACTGAAAGTTATTATGAGAGAGGGAAGACTGTTCTTATGCATCTCAATAATATCAAGTTTCCTCGTTTTATGCTGAAAGTTTTTATGTTGCACTTCTTTTGCCTTCCTATGCTAGTAGCCTCTGGTTTCAACAACTTGTTTGTTTACAAAATTCCCTTGCATAGGAAGTGGGTTAGACTTAAACATGTGTATTTTTGCTTCTTAATGCTCTCTTTCACTTCAATTCATATTCTTATGTGAGCATCATTGAAATTATCATGCCCATCTAACCTCTCTTTATCCGTTTTGTTTGGTTTTTGTATCAAGATCAACCTCTAATGAGAGAGAAGTAAGATTTGGGGAAGTTGCTGTCCCGAAACAGATTTTTGTGCTTCACCGTAAAAATTCATGAGAGATATCTGTACATCGGATTGAGCTGTAAGTTTTTGTGCTTCTGCCCCAGGTTGTTATTTAACTTTCGTTAGTTTTACACGTTTTGATTTGAGCAACAGAAAATTTTCGAAAGAATTGATCTTCGCCTGCTGGTCTGTTTTGACAAATTGTAGCCACTCTTGCATTTGCTTCTTAAATCGATTTCCTTTTTGAATTCTTTTGGGCTTTCGAAAGGAGTTGTTTCAGTAGCTTATGTTTTGATGGATTTCAGTTGAATTTGAACCTAAAAGGTTTATTACCTCGCTTATACTAATGTTGCTAATGAGAATTGTGTGAAAGAAATTTCCAGGTTAGTGGAGAAAATGGTGTAATAAGGAAGTGAAAGGTTTCATGACTCGAGCAATATGAGTTTGAAGATGAAGATATTGATGTTATTCAAGTAGTGACTCCAGAAGAACCTACTAAATGCCAACTTCAGAGACCTGTAGAGTCCGTTTTCGAATAGGTAACAGTTCTGGTAAGAAAAGTTCCGCGAAAATTCTATCCAGTTATATTTTTGCAGTTTTTATCCGACAAGGAAAGCTACGAAGAGAAAGAGGGACGGAAACGGAGCCAGAGTGGCTCAAACCACTCCCTGGCGTGGGCCCCCTGTCCGCGCCAGCAGATGGTGTGGCTGCCCCGGTGTGGCGCCCCGCTAAAACCACTACTAGAAAATCGCTGTGTTTTTGTGCATTGCATCGTCATGACCGCATGCTCATGTCATCACGCCACATTGCATTTGAGCATCGTCGTCATCATGCATGGTTTTTGTCTAAAACTATTTTCAAAAAGCCTAGTTTTGTTTTCTAAATATCCCCGTCTTTATTCAAATACAAAACCCGGGTTTGGCCGGAATATTTTGTTTCGTCTACAAACATATTTCAAAAGCCCCGTTTTAAACAAATAAAATATTAATATTATTTTTTTAGGGGGCAGCCGAACCGGGCCGAACCGACCCAGCCGGCCACCCCCAGTAAACAAAACCAGATCAGACCTAACCCTAACCTTTTTCCTACCTACCCCAACCCTTCCTAATCCACCCAGCCGCCACCCCCTCTCCCTCCCCTGCCCACCACCCTGCTGCTTGGCCCCACCCTGCAGCCGGCCACTCCTTCTCCTCCCAAACACCCCACCAACCGCACCCTTCCTCCCGCGCGTCGCCATCCAAAAATCCCCTCCTCCCGCTCCTCCCGCTAGCCTGGCCCCGGGGCCCACACCTGCCCCAAACTCCCGCCCACACCGACCCAACCTCCGACCCCCTGGCCCGCGTCCCCACCCACCTGGTTCCCACCTGCCACGCCGACCGCCTCTGCTTCCCCCTGGCCCCACCTGAGTCCTTCCTCTCTCTTGCACCCGACCCCGTCCCCGTCCCCTTCCCTGCTTTTCCTCCTCCACCCCGCCTCTCCCTCGTCCGTCTTCTGCCGCCAACAGCCGCCGCTCGGCATCTCGCCTCTTCTCCCGATCATTCTGCCTCCTTGTCCGGTGTCCCTACCCCCGCCAGAGGCGCCGTCGCCATCGCCCCCCACCTCCCGCGGCCAGCTCCCATCGCCGCCTCGACCGCCCCACCATCACGGCCCCGGGTCCCTATTCGCCTCCTCCCCTTCGAGGCCGCCGCCGCCGCGGTTCACCTTCGCCACCTGCGGCCTCCCAGGCTCCCGTGGCCGCCTCTCCTCCCTCCACCGGTGCCGCCGCCGCAAGCGTCCCCTCTGCACCGCCGCCCTACCCGAGCTCGTCGCCATGGCCCAGGTCCCGCCTTCCCCGTCTCCGGCCACGGACGCGCAGGCCCGCCTCGGCCGCCTCCCGCTCGAGCACCTCGGCCGAGCACCCTCGTCGTCCGCTCTCCTTCACCGAACCCCCGCGTCACCCCATCCCTGGCCGCTGTGGCGCCTTCCTCCTTGTCGCCGCGTGCTCGTCACGGTCGGCCTTCCTGTGCCTGCGCCCTGTTGGCTGAACCGCAAGTGACCCCACCCCTATCTTGGCCTCTCTCTCTGTGTTGTAGCGTTCTTTTCCTGTCGATGTGTGAGTGCTAGTGTACTCGGATGAGTACCGATGGTGAAGATGTTGAATCGAGGGTGAGACCCAAGACCGAGACGAGAAGCCATGTTCTGCGCGATGCTAGATTCATGGTACGCCAAGATCTTCATGGACGACAAGTTCTCGACACGGAAACCGGACACGGCGATGCCCCTCCCAAGATCTTCGTCATGGAACATCAAGTACTCCGACATGGAACCTAGTGGCGATAACGCCGGTTTGACAAGACCTCCTCCGGCATTCGATGATCGAGACCCCGGACCCAAAGACCACAGATGCGACAAGTACTCCTTCCCGGATGCGATGCTCGAGAACCTGGCCGCCAAGTGCTTCATCCTGAACGCCAAGACCGATCCGACACGAGGCGGACAAGCTCTTCGTAAGGGCAAGATCGACACCGACCAGGGCGAAACCGATGAGCCGCCGACACCACACCAAGACCTGCGACGACCTCCGTAGACCGATCCTCTCGAACCCTGAACCCTGAGACCCAGACCCGAACCCCTCGGAATCCAAGATCTTTCGACCCAGATGTGTGAACTTTTCCCAAGCCTTATTTTATAAATGCTATATATAAAATTTGTTGCATATAAATTGATCATGCTTGCATACATGTTTGTGGTTTGGGGGCATTATGCCGATTCACCGCATAATTAAATATGGAGTCTATATGCGGGCTATTCTAGTCTTATATTGGCTCCATTTAAATTGGTGTAGCGAACCGATGCCATGTTTCGCCCTGTTAATTCAACATTTAAATTGTAGGGTAGCTAAATAACTTGAACCTTATAATTAATTGTCGGGACCCCGGTTCCACTTAATATTGCCTAATTGCACCGCATCTATGCCATGTCATGCATCATATCATAAACATGTTGTTTCTTCTGTCGTAGCATTAAATATTGCATCCGGTGTTTCTTCTAGTGTTTGCTTCTTCGCGGATTAGGCTGATGAGTGGATGCGAGTACCGACAAGTTCTCCTGATATGATCCGTCGGCAGTGTTTTCCTAGGCGAGCATTTTTCCCCTTTCTACCTATTTTGCGTTTATAGCCTTTACTTCCTCCTGTTGCTCTATTGCTATCCGTGTTATGATGCTTTAGTTTCCGTACCAGTTATATTCCTGCAGCCGTTATATTGCCTGGGACACCTCCTATTACCTGTTGCTTGTTAGACAGTTGGCCCTGCGAGTCGTAGTTGCTTGCTCAGGTGTTGCTTCGCATCGTCGATGTTCCACAGTTGTTGGGAGGTTGGAAGATGTTTAATGGTGGAGCTGGTCATGATTCTAATTACAGTTTATGAATTAATGTTGATGGTCGATAGAATGCAGAGGCACCGGTGGGTAATAGTAAATATTTGGTTCTTAACCGCTCACCGGTGTCCCCTAGGACCCGAGTTCTTGACACCTGTTCCGAGATCGAGCGCGCTAACCACAGGTGGGGTGTGTGGGCACCCCCATCGGCTTACTACCTGATTTCAAAGTATTGTACCGGGGGCGACAAGTAGTTTGGGGCTTTATTACTATTCTGTACTTATGCCATGCTTTACTGCTTTATTTAAGATTGTGCGTGGAGCACCTGTACTGTTTAGGATGTGGAATGTTTTCGCGGTATCGACAAGCCCAGTCACACTTTCGGGTTCCCAGTCGTTTACAGCCATTGGCACAAACCCTGGGTCCGCCTCGGAGCCGGCCGACTTTGTTGCGGGTAGCTTAGTGGGGTGGCCTCCCATGTACTTGCTTTGGGTCTAGGAAACATCATGACTTAGGCCCCGCCGACATACCGATGGGTGTATGTTAATTGATCTGGCAAAAAGGGTCGAAGTGCGTGTGGATACTTTGATGCACCCCTGCAGGGTTAAATCTTTTCGAAAAGCCGTGTCCGCGGTTATGGACGACTTGGAGCATAGTTTCTCGATCATAGACAACTATAACTAAAGTTTACTGTTATAATTTGACTTACATCTGAGATGACTAGTAAGTTGGATAACTGCCATGGAAAGATTAAATAAAACTGCCAACCGTGTGAGTTTCCTCGGCTTGACTTCCTCGTTTGGTCTCGAGGGGGAATACCAGGATGGGTATGTTTGGTGTTAGCGTTAGGTTGGATCCGAATAGGTCTCTCTTATCTCTCTCTGATAGGCGCCAGTATTACAGAGTCTCTATAGGTTGTTTAGTGTCGATGCGCTGCCGCTTCAGTCCACCATACCTGTGTAGGCGAGGACCGCCGAATTCTAGCCTCGCCATGTACTGGCCTCAGTACTAACGCTCCTCTTTTTCCTTTGCCCTTTGTCAGCACCCCTTTTGTTCTAGCAGGTTTGAGATCGACGTCGTTAGCAGGGTTACCCTTCCGTCTTGGCCTGGGCAAGGTTATGGACGCCATTGGTTATTCTTCAGGGCTCTTAGTCCCATTTGAATCTTGTCTGTACTCGGACGCTGTAATGTTTTCAAGGTGATTTGGATCTTTGTATTGTATATCTGTATTCTTGACTCGTTGAGTCGTTGTTGTATATATATCTGTTCTGTGGGTCCCATCGAGGACTGTTGTGTAATGGTATTACTTCGTTTTCCACCCGCACGGAAGTGCCTGGTGGGCGTCCTTGAATCATTTCTATGCGGGTTTGGCGGAAAGGGCTAAAACTTGCATAGGGCCGATTCGAGGGTGTTACACCCGGACTCCGTCTCCGACCCGTTTTATCCCAGTACCTACCTTTTGTTGTAAAAATTCGTAATATATAATCCCCCGGATCCTCAGAGGTTCGTATATCATGTTCTCGCCGTGTTTTTGTTTTGAGCTGTTTCTGCTAGGTACTATTCTTAAAGTTTAGAAGCACAATGGTCTCCGCCAAGGATAATGAAAAGGAGCCTATGGAGGAGGATCCTTAAGACCCTGGTCTGGAGAAGGCGATCAAGAGTGAAGATGAAGAGGAGGAAAAGGAAAGCCAGCATCCGCACACCGGCACTACCATTGCAAGCATTGGAGTGTTGGCAAACCCTGCCAAGATCAAAAGGACTGCGTGGATGTCAACTGGAGGGAAGCCTGCGCATCACAATTTGGCTCCACGGTCACTTCCTCCACGCACCAAGAATCCCTTCCATACCCTTATCCATGAGCATCAGTTCCAGAATATGCCCAAGGAGAAACTACCCTCCAATTGTGATATGCCTCGTTCTAACCATGCAGGAAAAGAAGACTCCAAGGAGGAAGAGTGGGGACAGAATCGCAAGAGCTGGAATTCGCAACCCGACATGATCATGATCCGCATTGAGCAAAACTCAGAGTTGATTCATACTCTCACCTTCGAGATTGAGGAATTGGGGAAACTAATCAAAAAGCTCATCGAGAGAATACCATGTAACTACCTCGGTGAATTACGCTCCTAGTTACAAGCCTGGATGAGCAGAAATGGTTGAAATAGTACGGTGGGGCCCAAATGCCACTCACAGGTAGACCTTTCGGCCGTCCCAACCATTTCTAAACATCGGGACAAGAGCAGGCGTAATCGGTGAAGGGATCAACTACATACACAAATGAGTATGTATGCAAGCCACCATACAACAGTACATCAGAGCCATTCCATCTAAAAAGAAAGGAAATATAGCAACGCCATACGGCAAGATCCAAATATCCTAGATAGATATAATAGTTTAGGATATCTCCTCATACATCAAACATCAGAGTATCAAGCGGAAGCGGAAGACAAAATCCGAGTACGGATAAGAAGCAAATCGGCATAAGATGCCCCATAAATAAGCACATCCCGCCCACAGATCTCACGGATCCTCGTTCCCGGAATCTCTACACCGAATGATCGTTGCCCACATCGTCCGTCTCCTCCACACAGTATCCATCTTGCGAGGGTACCTGTTCATCTGAACCAATAATTTATCGTGTGAGACCCTAGGGGTACTCAGCAAGTCTTTATGCCGCTAAAGGGGACACAACCTGGGGTGGCGCAATTGCAGCAAAAGATAAACCCTAGCAATTCTATAGATACTCGCTAACCATCCGCCTAACCAGAGATGAGCGGATGTCCGTGAATTAATAACGATTATAACCGTAATAACGGTAATATCCACAGATCCATCCTCCTCCTCGCTTACCGACGAGGCGGACAAACAACCCTCCCATCCGTTGGCGGTTTATTATCCATTCCATGAGTGTTGTACTATTTACTAGTCGGTACCTAGTCTAGTCAAATTAGAAGCGGTACTTTAGTTATGCTTGTCTATGATCGAAAGCTGTGCTCCAAGTCGTCCATAACGCGGACACGGCTTTCAGAAAGTTTTACCTGAGGTGCACAAATAACACACACTCGATGCCTCGGAAAAACCAAATCAAAACCCAACGAGGTAGTCACGACAAAGCGATCACAGGATTGAGAAATATTTCAGGGGCCACCCATTGAGCTACCATAGCGAAGTTAGCTGACTCGAGACGGCCTCAAGGTTTGCGTCGGTGGCTGTGAGCATCGGGAACCGAAAATGTGGTGGGCTTGTCGACACGAAAACACTCCGCTTTCCTAAGCGATGCGATTATGCGATTACCTCGCACAATTTTAAATAAAGCGATAAAAACATGGCATAAGTACAGGATAGTAAATAAAACCTCAAACTAGTTTGTGGCCCCAAGAAATAAGAATGAATCAAGCTACGGCTCGGGGGGTTCATAAGCCTCCCGGATGTGGATATACGAATATTCAAGGAACAGGAATCAAGTACTCGGGGTCCTACAGGACACAAGTGAGCTGAAACCAAATAGCAAATATGGCTCACCGATGCCACTTTCATTAGTTATCCCATTACTACTCGGGTTAAGTTGTTTAGGTACCTCGTTATCCATCGACGCTCACATACCCTACACATGTTGTTCTCGACTGCATGGCTCAAACAACTCCTGTAGTAATGGCTCATGGGATGGAGGAACAAGCTTCGGTGGGGTTTAAAAGTAAAGGCTATGCAATACTTGGGATTCAATTTAATGCAATCGCGACTCAATGATGCAAGAATAAGAAAGAGGCAATAGGTACTATATGTATGCAAGCATGTGGTAGTGCTTGCCTGGTGGCTCAGTTGAAGCAATGGATGGATCTGGGTAGTGCTCCTGGTTCTCTTGGTATATCCCCTGCTCAGCGTCTATTCGAAGAAGAACCAAACAAACATGGGCCAACATAAATAAAGTGCACAAGCATATTAATAAAATGCGACAAGCAAACAATCATGCCATGATGAATGATGCACCATTTTGCATGGCATTAAAGAAGCATGGCATGGGTGAGGTGTGGCAAACAATAATAAAGCATTTTATTGAGTTTTGGCCCCATTTTATTCCCAATTTAGTTGCTGTCCCCTTTATATTTATATGATGCATGCTTCAAAACAAACCCAGGAATGCATAAACAGAAAGGTCTCGTCGAGCTAATCATTTTAGACATATTATTTGTTAAATTTGGATTTATAAAACAAAAGTTATTAATTATTTAAGACAAAAGGGCATTTTATTGTAATTTTAATTAACTTGGAAAATAAAGTGTTCAAAATATATTTTGAATGGCATATTTGAATTCCTCATATTTTTCTGATCTCAAAACATATATTATTTGTTTAAATTGGGTTTATATTTTAAAAGATATATTAAAACAGATTTGAATTTTGAATTTAAATTAATTTGGAAAAGATTTGAACTAAAACAGATTCAGAAAATACTTTTTATACTCCAGACAGACTCAGCCACTGTCGCTGACGGGTGGGGTCAGCTGCTGACTGGGCAACAAGCGCGCTGAAAACTTTTCTCACCGCGAGCTAGCTAGTCCCAGCGTATGACATGTGGGGCTAGCGGCCACGGGGTCCACGTGACAGCGACGAAAAGGGCAGGCACTGACGGATGGGGCCAAGGTGGAGCGCGGGTTGAGATTACTAGAAGCCAGGGGGTTCTCTGCAAAACGGACACTGCGGCTGACGGTGGGCCAAAAGGTACCGCGGGTTAGGAGTAAAAAGAAGCAGGGGGTTTAACGCAAAACGACGCCCGACACTGTTTTTCTTCTACGCCACAGAGGACAGATCGGTCTGAGGCGCGCAGCGCGGCGAGGCGGGCTCGAACTCGCGACCTGGGTCGCGCGCGCGGAGGCGAAGCCCCTGCGGCTAGGTGGGCTAGGTGCTAGAGGGTCAGGCGCGGCCTAGATATGGGCTAAGCGGAGCGGGAGCGAGCAAGCAGAAACGAGCGGCGGCGCGCCGAGGGTGATCGACGAAAAGACCGGCGAGGCTAGGGCAGCATGGCGATGCGGATCATGTCAGGGAGGTCAGGGAGCTCACCGTGGGGGTGTTGGTGTGGACGGATCGAGCAGAGGAGGCGATCGATCGGCGCAAGGCGGTCTAGGGTTTCGCTCGGTGACGACGACGATCTGGTGGCTCCGGTCCTCCTCCTCCTTGCTGGCATCTACTGAACGATGCAGGGGAACGTACTCGACTTCCTCGACAGCCTCCACGCCACGCTCACCTGCTGGTTCGAGGAAACGACGACGACACCGACGATGGCCGGCGATGGTGTAGCCGGTGGTAGGGGAAGGCAGGGAGAGAGGGGGCGGCCTCGGGGTAGATCTGGGGTAGCTGGGCGAGGCAGAGAGGTGGTGGGGTGGTGGTAGGTAGCAGAGAGGGGGAGGTGCCGTGGGCGCGGGGTAGATGGATAAAGGTGGCTCGGTGCCACCTTTCCTCCTCCTCGCTCACGTGCTCGGCAGGACGGACGTAAGGGGAGCATGGGGGCTTCCAGGTGGGACCAGAGGCGAGGCCAGGGAGGGTGGCTCGGTGTAGGACCCGCTTGGTAGGGAGAGAGAGCTAGGGAGAGAGAGGTGAGACTCGGGTAGGGTTAGAGCTAGGCTCGGGTTTGAGCTAGGTTTGGAGCTAGGGTTAGGTGAGAGGGGTATCTCGACCAGGGGGAGGGTGGCTAGGTGGGGTAGCCTTGGCAGGGAGAGAGGCCGAGAGAGGGAGGTGGTAGCTAGGGTAGGTCATGGGTTAGAGGGAGGGTTAGGTTTAGGGTTTAGCTTAGGTGAGAGGTGGTGGTAGAGAGGGTATGGTGATGAAGGGGTAGGTGATAGATAGAGGATAAGAGAGGGAGGTGGTAAGGTAGCTAGGTTTTGTTTTTGTCAAGATCAAGACAAGCCAAGCCAAGCTCCAACAAGATCAAGACAAGAAAAGAGGGGATGTGGTGATGTGGTTTAAGCATGATCAAATAAGATCAAGCTAAAAGGAGGGATAGAGAGATTAGAGATGATCCAATCCAAAAACAAATAAAAACCAAAAGACAAGCAAAAGGGGGTACTTGCATGGCCCATGCAAAGTATTTAATACCATGTTTATTTTGTGAAAACAATTGTATCACATGGCCTTAATCTTATGCATTCCCACAAGTGGAATAAAGCCAAACCAAGAATTTAAAAGAAAGCCCCAAGTGGAATAGATGGAGATGACCACATTGGCTTATAATTGGGAGTTACTAGTGTGTATATTCCACTAGATGATTACTAGTCCCAAAAATATCCCAACATGAGCATAATTCCATAATAATCCATATGGAAGCTAGGAGAAAAGGTCCCACTCACAAGGCAGGCAAAGGTGGCCATGTGGCTCTCATATATCACTAATGTGAAAACATCATGATGCCAAGATGAGAGCATGTGGAAAAGAATTGGATCCATCCCAACCCACATGAGCTAGAGGTAAAACCCAAGAAAGTGCAAAGCTCATATTTAGTTGGATGGTGGAATTATAAGGTGGTGAAAGAAAAGGTGGTGGAGTTAATAAGAGATATGCCCCCAACTCAACTTGGGCATTAAACAATATATCAAGAACCAAATACAATATCAAGAGGCAATTACAATTAACAATGCATATGAGATAAGAACCAAATGGAAAAGGGTTTTATATGATGCTCAAATGCAAGGAGGCATGATGACATGAGCATGATATAATGATGATGCAACAATTATATGTAGGAAGGTAGCATTTATATAGACTAGGCTAGTAGCATTGCAATTGTTAGACAATTGGGATGCTACAACTCTCCCCCACTAAACAAGAATCTCGCCCCGAGATTCCTAGGAAAAAGAAAACAACAGAAGGAGAGGCGGGTGTTCGGAACGAAGGTGATCCTTGCGTTCCCAAGATGATGAAGAACTGAATGGTGCGACCACTACACCTTGCAAAACTTGCTAGACTTGTTGCGAGTCTTGCGTTTTGCTTGGGAAACAACGGTTAGAAGAGTTGAAGGATTGTCGTGAGACAAGAAGGATAGGATGGACATAGCTCCGGTTTTCCAAAGGAACATGATAAAGGATAGAACCACTTGTGAAAGAAAGAACAAGTTGATGTATCATGAATCAAGAAAGACACACCGCTAGGATTAAATATTTACCGATACTAGAGAGGATGGATCTTTGTGTCGCCGGGAGAAAAAGAGCTAGATTGGAGAGGGTTGAACCACTATGACAATAGCATCGTATCTTCCCTCGGATTTGAGAAATGAAGTACGGAAACAATATTGCCTTCAAACAATAGAGTCCCTTGATAAGAACAGAAAAATTTAGTTCGACATCGTCGGGTTAGATTCTTGTTGCGCCGGTAAGAACCAAAGGATCACGGAATTGAGATGCGCGGATATAACTTCCAGAGACGGATGTGAAGCCAGATCATGGTGGAATCCCGAGAAGCAAAGAGTATGGAGGATCTGGAGTTTATTGTAGAGATACTTATTGCTTTCTTT
Organism: Avena insularis; assembly: GCA_023614405.1. Lineage (NCBI taxonomy): Eukaryota > Viridiplantae > Streptophyta > Magnoliopsida > Poales > Poaceae > Avena > Avena insularis. The sequence continues at coordinate 73,932,607 of CM042690.1, forward strand.
AGCCTTGAGGCTAACGCAATAGATTTGCGGGTGATGGCATCAACCATAATTGGCTTTACCACAAAAAAAGAATTGATGAAGCAAAGAGAGATAGCTTCCTTTCATCTTGTTTGGGGATGTCGAGCACCGGTAGAAAGACGAGGACAGAAAAGAGTTTGCGTTTGTTTCCACCAGATAATTGAAGATCTTGCTCCACCTAGAATAGACAGACGACCAACAAGAGATTATTGATTACTTTCTTCGAGAGAGCACTCCGGAAAAACAAGGACGGAAGTAAAAGTATCAAGGGATAAAGGCCACTTCTAACTTCCGTGGAATGAGTGAAATCACATTAGTTTACCAATTCAATGTACAAGAGCGAATGATAAGAGTAGTGGTATGGTAGCTACTCCATCCCGCACTCGAAGGATTACTCCGCACATGAATAAGAAAACCATGCAACCCAACTACCGAAACAGACTGAAGGTTTTAACAAAAACTCATGGAACTCCGTTAGAAAACAAAGATAGATACAAACGATTCGTCGGGTTCACAGATAGATAACGGTGATGATGTTGTTGTCGTCATATCATAAGTAACCAGCCACCGGAAAGATATGAAGGAAGATCACGGAGACAACTGCAAGATACAACAGCTACAGAAAAGATAGAACCGACTTGAACAGAAGGAATACAAGATCTGGAAGGTCTTCATGGCCTCCGGTGGATTGAGCATAGACGATAGAGCTAGAGGGTTTTTCAAAGGTTACTTAACGAGATATAGGTGAAAAGAACTCCATGTTGTTCTTGAAAAGATTGAGAAAGATTTAGCAGTCTTGAGGAAAAACTTCGGCGGAACGACGATGATAACTTGCCAACAAGGAAAACTCCAGGTTTGATAGAAGATGGAGGATGGAATTAACAATGGACTTGCTGATTCCAGAGTTGAAGTAATGTATTTAGCAGAAGGACGTGGCCGAGATAGGTGACTTCAAAAAGTCAGAGTTCACACTTTGAGAACTTTGCACACAGGCAGTGCTCACGAAGCTGAGAGGAAAAGACACAGATGATCTTCCATGTCCTTCCATTGATATCGAATAGGCAAGTATATTATCAACATATACCACCATGAATTAACAAGATATTCCCAGAATATCAAGTTCAAAAGGCGAGAGAAACGAACAAATGCTCGAACACTTCCTGAGCTCAATGCTCTTAGAAAGATCAATATTAAGAGCACGGGTTCGTGTTGACGAAGGTGCACTGGAAGAATAGATTATCTGGTCCTTCGGAAGAAAAAGAGATGTCACCTGGTTCACATTGTCGATCGGATCACCGGTTACAAAGATAAGGAGATCTTGGATAAGAAACGATGATAGGTCATACCTTAAGCAAAACTATCAGAAGCGAAAAGATGCAATTCCCTCGTATCAAAGGGAATTTTGCAGATATGGAGTTCAAAAAGATATGCAGCATGATGGACAGATGATGGACCACCGTAGTGCTTTGAGAAACTCCGGATTGCCAAAGATACTTGAATATGCCTAGATATGATCACGGTGTACTCACAATCACAGGAGGTAACCTTATCCTCCAGATGGTGACGGTTGATAGCATTTTCCATATTCCAATCCCCTACAATCACCAGCATTACACTTATCATGAGTGGAATATAGCTATGCCGAGAGCCAAATTACAATCACCAGCATCGGATCGACACATGTTATGTAATTAGCCCAAGAGAAACGGAGATGAAAAGAAATTCCAAGATTAAGCGCCGGTGACAAAGGAATGAGTTAGCATGGACATGCTGATAAAAGGAAGATAGATAATGTTTCACACACGACTTGAAGGAGTGTGGAAACATAGATGTATCAAAGAAAAAATTTCCGCATTTTTCGGCATTAAAATACCAATAGATGCGCAAAATCACTTATCAGGTAGAGATTAGCAACTGATGATTTCACAGAATGTGGAGTTGCTAGAAGGAAGGACACCCTTAAAAAGATGGCACCGATTAACAAGGAGTCAGATAGATCGCGCCGGTTTTCAAAAGCCTATCAGTATGGAATGTACCAACAGTTGATAACCAAAAGGCAGATAAAGATAACATGTTGGATGCAACAGATAGACAAGGGATTACACACACACACACACACTTTCTATGGTACTACGGAAACCCAGAACACGTGAATCCTAGTTTGAATATTTAAGAAGAGGATTGAAAACGTTACACTTCCTTACCAGAAAAGGGTGGGTGGGTAAGAAGAAAAGTGGAAGCAGTCCTACTCTCGCGTTTTGTTTTTCCCTAGTATACATAACTATCAAAATATTTGCTAGACGAACAACGACCATTAGGCTGAGACCCTGAAGGCCGGGATGGCTCTGATACCAATTGTAACTACCTCGGTGAATTACGCTCCTAGTTACAAGCCTGGATGAGCAGAAATGGTTGAAATAGTACGGTGGGGCCCAAATGCCACTCACAGGTAGACCTTTCGGCCGTCCCAACCATTTCTAAACATCGGGACAAGAGCAGGCGTAGCGTAATCGGGTGAAGGGATCAACTACATACACAAATGAGTATGTATGCAAGCCACCATACAACAGTACATCAGAGCCATTCCATCTAAAAAGAAAGGAAATATAGCAACGCCATACGGCAAGATCCAAATATCCTAGATAGATATAATAGTTTAGGATATCTCCTCATACATCAAACATCAGAGTATCAAGCGGAAGCGGAAGACAAAATCCGAGTACGGATAAGAAGCAAATCGGCATAAGATGCCCCATAAATAAGCACATCCTGCCCACAGATCTCACGGATCCCCGTTCCCGGAATCTCTACACCGAATGATCGTTGCCCACATCGTCCGTCTCCTCCACACAGTATCCATCTTGCGAGGGTACCTGTTCATCTGAACCAATAATTTATCGTGTGAGACCCTAGGGGTACTCAGCAAGTCTTTATGCCGCTAAAGGGGACACAACCTGGGGTGACGCAATTGCAGCAAAAGATAAACCCTAGCAATTCTATAGATACTCGCTAACCATCCGCCTAACCAGAGATAGACGGATGTCCGTGAATTAATAACAACAGTTATAACAGTAATAACGGTAATATCCACAGATCCATCCTCCTCCTCGCTTACCGACGAGGAAGCGGACGAACAACCCCTCCCATCCGTTGGCAGTTTTATTATCCATTCCATGAGTGTTGTACTATTTACTAGTCAGGTACCTAGTCTAGTCAAATTAGAAGCGGTACTTTAGTTATGCTTGTCTATGATCGAGAAACTGTGCTCCAAGTCGTCCATAACCGCGGACACGGCTTTCAGAAAGTTTTACCTGCGGTGCACAAATAACACACACTCGATATGCCTCGGAAAAACCAAATCAAAACCCAACGAGGCAGTCACGACAAAGCGATCACAGGATTCAGAAATATTTCAGGGGGCCACCCCATTGAGCTACCCGCAACGAAGTTAGCTGACTCCGAGACGGCCTCAAGGTTTGCGTCAGTGGCTGTGAACGACTGGGAACCCGAAAATGTGACTGGGCTTGTCGACACCGCGAAAACACTCCGCTTTCCTAAACAGTACAGTGTGCAGTACCTCGCACAATTTTAAATAAAGCAGTAAAACATGGCATAAGTACAGGATAGTAAATAAAACCTCAAACTAGTTTGTGGCCCCAAGAAATAAGAATGAATCAAGCTCTGGCTCAGGGGGGTTCATAAGCCTCCCGGATGTGGATAGCGCGAATATTCAAGGAACAGGAATCAAGTACTCGGGGTCCAACAGGACACAAGTGAGCCTGGAAACCAAATAGCAAATATGGCTCACCGATGCCACTTTCATTAGTTATCCCATTACTACTCAGGTTAAGTTGTTTAGGTACCTCGTTATCCATCAGACGCTCACATACCCTACACATGCTGTTCTATAATCCATATGGAAGCTAGGAGAAAAGGTCCCACTCACAAGGCAGGCAAAGGTGGCCATGTGGCTCTCATATATCACTAATGTGAAAACATCATGATGCCAAGATGAGAGCATGTGGAAAAGAATTGGATCCATCCCAACCCACGTGAGCTAGAGGTAAAACCCAAGAAAGTGCAAAGCTCATATTTAGTTGGATGGTGGAATTATAAGGTGGTGAAATAAAAGGTGGTGGAGTTAATAAGAGATATGCCCCCAACTCAACTTGGGCATTAAACAATATACCAAGAACCAAATACAATATCAAGAGGCAATTACAATTAACAATGCATATGAGATAAGAACCAAATGGAAAAGGGTTTTATATGATGCTCAAATGCAAGGAGGCATGATGACATGAGCATGATATAATGATGATGCAACAATTATATGTAGGAAGGTAGCATTTATATAGACTAGGCTAGTAGCATTGCAATTGTTAGACAATTGGGATGCTACAAACCACCACCACCAAAGGAGTAATTCGTCATCAGGTTTTAGCATCCCTTGGTTTGTTCCAAGCTTGGGGGAGTGCCGCGGTATCATATCACTATCTTTTATCTTTTTACCTTTTTAGTAGAGTCATATCGTGAATAGAGGAGTTATCATGTAGGATGGTTTGCATTATGGAAGTGTCCCCCCTCTCGTTAGATATCTATGTATCCCTTGGTGTGAGTTGTCGTTATGGAATATTAATGAGAAGTTCTATCATTTACTCTTTTGCATATCTTATATTAGTTTTCAATTCATGGTTATATGATTGATCTTGTCATTAGTATTGGTATCACTTTGGGATCATTGAGTTAATTTAGTTGGTTTTGGCAAACCTGGCTCGGTCAGTAGCAACACTATTTTGAGAATTGAATGAAAAAGATAAAAGTACTCTTGAAGAAATATAATTTCATCATCTATCTTTCTTGATTTGCTCATAAGTTTAGTATTCTCTAGTTAAGATCTTTTGTGCTTCCAAGGAAGATTGCATGTTTGTTTTTATCACTTGTATGTTTGTTTTGTTTCCTTCAACTCTTATGCTTGCTACCCAGCCTTGCTAGCCAAAAATCTGTACTGAGAGAGAATGCTTCTCGTGCATCCACTCCTTAAACCAAAACCTATGCTATTTGTGTCCACCATACCTACCTACTAGCACTATTGCTATTCCAAGTAAATTCATGTTTTTATCTACCTTCCAAATTAAACTTGTTATGTGAAGATTAGTGATTAAAGCTCTCACGAACTTGATGGCACACTTTACTTTCTTGCACTTAATAAACTTGAACCATGGTGCTCATCTATGTTGCGTATATGCTTGCGCTTTGTAAGTTGTGAATTAGCAGAACCATGCTGTCATGGGGAACGCTTTCAACATTGCACGGTACTTTGTACCTAGTTGATATCATGTTCTTTTTGTCTATGGATGTAATTGGTGTGAAATGAAAGGGGCGTGTAAGTCCATGGAGTTATGTATGTGTGTTAGACAACGGCTGGGTCGCGGTCTAATCCATCTTGTCATGGTGGAAACCTGCAGCGTAACCATAACAGTATCTATGAAGCATTCTTCTTATAAAAAGAGATAGAGATTGAGAAAAGAAAAAAAGATGAGAAAAGAGGAAGAGAGAAAAACACCACATTCCCATGGTAAATAAGAAGATTGCTGAGATGCTCGTTGTCTACTTGCCTTGTCATTTTGATATGGGGATTCTTCCGTATCATCGGGCAAGGGGTACCCCGTTGGCGGTTCTCTATGATACACATGTACTTACTATGACAATAACTTACCGGTGACTAAAATTTAGTAGCATGAGGAGCGACCCTCATATTCAAGGGACATGAGATTTTCAACTTGCAACTTGTCAAGCAGATCCTCATATTTGATCACTTTAACCTTAATCACCTAAAGATGCCTATGATAGGGGCAATGAGAGCTGAAAGCTAATAAGTACCATAATTTTTGGAAGCTCTTTATGAAACTTGAAATTCCTGCTTCCCTCTACGAAGGGCCTTTCTTTTACTTTTTAGTTGAGTTAGTAAAACTATTCCCTTCTACCTCAGCAAGTATTTTGAGTTGTTGTGTGATGTCTCAATGCACGGCGCCCGGAAAAATGCTTGATGGCGGTGTTGATGTAGAGCTCGTTGGGAACCCCAAGAGGAAGGTATGATGAGCATAGTAGCAAGTTTCCCTCAGTTATGAAACCAAGGTTTAATCGAACTAGTAGGAGCAAGGAAACACCCCAAAGGTGTTACTAGCTGAGCTTTGGCAGGGCGCACTACCGGTGCTAGTAGCAATGTGGAGACCTACACAACACAACCACATAACTTTGTCCCCAACTTGCGATGAGGTTGTCAATCTCACCATGTTTTGCGGTAAACAAAGGATTAAACATATCGAATGGAAAGAAGTAAAAGTTTGAAGAAAGTAAAAACAAAGAAGTAAACAGTTTATAGATTGTATGTAAAGAAAGAGGATCGGGATCCGTAGTTCACTAGAGGTGGACCTCCTTAGATAGATAACATGTTGGGTGAACAAATTACAGCGGGGCAATTGACAAACACCGAGAAAGCAATACATGCATATACTAATCATCTTGACTCCTTTGAGACTTGATTGGGCATTACAACATTATACATAGACCGCCATCCAACGGCATCTATGACTAATAATCCACCTTCAGGTTATCATCTGAACCCCCTCCAGTATTAAGTTGCAAGCAACAAATTATTGCTTTATGAACTGCGTGTAAAGTAAACAATATGATTGTTCTATGAACAAAGGATTGTTGTTTTCTCCCTAGTAGCAACAACACATCTAGTTCCTTAGAGATTTCTGTCACTTCCCCAGATTACTAGAGGCATGAACCCACTATCGAGCATAAATACTAACTCTTGGAGTTGCTAGCATCTACTTGGCCAAGATAGCTACTAACAACAGAAAGCATGCAAGATCAAAATAACAAAGACATGATAGAATCAATAATCAATCTGAAATAGCATCTCAATATCCATCGGATCCCCGCAAACACAACATGCAGAATTACAAATAAATGATCTTGATCATGAACGGAGCTCACAAGATCTAGACATGAAAGCACAAAGGAGGAGAACCAGCCATCTAGCTACTACATGGATCCGTAGTCCAAGGATGAACTACTCACGCATCACACCGGAGGCTTGAATGGTGATGAAGAAGGCCTCCAGGGTGAATTCCCCTCTCCGGCAGGGTGCCGGGAAGAGCTTCAGATCCCTCCCGATCTAGGGATGGAGATGACAGCGGCTACAGACTCTTTCGTGGATTTTTGATCGGGTACTTAGGGTTTACGTCCCGAGGGCATCTTATAGTCGGAAGGGGAGGCCGAGGGGGTGCCTGGGTTGGCCACACCACCCCCTAGCGCGGGTCAGGCCTGGCCGCACGGCCAGGTGGTGTGGCCGCCCTCTGGCCCCTCTCCGTCTCGTATTCTGGCACTTGATGACTTCTGGAAAAAGAGTCACTTTGGCTTTTGTCTCGTCCAATTCCGAGAATATTCATTTTCTGACTTTCCTGGAACCAAAAACAGAAGAAAACAGGCAGCTGGCACTGTGGCTCTTGTTAATAGGTTAGTCCAAGAAATCATATGAAAAGTACTCCAAAGATGGAAAAAAACACAAGAAAGTGGATAAAACCAAGCATGGAACATAAAAAATTATAGATACATTTGCAATGTATCATTGTGTTTCATTCATTCATATGATGATTTATTCAATCATGTCTCTTATGTTCCTTATTTTGCACATTGCTCTTATCTTAGTGTCTACTACTTTGAAAGCTATCATTGAAAATCAGTTATTTGTGAACTCCAGCAAATTGTCAACTATTCTTCAATCGAGAGCTAAGTTTGCCATTACCAATTATGATTTACTTTATGTATCGTTATTGTGTTTCCTTTACTCATTGCAAGTTAAGTTATATATAGTGAGTTGTCTTCTATTATGACTTACGTATTGATGAATGTGATGCTTCTTGTCCGTATTCTTTTATCGACTCTTCACTCCATAAACCTGGGGTCATGTTTATTGTGTTCAGTTTCGCTTGGGGACAAGCGAAGTCTAAGCTTGGGGGAGTTGATACGTCCATTTTGCATCACTATTCTATATCATAATTTACTGTTATTCATTGATATATTTCATATTAAGAGATGATACTTATGTTATTTCATCTGTTTTTGCATGGTTGATGACTTTTGGAACATGGACCGCTGCAGTCAGGATTCTGATGGAAAAGGTGCTATTTGGAGGCAAAATTTGCGAAGATCAGAAAATCCGGGAAAATACATGGAAAATCCTATTTTTCCAAAAGACGAAGGATGCCAGAAGGGGAAGTGGAGATGGGCCACAGGGGGCCCACACCACCCCCTGGCGTGAGCCACCCCAGGCAATGCCACCAGGTGGTGTGGCCGCCCTGGTCCACTCCATCCTCTCCCCTCTAGTGTAGATTATCCTCCCAAAACCCCAAGACTCGGGGGAGCGACCACAGAAAGATTCCGCCGCCTCTGTAGGACGAGAAACACCGAGAGAGAAAGATCTCTCCGGCAGACAGAATTCTACCAGGGGAATTCCTTCCCAGAGAGGGGAGATCGTCGCCATCAACACCACCATCAAGATGGACTTCATCGGGATCATCATCATCATCACCACCATCATCTCCACCAGCACCATCATCACCACCTCATACCGCTGTAACAATTGGGTTGAATCTTGCATAGTTCTTAGGGGAAACTTTCCCGGTGTTGATTTCTCCTTCTAATTGATGCTATTGAGTGAACCATTGAATTATCGTTTATGTTCAGATTGTTACATATCATTATATCATCTCTGATCATGATCCATATGATGTCTTGTGAGTAGTTCGTTTTGTTCTTGAAGACATGGGAGAAGTCATGTTGTTAGTAGTGGAATTGTGTTGAGAAGGATTCAATAGTTTGATATTTAAGTTGTGGTGTACTTCTTGTTATGGGGTAACCCCGTGGGTGGCCCGATCTTCACAGATCTCGTGGTCAAATCGATGGGAAAGCAAGGGGAAAGGGAGAAGGTAGCGGAAGCGGACGCAAACCTCGTGAAGAACACGATGAACACACGCAAAACTCACACGATACAAGGCCGATTGCTCCCGCCGGTGGCCACCGGTCCGATAGAATCCTTGCAAGGAAAGATCGGTCAATGTGCTCCCTCGATCCCACGCGGAGAGGGAAGAACACTTTGGAGAGGGTCTTAACGTCTTGGCAAAGGGTCACCGATGCCAAGGCCTTGTACAACGAGGGAGGCACGATGCAAACTCCAACAAGCTTTGGGATATTTGGTGCTCCTTTGTCAAAGGAGCATGAGGCAAGAACTAGATAGATCCACAAGGGGTTTCCACTAATTCCAAATATCATGCCTCGGGTTACATGAGGGGGTGGGGGCACTATATATAGGCCAGCTACTAGTTCAAGGGTACTTTAGGAATAAAAGGGGAAAGTCTGAGCAGACTAAGGGGTACATGGGCCGAAGGCCCAGCTCGCGGCGTGTAGGCCCATATTCTCAGGCCGGAGACTCCGGTGTGGGGTCCAGTGACTCCGGTGTGGGCCGGAGACTCCGGTCTGTCTCCGGTGTCGTCTCCGGAGGGGCCTTCTGGCTGTCCTCGAGCTTGATCTGGGGGTCAGTTCGGAGATGGGTCCGGAGACTCCAGGGTCTTCAGGCCGGAGACTCCGATGTGGCAGGAGACTCCAGTGCTCCAGCTGTTGCTTCTTCCGTCTTGTCTTCCAAGCCTCCGTCTTGTCGTGCTTGGTGTTCCAGGCTTCCTCCCATGCCTCCGTACTTGTTGGTGTGAACCTATCATGGATATGGGACGGAGTATGAAGTATTATACCATTCAATGGGGTAGAAACTGGGCTCGCATAGAGGAACAGATTCACCTTTGGAGTCCGTGACGACTTGGCATAAGTTGGAGACTATGATGTGGTAACGACCAAAGGTCAGGCTACATCATCTCCCCTCCCTTCAAAAAGAGTCTTCCTCGACTCTACAGGCTTATCACAAAGTAGAAGATGTCGAGAGACCTTCTTGATCCTGCGGTTCACCATATCGTCGTCCTCAGGAAGATTGAATTGACAACAGTTCAATGTTCCTTCACCTTCAATGAAGCCTACAAAGCTCACCACAAAAGCAAAGCAACACTCAAAGCGTGGCCAATTCATGAAGATTATAGCATGAGTCCTCAAGTAGAGTGAAGTCACCTTAGGATGTAGAGATGGCTCGTTGAAGGGCAGCCATAGGTAACTCTCTACGGTTCGTCTTGTCAACTTATGTTCCATATAGGTTGACGCGGAAGCAATTGTACCTTCACACAACAAAGACCAAGTAAAATATGTTTGTGTGTGATAGAGGAGCATGTCATTTTTGGCATGTCCATTCCTGTTCACAACACTATTAGCACAACTCAAGTATAGCAAACCGGATGCATATGTAAGGTCAAAGTGCATGGAAATCGTTTGAACATCATCCAAATGTGGGAACTCAAAAACTCCATATAACATCTTAGTGTGGCACTCAAAGCAATTGACTGAAGTATTGATCAACATCTTTTATGCAAAGCTAGGAGAATTTGCCAAAAACACAAGAGGAAGAATATCCAAAACAACATCATTATGTATGCAAACCAACCATTGGAAATAACAATTGTTCAATATGTTGGATGCCATACACATATCATCAAAAGGCAAAATAATGGGGGTATGAGGATCACAAGCGGAAGAAAAAACAACATGTTTGCAAACAAACCAAATAAAAGAGCAAGTGGTCCTTATGTTTGTTGCAATAACTATACGAGAGACTTGGAAGCTCTCATGACAATACATGCTCATAATGGCAATATGGTTGCACACAAAACATCGGAAAGAAAAACAGTTTAACATTTTTGTGGCAACACACAAAGCATCAATATCCAATATCAACGAAACATGATTGTCACAAGGTGAAATAATACCATCAACATGCTTGCAATCAAACCATAGAAAAGAGAAATTTGTCAACATGAAAGATGCAAAGCATGCGAAAGGTATCAGAGCTGGGTTCAATCTTGAACTCACTTGGGGGATGCTCTCTAGAGATCTTTTTGTCAACTCGTGCTCAATCAAGGTTGACATTCTTGTGCGGGTACCTACACACATCAAACACAAAAGGAAGAATGTGTGTGCATGGTAGAGAAACACATCATCCATCATGACATATCTCTTCTTGTGCACATCACCATGAGTGTCAATCAAGTATGAAATAGATGCATGGTGAGTATGCAAGTGGTGAACATGCTTATCATGGCATTTACCAAAATCTCCAAAATTTGAGAAACTATGGGGGCCATCTCAATAGAAAGCATATGAGAATTATTATTGCAAGCAAAACAAGTGAAAGAGCAATTGTTCATCTTATTACAAGCAACGGGAGAGATTGTAAAACATTCATGACAAAGCATGGTTCGAGGGGTACCATTGGTAACATCATTGCAAGCAAAACATTGGAAAGAGCAATTGTTCAACAAAGTGCAAGCAATGATATCATCAACGTAACGTTTAGAGGATGGCATGTCTATGGCAACATCATCACAATCAAATAATTTCACATGCTCAACATTATACAAAGGCAAAGTATCACATGGAAATATCAATGAAGCATATGTGATATCACAAACATCATCCATAGCATGCCAATCATCACAAGTCATCATGTCCACTAGTAGGATCATGGCATCATCAACACCCTTATTTTTACCTTGTTCATACCTCTCATATGAAGTGGGTGTTGTGGTAGTATTGACCTCCATGTGGGTGACTTCTTCATTATCCATGGGGACGGCATCATCTTCATCCACCATGTACATCTTCTTGGTTGGAGGCATCATCATCTCCAAGCTTGGTGCTTCTTGATCCATGGAACCTAGAACATCATGAGAAAACACACTAGAGGTAGAGGGTAAGTTGTTAGAAATCAAAGTGGTCTCACATGACCTATCAACTACCACTCTCAACTCACTTGGTGTATCACTCATGCCCTCCAAATGGAAGCACTCAATCTCACGTACGGTGGAGTCAATCATCTCACTCTTGTTTTCACTCAGGTGGGCTAAGTGGATCTCATACTCACATGGGATTGGTACCACATCATCACTCAAGCATATGGGGATAGGCTCGGTGTGCTCAACTCCTTGCGCCTCCTTTGGTGAAGGGAAAGTCCCATGCTCACCATTCTTGACCATGTCGTCGCCATCTTGCACCTTGGCTTGTGTAGTTCTCTTGACGTACTCGTCCAACTTGGCGAAGTAGAGGTCTTCGTCTTCCTCATCCATGAAGTTGCATGCGTCATCTAGAATGTCAAGTTTGGGCGTTGAAGCTTGATGGCGTGGAGGAGAACTTGCTCTTGGTGCCATTTTGGTCGTGGCACGAGTAGTTGAAGGTGCCATATGATGGTGTCGACGGAGGTCATTGTCGTGCCTTGCCAAAGGTTGATGTAGATGGTGCACTTGGTCATCCACATGACGCTCGCGACGATGCTCCTTGTCCTTGGCACTCTTCTTGTGATGGTGGTTCCTTCTTGAGCTTGGTTGAGCATTATTGATGGTGCTCAACATGTATTCTTCGTCTTCATGGAGAAGATTCCTTGAACGACGTCTTGTATCCTCTTGATGTTGGTGATGATCACGAGAGGATGTATGTCGATGAAGATTCTTGCTTCTTGGCGCCTCTTTTGGAAGGTGATGTTGGGGCGCCGCTCTTATTGTAGATGGTGGCACTTGATGCCTAGGAGGTTGTTGCATATGACTCCTTCGAGGTGGCCTTGCTTGGCGCCTGGACATGGTGGTTCTTGGCGCCTTGGAGATGGTGGCGCTCGCCGCCTCGGAGATGGTGACCCATGAAGCCAAGTAGGTGGTGGTGCTTGATGCCTTGGAGGTGGATCATTGAAGTAGGTGGTGCCCTTTGGTGTGGCACGCTTGGCCTTGAAGGTCATGGTGTCTTGATGATGCGCCTCCGCTAGCTTGGCATGGTAGTCCTTCGTCTCCAAGCGGTGGAGGTATTCTTCATGGCTCATGGAAGAGCCCTCGAAGTTGGAGATGTTCGCCATGTCCTCCATGCTTGGTGAGGCGTCGTCGTTGTAGCACTCGAAGTCGTCCATGCTTGGGGAGTCATTGTTGATGTAGTACTCCATATCACCCAAGCATGTGGAGCCATTGTCGGTGTAGTGCTCCATGTACTCCATGCATGAGGAGCCATTGTCGATGTAGAGCTCCAAGTCCTCCATGCTTGAGGAACCATAATTGATATGATGACATGCTCCATGTCTTCCATGCATGTGGAGTCATCATAGGTGCGATGCTCCGGATCCTCAAAGCATGCGGAGCCATTGTCGGTGTAGTGCTCCATCATGTCCTCTATACTTGTGGAGTCGTAGTCGTGGTGGCTCATCATGGATTCTTCATAAAAATCATCCTCGGTTCTGGAGTCCCTAGACATGATTCACAAGACCAAGTGGTGTATATGGAAGTGGTAGGGGGTTAGGAATGCAACATCAAACCTTACTTTACCTTGGAAGATAGTATCGTGCAAGTGGCAACACTTGAGAGCAATCAAAACCAAGCAAAGTGAAGTTCACACGGAACACCAAAACCAACTAACCACTAAAAAACACACATACACACACAAAGCTTATGGTGGATAGGTACGGGAGGTGGCGTGTCCAAGAACAATCCGAAATCAAGATATTGTAATGGCAAGTAAAGAACCACGATGATCACAAAGCAAAATAGTTCAATCCACAAGATAGTAATTATGTACAAGGAAACACACACGATGGGATAAATGGGACTTGTGCGACAGAGAAAGTGAGCTAAGAACCAAATGATTACCTAGCGAAGACTATAAGCTCGTGTCGCACAAGTGCAAGGAGAGACGCTAGTTCGATTGCAATAAATTGGTGGGCTACAAGATATGCATAATAAGTACCACCTATTTGATATTCATCGAGCTTGCGCTTCCTATTCTATGAGGCACTTGTTTCTTTCTTTCTTTCTTTTTCTTCTTTTTCTTTTTATATATTTTTTCTCTTTTTCTTTCTTTTTCACTTGCCCCTTCCTTGTGCCAACAACTATACAAGATAACTATATGAGATAGCGCGCTCACAACTTTTGCTCGGAATTCTACAAGGTATCAAATATGCATAGCCCAGGCAATCACAGGAGGAACTAGTCTCAATAGGTGTTTGTTGAACGCAAAGATAGTGTAGCTCACAAAGGAAAGCAAGTGGGGAGAAGTCACAGAATTTATATACCTTTCATCGCCGATCTTCACCCTTTATTGGTGGATTCCGCCCTGATCACGGAATTTGATAGAGTAGATAGTAGGAACCACGGATATTATGATGTAGAGCTCCTTCTCCTCTTCGAAACAAGCTAAAGAATACCAAAATCCGAGTTCGTATGCAAAAGTTATGCTCAAAACCGTGAAACAGATTTGTTGTCAACAGGGGGGGTTGGGGGGCGGAGACTCCGGTCTGGAGTGACTCACACCGGAAAATCCGGTCCGGGGCCGGAGACTCTGGTCCGGGCGATTTCTGCGCGTCAAGAACACGAACGGGACGAGTTTTGGGCGGAAAAACTCGAACCAAAACCTCAAATCGGTGGGGGAAATCAAGGAATTAGGCCATGGAAACGCAGGGGAAGGTAGATCAACAAGTTTAGCAAGTAATCCACGGATCAAAAACCTACCAAAACACACTCAAATCACAGATCGATCCAAAACACGAAATTGGGGCTATTTTTTGGGGATTTTCAAATTTATGGGGGAAAAGACCAAATCGATGAGGAATCTATGGCAACCAAAAGCTGCTGATACCAGATGTTATGGGGTAACCCCGTGGGTGGCCCGATCTTCACGGATCTCGTGGTCAAATCGATGGGAAAGCGAGGGGAAAGGGAGAAGGTAGCGGAAGCAGACGCACACCTCGCGAAGAACACGATGAACACACGCAAAACTCACACGATACAAGGCCGATTGCTCCCTCCAGTGGCCACCGGTCCGATAGAATCCTCGCAAGGAAAGATCGGTGAACGTGCTCCCTCGATCCCACACGGAGAGGGAAGAACACCTTGGAGAGGGTCTTGACGTCTTGGCAAAGGGACACCGATGCCATGGCCTTGTACAATGAGGGAGGCACGATGAAAACTCCAACGAGGTTTGGGATATTTGGTGCTCCTTTGTCAAAGGAGTATGAGGCAAGAACTAGATAGATCCACAAGGGGTTTCCACTAATTCCAAATATCATGCCTTGGATTACATGAGGGGGTGGGGGCACTATATATAGGCCAGCCACTAGTTCAAGGGTACTTTAGGAATAAAAGGGGAAAGTCTAGGTGGACTAAGGGGTACATGGGCCGAAGGCCTAGCTGGCGGCGCACAGGCCCATATGCTCAGGCCGGAGACTCCGGTGTGGGGTCCGGATACTCCGCTTTGGGCCGAAGACTCCGGTCTGTCTCCGGTGTCGTCTCCGGAGGGGCCTTCTAGCTGTCCTCGAGCTTGATCTAGGGGTCATTCCGGAGATGGGTCCGGAGACTCCGGGATCTTCAGGCCAAAGACTCCGATGCGGCCGGAGACTCCGGTGTGAGAAGGCCGGAGACTCCGGTGCTCCAGCTGCTGCTTCTTCCATCTTCTCTTACAAGCCTCCGTCTTGTCGTGCTTGGTGTTCCAGGCTTTCTCCCATGCCTCCGTACTTGTTGGTGTGAACCTATCATGGATATGCGACGGAGTATGAAGTAGTATACCATTCAATGGGGTAGGAAGTGGGCTCGCATAGAGGAATGGATTCACCTTTGGAATCCGCGACGACTTGGCATAAGTTGCAGACCATGATGTGGTAACGACCAAAGGTCGGGCTACATCACTTCTTCTAGTGGTGTCATGTGAACATCGACTACATGACACTTCACCTATATGGGCCTAGGGGAATGCATTGTGTATTTGGCTACTAATCATAGGGGTTGCCGGAGTGACAGAAACCTAAACCCCCGCTAGGAAACCATTGCACAAGGGACATCAGGGTCTTAGAGTTTAAAGCTGTGGTTAGGTTTCTACCTTAATTACTTTCTTGTACATGCGGATGCTTGCAAGGGGTATAATCACAAGTATGTATTAGTCCTAGGAAGGTCGGTACATTAGCACAGGTTCACCCACACAACACTTAGCAAACAAAAGAAGATTAATCAACTATATGAAGTGAAAGCACTTGACGATATTCCCATGTGTCCTCGAGAACGTTTGGTCCTCTTAAGTAATTGCGGTGACCCAGCATACCACTGCATGATGTAGTACACTATAGTCGTTGACATAACAGCAATGAAACAGTGTTCACTAATATTACATCCCTGAGAGTGGTACAACAGAAACACAGCAGGTCCAAGACATGACTATAGATTACAACTCGACTCTTTAAAAAAGATCCAGAGACCACTCTAGGTTTAAAGAGAGAGAAAGAACTTCTTACAAAGAGGAACCAGAAATAATAACTCAGAACTATCTAGTAACTAAGACTAGTATCTAAACTATTTGGCTTGCCATTGATGCTATTGCAATGCTCTACAGAAATAGGTTTTATGGCTAGAGAATCTACTCCTATCTAAACCGACACTTTATCTTCACTTCAGTTGATGTATATGTTGACTTCATTGACTTTATTGAAGAACTTGAGTTGCCGATGATAGTTTCTTGAGTAGAAATTGATGTTGACATCGTCTTCAACGGCTTAGAACCTAGCAAGGGTTAAGAAGGTATGGTTGAGTACGGGCGTACTCAGCAAGTTCACAAAAAAGGAGTGTATGATGCACTATCTCTACAACCATAGACCATAGGTCGTAGGCAATGCAGGTTTTCGTAAACATTTCTTCAAAGGTTGTTTTTATTCTGAAAACTATGTCCGACAGCCTTCACAGGTTGACCATAACTTCATGGAGTTCCTTTCCTGCCGCGTTCGTAGCTCCTTCCGGAACAGGGAGTAACATGTCACAATTCTTACACTCTGCAGAGGTGCGTCACTTTTCCCACAAGAGACCTTAGCCTTGTTGCACAACCAAGTCATGACCTTGTCCATACTTCCGTGGTATGGGGCCCAGACTAAGATCCAAGCCAATCACTGCCCTCTCCGCGACCCCATATGTCTGCACGATCCTCCGGGGCTGACTACACCTCTGTTAAGCCTCCAACTAGGGCAAGCTATAACCCTGGTGAGTTCCCGAAGACTCTATGAAGTGGTGATGCCCCTGGTAAGCTCCCTAAAAGGCCCAACTATACCTCCGACATCCACTCATAAATAATCTAGACACCGAAATCGTGGGGCCTAAGGGTGCCCACCCATATGTTGGATCCACACCAGGAATCCCAACATCACGGCGCTAGAATCACTGGCGACATTGGTTGTTAAGTCCTAGATAATACATTACTAAACAATGGCGTTTCCATTGCCAGTTATTATAGATTAGCTGATCACCCTAGATCAGTAACCAATATTTCCAGTTAATTGTGAAAATAGTGTTTTCAACCTTTTTGAAATGCAGGTGATGACACAGTTGAGTTACAAGCATAGAAAATAATCAAAGGACATGAGCAAGTTGCGAACTTGCCTTTTGTGATTGCAAGATTATGCACTCACCGTCTTCAGGACAATAGAAGATCCAAATTCTGTAAATAGCATCATTGGTCCGGTAAGGACTAATGTTTAAAGAAGCAAGATGCAACGATGCATAAGTAATGCAATGCAATTTGAGAAACGCGAATCCCCGTGATACATTGCAAATATATCTATAATTTTTGATGTTGCATGCTTGGTTTTATCTACTTTCTTGTGTTTTGTCCACACTTTGGAGTACTTTTCATATGATTTCTTGGACTAACCTATTAACAAGTGCCACAGTGCCAGTTGCCTGTTTTCTGCTATTTTTGGTTCCAGGAAAGTCAGAAAATCAATATTCTCGGAATTGGACCAGACAAAAGCAAAAGTTGATATTTTCCCGGAAGATTCACGGAGCCAGAAGGAGACACGAAGGGGGGCCACACCACCCCTTGGCGTGGGCCAGCCTAGGCCGCGCCAGGGCATGGTGTGGGCCCCCTAGCCGGCCATCGCCCTTTCCTCCTTCGCCTATAAGAGCCTCTCAATACCAAAACCCTAAATAGTCAATCAGAAATCCATGAAAAGTTCCGCAGCGCCGCCGCCACCGAACGGGAGATTCGGGGGACAGAAAGTCTCTGTTCCGGCACCCTGCCGGGATGGGGAAGTGCCCCTCGAGCCATCTCCATTGATCTCCACCACCATCTCCATCGCCGTTGCTGATTCCCATGATGAGGAGGGAGTAGTTCTTCCTCGAGGCTAAGGGTTCTACCGGTAGCTATGTGTTCATCTCTCTCTCTATGCATGATCATATTGTGATCATGAGCTTGTAATCTATAGATCTACCTTGCTACTCAAGTGCTTTAATAGATCTCTGCTCTCCTCATGTGTGTGAAAGTGATAGCGTGCACACCATGGTGGCACTTAGGCTAGAGATTACAAATACTTGTTATTAGTTATATTTGGAGTTGGATGTCTTTATGAAATTGTGGTGTTTATTGGACTCATCTAGTACTCAAGGTGATAGTGTGGGGTTTTCTAGATGGGAAAGGCTTACTTTGGGGTGTGCTGTTATAGCCCTACCATCGATTAGTGTGTCCAACCGGAGAGTAGTTCAGCGTAGTATCATAAAGAAGAATATATTTATATGAGAGTGTTCACTAGTGAAAGTATGATCCCTAGGCCTTGTTTCTAAGCAGTGATACTTCGTTTGCTATTAGATCTGTTACATGTTTGCTTGCTTCCATCTTTATTTCAGTTTTACTTTAGTCTTTTCCCCGCCATCAAGTTATTTTCTATCACCGTTTCCACTTGTATTTCACTATCTCCTCGCCGAACTAGTGCACCTATACACCTGACAAGTGTATTGAGTGTGTTGGGGACACAAGAGACTTTTTGTATCTTGATTGCAGGGTTGCTTGAGAGGGGATACCTTTGACCACTTCCTCCCTGAGTTCGATAAACCTTGGATGATCCACTTAAGGGAAAACTTGCTGCTGTTCTACAAACCTCTACACTTGGGGGCCCAACAACTGTCTACAAGAATAGAAGTGCGTAGACATCACCCCGGAATAGTCGTATCTAATCTAGGGTTTGGAAACTGGAAATGAGTTCTTTAGAATGTGTTGCACTTTTATAACAGATTCACACTTGTGCTTCTTATTAAGGCTTGTGAGAGTGTGTGTGAAACAATAAGTAAACACAACAAGTAATATGCAATATTAAAACACTCAAATGGGTATGGTATCTGAAATATTGTTTGAACAATATTAAGAATCAATTAGAGCTTTTAAAGAAGTGTTCAAGTATCACTTTTAATGTTCCTTAAAAGAATAACTTTTGAGGAAAGATTACTTTCACAAAGTAAAAAGTATTTAAACTTAAGGTTAACACTTTAAGGTTTTCTTATTAACTATAAGTACTAAAGTAGAAAACAACTAGTATTGTTGAGTAGCTATTCTACTAGTAAATGGAGACTTTTAACACTCCATGAAAGTGAAACAAAAGTATTATGTATTGATAGAAGTGGTGTTTTCTTGATTTTATAAGTGATAAACTGTTTTTGGAGTAAGATTTACTTAATTTTAAATGGTAGTTTTAGTGAGTACAAGTTGAATGGGTTAGACCTATCTTAACTTCATTTAAACATAGCTTGCATTTATTATTACACTTTTAAATTTTAAACAAATAATGCTAAAGGTAATAGTAAGTATTTATATATTTTAATGAATTAAAATAAAAGAAAAGGGTTTAAATAAGATTTATTAGACCTTTACCTTTTGTTTTACTTCAAAAGTATGAGTTGATATTCTTGGAATGTATATTTCATTTTTGTGATCATTTTGGTATATTATAAGTATTTTTGTGAATTTTCAATAATAAGATATGATTTTTATAAGTTTATTCACTTTATAAATACTAAACAAATAATAAATATGAGTTAGGGAATACAAAAATAATTGAAACAAGTTTGTAAATGTAGATTTTGTTTTTATAAGAATTTTGGTATATTATTTATATTTTTCTCATTTACTAATATTAAAGTATGAATTTTTGAAGTATTATTACTTATAAAATATTTATTAAATAATAATTATTTAAATATTTAACACAATAATATTTGTTAATAAGTTTATAATATATTTTTTATTTTTCTAAACATTTTGATATATAATATGTATTTTTCTAAATTATAAAACAAAAGATATTCAACTTATAAGGATGAATCATTTTATTAATACCTGGAAAAGATTTATATTTGAAATTTTAATGTTTTTCTTATTTATTAAACAGGTACTACATTTTATACTAGCAGTCACCCTAGACACATTCATAGACATGTGGGCTAGTGGCCACGTCGCCAGCCACGCGGGGCAAAAGATTTTTATACCCTATTTTATTTTACCCAGAGCCACTAACTGGTGGGGCTGGGATGGCGATCCTTGGACGACCATGACGTCGACATCTTGAATTTCTGTTGAGCACGGCGCACGGCGACGACACCAATTTCTAGCACCAGGGACCATGTGAAGGGTGCGTTCGAACGAGGGAAGCCTGACGAACCTATCTAGACCCCTCACGCACACTGAAGTTCACCGGAGCATCGGCGACCAATGTCTGCGGAGACCGACGACGAACAACGGCGATGCAATGATGCAAAGCGAGAGAGGGGGATTGGAGAGGTGCTTGAGCACCATTGGCTCACCAGGATACTGTTGGTGGGGTTGAATTGACCATAGGAGCACTGTAGCGGTGCGAATCGACGGTGAGGTTGCGACGGCCGGCGAGATGCGACACTCGATTTCGTGCTGCCCACCACGTGCCGGCCTGTAGAGATTTTCGAAATGGCGGGAACGATGACCTCCGACGAGCTAGGGTTTCAGTGTTCAATGGGGGAGAGAGATAGAGAAGGAGCGAGGGGGAAATGAGGATAGGGTCGAGAGAGGCGTCGCGGTGTCGTTCTTATCCTCGACCAGGTCGGCGGCGAGCATCTGGGAGGTTAGATCCTGCTGACGCCGGTGACGCGCATCCAGCGGCGGCGCAGACCTCCAGCGAGCTGCATGTGTGCGTCGCAGTGATGATGACGTCATTTTTCAGAAAACCCCCTAACGTTTCTACGAATTAACCCGCGGTCCACCGTTGGTCCCACCCGTTAGTCAGAGAGATAAAGTGGGACGGGTTGCTGTTGGGCTTCTCCTGGGCCGCGGCTGAGTGTGCGGATTTTTACTGATGTTGCTCGCGAGCGTTGGTTAGGCGAGAGAGCAAGTGGGTCGTAATGGGCAGTTCCTTTTCCTTTTCTGTTTTCATTTATGTTTTAGAATATTCCTTTTAATTTGGATCCTTTTAATGATTAAAATATCCAACACTCATTGAATCAATAAGGTTTTGACATATTTAATGTAACTAGTTGAGTTTGCATTCCTTTTTTAGTATTTTAACTATTCATAACTATATGAAGGACTAAATTAAGTACATATAATTTAGGGTTTTAGGTTTTGTTTCTTTTAGGAAGATTTCACAATGATAATTCTGATTTCACTTGACAATCTTAATGGTACTGGTTGAAATGTGCTTCCAGGTTTATAGATAAAGACAAGGATCAAGATTTAGGGAAACTACTTCTAAATCTATGATTGAGTTTGATATCTCCACATAGAGTGAGATCTTGGAATTACTTAGTAATGTGATCAAGATAATTCTATCATTCTGGACTCCTATCAGAGTTTAAGACAATCAACTGGGCAAGGCTTCTCAAACACTCACTTGGTTCTCTGATTACATCTTGGAAACTTTAGTTGTCCAAGAGGTATTGTTTAATAGTTACCTAGGAATAGGAAATGGTTTCACTATCGATTTGATTCTAGGGTCTTGAATAATACAGTAGACATGGGTCTTGTCATAGCTTGATATTTTCTTCGTTAAGGCTTCTAAAGAATCCTTACCTTAATACCTCACTAAGGATATCTTGAGACAAGGAATTCCTTTCCTAAATATACTCTATAAATCTCTCTTATCTTATTCACAAAGATCATATCTTCCTGAATAAGACAATCATCTGACTCCACCATATCCATCATCATATGATGACATGGTCATGCCACTTCAACATTGCTCCATCCTTACTCCTAGTATATAACTTCTCTTAATTAACTACCATTGATGCACCTATCAATGTAGCTACTACTAACTCCATCTATTAACTTCCTTAACTCCATCTTGCAACTACTTCCAAGGTTTGCAAGACTACAATCCTTTCTATACATACAAAGGATATCAATCCTTTGAAATAGGTATAGTACTACTCCCATAATACCAGTTGTCATTATATTAACTTGGTTAAGATACTATGCCTCCAACTACTCCATCCAACTCATCAAATACTTCATCATACTCTAGCTTGACTTCTAATGATCAAGCTAGATGATTCAGCTTACTAGGACTTGCCTAACTTGGCATATTCATAACTCTTCTTCAACACCTAATCATCTATTCTCAAGTGACTTGAGAATAATGACCACAATCCATTGATCATACAAAGCTTAGGCTTCTAATTGTCTGATCAAGATCTATACTCAACTAAGTAGTAAACTTGTATCAGTCTCTCTATAGACTTATCTTGTTAAGCAAGCTTATTCTCAGTCTATATCCACTTGTCCTAACAAGATTGTTATCTAATGTACTAATACTACTAGCTTTCTCATAGCTCCTCAATTACTAGCTCAACCCTTGAGTTTAGGTACTGCTTTAGTCCACCATACCTGTGTAGGCGAGGACCGCCGAATTCTAGCCTCGCCATGTACTGGCCTCAGTACTGACGCTCCTCTTTTTCCTTTGCCCTTTGTTGGAACCCCTTTTGTTCTAGCAGGTTTGAGATCGACATCGTTAGCAGGGTTACCCTTCCGGCTTGGCCTCGGCAGGGTTATGGACGCCATTGGTTATTCTTTAGGGCTCTTAGCCCCATTTGCATCTTGTCCGTACTCGGACGCTGTACCGTTTTCAAGGTGATTTCGATCTTTGTATTGTATATCTGTATTCTTGACTCGTTGAGTCGCTGTTGTATATATATCTGTTCTGTGGGTCCCATCGTGGACTATTGTGTAATGGTATTACTTCGTTTTCCACCCGCACGAAAGTACCTGGTGGGCGTCCTTGAATCGTTTCTATGCGGGTTTGGCGGAAAGGGCTAAAACTTGCATAGGGCCGATTCGAGGGTGTTACAAAGTGGTATCAGAGCTCAGCAGTTGCGATAACCCACTGGTCCAGCCTGTAGGATAACCTAGCTAACGGCCGAAGTAGAGTGTCAAACTATTTTGCAAAATCGGTTCGATAGATCTGATTAGGTCTGGTTTTACTCCTTACCCTCTGCTATTCTCCTCTTATCTCTACATGTTTTGAATCTGCTCTCTTATCTTTTCTTCGAGTCCAGGATTTCTCGTGGCTGGGTTTTCCGTCGTACCTTCAGGGTTTCGCTTCCTCCTTTGGTAACGGTGCTTCTACATCAGGTCTTCGTGCTATCTGAGGAATCCTTCATCTGTTGGACTTCTCTTTGTTCCTTCTCGTGCCTTCCGGTGTTTTCCGACGCGACAACATCATCTATGCTAGATCCGATGCAGAGCCTGCATCACTCCTTTGTTCCGAACCTTGCTTGTCGAGTTCTTCAATCTGATTCCGAGAGTTGGTTGCATAATTCTGCTATTCATGTACGGAGTAATGATATGAGTGCGGGATGGAGTCGCGACCATACCACTACCCTTATCATTCGCTTTTGTATATTGAATTGGTGGATCCAACAATTTACTCCGTTCACGGAAGATAGAGGTGGCTTTATTCGTTGATACCATTACCTTCCCCTTTGTTTATGTAGAGTGTTCTCTCGACGATCGCGGACAACGACCTCTTGTTAGTGGTGTCGCGAGGATCTACATGAAGTGAGAAGATTCAAACCGTTGGCTTTCTTCCGGTACCATGAGGCGGATCTCGAGGGCGAGATCCCTTGTTAGTGGTGTCGAATTGTGGCGCTCCGCTAAAACCACTACTAGAAAATCGCTGTGTTTTTGTGCATTGCATCATCATGACCGTATGCTCATGTCATCATGCCACATTGCATTTGAGCATCGTCATCATCATGCATGGTTTTTGTCTAAAACTATTTTCGAAAAGCCAGGTTTTGTTTTCTAAATATCCCCGTCTTTATTCAAATACAAAACCCGGGTTTGGCCGGAATATTTTGTTTCGTCTACAAACAGATTTCAAAAGCCCCGTTTTAAACAAATAAAATATTTATATTATTTTTTTAGGGGGCAGCCGAACCGGGCCGAACCGACCCAGCCGGCCACCCCTAGTAAACAAAACCAGATCAGACCTAACCCTAACCTTTTTTCCTACCTACCCCAACCCTTCCTAATCCACCCAGCTGTCACCCCCTCTCCCTCCCCTGCCCACCACCCCGCTGCTTGGCCCCACCCTGCAGCCGGCCACTCCTTCTCCTGCCAAACACCCCACCAACCGCACCCTTCCTCCCGCGCATCGCCATCCAAAATCCCTCCTCCCTCCTCCCTTAGCTTGGCCCCGGGCCCCACACCTGCCCCAAACTCCCGCCCACATCGACCCAACCACCCACCCCCTGGCCCGCGTCCCCACCCACCTAGTTCCCACCTGCCACCCCGACCGCCTCTGCTTCCCCCTGGCCCCACCTGCCGCCTTCCTCTCTCTCGCACCAGACCCCGTCCCCGTCCCCTTCCCCGCTTTTCCTCCTCCACCCCGCCTCTCCCTCGTCCGCCTTCCGCCGCCAACAGCCGCCGCTCGGCAGCTCGCCTCTTCTCCCGAGCACGCCGCCTCCCTGTCCGGTGTCCCTACCCCCGCTAGAGGCGCCGTCGCCATCGCCCCCCACCTCCCGCGGCCGGCTCCCATCGCCGCCTCGACCGCCCCACCATCACGGCCCCGGGTCCCCGTTTGCCTCCTCCGCTTTGAGGCCGCCGCTGCATGTTCACCGCCACCTGGCTTCCAGGCGCCATGCCGCCTCCTGCCTCCACGGTGCTGCCGCATCCCTCTGCACCACCGCCCTACCCGAGCTCGTCACCATGGCCCAGGTCCCGCCTTCCCTGTCTCTGGCTGCGGACGCGCAGGCCCGCCTCGGCCGCCTCCCGCTCGAGCACCTCGACCGAGCACCCTCGTCGTCCGCCCTCCTTCACCGAACCCCCGCGCCGCCCCATCCGGCCGCTGGCGCTTCCCTCGTTGCTGTGCTTGTCGCATTCGGCCTTCCAGTGGCTGCGCCCTGTTGGCTGAACCGCAAGTGACCCCACCCCTGTCTTGGCCTCCCTCTATGTGTTGTAGCGTTCTTTTCCTGTCGATGTGTGAGTGCTAGTGTACTCGGATGAGTACCGATGGTGAAGATGTTGAATAGAAGGTGAGACCCAAGACCGAGACGAGAAGCCATGTTCTGCACGATGCTAGATTCACGGTATGCCAAGATTTTCACGGACGACAAGTTCTCGACACGGAAACCGGACACGGCGATGCCCCTCCCAAGATCTTCGTCACGGAACATCAAGTACTCCGACATGGAACCTAGTGGTGATAACGCCGGTTCGACAAGACCTCCTCCGGCATTCGATGACCGAGACCCTGGACCCGAAGACCAAATATTCGAAAAGTACTCGTTCCGGTTTGCGATGCTCGAGAACCCGGACGCCAAGTGCTTCATCCCGAACGCCAAGACCAATCCGACATGAGGCGGATAAGCTCTTCGTAACGGCAAGATCGACACCGACCAGAGCGAAACCGATGAGCCGCCTACGCCACACCAAGACCTGCGACGACCTCCATAGACCGATCCCGTCGAACCCTGAACCCTGAGACCTAGACCCAACCCCCTCGGAATCCAAGATCTTCCGACCCACATGTGTGAACTTTTCCCAAGCCTTATTTTATAAATGCTATATATAAAATTTGTTGCATATAAATTGATCATGCTTGCATACATGTTTGTGGTTTGGGGGCATTATGCCGATTCACCGCATAATTAAATATGGAGTCTATATGCGGGCTATTCTAGTCTTATATTGGCTCCATTTAAATTGGTGTAGCGAACCGATGCCATGTTTCTCCCTGTTAATTCATCATTTAACTTGTGGGGTAGCTAAATAACTTGAACCTTATAATTAATTGTCGGGACCCCGATTCCGCTTAATATTGCCTAATTGCACCGCATCTATGCCATGTCATGCATCATATCATAAACATGCCGTTTCTTCTGCCGTAGCATTAAATATTGCATCCGGTGTTTCTTCTAGTGTTTGCTTCTTCGCGGATTAGGCTGATGAGTGGATGCGAGTACCGACAAGTTCTCCGGATATGATCCGTCGGCAGTGTTTTCCCATGCGAGCATTCTTCCCCTTTCTACCTATTTTGCGTTTATAGTCTTTACTTCCTCCTGTTGCTCTATTGCTATCCGTGTTACGATTCTTTAGTTTCCGTACCAGTTATATTCCTGCAGCCGTTATATTGCCTGGGACACCTCCTATTACCTGTTGCTTGTTAGACAGTTGGCCCTGCGAGTCGTAGTTGCTTGATCAGGTGTTGCTTCGCGTCGTCGATGTTCCATAGTTGTTGGGAGGTTGGAAGATGTTTAATGGTGGAGCTGATCATGATTCTAATTATAGTTTATGAATTAATGTTGATGGTAGATAGAATGCAGAGGCACCGGTGGGTAATAGTAAATATTTGGTTCTTAACCGCTCACTGGTATCCCCTAGGACCCGAGTTCTTGACACCTGTTCCGAGATCGAGCGTGCTAACCACAGGTGGGGTGTGTGGGCACCCCCATCGGCTTACTACCTGATTTCAAAGTATTGTACCGGGGGCCACAAGTAGTTTGGGGCTTTATTACTATTCTGTACTTATGCCATGGTTTACTGCTTTATTTAAGATTGTGTGTGGAGCACCTGTACTGTTTAGGATGTGGAATGTTTTCGCAGTATCGACAAGCCCAGTCACACTTTCAGGTTCCCAGTCGTTTATAGCCATGGCACAAACCCTGGGTCCGCCTCGGAGCCGGCCGACTTCGTTGCGGGTAGCTTAGTGGGGTGGCCCCCCATGTACTTGCTTTGGGTCTGGGAAACATCATGACTTAGGCCCCGCCGACATACCGATGGGTGTATGTTAATTGATCCGCAAAAGGGTCAAGTGCGTGTGGATACTTTCTTTGCACCCTAGGGTTAAATCTTTTCGAAAAGCCATGTCCGCGGTTATGGATGACTTGGAGCATAGTTTATCGATCATAGACAACTATAACTAAAGTTAACTGTTATAATTTGACTTACAACTGAGATGGCAAGTAAGTTGGATAACTCCCATGGAAAGATTAAAAAAAACTGCCAACCGTGTGAGTTTCCTCGGCTTGACTTCCTCGTTTGGTCTCGAGGGGGAATACCAGGATGGGTATGTTTGGTGTTAGCGTTAGGTTGGATCCGAATAGGTCTCTCTTATCTCTCTCTGATAGCCACCAGTATTACAGAGTCTCTATAGGTTTTTTAGTGTCGCTGCGCTGCCGGTTCAGTCCACCATACCTGTGTAGGCGAGGACCGCCGAATTCTAGCCTCGCCATGTACTGGCCTCAGTACTGACGCTCCTCTTTTTTCCTTTGCCCTTTGTTGGCACCCCTTTTGTTCTAGCAGGTTTGAGATCGACGTAGTTAGCAGGGTTACCCTTCCGGCTTGGCCTGGGCAGGGTTATGGACGCCATTGGTTATTCTTCAGGGCTCTTAGCCCCATTTGCATCTTGTCCGTACTCGGACGCTGTAACGTTTTCAAGGTAATTTCGATCTTTGTATTGTATATCTGTATTCTTGACTCGTTGAGTCGCTGTTGTATATATATCTGTTCTATGGGTCCCATCGTGGACTGTTGTGTAATGGTATTACTTCATTTTCCACCGCACGAAAGTGCCTGGTGGGCGTCCTTGAATCGTTTCTATGCGGGTTTGGCGGAAAGGGATAAAACTTGCATAGGGACGATTCGAGGGTGTTACAGAGTGGTATCAGAGCTCAGCAGTTGCGATAACCCACTGGTCCAGCCTGTAGGATAACCTAGCTAACGGCCGAAGTAGAGTGTCAAACTATTTTGCAAAATCGGTTCGATAGATCTTATTAGGTCTGGTTTACTCCTTACCCTCTGCTATTCTCCTCTTATCTCTGTGTGTTTTGAATCTGCTCTCTTATCTTTTCTTCGAGTCCAGGATTTCTCGTGGTTGGGTTTTTCGTCGTACCTTCAGGGTTTCGCTTCCTCCTTTGGTAACGGTGCTTCTACGTCAGGTCTTCGTGCTATCTGAGGAATCCTTCATCTGTTGGACTTCTCTTTGTTCCTTCTCGTGCCTTCCGGTGTTTTCCGACACGACGACATCATCTACGCCAGATCCGATGCAGAGCCTGCATCACTCCTTTTATCCGAACCTCGCTTGTCGAGATCTTCAGTCTGATTCCGAGAGTTGGTTGCATAATTCTGCTATTCATGTACGGAGTAATGATATGAGTGCGGGATGGAGTCGCGACCATACCACTACCCTTATCATTCGCTTTTGTATATTGAATTGGTGGATCCAACAATTTACTCCGTTCACGGAAGATAGAGGTGGCTTTATTCGTTGATACCATTACCTTCCCCTTTGTTTATGTAGAGTGTTCTCTCGACGATCGCGGACAACGACCTCTTGTTAGTGGTGTCGCGAGGATCTACATGAAGTGAGAAGATTCAAACCGTTGGCTTTCTTCCGGTACCATGAGGCGGATCTCGAGGGCGAGATCCCTTGTTAGTGGTGTCGAATTGTGGCGCTCCGCTAAAACCACTACTAGAAAATCGCTGTGTTTTTGTGCATTGCATCTTCATGACCGTATGCTCATGTCATCATGCCACATTGCATTTGAGCATCGTCATCATCATGCATGGTTTTTGTCTAAAACTATTTTCGAAAAGCCAGGTTTTGTTTTCTAAATATCCCCGTCTTTATTCAAATACAAAACCCGGGTTTGGCCGGAATATTTTGTTTCGTCTACAAACAGATTTCAAAAGCCCCGTTTTAAACAAATAAAATATTTATATTATTTTTTTAGGGGGCAGCCGAACCGGGCCGAACCGACCCAGCCGGCCACCCCTAGTAAACAAAACCAGATCAGACCTAACCCTAACCTTTTTTCCTACCTACCCCAACCCTTCCTAATCCACCCAGCTGCCACCCCCTCTCCCTCCCCTGCCCACCACCCCGCTGCTTGGCCCCACCCTGCAGCCGGCCACTCCTTCTCCTGCCAAACACCCCACCAACCGCACCCTTCCTCCCGCGCATCGCCATCCAAAAATCCCCTCCTCCCGCTCCTCCCGCTAGCTTGGCCCCGGGCCCCACACCTGCCCCAAACTCCCGCCCACATCGACCCAACCACCCACCCCCTGGCCCGCGTCCCCACCCACCTAGTTCCCACCTGCCACCCCGACCGCCTCTGCTTCCCCCTGGCCCCACCTGCCGCCTTCCTCTCTCTCGCACCAGACCCCGTCCCCGTCCCCTTCCCTGCTTTTACTCCTCCACACCGCCTCTCCCTCGTCCGCCTTCCGCCGCCAACAGCCGCCGCTCGGCAGCTCGCCTCTTCTCCCGAGCATGCCGCCTCCCTGTCCGGTGTCCCTACCCCCGCTAGAGGCGCCGTCGCCATCGCCCCCCACCTCCTGCGGCCCGGGTCCCCGTTTGCCTCCTCCGCTTTGAGGCCGCCGCTGCCGCGGTTCACCTTCGCCACCTGCGGCTTCCCAGGCGCCCGCGGCCGCCTCTCCTGCCTCCACCGGTGCCGCTGCCGCCGGCATCCCCTCTGCACCACCGCCCTACCCGAGCTCGTCACCATGGCCCAGGTCCCGCCTTCCCTGTCTTTGGCTGCGGACGCGCAGGCCCGCCTCGGCCGCCTCCCGCTCGAGCACCTCGACCGAGCACCCTCGTCGTCCGCCCTCCTTCACCGAACCCCCGCGCCGCCCCATCCCTGGCCGCTGCGGCGCCTTCCTCGTCGTTGCCGCGTGCTTGTCGCATTCGGCCTTCCAGTGGCTGCGCCCTGTTGGCTGAACCGCAAGTGACCCCACCCCTGTCTTGGCCTCCCTCTATGTGTTGTAGCGTTCTTTTCCTGTCGATGTGTGAGTGCTAGTGTACTCGGATGAGTACCGATGGTGAAGATGTTGAATAGAAGGTGAGACCCAAGACCGAGACGAGAAGCCATGTTCTGCACGATGCTAGATTCACGGTATGCCAAGATTTTCACGGACGACAAGTTCTCGACACGGAAACCGGACACGGCGATGCCCCTCCCAAGATCTTCGTCACGGAACATCAAGTACTCCGACATGGAACCTAGTGGTGATAACGCCGGTTCGACAAGACCTCCTCCGGCATTCGATGACCGAGACCCTGGACCCGAAGACCACATATGCGACAAGTACTCCTTCCCGGATGCGATGCTCGAGAACCCGGACGCCAAGTGCTTCATCCCGAACGCCAAGACCAATCCGACATGAGGCGGATAAGCTCTTCGTAACGGCAAGATCGACACCGACCAGAGCGAAACCGATGAGCCGCCTACGCCACACCAAGACCTGCGACGACCTCCATAGACCGATCCCGTCGAACCCTGAACCCTGAGACCTAGACCCAACCCCCTCGGAATCCAAGATCTTCCGACCCACATGTGTGAACTTTTCCCAAGCCTTATTTTATAAATGCTATATATAAAATTTGTTGCATATAAATTGATCATGCTTGCATACATGTTTGTGGTTTGGGGGCATTATGCCGATTCACCGCATAATTAAATATGGAGTCTATATGCGGGCTATTCTAGTCTTATATTGGCTCCATTTAAATTGGTGTAGCGAACCGATGCCATGTTTCGCCCTGTTAATTCATCATTTAACTTGTGGGGTAGCTAAATAACTTGAACCTTATAATTAATTGTCGGGACCCCGATTCCGCTTAATATTGCCTAATTGCACCGCATCTATGCCATGTCATGCATCATATCATAAACATGCCGTTTCTTCTGCCGTAGCATTAAATATTGCATCCGGTGTTTCTTCTAGTGTTTGCTTCTTCGCGGATTAGGCTGATGAGTGGATGCGAGTACCGACAAGTTCTCCGGATATGATCCGTCGGCAGTGTTTTCCCATGCGAGCATTCTTCCCCTTTCTACCTATTTTGCGTTTATAGTCTTTACTTCCTCCTGTTGCTCTATTGCTATCCGTGTTACGATTCTTTAGTTTCCGTACCAGTTATATTCCTGCAGCCGTTATATTGCCTGGGACACCTCCTATTACCTGTTGCTTGTTAGACAGTTGGCCCTGCGAGTCGTAGTTGCTTGATCAGGTGTTGCTTCGCGTCGTCGATGTTCCATAGTTGTTGGGAGGTTGGAAGATGTTTAATGGTGGAGCTGATCATGATTCTAATTATAGTTTATGAATTAATGTTGATGGTAGATAGAATGCAGAGGCACCGGTGGGTAATAGTAAATATTTGGTTCTTAACCGCTCACTGGTATCCCCTAGGACCCGAGTTCTTGACACCTGTTCCGAGATCGAGCGTGCTAACCACAGGTGGGGTGTGTGGGCACCCCCATCGGCTTACTACCTGATTTCAAAGTATTGTACCGGGGGCCACAAGTAGTTTGGGGCTTTATTACTATTCTGTACTTATGCCATGGTTTACTGCTTTATTTAAGATTGTGTGTGGAGCACCTGTACTGTTTAGGATGTGGAATGTTTTCGCAGTATCGACAAGCCCAGTCACACTTTCAGGTTCCCAGTCGTTTACAGCCATTGGCACAAACCCTGGGTCCGCCTCGGAGCCGTCCGACTTTGTTGCGGGTAGCTTAGTGGGGTGACCTCCCATGTACTTGCTTTGGGTCTAGGAAACATCATGACTTAGGCCCCGCCGACGTACCGATGGGTGTAGGTTAATTGATCTGGCAAAAAGGGTCGAAGTGCGTGTGGATACTTTGGTGCACCCCTGCAGGGTTAAATCTTTTCGAAAAGCCGTGTCCGCAGTTACGGATGACTTGGAGCACAGTTTCTCGATCATAGACAACTATAACTAAAGTTTACTGTTATAATTTGACTTACATCTGAGATGACTAGTAAGTTGGATAGCTGCCATGGAAAGATTAAATAAAACTGCCAACCGTGTGAGTTTCCTCGGCTTGACTTCCTCGTTTGGTCTCGAGGGGGAATACCAGGATGGGTATGTTTGGTGTTAGCGTTAGGTTGGATCCGAATAGGTCTCTCTTATCTCTCTCTGATAGCCGCCAGTATTACAGAGTCTCTATAGGTTGTTTAGTGTCGCTGCGCTGCCGCTTCAGTCCACCATACCTGTGTAGGCGAGGACCGCCGAATTCTAGCCTCGCCATGTACTGGCCTCAGTACTGACGCTCCTCTTTTTCCTTTGCCCTTTGTCGGCACCCCTTTTGTTCTAGCAGGTTTGAGATCGACGTCGTTAGCAGGGTTACCCTTCCGGCTTGGCCTGGGCAAGGTTATGGACGCCATTGGTTATTCTTCAGGGCTCTTAGCCCCATTTTCATCTTGTCTGTACTCGGACGCTGTAACGTTTTCAAGGTGATTTGGATCTTTGTATTGTATATCTGTATTCTTGACTCGTTGAGTCGTTGTTGTATATATATCTGTTCTGTGGGTCGTATCGAGGACTGTTGTGTAATGGTATTACTTCGTTTTCCACCCGCACGAAAGTGCCTGGTGGGCGTCCTTGAATCGTTTCTATGCGGGTTTGGCGGAAAGGGCTAAAACTTGCATAGGGCCGATTCGAGGGTGTTACACCCGGACTCCGTCTCCGACCCGTTTTCTCCCAGTAACTTCCTTTTGTTGTAAAACTTCATAATATATAATCCCCCGGATCCTCAGAGGTTCGTATATCATGTTCTCGCCGTGTTTTTGTTTTGAGCTGTTTCTGCTAGGTACTATTCTTAAAGTTTAGAAGCACAATGGTCTCCGCCAAGGATAATGAAAAGGAGCCTATGGAGGAGGATCCTCAAGACCCTGGTCTGGAGAAGGAGATCAAGAGTGAAGATGAAGAGGAGGAAAAGGAAAGCCAGCATCCGCACACCGGCACTACCATTGGAAGCATTGGAGTGTTGGCAAACCCTGCCAAGATCAAAAGGATTGCGCGGATGTCAACTGGAGGGAAGCCTGCGCATCACAGTTTGGCTCCACGGTCACTTCCTCCACGCACCAAGAATCCCTTCCATACCCTTATCCATGAGCATCAGTTCCAGAATATGCCCAAGGAGAAACTACCCTCCAATTGTGATATGCCTCGTTCTAACCATGCAGGAAAAGAAGACTCCAAGGAGGAAGAGTGGGGACAGAATCGCAAGAGCTGGAATTCGCAACCCGACATGATCATGAGCCGCATTGAGCAAAACTCAGAGTTGATTCGTACTCTCACCTTCGAGATTGAGGAATTGGGGAAACTAATCAAAAAGCTCATCGAGAGAATACCACCACCACCAAAGGAGTAATTCGTCATCAGGTTTTGGCATCCCTTGGTTTGTTCCAAGCTTGGGGGAGTGCCGCGGTATCATATCACTATCTTTTATCTTTTTACCTTTTTAGTAGAGTCATATCATGAATAGAGGAGTTATCATGTAGGATGGTTTGCATTATGGAAGTGTCCCCCCTCTCGTTAGATATCTATGTATCCCTTGGTGTGAGTTGTCGTTATGGAATATTAATGAGAAGTTCTATCATTTACTCTTTTGCATATCTTATATTAGTTTTCAATTCATGGTTATATGATTGATCTTGTCATTAGTATTGGTATCACTTTGGGATCATTGAGTTAATTTAGTTGGTTTTGGCAAACCTGGCTCGGGCAGTAGCAACACTATTTTGAGAATTGAATGAAAAAGATAAAAGTACTCTTGAAGAAATATAATTTCATCATCTATCTTTCTTGATTTGCTCATAAATTTAGTATTCTCTAGTTAAGATCTTTTGTGCTTCCAAGGAAGATTGCATGTTTGTTTTTATCACTTGTATGTTTGTTTTGTTTCCTTCAACTCTTATGCTTGCTACCCAGCCTTGCTAGCCAAAAATCTGTACTGAGAGAGAATGCTTCTCGTGCATCCACTCCTTAAACCAAAACCTATGTTATTTGTGTCCACCATACCTACCTACTAGCACTATTGCTATTCCAAGTAAATTCATGTTTTTATCTACCTTCCAAATTAAACTTGTTATGTGAAGATTAGTGATTAAAGCTCTCACGAACTTGATGGCACACTTTACTTTCTTGCACTTAATAAACTTGAACCATGGTGCTCATCTATGTTGCGTATATGCTTGCGCTTTGTAAGTTGTGAATTAGCAGAACCATGCTGTCATGGGGAACGCTTTCAACATTGCACCGGTACTTTGTACCTAGTTGATATCATGTTCTTTTGTCTATGGATGTCGTCGGTGTGAAATGAAAGGGGAGCGTGTAAGTCCATGGAGTTATGTATGTGTGTTAGACAAACGGCTGGGTCGCCGGTCTAATCCATGCTGTCATGGTGGAAACCTGCAGCGTAACCATAACGAGTATCTATGAAGCATTCTTCTTATAAAAAAGAGATAGAGATTGAGAAAAAGAAAAAAAAAGATGAGAAAAGAGGAAAGAGAGAAAAAACACCACATTCCCATGGTAAATAAGAAGATTGCTGAGATGCTCGTTGTATACTTGCCTTGTCATTTTGATATGGGGATTCTTCCGTATCATCGGGCAAGGGGTACCCCGTTGGCGGTTCTCTATGATACACATGTACTTACTATGACAATAACTTACCGGTGACTAAAATTTAGTAGCATGAGGAGCGACCCTCGTATTCAAGGGACATGAGATTTTCAACTTGCAACTTGTCAAGCAGATCCTCATATTTGATCACTTTAACCTTAATCACCTAAAGATGCCTATGATAGGGGCAATGAGAGCTGAAAGCTAATAAGTACCATAATTTTTGGAAGCTCTTTATGAAACTTGAAATTCCTGCTTCCCTCTAAGAAGGGCCTTTCTTTTACTTTTTAGTTGAGTTAGTAAAACTATTCCCTTCTACCTCAACAAGTATTTTGAGTTGTTGTGTGATGTCTCAATGCACGGCGCCCGGAAAAATGCTTGATGGCGGTGTTGATGTAGAGCTCGTTGGGAACCCCAAGAGGAAGGTATGATGAGCATAGTAGCAAGTTTCCCTCAGTTATGAAACCAAGGTTTAATCGAACTAGTAGGAGCAAGGAAACACCCCAAAGGTGTTACTAGCTGAGCTTTGGTAGGGCGCACTACCGGTGCTAGTAGCAATGTGGAGACCTGCACAACACAACCACATAACTTTGTCCCCAACTTGCGATGAGGTTGTCAATCTCACCGTGTTTTGCGGTAAACAAAGGATTAAAAATATCGAATGGAAAGAAGTAAAAGTTTGCAGAAATTAAACACAAAGCAGTAAACAGTTTATAGATTGTATGTAAAGAAAGAGGATCGGGATCCGTAGTTCACTAGAGGTGGACCTCCTTAGATAGATAACATGTTGGGTGAACAAATTACAGCGGGGCAATTGACAAACACCGATAAAGCAATACATGCATATACTAATCATCTTGACTCCTTTGAGACTTGATTAGGCATTACAACATTATACATAGACCGCCATCCAACGGCATCTATGACTAATAATCCACCTTCAGGTTATCATCTGAACCCCCTCCAGTATTAAGTTGCAAGCAACAGATTATTGCTTTATGAACTGCGTGCAAAGTAAACAATATGATTGTTCTATGAACAAAGGATTGTTGTTTTCTCCCTAGTAGCAACAACACATCTAGTACCTTAGAGATTTCTGTCACTTCCCCAGATTACTAGAGGCATGAACCCACTATCGAGCATAAATACTAACTCTTGGAGTTGCTAGCATCTACTTGGCCAAGATAGCTACTAACAACAGAAAGCATGCGAGATCAAAAATAACAAAGACATGATAGAATCAATAATCAATCTGAAATAGCATCTCAATATCCATCGGATCCCCGCAAACACAACATGCAGAATTACAAATAAATGATCTTGATCATGAACGGAGCTCACAAGATCTAGACATGAAAGCACAAAGGAGGAGAACCAGCCATCTAGCTACTACATGGATCCGTAGTCCAAGGATGAACTACTCACGCATCACACCGGAGGCTTGCATGGTGATGAAGAAGGCCTCCAGGGTGAATTCCCCTCTCCGGCAGGGTGCCGGGAAGAGCTTCAGATCCCTCTCGATCTAGGGATGGAGATGACGGAGGCTACAGACTCTTTCGTGGATTTTTGATCGGGTACTTAGGGTTTACATCCCGAGGGCATCTTATAGTCGGAAGGGGAGGCCGAGGGGGTGCCTGGGTTGGCCACACCACCCCCTGGCGCGGGCCAGGCCCGGCCGCACGGCCAGGTGGTGTGGCCGCCCTCTGGCGCCTCTCCGTCTCGTATTCTGGCACTTGATGACTTCTGGAAAAAGAGGCACTTTGGCTTTTGTCTTGTCCAATTCCGAGAATATTCATTTTCTGACTTTCCTGGAACCAAAAACAGAAGAAAACAGGCAGCTGGCACTGTGGCTCTTGTTAATAGGTTAGTCCAAGAAATCATATGAAAAGTACTCCAAAGTTGGAAAAAAACACAAGAAAGTGGATAAAACCAAGCATGGAACATCAAAAATTATAGATACATTTGCAATGTATCATTGTGTTTCATTCATTCATATGATGATTTATTCAATCATGTCTCTTATGTTCCTTGTTTTGCACATTGCTCTTATCTTAGTGTTTACTACTTTGAAAGCTATCATTGAAAATCAGTTATTTGTGAACTCCAGCAAATTGTCAACTATTCTTCAATCGAGAGGTAAGTTTGCCATTACCAATTATGATTTACTTTATGTATCTTTATTGTGTTTCCTTTACTTATTGCAAGTTAAGTTATATATAGTGAGTTGTCTTCTATTATGACTTACGTATTGATGAATGTGATGCTTCTTGTCCGTATTCTTTTATCGACTCTTCACGCCATAAACCTGGGGTCATGTTTATTGTGTTCAGTTTCGCTTGGGGACAAGCGAAGTCTAAGCTTGGGGGAGTTGATACGTCCATTTTGCATCACTATTCTATATCATAATTTACTGTTATTCATTGATATATTTCATATTAAGAGATGATACTTATGTTATTTCATCTGTTTTTGCATGGTTGATGACTTTTGGAACATGGACCGCTGCAGTCAGGATTCTGATGGAAAAGGTGCTATTTGGAGGAAAAATTTGCGAAGATCGGAAAATCCGGGAAAATACATGGAAAATCCTATTTTTCCAAAAGACGAAGAATGCCAGAAGGGGAAGTGGAGATGGGCCACAGGGGGCCCACACCACCCCCTGGCGCGAGCCACCCCAGGCAATGCCACCAGGTGGTGTGGCCGCCCTGGTCCACTCCATCCTCTCCCCTCTAGTGTAGATTATCCTCCCGAAACCCTAAGACTTGGGGGAGTGACCACAGAAAGATTCCGCCACCTCTGCAGGGCGAGAAACACCGAGAGAGAAAGATCTCTCCGGCAGACAGAATTCTACCAGGGGAATTCCTTCCCAGAGAGGGGATATTGTCGCCATCAACACCACCATCAAGATGGACTTCATCGGGATCATCACCACCATCATCTCCACCAGCACCATCATCACCACCTCATACCGTTGTAACAATTGGGTTGAATCTTGCATAGTTCTTAGGGGAAACTTTCCTAGTGTTGATTTCTCCTTGTAATTGATGCTATTGAGTGAACCATTGAATTATCGTTTATGTTCAGATTGTTACATATCATTATATCATCTCTGATCATGATCCATATGATGTCTTGTGAGTAGTTTGTTTTGTTCTTGAAGACATGGGAGAAGTCATGTTGTTAGTAGTGGAATTGTGTTGCGAAGGATTCAATAGTTTGATATTTAAGTTGTGTTGTACTTCTTGTTATGGGGTAACCCCGTGGGTGGCCCGATCTTCACGGATCTCGTGATCAAATCGATGGGAAAGCAAGGGGAAAGGGAGAAGGTAGCGGAAGCGGACGCAAACCTCGTGAAGAACACGATGAACACATGCAAAACTCACACGATACAAGGCCGATTGCTCCCGTCGGTGGCCACCGGTCCGATAGAATCCTCGCAAGGAAAGATCGGTCAATGTGCTCCCTCGATCCCACGCGGAGAGGGAAGAACACTTAGTAGAGGGTCTTGACGTCTTGGCAAAGGGACACCGATGCCAAGGCCTTGTACAATGAGGGAGGCACGATGCAAACTCCAACGAGGTTTGGGATATTTGGTGCTCCTTTGTCAAAGGAGCATGAGGCAAGAACTAGATAGATCCGCAAGGGGTTTCCACTAATTCCAAATATCATGCCTAGGGTTACATGAGGGGGTGGGGGCACTATATATAGGCCAGCCACTAGTTCAAGGGTACTTTAGGAATAAAAGGGGAAAGTCTGAGCAGACTAAGGGGTACATGGGCCGAAGGCCCAGCTGGCGGTGTGTAGGCCCATATTCTTAGGCCGGAGACTCCGGTGTGGGGTCCAGAGACTCTGGTGTGGGCCGGAGACTCCAGTTTGTCTCCGGTGTCATCTCCGGAGGGGCCTTCTGGCTGTCCTCGAGCTCGATATGGGGGTCAGTCCGGAGATGGGTCCAGAGACTTCGGGGTCTTCAGGCCAGAGACTCCGATGTGGCCGGAGACTCCGGTGTGTGCAGGCCGGAGACTCCAGTGCTCTAGCTGTTGTTTCTTCCGTCTTGTCTTCCAAGCCTCCGTCTTGTCGTGCTTGGTGTTCCAGGCTTCCTCCCATGCCTCCATACTTGTTGGTGTGAACCTATCATGGATATGGGACGGAGTATGAAGTATTATACCATTCAATGGGGTAGGCACTGGGCTCGCATAGAGGAACGGATTCACCTTTGGAGTCTGTGACGACTTGGCATAAGTTGGAGACTATGATGTGGTAACGACCAAAGGTCAGGCTACATCATCTCCCCTCACTTCAAAAAGAGTCGTCCTCGACTCTACACGCTTATCACAAAGTAGAAGATGTCGAGAGACCTTCTTGATCCTGGGTTCACCATATAGTCGTCCTCAGGAAGATTGAATTGACAACAGTTCAATGTTCCTTCACCTTCAATGAAGCCTACAAAGCTCACCACAAAAGCAAAGCAACACTCAAAGCGTGGCCAATTCATGAAGATTATAGCATGAGTCCTCAAGTAGAGTGAAGTCACCTTAGGATGTATAGATGGCTCGTTGAAGGGCAGCCATAGGTAACTCTCTACGGTTCGTCTTGTCAACTTATGTTCCATACAGGTTGACGCGGAAGCAATTGTACCTTCACACAACAAAGACCAAGGAAAATATGTTTGTGTGTGATAGAGGAGCATGTCATTTTTGGCATGTCCATTCCTGTTCACAACACTATTAGCACAACTCAAGTATAGCAAACCGGATGCATATGTAAGGTCAAAGTGCATGGAACGTTTGAACATCATCCAAATGTGGGAACTCAAAAACTCCATATAACATCTTAGTGTGGCACTCAAAGCAATTGACTAAAGTATTGATCAACATCTTTGATGCAAAGCTAGGAGAATTTGCCAAAAACACAAGAGGAAGAATATCCAAAACAACATCATTATGTATGCAAACCAACCATTGGAAAGAACAATTGTTCAATATGTTGGATGCCATACACATATCATCAAAAGGGAAAATAATGGGGGTATGAGGATCGCAAGCGGAAGCAAAAAACAACATGTTTGCAAACAAACCAAATGAAAGAGCAAGTGGTCCTTATGTTTGTTGCAATAACTATACGAGAGACTTGGAAGCTCTCATGACAATACATGCTCATAATGGCAATATGGTTGCACACAAAACATCAGAAAGAAAAATTGTTCAACATTTTTGTGGCAACACACAAAGCATCAATATCCAATATCAACGAAACATGATTGTCACAAGGTGAAAGAATACCATCAACATGCTTGCAATTTGTCAACATGAAAGATGCAAAGCATGCGAAAGGTATTAGAGCTGGGTTTGATCTTGAACTCACTTGGGGGATGCTCTCTAGAGATCTTTTAATCAACTCGTGCTCAATCAAGGTTGACATTCTTGTGCGGGTACCTACACACATCAAACACAAAAGGAAGAACGTGTGTGCATGGTAGAGAAACACATCATCCATCATGACGTATCTCTTCTTGTGCACATCACCATGAGTGTCAATCAAGTATGAAATAGATGCATGGTGAGTATGCAAGTGGTGAACATGCTTATCATGGCATTTACCAAAATCTCCAAAATTTGAGAAAGCTATGGGGGCCATCTCAATAGAAAGCATATGAGAATTATTGTTGCAAGCAAAACAAGTGAAAGAGCAATTGTTCATCTTATTGCAAGCAACGGGAGAGATTGTAAAACATTCATGACAAAGCATGGTTCGAGGGGTACCATTGGTAACATCATTGCAAGCAAAACATTGGAAAGAGCAATTGTTCAACAAAGTGCAAGCAATGATATCATCAACGTAACGTTTAGAGGATGGCATGTCTATGGCAACATCATCACAATCAAATAATTTCACATGCTCAACATTATACAAAGGCAAAGTATCACATGGAAATATCAATGAAGCATATGTGATATCACAAACATCATCCATAGCATGCCAATCATCACAAGTCATCATGTCCACTAGTGGGATCATGGCATCATCAACACCCTTATTTTTACCTTGTTCATACCTCTCATATGAAGTGGGTGTTGTGGTAGTATTGACCTCCATGTGGGTGACTTTTTCATTATCCATGGGGATGGCATCATCTTCATCCACCATGTACATCTTCTTGGTTGGAGGCATCATCATCTCCAAGCTTGGCGCTTCTTGATCCATGGAACCTAGAACATCATGAGAAAACACACTAGAGGTAGAGGGTAAGTTGTTAGAAATCAAAGTGGTCTCACATGACCTATCAACTACCACTCTCAACTCACTCGGTGTATCACTCATGCCCTCCAAATGGAAGCACTCAATCTCACGTATGGTGGAGTCAATCATCTCACTCTTGTTTTCACTC
Organism: Avena insularis; assembly: GCA_023614405.1. NCBI lineage: Eukaryota > Viridiplantae > Streptophyta > Magnoliopsida > Poales > Poaceae > Avena > Avena insularis. The sequence goes on from CM042690.1 coordinate 73,973,892, forward strand.
AGGTGGGCTAAGTGGCTCTCATACTCACATGGGATTGGTACCACATCATCACTCAAGCATATGGGGATAGGCTCGGTGTGCTCAACTCCTTGCGCCTCCTTTGGTGAAGGGAAAGTCCCATGCTCACCATTCTTGACCATGTCGTCGCCATCTTGCACCTTGGCTTGTGTAGTTCTCTTGACGTACTCGTCCAACTTGGCGAAGTAGAGGTCTTCGTCTTCCTCATCCATGAAGTTGCATGCGTCATCTAGAATGTCAAGTTTCGGCGTTGAAGCTTCATGGCGTGGAGGAGAACTTGCTCTTGGTGCCATTTTGGTGGTGGCACGAGTAGTTGAAGGTGCCTTATGATGGTGTCGACGGAGGTCATTGTCGTGCCTTGCCAAAGGTTGATGTAGATGGTGCACTTGGTCATCCACATGACGCTCGCGACGATGCTCCTTGTCCTTGGCACTCTTCTTGTGATGGTGGTTCCTTCTTGAGCTTGGTTAAGCATTATTGATGGTGCTCAACATGTATTCTTCGTCTTCATGGAGAAGATGCCTTGAACGACGTCTTGTATCCTCTTGATGTTGGTGATGATCACGAGAGGATGTATGTCGATGAAGATTCTTGCTTCTTGGCGCCTCTTTTGGAAGGTGATGTTGGGGCGCCGCTCTTCTTGTAGATGGTGGCAATTTATGCCTAGGAGGTTGTTGCACATGACTCCTTCGAGGTGGCCTTGCTTCTGCGCCTGGACATGGTGGTTCTTGGCGCCTTGGAGATGGTGGCGCTCGCCGCCTCGGAGATGGTGACCCATGAAGCCAAGTAGGTGGTGGTGCTTGATGCCTTGGAGGTCGATCATGGAAGTAGGTGGTTCCCTTTGGTGTGGCACGCTTGGCCTTGAAGGTCATGGTGTCTTGATGATGCGCCTCCGCTAGCTTGGCATGGTAGTCCTTTGTCTCCAAGCGGTGGAGGTATTCTTCATGGCTCATGGAAGAGGCCTCGAAGTTGGAGATGTTCGCCATGTCCTCCATGCTTGGTGAGGCGTCGTCGTTGTAGCACTCGAAGTCGTCCATGCTTGGGGAGTCATTGTTGATGTAGTACTCCATATCACCCAAGCATGTGGAGCCATTGTCGGTGTAGTGCTCCATGTACTCCATGCATGAGGAGCCATTGTCAATGTAGAGCTCCAAGTCCTCCATGCTTGAGGAGCCATAGTTGATATGATGACATGCTCCATGTCTTCCATGCATGTGGAGTCATCATAGGTGCGATGCTCCGGGTCCTCAAAGCATGCGGAGCCATTGTCGGTGTAGTGCTCCATCATGTCCTCTATACTTGTGGAGTCGTAGTCGTGGTGGCTCATCATGGATTCTTCATAAAAATCATCCTCGGTTCTGGAGTCCCTAGACATGATTCACAAGACCAAGTGGTGTATATGGAAGTGGTAGGGGGTTAGGAATGCAACATCAAACCTTACTTTACCTTGGAAGATAGTATCGTGCAAGTGGCAACACTTGAGAGCAATCAAAACCAAGCAAAGTGAAGTTCACGCGGAACACCAAAACCAACTAACCACTAAAAAACACACATACACACACAAAGCTTATGGTGGATAGGTATGGGAGGTGGCGTGTCCAAGAACAATCCGAAATCAAGATATTGTAATGGTAAGTAAAGAACCACGATGATCACAAAGCAAAATAGTTCAATCCACAAGATAGTAATTATGTACAAGGAAACACACACGGTGGGATAAATGGGACTTGTGTGACAGAGAAAGTGAGCTAAGAACCAAATGATTACCTAGCGAAGACTATAAGCTCGTGTCGCACAAGTGCAAGGAGAGACACTAGTTCGATTGCAATAAATTGGTGGGCTACAAGATATGCATAATAAGTACCACCTATTTGATATTCATCGAGCTTGCGCTTCCTATTCTATGAGGCACTTGTTTCTTTCTTTCTTTCTTTTTCTTCTTTTTCTTTTTATATATTTTTTCTCTTTTTCTTTCTTTTTCACTTGCCCCTTCCTTGTGCCAACAACTATACAAGATAACTATATGAGATAGCGCGCTCACAACTTTTGCTCGGAATTCTACAAGGTATCAAATATGCATAGCCCAGGAAATCATAAGAGGAACTAGTCTCAATAGGTGTTTGTTGAACGCAAATATAGTGTAGCTCACAAAGGAAAGCAAGTGGGCAGAAGTCGCGGAATTTATATACCTTTCATCGCTGATCTTCACCCTTTATTGGTGGATTCCGCCTTGCTCACGGAATTTGATAGAGTAGATAGTAGGAACCACGGATATTATGATGTAGATCTCCTTCTCCTCTTCGAAACGAGCTAAAGAACACCAAAATCCGAGTTCGTATGCAAAAGTTATGCTCAAAACCGTGAAACGGATTTGTTGTCAGCAGGTGGGGGGGGGCGGAGACTCCGGTCTGGAGTGACTCACACCGGAAAATCCGGTCCGGGGCCGGAGACTCTGGTCCGGGCGATTTCCGCGCGTCAAGAACACGAACGGGACGAGTTTTGGGCGGAAAAACTCGAACCAAAACCTCAAATTGGTGGGGGAAATCAAGGAATTAGGCCATGGAAACGCAAGGGAAGGTAGATCAACAAGTTTAGCAAGTAATCCACGGATCAAAAACCTACCAAAACACACTCAAATCACAGATCGATCCAAAACACGAAATTGGGGCTATTTTTTGGGGATTTTCAAATTTATGGGGGAAAAGACCAAATCGATGAGGAATCTATGGCAACCAAAAGCTGCTGATACCAGATGTTATGGGGTAACCCCGTGGGTGGCCCGATCTTCACGGATCTCGTGGTCAAATCGATGGGAAAGCGAGGTGAAAGGGAGAAGGTAGCGGAAGCAGACGCACACCTCGCGAAGAACACGATGAACACACGCAAAACTCACACGATACAAGGCCGATTGCTCCCTCCAGTGGCCACCGGTCCGATAGAATCCTCGCAAGGAAAGATCGGTGAAACGTGCTCCCTCGATCCCACACGGAGAGGGAAAAACACCTTGGAGAGGGTCTTGACGTCTTGGCAAAGGGACACCGATGCCATGGCCTTGTACAATGAGGGAGGCACGATGCAAACTCCAACGAGGTTTGGGATATTTGGTGCTCCTTTGTCAAAGGAGTATGAGGCAAGAACTAGATAGATCCACAAGGGGTTTCCACTAATTCCAAATATCATGCCTCGGGTTACATGAGGGGGTGGGGGCACTATATATAGGCCAGCCACTAGTTCAAGGGTACTTTAGGAATAAAAGGGGAAAGTCTAGGCGGACTAATGGGTACATGGGCCGAAGGCCTAGCTGGCGGCGCACAGGCCCATATGCTCAGGCCAGAGACTCTGGTCTGTCTCTGGTGTCGTCTCCGGAGGGGCCTTCTGGCTGTCCTCGAGCTCGATCTGGGGGTCATTCCGGAGATGGGTCCGGAGACTCCGGGGTCTTCAGGCCAAAGACTCCGATGTGGCCGGAGACTCCGGTGTGAGCAGGCCGGAGACTCCGGTGCTCCAGCTGCTGCTTCTTCCATCTTCTCTTACAAGCCTCCGTCTTGTCGTGCTTGGTGTTCTAGGCTTTCTCCCATGCCTCCGTACTTGTTGGTGTGGACCTATCATGGATATGCGACGGAGTATGAAGTAGTATACCATTCAATGGGGTAGGAAGTGGGCTCGCATCGAGGAATGGATTCACCTTTGGAGTCCGCGACGACTTGGCATAAGTTGGAGACCATGATGTGGTAACGACCAAAGGTCAGGCTACATCACTTCTTCTAGTGGTGTCATGTGAACATCGACTACATGACACTTCACCTATATGGGCCTAGGGGAATGCATTGTGTATTTGGCTACTAATCATAGGGGTTGCCAGAGTGACAGAAACCTAAACCCCCGCTAGGAAACCATTGCACAAGGGACATCAGGGTCTTAGAGTTTAAAGCTGTGGTTAGGTTTCTACCTTAATTACTTTCTTGTACTTCCAGATGCTTGCAAGGGGTATAATCACAAGTATGTATTAGTCCTAGGAAGGTCGGTACATTAGCACAGGTTCACCCACACAACACTTAGCAAACGAAAGAAGATTAATCAACTATATGAAGCGAAAGCACTTGACGATATCCCCATGTGTCCTCGAGAACGTTTGGTCCTCTTAAGTAATTGCGGTGACCCAGCATACCACTACATGATGTAGTACACTATAGTCGTTGACATAACAGCAATGAAACAGTGTTCACTAATATTACATCCCTCAGAGTGGTACAACAGAAACACAGCAGGTCCAAGACATGACTATAGATTACAACTCGACTCTTTACAAAAGATCCAGAGACCACTCTAGGTTTAAAGAGAGAGAAAGAACTTCTTACAAAGAGGAACCAGAAATAATAACTCAGAACTATCTAGTAACTAAGACTAGTATCTAAACTATTTGGCTTGCCATTGATGCTATTGCAATGCTCTACAGAAATAGGTTTTATGGCTAGAGAATCTACTCCTATCTAAACCGACACTTTATCTTCACTTCAGTTGATGTATATGTTGACTTCATTGACTTTATTGAAGAACTTGAGTTGCTGATGATGGTTTCTTGAGTAGAAATTGATGTTGACGTCGTCTTCAACGGCTTAGAACCTAGCAAGGGTTAAGAAGGTATGGTTGAGTACGGGCATACTCAGCAAGTTCACAAAAAAGGAGTGTATGATGCACTATCTCTACAACCATAGACCATAGGTCGTAGGCAATGCAGGTTTTCGTAAACATTTCTTCAAAGGTTGTTTTTATTCTGAAAACTATGTCCGACAGCCTTCACAGGTTGACCATAACTTCATGGAGTTCCTTTCCTGCCGCGTTCGTAGCTCCTTCCAGAACAGGGAGTAACATGTCACAATTCTTACACTCTGCAGAGGTGCGTCACTTTTCCCACAAGAGACCTTAGCCTTGTTGCACAACCAAGTCATGAACTTGTCCATACTTCCGTGGTATGGGGCCCAGACTAAGATCCAAGCCAATCACTGCCCTCTCCGCAACCCCATATGTCTGCACGATCCTCCGGGGCTGACTACACCTCTGTTAAGCCTCCAACTAGGGCAAGCTATAACCCTGGTGAGTTCCCGAAGACTCTATGAAGTGGTGATGCCCCTGGTAAGCTCCCTAAAAGGCCCAACTATACCTCCGACAGCCACTCATAAATAATCTAGACACCGAAATCGTGGGGCCTAAGGGTGCCCACCCATATGTTGGATCCACACCGGGAATCCCAACATCACGATAAGGACATCTTGCCTCCATATGAAAGGAAGAAGATACAGCTAACTTCTCTGTCCCATTCCAAATCTCATGGTTGACGCGTACTATACGGCGCTAGAATCACTAGCGACATTGGTTGTTAAGTCCTAGATAATACATTACTAAACAATGGTGTTTCCATTGCCAGTTATTATAGATTAGCTGATCACCCTGGATCAGTAACCAATATTTTCATTTAATTGTGAAAATAGTGTTTTCGACCTTTTTGAAATGCAGGTGATGACACAGTTGAGTTACAAGCATAGAAAATAATCAAAGGACATGAGCAAGTTGTGAACTTGCCTTTTGTGATTGCAAGATTATGCACTCACCGTCTTCAAGACAATAGAAGATCCAAATTCTGTAAATAGCATCATTGGTCCGGTAAGGACTAATGTTTAAAGAAGCAAGATTCAACGATGCATAAGTAATGCAATGCAATTTGAGAAACACGAATCCCCGTGATACACTGCAAATGTATCTATAATTTTTGATGTTCCATGCTTGGTTTTATCTACTTTCTTGTGTTTTGTCCACACTTTGGAGTACTTTTCATATGATTTCTTGGACTAACCTATTAACAAGTGCCACAGTGCCAGTTGCCTGTTTTCTGCTGTTTTTGGTTCCAGGAAAGTTAGAAAATCAATATTCTCGGAATTGGACCAGACAAAAGCCAAAGTTGATATTTTCCCGGAAGATTCACGGAGCCAGAAGGAGACACGAAGGGGGGCCACACCACCTCTTGATGTGGGCCAGCCCAGGCCGCGCCAGGGCATGGTGTGGGCCCCCTGGCCGGCCATCGCCCTTTCCTCCTTCGCCTATAAGAGCCTCTCGATACCAAAAGCCTAAATAGTCAATCAGAAATCCATGAAAAGTTCCACAGCGCCGCCGCCACCAAACGGGAGATTCGGGGGACGGAAAGTCTCTGTTCCGGCACCCTGCCGGGATGGGGAAGTGCCCCCGGAGCCATCTCCATCGATCTCCACCACCATCTCCATCGCCGTTGCTGATTCCCATGATGAGGAGGGAGTAGTTCTTCCTCGAGGCTAAGGGTTCTACCGGTAGCTATGTGTTCATCTCTCTCTCTCTCTATGCATGATCATATTGTGATCATGAGCTTGTAATCTATAGATCTACCTTGCTACTCAAGTGCTTTAATAGATCTCTGCTCTCCCCATGTGTGTGAAAGTGACAACGTGCACACCATGGTGGCACTTAGGCTAGAGATTACAAATACTTTTTATTAGTTATATTTGGAGTTGGATGTCTTTATGAAATTGTGGTGTTTGTTGGACTCATCTAGTACTCAAGGTGACAGTGTGGGGTTTTCTAGATGGGAAAGGCTTACTTTGAGGTGTGCTGTTATAGCCCTACCATCGATTAGAGTGTCCAACCGGAGAGTAGTTCAGCGTAGTATCATAAAGAAGAATATATTTATATGAGAGTGTTCACTAGTGAAAGTATGATCCCTAGGCCTTGTTTCTAAGCAGTGATACTTCGTTTGCTATTAGATCTGTTACATGTTTGCTTGCTTCCATCTTTATTTCAGTTTTACTTTAGTCTTTTCCCCGCCATCAAGTTATTTTCTATCACCGTTTCCACTTGTATTTCACTATCTCTTCGCCGAACTAGTGCACCTATACACCTGACAAGTGTATTGGGTGTGTTGGGGACACAAGAGACTTCTTGTATCTTGATTGCAAGGTTGCTTGAGAGGGGATACCTTTGACCACTTCCTCCCTGAGTTCGATAAACCTTGGGTGATCCACTTAAGGGAAAACTTGCTGCTGTTCTACAAACCTCTGCACTTGGGGGCCCAACAACTGTCTACAAGAATAGAAGTGTGTAGACATCACCCCGGAATAGTCGTATCTAATCTAGGGTTTGGAAACTGGAAATGAGTTCTTTAGAATGTGTTGCACTTTTATAACAGATTCACACTTGTGCTTCTTATTAAGGCTTATGAGAGTGTGTGTGAAACAATAAGTAAACACAACAAGAAATATGCAATATTAAAACACTCAAATGGGTATGGTATCTGAAATATTGTTTGAACAATATTAAGAATCAATTAGAGCTTTTAAAGAAGTGTTCAAGTATCACTTTTAATGTTCCTTAAAAGAATAACTTTTGAGGAAAGATTACTTTCACAAAGTACAAAGTATTTAAACTTAAGGTTAACACTTTAAGGTTTTCTTATTAACTATAAGTACTAAAGTAGAAAACAACTAGTAAATGGAGACTTTTAACACTCCATGAAAGTGAAACAAAAGTATTATGTACTGATAGAAGTGGTGTTTTCTTGATTTTATAAGTGATAAACTATTTTTGGAGTAAGATTTACTTAATTTTAAATGGTAGTTTTAGTGAGTACAAGTTGAATGGGTTAGACCTATCTTAACTTCATTTAAACATAGCTTGCATTTATTATTACACTTTTAAACTTTAAACAAATAATGCTAAAGGTAATAGTAAGTATTTATATATTTTAATGAATTAAAATAAAAGAAAAGGGTTTAAATAAGATTTATTAGACCTTTACCTTTTGTTTTACTTCAAAAGTATGAGTTGATATTCTTAGAATGTATATTTCATTCTTGTGATCATTTTGGTATATTATAAGTATTTTTGTGAATTTTAAATAATAAGATATGATTTTTATAAGTTTATTCACTTTATAAATACTAAACAAATAATAAATATGAGTTAGCGAATACAAAAATAATTGAAACAAGTTTGTAAATGTAGATTTTGTTTTTATAAGAATTTTGGTATATTATTTATATTTTTCTCATTTACTAATATTAAAATATGAATTTTTAAAGTATTATTACTTATAAAATATTTATTAAATAATAATTATTTAAATATTTAACACAATAATATTTGTTAATAAGTTTATAATATATATTTTATTTTTTAAACATTTTGATATATAATATGTATTTTTCTGAATTATAAAACAAAAGATATTCAACTTATAAGGATGAATCATTTTATTAATACCTGGAAAAGATTTATATTTGAAATTTTAATGTTTTTCTTATTTATTAAACAGGTACTACTTTTTATACTAGCAGTCACCCTAGACACATTCATAGACATGTGGGCCAGTGGCCACGTCGCCAGCCACGCGGGACAAAAGATCTTTATACCCTATTTTATTTTACCCATAGCCACTAACTGGTGGGGCTGGGATGACGTCACTGGACCTGACCATGACGTCAGCATGCCGGAACACGGCGGCTGAACGCCGGCGCACGGCGACGACACCAATTTCTGGCACCAGGGACCATGTGAAGGGTGCGTTCGAACGAGGGAAGCCTGACGAACCTATCTAGACCCCTCACGCACACTAAAGTTCACCGGAGCATCGGCGACCAATGTCTGCGGAGACCGACGACGAACAACGGCGATGCAATGATGCAAAGCGAGAGAAGGGGATTGGAGAGGTGCTTGAGCACCATTGGCTCACCAGGATACTGTTGGTGGGGTCGAATTGACCATAGGAGCACTGTAGCGGTGCGAATCGACGATGAGGTTGCGACGGCCGGCGAGATGCGACACTCGATTTCGTGCTGCCCACCATGCGCTGGCCTGTAGAGATTTTCAAAGACGAACAAGGAGACCTCAGTGCATCCAGCAGTGGTTTCCTCGAGGCACGGGGTGTTTGGAAATGGCGGGAACGATGACCTCCGACGAGCTAGGGTTTCGGTGTTCAATGGGAGAGAGAGATAGAGAAGGAGCGAGGGGGAAATGAGGATAGGGTCGATAGAGGCGTCGCGGTGTCGTTCTTATCCTCGACCAGGTCGGCGGCGAGCACCTGGGAGGTTAGATCCTGCTGACGCCGGTGACGCGCATCCAGCGGCGGCGCAGACCTCCAGCGAGCTGCATGTGTGCGTCGCAGTGATGATGACGTCATTTTTCGGAAAACCCCCTAATGTTCCTACGAATTAACCCGCGGTCCACCGTTGGTCCCACCCGTCAGTCAGAGAGATAAAGTGGGACGGGTTGCTGTTGGGCTTCTCCTGGGCCGCGGCGGAGTGTGCGCATTTTTACTGATGTTGCTGGCGAGCGTTGGTTAGGCGAGATTGCAAGTGGGTCGTGGGCCGGTTCCACTGACAAGTCTATTTCCTTTTCCTTTTCTGTTTTCATTTATGTTTTAGAATATTCCTTTTAATTTGGATCCTTTTAATGATTAAAATATCCAACACTCATTGAATCAATAAGGTTTTGACATATTTAATGTAACTAGTTGAGTTTGCATTCCTTTTTTAGTATTTTAACTATTCATAACTATATGGAGGACTAAATTAAGAAAATATAATTTAGGGTTTTAGGTTTTGTTTCTTTTAGTAAGATTTCACAATGATAATTCTGATTTCACTTGACAATCTTAATTGTACTGGTTGAAATGTGCTTCCAGGTTTATAGATAAAGACAAGGATCAAGATTTAGGGAAACTACTTCTAAATCTATGATTGAGTTTGATATCTCCACATAGAGTGAGATCTTGGAATTACTTAGTAATGTGATCAAGATAATTCTATCATTCTGGACTCCTATCAGAGTTTAAGACAATCAACTGGGCAAGGCTTCTCAAACACTCACTTGGTTCTCTGATTACATCTTGGAAACTTTAGTTGTCCAAGAGGTATTGTTCAATAGTTACCTAGGAATAGGAAATGGTTTCACTATCGATTTGATTCTAGGGTCTTGAATAATACAGTAGACATGGGTCTTGTCATAGCTTGATATTTTCTTCGTTAAGGATTCTAAAGAATCCTTACCTTAATACCTCACTAAGGATATCTTGAGACAAGGAATTCCTTTCCTAAATATACTCTATAAATCTCCCATTTTATTCACAAAGATCACATCTTCCTGAATAAGACAATCATCTGACTCCACCATATCCATCATCATATGATGACATGGTCATGCCACTTCAACATTGCTCCATCCTTACTCCTAGTATATAACTTCTCTTAATTACCTACCATTGATGCACCTATCAATGTAGCTACTACTAACTCCATCTATTAACTTCCTTAACTCCATCTTGCAACTACTTCCAAGGTTTGCAAGACTACAATCCTTTCTATACATACAAAGGATATCAATCCTTTGAAATAGGTATAGTACTACTCCCATAATACCAGTTGTCATTATATTAACTTGGTTAAGCTACTATGCCTCCAACTACTCCATCCAACTCATCAAATACTTCATCATACTCTAGCTTGACTTCTAATGATCAAGCTAGATGATTGAGCTTACTAGGACTTGCCTAACTTGGCATATTCATAACTCTTCTTCAACACCTAATCATCTATTCTCAAGTGACTTGAGAATAATGACCACAATCCGTTGATCATACAAAGCTTAGGCTTCTAATTGTCTGATCAAGATCTATACTCAACTAAGTAGTAAACTTGTATCAGTCTCTCTATAGACTTATCTTGTTAAGCAAGCTTATTCTCAGTCTATATCCACTTGTCCTAACAAGATTGTTATCTAATGTACTAATACTACTAGCTTTCTCATAGCTCCTCAATTACTAGCTCAACCCTTGAGTTTAGGTACTGCTTCTAGGTAACTCATGAGTGAGTTAACTCCTCCAAGAGTAGGTGATGGTACACTCAACCATATCTAGTTCTTCCTTCAGATTAATTTACTTAAGGTATTTGGAAAGTCAACACAATAAGTCAAAGGCTATGAGTCAATAAGTTCTAGATCAGGAATTGATCACCCAATATTGATGATCAATTGATACTAGGACTTGGTTAAATAGAGATGGCATCACTTAATATCATATTAAGAGTAGGTGTTGCATGGTCTTGGCTTGACTTCCTTTACTACTCTATTTGTAATAATAGCTAGTGTTTAGAAACTACTATTGCAAGCAAGTATATCAAGGTTTAATTATAGAGCTTCTTTACTTAAGTTATATCCTTAACTTGGTATTCAGGGTTTGTGGTAGACAATACCTTGATAGCATCTTTAGAATATTAAGTATTCATCCTTGAGTTGTGGTATGGAATACCATGTAATGATCTCTGGAAGATTAAGTACTCCTTATTAAGTAGTGTGTTGTGACTTAGTTTTATTACATTTGATCAACCCTTAGATCAAATTATATTACCCAAAGATAAGGTTTTAACAAAGGTCACATTCAAACTTATCGCAATCAACTTGATGATCTACTTCAGTTCCACCAAGTTAAGAGAAGCTTCAATCACTTTGACAAGTTTTATTCAAAAGCGCGAAAATTATCTGGATTTTCTATGCATGAATGCAATGCACACACCTGTGTTCAGCTTATTTCTAAGCTCTAATACTGGGACGTTATAGTAATACAACCGGCTTGTCCTTTGCTAAAGAAAGGATTGGGCCACTTGCTCATTTATTCTTATTGTCTTTTATTTACTCGTACTTTATTTACCTGCATTATCAAAAACCCCTAAAAATCCGTTTGCTAAGTATTTACAAAGAATTCCTGCTCCTAGCCATTCGCCAGCACCTTCTGCTCCTCGTTGGGTTCGACACTCTTACTTATCAAAAATACTGCGATACACCCCCTATACTTGTTGGTCATCAGCGACCAACTAAAAGAGAAATAATGGCCATAATCATGCAAAGCGACAAAACATCATTAATTAAAGCATAAAGTGATATTACAAGTCGAAAACTAAAGGATCATAGAGGCTATGGTGACTTGGGATAGTCTTAACATGGTGTGAGCATGCGCCAAGTCAACCCAAATAAAGCATCAAAGGAGAATACCACAATACTATGCTTTAATATGCTAAAACAATGCATGATTCTTTCAAGGCACATTAAGCAATATCAATTGTTTATAACATGTCATGCTAGAGAAAAAATGACTAAGCATAAAGCCAAAACAATATCAAGCATGACATGACAAAGCATAGGCCACAGTCAAAAGCAAGCTCTTTTTTACCACTTAAGCATGAACTTTTCCTACTCTTTTCCAATCCAAACCAATCTTATTTGAAAACTAATGCATGAATGAGGGGGTCCAACCAATTTATTCAAGCAAACTAAGCAAACCAAGCAAACGAAAACCAAAAACAAAAACAAAGACGCTCCAAGAACAACACAACTGTGCATGAAACAATAAAAATGAAGTGTTTGGAAGAAACCTGAGATTTTTATTGATGAAGAAGGGGATGCCTTGGGCATCCCCAAGCTTTGACGCTTGTACTTCTTGAATATTTCTTGGGGTGAGACGGGTGGTATCCCCAAGCTTGAGCTTTTGTGCATACTTCATCTTATCATATTACTCTTTCCTACACTTTAAAATTTCATTCAAGCAAAATTTCACAAAATCTTCATTAGCAACATTAGTGTACTCAAGATAATAAGTCTTTTTGTTTAGTTTCAACACATAAAAATTTCATTAAAACAAAATCTACTGTAGTACTTAAAAGTTCAAGATTTTTGGCAATAACTCAAAGGAAAAGAGATTTAAGAGGCAAATGTAAATAATGGCAGAAATCTATCAAAACAGACCAGCAGGTAAAAACCAATTCTTTTGAAGACCTTATGTTGCTCAAATCGAAAAGTTTTGAACTAACGAAAGTTGGATAACAACCTAGGGCAGAGGCACAAAACATTACAGCTTAAACCGACATACATATATTTTTCACGAATTTTTACAGCGAAGCACAAAAATCTGTTTCGGGACAGCAACTTTTCCAAATCTTTCTTCTCTCTCATTAGAGGTTACTATTGGCACAAAAACCACACAAAAATGATATGGATCGGTTATTACAGAGGTTATTATAGAGGTAATAACTTCCAAGACTCAATAAAAAATTCCTAACAAAAGTTGGGTTATCTCCCAATAAGTGCTTTTCTTTAACGCCTTTGAGCTAGGCATAAGAAGCAAGAAAAGAATCAAGTATTCTCAAATGAAGAAGCATTAAGATCGATACCAGAAATATCTTCAACAAGGCTAGGTATCTCATCCAAATAAGTTCTAGAGGATCCTCTCTCAATGCTCTTGGGTTCACTATTTTCATCAAACGGGTTTTCAGGAACAATCCAATCAAAATTCTTTTCTAAGGCTTCATGCATTCCTACAAGTTTAAAAGGTATTAGTATTTTAATTTTATTTCCATTTTTAGGTTTGGTTTTATCCATCTTTTCTCGTGTACCAATAACATCTACACATGAACCTTGCATATTAAAACGATCAAAGACTTTTCTGGCTTCCTTAACAACATCATAGAATTCTTTAAGCAAAGTTTCCAGAATAAAATCTCTCTTTTCAGGATCCTCAATATCTTTAAGCTTAAGAAACATTACTTGCATTATGGGGTTAAGGTTAACAAACCTAGCTTCCAACATGTGAACTAAAGAGGCTGCAGTAATTTCATAATTTGGAGTAACTTCTGCTAGGGATCTATCCTCAATATCCTCATGCTTGCTAACATGATTAAAGAATTTTTCAATATTATAATTCCCAATTATAGAGCCACTACCTATTGAAAGTTCTTTCAGGGTGAACTTAGGGATCAACATGGTGAGCTAGGAACTAGGTAACAATTAAAAAAATATGTTTTTGATAAAGGAAGCAAACTAGTACGAATTTTTTTTATGTTTTTTTGATAAAAGAAACAAGCAAACAAAGTAGAAATGAACTAAGCAAAAAAAATAAAACAAAGTAAAGTGATTGGTTATGAGGGATTCCCCTTGTGAAGATGTCCTTGACTCCCCTACAACGGCGCCAGAAAAGAGCTCTATGATCGGCTCAACACGTCGAGCTCGTCGGGGAATGATGTCTACGCACTTCTATTCTTGTAGACAGTTGTTGGGCCTCCAAGTGCAGAGGTTTGTAGAACAGCAGCAAGTTTTCCCTTAAGTGGATTACCCAAGGTTTATCGAACTCAAGGAGGAAGTGGTCAAAGGTATCCCCTCTCAAGCAACCCTGCAATCAAGATACAAGAAGTCTCTTGTGTCCCTAACACACCCAATACACTTGTCAGGTGTATACGTGCACTAGTTCGGTGAAGAGATAGTGAAATACAAGTGGTATGGATATAAGACAATGATGCTATAAAATAGCTTGATGGCGTGAAAGAGACTAAAGGCAAACTGAAATAAAGATGGAAGCAAGCAAACATGTAACATATATAACTGCAAACGGTGTTTCAGTGCTTAGAAACAAGGCCTAGGGATCATACTTTCACTAGTGAACACTCTCATATAAATATATTCTTCTTTATGATACTACGCTGAACTACTCTCCGGTTGGACACTCTAATCCATGGTAGGGCTATAATAGCACACCTCAAAGTAAGCCTTTCCCATCTAGATAACCCCACACTGTAACCTTGAGAACTAGATGGTTCCAGCAAACACCACAATTTCATAGAGACATCCAACTCCAAATATAACTCATAACAAGTATTTGTAATCTCTAGCCTAAGTGCCACCATGGTGCGCACGCTGTCACTTTCACACACATGGGGAGAGCAGAGATCTATTAAAGCACTTGAGTAGAAAGGTAGATCTATAGATTACAAGCTCATGATCTCAATAAGATCATGCATAGAGAGAGAGATGAACACATAGCTACCGGTAGAACCCTTAGCCTCGAGAGAGAACTACTCCCTCCTCATCATGGGAATCAGCAATGGTGATGGAGATGGTGGTGGAGATTGATGGAGATGGCTCCGGGGGCACTTCCCGTCGGCAGGTGCGAACAGAGACTTTCTGTCCCCCGAATCTCCCCTTCGGTGGTGGCGGCGCTGTGGAACTTTTCGTGGCTGGAGGCTTGTTGATTTAGGGTTTATGCATCGGGAGGCTCTTATAGGCGAGAGGGGAGACCGAAGGGGTGCCGAAGGGGCCCACACCACCCCCTGGCGCGGCCTGGCCTGGCCCACGCCACCAGGTGGTGTGGCCAGCTTCTGGCCCTTCTCCGTCTCGTATTCTGGCTCCAAGTGTCCCCCGGTAAAATAATAACTTTGGCTTTTGTCCCTTCCAATTCCGAGAATATTCATTTTCTGACTTCCTGGAACCAAAACAGCAGAAAACAGGCAACTGGCACTATGGCACTTGTTAATTGGTTAGTCCAAGAAATCATATGAAAAGTACTCCAAAGTTGGAACAAAACACAAGAAAGTAGATAAAACCAAGCATGGAACATCAAAAATTATAGATACATTTGCAATGTATCAGGGAACCCCAAGAGGAAGGTATGATGAGCACAGCAGCAAGTTTTCCCTCAGTTATGAAACCAAGGTTATCGAACCACTAGGAGCAAGGAAACACCTCCAAGTTGTTGTTTCCAACTTGGAATCCTGCACAACACAACCACAGAACTTTTCCCCCAACTTACAATGAGGTTGTCAATCTCACCGGTTTTGCTAAAAACAAAGGATTAAACGTATTGTGTGGAAGATAGTAATTGCTTGCAGAAAGTAAACAGAAAACAGTAAATATATTTGTAGATTGATGGTAAAATAATGGACCGGGGTCCATAGTTCACTAGAGGTGATTCTCCTTAAGATAGATGACATGTTGGGTGAACGAATTACAACGGGGCAATTGACAAACATCGAGAAAGAATACATGTATATACTAATCATCTTGACTACTATGAGATTTGGTTGGGCATTACAACATTATACATAGACCGTAATCCAACTGCATTTATGACTAATAATCCACCTTCAGGTTATCATCCGAACCCCCTCCAGTATTAAGTTGCAAGCAACAGATAATTGCATTAAGCAAAGTGTGTAAAGTAAACAATACGATTGTTCTATGAACAAAGGAATGTTGTTTTCTCCCTAGTAGCAACAACACATCTAGTACCTTAGAGATTTCTGTCACTTCCCCAGATTCCTAGAGGCGTGAACCCACTATCAAGCATAAATACTCCCTCTTGGAGTTGCTAGCATCTACTCGGCCAAGATAGCTACTAACAACGGAAAGAATGCAAGATCACAAATAACATAGACATGATAGAATCAACAATCAATCTGAAATAGCATCTCAATATCCATCGGATCCCCGCAAACACAACATGTAATATTACAAATAGATGATCTTGATAATGAATGGAGCTCACAAGATCTAAACATGGTAGCACAAAGGAGAATAACCAACCATCTAGCTACTACGTGGACCCGTAGTCCAGGGATGAACTACTCACGCATGACATCGGAGGCAGCCATGGTGATGAAGAAGTCCTCTAGGGTGATCTCTCCCCTCCGGCATGGTGCCGGGAAGAGCTTCATATCCCTCCCGATCTAGGGATGGAGATGGCGGTGGCTACAGACTCTTTCGTGGAATTTTGATCGGGTACTTAGGGTTTTCTTCCCGGAGGCAATATATAGGCGAAGGGGCAAGGTCGGTGGAGTACCAGGGGGCCCACACCCCTGGTGGCGCGGCTAGGGCTGGCCGCGCCACCACTAGGTGTGGCCGCCCTGGTTCCCCTCTTCATCTCACCTCCGGACTCTGTATTCCTTCTGGTGAAATATTGACTTGGGCTTTTGTCCGGTCCAATTCCGAGAATATTTCCTTACTAGCTTTTCTAAAACCAAAAACAGCAAAAAACAGGCAACTAGCACTGTGGCATCTTGTTAATTGGTTAGTTCCAGAAAATGTGTAAAAATACTCCAAAGTGTGGACAAAACATAAGAAAGTAGATATAAAACAAGCATGGA
The DNA here is from genome assembly GCA_023614405.1 of Avena insularis. Taxonomy (NCBI): domain Eukaryota; kingdom Viridiplantae; phylum Streptophyta; class Magnoliopsida; order Poales; family Poaceae; genus Avena; species Avena insularis. The sequence continues at coordinate 73,990,886 of CM042690.1, forward strand.
ACATCAAAAATTATAGATACGTTTGAAACGTATCACTAGTATCTACTCATAATACTTAGAGCATAGTAAACATCTGGGCGAGTACATGTCATTGCATACATGATGGATCCAATAGCCGAAGCATATGGAACCCTAATCATGCGCTCTCTCTCATCAGTGGTCGAAGGACACTGAGTCTTGCTGAGTTTAAATTCGTGAGACATGGGCAAGAACCCCTTCTTAGACTCTTCCTTGTTGAACTATTTCAGCACTTTGTCAATGTATGTACTCTGTCTTAATCCAATTAGCCTCCTTGATCTATCTCTATAGATCTTGATACCCTGAATATATGCCGCTTCTCCTAAGTCCTTCATAGAAAAACCATTTTTCAATGAGGTCTTAATAGACTCGAGCATAGGAATGTCATTTCCAATCAGTAATATGTCATCTACATATAAGATTACAAATACAAGTGATTTCCCACTTTCTTTCTTATACACACAAGGTTCTTGTTCGTTTTTGATGAAGCCAAACTCCTTTACAACGTCATCAAATCGAATGTTCCAACTCCGAGATGCTTGCTTCAGCCCATAAATACACTTTTGAAGTTTGCATACTTTTCCAGCATTATTTGGATCGAAAAAACCTTTGGGATGCATCATATACACGTCCTTAGTAAGGATTCCATTTAAGAAAGCCGTCTCGATGTCCATCTGCCATATCTCATAGTCAAAATATGCAGCAATGGCTAGAATGATCTGTATAGATTTAAGCATTGCTACAGGCGAGAAAGTCTCATCATAGTCAACTCCTTGAACTTGTCGAAAACCTTTTGTAACAAGTCGAGCTTTATGGATGTGAACATTTCCATCCATATCAATCTTCTTCTTATAGATCCATTTGCACTCGATGGCTTTAAAACCATCAGGTAGGTCAACCAAGTTCCAAACTTGATTGTCCCCCATCGACTCTATCTTGGATCTCATGGAAATCAGCCATTTCTCAGAGTCTGGGTCCACCATCGCTTATGCATAGGTCGCAGGCTCATCATTGTCTAACAATAATAATTCCCGTGCTTCGTGGAGCCTCACCGACCTTCGTGGTTGTGGTGCTTCTATTGCCACGGGTTCCTCAACTTGTTCTGCTATAATAGCATCACTCGTAGAAGAATCCCCGATTGGCTCATCTTGAACTTCTTCAAGTCGCACCGACCTTCCACTCGATCCCTTTATGAGAAACTCTTTCTCTAGGAAAACACCGCTATGAGCGACAAACACTTTGCCCTCTTCTTGGTTGTAGAAGTAATACCCTAAGGTTTCACTTGGGTATCCCACAAAAACGCATTTGTCCAATTTGGGTGTTAGCTTGTCCGGCTGAAGTCACTTGACAAATGCACCACAACCCCAAATCTTTAGAAAAGACAAACTGGTATTCTTTCCATTCCACAACTCATATGGTGTCTTAACTACATATTTAGAAGGTACCCTACTTAGTGTGATAGCTGCTGTTTCTAGAGCGTAACCTAAAATGATAATGCTAAATCGAACTGGCTCATCATCGAATGAACCATGTCCAACAAAGTTCGATTGCACCGTTCGGAGACCCTGTTTCTTTGAGGCATTCCGGGCGGCATGAGATGTGGAACAATTCCGCAACTCTTAAGATGATTGATAAATTCGTGACTCAAATATTCACCTCCATGATCAGATCGCAAGGCCTTTATTTTATTGCCACGTTGATTCTCTACCTCACTCTAAAACTCTTTAAACTTTTCAAAGATTTCAGACTTATGCTTCATCAAATAGACATATCCATATTTACTGAAATCATCAGTGAAAGTAATGAAGTAGTGATATCCTCCTCTAGCTGTCATGTTCATTGGTCCACATACATCAGTATATATGAGTTCCAACAAGTCTTTCGCTCTCTCGGGAAAACCCATAAAAGGCGTCTTGGTCATCTTTCCAAGTAAACAAGCTTGACATGACTCGTATGATTCAAAATCAAACGAAGTTAGAAGATCATCACCATGGAGCTTCTTCATGCGCTTTTCACTTATATGCCCCAAACGACAATGCCATAAATAGGTATGGCTCAAATCATTAGGCCGAAGTCTTTTAGCACTAACATTGTAAACATATGCATCATCAATATTTAAAATAAATAACCCATTCACAATGGGAGCATCAGCCATAAACATAGAATTCTTAGAGATTACACAACCATTGTTTGTACTCGCCAATGAATAACCATCCCTCATCAAACATGAAGGTGATAAAATGTTTCGACCCATACTAGGTATGTAATAAGAATTATTTAACTCCATAATAAATCCTGACAAAAGGTGAAGCTCCATGACGCCGATGAATAATGCAGCAACCCTTGCTTTATTTCTGACACAAAAGTCCACTTCGTCTTTCTGCACTTCTCTAGTCCTTTTTAGCCCCTACATCGAATTGCAAATATGAGCAACCGATTCGGTATCAAATACCCAAGAGCTAACATAAGAATCTACGAGAAAAATGTCCACAACATTTACAACAAGCGTACCTAAGTGGGAAGTACTCTTACTTCCACTCTTCTTCAAAGAAGCCTCGTACTTGCTGCAGTTTCTCTTCTAGTGGCCATATTCATGACAAAAGAAACACTCAGTGTCTCCTGCAGGTCTAGCCTTTTGCTTGGGTGCAGGGTTTGGCTTAGAGATTGTATCCTTAGCCTTGCCCTTCTTCTTCTGCCAAGAAGTGCCCTTTTTCTTGAAGCTAGGCTTGTCTGTGATGGTTATGACCAGTAGTCTTATTAATGTCACATTCTGCTATTTTCAGCATCCCACATAATTCATTAAGGCCCTTCTCCACCCCATGCATATGGTAGTTCGAAATGAAATGTCAATAGCTAGATGGAAGAGACGCCAAAATGAACTCAGTAACCAACTCTTGGCCTAATGGAAAATCAAACTTTTCCAAAGTCTGACTGTAACCAACCATTTTGATCACATGGGAGCCTACAGCTGCTCCATCTGCGAGCTTGCATTCCACAAAGGACTTAGCAACATTGTACCTCTTAGTCCTAGCCTGAGTCTGGAACATGTCCTTAAGCGTGACGATCATATCGTACGCTTCTTGATCCTCAAACTGCTTTTGAAGATCAGGTTCCACGCATGCAAGCATAAGACAACTAACCTCAAGAGATTCATCACATGCTTTCTTATAGGAATTCTGAAGGGCAGCAGTTGCATTATCAGCAGGTTCATCTGGGATTGGGGTATCCAGAACAGTTTCCTTTTTATCAGACCTGAGAACAATTCTCAGGTTATGGACCCAATCTAAAAAGTTTGTTCCATTTAGTTTATCTTTTTCAAGAATCGAACGCAAATAAAAAGGTGATGAAGTGTTTGGTGCCATTGATCTAGAACATAAAAACATGCAAAATACTAAGCCATGTAACCATGAAAGAATAAAACATATTAAACAATTTACTAGCATATACTCCCACTTAAATCAACATCCCTATATTGATACTAAGTGATTCAAGATCCACAATTAACAAGTCGACTAGTGAGATTTAGTATCACTGCTAGAAGACATGGTAAATCGGTAAGCAACTTTTGCTATTCATTTCACATATGACTCTTGTTGTTGAGTGACATCTCTATGTCAAAACTAGGCACCCAACCTTTATGCCCCAAGGTCCTTAACTATTAAGATGACGTTGTTAAGCTCACCAACCCTTATGCGTGTAGGTATCCGATACAAACCCATCCATCCAAGGAAAACCATAGCACCCTAATTTCATAGACCCACCAACGATTGTACAGGGCATACGATGGTGCAAGGTTTGGTTGGGAGGGCATGGTTTAACTTAAACTTTGTGAGGGATCGTTCTACTTCTATCATCTAAGCATGCATAGTAGTAAAACGTATAAGAATACCATTAACATAGATGTGATACAGTATGGCCCATTTTGTCATGGTGATCTCCATCGCCATAGAACCTGTCCACCATGATGATCTCCATCTTCATGCTCTATGCGAGACATCCTCCAAGTGATGAGTTCTCCAAGAACTAATACAAGCTATTACTCCTAACAGCTAGCAATCAAAATTACATGGTATTGGGATCATTGCAAGTTGGCACGCATGCCATTACAATAAATGACAACACATTTGGCTCTAGCCATGTTGCCCTACTCACGACACACGGGTCATGAAAAAAATACATACATGCATCACATAAATTTTTGGGCCATACTGAACACATACATCCTGCAAAAACAAGTGGTGCATAGAATAGCATTCTACCGGATCATGTGAAATCGCAGCACCTAGGAACCTTAACGAGATACAAAAGGGGCTACGACAAAGGGGGTATAGGGGGGCTCCCCCTGTGGGGTTTGAAGGGGCAACACCCCTTGTGGTATCTTTGCGGTATCTTTCCTCAAAATCCTTCATTATGACTCCTGATTTCTCATTAAAAATCTTGAATTCCTGCACAACATAATTCAAAGAAGGTTTTGCATATCTTTGCAATTATTAGTCATTAGTGGCAAGGATTGAGAGTTTCTTGTTAATTCCTTGACCAAAAACAATGTTTAATCATGGTGGAAGATGGCAAATTTTGGAGCCATCAACTTCCCCAAAGCTTAAACCTTGATCTCCCTCAAGTAAGAAGAACCAAAAGAACTATAAGGAATTCTGCGTTCAAACTTGAAGCAACGAGAATAAGATTTCACTTACAGTTTGGTAGTCATATGCGCTTAGCACTTCGTTCATTTGCGAGGCTTATCAAAGTTAGAGAGATGACAAGAGTACTATAAAAGCTTCGTTAAGTCAAGACAATCAAAGAAAAGTTTAATATAAGTATAAATAACTAGAATTGTAGCAAGCAATCCAATTCTTCTGGCTAACTCTCAGCTTGCCAAGGAACACTAGGATGTTTAAATAGCATAATTGAGTAAGAGAGTTTCATGTCCTAAGTAGCATAACAACGAAGTGTCTTATTTACACCCACATTAATAAATCAAGTCTATCAAAAACACTTCTAATCCAATCATTGTTTTTCAAGAAAAATTCGTAGAGTAGTAACGTGACCATGCCAAAGACTTGTTATGTGGATCCTCATAGATATTTTTTTCTTTTTATTCTTTCAAGGATCGCTAGTTGTTTATTTTGCAAGTGTTTGCACAACCTTTGAGAGTACCAATAATTTTTCCCATATATTGACACGTATTCCACTCATTTCATCAACTCATAGCCGAAATTCCGGGGTTATACCATAGATCGTTCAAAATCTAGCGGAGTTGTTGGCATCCCAAATGTGTGCATTAGAGACATAGAATTGTCTCTCTTCTTTTTCTCTTTTTTGAGCTAGTACCACGGTTTGACCCACAAGGTTAGCTTTGGCATGCATCACAATTACCACTAGACTTTATTTCTGAAGGGTAACAGGTAGGCTACACTAGCATAAATCAAAAATTTCTACTGTGTCAACCAGGAATACTGTTGTCATAGATCATAGGATTACCACTAGACGCACAGTTGCGGAACTCGATGAAGCACGTCGGGGCAGTGTAGATGTTCTATGTCTCCTCCTTGTCCTTGTCCCACGAGTAGCTCCCCTTTGTGCGGCTCGTCCAAGTGCTACAACTACATCACCTCCGAGGTATCCACACATCTGGAGTGGAAGCCGTCACACGCCAGACTGCTAGGTCTGCTCGTGCAACACAGGCGTAAGAGGACTGGCGGCTGAGTGGAATGCTCAACCCTATTCATCTAGCTTCACTCTCTCTTATATAGGCATCCCTGGTGGGCTTCTACATTAGCAGCCCATTAGCAGCCTAAGCCTAGTCTAATTCGTATCCAATCCTCATAAGGCTTCCAGCCCCTAAAGTGTGTGACCCTATAGGTTCATACACGTATAGGCATGACACGAGTACACTTACTCCGTCAATAGTTAGTAGCAGCCTCTAGAAAGACATGCCAACTCCTAAACGCATATAAAGATCATTCAGACGAACCATCACAAGGTTGAGTACATGTCTTTCCCTTTGCCCTATGATATTTGGTCTAGCTCCAAGCTGACCTCTCTTTCTCGATACTGTGATTTGAAATCCCTTTACTATGTTAACTCTTAACCATATGTAGCACGGCCATGCATTTCTGGATCCGACCACTCGAGGGGCCCAGAGATATCTCTCTCAAGTAGAGAGGGGCACATCCCATCTTGATTGACCGATGCCTTGCAGCATGTATCAGGACAAACCCAAAAGCTACCTTTATAACTACCTAGTTACGGAGTAGTGTTTGATTGCCCCAAAGTAGGTCGATCCACATCTCAAGTACATGCGACAATCTTAGGTCTAAGGACAAAACGTACACGGTGTGTAGAGAGAGCTGCAAGTATTATTGCTAGTCTCAAGTTGGGTCAGTCCAACGCCATGTTCATAACATGTGTCCACATTATTGGTTTGACATCTCCATGTCTATGACTTGTGAAACATAGTCATCAACCAATCTATGTGCTAGTCTAATATTCACGTGTGTACTCACATGAACTCTGACTAGGGACAACTATTAGATAACCATACAAGTAAAGAGTTTGACAAATAATTCACATAATTGCCAATCAATACAAGTTGCCTGATATATGGATATTCAAGGAACATTGTAAAAACTCATGGATACATATGAAATACAATCATCTCTATGATTGCCTCTAGGGCATATTTCCTTCAATTTCAATCAAAAAACTCCTTTTACGAGTGCCATCAAGACTATAAAAATGTCTATGGGGTTAAGTATCTTCAAGGGTATACTCTCAAGACAATCATTCATCAAACAAGTGAAAAATTTCAGACTTTTTCTTATTTTACTTGTTTGGCAATATTATTTCCAAGGCAAGACTCGGTTAGCTAAAGGAACTAGAGCAAGAGCTTCAATAACTAATCATCATACTAATAAAAATCCTTACTCTAACCATATTAAATTACTTCCCACAAGCATGGAATCTTAGCAAATCAACCAACTAAGATAAACAACTCAAACTTCAAAAGTGGGAGACATATGACATACCTCTCATAAGTGACCTCATGATTCTCTTCCTTATAGGGATGTGTTCCTTTAAAACTCAAACACGACTATTCCATAATAATATTAAAGCAAAGAGGCAAAGTGCGAATCCACACTTACGAAAAAGGAAGAACGGAGAATCTTTTTATATTTTTGAGGATTGGGATTTAAAGAATAGAAAAGAACTTGCGACCAAGCAAGGGGTTTAACAAAATAAAAACAAACAAAAACAAAAGCAAACTAAAAACGAAAGCAAACTGAAAAAGCAAAGGAAAAAAAAGTGTTGGAACGAGCCAACACAAGTGTTTCAAAGCTCTCAAGGAGCTAGAGTACAACCTTGTTATGCCACAAATAAATTTGCCGGGGGAACACTTCCCCAAGCTCAGGCTTTTGCAAGCCCTTTTGTTGCTCATTGTGGTGGCGGTGGATAGTTTCCCATGTTCCATTGTCTGCTCCAATCATGGAAATGGGTGGCGAGGCTTGTAGTAGCATATCGAAGGTTGATCGAGAGGTTGTTTTGATGTTTTGAATATTTTCTTCTACTGCATAGATGTATTCATCTGTGGTGTAGTAGTTTCGTGGCTGCGCGTCTTGTTCAGGTTCTCCTTGTTCTACTTCTTCATCATCTCATGCTCCCATTGGTATTTCTTGTTGGGATAGATTAGCCTCAACCTACACATCAAAATGCAAACGTCCATACTCGATAGATAATAAACCGTTAGGCAAGGGAGCCGGGATCAAGTGATCCGCTCCAGTTATATCGAGAAGGTATTTACCATGAGTTTTAAAAATCATACCACATGCTCTTAGAGTAGGGAGACCAAGATGGCGACTTCCTGTCAACAGTTGGATGTTACCTAGATTGATGTGAAGTGCGCGTGCAAGAACGGTCACAACTCCTCCTCCACATATGGGTCCTCGAGATTGAAGATCTTGATGCTTAAGGTAAAACACAATAAGAGGGCCCAAATTTTGCATTAAGTTACAATTAATAATGGGAGCCTTTGCGAGGATCAACGTGTCCTCCTCATTAAATCTAGTAAACTCACCACATGGCTACAAGGTGTTAGGAATAACATAAAACAAATAGCAAATAGTAGGATGATCAATTTGGTTCCCCTTGGGTGTGTTTCCGCAATTTTTCATTAAATTAAAGTACTGTAAAGGGGAAGGATTTAAAACAAAAGTGGTTGTGCGTACATCGATGGTGTTGTTGCCAAACCCAAATCATTGAGCTCATTGGTCGAGCGTTAGGGTGTACTCGCAGTTCATAAGGCATAACTTGATTCGATCAACTCCGGGCCTTTGTTCTTCGGTACAACCGTAAGGGTCCACTATATGCGTCAAAGAGCTAAAGAACTCAAGCGTCAAGTGGCTATACGTGGCAACATCCTAAAATACAAAGTTATACAAACCAACAATGTTGCAAAGTAAATCGAAATCAGCATGAATGCCATGTTGGTTCAGGATATAAGGACACACCCACTTGATGGACTTGATTTCTCAGAGTTTGAGACGATTGAAACAGTTCAGCTGAAACTCCTCGATGAACTCGACACCAAGTGGGGTCGACGTATCAACGGGTGGTACGGAGGATTCCGCAGCCATCTCACATGTACGACTCCTCGTGTTCATCTAAAAATAACAACATAAAGTAAATAAAATTTCTAATATTTTTTTAGTCCAATAGAAACATAGCATAAGTGATTCTCTACACTAATTATAAAATAAACTCCTCTAAAATTATACTACTTAGCATGCTCATTATCATGATTGAATCAAGAACAAGACTTAGGTCTAGATTAACAATGATGAAAGTTTGAGTGAAGCTTTTGCACAAATAAGTTAAGGATAGGAGGAGAATCATACCTTAGATTGATTGAGTGCGAGGAATCGAATGAAGATTAAGTAAATTTGAAGATCTAATGGAGATGGTTTGGAGTTTGGAGGAAGAAGAAAGAGAAATATTTGTTTTGAGGATTTTTAGGTTACCTCCTCGGGCTGGTTATGGCGGCCGCGTACGTGGTACGGGCGGGTGGTACAACCAGAGCCCGCCCGTACCGGGTGACATACCTTGGGGCGACGACTCTCTTCCGATAGTGCACTCGGTACGAGCGCGCGGAATGATCGCGCGCGCTCGTACTGCTGGTCGTTATCTATTCTGTGTCTTTTCTTGAAATCTGATGGTTTGCTCGAGGGTATGGTACGGACACTCGGTACCAGCGCGTTCGACCGTACTAGTGGTCGTTAAGAGCAATGTTGGCCGCGGCAAAAATCAGAATTTCTATCTTCCTATAGTTTGATGTGGTACGATTGCACGGTACGGTCCCTTCCGACTGTACTAGTGGTCGTTAAGTGCACTGTGAGGTGCAAAACTCAATTTTTTTGATTAGAAGCTCCATGCGCCTTTGCACATCTTATCAAAGGACGAAATAACAGCAAATATACTACATAAAGAATCAGCAATACTACTTAGTCCATGTGTTAGTAAAATGAAAGATCGAGTATTAACTTATTTGTTCTCCTCTCTCTAAAGGTTTTCTTGAACACTCTTTATTAAAAACATAAATAAAACATAACAATACTAACACAAAAGTAAAAACTTTATTTCACATGGGTTGCCTTCCATGAAGCACTTCTAGTTAAGATCAATTAGCTTGACCCTTATGGAAATCATTTGGGTTTAGTAAGTGGAATACCCACTCCAAAATAGTTGACTTGTAAAGTAATTATACCATGATTATCATTAGGATTTTCCTTCTTCTTCCTAGGGAAGTGTACTATAAAAGGATCTCTAGATGGTAGTCCTATTCTCACATTCCTCTCATGTAAATTAATTAAAGCTTTAATAGTTCTTAGGAATGGCCTACCTAGAATTATAGGTGCTATGGGATCTTAAGGCATGTCCATAATAACAAGATCAATGAGAGCGGGACTACCTTTAATTTTAATAAATATATTTTCTTTTATCCAAACAACTTGTTAATAAGTTGAATCAGCTAGATGGAGTCTCAATTCAGTAGTAACAAATGGCCCCAAGTTTAGTTTGTCAAATAAGCTTTTGGAAATTATTGAGATGCTCGCACCAAGATCACAAAGTGCGGATATCTCATTGACTCCCAACTTAACTTTAATAGTGGGCTCAAATATATCATCTAGCATAGAAGACACCTTATCAGCTAGTCTCTTATACTCCATCTCTAAATCTCAAACTTTAGATGCTACTTGTTGTATAAATTGTTGGTACATAGCATCAATACCTTGTTCTATACCAAGATTCTTTACGGTGATCATCTTTAGTAGATCTTCCATGGTATATTCTGGTGTTGGCGCGTTGCTATAATCCAGCTCTTCAGGTTTCTCTTTGTTTGTTGCTACCCTCATCATCTTGAGGTCTTCTACCGGATTTGGCTCGGGTTTTCCAGCAAACTTTGCTAGTATGAGAGCTTGGCTCTCAGCTACTTTCCCCAACTGAGCCTCCACGGTCTTTGTCCTTTCCTGTAGATCCTGCACAACATTTCTAATTGCAACGGCCTGGTCAGATAATTTTCCTATACTACTTTCATGGTTCTTCGTGATTTTAATAAGCATATTATTTTGCTCGGTTTAAGCTTGTATAAAGGTTCTAATAGTTTGCTCAAATGATAGATTTCCATGATTTTCTCCATTAGTATTATCATAATTGTTGTAAGGAGCTCCTGCAGGATTAGGATAATGTTTTTGAACATTAGAAGCATAATGATTTTTCCATGTAGGATTAAAAGGAGTGCGATCTATAAAATTGACATCATTGACATCGGTAGCGATAGCATTAACTTGGGTATCTTATTTACCATTTACTATGCTAAGCAACTCGTCTACCTTAGATGTAGGTGTTAGAATACATATCCTACACGTGTTTGTATAGATGTAGGATACGTATACGTTTGTATTCCTTGTATATATGTCCGTGTTGTATGCAACCGGGACTCCTTGTAATCCTCTTATATAATGAGCAATACAAGGACACCTAACGTGTGGTTTCCCCTATCTTACATGGTATCAGACGCAAAACCCTAACCGGACCTGCGCCTCCTCCCGCTTCCGCCGCTGCCGCAGCAGCCGATCTCGGTGCCCCGCCTCTGCAAACCACCCACCTCTACCCTTCTAGCCTCGCCGCCCCTCTGCAATGGGTGACGATGGCGCACGGATCGCCCAAGCCGCGAAGGAAAAAGAAGACCGCGAGGCCTGAGAAGCTGCTGACGGCCAGTCGAAGCTCGCCCTTGCCACCGCCCCTCCTCCAGCGCGGGGCCTTCTCGCTCACCTAGTTTCATGCCCAAGCCATCGGCCCACACTCCATCAAGGGGCACGTCCCCATCGAGATGGCCCTCGACACCGGTGTTCATCTCCAATGGCGCACCTTCTTCCATGCTGCCCTCCGCAAGTATGTGCTACTCGACCATGTCGATTCCCCTGCTCCGTCCGTTCGGACTCTGGAGTGGGCTCTCTTGGATGCCACGATCGTCTCCTAGCTCTACGGGTCCGTGTCCCTCGGCCTCCTCGATGCCGTCATGACACCGGTTGAAGACCCCCTCGCCGTTGAGCTGTGGACAAGAATCAACGGGCTCTTCAACAACCACAAGATCAACCGCCAGCTCCACCTCTCCACCGAGCTGGGCGAGATAAACATGACCGAGTACTTGAAGAAGATCAAGGCCCTCGCCGACGGTCTCGTAGATCTCGGCTCCCCGGAAGATGATGCCAAGCTGGTCATCCACTGCCTCAATGGACTTTCCGAGCAATATGAGGGCGCCGCCGATCTCATCTCCCTCATGCCTGACATCTCGTTTGAGAAGTGTCGTTCTCTTCTCACGCTCCAAGACATGAAGCGCAAGAATCATCGCTCGTGCAATGGCAATGGCGACACGACCCTCTACTCCAACGCGCCACTGCCCCCAACTCCGGACAGGGAAACAGTGGCAAGGGCAAGAAAAACAAGAAGGACGCAACGGATGCTGCCAAGGACACCACCATCATCCAAGCAGGCCCCGTCGTCACACCTCTGGCCGCCACTCATCCAACCTGGCCCACGCCGCTCATGCCCTGGAACGAACGGCGCGATCGAGATGTGGTCATATGGCCCTGGTATGCAGGCTCGACCCCCCAGCTACATGCACCACCCCCCGTCCCCGTAGCACGCCTTCTACACGCAAGGGCCGTACACCGTGCCGCATGCCTATGGCTACGGCTACAGCGACTATGCTCCTCAGGCTCCTGCATATGGGCTCGGCGCTGCACCCCCATCATCACCGGCTCCATCGACTGCCTCATGGGACCAGTCCACGCTGATGAATCTGTTCCAGATGATGGGCCTTCAAGCGCCCACCACCGATTGGGTCATGGACACTGGTGCCACCTCCCACTTCGCATCGAACCCCGGTATGCTCACCTCCGTGTCTCCTCCTTCTTCTTCCTCTCATGCTGTCGTTGTTGGTAACGGTTCCACCCTTCCGATCACCGCTACCGAGCATGCACGTTTTCCTATTTCTACCCCCTCGCATCCTCTGCATCTTCGCAATGTCTTAGTAGCTCCCGATATAGTCAAAAACCTCCTGTCCGTTCGTCAATTCACCATTGATAATCGTGTTTCCGTCAAATTTGACCCTGTTGGTTTTTCTCTGAAGGACCTTCTAAGTAGGACCGAGATTCTCAGATGCAATAGTCCCGGAGCCCTCTACCCTGTCAGCACCTCCTCCCCCAACCGCCCACACGCCTTCCTCGTCGTCGACCCTGCTATGTCGCATCGGCGCCTTGGACACCATGGATGGCCGGTCATGGAGTCATTAGCTCTCTCCTACATTATTCCTAGGGATAAAAATAAATCTAGTTTGTGTCATGCTTGTCAATTAGGTAGCCATGTTCCTCTACCTTTTTCTTCTACCAATCGTTTAACACATTCTCCGTTTCAACTTATACATTGTGATTTGTGGACATCTCCTGTTGAGGGTATTTTTGGCTTTAAGTATTATCTCGTTTGTCTCGATGATTTCACTCAATATGCTTGGGTTTATCCTTTACGTGCCAAGTCAGAAGCCTTCTCACACTTGTCGTCCCTCCACGCCTAGCCCAAACTCAGTTTCATGCACCCTTGAAAGCCATCCAATGTGACAATGGTCGTGAGTTCGATAATTCCTTCCTACAATCGTTTGCCAATGCCATGGGATAGCACTCCGCTTCTCATGTCCCTATACTTCACAACAAAATGGTAAAGCCGATAGAATTATTCGCACCCTTAACGACAACACTCGCACCCTTCTAATTCAAGCTAGCATGCCAACTTGATTCTGGGCCAAGGCTCTCCATACAGCTGTGCTGTTGCACAATCGGCTGCCTTCCAAGGCCATCGCGGATCGCGTGCCTTTTCAAGCCCTTCACGGTGTCGACCCTGCATATGTCAGTCTTAGGGTCTTCGGATGCTTATGCTACCCCAACACCACCGCCGTTGCCCTGCATAAACTTGCACCTCGCTCCGTGTTGTGTGTGTTCCTTGGGTATCCATCTCAACATCATGGCTATCGCTGCCTTGATCATTCCACCCAAAAGATCATCATCTCTCGCCATGTTGTGTTTGACGAGTCTATCTTTCCCTTTGCCTCTAACGCATCACCACCATCCTCTACTCCTACTTTGCAAAGTTATGACTTTCTGCAGGTTGAGCAGTCGATGTTGCCGATGCCATTCACCGCACCGACCGCGGGAACTTCTGCCGCGGCCACTCAGCAGCCTGACGTGGCAGGATCTCCCGCCCCGCGCACGCCACCTCGGGCCACCTCACTTGGCCCGTCCTCGACCGGATCATCATTGTCAGGATCGCCTTCGTCCGCTCCCTCGCCCGCCGTGTCTACGGATGATGGTGCCCCGGAGCCTTCTACGAGCTCGCCATCCACGGCTTCTACCCCACCTCCTGCCATTGATGCTCCTCGGGCTCGTCATCCTCGAGAACCACCGCCACCACCGTCTAACACCATGCTCACGCGTGCCAAGCACGGCATTGTGCAGCCCAAGACAATTTTTGATCTTCATGTTGAAGGATTGTCTCCAATACTGAAGACTTATCGTGGTGCTCTCAAAGACCCCAACTGGCATGCTGCAACGGTTGAAGAGTACAGTGTGATCCTCTCCAAAAACACTATTGGGGCTTGGTTGATCCTCCTCGCCGTGCCAACATTGTCGCCGGCAAGTGGATCTTTCGTCACAAGATGAAGTCTGATGGTTCGTTGGAACGATACAAAGCTCGTTGGGTCCTCTGGGGTTTTACTCAATGCGAAGGTATTGATTTTGATGAGACTTTCAGCCCTGTGGTCAAGCCAGCCACCATACGCACGGTGTTATCACTTGCGCTCTCTAGTAACTGGCCGATTCATTAGCTTGATGTCAAGAATGCCTTCCTCAATGGCACACTCATCGAGACCGTGTATGTTCAACAGCCTTCCAGGTTTACAGATCCCAGATTTCCTGACAAGGTGTGTCTCCTCAACAAACTCTCTACAGTTTGAAGCAGGCGCCTCGAGCATGGTTTCAGCGGTTTGCTTCGTTCACTGCTACTATTGGTTTTGTTGTCTCCAAGTCTGATAGATCCCTGTTTGTCTATCAGCGTGGCACTGACATGGCCTATCTCCTGCTCTATGTGGATGACATTATCCTGACAGCGTCTTCTCCGACTTTGTTGCACAGCTTAATTGCTTCTCTTCGTAAAGAGTTCAACATGACAGATATGGGTGAGCTTCACTATTTTCTGGGCATCTCAGTCAAACGCACTAAGGACAGTTTGTTCCTCTCACAGGAGAAGTATTCATTGGAGCTTCTTGACAAAGCTAGTATGTTACAGTGTAAATCTATCTCCACTCCAGTTGATACAGCTTCTAAGCTTCTAGCTCAGTCTAGTGATCCCGTGGCTGATCCTACAGAATATCGCAGTATTGCAGGAGGTCTCCAATACCTCACTTTCACTTGGCCATATATCTCCTATTCAGTACTACATATATGTCTTCATATGCATGATCCACAGGCTAATCACTTGCTCCTTGTGAAGCGTGTTCTATGCTACATCTAAGGCACCACCGACTATGGTCTCACTTTGTATCGACGCACATCGAACAAATTGTTGGCCTACTCTGATGCTGACTAGGCAGGTTGTCCAGATACTCGATGGTCTACTTCAGGCTATTGTGTGTTCCTCGGTGCGAATTTGGTGTCTTGGCCGGCTAAGCGGCAGCACGCTGTTTCCCGATCGAGTGCGGAGGCTGAGTATCGGGCGGTAGCAAATGTGGTGGCCGAATCTTGTTGGCTTCGACAACTACTTTTGGAGCTTCATCGATCGGTGCATGATGCTTCAGTGGTCTTCTGTGACAATGTGAGCTCTGTTTACATGACACAGAATCAAGTGCATCACCATCGTACCAAGCATGTGGAGATTGATCTACACTTCGTTAGAGATCGCGTGACCACTAGCGAGGTTAAGGTGCTACACATTCCTAGTTCATCACAGTTCATGGACATCTTCACCAAAGGATTACCATCGCCTCTCTTCTTGGACTTTCGGGACAGTCTCAACATTCGTCGACTGCCCAGTTTTGACTGAGGGAGGGTGTTAGAATACATATCCTACACATGTTTGTATAGATGTAGGATACGTATGCGTGTGTATTCCTTGTATATATGTTTGTGTTGTATGCAACCGGGACTCCTTGTAATCCTGTTATATAATGAGCAATACAAAGCCACCTAACGTGTGGTTTCATCTATCTTACAGTAAGCTCTTCAATATTTACCTCGATAATTGAACTTACTCTCTTCGAGGTTCTTTCCACATGCCATTGGGCATGATTATTTTTCATATCATCAAGTAACTTCTTTGCAACACTCACTTGCTTTCCCATGATTGTTCCTCCTGCTGCAGTATCTAGCATAGACTTAGACATTGGGTTAAGACCATTATAAAATAAATGTAATATAAGCCATTCTTCCATCCCATGACTTGGACAGTTCATTGCGGCTTCTTTGATCCTTTCCCACGCAATCGCTAGTGGCTCGCGATCTTCTTGTCTAAAGCTTGTAATGTTGGATCTTAGATGCATAGTTTTAGCTAGGGAAAAAAATTAGTCATAAACAAATTAGTACATTCCTCCCAAGACTTAATAGTGCCCTTTGGTAGAGCTAGCAACCAATCCTTAGCGTTTCCTCTAAGAGAGAAAGGAAATAATCTTACTTTAACAGCATTTCGATCTACATCCTTAATACGCATCATGTCACAAATTTCAGTGAAAGTGTTTAAGTGCAAACCCGAATCTTCAGTAGATGAGCCCACAAATTGGTTTTGTTGAACCAAACTTAAAAGGTTAGGCTTTATTTCATTGGTTTCCACATCAATAGCGGGCTGAGTGATAGGTGCACGAATAAAATCATAAGTGGGAGTAGCATACTCCAGCCATGGCTCTTATATTTTTGGTAATTTTTAAGTAATAAAAACAATTAACAAGTAACTATTTTTTTGGGTTTTCAAATAGATAACAATAAAGTAAACTAATAATAAGAAATAAACTACAAACTAATAATAAAACTAAAAACAAGGTCTCTAGTGACCTCACCAGGATAGCGAAATTGCTTCCCCAGTAACAGCGCCAAAAAGAGGGTTGATACGTTCGATCAGGAT
Organism: Avena insularis; assembly: GCA_023614405.1. Lineage (NCBI taxonomy): Eukaryota > Viridiplantae > Streptophyta > Magnoliopsida > Poales > Poaceae > Avena > Avena insularis. Next base: position 74,007,620 of record CM042690.1, read on the forward strand.
TTACGGATGTAGTATAATAGTTTTTTCCCTAGAAGACCTTGGCTTAATCGAACCTTGGAAAGCAATGCTAAAAGGGAATAAAAAGGACACGTTTACAAGACTTTCTTGGTTCGTTTTACCTTAGTTTACCGGACCACTCTAGTTTACTTTTATAATGGGTTGAATCAATAGATGGAGATAGGCCAGGGTTGAAGATCCACCTGCAGCTGGACATCATATGGGATAAAAGATAATAATAAACATAGTCATGTGTAATATTTGAACAGAGATAATCTCTTATGGGCAACACATCCTAATATACTAGAGCCCCGGTGATGCAGTGTGCATAACAATAGTCTTTTAATCCAACCGCGTGCACACCAAAGCAACGGGCTAAAAATGATTATTAAGTGTAAAAGACATATCAAAGCTTTAAGTGGTGGTGTTTTTGTAATCTCGAATGGGTTTCTAAGCAAAGACCGTACTACCCTTTCTGTCACTAGGGTTCCTATGAGATCGCCGCTAACTAAGTATCTCACCTCAAGCCTTTATTATTCTATGGGATCTTGGGTACCTACAAGTCTCACTACTAGGAAACAGCCCATCTGTGGCGCACTGAAATTGGACTTCTGTGGCGCATATCCATGTCGCCACTATTACCTCGCCACCGATAACTACTTCCTGTGGCGCATATGGATATGCGCCACAGAAGTCCCAGACTTCTGTGGCGCATTTCTTCTTATGCGCCATAGGAATAACTTTTGTGGCGCATTTACGTGTATGCGCCACAGAAAGCCCATGCACCACTGACTATATAATTATATGCGCCACTGATTGCGTAACACGTACTCAAAGTAAAATACTTTCCTGGTGTATAATCAGGTATTTATACAGGATTTATACAGTATTTATCCAGATGAGTATAAAATACATTGCACAAGTAGTAGATGCATGAAAACCAACATATATATATAATACAAACACTTAGAGCCCGATCGAGATACATATATAGTGTCAAGTGCCAAATTTTTACACAAGCGTCGAATACAAAGTTCGTATCATCTCACATTAAAAATATGAAGTGGCCACCATCGCCTACACTAGGATCAAATAGAATACAGCTGTGATAATGGTGAGCAAGAGCATTAGCCCGACCAATATCTTCATCCGGTTCTTCTACCACAAGTGGTTCCTCCACTTGGCTATCACCTCCTCTCTAGTCGCGTATCCTTTGTAGATGTTGCCGCTGAACTTGTTCACTTGTTTGTGACAATCCTCCCACTCCTCGTAGACTCCTAGAACCCTACCCATGTACACCACATACCACCTCGTCGCCATCTCTATAGACGACAATGCATATTAGTAAAAATACAACGAAAAGAATGAATAAAGGGTTCACATGCATATATATATATATGTTCACAGAATATAAAACAAAGGATCCATAAACCTAAAAGATAGATCATCATAGAAGCAATAAGTTCAACGACAACACGACCACAAGGTAGTTTAAGTCTAACAACAATGACCATTTCGACCACGAGATAGTAAAGTTTATGACACACACACACTAATACAGCAGGCGGCCATCAAGAATATACACACACTAGATCATGCTAGAGGCACACATCGATCATGATGAAGACTTCCTCTTCTCGCTCGGCTTCGGGAACGGTAGATAGCCCTCTTTCGTCATCCACGTCCTTGTGTCACCCTGCTTATGAAGGCGTTCTTCGATCTCCCTCTTACTCAACCCTTTGCCTTGTTTTAGGGCACCCCCGCTGTGTTGACATCTTCAATGATGATTTGCGACAACTTCATCTGAATGCGATGGAAGTCTTCTCTAAGATCAGCATCGTCGATTTTTGCCAAAGTTTTGGCCCATCCTCGGAGACTAGATGACAACGTTAGGTTCTGGCAATCCCGAACATAGCCTTTAAGGTGATGGAGGACGTAGAAGGCCTCCTTGGAACCAGCAGTCGACTGCTTGACGCAGGGGAACTCGAGCACATGCTTGAACACGTGTTTGCCATCCTTGATACATTCCCCCTATCTACGAAGGTGCATCCCTTCTTGGTGTAGCCCTCGAGAGCCTCATTGAGAACACCCCTTATTCTGGTGTAGTCTTTCTTCTTCATCAAACTCCCCGAGTCGAAATACGTGGCTAGCGAATACCTCAGGGCAAGGACGATGAGTGTGCAGTATTTGTCTCTGCGCAACACAATTGTAACCGAATGTTGGAAAAAGAGCAAAGGAAGGAATCTATAAGAAATGCATAAGTTACGGTGGCGATGAGCGAGTGTGTGTACTTAATCGGGAAAGAAAGGCAAAAGAAGTGTGCCCTTCCTCTTGTTGTCCACCATGAACTTCTCGAGGTACGCCGTCGCCTTGGTCCATGTCTCTGATCCTTTGACCAACTGGTTGTCCCGCATGTAGTAGGGATCCACTATCGCGATTTCCAGGGTCCTCTCTCTCTTGATCGTGATCGCAAGATTGAGCGCGTATAGGCGGACCAATTTATAGTCCAACCATTTCTTGAGAAACAGCTTGAATATGTCCTCGAACGCTATGAAGAATATATCCGCGGGGGGTTCATCGACGAAGCCCACGTCCAATGGCACCTTGGCCGTGAAAACCGGGTAATTTGGATCTTCGTCTTTAAGAAGGAGGCCCTCTAGTGTCTTGACACCCTCGTGCAAAGTTAACATGGCTCCAACCGCAATGTGGATCATATCCGGAGTCAATATCGGATCACCAGCTACATGCACTCGGGGCAAGCCAAATTGTGTGGATGGTACGACGACGGCGTCCTGACCCCGGATCCTCTTCGGAAGAGGCAGGCTCGCACCCTTCTTCTTATTATTATTACCTCTCTTCCTATAGTGCTTCTTCTTCACAACAGTGTCAGCCACTGCCATCTGCTCATCAGTCGCCTTTTGGAGTGTGTTGGGGCTGAAAACCAATCCCGATTTCTCTTGTGGTGGATTGGCGGCCGGAGGCGTCTCTTGAGAAAGACCATGGAAGACCAGACGTTGCGTGCATGTATTGGGCCGACCAGCTTGATGGTCGTCGCGAGCTGTGAAGGGTTCTTCATCCACAGAAGGCATATACAATCCTTTGGTGGCGCCGGTGTTGATGAAGTCGTCAACGTTGACCAATTCATCATCATCTTCATGGGTGCCATCATGTGGTGGTGGTAGCGGGGGCGACGGCGGTTGCGGCACAACGTCTTTGCCATGTGGCGGTGCACACGTGCCAAGAGTTGATGGTGACGGCTAGTGGTGGCGACGATGGCAGCTACTGGCTTCGGAGGTGGTGGTCGGGCGATCGGTCGAGAGGTGTCGCCGGTGCTCCCCCCGTAAGACGAATCTAGGTCTTCGGCCATGTCAAGGGCCAGTTGTAGCATTCCCCAAGGGTGTTGTGTTCGTCGGCTCCCTGAGGTTGAAAGGGGGGGTCCATGTCATCGCACCACAGCAACACCGACCCTCATCACGTCATCATCCATTAGATTGTTCTGCATCATGCGGCTCGCCGGTTGTATAAGAGTGCCCTTGGCAACATCCTTCAACTCACCACCGACATCTTTAAGCAGGAGTACGCAAGAAGTGTCCTGGGCAAAAACATGTTGTTGGGCGTCATGAGATGGCAACAGTCATGCATCAAAGGCATAAAGGAGATGACGTGCACTAACTAATTAGTTACCTTGGTGATGGCGTGGATATCGGCTAATGTAGAGACACGGTCGATGCCGGCGGCCGGCCTATCATCATCTGCAATCTCCCGCTCGGGTGCCTCATGAAGCACCACCGCCGTCGGCTGTGCCTTATTGGTATCTTTGGCGGGAGGGGGCGTCGGTGTGACCAAAACGAGCGGCTGCGTCCCGACGTTGACGGACGGCGGGGTCACCAGGTCCGGCGACACGGTAACATTGATGCCCGAATTGCTGCCGCTTAAGCTGGGCAGATGTATCGGCCCATGTCGACCTCCCGCATTCCAAGCAGTAAGCCCCTCAAAAAACTCAGGGGGATCATCGAGCGGAGCTTCTCTTCCACTAACTTGTCCACCGTTTTCTCGTCCACCGCCTTCTCCTCCAGTGTCTGCACCTTCATCTTCAGCTCTACAACAACGGCTTTATCCTAGTTCTTCCTCTCCCTTCTTTTCTTGGTGTCCTCTTTGTAGTACTCCTTGAACTTCATGCTCGTATCGAAGCTGGACACACGGCCAGCTGAGGACGGCGGCAGCCCCTTGTCCCTCTTCTTGTAAGCATTAGTCGCACTGTTGAAAACCGTGTCCCACGGCTCCGTCGAATCCTGGGACGACTCTGTGGTAGTAGCGTTCAGTTCCTCCTCCTGCAGAGACAAGGAAAGGTGAACCCATTTAGATTCTTGACTTCATTATCTTAATTAGAACGCAATAGACTTGAGATCAGCGATAAATTCCTTACCAGCTTCTTCTCGAATTCCTTCACCTCCGGATCGTCGGTGATGAACTCCCCTGTTTGCTTGTCCAGGTAGTAGCGGGCCCGGACAAATTGCCTAAGCTACAAGTCCGTGATTTTAAGCCAAGGGTTGTCTTTACCAAGGCGTTCAAGCTCGGCGTCCTCCTTGTCCCAAATGGCCTGTTTCCCCAGAACGCCGCTTCCAAGGCGGTGGTTACCTATGTTCTGTTCCCGCATACTCCTTCCCCATTGAGTCCATTTTATAGCGTCAGTGGTAGCTATATCCGCCTTGAATATCCTAAACTCCTCTTTGTCGAGCATCGAATTTTTCTTACTAATAACTTCCCAGCTTTCACCTTTGTCAATGCTATGCTTCACCCGGGTTTTCCAGCTGCTCAAGGCGTTGCTCATCTTCGTGAGGGCTAGTTTGTTCACCGGGTTCTTTCTCTCGAGGTTTCTAAACCGCTTTGGGAATCTGTATCGCTTGTGAAGCTTCTTAAAGAGGTTATCGACCAAAGCTGCATTGTCAGCATGTCTGATGTACTTCGTGTTGATCGACATGCTTTCCCGGATGATGCACCCGAGTTGCAGGCCGTACCCTTTAGCAATCGCCTCTGGCGCAATGGGTTGGCCACTTTCTGTGACCTCAGTGAACTCATCACAGACAGTGGCGAGCACTGGCACCTTCCGCTCCTTCTGTTCCTTCTTCTTCTTCTTCTGAGAAGCGGTCGGGTTGCCGCTACCGCCATCCGTGCGCTCGCCGCCATCGGTGCGGGCGCCGCCATCGGTGGTGTCATCCTCTTTGTCGCCGCCTTCACTAGTTACATCGTAGTCGTCTTCGTCCCCCTCGTAATCAGGATCTCCGCCCTCATTGGCCCCAGCAGCTCGGGGGACGGTCGCCTCCTCCTCCGGTGGTGGTTGATGCGCTCGACTTTCGATGTAGAGCTCATTGGGAACCCCAAGAGGAAGGTATGATGAGCACAACAGTAAGTTTTCCCTCAGTTATGAAACTAAGGTTTAATCGAACCAGTAGGAGCAAGGAAACACTCCAAAGGTGTTCCTAGCTGAGCTTTGGCAGGGCGCACTACCGATGCTAGTAGCAACATGGAGACCTGCACAACACAACCACAGAACTTTGTCCCCAACTTGCGATGAGGTTGTCCATCTCACCGTGTTTTGCGGAAAACAAAGGATTAAGCGTATCGAATGGAAAGAAGTAATAGTTTGCAGAAAGTAAACACAAAGCATAAACAGTTTATATATTGTATGTAAGGAAAAAGGACCAGGATCCATAGTTCACTAGAGGTGGCTCTCCTTAGATAGATAACATGCTGGGTGAACAAATTACAGCGGGGCAATTGACAAACACCGAGAAAGTAATACATGCATATACTAATCATCTTGACTCCTTTGAGACTTGATTGGGCATTACAACATAATACATAGACCGCCATCCAACTTCATCTATGACTAATAATCCACCTTCAGGTTATCATCCGAACCCCCTCTAGTATTAAGTTGCAAGCAACAGATTATTTCTTTACGAACTGCGTGTAAAGTAAACAATATGATTGTTCTATGAACAAAGGATTGTTGTTTTCTCCCTAGTAGCAACAACACATCTAGTACCTTAGAGATTTCTGTCACTTCCCAGTTACGGAGGCATGAACCCACTATCGAGCATAAATACTAACTCTTGGAGTTGCTAGCATCTACTTGGCCAAGATAGCTACTAACAACGGAAAGCATGCAAGATCTCAAATAACAAAGACATGATAGAATCAATAATGAATCTGAAATAACATCTCAATATCCATCGGATCCCCGCAAACACAACATGTATGCATTACAAATAGATGATCTTGATCATGAACGGAGCTCACAAGATCTACACATGAAAGCACAAACTAGGAGAAACCAGCCATCTAGCTAATACATGGATCCGTAGTCCAAGGATGAACTACTCACGCATCACACCGGAGGCTTGCATGGTGATGAAGAAGGCCTCTAGGGTGAATTCCCCTCTTCGGCAGGGTGCCGGGAAGAGCTTCAGATCCCTCCTGATCTAGGGATGGAGATGATGGTGGCTACAGACTCTTTCGTGGATTTTTGATCGGGTACTTAGGGTTTTCGTCCCGAGGGCAATATATAGGCGGAAGGAGAGGCCGAGGGGGTGCCTGGGCTGGCCACACCACCCCCTGGCGCGGGCCAGGCCTGGCCGCGCGACCAGGTGGTGTGGCCGCCCTCTGGCCCTCCTCCATCTCGTATTCTGGCACTTGATCCCTTCCGGAAAAATAGGCACTTTGGCTTTTGTCCTGTCCAATTCCGAGCATTTTCTGACTTTTCTGGAACCAAAAACAGCAGAAAACAGGCAGCTGGCACTGTGGCTCTTGTTAATAGGTTGGTCCAAGAAATCATATGAAAAGTACTCCAAAGTTGGAACAAAACACAAGAAAGTGGATAAAACCAAGCATGGAACATCAAAAATTATAGATACATTTGCAATGTATCAGTGGTGTCATCCTCATCGCCTCCTCCTCCTCCTCCTGTTGGGACCCCCGCCAGAGTGACTGGTTGGCCTGTCTAGCTTGTTCTTCGACGTTGATGATGTGCTTAGAAGGGCCAGACTCCTTGTTGCCCGACATGTTTGTACTACTCTATTTAAAAGAGGCAAAAAGTTAGCACAAATCTCGGCCGAAAAAATCGGCATGACCTTGGCTAATTTTTTGACCTAGGAGTGCCCATTTCTCAACCGAAATGGAAGTGAATCGACACTTCGGGAGAAATGGGCAACTGAAATAAAATCCCTGCAAGACAAAACACCCCATCCCCATATTGACAGCCCCATCCCCATATAACAGCAGCACCATATAGCATATAACAACACCATTTAACAGGAGCACCATATGACAACACCATATAGCATACAACAGTAGCACCATGCATGTAATAGCAGCACCATATAGCACCATATATATAACACCATATAACAGCATTTTTGGGCAACTCCCAGTTCTCACAGACCATAAGCAGTGAATAAATGGTGGCTAACTGCGCCAACCAAAACATTCCCAGGGAAATACACAGGTTCAATGTACTTTAATTCGATAGAATGACAGACTGATCTAGTAAAAAAACTAATTACCCGTAGTGTAGGTTAGTTCTATGATGTATTTGCCATCAGTCCAACCATTTTTGACCAAAATGGCTACAAAGAAGACGCCAAGGAGCAATAGCAAAGACAAAACAACACGATGATAGTAGATTGAGCATGCCAGATTTTTGCAAGGGTACTGCAGATTACTATTCTAAGAAGGCACAAACCTGGATGTTGGAGGACTCTTGTCCTGAATACATGTTCAAGGTTTCCACATGACATAATATTCTATAATATATATACACAAGTGTAAGGATAGCATCTGAATACATGTCAATGTCATTAGTCTAGATGGTTTGCCAGTACCTGAACAATAGCTTTTCTCTACATGACTTCATGTTTGGGTTTAATTAGTAATTAAGATGCTTTTGATGAATTCATCTGTATATGCCTACCAATTCCTGGATGAGCTGCCATGATGTTTTTGTTGGCACTCTGCAAATAGATGGCACCACTCCATACAGCCATACAGGGATGCATTTCACACAGACCAGATGATACGATGAAAAAAATAGACTTTCATGAATTTTCAGACCATAAATTCCGCAAACCTTATCTTGCATCATGTACTTTAGATTTAAGTTGAGACTTGAGAGCAGCAGGTTTTTATCTACTCTCGATGTAGAATGAGTTGTCAGATTTAAGTTGAGACCGTAAATTTATCACTTGTCAGATTTCTCTTACGTTTTCTACTCTCGATGTAGACTGATTTTAAACTTGAAACTCTGACTGTATAAGGTTAGTGCTCTCAGAAGTATATGTACAACTTTTTCAGAATCTTTATGTTGATTTTGATACTCAAACCAAAATATTTTCACTTGTCCACAAGATACCTCTCCAGCTGCAACTTCTCATTTTAGTTCGCTCCACTACAAACGATTTTTGAATCCTAGATAGTAATTTCCCCTACCAGTTTCCATGTTTTTCAGTTAATTTAATGAGGACCCTAGAATATTCATGCATATGTATTGTCATGCTTTGTTCTAAAATATTTCTATTCTGTTTAGTTCAAGCAATTATGAATATCAAAACTGACTACCAAGTTGGAAAGAACTGGATGGGTGACCCATGTTTACCCATAAACTACACATGGATTGGATTGACATATAGAAGTGATGGAGTCACATCAACAATAAAAGCATTGTAAGTCTATTTTTTCAGATTGTTTTCTATTTTATAAAGATGAACTAAGTCTTCGTTTATGTGTGGGGTTATCCAGATTTTAAACCCTAACTATAAATCAACCAGTATATTAATTATTTTGTCTCCAATGTAGTAGCATTAACAGGGCACATCGTTTTTTGTCCCATAGTGATTTGCAAGGTGCAATATCTAGTCAATTTTCTTTGCTGAAATCACTTCAATACCTGAGATCATTAGGTCTTCTATCCATATGCACAAAAACATCCTTTTTTGCATGTTTAAAAGGTTACTTGATACTACAGTACAGAGACCAACTGATACGTCCATTTTGCATCACTATTCTATGTCTTAATTCACTATTATTCATTGATATATTTCATATTGAGAGGTGATACTTATGTTATTTCATCTATTTTTGCATGGTTGATGACTTTTGGAGCATGGGCCGCTGCAGTCAGGATTCTGATGGAAATATGTTGTTTGGACGCAAAATTCAGACCTCTTTCGGACGCAAAATATACGGAAAACCCTATTTTTCCAGAAGACTAAGGATGCCAGAAGACGGAGTGGAGATGGGCCACAGGGGGCCCACACCACCCCATGGCGCGGGTAGCCCTAGGCCACACCAGGAGGTGGTGTGGCCACCCTGGCCCACTCCAGCCTCTCCCCTCTGGCGTATATCATCCTCCCGAAACCCTAAGACTCGAGGAGCGACCACAAAAAGATTCCACTGCCTCTGGGGGCCGAAAAACACCGAGAGAGAAAGATCTCTCCGGTAGACAGATTTCTGCCGAGGGAATTCCTTCCCGGCGAGGGGAGATCGTCGCCATCAACACCACCATCAAGCTGGACTTCATCGGGATCATCATCATCATCATCACCACCATCATCACCATCAGAACCCTCATCACCATCTCCATATTGCTGTAACAATTGGTTGAATCTTGCTATAGTTCATAGGGGAAACTTTCCCGGTGCTAATTACACTTTGTAGTTGATCTATTGAGTGAACCATTGAATTATTGTTTAAGTTCAGATTGTTATACATCATTATTCCATCTCTGATCATGATCCGTATGATGTCTTGTGAGTAGTTCGTTTTGTTCTTGAGGACATGGGAGAAGTCTTGTTGTTAGTAGTGGAGTTGGGTTGAGAAAGATTCAATAGATTGTTATTTAAATTGTGGTGTACTTCTTCTAGTGGTGTCATGTAAACGTCGACTACATGACACTTCACCTATATGGGCCTAGGGGAATGCATTGTGTATTTGGCTACTAATCGTAGGGGTTGCCGGAGTGACAGAAACCTGAACCCCCGTTAGGAAACCATTGCACAAGGGACGTAAGGGTCTTAGAGTTTAAAGCCGTGGTTAGGTTTCTACCTTAATTACTTTCTTGTACTTACGGATGTTTGCAAGGGGTATAATCACAAGTATGTATTAGTCTTGGATGGGGCGGTACATTAGCACAGGTTCACCCACACAACACTTAGCAAGCTAAAGAAGATTAATCAACTATATGAAGCGAAAGCACTTGACAGTCTTCCCATGTGTCCTCGAGAACGTTTGGTCATCTTAAGTAATACAACCGGCTTGTCCTTTGCTGCATAAAGGATTGGGCCACTTGCTGCATTTATTCCTACTGTCTTTTATTTACTCATACTTTGTTTGCTTGCTTTATCGAAAACCCCTAAAAATCTGTTTGCTAAGTATTTGCAGAGAATTCATGATCCATACCACTAGCCAGCACCTTCTGCTCCTCGTTGGGTTCGACACACTTACTTATCAAAAATAGTGCGATACACCTCCTATACTTTTGGGTCATCACCAACCCATTTGCTAAGTACTCAAGCTTGTTCACCATCAGCACCAAAATAGATGAACTTCCTCAAATATTTCTAACAAATAAGTCAATGGAGAAACGAGATGATCACAAGTGCAACCGACAATATTTGGACCCTTCTATAAAACCCATTGCTGTAGGCAGGACCTTGATTAGAGCATTCTTGTAGAGAGGGGGAAAAGAATAGAGCGGGAAGTGTACCTGCGGATGGGGAGGTGGTCGTCGACGAGGGTGGTGGTGGTGCTCCTTCTGCGGACGTTGCAGGCCACCTCCTCCTAGGTCGTAGGCGAGGCGGGGCAGACCTCCTCCTCCACGGGCTCCGGAGCAGCGGTGGCAGGCCTCCTCCTCCTAGGTCGCAAGCGGGGCGGGGCGGGCCTCCTCCTCCACGACAGCTCTCCTCCTCCATGGGGCGGGGCGGAACATCGGTACAATCTCTCCACAGTAGTCGAGCTGCCATATCTCCTCGATCCTTCCGTAGAATCTTTCCATCACAGTAGTCTCGTCATGAGCAAAGGATAACGTAGTTACTCCTGAGTTTTGATATTCACTATTCTTGTCCTTTTCCTCGATGTAGAATCTATAACCGTTTATGTCGTATGACTGATAGGTCCTTAGGTTGTGCCCTGGGCCCTGCGACAAGGAGAATATGAGTTTTTGATCTTCCGTAGAAGGCGTCTGTGGGGGATTGTCCAGTTGCCTTTTCTTGAACCAACCCGTGAAGCTGGAGTTGTGCTCTTTGGTTACGTCTCCCTTCTTCCTCGGCCGGCCCTGGTCGACGTACTCCTACTCGATTAAGCTTCTGTGCTCTTCGACCCAAGGGCCGACCACTTCAATGTGTTGTAGCGCGACTCGGTGTGCCCATTCAAAATCAGTGCGTCGACCATCAATGTCGACATGCATTGAGCGACAGCCCTCGCGGTGACCATATCCACCGAGCCTGCCGAGGTGCTTCTTTATGGGTATTCCAACATCTTCGTTCTTGGTGGTTAGATAATTCTGGCAGAAGGAGATGCACTCGTAGATCAGAAAGCCCTTGGCTATGCTTCCATCTGGACGAGACCTGTTGCGAACGAATCCTTTGATGACACTGTTTAGCCTTTCAAACGGCATCATGTTGTGCAGGAATGTCGGCCCAAGCTGGATGATGTCGTCCACGACATGTACAAGCAGATGCACCATGATGTCGAAGAATGCGGGCGGGAAGTAACACTAGTAGAAAATGGGTCTTTGGTTCGGGCCACTAGTCCCGACCGTGGCTGGGGCCAGGACTAATGGTCCAAACCAGATGGCCCGAGGAGGCCGAGGCACTTTGTCCCGGTCCGTAAGGAACCATTAGTCCCGGTTTGAGATACAAACCAGGACAAATGGGTCTAGGCCGACGCGCGTGTTCCTGGCAGAACCTTTAGTCCCGGTTTGTATCTCAAACCGGGACTAATGGCCTGGCCCTATATATATGCACCTAGCCCTCCACTCTCTCCTGTTTTTTTCCTATGTGAGAGGTGGGTATAACTTTGTGCTAACTTTTTTTCTTCATATGCATTAGAGGTGTTCGGTGAAATGCCTGTTAGAGCGATGCCACTTGAGTTCACACAAGACAAAATATGATATGAGGTGCCAGAGCGACACTTAAGGTTTCTCCTCTTTGTTTTGAAGTGTCCTAAAAGGTTAGCAACTATTTTCTTGTTTTTTGCAGCGGTACTAATTTAAGCATCGTGATTGCGTTTGATATATATGCATGGTTGTATGATGCGGATGAGCCACCCATGGATGTCTGACCGGTGGCCGACGCTTACAGAGAAGGCATGCGTTCTTTTCGCCTTGTGGCCGAGGCGAACAAGCAGCAGGATGGTTTTATGTGTTTTCCATGTGTTGAATGTCGGAATGAGCAGGCTCACACTTCCTCAAGAGTCATTCAGAGCCACCTGCTTCGGTCCGGTTTCATGTCTGGCTATAATGTTTGGACCAAGCACGGAGAAAGAGGGGTTATGATGGAAGACGGTGATGAAGAAGAGAACGATGATGACAACTACCGATCTATGTTCCCTGAATATGATGATACCGCAATTGAAGATAATGAAGAAGGGGGTGAATAACGAGAACGAGATGAGCCCGTTGATGATTTTGGTCGGGTCATTAGTGATGCAAGGCGAAACTGCGACACAGAAAAGGAGATGTTGCAGTTCGAGCAGATGTTACAGGACCACAACACATTGTTGTATCCAACTTGTGAAGATGGCCATAAGAAGCTGGGTATCACACTCGAATTGTTGAAGTGGAAGGCAGAGACCGGTATGACTAACTCGGGATTTGAAAAGTTGCTGGTAATAATGAAGAAGCTGCTTCCAAGAAATAACCAATTGCCCTCCAGTACGTACGAAGCAAAGAAACTTGTCTGCCCTCTAGGATTAGACGTGCAGAAGATACATGCATGCCCTAATGACTGCATCCTCTACCGCGGTGAGAAGTACGAGAATATGGATAAATGCCCGGTATGCACTGCATTGCGGTATAAGATCAGAAAAGATGATCCTGGTGATGTTGAGGGCGAGCAACCCAGGAAGAGGGTTCCTTCCAAGGTGATGTGGTATGCTCCTATAATACCACGGTTGAAACGTTTGTTCAGAAATAAAGAGCATGCCAAGTTGTTGTGATGGCACATGGAAGACCGTAAGAAAGACGAGATGTTGAGGCACCCTGCTGATGGTCGGCAGTGGAGAAAAATCAAGAGAGACTTCCCGGAGTTTGCTGGTGACGCAAGGAACTTATGGTTTGGTCTAAGTACCGATGGCATGAATCCTTTTGGAGAGCAGAACTGCAGTCACAGCACCTGGCCCATGACACTATGTATCTACAACCTTCCTCCTTGGTTGTGCATGAAGTGGAAGTTCATTATGATGTCAGTGCTCATCCAAGGCCCGAAGCAACCCGGCAACGACATTGATGTGTACCTAAGGCCATTAGTTGATGAACTTCTACAGTTGTGGGCCAAACCAGGTGTACGTGTGTGGGATGAGCACAAACAGGAGGAATTTGACCTACAAGCGTTGTTGTTCATAACCATCAATGATTGGCCTGCTCTTAGTAACATTTCAAGACAGACGAACAAAGGATACAATGCATGCACGCACTGTTTAGATGAGACTGAAAGTATAAATCTGGATAAATGTAGAAAGAATGTGTACCTGTACAATCGCCGTTTTCTTCCACCCAGTCATCCCTTAAAGAAGAAAGGCAAGCATTTTAATGGCAAGGCAGAAACCCGGACGAAGCATGTCCCCCGTAGTGGTGCTGATGTATTTGGTATGGTCAAGGATTTGGATGTAATCTTTGGAAAGGATCCTGGAGGACAACCTATTCCGAAAGACCCCATTACCAGATACGCACCCATGTGGAAGAAGAAATCTATATTTTGGGAGCTACCCTATTGGAAAGTGCATGAGGTCCGCTCTGCAATCGACGTGATGCACCTACCGAAGAATCTTTGCGTGAATATTCTAGGCTTCTTGGGCTTGTATGGGAAGTCAAAAGATACCCCGGCAGCACGGGAGGACCAGCAACATCATAAAGGACAAGACGACAAGCATCGAGGGCAGTTTCAAGGGCTTGCCAGCTACGCTCTTACCAAAGAAGAGAAGGAAATCTTTTTGAAGTCCTTTTCAGTATCAAGGTCCCATCTGGCTTCTCGTCGAATATAAAGGGAATAGTAAATATGAAAGAGAAAAAATTTCAAAACCTAAAGTCTCATGACTGCCATGTGCTTATGACGAAATTGCTTCCGGTTCCATTGAGTGGAATTCTACCAGAAAATGTTCGACTAGCCATTGTGAAGGTATGTGCATTCCTCAATGCAATTTATCAGAAGGTAATCTATCGAGAAAGTCTATCTGGGTTACAGATTGATGTGGTCTAATGTCTGGTCAGGTTCGAGTTGTTGTTCCCGCCATCCTTCTTCAATATTATGGCGCACCTCCTAGTTCACCTAGTCGAAGAGATTAGAATTCTCGGTCCTGTGTTTCTACACAATATGTTCCCCTTCGAGAGGTTCATGGGAGTCTTAAATAAATATGTTCATAACCGTGCTAGGCTAGAAGGAAGCATCTCCAAGGGCTATGGAATAGAGGAGGTCATTGAGTTTTGTGTTGACTTTCTTCCTGACCTTAAGCGAATTGGTGTTCCTGAATCTCGGTATGATGGGAGGATGACTGGAAAAGGCACACTAGGAAGGAAATCAATGGTATGTAGGGACAGGCATTCTTTCACTCAAGCATACTACATAGTTCTACAATATTCCATCATGGTGGCTCTGTATATCGAGAAACACAAGAATATTCTATGCTCCGAAAACTTGGTTAAAGGGGAACACGAGAAGAATTTTGGCAATTGGTTGCAGACACATCTCATGAATAACACCACTGTTGGAGATGAGTTGTACTCGTTGGCCAGGTTACCATCTTCGACTATATGTACTTTCCAAGGGTATGAGATAAATGGGAATACATTTTACACGATCACCCAAGATAAAAAGAGCACCAACCAAAATAGTGGTGTCCGCTTTGATGCAACAGATGACAATGGGCAGAAGGACACATATTATGGGTACATAGAGGAGATATGGGAACTTGACTATGGACCTACTTTTAAGGTCCCTTTGTTTCGGTGCAAATGGGTCAAGCTGACAGGAGGCCGGGTACATGTAGACCAAAAGTACGGCATGACAACCGTGGATCTCAACAATCTTGCGTACATGGATGAACCATTCATCCTAGCCAACGATGTGGCTCAGGTTTTCTATGTGAAGGACATGTCTACCAAACCGAGAAAAAGGAAAGATAAGCAAAAGAGTACAGAATACGATGAGCCAAAGCGCCACATAGTTCTTTCAGGGAAAAGAAACATCATGGGAGTGGATGACAAGACATACATGTCAGAAGATTACAATAAGTTTCATGAAATTCCGCCCTTCAAAGTGAAAACTGACCCAAGCATCCTGTTAAATGATGAAGATTCTCCATGGCTACGGTGCAGAAGAAAACCACAACACTAGATGTTGGTGATGTGTAATAATGCATTAAACCTTTTATTTGAGACATAAATCTATGTAATGTATTAAACCTTTTATTTGAGACATAAAGGTCCCCTTTCATGTAATACATCTTGCTCAATCAAACTAGACGTTGACGACCGGGTTCTGAGCCGCAGGAGGTGATCACACAAAGAGAAGGAACCATCACAAGAGAAGGAACCCACAAACACTAAGGATACATAGCACAACTGAAAATTAAGATACATAGCACAACTAAAAATTAGGAAACATGCCTAATGGTTGGAGTGATTCAGTCATGCTCCTGCCTAGCCCTGTAATACGCGCCACTGTAGTCGTCGTAGTCACCGGCGCCGCTGTTGCTATCGTCGTCGGGGTTGCCGTAGTCGAACCTTGAAGGTTGGGCACGCGTGGGCTAGATTTGAGGGTACCGCGGACGGGGGTTATTGCCGGTCGTGTTGTAGGCCATGACACTCTAGACAGTCCGGCCATGCCACCACAGCCGACGGCCGGCCTCGTTGAAGTCCGAAGGAGGTGGGCCGTCCTCCTTGTGCCCGGCGAGCACCCTCTCACGCCGATTGATGAAGAAGGCTTCCCAAGTCGGGAAATAGTCGGGATGCCATTTGGGATTCCTCCGCTGCTCTGGCATGAGCTCGAGGTAGTAGTGGTTCGTGATGGCCATCCGGCGCTCCACACCTAGAGGGACAGGAGGGACCGGCACGCCTTCGGCGCTCAGCATCCAGCCGGTGTGGACGCGGTAGCCCGGTGGGCAGGGGTAGTTCGAGGCACAAAGCGCCTCTGCCTCCCGGGTGGTTAGAGATACGATGGAAGCCATGGGAAGAGAATGATGAGTCTAGATGTGATATGTAAATGGAGGCCAAGCATACATATATATACTGAAAAAATGGCGGGAAGACAGAGGTGGGAACTGGTGGAAAGCGCGGGAACGCAGTGGCGCGGGAAACTTTCATCCCGGGTGGGGGCTCAAACCGGGACAAAAGATGGGGGGCCTTATCTGAGAGAGGCTTATCTGGGAGGGCCTTATCTGGGGGGTGGCTAACCTTTAGTACCGGCTGGTGGGTGCAACCGGGACTAAAGGTGGTTTTTGTGTCATCTAACAAAACTGTCGGTGGGATAAGGACGCGTGGGTAACCTTTAGTACCCGGTGGGGGCTCAAACCGCGACTAAAGCTGTCGGTAGGATAAGGACGCCCTGTCGGAGGAAGAAGACAAAGTAGAAGCAGCGTCGTGCCTATAAAAGGAGCATCGATACGCCATGGCAAGCAACTCAACAAGCCAACATGGATAGAGAGTTTCATCCCCATGGATGGAGGAAAGGGTTGGGAAATCTCCCGTGGCGGAACTTCTCGAAGATGCCCTTGGTGCACACGCCCTTTGGCATCTTCAGAAGTTCCGCCTCGGAAAATATTTTCCTGATAGCCCGTGAAAGACTCCATCTCCGCCTCCCTGGGTTAGAGGTATGGTGGAAGCCATGGGATAGAGTGGAGAGAGGCGGCAGATATGAGTCTAGATGTGCTATGACAACGACCAAGCCAACATGGATGGAGAGTTTCATCCCCATGGATGGAGGAAAGGGTTGGGAAATCTCCCGTGGCAGAACTTCTCGAAGATGCCCTTGGTGCACACGCCCTATGGCATCTTCGGAAGTTCCGCCTCGGAAAATATTTTCCTGCTAGCCCGTGAAAGACTCCATCTCCGCCTCCCTAGGGTTAGAGGTATGGTGGAAGCCATGGGATAGAGTGGAGAGAGGTGGCAGATATGAGTCTAGATGTGCTATGGCAACGACCAAGCCTATATATATAGTGAGAAATGGCGGGAAGTCAGAGGAGGGAACCCTAAACCCTAAACCCTAAACCAAAAACCCTAAACCCTAAACCATAAACCCTAAAGGGGCTACGATCCGGAAGAGAATGGGCGGGAAGAAAATGGGCGGGAAAAAATAAGGCGGGGTAGACGATCCGGGGCCCCCGGTCTAGATTTCGCCGGAGGAAGACCATCGGAGCGTCGGAATCACATAAAAATGGCAAAATGGTTAATAGTTTGACTAGTTAGAATAATTATTTTATAAAACAGAAAATTGATTTGAATCACTTATTCAAAAATATGCAAAATATAATAGTTAAAGGATTTTTAAATTTAAAATGGCAAAATGGTTATTAGTTTCACTAGTTAGAATAATTATTTTATAAAATAGAAAATAGATTTGGATTACTTATTCAAATTCAAGAACTTTTCATGTTGAAATTTTTCTCAAATTCATAAGTATGCAAAAACTGTAAAATTCAAATGTTTAAAAAATATGCTAATTGAATTTTTTTTAAACAGGCGCGCCCCTGGGGTGAAATTTTTGAAAAAAGGACCTTTAGTCCCGGGGCGTGCTACACACCGGGACTAAAGGTGTGGCGTTGGCGCGGGCGTTGGGCGGTGCCGAAAACCCTTTAGTCCCAGTGTGTTACACGGACCTGGACTAAAGGGGGGACCTTTAGTCCCGGTCCGTGTAACGCACCGGGACTAAAGGGTCTTTAGTCCCGGTGCGTTACACGGACCGGGACTAAAGGCCTTCTCCTTATTACGCGCGCCCCTTCACTCCCCCACCATCTCCACTACTCACTAGAGGGGAAAACGTGCGCGACCTAGGACGACGAAACAACGCCGGCAGGCTGCCCGTCCGCGCTGCTGTCGTCTCAGCGATGAACGCCGCCGCACTACCGCCTCTCCAGCCGCCGTCATCCCCGTCGGCCAGGTAATACCGACGAGCGTAGTAGATTGGCACGACGTGCAGGCAAGATGGGAGGTCATGGTGGCGACAGCCACAGCGGAAAGAAGCAGCCAAAGGCCAGCTCCTCTTTTCTTTGTAGAATTGTAATATTATTAGTAGTGTAATTAATATAGGAATTATTACTATTAGTGTATATTAGTAGTAGTGTATATTAGGAATTATTAGTAGTGTAATATAGGAATTATTATTAGTAGTGTATATTAGTAATAGAGTATATTAGTAGTGTAGTATTAGTAGTGTATATAGGAATTATTATTAGTAGTGT
This sequence comes from Avena insularis, assembly GCA_023614405.1. Taxonomy (NCBI): domain Eukaryota; kingdom Viridiplantae; phylum Streptophyta; class Magnoliopsida; order Poales; family Poaceae; genus Avena; species Avena insularis. Next base: position 74,026,283 of record CM042690.1, read on the forward strand.
ATATTAGAATTGTAATATTCTTAGTAGTGTATATTAGTAGTGTATATAGGAATTATTTGTATATAGGAAATATTTGTATTTAGGAAATATTTGTATATAGGAATTATTTGTATATAGGAAATATGTGTATATAGGAATTAGGGTGGTAGTGATCGCGGGCCCTCGGACTTAGGGTTAGGGTGGTAGTGCTCGCGGGCAGCCGGACTTAGGGTTAGGGTGGTGGTGCTCGTGGGCCACCGGACTTAGGGTTAGGGTGGTAGTGCTCGTGGGCAGCCGGGCTTAGGGTTAGGGTGGTGGTGCTCGCGGGCCACCGGACTTAGGGTTAGGGTGTTAGTGCTCGCGGGCCCCCGGACTTAGGGTTAGGGTGGTAGTGCTCGTGGGCAGCCGGACTTAGGGTTAGGGTGGTGGTGCTCGCGGGTCACGGGACTTAGGGTTAGGGTGGTAGTGCTCACGGGCAGCCGGACTTAGGGTTAGGGTGGTGGTGCTCGCGGGCCACCCGACTTAGGGTTAGGGTGGTAGTGCTCGCAGGCCACCGGACTTAGGGTTAGGGTGGTGGTGCTCGCGGGCCACCGGACTTAGGGTTAGGGTGGTAGTGCTCGCAGGCAGCCGGACTTAGGGTTAGGGTGGTGGTGCTCGCGGGCCACCAGACTTAGGGTTAGGGTGGTAGTGCTCGCGGGCCCCCGGACTTAGGGTTAGGGTTAGGCCATCACTAGAATTTTGCTATTGTTTAGTATTATTGTAGCAAATTGCATGTTCATATTATTGTGTAGTATTATTTTATGCAGCAATATTGAATGAAAAATGTTATTGTGTGCATTTTGTAGAAAACTATGGATCTAATCTAGAGAGACCTAGCACAGGAAGAAATTCTCGAGGATATGATCAACGACACCCCCCCATGTTGATCCACCCGAATCTCCGTCGATTTATCTGAACCCCTCCGGTGAGGGAGAGGAGGTCGACCGAAATGATCAAGGAGAAGCCGACGGCTCCGGTGGTGGAGAAGCTGACGGCGAGGTATATATATGAAGTCTGGTGATCAGTAGATGCATTAACTGAGTTGTATATATATATATATAAATTGACGAATGTTTCTTCTCTTAGGCCTCCACATCGAGCAAAAAATATTCCAAACGAGGCCCGGCCAAAAAGTTGGACGCATCTACGCGTTATACAATTCTGTGGTATCACCTGCAAGGGTGAACCGGTGGAACCCGAAAAGGCTAAAACTGTATTTAAACAACAATGCGAAGTTATGGTTAGGGATCGCATCCCGATCACCATTCGAGAGTGGAATAAGACCAAAGGGGCGAAAGAGGGTGAGTATGTCGCCGACAGGTGCAAAGAGGGTCTTTGGAATGACCTCATGACACATTTCACCCTGCCGGAATGTGAGGATGATTCCGGCACAACTGCATTGAGGAAGAAAGTCAAGCAGTGGACTCTTACGAAGATGGCCGAACTATTCAACAACTGGAAGAAAGCATTATGGCAAAAGTATTAGAAGGCGAAGAAGACTCCTAAATTTGAATGCTATCTAATGAAGCAGCAGGCTATCTGGGATGCATTTGTGAAGTACAAGGAGTCACAACCTGCTATGGAAATGTCGGAAAAAAACAAGAAAAATGCCGCGATGAAGAAATATCACCATCACCAGGGGCCAGGGGCTACACGGCTTCCATGCCAAAGTGGGACGCTAAAGAGAATGAGCTGCTTGCTAAAGGGATCACTTTAGAACCAATACGCGAAGAATGGGATCTGAGGGCAAGGAATTGGTTCCTTGGGCATGGGAGTGAGTATGACGAAAGTACAGGGGACCTTATTTGTAGTGACGGGATTAGGATACCCCGGGATACATGGCAGAAAGTGGGGTAGGAGATTAAAGTGGGGACAACAAAGTTCCGTCCCGATAGAGAGAAAGACTTGCTGACAAAGGTCCTCGGGAATGACGAACGCGGAGGACGTGTATGAGGCCTTGGTTCTAGTTATACATGGGAGATGGGGTTTCCCAAAGACAGAGATACTTATAGGAGCCGAGAGAGAGCAAAGAGGCGACGCCAGGAGGAGGGAGACAGGTTCACCGAGTTGCTAGGAACACTTCGAATGCATCAGCAACAGATTGACGAACTTCGAGGAGCAGCGCGCCTGCAAGATCATGTACTCGATATTACCGCCGTCCCATCTCAGCGGAGAAGCAGCGTGGTTGAATCGGAGGTCCCTTCTGACGATGCACGTATGGTAGATGGCGGTCTCGGCTACCCCGTGGATGGAATCAAGGAGCAGGCATCTTGTGAGCTCCATCAGAAGGTGAAGAACCTATCCATCAAGGTGGTGGTCGGATGTGCTTTACCTTGTCCACCTGGCGCACGCTGGCATGGCCATGAGATTCTAGTTGGCTATCCTAAAGTTGGTGTGGATGAAATCGCAATGGGGTGGGACTCAATGGAGCTTGACATCCCTGGACCTGAAGGTGAGAGGACACTCAGAGAAGTATTGGGTGGTATCATTCTATGGGACAAGAACAACATCAAGCTTCCAGGCTGGATGCCAAAGCCAACACCGCCTCCGAGTGGTCACATGTCACCTTCCCCTCCATCACCTCCAACAAGCCCACCCCATGACTACGACCACCACAACCCGAGTCCATCTCGATCTCTGCCGCAGCCTCCGATTAGTACTAAACGACGCAGGAGCCCAAAACGACAAATGTCGCCCCTCCCAAGAGTACCTCATAAGAATCTTCCTATCAGACCTTATGATTGTACTGACGAGGAAACCGACATGATCGTAAAGGCCGAATGTGTTGCGCAGCTTCAAAAGAAGAAACCCGAGGCCGCCCCGGTATACACCGAGAAGCAAAAAGCGTATGCACTTTCATTTCTGAACACAAAATCACAATATGACTTGCACCATAAGCCAGATGACTATCGACGCACACTTCAGAAGGAAGTGAAGAAGAGCAAATCAAGTAGAAGTGCAAGCGGGAGCAAATCATCAAGTCAAAGTGCAACCGGGAAAAGAAAGGACGTCCCCGGCTCGAGAACAGGCCAAAAATCGACCCACCCCTCAAAGTGGTATCCCATGACATTCCCGGCAGAATATGGAAAAAGCTACAAGCTTGCGGCCTCTATGAATGTATGTTGAGGAATTGCTAGGTTCCCGGGCGACAAGTTACCCAAGGCTCGTGTAGTCCCTACATATGTCCTGGGGAAGCCTCGTCACTTTTGAGCAGTTCCAACAACTGCCAACACAAATGCGGAGTTTACATAATTGGTACTTGAAAGCCATAAAGGAGGAGAGAATAATGATCGGGGCGAAAGTCCCACATGACTACTACTTCCCGAGAAGAAGAGGTCCATGTCAAGTTTCCAGAACTCTTCCAGTTATACATTTTTGATGCCCTCGACAAAAGTCTCATGAGTTGCTATTGTCTATAAGTTGTTGAATTCATTGTCTATATATAAGTTGTTCATTTTTTCAGTTGTTCAGTTCATTGCATGTAATTATCCTAATTATATCCTTTTGTACTCTATTATTATGCAGAATGAAGATCATGGAATGTAAAAGAAGGTCAATCTTCAGTGTTAGGTTCATTGACCCAGATAAAATACATTGTCAGACGCTAAAGGATAAACCCGAGGACACACAGGAAAACCTTCTAAGGTTTCTAACAGAGCAAAATTTCTGTGACCACATACTGTTTCCTTAAAATTTCGCGTGAGGGTCTTACTCTATTGTACACATTCTCTTTGGCTTACTCGATGTTAAGTGTAATTGATGAGTTACTGATGTATATATAAATGTGTACAGTTTCCACTGGATTCTCATGGACATTCAACTTGATAAGGGAAGAGTTGAAGTCATGGACCCATTAAAGAGACCCCTGGAAATGTTTAGGGACATGCAGGACATGCTCCTGAGGTAATTTTCGCACTACATCGGTCTCTTTCGTTGATTTCCTGAGATATCACGCAATAAATAACTCATTCATTTTCTTTACCGGGTAGGGTTTGGAACCAGTTCAAGAGTGCGGTTACGGGTGACTTTAGTGAGAAGCTGACATTTAAGCCAGTCTCGGTAAGTAGTACGCGCATCTCTTTACTTCTAGTTTCAATACAATTATGATGCTGGATTATTATTTTGATTGAATTCTATTCTCGTAAAGTGCGCGAGGTAGCCACCGAAGATGAATCTATGTGGATTCTACGTTTGCGAGTTCATTCGCATGTTTACCAGTGAGCTGAATGATTATAGAGTCGATGTAAGCAATACATTCATAACATTATTTTTATTCCCGTCACTTTTTGTTATCATGATTGATATTCATATTGATCTCCTTTTCTTATATAGTTCGAGAAAATGCGGGATCAGCTCCTACCATAGCAACGCGTAGTAGCAATTGCTGAAGAACTGGCAGGATTCTTGATGAATGAGATGATAGATGACGCCGGAGAATTTAGTGTGAATAGGCGCCGATGATCCCCGACCGTGTAATTGAATAGACGGGCTCTAGTCCCGATAATTGTGATCTCCATGTGTAACTATCATGTATAATTTGTATGCTCGATCTTAAGAGAAGTTATCTTATGTATGCACGAACATGTACGGTATGTGGTAGCATAGAAAACTATTTTGAAATGAAAAAAAGATACAAATTGAATTCTCTACCGCGGCAGAGAAAGTGCCTAAAATTCTGCCGCAGCAGAGAACCATTTGTCCCGGTTCGTAATACGAATCGGGACTAATGGGGGGCACCCAGCGCCCGCAGAGACAGCCACGTGGATGCCCATTGGTCCCGGCTGGTAAGAGGGCCGGGACTAATGGGTGGGCCTTTAGTCCTGCCCCTCCAATCCCGGTTACCAGGACCGACACTAAAGCCCCTTACGGGCCGGGAATGGAGGCCCGTTTTCCACTAGTGTAAATCTCAAGCTCGCATAGTATCATCACGATCTCTTCCTGTAGCCTGTCCAGCTGCTTCACACCGATCGACTTCCTAGATATGACGTCGAAAAAGTTACAGAGGCCAAACAAAGTCTCACGGACATGCTCGTCCATTATCCCACGGATCGCAACGAGGAGTATTTGCATCATCAGCACGTGACAGTCGTGAGACTTCATACCGCTAAACCTCTTCTTCACCGCATCCAGATATCTGCTTATCTTCCCTTAGTAACCGTGAGGAACTTTCACTCCTAAGAGGCACTTGAAAAACTGCTCGAGCTCCTCCAGACTCAGAGTGAAGCAGTCAGGGCGAAGCACCACCTCATTCTTCTTAACTATTTTGTGGCGACCTTGTTGAGTCCCTTCCGTCTGATCATCATCATCATCACTATCATGGTACTGAAGATCTTTCTTTATGCCAGGCAATTTAAGGTCCTTTCTTGCTTTCAGCCCATCCTTGGTCCTCTCCGGCATGTTCATTAGAGTGCCAAGGAGACTCTCGGTAACGTTCTTCGTGATGTGCATTACATCGAGGCTATGGGGAGTGTGAAGGACCTTCCAATATGGCAGGTCCTAGAAAACAGACCTTGCTTTCCATACAGCCAGCAGCGGCTTTGTCCTCGGTCGTTTTTTCCAGGCGCAGGACAATCTACCCAATTATTCAAAAGCTCCTCGATTTCTTCGCCGCTCCTCGGACGCGGGGCTCTTTCGAGCTCGTCCTTACCATTGAACAGGTCACCACGTTTTCTCCACGGGTGATCCATGCGGAGCCACTTTCGAGTACCTTGGAACACGGTTTTCGAAGACCCGGGATCCCTTGGTAGCTGGAGATGCGGTGTCTCATCCATCTACTTGACGCATGCATTGTGTCCGTGGTTCACCTAGGCCAATACATATGCATAACAAGGATAGTCCTGCACGGTCATGAGCAACACAGCTCTCAGATGGAAATATTCTTTAGTGTAGGCATCCCACGTACGGGCCGGCGTCTCCCACAAGCTGGCTAACTCCTCTCTCAATAGCCCGAGATACAAATGCATATCGATACCTTGTTGTTTCTGCCCCTGAATAAGAATGCTCATGTGTACATACCTTTGCTTCGTGCATAGCCACGGGGGAGGTTGTATGGCCATACAAACACGGGCCAGGTGCTATGCGTGCTACTCTGGTTTCCAAAAGGATTGAGTCCATCGGTGCTCATACCGAGCCTGACGTTCCTTGCATCGCCCTCGAACTCTTCGAACTCGATGTCTAATGCATTCCACTGGCTAGCGTCTGAAGGGTGTGTCAGGATCTTGCCCTTCTCTGGATCATCTTCGGGTTTCTCTCTTTCTGCGTGCCATTGCATGAGCTTTGCTTCCTTAGGATCTACGAAATATCGCTGCAGACGGGGGGTGATAGGAAAGTACCATACCACTTTTCGAGGAACTTTCTTGTTCCCTCTCTTGTACCGTCCTTGGCCACACACCGGACATGTGGTTCTATCCACGTAATCGTTCCAATAAAGTGCAGAATCATTGATGCATGCGTGGTATTTAATATGTGGTAGGTCAAGAGGGCACACGATTTTCTTGGCCTCCTCGATACTTGTTGGCAATGTGTTCCCCTTAGGAAGTCGGTCATGCCAGTATTCCATGTTCGCGTTGAAGCTCACATCGGTCCATTTGTGTTCGGCCTTCATCTCTAGAGCCTTGAGTGTTACACTCAAACGTGTATCCTCGGGGCGACACCTAGGATACAATGGAGTCATCCCATCTACCTCCATTTGGGCCAGCTTGGCTTTCTCTCTGGCTGCAGCTGTGTCGTTGCTCGTCTCCTTGAGGAGCAGTTCTTGAACATGAGTGTCCTGCAAGACCGAAGTTAGCAGCGTCTGTGTGTTCGCGTCTTCTCCTTCTTCATGATCATGATCATGCCCGTCGCCATCTCCTTCTCCATGCTGATCATGCCCGCCGGCATCTCCTTCGTCATGATGATCATGCCCGCTGGCATCTCCTTCGTCATGATGATCATGACTAGTAGACTCTTCGTCTTCTCGCCCGCCCACGTCTACGTGACCACCACCATGTCCTGCCGGTGCCTCATTGAGGTCACACATGAAACTGTGCCTGAGCAGGTGACCCTCCAATTGTCCAGATTCAGGGTCGATCCAGCGCTGCAGTTTGCATGTTCGACATGGACATCTTATCATGGTCTTGTTGTTCAGAATCATGTCCTCCTTCGCGCCTTTCTTGTACCTAGCAATTCGACCTTCGCTCATCATGAGTACCATGGTTGCCTGAGCGGTCAAAACAAAGAATATAGGTGAGAACCAGACCATATGAACACACACATGCATGAATGCTAGCCGGAAAAAATTCGGCATGACCTTTCCTAAAATTAGGACATATGGGTAGTGCAAAAATTTGCTGAAATGGAAATGAATCAACATTTTAGCAAACATCCATGCAACCACATCAGCCGGGCCCGACAACAACAAGCAAGCAACAAAAAACTTCCTCCCATTGCAAACGTTCATGCACCACACAAGCATCGTCTCGCCATGGATCGCACACACACACCGCCCGCGCGACAAGCTTCACCTACATGTTCATGGCCAAGTACTCACCTAGTAGACACAATAATAACGAGACGAGACCGCGCGATGAGAGAGTGTGGACAGATAGATCTACAAGTTGGTGGAGAGGAAATTAGTAAACAATTAGAGATGTGAGAGAGAAAAGTAAGGAACTTTTAGATCTAGAAGTTGGAGTGAAGCTTCCACTTACCAATCTATGGATTAAAGTAGGTTTATTTACAAGAAAATGGAGAAACTATGGGAAAGATGGGGTGTGAGGGAGGAGGAACACGAGTTGGGAGGAGGTAGAGATGTGAAATGGATGGTGGTGGATAGATAGATAAGAGATCTAGCTTTTGTCACCTTTTTAAAATGGATCTGGACGCCCACATCTGTGGCGCATATGGAGCAAATGCGCCACAAATGCTGAATCTTCTGTGGCGCATAAGTTCATATGCGTCAAAGAAGTGTGTGAATTAGATTCCCTCTGTGGGGCCCACCTCCAAGTTCTGTGGCGCATGTTGGGATATGCGCCACAGAAGTGAAACACATCTGTGGCGCATATCAGAACATGCGCCACAGAACGTGGGTGAATTAGATTCCGTGGTGGGCCCCCCTCCATGTTCTGTGGTGTGTAAGAAAATATGCGCCACAGAAGAGGCAACTTCTATGGCGCATATCTCAGAATGCGCCATAGAACTTGGATCGACCCACCCCGGCTGGCGGGTCCCACCAATCTTGTATGGCGCATACTCTAGACAATGCGCCACAGAACTTCCAATCTTCTGTGGCGCATGTTTTCTGGTGCGCCACTAATGTTTTCCTGTGGCGCAGGGTTTCGCATATGCACCACTGAACATCTTGTCTATCTATAGGTTGTTTCCTAGTAGTGTCCACAGATTGAGACAAGAGACAAAGAAACAAAAGATACAAATATGAATTGCAAAAAAATACAGTACTCCCATGACTGAGATGCACATAATCGCTGCGAGGTTTCTTCCCAACCCACAACTCGTGAGGGATACTCACACATAACAAATAGATCGGAGATAAAAAAACATCACACAAATACTTAGACTGGAATCAAATATTTTTACAATGGTCGCCAAATCACAAGGAGATCTAAAGTACAAAGCAATGGCTATGGCTAGTGGAGGGGATGGATGATGGAAGTGATGAACAATGGATGAATAATGGCGTGGATCTCCTTTGGTGGTGTTGTGGTGGAATCTGAGAATGGAGGCACTCTGGCCGGTGGCTGGAACCTCAAAATATATAGGCGTCTTCATGAAAGTCGAAGGGTTTGACGAGACCAGGCCAACGCCACCTGGTATGGGTGGATGGTACATGCGGGCTCTGCCCGTAACAATGTCCATTAAGCGTGTTGTCGCCTGGGAATGACGCCCCAATTTCTTAGCCATGTGGACTTCCTCAAAAACTATCATTATGACTCCTGATTTCGCATTGAAACCCGTGATTTCCTGTACAACATAGTTCGAAGGAAGGTTTCGCATATGTTCGCAATTATTAGTCATTAGTGGCAAGAATTGAGAGTTTCTTGTCAATTGCTTGACCGAAAACAATGATTAAACGTGGTGGAAGATGGAAAATTTTGGAGCCATCACCCACCTAGAGGCAAATATTCCGAGGGAAAAAAACCTCAAATTTAGTTTATCTGGTAAAAACATGATTTTAAGAATCTCCAATAACACGGACCATGTGCTCCTATGGTCGAACTTGAAACAAAATTTAAATTTTCCAAACGTGTTGGGTCTGTGCTATGACGTTGCAATTGTCTCAAATTTTTATGTTTCCAAATCCAACTTCCAAAATCATGACACCCCTCCTTGGAATGATCACAAACTTTGCAGGCTGGTGCCTCTTGACATTGCAAACAACTTCTCCAACTAGGAATTTCAGGGTTCCATGAAAAAAACTTGATTTCCCATTTTCTGAGTCAAGAAATTTGATTTTGGGGTGGAGTTTTCCAAAGGTGGTGCAAGAAATCGACACGTACAAGGCCATTCCTAGGAGATTGGAATTTTTCTCAGGGTGGAGCTATATACTTCTTTTACTTCAGAAATGCTTTCATAATTCAAAATTTGTACTGCATGTACCATAAATATTTCTCTCAAAATTTAAACAAAAATGGTTTTGGATGCCCTGGTGTGTCCTAGGTTGGACCGGCGTGGAGGATTCAAAATTTACGTGCCCTCGTGAGTTTTCCTTGGGAACCATGATGGTCTTTCTACGCACTTTTTTCTCACTCGTGCGCACCCCGGGGACAACTTCCTAGTTGATCACCCATACTGAAATTGCTCCAGGATAAGCACGCGTAACCTCATAGTTCTTTTTAGATGAGCTTCCAGAAAAGAAGTTGTACCTTGTTGGCATCGGTATCCTATCAATCCTATTAAGCCATGAGCCAGGATCTCACAACTTCCATCCTTTTTGTTCCCTTGCGCTTCCTCTTTTGTTTCTTCTTATTCTTTCCCACCTCCAACAACTTTCATGATACATTTTGTTCCGGCACCCCTCATTGTAACACTCCAAAAATATTAATCAAGATTATCAACTTCTAATCACCCAAGTTTAGGGTTAACAAAAAATTTTATTACTAAATTGAATATGAATGTATGTGTGATATGCATTAGTGTATGAATGAGTGCAATTGCCATGTTTGATTGCTACAAATGATAACGAATGGTTTAAAGATGAATACTACATCATCTAGGCCAATTACAAACAAAATCCAATGAAAAGGAAATCAAATATAAAACATATGAGAAATGGTCATTTTGACCAAAATTAACCACTAGGCCACTTTGTGAGTTCCTAGTAAAGAATTTCTAACAGAAACATTTCCATTTCTTTTCACCCCTTGCTAGACCAAGTCAAAGTGAACCCAAGCCCACAAACTCACATAAACTATTTTCAAATCTATTTAAAGGACAATTCAAAAATTGAATCAAGTGTATGTACTAAGATCACCATTTTGTAAAAACCACTCAAATCAATTCACCTTGACTTTTCCAAGGAACCATAGACACTCAAGCAAGTGCTCAGAACACTCACCAAATTTCATTCAAAAATTTCAAATTTGAATTCATGTGGCCATTTGGTCGAACACATTGTAGACATAGAAAACTACTACCAAACTTCCACTGTTGGAGCAGTGATCACTCAACCATTTGTCCCCTCTTCACTCCCCTGGTCTCCCCCAGCACCAAGCAGCGTAGTAGATTGATGACCCACAAGTATAGGGGGTGTATCGCAGTATTTTCGAGGGAAGTGAAACCCAATTTATTGATTCGACACAAGGGGAGCCAAAGAATATTTATAAGCCTTAACAACTGAGTTGTCAATTCAGCTGCACCTGGAAACAATATTGCTCACAGTAGTTTATCAGTAGCAACAGTTTTGTAGTAGGAATAGTAAAGTAATAGCAGTAGTAAAAGTAAAGACAGTAGTAACAATTGCAGTAAACAGTAGGATTAGAGCGCGGTAGGCATAGGGATGGATGGACGGGCGTTGCATGGACAAGACAATTCATATAGCAATCAGAACATAGGGCATTTGCAGATAAATAAGATAAAGCATCCAAGTACTAAATAATCATAGGCATGTGTTCCATATATAGTCATACGTACTCGCAATGAGAACTTGCACAACATCTTTTGTCCTGCCAGCCCGTTTGCAGCAGGGCCTCAAGGGAACTACTAGAAATTAAGGTGCTCCTTTTAATAGAGCACCGGAGCAAAGCATTAACACTTCGTGAACACACGTGATCCTCACATCAAAGCCATTCCCTCCGGTTATCCTGATTTCTGTCACTTCGGGGCCTTTGGTTCCGGACAACAACGTGTGTCGTGGTGGTGTCATGGCAGATGCCATGGATAGGCTAAAGGTGGGGACTAATATGCGCTAGGGGAATCCAGGGAGGGATAGTGGAGTGATTCTCCACACAGAAGTTTGTATCGCTATCTCTTCAAGATTACAGGTGCTCCTTGAGCTGTATTGGCGAGAGGAGGAAGAAGGAGCTCTCTTACTCTTGCCTAGATCTACAAGCCCTAAGGGATCACCTAACCAACTAGTGCTCAACCAACTCTCTCTACCAGAACCCTAACCCCCCTTATATAGAGGAGGTTCGGTCCTGGCCTAAGGCATACGTGGAGGCATATTCCTAAGAATATGCCCTCTCCCAAAGTGGTAACCCGACCGGGGTACTTTTCCCCCGCGTCACACATGCTTTAGCGACGTAAGCCTCTGCGGCGCCCACGTCAGCCGACGTGACGTCGTCACCCTTGTCGGCCATGACCCGGTGGTCCCGTCCTTGCTTTATTCGCTCATGCAGTGCATACCGGACCTTCTTTTTTAACCAGAAAGATTCCTTGCTTCTCCTAGAAGCTAAGCGAGGATCCGGATCATAGTAGATCCGGCCACACCTGTTCCTGCATATAAGTTAGACAAGCACTCCTAACTTACCCCCTAAGTCGGATGAGACAATGTTAGGTGACCCCCTGGTCCGGGTTACTCCGTGATTCGGACTGCCTTGAGGTGACCCGGTCAGCATCCGCTTTAACCTTGCCGGACCTCGGCTAACTCGGTGGTTATACCCCGGAGTGACCCTACCCGGGGGTATCCCCCCATCATTAGTCCCCGAAGCTGGTGCGGTCTTAGTTGCCTTGGCCGCTAAGGCCACATCAGGTTCATTTATGTCCGAGCCTCAGACGTTTAATTCCAGGTTTGCTCCTTATCTCAGATTATATGGATTTACGTTCCCTTCGCACGTTCCAAGTTTTCACTTGCCGGCCGGGTCACTACTTTGGATCGGATTCCATGGTTATCATGGTTTGATTCGGGCCCCGTTTCCTTCTCTCATACGTCAACCCACATGGAGGTTAATCATTACCTTGTCTTATTTTAAGGGCCTGCACAGTAACCGCCACAGTAATTGTCAGTTTCACTGTGCGTGGGTCACGTCATGCCTGCCTCCTCGTTTACCGCAACAGCGCGTCGCGTCATGGGATTGTTTCTATTTTGTGGCCCCCTGTGTGGCTTTTCTCTGAATGGCTGATGCCGGTGATGCACGGCCACACCGTGTGGCTCTTCGGCGCAGCGCGATCCCACTCATCGATCTCTGGGGGTGGTTAAATAGGTGAGGGGCGCATCCCTTAGTGTTTTTCCACCTCCGCGCCCCTCTGCCCCTCGCGTTTTTCTCCTTCGTATTCCCTGCGACCACGCCGCCGCCAGTGCTTCTAGCAGCCGCGCCGCCGCCGCACTCTCCCTGTTCTTACGCTTGAGCCACCGCAAAGCTTGCTAGCCACGGGTCCTCGCCAATCTAGGCCATAGATCCCCGTCGCCGCTAGCTCCAGCGAGGACAGCGAATACGAGATGACGGAGGAGGAGCTCGTCGTCGCTGAGCAGGAGATGGAGGAGCACGCGTGGCAGACGCAGCGTGGGCGGTTCGTGGGTCTGTCAAGACGACATTGGGCTCTACGGACAGGCGTATTCCGGCGGCGCTCGTCTCCCCTCCGCCGAACTGGCCCCCTCACCCAATCCGGGTGAGTTCGCTGTATTCCTATCCCACTTCCAACGGGGATTTGGTCTCCCGGTGAGCGATTTCTTCCGGGATTGGGTTAGGACATATCACCTGCAGCCGCACCATCTCCCAGCAAACGCAATCACCTCTCTTTCTGCCTTTGCCTCTACGATCGAGGGCTACACCGGACTATGGCCCACGTAGGAGCTGTGGATCCGGTTCTTCGGCCTCCGTTGCAACGTTGTCCCCAATATCCACGTTGAGTCGGAGGACAAGCAGCTCATCCAGTCCGGAGCTGCCTCCATCTTGCCCCGGAGATTTTCAGTCTTTCCCCGGCTCACCGGGCTTGACTCCTGCAAAGGATGGGCCCGGACCTTCTTCTACGTCCGGAACGAGGGTATCGAAGACCTGACACGGATTTCTGGGAGGAGGTCCCCAAGAAGCCTACCGCTCTGGCCAACCAAGTTAACAAGAGGTTCGCGGAGCTGAAGAAGCTCGGATTGCGCAACGAAGACGCTATGATCACGTTCGTGTGCAACGAATCTCTCCCCTCCAGAAGCGCACCCACAAGTTGTGCCATATGAGTTTCGGCCGCGACCCCGACCGAACCTCCTCCTTCGAATTGAGCAACACAGAGATCTTTCGCCGGGTCAAGGCTCTTTTCACCACCCACAAGGATTTCTCCGCCGAATGGACATGGGGAATCGAGCACTACTGTCGTGATAGGCTCCCTCCCGTGGTAAGCTTCGCGGGGCAAACTTAATTCGGATGAAGTATGTGTCGGTTTTTGTTATATTTCTGACTCTGTTCTTCATGCTTTTTCTCAGCTGTTCCTTCAGCAGACTCTCGAGGATGGTGCGGATCCGACCCTTAAGTGGGCGCCGGACCGAGAAATCCCGGACGAGGAGGAGCCGGACCAGGAGATGTTCCTCCCTATGACCGACGCTACCAAACGACCCAGCGGTAAATTCTCTTCTCTTAGAGATTGGCCCGATGATGAGGATGACTCGGATATCGACTTGATTGAACCCGTTGAGGCTATCCCTCTTTCTTTTGCCTTTCCGGCATCAGCTAACCCCGGTGGGCATGTCCACGAGGATCCTCCACTTGCCACGGGCGAGCCGGTTCCAGTGGCGTCAAAGAAGAAGCGCGGATCCGCATCTAGTTCTTCCTCCGGACCTTCTCAGCCCACAAAAAGGCAAAAGAAGGCCGGAGACAAGACTGCCTCCAAGCGAGCAGGCAAAGCCCCGGCACAGAGGGCCCAAAAACCCAAGGAGGCTGAAACCTCGGATGCATAAGTCATTTTTCATTGCGCAGCTCACTTTTCCTTGCATCGGGGTAATTTCACTCCTAACATTATTCTCCTTTTCAGGCCTCCTGTGGAGGTCCCTCAGAGCGGATCGAGCATCTCTTCTCCCCTTCGGTCCGGCCCTTCTCCTCCTCATGACGATGAGTCACGCCCGCTGAGCCCTATTCCGGAGGGCTCTGCGGCTGCTCTGGGTCCCGCAGTACCTCATCGAGAGGAACGTGACCTCGGAGCGGGAGGGGTCTGTTCGGCCGAGGCGACGACGTCCACTACTTCGGCATTGCTGCAACCAGCAACCACCGAGTGTATCACAACACCAGCACCAGCAGCAGCTCCAGTACCAGCAACCGAGCTAGCACCTGCCCCGGCACCAAGGTAACCAGCAACAACTCCAGTGCCAAGTTCCTCTGCCTCTTCTGAGTCATCCCAGCCTCGGCAAGGAACCATTCCAGCAACTTCCAAAGGGAAATCCACCGTGGTTACTTCTTCCCAGCAAGCTAAAGGCAAAAAGGCTCCGGATGCCACCAAGTCTGCACCTACCGAGGCTGGGCAGCGAACCCTAGCATCAATGCTTCCTAAGAAAACTCCAGTTGCGAAGGATGTTCCTGCCGAGCCAACCGATGTGCAGCAGATGGTTCTGCATACCAGCCCAGCTCTTGCCCAGATTGAGAGGAAAGAAGCGCACGAGAAGGGCTTGGTGGCACCCCATATGCCCACCGGTGAGCGGTACCCTCCGAGCCTCATCCAGTTCGTCATGAACTGGAACAAGGCGGAGTTCATACACAACGACGATCTCCCGGAAAAGTTCGGCCCCGCAGAGTTTTCCACTCAAATGAATACCGCCGCTAAGGCAATTATCCTCGCGGGGCGGATGATGGAGGTATGTAAACTTCAAGACCAACGTAGATAATAGCCGGGTTTGGGAAAGTCCTTTACATGTTGTAGATAATAACCATTAGTCCCCGAGCCTCCGGGGAAGTAGCTTGTTACTCGGCTGGATGCTCATTAGGAAACCAACGTAGCTGCATGTAAACTTCAAATATGCACACACCTAGAGCCGGGTTAAGTTCCACTTGGCCTGGATCTTGCACACTTCGAATATGCACACACCTAGAGCCGGGCTAAGTTCCACTTGGCCCGGATCTTGCACACTTCGAATACGCATCAAGCTAATTTTACGCTTCTATACTTCTTTTAGGTAACCACCAATCGCCGGAGTACTGAATTCCAACGTCTGCTGGACACCCAGAAGATTGTACGCGAAAAGTACGTTGCACTTGGTGCCGAACATGAAAAGAAGGGTAAGTTTCTCCCTTGATACTTCTCCGTTTTTCTTTACTTGTTTCCGCCGGACTAATCTCCTCATTCGGTTTTTGCAGTTGGGGTGGAGGCTGAGAACACAATTATGCGGAAGAACTTGGAGGAAATCCGGGGTATGTCCTCTTTTGTTCGACCTCGTAGTGTTTTCCACTTCTTCTTCTCCTTGGCTCAGCAAACATTCACTCCTTGGCTCTGCCGGGTCAACATATTATTTCAGCATCGCTTGAGGATAGTGTGCACGTGCCTGATATGATGCTGCATTTTCTCGAACAAGCAGGGCAGCATCAAGCTGAGCTGAAGAAGAAGAAGAATGATGAACTTGCCCTCCTTCGGACTAAGGACGACGAGATAGCCAAGCTCAAGGCCGAGATGGAGAAGATGAAGGCCCAGCACAAAACCGAGCTCCAAAAAGTTGGCCAGAACTTCTCCGAAGAGCGTGAGCGCCTTACTCTCCAAATCTTCAAGGACCAGGACCTACTCAGAGAATCCGACCTCCAGCTCGGGTCGGCAAACGCTGAGCTTGAGCAACTGCACAAAAGACGCGATGCCTGCATCAAGGAGTTGACCCGGATCCATAGCCATATTTCTCGTAAGTTCCTTTCCCTTGTCCGACATACTTCTCCGGGTTATCTCAAATGCCTTTTCTTTACCTTCTTCCTTTGCCTTGTTTCCAGACCACTTTCCAGAGGGTACTGCCATTGCAAGCGCTGCTGTTGCCAAATTTCGCCGAGAGAGGGGTACCCCCATTGCTCCTGATGGTGAGAACATTCCCTTGGACATGGAGGACCTATTGTTCAGCTTGTCCTCTCGCGTGGAGACCATCAAGAATTATGGCAAGGATATCCTCGACGTTGCAGTGCGCATCTTCAATACATTCTGGCCCGGAGAGGGTAGCCCGGAGACCATCGCGACTCTCGCCGAGAAATTAATGGAAGTTGAGACCCAGCTTGACCGCTGGAGAGAATCCGCTGGTCGTGCCGCAGCTGACACCATCCTTCATCATATTCTCACATGGTACGAGAAGATCGACCTCAGCCTCCTCACACACCGACGTACCGGATCCAGATGGACCGATGATCCGGAGTGGGTAGCTCGGCGCTAGGCTTGCGCCTACAGCCTCGTCGAATATTCTCCTATTCATGACCGGATTGAAGGGCCGAGCTTCCTGGAATCCGCTGGGGACGAGCAAAATGAGAATGCTGAAGATGGGTCGGATGAGGGCGAAGAAGATGATGCGTCAGATATTGAAGACATCGACAATAACGCCGAACCTGCTCCTCCTGCTGCTCCTTAGTTCTAAAAACTTGAAAATTTATCAGATCCCCGGTATGCCGGGTGCAATTGTATGCGGGATATGTGATATTTTGCTATTACGTTTTTATGCCGGATTAACTTGGGCGTAGTCCCCGAGTTTCATTTTCTTGTTCGTCCAATTCTTTGGCTTGGTCCGTGTCTACCTTGATTCGGTTTTACGACTTACGAATCCGGGCTTCAAAAATTGTCTTAACAATACTTAGAAACTTTGAGGCTTGGCTCAAAATAATTCAGCATAATAACTTGAAAATAAATACAGGGTTAGTCCTAAAAAAACGTTAGCTCGAATAAATTCGTTTCCTTAGTCGTTTTTTGTTTGCTACGTAATTCCAAACTTGTTCCCTTGCTTGCCATGAAGCCAATTCTTGCTGGACAGCAGCAAGTCGAAGGGTTGGGTTTTTGGTGCTCACACATTACTAATCCGGGTTAAGTAGAACGACTTATTCCAGCTACCGCATAAGAAATTATGACAAATATTATTAAGCCAGTCCCCGAGTTATTGCTCGAGGCGCTGCTATTTCATTGATAAGCTCATTGCCGACATACATACCGACACATGAGATGACTCGGATACATACACTTCTTAGCTAGGTGTACAAGGGACGAAGTAGTGCTACATTCCACGGTCGCTTGGATTCCTCTCCGGACCTGTCCGCCTTGTTCTTTTCCTGTGGCTTTGCATCTATAAGATAGTAAGAATCATTGTGCAATGCTTTGCTCACAACGAATGGCCCTTCCCATGGGGGGGATAATTTATGCATGCTAGTAGTACGTTGTACCAACCGGAGCACCAGATCGCCTTCCCGAAAGACTCGGGGGCACACTTTTCGGCTATGATAGCGTCGGAGATTTTGCTGATATATGGCGGATCTGGGCGATGCAGTTCTCTCGCTTCTTCCAGCAGATCAACATCATTTTGCCGGGCTTCTTGCACTTCGGCTTCTGTGTATTGGGTGACCCTAGGCGAATCGTGCTCTATGTCGGCTGGTAATACAGCTTCTACCCCATATACCAGAAAAAATGGCGTATAGCCTGTTGATCGATTCGGAGTTGTTCTTAAGCTCCACAGTACCGCTGGTAGTTCTTCTATCCAGCATCCCGCTGATCTTTGCAGCGGCTCAATGAGCCGGGGTTTTATCCCGGATAATACTAATCCGTTGGATCTTTCCACTTGTCCGTTTGATGCGGGGTGGGCTACCGAGGCGACATCGAGTCGGATCTTCTTATCTCGGCAGAAGCGCACAGATACTCCTTCCGCAAAATTTGTTCCATTATCCGTTATAATACTGTGTGGATAACCGTATCTCAAGATGACGTCTTTGAGAAATGTCACGGCCATAGCTCCATCACATTTTCTTATAGGTTTCACTTCAATCCATTTTGTAAACTTGTCCACCATGACCAAAATGTGTGTCATGTTTCCTCTCGCTGGTTTGAACGGGCCAACCATATCCAAGAACCATACCGCAAATGGCCACGTATTTGGTATGGTCTTGAGTTCTGACATAGGCGTATGTGTCTTGGTGGCGTACCTCTGACAACCATTGCATTTTCTCACCAGATCCTCTGCTTGTTCCAAGGCATTTGGCCAGTAGAACCCGTGCCGGAACGCCTTTGCCACCAAGGCTCGGGATGAGGCATGATGCCCACATTCTCCTTGGTGTATATCTCGGAGGATGTCAAGCCCTTCTTCCAGGTCAACGCATCTTTGGAGAACATTGGTTACACTCCGTTTGTATAACTCGGAATTGATGATTGTGTATGCTTTTGCTCTCCTCTGAGTTTGCCTGGCTAACACCTCCTCAGCGGGTAACGTTCCGTTTTTCAGGAATTGGAATATAGGCAGTGCCCAAGCTGCTATCGCTCGTGGAGGAAATATCTCCTCATCAATTTCCATCTGATCCACCGGCATAACTTCAGCCGGGTCACGCTGAGCAGTGCCCGGGTCTAGCGAGGTAGTCCCCGGGTTTGCCGAGGCAGTCCCCGGGTTTGCTGATGCAGTCCCCGAGTTTTGCGTACTACCTCCCGTGTCAATGTCCATGGGCTCAGCTCCGGATTCCGTATTTTCCGGGACATAGATCGAGTCAGTTCCTGGGGACGGCCTGATAGATGGTTTTCTGAGGTGTTCCAATGCTACACCCAGTGGAATCGCCTATCTGGTCGATCCGAGCTTCGACAACATGTCGGCAGCCTCGTTTTCCGCCTAGGGTACATGGTGAAATTCACACCCCTCGAAGTAACCAGGTATCTTCTGCACGTGAAATTTGTATAGTGCCATGTTTCGATCCAGGGTGTCCCATACTCCGGATACTTGCTGCACCACAAGATCCGAGCTGCCGAAGCATATTATCCGACGTATGCCAATCTCCTTTGCCACTTTGAGCCCATGCACAAGAGCCTCATACTCAGCGACGTTGTTCAATGCCGCGAAATGGATCTGCAATACGTACTTTAGCTGATCCTTCTTTGGCGAGGTAAGCACAACCCCAGCGCCTAATCCGGTTTTGGTTTTTGACCCGTCAAAGTGCATCCTCCAGTAATTCGGATCTGGTGGCGGTGGTTCGTATTGTACCTCGGCCCAATCCACAAAAAAGTCCGCCAGAGCCTGAGATTTGATCGCTTCTCTTCTGTCGTATTGGGGCGCATAAGGGGCTAGCTCAATTGCCCATTTTGCGATCCTGCCACTTGCATCCTTGTTACCCATTATCTCGGATATGGGAGCCTCACATATTACTTTGATGGGGTGCTCCTCAAAGTAATGCTTTAACTTTTTGCCGCCATATAGACACCGTATGCCACCTTTTGAAAGTGCGGGTAGTTCTGTTTTGAGGCAGACAACACCTCGCTCAGGTAATACACTGGCCTCTGCACCGACTTACCCTCTTCATTGCGTTCCACTACGATTACTGCACTTACAACTCGGTTGGTTGCGGCTACGTAGAGCAACATTGGCTCCTTTGATAGTGGAGAGGCTAACACTGGTGCAGTGGCCAACATCTTTTTTAAGTGGGCAAAGGCTTCATCGGCCTGTGGCGTCCAAACGAATTTATCCGACTTTTTCATGAGTTGGTAGAGAGGCAGTGCCTTTTCCCCTAACCGACATACAAACCGACTCAACGATGCCAGGCATCCAGTGAACTTCTGGACATCGTTAAGACACTTCGGCAGCTCCATCCGTTTGATGGCTCGGATCTTAGTTGGATTAACTTCAATACCTCGGCTGGAGACGAGAAATCCGATTAATTTTCCAGCCGGGACACCGAAGGTACATTTTTCCGGGTTAAGCTTCATCCGGAACCTTCTCAAGTTCGCGAATGTTTGCCTTATGTCGTCAAGGAGGGCTGTGCTTTCCTTGGTCTTGATAACCACATCATCCATGTATACTTGGACGTTTTGACCTATTTGGTCGTGCAAACATTTTTGCATACATCTTTGGTATGTTGCACCTGCATTACGTAAACCAAACGGCATAGTGCGATAGCAGTAAGCCCCGTATGGGGTAATAAACGCAGTCTTTATTTGATCATCCGGGTTCAGAGGTATCTGGTGGAAGCCAGAATATGCATCAATGAATGACAACAGTTCGCATCCCGTGGTTGAGTCTATGACCTGATCTATCCTCGGCAGTGGAAATGGATCTTTTGGACAAGCCTTGTTCAGGTTCGTGTAATCGATACAGATGTGCCAAACCACTGCCACATTCGGATCGTCCTTCTTCTTTTCTACCAGCACCGGATTAGAGAGCCAATCCGGATATAGTACCTCCATGATGAATCCTGCTGCCAGTAACCGAGTTATCTCGGCTCCAATGACTTTTCTCCTATCCTCGGCGAAGCAGCGGAGAGGTTGCTTCACCGGCCTTGCTCCGGGTCTTACGTTCAAAGAGTGCTCGGCCAACTCCCTCGGAACACCTTGCAGGTCCTGTGTAGACCAAGCAAAAATATCTCGATCCTCACGGAGGAAGTTGACGAGCTCGCCTTCCTATTTGTCAGTTAACCCGGCACCAATTGTGACGGTGCGCTCCGGAAACATGTTATCAACTGGGACCTTCTTGGTGTCCTTTGCGGCTTGAAATGAAACGCTGCCATGCGGGTTAGTTAACACCGGCATATATTGCTGCGTGGACTGAGCTAGTGCCGCCACCTCTTGAATTTTTCTTTTCTCTCACGCAATCATGAGTGACTCGGCTAGGTTAGACCCGGCTGAAGCACACTCAATGGAACGTCGGAAATCTCCTACAATGGTAATCACTCCATTTGGTCCGGGCAACTTCATCTTCAGATAACTAATGTGACAGCTTGCCATGAATTTGTTCAATGCTGGTCTTCCGAGTAACGCATGATATGCACTTTCCAAGTTCACCACCTCAAACTCCAGATTTTTAGTTCGGCAGTTATCCCTTGTGCCGAATAACACGTCGACCCGGACTTTGCCTATGGGCTCACAAGAAATGCCTGGTACTATGCCATGGAAAGTTGTTATCGCAGCCTGGAGCATGTTCTCTGAGATGCCCAACTTGCACATCGTATCCGCATACATGATGTTAATGCTACTGCCATTATCAATCAAAACCTTGGAGAACCTCACATTGATGTTCGGTCCAATGAATGTCGGATCTAGAACTAACGCATACGAACTTGGGCTCGGCATAAGTTTAGGATGATCCTTGATGTTCCAGGTGATTTCCTAGTCCGACCAAGGCATGTACCTCGTCACCGCGGGCATGACCGCATTGACCTCCATATGTCGGCGCTGCAAGCTCTTTCTATCTGTTTCCTCCGTCGTGAACACACAGTAACTCTGGTGATGTTCCTTGTACTCATTCCTTCCCTCGTTTCCGGGGTACCTCTGATCCGGTTGTTGCTGGTTTTCCACCTGATGCACTGCATCCCTTCTCTCATTGTTGTCATACCTCGGCGGAGGGGGAGGCAACATTAGCTGCTGCGTGTTCGCCCCGGAGAGTACTTGTTGCCGAGGTAACTCCTGCCGAGGTTGGTCATTCCGGGGTGCCTGAGCATTCCCTGAACCACCTTGTTCTATCTTACGCATCCACTCACATTGCCTCGTCGTGTGACCCGCCGGGCTATTCGGATTTGGCATGTGAAACTTACACGGCTGGTCCAACATCAACTCATAGGTATACCTCGGACGGTCTTTCTTTTCCTACCACTGTTTCTTCTGCTCCGGAGTCCATGTTTTCTTGCCATCATTTCTTGGAGTCCATTGCCCTCCAGTTCTCTGGCGTTGGTTACTCCCTGATCCGGGTTGATCTTGATTCACGGCTGCAACTTGTTGCGAACCGTAGCGATGGTCCGGTCTATCATCTCTCCTTTTTCCTCTGTAATCATTCCTCCGGGACGACCCAGCTCCGTCCCTCTGATAGTATTCCTTGTTTGACTCGTTTGAGGCGAGCCTAGGTTGAGTCGGATCGCCCAAAGCATACGAATCAGCGATTCGGATCATCCCTGCCAGTGTAAATGGCATTTTCCTTTGCAACTTCATCCACAGCTCGCTGCCATATCTGCATCCTTGTGCAAACCACGCTATGGCCTGTGACTCTATGACACCTTCACACGAGTTTCTCACGGTACACCATCGGGTCAAGAATTCACGATCCGTCTCGTTGTGTCTTTGCTTGCACATTGCCAGGGTCTACGGTCTATTCGGCCTCTGGTATGTACTTGAGAAGTTGCTGATGAACATTTCTTCAAAATCTATCCAGCAGTTGATGCTTCCGGGTGGCAAGTTATTCAGCCATACTCTGGCCGGGCCTTCCAACATCTGGGGCACGTAGCGCACATCCCATCTCAAGTTGCCAATTGCAATTTTCACCGCCGTAGCATAGTTTATCAGCCAATCCTCTGGCTTGGTACTATCGTCATATGTCTTCGTGCCCCTGGGTAACTGGAAGTTTGGTACCGGCGGTTCCTTCATGATCCGGGGTCCAAAGCACGTTGGACCCGGAGGACCTTGACATTCAATCTGTTCCGACCTATACAGGCGATCCAGTTTTAACCTGGCGTCATCCGGCATCAAGTCCCTGCTTCCCAATCTTGACCCTATCACATGGTAGTCTGGTCTGGGGTACCCTGCGTTCACCATCTCCGAATCACCGTCGTTGTATCGGTTTTGCTCTTGTCGCACACCTTTCTGCTGCATACCTCGGCCGGCGCTTTGCTCTTGCCTCGGTATATTCCGCTGCTGCGGTTGTCCTGCTCCTGCGGAGTTGCGCTGTCCAGCATTGCCGTTGGCCGCGTTCCCGTGACCGGCATTGCCTTGGTCGTGATTACCTTGGCCAGCTTCACCTTGGCTCACACTCCGTCGATCATCATTTTTCCGCACCTCTTTTTCTTTTCCCGCACGCGTTGGGTCATACGGGATAATCTGTTTGTTCCGTTGGGCCGAGGTTACTACCTCTTCTCTCCTTGGACCACCATGAGGCGATGATGCGGCTCCAGCGGACCTCTCCGGGTTACCCATCACCGAATGGACGATCTTGGAAGCTCTATCTCTCTCCAGGTTAGCTCTCAGCAGCTCTTTGTTCTGCCTGTTCGCAATCCAAACCAGCTCGTTAACCCTGTCTTGCTGTCTTTGACGGGCCTCACCCGTCAGACCCTCTAGCTCGGATGCAGCCGCATCTGCTGCCCTAAGGTTTTTCGCCGGGGTACTATACTTTGGCAACCCCACAGACAGATAGTTTTCCGACCCTTCTGCTCCATCATCACCTTCTTTGTTCATCTCGCTTATGAGATTTCTCCCTTTTACTTTTATTGCATCAACCTTGTTTGCCGTTGCGTACTCACGCAGCGTCATGTTCAGTGACTGCTGAGCCGCGGCTATTTTCTTTGCACCCTCCAGTATCTTTCGCCGAGTTTCCTCTAGCTCGGCACGTACTGAGCGGATCTACCACTGCTGCTGCTACCGGGTTAGCCAAGCTATCCATAGCTTCCCTCAGTACATTCTCAGGCCTCTCTAGTGGAGGTCCTCTACCTTTCCTCGGTGCCTTAGGTGTTACCTCCGGGTCTGGCGCAGGGTCCCTGCTTGCGCCTGCACCTGGCGCGGTCATCATCACCTCCGCATGGTCCGGGGAAGCGGCGTCTGGCGCATGAGCCACGGTGAGGTGGTTCCCGCATCGGCAGCGGCAGCGGATGAGCGCCTGAGGCGTCCACAGCTACGTAGACCTTGTGCGCCGAGCTTGATGAAGAGAGGCATTGCGGAAGCGGCGGCGTGCGAAGCAGCCAGCGTTATCGCCGACAAATCCAGCGCTCAAAGCGCTTGAACGAGCCCAGAGGCAGCGTTGGCGGTGCGATGAAGTTTCCGTCGGATCTTCACCCTGCTAGCGCCGCTAGCCGGTGGCGCCAAGCGTCGTGGTGGTGTCACGGCAGATGCCATGGATAGGCTAAAGGTGGGGACTAATATGCGCTAGGGGAATCCAGGGAGGGATAGTGGAGTGATTCTCCACACAGAAGTTTGTATCGCTATCTCTTCAAGATTACAGGTGCTCCTTGAGGTGTATTGGTGAGAGGAGGAAGAAGGAGCTCTCTTACTCTTGCCTACATCTACAAGCCCTAAGGGATCACCTAACCAACTAGTGCTCAACCAACCCTCTCTACCAGAACCCTAACCCCCCTTATATAGAGGAGGTTCGGTCCTGGCCTAGGGCATACGTGGAGGCATATTCCTAAGAATATGCCCTCTCCCAAAGTGGTAACCCGACCGGGGTACTTTTCCCCCGCGTCACACATGCTTTAGCGACGTAAGCCTCTGCGGCGCCCGCGTCAGCCGACGTGACGTCGTCACCCTTGTCGGCCATGACCCGGTGGTCTCGCCCTTGCTTTATTCGCTCATGCAGTGCGTACCGGACCTTCTTTTTTGACCAGAAAGATTCCTTCCTTCTCCCAGAAGCTAAGCGAGCATCCGGATCATAGTAGATCCGGCCACACCTGTTCCTTCATATAAGTTAGATAAGCACTCCCGACTTACCCCTTAAGTCGAATGAGACAATGTTAGGCGACCCCCTGGTCCGGGTTACTCCGGGATTCGGACTGCCTTGAGGTGACCCGGTCAGCATCCGCTTTGACCTTGCCGGACCTCGGCTAACTCGGCCGTTATACCCCTGAGTGACCCTACCCGGGGGTATCCCCCCAACAACATGTGTATACAACTTTCATGTCAGACCATAAACAATACTATCATAATGAATCAATAACATGTTCAGATCTGAAATCATGGCACTCGGGCCCTAGTGATGACAAGCATTAAGCATAACAAGTTGCAACAAAGTCAAAAAGCACTAATAGTAGATACTAGGCACCATGCCCTAAAAATCTGACGCCATTACATGAATGATCTCATCCAATCCCTATCATCTCCATAGCCTACAGCGGGGGATCACTCACTCATAGATGGGGGAAACATGGATGGTCGATGGAGAAGCGATGGTGATGATGATGGCGATGATCTGCTCCAATTCCCTATCCCGACAGGGTGCCAGAACGGAGTTTCTGGTTCCGAATCGCGGAATCTGGTGCTGGCGGTGCATCGGAACTCTTTTTGGAAAAACGTCGAAGCCCCCTAGGTTTTTAGGTCAGGAGGCAACTTATAGGCAAAGAGGGAGGCCGAGGGGGGTGCCTGGGGCGGCCAGACCACCCCCTGGCGTGGCCAGGCCTGGCCCGTGCGGCTAGGTGGTGTGGTCGGGCCCCAGCCCCTCTCCGTCTCGTATTCTGGCTCCTCGTGTCCCTTGGTGAAAAACTGACTTTGGCTTTTGTCCCGTCCAATTCCGAGAATATTCATTTCCTGACTTTCCTGGAACCAAAAACAGCAGAAAACAGGTAGCTGGCAGTGTGGCTCTTGTTAATAGGTTAGTCCAAGAAATCATATGAAAAGTACTCCAAAGTGTCGACAAAACATAAGAAAGTAGATAAAACCAAGCATGGAACATCAAAAATTATGGATACGTTTGCAACGTATCAACATCCCCAAGCTTAACTCGTGCTCGTCCTCGAGTAGGTAAGTGATAAAAAGAAAGAATAATTTTTGAGGTGACATGCACCATCATAAACTTGATCGAAGTATTTGTAAAACATTCATAGCTGGGATCATAGTACTTCAACATAACATGAAAAATAAAGTTCTAACAATAAGACAAAGCAACTATGTTGCAACATGAAAAGGCACAGACAAAAGATTCATGAATAACAATGCTTTACAAGACATTTGTTTGTTTCATATAAAGAAAACATAGCATAGTGGCATTCAGCTTGTCCCTCATAGAGTAGCAAACATAAATGCATAGGACACCTTCAAAGTTCATAAGAGTGACTAGATACAAATAGTTTAAAACAAACAATATCAAAGCTATGCATCAATCAACAAGTCTTGGGACAATGCACATAAAACTAAGAATGGCCAATATGCTCTCAAAGTAGGTGCATAATGATAGAAGGTGGAGACTCGACATAGAAGTAAAAGAAGGGCCTTAAAAGAAGGAAGTAGAGACTCAAGTTTCATAAAGAGCTTCCAAAAATTATGGTACTTATTAGCTTTCAGCTCTCATTGCCCCTATCATAAGCATCTTGAAGTGGTTAAGGTTAAAGTGAACAAACTATGAAGTATATGCTTGACAAAGTATAAGCTGGAAATCTCATGTCCCTTGAATACGAGGGCCGCTCCTCATGCTACTCAAGTTTAGTTACCGGTAAGTTTTTGTCATTGTAAGTACATGTGTATCATAGAGAACCACCAACGGGGTACCCCTTGCCCGATGATACGGAAGAATCCCCATATCAAAATGACAAGGCAAGCAGACAACGAGCATCTCAGCAATCTTCTTATTTACCATGGGAAAATAGTGCTTTTTCTCTCTTTCCTCTTTTCTCATATCTCTTTTTTTTCCTTTTCTCTTTTTCTCAATATCTGACTCTTTTTTTATAATAAGAATGCTTCATAGACAGCTCATTATGGTTACGCTGCAGGTTTCCACCATGACAGTATGGATTAGACCAGTGACCCATGTGTTTCTCTAACACACATACATAACTCCATGGAGTTACAAGCTCCCCTTTCATTTCACACCAACGACATCCATAGACAAAAGAGCATGATATCAACTAGGTACAAAGTACAAGTGCAATGTTGAAAGCATTCCCCATGACAACATGGTTATGCTAATCCCCAACATATAAGTGCAAGCATATACATCATAGACGACACAATGGTTCAAGTTTATTAAGGGCAAGAAAAGTAAAGTGTGCCATCAAGTTCGTGAGAGCTTTAATCACTAGTTTTCTCATAACAAGTTTAATTCCGAAGGTAGAGAAAACCATGAATATACTTGGAATAGCATATGCTAATAGGTAGGTATGGTGGACTCTTTGGAATAACTTGGTTTTAGGAGTTGGATGCATGAGTGGAACTCATACTTGGTTATGGAGGCTAGCAAAAGGCGGGAGGCGACCAACTAAGAGAGCAATAATGGCCATAATCATGCAGAGCGACAAAACATCATTGATCAAAGCATAAAGTGATACTACAAGTCGAAAACTAAAGGATCATAAAGGCTATGGTGACTTGGGATAGTCATAACATGGTGTGAGCATGCGCCAAGTCAACCCAAATAAAGCATCAAAGGAGAATACCACAATAATATGCTTTAATATGCTAAAACAATGCATGGTTCTTTCAAGGCACATTAATCAATCTCAATTGTTTATAACATATCATGCTACAGCAAAGAATACTAAGCATAAAGCCAAAACAATATCAAGCATGGCATGACAAAGCATAGGCCACAGTCAAAAACAAGCTCCTTTTACCACTTAAGCATGGACTTTTCCTATTCTTTTCCAATCCAAACCAAACTTATTTAAAAACCAATGTATGAAAGAGGGGGTCCAACCAATTTATTCAGCAAACTAAGAAAACAAAGCAAATGAAAAACCAAAACAAAAACAAAAAATAAGACGCTCCAAGAACAACACAACTGTGCATGCAACAATAAAAATGAAGTGTTTGGAAGAAACCTAGAATTTTTATTGATGAAGAAGGGGATGCCTTGGGCATCCCCAAGATTTGACGATTGTACCTCTTGAATATTTCTTCAGGTGACACGGGGTGGCATCCCCAAGCTTGATCTTTAGTCCATCCTTCATCTTATTACTCATTTCTTCCATACACCTGAAATTTTTTCTTCATACAAAACTTCACACAATCTTATTAGCAACATTAGTGCACTCAAGATAATAAATCCTTTAGGTTCAGTTCCAACACCAATAAAACTTCCATTAAAACACAAGCTACTGTAGCACTTCTCTCAAAAAGCTCAATTCCCCAAAAGAACTAAAAAAGGAACCAACAAGAAGCAAATGCAAATAATGGCAGAAATCTGTCAAAACAGACCAGCAGGTAAAGACGAATTTTTTCGAAGCCCTTCTGTTGCTCAAATCAAAAAGTGTTGAACTAACGAAAGTTAGATAACAACCTGGGTCAGAAGCACAAAAATTCACGCCTCAAAAGGACGTACAGATATTTTACACGAATGTTTACGGTGAAGCACATAAATCTGTTTCGGGACAACAACTTCCCAACCATTACTTCTCTCTCATTAGAGATTAATCTTGGCACAAAAAGCAAATAAAAAGGATAAGGAGCAGTTATTACTGAAGTAACAACTTCCAAGACTCATCTAAAACTTTTGGTTTATCTCCCAATAAGTACTTTTCTTTAACACCTTTAAGTTAGGCATGTTAATTTGGGAGGATGCTCACATAAGAAATATGAATTGAAGTAAAAGAGAGCATCAAGAAGCAAATTCAAAACACATTTAAGTCTAACCCACTTCCTATGCATAGGAATCTTGTATGCAAATAAAATCGCAAAGAACAAAGTGATAGGCATAGGAAGATAAAACAAGAGTATCTTCAAAACTTTCAGCCCATAGAGAGGTGTTTCAATACCATGAAAACTTCTACAACCATATTTCCTCTCTCATAATAATTTTCAGTAGCCTCATGAATAAACTCAACAATATAACTATCACATAAAGCATGCTTTTCATGTTCTACAAAAACATAATTTTTATCAAGCTCAAAAATAGTGGGACTAAAACTTTCAAACCCACTTTTAACAATTCTATAACAAGATGACTGATCATTCAATATAGGACCATTGTCTAGATCTTTATCATAAACAATTTCTAAGCAAAAATCTTTAGTACCATGCATCTCTAAGTTAGGCACAAATAAAGGATTATCACAGATAACATGAGGATAACATTCATCCTCCTTTGGTAAGCACGAGGGACAATCAAATAAAGTAAGGGATAAAGAGTTACTCTCATTACAAGGTAGGCATGGGTAGCTAATCCATTCTTCCTCCTTTTGTTCATCACTCTCCTCCTCTTTTTCATCTAATGAGCTTTCAGGTGCATCAATTTCTTCTTCCATAAGATCCTACAAGGCATTAGTCTCTTCCATTTGTGGAAAGCATCTATTAATACATTCAAGAATATAGCCATTTTCTTCCTTGTAATTATCAAAGCAAAATTTAAGTATATCATAAACCTCATATTTATAAGGTGAATCATCAATATTTTCAAGCAAACTAGCAAGTTCAAATGCACCCTTCCAAGCAATAAATTCGTCAATTTGTTCCACATCATAAAAGTCATAATTTCCTTTAACATAAGAAGATATGGTAACATCATCATTATACTCACATTGAAAAGGGAGGTGTTTGTACCTCCTACAGCAACAAGATCTATCAAAGCAATACGTAACATTATAAGTAGAGCACACGTTTATCGCAATGGTATACAATTTATCAATTTGTTCCCATAAGTGTTTCCCTTTTTGTGACAAGCGGTGTTCCTTATAATAATATTTTTGTTCTTCTGTGAACTAACCTTGCCAATAAGATTCAGTTTCAAAGAAACCAACCATTGATAGAAAGCATGATAAAGCAAGACAATAACAGACCAACGAAAATAACAACTAGAGTAGAAACTATTTTTTTGTATTTTTGATAAAGAAACAAGCAAACAAGGCAGAAATAAACTAAGCTTGAATAATAGTGATTCCAAGTGAACTTAATAAATAAAGCTATGCTCCCCAGCAACAGCGCCAGAAAATAGTCTTGATGACCCACAAGTATAGGGGGGTGTATCGTAGTATTTTCTAGGGAAGTGAAACCCAATTTATTGATTCGACACAAGGGGAGCCAAAGAATATTTATAAGCCTTAACAACTGAGTTGTCAATTCAGCTGCACCTGGAAACAATCTTGCTCACATCAGCTTATCAGTAGCAATAGTTTTGTTGTAGGAATAGTAAAGTAATAGCAGTAGTAAAAGTAAAGACAGTAGTAACAATTACAGTAAACAGTAAGATTAGAGCACGGTAGGCATAGGGATGGATGGACAAGCGTTGCCTGGACAAGACAATTCATATAGCAATCAGAACATAGGGCATTTGCAGATAAATAAGATAAAGCATCCAAGTACTAAATAATCATAGGCATGTGTTCCATATATAGTCATACGTGCTCGCAATGAGAACTTGCACAATATCTTTTGTCCTGCCAGCCCGTTTGCAGCGGGGCCTCGAGGGAACTACTAGCAATTAAGGTGCTCCTTTTAATAGAGCACCGGAGCAAAGCATTAACACTCCGTGAACACACTTGATCCTCACATCAAAGCCATTCCCTCCGGTTATCCCGATTTCTTTCACTTCGGGGCCTTTGGTTCCGGACAACAACGTGTGTATACAACTTGCAAGTAAGACCATAAACAATACTATCATAATGAATCAATAACATGTTCAGATCTGAAATCATGGCACTCGGGCCCGAGTGACAAGCATTAAGCATAACAAGTTGCAACAAAGTCAAAAAGCACTAATAGTAGATACTAGGCACCATGCCCTAACAATCCGACGCCATTACATGAATGATCTCATCCAATCCCTACCATCCCCATATCCTACAGTGGGGGATTACTCGCTCATAGATGGGGATAGTGATGATCTCCTCCAATTCCCCGTCCCGGCAGGGTGCCAGAACGGAGTTTCTGGTTCCGAATCGCGGAATCTGGTGGTGGCGGCATAGCGGAACTCTTTCTAGAAAAACGTCGAACCCGCCTGGATTTTTAGGTCAGGAGGCAACTTATAGGCGAAGAGGAAGGCCGAGGGCGTGGCCAGGCCTGGTGTCACATCCCAAATTCTAGATTTGGCACTGCATTCATACATGTCATTGCATTCATGATCATATTTGCAAAAATTCAGTTTTAAAGGCTTTTGGCCAAAACGCTACCTATTTGTCTTTCCATCCCTTATATGAGATTACTAGGGTTTTTGCCTTGCATCTGTAAAATTGGCCCCTTTTGGACATTCCAGATGCATGGTTGCATAGAGCTCGTCTCTATGAATCCGTAGAACTTTGTTTCGCCCAAATCGGAGTTCTGGATCAAAAGTTATGGCCAAATTTCAGAAGTGCAGGAAACATTCAGAGTTTTCAGACTATCAGACTGTCTGTCAGTTCGGTTTAGTTCAAAAAAAAAGAAAAAAAAACGCATCGGCCAGCCGCCCGCCAGCCCACCACGGCCTAGCAGCCCACCCGGGAGCCGCTTTGCCAATGAAGGCAGAGGGTATGTCGCATGACGCCAGACCGCCGCCGCCCTCGACCTCGGAATCCCGATTTCCACGGGAGTTCGTTCTGCCTCGTGTTTTTCTTCTTACCCCCCCCTTAAAGCCCTCTCCAACTCGATCTTTTTCCCCTCTTCGTTTCCGTCTACACCCCCGCCAGCTCCGTGGAATCCCTTGCCGGAGTTCGCCGCCGCCGCCACCGACATTACGCCGGTGAGCTCGCGCCGCTGCCACAGAGCCCCTCCCCCCTCGCCTTTCCGCCTTGCCGTCACCCGCCTTACCTCTCCCCCGCTTGCAGGACGCCGAGGAGCTGCCACTACCGTCGGAGCACCCCACCGGAGCGCCGCCGACGAACTGCCCCGCCGCCGGTCGAAGGTGAGCAGCCGAGCCACGTTGGCCGTTGGATCGAGCACGGACGGCCAGATCGGCCGCTGACCGGTCAACCGCCGCGTCAGCCGGACCCGCTTATCAGCGGGAATATTCCCCGGAATATTCCCTGTCGATTTTTCAGGGATTATTATTTTCCAGAAAAAAGATCCAACTTCAAAAATTCGTAGGAAAAGATTTACTGGGCCAAATTTTGCAAATAATTTGTCGTTGGATTCACAAAATTTTGTAAAATTTGTTTATAAAATAATATTGCAGGTTTACAGTATGTTTTTCCCTGAGACTTTAAAAAGGCTTAAAACACTATAAAAATTATAGGAAAAGTTCTGTAGCGCCTTTTTGTGTGATTCCAATTGCCCCTAGCTTTAAATCACGTTACCTACACAGTAGTATTTTTGCCCAGGTCTTACAACCCTGTTTACTGCAGAAGTTTAGTGTTTTGCCTAAAAGCTTATTAATTGGGTTCACAAATTGCATAGCCTTGTTTTCATTGCATTAAAGATTTTCCATGCATCATGCAGTAGTAGTAAACATCAGAGAACACCGAGAGGTTACTGAAAACCTTGTTGAGCTATCATGCATGCATTTGTGCACTTGCTTATGTTTGGTATGTTGTTTATGTGTTGTTTTGTATCGTGTAGATTGTGACGAGTGCAACGCTTGTTTCTGCGAGGATTGTACCCTCGACTCCTACCGCCAAGGCAAGTAGAAGCTATTTTGTTCATACCATTGTCCTACTATTTTCTCTTATGCATGTGTAGTGTATTTCTGTAGTTAATGTGTAGGAACTACTATGCTATACTATATCCTATTTATTGTGGTAGGATTTTTCCTTGTAGTTGAGCCCCGCTCAGTAGATGTGCTTAGACTTGCTGTGAAGACGAGGGAACGGGGATCACACTATGGTGGAGTTGTGTTTGCTTCAAACTAAAACAACTTAATGTTAATGAACTACCTAGGCGGAATGGTTGGATGGTCAACGGAGTGTGGTTAATGGTGGGGAATGCCGCCCAGGGTACTGAGAAGGAATGGTTCTCTTTGTTATGGTAGCTTACGTGTGCAACCATGTGCCAGTAAGAATGGGTGGCTGGTTGGACTTAGTAGGTCGTGGTGATCCGAACCCAGCGTAGCCAGAGATGTAGTGAATGGTAGGTTGGGACCGGTGCGCAGTGGGGTTTGGTGATCTACTTCCCGAAAGGTCCCATCTTGGACTTCTCCCTATCATCACACAATATGCATATGGTGGTACGAGCTGGGTTGGCCAGGTCACATGGGTAAAGTGTACATACCCCTGCAGGGTGTAAAGCTAAGTACTTAGCCGTGTCCCCGATTATGGACGATTGAGTTGCTTGATCTTGAGACTATGACATATTCTCACTCATCCTTATTTCCTAATTACTAAAACTTGATGGGTGAACTTAATGGGTTGCTATGAATTAAATGGTTTACGAAAGTAGGATCAATGTATTTGAAAAGTGTAAGCTAGCCAAAGCTCCACTAGCCAAATAAGCATGTAGATACTAGGTGCACTGTCTCCTTTATCTTAGCGCTACTTGCCATACATTCCATGTATTTACCCTTCGGGGCTGCTACGTTTTATGTTGCAGGTTATATCGATTCCGAGTGATTCGATATAGGTCGCGGTACTCCACTTGACACTTGTTCCCTCGTGGGAAATTTGAAGATGGAGTCGTATCTTTAGTTATGTTGCTATTTGAATAATGTGTAAGCTAGCCTTCGAGCTAAGCGAATATTGTAATAATTGAACCTTCTGGATCATCGTTATTTATGATACACGGATTATTACTTTGTTATTTCATCTATGTTCTATGTAAGCCAATGAACCGATCCAGGGATTGGCATGTTGCATAGAAGCTACAGTCTTTTTAGTACTGTAGTGTTACAGATGGTATCAGAGTCGTGTGTTGACTGTAGGATCGTGACCTAGGATTGGAATAGGAAGCCTTATGTTTACTTAAGCCTATTTTAAATTCTGTCTTTATTCTTATGCCATTCACTCTAGTAAATTTTTTTCTTTTGCTGTTCTCACTCTTGCCTCTTTACAATTGATAGATGGGAGATGCCACCAGAGTTGAGTATGTTGAGCTCCAGTCACCAAGACCCTTCGCAAGACAGTTGGTGGAGCTTTGCCAGACACTGGGCATGCTAATGCCGATGTTCAAAGGGAGAAGGATGAACACCTATGTGCCTGGAGATCGCGTGTGGGAGATCACCGCGATTGTTCTTGCAGATCCAACTATGCCTGGTATTGAGAACCTGAACCTCACCAAGAAGTACCTTACCTGGGAGCAAGGAGTGGAGTCGGCCATGCATGAGACCCTGTCATGCCTGTGCTATCTCCACCGACACCGACTACTAGCAGGTTCACCTTTCCTTACATTTGGAGGTCGGAATGAGCAAGGGCTTGTGATGGTTACCATAGGTAATCGGAACAACATGCCACTCCAAGAGAAGCAGTTAGAAGACATGGAGATAAAAGCCTGGGAGAGGGAAGAGAAGTGGATGCAGCAAAAGGATGAGCTGGATTATTTTCAGGGCACTGTGCATCTACAAGGGTATGAGATGGAGACCTTGCACACTGCTGTGAATACAATGGAGCAAGCCCTCATTGGAAGAGATGCCACGATTGCAGCACTAAATCAAACCATTGTGCAAAGGAATCAAGTTGTGGCTGATCATGATCAAACCATTGTGGACATGGCTGCCCAGATTGTTGCCCTTCAAGCACAGCAGAATCCTCCACCAAACAATGGCAACGATGATTATGGGAACAATGATGACGATGATAGTGATGATGATGATGCGGATAATGGTTATGGAGGTAACAATGGTGGAGGAGGCGACAATGATGATGATGGAGGCAGTGATGATGGAGGAAGCGATGACGATGATCGAGGAGATGCAGCGGGCGCTTTTGTTGAAGGAAGTGATGAGGAGGACCCCGAAGAGGTGGAATTTGAGGACTCAAGTGAAGAAGACTCGGGAGAGGTGTACACACCACCACCATGGCATGCACGAGGATCGAAGCGTCAGCGCATGGATTCCAGAACCTATTGCAACCTATTCATCAAATAGCTAGAGATGGTCCTCCAAAAACTAGTCTTCGTTAGGGATACTCGTTAGTCTTAGACATCGATCAATGTAAACTTCTGCACTATTAGCTTATTGTGTTTAGATTTCTCAGTTAAGCACCTTGAAGTTCCAGGAATTTTCGTGATATTTATTAAATGATTTTTGAACAAGTTTGGGTAAATTTCGTGTTTTTACTGCTGCATTTTTCTGCCTGACCAGTTGTACCGCGCGATTTTTAATTCCATACTGGTAACTCGGATTGCGCTCATATTTTAGGATCTGGAGAGTAATTACCTGTAGCATCTGCAAAAAAATTAGAAAAAATTCCTGATGAGTCTAAGGTGCCCAGAAAAATTCGTGAACAGGACAGAACTGTTCTGCCAGATTTCTGGTTTTGCTTACTTTTGCTGTTTTGCTTTGTCAAATGTTGTTACCAGCGTTTCAAAATTATTTTGTAGTTATATACTGTTAAGGAAAGTCTGGAACAATGTTTGTGTGTGTAATTGCTCATGTGGTGATTGCTTATGGTTGTTGTGGATGCTTGTTGTGGCTTTGAGCATGTTGCATGGGTAGCGGGTTGTTACTTATCTGTAGTTGCTTCTTTCTAATCTTACCTGTGCTGAACCACAGATGTCTCGCCGCCGACCTGATGAGATGGCTCAGCTCATGGCTGCTCAAGCACATCTGATCCAAGTGATGACGCAGTTCATGGCAACTCAGAACAATAACAATAACAATAACAACAACAACGGGAACAATCAGCCGCAGGGGGATGCTCTCACCAGGTTCTTGAGGCTGAGGCCAGCTAAGTTCTCCTCTGCACCTGAGCCCATGGTTGTTCTCGACTGGCTTCGTTCAGTGAACAAGGACTTGGTGACCGTTGGTTGCACTGATGCTAAGAAGGTGAGGTTTGCTGCTCACTTACTGGAGGGGTCAGCTGCTTCATGGTGGGATGCTTTCCAGATCACCCACCCGCTGGATACAGTCACCTGGGCTATGTTCGTGGAAGGATTCAGGACGAACCACGTATCCGCCGGGACCATGAGCCTGTAGAGGAAGGAATTCTGCAACCTGCGCCAAACAAACCACACTGTGGTGGATTACATAGAGGAGTTCAACAATCTCTCTCGCTATGCCCCTGAGGATGTGGACACTGATGCCAAGAGGAGGGAGAGGTTCCTGGATGGTCTCAGTGATGAGCTCTCACTTCAGCTATCCATGGTTCATTGCCCGACGTTTTAGGAGTTGATGGATAAGGCCAGGATTCTGGAAGGGAAGCAACAGCAGGTGGAGCGACGCAAGAGGAAGAACAACCATCACTCCTCAGGATCACACCACCGCGCACGCGTCTCTTATGATGGACCCTCTAGACATTCTAGGCATGGGGGAGATGACCGCAGCCACCGTGGAAGCAATGGACATCGCCACGATGGTCACAGGAGTGACAATCACCACCGTGGAGGAAATGACCGCCACCATAATGGTCACATGAGCCACCACAGCAACTCTGGGAGGAACAATGGACATGACTATGTGAGCAAGAAGGACCTTAGCAATGTGGAGTGCTACAAATGCAAGAAGATGGGTCACTATGCTAGTACCTGCCCGGAGAAGAACACGGGAGTGGGACCCAAGCTTGGACCCAACCAGAAGGCGAATGTGAACCATGTGAATGTGGAGGAAATCCGTGATGAGCCGGATCTCGTGATTGGTAAGTTTCCAATCGATTCCCATATTGCACATGTTCTATTTGATACTGGCGCATCGCGTTCATTCATATCACGGGCATTTGTGGATAAACATAAGTTAGCCACTAAGTCACTAAAAGGGACTATTAGAGTGAGCTCACCAGGAGGAGAGATGCTAGCTAGTAAGGGATGCCGTGATCATACCATAGGAATTGGAGCACACAGCTTCCCAGCACATTTGGTAGTTTTGGAGTCGCAAGGACTAGATGTAATACTGGGCATGGATTGGTTGTCCGAGCATGATGGCCAGATAGATTGTGGACAACGTGCCATCTCTCTTAGGACACCACGAGGCATAAAGATTAAGTTCAAGTCAGCAGCACGTCTTGAGGGTACTAAGGTGAACTCTCTTAAGGGGGTTAGCATGGACACCGTACCCATAGTGAAGGAATACCCTGATGTGTTTCCGGAAGAACTACCAGGGATGCCACCTGACAGGGACCTGGAGTTTCTTATTGACTTGATGCCGGGAACAGGACCAATAGCCAAGAGGCCGTACAAGATGGATGTGGATGAGCTAAAGGAATTAAAGAAGCAACTTAGGGAACAGTTGGACAAGGGATTCATTCAACCAAGTTCTTCATCTTGGGGTGTGCCTGTTCTATTCGTGGAGAAGAAGGATAGTAGCAAGAGGCTGGTGGTAGACTATCGCTCGCTTAATGAGGTTACCATCAAGAATAAATATCCTCTCCCCAATATAAATGACTTATTCGATCAGTTGAAGGGAGCAAAGGTATTTTCCAAGATCGATCTAAGATCAGGGTATTTCCAATTTAAGATCCGTGAGCAGGACATACCAAAGACCGCCTTCACCACTAGGTATGGTCTATATGAATATACGGTTATGTCTTTTGGACTAACAAATGCTCCGGCATATTTTATGACCATGATGAACAAGGTATTCATGGAGTACTTGGATAAATTTGTCGTGGTGTTCATCGACGACATATTGATATATTCTAAAGATGACAATGAGCATGAGAAGCATTTGCGCCTAATTATGGAGAAGCTGAGAGAGCATAAACTGTATGCTAAGTTCAGCAAGTGCGAGTTTTGGTTGAACACCGTGGGATTCCTAGGACACATAGTGTCAGGCGAAGGAGTTGCAGTTAATCCAAGCAAGGTGGCGTCAGTTACAGAATGGGAGTCACCCAAGAATGTGGGAGATATTAGGAGCATCTTGGGACTTGGTGGATATTACAGGAGGTTTATAGAAAACTTCTCCAAGGTTGCGAAGCCAATGACTGAGTTATTAAGGAAAGAGAAAAGGTTTGAGTGGACAGAAGAGTGCGAAGCTAGTTTCCAGGAACTGAAGCAACGCCTAGTGACCGCACCTATCCTGTGTTTGCCAGATATACAGAAGGATTTCCAAGTGTATTGTGATGCCTCTCGTCAAGGACTGGGTAGTGTACTGATGCAGGATGGGAGAGTGGTATCCTCTGCCTCGCGCCAACTCAAACACCATGAGAGGAACTACCCCATGCATGACTTGGAATTAGCGTCAGTTGTGCACGCGCTCAAGGTATGGAGGCACTACCTGATGGGTAAGCATTGTGATGTATTTATAGATCACAAGATCTTGAAATACATATTCACACAGAAGGAGCTGAATATGAGGCAAAGAAGATGGTTGGAGCTCATAAAGGACTATGTCATGAGTCTGCAGTATCATCCCGGAAAGGCTAATGTTGTAGCAGATGCGCTAAGCCGCAAGGTGTATGCTAATGGTTTGACCGTGGGAGAGTTACCCAAGAATTTGTGTGAGCAATTCAAGGATCTTAGATTGGAGATAGTATCTGAGGGATATTTAGCAACAATGGAAATCAAGCCAACACTTCAGGATAAAATTTGTGAAGCTCAGAAGGAGGATACTGAACTGAGGAGAGTGAAGGAAAACATAACCAAGGGAAAGGCGGAAGGATTTCACGAAGATGAACAAGGAGCACTATGGTATGGAGATCGTTTGTGCGTGCCCAACGATCAGGAGATTAGGAAGTTGATTCTCCAGGAGGCCCATGACTCGCCATACTCCATACACCCTAGTAACACAAAGATGTACATGGATTTGAAGGAAAGGTATTGTGGGTTAATATGAAGGGAGATATCGCAGAGTATATTGCCTTATGTGATGTGTGTAGTAGAGTAAAGGCTAAGCACCAGAAGCCAGCAGGGTTGCTACAGCCATTATCGATACCTGATTGGAAGTGGGATAGAGTTGGAATGGACTTTATCACAGGACTGCCCAGGACGAGATCAGGATACGACTCTATTTGGGTAGTGGTGGATCACTTAACCAAGGTAGCCCACTTTATACCCGTGAAGACCACATACACCAGTACAAAGTTAGCCAAGATCTACATGAGCAAAATTGTGTGCCTGCATGGAGTTCCTAAGAGCATCATGTCGGATAGAGGCACCCAATTCACCTCTCACTTTTGGCGCTAGCTACATGAGTCATTAGGAACGAGGTTGGGATTTAGCACAGCTTTCCACCCCCAGACAGATGGACAAACCGAGAGGGTGAATCAGATTTTGGAGGATATGTTGAGAGCTTGCGCTCTAGCTCATGGCTCTAGTTGGGATGAGAATTTGCCTTATGCTGAGTTTTCATACAACAACAGCTACCAAACGAGCATCAAGACATCGTCGTTTGATGTGCTATATGGTAAGAGGTGCAGGACACCATTGCTGTGGGATGGTGTAGGTGAGCGTCAGTTGTTTGGACCTGATTTGATTAAGGATGCTGAGGAGAAGGTCAGTTTGATTCGAGATTGCCTAAAGGTAGCACAGTCAAGGCAGAAGAGCTATGCTGATGCTAAGCGCATGGAGGTGGTGTATGAGATTGGAGATCGAGCCTACCTCAGAGTTTCGCCTCTGTGTGGAATTAAGCGATTTGGGATTAAGGGCAAGCTGGCTCCTCGGTTTATAGGGCCCTACAAGATCCTAGCACGCAAAGGAGAGGTTGTGTACCAGCTAGACATGCCAGATGTTCTATCCGCTGTTCATGACGTGTTCCATGTGTCTCAACTGAAGAAGTGCCATCTGGAGATGATGGATACACCATTGAGAGACACCGTGTCGCTTGAAGAGGTCCAGCTGGAGAACGACTTGAACTATGAAGAGAAACCGGTCAAGATCTTAGAAACAGTGGAGAGATTTACACGCACCAAGACGATCAGGTTTTGCAAGGTACAATGGAGCCATCACACCGAAGAGGAAGCTACCTTGGAGCGAGAGGATGACCTCCGAAAGGACCACCAGCACCTATTTGCTAGCCACGGCGAATCTCGAGGACGAGATTCATCTTAAGGGGTTTATTCTTGTCACATCCTAAATTCTAGATTTGGCACTGCATTCATGCATGTCATTGCATTCATGATCATATTTGCAAAAATTCAGTTTTAAAGGCTTTTGGCCAAAGCGCTACCTATTTGTCTTTCCATCTCTTATATGAGATTACTAGGGTTTTTGCCTTGGATCTGTAAAATTGGCCCCTTTTGGACATTCCAGATGCATGGTTGCGTAGAGCTCGTCTCTACGAATCCGTAGAACTTTGTTTCGCCCAAATCGGAGTTCTGGATCAAAAGTTATGGCCAAATTTCAGAAGTGCAGGAAAAATTCAGAGTTTTCAGACTATCAGACTGTCTGTCAGTTCAGTTCAGTTCAAAAAACAAAAAGAAAGAAAAAGAAAAACGTGTCGGCTAGCCGCCCGCCAGCCCGTGGCAGCCCACCCGGAGCCGCTTTGCCAGCCAGTGGCGAGATAGTGGCGCCTTGTATGCAACGTGAACCGCCGCCGCCCGCCCACTGCGCCGAGCCCATCGAGCAGACCGTGCTCGACACGAGCACGGATGCTGAGGCCACCGACCTCGCCGGAATCCCGATTTCCGCGGGAGTTCGTTCCACCTCGTGTTTTTCTTCTCACCCCCCTAAAGCCCTCGCCAACCCGATCTTTTTCCCCTCTTCGTTTCCGTCTACACCGCCGCCAACTCCATGGAATCTCTCGCCGGAGTTCGTCGCCACCGCCACCGCCATTACGCCGGTGAGCTTGCGCCGCTGCCACAGAGCCCCTCCCCCCTCGCCTTTCCGCCTTTCCGTCACCCGCCTCACCTTTTCCCCCGTCTGCAGGACGCCGAGGAGCTGCCACCGCCGCCGGAGCGCCGCCGACGAACTGCCCCGCCGCCGGTCGAAGGTGAGCAGCCGAGCCACATCGGCCGTTGGATCGAGCGCGGATGGCCAGACCAGTCAACTGCCGCGTCAGCCGGACCCGCTTGTCGGCGGGAATATTCCCCGGAATATTCCCTGTCGATTTTTCAGGGATTATTATTTTCCAGAAAATAGATCCAACTTCAAAAATTCGTAGGAAAAGATTTACTAGGCCAAATTTTGCAAATAATATATCGTTGGATTCACAAAATAGTATAGAATTTGTTTATAAAATAATATTGCAGGTTTACTGTATGTTTTTCCCTGAGACTTTAAAAAGGATTAAAACACTATAAAAATTATAGGAAAAGTTCTGCAGCGCCTTTTTGCGTGATTCCAATTGCCCCTAGCTTTAAATCACGTTACCTACACAGTAGTATTTTTGCCCAGGCTTACAACCTGATTTACTGCAGAAGTTTAGTGTTTTTCCTAAAAGCTTATTGATTGGGTTCACAAATTGCATAGCCTTGTTTTCATTGCATTAAAGATTTTCCATGCATCATGCAGTAGTAGTAAACATTAGAGAACACCGAGAGGTTATTGAAAACCTTGTTGAGCTATCATGCATGCATTTGTGCACTTGCTTATGTTTGGTATGTTGTTTATGTGTTGTTTCGTATCATGTAGATTGTGACGAGTGCAACGCTTGTTTCTGCGAGGATTGTACCCTCGACTCCTACCGCCAAGGCAAGTAGAAGCTATTTTGTTCATACCTTTGTCCTACTATTTTCTCTTATGCATGTGTAGTGTATTTCTGTAGTTAATGTGTAGGAACTACTATGCTATGCTATATCCTATTTATTGTGGTAGGATTTTTCCTTGTAGTTGAGCCCCACTCAGTAGATGTGCTTAGACTTGCTGTGAAGACGGGGGAAAGGGGATCACACTATGGTGAAGTTGTGTTTGCTTCAAACTAAAACAACTTAATGTTAATGAACTACCTAGGCGGAATGGTTGGATGGTCAACGGAGTGTGGTTAATGGTGGGGAATGCCGCCCAGGGTACTGAGAAGGAATGATTCTCTTTGTTATGGTAGCTTACGTGTGCAACCATGTGCCAGTAAGAATGGGTGGCTGGTTGAACTTAGTAGGTCGTCGTGATCCGAACCCAGTGTAGCCAGAGATGTAGTGAATGATAGGTTTGGACCGGTGCACAGTGGGGTTTGGTGATCTATTTCCCGAAAGGTCCCATCTTGGACTTCTCCCTATCATCACACAATATGCGTGTGGTGGTACGAGCAGGGTTGGCCAGGTCACATGGGTAAAGTGTACAAACCCCTGCAGGGTGTAAAACTAAGTACTTAGCCGTGTCCCTGGTTACGGACGATTGAGTTGCTTGATCTTGAGACTATGACATATTCTCACTCATCCTTATTTCCTAATTACTAAAACTTGATGGGTGAACTTAATGGGTTGCTGTGAATTAAATGGTTTACGAAAGTAGGATCAATGTGTTTGA
The DNA here is from genome assembly GCA_023614405.1 of Avena insularis. NCBI lineage: Eukaryota > Viridiplantae > Streptophyta > Magnoliopsida > Poales > Poaceae > Avena > Avena insularis. The sequence goes on from CM042690.1 coordinate 74,068,784, forward strand.
AAAGTGCAAGCTAGCCAAAGCTCCACTAGCCAAATAAGCATGTAGATACTAGGTGCATTGTCTCCTTTATCTTAGCGCTACTTGCCATACATTCCATGTATTGACCCTTCGGGGCTTCTATGTTTCATGTTGCAGGTTATACCGATTCCGAGTGATTCGATATAGGTCACGGTACTCCACTTGACACTTGTTCCCTCGTGGGCAATTTGAAGATGGAGTAGTATCTTTAATTTCCAGGAAGTGGAGATAATGGTGTAATAAGGAAGAGAAGGGTTTTATGACTCAAGTAATAAGTGTATGAAGATGAAGATATTGATGTTATTCAAGTGATGACTCCAGAAGAATCTACTAGATACCAAATTCAGAGACCTGCAGAGTCTGCTTTCAAATAGGTGACAGTTCTGGTAAGAAAAGTTCCGTGAAAATACTATCCAACTATATTTTTGCAGTTTTTAGTCTATTAGGAAAGCTACGAAACGAAAAAGGGACGGAAACGGAGCCAGGGTGGCCCACACCACCCTGTGGCGTGGGCCCTCCCCTGGCCGCGCCACCAGGTGGTGAGTCCACCCCGGACTCCGCCTCTGACTCGTTTTCTCCCAGTACCTTCCTTTTGATATGAGACTTCGTAATATATAACCCCTCGGATCTTCTGTGGTTCGTATATTGTGTTTTCGTCGTGTTTTTGTTTCGATCTGTTTCTGCCAGGTAAAATCCTGAATTTGTAGCCACAATGTCTTCCACTGGATCAGCCGAGGGAGATTTCTTAGAAGATATCATCAACCCTTACATGAGAGAATTGAAGATTCACCCCAAGGAATTGTTGCTCGAAGGTGGGGAGGTCCGGATTAAAGAGGTTCAAGGCCCTAAAGGTGAAGGAAGTCTGGAGGACAGGATGGAAGCACTAGAGCAAGAAGTCTTTAGGTACAAGAAGATGGCGGAGTGCAAAGTGGATATCATCCATAAGATTTGTTCCGAACTCATCAACGAGCACCAAAAGGAGACTTCTGAACTCAAAGACGAAGTTCTCTCACTCCGCCAAACAACCAATGAACTGCAAGCACAGTTCTATGACGTTCAAAATCAAAACTATGAGTATGAGGCTAGATTTAAACGCATAAGTGCTGCTGCAAGTTTCAGGATGTTGGAAACCATGATGTCCTTTGTTGATGGGAAGCCTTTACCCTGGAAGACGGACAAAGATGAGAAGATACCACCACCACCAAAGGAGTAATTCATCATCAGGTTTGGCATCCCCTTGGTTTGTTCCAAGCTTGGGGGAGTGCCGCGGTATCACATCACTATCTTATATCTTTTTAACTTTTTAGTAGAGTCATATCATGAATAGAGGAGTTATTATGTAGTATGGTTTGCATTATGGAAGTATCCCCTCTCTCGTTAGATATGTATCCCTTGGAGTGAGTTTCCGTTATGGATTATTAATGAGAAGTTCTATCATTCACCCTTTTGCATAGCTTTTATTAGTTTTGAATTCGTGGTTATATGATTGATCTTGTTGTTAGTATTGGTATCACTTTGGGATCATTGAGTTAATTTAGTTGGTTTTGGCAAACCTGGCTCGGTCAGTAGCAACACTATTTTTGAGAGTTGAATGAAAAGATAAAGGTACTCTAAAGAAAAATTATTTCATCGTCTTTCTTTCTTGATTTCCTCATAAGTTTAGTATTCTCTAGTTAAGATCTTTTGTGCTTCCAAGGAAGATTGCATGTTTGTCTTTATCACTTGTATGTTTGTTTGTTTCCTTCAACTCTTATACTTGCTACCCAGCCTTGCTAGCCAAAAACTTGTACCAAGAGGGTATTCATCTCATGCATCCAGCTCATTTAAACCAAAACCTTTGCCATTTGTGTCCATCATACCTACCTAGTAGCATTATTGCTATTCCAAGTAAATTCTCGTTTTATCTACCTCCCAAATTAAACTTGTTATGTGAAAACTAGTGATTAAAGCTCGCACAAACTTGATGGCACACTTTACTTTCTTGCATTTAATAAACTTGAACCATTGGGTCCTTCTTTGTTGTGTATATGCTTGCGCTTTATGAGTTGAAGTTAGCAGAACCATGTATCATGGGGAACGCTTTCAACATTGCACAGGTACTTTGTACCTAGTTGATATCATGATTCTTTTGCCTATGGATCCCGGCGGTTTGAAATAAAAGGGGAACTTGTAAGATCATGGAGTTTATATGTGTGTTAGAGAAACGTCTGGGCCGCTAGTCTAAGCCATGCCTAATCATGGTGGAAACTTGCAGCATAACTCTAGTGAGCATTCTATGAAGCATCCTCAATAAAAACCTATGCAAATAGCAAATAAAAAGATCGCTGAGATGCTCATTGTCTGCTTGCCTTGTCATTTTGATTATGGGATAGCTCCTGTGTCATGTGCAAGGGGTACCCTGTTGGCGGTTCTCAATGATACACATGTATTTACAATGACAAGAGCTTACTTGTGACTGAAGTTGAGTAGCATGAGGTTGCACTAAATGGCTGAGGGGCATGAGATTTCAACTTATAACTGGTCAAGCATATCCTCTTAGTTGTGTCACTTTAACCTTAATCACCTGAAGATGCCTATGATAGGGGAAATGAGAGCTGAAAGCTAGTAAGTATCATTATTTTTGGGAGCTCTTTATGAGAGTTGCTATCCCTGCTTCCCTCTTTGAAGGGCCTTTCTTTTACTTTGTAGTTGACTCAGTAAACCTGCTCCCTTCTTTCTTAGCAAGTATTTTGAGTTGATGTGTTTCATTCATTCATATGATGATTTATTCAATCATGTTTCTTATGTTCCTTGTGTTGCACATTGCTCTTATCTTGATGTTTACTACTTTGAAAGCTATCATTGAAAACTAGCTATTTGTGAACTCCAGCAAATTATCAACTATTCTTCGACCAAGAGCTAAGTTTGCCATTACCAATTATGATTCAATTTATGTATCTTTATTGTGTTTACTTTACTCATTACAAGTTGAGTTATATAATAGTGAGTTGTCTTCTATTATGATATATGTATTTGATGAATGTGATGCTTCTTCTCCGTATTCTTTTATCGACTCTTCACTCCATAAACCTGAGGCCATGTTTATTGAGCTCCGTTTTGCTTGGGGACAAGCGAAGTCTAAGCTTGGGGGGAGTTGATACGTCCATTTTGCATCACTATTCTATGTCTTAATTCACGATTATTCATTGATATATTTCATATTGAGAGGTGATACTTATGTTATTTCATCTATTTTTGCATGGTTGATGACTTTTGGAGCATGGACCGCTGCAGTCAGGATTCTGATGGAAAATGTGCTGTTTGGAGGCAAAATTCGCGAAGATCAGAAAATCCGGGAAAATATATGGAAAATCATATTTTTCCAGAAGACGGAGTGGAGATGGGCCATAGGGGGCCCACACTACTCCATGGCGCGGGCAGCCCTAGGCCGCACCAGGAGGTGGTGTGGTCACCCTGGCCCACTCCAACCTCTCCCCTCTAGCGTATATCATCCTCCCGAAACCCTAAGACTCGAGGAGCGACCACAAAAATATTCCACTGCCTCTGGGGGCCGAAAAACACCGAGAGAGAAAGATCTCTCCGGCAGACAGATTTCTGCCGAGGGAATTCCTTCCCGGAGAGGGGAGATCGTCGCCATCAACACCACCATCAAGCTGAACTTCATCGGGATCATCATCATCATCATCACCACCATCATCACCATCAGCACCCTCATCACCATCTCCATATTGCTGTAACAATTGGTTGAATCTTGCTATAGTTCATAGGGGAAACTTTCCCGGTGTTGATTACTCTTTGTAGTTGATGCTATTGAGTGAACCATTGAATTATTGTTTAAGTTCAGATTGTTATACATCATTGTTCCATCTCTGATCATGATTCGTATGATGTCTTGTGAGTAGTTCGTTTTGTTCTTGAGGACATGGGAGAAGTCTTGTTGTTAGTAGTGGAGTTGGGTTGAGAAAGATTCAATAGATTGTTATTTAAGTTGTGGTGTACTTCTTCTAGTGGTGTCATGTGAACGTCGACTACATGACACTTCACCTATATGGGCCTAGGGGAATGCATTGTGTATTTGGCTACTAATCGTAGGGGTTGCGGAGTGATGAAACCTGAACCCCCGTTAGGAAACCATTGCACAAGGGACGTAAGGGTCTTAGAGTTTAAAGCCGTGGTTAGGTTTCTACCTTAATTACTTTCTTGTACTTACGGATGTTTGCAAGGGGTATAATCACAAGTATGTATTAGTCTTGGATGGGGCGGTACATTAGCACAGGTTCACCCACACAACACTTAGCAAGCTAAAGAAGATTAATCAACTATATGAAGCGAAAGCACTTGACAGTCTTCCCATGTGTCCTCGAGAATGTTTGGTCATCATAAGTAATACAACCGGCTTGTCCTTTGCTGCATAAAGGATTGGGCCACTTGCTGCATTTATTCCTACTATCTTTTATTTACTCGTACTTTCTTTGCTTGCTTTATCGAAAACCCCTAAAAATCCGTGTGCTAAGTATTTGCAAAGAATTCCTGATCCATACCACTAGCCAGCACCTTCTGCTCCTCGTTGGGTTGGACAAACTTACTTATCAAAAATACTGCGAATACACCTCCTATACTTGTGGGTCATCAGCAACCCATTTGCTAAGTACTCAAGCTTGCTCACCACCGGCACCAAAATAGATCAACTTCCTCAAATATTTCTAACAAATAAGTCAATGGAGAAACGAGATGATCACAAGTGCAACCGACAATATTTGGAAGCTTCTATAAAACCTAGTGCTGTTGGCATGACCTTAATTAGAGCATTCTTGCAGAGAGGGGGAAAAGAAGAGAGCAGGAAGGGTACCTGCAGATGGGGAGGTGGTCGTCGACGAGGGTGGCAGTGGTGCTCCTGCTGCGGACGTTGCAGGCCACCTCCTCCTAGGTCGTAGGCGAGGCGGGGCAGGCCTCCTCCTCCACGGGCTCCGGAGCGGCGGTGGCAGGCCTCCTCCTCCTAGGTCGCAGGCGGGGCGGGGTGGGCCTTCTCCTCCACGACGGCTATCCTCCTCCACGGTCTCTCCTCCACGGCGGCTTCGGCGGCGAGGGTGATTAGCTAGGGTTTGCGCGCGGGCGAGATGAGGGAAAGAAATGGAGAAGGTAGCAGGGGAGGCCGAACCATTTATTTGGCTAAGTGTGAAAGTTTTCTGGCGCATTCCTCTAAAATGCGCCACTGAACTTACAACTTTTGTGGCGCATTACTATGATATGCGCCACAAAACATTTGGGCATAGTCCAAAACGAAGCGGCATCGTAGTTTGACAAGATCAGCTACATGTCCTAGTGGTCTTGCTCGCCAGCTTTCAACCTGGGGCAGCTAGGTTCGAATCCTGGCTGTCTCAGACTTTTTTTCCTTTTTAAAAAAATATGATATTTATTAAAAAAAAGCAAGAACCTATACACACATATGCATATTTATTCAAAAAAGCAAGAACATATACACATGCATACTTATCAAAAAAACTCCCGAATCATATATATATATATATATGTGCTTCTCACACACAAATGTGAATTTGTATACCCACACGAATATCACGTGTATGTTTTAGTCTCTAACTAATATATATTTTCGAGCACACATGTGAATTAATACACAAAAAAGTCACACTATATCACATTATACCCACACAAATTAATAAACCAAAAGGTCACATAATTGCTAGTGTCTCTTCACAATCTTCTTGCCCTTTTTCGCTGTGGTTGAATACTTTAGCCCGTGCACTTTGAGATTTCTTCTTGTGAATGGACAACCTTTAGTAGGCAGTGTGGTCTTCCTTCTTACTATAGTAGTAGTAGGCATGTCGAAGTACTTGTCAAATTCCTCTTCGATCTTCGGGTCGCCGTTTTTGTCGAAGTTTTACTCGTTGGCAGCTCCTTCCATTCTGATGATGCTCCTCTTGTCCCTCCTAACTACAACACGGTTGGGCTTTGACGGGTCGGTAATAAAAAAGCATTGATCAACTTGGCTAGCGAGTACCCAAGGCTCATTTTTTGCGGAGGCGTTCTTCGTTGATTTGGCATCTGGTATAATCATTGTGGTGAAATAGCGGCCTTCTTTTTCCATGTTCTTGGCCCATCTAACACGGAACATCAGTACAATCTCTCCATAGTAGTCGAGCTCCCATATCTCCTCGATCCTTCCGTAGAATCTTTCCATCATAGTAGTCTTGTCATCAGCAAAGGATAACATAGTTACTCCTGAGTTTTGATATTCACTATTCTTGTCCTTTTCCTCGGTGTAGAATCTGTAACCGTTTATGTCGTATGACTGATAGGTCCTTAGGTTGTGCCCTGGGCCCTGCGACAAGGAGAATATGAGTTTTTGATCTTCCGTAGAAGGCGTCTGTGGGGGATTGTCCAGTTGCCTTTTCTTGAACCAACCCGTGAAGCTGGAGTTGTGCTCTCTGGTTACGTCTCCCTTCTTCCTCGGTCGGCCCTGGTCGACGTACTCCTGCTCGATTAAGCTTCTGTGCTCTTCGACCCAAGGGCCGACCACTTCAATGTGTTGTAGCGCGACTCGGTGTGCCCTTTCAAAATCAGTGCGTCGACCATCAATGCCGACATGCAGTGAGCGGCAGCCCTCGCGGTGACCATATCCACCGAGCCTGCCGAGGTGCTTCTTTATGGGTATTCCAACATCCTCATTCTCGGTGGTTAGATAATTCTGGCAGAAGGAGATGCATTCGTAGATCAGAAAGCCCTTGGCTATGCTTCCATCTGGACGAGACCGTGGTGGCTCCGTATATAGAGAAACACAAGAATATTCTACGCTCTGAAAACTTGGGGAAGCCTGAAACCTTGATTAAAGGGGAACACGAGAAGAATTTTGGCAATTGGTTGCAGACACATCTCATGAATAACACCACTGTTGGAGATGAGTTGTACTCGTTGCCCAGGTTACCATCTTCGACTATATGTACTTTCCAAGGGTACGAGATAAATGAGAATACATTTTACACGATCACCCAAGATAAAAAGAGCACCAACCAAAATAGTGGTGTCCGCTTTGATGCAACAGATGACAATGGGCAGAAGGACACATATTATGGGTACATAGAGGAGATATGGGAACTTGACTATGGACCTACTTTTAAGGTCCCTTTGTTTCAGTGCAAATGGGTCAAGCTGACAGGAGGCAGGGTACATGTAGACCAAAAGTACGGCATGACAACAGTGGATCTCAACAATCTTGCGTACATGGATGAACCATTCGTCCTAGCCAACGATGTGGCTCAGGTTTTCTATGTGAAGGACATGTCTACCAAACCGAGAAAAAGGAAAGATAAGCAAAAGAGTACAGAATACGATGAGCCAAAGCGCCACATAGTTGTTTCAGGGAAAAGAAACATCATGGGAGTGGATGACAAGACATACATGTCAGAAGATTACAATAAGTTTCATGAAATTCTTCCCTTCAAAGTGAAAACTGACCCAAGCATCCTGTTAAATGATGAAGATTCTCCATGGCTACGGTGCAGAAGAAAACCACAACACTAGATGTTGGTGATGTGTAATAATGCATTAAACCTTTAATTTGAGACATAAATCTATGTAATGTATTAAACCTTTTATTTGATACATAAAGGTCCCCTTTCATGTAATACATCTTGCTCAATCAAACTAGACGTTGACGAACGGGTTCTGAGCCGCGGGAGGTGATCACACAAAGAGAAGGAACCATCACAAGAGAAGGAACCCGCAAACACTAAGGATACATAGCACAACTGAAAATTAAGATACATAGCACAACTAAAAAATAAGAAACATGCCTAATGGTTGGAGTGATTCAGTCATGCTCCTGCCTAGCCCTGTAATACACGCCCGGTGTAGTAAATGTAGTCGCCGCCTTGCCGCCGCTGTCGCTGCCGGGTCGTCGTAGTCGAACCTTGAAGGTTGGGCACGCGTGGGCTGGATTTGAGGGTACCGCAGGCGGGGGTTATTGCCGGACGTGTTGTAGGCCATGACACTCTGGAGAGTTCGGCCGCGCCACCACAGCCGACGGCCGGCCTCGTTGAAGTTTGAAGGAGGTGGTCCGTCCTCCTCGTGCCTGGCGAGCGCCCTCTCACGCCGATTGATGAAGAAGGCTTCCCAAGTCGGGAAATAGTCGGGATGCCATTTGGGATTCCTCCGCTGCTCTGGCGTGAGCTCGAGGTAGTAGTGGTTCGTGATGGCCATCCGGCGCTCCACACCTAGAGGGATAGGAGGGACCGGCATGCCTCCGGCGCTCAGCATCCAGCCGGTGTGGACGCGGTAGCCCGGTGGGCAGGGGTAGTTCGAGGCGCAAAGCGCCTCCGCCTCCCGGGTGGTTAGAGATATGATGGAAGCCATGGGAAGATAATGATGAGTCTAGATGTGATATGTAAATGGAGGCCAAGCGTACATATATATATTGAAAAAATGGCAGGAAGACAGAGGTGGGAACCGGTGGAAGCCTTGAGGGAGCCTTGATGGTGAAACTTTCATCCCGGGTGGGGGCTCAAACCGGGACAAAACATGGGGGGCCTTATCTGGGGGAGGCTTATCTGGGAGGGCCTTATCTGGGGGGTGGCTAACCTTTAGTACTGGTTGGTGGGTGCAACCGGGACTAAAGGTGGTTTTTGTGTCATCTAACAAAACTGTCGGTGGGATAAGGACGCGTGGGTAACCTTTAGTACCCGGTGGGGGCTCAAACCGGGACTAAAGCTGTCGGTAGGATAAGGACGCGTGGGTGGATGCACTGCTCGATGAGATAAAGCATGTAGCGCACGACGCCCTGTCGGAGTAAGAAGACAAAGTAGAAGCGGCGCCGTGCCTATAAAAGGAGCATCGATATGCCATGGCAAGCAACTCAACAAGCCAACATGGATGGAGAGTTTCATCCCCATGGATGGAGGAAAGGGTTGGGAAATCTCCCGTGGCGGAACTTCTCGAAGATGCCCTTGGTGCACACGCCCTATGGCATCTTCGGAAGTTCCGCCTCGGAAAATATTTTCCTGCTAGCCCGTGAAAGACTCCATCTCTGCCTCCCTGGGGTTAGAGGTATGATGGAAGCCATGGGATAGAGTGGAGAGAGGCGGCAGATATGAGTCTAGATGTGCTATGGCAACGACCAAGCCAACATGGATGGAGAGTTTCATCCCCATGGATGGAGGAAAGGGTTGGGAAATCTCCCGTGGCGGAACTTCTCGAAGATGCCCTTGGTGCACACGCCCTATGACATCTTCAGAAGTTCCACCTCGGAAAATATTTTCCTGCTAGCCCGTGAAAGACTCCAGCTCTGCCTCCCTGGGGTTAGAGGTATGGTGGAAGCCATGGGATAGAGTGGAGAGAGGCGGCAGATATGAGTCTAGATGTGCTATGGCAACGACCAAGCCTATATATATAGTGAGAAATAGTGGAAAGTCAGAGGAGGGAACCCTAAACCCTAAACTCTAAACCCTAAACCCTAAACCCTAAACCAAAAACCCTAAACCCTAAAACCTAAAGGGGCTACGATCCGGAAGAGAACGGGCGGGAAGAAAACGGGTGGGAAAAAATAAGGCGGCGTAGACGATCCGGGGCCCCCGGTCTAGGGTTTCGCTGGAGGAAGACCACCAGAGCGTCGGAATCACATGAAAATGGCAAAATGGTTAATAGTTTGACTAGTTAGAATAATTATTTTATAAAACAGAAAATTGATTTGAATCACTTATTCAAAAATATGCAAAATATAATAGTTAATGCATTTTTAAATTGAAAATGGAAAAATGGTTATTAGTTTCACTAGTTAGAATAATTATTTTATAAAACAGAAAATAGATTTGGATTACTTATTCAAATTCAAGAACTTTTCATGTTGAAATTTTTCTCAAATTCATAAGTATGCAAAAACTATAAAATTCAAATGTTTAAAAATATGCTAATTGAATTTTTTTTAAACAGGCGCGCCCCTGGGGTGAAAATTTTGAAAAAAGGACCTTTAGTCCCGGGGCATGCTACACACCGGGACTAAAGGTGTGGCGTTGGCGCGCGCGCGTTGGGCGGTGCCGAAACCCCTTTAGTCCTGGTGCATTACACGGACCGGGACTAAAGGGGGGGACCTTTAGTCCCGGTCCGTGTAACGCACCGGGACTAAAGGGTCTTTAGTCCCGGTGCATTATACGGACCGGGACTAAAGGCCTTCTCCTTATTACGCGCGCCCCTTCACTCCCCCACCATCTCCACTACTCACTACAGGGGAAAACGCGCGCGAGATAGGACGACGAAACGACGCTGGCAGGCTGCCCGTCCGTGCCGCCACCGTCTCAGCGATGAACACCGCCGCACCACAGCCTCTCCAGCCGCCGTCATCCCCGTCGGCCAGTATAAATTATGATAAATTGGCGTGTGTGGCACAACAAGGGCCGGTGGCCTTTAGGGACGTCTTGTATGGCGTGGTGAAGGGGCGTGACATGTGGCATGTGAGGGGAGGCGGTGGTGGCGGCGACCCGCCTTGGCTGACTCCTCTTTTTTTTGTAGAATTGTAATATTATTAGTAGTGTAATTAATATAGGAATTATTATTAGTAGTGTACATTAGTAGTAGTGTATATTAGTAGTGTATATAGGAATTATTATTAGTAGTGTATATTAGTAGTAGTGTATATTAGGAATTATTAGTAGTGTAATATAGGAATTATTATTAGTAGTGTATATTAGTAGTGTAGTATTAGTAGTGTATATAGGAATTTTTATTAGTAGTGTATATTAGAATTGTAATATTATTAGTAGTGTAGTATTAGTAGTGTATATAGGAATTATTTGTATATAGGAAATATTTGTATTTAGGAAATATTTATATATAGAAAATATTTGTATATAGGAATTATTTGTATATAGGAAATATGTGTATATAGGAATTAGGGTGGTAGTGTTCGCGGGCCCCCGGACTTAGGGTTAGGGTGGTAGTGCTCGCGGGCAGCCGGACTTAGGGTTAGGGTGGTGGTGCTCGCTGGCCACCGGACTTAGGGTTAGGGTGTTAGTGCTCGCGGCCCCCGGACTTAGGGTTAGGGTGGTAGTGCTCGTGGGCAGCCAGACTTAGGGTTAGGGTGGTGGTGCTCGCGGGCCAGCGGACTTAGGGTTAGGGTGGTAGTGCTCGCGGGCCCCCGAACTTAGGGTTAGGGTTAGGGCATCACTAGAATTTTGCTATTGTTTAGTATTATTGTAGCAAATTGCGTGTTCATATTATTGTTTAGAATTATTTTATGCAGCAATATTGAATGAAAAATGTTATTGTGTGCATTTTGTAGAAAACTATACATCCAATCCAGAGAGACCTAGCACAGGAAGAAATTCTCGAGGATATGATAAACGACACCCCCCATGTTGATCCACCCAAATCTCCGTCGATTTATCTGAACCCCTCCGGTGAGGGAGAGGAGGTCGACCGAAATGATCAAGGCGAAGCCGACGGCTCCGGTGGTGGAAAGCTGAAGGCGAGGTATATATATGAAGTCTGGTGATCAGTAGATGCATTAACTGACTTGTATATATATATATAAATTGACGAATGTTTCTTCTCTTAGGCCTCCACATCGAGCAAAAAATATTCCAAACAAGGCCCGGCCAAAAAGTTGGACGCATCTACGCGTTATACAATTACGCGGGTATCACCACGGGGTGAACCGGTGGAACCCGAAAAGGCTAAAACTGTATTTAAACAACAATGCAGAGTTATGGTTAGGGATCGCATCCCGATCACCGTTCGAGAGTGTAATAAGACCAAAGGGGCGAAAGAGGGTGAGTATGTCGCTGACAGGTGCAATGAGGGTCTTTGGAATGACCTCATGCCACATTTCACCCTGCCAGAATGTGAGGATGATGCCGACACAGCTGCATTGAGGAAGAAAGTCAAGCTGTGGACTCTTACGAAGATGGCCGAACTATTCAAGAACTAGAAGAAAGCATTATGGCAAAAGTATTAGAAGACGAAGAAGACTCCTAAATTTGAATGCTATCTAACGAAGCAGCAGGCTATCTGGGATGCATGTGTGAAGTACAAGGAGTCACAACCTGCTACGGAAATGTCGGAAAAAAACAAGAAAAATGCCGCGATGAAGAAATATCACCATCACCAGGGGCCAGGGGCTACGCGGCTGCCATGGCAAAGTGGGATGCTAAAGAGAATGAGCTGCTTGCTAAAGGGATCACTCCAGAACCAATACGCCAAGAATGGGATCTGAGGGCAAGGAATTGGTTCCTTGGGCATGGGAGTGAGTATGAAGAAATCTGAGGGACCTTATTTGCAGTGACGGGATTAGGATACCCAGGATACATGGCGAAAGTGATGAAGGAGATTAAAGCGGGGACAACAAAGTTCCGTCCCGATAGAGAAAGACTTGCGACAAAGGTCCTCGGGAATGACGAACGCGGAGGACGTGTAGGAGGCCTTGGCCCTAGTTATACATGGGAGATGGGGTTTCCCAAAGACAGAGATACTTATAGGAGCCGAGAGAGAGCAAAGAGGCGACGACAGGAGGAGGAGGGAGACAAGTTTACCGAGTTGCTAGGAACACTTCGAATGCATCAGCAACAGATTGACGAACTTCGAGGAGCAACGCGCCTGCAAGATCCTGTACTCAATATTACCGCCGTCCCATCTCAGCGGAGAAGCAGCGTGGTTGAATCGGAGGTCCCTTCTGACAATGCACGTATGGTAGATGGCGGTCTCGGCTACCCCGTGGATGGAATCAAGGAGCAGGCATCTTTTGAGCTCCATCAGAAGGTGAAGAACCTATCCATCAAGGTGGCGGTCGGATGTGCTTTACCTTGTCCACCTGGCGCATGTTGGCATGGCCGTGAGATTCCAGCTGGCTATGCTAAAGTTGGTGTGGATGAAATCGCAATGGGGTGGGACTCAATGGAGCTTGACATCCCTGGACCTGAAGGTGAGAGGACACTCGAATCTTGGGTGGTATCATTCTATGGGACAAGAACAACATCAAGCTTCCAGGCTGGATGCCAAAGCCAACACCGCCTCCGAGTGGTCACATGTCACCTTCCCCTCCATCACCTCCAAGAAGCCCACCCCATGACTATGACCACCACAACCCGGGTCCATCTCGATCTCCGCCGCAGCCTCCGATTAGTACTAAACGACGCAGGAGCCCAAAACGACAAATGTCGCCCCTCCCAAGAGTACCTCATAAGAATCTTCCTATCAGACCTTACGATCGTACTGACGAGGAAACCAACATGATCGTAAAGGCCGAATGTGTTGCGCAGCTTCAAAAGAAGAAACCCGAGCGCGCCCCGGTACACACCGAGAAGAAAAAAGCGTATGCACTTTCTTTTCTGAACACAAAATCGCAATATGACTTGCACCACAAGCCAGATGACTATCGACGCACACTTCAGAAGGACTTGAAGAAGAGAAAATCAAGTAGAAGTGCAAGCGAGAGCAAATCATCAAGTCAAAGTGCAACCGGGAAAAGAAAGGACGTCCCCCAGCTCGGGGAACAGGCCAAAAAATTGACACCACCCCTCAAGGTGGTATCCCATGACATTCCCCAGCAGAATATGGAAGAAGCTGCGAAGCTTGCGGCCTCTATGAATGTGACTGTTGAGGAATTGCTAGGTTCCCAGGACGACAAGTTACCCAAGGCTCAGGTAGTCCCTACATATGTCCCAGGTAAGCCTCTCGTCAGCTTTGAGCAGTTCCAACAACTGCCAACACAAATGCGGAGTTTACATAAACGGTACTTGAAAGCCATAAAGGAGGAGAGAATAATGATCGTGGCGAAAGTCCCACATGACTACTACTTCCGAGAAGAAGAGGTCCATGTCGAGTTTCCAGAACTCTTCCAGTTATACATTTTCGATGCCCTCGACAAAAGTCTCATGAGTTGGTATTATTATGCAGAATGAAGATCATGGAATGTAAAAGAATGTCAATCTTCAGTGTTGGGTTCATTGACCCAGATAAAATACATTGTCAGATGCTAAAGCATAAACCCGAGGACACACAGGAAAACCTTCTAAGGTTTCTAACGGAGCAAAATTTTTGTGACCACATACTGTTTGCTTACAATTTCGCGTGAGGGTCTTACTCTATTGTACACATTCTCTTTTGCTTACTCGATGTTAAGTGTAATTGATGAGTTACTGATGTATATATAAACGTATACAGTTTCCACTGGATTCTCATGGACATTCAACTTGATAAGGGAAGATTTGAAGTCATAGACCCATTAAAGAGACCCCTGGAAATGTTTAGGGATATGCAGGACATGCTCCAGAGGTAATTTTCGCACTACATCGGTCTCTTTCGTTGATTTCCTGAGATATCACGTATTAAATAACTCATTCATTTTCTTTACCGGGTAGGGTTTGGAACCAGTTCAAGAGTGCGGTTACGGGTGACTTTAGTGAGAAGCTGACATTTAAGCCAGTCTCGGTAAGTAGTACGCGCATCTCTTTACTTCTAGTTTCAATACAATTATGATGCTGGATTATTATTTTGATTGAATTCTATTCTCGTAAAGTGCGCGAGGTAGCCACCGAAGATGAATCTATGTGGATTCTACGTTTGCGAGTTCATTCGCACGTTTACCAGTGAGCTGAATGATTATAGAGTCGATGTAAGCAATACATTCATAACATTATTTTTATTACCGTCACTTTTTCTTATCATGATTGATATTCATATTGATCTCCTTTTCTTATATAGTTCGAGAAAATGCGGGATCAGCTCCTACCACAACAACGCGTAGTAGCAATTGCTGAAGAACTGGCAGGATTCTTGATGAACGAGATGATAGATGACGCCGGAGAATTTAGTGTGAATAGGCGCCGATGATCCCCGACCGTGTAATTGAATAGACGGGCTCTAGTCCCGATAATTGTGATCTCCATGTGTAACTATCATGTATATATTTGTATGCTCGATCTTAAGAGAAGTTATCTTATGTATGCACGAACATGTACGGTATGTGGTAGCGTAGAAAACTATTTTGAAATGAAAAAAAAGATACAAATTGAATTCTCTCCCGTGGCAGATAAAGTGCCTAAAATTCTGCCGGCGAAGAACCATTGTCGGTTCGTAATATGAACGGGACTAATGGAAGGTACCAGCCAGCGAGAGACAGTACGTGGATGCCCATTGGTCCCGGCTAGTAAGAGGGCGGGACTAATGGTGGCCTTTAGTCCGCCCTCCGGTCCAGTTACGGGACCGGGACTAAATCCCCTTACAAGCCGGGACTGGAGGCCCGTTTTCCACTAGTGTAAATCTCAAGCTCGCATAGTATCATCATGATCTCTTCATGTAGCCTGTCGAGCTGCTTCACACCGATCGACTTCCTAGATATGACGTCGAAAAAGTTATAGAGGCCAAACAAAGTCTCACGGACATGCTCGCCCATTATCCCACGGATCGCAACGAGGAGTATCTGCGTCATCAGCACGTGACAGTCGTGAGACTTCATACCGCTAAACCTCTTCTTCGCCACGTCCAGATATCTTCTTATCTTCCCTGAGTAACCGTGAGGAACTTTCACTCCCAAGAGGCACTTGAAAAACTGCTCGAGCTCCTCCAGACTCAGAGTGAAGCAGGCAGCGCGAAGCACCACCTCATTCTTCTTAACTCTTTTGTGGTGACCTCGTTGAGTCCCTTCCGTCTGATCATCGTCATCATCATCACTATCATGGTACTGAAGATCTTTCTTTATGCCAGAAAATTTAAGGTCCTTTCTTGCTTTCGGCCCATCCTTGGTCCTCTCCGACATGTTCAGTAGAGTGCCAAGAAGACTCTCGGTAACGTTCTTTGTGATGTGCATTACATCGAGGCTATGGGGAGTGTGAAGGACCTTCCAATACGGCAGGTCCTAGAAAACAGACCTTGCTTTCCATACAGCCAGCAGCGGCTTTGTCCTCGGTCGTTTTTTTCCAGGCACAGGGTAATCTACCCAATTATTCAAAAGCTCCTCGATTTCTTCGCCGCTCCTCGGACGCGGGGCTGTTTCGAGCTCGTCCTTACCATTGAACAGGTCACCATGTTTTCTCCACGGGTGATCCATGCGGAGCCACTTTCGAGTACCTTGGAACACGGTTTTCGAAGACCCGGGATCCCTTGGTAGCTAGAGATGCGGTGTCTCATCCATGCACTTGATGCATGCATTGTGTCCGTGGTTCACCTGGGCCAATACATATGCATAACCAGGATAGTCCTGCATGGTCGTGAGCAACGTGGCTCTCAAATGGAAATATTCTTTAGTGTAGGCATCCCACGTACAGGCCGGCGTCTCCCACAAGCTGGCTAACTCCTCTCTCAATAGCCTGAGATACAAATGCATATCGGTACCTGGTTGTTTCTGCCCCTGAATAAGAATGCTCATGTGTACATACCTTTGCTTCGTGCATAGCCACGGGGGAGGTTGTACGGCCATACAAACACGGTCCACGTGCTATGCGTGCTACTCTGGTTTCCAAAAGGATTGAGTCCATCGGTGCTCATACCCAGCCTGACGTTCCTTGCATCACCCCCGAACTCTTCGAACTCGATGTCTAATGCATTCCACTAGCTAGCGTCTGAAGGGTGTGTCAGGATCTTGCCCTTCTCTGGATCATCTTCGGGTTTCTCTCTTTCTGCATGCCATTGCATGAGCTTTGCTTCCTTAGGATCTATGAAATATCGCTGCAGACGGGGGGTGATAGGAAAGTACCATACCACTTTTCGAGGAACTTTCTTGTTCCCTCTCTTGTACCGTCCTTGGCCACACACCGGACATGTGGTTCTATCTGCGTAATCGTTCCGATAAAGTGCACAATCATTGATGCATGCGTGGTATTTAATGTGTGGTAGGTCAAGAGGGCACACGATTGTCTTGGCCTCCTCGATACTTGTTGGCAATGTGTTCCCCTTAGGAAGTCGGTCGTGCCAGTATTCCATGTTCGCGTTGAAGCTCACATCGGTCCATTTGTGTTTGGCCTTCATCTCCAGAGCCTTGAGCGTTACACTCAAATGTGTATCCTCGGGATGACACCCAAGATACAATGGAGTCATCCCGTCTACCTCCATTTGGGCCAGCTTGGCTTTCTCTCTGGCTGCAGCTTTGTCGTTGCTTGTGGAGCAGTTCTTGAACATGAGGGTCCTGCAAGACCGAAGTTAGCAGCGTCTGTGTGTTTGCGTCTTCTCCTTCTTCATGATCATGATCATGCCCGTCGCCATCCCCTTCTCCATGCTGATCATGCCCGCCGGCATCTCCTTCGTCATGATGATCATGCCCGCTGGCATCTCCTTCGTCATGATGATCATGCCCGGTAGACTCTTCGTCTTCTCGCCCGCCCACGTCTTCGTGACCACCACCATGTCCTACGGCGCCTCATTGAGGTCACGCATGAAAGCTGCGCTGGCGGTGACCCTCAATTGTCCAGGTCGGGGGTGATATCCAGCTGCAGTTTGCATGTTCGACATGGACATCTTATCATGGTCTTGTTGTTCAGAATCATGTCCTCCTTCGCGCCTTTCTTGTACCTAGCAATTCGACCTTCTCTCATCATGAGTACCATGGTTGCATGAGCGGTCAAAACAGAGAGTATAGGTGAGAACCAGACCATATGAACACACACATGCATGAATGCTAGCCGGAAAAAATTCGGCATGACCTTTCCTAAAATTAGGACATATGGGTAGTGCAAAAATTTGCCGAAATGGAAATGAATCAACATTTCGGCAAACATCCATGCAACCACATCGGCCGGGCCCGACAACAACAAGCAAGCAACAAAAAACTTCCTCCCATTGCAAACGTTCATGCACCACACAAGCATCGTCTCGTCATGGATTGCACACACACACCGCCCGCGCGACAAGCTTCACCTACATGTTCATGGCCAAGTTCTCACCTAGTAGACACGATAATAACGAGACGAGACCGCGTGATGAGAGAGTGTGGACAAATAGATCTACAAGTTGGTGGAGAGGAAATTAGTAAACAAATAGAGATGTGAGAGAGAAAAGTAAGGAACTTTTAGATCTAGAAGTTGGAGCGAAGCTTCCACTTACCAATCTATGGATTAAAGTAGGTTTAGTTACAAGAAAATGGAGAAACTATGGGAAAGATGGGGTGAGAGGGAGGAGGAACACGAGTTGGGAGGAGGTAGAGATGTGAAATGGGTGGTGGTGGATAGATAGATAAGAGAGCTAGCTTTTGTCACCTTTTTAAAATGGATCTGGACGCCCACATCTGTGGCGCATATGGAACCAATGCGCCACAAATGCTGAATCTTCTGTGGCGCATAAGTTCATATGCGCCAAAGAAGTGTGCGAATTAGATTCCCTCTGTAGGGCCCACCTCCAAGTTCTGTGGCGCATGTTGGGATATGCGCCACAGAAGTGAAACACATCTGTGGCGCATATCAGAACATGCGCCACAGAACTTGGGTGAATTAGATTCCGTGGTGGTCCCCCCCTCCATGTTCTGTGGCACATAAGAAAATATGCGCCACAGAAGAGGCAACTTCTGTGGCGCATATCTCAGAATGCGCCACAAAACTTGGATCAACCCACCCCGGCTGGCGGGTCCCACCAATCTTCTATGGTGCATACTCTAGACAATGCGCCACAGAACTTCCAATCTTCTGTTGCGCATGTTTTCTGGTGCGCCACTGATGTTTTCCTGTGGCGCATGGTTTCGCATATGCGCCACTGAACATCTTGTCTATCTATAGGTTGTTTCCTAGTAGTGTCCACAGATTGAGACAAGAGACAAAGGAACAAAAGATACAAATATGAACTGCAAAAAAATACATACTCCCATGACTTAGATGCACATAATCGCTGCGAGGTTTCTTCCCAACCCACAACCCGTGAGGAATACTCACACATAACAAATAGATCAGAGATAAAAAACATCACACAAATACTTAGACTGGAATCAAATATTTTTACAATGGTCGCCAAATCACAAGGAGATCTAAAGTACAAAGCAATGGCTATGGCTAGTGGAGGGGATGGATGATGGAAGTGTTGGAGATATTCCCAAGAGGCAATAATAAAAGAGGTTATTATTATATCTTTGTGTTTATGATGAATGTTTACATCCCATGCTATAATTGTATTATTAGGAAACACTAATACTTGTGTGTTTTGTAAACATAAAAGAGTCCCTAGTAAGCCTCTTGTTGAACTAGCTTCTTGATTGATTGATGATCATGGTTTCCTGATCATAGACATTGGATGTGATTAATAACAAGGTTATATCATTAGGAGAATGATGTGATGGACACACACCCATAGTAAGCGTAGCATAAGATCAAGTCATTAAAGTTCGTATTGTTATAAGCTTTGAAATACATAGTAACCTAATCCTTCGACCATGAGGTTATGTTAATCACCATCACCGGATGGGTACTTTGATGACATCAAACGCCGCTTCGTAACTGGGCGGTTATAAAGGTGTCATTGGGTATTCTGAAAGTATGTGTTGAAGCGCATAGACCAAGATTGGGATTTGTCCATCCATATGACGGATAGATATACTCTGGTCCCTCTCGGTGGAATGTCATCTAGATAGCTTGCAAGCATGTGACTAGGTCACAAGGGATGACATAACATGGAACGAGTAAACAGTACTTATCAGTAACGAGGAAGAACTAGGTATGAAGATACCGACAATCAAACCTCGGATAAGTAGAATGTCGCGAGACAAAGGGAATTGGTTTTGTATGTTAATTGGTTCAATCGATCACGAAGTAATCGTTGAGTATGTGGGAGCCGTTATGGATCTCCAGATCCCGCTGATGGTTATTGATGGGAGAGGTGTCTTCATCATGTCTGCATATTCACGAACCGTAGGGTGACACACTTAAGGTTCGAAGTTGTTTTAAGTAGATATGGAATTTGCGTTGGAGACTGAATGTTGTTCGGAGTCTCGGAATGGATCCGGGACATCATGAGGAGATCCGGAATGGTCCGGATAATAAGATTCATATATTGGGGATCATTTTCTAAGTTAGGAAATGTTCCGGAGTGTTTGTATGGAGATTCTAGAAGGTTTTGGAATGTTCTGGAAGGTTCTAGAGGATTTCTTGGAGTTTGCTTGAAAACCAAGAAAGGGCGCCCTACGGGGAGAGGAAGGTCTACTTCGACTTTGCATGTTTGACCGTCTGCGGAAGCGCTGCCGGAACACGGCGCCGGAAGGATCGTCCACACGATCTTGAGATCGGCAAGTGATCGACTACATCATCCACGAGATCTAATCTCGTTAACGCTTTCGGTTCTACGAGGGTTAGTACCGATGCTCATATCTAGTAGATTAGATCTTGGCTTTTATCTAGATTAGATCTGGGTTTTGTTCGTTCTTGCGGTAGAAATTTTTTGTTTTCCATGCTGCGAACCCATCAGTGGTATCAGAGCCTTGTCTATGCGTAGATCTGTTGCACGAGTAGAACACAATGAGGTTGAGGGCGTTGGTGCTCGTGCCGTCTTTTGCTATATGTGTACTTTGCATCTTGCGGTATGGTGGGATGAGGCGGCTCGGGCTAACATTACATGTCATCGTACATGAGACTTGCTCCACGCTTGACGTGCAACTCGTATTGCACAAGTGGCTTTGCGGGTGTATGTCTCTCCCATCATAGTATAGATCAAATCTACACTTTGCACTTGATAACACTTGTATCAACGTTGTGGTTCAGTTTCGTAGGTAAGATGCGTTCTTAGTCGAAAGCCCCAAGCCACGTAAAACTTGCAAAGAAAATTAGAGGCGTCTAACTTGTTTTTGCAGGGGTTTTGTGATGTGATATGGCCTACATGTGATTGTGATTGTATTTGATGTATGCAATG
The DNA here is from genome assembly GCA_023614405.1 of Avena insularis. Classification (NCBI taxonomy): domain Eukaryota; kingdom Viridiplantae; phylum Streptophyta; class Magnoliopsida; order Poales; family Poaceae; genus Avena; species Avena insularis. The sequence goes on from CM042690.1 coordinate 74,089,622, forward strand.
ATCCTTGTTGTAATATGGCAACGGCGAGAAACTAATGGTTGTCTTTAATTCTGTTAAGACCTGCGTGTCTATTCATCTTGTAATAGCTTTGTTCCAAGTAGTTGTAATAGTTGCTAGTGAAGATGAACAACCATGAAGCGGCGCCACGGACCTTGGCCTTAATCTGGTGATGATGGAGATCATGTCCGTGCTTTGGAGATGGAGATCGAAGGCATAAGAAGAAAGGGCCATATCATATCACACTAATTATGAATTGCCTGTGATGTTAATCCTTTATGCATCTTGTATTGCTTAGATCGTGACGGTAGCATTATAAGATGATCCCTCTCTCTAAATATCAAGTATTAAAGTGTTCGTCCTTAGTTCGCACCGTTGCTAAGACTCGTCGTTTCGAAGCATCTCGTGATGATCGGGTGTGATAGACTCTACGTGTGCATACAACGGTTGCAAGCCAGATTTGCACATGCGGAAACTAAGGTTAACCTTGACGAGCCTAGCATGTACAGACATGGTCTCGGAACACAGAATACCGAAAGGTAGAGCATGAGTCATATGATTGATATGATGAACATGAAGATTGTTCGCCGATGAAGCTACATCATCTCACGTGATGATCGGACTTGGTGTAGTGGATTTGGTTCGTGTAATCACTAAAACAACTGCGAGGGATGTTGTTTTGAGTGGGAGTTCACCTAGTTGATTTAAGAATTAAATTTGAACACTATTTATCATAAACTTAGTCTTAACTACTTGCAAATATGTTGTAGATAATGGCGAACATTTCCATCAATTTCAATGCGTTCCTAGAGAAAGAAAAGCTTAAGAACAATGGAAGCAATTTCACGGACTGGTTCCGTGGACTGAAGATCGTCCTCAGGGCTGGTCAGTTGACCTATGTGCTCGAAGCACCGCTAGGTGACCCACCTGCAGAAGATGCTACCGATGACGTAAAGAATGTTTATGCCACTCGGAAACATCACTACTCCACAGTTCAGTGTGCCATCCTGTACGGTTTAGAATCGGAGCTTCAAAAGCGTTTTGAGCACCATGACCCATTTGAAATCATTAAGGAGCTCAAACTCATATTTGAGACTCGCGCGGCCATGGAAAGCTATGAAGCTTCCGAGAAGTTCTTTACCTGCAAGATGGAAGAGGGTAGCTCTGTTAGCGAGCACGTGCTCACCATGTGCAGACGCAAACAAACTCCGAGAGTTGGGGATACCGATTCCTAATGAATTGGGGATTCACCATGTCCTCCAATCACGCCACCAAGTTACAAGAACTTTGTAATGAACTACAATACCTTTGCATGAACAAGGCGTTGCACGAACTATCGTCCATGCTGAAAACTGCTGAAGTGGAGATCATGAAAGAACACCAAGTGTTGATGGTCAATAAGACCACCAATTTCAAGAAAGCAGGGCAAGCCTAAGAACAAGGGCAACTTCAAGAAGGGCAAGAAAGCTGCACTGCTAAGAAGCCCAAGGCTGGTCCTAAACCTGAAATCAGTGCTTCTCTGCAAGGGTGTTGGTCCTTTGGGCGTAAGCGCCCCAAATACCTGGCGAATCTGAAGAACGGCAACATCAAGAAGAAAGGTATATTCGATATACATGTTATAGATGTCTATCTTACTAGTAATCGTAGTAGTGCATGGGTATTTGATACTGGTTCGGTTGCTCATATTTGTAACTCGAAATAGGAGCTGCGGAATAAACGAAGACTGGCAAGAGACGAGGTGACGATGCGCGTTGGAAATGGCTCCAAGGTTGATGTGATCGCTGTCGGCACGCTCCCTCTACATCTACCATCAGGATTAGTTTTAAATTTAAATAATTGTTATTTGGTCCCTGCGTTAAGCATGAACATTATATCTAGATCTTGTTTATTGCGAGACGGTTACTCTTTTAAGTCTGAGAATAAAGGTTGTTCGATTTATATGAGTAATATCTTTTATGGTTATGCACCTAAGATGAATGGTTTATTCTTATTGAATCTCGATAGTAGTGATACACATGTTCACAACATAGATGCTAAACGTATAAAATTAAATGATAACTCTACATACATGTGGCACTGTCGTCTTGGTCACATTGGAGTGAAGCGTATGAAGAAAGTCCATTCTGATGGACTTCTTGAATCACTTGATTTTGAATCACTTAAAAGATTCGAAGCATGTCTAATGGGAAAAATGACTAAGACTCCATTCTCTGGTATAATGGAGCGAGCTACAGACTTATTGGAAATAATACATACCGATGTGTGCGGTCCAATGAGTGTAGCATCGCGTGGTGGATATTGTTATGTTCTCACTTTCACGGATGACTTGAGTAGATATGGGTATGTCTACTTTATGAAACATAAATCCGAAACTTTCGAGAAGTTTAAGGAATTTCAAAGTGAAGTGGAAAATCATCATAACAAGAAGATTAAGTTTCTGCATTCTGACCTCGGAGGTGAATATATGAGTTATGAGTTTGGCATGCATTTAAAGAAATGTGGAATACTTTCACAGTTGACACCACCGGGAACACCACGGCGTAATGGTGTGTCCGAACGTTGTAATCGAACTCTCTTAGATATGGTTCGGTCTATAATGTCTCTTAAAGATTTACCGTTATCATTTTGGGGCTATGCATTAGAGACAGCCGCATTGACTTTAAATAGCGCACAATCTAAATCTATTGAAACGACACCGTATGAATTATGGTTTGGTAAAGAAACCTAAGTTGTCGTTCCTTAAAGTTTGGGGCTGCGAAGCGTATGTAAAGAAGTTACAACCTGATAAGCTTGAACCCAAAGCGGAGAAATGCGTCTTCATAGGATACCCTAAAGAAACAATTGGGTATACCTTCTATCATAGATCCGAAGGCAAAGTTTTCATTGCTAAGAATGGATCCTTTCTGGAGAAGGAATTTCTCTCGAAAGAAGTGACTGGAAGGAAAGTAGAACTCGATGAGGTTGTTGAACCTTCTTTCGGAGTTGAGAGTAGCGCAGCACCGGAAGATGTTTCTGTGCCGCCTGCACCGACTGGAGAGGAAGCTAATGATAATGATCATGAAACTTCGAACGAAGTTACTACTGAACCTCGTAGGTCAACGAGGGTTCGTACCAATCCTGAGTGGTATGACTCTTCCTTGAACGTCATGTTAGTGGACAACACTGATGACCTTGCGACGTATGAAGAAGCTATGGTGAGCCCAGATTCCGACAAATGGCTAGAAGCCATGAAATCCGAAATGGGATCCATGTACGAAAACCAAGTATGGACTTTGGTGGACTTACGGATGGCGAAAGGCTGTCGAGAACAAATGGATTTTCAAAGAAAACAGATCTTGATGGTAATGTTACCGTCTATAAAGCTCGACTTGTCGCAAAAGGTTCCGACAAATTCAAGGAGTTGACTACGATGAGACTTTCTCACCTGTAGCGAAGCTAAAGTCTGTGAGGATTATGTTAGCAATCGCTGCATATTTCGATTATGAAATTTGGCAGATGGATGTCAAAACAGCGTTCCTTAATGGTGACATTGAGGAAGAGTTGTATATGGTACAACCCAAGGGTTTTGTCGATCCTAGTGATGCTGATAAGGTATGCAAACTTCAGCGCTCCATTTATGGACTAAAGCAAGGATCCCGGAGTTGGAATCAACGTTTTGATAAAGTAATCAAAAACTTTGGATTTATACAAACTTATGGAGAAGCTTGTATTTACAAGAAAGTGAGTGGGAGCTCTGTAGTATTCCTAGTACTATATGTAGATGACATATTGTTGATTGGGAATGACATAGAACTTCTTAATAGCGTCAAAACCTATTTGAATAATAGTTTTTCGATGAAGGATCTTGGCGAAGCGGCATATATTCTAGGCATCAAGATTTATAGAGATAGATCAAGACGCCTAATAGCGCTTTCACAAAGTACATACTTAGACAAAGTTCTAAAGAAGTTTAGAATGGAAGAGAGCAAGAAAGGGTTCGTGCCCATGTTGTCAGGTAAGACCTTGAGTAAAACTCAAAGTCCATTCTGACAGAAGATAGAGAAAAGATGAATAAAATTCCCTATGCCTCGCCATAGGTTCTATCATGTATGCCATCTGTATGCGAGACGGATATAGCACATGCTGTTAGTTTGACTAGCAGATATCAAAGTGATCCTGGAATGGAACACTGGATAGCGGTCAAGAATATCCTAAAGTACCTGAATAGGACTAAGGATATGGTTCTTTCTTATGGAGGTGATGAACAGCTTGTTGTAAATGGTTACACTGATGCTAGTTGGAACACCGATCCAGATGACTCGAAGTCACAGTCTGGATACGAATTTATTTTGAATGGTGCTGCAATAAGCTGGAGGAGTGCCAAGCAGAGCGTTGTGGCGAAATCTTCAACTGAATCGGAATACATAGCTGCTTCGGAGGCTGCACAAGAAGGCATATGGATGAAGGAGTTCATTGCTGAACTTGGCATGGTTCCCAGTGCGTTAGACCCGATGGCCATCTACAGTGACAACACAGGTGCCATAGCTAATGCACAGGAGCCAAGGTCACATAGCAAGGTGAAGCACATCAAGCTACGTTTTCATGCTATTCGCGAGTATGTCCAAGATGATGACATAAAGATTTGCAAAGTACACACTGATCTGAATGTAGCAGATCTGTTGACTAAACCTCTCCCTAGAGCAAAGCATGACCAACACCAAAAAGCCATGGGTGTTCGGTATATTACCATGTAATCTAGATTATTGACTCTAGTGCAAGTGGGAGACTGTTGGAGATATGCCCAAGAGGCAATAATAAAAGAGGTTATTATTATATCTTTGTGTTTATGATGAATGTTTACATCCCATGCTATAATTGTATTATTAGGAAACACTAATACTTGTGTGTTTTGTAAACATAAAAGAGTCCCTAGTAAGCCTGTTGTTGAACTAGCTTGTTGATTGATTGATGATCATGGTTTCCTGATCATAGACATTGGATGTGATTAATAACAAGGTTATATCATTAGGAGAATGATGTGATGGACACACACCCATAGTAAGCGTAGCATAAGATCAAGTCATTAAAGTTCGTATTGCTGTAAGCTTTGAAATACATAGTAACCTAATCCTTCGACCATGAGGTTATGTTAATCACCATCACCAGATGGGTACTTTGATGAAATCAAACGCCGCTTCGTAACTGGGCGGTTATAAAGGTGTCATTGGGTATTCTGAAAGTATGTGTTGAAGCGCATAGACCAAGATTGGGATTTGTCCATCCATATGACGGATAGATATACTCTGGGCCCTCTCGATGGAATGTCATCTAGATAGCTTGCAAGCATGTGACTAGGTCACAAGGGATGACATAACATGGAACGAGTAAAGAGTACTTATCAGTAATGAGGAAGAACTAGGTATGAAGATACCGACGATCAAACCTCGGATAAGTAGAATGTCGTGAGACAAAGGGAATTGGTTTCATATGTTAATTGGTTCAATCGATCACGAAGTAATCGTTGAGTATGTGGGAGCCGTTATGGATCTCCAGATCCCGCTGATGGTTATTGATGGGAGAGGTGTCTTCATCATGTCTGCATATTCACGAACCGTAGGGTGACACACTTAAGGTTCGAAGTTGTTTTAAGTAGATATGGAATTTGCGTTGGAGACCGAATGTTGTTCGGAGTCTCGAAATGGATCCGGGACATCACGAGGAGATCCGGAATGGTCCGGAGAATAAGATTCATAGATTGGGGATAATTTCTAATTTAGGAAATGTTCCGGAGTGTTTGTATGGAGATTCTAGAAGGTTTCGGAATGTTCTGGAAGGTTCTAGAGGATTTCTTGGAGTTTGCTTGAAAACCAAGAAAGGGATCAAGGAGACCAAGTGGGGCACTACACGGATTCGTGGGGGAGGAGGTTTCCTCCCCCCAACCCGTCGGCCCAAGGAGGAGGGGAGTCCTACTAGGACTCCCCCTCCCCAGGCGCGCCTCCCTCCCTTAAATAGAAGGGAGGGGCGCCCCCTCTTGCACCTTGTCTCATAACTCCCAATCTCAGCCGCCTCTCTCCTCCACGTTTCTTCTGCACAGGCATAGGCGAAGCCCTGCAGATTTCTCATCTCCACCACCACCACCACGCCGTCGTGCTGCTAGGATTCCGTGGAGAAGATCTACTACCTCCGCTTTCGTTGGGCCGGAGAGGAAGGTCTGCCGACTCCGCACATGTGACCGTCTGTGAGCGCTGCGAAGCAGCGGCGCCGGAAGGATCGTCCACACGATCTTGAGATCGCCAAGTGATCGACTACATCATCCATGAGATCTAATCTCGTTAACGCTTTCGGTTCTATGAGGGTTAGTACCGATCTATCTCGTTGCTCATATCTAGTAGATTAGATCTTGGCTTTTATCTAGATTAGATCTGGGTTTTGTTTGTTCTTGCGGTAGAATTTTTTTGTTTTCCATGCTGCGAACCCATCAGGAAGTGATGAACAATGGATGAATAATGGCGTGGATCTCCTTTGGTGGTGGTGTGGTGGAATCTGAGAATGGCGGCACTCTGGCCGGCGGCTGGAACCTCAAAATATATAGGCGTCTTCATGAAAGTCGAAGGGTTTGACGAGACCAGGCCAACGCCACCTGGTATGGGTGGATGGTACATGCGGGCTCTGCCCGTAACAATGTCCATTAAGCGTGTTGTCGCCTGGGAATGACGCCCCAATTTCTTAGCCATGTGGACTTCCTCAAAAACCTTCATTATGACTCCTGATTTCGCATTGAAAACCGTGATTTCCTGTACAACATAATTCGAAGGAAGGTTTCGCATATGTTTGCCATTATTAGTCATTAGTGGCAAGGATTGAGAGTTTCTTGTCAATTGCTTGACCGAAAACAATGTTTAAACATGGTGGAATATGGAAAATTTTGGAGCCATCACCCACCTAGAGGCAAATATTCTGAGGGAAAAAAACCTCAGATTTAGTTTATCTGGTAAAAACATGATTTTAAGAATCACCAATAACACGGACCATGTGCTCCTGTGGTCGAACTTGAAACAAATTTTAAATTTTCCAAAGGTGTTGGGTCTGTGCTATGACGTTGCATTTGTCTCAAATTTTTATGTTTCCAAATCCGACTGCCAAAATCATGGCACCCCTCCATGGAATGATCACAAACTTTGCAGGCCGGTGCCTCTTGACATTGCAAACAACTTCTCCAACTAGGAATTTCAGGGTTCCATGAAAAAAACTTGATTTCCCATTTTCTGAGTCAAGAAATTTGATTTTGGGGTGGAGTCTTCCAAAGGAGGTGCAAGAAATCGACATGTACAAGTCCATTCCTAGGAGATTAGATTTTTTCTCAGGGTGGAGCTATATACTTCTTTTACTTCACAAATGCTTTCATAATTCAAAATTTGTACTGCATGTACCATAAATATTTCTCTCAAAATTTAAACAAAAATGGTTTTGGATGCCCTGGTGTGTCCTAGGTTGGACCAGCGCGGAGGATTCAAAATTTAGGTGCCCTCGCGAGTTTTCCTTGGGAACCATGATGGTCTTTCTACACACTTTTTTCTCACTCGTGCGCACCCCGGGGACAACTTCCTAGTTGCTCACCCATACTGAAATTGCTCTAGGACAAGCACGCTTAACCTCATAGTTCTTTTTAGATGAGCTTCTAGAAAATAAGTTGTAACTTGTTGGCATGGGTATCCTATCAATCCTATTAAGCCATGAGCCAGGATCTCACAACTTCCATCCTTTTTGTTCCCTTGCGCTTCCTCTTTTGTTTCTTCTTATTCTTTCCCACCTCCAACAACTTTCATTATACATTTTCTTCCGGCACCCCTCATTGTAACACTCCAAAAATATTAATCAAGATCATCAAGTTCTAATCACCCAAGTTTAGGGTTAACAAAAACTTTCATTACTAAATTGAATATGAATGTATGTGTGATATGCATTAGTGTATAATGAGTGCAATTGCCATGTTTGATTGCTACAAATGATAAGGAATGGTTTAAAGATGAATACTACATCATTTAGGCCAATTAAAAACAAAATCCAAAGAAAAGGAAATCAAATATAAAGCATATGAGCAAATGGTCATTTTGACCAAAATTAACCACTAGGCCACTTCGTGAGTTCCTAGTAAAGAATTTCTAACAGAAACATTTCCATTTCTTTTCACCCCTTGCTAGACCAAGTCAAAGTGAACCCAAGCCCACAAACTCACATAAACTATTTTCAAATCTATTTAAAGGACAATTCAAAAATGAATCAAGTGTATGTACTAAGATCACCATTTTGTAAAAACCACTCAAATCAATTCACCTTGACTTTTCCAAGGAACCATAGACACTCAAGCAAGTGCTCAGAACACTCACCAAATTTCATTCAAAAATTTCAAATTTGAATTCATGTGGCCATTTGGTCGAACACATTGCAGACATAGAAAACTACTACCAAACTTCCATTGTTGGAGCAGTGATCACTCAACCATTTGTCCCCTCTTCACTCTCCTGGTCTCCCCCAACACCAAGCAGCGTAGTAGATTGATGACCCACAAGTATAGGGGGTGTATCGCAGTATTTTCGAGGGAAGTGAAACCCAATTTATTGATTCAACACAAGGGGAGCCAAATAATATTTATAAGCCTTAACAACTGAGTTGTCAATTCAGCTGTACCTGGAAACAATATTGCTCACAGCAGTTTCTCAGTAGCAACAGTTTTGTAGTAGGAATAGTAAAGTAATAGCAGTAGTAAAAGTAAAGACAGTAGTAACAATTGCAGTAAATAGTAGGATTAGAGCGCGGTAGGCATAGGGATGGATGGACGGGCGTTGCATGGACAAGACAATTCATATAGCAATCAGAACATAGGGCATTTGCAGATAAATAAGATAAAGCATCCAAGTACTAAGTAATCATAGGCATGTGTTCCATATATAGTCATACGTGCTCGCAATGAGAACTTGCACAACATCTTTTGTCCTGCCAGCCCGTTTGCAGCGGGGCCTCAAGGGAACAACTGGCAATTAAGGTGCTCCTTTTAATAGAGCACCGGAGCAAAGCATTAACACTTCATGAACACACGTGATCCTCACATCAAAGCCATTCCTTCCGGTTATCCCGATTTCTGTCACTTCGGGGCCTTTGGTTCCAGACAACAACGTGTGTATACAACTTTCATGTCAGACCATAAACAATACTATCATAATGAATCAATAACATGTTTAGATCTGAAATCATGGCACTCGGGCCCTAGTGATGACAAGCATTAAGCATAACAAGTCGCAACAAAGTCAAAAAGCACTAATAGTAGATACTAGGCACCATGCCCTAACAATCTGACGCCATTACATGAATGATCTCATCCAATCCCTACCATCTCCATAGCCTAAAGCGGGGGATCACTCACTCATAGATGGGGGAAACATGGATGGTCGATGGAGAAGTGATGGTGATGATGATGGCGATGATCTCCTCCAATTCCCTATCCCGGCAGGGTGCCAGAACGGAGTTTCTGGTTCCGAATCACGAAATCTGGTGGTGGCAGCGCAGCGGAACTCTTTTTGGAAAAACGTCGAAGCCCCCTGGTTTTTTAGGTCAGGAGGCAACTTATAGGCAAAGAGGGAGGCCGAGGGGGGTGCCTGGGGCGGCCAGACCACCCCTTGGTGCGGCCAGGCCTGGCCCGTGCCGCCAGGTGGTGTGGCGGCCCAACCCTCTCCGCCTGATACGCTCCTGGTGTCCCTCGGTGAAAAACTGACTTTGGCTTTTGTCCCGTCCAATTCCGAGAATATTCATTTCCTGACTTTCCTGGAACCAAAAACAGCAGAAAACAGGTAGCTGGCAGTGTGTCTCTTGTTAATAGGTTAGTCCAAGAAATCATATGAAAAGTACTCCAAAGTGTGGACAAAACATAAGAAATTAGATAAAACCAAGCATGGAATATCAAAAATTATGGATACGTTTGCAACGTATCAACACCCCCAAGCTTAACTCGTGCTCGTCCTCGAGTAGGTAAGTGATAAAAAGAAAGAATAATTTTTGAGGTGACATGCACCATCATAAACTTGATCGAAGTATTTGTAAAACATCCATAGCTAGGATCATGGTACTTCAACATAACATGAAAGATAAAGTTCTAACAATAAGACAAATCAACTATGTTGCAACATGAAAAGGCACAAACAAAAGATTCATGAATAACAATGCTTTACAAGACATTTGTTTGTTTCACAAAAAGAAAACATAGCATAGTGGCATTCAGCTTGTCCCTCATAGAGTAGCAAACATAAATGCATAGGACACCTTCAAAGTTCATAAGAGTGACTAGATACAAATAGTTTAAAACAAGCAATATCAAAGCTATGCATCAATCAACAAGTCTTGGGACAATGCACATAGAACTGAGAATGGCCACTATGCTGTCAAAGTAGGTGCATAAAGATAGAAGGTGGAGACTCAACATAGAAGTAAAAGAAGGGCCTTAAAAGAAGGAAGTAGAGACTCAAGTTTCATAAAGAGCTTCCAAAAATTATGGTACTTAATAGCTTTCAGATCTCATTGCCCCTATCATAAGCATCTTGAAGTGGTTAAGGTTAAAGTGAACAAACTATGAAGTATATGCTTGACAAAGTATAAGCTAGAAATCTCATGTCCCTTGAATATGAGGGCCGCTCCTCATGCTACTCAAGTTTAGTTATCGGTAATTTCTTGTCATTGTAAGTACATGTGTATCATAGAGAACCACCAACGGGGTACCCCTTGCCCGATGATACGAAAGAATCCCCATATCAAAATGACAAGGTAAGCAGACAACGAGCATCTAAGCAATCTTCTTATTTACCATGGGAAAATAGTGTTTTTTCTCTCTTTCCTCTTTTCTCATATCTCTTTTTTTTTCTTTTTCTCTTTTTCTCAATATCTGACTCTTTTTTTTATAATAAGAATGCTTCATAGACAGCTCATTATGGTTACGCTGTAGGTTTCCACCCTGACAGTATGGATTAGACCAGTGGCCCATGCATTTCTCTAACACACATACATAACTCCATGGACTTACAATCTCCCCTTTCATTTCACACCAACGACATCCATAGACAAAAGAGCATGATATCAACTAGGTACAAAGTACAAGTGCAATGTTGAAAGCGTTCCCCATGACAGCATGGTTATGCTAATCCCCAACATATAAGTGCAAGCATATACATCATAGACGACACAATGGTTCAAGTTTATTAAGGGCAAGAAAAGTAAAGTGTGCCATCAAGTTCGTGAGAGCTTTAATCACTAGTTTTCTCATAACAAGTTTAATTCAGAAGGTAGAGAAAATCATGAATATACTTGGAATAGCATATGCTAATAGGTAGGTATGGTGTACTCTTTGGAATAACTTGGTTTTAGGAGTTGGATACATGAGTAGAACTCATACTTGGTTATGGAGGCTAGCAAAAGACTGGGAGCGACCAACTAAGAGAGCAATAATGGCCATAATCATGCAGAGCGGCAAAACATCATTGATCAAAGCATAAAGTGATACTACAAGTCGAAAACTAAAGGATCATAAAGGCTATGGTGACTTGGGATAGTCATAACATGGTGTGAGCATGCGCCAAGTCAACCCAAATAAAGCATCAAAGGAGAATACCACAATAATATGCTTTAATATGCTAAAACAACGCATGATTCTTTCAAGGCACATTAATCAATCTCAATTGTTTATAACCTATCATGCTACAGAAAAGAATACTAAGCATAAAGCCAAAATAATATCAAGCATGGCATGACAAAGCATAGGCCACAGTCAAAAACAAGCTCCTTTTACCACTTAGGCATGGACTTTTCCTATTCTTTTCCAATCCAATCCAAACTTATTTAAAAACCAATGTATGAAAGAGGGGGTCCAACCAATTTATTCAGCAAACTAAGAAAACCAAGCAAATGAAAAACCAAAACAAAAACAAAAAATAAGACGCTCCAAGAACAACACAACTGTGCATGAAACAATAAAAATGAAGTGTTTGGAAGAAACCTAGAATTTTTATTGATGAAGAAGGGGATGCCTTGGGCATCCCCAAGATTTGACGATTGTACCTCTTGAATATTTCTTCGGGTGACACGGGGTGGCATCCCCAAGCTTGATCTTTAGTCCATCCTTCATCTTATTACTCATTTCTTCCATACACCTAGAATTTTTTCTTCATACAAAACTTCACACAATCTTATTAGCAACATTAGTGCACTCAAGATAATAAATCTTTTAGGTTAAGTTCCAACACCAATAAAAATTCCATTAAAACACAAGCTACTGTAGCACTTCCCTCAAAAAGCTCAATTCCCCAAAAGAACTAAAAAAGGAACCAACAAGAAGCAAATGCAAATAATGGCAGAAATCTATCAAAACAGACCAGCAGGTAAAGACGAATTTTTTCGAAGCCCTTCTGTTGCTCAAATTGAAAAGTGTTGAACTAACGAAAGTTAGATAACAACCTGGGTCAGAAGCACAAAAATTCACACCTCAAAAGGGCATATAGATATTTTACACGAATGTTTATGGTGAAGCACAGAAATCTGTTTCAGGACAGCAACTTCCCAACCATCACTTCTCTCTCATTAGAGATTACTCTTGGCACAAAAAGCAAATAAAAAGGATAAGGAGCAGTTATTACTGAAGTAACAACTTCCAAGACTCATCTAAACTTTTGGGTTATCTCCCAATAAGTACTTTTCTTTAACACCTTTAAGTTAGGCATGATAATTTGGGAGGATGCTCACATAAGAAATATGAATTGAAGTAAAAGAGAGCATCAAGAAGCAAATTCAAAACACATTTAAGTCTAACCCACTTCCTATGCATAGGAATCTTGTATGCAAATAAAATCGCAAAGAACAAAGTGACTGGCATAGGAAGATAAAACAAGAGTAACTTCAAAACTTTCAGCACATAGAGAGGTGTTTCAATACCATGAAAACTTCTACAACCATATTTTCCTCTCTCATAATAATTTTCAGTAGCCTCATGAATAAACTCAACAATATAACTATCACATAAAGCATGCTTTTCATGTTCTACAAAAACATAATTTTTATCAAGCTCAAAAATAGTGGGATTAAAACTTTCAAACCCACTTTTAACAATTCTATAACAAGATGACTGATCATTCAATATAGGACCATCGTCTAGAGCTTTATCATAAACAATTTCTAACTAAAACTCTTTAGTACCATGCATCTCGAAGTTAGGCACAAATAAAGGATTATCACAGATAACATGAGCATAACATTCATCCTCCTTTGGTAAGCACGGGGGACAATCAAATAAAGTAAGGGATAAAGAGTTACTCTCATTACAAGGTAGGCATGGGTAGCTAATCCATTCTTCCTCCTTTTGTTCATCACTCTCCTCCTCTTTTTCATCTAATGAGCTTTCAGGTGCATCAATTTCTTCTTCCATAAGATCCTACAAGGCATTAGTCTCTTCCATTTGTGGAAAGCATCTATTAATACATTCAAGAATATAGCCATTTTCTTCCTTGTAATTATTAAAGCAAAATTTAAGTATATCATAAACCTCAAATTTATAAGGTGAATCATCAATATTTTCAAGCAAACTAGCAAGTTCAAATGCACCCTTCCAAGCAATAAATTTGTCAATTTGTTCCACATCATAAAAGTCATAATTTCCTTTAATATAAGAAGATATGGTAACATTATCATTATACTCACATTAAAAAGGGAGGTGTTTGTACCTCCTACAGCAACAAGATTTGTCAAAGCAATAAGTAACATTATAAGTAGAGCACACGTTTATAGCAATGGCATACAATTTATCAAATTGTTCCCATAAGTGTTTCCCTTTTTGTGACAAGCGGTGTTCCTTATAATAATATTTTTGTTCTTCTGTGAACCAACCTTGCCAATAAGATTTAGTTTCAAAGAAACCAACCATTGATAGAAAGCATGATAAAGCAAGACAATAACAGACCAACGAAAATAACAACTAGAGTAGGAACTAATTTTTTTTGTATTTTTTATAAAGAAACAAGCAAACAAGGCAGAAATAAACTAAGCTTGAATAATAGTGATTCCATGTGAACTTAATAAATAAAGCTATGCTCCCCGGCAATGGCGCCAGAAAATAGTCTTGATGACCCACAAGTATAGGGGGTGTATCGTAGTATTTTCTAGGGAAGTGAAACCCAATTTATTGATTCGACACAAGGGGAGCCAAAGAATATTTATAAGCCTTAACAACTGAGTTGTCAATTCAGCTGCACCTGGAAACAATCTTGTTCACAGCAGTTTATCAGTAGCAATAGTTTTGTTGTAGGAATAGTAAAGTAATAGCAGTAGTAAAAGTAAAGATAGTAGTAACAATTGCAGTAAACAGTAAGATTAGAGCGCGGTAGGCATAGGGATGGATGACCAAGCGTTGCATGGACAAGACAATTCATATAGCAATCAGAACATAGGGCATTTGCAGATAAATAAGATAAAGCATCCAAGTACTAAATAATCATAGGCATGCATTCCATATATAGTCATACGTGCTCGCAATGAGAATTTGCACAACATCTTTTGTCCTGCCAGCCCGTTTGCAGCGGGGCCTCGAGGCAACTACTAGCAATTAAGGTGCTCCTTTTAATAGAGCACCAGAGCAAAGTATTAACACTCCGTGAACACACGTGATCCTCACATCAAAGCCATTCCCTCCGGTTATCCCGATTTCTTTCACTTCGGGGCCTTTGGTTCCGGACAACAACATGTGTATACAACTTGCAAGTAACACCATAAACAATACTATCATAATGAATCAATAACATGTTCAGATCTGAAATCATGGCACTCGGGCCCTAGTGACAAGCATTAAGCATAACAAGTTGCAACAAAGTCAAAAAGCACTAATAGTAGATACTAGGCACCATGCCCTAACAATCTGACGCCATGACATGAACGATCTCATCCAATCCCTACCATCCCCATATCCTACAGCGGGGGATTACTCACTCATAGATGGGGGAAACATGGATGGTCGGTGGAGAAGCGATGGTGATGATCTCCTCCAATTCCTCGTCCCGGCAGGGTGCCAGAATGGAGTTTCTGGTTCCGAATCGCGGAATCTGGTGGTGGCCGCGCAGCGGAACACTTTCTAGAAAAACGTCGAACCCCCCTGGATTTTTAGGTCAGGAGGCAACTTATAGGCGAAGAGGAAGGCCGAGGGAGTGCTTGGGGCGGCCAGACCACCCCTGGCGTGGCCAGGCCTGGTGTCACATCCCAAATTCTAGATTTGGCACTGCATTCATACATGTCATTGCATTCATGATTATATTTGCAAAAATTCAGTTTTAAAGGCTTTTGGCCAAAGCGCTACCTATTTGTCTTTCCATCTCTTATATGAGATTACTAGGGTTTTTGCCTTGCATCTGTAAAATTGGCCCCTTTTGGACATTCCAGATGCATGGTTGCGTAGAGCTTGTCTCTACGAATCCGTAGTTCTGGATCAAAAGTTATGGCCAAATTTCAGAAGTGCAGGAAAAATTCAGAGTTTTCAGACAATCAGACTGTCTGTCAGTTCGGTTCAGTTCAAAAAAAAGAAAAAAAACACGTCGGCCAGCCGCCCGCCAGCCCACCGCGGCCTAGCAGCCGACCCGGGAGCCGCCCGGTGGCGAAGATAGTGGCCGCCCAGCGTAGCGCGTGACCGCCGCCGGGCCCACCAGTGATGGGAGCCCATCGAGCAGACCGTGCTCGACACGAGCACGGACGCCGAGGCCAGCGACCTCGCCGGAATCCCGATTTCCACGGGAGTTTGTTCCGCCTCATGTTTTCCTTCTCACCCCCCCTTAAAGCCCTCGCCAACCCGATCTTTTTCCCCTCTTCGTTTCCGTCTACACCGCCGCCAGCTCCGTGGAATCTCTCGCCGGAGTTCGCCGCCGCCGCCACCGCCATTACGCCAGTGAGCTCGCGTGCTGCCACAGAGCCCCTCCCCCTTGCCTTTCCTCCTTGCCATCACCCGCCTTACCTTTTCCCCTGCCTGCAGGATGCCGGGGAGCTGCCACCGCCGCCGGAGCACCCTGCCGGAGCGCCGCCGATGAACTGCCCCGCCGCCGGTCGAAGGTGAGCAGCCGAGCCACGTCGGCCGTTGGATCAAGCGCGGACGGCCAGATCGGCCGCTGACCGGTCAACCGCCGCGTCATCCGGACCCGCTTGTCAGCGGGAATGGAATATTCCCTGTCGATTTTTCAGGGATTATTATTTTCTAGAAAATAGATCCAACTTCAAAAATTCGTAGGAAAAGATTTACTAGGCGAAATTTTGCAAATGATATGTCGTTGGATTAACAAAATTGTGTAGAATTTGTTTATAAAATAATATTGCAGGTTTACTGTATGTTTTTCCCTGAGACTTTAAAAAGGCTTAAAACACTATAAAAATTATAGGAAAAGTTCTGTAGCGCCTTTTTGCGTGATTCCAATTGCCCCTAGCTTTAAATCATGTTACCTACACAATACTATTTTTGTCCAGGTCTTACAACCCTGTTTACTGCAGAAGTTTAGTGTTTTGCCTAAAAGCTTATTAATTCGTTCACAAATTGCATAGCCTTGTTTTCATTGCATTAAAGATTTTCCATGCATCATGCGGTAGTAGTAAACTTCAGAGAACACCGAGAGGTTACTGAAAACCTTGTTGAGCTATCATGCATGCATTTGTGCACTTGCTTATGTTTGGTATGTTGTTTATGTGTTGTTTTGTATCGTGTAGATTGCGATGATTGCAACGCTTGTTTCTGCGAGGATTGTACCCTCGACTCCTACCGCCAAGGCAAGTAGAAGCTATTGTTTCATACCATTGTCCTACTATTTTCTCTTATGCATGTGTAGTGTATTTCTGTAGTTAATGTGTAGGAACTACTATGCTATGCTATATCCTATTTATTGTGGTAGGATTTTTCCTTGTAGTTGAGCCCCGCTCAGTAGATGTGCTTAGACTTGCTGTGAAGACGGGGGAAAGGGGATCACACTATGGTGGAGTTGTGTTTGCTTCAAACTAAAACAACTTAATGTTAATGAACTACCTGGGCGGAATGGTTGGATGGTCAACGAAGTGTGGTTAATGGTGGGGAATGCCGCCCAGGGTACTGAGAAGGAATGGTTCTCTTTGTTATGGTAGCTTACGTGTGCAACCATGTGCCAGTAAGAATGGGTGGCTGGTTGGACTTAGTAGGTCGTGGTGATCCGAACCCAGCGTAGCCAGAGATGTAGTGAATGATAGGTTGGGACGGTCTGCTGATGGGGTTTGGTGATCTACTTCCCGAAAGGTCCCATCTTGGACTTCTCCCTATCATCACACAATATGCATGTGGTGGTACGAGCTGAGTTGGCCAAGTCACATGCGTAAAGTGTACAAACCCCTGCAAGGTGTAAAACTAAGTACTTAGCCGTGTCCCCGGTTACGAACGATTGAGTTGCTTGATCTTGAGACTATGCCATATTCTCACTCATCCTTATTTCCTAATTACTAAAACTTGATAGCTGAACTTAATGGGTTGCTGTGAATTATATGGTTTACGAAAGTAGGATCAATGTGTTTGAAAAGTGCAAGCTAGCCAAAGCTCCACTAGCCAAATAAGCATGTAGATACTAGGTGCATTGTCGCCTTTATCTTAGCGCTACTTGCCATACATTCCATGTATTGACCCTTCGGGGCTGCTACGTTTCATGTTGCAGGTTATACCGATTCCGAGTGATTCGATATAGGTCGCGGTACTCCACTCGACACTTGTTCCCTCGTGGTCAATTTGAAGATGGAGTAGTATCTTTAATTATGTTGCTATTTGAATAATGTGTAAGCTAGCCTTCGAGCTAAGTGAATATTGTAATAATTGAACCTTCTGGATCATCGTTATTTATGATACACGGATTATTACTTTGTTATTTCATCTATGTTCTATGTAAGCCAATGAACCGATCCAGGGATTGGCATGTTGCATAGAAGCTACAGTCTTTTCAGTACTGTAGTGTTACAGATGGTATCAGAGCTGTGTGTTGACTGTAGGATCGTGAACTAGGATTGGAATAGGAAGCCTTATGTTTACTTAAGCCTATTTTAAATTATGTCTTTATTCTTATGCCATTCACTCTAGTAAATTCTTTTCTTTTGCTGTTCTCACTCTTGCCTCTTTACAATTGATAGATGGGAGATGCCACCAGAGTTGAGTATGTTGAGCTCCAATCACCAAGACCCTTCGCAAGACAGTTGGCGTAGCTTTGCCAGACACTTGACATGCTAATGTCGATGTTCAAAGGGAAAAGGATGAACACCTATGTGCCTGGAGATGGCGTGTGGGAGATCACCACGATTGTTCTTGCAGATCCAACTGTGCCTGGTATTGAGAACCTGAACTTCACCAAGAAGTACCTTACCTGGGAGTAAGGAGTGGAGTCGGCCATGCATGAGACCCTGTCATGCCTGTGCTATCTCCACCGACACCGACTACCAGCAGGTTCAACTTTCCTTACATTTGGAGGTCGGAATGATCAAGGGCTTGTGATGGTTACCATAGGTAATCGGAACAACATGCCACTCCAAGAGAAGAAGTTAGAAGACATGGAGATCAAAGCCTGTGAGAGGGAAGGGAAGTTGATGCAGCAAAAGGATGAGCTGGATTATTTTTAGGGCACTGTGCATCTACGAGGGTATGAGATGGAGACCTTGCACACTGTTGTGAATACAATGGAGCAAGCCCTCATTGGAAGAGATGCCACGATTGCAGCACTGAATCAAACCATTGTGCAAAGGAATCAAGTTGTGGCTGATCGTGATCAAACCATTGTGGACATGGCTGCCCAGATTGCTGCCCTTCAAGCATAGCAGAATCCTCCACCAAACAATGGCAACGATGATGATGGGAACAATGATGACGATGATAGTGATGATGATGATGCGGATAATGGTGATGGAGGTAACAATGGTGGAGGAGGCGACAATGATGATGATGGAGGCAGTGATGATGGAGGAAGCGATGACGATGATGGAGGAGATGTAGCGGGCGCTTTTGTTGAAGGAAGTGATGAGGAGGACCCCGAAGAGGTGGAATTCGAGCACTCAAGTGAAGAAGACTCGGGAGAGGTGTACACACCACCACCGTGGCATGCACGAGGATCGAAGCGTCATCGCATGGACTCCAGAACCTATTGCAACCTATTCATCAAATAGCTAGAGATGGTCCCCCAAAGACTAGTCTTCGTTAGGGATATTCGTTAGTCTTAGACATCGATCAATGTAAACTTCTGCACTATTAGCTTATTGTGTTTAGATTTCTCAGTTAAGCACCTTGAAGTTCCAGGAATTTTCGTGATATTTATTAAATGATTTTTGAACAAGTTTGGGTAAATTTCGTGTTTTTACTGCTGCAGTTTTCTGCCTGACCAGTTGTACCGCGCGATTTTTAATTCCTTACTGGTAACTCGTATTGCGCTCATATTTTAGGATATGGAGCGTAATTACCTGTAGCATCTGCACAAAAATTGGAAAAAATTCCTGATGAGTTTAAGGTGCCCAGAAAAATTCGTGAAGAGGACAGAACTGTTCTGCCAGATTTCTGGTTTTGCTTACTTTTGCTGTTTTGCTTTGTCAAATGTTGTTACCAGCGTTTCTAAATTATTTTGTAGTTATATACTGTTAAGGAAAACCTGGAACAATGTTTGTGTGTGTAATTGCTCATGTGATGATTGCTTATGGTTGTTGTGGATGCTTGCTGTGGCTTTGAGCATGTTGCATGGGTAGCGGGCTGTTACTTATCTGTAGTTGCTTCTTTCTAATCTTACCTGTGCTGAAACGCAGATGTCTCGCTGCCGACCTGATGAGATGGCTCATCTCATGGCCGCTCAAGCACAGCTGACCCAAGTGATGACGCAGTTCATGGCAACTCAGAACAATAACAATAACAATAACAACAACAACGGGAACAATCAGCCGCAGGGGGATGCTCTCACCAGGTTCTTGAGGCTGAGGCCAGCTAAGTTCTCCTCTGCACCTGAGCCCATGGTTGCTCTCTACTGGCTTCATTCAGTGAACAAGGACTTGGTGACCGTTGGTTGCACTGATGCTAAGAAGGTGAGGTTTGCTGCTCACTTACTGGAGGGGTCAGCTGCTTCATGGTGGGATGCTTTCCAGATCACCCACCGCTAGATACAGTCACCTGGGCTATGTTCGAGGAAGGATTCAGGACGAACCACGTATCCGCTGGGACCATGATCCTCGAGAGGAAGGAATTCCGCAACCTGCGCCAAACAAACCGCACTGTGGCGGATTACATAGAGGAGTTCAACAATCTCTCTCGCTATGCCCCTTAGGATGTGGACACTGATGCCAAGAGGATGGAGAGGTTTCTGGATGATCTCAGTGATGAGCTCTCACTTCAGCTATCCGTGGTTTATTGCCCGACGTTTTAGGAGTTGATGGATAAGGCCAGGATTCTGGAAGGGAAGCAACAGCAGGTGGAGCGACGCAAGAGGAAGAACAACCATCACTCCTCAGGATCACACCACCGCGCACGCGTCTCTTATGATGGACACTCTGGACATTCTAGGCATGGCGGAGATGACCGCAGCCACCGTGGAAGCAATGGACATCGCCACGATGGTCACAGGAGTGACAATCACCACCGTGGAGGAAATGACCGCCACCATAATGGTCACAGGAGCCACCACAGCAACTCTGGGAGGAACAATGGACATGACTATGTGAGCAAGAAGTACCTCAGCAATGTGGAGTGCTACAAATGCAAGAAGCTGGGTCACTATGCTAGTACCTGCCCGGAGAAGAACACGGGAGTGGGACCCAAGCTTGGACCCAACCAGAAGGTGAATGTGAACCATGTGAATGTGGAGGAAATCCGTGATGAGCCGGATCTCGTGATTGGTAAGTTTCCAATCGATTCCCATATTGCACTTGTTCTATTTCATACTGGCGCATCGCATTCATTCATATCACGGGCATTTGTGGATAAACATAAGTTAGCCACTGAGTCACTAAAAGGGACTATTAGAGTGAGCTCACCAGGAGGAGAGATGCTAGCTAGTAAGGGATGCCGTGATCTTACCATAGGAATTGGAGCACACAGCTTCCCAGCACATTTGGTAGTTTTGGAGTCGCAAGGACTAGATGTAATACTGGGAATGGATTGGTTGTCCGAGCATGATGGCCAGATAGATTGTGGACAACGTTCCATCTCTCTTAGGACACCACGAGGCATAAAGATTAAGTTCAAGTCTGTAGCACGTCTTGAGGGTACTAAGGTGAACTCTCTTAAGGGGGTTAGCATGGACACCGTACCCATAGTGAAGGAATACCCCGATGTGTTTCCGGAAGAACTACCAGGGATGCCACCTGACAGGGACCTGGAGTTTCTTATTGACTTGATGCCGGGAACAGGACCAATAGCCAAGAGGCCATACAAGATGGATGTGGATGAGCTAAAGGAATTAAAGAAGCAACTTAGGGAACAGTTGGACAAGGGATTCATTCAACCAAGTTCTTCATCTTGGGGTGCGCCTGTTCTATTCGTGGAGAAGAAGGATAGTAGCAAGAGGCTGGTGGTAGACTATCGCTCGCATAATGAGGTTACCATCAAGAATAAATATCCTCTACCCAATATAAATGACTTATTCGATCAGTTGAAGGGAGCAAAGGTATTTTCCAAGATCGATCTAAGATCAGGGTATTTCTAATTGAAGATCCGTGAGCAGGACATACCAAAGACCGCCTTCACCACTAGGTATGGTCTATATGAATCTACGGTTATGTCTTTTGGACTAACAAATGCTTCGGCATATTTTATGACCATGATGAACAAGGTATTCATGGAGTACTTGGATAAATTTGTCATGGTGTTCATCGACGACATATTGATATATTCTAAAGATGACAATGAGCATGAGAAGCATTTGCGCCTAATTATGGAGAAGCTGAGAGAGCATAAACTGTATGCTAAGTTCAGCAAGTGCGAGTTTTGGTTGAACACCGTGGGATTCCTAGGACACATAGTGTCAGGTGAAGGAGTTGCAGTTGATCCAAGCAAGGTGGCGTCAGTTACAGAATGGGAGTCACCCAAGAATGTGGGAGATATTAAGAGCTTCTTGGGACTTGCTGGATATTACAGGAGGTTTATAGAAAACTTCTCCAAGGTTGCGAAGCCAATGACTGAGTTATTAAAGAAAGAGAAAAGGTTTGAGTGGACGGAAGAGTGCGAAGCTAGTTTCCAGGAACTGAAGCAACGCCTAGTGACCGCACCTATCCTGTGTTTGCCAGATATACAGAAGGATTTCCAAGTGTATTGTGATGCCTCTCATCAAGGACTGGGTAGTGTACTGATGCACGATGGGAGAGTGGTATCCTATGCCTCGTGCCAACTCAAACACCATGAGAGGAACTACCCCACGCATGACTTGGAATTACCGTCAGTTGTGCACGCGCTCAAGGTATGGAGGCACTACCTGATGGGTAAGCATTGTGATGTGTTTACAGATCACAAGAGCTTGAAATACATATTCACACAGAAGGAGCTGAATATGAGGCAAAGAAGATGGTTTGAGCTCATAAAGGACTATGACATGAGTCTGCAATATCATCCCGGAAAGGCTAATGTTGTAGCAGATGCGCTAAGCCGCAAGGTGTATGCTAATGGTTTGACCGTGGGAGAGTTACCCAAGAATTTGTGTGAGCAATTCAAGGATCTTAGATTGGAGATAGTATCTGAGGGATATTTAGCAACAATGGAAATCAAGCCAACACTCCAGGATAAAATTTGTGAAGCTCAGAAGGAGGATACTGAACTCAGGAGAGTGAAGGAAAACATAACCAAGGGAAAGGCGGAAGGATTTCGCGAAGATGAACAAGGAGCACTATGGTATGGAGATCGTTTGTGCGTGCCCAACGATCAAGAGATTAGGAAGTTGATTCTCCAGGAGGCCCATGACTCGCCATACTCCATACACCCTGGTAACACAAAGATGTACATGGATTTGAAGGAAAGGTATTGGTGGGTTAATATGAAGGGAGATATCGCAGAGTATATTGCCTTATGTGATGTGTGTAGTAGCGTAAAGGCTGAGCACCAGAAGCCAGCGGGGTTGCTACAGCCATTACCGATACCTGATTGGAAGTGGGATAGAGTTGGAATGGACTTTATCACAGGACT
This sequence comes from Avena insularis, assembly GCA_023614405.1. Taxonomy (NCBI): domain Eukaryota; kingdom Viridiplantae; phylum Streptophyta; class Magnoliopsida; order Poales; family Poaceae; genus Avena; species Avena insularis. Next base: position 74,112,801 of record CM042690.1, read on the forward strand.
TCCCAGGATGAGGTCAGGATACGACTCTATTTGGGTAGTGGTGGATCACTTAACCAAGGTAGCCCACTTTATACCCGTGAAGACCACTTACACCAGTGCACAGTTAGCCAAGATCTACATGAACATAATTGTGTGCCTGCATGGAGTTCCTAAGAGCATCGTGTCGGATAGAGGCACCCAATTCACCTCTCACTTTTGGCACCAGCTACATGAGTCGTTAGGAATGAGGTTGGAATTTAGCATAGCTTTCCACCCCCAGGCAGATGGACAAACCGAGAGGGTGAATCAGATTTTGGAGGATATGTTGAGAGCTTGCGCTCTAGCTCATGGCTCTAGTTGGGATGAGAATTTTCCTTCTGCTGAGTTTTCATACAACAACATCTACCAGACGAGCATCAAGATGTTAGTTGTTTGGACCTGATTTGATTAAGGATGCTAGGGAGAAGGTCAGTTTGATTCGAGATTGCCTGAAGGTAGCACAGTCAAGGCAGAAGAGCTATGCTGATGCTAAGCACAAGGAGGTGGTGTATGAGATTGGAGATCGAGCCTACCTTAGAGTTTCGCCTCTGCGTGGAATTAAGCGATTTGGCATTAAGGGCAAGCTGGCTCCTTGGTTTATAGGGCCCTACAAGATCCTAGCACGCAAAGGAGAGGTTGCGTACCAGCTGGAGATGCCAGAGGTTCTATCCGCTGTTCATGACGTGTTCCATGTGTCTCAGCTGAAGAAGTGCCATCCGGAGATGATGGATACACCATTGAGAGACACCGTGTCGCTTGAAGAGGTCTAGCTGGAGAACGACTTGACCTATGAAGAGAAACCGGTCAAGATCTTAGAAACAGTGGAGAGATTTACACGCAGCAAGATGATCAGGTTTTGCAAGGTAAAATGGAGCCATCACACCGAAGAGGAAGCTACCTGGCAGCAAGAGGATGACCTCCGAGAGGACCACCCGCACCTATTTGCTAGCCACGGCGAATCTCGAGGACAAGATTCATCTTAAGGGGTTTAGTCTTGTCATATCCCAAATTCTAGATTTGGCACTGCATTCATACATGTCATTGCATTCATGATCGTATTTGCAAAAATTCAGTTTTAAAGGCTTTTGGCCAAAGTGCTACATATTTGTCTTTCCATCTCTTATATGAGATTACTAGGGTTTTTGCCTTGCATCTGTAAAATTTGCCCCTTTTGGACATTCCAGATGCATGGTTGCGGAGAGCTCGTCTCTACGAATCCGTAGAACTTTGTTTCGCCCAAATCGGAGTTCTGGATCAATCAGAGTTTTCAGACTATCAGAATGTCTGTCAGTTCGGTTCAGTTCAAAAAAAAAGAAAAGAAAAAAAAGAAAAACGCCATACCGTGGCCAGCCCACCCACCCGGGAGCCGCTTTGCCCGGTGGCGGTAGATAATAACGCCACGCGCAACGCGTAGACCGCCGCCGCCCGGGCCCACCTGCCAGCGGGAGCCCATCGAGCAGACCGTGCTCGACACGAGCACGGATGCCGAGGCCACCGACCTCGCCGGAATCCCGATTTCCACGGGAGTTCATTCTGCCTCGTGTTTTTCTTCTCACCCCCCTTACAGACCTCGCCAACCCGATCTTTTTCCCCTCTTCGTTTCCGTCTACACCGCCGCCAGCTCCGTGGAATCTCTCGCCGGAGTTCGCCGCCGCCGCCACCGCCATTAGGCCGGTGAGCTCGCGCCGCTGCCACAGAGCCCCTCCCCCCTCGCCTTTCCGCCTTGCCGTCACCCGCCTCAACTTTTCCCCCGCCTGCAGGACACCGGGGAGGTGCCACCACCGCCGGAGCACCCCGCCGGAGCGCCGCCGACGAACTGCCCCGCCGCCGGTCGAAGGTGAGCAGCCGAGCCACGTCGGCGTTGGATCAAGCGCGGACGGCCAGATCGGCTGGACATGGCTGTGACCGCTGACGGTCAACCGCACCGCGTCGGCGGACCGCTTGTCGGGAATATTCCCTGTCGATTTTTCAGGGATTATTATTTTCTAGAAAATAGATCCAACTTCAAAAAATCGTAGGAAAAGATTTACTAGGCTAAATTTTGCAAATAATATGTCGTTGGATTCACAAAATTGTATAGAATTTGTTTATAAAATAATACTGCAGGTTTACTATATGTTTTTCCCTGAGACTTTAAAAAGGCTTAAAACACTATAAAAATTGTAGGAAAAGTTCTGTAGCGCCTTTTTACGTGATTCCAACTGCCCCTAGCTTTAAATCATGTTACCTACGCAGTAGTATTTTTTCCCAGGTCTTACAACCCTGTTCACTGCAGAAGTTTAGTGTTTTTCCTAAAAGCTTATTAATTGGGTTCACAAATTGCATAGCCTTGTTTTCATTGCAATAAAGATTTTCCATGCATCATACAGTAGTAGTAAACATCAGAGAACACCGAGAGGTTACTGAAAACCTTGTTGAGCTATCATGCATGCATTTGTGCACTTGCTTATGTTTGGTATGTTGTTTATGTGTTGTTTTGTATCGTGTAGATTGTGACGAGTGCAACGCTTGTTTCTGCGAGGATTGTACCATCGACTCCTACCGCCAAGGCAAGTAGAAGCTATTTTGTTCATACCATTGTCCTACTATTTTCTCTTATGCATGTGTAGTGTATTTCTGTAGTTAATGTGTAGGAACTACTATGCTATGCTATATCCTATTTATTGTGGTAGAATCTTTCCTTGTAGTTGAGCCTCGCTCAGTAGATGTGCTTAGACTTGTTGTGAAGACGGGGAAAAGGGGATCACACTATGGTGGAGTTGTGTTTTCTTCAAACTAAAACAACTTAATGTTAATGAACTACCTGGGCGGAATGGTTGGATGGTCAACGGAGTGTGGTTAATGGTGGGGAATGCCGCCCAGGGTACTGAGAAGGAATGGTTCTCTTTGTTATGGTAGCTTACGTGTGCAACCATGTGCCAGTAAGAATGGGTGGCTGGTTGGACTTAGTAGGTCGTGGTGATCCGAACCCAGCGTAGCCAGAGATGTAGTGAATGATAGGTTGGGACCGGTGCGCAGTGGGGTTTGGTGATCTACTTCCCGAAAGGTCCCATCTTGGACTTCTCCCTATCATCACACAATATGCATGTGGTGGTACGAGCTGGGTTGGCCAAGTCACATGCGTAAAGTGTACAAACCCCTGCAAGGTGTAAAACTAAGTACTTAGCCGTGTCCCCGGTTACGAACGATTGAGTTGCTTGATCTTGAGACTATGCCATATTCTCACTCATCCTTATTTCCTAATTACTAAAACTTGATAGCTGAACTTAATGGGTTGCTGTGAATTATATGGTTTACGAAAGTAGGATCAATGTGTTTGAAAAGTGCAAGCTAGCCAAAGCTCCACTAGCCAAATAAGCATGTAGATACTAGGTGCATTGTCGCCTTTATCTTAGCGCTACTTGCCATACATTCCATGTATTGACCCTTCGGGGCTGCTACGTTTCATGTTGCAGGTTATACCGATTCCGAGTGATTCGATATAGGTCGCGGTACTCCACTCGACACTTGTTCCCTCGTGGTCAATTTGAAGATGGAGTAGTATCTTTAATTATGTTGCTATTTGAATAATGTGTAAGCTAGCCTTCGAGCTAAGCGAATATTGTATTAATTGAACCTTCTGGATCATCGTTATTTATGATACATGGATTATTACTTTGTTATTTCATCTATGTTCTATGTAAGGCAATGAACCGATCCAGGGATTGGCATGTTGCATAGAAGCTATAGTCTAGTATTGTAGTGTTACACCTGGCCCGTGCGGCCAGGTGGTGTGGTCGGGCCCCAGCCCCTCTCCGTCTCATATTCTGGCTCCTGTTGTCCCTCGGTGAAAAACTGACTTTGGCTTTTGTCCTGTCCAATTCCGAGAATATTTATTTTCCGACTTTCCTGGAACCAAAAATAGTAGAAAACAGGCAACTGGCACTGTGGCTCTTGTTAATAGGTTAGTCCAAGAAATCATATGAAAAGTACTCCAAAGTATGGACAAAACATAAGAAAGTAGATAAAACCAAGCATGGAGCATAAAAAATTATGGATACGTTTGCAACGTATCATAGACCACTTACACCTTTGCCGTTGCGCCAGTGCAGCGCCGCCCGACGCTCACCGTGCCGGTCGACCATGGACAGATCGCCACAGACCGCACCGCATTCTCCCACGATGACCAGGAGACAGGCGACCGTCCACCGCCACCCCATGTCCAACCCTCGACCGTAGGCAAGCCGTGGACCACCCGAGAATCGCCGCGCCCATTTTCTCTGCGCCATGCCGAGAGCACGCCAGAGCGCCATAGCCGACCAGCACGCACATGCCACGCCTTGCCTTCTCCGCGCGTGCTCACACTCACCATGACCCTAGCTAGCTCCCAGACATGCTCGTTCGCCGCCGCGCGACCCGTAGCCATTGTGCACCGTCTCGAACACCGCCGCTCTAGTGTAGAGCACCGCCCACGCCCGACTATTCTCGACCGCCCCGTCCCACGCCATTAAGCCCGTGACGACAACCAGGGACCACCGTGTCACCCCCTACCCTCAGCCATGCCGCTATCCCCCTGTATCACTGTCACCGACGAGCCTGAGCCTTCCCACAATGTCCCCCTCTTCGGTGTATAAACAGAGGTCACCTCCCACACCTCTCCCCGGAGCAAGGCGAGCACCAGATCGCCGGAATTTAGCTAGAGCCGCCGCTGCAGAGGAAGAAGGGAGCCGTGGATTGGAGCCGCCCTAGGAGATGCTGCGACCACAATTCGAACCGTCGTCGTCTACAACGTTGTTTTCCCCCATCGCCGACCCTAGCTGGAGCCCTGGTGAGCCTCACATGACCCCCACCGTCGCTATTAGGGTTCATTCTCGCCGGAGCTGTTCGTCGTAGATGATGAATGCCGTTAGATCCTAGTCTAATGGCATGGCCTAGATTGAAAGATACTGTTTCGGTTAGATAGAGTCATTGACTAGTGGGACCCCCCTGTCAGCAGCCCACTATGCCAGCACAGTGCAGCTGGGCCGGCCCATTTGGTTTCCCGCGTAGAGCCCATCCATTCAAATAATCCTTTTCCAATTTAGTTAAAAGTAGATTCTGCTAGTAGATTCAAAAATCAATTCAAAGAGATTGACTAAACCAAATTCCATGATTCAAATTTTGTTAGAAAGGTATTCAAATTATCTATCCAAGCCCGTTGGATTCAAACCATTTGACATTATAGATCACCTATACCAAAAATAACAAGACAGATACTTTTCCACGTTCAAACATTTTTCAAAAATCAACCATAAATGATTTTGAGTTGATTCCAACTCTCAAAAATCACATTTGACAAGATCTAACTGAATATGTAAAAATATTTAATTTTAGACATTAGACTAGTAATAAAGAATGCTATTTAGGCATTTCTAGTCACTTTAATTCTATTAAATGATAATCTTAAACTTTATAAAATATGACCAACACTTTAAATCACATTCCCAAGTATTACAATATGTGGTGATGACATGTGTCAACATGATCCCATATTTTAATTGGAGAATATTAAATCTTAAGTATTTTCAATGAGTAGAAATTACTTTTCCAAAATAAGATAAATAAAATTAGATCTTTATTTCATGTGATGTTTGTGATAATGCTAGATCATCAAGTGTGAGACTTAGTGTGCTACATAGAAGTAGTTAAGTATTGTTTGGTGATTGTGTACCTCGTATTCATTTATAGACGATAATATCGACCCAGGATACGAGGAGGAGGAGTACTACCAAGAAGAAGAAGAAGAAGAAGAGAACTTCAACCACTACACTACTCAAGGCAAGCTAACACTTGAAAGTTTCTTAAGTATGCAAGCTAGAACTATGCAAGTTAACACTTACAAACTTGATAACCTATGCAAGATGCATTAGGCATGCTTTGGTTATACAAATTTAATTATACCAATCCCAAGTTTTACTTGCGAGCTTTATTCTTTTACTTTTACCAAAGTTCTTTAACTTTAGTTAGTGATTTGTGAGTATTGGAAAAATAGTATAGATACCATAAAGAGTATAAAACTAGGCCTAAGTAGTTATACTTAGATGCCATCCAAAAACATGAAAACTAGAGTTGGATAGTTACACTTGATTAAGAAAAGTTGATCACTTTAGATGGGAATACTTGGTGAAAGTGATTATGAAAACCTTAGAATGAGGATTCATTCTATTTAAATGTTTTGACATGTGTTATAGACACAAAAGGATTTGATGATGAAAATGTTGAGGCATGAGCCTTAGACCTTTATAAAAACTGATGGTTGGGTTCGAATGCGATACCATTCCAATTTTGTCGTACAACCACAATACCTAAATTGGGTAGGGCTTAACTGGAAGTTTATATGCCTTAGTATGGGTTGTTGGAGATATGCCCAAGAGGCAATAATAAATGTGGTTATTATTATATCTTTGTGTTTATGATGAATGTTTACATCCCATGCTATAATTGAATTATAAGGAAACACTGATACATGTGTGTTTTGTAAACATAAAAGAGTCCCTAGTAAGCCTCTTGTGGAACTAGCTTGTTGATTAAATGATGATCATGGTTTCCTGATCATCGACATTGGATGTCATTAATAACAAGGTTATATCATTAGGTGAATGATGTGATGGACACACACCCATAGTAAGCATAGCATAAGTTCAAGTCATTAAGTTCGTATTGCTGTAAGCTTTCAAATGCATAGTAACCTAATCCTTCGACCATGAGGTTATGTTAATCACCATCACCGGATGGGTACTTTGATGACATCAAACACCGCTTCGTAACTGGGTGGTTATAAAGGTGTCATTGGGTATTCTGAAAGTATGTGTTGAAGCGCATGAACCAAGATTGGGATTTGTCCATCCATATGACGGATAGATATGCTCTGGGCCCTCTCGGTGGAATGTCATCTAGTTAGCTTGCAAGCATGTGACTAGGTCACAAGGGATGACATAACATGGAACGAGTAAAGAGTACTTATCAGTAACGAGGTAGAACTAGGTATAGAGATACCGACGATCAAACCTCGGATAAGTAGAATATCGTGTGACAAAGGGAATTGGTTTCGTATGTGGGAGCCGTTATGGATCTCCAGATCCTGCTGATGGTTATTGATCGGAGAGGTGTCTTCATCATGTCTGCAGATTCACGAACCGTAGGGTGACACACTTAAGGTTCGAAGTTGTTTTAAGTAGATATGGAATATGCGTTGGAGACCGAATGTTGTTCGGAGTCTCGAATTGGATCCGGGACATCACGAGGAGATCCGGAATGGTCCGGAGAATAAGATTCATATATTGGGGATCATTTTCTAAGTTAGGAAATGTTCCGCAGTGTTTGTATGGAGATTCTAGAAGGTTTCGGAATGTTCTGGAAGGTTCTAGAAGAGTTCTTGGTGTTTACTGGAAAACCAAGAAAGGGTCAAAGGAAACCTTGTGGGGCGAGACACGGATTCGTGGGGGAGGAGGACTCCTCCCCCCTTCCCAACCGGCCGGCCTAGGAGGGGAGTCCTACTAGGACTCCCCCTCCCCAGGCGTGCCTCCCTCCTTTAAATAGAAGGGAGGGGCGCCCCCTCCTAGCCCTCTCTCATAACAAGCTCTAGCCACCGCCTCTCTCCTCTACCTTCGCTCTGCTCCGGCTTAGGCGAAGCCTTGCAGAATTCTCTCCTCCACTACCACCAACACACCGTCGTGCTGCTGGGATTCCGTGGAGAAGATCTACTACCTCCATTGCGTCTGGAGCAGGGAGAGGAAGGTCTGCCGACTCGCGTGTGACGCAGTGACCGATCAGGAAGCGCTTATGGCGCGGAAGGATCGTCCACACGATCTTGAGATCGGCAAGTGATCGACTACATCAACCCCGAGATCTAATATCGTAACGCTTTCGGTTCTACGAGGGTTAGTTCAGATCTATCTCGTTGCTCATGTCTAATAGATTGGATCTTGGCTTTTATCTAGATTAGATCTAGGTTTTGTTCGTTCTTGCGGTAGAAATTTTTTGTTTTCCATGCTACGAACCCATCATGGGTTCTCTAGCGGAAAGAGGTTGATCTGAGGCTACCTCATGAGTGTGAATGTCCACCTATGCAGTGCCCAGGATGGCAGATGGCGATGGCTGGGAGGCCAAGATCATAGGGAAGGTGCCTATACTAGAGTGTGTAATTGAAAGGTTATGATTGATTATCTGCATACTAAGTATGATGATTCAAGGTTATCCCTGACAGATGTATCAAATTTTGTGGTGAAAGTGTACCACCTCTGCAGAGTGTCAAACTATTCGAATAGCCGCGTCCGCGGTCATGGACAGCTGGAGTGGCCATACTGTTCTGTTGTCAGATGTTTTCAAAATGACTTGTGAATTGAACTATGACTTTGACTTGACCACATCAGGGTTGTGGACATGAAAACTAGGTTGCCACTTAAGTGATGTAGAAAATTAAATTAGGTTCTTTACTTTTGAACTCTTATGAAATAAACCTGCCTTTTTGCAAATAAACCTAGAGCTTGAGATTCCTACTAGAACCACCTTACTTGTTAGTGATAGTTTGCGAGTACTTAAAGAGTACTCATGGCTTTGTCCTTGGCTATTCCCGTGGCCAGGCTATGAGGAGGACTACCAGGATGATGGACAGTAGGAGGTCTAAGACAACTAGGATCATCTCCCATCATCAGCATTGCCTGTGACCCTGAAGATGGAGAGTCCCTACTACGTTTATTTTCCGCTGCTTGATTTGTATTACGACTGGATCATGAGATCCTTTATTTGTAAGACCTTATTATGGTTTGTAATGGATGATGTATTGTGGTACCAATTCTGTTATGTCTCGCAAAAATGGTAATCCTGGGATTGCGACGTATGGCATAACAAGCATCTGGGATTAAAAATCCGGGTGTTGACACTCGTTCTCTAGCAAATGTTTGATTACCACCTTTTTCTTGCACTTCCACCACATCATCATACCGCTAAACTCCCACAACAAGCTGCATTTCTGCAACTTCAAGCTCAGATTTGTCATTTTTCTTCCCCTTCCACTTCCTCTTATGTTTTGGCTTATTATTCCCCCTCCAGGAAATCATGCGATATGTTGTCTTCCGGCACGACTCCTTCTTCAGCAACTCGCTCATCGCCTATGTCATGCAATTCCTGCACATCACCATATTGTTGTGCTACATGTTCTTCGACAACTTGTTGCACTTCCACAACATCCTCAACTTTAGCATTCCTCCATTTCTCTGAAGGAGAAGATTCAACTTCTAATGCCTCCCTAATGTGAATAGAGACAATGTCATCATCATGAAAATCATGTGGAACCAGTTTTTTTTTTGCATAACCTCTTAATATGGCCAAATCCTCCATCCATTTGCATTTCATTTTCCTTGCTCCTAACCTTGAGACCTTTTTAGTGGATGCTTTAATACTTAGCTTTCTAGGCCTACAAGGCGGTCTCCTTAGAACCATTGGTTCAAGTTTGAACCCTGGATTCACAATCGCCCAATCATTTTCATCTGCCATGGGTGGTACATTTGATGCATAAGTTGTAGCAAACTTTTCCATAGAAAAATAGCTATGAACAAATTTTTTATTGTAGCACCATCACCTCTCAACTTTAAGATGAAGTATAGTGCATGGTGACATGGCAGGCCAGTAATTTTCCACTTCTTGCAAGAACAACTGCTATTTGCAATGTCTACAGGGTACCTCCTTTCACTTTAATGCTTATCTTTTGCATAATCCTCGGCTAATGTATACGAACTTCTAATCACCCTCATATTTATTGTCCTCATTGCCCTTGTTCTTGCATTTAGTAACAAAACCACCTTTGGCACTATTTTATGGCCTACAAATTTTCTTGCACAGATTCTCTACCTAAAATCTATCTTCTCTGTTATGCATTATCGTATAGCATCTAGCAAAATAATAAATGCAAGTGATTTAATGCGCCTAATCTTATAATTGAAGAACTCTGTTAAATAGTTGCAAACATAATCCACCTTGTTTCAATCACCAAACTTGCTTCTACCCCATAATTTCCGGTGATGTTCTTCAGTGTATTCTTTCACCTTGGGCATATGGAACTATGCCCTAGAAGCAATAATAAGTTGTATTATTCTATATTTCCTATTAAAGATTAAGGCTATTATTCCATGCTATAATTACATTAGTTCTGAATAATGTGTATTTGGAGGAAAACCCTAGAACATGTGTGGAATTATAAACACCATTCAGATATCCCTAGTCTCGCCTCTAAGACTAGTTCATGTATCAGTGATAGTCACGGTTTCCTGGCTATGGGAAAATACAAATTGTTGTGGAGTTTCTAATGATATATGAGATCGGAGTTGTTGGGAGAACAACGACGATGGATAGAGCCAACATGACATACCATGAAACGCATCATCAATATTGTTGTCGGTAGTTTCTCATAAACAAGTATTCCTTTACTAAAAGATCATTTGATCGCAAGACACATATGGACTTGGGTATGATATGGATGTGGCGGGATTCTTCAAACGTTTCTCTAAACAAGAGTAATTATAAATTTGATCCTTGCTCTTACCGGATAGTATGCCAATGCTTCATATGTTGTGGTTACGAGCCCACTCATGTACTATGATGTTCGTTATCGTCTAGCCAGACACGTGATCCAGTTGTTGATTCCAGGAACATCGATAGTACAATATGAGTAAAGGGTACATGTCGGGTAATGAGGATAACCTAATGTTTCACTTCAGGCAATGTAAAGTATCGATGAAGCAATACAATATGTATCAGACAAACGGTTCATACGATGAAAGAACTCCGTGTTATTTGTGGGGATTAGTGTGTGTATCAAGGCACTAATAGCAATCACTGTACTGGAATGAGTTCTGGACATGTCCGTAAATATCCGAACCCATAGGGCCGCACACTCAAGGGTTCAATGGCATTTAGAATGCAAGTATGAATGAAGATTTAATAGGGAAGTAAAAGTCCAAAGGTGTTCGGAGTGTCTCGGAATATACCAGAGGTGTCCATAATATTACCGAGAGTGTTCAAAATGAGTTTAGAGCAATAATGGAAAGAGAGAAGAGTTTTGAGAGTGCCTCGAATGGTCTCGGAATGGTTCCGAGACGTCACGAATGATCCTAGAAGTGTCCAGAATGGTCCTGTGAGTGTCCAGAATGATTCCGGGCATATATGGAAGGGTTTTGGAAGGACCAGAAGGGTCCGAAAGGTCATGGAAAGTTCCAGAAGGTACTGGGGGTGACATAGCCTATCTTAGGATGTCCTTGTTGGGAATATTCCCTAGAGGCAATCATGTATGATGTATTCCCAAAGTATTCATAAAGTTATTAAGTTGTCCTTGTGAACATCTAATATGTATCGTTGAATATGTGATTCAGTTATGGAACTATATATTCATGTTTTTCATACTAGATGTCCTTAGTCATTGAGGTTGTGTTGGACACACAACCTAGAGTAAGGTGAATGAAGGCTGATGACTCGGTTCCACTTGTCATGGGTATGGTGATGCTATTCCGACTTACACGGATTTAGCTAAAAAAAATCGCGAGTCAGACTGACCATATTGAGATACAACAAACAAGTCGTCATTTTTATGTCTCAATCAATGTAATCCTTAGACCTGAGGTTCTTGCACATTCCGAGTTGTGGATCGCCGATTGAGGTTATGTCAAATGTCGTTTCGTCATGGGGCAATTATAAATGTAGAGTTCAGGTTGACTAAGCAAGATGTGTGATGTGGATAATCAAGATTGGATTTTACCCCTCCATCTGTAGAGATATTTTTTGGACCCTCTATGGTGATATAATTTCGAAAGCAAGGCCATGCGCAACTCGGTTAAGTGTTAACCGAGGCGGTCGACTAAGAGTTAGTTGGATGAATCACATATCATGGATCAAGAAGAGAGTTGAGCTATTTATGGGATGCCGATAATTCTCCTCTAGCTTGAGAAGGTATATCGTGAGGTAATAGGGACTTAGATGTAAGTTATTGATGAGTGCAAAATTGAAGTATATTTATCTCTTGTTTTTGCATTAGTAGAGTAGAATTTGGGTATTTTACTATGCACGCGCGCACTCTTGTCTGTGTTTCAATAGGATCCCGAATTACTAAGTCTTATGTGAACATATGAATTGGGATTGTCATATTATGTAGTAATATGATATTTCTAAGTGATAAAAGTCATTTATTTGATTTATCCTCGCAACTGGGAGAATAGCAAACGTGGAGGAAGCCTAGAGAGACCTTAATGACCAGTGGTTCATGCGGAGCTTACTCGTATCGTCCAACGATACCATGTGTCAAGACGTCCGCCTCGTCCAATACTTTCACCTCGCGAGAAGGATTTGAGATCCGACATACATAGAAACAATCAGCCTCGAAATACCATGCTAGAGAGGTATCCATAGGAGGGACTAAGAGAAGGGCAAATCCTTGCTGCTCTGCGGATCATCGGAGGTCATCACATCATCTCCTTTATCATAAACTGCTACATCTCCATCACCATTACCATTCCCTTCTTCCATACTTTAGATCTTATTGTAATTCGAGATTCAATTGTGGTTTGAACTAGATTTATCACCATACTTTTATCCATCCATTTGAATATGATGATGGTGTTTATTGCTTACATGTGTGAGTAGTTCCTTTTGTTCTTGGGGAGATGGAGAAACCCTAACATTATTATGAAATGAAATAAAGATGTTATATTACTTTGGTCCATGAATCGTTGATATATGATATTGTGTTTGGTCTCTCTTTTTAGATGGTATGTGTAGTCAGCCACACATCTGAAATGGTATGACCCATTAAGGTAGTACCTCTATGTATCACGTCAATCCCTGGATCGGTTCATTGGCATACATAGCATCGATAGACATCAAAGAATTAACAGTGCATCATTATTACAATGATATGATCCAGAATGTTGAATTTATTACAAAGTTTGCAAAGCATAGCGCGTGCTCAAATAAAAAAGTACCAAATAGATAGCATAAATAAAGTAGCTCCAGTCTCCATTATGTGCCACAGGCGAACAAAATGTTGAGTGGAGGGTCACAACCAACACAACTACTCAGAGTAATCAGAAGAGTAACCTACAACATAATATATAGCAGCCCCGAAGGGTCAGTACTTGAAATGAACTGGCAAGTGGAGCAATGAGAGAAACAACAAGACTAATATCGACGTGCATATCTGGCTTGCGGGATTCAGGCTTAGTGGCAGCAGCAAAATAACTTTATCCTATCAGTTATAAATCATTTGTAAAGCATTTGATCATCATCACACAACCCATTTATGTTTCAAGCACAGGTTTTAGCAATTACAAGTTAGAATGAACGAGAACATGTCATAGCACCCATAATTCATCAACTCAATCGTCCATTACCGAGGACATGGCTAAGTACTTAGTTTTACATCCTGCAGGGTTGTACACTTTATCCATATGACCTGGTCGACCCGCTCGTACCATGACACGCATTTTGAGTCATGATAGGGAGAAGTCCAAGCATAGACAATTCAGGAAGTACTTCCTCAAGCCCATCCATGGATCATACCAACTTATCACAATTCACTACATCTCTAGATACGAAGATCTCGGTTCACCACGACCTACTAAGTCCATCTAGCCACCTATAACTCACTGGCATATGGTTGTACACGTAAGCTACCAAACAAAGACACTAATTATTTCTCTGGAACCTAGGTGGCCATCCACAAGTGAGATACTCAGGTAAACCATAGACATGGGCCCCGTATTCACGAACCAAGCATTTACCAATTCCACCCAGAGAGTTCATTAATTAAGTTATTTTTCAAATTTTCCAACAAACACCTCCTTTCAAAACCTTCTTTATCACGGTGTAATCCACCCTCGTCTACATAAGCACATCTACTTATGGTGGCTCACCTAGTAAGAAAGACTACGACCATAATAGGATATAGCATAGCAATAAATATTCCTATACTTGCAACTACAAAAAAACTACAATGTATATAGAAAATAAATAGGACATTCATGAAGCTCCACTTTCCTTCGTAGTTGTCAGAGTCAAACACACAATCCGGACAATCGTACGGGTTACAATCCTCACAATCTACACGAAAACAATGCAACCAAATAAACAACAATACATAGAGATCAAACAAGTGCAACAAATGCACGCATGACAATTTAATAAAAGATTCAGTAGCATTGTTAGGTTCTCTGATCATTATACCTACTGATGTCATGCATGAAAATCTTTTAATGAATCAAAACCAATTTATGCAAATTATTGATCTAGTTAATAGACTTTATTCAATTTAAATTGGCCTCTATTGTAAACTGTGTAATTAACTTTTGGTAAAAATACTCCTTGATAGATACTTCAACTTATAACCAGAAGAAAAAGGATTCATGTGAAAATATTTTTCAGATCTTTTTAAATAATTAAAATACAACATAATGCATTTTAATATGTCAAAAATTATATGTACAGTACACGCTTAATTTTATTTCAGAATCATGTTCCACTAAATTTTGTGAATCCAAGGGTATATCATTTGTAATTTTATGATCTGCAGATTATTTTATATGAATTAATTACTACAAAAAAGGTATTAAACCATTTAAATAATCACGACATATACTTACAGTAAATGTTGGGTCCAATTACATATTCATATTCTTCATAAAATTGTGAGTCCAACGGTATATTATTTTCTATTTTTTGACATGTAGATTAATTTCTATGAATATTACAAGTTAAATACGTATTCTAAAAAATTTAATCAATTTTAATGAAAAGGGCATATTCCCTAGGAATATACCGCTGACTGTGCGCTGAGTCAGCGCTGACGGGCCACTGATGTGGTGTGCCACGCCTACGCTATAAGTCGGCCACGCGGCGCGCTGGTACTGGCCCATACCGGTTCGCCAAGACGTCTAACCAGGGCCGTCCAGATTGAATCGGGCGGCTGGGAACCAAAGCCTCTAGTTTCACCGGAGGGCGGCGGCAGCAGACGGCGGTGGCGGGTGCAGGTGGTGGCGGTGGCGAGGCTGAGGTGCTCACCGGCAGTGGGAGAGTTGGTGACGGTGGGATGCCAGACTCTGTGAACTTGAAGGCGTCCTCGGCCAGGTCTTTCGCACCCTCTACAGAAGGTGAGATGCGGCTAGAGGCATCGGGCTGCTTCGAAGCTCCGATCACAAATCCTGGTGGCTCCGGTGATCTGCGAGAGAGGAAAGAAGTTCAGGAAGAAGTGGTGCTCCAAGGGGAAGAGGTCTAGAGGGAAAGGAGGAGCAGGGATGGTCGGGACCGTGTCGTAGGAGCTCGGTGGCGGTGGAATATTCCGGCGAGATCGGCGGCTCGGCTTTCACGATTTTGGGAAAAGGAAGGAGCGAAGGAGGGGCAAATAACGGCCAATCGATCGATCGAGATCAATCCCATGCTCGCGATGGACTCCCGTCTAGAGGAAGGAGACGATGATGCGGGCCCCGCCCAGTAGCGAGAGAAGGAGAGGGGAGTAGGCTAGGAACACGCGGGTTGGCGTAGCCGATGGGTCAGCCCAGAGGCTGCTGCGTGCGCTGGCGAGTGGTTGCTCCGCTGCTAGCTGGGCCGGCCTGCTACTTGTGGAGCGCGCACGGTAGATTAGGTAGCCGGGCTGGGCTGGGTAGGCTTGGGTTTAGTTTTTTTAAAACTTTAATTTTTATTATTTTCTATTTCTTATTTCCTTTATAGCTTTTTCATATATCCTCCAAATGAGGTGACTTTTATCTTCAATTTTTTATAAAATTCAGAGGATCAACATAGGATCATATTTGTAATCTTTTCACTAGTTTGCAATTAGTGGATTTATAAATCCCTTAATTAGGAGCCTTTTGACAAATAAAATTTTGGTTTTCAAAATACGGTTTTGGAGATATTTTTTTTGCATGAATGCCATGATGCAATGCCATGCACATGATTCCTATTTAATTCCCATTTTCTAAAATCTTGGGATATGACACGTGTATGGGAGTATGCCCAGTGCTAAGTGGGGACAGTAAACATTGTCTTATAACCTACACGGTTAAAGGGGGAATTAAGAGAGACTCACTAAGCTTATTACAATATCCATGGGGAAACCCTTAATTTTGGTGGTCTATATGAGTGATTGCTATCAGGCATCACAATGGTTATTTAGAGATGACATCATTATTCGACTCAAGAAAGCGACTACCCATGAGTCTTGTAGTGAACAACTTATTATTGAGCTCTCTTCACACACATCATGACGAAAGAAATAGATTATCCTATTTATGATTAATTATCCCATGCTAGTAGTGTATCCTAAATCCCTGAGAACGCTTTCGCATTATGGAATTCCAAACCCATTTCCAACACATTTGTTTCTCACTTTTCTTTACTTGTTTTATTTACTTTCTTGCACACAAACAAAAAAACCTTCCAAACACCCTTACTTGCAATTAAAGGGAGCTTACAAGTATCCTTTGGTAGATAGTGTAGAGGGGCTTAAAGACCTTAACCAAATAGCTCTATGTGGGTTTGATACTCTTATTTTGAAACTAGCTACAATCGATATGTGCACTTGAAGTCATCAAGCTATTTTCTCGCACCGTTGCTAGGGGCTAAACGCTTTAGGTCTTTGTTCTTAGTTGCTAAATCTATTAATTGTTTTACTAAGTTGTTTACTAATTTCAAGTGAGCAACATGATTGCACTCGGACTGATGAATCAGATTGATGCAACTAAATTCCTTTGGAAGTTCAATAGAGGACTTGTTAAGGAATTCACGAGTGGGAGTGAACCAGAACTCGAGGTCAACCCTCGCTTTATCGCTTTGCTTAAAGAGAAAACCTTTGCAGGAGGTGATCCAGACGAGGATTCGTACACTCATTTAATGCATTTTCACCAATTTATGTTGAACAATATAATTGATAGGCTATTATGATGATGAACTCAAACATAAACTATTTTGCCAATCTCTAACCAACACTGATTTATCTTGGTATAGAATTTGCCCTGTGGAGAAAATTGATACTTGGGAAAAGCTTAAAGGAGATTTTGTATTTCGATTCTTTCCCTAAGTAAAGACTGCTGAAGTAAGGAGGGCAATCACAAACTTCAAAAACTTCCTAGGAGAACGATTGGTAAGATCTTTTAAAATGTACAAATCCATCCTTCATAGATGTCCCCATCATGATTTACCTGGTATGTTTTACACATTTTCTATGGGGGACTTAATCAAGAAATTAAACATGAATTTGACACTAATTCCGGAGGTTCTTTTATGGAGCTAACCATAACTAAAACTTGGGTACTTCTTGAACAAATTCGCCGCAATAGAGAAACTTGGGGATTTTATTTAGGAGGTGAAGGAGGGATAGAAATTGAATATGATTATCTCAACGATTATAAGGAATCCTGTAAGGTCAAGGAAACTACTAATGAACTTGAACTTGATGATGATATTATTCTGCAAATGCTTTAGTCTTTTACAGAACACATTGAAGATTCCAAGAAAGATTGGGTTCAATACACTCCACCACTTGAGCAACATGAAGATATTGAGATAAAAATTATGGCCCATGTAGAGCCATTTAAAAAATAAGCCCCTTATGTTGAACACCTTCCTTTTCCAAGGACGGCGAGAAAACATATGATGGCTCAACAAATCAAAGAACAATAGGAAGAAGAAAGAATGTTTCTCAAAAAGTTAGAGGAAAAGACAAAAGTAGAAGAAATCAACCAAGTAAGCATTCAAGAGACCGGTGAACCAACTAAAGAAGATATATTGACCATGTTTGCACATTGCAACGTGATTGAGCTAGACACTGAAGCTTCACAATTTATTGAAGGTAAGGTAAAACCCAAAGATGTTGGTAAGCCTATTCTCCCTTATACCTTTGGTGGATCTTCTCATTATGGCCTCTGTGATATAGGAACAACTAGTGATGTAATTCCTTATAAATTTTATTTAAAAATTCAAAACAAACTATTTCTAGACGAGTTGGAAGACACCGATATGACAGTAATGTTAGCTGATAAAACACTCAGAGTTCCTATGGGAGTGATTAGAGATGTTCCACTTTGTATTGGACCTTACAAATATCCTATTGATTTTGTGCTTGTTGACAGGCCTACTGATGTTTATTGTCCCATTATTTTTGGAAGAACTTTTTTTAACACCGAAGGGCAAACATTGATTGCAAAAAAGAAACTTTATCTCTCAAGTTCGGCGAGGATAAAATGAATTTCCATTTCTCCAAGTTTGACCATAGGCCAACCATTGAAGAATTTGATGAATTTGAGTATGGGCAAGAGAAGGAAGGTAATATTGCTAGTCTTTATGTTGTATTCGTTGAAACTCCTGATGATAATTTAACAAGAAGCCTAGTGGATAGTAATTATCTTCCTGAAGATAAATACAAAATGGAAATTGATGATTATCTTGATTCAGCCCCTGCGGTTGATCTTGAAATGAACCAAATTTATGAGCCCTAAGAGAAGGGGATGAGACACCTCCACCTCCTACACTCAAAATGCCTTCTTAGAGAATTAAAATATAGGTTTCTCTATGAAACTAATAAATATCCTGTTATTATAAGTTCTAACCTTGTAGTAAAGGAGGAGGAGAACTTAATGATGGTCTTAAGAATGCATCGACAGGCTCTTGGGTATTCGATGGATAACTTGAAAGGGATTAGCCCCTCGATAGGCTCCCATAGAATATTTATGGAAGAAGGAGCTCAACCAGTTCTAGACTTCTAAAGGCAACTTCAACCCCATATGAAGGAGGAGGTAAGGAAAGAGGTAATACGATTGCATGATGCAGGTATAATCTTTCATGTAGAGGAAAGTGAGTGGGTAAGTTCTATTCATTGTGTTCCAAAGAAAGGTGGGTTCACTGTTGTCCCTAATGAACATAATGAGATGGGTCCTCCTCTCACTCTTGTCCCTAATGAACATAATGAGATGGGTACCCTAAAGAAAGGTGGGTTCACTATTGACTATAGAAAACTTAATAAATAAACTAGAAAGGATCACTACCCTTTACCATTTATAGATCAAACTCTAGAGAGACTTGCTATGCACTCTCATTGTTGCTATTTAGATGGGTACTCTAGTTTTTCTCAAATAGTTGTTCATCCTCATGATCAACTATAGACAACTTTCACTTTCCCTTTTGGTTTATATGCTTATCGTCGTATGCCTTTTGGCCTTTGCAATGCTCCCGTCACCTTCCAAAGGTGTATGACTGCCATATTTGTTGATTATGTTGAAAATATTATGGAAGTACTCATGGATGAATTCTCCGTCTATGGAGCTTCATTTAACCATTGCCTTCATAATCTTCATAAAGTTTTGCAGAGATGCGAATACACTTAGTATTGAATTGGGAAAAGTGCCACTTCATGGTTCAATAAGGCATAGTTCTTGGTCATAAAATTTTAGGCAACGGTATAGAAGTCAATAAGACAAAGACAAAAGCAATAGAAAGGATTCCCCCTCCTCGCGATGTAAAAGGTATAAGGAGTTTCTTAGGTCTCACTAGATTTTACAGGAGGTTTATTAAGAACTTTTCCAAAACTACTAGACCATTAACCAGTCTTTCATAGAAGGAAGTCGTTTTTAATTTTGTTGAAAATTGTCAAGAAGCTTTCACCATATTAAAGCAAGACCTTATTGATGCTCCTGTAATTAAACCACCTAACTGGAAGAAACCTTTTGAATTATTTTGTGAGACCAGTCATGAAGAAGTATGGGTTGTTCTTTGCTAGTAAGATGGTGATGAACTCAATATCATCCATCATGCTAGCATTACTTTAGATGGTGCCCAAAAGAATTACCCCATGGCAAAAAAGGAATTTTTCGCTGTTGTCTTATCTTATGATAAATTTAGATCTTACATAATTTATTTAAAAGTAAGAGTGCATACTAATCGCATTGGCTTAAAAGAAATCCTGGAAAGAATTGACATTAAACCCAGAATGATCCGTTGGACTTTGCTTTTGCAAAAAAATTGACTTGAAGGTCCTACAGACAAGAGAAGAACTGGTTGACACACCAAGAGATCAGAACACCAGAGAATATGTCGTCTATTTGTATACCATCAAGGTCTTCCCATCCCAAAAGAAAATTTATTTGTTTTCTCTGCAATGGTATTAGAAAGTTCTTGCAACCAACCTTGTTAAAAGGGAAGAAGAAGAAATCAATCCAAGAGCTTAAGGGAGAGGAGGACCAAGGTAAAACTCATTAACACCTGATGAGTAGGGTAATGAAAACCTTGTTTTTCTGCGTTTTAATTGCAAATTGATACTTTCTAGTTGTATTTTTGAACTCCTTTTTTTTACTAAATCTACTACTAGTTTCATGAACTCGGTATGGGCGGGAAGTACGGCCGCACCCACCCATACCAGTGGTCATTAAACCCCTAGTAAATTTTCTGTGTTTTCATTTGTTTTCCTCTCAGTCGGTATGACCGGGCCATACGAGCAAACCCTCCCTAGCATAGGTCGATAAGAACACTGTGTCTTTTTTGATTTTTGTTCATTTTCCTTAGGAAAACTTTTTACTGACTTTGGAAAAGGCAGTAATTGCCAGTACGGGAGCACCGTACGGGCGGAGACCGCCCATACCAAATGTTTGTAAGTTTCATACCGACATCAGTCAATTGAACTTTTGGAACAACATCGGGTACGGGCGCGTCGTATCGGCGCCGCCTGTACCACTGATCATTACCACCTCTAATTCTTCCTTTTTCTTTTATTTCTTTCCTAAATTGTTGGTATTCTTTTCTTGGCCACCCCTTTTACTTACATCACGAGTTTTTATCTGTTTCTAACCCTTCATAAGCCTTCCCAAAGGTCCTCTCCTCTCTTATATCAATAGATCCAATCTCCTTGATGCACTACACAGTTCCAGGCAAAGTCAAACCTTTCGACCTCATGGATCCTTCATGGGACAACTTCCATACCTCCTCCATCGAAGATGGTGACCGCAAAGCACAAGGTTTTAGCCTGAAGAACAAGAGGTATGTCTACGACTCTGACAATGATGATGAGGAGTTTGAGACCTTCATGGAGCAGAAGGCGAGAGGATGGCGGCAACCAGATTATCTTGCTATGGTGAAGCTGGAAGATCAAAAGGAAGCAAGGAAACACCATGGTAAGGGGTGCACAGAGTTTCTCAAGTTCATCGCCACCAACTACTGTTCACCCAAGCATAAGAAATCTAACAGAGCTAATGCAGGAACTTACCAGGAGACTTGGGCGCACAGTTCTACAACAAAGAAGATCACCGTGGACGCACGCATGAGCATGAAGCCATATCATGATTGGGAATTCAGTCTCTTGGACGTGCCTATTGTCGTCCAAGTCCCAGAAACTGAACAATGACTTCGTAGGATAGAGAAGGACTAGAAGGAAGAACTCCTCCATCGGGAGATCATGCGCAAATGCCTCCTGGATCTCAAAAGAAAGAAGGAACTCAATGAAGTGGTAAGCAGGGTTGTTGAGGGGATGTTCCACTTGCGTTCTGACCTACAAAAGTGCCTTCCATGGATATATGCTCCAGAGGTTGCAAATAAGAAGCTTCGTGCAGCTATCTCGAACGCCATGCCCTCACCCTGAAGAATGCCACGTTATCGAATAATTGTGAGGGATTATTTGATCCCACCGCGATTGATTCCAAGATTAGGGAGATCTATAACACCTTGTAATCCAGATTTTTCATTGGTTGCTTCATCAACCTCCTTTATTTCAAGGAAATAATTATATCTGTTGAGTTTTGAGAATTTATGATATTCGAAGTGATTATTGATTCATGATTATTGTATTAGATGTATGAATTAGGTTAAGTGCTATGATACTTGTACCACTGTTATGATTTTAGGGTCTTCCACACCAACAAAGTATTGATAAATTATGGGAAGGAAAGCTTGATAGCATGTTATAGTCATAAGTTTGAACTAATATGAGCCATAGAGAGTATTCACCGTAGGGGTTCACGTATGAAAACAATAAATTTTACCCTACACCCAGAACCCCTATTGTCAGGACCTATCGACTAGTAATGTAGTAACAAGAGGGGCCTTTCACGAACTTACCCTTGAAGACTGAAAAGTGTTGTCAACGCTCATGAGACCATTGTTGATGTAGACGAACCGAAGCCGACCTCAAGGTCGTATTGAAGTCCTGGCAGCTCCTGTGGCTCCAACGAATTCTAGTGCCTCAAATGTTGCACCTCGTAGGGAGTTACATGCATCCGGTGCCTACCGACGACTCTCGCTTACCCGATCCAGCAGTAGTTGTGGAAGTAGAGCTCATGGATCTGAATCCCGCAACACGACTGTGCTCCGCGGTGAAGAAGACTCTCGCTCGCACGATCCGAACTTGGGACCATGGTCACGGTAGAGAGATAATCAACTAGAAGGTCTCCCCAAAAGAGAGGGAACCTTTTATTGATTATTGTGTATTTATTTAGCCAACATACCTCTCTTTATATAGGGGGAGGGCAGGCACTCCCTCCATCAAAGTCCCGGGGTGGTACTAATCAAGGGAGGAGGTGGGGGAGGTGCCGCCGGCCAGCCCCCCACATGGGCCCCACGTGGGGGCAAGTCACTAGGGCTGCCGATCACCCCCTTGGCCCCTCCTAGGGATGCGGTCCCCTCTTGGGCCTTTTCCCCTCCGGGATTTGGCCCATTACATGGGCTGCCCCATTAATTCATATTTATATATTAAATAAATATAAATACATGTATAATTCAATAATTAACATATATTTACATATTATTCAAATCCCTGATGATGTGGAAACCATTCCCTCTCATTTCGGACATCTTCCGGACTTACCGAAACCCTTCTAGTTTTCACTCTTCTCTTTTCTTTGGTGATTCTCGATCCTAAAAACACTCTCTACGCATCATCAAGCCCTTAAGCGTGATACCCCACAGTTTGAAAAAACTCCAGACATGGTCGGGACCCTCCCGCACCAATGATCAACAGAGGGACCTGGATGGCAATGTGACCTCTGTGCATTCCACAAAATCTTCCGTTGTTTGAACCACTGTTAAAAAAAATCGTCCGATATGCCGATTTATCAGCCAATTTATCGCTTATTACTGGGTGACCGATTAGCCGATTAATCAATTTATCGCCCGATAAATCAGCTGATACACCCAAAAATCGCTAATTTCGGGATGGCCGAGAAGTTAACGATAAACGATATCCTCAACATTGGTTTGAACCATGAACGTCGTGTCATAATCCTCTTGTCTCTAGATACTTGCATTGTGCGAGATCTGATCAATGACATCACCATGTCAGGTTCAATCTTGTTACCGAAAAATGCTACTTGACTCGTTCCGACAAGTGATATTTCCCCGTGATCAAATCACACGCTACGTAGATATTGGATATAACTTCTCCGAGTGGGCCCTCGAGTATCTTTCCATCACACGAATGGACAAATACCGCTCTTGACATATATTGCCTCTACTATTCCTCTCAATACCTGAACACACCTTTATGATCACTGTTCAGCCAAGTGACGTTTGATGCTATCAAAGTACCCTCGAGTGACAGTGATTGATATAGCCTCACGGTCTAAGAAATAGTACACTAGGTATGTTCTAATCATCATAACTTGAACTTCATGACATAATCGGGTCATGATGTTTATGTTGGGTATAGCTCATCATCACATTCTCAAAATAAGGTGACTCCAGTTCCAACTGGCATAAATGCCACATGATCAGGAAACTTTGATCATCTGTTGACTAATGAACCAACGACTAGAGTATCACCGGGAACTCCTGGTTGTTTATATACCACACGTGGATTCATATTTCCTTTCAATATAGTTATAGCATGACATAAAACTTAATCATAAAATTTATGAAATATGATAATAATCCTTATTACTATTTGTCTCTAGGGCCTATTTTCAACAGTCTTCCACTTGCACTAGAGTACAAATAAACTAACTGCATTTGTTCTTAATCAATGGCACCATATATCCCGGTGCCTTTGAACATGCTTGCTCATGGAAGAGGTTGATTCTTGGGCATGTACTTTACAGTCCCAAATCCTTTGCAACTTACTAATGTCACCTTGATTGACATTAATACTTTATCATCACATGAAAACATCTTTGTGTATGCATCATAGTTATGGAAGCAAAATGAGGTCGGGTTCCAGGAGCTAAGAGTGACATTAGATCAGCCACTTTTAGCTTTCTCATGGGCACTATTCCCTGGGACACACATTCTGCGTTAAAGATGGACTAGTCCCGCCATAACAGTATACATCACTTTAGATGGTACCCTTATCTACTATTATAAATGTAATTATCGAAAGACTAGTGCACCCTGTGCAACTTTTGATGTTTTTTTCACCTCACTTCCTACTTGACTTTAGTCGGTATTATCGATATAGGAGTTTCCAATCTTCTACAACATAACCCTTTATGCTTTTAAGATATGTCATCCTTCATGGATTTGGAATCATGTCTATAGTTCTCACTGTGGACAAACTTAGCTCAACATTCTGTGATTCATACTTAATCACTTTTCAAACATTCCTTCTTGGATCATATATTATGTCAAGTAATCATCATGGTTTTTCCAAGATAGAACCTATGTGTCAACATAGTGGATGATGATCATCCTTTTCTTTCTTTCAACCATTTGATGTTTAACTTAATACTATTCCTAATTTGAGTTGACCAAGGACCAGTCCTTAATCAATTTCTATTCCGAAACTCTTTTTTCAGAATCCTTTCTAGGAATACAACATAATATCGTAATTTACTTATTTTCAACTTATAAACCCTATAAATCATTATTTATCGATACTCGCGCTTTCATTCTTAATGTGGCATACACACTCAAGAATCAATCTTTAAGATCCCACTCAAAATATGTTTCCAACATATTTGAGTTTGAGTCATATATTGCTCCCACTCAAAAATATGTCATTCAGATATAGTTTTAGGAAGACTTTCATAGCTCCCACTCAATTTCATGCAAACTGCATATCCACTCACTACTTTGAGTGACTTCAAAATACTTTGATAAATTATCAAACTGAGAGATTTATTATGAGACACTAGTACTTTACTATTATCAAATCCATTAGACTTTCAGCACTTCTGAATCAAATTCATTTGTATTTGTCCAATACATTATTCATGACAAATCGTGCCTTTTTCATTCACCTTTTCCTTCATGATTTTGAACTCGTTTGGAAAATTCAAGTGACCCATTACTTGTTAAGATTGAGCAATAAATTGCTTTCTAATCTTAAGTGAATTTTGTCTCTAGGATTTCTCATAACTTTAGTTACCATTATTTCCTTCGTAGTTCGTAGTTATGTCATATTCTGGTAATCATGACAAATGATTCACCAATGCCTCCTGATGGCTATGAAATACCACCTCTTTTAGCCATATAAAATGTGCCATTTATCTCTCATATCATGTTTCTTCTAGTTATAGCTATGCCTTATATGCATGACTTATAGTTCTCATATACTTCCATATGAGCTTTGCAAATTTAGTAGTTTAGGTAGAATTTTATCATTTTCCTTGTCTGTGACATGTGTGTAGGTGTTGATGATGATTATGGAGAAATAAAAGGCAAAAGGAACAAAGATAGCATAGTATGGATGAGCTGCAAGGACCAGATTTAGCCATTTGAGAGGTTGGAAAAGTGAATTTTTCTAATTTCTCAAAAAAATATCGAAGACCATGGGCTTGTAGCCCTCAATGATACGAACTCAATGAGCCTAAGAATACCTAAAACGGAGTTTGTATGAAGAAATGGCGATGAAAATACAAAAAGGATCTGAAAGTTTAACGAACAACTATACGACCGGAGCAATAATTCCGGCCGTGTAGTTGCGCCCATATAGTTGTAAAAAAGGGTCGGAAATGACGGGATTTTGCCCCAGAGAAGCTCCAAAACCTTCCCTAAGTCATATGACGGTATTGGGGGAACCCTAGGGCACCCCAAGGCCTATATAAAGGAGGGAGGACCCAAGAAACAAACACAACACCATAGCCCTTCAGGGGCGGGGCCCTGCCGCCGCTGCCACCTATCCGATATCCACAACAGCGGAGCTCTGCCTCAACCACATCTCCGAGATCTAGATCTCCCTCAACACCATCACCATCAAGGCATCCAAGCAAGAAGAAGGGGAGGAGAGGGAAGACATCACCGCCACCATGCATCGATCTCCATCTCCATCTCCCTCTCTCTCTTGTGTTTAGTAATTGTAAGACTGAACATGGTTGTGACATCATTATATATTTATATATGTTTTCCTATTCATCCATGTGTGAGTAATTGATTCAATTCTAGGTTGAGGTATGATCTAGTGTGCTAAGTTAGAATTTATTGTGATCTAAGATGAGTTTATGTGATCCTTTGGTCTAGAAGTGCGTTTTGCCTTGCGGTAACGCGCGAGAATTATGCATAGTGGACACAGTGTGACAACTTGGTAATTAAATAGGGAACATTTATTTGTCTGAGGAATCTCTTATAGATCACACATATATTTGCCCATCTAGTACTAGTGAGACCGAAGCCTAGAAGCCCTCTCTCATTCCATTCAATCCTACAACTACAATATCTTTAATTCAGTTTGTCTTCCTGTTTACTTTCCATCTTAGTTTATTTTGATCTTGTTAAAAGTTCTTTGCTTATTAGATATTTTAAACCTCTCTCAATTATCGTTGTTCTCGTAACTTATATGTCGTGGTGGTGGCACGGCAGATGCCATGGATAGGCTAAAGATGGGGCCAATGAGTGCTAGGGGAATCCAGGGAGAGAAAACATGGTGATTCCACGCACAAATGTTGCTATATTTCCTCTATCAATGGAGAATACAAGTTCTCTTCGAGCTGTTTGTGAGAAGGAGACAGTGTCTCTTACCCCCCACAACCTAGCTCTAGAGTTCTACCTTAGACAGAGAAAATGATCGATCCCTCTCTATGGAGGCCCCGGTGCTCCTTATATAGGAGAGCCCGGGTTTACAAAATTAGGGCACACGTGGCAGCATATTCCTCCAATATGCCCCTTGGTTAAAGCTAGATGCTTCTTTATTCTCTTTAACGGCTCGTCCGGACTTTGGACATAACCCATAGCGTAATCCTTGCCTTTAAGCGTCACCAGACACGGGCTACGTCAGCCGACCTTGCCACCTTTAGACCAGCGGGAGATTCCTTCCTTCTCTTGGAAGTCCTATGGTAGTCCGGCTAGCACGTGGCTAACCTGACTACGAGGGTACCTGCATAATAGATAGACAAACATGGACGACATACATCTTATGCCAGCCGGTTTAAGGCTAGGGAGATGCTCCACATGCCGGGTTACTCCGTAGGTCTGCCTGCCTTGAGGTGACCCGACCAGCACTTGCTTTGACCATGCCGTACCTCGGCTAACTCGGTCTTTATACCCCGGCGTTACCCTACCCGGGGTATCCCCCCAACATTAGTCCCCGAAGCTGGTGCGGTCTTAGCAACTTTAGTTGTTAAGGCCACAACAGGTTCCCATATCCGGATCATTGCCTCTTTTGTCGAGTTATCCCGTAATCCGGACTTTTTTCTCTTATGTGATGGGTTGGTTTGCTCGCGTACACGGCCGCAGCGTGTGTCAGGGCAATCGCAAAGAATCCCACTACACGCCCCCACACGTGGTTAAATAGGGGGCTGGGGGCAATCTTGGGGAGATTCCCCACACATTGCGCGCTCCTCTGCCTCCTTTCTTCTTCGCTGCGACACCACTGCCACCACTGCTTCCTCTCCAGTGCTGCGCCGCCGCAACCGTGTCCAATTAGTCCCAGTGACCGCATCGCCGCCTCTGTTCAAGATCTCCACCACGGGGCCATGCGCTTCCAGGTTCCCCGCCTCCGGTTACCTCTACTCCGACCTCGTCCTCGAGGACCTCGACTTCACCATGACGGAGGAAGAAGCCACCGTTGTCGCTCAGCAGGAGGAGGAAGACGAGGGCCGCGAGTGCGGCAGTTGGGACGGTGCGTTCGTCTGCGAGGACGATTTGGATTGGCTTTACGCCACGCGCCGATGATGTTTCTCCCTCTCCCAATCCAGGGAAGTACATGGTTTTCCTCTCCCACTTTCAGCGTGGCTTCAGGCTTCCTGTTTCCGATTTCTTTTTCGATTTCATCTCCACCTAATCTCCCTGCCAACGCCATCACCTCTCTATCTTCTTTTGCCTTCGGCATTGAGGGGTATGTCAGCCTCTGGCCATCCAAAGAGATGTGGATCAAGTTCTTTGGTCCACGGAAGAACATCGTTCCGGACAAGCATCTCACCCCGGCGGAGAAGCATCTGACCCAGTGTGGGGTAGCCTCCATCTCTCCCTGCAAGGGCTCCACATTCCCCCCGGTTACCGGGCTCGAGTCTTGCAAGGGCTGGGCCCGGACTTTCTTCTACGTCCGGAACACCACGGACGAGGATTTGATCTGGATCCTCCCCTTCAAGCTTGGAGTCCCAGACACTTCCTTGTGCGAGAACATTCCGAAGCGACCCACTGCTCTGGTGAACAAGGTTGACCGCCGGATCAAGGAGCTGCTCAAGGAGAAGCTACGAGGGGAGGATATCATGATCACCTTCGTTCTTAGCCGGGTCTCCCCCCTGCAGAAATGCGTCCACAAAATTTGTTACTTGAGCGGCCCCCTCGATCCCCACTAGACTTCCTCCTTCGAGCTTGATAACTCGGCGGTATACCACCGGGTTAAGGCCATCTTCAACGTGGAGAAGGAATTCTCCGAGGCTTGGGAATGGGGGCTTACGCCCTATACCCGGGACAATCCTCCTCTAAAGGTAAACTTCTTTCTAACGGTTTTTCCAGGTCTTCTTGATATGTCGGACAACTTTCTTAACTTAACCCCTGCTGTTTAATTGTGAGCGATTTCTCTAGCAGCCACTAGAAGATGGCCAGGAGCTATCAAGCAAGTGGGTGCCAAACCGCGCCAAGGCGGACGAGGTGGAGCATGATCTAGAGACTTTTCTGCCCACGACACCATCAAACGCACCTCTGGTAAGGCCTCTTCTTTAAGGGATTGGTCGGATGACGATGACTCGGATGTTGAGCTTCCTGAGGTAATTGACCCGGTGCCCATATCTTAAGCTTTCCCGGTTATGTTCGAATCTTCAGCTAACCCGGTCGGTCAGGTCCACGAGGTTCCCCCCTTGCCACAAGTGGTTTGGTCCCTTCTCCCTCCCAAAAGTGTGCAGCAACCTCGGCCTCAGCTTGGGAGGTGCCGCTGCCTAAGAAGAGGCAGAAGAAGTCCGGGGTGAAAGCCTCGGCCAAGCCGGCAGCCAAGAGCACGGTCCGGAGGGCACCCAAGCCTTAGGTACCTCCAACCTCAGATGAGTAAGTCTTTCTATGTTTGCTCCTAGGTCTTTCCCTTTCTACCTTTGACTTTGCTTCTTATCTGTTTTTTCTTTCTCTTCTTGACTGGGTATTCTTTTGTTTTCCAAAGCTCCTAGGGTCATTCCCATAGCGGTTCCAGCATTGCCTCTCTGATCCGGAGCAGTCCTTCTCCCCCCCCCCCCCCGCAAAGACGAGGCTCGCCCGCTCAGTCCTATTCAAGAGGGCTCCACGGCTGCGCCTGATCAGAGCCCTTCTCGTCACGAGGAGGGCAATGCCAGCGCGGGGGTTAGTGGGGTAGCTCAGGATACGGCTATGCCGGATCATCCTAGCTCTTCTTGTCTGGCGCCAGCACCTAGTTCTTTGGTACCAGTCTCATCGGCACCGCCCCAATCAAGTTTTTCTT
Source organism: Avena insularis (assembly GCA_023614405.1). Taxonomy (NCBI): domain Eukaryota; kingdom Viridiplantae; phylum Streptophyta; class Magnoliopsida; order Poales; family Poaceae; genus Avena; species Avena insularis. Next base: position 74,142,607 of record CM042690.1, read on the forward strand.
CAACTCCAGTTTCCTTTGAACTAGCAGCACCAGCAGCACCAGCGCCAGCAGCACCAACAGCACCAGCACCAGCAGCACCACCAACAACATCAGCAACAGCAGCATTATCTCCAGCACCAACCTCGGCACCAAAGCCAACAGCAGCAACAGCCTCCACCAAGCCTTCAAAAAGGAAAGCTCCGTCAGCCGCCTCCGGATCTACGGTGTCCATTGCGGACATTTTTCAACCAGCTTCACAGGCGCCATCCGGACCAGAACTTCGGATCTTCCCCAGCACTCCGGATCATCCGGCAAGCTCAAGAAAGTTGTCGGGCCAGCCAAGGGCATCACTTTCGGGTCTCCCGCTGCCGGGTCAGACGGTAGTAGGCAACTGGTCCTGCATACCAGTCCTGCTGCAGCTCAATCTGCGAGGCGAGAGACCCATGTCAAAGGCTTGGTGGCGAGTCACTCTCCCAGCGGCGAAAGTTACAGTCCACTGCTCCTGGAGTACGTGAACAACTAGAACAACGCTGAATTTATTAACCCAAAGGATGATCTGCCGAAGAAGTTCGGGCCAGCGGAGTTCAGCGCCTAGATGAACTCCGCCACCAAGGCCATCTGTTGGGCTGGCCGGATGATGGAGGTAACCCTATTCCTTCGCTGTGGTACTTTATATGCATGAACACTTATAGATATATCCCCTAGTCCCCGAGCCTTCGAGGGAGTAACTTGTTACTCGGTCGGATGCTCCTAGAGAACTTAGTTTACGTCCTTAGCAATTTCAAAAAGTGATAAAGTTAGAGCCGGGTTAAGTTCCACTTGGCTTGGATCTTGTAAACTTCGAATATCCACACCTAGAGCCAGATTAAGTTCCACTTGGCCCAGATCTTGTAGACTTCGAATATCCACACACCTAGAGCCGGGTTAAGTTCCACTTGGCCCGGATCTTGTATACTTCGAATATCCACACACCTAGAGCCGGGTTAAGTTCCACTTGGCCCGGATCTTGTAGACTTCGAATATCCACACACCTAGAGCCGGGTTAAGCTCCACTTGGCCCAGATTTTGTAGACTTCGAATATCCACACAGCTAGAGCTGGGTTAAGTTCCACTTGGCCCGGATCTTGTAGACTTTGAATATCCACACACCTAGAGACGGGTTAAGTTCCACTTGGCCCGGATCTTGTAGATTTCGAATATCAACACACCTAGAGCCGGGTTAAGTTCCACTTGGCCCGGATCTTGTAGACTTCGAATATCCACACACCTAGAGCCGGGTTAAGTTCCACTTGTCCCGGATTTTGTAGACTTCGAATATCCACACACCTAGAGCCGGGTTAAGTTCCACTTGGCCCGGATCTTGTAGACTTTGAATTATTTTCACTTTGCCTGTGAACTTAACATCGTCTTGCTTTTTTCAGATTACTACTAACCGCCGAACTTCTGAGTTCCAGCGCCTGCTGAACTCTTACAAAGATGTTCGCGCACGTTATGGCAAGCTCTTGGAGGAGCACCAGAAGAAGGGTAATTTTCCTTACTTAAGACTTTCCCTTTTTCTACTTCCGTTCCTTCAAGTTGTCCGTGATTCGTATTAACTTGTTGTTCGAACTATGCAGCAGAGGTTGAGAATATCATCATGCGGAAAAATCTGGCTGAAATCCAAGGTATCTTATCTTGTTCACAAGATCATTGCACGCTCTTTTCTTGACTCGGTAGATATTTATACTTCAGCTCCGCCGGATTAACCCACTGTTGCAGTTGCCCTTGAAGACAACGTACCTATTCCTGATATGATGACACATTTTCTCGAACAAGCAGGAAAGCATCAAGCTGAACTGAAGAAGAATGACGACGAGATAGCTCGGCTACGCCTCCAGGACTCAGAAATTACTCGGCTGAATGCCGAAATCTAGAGGCTTAAGGGCCTCCATAAATCCAAACTGGATAAGGCTAACCAGGAGTTTGCCGAGGAAAAAGAGCGTCTAACCACGCAAATTTCCAAGGACCAGGATTTATTGCAGGAAGCCGATGTAAAACTTACGTCAGTGACCTCGGAATACGAGAAACTCCAGGCCCACCACACCAATGTCCATGCCGAGCTTCAGTGTCTCCTCTTCCAGATTTCCCGTGAGTTCCTTTCCCTTGCTCAATTTTTATTTCTCCGGACTTAGTGCTTTTGTTCATTGTTTCCTCTGCTCTATTCTCAGGAAAGTTTCTAGAAGGTGACACTTTGCTGCTGCTGCTGCTGTAGCCCGGTCTCATGAGCAACATGGTATTCCCACAGGTCCTGCTGCCAGGCCAATCCCTTATGATACAGAGGACCTGCTGGCAAGCCTCTTCACTCGCATGGAGCTAGTGAAGAACTACGGCGCAGATATTATGCAGGCAGCGATGCGGATGTTCAACTCCCTCTAGCCCAGTGAGCCCACTACCAAAGGAAATGCGGCTTTCATAGCCAAATTGATGGAGTGCGATACTCATGTGCACTTGTGGCGAGAATCTGCCGCACGAGCCGGGGCTGATATCGTGCTGCAGTTCATCCTGTCATTGTATGAAGGAATAGACTTGGGGCTGCTTACCCGCATGCGCACCGGATCTAAGTGGTCCAAAGATCTGGAGTGCGTTGCGTGTTGTAAAGCCTGCGCCAACAAGCTTATCCAGTACTCCTTCTGCCATGCTTGGAACGAGGGGTCGAGCTACCTTGACGTATTTGATGATGAAGATGCTTCTGAGGGTGAAGAAGACGAGGGAAGCGAGGGCAAGGCCTTCGAACTTGGCGACAAAGCTAAAGATCTGGAAGATAGAGAGGAAAAACCCCGAAGCTGAGGCCGAGGTGAGCGCCCCGCCGATGAACTCCGAAGTACCTCCTCCCTCGGCTGATGATTCGGCTTCTACCCCTGCTCCTTGAAAACACTTAACCGTATTTGTCAGATCCCCAGAATGCCGGGGGTGAAAATGTATATAAGTACCTTGGTTCGGTTTCGCTACAATTTGTGTTGTTTTCAACTAAGTTTTTAATGTCGGATTATCATGGGCGAAGTCCTCGAGCTTCCTTTTCTTGTTCTCCCAATTTTTGACTCGGCTCACGTCTACCTTGATTCTGTTTTTTCTGACTTACGAGTCTGAGGTTCCAAAAATTCACTAAACAATACTTGAAACTTTGAGATTAGCTCAAAATAATCCGGTGTTAGATGAATAAAGTAGATACAGTGTTAGTCCGAATAACAAATGTTGGCTCGCTTAAGTTCTTTTCCTTAGTCGTTTTTTATGTGCTTTGCAATTCCAAACTTGTTCTCTTGCTTGCCATGAAGCCAATTCTTGTTGGACAGCAGCAAAGTCGAAGAGTTGAATTTTGGTGCTCACACATTACTAATCCGGCTAAGATACAAGCGACTTAATCCAGCCGACATATAAAAATACGAAAGCAAGAAGAGCAATTATTAGGGCAGTCCCGTAGTTTCTACTTGGGGTGCCGAAGTTTTATTGATAACCTCATTGCCGATATTCATACCGACATATGAGTAGCTCGGATACATTCACCTCTTTGTCAGGTGTAAATAGGACGAAGTAGTGCTACATTCCATGGTCGCTTAGATTCCTCTCCGGACATGTCCGCCTTGTTCTTTTCCTGTGGCTGTGCATCAATAAGATAGTAGGAATCATTATGCAAATCTTTGCTTACAATGAAAGTTCCTTCCCATGGAGGGGATAATTTATGCATGCCAGCAGTGCACTGCACTAACCGGAGTACCAGATCACCTTCCCGGAAAACTCTGGGGTTTACTTTCTGGCTATGGTAGTGTCGGAGAATTTGCTGATATATGGCGGATCTGGACAGGGCCAGTTCTCTCGCTTCTTCTAGCAGATCAACATCATTTTGCCGGGCTTCGCGCACTTCGTCTTATGTGTACTGGGTGACCCTTGGTGAATCATGCTCTATGTCGACTGGCAGTACAGCTTTTTTCCCATATACCAGAAAAAATGGCGTATAGCCTATTGATTGATTCGGAGTTGTTCTTAAACTCCCGAGTACCGCTGGTAGTTCTTCTATCCAGCACCCCGCTGATCTTTGCAGCGGCTCTATTAGCCGGGGTTTTATCTCGGACAATACCAGTCTGTTGGATCTTTCGACTTGTCCGTTCGATGCGGGGTGGGCCATAGAGGCTACATCTAGTCGGATTTTCTTTTCTCGGCAAAACCTGGCAAATGATCCTTCAACGAAATTTGTGCCATTATCAGTTATGATACTGTGGGGGTAGCCATATCTCAGGATTATATCCTTGAGAAACTTCACCACTGTTGCCCCATCACATTTCCTGATTGGCCTCACCTGATCCATTTAGTGAATTTGTCCACCATAACTAGGATATGGGTCATTCCTCCTTTAGCCAGCTTAAATGGCCCTACCATGTCTAGGCACCACACGGCAAATGGCCAAGTAATGGGTATAGTTTTGAGTTCCAACATTGGCAGATGGGTTTTTGTGGCGTATCTCTGACAGCCATTGCATTTTCTCACCAAATCTTCTGTCTACTCCAACGCACATGGCCAGTAGAATCCATGCCGGAAAGCCTTTTCCACTAATGCCCTTGAAGATGCATGGTGGCCACATTCTCCTTGATGGATATCCCAGAGTATGTCAAGCCCTTCCTCTAGGTTAACGCATCACTGCAGCACTGTGGTTACACTTCTCTTGTATAGTTCGGCATTGATAATAGTATAGGCCTTTGCTCTTCTCTGGATCTACCTTGAGAGTATCTCATCACCCGACAAGATTCCCACTTTCAGGAAGACAAATATTGCTTAGCCCAAGCGGGTATGGCTCGGATGGAGAAGGGTTCCTCATCAATTTCCATTGCATCCACCGACATAACTCCCGCCGGGTTTGGATGACCAGTCCCCGGGTTTGCTGAGGTAGTCCCCAGGTCTACCGAAGCAGTCCGTGGGTTTGCTGAGGTGCCTCCCCAATCTATCTCCATTGGCGTAGCTTCTGATCCGGAGAAGGCCGGGATGTAAATTGACTCGGATTCGGGCGATGGGGTAATAGATGGTTTTCTTAAGTGTTCCAAGGCAACATTTGGCATGATTGGTTGCTGGTGATACATTGCAAATGTACCTATAATTTTTGATGTTCCATGCTTGGTTTTATCTACTTTCTTGTGTTTTGTCCACACTTTGGAGTACTTTTCATATGATTTCTTGGACTAACCTATTAACAAGAGCCATAGTGCCAGTTGCCTGTTTTTTGCTGTTTTTGGTTCCACGAAAGTCAGAAAATGAATATTCTTGGAATTGGACGGGACAAAAGCCAAAGTTCCTATTTTCCCGGAAGACTCACGGAGCCAGAAGGAGAGTCGGAGAGGGGCCACAGGGTGGCCACACCCCCCAGGTGCGGGTACCCCCAAGCCGCGCCAGGGCATGGTGTGGGCCCCCTGGCCGGCCACCGACCTTGCCCCTTCGCCCATATATTCCTCCTGAGGCAAAATTCCTAGATCGTCAATCAGAAATCCACGAAAAGTTCCGCAGCGCCGCCGCCACCGAAGGGGAGATTCGGGGGACAGAAAGTATCTGTTCCAGCACCCTGCTGGGATGGGGAAGTGCCCCCGAAGCCATCTCCGTCACCATTGCTGATTCCAATAATGAGGAGGGAGTAGTTCTCTCTCGAGGCTAAGGGTTCTACCGGTAGCTATGTGTTCATCTCTCTCTCTATGCATGATCTTACTGAGATCATGAGCTTGTAATCTATAGATCTACCTTGCTACTCAAGTGCTTTAATAGATCTCTGCTCTCCCCATGTGTGTGAAAGCGACAGCGCGCACACCATGGTGGCACTTAGGCTAGAGATTACAAATACTTATTATGAGTTATATTTGGAGTTGGATGTCTTTATGAAATTGTGGTGTTTGTTGGACTCATCTAGTACTCAAGGTGACAGTGTGGGGTTTTCTAGATGGGAAAGATGAACTTTGAGGTGTGCTATTATAGCCCTACCATCGATTATAGTGTTCAACCGGAGAGTAGTTAAGAATAGTATCATAAGGAGAATATATTTATATGAGTGTTCACTAGTGAAAGTATGATCCCTAGGCCTTGTTTCTAAGCATTGAAACACCGTTTGCAATTAGATCTGTTACATGTTTGCTTTCTTCCATATTTATTTCAGTTTTCCTTTAGTCTCTTCCATGCCATCAAGCTATTTTCTAGCACCGTTGTCTTATATCCATACCATATGTATTTCATTATCTCTTCGCCGAACTAGTGCACCTATACACCTAACAAGTGTATTGGGTGTGTTGGGGACACAAGAGACTTGTTGTATCTTGATTGCAGGGTTGCTTGAGAGGGGATACCTTTGACCACTTCCTCCTCGAGTTCAATAAACCTTGGGTGATCGACTTAAGGGAAAACTTGTTGTTGTTATACAAACCTCTGCACTTAGAGGCCCAACAACTGTCTACAAGAATAGAAGTGCATAGACATCACTGGGATGAGCCCAACTTCGACAGTATGTCGGCTGCTTCGTTTTCAATCCGAGGTACGTGGTGGAATTCACATCCCTCGAAGAATCCGCTTATCTTTTGAACATGAAATATGTAAAGGGCCATGTTGGCATCCAAGGCATCCCAATTGCCAGATACTTGCTGCACTACCAATCTGAGTCTCCAAAGCACTGTATTCGACATGTCCCCACTTCTTTTGCCACTTTGAGACCATGAACCAATGCCTCATATTCCGTGACATTATTCGAGGCGCTGAAGTGGATCTGGAGAACGTATTTTAGTTGATCCTTCTTGGGCGAGGTAAGCACCACTCCGGTGCCCATCCCTTCTTTCAGTTTTGATCCGTCAAAGTGCATTCGCCAATAATTGGAGTCCGACAGAGGTGGCTCGTATTGCATTTCGTCCCAGTCCAAAAAGAAATCCGCCACATCTTGTGATTTGATTGCATCTCTTCTATCAAACTGTGGTGCATACGGGGCTAGCTCAATTGCCCATTTTGCTATCTGGCCACTAGCATCTTTGTTACTCATAATCTCTGATATGGGTGCCTCGCATATCACCTTGATGGGATGTTCCTCAAAGTAGTGTTTGAGTTTCTTGGACGACATGTACACGCCATACGCCATCTTTTGATAGTGAGGGTAGTTCTGTTTTGAAGTCGATAATACTTCACTCAAATAATACACCATCCTTTGCACTGACGTTCCTTCTTCTTCGTGCTCCACTACAGTTACTGCACTTACGACTCGGTTGGTCGCGGCTACATAGAGCAACATTGGCTCCTTGGGTAGTGGTGCGGCTAGGATTGGTTCAGTAGATAGCATCTTTTTTAATTCCTGCAATGCGCTGTCCGCTTGCGGTGTCCATGTAAATTTGTCTGCCTTTTTCATTAACTGGTAGAGGGGCAAGGCCTTCTCTCCTAGCCGACATACAAACCGGCTTAACAATGCCAGGCAACCAGTGAACTTCCACACATCGTTAAGGCATTTTGGCAGTTCCATTCTCTCTATAGCCTGGATTTTCACCGGGTTAGCTTCAATACCTCGGCTGGACACTAGGAAACCGAGTAACTTCCCTGTGGGTACACCAAAAGTGCATTTCTCTGGGTTAAGCTTCATCTGGAACCGTCTCAAGTTTGCGAACATCTGCCAGATGTCACTAAGGAGCGTATTGATTTCCTTAGTTATTATGACCACATAATCCACATAAACTTGCACATTTCGACCTATTTGGTCATGTAAACATTTTTGCATGCATCGCTGGTACGTTGCTCCAGCATTACGTAATCCAAATGGCATAGTGTGATAGCAATAAGCCCCGTACGGTGTAATAAACGCAGTTTTTATTTGATCATCTGGGTTTAGGGGTATCTGGTGGAATGAATGATAACAGTTCACATCTGGCAGTTGAGTCTATGACTTGATCTATTCTAGGGTGTGGGAATGGATCTTTAGGACATGCCTTATTCAGTTTTGTGTAATCAATGCACATGCGCCATACCACAGCCACGTTCGGATCATCCTTCTTCTTTTCCACAAGCACCGGATTAGAGAGCCAATCCGGATAGAGTACTTCCATGATAAATCCGGCTATAAGGAGCCTAGCTATCTCATCCCCAATGACTTTTCTTCTGTCCTCGGCGAAACATCAAAGAGGTTGCTTCACCGGCTTTGCACCGGGTCTCACATTCAAAGAGTGCTTAGCCAACTCCCTCGGCACACCTTGCAGATCCTGTGTGGACCAAGCAAAGATATCCCGATTCTCACAGATGAAGCTGACGAGCTCGCTTTCCTATTTTCTCCTCAACCCGGCACCTATGGTTACGGTGCGTTCTGGGAACTAATCATCGATAGGCACTTTCTTCGTATCCTTTGTTGCTTGGAATGACACACTTCCATGCGGGTTGGTCAGTGCCGACAGATGTTGCTGCACGGATTGAGCCAGTGCCGCCACTTCCTATATATTTCTCTTTTCCTAAGCTATGACGAGTGACTCGACCAAGTTTGATCCGGCAGAAGTGCACTTGATTGAACGCCTGAAGTCCCCGGATATAGTTATCACTCCCCTAGGTCCGGGCAGTTTCATCTTTAAGTAACTGATGTGAGTACTTGCCATGAACTTGTTCAGCGCGGGCCTGCCGAGCAACGCATGATAGGCGCTCTCCAGATTCACCATTCGAACTCCAAATTCTTAGTCCGGCAATTATCCCTTATACCGAACAACACATCCACCCGGACCTTACTAATTGGCTCACACAAGATACCTGGCACAATACCATGAAAGGTGGTCCTTCTGGCTTGCAGCATGTCCTCTGATATCCCCAACTTGTGCATGGTATCCTTGTACATGATGTCAATGCTACTGCTATTGTCAATCGACACCTTGGAAAACCTCACATTAAGATTCGGCCCAATGAACTTCGGATCCAGGACCAGTGCGTAGATCCCTAGACTAGGCATGAGCTTCGGGTGATCCTTGATACTCCATGTAATCTCCTGATCTGACCAAGGCATATACCTCACTACCGTTGGCATTACCACATTTACCTCCATATGCCGGTGATGCAAGCTTTTCCGGTCAGTTTCTTCCATGGTAAACACACAGTAGCTTTGGTGATGCTCCCTATACTCGTTTCGTCCCTCATTTGCGTGATAACCTTGGTCCTGCTGCTGGTTATTGTTCACTTCGTGCACAGCATCCCTCCTTTCCTGATTTTCATATCTCGGTGGAGCTGGAGGCAACATTAGTTGCTGTCCATTCCCCCTATTAACAATGGCTTCCATGGTGCTTCATTCTGAGGTGCTTTGTTCCGAGGTGCTTGAGCATTCCCCGATCTACCCTATTCTAATTTCCTCATCCATTCACACTGCCGGTTTGTATGATTCACCGGACTATTCGGACTTGGCGTATGAACTTGCCAGGTTGATCTACCATAGACTCGAACGTATACCTCAGTCGATACTCGAATGTATACCTCAGTCGATCTTTTCGCTCCTACCATTGCTTTTTCTGCTCTAGGGTCCAAGGCGTCTTCCCTTCGGTCTTATGTTGCCAGTTCTGCCCCCAGTTTTCTGGCGCTGGCTGGTGCCGGCATTGGGTTGATCTTGGTCCACTGCTTCCACCTGCTACGAGTTATACTTGTAATCCGGATGCTCGTCCCTTCTCTTTCCTCGGAAATCATTTCTCCTCGATGACCCGGAGCCATCTCAGTTGTAATACTCCTCGTTTGCCTCGCTTGATTTTAGCCGGGGTTGAGTTGGGTCTCCCAAAGCATATGAATCCACGATCTAGATCGTCTCAGCCAAAGTGGTTGGCATATCTCGCTACAGCCTTTGCCACAACATACTTCCATATCTACAGCCTTGGGCGAACCACGCAATTGCTTGTGATTCAATTACCCCCTCGCATGAATTGCGCACGTTGCACCATCGAGTCAAGAAATCTCGATCTGTCTCATTCGGTATTTGCCGGCATAAGCTAGAGTTTGCGGTCTGTTGGGCCTCTTGTAAGTGCTTGAGTAGTTGCTAACGAATAACTCCTCAAAGTCCAGCCAGCAGTTAACACTTCCTGGTGGCAAGTTGTTTAGCCAAAGTCTCGCTGGTCCATCCAACATTTGAGGTACATATCTCACTGCCCATCTCAAATTTCCAGTTGCAATCTTGACCGTTGTTGCGTAATCAATAAGCCAATCCTCCGGTCTGGTACTACCATCATAAGTCCTTGTTCCTCTAGCCAATTGAAAGTTCGGCACTGGCGGTTCCCTCATGATCCGGGGCCCAAAGCATGTTGGACCAGGAGGACCCTGGACCTCGATCAACTCCGACCTATAAATTATGTCCAGTTTCAGGCTCGCATCATCTGGCTGCAAGTTTCTGCTTCCCAGCCTTGACCCAATTACATGGTGTTCCGGTCTAGGGTATCTGTCGTTAATCATTGCCGAATAACGATCATTGTATCTTTCCTGATCCGGACACTTCTCTCCTACTGAGGTGCACGTTACTACTGCTACTGCCGAGGTACATTTTGTCTAGCTCCTGTCGGATCATGCTGTCCGGCATTGCCATTGGCTGCGTTCCTTTGACATGCATTGCCTTGGTCGCGATTACCTCGGCCAGCTTCACCTCGGCTGGTACTGTGATGATCTTCGTCCACTTGCACTGCCTTGCCTTTTCTAGCTCTTACCGGGTCGTAGGGGACCATCTGTTTGTCTCTTCTACTGGAGTTTACCACTTCTTCTCTCTTAGGATTGTGACCCAGAGATGATGCGGCTCCGTCGGATTTTGCCGGGTTATTTCTAGCCGAATGAACCACGTGCGATGCTCCTGGTGGTGTCGGGTTTGCTTTGTTCATTTCTTCATTTTGCTGGAAAGCAACCCTCAGCAAGTGGTTCACCCTCTCTTGTTGCCTTTACCGGGCCTCTCCAATTAGGCCTTCTAACTCGGATGCAGCTGCGTTTGCGGGTCTGAGGTTTTTTGTCGGGGTATTGTACTTCTCTAGCCCTCCTGTTACTATCGTGGCTGTTTGACCCGGCCTAGGCTCGTATTCCTTGTCGATCTCAGTAATCAGGTTTCTACCTCGGATTTTCACCCCATCTATGCGGTTTGCCTTTGCATATTCCCTCAAAGTAATGTTCGAGGACTGCTATAACTCTGCTACTTTCTTTGCGCCGGCTAACAATTTCTGCCTAGTTTCCTCCAACTCAGCTTGTGCCTGAGCCGGATCTACCACAGGAGCTATTAGCGTTGCTAGGCTATCTATTGCTTGCTGGAGTACATTCTCTAGCCTGTCTAGTGGGGGAAACCTACATCTTGCCTGCTTAGGCGTGACTTTCGGCTCTAGCGCTAGGTCCTTACTCTCTCCCGCATCTGGCGCGTTCATCAGGACCTCAATGCTGCTAGTAGGGCAAGTGATACGCACATCGCGAGCTGCGCTGAGAGGTGGTTCGCCTCCCTCAACAACGTGCCGCGGATGAACGCAGGACTCGTCCACGCCGACGTAGATCTTATGCGCGCCAAGTTTGATGAAGATGTCGTTGCACGGAGGGGGACGCCTGCTGAAGCTCCCTGCGTTGTCGCTGACGTAGTCCAGCGCACCAAAGTGATGAACGAGGCCGGAGACGACACGCTCGCCGGTGTTGGAGATGCTTCCCGTCCGGATTTTCACCCCTGCTAGCACCGCTAGCCCCACAGTGGGGGCCAACTGCCGTGGTGGTGGCACGACAGATGCCATGGATAGGCTAAAGATGGGGCCAATGAGTGTTAAGGGAATCCAGGGTGGGAAAACATGGTGATTCCACGCACAGATGTTGCTATATTTCCTCTATCAATGGAGAATACAAGTGCTCTTCGAGCTGTTCGTGAGAAGGAGACAGTGTCTCTTACCCCCCACAACCTAGCTCCAGAGTTCTACCTTAGACAGAGGAAATGATCGATCCCTCTCTATGGAGGCCCCGGTGCTCCTTATATAGCAGAGCCCGTGTTTACAAAGTTAGGGCACACGTGGTAGCATATTCCCTGAATATGCCCCTTGGTTAAAGCTAGATGCTTCTTTATTCTCTTTATTGGCTCGTCCGGACTTTGGTCGTAACCCATAGTGTAATCTGTGCCTTTAAGCGTCACCAAATACGGGCTACGTTAGCCGACATTGCCCGCGTCATCTTAGTTGCCCCTGTCCCGCTGGTCCCTCCCTCTGCTTTGTTTCGCTCATGATACAACTAACAAAACCACCTTTTGACCAGCAGGAGATTACTTCCTTCCCTTGGAAGCCGTATGGTAGTCCGGCTAGCACGTGGTTAACCCGGCTACGAGGGTACCTACGTAATAGATAGGCAAACATGGCCGGCATACATCTTATGTCGGCCGGGTTAAGGCTAGGGAGATGCTCCACATGTCGGGTTACTCTGTAGGTCGGCATGTCTTGAGGTGACCCGGCCAGCACTTGGTTTGACCGCCGTACCTCGGCTAACTCGGCCTTTATACCCTGGCGTTGCCCTACCCGGGGGTATCCCCACAACATTATAGAATAGGCTATTTCCAAACCACGGTTTGGGTGCGAAACGTGGCTGCATTGACAACGTGGTTGTGGGGTCGTGTTGTTTCCGTTTGTCGATCTCCCATCGTGACAAACTCTTAAATATTTGCTACTACAAGTACTGCAATAACCCTATTGTTGGTGCAGGAATCCAGTCATCAAATTGGCGTCGTTGCCGGGGAGCTAAGCATCCGGTTATTACCTTCCTACTCACACATAGTTTATTTCTGTTTGTTGCTATTTATCTTACAACTTTTGATTATTTGAAAAGAAAAAAATTAGTTTACCTTTTGTTAGTAGTCTTGTTATTTATTTTAGTTATAGGAAATTTAAAAACATAGGAACAATGGAAAGTAAAAGTCTTGCGGAGTATGGTGCTCCGAGTGTTGATCATTTACGTGCTTCTATTGTTCAGCCCGCTATTGATCATTTACGTGCTTCTACGTGCATCATGTAAATAGCTTTTGCAGAAGATCCGAACAATGATCCATATGAGCATATTGACAAATTTACTTCATTGTTTTCTACGGTGAAGGAAAATGGATGGACAAATGATAAGCTGAAGTTATATCTGTTTCGATTCTTGCTGAAAGGAAAAGCTAAAGATTGGCTAAAATCGCATCCCACAGGACACTTCAATTCATGGAAAGGTATCTCCGAAGCTTTTCTCGATAAGTATTTCTCACAAAAGCAAACTTATGAGCGTAGGCTTCATATCCTGAATTTCAAGCAGAGCAACAATGAGGATTTAAGACAAGCTTATAGTAGGTTCTCAAAATTGATGCATGATTGTGCAAATCATAATTTACCTGATTGGTTATTGTTGAATCAATTTTATGGAGGATTAAATCACTCTTATAAGGATAAGCTAGATATGATGTGTGATGGTGCATTCCTTGGAAAAAATTTGAAAGAAGCTTGGCAACTCTTAAGAGAAATACATAATAATTTTCATCAATGGTAATGTGAAATTGTGCATGAAGAAAAACCTCTCCCTACTGATCTACAGAACTTGGTTAATGAGTTTCTTAAAGATGAAAATAGAAGAGGAAAAATTCCTTATGATGATACCTTAGTTAGAGATGTTTTTTCTAAAGCAATGCCTTTCATAGATGATTATTTTAATCATACTAGAATTGTTACGACTAATGATGGAGAACAACCCTCTACTATTACTCCCATATCTTCCACTTGTTGCATCATTGAAGCAGGAAAGAAGGGTAAATCCATGAAGCCGAAAACCAGTAAAAATGATAATAAGAAGCCTCGTGTTGAATATCCCACACATCTGACATCTGTAGATGAAGTGAAACGGCTTCATGAAGAGTATTGGGGACACATCAAGAAGAAAGAAGAAAAACAAATCAAGGAATGGAATAAATTGAAAGCCTCTCTCAAACCTGATCCCCCACCTATTCCAGATCTTTATTATTCTTCTGACTTTAGTGATGGTGAAGACTTAAGTTATTCTAGAATCCTTGATAATTCCCCTGAAGAAGTTTTTGATGATTCTAGTAGTATTTGTTCAAATACTCTTTTCGGGAAAATCAATTATGATGAGCTAAAGACAAAACCATGTGTGCCTCCCATATCTTTGCTATGACTTTTGTTTTACTAATGAGGTGTAGGAAATTCCGGTGGCCAAGACCAAGCTACTGGATCCAAAAGGACATTATGAGATGCACCCTCAAAATAATAATCAAGGTAAAGATTTAAAGTTTGATGATAAATCTTTAACACCCTCTATGCAGGAAGGAAAAAATACATATTTATCACGCTTGGTGCATCCATCCTCACGTGGCAACGAGAACACTTACAAGATACTAATGCACCGCAAGCGGGTACGTATTAGAGAAAACGATGATATAAATCCTACAGACACTCGTTGGAGGTAAGAAAAAATACTCCTATAGCTGCCTCCATTGCTGAATAAGTGTGGAGTATAAAAGCCTAGCTACTTGGTTGTAAGAAACCGCTTCCCAGGAGGCAACCCGGAAGTCATTAGGCATCTTTCTTATTTTTGTGTCTTAAGTCTAGTTGCATTCTTGTTGCATTGGCATTTTTATTCTTTGCATGATTTGCTATTAGAGTTATCTTATTGTAGTTTTCAAAAGGTAGAATTCATTGTTAATATGTGTTGCATAACTCAGTTGTACTTAAATCCCGTTTTATTCATGCTGTTGTTGGTCGAAAATTAAAGTTGTTATTTTACTTTCAAAACAAGGTGTTTCACTAAGTTTCAGGATAAGAGAGAATTCTTGAAGAAATAGAATTTTTTGATGACTACTGAAGGTTTAACGACCAACTATATGGCGGGAATAAAAATTCTGGCTGTATAGTTCCGGCCGTATAAATATCGATGCCTTCGTCAAATTTCTTTCCAGGATACTGATGGTTTGATGACCAACTATATGGCAGGAATAAAAATTCCGGCCGTATAGTTTGGCCGTATAGTTATCAATGCTTGTCTAAATTTTTTATCTCGAGGACACAGAAGATTTGAAAACCAACTATACGGCGAGACCTTTTTGGTCCGGCCGTATAGTTGCGCCCGTATAGATGGGAAAACCCCTCAAACGCCAACTTGAAGGTAACCATTGCTCAAAATTTTATTCTTTCTTGTTCTTTCTTCTTCCAAAAACCTCGAAACACCACTTGGGAGTTTCTCCCATGATCTAGAGAAGCCAAGCATATTCTCTATAGAAGTTCATGTTTTCTTTTTACTTTCCTTTTATCGGTGGGGTAAATGAACTATGTTCGTATACCAAACTGATGCATTTTATTTTGTGTGTTATTTTTGTAGGGACTTAAACCTTGTGTGACGACGTGTACGGTAGTGCCAATCGTGCAAACACTCGCATGAGCCACTTGGTTGCTTCAATTCAACGCTTCGACAATCAGTGTCTGGTAAAATCTTCCAACTTCAACCTCTTTTAATAAGCACATAGGGGCTGCACACTCGTGTCTCCTATCCTGTTTTGCTTGCACCTCATCACAATCTAGGAGAGGCATCTAATGACCCACAAGTATAGGGGATCACAACAGTCTTCGAGGGAAGTAACACTGAATTTATTGATTCGACACAAGGGGAGCCAAAGAATATTTATAAGTCTTAACGACTGAGTTGTCAATTCAACTGCACCTAGAAACAATCTTGCTCGCAGCAGTTTATCAGTAACAACAGTTTTGTACTAGCAATAGCAAAGTAATAGCAGTAGTAAAATAAAGACATTAGTAACAATTGCAGTAAACAGTAGGATTAAAACGTGGTAGGCATAGGGATGGATGGACGGGCATTGCATAGACAAGACAATTCATATAACAATCAAGACATAGGGCATTTGCAGATAAATAAGATAAAGTATCCAAGTACAAAATAATCATAGGCATGTGTTCCATATATAGTCATACATGCTCGTAATGAGAACTTGCACAACATCTTTTGTCCTACCAGCCCGTTGCAGCGGGGCCTCAAGGGAATCTACTGGCAATTAAGGTGCTCCTTTTAATAGAGCACTGGAGCAAAGCATTAACACTCCGTGAACACACGTGATCCTCATATCATAGCCATCCCCTCCAGTTATCCCGATTTCTGTCACTTAGGGGCCTCGGGTTCCGTACAATAATAAGTGTATACAACTTGCAGGTAAGATCATAAACAATAATATCATCATGAATCAATAACATATTCAGATTTGAAATCATGGCACTCGGGCCCTAGTGACAAGCATTAAGCATAACAAGTTGCAACAATGTCAAAAAGCACTAACATTAGATACTAGGCACCATGCCCTAGTAATCTGATGCAATTACATGAACGATCTCATCCAATCCCTACCATCCCCATAGCCTACTACGGGGGATTACTCACTCATGGATGGGGGAATCATGGATGGTTTATGGAGAAGCTTTGGTGATGATGATGGCGATGATCTCCTCCAGTTCCCCGTCCCGACAGGGTGCTAGAACGGAGTTTTTGGTTCCGAATCGCGGTTTCTGGTGGTCACGGTGCAGCGGAACTCTATCTGGAAAAATACTGAATCCCCCTCTGTTTTTAGGTCAGAGGGCTTATATAGGCGAAAGGAGAGGTCGAGGCGGAGTCCGAGGCGGCCACACCACCTCCTGCCGCGGCCTGGCCTGGCCCGCGTGGCCAGGTGGTGTGGGCCCCTCGTGGCCCCTCTTCGTCTCGTATTTTCCGGGATTTTTCTTGAAAGTTGATTTCCTACAAAAAAACGAGACACCAAAGCAATTCTGCTGAAAACAGCGTTAGTCCGCATTAGTTGTATCCAAATCACACAAATTAGAGAAGAAACAATAGCAAAAGTGTTCAAGAAAGTAGATACGTTTTGGATGTATCAACTCCCCCAAGCTTAGCTTATTGCTTGTCCTCAAGCAATTCAGTTGAAATTGAGTGCGATAAAAGAAACTTGCACGAACACATTTGCTTCATAAGATGTATATATTCTCAGCATATGGTCAAATACTTAGGCAATTCATAATAAAGAGTATGCAAATAAGTTTACCCACTAGTCATGCAAGCTATGAACAGATTCCAACCCATTAATAATAAGCAGCATGACACATAAGCATATGCAGGATTGTAATGCTCATAAGAAGATATGATAAAGTGGTATCTTGCTTGCCTTTCTTTGGAGCAAAACATAAATGCCAAGGCACCTCGGAAGTTTAAGTGAAGACTAGAAATAAAAATATCAAAGATACAAGCGTCAAAGTTATGTCACAACTAACCGTGTTTTGGGACAAGCACATTACACCAAGAATGACAGCTATGCTCTCGGGAAGGTGCTCAAAGAATAAATGGTGACTCAACATAAAAGTGAAAGAAAAGATTTGAAAAGTTTGAAAGGCTTCCAAATGTTGAAAGTATGGTACTCATTGGCTTTGAGGTCTCATTGCCCCTATCATAAGTATCTTGAGGTGATTAACTTTAAAGTCACATAAATATGAGGATATGCTTGACAAGTTATAAGTTGAAAATCTCATGCCCCTTGCTTACGAGTACCGAACCTCATGCTACTCAACTTTAGTCACAAGTAAGTTCTTGTCATTGTAAGTACATGTGTATCATAGAGAACCGCCAACAGGTACCCCTTGCCCGATGATACGGAAGAATTCCCATATCAAAATGACAAGGCAAGAAGACAATGAGCATCTCATCAATCTTTTTATTTGCTATTTGCATAGGTTTTTATTGAGGATGCTTCATAGAATGCTCACTATGGTTATGCTTCAAGTTTCCACCATGATTAGGCATGGCTTAGGCTAGCCGCCCAAGCGTTTCTCTAACACATATACAAACTCCATGAGCTTACAAGCTCCCCTTTTATTTCACACTCCCGGGATCCATAAACAAAAGAACATGATATCAACTGAATAATAAGTGCAATGTTGAAAGCGTTCCCCATGGTAACATGGTTTTGCTAATTCACAACTTATAAAGCGCAAGCATATAAGCAACATAGATGGACACAATGGTTAAAGTTTATTAAGTGCAAGAAAGTAAAGTGTGCCATCAAGTTCGTGAGAGCTTTACTAACTAATTTTCACATAACAAGCAAACATTTTTATTGGAAGAAAACAAAGCATGATAAATATGCAAGGATTAGCGATGATGCTAATGGGTAGATATGGTGGACCCTTTTTGACAACTTTGGTTTTGGGGAGTTGCATGCACGAGTAAAGCTTATACTCAGCGCAAGTGAAGGCTAGCAATAGAAAGAGAGTGACAATCCAGAGAGCAGTAACTGTCATAATCATGCTTGCAATAAAACAAAATTAATAGTGGCATAAAATTGACACAAGAACTCTAAGGCAGAATAAATCTTCGAGGCTTAACTGACTTTTTGTTTAGTCATATGCATGCGTGAGCATGTGCCAAGTCGATTCAAATAACATTCATAGGAGGATACCACACTGTCATACCAAGTTATGAATAGAACAATACAAGCAAAAATTTATATGACATGTTACAAACTATTGGTGGATTGGAACTGATCATAAGAGAGCAAGAAGTACTAAGCATCCATTAAATAACATACACCTTACATGAACAGACTAAGCATGCCCACAATGATGAGTATATGTACAAAAATGAAAACAAATAGAGTTCATACCAGCCTCTTACCACACCTCGAGTTGTCATAAATCATCATTGCCTTTCACCTGTGTGACTTGAATAATAAGATAAAACCAAACTCCAAGGAGTCACTGAGGACCGCTGAACCCTGCAACGAACTTCACAAAACCAGAGAAGAACAAGAAATATTTTTGGGTTTTCGATTTTTTTAAAGACAAGAACCGAAGGAAAGAGCAAATAAAGCAAAATATTTTTCAGTTTTTTTGAATAATCAAAACAAAGCTAAAAAGAATGAAGCAAACCAAGGATAAAAGATAAAGAAGCAAACAAAGAGAAATAAAAAAATATTTTTGGTCTTTTTGTGTTTTGGAAAGCAGAAATAAAGCAGGAACAAAAACTAAAAAGAAAACAGAATATGAATATAAAAAGTACCAACAGAAAATGATAGATAAATGAGTGTGATGTCGGTATACCTCACCCCAAGCTTAGGCTTTTTGCCTAAGTGGAGATCAATCCCAAGCTGGCCAAGAAGGAGCGCCTCCATAATATGACGAAGAAGTGCCTTCGTCCTGATACAAACTCGAGAACGCCCCGATGTAGTGCACAAAGTAGTCATAAGAGGGTGCATCCCCCTGGTGCTGCCCGTGGAAACCAAGCAAGCGGAGATGCTCGTCCACCTCCTCCTTGGAGCGCGACCATGGCATCCTACAAATACTGAACAAAGTAGACTGTGGCAAGAGAATTTCCCTCTCATCTCCGTCAGTAAATAGCATCCTGTAAACTAAACTCTCTGTACTAGAGTTAGTAGTAACAAAGTGATGTGTTTTCATAGAAACAAGATCAAGCCTTTGTGGGGTCAGTACAATATCACTAGGATCAAAAGAAAGTTCCAAGGCAACAACCATGCGTGCAGCAATAATGGCCCCATAAATGGGTCCTCTAGCAGCTAGGCGGCGAGCAATGAGAGAACCAATATTATACTTGGTTTCATTATTAAGTGCAACAGCAAAAAAATCTAAATGATAATTAGAAATATTACTAGTGTTCTCCCTACCAAGAATGCTAGTGTCAAGATAGTAAGCAAAATATCTAAGAGTTGGGAGTTGAATGTTTCTTATCTTCCCGCACTGAGCTGTGCGGTCATCATCATTCGTTACACATCAATAGAGATCCAGCAAATCAGCGGGTCAACCTTCGATCTTCTTTACTATCCCAGTCATGTCAATGCCTATAATGCTACAAAATCTTTCCAATGACATGGTAATAGGCATATCATAGATTTTGAATGAAACAGTTGACCTATAAGGGGTGTTAGAGAAAGTAAAACTTTCAACAAAGGTTTTGGTGAGCAAGGCATATTGCTCACTCTCATCCTGCATGTAAGTGGTTAGACCAACTCTCTGAACAAGAAGTAAGAAATCATCAAGGATCCCTATAGCTTGCAAAAAGGCAAAACAAGGGAAGGTAGATGGATGAGCATCTCCCTCGTCTCCCTCATCACCAAATCATGGCGCAATAAGATCTTCATTATATGATGGCCTAAATTGAGAAGCTGGTCTAGAAAGCCTTGCCCTCCTAGGTGTGTCTCTCTCAAATACTTCTCCAAAAGTATGGTTGTTCATCTCTCCTTTTTCTGAAATTTTAGACAACCATCACAAATAATAATTGCAAAGTGATTACATAATGAAAGGAACTACTTATAGGGACTTGCAAGAGGGCTAAACATGCATCAAAACAATTTCTCTAAGCATAGAACAAGCATGCAAGCTCACATAACCTGTCACCTATAGTAGCAAATGTTCAAGATATAATCCACTAATCACAAATCTACTTGGACAAGCGGAGGAGTCACATACTGGAGAACAAATGCTCCAAAACTCAACAGCAAAGGTGGGTTGAGCAAGGAGATCGAAAATCATGAGCAAGAACAGCAAGAACACGTGTTTGAGCAATGAAATGGTGTTTCCTCGGGAGAGAGAAAGGAGTGGCATGTGGGAGAATAAGTGGAGGGCCAGGGGTGGCCCACACCATGGCCAGGCACTCCCTTGGTGTGGTCGCGCCACCAGGTGGTGTGCCTACCTGGTGGCCCCCCTGGGTCACTCCAGGTATCTCTCTGCCTCTCTTTTGGCGTAAAAATTTAATACGATTTTTCTGGAAATTTTCGAGAAACTTTATTTTTGAGCAATTTCCAGGTATTGATGAATGATTTTCTGACAGAAAGATGACTTTGGAATGATGCAATAACAAAACAAAACTGATACTTCAGAAGTTCTAAGACACTCTAAATGCAAAAAACTAGCAAATAGAAAAGTAAATAAGGTGAAAGCAAAAAATTAAAATGGATAAAGTAAAAGTGAGCAAGAATAATCATGGTGAAAACATTGTTTTTTTCATTAAAATCCCTTTGTTAACAAGGTTGATCAGGTCTTGTTACCAAAACAATTTTATATGAAACAAAACTTTGCCTTCCAATAAATCAATATGTTACCTCAACCCTGATAGCAATAGTCCCAATCATAATAGTTTCATAGTTTTCTTGTGGTATGGGACAATATATTTCTCCAACTTGGATGCCCTCAATATTTTCAATTTAATTTAGGCCATAAGTCTTATCAATCTTCTTGGAGAAATAGACAGTATGCTCCTTGTCATTAACATTAAAAGTTACCTTTCCTTGATTACAATTAACAATAGCTCCTGCAGTATTAAGAAAAGGTCTCCCAAGAATAATAGACATATTATCATCTTCAGGCATTTCAAGCACAACGAAGTCAGTTAATATCAAACAACTATGAGCCACTTGAATAGGAACATCCTCACATATACCAACAGGAATAGTAGTAGATTTATCAGCCATTTGTAAAGATATATCAGTTGGTATCAGTTTTTCCAATTGAAGTCTCTTGTAGAGAGAAAAGGCATAACAGTAACTCCTGCTCCCAAATCACACAAAGCAGTTCTAACATAATTATTTTTAATAGAACAAGGAATAGTTGGAATCCCTGGATCTCCAAGTTTCTTTGGAACCTTACCATTGAAGGAATAACTAGCAAGTAAAGTAGAAATTTCCTCATTAGGAATCTTCCTTTTATTAGAGATAGTATCCTTCGTATACTTTGAATAAGGAGGCAATTTAATAGCATCAGTCAAAGGAATTTGCAAAAATAAAGGTTTCATCCACTCATAAAACTTGTTATAGTGTTCTTCTTCTTTTGACTTGTGTTTCTTATCAGGAAAAGGCATTGGATTTTGAACCCAAGGCTCTCTATCACTACCATGTTTCTTAGCAACAAAATCTTCCTTACTGTACTTAGCATTCTTAGTGTGCCTTTCCGATTCTTCTTCAATTTCTTCTTTATCAGGAGCATCATTATTATCATTACCACTTTTAGTTTCAGCATCAGAGACAGATATACTGTTAGGATCTTTAGCAGGTTCAGAAGACTCTACAACTATTTTATGTTTCTTTTTTTCTCTTAGAAGGAGTACCTCTATTTTCAATTCATTGACAATCCTACTCAATTCTTTTAGGATGTCCCTCAGGATATAGAGGATCCTGAGTGATAACACCACTCCTAGTTCTAATTTCATAAGCATGTTTTTCTTTAGAAGCACTAACTAGCAAATTTGTTTCTACTTTGATAAGCTCATCAATTTGAGTTTGAACCATTTGGAAATGTTTAACATCACTGGAGGTTCTTTCCACAATATCTCTCAATTCATTAATAGCTCTAGAGTTTTCCATTAAATGATTCTACACTCAATTATTAAAATTATCTTGCTTAACAACAAAGATATCAAATTCTTCTAAGCATTGATCAGGAGGTTTAGAATAAGGAATATCACCTTCATCAAAATGTTGGAGAGAATGTACCTCAATAGTGGATGAGTGGGAGATTGGCTTACATAACTCTTCTATAGGAGGTAAATTCTTCACATCTTCAGATTTAATACCCTTATCCTTAAGACATTTCTTAGCTTCCTTCATCACTTCATCATTTAGTTCAATCACTCCCCTCTTCTTTGGTGTTAGTGTTGGCTCAGGCACAGTTAACTCAGGTGTAGTTGACTCAGGTAAAGTCCAGAAATCATAATTCTTTCTTATTTTAGCCATTAATTCCTCAGCTTCTTTAGGAGTTCTCTTCACAATCAGCAAAATTGTCCAGGTATGTCCTAGATTCATCAGTTAGTCCATTATAATATATAACAAGAAGCTCATTTTTAGGTACTGGACATCCGGGCTATGCGTGAATCAAAGCACAAAACCTTGCCCATGATTCAGGCAATATCTCCTTTTCTCCCTGTTTAAAATCAAAAAGTTCCTACAAAATGGCATGTCGAGCACTAGGAGGGAAATATTTCTGAAAGAAAATATCAATCAAGCAATCAGGGTTATCAATAGATCCAGGAGGTAAATTATTAAACCAAGCTTTAGCTTCTCCTTTTAGTGAAAAAGGGAAAAGTTTAGCAACAAAGTAGGTGCGCATCTTAATATCATCAGAAAATAAACCACTCATGGTAGAAAGCTCAGTCATATGTGCTACAGCACTTTCATTTTTAGTCCCACAAAAAGGTTCTTTCTCAACAATGGTTATGGAAGATAAATCAAGAGAGAAATCGTAATCCTTATCTTTAATGTTTATGGGAGATGTAGCAAACTTAGCATTAGGAGATAATTTAGGTTTAATAGTACGTCTCTCAAGAAGACTCTTAATAACACTTGTACCGTGAGTGTTTTGACATTCTTCAGTAAATTCATCAGTCATTTCAATATTACCGTCATCAAGATCATAGCTCTTTCTACACTTAGGTGAACTAATAGGTGTAGTAGTATCTTCATTAGGAGTTTAAGTGTTTCCAACTATAGTTCTAGAAATTGTAGCATCTAGGAAAGGACCTAACGAACCACTCTTATCAAGAAAAGTAGAAGCAGCATCATAAGTATAAGAACCAATTTCAGATTCATCAGAAGTAGTAGTATGTGTAGCATGTGTATGTGGTGGTTGTGTAAGGAGCTTACTCATCATAGATGGTGAATCAAGAGCAACAGTGGTGTTTAGAATTGTACCTCTTTTTGTAGTGGATGGTAATATAGGAACTTTTCCATCACGATTTTTACCCATGATGAATGGATAGCAGCAAATAGTAATGATTCCAAGTGAACTTTATAAATAGAGCTATGCTCCCCGGCAACGGCGCCAGAAAATAGCCTTGATGACCCACAAGTATAGGGGATCGCAATAGTATTCGAGGGAAGTAAAACCCAATTTATTGATTCGACACAAGGGAGCCAAAGAATATTTATAAATCTTAACAACTGAGTTGTGAATTCAGCTGCACCTGGAAACAATCTTGCTCGCAGCAGTTTATCAGTAGCAACAATTTTGTAGTAGCAATAGCAAAGTAATATAAGAAGTAAAATAAAGATAGTAGTAACAATTGCAGTAAACGGTAGGATTAACACGTGATAGGCATAGGGATGGATGGACGGGCGTTGCATCGACAAGACAATTCATATAACAATCAACACATAGGGCATTTTCAGATAAATAAGATAAAGTATCCAAGTACAAAATAATCATAGGCATGTGTTCCCTATACAGTCATACGTGCTCGTAATGAGAACTTGCACAACATCTTTTGTCCCGCCAGCCCATTGCAGCGGGGCCTCAAGGGAATCTACTGGCAATTAAGGTACTCCTTTTAATAGAGCACCGGAGCGAACTCCACTACTAGGAGGGATGGCTTCTCTCTCCTTCTCTCCTTCTCTCCTTCCTATCTCCACGGCGGTGGTTTGCTCCGATGATCCTCGTGGGTTGATCGGGAGCTGGAGGGCCATAATCCGTGAGGTGGCTGGGGCTCTGATCAGCCCTTGCCGACGGGGCCAGATCTCAAGAGAGAGCTCGGGACAGGTGTCGTTGCGGGATGCTTCGGGACAGGTCCTGGCGAGTTGGTGTTCGGTGGCGGGATTTTCGTACGGGACGTGTCTGGTACACGAAAAATGGCACGTTCTCGTGGGTCCGCCGATGGTGGTGGGGGCAGTTCTTCGCGGTGTCGCCGGTGCGTCGCCCTACGTGCGTACGTGCCGGGTGATACGGCTCGGTGGTTGTGGGAAAGCAGTGTGCGCTGACGGTGGGGCATCGCTGGAGGAGGGCCACCTGCCAGGGGAGGTGCGGAGTACTAGTACGACGGAGCACGATCCACGGTCAGTTTCGCCTCCACTTCGTGTTTTCTCAAACCCTAGATCGGGAGCCGTTTCCCCTCTCGCCATTTCTAGTTCTCGCGGTGTGTGTGGTGTGGTGTTCGTCCGGGAGCCGCCTAGTCTTCAACCATCATCGCCGCGGGTTGCTGTTCCGGTGAAGTGGAGCGGAGTTGTTTCGGGGGATTGTAGATCATTTGCTCAGGTGGTGGCTGCGGAGTCTGATATGGATCGGAGATTTCGCGGTGGGCGTGGTTCTCCTTTTCGTCCTCCAGTCCGATCTGGTCCCTATGCGAGCAGATTCGGATCTGGGTATGGACAAGGCCGTTTTCCTGTTGATCGCAGAGGTTTGGAGGGAGATCATAGGGAGAGTGGGTGGATCCGTGAACAGGAGCGGCGCCGCGAGGAGCAGGATGCTCGGCGTCGTGATGCGAGGCATAGAGATGAGTTGAGGCAGGCGGAGATTGAGGCCAGGATGGAGGATCAACGCAGGGAAGCTTTGGTGCGGGAGCGGGCACTGTCGGAGGCTCGCCGTCGCGAAGCGAAACAGGTTCGTAATTGGGGCCGGTGGAGCCATCGTCCGGAGATGCAGCAAGGCTCAGGATCTGATGCTACTGTGTCGTCTTTCCCAGGCAGATCAGGTAACTCTGACTCGAATCCTAGAAGGGGGGAGCCGATTTTTGCACGAACTATTGAGCAAGTTAATGTGCCTCGGGTTGTGATGAACACTTCTGTGCCTGTAACTCGGTCTGCTTCTGGATTAAACACCTCGGCATCTACTTCTGTTAATGTGCCTGTTGGGGGGAATCGTTCTGTGAATTTGTCCCCAATCTTGTCAGTTACTCAGTCGGATGATGTGGCTACTACTCTGGTGGGGTCCTCTGTACCACCACCAGTAGTGAGTATGCCGAGGGATGGTGCTGTGGCTGGAGGGTCTGGGGATGTGCAGTTGCTTGATGTGATTGAGGAAGAGGTTGTGTGTGATAATTGTGGGAAGGATCATAGCATTTTGTCACAAGAGGAAACCATGGGAGTATGTTCCTCTTTTCTTTGGCAGTACTGATTTTGAGCAGGGCTTTCATTCTATTCCTGTGGTGGAGTCAAATGTTCAGTCTATGGAGGAGTTGCATTATGCTCATATAAGTGTGGTTAGGGGTGATGTCACTGGCAAGGATCTGGAGAAGGAGTTCCAAATATGGGCTGATGCTATGGGGTCTGGATGGAGGTTTAATGCCAGGTCTATTAATGATGTGGAATTTTTGATGAGGTTCCCTTCTGCCAGATCTATTGATGATTTCCATTTTGGGAAGGTCTTCATGAAAACAATTCTGATCTTTGTGATTCAGTTGTCTAAGTGGAATGGGGATTTGCAACCTGTTGACTGGTTGGAAGAAGCCTGGTTTAGAATTGTTGGTATCCCTATGAAGCTGTGGAGAAATCAACTATCTTCTATGTTGCTTCTTTAGTGGGTAAACCTGTGGCCCTGGACAGGAATAGTTTGAGGAACTTGGCTTATGTGAGAGTTAAAATTGCTTGTTTGGATGTCTCTTTGGTTCCTAATACCAGAAGGGGGAGATGCAGGGTGGGATTTATGAATTGAAATACACCAGGGAGATTTTTGCTCCAGATGCTGTTTCCACTTTGCCTTCTGCTATGGGGATTGATGGGCAGGATGGTGATGATGGGGTGAATAGGGAGAATGAGGGTGAAGGTGTATATAGGAGACCTGATGATGATAGTGGGCAAAGAATTGTCCCTGGTGCAGGTAGTGATGGAGGTGCTGGGGGTCGTCAACATGGTGGGAATGGTGCTGGTGAAGCTGGGTTGGACAAACGAAAACAGGTTGTGGTGGAGCAGGAGGATTCTGGGGGAGTCTCTTTTGGGACTAAAATGGCTAACATATGGGCTAGCTCTGGAGGTGATGGTCGTTCAAGGGGAATTGTGATTAGAGAGAATGTTGCAGGTGTTTCTGGTGGTGGTGGTGGGACTGGTAATCAAACTAGAACAGCTGTTGTGGGGGTGCAGGTTGATACCCAGGAAAATGTGGCTGATGGGGATGGGCTGGGCAGTGCTCACATGGATGTGGAACAAGACCCATCCTCTAATGTGGCTAAAGAGGTCAGTACTGAGGTTGCTGCTGGTCCATAGAGGTTTGATGACTTTATCAGGGGTCTGTTAAAGGATAAGAGTAGTGACAAGCATTATGAACTCATGAAGCAGTATGGTCATTTGTTGGAGGAGGAGGATGAGCAAGAGGAAGGTGCACAGGTAAGAAATGACAGTGTTTCTACTGATACTTCATTTGGTTCCTCTTCTCATAGTGGAAAAAAAGGAACTGTTGGGGGATCTGAGTTGGAGGGTGCTCAGGACATGGAAGTTGTCAATCAAGATCAGGAAGTAGTGGCTGGTGACTTGTCTCAACCTGATGGTTCTACCCAGGAAAGTGTGGAATCTCAATCTGATCAAGTGGTTGATGTGGAAGAACAACAGGGTGTTAGAAGGAGCTCGAGGGTGGTTGATCAAGGTGGTGCTAGAAACATGGCTGAAGGGCATTTGGCTCAGCAAAAATCTAGAGATCTTTCAGGTACAAATCTAACTTTGCATAATTCTTTTGCTGTTCTGGACGATGATATTATTTTGCATAGAGCATTGGAAATGGGGATAGATGCTTCTTCTATATCTTTGGAACATATTAACTCTTTGAAAGAATTAGAGATTGCTAGACATAGTTTACAGGATAGGAGGCAGGTAGTGAATGAATTTGATCTGAATGAGAAGGTTTTGTTTCTGGATTGGAAGGATGTTAGTATTGATGAGGAAGATTTCACTCCTGTGGTTTCCAGGAAACAAAAGAAAAAGTTGAGAATTGGTTCTGTTATGAGGGAGAGAAAGTTAAAGGCTGCTGCTGTGAAGGTTCACAATTATCACCCTATGAGTGGTATTGTGACTGGAACAAGAGAGAGAAAATCTGTATTATGATAGGTGCTATTTTGAATATTAGGGGTGTGGGGAAGAAAGGTGCAGGTGCTTATCTGAATAGTCTATTGAGACAGGAGAGGGTGGATTTTATTGGTTTACAGGAAACTATTAAGAAAGACTATTCTGAGGCTTTTTTCAGGAGGATTGATCCTATGAATCAATTCTCCTGGAGTTGGTTTCCATCTGTTGGAAAGTCTGGAGGCATTTTGGGGGGCCTACGTTCCTCTAAATTGACTCAGAGTGGTGTGTCTGTGGGCAAGTTTCATGTTAAGTTGAAGGTGTTTGATGTTTTGAAACAGATTTAGTGGCATCTGGTGATTGTGTATGGGGCTACACAAGAGGAGAATAAAGAGGAGTTTTTGGTTGAGTTAGCTGAGGTTTGTCAGGATCAAACTATTCCTTTGTTGGTGGGTGGCGATTTTAATGTGACCAGATGTGTTTCTGAAAAGAATAAAGGTCATGTTTTGAACAAGTGGGGGCACATGTTTAATTCGATTATCAATGCTTATGGGTTAAGAGAGATCATCATGTCTGGTGGGCAGTTTACTTGGTCCAACAACCAGAAAATTCCGACTTTGGAGAAACTAGATAGAATCTTAGTTTGTAAAGAATGGGAGAAGCTGTTTCCTCTTACTACAGTACACAAGTTGTCTAGAGAGGTTTCTGATCATAGTCCTTTGATCCTGGATACTATGGAAGGACAGGAATCAGGGGGTAGAGAATTCAGATTTGAGAAAAGCTGGTTATAGTGTGATGGCTTTTTGACCATGGTGGAAAAAGTTTGGAAAAAAAGTGTGAATGGAAAGAACAGTCTTGATAGATTGCAGAAAAAACTTAAAAATGTCAGAAATGATTTGAAAGGTTGGGGTGTCCATTTAAGGGGGGGGGAAGAAAAGGAAGAAGAGGTTGGTGGAGGAGTTGCAGGAACTCGAAAACATTGAGGAATTGATTTTGCTTACTGCTGAACAACTTAAAAGAAAAGCAGTTATTCAGAAAGAGTTGCTTGAGGTGTATGAAAATGAGGAGAGATTTTGGCAGCAAAGGTCGAGGGATAATTGGTTGCTTAGAGGTGATAATAATACTGAATATTTTCATAGGATTGCTAATGGGGTGAGGAGAAAGAAAATGATTTTTTCAATGAAAGATGGGGAGAATGAGATTCAGGGGACCTGTGATCTCCTGAAACATGCCACTAGTTATTATAAAACTTTGTTTGGGCCTGCTGGTGGGTTTTCTATTAGGCTTGCAGATGACAATTGGCAGGACTGGGAGAAACTTAATGATGAAGATAGAGAGAAAATGGGAGTGCCCTTTACTGAGAAAGAGGTTAAAGAGGTTATTGATCAGATGGAGAAAAATAAGGCTGCTGGTCCTGATGGGATTCCTATTGAATTCTATCAACATTGTTGGGTAGTTATTAAAACAGATGTTATGGCTGTGTTTGATGATTTCTTTGCTCATAAGATTGATTTGAGGAGCATTAACTATGGTGTGATTACTCTGCTGCCAAAAGGTGATGATGCTGATAGGATTCAGAAGTATAGGCCTATTTGTCTGCTCCAGGTGTTGTTTAAGATTTTTACCAAAACTCGTGTTAGAATCGAGCCTGTGATGGGGAAACTAATTGATACTTGTCAGACTGCTTTTATTAAAGGGAGGTTTATTGCAGATGGGGTGACTTTATTACATGAGATTTTGAAAGAATCGAAAAGTCAGAAGCAACAGGGTGTGGTTCTGAAAATTGACTTTGAAAAAGCCTATGACAAGGTTAACTGGGACTTTCTGTTCTATTGTTGTAAGCAGAAAGGTTTTAGTGATGATTGGATGATTTGGTTAAAAAGTGTTGTGACTCAGGGTACTCTCAGTGTTAAGGTCAATGGGGAAACTGGTCCTTACTTTGGCAGTTTTAAGGGGGTTAGGCAAGGGGATCCCTTCTCTCCTTTTTTGTTCAATTTGGCAGGGGAATGTTTGGCTAAGATGGTGTTTAATGCTCAGGCTGGTGGGTTGTTTACAGGTTTGGTTGATAAATTGTTTGATAAAGGGATTGCCATTTTGCAATATGCTGATGGTACCATTCTGTTTATTAAGGATGATCCTGAGGGGGCTAGAAACTTGAAATTGTTGTTATATTTGTTTGAATCCATGTCTGGTCTCAAGATTAACTTTGAGAAGAGTGAGGTGCTGATGGTGTTTGAGGATGAGGAGAAACTGTCCAATTATGCTGAGATGTTTAACTGTCGGAAGGGTAGCTGGCCTATTAAGTATTTGGGTTTGCCGGTTTGTAGCAGGAGATGTACAGTGGCTGAAATGGGCTTTATTGGTGATAGGTTGAAGAAAAAGTTAGATGGTTGGATGGGGGGAGCTTTGTCCCTGGGAGGGAGGCATGTTAAAATCACTGCTTGTGTATCCAGTGTGGCTGTTTATCCTATGACTATGTTTCTCCTACATAGGTCAAATGTGGAAGAAATTGAGAAACAGACTAGAGCCTTCTTTTGGTATGGGAAAGTGGGGAAGAAGAAATATCATCTGGTTAAATGGAAGTATGTGTGTAGGCCCAGGAAAAAAGGTGGACTGGGGATTAAAAATATTAGGCTTTTTAACATTTGTTTGTTATGTAAGTGGTGGTGGCGCCTCGAAGCTGAGGAGGGTCCCTGGCAAGTTTTTGTGAGAAAAAAATATTTGAAGAAAGGTGGGATTAGTAATGTGAAACACAGGCAGAGTGATTCTCCATGTTGGCAGGATTTGATCAAGATTAGGGACTTCTATTTGGCTGGTAGGAGAATGAAGATTGGTAATGGGGAATTGACTGATTTCTGGCACGATGCTTGGTGTTTGGACTCACCCCTGAAAGATAGGTTCCCTGATTTATTTGATATTTGTCAGAACCAAAGAATCACAGTGGCAGACATGGCGAAAAAAGGCTGGAGTCTCTCCTTTAGGAGATGGTTGGATACTGATAGGTTGAATCATCAGGAGCAGATGAGAAAGTTGTTGTCTGGGGTGAGTTTGAATCAGGAAAAGGACAGGCCAGTGTGGATGTGGAGTAAATCTGGCAAGTTTTCTGTTAAGTCAATGTATACACGTCTGTCGAATGTGGGGATTGATAGAAGTTTTAAATATCTGTGGAAGGCAAAAATTCCCTTGAAGATTAAGATTTGGTTGTGGCTTATCTGGCACAATGCTATTCTCACCAAAGACAACATGAGAAGAAAAAATTGGGTTGGTGATTTTACTTGTAGGTTTTGTAGGAAGGATGAGAGCATTGGGCACTTGTTTTTTTCGTGTGTGGCTGCTAAGTATGTTTGGGGGGTGGTTGCCAGAGCTGTTGGTGTCGCGAATAGACCTGGTTCTTTTTCCCAGTATTTTTGGTGGGCTTCTCAGTTTGTGGGGGTTAGTAGGAATGTGCAGATTACGGTGGTGGCGGCTATATGCTGGGCTATGTGGAAGCTTAGGAATAGAGCTTGCTTTGAAAAAAAGCTCATTAACTCACCTGTTGATTTGGTCATATATGCCTATGTGTTCATTCGTTATTGGGCAGGGTTGCATGGGGAGGACGACCGGGCAGTGCTGCAAGCTGGAGCAGATGCTCTTCAACAGAATGCGTTGGCTGATGCGGCGGCTATGGATGTGGCCCCTGTTCCTTTCCTGGGACTGCCTGCAATTCCTGGAGATCGTGGTCATGAAGCTCCGGAATTGGAAAGGGGGAGGGAGAAAAGAAGGAAAACTGGAAGATAAAAAGGGACTGGCTACATGAAGATGGTGTTGGCTTTCAGTTCTTTAGTTCCTTGGTGACGTTTTGTTTTGGACGGTTTCCCACTAGCCTCAGGGCGGTGGTCTTGCGTCTCTAGCCTCCTTCTTGATTTCTGTCTAGTTTGTTTAGTGTGTAAGTTGAACTCTTGCTTTCCCGTTTTGACCCCCTAGGTGGGTCAGTACTATGCCGTTATATGTGGTTGTTGTTCCGTTGTCTGATGATAATGGAACCCGATCCCTCTTCCTGGAGGATTGTATGGAAAAAAATAGAGCACCGGAGCAAAGAATTAACACTCCGTGAACACACGTGATCCTCATATCATAGACATCCCCTCCAGTTATCCCGATTTCTGTCACTTCGGGGCCTCGATTTCCGGACAATAATATGTGTATACAACTAGCAGGTAATATCATGAACAATAATATCATCATGAATCAATAACATGTTCAGATCTGAAATCATGGCACTCGGGCCCTAGTGACAAGCATTAAGCATACCAAGTTGCAACAATGTCAAAAAGTACTAACAATAGATACTAGGCACCAAGCCCTAATAATCTGATGCAATTACATGAACGATCTCATCCAATCCCTACCATCCCCATAGCCTACTGCAGGGGATTACTCACTCATGGATGGGGTAATCATTGATGGGGTAATCATGGATGGTTGATGGAGAAGTGATACGTCCAAAACGTATCTACTTTCCCGAACACTTTTGCTATTGTTTTTCCTCTAAACTTATGTGATTTTGATACAACTAACACGGACTGACGCTGTTTTCAGCAGAATTACCTTGGTGTCTAGTTTTTGTGCAGAAAAACAACTATCAGGAAAAATCCCGGAAAATATGCCAAAAATCCTATTTCACCAGAAGACTCACGGAGCCAGAAGACGAGACGGAGGAGGGCCATGAGGGGCCCACACCACCTGGCGATGCGGCCCAGGCCAGGCCGCGCCTGGGGGTGGTGTGGCCGCCTTGGTCACCCCCTCGGCCTCCCTCTTCGCCTATAAGTTTCCTCTTGACCTAAAAACCAAGGGGGGTTCGACGTTTTTCTAGAAAGAGTTCCGCTACGCCGCCACCATCAGATTCCATGATTCGGAACCAGAATCTCCGTTCTGGCACCCTGCCGGGATGGGGAATTGGAGGAGATCATCGCCATCATCATCACCATCGCTTCTCCATCAACCATCCATGATTTCCCCATCTATGAGTGAGTAATCCCCCGTTGTAGGCTATGGGGATGGTAGGGATTGGATGAGATCGTTCATGTAATGGCATGGTGCCTAGTATCCATTATTAGTGCTTTTTGACTTAGTTGCAACTTGTTATGCTTAATGCTTGTCACTAGGGCCTGAGTGCCATGATTTTAGATCTGAAGATGTTATTGATTCATGATGATAGTATTGTTTGTGATCTTACCTAGAAGTTGTATACACATATTGTTGTCCTGAACCAAAGGCCCCGAAGTGACAATAATCGGGATAACCGGAGGGGATGGCTTTGATGTGAGGATCACATGTGTTCATGGAGTGTTAATGCTTTGCTCCGGTGCTATATTAAAAGGAACACCTTAATTGCTGGTATTTCCCTTGAGACCCCGCTGCAAACGGGCTGGTAGGACAAAAGATGTTGTGCAAGTTCTCATTGCGAGCACGTATGACTATATATGGAACACATTCCTATGATTATTTAGTACTTGGATGCTTAATGTTATTTATCTGCAAATGCCCTATGTCTTGATTGCCTTATGAATTGTCTTGTCCATGCAACGCCCGTCCATCCATCCCTATGCCTACCGCGCTTTAATCCTACTGTTTATTGCAATTGTTACTACTGTCTTTACTTTCACTACTGCTATTACTTTGCTATTGCTACTACAAAACTGTTGCTACTGATAAACTGCCGTGAGCAAGATTTTTTCCAGGTGCAGCTGAATTGACAACTCAGTTGTTAAGGCTTATAAATATTCTTTGGCTCCCCTTGTGTCGAATCAATAAATTGGGTTTCACTTCCCTCGAAAATACTGCGATACGCCCCTATACTTGTGGGTCATCAAGAAGCGTTGGTGATGATGATGGCGATGATCTCCTCTAGTTCCCCATCCCGGTAGGGTGCCAGAACGGAGTTTCTGGTTCCGAATCGCGGTTTCTGGTGGTGGCAGCGTAGCCGAACTCTTTCTAGAAAAAGGTCGAACCCCCCTATGTTTTTAGGTCAGAGGGCTTATATAGGCGAAAGGAGAGGTCGAGGCGGAGTCCGAGGCAGCCACACCACCTCCTGGCGCGGCTTGGCCTGGCCCGCGCCTCCAGGTGGTGTGGGCCCCTCGTGGCCCCTCTTCGTCTCGTCTTCTGGATCCGTGAGTCTTCTGGTAAAATAGTAGTTTTGCGATATTTTCCGGGATTTTCCCTCAAAGTTGATTTCCTGCACAAAAAGGAGACACCAAAGAAATTCTGCTAAAAACAACGTTAGTCCACATTAGTTGTATCCAAATCACACAAATTAGAGAAGAAACAATAGCAAAAGTGTTCGGGAAAGTAGATACGTTTTGGACGTATCAGCATCTTCTAGAACTAGTTTGTTGACTTAAGCGTGGTGCTTAGGTTGATGAACCGACTTAGTGGTACTTGTATTTTTATCACTTTTGAGCTAAACCCTTGTCTTCAGAAACACAAAAATATTTCGTTTTCTTTTTAGTTTTTAAGCAGGTCCTCAAGGACGGCACACCGGGCCATATCAAGAAATACATGTTGAAGCAAAGGTTCTTTGTCCATCAAAATAGAGGTTACTTGTACCTCAACGGTATAGTGTGTCACCCTTGTTTTCAACTAAGTTTGGGGAGGTAACCACTTATCACACTCTCTTTTGGAAACTGTATTTTCTCTTTTATTTTGGTGATATACTCAAGTTTGGTTCTTGCAAAGTTCTAAGCTTGGGGAGGTTACTTCTGCATGTGTAGAGTCTTGTGCAATGTTCGTATTCGATGAAGGTTTAATGCAATCATGTATCCCACTATTTTTGAATGCTTGTTTAAGTGAGTCTAGTTCTGTATTCATATGGGGATACACTTGCTCATGACAGGCACCATAGGAGTTGACTTAGAGCTTGTATACATCTTGCCAAATTGTTTGTCAAGCTTGTGGCACTATTTGTGATCC
Organism: Avena insularis; assembly: GCA_023614405.1. Taxonomy (NCBI): domain Eukaryota; kingdom Viridiplantae; phylum Streptophyta; class Magnoliopsida; order Poales; family Poaceae; genus Avena; species Avena insularis. The sequence goes on from CM042690.1 coordinate 74,177,297, forward strand.
TCTAGAAAACATTGCCACAATCTCTACACTTGGAAAGAATGAATACTTGATCAAGATATTTTGAAATTTGTTGGTTGTCACTAAATAGTTTTGTCTTAAATGAATAGGTTATGCTCGACCCCATAATGTCAGAACAATAGACTTCATAGTTTGCTTATGGAAAGAGTTGTCAATTGGAAATGATATTTCAAAGTTTTGAGTTTTATGCTAAATAAGGTGTTGTTTAATTGTCTTAAGAGTTTAGCCTTAAAGATAGTCAACACCATAGATGTGATGATCGACTTGATAGTACTCTTCAAAAGGATTTGTTTGAAGAAACTAATATTTAGCGGTAATTGAGATGCATGCCAAATCTTGACTTGTTGATTAAAGTATGATATCTCTTTATGCGTGTCTGCACCACTTTCGCACAACATGGGGTGCTAACAACTCCGCTGGCCTTTGAACAGTGCAAAAAGAGGAAACTCTTGGAGTTTGGTTATGTGTTTCCCAACATATGTAGCAGAAATGCTATATTTGGGTATGCATTGGTATTCTCATGGGCCTGCCTTCAAAGCAAAATAGGGAATACTCCTCTGACCGTTATGACAAATTATTATACCGAAAAGGGAAACCTTGGTAATGGTCACGAGTATCCATTCTTAGCTTGCACAGTCTGTTTAAACAAACTAAGTTTTGGCATGATCTCATTATTGATGAACTAAAGTTTTAGAAATACAAAGAATATAAAATGAGTGTTTGATAGCCATGATTCATTGATGTGGATGACCAAAAGAGACACTCTAATGCTATGCTTCTTTTGACATGTTCTCGCATTTCCTTTTGGCATAAATATCGTTACTAAGAAACAAACTTTCTGAAACTCAATAACTGATGTTTGCACTTGAGAGCCTTAACTATATGACATGATTGGGTAGAATCGATAAACTTTATTCCTATTTATGCTTGACATCTATTTGTGACTAAGTTTTACCTCATAAAAAATAATGATATGAAAAGTTATACAAAAGGTGCAATAAGAGGATCACAAGTTTGTCTGCAAGTCAGATTCACTGTTGGCATGGAGCATATAAGTTTTGATGAATCTTTAGTGGTCTTTATAACTGAGCTTGTGTTTCCTTGTATGAATACATGTTTTCTCTCTTCAACGTAGAAGAAATAAGGATGCAAGGCATTGATTTCAAATGATAAGCTATTTCACAAACATTAATTTATTATCGACCCTTCCTACTTGGGGAAGTTGATGGCTATGAAATACCACCTCTTTTAGCCATATAAAATGTGCCATTTATCTCTCATATCATGTTTCTTCTAGTTATAGCCATGCCTTATATGCATGACTTATAGTTCTCATATACTTTCATATGAGCTTTGCACATTTAGTAGTTTAGATAGAATTTTATCATTTTCCTTGCCTGTGATATGTGTGTAGGTGTTGATGATGATTATGGATAAATAAAAGGCAAAAGGAACAAATATAGCATAGTATGGAGGAGCTACAGGGACCAGACTTAGCCATTTGAGAGGTTGGAAAAGTGAATTTTTCCAACTTCTCAAAATAAATACTGAAGACCATGAGCTTGTAGCCCTTGACAATACGAATTCAACGAGCCCAAGAACACCTAAAATGGAGTTTGTATGAAGAAATGGCAACCAAACTACTAAAAGGATATGAAAGTTTAACGAGCAACTATATGACCGGAGCAATAATTCCGGCCGTATAGTTGCGCGCGTATAGTTGTAAAAAAGGGTCGGAAACAACGGGTTTTCGCCCCAGAGAAGCTCCAGAACCTTCCCTAAGTCATATGATGGTATTGGGGTAACCCTAGGGCACCCCCAAGGCCTATATAAAGGAGGGAGGACCCAAGAAAGAGACACAACACCATAGCCCTTCAGGGGCAGAGCCCTGCCGCCGCCGCCACCCATCCGATCTCCACAACGGCGGAGCTCTGCCTCAACCACACCTCCGAGATCCAGATCTCCCTCAACACCATCACCATCAAGGCATCCAAGCATGAAGAAGGGGAGGAGAAGGAAGACATCACCACCACCACGCATCGATCTCCATCTCCATCATCATCTCCATCTCCCTCTCTCTCTTGTGTTTAGTAATTGTAAGATTGGACATGGTTGTGACATCATTATATATGTATATATGTTTTGATGTTCATCCATGTCTGAGTAATTGATTCAATTCTAGGTTAAGGTATGATCTAGTCCGCTAAGTCAGAATTTATTGTGATCTAAGATGAGTTTATGTGATCCTTTGGTCCGGAAATGCCTTTTGCCTTGTGGTGACACGCAAGAATTATGCATAGTGCACACAGTGTGACAGTCCGATAATCTAATGGGGAACGTTTATTTGTCTTAGGAATCTCTTATAGATCACACATATATTTGCTCATCTAGTACTAGTGAGACCGAAGCCTAGAAGCCCTCTCTCATTCCATTCAATCCTACAACTACAATCTCTTTAATTCAGTTTGTATTCCTGTTTACTTTCCATCTTAGTTTATTTTGATCTTGTTAAAAGTTATTTTCTTATTATATATTTTAAACCTCTCTCAATTATCGATGTTCTAGTAAGTTATAGAATTGGCTATTTCCAAACCACGGTTTGGGTGCGAAACGTGGCCGCATTGACAACATGGCTATGGGGTCATGTTGTTTCCGTTCGTCTATCTCCCATCGGGATAAACTCTTAAATATTTGCTACTACAAGTACTGCAATAACCCTGTTGTTCGTGCAGGAATCCAGTCATCATCTCCATACAAGATATGAGGCACATTTTGAATCCTACTTCATGTAGTGAAAATACTAGTGGATAAAACACAATGATCATTATCATTGATTCTTTCCTTTACAAAGAGAATCGTTAAGGATCACTTTCCGTTGCGCTTCTCAACGCTCTGACACGGGGTTTTGAATCCTCATCGTGTTTTTCACTATCTTCCATAAGCTTTATAATTGAGAACACACACTTTCTCGAGAATCCACCAAAACTTTAAGCAATACTAATTTTGTCTTTCTTTTGTTCCTAGCCATGGATTTCGTATTCAAAGTTTCCAATGAATACTCTACAAGGACTTATTCGCTATTTGTTTTGGTGATATCGAATAACTCCAAAACTTCCACGATGATCCATACAATATATGGAACCGATCTCACGAATTCAGATGGTTCACTATATATACTAATTGAGTGTTAACTATTTCTAACTTATGGTCTTTACACTTACACGGCAATGATTTATTCGGCGCCACCTATTCACCCACTTGATATCTAATATCACATTGTGATGCTTTGCATTTTGACATTTCAAACGCATTGCATTCCACAATTTATTTATGCCAATCTTATAAAATCGAATTTCATTACTATTGATCAAATCATAGTAATAAGATTCTCTTTTATCTTTAATACGCTTTGTTGATGAAACACCTTGATCAAATCAAATAGTTTCATACTCATGTTTCTTTCCGTAAACTCTTTACAAAATTTAAACAATCATATAATGATCATCACCATTTTGTCGAAATACAATACATCGAATATGCATTTACTTTCAACAATTCATCAAACACTTCTATATTCTTGCAATACACGGTGTTCAAGTTATCTTGCCAAACTTGGCATGGTTCATATGTGACAAGAAATCCAATGTCTTTCACATATTATCAACATAACTTTGAATTTAAACAATGGTTTCATTCAAAATGAATGTATCATTAACTTAGATATTTTTAAGGCATTTTCAATATTTTTCAAATGTTTATGCATTATCAATTAGTTTCATAACCAGGATAATTCACACATAATCGAACAAGATATGAATGCAAATAGAAATCATTCATAAACGCAGAACAACTGTTTATTACAAACTCATATAAATGACCGTCTCACGAAATGTGAGACACATTAAAGAAGATCACAATCCATCGATTACAATAATCATCCTAAACCATAAAATAAGTGATAAATATCGAGGGAGAGTGTCATTGGCCATCATCATCATGCTTTCCATCAACATGCAATGTCACCTCCTCTTTAGCAGGCAACTCTCATGCAGAAGCACCTGTTTTCACCAAAACAGAATAAGTATCAAATACTTTAACACTGCAATATGTGTTTGCAATATTATAAGATTTATAAAACTGTATAGATCAAATATATACCTTTGTCATTGAAGACCTCTCTAGAAATGAGTTCAACCTTCACATTCCTAAGATGTGATATGAACCTGTGGAAATCCTGTGTTTCCGCGTCGCCTCTCATAATACAAATCCTGGCATGTGCTTCATAGCTTGGTGGCTGCGACCGCAACACAATGTTGTACCGCAACCTGGCTAGAATTCTGATATATATTTTTGGCCACGTAAATAACCTCGTAGTATTCCAATACCAACAAGCTCTGAAAGCCAATTTTATTGGTTCTCATTACAAAAAGTTTATTTTATAATTATAATCCTAACGACCAAGATAATGAAATCCATTCATTTACAGGAATTTGTCGGGTTACTTAGTTTTTTGTTTTATGCTCTCGTGGGATGGTAAAAGATTTGTTCATCCAATTTACACCGTGAGTATTCTATGTTCACAGTTATTAGATTTTGATGTGAAAACTCCATGCTAACATAATATATTGCTTATGCATGATGGCTTTGAGTTGAGGAAAAGTTTTTGATACACTTTTCAAGTACCACACAAATGAAGTCGAGGACAACATTCCTGATGTTATACGAGGATACCTTAGTTGTGTCAATGGAGGATGACTTAGTGAATAAAAGATAATTTTATCGGTCCTTGCATTTTATACACATTACATTGAACTATGTGAAGTTAAACTTTAAATGTTTTTAAATATTATGCGGTTATTTTTTCAATGTATTTATATATATACATGTGCTACACTAGACAGATGTAAGGAGCCGTGGCAACGCACGGGCATTGCACTAGTTATTAGTAGAGTTCTTGGTGACTTGGCTAAGAACTTTTTAAATCTTCATTGTGTTGGGGATAATTATTTTTACTTTGTGGAGATTTTGGAGGCAAGTTGACATGATTTTCCGGATGAATTTCCTTAACTAACTATCTGGTGTCATGATTTCACCTAGCATTGTCTCTTTCCGTGCAGTAGATCTGGTGGCATCGTACTTGGTGTTAGATCAAATTATATTGATGTGTTGTCCTATTCAGTTGGAGAGTTTCACTGTAAATTCCATATACTAAGGGTGATAATTTTGCATGTAGTTGGTTGCCACGTATGGTACTGTCAAAGATGAGCATAAAATTACTTTCTTACATAAACTTATTAATGTTGCTAAATATAATCTATGGATTGTTCACGAAAAAACAATAGTCAGTTTAACACACATTGTCGTTTCTGATTTTATGTTTTAAGTGAAAGTCTAGATCTTAGCGAGGTTGTAGTGAACTTATGATAATTTATCTGGGTGTATATCCTTCATGTGCCAATGGCACATGGTGTCCCCGCTGAGATTTTACAGAACTTCTAGGATCTTTAAGCCGGCCCTTCTAGAATTGTTTGGAATCCTACTTGTTGAACAGCTACTAATGTTTCATCTTAAATTTTGTGAGGTAATTTTTTGCGAAAAAATGCTACAATATAGAAGATATGTCATATTAATGTTAGCTTCAAAATAATTAGTAAGAACTCAACTATGAGGAAAATTTTGGTGGCTTAGAATGAGGACAAATTTGGTGTCTTAGCATGTGGTTTGACCAACATAGACAACCTTTATGCAAGGTAAAAACAACCTACGTGGGATTATGATCCTTCGAGATATGGTATATGAACTATAGAGGAAAGAATTGAATGCAGTAATATTTAAAATTGGCATTGATGAAGCATATGACAAGGTTAAATGGTATTTTCTTCAGGAAACTCCGAGAATGAAATGACATACACAAGTGTGGCATGCTTGGATCCGTAATTTCGTCAATGGAGGTAGTGTGTACATTAAATTCAATGACGACATTAGTCATTACCTCCAAAGAAAACATGATTAACCCAAGGCGACCCATTATCGTCTGTACGATTTACCACTAGTTGATTTGTTTGTCATTATGATTGAGCGTGAAAAGGTAGATGGTCAAATTGAGGAAATAGTTCCCCACCAACTATATTGTGGACTATCCATCCTTTAACATGCAGATAACATGATTCTTTTTATGGATCACGACCTTAAAAGACTAAGATCCCTAAGTTTTTTATTTGGGAAAGCACAAGACGTGCTCGCTCATATGAAAAAAATATTTTGTTATGAGCAGGGCTGACTTCTGATTAGAATTTTTTGGATAATTTTTCACAAGTGACAACTCTGATCTGTTGTTTCGGGAGGATAAGTATCTCAGGAACACCACACTTTGCAATTCGTTTCATTATCAAAGCCTAACAAGTTTCGAATAGAAATTAGTGGAGGAGCGCCTTGGGAAAAGAAAAAACAAATTGAAAGGTAAAGTTAAATTTATGACATCTCAAGTCAGATTCTCATTAATTCAGTAATAAGTAATATTGTATTGTATATCATATCGTTCTTCCAACTACTAAAAGGAATTATACATAGTTTCTGTTTCTTCTAATTTTGATTATTTTATAAGGATGGTGAAAAAAATACCGACATGCTAGATGGAACTTGGTTTATCGTGCAAGAGATAAGCCCTTCTTTGTAAAATGGTATTTCAAGCTTCTTATGGAAGATTGGGTTTCAAACTCAACTAAGAGGAAAGTACATAAGCTCAAAGGCCTTGTCACAGGTGTATTCGAAAGCAAGTGACTCACACTTCTTAGTTGGTCTAATGTCGACGAAGAAAGATTTCTTCTACTTTGAATAATTTACCATAAGTGACAACTCTAATATGTTGTTTCGGGAGGATAAATATCTAGGGAATACCACACTTTAGGAGTAATATACATCTCTTTACAATATCTCATGTCACAAGGGTGACACAATTGCTATGGTTTTGGAGACGTCTTGTCCAATTGTGATGTTCATGTGAGATTTAGTCATACTCGGACTATGGCATGGAATACTCTTATCCAACAGTTGGCAATTGTTCAATTATCCCAAGGGATAGAAGAATGTCATAGAAATATCCATGGGAATTCATAATTCTTGGTGGATTCTATAAACATAACACTTCTTCATTCAGAAGTGATAGTAGATAGTAGCTAAAAATCTAGAAAATAAAAAGTGCTGCTAATAAAAAAATCAGAGTGGTATCTTTGCAAGGGTCTAATCCTTACCAAGGATAACCAAGCAAACCATAGGTGGCATGGAAGATTGTGGTTTTCATTAAGCACTTATTTATCATGTGAAAATCACATGTTCTGTATGGTAGTTATCAAAGTTTCTTCTAACTTAATACATGAAATAGATCACAAACGTATAAAATTATCATCAGGGTGGAAGCGTATGCATTTATTTTGTTATATTGGCCATGTAGAAATGTTGTGGCTTTTCATGGTAATATTTCTTCTCCTTGGTAGGTCATTTATCAGTGTATTCATTTTCGCCGTTTATGGTCATCTTTTTTTCATACTTATTTTGCGCCATTTTTTATTCTTCTCTTGTTTGTGTGCATGTGTGATCATATATCTATGGAGAGTCCATTAAGTACTTATGTGTTGTATCAGTGTGATGTCAACTTATGAGTTTAACAAAAAAATCCCTTATCAAAAAACCATACAAAGTTTCAAAATATCTGAATATCACCCTTTTTTATCAGACACAAATAAAAATTAATAGATAGATGGAAAGTCTATGCGATGAAGAATTTTACAAAATAGGGCTTTCAAAAATTGTCCAAGTTTCTTCTCTGCAGTTTCGTGAAATTAAATCATCTTAACAAACATGTGTCCCCTTTGCTTCCAACCTTGTCTGCCATTCATGCATGTTAGCAAGATTGAGCCTGTCAACAATTGTTTCGATGGAAGGCCTTTTTTTGGATCAATATGCACACATTCTAGGCCAATTTTTATGCATGTGTGTACTTCGTGGAGACATTCTGCATCTGACGACGAGTACTTGGATGCTATGTGCTCTGGTGTCCACTCTCTCCGTATCTACATACAGAATTACGATCATCATCATTTATTGGCAATAATACGCAAATTAAGTTTACCATATGAGATTTTAAATTTAAACATTCAAATAATTAACTAATATATCTCCTTACTTTATCTATGTATATCCTTGCGGATGGTTCTTTGCTATCTGGAGAGTTCTTCTCTACTGTGGTGATCTCGATCATTAGTAGGCCTAGACTATATATGTCTGACTGCTTGGAGATTTCACCTTTGTCTAGATATTCTGGAGCTATGTATCCACTGAATGTCATTTGAATTGAGAGTTAACAAGCATTAGTACAAAGGTGATAATGCAAGTATAGTAATAAAGGAAAAAGCACAAACATGTCAAAGTCTGTGATTAGCTTACTATGATCCAACAACATTTTGTGTGTTCAGGCGGGTCTGATCTTGGCCAAAGAGTCTGGATAGCCCAAAATTAGCAATTTTGTCCACCATGTTATGGTCTAACCATATGTTTTCTGGCTTGAGATCCATATGGACAATCGGAATCCTGTGCATAAATCTTAAGCCATCACAGATCCCTTTGATTATTTTGAAGCGTGTGCTCCAATCAACGCTGGTATGACCTGAAGAAGTGATCACGTAATTTGATTAATATAAGATATAATCCAGTAGTATTTATTTCGTAGAGTAATCAAATATTTCCTCAGTTCCAATGAATAAGGTGCATGTGCATTTCATGAAAAACTTTGACCAAAAGAATTGAGCAACAATATCTTGATTATATTGCACATAATTATTATCGTTACATTCGCATTAAAAACACTTAATAATGATGCTAATTTGTACCAATAATATTTATATATTTAGAGTAATTATTTGTCAAAGGTAAATCTGGAAATAAGCACCTTATTCATCAAAATGGATGGAGTAATTTGAGTAACACACATGTCTGTTGTTCACAAAATGTATGTAAAATAACTAATCAATTTCCGATCGATGTTCATATATACCATGGAGGGACCCTATGTGTTGGAGCGTAAAAAATTATAATATGTGATCTCCAAACTCCACACAGCGTTAAAAAGTGAGATACCAGAAGAGAAATGGTTATTTTTCTGAGTTTTATTACATACCAAAAAGATTGCCATGGAGGCTTCTTTCAGGTAGATATTCGTAGCATATTAAACTTTCCACAATATCTGCGATATAATAGCTTCCATCTTCCTCCAACACTCTCTTATGTACTTCATGGCAGTATCCAACCAACTTCACTATATTTTTATGACTGGCCTTCATAATATTCATAACTTCATTCTCAAATGCTTTATGTTGTGGTATAGGTCCATTTTCTGCGAGTTTTTTCACTGCAATTACTTCTCCATCCGGAACAATTCCCTTTTTAACATCAAACATACCAGGAAAAAAAGCAGAACAATTATATCAAAATTTACCCTTCTTTAAAAAAAAGATGAACACTATATCTAAGCATTTTGTTTTAATCCAACTTTGCAAATTTAGAAAATGTTATTAAGAGAAATCCTGACCTTATAAGTTACCCCATATGAACCTTCTTCAAGTATACGCTCCCGGGAGAATTGGTCCGTAATGTTCTTCAAAAAGTCGAATGGTAGTTCTTTGGCTAATGTGCTTAGAACGCTCGGCTTGCTTGTGGTGGCACCAGTGGACATTTCTGATGATATTAGCAAATTATGGATATGGTGTGAGCAGCTATGCCGTAAGCTATAACTTAATGTAGTTATGGATTGTTAAACTTTACATTTATGTACCAAATGAAGACAGTTTATTGTTCTACAAATTGCGTTGAAAAGAAGTCAGCTTGAATCGAATTGATTACTAACCTTGAGGTCGATTAGGAAGAGCGTAAGGAATCCTTACTCCTGAGATAGCTGGGAAGAGAATGACCTGGCAGGCCTGCAACTTCTTGAGACAGATAACAAGGTAACTAAAAAAGGTAGCTCTATAAGCACATATAGCACGCAACCCGCTACAAGGAGATATCGATCTGCCAGGTGAACAAGGGATACGTAGTTTTGTAACTTTAGCAGTTTTGTGTCCATGTGATTAGTTACGTGCTTAGCTGTTAACGTGGGCCACCTGCGTGCTGTGTCGTGTACGATCGATTACGCAACATAAAACAAGCAAAATATTGGCTGTCTCGATCGGCCTGTCCACTATCAAATAAAAAAGAAAATGATGCTGACTCCATCGTTGCCAACTTCACATCTAGGTCTTTCGATGACCTATGTAGGTGACAAATGGAGCATATGGTATTAATTATAAAGCCCTACTCGCATTATCGAAGAGATATTAATTAATTAACTTAGTGATTAAGAACAGTAATGAATGATACATCTGACGAATACGTCCACTACATTTTGTTAGCGAAAGAATACCGAAGAAAAAACACGATGCGTTGGAAAGGAGGGAAACCGACGGCAACAACTTTTTTGAATGAAACCGTGCTCAAACCTCCCATGCACCACGGAAAACGTCAACACGCTTAAAACCGTAATGAACATAAGGAGAGAAAAACTGTCAGCAAGAACTTTCCTGTTGGCTCAGGTGTAAGATATAAGTATAGCCTGCCCGAATTAACTTGGCAGGCAGCTATCAGAGATAATTTTTCTATACTTTGTTATCAGTCCATATCATGCTGACATCAAAATTAATGCTCTAGTCCGGGGTCCGACTTAACGTCAAGGATATCTTTCACCGAAACAATTTCATATCACCATTGGGCCGTCACAAGTATAAAACCGCAGATGTCTTCTTCTTCTTCTTCGGTTTGTCTTCCCTAACCACAAACTTATCTCCAAGCTATTGTCCTTTCTCCGGCATTTTCATTCATCAATGTTTACAACAACTTGCTCTTCTTCTACGACATACCATTCTTATTTAATCCTAACAAGCAAACAAGTGGCAGTTTTTTTATTTTCATGATGAACAGATAACAACTATGTTTTTTTAAATAGCTTGCAACTGGACCGCATACACATTTTACAACATATATGTCAAAGACTTGGTCGGTATATATGATTTCTTCTCGATCGATCATGTCACATTCACGATGTATAAACTTGTAAGCAAGTTAGACGGAACGACGCTTAAGACATTAGTATTCAAGTGGAAATTAGCATTATAAATCTAATACGTACTAGTTGGTCATACCCAAGGAGAATGTATCTGCCCGGATCCGTATAATTAGATGAATGAGTACATGGTATGAGGTACATATATACCACATAAAGAAGAACTTGTGTGCCATTAGTCATATATTCTTGGTCCTTCAGTTATGTAATAAATACTCGACAAGAACAGTAAGGTCTACTCACACAATGAACTATCCAAAAAAATGTCAGGCCTGCGAAAACAAAGCCCAAAAATATGTTTTTTGTTTTGACTCAAGTTTCCCTAGTCCGTTTTCGATTTATCATGTACATTTGGGGAAGGGGCATGGAACTTTTATAGAACGACGTGTTGGGCCTACTGTTGATTAGATGCTCACTAAGTCGAACATGAAAAAGGAAAATTACAGCACGAGGAAACGGCGCGAAGCATGGCATACGGACATGTGGTCACTGACAGCATCTATGGACTCGCTAGCAAGAAGGATGCATTTTGGAGGAGTTCAGGTTTTAAGATTCTAGGGATTTGATGGGAGCTTCACCAACAAGCTGGTGTCCCCCTCCACCTTTTCTATTACGAAATCATCATTCAATTGAGTACTTTAACACATACGTATTTACTAAGTTACACAACTCAAGGCATGCATGGACGGCTGCCAAGCAGAACAGGTGATCGCTCTAGTTCGATGATGACAATGTCACCGTGGCATGCTTGAACGGTGGACGAGCAAAACACATGTCGTCCCTAGTTATTTCGGTGAACTGAAGAGGAGGGCGCACCTGGAATTTAGACAGCGTCTAAGCAGGACATGTGCCGTTGATTAGGTCCATGAAACCGCGGGCAAAGAGGACGACTTGGATGCGTCTCAACTATGAGCCTGGTCTGTTCATACATATGGGCCCTAATTAATTACCCAACCGCAGATAAGAGACTATTCTCCTGATTAATCCTCTGAATGAAGAAAATGCCTTTTGAAATCTATTGATTACGGGCGTTGTACCCATGCACACACCATTAGTATATAGAAAATAACAATATATCCTTTTATCTCGACTTATGTAACTAGTACTGAACTTTAATAAGAAAACGAAAGGTTGCATGAATCAAGCAATGAAAACGCCAGAGTATTTCCCTTTTTTTGAAAAAACCTCGACTTATATTCTTCCGAGAATGTAGCTAAATTATTTATTAGTAAGTTTAGTGCATAAAGATCTCATCAAGGAGAAAAATAATACACCAACGATACAACTTATGTCTCATGGAGTCTATTGCCAAGGCTTGCATTTTGTTGCTTTCATCAATATTTAAATATGGGAATCTAAGCCAGATGCTGCTGTCATTACAAATTGAGCATAGTCTTGATCGAGTCAATCAATTATTTTAAAATTACTGGTACTTCAAGCTTGACTAGCTAAACAATTCCCATCATGCGTGTTAACCTAATCATATCTGAATAAAGATCTAGACCTCACGTCACCTCTTTGATATAAGGTTGTATCACAACCCATCTCTTCCCCTCCCATCCGCTCTCTTTCCCTCCCCTCCTCTATATAACTTCAGAAGACTAGGAGGCAACATCTCAAACGCTCTAATTCACTACTCGATCGTGGGGCTTCTTTCAGCTAGGTAATTGGCGTGGATCTGTTTCTTCTGCACTTATGCTTAGTGGGGGATGCATATTATCTTGCCCCAGTAGCTATGACTGACAGGGATGGCGAGGAAAAAGCTAATTGTGTTTTTCTTTTTCTTTATGGAGGTGATATGCTTTTTAAGTTCCATAATATCATATTTGGAGTTTTTAGTATTAATCTACCCATGCATAAAAGGAGAAACATCATTCTAATCCGTGTTCTTATTTTTACAAAAATAAGATAATATATCCTCTGTAAATATGTATTTCGTAGTTGTTACTTGCACTACTTCGGTAACAGGGAAGATAATTTGTTCTAGCTAGTGGTTTCACAAATAATGCTGTGCTCTTTGTTTCAAGCTAAGAGATGACGACAGTGACATTTAACCGGGAGAGCCAATCTATACAAGTTGGCAATAGTAGTACTGCACAAATTATGTTGGATTGGATATTATATGATGAAAGCGCTGAGCCCAACCCCCTGCCGTTCTCACTGCTGGAAGAAATCACGCATGGTTTCTCAGATTATCTGGAAATTGGGAGAGGTGGCTACGGGGTGGTTTATATGGTACAGTTCAAACTCTCCCGTTCATAGGCCTGACTCATCATACCAAATTCATCTGATCAGACTAAGATTAACGGATCTTGAAAACTCGACTTTTATCCATCAATTATCTGCTGGATGCAGGGAATGCTTAACCATGGTGATGTCGTCGCAGTAAAGAGGTTGTTTTTTGCATTCAGAAATAATAAATCATTCCAAGGAGAGATTGGATGTCTAATTAAGGTAAAGCACAAAAATATAATAAGATTTCTCGGATATTGTGCTGACACGGAAGGGTATATGGTAGAGTACAACGGAAAACTTGTCAGGGCAGATAGACAAGAAAAATTACTCTGCTTTGAATATCTTCCTAAAGGAAGTATTGAGCATTATATCGAAGGTAGGATCGTATTTCAATATTATTTTCATCATTGGCTGCAAACTAGTTTTGCTCATGCAAATTAAGCATATAACTTAAATAATTTACTATGTTGTATACGTACAATCTTGTGTTCAGATACTAATGATATCAAGTATCTGAAATATATACTAACTTAAATCTCATGTCTCATCTCCCTTTTGTAGATTCATCTGTAGGACTTGAATGGAGAGAATGGTATAAAATAATCAAAGGGATCTGCGAGGGGTTAAATTATCTTCATGAAAACAATATTCTGCACTTAGATTTGAAACCAGCAAACATATTATTGGATAAAGATATGAATCCAAAAATTATTGATTTTGGCCAATCAAGGTGTTTGGAGAAAGATCAAACACATGTCATTGGTACAATAGCAGCCGCCACCAAGTAAGTCTAACCAAAGCCCGTCGAAAGCAAAAACAAAAAACAAAAAAACTATCTAGAATTTCCCATAAGTCGCACTATTTTTTATGTATATCAACTTGGTAGACCGTATATATTTTCATGCAGGGGATATTTGGCACCGGAATACAACAGCAATAAAATCACTCCCAAGTTTGACTTGTATAGTCTTGGCATTATAATCCTGGAGATATTGACCGGAAAGAAAGGATGTCAGGTTGCTGAGAATGTAAGAAGAATTTAGTTATGTCTTTATTATAATATGAAGACTCAATTTAAATAGGGATCATATGTATATTATTTATGTTAATAGATATTATCTATTTCATAATGCAATGATGGTTTCGATTTCCATTGCGGTTATTTGATACATGGAGTAATAGGTCGGATGCATCACAATGGAAACAAATACAAGTGTGCGCTGAGATTGGGATGGAGTGCATTGACTTCAACCCAGCCAAGAGACCATTAAGTATGAAGCATATAATGGGCAGGCTATTAGAAACCGAAAGTACAAAAATTATAGATATAATGCCAAGTGAGCTTCTTGTCGTTCGCCAGTTCGCCCTCTGCTTCCTCATCGAGCCAAAGAAGGTTTTCACGTGTCCACTGCAGCTTATAAACAATACCAATAGACACATGGCATTTAGACTTACGGATAAGAGTGGAGAGTCCTTCCTAAGGCTTCCATTGTATGGCATTGTGCTTCCAGGGGCACAGTACACTCTCGGCGTGACAACACTAGAGTGTAAAGATCTACCACTAAAGAGTAACATGGATCTGATCCTTGAGAGTGCTGCAATATTGATGGATGACTATCTCAATACATTCAAAACTCATCCACACATATTTTTTTGTAAAGCTAAAACTACTAGGAACATGGTGCAGGAGGTCACACTAAAAGCATTTTACACTCCTCGGCGTGAGAAGATAGATTCGTCTAAGGTATAAGACATTACTATTGTTGTTTTCATACCAAGTTGAAGAACTATTTGCATGGTAGTTTTATTAGGTGTTATTTTTAAGTTTTCATATAATAGATATTAATTATAAGATGTAAGTAGGCCTTTGGTACAGATTAATTTTTTTGTGAAATATTTACTACTAGTCGGACAAATACACCATGGTAATGAATAATTTATAGACAAGTATCTTCCCATGCAAATATTTTCTTATTTTATTCGCTATTATAGAATAACATAATTACCTTGCAGTGCATGCTATTTGAAGAAGGCATAGAGCCGAAGGCCCTTCCACTCTCGCTCTTAAAAGAAATCACTGATGGTTTCTCAAATAAGCAGGAAATTGGGAGAGGTGGGTCCGCAGTGGTTTATAAGGTATAATTCAAACTCTCTTAGTCAAACAAATGACTGCTTAACTTAATTTTATCTAGGGTAAAATGGAACTAGATTTAACAATGCATGATCTTGTGACTGCAGGGAATGCTAGACAATGGCACTACCATTGCTGTAAAGAGGATGTACTCCACATTGTATGATGATAAAAAATTCCAAACAGAGGTTGAGTGTCTCATGAAGATAAAGCATAAAAATATAGTACGATTCCTAGGATATTGTGCAGATACAAAAGGGAGTATGCTTGTGCACAACGGAAAATTGGTCATGGTAGATACACGAGAAAGATTGCTCTGCTTTGAGTATCTACCTAAAGGAAGTCTTGAAAATTACATCAAAGGTAGGACCATGCTTCTATCTGATATTTATTATTCATTGTTAGTTGGTTGGGTATGATACTAAGTCATGCAACTAAAACAATTTTCCATCTTGTATACATACCATGTCTCCATATCTTACATTAAGATATTTAAGAATTCAAATATCACAAATAGATACTAATTAACCTCCCACCCCCACCCACCCATTTCTCATCTCCCATTTGTAGACTTTTCTGGAGGTCTTGAATGGAGTAAGCAGTATAAGGTAATCAAAGCGATCTGTGAGGGCTTAAATTATCTTCACCAAAATAATATTATGCACTTAGATTTAAAACCAACAAATATATTGTTGGATGAAGTTATGATGCCAAAAATTATAGATTTTGGTAACTCGAGGTGTTTGGAGGAAAAGGAAACACATATCACTGCTATAGAGACTGTCGGCTCCATGTAAGTTTAACTCAAGACTATTTAAAACAAAATATTTTATTTTTTCATCTATAATTTTACATTTATCGCACTTTTGCTTCCTTTCACTAATTGGCTAGACAATGTGTGTTATCATGCAGTGGATACATGGCACCAGAATTTCTCAACAACTATAAAGAAATCACATACAAATGTGACATTTATTGTCTTGGAGTTATAATCATAGAGATATTGACCCGAGAGAGGAGCTATGATGTTGTTGAAAATGTAAGACCAAATAGTGCATGTCATTGCTTGAAGATAAATATTTTGTTTAGAAATACTCCATCTATTTTATATACAAGTGCAATTCGTATTTTGGGTCTAGTTTGACAATTTAATTTGCAAAAACTATGAGATACATGCCTCAAAACATATTTCACTAGATCCAAATTTGAAATAAGTTTCCATTCCAATAATTGGTATAACTATTAGTCAAAGTGAGACACAAAATACAAAATGGCCTTGTATGCATAGACTGAGGGTGTAATTATCTTAATTTAAGATTAATTATTTGTTAACAGACTAATTTATTTCATAATGCTTTGTTGATTGCAACTTTCTATATAGGTAGTTGAATATTGGAGTAAGAGGTCAAATACCTCGCAGAGGGAGCAAATTCTGGTATGTGCTATGATTGGGAGGGACTGCACTGATTTCATCCCGTCGAGGAGACCAAGTATGAGGAATATAATCGATAGGCTTTTAGTAACAGAAAGCACACAAATAATCCCGGGTGGCCGACCAAGCATGGGGAATGTGGTACCCTTGAAAGCATTTCATACTGCACCGGGAGAGATGATAGATTTGTGTAAGGTATGATATATTACGGTTTTGGTAACAATATGAATAACTAGTTGGGTACAAGATCATCATGTTGTCTGGCTAGTTTTGAAACTTTTGATAGCTTTTTATTCATGTTTTCACGAAGTTATAGGCTACCATATAGTAGTTTTTTTAAATGGGAAGCTTAGCCCCGTTCCCTGCAACAATATTTTATAAAAAGTTTTAAAGTATCAAGATTTACAAATCACGGATCAGAGAGGGTGGATAAAATAATCAACCATGGATAACTGAGCAGAATACTATATGGACTAAACATCTTAAATTCTACTAATAGGCCTCCAAGTAGGTCGGTAGAATACATCATGTGCAACCATCAGTTGGTTGCATCGAATAATCTTGCGCCCCCGCTAATCGTCCGGGCGATGAAAAAGCCATAGCTAAATCTAGTGTACAACCATAAGGATAAGCTGCAAGAAATTAGTACAATATTTTCTATTAAATATGGTATTATTTTTATAATTCCAAATTGACGAACATAAATCTAAAACACCTATGAGAAATCGAGCCTTATTTTTCTTGTTGGTACCATTCAACCAATTGCCAAAAATAATGTTTATATTGGTTGGTGGTGGAATGTGATACGTAGAAAACTCAACTCGCTAAACTAATCGAGCAAAAGGACAAGAGATAAAAAAGATGGTCTATGGTCTCCTGTGAGTCACAGAAACAACATTTCTTACTCCCATTCCAATTCCTTTTTGCCAGGTTGTCTTTTGTGAGTAGAACTTTTTTACTAAGAAACAACTTAAAACTGTTATCTTGAATGGGAGTTTCACTTTCTAAAGGTACCTTGTAAGAAAATGTGTGTTCACATTCATTAAATCCGCATACATCGATTTAACAGTAAAATTGCGTGAAAGGTTAATTTCCACACAAATTTGTCTGGCTTAGTATTCAAATATAACCCCATTAAATATTTGCGTAAGTGTAACCATGAATTCCACTTATTGCTAGTTAGGTTCCATCTAAAACCAATGTTTAAGGGGACCGAAGACATTACATTTGCAACGGTAACATGTTTCTGTTGCACAATGTTATAAAGAGCAGAGTACTGATATGCTAATGATGTTACTCATAGCCAAGTATAGACCTTATAGCAGTAGACCTTTTGAACGGACTGAAAATATAGAAAAAAAGTAGCGGTAGTCAAAGTACACAATGCAGAATACCCCAAGAAGATTATTAGTTTTTTCAGTTTGTTGTCACATTCGTAAGAATTATGTTAAAAATATGGAAATTGATTGCCTAGTTACATCATTGGAGAACGTGAATGTACAACAATATTTCCATGAAATGTATGTATTTGATGATTACATAATCATTTGTCCTTCTAAGAACCTTCTCAAATTGTACAAAAATAAATGTTGTTGCCAATATGTTGCTTATTTACCCCACCCTGTAAAGACCACCTTTTACTCGCTAAATTTATGCTACATTACGTGAAGTCTGTGGGGTGGTGAATTTGACGGTGCGGTTGACTCATGGTGAAGCGAGCGGTGAGGTGAAGCCAGTGGACCCCACTAGAATCACATGTACACATGTATGTGCAGTGGAGGGAGAGGCGATGCAGAGGACTGGAGTTGATGAACAATAGGGGACATATGTGCCATTAATGATAAGTCACAACATAAGTGCACGAGGCACACGTGGCAACATTGCATGATCAGAAATCGTTGGTTTTCAATATTATTTGCATACTGGTTGTCACAGTCACTTCTAGCCTCACTACCAGTTGGCAACTTCTTGCGAGAAGATTCTAGAAGCCAATCGTGGCCCTTGCCTCCCCACTTCTACTCTTGAAATATCGTTTGATGGAAGTTGGCAAGACACTAGACTCAAGAAGAGCTGGTCATTGCTACAGACATCTTGCCCCTCGTCATATACCACCATCACCCCACCGTCCAGATCAAGCAGGCCCACAATTATCCTAAACCCGTCAAAAGTGCACTACACAGTCAGCCGTCACAGGCTGCAACCGGCATCTTTCGTCGTGCCAGTACGAGTGTATCGCAGTAGTTTGCCAACGCCATGGCGTAATGGCAACCATACTGTCACCTGGATTAGCAAGGTCAAATCTGGTGCTTCTTTCTTTTCATCTTGGAAAGACCAAATCAGTAGACATCTCACCGCCACTTGGTAGAACACGTGGAGTAGAACAACATGAAGGACGGAGAACGAGTCCTCCATGTTGGGCCGAGGAGAAGCCGTCACGGAGAAGGAGAGAGCTAACAGGAGAGTTTCTTGGTTGATATAGGGAAAACTGTATGACCCAACAACAAACACAAAACACCAAACACAATGGAGTTAGGAGATGTGATTACAAGTTAGACTAAAATGCATACAAAAACGATGTACATCATCGGGACTATAAACAAGTGCGCCAAGGTCCAAAAGAAATAGGCATGTCTGAGCTAGGTTTTTTTTTTCTTGAGTGAGAATTCCTATAACAGACCGGAAACCAGAAATTCTGCTACCCCTAGAATATTATACCGGTTAAAAAATGTTGATAAATTTGAATATAAATTCCCATCTGGGATTAAATAGGCAAGGTATGCTGCATCTGATTGCTATGTGTGACATGGTAGTTATGTGCAGAGGAGCTTGCCTTGGGTCGCGCGAGCGAGTGTTCTTACGGTTGCAATAAACTTCCTGGTGGATTTACTCGTTTTGCTGCAACAAAAACTAAAAGTGCTGGAACTACGAAATGACATCGTGACATGTTTACTTTGCTAGAATGCTCTTACCCCTTCGTTGGATAAACAATATTGGTATTCTACGGACGAAATACATTTGTTTGGTGCCAAGAAAATTTGAATTAAAAAATTGCTTGAGTAAATTCGAGATTTGTCGATAACCGGATTTTCTGTTGTAGTTAGGTAAAAACATGTAGGCAGATAAAAAACCCTGGTCTCAGTCACACATACACTAAATAGCCATTTATTTTCGAGATCTTTAATTCTTGTTGGTTTCTATGATGGGGATCTTGATATATTTTTCTTAATAGTGTTCTATTTATGCCTGATCAGTCCCAATATAAAATGTACATCACTTTTGATTTTAGCAATGTCCACAGTAAGTTTGTTTGCTAGTACGCACTGACTATTTGTTTCTTGTTTTCAGACTTCACAATGTGGTGGTGATAAAGGCGAGGTGATAGACCATAATTGTGCACATTGTATCAATCAAACTAAAAACCCTGTAACAAAAGCCGTCGAAGAATGGATGGCAAAGCATTCCCTTATTGGGCGCAGGTCAGAGATGAATGACCTTCATCAATGTATGACTGATGCATTTTTCAGTTCGATTCAAATCATGTCCGTGTGGGGATATCTGGTGTTGGGAAATCAGCTCTTCTCCAGAATTTTTTCTGCGAAATAATTCTTAGTGATCGTTGTCTAATTGAGAGGAACAGACACGGCCTATTTAACAAGTATGGCTGGGTAGATGTAGCATATCCATTCAATTTGAGGGATTTCTCTCAGAGTTTACTTTTGAGTTTCCATTCTCAATCTCTTCTAGCTAACAAGGACCACGACATTGATACGATGGAAAGTGAAAACCCCATTGTGGAGTGTCGTGGGATAATGAAAAAACATCGATGTCTCATTATCATCGATGATCTGCGGTCAACTGAAGAATGGGACTTGATACATGCTGAATTGGTCACCGGATCTTCTAAGAATTATATCATTGTCATTACAACTGAAGGAAGTATTGCCAAACATTGTGGAGGAAACAAGGGAGAGCTCGTGTTTAATGTTAAATGTCTACATGCTGATGCAGCCTTTGATCTCTTCAAAAAGGAGGTGTGTACTTCTCACCAGAAATTACTTCGTGCTTTTCTATGGAGTCCTTTCCATTTAATTTCAAGAATGTTGGTAATGTTTTCATGATTAATTCTAGAATATAAAGCATGACCGAACAAAATACTACCATATGACATATCATATGTGTTTAAATATAGGATAAATAGAAACATGTAGTAGGAAAACATGTACTCATAAAAAATGTTTAAGCAGTATACATGTGCACAAGACACATATTGATTTTTCGCAAATGGAGAAGCCGTGACTGTAGCAGAGAGTCAACAATGGATACAGCGAAAGTATCCATGCCGGACTTGGGTACCCAAGCCATGCTGAAGACCGCGAGCAGTCGCGCAGAGCTCATCCCAAAAATCTTATTTACTATATCTAGTACATGATCACATGGTTGAGTGGTTCCGAAGATCTTCTCTCCCATTCGCCCGTGCACAACGGCCCTCGCGATGTCGTAGGATACGATGGTGGTGCTAGCAGAGAGTTGGCAAAAACCTCATGTTGTTTTGGTGTATAAAAAGTATAAGGACGTTTTTTGCAGGTGGGACCTACATCAGCAAATAGTAATAAAAAGTATAAAATTTTCTTTCTAACTTCTCTGACAGGTGGGACCTACATCAGCAAATAGTAATAAAAAGTATAAGGACGTTTTTTGCAAAACAAACACTGCCACATGTCAGCTCCTGAGTCATTTGGGACTGGTTTCGCATAGTGTAGCAAGTATTGGGACTACTTCACCCCATTTTGCAACTATTTGGACTAAACTGCACCTAGTAGACAACTATTGGGACTACCGGAGTATTTATCTCATCCTGGAATGACCCGAATTTTTCTGAGTAGCAAAAATAAGCTCGGTTAGAGGCTTAGAACGAACGACGGTGCAGAGAGGAGCGTGCGTGTGTGACTTCTCTTCTCACTTACTTACCAAGTGATAAAACACTCCACCTTATAAGGTCCTGCGACTCTCCTCTAATTTTTATGCGGCACTAAACTTAGCCCTCACTTCCCTTGCCACATACATGTGAGCTTCCACCAACATGGGGTGCCACATATATGAGATTCCACACACACCGGCTTTAAAATATAGAGAAAATATGAACTATTATATGGGCCATAGAAATGGGCCCATTATTTCTAACAAGAGTCTACTGCTACATACCTAAATCTGACTATGGTTTTGCTATAATATAGGTGCATTGGACCAATTTCTCTATATGGGTTTGTATAGTTTGGGTTTAAACGGGTTCATTCCAACAACAACTTAGTTTAATTCTTTATT
This sequence comes from Avena insularis, assembly GCA_023614405.1. Taxonomy (NCBI): domain Eukaryota; kingdom Viridiplantae; phylum Streptophyta; class Magnoliopsida; order Poales; family Poaceae; genus Avena; species Avena insularis. Next base: position 74,199,584 of record CM042690.1, read on the forward strand.
TCAATTCTCAGTGGAAAATGGTTGGCTATAATCAGGTGGTGGCTCGAACAGTCCTGGTTTGAAACTATACAACCCAAGTACATGCAGAGTTCTAGAGATTGGTATATGCATGTTTGCTCTGTCCGTTCTACTGGGACTGCCACAAACTGACACGAGCCTCTCCTCCCAGACAATAGCGCAGCGATCTTTCTCTCCACCCTGGGCGGACCTGACATGCCTACAACCTGGTCAGTCTCCCAGGCTTGCCGACAGTGCAACGCTTGTGATTTGCGATTTCCTATAGAGATTTGTCCAAATTTTGTCATTTTAAACAAATTTTCCCAGGCTTTCGAAGTTTTCTCCTCGGTCCACCACTTCTCTCCATTATTGATGATGACGTGATAGGGTTTAGCAGCAGTGTGAGGCAAAGACTCCATGAATGCCCATAGCTGGAGACGATGATTGGGAGGCGTGGGGCGGGTGCGCTTCAGTTCACCGCAGGTGTGCGATGGAAATCCACCGTCCACGGCCTCATGATACACGATGCGACACACCTCTCAGCTGCATCTTTCGCAATCGCACAACGTGATGAAGGTTGGCATAGTAGTGACGGCGTGACCAGGGGCCTCGCTGTGGACGCACAACAAGATGATCACACTAGGATCTCAGCATTGCACTACCAATCAGGATTCGGTAGATGTCTCTTCACGCTGCAAATTTATGACGTCCATATGTACCTTTTTACTGGATGCACGCGCTTGTGGTGTGGTGGTGTTTTTGGTCTTGCTAACCGGCACCATCACATGCGCCATAGTCTCACCTCTTACCCTTCTACTGCCAGAGTCTCCTGCTCAACCCTCCTGGTGCCCGCATGCACCGCCTATCTTCTCACCCGCCTACTGCCGGTCTAGCTCGTTGACTTCACTTGCTACAGACCATACGACAAGCGCCGCCACAGCTGTGTGCACTTCCAAAACTGTATTAAGTTCCCCGACACCTTCACCCAGGACATTGTCGAATTCTACAAGTGCTCCAGGCTTTGCAATGATACGTACTCTCGAGAAGGTGTACGTAGCGACCAATTATATTTATCCCTAAGTATCATAAGCAATATACCATCACTAAGACTACGAACATGAGAAAATTCTCATAGAAGGGCAATCATCTAGTTGTTGATCTTGTAGCCTCTGTTATTAGTTATCCAACTATTATTTGTGAACAACTCAACATTAAAAAGTATACAAACAGCAATAGATCTTAATTCTCACAAGACATGTATCAACTAGCGTATCTTGGAACTCTACTAGGAAAATTATATTAATGGATTATCATGATGTATCTTAATACATTATAACTAAGCGACAATCAACAAATATACTCTAAACTTGCTTGCTACGTGGATGATATGTCTCTTTATTGCACGAGCTAGATGATAGGTCTTCTAATGTCCTCTTACTGGATGATAAATTATTTTTAATTTAAGTTCTTGAAGAAAAATTATCCATGTTAATTAAGAGCGCATAGGGATCTAACATCACGCATAGTTTAATTACATGGCTAATATTACATACAAAAAACACACAATCATTATCCCACAAATTTAGGTGGGTTAAATCTATTACTCACATACGTATACTTTATTTTCCAGAACATTTTGATATCCACAAAACCATAAACTCTTTTTGCCGACACTCTCAACTCATTAAAGAGGATACCCTCCCTTGCAAATTTTCCAAAAGACGAAAAACACTATCCTCATGTGATATAAGTATGGACCGACAAACTACCGAACTGGTAGCAAGAAAGGAAAACCCAGGCGATACCCAGGCGACAGCTAGAGTTCACGTCTCGTCCACCAGAGACTCCATAGGTCAGCTCTGCCTCCGATGGCCTCTGGAGCCTTTGTGGGGTGTAAGATCCCGGGCTCTCGTCGGCGAGAGGGTTCCCATCTCTTGTTTTAGAAAAATTGTGTCTTTGTTGGGATGGTGAGGTGGCGGCTACATACTGGCGTAAGAGTAAGGTCTTCTACGACCTATCCCCATTCTAGTGGTGCGTCTAGTGTTGGCAGAGGGTGCATGGAGTTGTGTGTCCGGCGGATCTTCTGGAATATCATCGTTTTTATTCTTTGTTGGTATGGTTTCAGCCGAGTCTCTTCTGATCTACGTTCTCATCATTGACGATGTTTGCTGCTCTAGTGCGATGGTTCTTTAGAATCTTAGCACGATTATTTTCCGCCTGTCTACTAAACAAGCTCTACTACGACAAATTTTTCATGGCTAGATCTAGTGTTGGAGACGCGACAAAAGGCGGTGCTACTTTGGCTAATGCTAGTGTCTAGCTGTCACTAGGTGATCTAAGGACCTATTTGTATTTTTTATTATGTTTGAGACTATGTACTAGTATTGATAATTTTAAAAAAATCTATGGATTTTTTCGCAAAAATAATACACTTGGAATCGCATGTTCTCCAGATAGTACACTTGGAATCGCATGTTCTCCAAATAATACACTCGGGCTCATGCTACCGTCTTTCTAGTTTGCTTCCACCTTTTCACATGTTCTCCAAATATGTTTCAGATAATTTTTTTACTTGGAACCGCTAAATTTTTGTTTGGCTTTGTGTGTGCTGTCTGTCTAACTTGCGCTTGGCATTTAATTTTAATCCGAAAAAGTTTAAACCACAGGTATGTAGGAAGTATCCATTACGTCGTACATTACCTCACGGTGATGTTGCAGAGGTGGAAGAACTTATGTCGAAGTGTGGTGGACTTCCCAAAGTAATAGTTGAGATAGCTGGATTACTGGCTAACAAGTCAGTGGGGCGGTTGGAAGTTGCACGTTCTATCAATGATAATTTTATGCATGATCTGGAGAACAGCCGAGAGCTTGACAGCCTAAAGGGTCTATTTTACTGGCTGCGTACCTACTTCAGTACTTGTCCTGATTCCCTCAAGTCATGTATCTTGTACTTGTCAATTTTCCCTCGTGGTCACATCATCAGGCGGAGACGGCTAGTAAGGCGATGGATTGCAGAGGGTTACTCCAGGGATAACTATGAAGAATCCGTAGAGGAGAATGGGGAGAATCAGTTTACCGACCTCCTTGATCTGAGCATAATCCAACAGCCACCACATATGATAGCCACCATTAAACAGAGGGAGACACGGATGATTTCGTGTCGGGTCAATGGATTCATCCGTGAGTACATTGTCTCCCGTCGGATGGAGGAGAACCTTGTCTTCGAATTAGGGGGCCGTTTCACACAATGCACGGGTCGTCACCTCGTCATATTGCAGAGCTGGGATAGAGATATAATTGTGTTCGAGAGCATCGACTTCTCCCGGCTGCAGTCTCTAACAGTGTTTGGGGAGTGGAGATCGTTCTTCATATCTGAAAATATGAAGCTGCTACGGGTGCTTGATCTAGAGGATGCATCAGGTGGTGTAAAATATGAAGATCTCGAGAGGATGGTAAGATGCCTGGCTCGCCTCAAGTTCCTCTCACTACGAGGACGTCGTGAGATCCTCCATCTACCGAGTAGGCTAGGTGATCTGAGGAAGCTGCAGACTTTGGATGTCAGGGGCACCTCCATAGTCTCCCTTCCAGAGAGCATCACAAAGTTAGAGAAGCTGCAGTACATACGTGCTGGCAACAGTGACATCCCGGCATCGGCATCAGCACCAACACGAAATATGCCATCAACCTGGTTCAGTAAGCATCGTCGTAACCTTGTCGGTGTTGAGGTGCCTAGGGGGATTGGTAAACTGAAGGCATTGCACACACTTGGAGTTGTCAATGTTGCAGCTTCAGGATCAAAGAGCTTTGTGGAAGATCTCAAGAAACTCACCCAATTGCGCAAGCTCGGAGTGTCTGGCATTAACAGGAAGAACAGTGGCAAGTTTTTCCGTGCACTCAGTGGTCATGTACATCTGGAATCCTTGTCAGTGCAGCTGGAAAAGGCAAATAGTCGAGGTTATTGCCTTAAAAATGACAAAAACAATAAAGATTGCTTGGATGACATGATCTTCCAGTCGTGTACCAACCTGCGGAGCCTGAAGCTATACGGACATGTGTCTAAGTTGCCAAGATGGGGGAAAGACCAGCTTGGAAAGCTCGCGAAGCTCGAGTTGGAGGTGCCCACTTTAATGAAAGGTGACATAAACTTCCTCGGCAGGCTACCACAGCTCCGCATTCTTCGTGTCAAGCAGCTTCAAGGTCGTGAGCTCCATTTCCGTGACTATGAGAACGCAATGGAGTACGAGTCCTACAAAAACATCAAGATCTTCGAGATTTCTTGCAGTTGCAGCTCCAGCAGCTTGCATGTGAGATTTGGACGGGAAACAATGAAACAACTTGAGCTGCTCACCATTGACTGTTGCCATGGGTCCCCGTCATATCAGTTCTCTGGCCTGGAGCATCTAAGCGAACTCAAGCAAGTCTTGCTACTCAACATTTCCATCTCCGACACACTCAAGGAACAACTAGAGAGCCAGCTTACCAACCACCCAAACTCAGTCAAACCTGTTGTGAAGGTGGAAGAACAACGGCGATCGTCCTAAAGTACCATAGTCAATTTTTATTCTGTCCCGTATTTTGTTTTCTACCTACCACTACTTGCTCGACCTAGTATCATTCTTGGGCTGCTTAATTCTTGGGCACCCACACACGTGGATGTCTTATTTGTCAAATGTACTAAACACTCATAAGTAGTGCCAATTCCTGCTTAATTACCTTCAATATGATCCCTGGTTAATTGATCTGGTGTTGGCACCATGTGAGTCCTACTTTTCCGGAGGCGATTCCGGGTTTTCCGGAGGCGATTCGAATGGGGTTTCCGGTGGTGACCTCTTCTCTCGCTTTGGAATTTCGCCGGGAAAGGGTACATTCTAGGCGTTGTCGTCCGATGGGGAGGAAGAGTGTTAGCTTTGCGACAAGTAAATAACGAAGAACGAAAATAAAATCGCAGCGAGGGGGACACGGATTTAACGTGGAAAACCCCCTCAAACAAAGAGAGGGTAAAACCACGGGCGCCAGCTAGCGAATCTTCACTATAATGGGGAGTGTTTACACAACGCCGGGGATTTCACAGATGCAACTTATCCCAGCCGGCGGCTTACAAGAGGTATATATATCGGTCCAAGCCTCCGGCGACGGGCCTCGCTCCGCTCCGTCAGAAGTTGGCCTTTACTTTGTAGAATTTGGATCAACATATAACAAACTCCACCTTGAGACAAATTCCTTCTTGTAGCATCAATAGTAATCATCTCCCTGAACAAACAAAGAAAACACTTTTGGCGCCAATAGACACTTGGGCTAAGCAGTTATACCAACTAAGCTTGAGCATAGCTCAAACTTAGCAACAGGAACAGGCTTTGTCATCATATCAGCAGGATTATCATGAGTGCTTATCTTGCATACCTTCAGTGTACCTTGTGCAACAACATCATGAACATAATGGTACTTGATATCAATGTGCTTTGTTCTCTCATGGAACATCTGATCCTTAGTAAGGTAAATAGCACTTTGACTGTCACAGAACAGGTTAATGCAAGAATCATCCTGACAAAGCTCAGCATACAAACCTTTCAACCAAACAGACTCTTTGCAAGCTTCAGCAACAGCCATATATTCTGCTTCGGTTGTAGATAGAGAAACAACTGGTTGCAGCGTTGCCTTCCAACTCACGGCACATCCACCTACCGTGAACACATAACCTGTGAGGGACCTCCTCTTATCCAAGTCGGCAGCAAAATCTAAATCCACATAGCCTGTGAGTCCCTCATCAGTCTTGCCAAACTTCAGGCAAGTGTTGGATGTGCCATGGAGGTACCTGAAAATCCACTGAAAAACTTTCCAATGTTCTTTACCAGGATTAGCCATGTAACGACTCACCAAACTCATAGCATATGATAAATCAGGGCGAGAGCAAACCATAGCATACATCAAGAAACCAACAGCACTAGAATAAGGAATTCGAGACATGCACTCAATATCTTCATCAGAACTAGGACATTGCAATGCTGACAATTTAAAGTGAGGAGCAACAGGAGTACTAACTGACTTTGCATCATGCATATTAAAACGTTGAAAAACTTTCTCAATGTAACTTTGCTGACTAAGAAATAACAACCTAGATTTTCTGTCCCGTTTAATTTCCATACCTAGGATTTTCTTAGCAGCACCAAGATCTTTCATCTCAAATTCACTACTTAGGTGTGCCTTCAAAGTATTGATTTCTTTCATGCTCTTGGCAGCAATTAACATATCATCAACATATAACAGCAAGTAAATAGGTGATCCATTAACAAACTTTATATAAACACAGCTATCAAACTGAGACCTTTTAAAACCTTCTGAGATCATAAATGAATCAAACCTTTTGTACCACTGTCTTGGAGATTGCTTCAAACCATAAATCCACCTCTTCAATTTGCACACAAAATCTTCTTTTCCAGGAACTATGAACCCTTCAGGTTGGTCCCTGTAAATTTCCTCCTCCAGTTCACCATGCAGAAAAGCAGTCTTTACATCTAGCTGCTCAAGCTCAAGATCATGCATAGCAACAATACCAAAGAAAGTACGAATAGAGCTATGCTTCACAACCGGAGAGAAAACATCATTATAGTCAATACCTGAAATCTGGCTAAAACCTTTTGCTACTAACCTTGCCTTAAACCTTGGAGGCTCATTAGGAGACAAACCTTCCTTTCTCTTGTATATCCACTTGCAGCGGACGGCCTTCTTCTGTTTAGGCAAGCGCACAACTTCCAATATGCCATTCTTATCAAGCGATTGCATCTCTTCTTGCATAGCAGAAACCCACTTCTCCCGGTCAACGGATGCAACAACCTCATTGTATGTAGCAGGTTCAATATCATGTTCCACCTGTTCAGCACAACTCAAAGCATAATGAGCAAGATTACACTCTTCAATCAAATGACGAGGTGGAACTATGTTACGCCTCGGTCTATCAGCAGCAATAGATTCATGTGGCTGCTGCAAAACAATAGGTGAGTGCTGAACAACATCATCATGAATATTTTCCTCATGAGTATCATCAACAACAACATTATTATCAACATATTTCTGCAGGTGCTCCACCTGCACACGAACTCCCTCCTCTCCAATAGCAACAGGAGAGGGATCTGATGGCAAGCTGTCATGATACATAACAGAATAATTGAAAACAACGTTCCTACTCAACAAAACCTTTTTAGTTTCAAGATTCCATAGTTTATATGCCTTAACTCCTGAACCATAACCGAGGAATATGCACTTAACAGCTCTAGGCTCTAACTTTCCATTATCAACGTGAGCATAAGTAGTGCAACCAAAAACTCTCAATTGTGAACAATCAGCAGGCGAACCTGACCATACCTCAATGGGAGTTTTATTCTCAAGTGGAATAGAAGGTGACCTATTGATGAGGTAACACGCTGTGTTGGCTGCTTTAGCCCAGAAACGTAAATGCATACCTGCATTGGACAACATACAGCGAGCCCTCGAGATGATGGTTCTGTTCATGCGCTCAGCCACGCCATTCTGCTGAGGAGTCTAAGGGATGGTGTGGTGCCTGATCATACCATCATTACTGCAAAACTCCTCAAACTCATTACAACAGAATTTCATACCATTGTCAGTACGTAGTACCTTTACCTTCTTCTCAGTTTTCTTTTCTACCATAACTTTCCACTTCTTAAAAGCATCAAAAACATCAGATTTATGTTTCAGAAAATATGGCCACACTTTCCTTGAGTAGTCATCAATAATAGTAAGCATATAATTAGCACCACCAATAGATGTCTTATGGGAAGGTCCCCATACATCAGCATGCACATAATCTAAAATGCCTTTGGTGGTATGAACGGAAGCATTGATTTTAACTCTTTTGTGCTTACCAAAAACGCAGTGCTCACAGAACTCAAACTTACCCAGGTTGTAACCATCAATCAGCTCTCTCTTAACCAATTTTGCCATGCCATGTTCGGTCATATGCCCAAGACGCATATGCCACAGATATGTTTTACCACAATCATCAGAATCATTAGAAGTAACAGCAGCAGCAATACCAGGCAAAGTGCTACCTCTAAGAACATATAACTTAGCAGAATTTATATCACCTATCATGTAAATAAGAGAACCTTCCAATACCTTTAACAATCTACGCCAACCGGCGTACTTGTATCCATCAACGTCCATGGTACTCATGGAGATCAAATTTCTGGCCATGCTTGGTATGTGCTTCACCTCATCCAACATACGCGTCACGCCATCATGTGTCTTGATCTTAACAGATCCAACTCCGACAATATGGCATGGGTTGTCGTTCCCCACACATACAAAATCTCCAGTCTGCACAGACTCATATGAACTGAACCAATCTTTTTTATAGCAAATATGAAACGAACATGCAGTATCAAGTATCCATTCATCATCACGAGAAGCACAAGCATCAAAAACGGCTAAACATTCACCGTCAGAACTATCACCAGAAACAACAGCAGCCTTACCAGTACCTTGATCCTTATCTTTCGGTTGGTAAGTACCGTTCCTTTTCTCCTTATTCTACAGCTTCCAACAATCATCAATAACATGATTAGATTTTTTACAATACCTGCAGAACTTGTCCTTTCCCTTGGACTTCCAACGACTTCTGCCGTCTTTGCTCTTATCTCGGTTGCCATGGTTGTTAAATCTCTGCTCGGTCCTGCCACGAACCTGCAGAGCTTCAGCCTTGGAAGACGTCCCATCTGCCTGCACCATAGATTTCATCTTTTCCCTCTGTTTGAGGGCATCTTGCACTTCATCAAGGGTTATCTTATCACGGTTCAACAACATTGTATCACGAAAGTGAGTATAAGAACTAGGCAACGAGCATAAGAGTAATAGAGCTAGATCCTCATCATCATATTTTACTTCCATAGATTACAAATCGAAATAATCTCTCTGAAAAGATATAAGTGATTCATTACCGATCCACCTTCCTGCAATCTATGCGAGAACAACTTCATCTTCACATGGATCTTACTGGTTAGATCCTTTGACATGCAGATCGATACCAGTTTCCCCCAAAGGGCAGCAGCAGATTTCTCTGTAAAACTTCCTGCAAAATATTATTGGACAGATGAAGTTGAATCATAGACAAAGCCTTACGGTCTTTCCGCTTTTCTTCGTCAGACCAGCTCTTAGCATCCTTTTCCCCGAATCCATCCAGCGCATCATCCAGATCTGAAGTTTGGGCGAGAATCGCCCGCATCTTCACCTGCCACAAGCAGAATCTTGTGGAGTAGTCCAGCTGCGGTAGATCGAACTTCAATTATGACATGTTGCAAACCCTAGATTAGAACCTGGGGCTCTGATACCACTTGTTAGCTTCGCGACAAGTAAATAACGAAGAACAAAAATAAAATCGCAGCGAGGGGGACACAGATTTAACGTGGAAAACCCTCTCAAACAAAGAGAGGGAAAAACCACGGGCGCCAGCCAACGAATCTTCACTATAATGGGGAGTGTTTACACAACGCCGGGGATTTCACAGATGCAACTTATCCCAGCCGGCGGCTTACAAGAGGTATATATAACAGTGGTAACCTAGGTCATCAACGATCCGCATCGGCCCAAGCCTCCGGCGACGGGCCTCGCTCCTCTCTGTCAGAAGTTGGCCTTTACTTTGTAGAATTTGGATCAACATATAACAAAGAGGATGTGCTATCTTCATTCTACAAGCAGAATGAGAGATCGACAGCCTGTTATCTTCGTCGGATGGCGGAGAATGAGGAGAGATCTAGATCAGCAGCTTGTTTCTAGGAAGGTGGCATAGATGTAACGCCGACGATAATATAGTAGGCATAGCTTGTTTCTAGGAAGGTGGCACAGTTGTAACGCCGATGACAATACCGTAGGCATAGCTTGTTTCTAGGAAGGTGGCGCAGTTGTAACGCTGCCAGCAATACCGTAGGCATAGCTTGTTTCTAGGAAGGTGGCACAGTTGTAACGCCTACGACAATACTGTCAGCATAGACTACTTCTATGAAGGTGGAGCAGTTGTAACACCGATGACAATACCGTAGGCGTACCTTGCTTCTAGGAAGGTGGTGCAGTTATAACACCGACGGTTAGACTGCAGACGTAGGTTGCTTTCAAGAAGGTGACGCAGTTGTAACACCGACGGCTATACCGTAGGCATCAATGTTTCCAGGCGTTGTGCCGACGATAAAGTCGTCGGCATAGCCTCCGCAGCGACACCGTCCATGCTCCGTTTCTAAAAGGGACGGGGCGGCCATGTAGCCGCTACCTGTGCCGACGGCCGTGTTATGCCGACGATGGCCATCGGGTCAGGTTGTACTACACCGACCGTGATATTGGGTTGATGGTGGCCGTCGGCATCCGCTTGCTACGCTGACGGTATAGCTACGCTGACGGTTATTTTTTTTGCTGTGGGCATATCTCGGCTACGCCGACGGCCCCGATCTTTGGCCGTCGTCCGATGGGGAGGAAGAGGAGGTGCTATCTAAAGGAAATATGCCCTGAGAGGCAATAATAAAGCTGTTATTATGTATTCCTTGTATATGATAGATGTTTATTTTGCATGCTATAATTGTATTAATCGGAAACGTCAATACATGTGTGTTTAATAAATAAAAAGGTTCCTAGTTATGCCTCTCTTATAGACTAGCTCGTTGATTAACAAGATGATCAAAGTTTCCTAATCATGCATATTGGATGTTGTTAATAACAAGGTCACAACATTTGAGAAATGATGTGATGAACATTCATCCAAAGTATAGCATTATGATCAAAGTCATTATGTTTATATTGCTATAACATCATACTAAGTAATCTTAGTTCTTAGACCATGAGATCATGTTAATTGCTAACACATGAAGAGTATCTTGATAACATCAAACGTCACACCTTAACAGGGTGACTATAAAGGTGGGTTCAGTGCTACGAAGGTGTTATGTTGAGGCTCATAGATCAAGAGTGGAATTTTTCAATCCTGATGACGGATAGATATACTCTGGACCCTCTCGGTGATATCACATTAAGATAGCTTGCAAGCAAGTGATGTGATCACTAGAATGTTATATCACGGGAACAAGAAAAGAGTGCATGTCGGTAACGAGATCAAACTAGGTATTTGGATACCGATGATCGAATCTCGGACATGTATTATATCATGAGACAAAGGGGTTAAGTTACTAGCATTAAAGGTTCTCACAATCACAGAAGTCACCGTTGAATGTACAGGAGTCAGTATGGATCTCTAGGTCCCGCTTCTGATTATTGATTTGAGAGGGGTCTCAATCATGTCTGCATTATTCGTGAACCGTAGGGTGACACACTTAAGGGTTTACGGACACCATTTTGGAGCACATATGTTTCAGACGAAAGGATTGCAAAGTGCAGGAATTATTTTGATGGAAACCGGAATTGTTTCGGGTGAAATTGCAGAAACTGGTTCTGCATGTGATATTGAAATGTTACAAGGGGTTTTATGTGAATGTTTGTTAATTAAAGTAATTAACAAAATTCTGAATAAAATAAATAAAAGAGTTTTATGAATTGAGAGTTGCATTAAATTTGGTGAAAATTTAATGCATGTGAGTGGAACTTTGGGTGGAGGCTAAATTGATGAGAGTGGAGCTTCCACCACATGAATGAGGAAGAGGTGGGGGCACCCCCCCTTGGCCACCGGCCATGGGAGGGGAGGAGCCCCCCTCTCCTATAAAAGGCCCCCTCTCCTCCCTCACTAAACACACCTCCTCGTGAAGGATCTCTCTCCCCCTCTAGATATATTTCCCCATGGTCTCGGATTAGCGAGAAACATGTTCCCGGTGGCCTTGCATCTGGAAGGAGTTGCTGCTTCCGCTGATTCGCTAGAGCGAGGAGGTGGAGGTTGTCCGGTGGCTTGAACGTGTGTGCGAGGACGGATGCGCTGCTGATTTGTGGCGCTAGGACTTCCACACGGCCTTGAGATCGGCAAGCGTACGACTACATCATCCACGAGTTCCAACTCATTAACAAAACTCTGTTGTCTTCGAGGGTAAGTTCTCTATGGATGTATATCCACCCGTTGCTTGTATCTAGTAGATAGATCTTGGCGTATAGTTCTCATCGTAGAATTTTTTTTGTTTTCTATGCTGCGAACCCAACTGTGGTATCAGAGCCTGATCTAATGCGTAGGTGCTTTGCACGGGTAGTACACATATGTTTATATGTGGGTGATGATGATCATGTTATTGCTCCTTTTATGTATTTTGGATATTGGTGGCATAGTGGGATGAAGCGGCCCGGACCAACCTTACATGTCATCGTACATGAGACCGGTTCCACGACTGACATGCAACTAGTTTTGCATAAGTGGCTGGCGGGTGTCTGTCTCTCCTACTATAGTCAATATCTGATTTACAACGAGTTGCTAATAACTTTGTTATCCTCATTGTGGTTCCATGTTCGTAGGTGACAACGGTTCTATCTTCGAAAGCCCTAAGCCACGTAAAACTTGCAATAGATAAATTAGCGGCGTCTAGTTTAGATCGTTGCTGGGCTAGTGTCTTGATATGGTGTTGTTGTAAGTAGATGTATGATAGACACTCTTACAACACACTTAACGTGTAAGTTTCATAGACCTTGGCCTTACACACAAAGGAATGATAGAGATCATACCACGATGCATATGACAGAGATCAAATGCATGGACCATATCATCTTACTTTACACATTAGATGTTTGCATCTTATATTGCTAGTTTGGCGCTTCTAGTAGCATTGTAAGATGATCCCTCATTTAAATATCAAGATAAAATGTGTTCTTCCTTAAGTATGCACCGTTCTATGGATCGTGTTTCGAGACATCACATGATGATCGGGTGTACTCGACTCTATGCTTTCATACAACGCGTGTAAGACAGTTTTACACACGCGAATACTAAGGTTCATACTTGGCGAGCCTAGCATGTATAGACATGGCCTCGGAACACGGACTGAAAGGTTAAGCATGAGTCATATAGTTGATATGATGCCCATATAGATGCTCGCCTTTGAAGCTACACCGACTCACGTGATGATCGGACTTGGTGTAGTGGATTTGGTTCATGTAATCACCAAAAGGACACGAGGGATGTCGTTTTTGAGTGGGAGTTCATTAGTAATTTGGATTAGTTGAACTCAATCTATCATAAACTTAGTCTAAATAAACATTACAAATTCTGTTGTAGATGGCACCATCTGCTTTTAATTTCAATGTGTTCATGGAGAAAGAGAAACTTGCTGCGAATGGTAGCAACTTCACCAACTGGGCTATGAATTTGAGGATTCTCCTCACTGCTGCACAAAAGAAATATATGCTAGAGGCTAGCCCCCACCAGCTCCTGATGCCCCTGACGAGGAAAAGAATGTCTATATAACTCTTTAGGAGGACCACAACTTAATTCATTGTGGCATATTGTATGGGCTAGAGCCTGAACTTCGAAAGCGTTTCAAAAATGGCAATGCCTTTGATACCATGGGAGAATTGAAAATGATTTTCGATACCCATGCTGACATAGAGAGTTATAATGCTTCTGAAATGTTCTTTAGCTGCATGATGGAGGAGAACAACTCCATTAGTGAGCACGTACTCAAAATGTCTGGGTATGCCGATAAGCTTGTGTCCTTAAGAATAATGATTCCCATTGACTTAGGCATACATCGTGTTCTCCAATCTCTGCCACCTCGCTACCAGAGCTTCGTGATGAACTATAACATGCAGGGCACGAAGAAGTCTCTTCCCGAGCTTCTGTCAATTCTTAAGACTACAGAAGTGGATATTAGGAAAGAACATCAAGTGTTGATGATCAATAAGACCACCGGTTTCAAGAAGTACAAGAAAGGAAAGCAGAAGGGAAAGAAGGGCGGCAAATCTGTTGCCACATCTGAAAAGAAATCCTAAGCTGGCCCTAAGTCTTATACTGAGTGCTACTATTGCAAGGGGACTGGCCATTGGAAGCGCAACTGCCCCAAGTATTTGGCAGACAAGAAGGTCGGCAAGGCAAACAAAGGTATATGTGATATACATGTTATTGATGTGTATTTGACTAGTACTCGCAGTAGCACCTGGGTATTTGATACGGGATCGGTTGCTAACATATGTAACTCGATTCAGGGGCTGCGGAACAAGCGACAGCTAGCAAGGGATGAGGTCACGATGCGGGTCAGCAATGGATCAAGAGTTGATGTGATCGCCGTCAGAATGCTGCCTCTCCATATGCCGTCGGGATTAGTGATAAATCTAAATAATTGTTATTTGGTGCCTGCACTGAGCATGAACATTGTATCTGGATCGTGTTTGATGCGAAGTGGTTATTCCTTTAAATCTGAAAACAATGGTTGTTCGATTTATATGAATGATATCTTTTATGGTCATGCACCTGTGATGAATGGTTTATGTCTGTTGGCTCTCAATAGTAGTATTACGCATATTGATAATGTTGATGCTAAAAGGATTAAACTTGATAATGATATATCTGCATATATGTGGCATTGCCATCTAGGTCATATTTGCGTTAAACGCATGAAGAAACTCCATTCTGATGGACTTTTGGAATCACTTGATTTTGAATCATTTGATACATGTGATCCATGCCTTATGGGCAAGATGACTAGAACGCCGTTTTCTGGTTCAATGGAACGGGCGACAGATTTATTGGAAATCATACATACTGATGTGTGTGGACCAATGAGTGTGTCGACGCGAGGTGGATATCGTTATTTTGTTACTTTAATGGATGATTTGAGTAGATACGGGTATATCTATTTGATGAAACATAAGTCTGAAACCTTTGAACAGTTCAAGGAATTTTAGAATGAAGTGGAAAATCATCGTAGCAGAAAATCAAATTTCTGTGGTCCGACCGTGGAGGAGAGTATCTTAGTTACGAGTTTAGCACACATATGAAGGACTGTGGAATAGTTTCACAACTCACGCCTGCCGGAACACCACAACGTAATGGTGTGTCGAAACGTCGTAATTGTACTTTATTGGATATGGTTCGATATATGATGTCTTTGACTGACTTACCACTGTCATTTTGGGGTTATGCACTAGAAACCACTGCATTCACTTTAAATCGGGCACCATCTAAATCCGTTGAAACGACACCGTATGAATTATGGTTTGGAAACAAACCTAAGCTGTCATTTCTTAAAGTTTAGGGATGCGATGTTTATGTGAAGAAACTTTAGTCGGATAAACTCGAACCCAAAGCGGAAAAATGTGTCTTCATAGGATACCCTAAGGAAACGATTGGGTATACCTTCTATCACAGATCCGAGGGCAAAGTTTTTGTTGCCAAGAATGGATCCTTTCTTGAGAAGGAGTTTCTCGCGAAAGGTGTGAGTAGTCGGAAGGTAGAACTCGAAGAGGTTATTGAACCTTCTCTTCATGAAATGGCGAGTGGCGCAGCACCGAAAGTTGTTTCGGAGTTGAATTCACCTGATGAAGAGAGCTAATGATAATGATCATGAAACTCCGAAAGAGGATACTACCGAACCTCGCAGGTCAAGCAGGACACGTGCAGCTCCTGAACTGTACGATAATCCTATTATGAATTTCATGACTGATGAAATGGATGACCCTGTGACGTATGAACAAGCGATGATGAGCCCGGATTCCAAAAAATGTCTAGAAGCCATGAAATCCGAGATGGAATCCATGTACGAAAACCAGGTGTGGACCTTGGTGGACTTACCTCACGATCGAAAGGCCGTTGAGAATAGATGGATTTTCAAAAGAAAAACTGATGCTGATGGTAATGTGACCATCTATAAAGCTCGACTTGTCACAAAGGGGTTTCGACAAATTCAAGGAGTTGACTACGATGAGACATTCTCTCCGGTAGCAATACTAAAGTCGGTTAGGATTACGTTAGCAATTGCTGCATATTTCGATTATGAAATATGGTAGATGGATGTCAAAACTGCCTTCCTTAATGGTAATATTGAATAAGAGTTGTATATGATACAACCTAAGGGTTTTGTCGATCCTAAGGATGCTGATAAGGTATGCAAGCTTCAGCGATCCATCTATGGACTAAAGCAAGCATCCCGGAGTTGGAATCTCCGCTCTAATGAGGTGATCAAAGAGTTTGGATTTGTCCAAACTTATGGAGAGGATTGTATTTACAAGAAAGTGAGTGGGAGCAATGTGGGATTTCTGATATTATATGTGGATGACATATTATTGATTGGAAATGATATAGATCTTTTATACAGTGTTAAAAGTTATCTAAATAGCAAATTTTCGATGAAGGACCTTGGTGAAGCTTCATATATATTAGGCATTAAAATCTATAGAGATAGATCAAGGCGCCTAATTGGGCTATCGTAGAGTACATACCTTGATAAGATATTAAAGAAGTTTAATATGGACGGAAGTAAGAAGGGGTTCTTACCTATGTTGCAAGGCAAGACATTGAGTAAGACTCAAAGTCTGGCTACGGCAGAAGAAAGAGAGATAATGGATAAGATCCCCTATGCCTCAGCCATAGGCTCTACAATGTACGCCATGCTATGTACAAGACCGGATGTGGCACATGATATTAGTTTGACTAGTAGGTACCAATCTGATCCAGGTTCGGAACACTGGATAGCGGTCAAGAATATCCTTAAGTAGTTAAGAAGAAATAAGGATATGTTTCTTATATACAGAGGTGAAGAAGAGCTAGCCGCTAAGTGTTATGTCGATGCTAGCTTTGACACTGATCCGGATGACTCTAAGTCTCAATCCGGATATGTATTTCTATTGAACGGAGCAGCAGTTAGTTGGAGGAGTTCCAAACAACCTGTGGTGGCTGGATCATCGACAGAGGCGGAATATGTTGCTACTTCAGAAGCGGCGCAGGAAGCGGTTTGGATGAAGGAGTTCATAACAGAACTAGGTGTGGTTCCTAGTGCATTGGACCCAATGGTGATCTATTGTGACAACAATGGAGCCATAGCCAACACCAAGGAACCAAGGTCTCACAAGATTTCCAAGCATATTAAGTGCCGGTTTCACTCCATCCGCGAGCATGTCAAGGATGGAGATATAAAGATTTGTAAAGTACACACGGACCTAAATGTAGCAGATCCGTTGACTAAAGTTCTCCCTAGGGCCAAACATGATCAACACCAGAATTCCATGGGTGTTAGATTTATCACTATGTGAACTATATTATTGTCTCTAGTGCAAGTGGGAGACTGAAGGAAATATGCCCTGAGAGGCAATAATAAAGTTGTTATTATGTATTCCTTGTATATGATAGATGTTTACTTTGCATGCCATAATTGTATTGATAGGAAACGTCAATACAGTGTGTTTAATAAACAAAAAGGTTCCTAGTTATGCCTCTCTTATAGACTAGCTCATTGATTAACAAGATGATCAAAGTTTCCTGATCATGGACATTGGATCTTGTTAATAACGAGGTCACAGCATTTGAGAAATGATATGATGAACATTCATCTGAAGTATAGCAATATGATCAAAGTCATTATGCTTATATTGCTATAATATCATACAAAGTAATCTTAGTCCTTAGACCATGAGATCATGTTAATTGCTAACACCGGAAGAGTATCTTGATAACATCAAACGTCACACCATAATAGGGTGACTATAAAGGTGGGTTCAGTGCTACGAAGGTGTTATGTTGAGCCTCATGGATCAATAGTGGAATTTGTCAATCCCGATGACGGATAGATATACTATGGGCCCTCTCAGTGATATCACATTAAGATAGCTTGCAAGCAAGTGATGTGATCACTAGAATGTTATATCACGGGAACAAGAAAAGCGTGCATGTCGGTAACGAGATCAAACTAGGTATTTGGATACTGATGATCGAATCTCGGACATGTATTATATCATGAGACAAAGGGATTAAGTTACTAGCGTTAAAGGTTCGCACGATCATAGAAGTCATCGTTGAATGTGCAGGAGTCAGTATGGATCTCCAGGTCCCGCTTCTGATTATTGATTTGAGAGGGGTCTCAATCATGTCTGCATTATTCGCGAACCATATGGTGACACAATTAAGGGGTGCCGGACACCATTTTGGAGCACATATGTTCCAGACGAAAGGATTGCAAAGCGCAGGAATTGTTTCGATGGAAACCGGAACTGTTTTGGGTGAAATTGCAGAAACTAGTTCTGCATGTGTTATTGAAATGTTACAAGGGGTTTTATGTGAATGTTTGTTAATTAAAGTAATGAACAAAATTCTGAATAAAATAAATAAAAGAGTTTTATTAATTGAGAGTTGCATTAAATTTGGTGGAAATTTAATGCATGTGAGTGGAACTTTGGGTGGAGGCTAAATTGATGTGAATGGAGCTTCCACACCACATGAATGAGGAAGAGGTGGTGGCACCCCCCTTGGCCGCCGGCCATGGGAGGGGAGGAGCCCCCCTCTACTCCCTCACAAAACACACCTCCTCATGAAGGATCTCTCTCCCCCTCTAGATATATTTCCCCATGGTCTCGGATTGGCGAGATACATGTTCCCGGTGGCCTTGAGTCTGGAAAGAGTTGTTGCTTCCGCTGATTCGCTAGAGTGAGGAGGTGGAGGTTGTCCGGTTGCTTGAACGTGTGTGTGAGGACGGATGCGCTGCTGATTTGTGGCGCTAGGACTTCCACACGATCTTGAGATCGGCAAGCGTACGACTACATCATCCACGAGTTCCAACTCGATAACAAAACTTTGTTGTCTTCGAGGGTAACTTCTCTATGGATGTATATCCACCCGTTGCTTGTATCTAGTAGATAGATCTTGGCGTATAGTTCTCATCGTAGGAAATTTTTTGTTTTCTATGCTGCGAACCCAACACTATCTTCATTCTCCGAGCAGAATGAGAGATCGGCAGCCTGTTATGTTCGTCGATGGCGGAGAATGACGAGAGATCTGGACTCGTGTCATCCTCTCGGGTGGCTAAATGCATGGAGCGCAGACAGATGCAGAGACGCCCGACAATGGAACTATGGGTCTCACCACCGGCGCAGGTATGTTCTTCTACTTTGGATGGTTGTAGAAGTGCTTCTGCTAGGTTTTCTTCGCGTTCTCTCGGAATACCACCGTTGGTTCATTCTGTTTTTCATGAATTCTTATCCGAGGAAGACAGTGATGGTAGGATCGTGGTTAGTCGCAGACAACAGATGTAGATGGCCGGCTCGCTGTTTACAACGTCGTTTCCTGCAAGATCTTTGATATGTTGCTAACGTATCCATAATTTTTGATGTTCCATGCTTGGTTTTATCTACTTTCTTATGTTTTGTCCACACTTTGGAGTACTTTTCATATGATTTCTTGGACTAACCTATTAACAAGAGCCACAGTGCCAGTTGCCTGTTTGCTGTTTTTGGTTCCAGGAAAGTCAGAAAATGAATATTCCCAGAATTGGACCGGACAAAAGCCAAAGTCGATATTTTACCGAAAGACTCATGGAGCCAGAAGACGAGACGGAGAGGGGCCATAGGGTGGCCACACCATGTGGTGGCATGGTCTAGCCCTAGCCGCGCCACCAGGTGGTGTAGGCCCCCTGGCCGCCCACCGACCTTTCCTCTTCGCCTATAAGATGCCTCCTGATGCAAAAACCCTAAATCATCAAGCCTCCGGCCATGAAAAGTTTCGCAGCGCCGCCGCCACCGAAGGGGAGATTCAGGGGACAAAAAGTCTCTGTTCCGGCACTCTGTCGGGACAGGGAAGTGCCCCCGGAGCCATATCCATCGATCTCCACCACCATCTCCATCACCGTTGCTGATTCCCATGATGAGGAGGGGGTAGTTATCTCTCGAGGCTAAGGGCTCTACCGGTAGCTATGTGTTCATCTCTCTCTATGCATGATCATATTCTGATCATGAGCTTTGTAATCAAGTAGATCTACTTTGCTACTCAAGTGCTTTAATAGATCTCTGCTCTCCCCATGTGTGTGAAAGTGACAGCGTGCACACCATGGTGGCACTTAGGCTAGAGATTACAAATACTTGTTATGAGTTATATTTGGAGTTCGATGTCTTTATAAAATTTTGCTGTTTGTTGGAACCATCTAGAGCTCAAGGTTGCAGTGTGGGGTTATCTAGATGGGGAAAGTGAACTTTGAGGTGTGCTGTTATAGCCCTACCATGGATTAGAGTGTCCAACCGGAGAGTATTTGATACATTGCAAATGTATCTATAATGTTTGATGTTCCATGCTTGGTTTTATCTACTTTCTTGTGTTTTTTCCACACTTTGGAGTACTTTTCATATGATTTCTTGGACTAACCTATTAACAAGAGCCACATTACCGCCTGCTTTTCTGCTGTTTTTGGTTCCGGAAAGTCGAAAAATGAATATTCTCGAATTTGACGGACAAAAGCCAAAGTGCCTATTTTTCCGGAAATCATTAGATGCAGAATCTGAGGCGGAGAGGGCGGAGGCTGGCCACCACCACCACTGTGGCCAGGCTTGGCCCGCGCCAGGGGGTGGTGTGGTGGCCCCTGGCACCCCCTCGGTCTCCCCTTCCGCCTATAAGATGCCCTCGGAACGAAAATCCTAAGTACCCGATCAAAAATCCACGAAAGAGTCTGTAGCCACCGTCATCTCCATCCCTAGATCGTAAGGGATCTGAAGCTCTTCCCGGCAGCCTACCGGAGAGGGGAATTCACCCTGGAGGCCTTCTTCATCACCATGCAAGCCTCCGGTGTGATGCGTGAGTAGTTCATCCTTGGACTACGGATTCATGTAGTAGCTAGATGGCTAGTTCTACTCCTTTGTGCTTTCATGTCTAGATCTTGTGAGCTCTGTTCATGATCAAGATCATCTATTTGTAATTCTTCATGTTGTGTTTGCGGGGATCCGATGGATATTGAGATGCTATTTCAGATTGATTATTGATTCTATCATGTCTTTGTTATTTGTGATCTTGCATGCTTTCCGTTGTTAGTAGCTATCTTGGCCAAGTAGATGCTAGCAACTCCAAGAGTTAGTATTTATGCTCGATAGTGGGTCCATGCCTCTGGTAATCTGGGGAAGTGACAGAAATCTCTAAGGTACTAGATGTGCTGTTGCTACTAGGGAGAAAACAACAATCCTTTGTTCATAGAACAATCGTATTGTTTACATTACACGCAATTCGTAAAGCAATAATCTGTTTCTTGCAACTTAATACTGGAGGGGGTTCGGATGATAACCTGAAGGTGGATTATTAGTCATAGATGCAGTTGGATGGCGGTCTATGTATAATGTTGTAATGCCCAATCAAGTTCCAAAGGAGTCAAGATGATTAGTATATGCATGTATTTCTTTCTCGATGTTTGTCAATTGCCCCGTTGTAATTTTTTCACCCAGCATGTTATCTATCTTAAGGAGAGCCACCTCTAGTGAACTATGGATCCCGGTCCTTTTCTTTACATACAATCTACAAACTTTTACTGCTTTGTGTTTACTTTCTACAAAATTTTACTTCTTTCCATTCGATACGTTTAATTCTTTGTTTTCCGCAAAACACGGTGAGATTGACAACCTCATCGCAAGTTGGGGACAAAGTTCTGTGGTTGTGTTGTGTAGGTCTGCACGTTGCTACTAGCACCGGTAGTGCGCCCTGCCAAAGCTCAGCTAGTAACACATTTGGGGTGTTTCCTTGCTCCTACTGGTTCGATTAAACCTTGGTTTCATACTGAGGGAAACTTGCTATTGTGCTCATCATACCTTCCTCTTGGGGTTCCCAACGAGCTCTACATCAACCACGCTCCAGCATTTTTCTGGCGCCATACACAGAGCCATCAAGCATTTTTCTGGCGCCGTTGCTGGGGAGTCAAGGACATCTTCAGAAGGGGAGTCCCTCATAACCAATCTCTTTACTTTGTTACTTTTGTTTTTCTTAGTTTCTTTTTGCTTTCTTTGCTTGTTTCTTTATCAAAAACACAAAAAAATAGTTTTACAAGTTTGCTTTCTTATTTGAAAACACAAAAAAAGACTACTCTTGAAAACACTAAGTTTTGTGACTTCACTAGCACCAACAACAATGATTTTATGAGCACACCTATTGCTCCACCTGTGCCTGAAGATACTTTCTTTGAGATAAAACCTGCTTTACTCAATCTTGTCATGAGAGAACAATTTTCTGGTATTGGTAATGAAGATGCTGCTTCTCATCTAAATAACTTTGTTGAACTTTGTGAGATGCAAAAGCATAGGGATGTAGATGGAGATATTATTAAGCTAAAATTGTTTCCTTTCTCTTTGAGAGGAAAAGCTAAAGAATGGTTGAATTCCTTAACTAGGAATAGTATTGATTCTTGGACTAAGAGCAAAGATGCTTTTATTGGAAAATACTATCCTCCTGCTAAGATTATATCTATGAGAAGTGAAATAATGAAGTTTAAACAACTTGATAATGAGCATGTTGCTCAATCTTGGGAAAGAATGAAATCTTTGGTAAAGAATTGTCCCACTCATGGACTGACTGCTTGGATGATCATCCAAACTTTTTATGCAGGATTGAACTATTCTTCAAGGAACCTATTGGATTCTGCTGCTGGAGGTACCTTTATGACCATCACTTTGGGTGCTGCAACAAAACTTCTGGACAATATGATGGTTAATTATTCTGAATGGCATACCGAGAGAGCTCCACAAGGTAGGAAGGTAAATTCTGTTGAGGAAACCTCCTCCTTGAGTGATAAGATTGATATTATTATGTCTATGCTTGTTAATGGGAAAGCCCATATTGATCCAAATAATGTTCCTTTGGCTTCTTTGGTTGCTCGAGAAGAGCAAGTTGATGTGAACTTCATAAGAAATAATAATTTTGGCAACAATACTTATGGTAATAACAATTATAGGCCCTACCCTCCTAATAATACTTATGGCTATAATGGTAAACCTGGATTACCTAGTGAAGGAAGAATTTTAGAAGTTGAAAGAGCCACTAAAAACTTCATGCAAATGCAATATGAGAAAAATAAACTATTCACTAAAACTATGGAGGAACAATCTATCATCTTGAAGAACATTAGCCATCAACTTGTGAGTCTAAATAGGGAAATTCCTAGTTTACAATTGAAACTCTCTAATGCTGAAAGAAATATATCATCTTTGTCTGAAGCTCAATCTTCATTGATTAATAAAATGGCTTCTAAACCTGAAACTAATGAGAATCCCTTTGCAGCTACTAATGCTATACAAGTAAGAATTGATGAAAATGTTAGACTATAAGCTGAATTACATGCTAAGTGGGAAAGAGAAGATGAAATTGCTATAAACATTTGTGTTTCTACTATCAACACTACTAGTGTTGAGGCTAGTAATAGTTCTACTACTTTAGATGATAAATTTGATTTTGATCTTGATGGTTGCAATATCTCTGAAGTTATTAAGTTCCTACAAAAGCTTGCTAAAAGTCCTAATGCTAGTGCTATGAACATGGCCTTTACAAAACACATTACTGATGCTCTCATAAAGATTAAAGAAGAAAAGATGAAACATAAAGCTTCTATTCCTATAAAACAAGAAGATGGTTGGGAACCCATCATTAATATGAAAGTGAATGACTTTGACTTCAAAGCTTTATGTGATCTTGATAGTAGTGTCTCTATTATGCCTAGAAGGATTTATGATATGCTTGATTTGCCTCCACTTGAAGATTGTTATTTGAATGCCCCACTTGATGATAATGCTAAAAAGAAACTCATGGGGAGTCTTAATGATATTCTTATTATAGTTAACAATGCCTATGTTCCCGTTGATTTCTATGTTTTGGATGTTGAATACAATGCTTCTTGTCCTATTACTTTGGGAAGACCTTTTCTTAAAACTGTTGGTGCCATCATTGAAAGAAGGCACCATTAAATATCAACTCCCAATCAAGAAAGGTATAGAACACTTCCCTAAGAAGAGAGAGAACATTTCTTTTGCTTCTCCTATGTAAACAAAATTTGGTCTTAATGCTTCTTCATTTGAGAACACTTGATTCTTTTTCTTGCTCCTTATGCCTAACTTAAAGGCGTTAAAGAAAAGTACTTATTGGGAGATAACCCAAAAGTTTTAGATGAGTATTGGAAGTTATTGGCTCTGTAATAACCGCTCCTTATCCTTTTTATTTGCTTTTTGTGCCAAGAGTAACCTCTAATGAGAGAGAAGTAATGATTGGGAAAGTTGCTGTCCCGAAACAGATTTATGTGCTTCACCGTACAAATTTGTGTAAAATCTCTGAACATCTTTTTGACGCGTGAATTTTCGTGCTTCTGCCCCAGGTTGTTATCTAACTTTCGTTAGTTCAACACTTTTTTATTTGAGCAACACAAGGTCTTCGAAAAAATTCGTCTTTACCTGCTGGTCTGTTTTGACAGATTTCTGCCATTTTCTACATTTGCTTCTTGTTGGTTCCTTTTTGAGTTCTTTTGGGGAATTGAGCCTTTTGAGGGAAGTGCTACAGTAGCTAGTGTTCTAATGGAAGTTTATTGGTGTTAGAACTGAACCTTAAGACTTATTTATATTGAGTGCACTAATGTTGGTAATAAAGATTGTGTGAAGTTTTGTATGAAGGAAAATTTTCAGGTGTATGGAAGGAATGAGTAATGAGATGAAGGATGGACTAATGCTCAAGCTTGGGGATGCCACGCGTGTCACCCCAAGAAATATCCAATAAGTACAAGCATCAAAGCTTGGGGATGCCCAAGGCATCCCCTTCTTCATCAATAAAAATCCCAGGTTTCTTCCAAACGCTTCATTTTTATTGTTTCATGCACAGTTGTGTTGTTCTTGGAGCGTCTTCTTTTTCGTTTTCGTTTTGGTTTTTCGTTTTCTTTGGTTTGCTTAGTTTTATGAATAAATTGGTTGGACCCCCTCTTTCATACATTGGTTTGCAAATAGTTTGGTTTGGTTTGGAAAAGAGTAGGAAAGTTCATGCTTATGTGGTAAGAAGAGCTCGTTTTTTACTGTGGCCTATGCTCTGTCATGCCATGCTTGATATTGTTTTGGCTTTATGCTTAGTATTCTTTGTTGTAGCATTACTTGTTATAAACAATTGAGATTGCTTAATGTGCCTTGGATGAATCATGCGTTGTTTTACCATATTAAGGCATAGTATAGTGGTATTCTCCTTTGATGCTTTAGTTGGGTTGACTTGGCCCATGCTCACACCATGTTATGACTATCTCAAGTCACCATAAGCCTTTATGATCCTTTAGTTTTCAACTTGTAGTATCACTTGATACTTTGATCAATGATGTTTTGTCGCTTTGCATGATTATGGCCATTATTGCTCTCTTAGTTTGTCGCTCCCAGTCTTTTGCTAGCCTCCACAACAAAGTATGAGTTCCACTCATCCATCCAGCTCCCTAAACCAAGTTATTCCGAAGAGTCTACCATACCTACCTACTAGCTTATGCTATTCCAAGTATATTCATGCTTTTGTTTACCTTCCAAATTACACTTGTTATGAGAAAACTAGTGATTAAAGCTCTCACGAACTTGATGGCACACTTTACTTTTCTTGCCCTTAATAAACTTGAACCATTGTGTCGTCTATGTTGTATATGCTTGCACTTATTTGTTGGGAATTAGCAGAACCATGCTTTCATGGGGAACGCTTTCAACATTGCACTTGGTACTTGTACCTAGTTGATATCATGCACTTTTGTATATGGATGTCGTCGGTGTGAAATGAAAGGGGAGCTTGTAAGTCCATGGAGTTATGTATATGTGTTAGAGAAACGCCTGGGCCGCTGGTCTAATCCATGCTGACATGGTGGAAACCAACCATAATGAGCTGTCTATGAAGCATTCTTCTTATAAAAAAGGAGTCCTATATTGAGAAAAAATAGAAAAGAGAAAAAAAAAGATTATGAAAAGCGGAAAGAGAGAAAAAAGCACCATATTCCCATTGTAAATAAGAAGATTGCTGAGATGCTCGTTGTCTGCTTGCCTTGTCATTTTGATATGGGGATTCTTCCGTATCATCGGGCAAGGGGTACCCTATTGGCGGTTCTCTATGATACACATGTACTTACGATGACAAGAACTTACCGGTGACTAAACTTGAGTAGCATGAGGAGCGGCCCTCGTATACAAGGGACATGAGATTTCTAACTTATACTTCGTCAAGCATGTACACCATAGTTTCTTCACTTTAACCTTAATCACTTACATATGCTTATGATAGAGGCAATGAGAGCTGAAAGCTATAAGTACCATAATTTTTAGAAGCTCTTTATGAGACTTGAATCCCTACTTACTTTTATAAAAGGCCTTTCTTCCACCATTATATTGTGTCTCTACCTTCTATCTTTATGCATCTACTTTGAGAGCATAGTGGCCATTCTTAGTTCTATGTGCATTGTCCCAAGACTAGTTGATTGATGCATAACTTGATATTGCTTCTTTTAAACTATTGTATCTAGTCACTCTTATGAACTTTGAAGGTGTCCTATGCATTTATATTTGCTACTCTATTAAGGGACAAGCTGAATACTATTATGCTATGTCTTCTTTATGTGAAACAAACAAACGTCTTACAAAGCATTGTTATTCATGAATCTTTTGTTTGTGCCTTTTCATGTTGCATCATAGTTTCTTTGTCTTATTGCTAGAACTTTGTCTTTCATGTTATGATTGAAGTACTATGATCACACCTTTGAATGTTTTACAAATACTTTGATCAAGTCTTTGATGGTGCATGTCACCTCAAAAATTATTCTTTCTTTTTATCACTTACCTACTCGAGGACGAGCAGGAGTTAAGCTTGGGGATGTTGATACATTCCAAATGTATCTATAATTTTTGATGTTCCATGCTTGGTTTTATCCACTTTCTTGTGTTTTGTAGCCGCTGTCATCTCCATCCCTAGATCGGGAAGGATCTGAAGCTCTTCCCGGCACCCTGCCGAAGAGGGGAATTCACCCTGGAGGCTTTCTTCATCAGCATGCAAGCCTCCGGTGTGATGCGTGAGTAGTTCATCCTTGGACTACGGATCCATGTAGTAGCTAGATGGCTGGTTCTCCTCCTTTGTGCTTTCATGTCTAGATCTTGTGAGCTCCGTTCATGATCAAGATCATCTATTTGTAATTCTGCATGTTGTGTTTGCGGGTATCCGATGGATATTGAGATGCTATTTCAGATTGATTATTGATTCTATCATGTCTTTGTTATTTGTGATCATGCATGCTTTCCGTTGTTAGTAGCTATCTTGGCCAAGTAGATGCTAGCAACTCCAAGAGTTGGTATTTATGCTCAATAGTGGGTTCATGCCTCTGGTAATCTGGGGAAGTGATAGAAATCTCTAAGGTACTAGATGTGTTGTTGCTACTAGGGAGAAAACAACAATCCTTTGTTCATAGAACAATCGTATTGTTTACTTTACATGCAGTTCGTAAAGCAATAATCTGTTGCTTGCAACTTAATACTGGAGGGGGTTCGGATGATAACCCGAAGGTGGATTATTAGTCATAGATGCAGTTGGATGGCGGTCTTTGTATAATGTTGTAATGCCCAATCAACTTCCAAAGGATTCAAGATGATTAGTATATGCATGTATTGCTTTCTCGATGTTTTTCAATTGCCCCGCTGTAATTTGTTCACCCAACATGTTATCTATCTTAAGGAGAGCCACCTCTAGTGAACTATGGATCCCGGTCCTTTTCTTTACATATAATCTACAAACTTTTACTGCTTTGTGTTTACGTTCTGCAAACTTTTACTTCTTTCCATTTGATACGTTTCATCCTTTGTTTTCCGCAAAACACGGTGAGATTGACAACCTCATCACAAGTTGGGGACAAAGTTCTATGGTTGTGTTGTGCAGGTCTCCACGTTGCTACTAGCACCGGTAGTGCGCCCTGCCAAAGCTCAGCTAGTAACACCTTTGGGGTGTTTCCTTGCTCCTACTGGTTCGATTAAACCTTGGTTTCATACTGAGGTAAACTTGCTGCTGTGCTCATCATACCTTCCTCTTGGGGTTCCCAACGAGCTCTACATCAACCACGCTCCAGCATTTTTCTGGCGCCATACACAGAGCCATTAGTATTTCAGAGTAGTATCATGAAGAGAAGATATTTATATGAGAGTGTTCACTAGTGAAAGTATGATCCCTAGGCCTTGTTTATAAGCATTGAAACATAGTTTGCAACTAGATTCGTTACATGTTTGCTTGCTCACAACTTTATTTCAGTTTGCCTTTAGTCTGTTCCACGCCATCAAGCTATTTTCTGGCATCGTTGTCTTATATCCATACCACTTGTATTTTACTATCTCTTCGCCGAACTAGTGCACCTATACACCTGACAAGTGTATTGGGTGTGTTGGGGACACAAGAGACTTCTTGTATCTTGATTGCTGGGTTGCTTGAGAGGGGATACCTTTGATCACTTCCTCCCTGAGTTCGATAAACCTTGGGTAATTCACTTAAGGGAAAACTTGCTGCTGTTCTACAAACCTCTGCACTTGGAGGCCCAACAACTGTCTACAAGAATAGAAGTGCATAGACATCAAGCTATTTTATGGCGCCGTTGCCGGGGAGGTAAGGTAAAAGGTACTCACATCCTCCGGTGTGAGTGCTCGAAGTTATTTCCTTTAGATTCTGCAATTTTGTCTTTTTGTTTCTTGTTTTCACTAGTTAGGCTTAATGGAAAATAACAAAAAAATTAGAGAGCTTTATTGTATTTATCTTGAGTTAGGACATGAAGTGTTTGAAGAAAAAATTTAAAAACCTATGGAACTTTATTTGCATGCTAATAGCAATGTTGTTAGTATGAATTCTTTGGACACCATTATTGCTAATGCTATGGAAAAGTCTAAGCTTGGGGAAGGTAGTTTTTATGAAAATGATCTTTGTAGTTCCCCGGCTTTGGAAGATAGCTACTCTATTGCTTATGATGATACCAAACCTCCAATATATGATGATTGCAATGATGAATATGATATTTTCAGTCCACCTACTATTGAGGAGGAAATTAATTATGATTACAATATGCCTCCTATATTTGATGATTATGGTGATGAGAATAATAATGATAGCTATTTTGTTGAATTTGCTCCCACCACAATTAATAAGAATGACTATGTTTATGTGGAGAGTATTAATTCTTTTATGCATGTGGCTCATGATAAGAATGTTTTATGTGATAGTTATATTGTTAATTTTATTCATGATGCTACTGAAAGTTATTATGAGAGAGGGAAGCATGGTTTTATGCATCTCAATAATATTAAGTTTCACCTCTTTATGTTAAAAGCCTTGAAGTTGCACTTGTTTTGCTTTACTATGCTTGTTGCTTTGTGCTTTCATGACTTGTTTCTTTACAAGATTCCTATGCATAGGAAGTGGGTTAGACTTAAATGTGCTTTGAATTTGCTTCTTGATGCTCTATTTTACTTCAATTCATATTTCTTATGTGAGCATCTTCTCAAACTATCATGCCTAACTTAAAGGCGTTAAAAAAAGTACTTATTGGGAGATAACCCAAAAGTTTTAGACGAGTCTTGGAAGTTATTACTTCAGTAATAGCCGCTCCTTATCCTTTTTATTTGCTTATTGGGAGATAACCCAATAGTCTTGGAAGTAGTTATTGTGTTATTCTTGGAGCGTCTTCTTTTTCGTTTTTGTTTTGGTTTTTCGTTTGATTGGTTTGCTTAGTTTGCTGAATAAATTGGTTGGACCCCCTCTTTAATACATTGGTTTTCAAATAGTTTGGTTTGGATTGGAAAAGAGTAGGAAAGTTCATGCTTAAGTGGTAAAGAGATCTTGTTTTTGACTATGCCCTATGCTTTGTCATGCCATGCTCGATATTTTTTTAGCTTTATGCTTATTTTTATTTGCTGTAGCATGACTTGTTATAAACAATTGAGATTGCTTAATGTGCCTTGGAAGAATCATGCGTTGTTTTAGCATATTAAAGCATAGTATTGTGGTATTCTCCTTTGATGCTTTATTTGGGTTGACTTGTAACATGCTCACACCATGTTATGACTATCCCAAGTCACCATAGCCTTTATGATCCTTTAGTTTTCAACATGTAGTATCACTTTATGCTTTGATCAATGGTGTTTTGTCGCTCTACATGATTATGGCCATTATTGCTCTCTTAGTTTGTCGCTACCAGTCTTTTGCTAGCCTTCGTAACCAAGTATGAGTTCCACTCATGCATCTGACTCCTAAAACCAAGTTATTCCAAAGAGTCCACTATACCTACCTACTAGCATATGCTATTCCAAGTATATTCATGTTTTTATCTACCTTCCAAATTTAACTTGTTATGTGAAAATTAGTGATTAAAGCTCTCACGAACTTGATGGCACACTTTACTTTCTTGCATTTAATAAACTTGAACCATTGGGTCCATCTTTGTTGCGTATATGCTTGTGCTTTATAAGTTGAAGTTAGCAGAACCATGTATCATGGGGAACGCTTTCAACATTGCACTTGTACTTTGTACCCCGTTGATATCATGTTATTTTGCTTATGGATCCCGGCGGTGTGAAATAAAAGTGGAACTTGTAAGATCATGGAGTTTGTATGTGTGTTAGAGAAACGCCTGGGCCGCTAGCCTAAGCCATGCCTAATCATGGTGGAAACTTGTAGCATCACCATAATGAGCACTCTATGAAGCATCCTCAATAAAAATCTATGCAAATAGCAAACAAAAAGATCGTTGAGATGCTCATTGTCTGCTTGCCTTGTCATTTTGATTATGGGATAGCTCCTATATCATGTGCAAGGGGTACCCCATTGGCGGTTATTTATGATACATATGTACTTACAATGACAAGAGCTTACTCGTGACTAAAGTTGAGTAGCATGAGGTTCGGTCTTCGTAAGTAAGGGGCATGAGATTTCGGTTTATAACTTCTCAAGCATATCCTCTTAGTTGTGTCACTTTAACCTTAATCACCTTGAAGATACTTATGATAGGGGCAATGAGAGCTGAAGCTAATAAGTACCATAATTTTTGAAGCTCTTTATGAGACTTGAATCCCTACTTCCTTCTATGAAGGCCTTTCTTCCACCATTACATTGAGTCTCCACCTTCTATCTTTATGCACCTACTTTGAGAGCATAGTGGCCATTCTTAGTTCTATGTGCATTGTCCCAAGACTTGTTGATTGATGCATAGCTTTGATATTGCTTGTTTTAAACTATCTGTATCTAGTCACTCTTATGAACTTTGAAGGTGTCCTATCCATTTATGTTTGCTACTCTATGAGGGATAAGCTAAATGCCACTATGCTATGTTTTCTTTATGTGAAACAAACAAACGTCTTGCAAAGCATTGTTATTCATGAATCTTTTGTTTGTGCCTTTTCATGTTGCAACATAGTTGTTTTGCCTTATTGTTAGAACTTTGTCTTTCATGTTATGATTGAAGTACTATGATCCCAGCTATGAATGTTCTACAAATACTTTGATCAAATTTATGATGGTGCATGTCACCTCAAAAATTATTCTTTCTTTTTATCACTTACCTACTCGAGGACGAGCAGGAGTTAAGCTTGGGGATGTTGATACATTGCTAACGTATCCATAATTTTTGATGTTCCATGCTTAGTTTTATCTACTTTCTTATGTTTTGTCCACACTTTGGAGTACTTTTCATATGATTTCTTGGACTAACCTATTAACAAGAGCCACAGTGCCAGTTGCATGTTTTCTGCTATTTTTGGTTCCAGGAAAGTCAGAAAATGAATATTCCCAGAATTGGACCGGACAAAAGCCAAAGTCGATATTTTACCGGAAGACTCACGGAGCCAGAAGACGAGACGGAGAGGGGCCATAGGGGGGCCACACCATGTGGTGGCGCGGGCTAGCCCTGGCCGTGCCACCAGGTGGTGTGGGCCCCCTGGCCGCCCACCGACCTTGCCTATTTGCCTATAAGATGCCTCCCAATGCAAAAACCCTAAATCGTCAAGCCTCCAGCCATGAAAAGTTCCGCAGCACCGCCGCCACCGAAGGGGAGATTCGGGAGACAGAAAGTCTCTGTTCTGGCACTCTGCCGGGACGAAGAAGTGCCCCCGGAGCCATCTCCATCGATCTCCACCACCATCTCCATCGTCGTTGTTGATTCCCATGATGAGTAGGGAGTAGTTCTCTCTCGAGGCTAAGGGCTCTACCGGTAGCTATGTGTTCAACTCTGTCTATGCATGATCATATTGTGATCATGAGCTTTTTAATCAAGTAGATCTACTTTGCTACTCAAGTGCTTTAATAGATCTCTACTCTCCCCATGTGTGTGAAAGTGACAGCGTTCACACCATGGTGGCACCTAGGCTAGAGATTACAAATACTTGTTGTGAGTTATATTTGGAGTTGGATGTTTCTATAAAATTGTGGTGTTTGTTGGAACCATCTAGAGCTCAAGGTGGCAGTGTGGGGTTATCTAGATGGGGAAAGCGAACTTTGAGGTGTGTTGTTATAGCCCTACCATGGATTAGAGTGTCCAACCGGAGAGTAGTTCAGAATAGTATCATGAAGATAAGATATTTATATGAGAGTGTTCACTAGTGAAAGTATGATCCCTATGCCTTGTTTCTAAGCATTGAAACAACGTTTGCAACTAGATCCATTACATGTTTGCTTGCTACCATCTTTATGTCAGTTTGCCTTTAGTCTCTTCCACGCCATCAAGCTATTTTCTAGCATCATTGTCTTATATCCATACCACTTGTATTTTACTATCTCTTCGCCGAACTAGTGCACCTATACACCTGAAAAGTGTATTGGGTGTGTTGGGGACACAAGAGACTTCTTGTATCTTGATTGCAGGGTTGATTGAGAGGGGATACCTTTGACCACTTCCTCCCTGAGTTCGATAAACCTTGGGTAATTCACTTAAGGGAAAATTTGTTGTTGTTCTACAAACCTCTGCACTTGGAGGCCCAACAACTATCTACAAGAATAGAAGTGCGTAGACATCAATCTTTCGATTCGATAATTCCACGATTTTTGAAAAACATGGGCCCTGGACGACCATGGGTAGGATCGTGCTTTGCTGGCCCGTTACCTGCACAGGCTCGGGTTAGCAATTTTCGATCGTACCAGGTCGATCCGCTCATGACAAAGCCTGGACCTAAACTAACTCGGTTGCCTACGGTACAAATACCTAAGGATGTTAGTTTTGGGGCACGCATAATCGGTACACAAAGTATCTCTCTAGCGACAAGTGTAACCCTATATGGGAGG
Source organism: Avena insularis (assembly GCA_023614405.1). Lineage (NCBI taxonomy): Eukaryota > Viridiplantae > Streptophyta > Magnoliopsida > Poales > Poaceae > Avena > Avena insularis. The sequence continues at coordinate 74,232,732 of CM042690.1, forward strand.
CGGCTGCTAGGCGAGATGTGTTGGAGATATGCCCAAGAGGCAATAATAAAAGTGGTTATTATTATATCTTTGTGTTTATGATGAATGTTTGCATCTCATGCTATAATTGTATTATAAGGAAACCCTAATACATGTGTGTTTTGTAAACATAAAAGAGTCCCTAGTAAGCCTCTTGTTAAACTAGCTTGTTGATTAATTGATGATCATGGTTTCCTGATCATGGACATTGGATGTCATTAATAACAAGGTTATATCATTAGGAGAATGATGTAATGGACACACACACCCATAGTAAGCGTAGCATAAGATCAAGTCATTAAGTTCACATTGCTATTAGCTTTCGATACATAGTAACCTAATCCTTCGACCATGAGGTTGTGTTAATCACCATCACCGGATGGGTACTTTGATGACATCAAACACCACTTCGTAACTGGGTGGTTATAAAGGTACCATTGGGTATTCTGAAAGTATGTGTTGAAGCGCATGGACCAAGATTGGGATTTGTCCATCCATATGACGGATAGATATGCTCTGGGCCCTCTCGGTGGAATGTCATCTAGTTAGCTTGCAAGCATGTGACTGGGTCACAAGGGATGGTATAACACGGAACGAGTAAAGAGTACTTATCAGTAACGAGGTAGAACTAGGTATGGAGATACCGATGATCAAACCTCGGATAAGTAGAGTATCGCGTGACAAAGGGAATTGGTTTCGTATGTTAATGGTTCTATCGATCACGAAGTCATCGTTGAGTATGTGGGAGCCGTTATGGATCTCCAGATCCCGCTGATGGTTATTGATCGGAGAGGTGTCTTCATCATGTCTGCATATTCACGAACCGTAGGGTGACACACTTAAGGTTCGAAGTTTTTTTAAGTAGATATTGAATGTGTGTTGGAGACCGAATGTTGTTCGGAGTCTCGGATTGGATCCGGGACATCACGAGGAGATCCGGAACTGTCCGGAGAATAAGATTCATATAATGGGGATCATTTTCTAAGTTAGGAAATGTTCCAGAGTGTTTGTATGGGGATTCTAGAAGGTTTCGGAATGTTCCGGAAGGTTCTAGAAGATATCTTGGAGTTTATTTGAAAACCGAGATAAGATAAGATAAGATAAGGGAGTTTAAAAGGAAACTTGGGGAAGGACTCTCCCCAAGCTCCCTAATCTTGCCGCCCTAAGGGGTGGGGCAGCTAGGCCACACCCCTCCCTCTATATATAGAGGGGTGGGCGCCACCTCCTGCCCTCCCACTCCAAACCCTAGCCTCTCTCTTCCTCCTTCCATCTGCTCCGGCTTAGAAGCCTGAGAATTCTCTCCACCACCACCACCACCACGCCGTCGTCTGCTGGGATTGCGTGGAGAAGATCTACCTCCGCATTGCTTCTTTGGAGCAGGGAGAGGAAGGTCTGCCGACTTCATGCGTGTGACCGTCTGCGGAAGCGCTGCCGGAACGCGGCGCCGGAAGGATCATCTACTCGATCTTGAGATCGGCAAGTGATCGACTACATCATCCACGAGATCTAATCTCGTTAACGCTTTCGGTTCTACGAGGGTTAGTACCGATCTATCTCGTTGCTCATGTCTAGTAGATTTGATCTTGGCTTTTATGTAGATTAGATCTAGGTTTTGTTCGTTCTTGCGGTAGAATTTTTTTGTTTTCCATGCTACGAACCCATCAGTGGTATCAGAGCCTTGTCTATGCGTAGATCTGTTGCACGAGTAGAACACAATGGTGTTGTGGGCGTTGGTGCTCGTGCCATCTTTTGCTGTGTGTACTTTGCATCTTGCGGTATGGTGGGATGAAGCGGCTCAGGCTAACATTACATGTCATCGCACATGAGACTTGCTCCACGCTTGACGTGCAACTTGCCTTGCACAAGTGGCTTTGCGGGTGTCTGTCTCTCCCATCATAGTATAGATCAAATCTACACTTTGCACTTGATAGCACTTGTATCAACGTTGTGGTTCAGTTTCGTAGGTAAGATCCGTTCTTATTTGAAAGCCCCAAACCACATAAAACTTGCAAAGAAAATTAGAGGCGTCTAACTTGTTTTTGCAGGGGTTTTGTGATGTGATATGGCCACCATGTGATTGTGATTATATTTGATGTATGCAATGATCCTTATTGTAATATGACAACCGGCAGGAGCCTAATGGTTGTCTTTAATTCTGTTAAAACCTGCGTGTCTATTCATCTTGTAATAGCTTCATTCCAAGTAGTTGTAATAGTTGCTTGTGATGATGGACAACCATGAAGCGGCGCCACTGACCTTGACGCAATGCTGGTGATGATGGAGATCATGTCCGTGCTTTGGAGATGGAGATCAAAGGCACAAGAAGAAAGGGCCATATCATGTCACATTAATTATGAATTGCCTGTGATGTTAATCCTTTATGCATCTTGTATTGCTTACATCGCGACGGTAGAATTATAAGATGATCCCTATCACTAAATATCAAGTAATAAAAGTGTTCGTCCTTAGTTGGCACCGTTGCTAAGACTCGTCGTTTCGAAGCATCTCGTGATGATCGGGTGTGATAGATTCTATGTGTGCATACAACGGGTGCAAGCCAGATTTGCACATGCGGAAACTAAGGTTAATCTTGATGAGCCTAGCATGTACAGACATGGTCTCGGAACACGGAATACCGAAAGGTAGAGCACGAGTCATATGAATGATATGATGAACATGAAGATTGTTCGCCGATGAAACTACATCTTCTCTCGTGAAGATCGGACTTGGTGTAGTGGACTTGGTTCGTGTAATCACTAAGACAATGTGAGGGATGTTGTTTTGAGTGGGAGTTCACCTAGTTAATTTAAGAATTAAAGTTGAACTCAATTTATCATAAACTTAGTCTAAACTACTTGAAAATTTGTTGTAGATTATGGCGAACCTCTCCATCAATTTCAATGCGTTCCTAGAGAAAGAAAAACTTAAGAACAATGGAAGCAACTTCACGGACTGGCTCCGTGGAAGAGATTGTCCTCGGGGCTGGTCAGATGACCTATGTGCTCGATGCACCGCTAGTTGACCCACATGCAGAAGATGCCACCGATGACGTAAAAAATGTTTACGCCACTCGGAAAAATCATTACTCCACGATTCGGTGTGCCATCCTGCATACGGAAACAAAGCTTGAGCGCTTTGAGCACCACGACCCGCTCGAGATCATTAAGGAGCTCAAGCTCATTTTGAGACTCACGGCCGTGGAGAGCTATGAGGCCTCGAAAAGTTCTTTACACAAGATGGAAGAGGGAAGCTCCGTTAGCGAGCACGTGCTCACCATGTCTGGGCACGCAAACAAGCTCCAAGAGTTGGGGATAACGATTCCTAATGAGTTAGGGATTCACCGTGTCCTCTAATCACTACCACCGAGTTATAAGAACTTTGTGATGAACTACAATATACCTTTGCATGAACAAGGCGTTGCTGAACTATCGTCCATGCTGAAAACTGCTGAAGTGGAGATCAAGAAGGAGCACCAAGTGTTGATGGTCAATAAGACCACCAATTTCAAGAAACAGGGCAAGCCTAAGAACAAGGGCAACTTCAAGAAGGACGGCAAGAAAGTTGCCGCACCTGCTAAGAAGCCCAAGGCTGGTCCTAAGCCTAAAACTGAATGCTTCTACTGCAGGGTCTGGTCCTTTGGAAGCGCTGCCCCAAGTACTGCAGATCGAAGAACAGCAACATCAAGAAGAAAGGTATATTCGATATACATGTTATTGATGTGTATCTTACTAGTAATCGTAGTAGTTTCGGTTGCTCATATTTGTAACTCGAAACAGGAGTTGCAGAATAAACGAAGACTGGCGAGAGACGAGGTGACGATGCGCGTTGGAAATGGCTCCAAGGTTGATGTGATCGCTGTCGGCACGCTCCCTCTACATCTACCTTCGGGATTAGTTTTAAATTTGAATAATTGTTATTTGGTGCCTGCGTTAAGCATGAACATTATATCTGGATCTTGTTTATTGCGAGACGGTTACTCTTTTAAGTCCGAGAATAAAGGTTGTTCGATTTATATGAGTAATATCTTTTATGGTAATGCACCTGAGATGAATGGTTTATTCTTACTGAATCTCGATAGTAGTGATACACATGTTCACAACATAGATGCTAAACGAACAAAATTGAATGATAATTCTACATACATGTGGCACTGTCGTCTTGGTCACATTGTAGTGAAGCGTATGAAGAAACTCCATTCTGATGGACTTCTTGAATCACTTGAATTTGAATCACTTGAAAGATGCGAAGCATGTCTAATGGGAAAAATGACTAAGACTCCATTCTCTGGAATAATGGAGCGAGCTACAGACTTATTGGAAATAATACATACCGATGTGTGCGATCCAATGAGTGTAGCATCGCGTGGTGGATATCGTTATGTTCTCACTTTCACGGATGACTTAAGTAGATATGGGTATGTCTATTTTATGAAACATAAGTCCGAAACTTTCGAGAAGTTTAAGGAATTTCAAAGTGAAGTGGAAAATCATCATAACAAGAAGATTAAATTTCTGCATTCTGACCGCGGAGGTGAATATCTAAGTTATGAGTTTGGCATGCATTTAAAGAAATGTGGAATACTTTCGTAGTTGACACCGCCGGGAACACCACAGCGTAATGGTGTGTCCGAACGTCGTAATCGAACTCTCTTAGATATGGTTCGGTCTATGATGTCTCTTCTGATTTACGCTATCGTTTTGGGGCTATGCATTAGAGACAGCCGCATTCACTTTAAATAGGGCACCATCTAAATCCGTTGAAACGACACCGTACGAATTGTGGTTTGGAAAGAAACCTAAGTTGTCGTTCCTTAAAGTTTGGGGTTGAGAAGCGTACGTAAAGAAGTTACAACCTGATAAGCTAGAACCCAAAGCGGATAAATGCATCTTCATAGGATACCCTAAAGAAACAATTGGGTATACCTTCTATCATAGATCCGAAGGCAAAGTTTTCGTTGCCAAGAATGGATCCTTTCTTGAGAAGGAGTTTCTCTCGAAAGAAGTGACTAGAAGGAAAGTAGAACTCGACGAGGTTATTGAACCTTCTCTCGGGGTTGAGAGTAGCGCAGCACTAGAAGATGTTTTTGTGCCGCCTGCACCAACCAGAGAGGAAGCTAATGATGGTGATCATGAAACTTCGAACGAAGTTGCTGCTGAACCTCGCAGGTCAATGAGGGTTCGTACCACTCCTGAGTGGTATGACTCTGCCTTGAACGTCATGTTGGTGGACAACACTGATGACCCTGCGACGTATGAAGAAGCTATGGTGAGCCCAGATTCCGACAAATGGCTAGAAGCCATGAAATCCGAAATGGGATCCATGTACGAAAACCAAGTATGGACTTTGGTGGACTTACCGGATGGCCGTAAGGCTGTCGAGAACAAATGGATTTTCAAAAGAAAAATAGATGCTGATGGTAATGTTACTGTCTATAAAGCTCGACTTGTCGCGAAAGGGTTCCGACAAATTCAAGGTGTTGACTACGATGAGACTTTCTCACCAGTAGCGAAGCTAAAGTCTGTGAGGATTTTGTTAGCAATTGCTGCATATTTCGACTATGAGATATGGCAGATGGATGTCAAAACGGCGTTCCTTAATGGTGACATTGAGGAAGAGTTGTACATGGTACAACCCAAGGGTTTTGTCGATCCTAGTGATGCTGACAAGGTATGCAAACTTCAGCGCTCCATTTATGGACTGAAGCAAGCATCCCGGAGTTGGAATCAACGTTTTGATAAAGTAATCAAAAAATTTGGTTTTATACAAACTTATGGAGAAGCTTGTATTTACAAGAAAGTGAGTGGGAGCTCTGTAGCATTCCTAGTACTATATGTAGATGACATATTGTTGATTGGGAATGATATAGAACTTCTTAATAGCGTCAAAGCCTATTTGAATAATAGTTTTTCGATGAAGGATCTTGGTGAAGCGGCATATATTCTAGGCATCAAGATTTATAGAGATAGATCAAGACGCCTACTAGCGCTTTCACAAAGTACATACTTGGACAAAGTTCTAAAGAAGTTTAGAATGGAAGAGAGCAAGAAAGGGTTCGTGCCCATGTTGTCAGGTAAGACCTTGAGTAAGACTCAAAGTCCAGCTACGGCAGAAGATAGAGAGAAGATGAATAATGTTCCCTATGCCTCAGCCATAGGTTCTATCATGTATGCCATGTTGTGTACAAGACCGGATATAGCACATGCTGTTAGTTTGACTAGCAGATATCAAAGTGATCCTGGAATGGAGCCTTTGGACAGCGGTCAAGAATATCCTTAAGTACCTGAATAGGACTAAGGATATGGTTCTTTCTTATGGAGGTGATGAACAGCTTGTTGTAAACAGTTACACTGATGCTAGTTGGAACACCGATCCAGATGACTCGAAGTCACAGTCTGGATACGTATTTATTTTGAATGGTGCTGCAGTGAGCTTGAGGAGTGCCAAGCAAAGTGTTGTGGCGAAATCTTCAACTGGATCGGAATACATAGCTGCTTCGGAGGCTGCACAAGAAGCCATATGGATGAAGGAGTTTATTACTGAACTTGGCGTGGTTCCTAGTGCGTTGGACCCGATGGCCATCTACTGTGACAACACAGGTGCCGTAGCTAATGCACATGAGCCAAGGTCACATAGCAAGCTGAAGCACATCAAGCTACGTTTCCATGCTATTCGCGAGTATGTCCGAGATGGTGACATAAAGATTTGCAAAGTACACACTGATCTGAATGTGGCAGATCCGTTGACTAAACCTCTCCCTAGAGCAAAGCATGACCAACACCAGAACGCCATGGGTGTTAGGTATATTACCATGTAATCTAGATTATTGACTCTAGTGCAAGTGGGAGACTGTTGGAGATATGCCCAAGAGGCAATAATAAAAGTGGTTATTATTATATCTTTGTGTCTATGATGAATGTTTGCATCTCATGCTATAATTGTATTATAAGGAAACCCTAATACATGTGTGTTTTGTAAACATAAAAGAGTCCCTATTAAGCCTCTTATTAAACTAGCTTGTTGATTAATTGATGATCATGGTTTCCTGATCATGGACATTGGATGTCATTAATAACAAGGTTATATCATTAGGAGAATGATGTAATGGACACACACACCCATAGTAAGCGTAGCATAAGATCAAGTCATTAAGTTCACATTGCTATTAGCTTTCGATACATAGTAACCTAATCCTTCGACCATGAGGTTGTGTTAATCACCATCACCGGATGGGTACTTTGATGACATCAAACACCACTTAAATCGGGTGGTTATAAAGGTATCATTGGGTATTCTGAAAGTATGTGTTGAAGCGCATGGACCAAGATTGGGATTTGTCCATCCATATGACGGATAGATATGCTCTGGGCCCTCTCGGTGGAATGTCATCTAGTTAGCTTGCAAGCATGTGACTGGGTCACAAGGGATGGCATAACACGGAACGAGTAAAGAGTACTTATCAGTAACGAGGTAGAACTAGGTATGGAGATACCGATGATCAAACCTCGGATAAGTAGAGTATCGCGTGACAAAGGGAATTGGTTTCGTATGTTAATGGTTCTATCGATCACGAAGTCATCGTTGAGTATGTGGGAGCCGTTATGGATCTCGGATCCCGATGGTTATTGATCGGAGAGGTGTCTTCATCATGTCTGCATATTCACGAACCGTAGGGTGACACACTTAAGGTTTTTAAGTAGATATTGAATGTGCGTTGGAGACCGAATGTTGTTCGGAGTCTCGGATTGGATCCGGGACATCACGAGGAGATCCGGAACTGTCCGGAGAATAAGATTCATATAATGGGGATCATTTTCTAAGTTAGGAAATGTTCCAGAGTGTTTGTATGGGGATTCTAGAAGGTTTCGGAATGTTCCGGAAGGTTCTAGAAGATATCTTGGAGTTTATTTGAAAACCGAGATAAGATAAGATAAGATAAGGGGAGTTTAAAGGGGAAACTTGGGGGGGGAGGACTCTCCCCCCAAGCTCCCTAATCTTGGCCCTAAGGGGTGGGCCTAGGGGTGGGAACCCTAGGCCACACCCCTCCCTCTATATATAGAGGGGTGGAGGCGCCACCCCTCCTTGCCCCTCCCACTCCAAACCCTAGCCGCCTCTCTCTTCCTCCTTCCATCTGCTCCGGCTTAGGCGAAGCCCTGCAGAATTCTCTCCACCACCACCACCACCACGCCGTCGTGCTGCTGGGATTACGTGGAGAAGATCTACTACCTCCGCTGCTCGCTGGAACAGGGAGAGGAAGGTCTGCTTCAACTCCGCACGTGTGACCGTCTGCGGAAGCGCTGCCGGAACGCGGCGCCGGAAGGATCATCTACTCGATCTTGAGATCGGCAAGTGATCGACTACATCATCCACGAGATCTAATCTCGTTAACACTTTCGGTTCTACGAGGGTTAGTACCGATCTATCTCGTTGCTCATGTCTAGTAGATTAGATCTTGGCTTTTATCTAGATTAGATCTGGGTTTTGTTCGTTCTTGCGGTAATTTTTTTTTGTTTTCCATGCTACGAACCCATCAAGATGATCCATGGCGGCGGCGGTCCTTGATGGCCCAAAATATATCGAGCTTGTTGGGGAACCCCAAGAGGAAGGTATGATGAGCACATCAGCAAGTTTTCCCTCAGTATGAAACCAAGGTTTAATCGAACCAGTAGGAGCAAGAAACACCCCAAAGGTGTTGCTAGCGGAGCCTTGGTAGGGCGCACTACCGTTCTAGTAGCAACGTGGAGACCTGCACAACACAACCTTAGAACTCTGTCCCCAACTTGCGATGAGGTTGTCAATCTCACCGGTTTTGCTGAAAACAAAAGATTAAACGTATCGAGTGGAAGAAAGTAATAGTTTGCAGAAAGTAAACACAAAGCAGTATACCGTTTGTAGATTGAAAGTAAAAGAATGGACTAGGGTCCATAGTTCACTACAGGTGGCTCTCCTTAAGATAGATAACATGCTGGGTGAACAAATTACAGCGGGGCAATTGACAAACATCGAGAAAGCATACAAGCATATACTAATCATCTTGACTCCTTTGAGATTTGATTGGGCATTACAACATTATACATAGACCGCCATCCAACTGCATCTATGACTAATAATCCACCTTCAGGTTATCATCCAAACCCCCTCCAGTATTAAGTTGCAAGCAACGGATAATTGCATTACGAATTGCGTGTAATGTAAACAATATGATTGTTCTATGAACAAAGGATTGTTGTTTTCTCCCTAGTAGCAACAACACATCTAGTACCTTAGAGATTTCTGTCACTTCCCAGATTACCAGAGGCATGAACCCACTATCGAGCATAAATACTAACTCTTGGAGTTGCTAGCTGATGACCCACAAGTATAGGGGGTGTATCGCAGTATTTTCGAGGGAAGTGAAACCCAATTTATTGATTAGACACAAGGGGAGCCAAAGAATATTTATAAGTCTTAACAACTGAGTTGTCAATTCAGCTGCACCTGGAAACAATCTTGCTCACAGCAGTTTATCAGTAGCAACAGTTTTGTAGTAGGAATAGCAAAGTAACAACAGTAGCAAAGTAAAGACAGTAGGAACAATAGCAGTAAACAGTGGGATTCGAGTGTGTTAGGCATAGGGATGGATGGACGGGCGTTGCATGAACAAGACAATTCACATAGCAATCAGAACATAGGGCAATTGCATATAAATAAGATAAAGCATCCAAGTACTAGATAATCCTAGGCATGTGTTCCATATATAGTCATGCGTGCTCGCAATGAGAACTTGCACAACATGTTTTGTCCTGCCAGCCCGTTTGCAGCGGGGCCTCAAGGGAACTACTGGCAATTAAGGTGCTCCTTTTAATAGAGCACCGGAGCAAAGCATTAACACTCCGTTAACACATGTGATCCTCACATCAAAGCCATTCCCTCCGGTTATCCCGATTTTTGTCACTTTGGGGCCATTGGTTCCGGACAACAACGTCTGAATACAACTTGCAGGTAAGACCATAAACAATACTATCATAATGAATCAATAACATGTTCAGATCTGAAATCATGGCACTCGGGCCCTAGTGACAAGCATTAAGCACAACAAGTCGCAACAAAGTCATAAAGAACTAATAAAAGATACTAGGCACCATGCCCTAACAATCTGATGCCATTACATGAACGATCTCATCCAATCCCTACCATACCCATAGCCTACAGTGGGGGATTACTCACTCATAGATGGGGGAAACACGGATGGTCGATGGAGAAGCGATGGTGATGATGATGGCGATGATCTCCTCCAATTCCCCGTCCCGGCAGGGTGCCAGAACAGAGTTTCTGGTGCTGTTTCGTGGAATCTGGTGGTGGTGGCGGCGGAGCGGAACACCTTCTGGAAAAACGTCGAACCCCCCGGAGTTTTTAGGTCAGAAGGCTTCTTATAGGCGAAGAGGGAGACCGAGGGGGTGCCTGGGGGCCACACCATGCCCTGGGGTGGCCAGGCCCAGCCCGCGCCTGGGGTGGAGTGGCCAGCCCTTGGCCCTCCTTCGTCTTGTATTCTGGCTCCCTGAGTCTTCCGAAAAAATAGGCACTTTGGCTTTTGTCCCGTCCAATTCCGAGAATATTCATTTTCTGACTTTCCTGGAACCAAAAACAGCAGAAAATAGGCAGCTGGCACTGTGGCTCTTGTTAATAGGTTAGTCCAAGAAATCATATGAAAAGTACTCTATAGTGTGGACAAAACACAAGAAAGGAGATAAAACCAAGCATGGAACATCGAAAATTATAGATACATTTGCAATGTACCAACATCCCCAAGCTTAACTCCTGCTCGTCCTCGAGTAGGTAAGTGATAAAAAGAAAGAATAATTTTTGAGGTGACATGCACCATCAAAGACTTGACCAAAGTACTTGTAAAACATTCAAAGCTGGGATCATAGTACTTCAATCATAACATGAAAGACAAAGTTCTAGCAATAAGACAAAGAAACTATGATGCAATATGAAAAGGCACAAACAAAAGATTCATGAATAACAATGCTTTGCAAGATGTTTGTTTGTTTCACATAAAGAAAACATAGCATAGTAGTATTCATCTTGTCCCTCATAGAGTAGCAAATATAAATGCATAGGACACCTTCAGAGTTCATAAGAGTGACTAGATACAAATAGTTCAAAACAAGCAATATCAAGTTATGCATCAATCAATAAGTCTTGGGACAATGCACATAGAACTAAGAATGGCCACTATGCTCTCAAAGTAGGTGCATAAAGATAGAAGGTGGAGACTCAATGTAATGGTGGAAGAAAGGCCTTCATAGAAGGAAGTAGGGATTCAAGTCTCATAAAGAGCTTCCAAAAATTATGGTACTTATAGCTTTCAGCTCTCATTGCCCCTATCGTAAGCATCTTGAAGTGATTAAGGTTAAAGTGAACAAACTATGGTGTACATGCTTGACGAAGTATAAGTTAGGAATCTCATGTCCCTTGAATATGAGGGCCGCTCCTCATGCTACTCAAGTTTAGTCACCGGTAAGTTCTTGTCATCGTAAGTACATGTGTATCATAGAGAACCGCCAACGGGGTACCCCTTGCTCGATGATACGGAAGAATCCCCATATCAAAATGACAAGGCAAGCAGACAACGAGCATCTCAGCAATCTTCTTATTTACCATGGGAATATGGTGCTTTTTTTCTCTCTTTCCTCTTTTCATAATCTTTTTTTTCTTTTTCTCTTTTTTCTCAATATAGGACTCTTTTTTTATAAGAAGAATGCTTCATAGACAGCTCAATATGGTTACGCTGCAGGTTTCCACCTTGTTAGCATGGATTAGACCAGCGGCCCAGGCGTTTCTCTAACACATATACATAACTCCATGGACTTACAAGCTTCCCTTTCATTTCACACCGGCGACATCCATAGACAAAAGAGCATGATATCAACTAGGTACAAAGTACCCATGCAATGTTGAAAGCGTTCCCCATGACAGCATGGTTCTGCTAATCCCCAACAAATAAGTGCAAGCATATACAACATAGACGACACAATGGTTCAAGTTTATTAAGGGCAAGAAAAGTAAAGTGTGCCATCAAGTTCGTGAGGGCTTTAATCACTAGTTTTCTCATAACAAGTTTAATTTGGAAGGTAAACAAAAACATGAATATACTTGGAATAGCATAAGCTAGTAGGTAGGTATGGTGGACTCTTTGGAATAACTTGGTTTAGGGAGTTGGATACATGAGTGGAACTCATACTTGGTTGTGGAGGCTAGCAAAAGACTGGGAGCAACAAACTAAGAGAGCAATAATGGCCATAATCATGCAGAACGACTAAACATCATTGATCAAAGCATAAAGTGATACTACAATTTGAAAACTAAAGGATCATAAAGGCTATGGTGACTTGAGATAGTCATAACATGGTGTGAGCATGCGCCAAATCAACCCAAATAAAGCATCAAAGGAGAATACCACTATACTATGCTTTAATACGCTAAAACAACGCATGATTCATCCAAGGCACATTAAGCAATCTCAATTGTTTATAACAAGTCATGCTATAACAAAGAATACTAAGCATAAAGCCAAAACAATATCAAGCATGGCATGACAGAGCATAGGCCACAGTCAAAGACGAGCTCTTTTTACCACATAAGCTTGAGCTTTCCTACTCTTTTCCAAACCAAACCAAACTATTTGAACACCAATGTATGAAAGAGGGGTCCAACCAATTTATTCAGAAAACTAAGAAAACCAAAGCAAACGAAAACCAAAACAAAAATGAAAAAGAAGACGCTCCAAGAACAACACAACTGTGCATGAAACAATAAAAATGAAGTGTTTGGAAGAAACCTAGATTTTTATTGATGAAGAAGGGGATGCCTTGGGCATCCCCAAGCTTTGACGCCTGTACTTCTTGGATATTTCTTGGGGTGACACGCGTGGCATCCCCAAGCTTGAGCTTTAGTCCATCCTTCATCTCATCACGCATTCCTTTCATACAGCTGAAATTTTTCCTTCATACAAAACTTCACACAATCTTTGTTAGCAACATTAGTGCACTCAAAATAAGTCTTAAGGTTCAGTTCTAACACCAAATAAACTTCCATTAGAACACTAGCTACTGAAGCACTTCCCTCAAAAAGCTCAATTCCACAAAAGAAATCAAAAAGGAACCTACAAGAAGCAAATGTAGAAAATGGCAGAAATCTATCAAAACAGACCAGGAGGTAAAGACGAATTTTTTCGAAAACCTTCTGTTGCTCAAATCAAAAAGTGTTGAACAGACGAAAGTTATATAACAACCTGGGGAAGAAGCACAAAAATTCACGCCTTAAAAAGACGTTTAGAGATTTTACACGAATTTTTACGGTGAAGCATAGAAATCTGTTTCGGGACAACAACTTTCCCAATCATTACTTCTCTCTCATTAGAGGTTACTCTTGGCACAAAAAACAAATAAAAAGGATAAGGAGTGGTTATTACTGAAGTAACAATTTTTACTGAAGTAATAACTTTCAAGACTCATCTAAAACTTTTGGGTTATCTCCCAATAAGTACTTTTCTTTAACGCCTTTAAGTTAGGTAGAAGTAAAAACTAAAATGGATAGAATAGAAGTAAGCGGAGGTAATCACGGTGAAAACATTGTTTTGTTCAATGAAATCCTTTTGTTAACAAGGTTGATCAGGCCTTGTTACCAAAACAATTCCATACGAGACAAAACTTTGTATTCCACTAATGATTATGTCACCTCAACCTTGATAGCAATGGTCCCAATCATAATAGTTTCAAATTTTTCTCTTGGTATGGGACAATATATTTCTCCAACTTGAATGCCCTCAACATGTTCAATTGAATTCAAACCATAAGTCCTTTCAATCTTCTTGGGGAAATAGACAGTATGCTCCTTGTCATTCACATTGAAAGTCACCTTTCCTTGATTACAATTAATAACAGCTCCTGTAGTATTAAGAAAAGGTCTCCCAAGAATAATAGACATATTATCATCTTCAGGCATTTCAAGCACACCAAAATCAGTTAATATCAAGCAATTATGAGCTACTTGAACAGGTACATCCTCACATATACCAACAGGAATAGTGGTAGATTTATCAGCCATTTGCAAAGATATATCAGTTGGTATTAATTTTTCTAGTTGAAGCCTCTTATAGAGAGAGAAAGGCATAACACTAACTCCAGCTCCCAAATCACACAAAGCAGTTCTAACATAACTGTTCTTAATAGAGCAAGGGAAAGTTGGAATCCCTGGGTCTCCAAGTTTCTTAGGAACCTTACCATTAAAGGAATAATTAGCAAGCAAAGTAGAAATTTCTTCATTAGGGATCTTCCTTTTATTCGAGACAATGTTCTTCATATACTTTTAGTAAGGAGACAATTTAATAGCATCAGTCAAAGGAATTTGCAAGAATAAAGGCTTCGTCCACTCACAAAATTATTATAATGTTCATCTTCCTTTGACTTGTCTTTCTTATCAGGGAAAGGCATAGGTTTTTTGACCCAAGGTTCTCTTTCACTACCATGTTTCTTAGCAATAAAATCTTCTTTGGTGTATTTAGTATTCTTAGTGTGGTTTTCATGTTCTTCTTCAACTTTTTCTTCATTGGGAACTTCATTTTCTTCATTACCACTTTCAGTTTCAGCATCAGAGATAGATATACTATTAGGATCTATAGCAGGGTCAGAAGGTTCTACAACAGTTTTATGTTTCTTTTTCCTTTTCTTACGAGTAGAACCACTATTTTCAGCTTGTTGAGAATCCTGCTCAATTCTTTTGGGATGCCCCTCAGGATATAGAGGATCCTGGGTAGCAGCACCACTTCTAGTTCTAATTTCATAAGCATGTTTTTCTTTAGCAGCATTAACTAGCAAGTCGTTTTGCACTTTAACGAGTTGATCTATTTGAGTTTGAACCATTTGGAAGTGTTTATCAATCATTTTAACATCATTAGAGGTTCTTTCCACAATATCTTTCAACTCAACAATAGCTCTAGAGTTTTCCATTAGATGATTTTGCACCCTTTTATCAAAGTTATCTTGCTTAACAATAAAGATATCAAATTCTTCTAAGCATTGATCAGGAGGTTTAGAGTAAGGGATATCACCTTCATCAAAGTGTTGGAGAGAGTGTACCTCAATAGTGGATGAGTAGGGAATAGGCTTACATAATTCTTCTATAGGAGGTAAATTCTTGACATCTGCAGCTTTAATTCCCTTCTCCTAAAGACATTTCTTAGCTTCCTTCATCACTTCCTCATTTAATTCAATAACTCCCCTCTTCTTTGATGTTGGAATAGGCACCGGAATAGATGGTTTAGGTACAATTACTTCAGGTATAGCCTATTTAGGAGGAGTCCAATCTTCATAGTTCTTGCTTATTCTAGCCATTAATTCCTCAGCTTCCTTAGGAGTCCTATTCCTGAAAACACAATCAGCACAACTATCTAGGTATGTCCTAGATTCCTCTGTTAGTCCATTATAAAATATATCAAGAAGCTCATTCTTAGGTAATGGACTTCCAGCTAGTGCATGAATCAAAGCACAAAACCTTGCCCAAGATTCAGGCAATACCTCTTTTTCTCCCTGTTTAAAATCAAAAAGTTCCTGCAAAATAGCATGTCTAGCACTTGGAGGAAAATATTTCTGCAGGAAAGTACCAATCAAGCACTCAGGGCTATCAATAGATCTAGGAGGTAAATTACTAAACCAAGTTTTAGCTTCTCCTTTCAGTGAAAAGGGAAAAATCTTAGCAACAAAGTAAGTTCGCATCTTAATATCATCAGAAAACAAGCCACTCATGGTAGAAAGTTCATTCATATGTGCTACCGCACTTTCATTTTTAGTCCCACAAAAAGGTTCTTTCTCGATAATAGCTATGTAAGATAGATCGAGAGAGAAATCATAATCTTCATCTATAATGTTTATGGGAGAAGCAGCAAACTTAGAAATAGGAGACAATTTGGGTCTAATAGTACGCCTCTCAAGGAGACTCTTAGCAGTGCTCCTATCATGGGTGTTCTTACATTCTTTAATAAATTCATCGGTCATCTCAACATAACCATCTTCAATATCATAACTTTCACTAGACTCAGGTGAACTAACAGGTGTTGTAGTGTCTTCATTAGGAGTTTCGGTATTTCCAGCTATAGTTCTAGCAATCGTAGCATCTAGGAAAGGACCTAATGAACCACTCTTATCAAGCACAGTAGAAGCAGCATCATAAGCATCAAAAGTTTCAGATTCAGCAGTAGTAGCAGTGTGTGTAGCATGTGTATGTGGTGGTGTAAGGAACATACTCATAACAGACGGTGAATCAAGAGCAACAGAGGTGTTTAGAACCGTACCTCTTCTTGTAGTGGATGGTAAAATAGGAACCTTGCCATCACGAGACTTACCCATGATGGATGGATAACAGCGAACAATAGAGAATCCAAGTGAACTTGATAAATAAAGCTATGCTCCCCGGCAACGGCGCCAGAAAATACTCTTGATGACTCACAAGTATAGGGGGTGTATCGCAGTATTTTCGAGGGAAGTGAAACCCAATTTATTGATTCGACACAAGGGGAGCCAAAGAATATTTATAAGCCTTAACAACTGAGTTGTCAATTCAGCTGCACCTGGAAACAATCTTGCTCATAGCAGTTTATCAGTAGCAACAGTTTTGTAGTAGGAATAGCAAAGTAACAGCAGTAGCAAAGTACAGTAGTAGCAATAGTAGTAAACAGTAGGATTCGAGTGCGGTAGGCATAGGGATGGATGGACGGGCGTTGCATGAACAAGACAATTCACATAGCAATCAGAACATAGGGCAATTGCATATAAATAAGATAAAGCATCCAAGTACTAGATAATCCTAGGCATGTGTTCCATATATAGTCATACGTGCTCGCAATGAGAACTTGCACAACATCTTTTGTCCAGCCAGCCCGTTTGCAGCGGGGCCTCGAGGGAACTACTAGCAATTAAGGTGCTCCTTTTAATAGAGCACCGGAGCAAAGCATTAACACTCCGTGAACACATGTGATCCTCACATCAAAGTCATTCCCTCGTTATCCGATTTCTACTGGGGCCATTGGTTCCGGACAACAACGTGTGTATACAACTTGCAGGTAAGACCATAAAAAATACTATCATAATGAATCAATAACATGTTCAAATCTGAAATCATGGCACTCGGGCCCTAGTGACAAGCATTAAGCACAACAAGTCGCAACAAAGTCATAAAGCACTAATAAAAGATACTAGGCACCATGCCCTAACAATCTGATGCCATTACATGAACGATCTCATCCAATCCCTACCATCCCCATAGCCTACAGCGGGGAATTACTCACTCATAGATGGGGGAAACATGGATGGTCGATGGAGAAGCGATGGTGATGATGATGGCAATGATCTCCTCCAATTCCCCGTCCTGATAGGGTACCAGAACGGAGTTTCTGGTGCTGTTTCGTGGAATCTGGTGGCGGCGGTGGAGCGGAACTCCTTCTGGAAAAACGTCGAACCCCCGGAGTTTTTAGGTCAGAAGGCTTCTTATAGGCGAAGAGGGAGACCGAGGGGGTGCCTAGGGGGCCCACACCATGCCCTGGCGCGGCCAGGCCTAGCCCGCGCCTGGGGGTGGTGTAGCCAGCCCCTGGCCCTCCTCCGTCTCGTATTCTGGCTTCGTGAGTCTTCCGGAAAAATAGGCACTTTGGCTTTTGTCCCGTCCAATTCCGAGAATATTCATTTTCTGACTTTCTTGGAACCAAAAACAGCAGAAAACAGGCAGCTGGCACTATGGCTCTTGTTAATAGGTTAGTCCAAGAAATCATATGAAAAGTACTCCAAAGTGTGGAAAAAACACAAGAAAGGAGATAAAACCAAGCATGGAACATCAAAAAGTATAGATACATTTGCAATGTATTACTAGCATCTACTTGGCCAAGATAGCTACTAACAACGGAAAGCATGCAAGATCACAAATAACAAAGACATGATAGAATCAATAATCAATCTGAAATAGCATCTCAATATCCATCGGATCCCCGCAAACACAACATGCAGAATTACAAATAGATGATCTTGATCATGAACGGAGCTCACAAGATCTAGACATGAAAGCACAAAGGAGGAGAACCAGCCATCTAGCTACTGCATGGACCCGTAGTCCAGAGATGAACTACTCACGCATCACACCGGAGGCTTGCATGGTGATGAAGAAGGCCTCCAGGGTGAACTCCCCTCTCTGGCAAGGTATCGGGAAGAGCTTCAGATCCCTTCCAATCTAGGGATGGAGATGACGGCAGCTATAGACTCTTTCGTGGATTTTTGATCGGGTACTTAGGGTTTCCGTATCAGAGGAAATATATAGGCGGAAGGAGAGGCCGAGGGGGTGGCTGGGCTGGCCACACCACCCCCAATGAGCCTGGCCAGCCGCTGGCCAGTGGTGGCCGCCCTTTGGCCCTTCTCCGTCTCGTATTCTGGCTCCAGGTGTCCCTCGGTAAAATAATGACTTTGGCTTTTGTCCCATCCAATTTCGAGAATATTCATTTTCTGACTTTCCTTGAACCAAAAACAGCAGAAAACAGGCAGCTGGCACTGTGGCTCTTGTTAATAGGTTAGTCCAATAAATCATATGAAAATTACTCCAAAGTATGGACAAAACATAAGAAAGTAGATAAAACCAAGCATGGAACATCAAAAATTATAGATACATTTGCAATGTATCAGTCCTTCTGGGCGAGGGAACGGTCCGGGTGGGGGGGCGTGGTTTCTTCAACTACAACCACAACCACCCCAATGCTGGTAGAGAAAGCGGATACAATGGTGGTGGAAACTTCTTCCACGGCGAAGGAAGCGGCATAGGCGCTAGGAATTCCTAGAGAGACGGTAATCAATCTGGTGGTTTTTCTGGGCAGAGCAACTTTCATGGGGGAGATGGAGGTAGTTTTCATAGAGGATATGGTTTTAATTCACATGACAATGGGGACATAGGATACCAGATCAGGCATAGGTATGAGTTCAGGGCTACCTGTGGAGGTGGGAAAACTTAGAATAGTGGAAGGAATGGAGATCGCATGAACACTAGGCCATATTCTAATCGGAATCATGGTACTGGCAATAATCAGACTCAACACGCAATCCTCAAGGGGGTTTGGATCAGATCCTGCTCAAGCAGGTGGTCGACGTTGTTGTTGCTACTACTCAGAGTGGTGCCATCAATATGCTCCAATGTTGTCGCAGGGTGGAACTGGGACATCAGCTGATGGGGCTATGGGGCTGACGAATCCGGGGCAGATTGCTTCTGCTGCGGCACGGGATAGGCCTGCCCTGGCACCCGGGCAGGCTGCCGTGGGTACTTTGTCTGCCGCGGCAGCAGGAAACGGCACAGTTACGGCTAAGCAAACTTCAATGGACATGGAAATAGATGGGAACGGACCTGCAAAAAAGCCTAAGAGAAATGAGAAGCTGCGCTGTTTTAGATGCAATCAGGCAGGTCATTTATACGAGGATTGCACCGTAATTGTATGTGATAATTGTGAATCTCCACATCACATTACCTCCTTGTGTCCACTGCTCCTTGCTCCTAAACCGTCAATTGTGGTGCATTGGCTACGGAATGACAAGCTTACATTTCTGGAACTACCTACATCTGAAACTTATAAACCTAGATTTGAGAATTCGTGGGTTGGTAGGGTGCTTGTGGAAGGTGGTTCTTTGACTGTGGCTCAGGTAGTCGAAATTCTCAAGAGTCTTGTGTTATCACCTAATTATTTTTGGGAGGTTATTGAGTTCCAGCCGAAAGTGTTTAAGGTGAAATTTCCTACTAAGATGAGATACAGAGAATGAAGTTACTTTAGCAATATCAAATTCTGAATGGAACCCGATAGAGAACAAATTCGAAGGTAAGCTAGGAGGTTGGCAAGGGAAACTTTTATCTTATGGGGATAGACTTGTCTTAATCAATTCTGATTTATCGAGTATGCCTATGTTTATGCTATCTTTTCTAGAAATACCCAAAGGGGTAAGTAAAATATTAGACTTCTATCGTTCACGATTCTTTTAGCAAAGTGATGAACATAAGAAAAAATATAGACTAACTCGTTAGAATACTATTTGTCGACCCAAAGATCAAGGGGGTTTGGGAATTGAAGTGCTAGATCTTAAAAATAAATGTTTACTGAGTAAATGGTTATATAAGTTATTGTCTGAAGAAGGGGTTTGGCAAGAATTGCTTCACAACAAATACCTAGCTAATAAATCTCTGGCACGGATTGAAGCCAAACCAACTGATTCCCCCTTTTGGAAGGGTCTAATGGAAGTGAAAGATGAGTTCTTCACTCGTGCTACTTTCAAAATTGGTGATGGGAGACACATTAGATTCTGGGAGGATACCTGGCTTGGAGAGATGTCTCTCTCCCAACAATATCCATCCCTTTATAACATTGTCCATAGAAAGCATGTCCTTGTTCATGATGTCTTATCTCACGATCCTTCAAGCATCAGTTTTAGGCGAAGTTTAAGTCATAATAAATGGGATGCATGGCTGCACCTATGTGAGAGATTAATGGAGATAAACTTGACAAATGAACGACATAGGTTTTCATGGAATTTAACTTAGGATGGAGTCTTCTCGATTAAGTCCGTGTATGAAGATCTCATGAATGTGCATCCTTGTTTCCCCACAAAATACTTGTGGAAGATAAAAATACCTTTAAAAGTAAAAATCTTCATGTGGTTTCTGAATAATAGTGTTGTTAATAAAACATAACTTGGCTAAGCGAAACTGGAATGGGTGTAGAAAGTGTTGCTTTTGTGACGAAGACGAAATAATTGAACATTTATTTCTCTCATGTCCTTTCGCAAAAAAATTATGGCGTATGGTCTTTTGCACTTATAATCTCCCTCCTCTGACCAATATCACTAATATGTTTAGGAATTGGTTAAATGGAATAGATAAAGTGAATAAGGGTAGAATTAGAATTGGCATTTCGGCCATTTGTTGGTCTATTTGGAAGTGTCGAAATAACTGTATTTTTAACAAGGCCCAAGTTCCTTCCTTCTTGCAGGTTATTGATGTGGTGGCATATTGGATTCAGCTCTAGGCTTTACTACTCCCGGAACAACGGCGACAACTCATGGTTTCTGGGTGCATCCGTCTTGTGGCGGTTACTTCAAATTTCTACAGCCAGGCTTCGTGGCGCCATTCTAGTAGATTGATTGATGTCTAGTTGTTACTACTTTTTTCTTGTGAGAGCTTTAGCTTTTCAGGGGTTGGTGTATGTATCAACCATATCTGATGTATGATTTGTAATATTCTAAATAATACTCTTTTTTTAATAAAGATTGTGTGCATCCTAGGATGCAGAGGCCGGGGCTATACCCCCATTTTGAAAAAAATGTGAGTCTTACTTTTTTCCTGATAAAGGGCTACACCTATACCTGGACGCTTAACTCGGGCCAGAAAGCTTAGCCGGAGCTTTATGGGCTCGGTGCGAGCTAGGCTCGGCCCGTTTGTGCACCTGGACTGAGCCGGGTCAGCGATGCTGGACTGCAGCGAGCTCTGGCTCGGGCTCGGCCCGGTTCGGCTCGTTTGGCTCGCTCTATTATTATATTTTAGCAATTTTACAGGCCAAATTTAGCGAGGCTTAGTTAGATGGGCTTGAAATCTTGGGCCTCTTGGGATGTATAGACACACCGGGGAGAGCTAGGTCTTGTACCGGTGGTTCCATGTCATTTCGGTAGGGAATGTGGGAGCTCCAGGGCTGGCCGCCGCCGCCCAGATGATGTCGCCAGCCGACTGGTGAGCCCCTCACCGTCGGACACGCTCCTCTCCGCCCCGCCCCTCATCGCCGGCCATGCTCCGTTCCACCACACTCCTCTCCTACGAAGTACTGGCATATCTAGCAAGAGGCAAGCAAGTAGATCGAGATCGACATGTATTTCCAATTTATTCGTTGGAATGGATTCATCTATACATGAGTTTGTATAATCTGTTTTTTAGAATTGTATTTGAATCAGTGGATCTTCAATTTGTGTGGCTAAATTTGCAAATTTCTGAACAAAAGTAGGTTTTTCTCTCTCTCGGATGTGGGGCGCTCTAGACCGCGAGCCGGCTCGAGCTCGTGCTTGGCTCAGGCCGAGCCCACACAGGCGGCTCGTCCTCACTGCCGAGCTGGCTCGGGCTCGCCAGCTCTAGCCCGTGCTTTTCCCAGGCTCGGCCCGAGCTAGCCCGAGCCGACTCGCGTCTAGGTATAGCTACACCTGGCCTCTACATACACAAAGCTGAAACAAGTTCAAAACAGAAAAAAGTAAAAAGGCGACACATGTAAACATCAAAAGACTACATGACACCTATGAAGATTGAGGACCAATATGTATCCTTCCCTTCGCCCTCAGTCAGCATCTGCAGGGGCGTGACAATGGTTCCGTCCAGTTAGCCAAAGAGACTCGCGTTAGAGATGGCCGGCACAGACCTTCTCCACAGCGGCAAGTTGGCATCGAGGTCGACGATGATCAGGCCGGCAAAGAATGAAGCAGAGGTTGCCGGCATGGATGCCATCAAAGCGGACAGGAGAGCTTCAGCAAGGTTCCTTGGGTTCCCATGGAGACGGCATAAGCGTGGCAGGTGGAGAAAAGGGATCGAGGCTCTGATACAAACTCAGATTAGATGGGTTTTGCGGTACCCAATAGGGTCAGCCTCCCGTGTATTTATATTGCCAGCAAAAAAATGTTTACAATCTCTACAATTACTCAGCATGATTTATACATATCTACACTACCATCTATAGGAGATATGCTAGCTAATACGGTTTACACTCCTGCTGGCAATTCAAGTTACAGCTAGCTAGAACAAAGTGTACGTTGCTTGAATATTTTTTTTTGTAATTCTTGCTCCGGCAAGTCCTCTGTAATGGCGTCCAGTGTTCCGCAAGCACACAATTCTACCCGTAAATGGTTTTTCGCCAATTGTTCTTTTTTCTTTGTTATTACTCTTATCAAAGTCCGTAAAAAGTCTTTAAATAGAATAGTAAGTGTATAATTTTTTATTTATTTTGGAAAAAGGAATAACCCCGGATTTTTTGATATCATTCAAACTAAACAACACAGTATATTGTTTATCTATCTCCTTGTTCCAACTATTTTAACAAAAAACTATTTTGGCCCAATAACTGCTCAAAAAGTAGATGATCAACTTAAGAAACAATTGCAGAGTCGTGTTATGAACGGGTCTTCGAAAACAAATCTCTTCGCATATTCTTATTTGCTCTTTGGTCATGTATGGGCTTCCTCGATTCTCATTTTGCTACCGTTTAGGGCTCAGGCAACAACCAACATAGGTTGCCTAGGTTCCCCAACCACGAGGAGGTGCCCACTACCTCCAGGCATTCTCCCGGTGGCATCCCCTTGGTTTGTTCCAAGCTTGGAGGAGTGCCGCGGTATCACATCACTATCTTCTATCTTTTTACCTTTTTAGTAGAGTCATATCATGAATAGAGAAGTTATCATGTAGGATGGTTTGCATTATGGAAGTGTCCCCTCTCTCGTTAGATATGTATTCCTTGGTGTGAGTTGCCGTTATGGAATATTAATGAGAAGTTCTATCATTCACTCTTTTTCATAGCTTATATTAGTTTTCAATTCGTGGTTATATGATTGATCTTGTTGTTAGTATTGGTATCACTTTGGGATCATTGAGTTAATTTAGTTGGTTTTGGCAAACCTGGCTCGGTCAGTAGCACACTACTTTTGAGAGTTGAATGAAAAAGATAAAAGTAATCTAAAGAAATATAATTTTATCATCTTTCTTTCTTGATCTGCTCATAAGTTTAGTATTCTCTAGTTAAGATCTTTTATGCTTTTAAGAAAGATTGCATGTTTGTCTTTATCACTTGTATGTTTGTTTGTTTTCTTCAACTCTTGTACTTGCTACCCAGCCTTGCTAGCCAAAAACCTGTACTGAGAGGGAATTCTTATCGTGCATCCACTCCTCAAAACCAAACCCATGCCATTTGTGTCCATCATACCTACCTATTAGCATTATTGCTATTCCAAGTAAATTCTTGTTTTATCTACCTCCCAAATTAAACTTGTTATGTGAAAAGTAGTGATTAAAGCTCTCACGAACTTGATGGCACACTTTACTTTCTTGCACTTAATAAACTTGAACCATTGTGCTCACCTATGTTGCGTATATGCTTGCACTTTGTAAGTTGTGAATTAGCAGAACCATGCTATCATCGAGAACGCTTTCAATATTGGACGGGTACTTTGTACCTAGTTGATATCATGTTCTTTTATCTATGGATATCGTCGATGTGAAATGAAAGGGGAGCTTGTAAGTCCATGGACTTATGCATGTGTGTTAGAGAAACGCCTGGGTCGCTGGTCTAATCCATGCTGACATGGTGGAAACCTGCAGCGTAACCATAACGAGTATCTCTGAAGCATTTTTCATATAAAAAAAGAGAGTCCGATATTGAGAAAAAAGAGAAAAAGAAAAAAGAGATTATAAAAAGAGGAAAGAGAAAAAAACACCATATTCCCATAGTAAATAAGAAGATTGCTGAGATGCTTGTTGTCTGCTTGCCTTGTCATTTTGATATGGGGATTCTTCCGTATCATCAGGCAAGGAGTACCCCGTTGGCGGTTCTCTATGATACACATATGCTTACGATGACAAGAACTTACCGGTGACTAAACTTGAGTAGCATGAGGAGCGGCCCTCGTATTCAAGGGACATGAGATTCTCAATTTACAACTTGTCAATGCATATCCTCATATTTGATCACTTTAACCTTAATCACCTAAAGATGTCTATGATAGGGGCAATGAGAGCTGAAAGCTAGTAAGTATCATAATTTTTGGGAGCTCTTTATGGAACTTGAAATCCCTGCTTCCCTCTGCGAAGGGCCTTTCTTTTACTTTTTAGTTGAGTCAGTAAACCTTCCCTTCTATCTGAGCAAGTATTTTGAGTTGTTGTGTTTCATTCATTCATATGTTGATTTATTCAATCATGTTTCTTGTGTTCCTTGTTTTGCACATTGCTCTTATCTTGATGTTTACTACTTTGAAAGCTATCATTGAAAACCAGTTATTTGTGAACTCCAGCAAATTATCAATTATTCTTCGACCAAGAGCTAAGTTTGCTATTACCAATTATGATTTACTTTATGTATATTTATTGTGTTTTCTTTACTTATTGCAAATTGAGTTATATAATAGTGAGTTGTCTTCTATTATGACCTATGTATTTGATGAATGTGATCCTTATTGTCCGTATTCTTTTATCGACTCTTCACTCTATAAACCTGAGGCCATGTTTATTGAGCTCAGTTTCACTTGGGGACAAGCGAAGTCTAAGCTTGGGGGGAGTTGATACGTCCATTTTGCATCACTATTCTATGTCATAATTCACTGTTATTCATTGATATATTTCGTATTGAGAGGTGATACTTATGTTATTTTATCTGTTTTTGCATGGTTGATGACTTTTGGAGCATGGACCGCTGCAGTCAGGATTCTGATGGAAAAGGTGCTGTTTAGAGGCAAAATTCGCGAAGATCAGAAAATCCGGGAAAATATATGGAAAATCCTATTTTTCCAGAAGACGAAGGAAGCCAGAAGAGGGGCTGGAGATGGGCCACAGGGGCCCACACCACCCCCTGGCGCGGGCCAGCCCAGGCCGCGCCACCAGGTGGTGTGGCCGCCCTGGTCCACCCCTGGCACTCTCCTCTGGCGTATATTATCCTCCCGAAACCCTAAGACTCGGGGAGCGACCACAAAAATATTCCGCCGCCTCTGGAGGGCAGAAAACACCGAGAGAGAAAGATCTCTCCGGCAGACAGATTTTTGCCAGGAGAATTCCTTCCCGGAGAGGGGAGATCGTCGCCATCAACACCACCATCAAGCTGGACTTTATCAGGATCATCATCATCAGCAGCAGCAGCAGCACCCTCATCACCATCTCCATATTGCTGTAACAATTGGGTTGAATCTTGCATAGTTCATAGGGAAAACTTTCCCCGTGTTGATTACTCTTTGTAGTTGATGCTATTGAGTGAACCATTGAATTATTATTTATATTCAGATTGTTATACATCATTATTCCATCTCTGATCATGATCCATATGATGTCTTGTGAGTATTTCGTTTTGTTCTTGAGGACATGGGAGAAGTCATGTTGTTAGTAGTGGAATTGTGTTGAGAAAGATTCAATAGTTTGATATTTAAGTTGTGGTGTACTTCTTCTAGTGGTGTCATGTGAACGTCGACTACATGACACTTCACCTATATGGGCCTAGGGGAATACATTGTGTATTTGGCTACTAATCGTAGGGGTTGCCGGAGTGATAGAAACCTGAACCCCCGTTAGGAAATCATTGCACAATGGACGTAAGGGTCTTAGAGTTTAAAGCTGTGGTTAGATTTTTACCTTAATTACTTTATTGTACTTACGGATGTTTGCAACGGGTATAATCACAAGTATGTATTAGTCCTAGGAAGGTCGGTACATTAGCACAGGTTCACCCACACAACACTTAGCAAGCTAAAGAAGATTAATCAACTATATGAAGCGAAAGCACTTGACGGTCTTTCCATGTGTCCTCGAGAACGTTTGGTCATCTTAAGTAATACAACCGGCTTGTCCTTTGCTGCATAAATGATTGGACCAGTTGCTGCATTTATGCCTACTGTCTTTTATTTACTTATACTTTGTTTACTTGCTTTATCAAAAACCCCTAAAAATCCGTTTGCTAAGTATTTGCAGAGAATTTTTGATCCATACCACTAGCCAACACCTTCTGCTCCTCGTTGGCTTTGACACTCATACTTATCGAAAATACTGCGATACACCCCCTATACTTGTGGGTCATCTTCGTCAAGCATCTATTTCGGCTTTATTTTATTTTATTGTTCTTTTTTCTTTTTTATTTCCTTTGGACTTTATGTTGTCTAGCACAACAGCGGTCTCACCTGTGATTGCTATATTTATATAGCTAGGCGTATGCCTGTTTCGAGGAGGAAAAGATTTAGTACTCCCTCCGATCTCAAAATAGATGTCTAAATTAAATTTAGAAAAAGTTGAGATAT
Source organism: Avena insularis (assembly GCA_023614405.1). Classification (NCBI taxonomy): domain Eukaryota; kingdom Viridiplantae; phylum Streptophyta; class Magnoliopsida; order Poales; family Poaceae; genus Avena; species Avena insularis. Next base: position 74,259,812 of record CM042690.1, read on the forward strand.
CAATTTCGAGACAGAGGGAATACTTACTTTTCCACATTATGGATGTGCGCATAGATGCATACCATTGTTAATTTCCAGCTAATTCATTCCAATCCGAAGAAGATAATCTTTCTTCTATGGGAATTTGCATCCAGCGCACCTTAGAACTTTCGTCTCCTTGCGCGAAGAGCTGCCAGCCGTGACATCTCTAAAACAACGGTGGGATGGCAGTTGCCAAAACATCATCGAGCAGTTGGATCTAGTGAACACAAGGTGAACAAACTTCCTTTTTCAGGTACGTCCGTGTACAGATATGCGTGTGGCGACGAAGCCGGCCGGTAAAGGGAACAATCCGATGAGTACTGGATAATTATATTTATTTAGAGAACTCAACAAGACACACTTAAACGCACGAGAGTGACACGCGTGCGTGCACATCATACATGATCAGGGATGGCAGGTGAAGCCTGGAGGGTTGGTCTTGCCGCACTGGTTGAGGAGGAGGACCAGGTCGACAGGCAGGTTGAGGTTGATGATGCCCAGAATGTTGGCCCTAATGGCCGTGCAGAGGCACACAGCGGCGTCGAGATCCGCCAGCCGGGCCAGCAGTGAACAGCACTGCTCGTTCGCCGGCACGCCCAGGTGTAGCTTTAGCAGGTTCAGCACGTTGGCGCACACGCCCAGCTTCAGCGTGTTGATCGGGCAGGTGCCACCGGTCGACGACAGCGGCAACGTTGGGGAGGGGATCGGGCAGTGCGGTGCGCAGCTTTGCACGGCGGTGGCCATCATCATGGTAAGGAATAGGAGGATGAGCTTCTTGGACGATGAAGCCATTGCTACTAGGTTTGCCTGATGGAATTGTATTTAGTTTGGGGTGGTATTTATAGCCTGCAAGCACCGAATTACGTTGGAGTATGTATTTTCACATTAATTAGCATCATATATCTATGTTATCCTTCATAATTCTTCTTTATCTGCACAATGTATTAATTGTTCCTTAAATGTGCATTAATTATTCTTTCAAAGGTGTAGAATCACACTGCATTAATTCTACGCCAAATTAGAAACACTAATAAAGTCTAAGAGCATGCAATTAATTACGAATTTCGCATTAGAGGGACAATACTTGATTATGTCATGGTTATTAAACAAATCTAAAAAGCAAAAAAGAAACAGTAAAGATAGTTAGTTCATTCGTGCCAATAATCTCTCAATGTCTCTTATCTAGAGGAGAAAGATGATAGTATAGTGCTTCCTCTGTTCCTGTTCTTTGTTTTTTTAACAGTTACAATATAAATAAATCTAAAAAGCAAAAAGAAACAGCAAAGATAGTTAGTTCACCTGTGCCAATTATCTCTCAGTATCTCTTATCTAGAGGAGGAAGCAGATAGTATAGTGCTTCCTCCGTTCTCGTTCTTTGTTTTTTTAAAGTCAAACTTTATAAAGTTTGACCAAATATTTACAAGAAAATATCAACAGTTACAATATAAAGTATATTATATATAGGAATCGTTATAACTTATACTACCACGTTATATGCATTTCGAATTATTGATCTTGATTTTATTTTCTTATATTCATGGTCAACTTCGCAAAGTATGACTTTGATTAAATCCAAGAGCCGGAACATCAACTTTGGGTGATATGAGTACATCGTGTTGATTGTGAGACACAACTTCTAGAACGCTCAAAGATGGTTACCCGCAGGTCATCCTTGGCATGTTCATAGTCCAAGAGAGTGCGTGTGCAATGCACCTCAGAGAGAACGGTATGAGTGCTAGAGGTCAGGGAGGGGGTGAATAGGCGCTATGGAATTTTAATTCTTTTCTATGTTAAGGCTTGAGACAAATGTAAATTATCTAGCTATACAACTATGTGAATTTACCTATATGACAAGCAAGCAACAAGTAGAAGAACAACGATACAAGTGAAATAGAATAGAAATAACCAAGTAGTAGACACGGGGATGTATTCCTGAGTTTTCTTTCTTTTGTGGGCAAGTATGTCTATGTTGGAGGAGTGGATAGTACTAAGACCACCAACACCACAAAGTGCTCACCCTATATATTCTCCTATATACCCTCCTCATAGCGAGCAAACGATCAACTATGTGGTGGCCTCGAAGGCGGTTACTGAAACTTTACAAACACGTTTGGGAAAACTCCAGAACTCAATTGGAGTATCCCAACACGATTTGAAGTTTTACAACCAAGCCCTACCCGAGCTCCGAGAACAACTGATGGCTATGAAAATAGCCATTTTTATCCGTATTTAAATAGTATTTTTAGTCAAACAAATGACCAAGAATCTCTCTAACCTCACTACTAATGACTAATTATTGTAAAGATGTGCAATTCTTTATTTTAAATTGTGTTATGCAGGAAATCACACTTTTAAGTCAAAATGAGGAGCAATTAATGAAAACTATGACATTGAGTACACAACCAAGTCGATTGGGGTCAAAAGAAGACCTACTGGAGGCTTAACGATCTGCGGTACATGCAAGGTCCGGCCGTACAACCTACTCGTACCAGGTGGTTATAGCTCCGTCATGTCAAATCCTACAACTTTCGTGAATGCGCCTATATATTTCGAGACTCCAGACACCGCGCAGGGAGCCGCCATCCACAACCATAGTTCATTCTCTCCATCCCCATCCAGTCCATAGCCATATGCATCATCTTGCACTTAAGATATCCTTGTGAATTGGCGACCATTGTAAGAATATTTGATTTTAATCTAAGTATTTTGCACAATATTATCTATCCTTAATCTTATTATTATGCCAGTAGTCCTCACGGGCTACAGATTGGGGCGAAACCTCGCAGCAATTATGTGCATATAATTTATGAGAGTATTGTATGGTGATTCAAAAGAGATTTGTAGATTTATATCTTAATCTCTTGTCTCGATCTATGGACTATAGGTACTCAATATGAGTGGTGAACGACGATTTCATAGGAAACCTAGTGACATCAAGGAGGGTACGGTCTTTGTTTAGGGATCTATTTGGGAGTAACCGTAACATCATTTATTAAGACTTTGATTTGTATTTTACTTAATAATTGTTATATCCGGATGCTCCATGGTATAATTATTGGATCAGAAGACTATTGCTATGCTTGTGGCTTGTAGGGGTTCTAGTATATTAGGATGTGTTGCCCACAATTTATATCTTTGTTAGATCATTACACATAAGTGTGCGTATTACTATCTTTAACCCATATGATGTGCAGCTGCAGGTGAATCTTTAACCTTGGCCTATCTCCATCCATTGCAACAAGCAATGATTAAAAGTAAACTAAAAAGGTCAAGTAAACGTAAGATAAAATGAACAAACAAGTATTGTGGACGTGTCTCGTTTATTTCCCATTTCGCATTGTTTCCCCAGATTCGATTAAACCTAGATCTATTAGGGAAAAAACCACTATACTACATCAGTAAATCCGGATCGAATGTATCAACCCCTTTTCTAGCGTCGTTGCCGGGGAAGCAATTCACTATCCCGGTGAGGTCTCTAGAGACCTTGTTTTTAGTTTTATTTATTTTGTATTATTAGTTCACTTTTTGTTATCTATTGAAAACCCAAAAAAATAGTTAATTATTTATTTTAAATTTGTCTCTCTTATTCCAAAAGTACTAAAGAAAAGAGCCATGGCTCAGAAGAAACTTCGGTGTATGTTCCTCCAACTGATGTTTTTATTCATGCGCCTATTACTCAGCCCGCTGTTGATGCGGAAACTTATGAAATTAAGCCTAATCTTTTGAGTTTGGTTCAACATAATCAATTTGGAGACTCATCTGTTGAGGACTCAGGTTTGCACCTAAATTACTAAAATTTACGACATCATGTGCATTAAATATATTAACCCCAATGCGGTTAAATCACGTTTATTTCGTTTCTCTTTAAGAGGAAATGATACGGACTGGTTGCTAGGTTTACCTAAAGGCACTATTACATCTTGGGACGAATGCACTAATCTTTTTATAAATAAATTTATTTCTCCAGCTAAAACTATGTAGTTAAGATCCAGCATTACAAGCTTTAGAGAAGAAGACCACGAGGAACTATCACTTGCTTGGGAGAGAATAAAAGAAGCTGTAATGAACTATCCTAGTCATGGGATGAAAGAATGGCTTATTTTTCATTTATTTTATAATAGTCTTAACCCAATGTCTAAGTCTGTCTATGCTAGATATCGCAGCAGAAGGAACGATCAAGGGAAAACAAGTGAATATTACAAAAACAACTGCTTGATGATATGTAGAACAACCATGGCCAATGGCATGTAGAGAGATCCATAAAAAGAGTGAATTCAGTCATTGAGGAGCATAATGAAGAGCTTACTGCAAAGGTAGATGAGTTACTTAATATTGTGAATGGTAAGGAAGTTACCCAAATTAATGTTTTCAATACTGATGGTAATGAAGTAAATTTTATAGCTCGTAAACCATATAATTCTGCTTAAAATAGTCAAAACTTTGGCTCAAATTTTGAAAATAATATTCCAATCCCGCAGGTGCATCACATAATAATTATTATGATAATCATAGTGGAGCAAATCATGACAATATCCCTTTTGAAAGTATTATTAGAAATTTTATGCAAGCTCAAACTAAGCAAAATAAAATGCTTATTAAAATCACGGAGAACCATGATATGCATGCTCTACAGTAAAGAACCAAGACTGTGGAGGCATTGCGGTGTACAACCACTCGTAATAGAAGCACTCTAACCACCACCGAATACAACACTCGTATTATAGATTAGACTTTCCCAAAGCAAGATCTCCAAAAAGAAAATAATGCACAATCGTTGTTGTTGACGATCGAAGATATTGAGTTTCACCCTGAGAACGAACGTGTTTCCAAAATAATGCCTTCAACAAAGGCATTATTAGGTACAACCAATGAAGGTTAGACCTTGGGTTTTTAATCTAAAAATCATGGATCTGTACTCGACGAGCACACAAAAAATGCAGTCCACATGTGTTGCCACCCCTGCTTTCCAAGGCTGCTCATGCAAATCGTCGAACACCCGACACATAGGAAGAACATGTGCCGTATTATCTCCAATACAACCAAAACCTTTCTGCCGAGACCAACCTCCGATCACATCCGCCATGACTTTCTCCATCTCTACCAGTTTCATGAAAATCTATAGGAAGACATGTCTCATGGTACCGACCGATCAATAGAGGAAGCTTCGTGCCTCGCCGCATAAGGGTATTCACGACCGCATCGATTCAGTCCTAGATATCAAGTACCATCTAGTGTCAAGTGGTTGAAATTTCTAAGCGGAAGACTAAAACTCGATGGTAGTCCAATCAAGGAGGCAGATTTGGTGGTTCGACGACTTGGCTATTGAAGATCAGCAGGACCAAAATCCAACTTTATTTAGGTCAATCCAGAGGTCCCTAGACCACCGCTGTACTCCCGGCGATCGAATCAAGAGGGACGACCAGGTAATTCCTTTATCTTTGTCTACGAAAGTCAAAAACCACTAGCCAAAATTTGTTTCAAATGAGAAAACTACTAGCCGGAATAATTAGAATTTATTTCAAATAAGAAAAATACGGAAGTGCATGCAATGTATGCATAAACTAAAACAAGGTATATATGAAAAGTGGCGTATCTCAAGCATATGACCAGCTCCCACTAGTAGAAAATGGGCCTTTGGTTCGAGCCACTAGTCTCGGTCGTGGCTAGGGCTAGGACTAATGGTCCGAACCAGACGGCCCAAGGAGGCCGAGGTACTTTGTCCCGGTCCGTAAGGAACCATTAGTCCCGGTTTGAGATACAAACCGGGACAAATGGGTCAGGGCACATGCGCGTGCTCCTGGCAGAACCTTTAGTCCCGGTTTGTATCTTAAATCGAGACTAATGGTCGGGCCCTATATATATGCACCCAGCCCTCCACTCTCTCCTGTTTTTTTCCTATGTGAGAGGTGGGTATAACTTTGTGCTAACTTTTTTTTCTTCATATGCACTAGAGGTGTTCGGTGAAGTGCCTGTTAGAGCGATGTCACTTGAGTTCACACAAGAAAAAATATGATATGAGGTGCCAGAGTGATACTTAAGGTTTTTCCTCTTTGTTTTGAAGTGTCCTAAAAGGTTAGCAACTATTTTCTCGTTTTGACCGCGCGGTACTAATTTAAGCATCGTGATTGCGTTTGATATATATGCATGGTTGTATGATGCAGATGAGCCACTCATGGATGTACGGTGACCGACGCTCTGACGCTTACAGAGAAGGCGTGCGTTCTTTTCGCCTTGTGGCCGAGGCAAACAAGCGGCGGGATGGTTTTATGTGTCGTCCATGTGTTGAATGTCGGAATAAGCAGGCTCACACTTCCTCAGGAGTCATTCAGAGCCACCTGCTTCGGTCCGGTTTTATGGCCGGCTATAATGTTTGGACCAAGCACGGAGAAAGAGGGGTTATGATGGAAGACAACGATGAAGAAGAGAACGATGATGACAACTACCGATCTATGTTCCCTGAATACGATGATACCGCAGTTGAAGATAATGAAGAAGAAGGGGTGAAGAACGGGAACCAGATGAGCTCGTTGATGATTTTGGTCGGGTCATTAGTGATGCAAGGCGAGACTGCGACACAGAAAAGGAGAGGTTGCAGTTCGAGCAGATGTTACAGGACCACAACATATTGCTGTATCCAACTTGTGAAAATGGCCAACAGAAGCTCGGTAAGTAGTACGCGCATCTCTTTACTTCTAGTTTCAATATAATTATGATGCTGGATTATTATTTTAATTGAATTCTATTCTCGTAAAGTGCGCCAGGCAGCCACCGAAGATGAATCTATGTGGATTCTACGTTTGCGAGTTCATTCGCACGTTTACCAGTGAGTTGAATGATTATAGAGTCGATGTAAGCAATACATTCACAATATTATTTTATTACCGTCACTTTTTGTTATCATGATTGATATTCATATTGATCTCCTTTTCTTATATAGTTCGAGAAAATGCGGGATCAGCTCCTACCAGAGCAACGCGTAGTAGCAATTGCTGAAGAACTGGCAGGATTCTTGATGAACGAGATGATAGATGACGCCGGAGAATTTAGTGTGAATAGGCGCCAATGATCCCCGACCGTGTAATTGAATAGACGGTCTCTAGTCCCGATAATTGTGATCTCCATGTGTAACTATCATGTATATATTTGTATGCTCGATCTTAAGAGAAGTTATCTTATGTATGCACGCTCATGTACGGTATGTGGTAGCGTAGAAAACTATTTTGAAATGAAAAAAAGGATACAAATTGAATTCTCTGCCGCGGCAGAGAAAGTGCCTAAAATTCTGCCGCGGCAGAGAACCATTTGTCCCGGTTCGTAATACGAACCGGGACTAATGGGTGGCACCCCGCGCCCGCAGAGACGGCCACGTGGATACCCATTGGTCCCGGATGGTAAGCGGTCCGGGACTAGTGGGGGTGGCCTTTAGTCCCGCCCCTCCAGTCCCGGTTACCAGGACCGGGACTAAAGCCCCTTACGGGCCGGGACTGGAGGCTCTTTTTCCACTAGTGCCCTAATTAATATGCACATGACAATCTATAGGTGTCTCTGATAGCAACGATAGCATGGCCATGACATGAAAATCATACAAACAATATTTCTTCCCCTTGACCACCAGCATCAACGAATTCCAACTAGTAGGGAAAGAGTTTCCCGTATTCAGTGTGACTAGATTGTTTTAAAATAGAAAATCCCATCAAGTATTGTGGGTATACCTAGAAATACTGAATATCGTGCTCGTCGGGGGTGGAGATCTCGCCCTAGGGGGTCTCTCGTCCCGATTTTGCAGTCCTGGTTGGGCAACCAGGACTAGAGGCTGTCCCCAACCGGGACTAAAGGCTCGTTTTTTACAAGAAATATTTCTACCATTGGTTAACATGCACAAACAAGCCAGGTTCTAAATTCATTTTAGTTAACATCCGTAATTCTTATTGCATGCATAAAGTAATATTCAATTTTAAAACTAGAGATTAGCGCAGAACTGAATAAGTAGAAGTCAATTATTATCTAACCATAATTAATTAATAATATGAAAATTAGGGTATTACAAGTTATCTACCGACAAAGATGGTAGTACGTGGCGGTGGCAAAATAAGAGATGAACCAAATGGAACATATTATTGCCTGGCTATTAAGAAACTACACAAAGAAAGTGCACCAAATGGACGCTCAGATACATCACGGATGTACACAACAAAATTAAAAATTAAAAAAGAAAAGAAAACTAAAGACCCCGTCACGGTGTACGACCACTCGTAATAGAAGCACTCTAACCACCACCTAATACAACACCCGTACTACAAACTAGACTCTCAAAGCAATACGTTTAAGAAGGAAACAATGCATAAGCATTGTCATCGCCGATCGAAAATCTTGGATTTTCACCCCGGAGAAAGATCAAGTTTCTAAAATAATGCCTTCAGCAAAGTCATTGTCAGGTACAATCAGTGAAGGCCAGACCGTATCAATTCAGCTCTAGATATTATGAAGCATCCAGTGCCAAGTTGTGGAAATCACCGAGAAGAAGACTAAAACTCGACGGCACTCCAATCAAGGAGGCAGATTTGGTGGCTCGACGACTTGGCTCTTGAAGACTAGGAGGACCAAAATCCACCTTTACTTAGGTCGATCCAGCGGTCCCCAGACCGCCGGCAGAGTCCCGACGATCAGATCAAGAGGGCCGACCAAGTAATTCCTTTATCTTTGTCTACGAAAGTCAAAAACCACTAGCCGGAATTTGTTTCAAACAGGAAAACTACTAACCTGAATAAGTAGATTTCGAGGAGCTGTAGGTGTCCATATCAAAGAGCTTGCATAAACTAAAGCAAGGTATATATGAAAAGTGGCGTATCTCAAGCATATGACCAGCTCCCTAATTAATATGCACATGACAAACAATATTTCTTCCCCTTGACCACCAACATCAGCGAATTCCAACTAGTAGGGCAAGAGTTACCCGTATTCTGCGTGACTAGATTGTTTTAAAATAGCAAAGCCCATCAAGTATTATGGGCATACCAAGAAATACTGAATGTCGTGCGCGCCAGGGGCGGAGATCTGGCCCTAAATGTTGTTCGTCAGAGCACAGAGAACCATAGCATCGATATGGTACAAGACTACACGTAGACAATTTTTTTTGCAGTATATGTTCAGCTCGATCGATTGATCCATCCACACACACACTTCCATGCATGTGCAATAATGCTATAAATACCACTCCAAACCCAACACAACTCCATCACAGAAAGCCTAGCTATCTCTCACAGCATTGAGATCACTAGCTAACAAACCTAGAGGGTTCAAGCAATGGCTCCGTCGTCCAAGAAGCTCGTCCTCCTTTTTCTTGCACCGAGCCTGATGATCGCCGCAGTGCACGGCTGTGCGCCGCACTGCCCGACACCTGCCCCGCCGCCACCGCTACCACCATCGACATCCAAAAGTAGCACCTGCCCAATGAACATTCTGAAGCTGGGCGTGTGCGCCAACGTCCTGAACCTGCTGAAGCTACATCTCGGCGTGCCGGCGAACGAGCAGTGCTGCCCGCTGCTGGCGGGGCTGGCGGATCTGGATGCCGCCGTGTGCCTTTGCACGGCCATCAGGGCCAACATCCTGGGCGTCATCAACCTCAACGTGCCCGTCGACCTGGTGCTCCTGCTCAACCAGTGCGGCAAGACCGGCCTCCCAGGCTTCACATGCCGTCCTTGATCCATCCATCCTTCGTATCCATGCATCCAAAGCATGAACCTGTGTACCTATACTCTTTCCTCGCTACTGTTCGAGTTGTGTCGATCTCGTGGGTAAATGTGTGCCTTGTTATGGTGTCTAAGTAAACGGAAATAATGTACGGGCTACGGCTGTGTTGAATCCAAAGAAAACGTGTGTTCAAAACCAACCCGTGGTTGGATGGTTAGGAGGGCAGTGGTACTCCCAGCCCACCAGAGTTCAAGCCCTAGGTTTGACGCTTCGGTGTCTCATAAAGGCAGAATATTGTTTCAGTGGGAGGCGACGTTTCCGTCGATAGCGAGGCGTCTGTGGTGACTTTGTCAATCTCAAGACCCGCCGGCTCAGTCTATCGGAGGTGCTCATAGGGATAGGGTGTGCGTGCATGTGTTCATTGGGTGAGTGTATGTACGCATTATGAGCGTCTGCGTTTGTACTGTGTTTTTCAAAAAATAAAAAAGTTGTGTGTTAAGAGGCCACATACTTTTGCACTCTATGTTGCATGAGATGATGAAATTTGATTCCGTTGAACTGTAAGACTTACTAAACTCGTTAACGAATAGCAGTCCAGTAAGTCGAGCCATTAGTAGATCCCACCCCAGCAGTCTAGCCCATTAGTTAGCTCACCTCACTCAGGTGTCCATGATGGGCCGACTCATTACCGCGAATAATTTATGTTTCTGTTTTTTTATTTTTTATGTTTCTATTTCTTTTATATTTTCTTTTTATTAAATAAGAAATGTTTTGGATTTGACATTTTTTAGATCAGAACAATGATAAACTTTTGAACATTTCAGTTCCGAACGAATTTCAATTGAAACATTTTTCAAAATTATATTCAGAAATCGATTCTTTAAATTTGAACAATTATTGTATTTGTATATTTTTCAAATTTGAGCACCTTTTAAACTTTAACATTTTCAAATTTAAACTTATCAAAATTTGCTTTGTTATTACAGTAAAAAAAATGTACATATTACTGGGCCGCACTAGGCAACCCATGTTGGAGCTGCTGCAGGTGCAACCCGGCACGAGCGGGAAATATGAGCACCCATTTTTAACTTCCCTGGATCATTCCCCTGCTTCCTCGTGTGATCACTAAGAAGAAGTGGAGATAAGTAATGATAGAGGGCGGTGGGCTAACCTTTTGGTGAGTTCTCCATTAATTAGTTTTCGCAAGTGTGTGCGAGCTTTCAACAATCAAGCCGACACATAATGCATAAATGAGCTAAAAGTGATATGAAGTTAAGTTAATATTACCAAATACGGATGATACAAAATGTACATATCATGGTTCAAGGTAGAGAATATCAAGATATGGACGACATCATCCACTCAAGCCATGATACCATCCTCACGGCCAAGGTAGCTAACTAGAACCAAGCACAACCACTACAAAATACGTTCCCATAATCGGACGTTTTTGGATGGCATAACACAAAAGTAAGTACAAAAACAATTTAACTGCTTTTGGGCTTTCTCGGCACCATTCTCCATTCTGAGGGTGACGGACAAGTATATGCGGTGGTAAAATTCATATCGGCATATAATTGTTCCGCGATAGGTGGTGATTCATTGGAAATCTGACAACATAAGATCCGCCATCTTCCAAATTTCCTAAGGGGATGGGCTCGGAATAAGAGTAGTGAATACAAAAAAGAAAATGAGAGATTAAATAAAAATTATAGAGGTACTGGATTTAAAATCGGAATCTGGTCCTCTATCACAAACCGAAAGAGAAACTATGAGAGATACTAATGACAAGTTAGCCAGTCTTAAAAGAGATGAGGAAACAAAATTGGCCCAACGGGTGCAAGTAAAACATGTACAAGAAGGGGGTAACAACACAAAATACTTACATATTATCAGTGGCGGAGGACGGAAAAGTTCTAAGGTAGGACGAACACCAATGAAAGTAAATACCAACTCAGTCTTGATGATCTTTGCCATTGATAAAGCCCTTTCAATTGTTGTTGTTGCTACAAGTAAAAGCAATGCCGACTCAACAAGGCGATAAACGATATGAAGCATGATGTATTATTCAAATACTAACATAATCTCCGAAGTATTTAATTCTTGTATATGAATAACAAATATCTAAAGGTTATCATCTTATATAGGCTCATGCTCATAATAATATAAATCTCCGTAAGCTGAGAAATCTTATTCACATTGAAACTAAAATGAGTCACTTGAGTCAAACAAGAAGTTCTGAAACAACTCTAACGACAACTCATCAAAGCAACTATCAAAATTAGTTGTAATAGATTCTATAGATAATATGAAGTGTACATACTCTAAAATAATCAATAGTGACCTAGTGTCTTCTCGCTTTTAATGAATCTTCACTCATTTTATTACCATTTCATCCATACTTAGGATTGTGACATCATTTTTTGCGAATTAACATCTTTCAAGAGGGATCTAAAACATCATCTCTCCAATTGAGCCATAATGTCAACTACAATTTTAGATCAATTGTATATACAAGCCAAAATAGAAACATCAACCATCACATAATTAGAGTTGGTTCTAGCCACATGTCATAAGGTGGCCAAATTACTCTCAGGTCCTCCTTAGATACCCCATCTAGGATATTATTTAGAGTCTTGTTTTATTAGATTGAGAATTAGATGTTCCAAATAGAAATAGTTGGTTTAAAACTAGACTATACCTAGAACTTATTTCACTCCAGAATTAGTTTTGCGCAGTGTTCACTAAAACAAACATAACTTTCTCATATAAAGTCTGTTTTCAGCGTATGACCAGTCAAAATATTCAGAAAAAACATACGCATCTAAAGGTTCTTGCCAAAAATCAAGGTAGGGAGGCTGCCCTACCTTGCCCTACTGGGAGCTTCGCCCTTGCATATTATAGCTAATGGGAAGCATAGGCGAAAAAGAATTTTCCAGTTAGAACAAGATGAAGGTACTATCTTGGGTCAAGAAAATTTAAAGAATTATATCACGGAGTTTTAGAAGAATTTGTTTGGAGAAGATGCTCAAAATAATTTATCGCTAGTTGAATCACAAAATTCTGATATCCCTCAAATTTCGAATCAAGAAAATGAGATCCGCACTGCTGCCTTCACAGAGAAGGAGGTATGTGATGCAATCATGCAAATGGAGAAAAATAAGGCTCCGGGGCCAGATAGGTTCCCGTGGAATTTCACCAAAAGTTTTGGGAACTTCCATAAGAGCGAAGTACTCTGCTTTGGCAGGGAAAACGAGGAGGAGGCCGAATATAGTTCTTCGTTCGGTTGTGAAATAGGAGCCCTCCCTTTTAGGTATTTAGGTATACCAATTCACTATTGAAAATTAAGAAACGGAGAATGGAAGCCGATAGAGGACATATTTGAGTGAAAATTATCTAGTTGGATTGGCAAGTTGTTATCCTATAGTGATAGATTAACTCTTATTAATTCAGTATTAACGAGTCTTCCAATGTTCATGCTATCTTTCTTTGAACATATATACCTATACTCTTTACTTGCTACTGTTCGAGTTGTGTCAATCTCGTGGGTAAATGTGTGTCTTGTTATGGTGTCTAAATAAACGGAAATATTGTACCGGCTACGGCTGTGTTGCTGTTACGAATCCAAAAAAAATGTGTGTTCAAGTTGTGTGTTATGGGGCCACATGCTTTTGCACTCTATGTTGCATGAGATGATCAAATTTGATTCTATTGACTGTAAGACTTATTAAACTCGTTAACGAATAGTAGTCCCACTACTAGGAAAACGATTATAGGTAGATTTTAATTCTGTGGCGCATATATAAAAAATGCTCCACTAAAATTAATTATGTGGCGCATGTAGCAAATGCGCCACAAAATTCCTGCAATTCTGTGGCGCATATGGATATATGCGCCACAGAAAGTGAGAATTCTGTGGCGCATAATTCCTGTGGGCCCATGTGGGTCTGACCCCAGCACATGGGCAGGCCAGAATTCTGTGGTGCATATGGATATATGCGCCACAAAATGTCAAAATTCTGTCGCGCATATAGCATATGCGCCACAGAATTCTCACTTTCTGTGGCGCATGTAGCTATATGCGCCACAGAATTTTGACATTCTGTGGAGCATTTTCCATATGCGTCACAGAATGTGTGAAACAGATCTACAAAAGGTGGCAGCCCCCTTTCCCTTCTTCCCACCACCTCCAACTAGCTAGATCGCCCCCTCCTCCCTCCCACTCCATTTTGCTCATACTCACCTCCATTGTTGATAGCTAGACCTACTTTGGTTCATGTACTTGTGAAGGGAAGCTACTCCTACTTGTAAAGGTAGTAAACCACTCATACTTTCCGCCTCCACACATCCCACACCCTCTCTTTCTACACTATGCATATGGGGTTTGTAGATTTGTGAGGCATGTGTGCATGGGTACTTGTGTGATGCATGTTTTGTGTGGCTTGTGGCCTCGGCAGTGTGTATGGATGTTTTGCAGGTGAAGATGGTCCCGCGGGCGGTGTGCGATGGCAAGAGATGATGTTCCTTCGCTTTGTGTTGTGCTTGAATACATGTTTGCTTGTGGAGGGAGGTTGTGTTGTGCTTGAATGGATGTTGCCAGCGCCGGGTGCATGGAGGTTTGCCAAAATGTTGATTCACGTCCATTTCGGCAAATATCTGTACTAGCCATACGTCCTATTTTTAGGATAGGTCATGTCGAAATTTCCCGGCGATCATGCATGCATGTATGTGTGCGCGTCGTGTGTGTGCATGGTTCTAACATACTCTCTTTAATTTGGTCTATGTTCGCGCGCAGGCGACCATGGTCATCCATATGAGCGAACGCTGGGTGGTTAGATACAAGGCTAGCCGGTAGACATGGTTCGGAACAACATGACCAAGATAAGATGTCCGTGCCGAACGTGCAAACTCCGGAAGTGGATCAACCCTGATTCCGGACAACTGGAGTCTCACCTGTTCACACACGGTTTCATGCCTGGCTTCTTAGTGAATGAGGAGCCGCCGGTAGATGGCGGTGGCCATGATGAAGAAGAGGCCGGGGGCGGGGGAGAAGACGAAGGGTCTCCTAGACATGGTCATCATGACGAAGGAGATGCCGACGAACATGATCATCATGAAGAAGGAGATGCCGGCAGACACGATCATCATGAAGGAGACGATGCCGGAGCAGATGGTGGTGGTGGCGGCGGAGAAGACGGGAGCACGGACACGCCGCTAACTTCGGCCTTGCGGGACCCTCATCTTCAAGAAATACTCCTCAAGCAGACGACCAACACGAGAGCTGCAGCTAGAGAGAAAGCCAAGCTGACAGAGATGGAGGTAGACGGGAGGACTCCATTGTATCCTGGGTGCCGGCCCAAGGATACACGCTTGAGTGTAATGCTGAAGGCTCTGGAGATGAAGGCGGAGCATAAATGGACCGACACTAGCTTTAACGCTCACATGAAATTCTGGCACGCTCGTCTTTCCAAGGACAACACATTGCCAACAAGTATCGAGGAGGCGAGGAAAGTAGTTTGCCCACTAGACCTACCGTACGTGAAGTACCACGCATGCATCAATGACTGTGCACTTTACCGGAACGAGTACAAGGATAGAACCACATGCCCTG
This sequence comes from Avena insularis, assembly GCA_023614405.1. Classification (NCBI taxonomy): domain Eukaryota; kingdom Viridiplantae; phylum Streptophyta; class Magnoliopsida; order Poales; family Poaceae; genus Avena; species Avena insularis. The sequence continues at coordinate 74,275,134 of CM042690.1, forward strand.
TGTGTGGCCAGGGACGGTACAAGAGAGGGAACAAGAAAGTTCCTCGAAAAGTGGTGTGGTACTTTCCTATCACTTCCCGTCTGCAGCGGTATTTTGTAGACCCTAAGGAAACAGAGCTGGTGCAATGGCACGCGAAGAGGGAGAAGCCGGAAGATGATCTGGAGAAGGGCAAGATCCTGACACACCCCACGGACGCTAGCCAGTGGAATGCGCTGGACATCGAATTCCAAGATGAGTTCGGGCTCGATGCAAGGAACGTTAGGCTGGGCATGAGCATTGACGGACTCAATCCCTTTGGCAACCAGAGTAGCACGCACAGCACTTGTCCCGTGTTTGTATGGCCGTACAACCTCCCCCTGGTTGTGCACGAAGCAGCGGTACGTACACATGAGTATCCTTATCCAGGGGCCAAAACAACCGGGTGTCGACATGCATCTGTATCTCGGGCTCCTGAAAGAGGAGTTAGCGACGCTGTGGGAGTCGCCGGCACGTACGTGGGATGCCTACACTGGAGATTATTTCGACCTGAGAGCTGCGTTGCTCACGACGGTGCAGGACTATCCTGGTTTCGGATATGTAGCGTGTCAGGTGAACTACGGATTCTGTGCATGTGTCAGGTGCATGGATAAGACCCCGCATCTGCAGCTGCCGAGGGATCCTGGGTCTTCGAAAACCGTGTTCCAAAGGACTCAAATGTGGCTCCGCAAGGATCACCCGTGGAGAAAACGCGGAGACCTGTTCAATGGAAAAGACGAGCTCGATAATGCCCCACGTCGACCGTTGAGCGGCGAAGAAATCAAGGAGCTTCTGGACAATTGGGAAGAGTGCCCTGCGCCAGGAAAGAAGCGGCCGAGGGAACAGCCATCACCGCTGCATGGAGTATGGAAGGCGAGGTCCGTTTTCTGGGACCTTCCTTACTGGAAGGTCCTCCACACGCCCCATAGCCTCGATATGATGCACATCACGAAGAACGTTACCAAGAGCCTGCTCGGCACTCTGATGAACATGCGGGATAGGACCAAGGATGGGCCGAAAGCAAGAAGCGACCTAAAATTGCTTGGCATTAAGAAGGAACTTCAGTACCCCAATAGTGACGATGGCGATGAACAGACGGAAGGGACCCAGGGTCGCCGCAAAAGGGCTAAGAAGAATGAGGTGGTGCTTAAAGCTGCATCCTTCACTCTAAGCGAGGATGAGCTCGAGAGGTTTTTCCGTTGCCTCCTAGGAGTCAAGGTTCCGCACGGCTACTCTGGGAAGATAAGCAGATATCTGGACGTAGCAAAGAAGAGGTTCAGTGGGATAAAGTCTCACGACTGTCACGTGCTGATGACGCAGATACTCCCTGTTGCGATCCGAGGGATAATGGACGAGCACGTTCGTGAGACGCTATTTGGCCTTTGCAACTTCTTCGATGTCATATCTAGGAAGTCTATCGGCGTGAAGCAGCTCAGCAAGCTACAGGAAGAGATCGTCGAGATACTATGCGAGCTCGAGATTTACTTCCCTCCCGCGTTCTTCGACATCATGGTGCATCTGCATGTCCATGTCGTGGATGACATCATCCATCTCGGGCCGGCGTTCCTGCACAACATGATGCCGTTCAAAAGGCTAAACGGTGTCATCAAAGGATTCGTTCACAACAGGTCCTGTCCAGATGGAAGCATAGCCAAGGGCTTTCTGACCTACGAGTGCATCTCCTTCTGCCAGAACTACCTAAGCACCGAGAACCAGGATGTCGGTCTGCCAAAACGATGCTGGTGGCACTTCTATACTGTATACTGTCCATGCTCATGAAGTTTCTTATTCTTTTTCTTGAATGAAATTGATGGAAGTAGGTAGCAGCACAACGACGTGCACCCTCAGTTCACGATAGCGAGGTTATAAATATTATGGATATTTGACCAACGACCATATGTGGCTGTGGAGCACAATTTGTGCATTTTTGTATGTGAAATATTTGCAGGGAAATCACCCGAGCTGCCCATTTCTCCTGAAATGTTGATTTCGATCCATTTCGGTCGAGAAATGGGGCTCATATGTCAAAAAATTACTAAGTGTCCCCATTTATCGACCGAAGTGGAAGTGAATTGACACTTCGGGAGAAATGGACAGCTCATTTTAAATATTGTCAATAATAATTAATACTAACTTCCTTATTTTAATTTGTTTAGAAGTGTGCAAACATGTCGGCCGCTGATGGGGCCGGCACTTCTAAGGCCGCCAAGAGCGTCGAAGACCAAGCAAGAGCGGCGAACCTCACTTTCTGGGAGGCGGCGGCACAGAACGAGGCGGCAGAGTCTCAGCATGAGGACGTGGCAGCTACTGCAGGCCATGATGGGGATGATGACCAAGAGGGGGACGAGGACTACCGGATAGATGAAGCCGAGGAGGAGGATGCAACCACCTCCGATGGTGGAGGCCGCACGATCGATGGCGGAGGCCGCACGACCGATGGCGGGGACCGCACGGATGGCGGTAGCAGCAACTCGTCCGTTAAGAAGAATAAGAAGCTGAGGAAGGATCGGAAGACGCAAAAGCTCGCCGACACCACCGACGAGATTACTCTGGTCTCGGAAAGTGGCCTTCTGTTGGAGCCTCCGGATGTTGCCGCCGGGTACGGCATGCAACTCGGGTGCATCATCCGGGAAAGCATGTCGATCAACACGAAGCACCTGAGAAGTGAAGCGAATGAGCGGTTGGTGGTAAACTGCCTTAAGAAGCTTCACCGACGGTACAAGTTCCCAGCACCGTACACCGACAAACTGGAAAAATCCAATAAGGTGAACAGGTTAGCCATCACGAAGATGGCCAATGCCTTGAGCAGCTGGAGAACCCGGGTGAAGAACAAGATCGCAAAAAAGGAAAGCTGGGAGAAGATCAAGAAGGGTGAGCCCATGATCGAAAGACGAAGTTCAAGATATTCAAGGCGGGATGGAGACTCACGCGCGTAATGCATGGACAGAGTGGGTCGGAAATGCGGGAACAGAACATAGGTAACCACCGATGGAAGCGGCGATTCTGAGGAAAGAAGGCCATATGGGAAAGGGAGGACGCCGAGGTTGAGCGTCTCGGGAAAGAAAACCCGTTTTTAAAAATCACGGACGAGCAGACCCGGAACTTTGTCCGGGCCCGCTACTATCTGGACAAGGATTCCATCGTCACCGATGATGACGATGTGAGGAAGTTTGAGAATAAGCTGGTAAGGAATTTACCCGCGGTCAATTTGCTTTCATTTTGTATAATGAAGGCAAGTTCCTAAATGGGTTCACCTTTCCTTATCTGCAGGACGCTGAAATCAAGGCTACACGCGAGGCGCCGGAATCGTCGTCCCAGGGCTCGACGGAGCCGTGGGACATGATTTTCAACAGGGCGACCAACGCCTTCAAGGGGAGGCCACAGTCCGAGCCACCCACGTCATTTGGCCATATCTCTGGCTTTGGTACGAGCACAAAGTTCCGCGAGTACTACATCAAGGAAGCCAAGAAGAGAAAGGAGAGGTGGACCCAGTCGGCGGCTCAGGATCAAGACGAGAAGGAAGAGCTGAAGCGGAAGATCGCGCATCTGGAGGCCAGTAAGGTGTACCAGGACGAGGTGAACGCGATAGTGCAGCAGAAGATCCTCGAGATGCTACCCCCTCGGCTGATGGAGGGGATAGAAAAATGGAATGCGGATGGTTAGGTGGGGCTGATACAAGTGCCCAGCACCGACGGCAGCACCTCGAGCCACCAAGTGTCGCCAGACATGGTTACCCCGCCGCCCTCCATCCCCGCGGCGCAGCCGATGGAGTTGGATGCGTCGGAGCTGCCCCTCCTGCCGAGACTACCAAGGCGCAGCAGCCGGCGACGGCGGTGCTTCCTAATGCACCCGAGACGGAGAAGAAGAAGGATCAGCCACCGGCCGCCCGTGTCTTGACATTAGCCGAGCTCGGCGCCCTCACCAAGGTAAAATAAGTAGTTAGTCAGCATGCTCTACTTAATGCCTTTGATTGGCTGCCATCTCATGATGCATATCTGTATGCCTCAGGACACTCAGTGCGTGCTCCTGCACAAGGTGCCCGGCGACAAGTTGAAGGATGTTGCCACGGGCAAGCTAATACAACCGGCGAACCGCACGATGCACTACAATCCCATGGACGATGTCGTGATGCGCGTCGAGTTGGGTCGGGTGTTGGGGGGTGCGAAGACATGGACCCTCCCATGCAACCTCCGGGAGCCGACGAGCACCTGACCCTGGAACGTTGCCATGGCTATCCCATGATTTGGCCAAAGACCTAGATTTGTATTGGGTCTCGCTCCACCGGTGCCACCTCGGTCGTCCGGCCGCCAAGGACGAAGCCTCCTGCTGCACCGGTCGTTGTCGCCGCCACCACAAGCCGTCACTAGAGACTCTTGGGAGCGTCTGCACCGACGCCAGAAGCAGCCAAGGGCGTGGTTGCTCCTCGACCACCATCGCCCTCGCCTAAAGGCAATGCCGTGGCACCGCAACAGCCATCACCACCACCCCAGGATGACATGGACATGGCGGCCTTCGATGCCAACATCGAGGTGGATGATGATGATGCACCAGTCGACGTCAATGCCTTCGTCAACACCGGCGCCAGCAAAGGACCGTTCATGCCTCCTCTCGTTGAAGAACCATCATTCCGCGATCAAGCTAGCCATCCCAAGAAGTGCCTGGTCTTCCGTGGGTTTTCTCAGGAGACGCCTCTGGCCGCCGAGACACAACCTCCATCGGCCGGAATCATTTTCAGCCCTGACACACTCCGCAGGACGGCCGGTGACGGGTTAGCATCGCTAGTGGAGGCTGCTGATGCGAAGAGGAAGAGGGTGAGGAAGAGGCCGAACAGGAACAAGGACAAGGCTGCGAGCCAGCCCGCTCCGATCCGTTACCGGGACAACGTTTTACCACCCCGCAAGGATGGCTTGACCAGAGTGCACGAAGCTGGTCAGGCCATACTGCCTCCGAAACTACGCCGCCTAGCTTCGGGAGCTATGATGAGTTTCCATGAAGGTGTCCTGACACTGGAGGGCCTCCTTCTCAAGGACAAGGACCCGAGTTACCCGGTGTTCACCGCCAAGGTGCCGGAGGACGTGGGCTTCATCACTGATGCCCCCGCGGATGTGTTCTTCATAGCCTACGAGGACATCTTCAAGCTGTTCCACTCGAGACGATTGGACTATAACTTGGTCCGCCTATTCGCGCTCAATCTGGCGATGAAGGTCAAGAGAGAGGACACCCCGTTCGTCGCGATAGCGGTTCCCTACTACATGCGGGATAGCCAACTGGAAGAAGGAACAAGGACCCGGGCCCGGGCAAAGTCCTACCTTCAGAAGCTATTGATGGACAACAAGAGGAAGGACAACATCCTTGTGCCTTTCTTTCCCGAGTAAGTGTACACATCCTCCTACCGCCGTCGTAACACATAAGTATTTCTTTCCATTGCTCTTTTCCAACACCCCGTTCCACATTGTGTGTTGCGCAGAGACAAGTACTACACGCTCATCGTCCTCTCCACGAGGTATTCACTTGCCACCTACTTCGACTCGGGGAGTGCGAGGAGGAAGAACTACGCCAGAGTAAGGAGCATTCTGGATGATGCTATCGAGGGCTATGCCAATCAGGGAGGCCCCTTCAACTATAAGGGGGAGGCTTACAGGGACGATGGCCGACACAAGTTCAAGCATGTGTTCAAGTTCCCCTACGTCAAGCAGCCGTCTGATAGTGTGAAGGAGGCCTTCTACGTTTTCCATCACCTCAAAGGGTTTGTCTAGGATTGCGAGATGCTAACGCTGCCATCTTCTCTCCAAGGATGGGCGCAAAAGTTGCATGGGATCAGTGAGCCCGATCTCAGGGAATACTTCCATGATACGCAGGTGAAGCTGTCACATATCATCATGGAACAGGTCAACACACATGGTGGGCTCTTACAACAGCCCAGGTCGTTCACCAAGAGGGAGATCGAAGCCCGCCTCAAGGCACAGGGTGAATTCAGGATGTGGACGACGAAAGACATGTACAAGCCGTTCCTGGCGCCCTGCGAGGAGAAGGCTACTTGACCGAGAGAGCGTGTGTATCGGTGGACCATTGCCTAGCTTGCCTAGCTTGAAACCGCCGTTGTTATTGTGTAGGACATGTTGTCGTGTTTCTTTCATTGTCATTGATGCATTGTTTTAAGTTTACGAATGCCTTTCTCTAATATTTGTCAACATATATATTTGCATGATGTACTAATATGCCTTGTCAATAGAGATGCCGACGTATGTTGTGTACAAGGGTCGGGTTCTAGGTGTCTACGAGGAGTGGGTGGACTGCCACCAACAAGTGGACAAGTTCAGCGGCAACAGCTACAAGGGATACGCGACTAGAGAGGAGGCGGTGGCCAAGTGGAGGAGACACGTGTGGAAGAAGAACCGGACGAAGATCTTGGTGCCGCTCCTCCTCACCGGCATCGCAGTTACGGTGTACTACATTCTGTCCTAAGGTATAGGCGGTGACAACATCGCACAGTTGTAAGTTATGTGAGTGAGATGAACACTTGTGAAATATACTTGTACACTTGTTCGGTTCTAAGTGATGTGATTGATGAACACTTGTGAACATTCGTGCTTGTTGATGTATTATATGTGAACTGGAATATTTGTACTGCTGTGTTCAGCTTTTCTATGAATTTCTGTTATTTTTGTGTATTTCCTGTAATATACCTGTTATATACCTGTATTTGTACCAGATTCTGAAAATTTCAAAATTCTGAAAAAAGGATTCTGTGGAGCATATAGCTATATACGGTCACAGAATGTACCATAGAATTCTGTGGCGCGCCACAGAAATATAATTTTAGTGACGACTACTAGATATGCCACAGAAAGTGATTTTGGTGCGCCACTGATAACGTTTTTCCTAGTAGTGTCCAGTAAGTCGAGCCCATTAGTTAGATCCCACCCTAGCAGTCTAGTCCATTAGTTAGGTCCCTAGCCAATCCTATTTGCCGCCCAAGGCCGGTGCTATTCTGCGCTCAGCTCACTCGGGTGTCCATGATGGGCAGGCTCATTACCGCGGGCAATTTATGTTTCTATTTCTTTATTTTCTATGTTTCTATTTCTTTTAGATTTTTTTTATTAAATAATAAAAGTTTCGAATTTGACATTTTTTAGATCAGAACAATTATAAATTTTTGAACATTTTAGTTCTGAACGAATTTCAAATTTAATCATCTTTTCAAAATCAGATTTAGGAATCTATTTTTTAAAGATCTGAACAACTATTGTATTTGAATATTTTTCAAACTTGAACACCTTTCAAAGGTCAACATTTTCAAATTTAAACTTCTCCAAAATTGCTTTGTTATTACACTAAAAACAACACAGATATAAAATAAAAAGAAAAATGTACATGTTAATGGGATACACTAGGCAGCCCATGTTGGAGCTACTTCAGGTGCGGCCCGGCACGAGCGGGGAATAGGAGCTCCCATTATTAACTTCCCCGGATCATTCCCCTGCTTCCTCGTGTGATCACTCAAAAGAAGTGAAAAGAAGTAATGAAAGAGGGCGGGGGACTAACCTTTTGGCGAGATCTCCATTGATTAGTTTTCGCAAGTGTGTGCGAGTTTCAACAATCAAGCTGACACATAATGCATAAATGAGCTAAAAGTGGTATGAAATTAAGTTAATATTACCCAATACAGATGATACAAAATGTCCATATCATGGATCGAGGTAGAGAATATCAATATATGAACGACACCATCCACTCGGGCCACAATACCATCCTCATGGCTAAGGCAGCTGACTAGAACCAAACACAACCACTACAAAATATGTTCCCATAATCGGCACTTTTTGGATGGCATAAGCTAAAAGTAACAACAAAAACATTTTAACTGCGTTGGGCTTTGTCGGCATCATTTTCAGGGTGGCAGACAAGTATATGCCATGGTAGAATTCATATCGGCATATAATTGTGCTACGGTAGGTGCTAATTAATAGCGATGCATTTTAGTGTCACATAAAAGACTAGCTAACACTAGCCAGCCACGTCTCTATGTCTCTCTCTCCATTGATCACGTCCGCATGGCTCGAGGAGTACCAAGATGGCATGCCGCCTGCCGTGCACCACCATGCCCCACTGAAAGATCACGGATGCCGCCTAGAGAAGGAGTGAATAGGCGATTAAAAACATCTACGAGATGGGTTTAACAAAGGCGGAATAAAACTAGCGTTTTTTTTTTGTTAAGAACAAAGCCAATATATAATATGGTTCACCTATGTGCACCAACAACTTATGCTAAGTAAGACAAGTAGTGATAGCATAAGTAAAAGAGTCGGGTATAGAGATAACCGAGAAACGCGAGGACGGCAATATTTTACCGAGTTCCTCTCTTCAAGGGAGTACGTCTTGTTGGAGGGATGGGCGGTTGTAATGCTCAAAAATATTCCAAAATAAAGATTGCTTGCTATTTTTTTGGCATCATCATGACATCATGCATATTTTTCTCTAAAATATTTTCACCAAAATCCTATTTTTTTTCTAATTAGTTCCCTTTTTAATTTCAAATTAAAAACACCAATTATTTTAGATCTTTTATTTGTCTAAAAAATATTTATAAAGTCCTTAAAAAAAAGTGTTTTCAGGAAGGGGAGGCAGCGAGCCAGGCCCAAAAGCCCAGCCGGCCACCTACTACCCCAGCCTAAACCAAACCCTAGACCTAATCCTAACACCCCGCACCACTCATGCGAGAGCACAACACGCACATGCACTTGACCGCACACTACGCAGCTATGCACACACCCGGCCACCACTACAACACACGCTCACCGGCACCGTATGCCACACCACGTACCGCACCCAACCTCCACCACACATACACGACACACAGGGGCGAATCTAGAGAATTTTAGCGATGGGATCGGGACACAGAAAGCACGCAACACATGCATGGTACACCACACGACTCACGCGACCCCGTGCAGCACCAATACTGCTACACTTACGGGCTGTGTGTTATGAATAAAACCTACGGACTGACATGCAAGCAGCGCTGATTGATGGAATTCTGTGTGCCCTCCGTGGACGTGGTTGTGTTTCAGAGTCTCCACGTCTGCCCGTAAGAAGTTTCCATAAGAACAATCTCGTAGGTGTAGCATTATTGGTGCAGCACACACCACCCACGCACATGTCGCATAGATCACGCACGCGCACGCGTTTACCCCGCCCCGCTGCTTCCTCGCAGACGCGCGCTGCCAGCCCTGCTCCCATCCATGGCGCCGCCGCAGCAGCGCCTCTCGCCTCTGCCCCGTCGCCGTCGACCCGATGCCTCCTGCGAGCTCCTCCAATGCCATCAAGCCGCGCCCATCTTGCCTCCCTGCACGTTCTCCCAGCTCTTACTAGCGCGCCATCCCGGGCTCCTCCCTACATCACACGACCCACCTTCCTCCGCTCACCTTGGTCCTTGGCTCCGCCTCCTCGACCTCGCACGCCGTCGGGAGCCGCTCGTCCGCGACCTCATGGGCTCCCTCGCCCTTGCACCCGACCTCGCGTGCTAGACGCCAGGCCGCGCTGCCCTGGTTCTCGTCCTCGACCCTGTGGCTCCCCTTCGCCGAGACGCCACCATGGGTGTCTGCGCTCATCGTCGCTGCTGCTCTCGAGCTCCACGCCACCCGAGCCACCCGTCCTCACCTTCTGCAGCAACTCCCAAGGCTTCTGCCTAACCTCGAGCTCACCTCTACTTCAACTCCGACAAGGCCGGCCATACCCGAACACCTCCGTGCGTAGACTCCCCTCTACAGGTTATGACGCTGTTGTGTTGCCTCACATAGGGGCCTTCCTTCCTTCTACAAGCTCGTGCGTGCGTGCAAGACCCGTTACCTGTGTGTGCTACTCCTGTAATGCCTCGGTGCTCACCCTATTACGGTGTGACGTTTGATGTTATCAAGTTACTCTTCCAATTTTAGTGATTGACATGATCTCATGGTCTATGGACTAGAATTACTTCATATGATGTCATAGCAATTTAAACACAATGACTTTGATCGTATTGCTATACTTCGGATAAATATTCATCACATCATTCCGCCAATGTTGTGACCTCGTTATTAACAACATCCAATGTCCATGATCAGAAAACCTTGATCATCTTGTTAATCAACGAGCTAGTTTATATGAGAGGCATTACTAGGAACTTTGTATATTATTTATTAAACACACATGTATTAACATTTCCGGTTAATACAATTATAGCATGCAAAATAAACATCTATCATATTCTTGGAATAATATAATAACAACTTTATTATTGCCTCTCCGGCATATTCCCTTCAGAAAATCACCTTCGGTTGGATCTCCACCCACTCCATCATCATCAAAAATGTCTCCATGATGAAGAGATAGTAGTCCACCTATGGACTATCGGTTGTGGCACCAGCTTGACCTAAACAAAGATAAGAGAACCTGAGATTTTTCGAGAATCATTTTTCTGCGAAGATAAGGACCATGAGAAGTTGGATCACCAGAGGGGAGCTAGGAGGGCCGAAAGGGCCCATTTGGCACATACCACCACTAGGCCGGCCCACCTAGCGCCTTCCCCTCCTCGAGCGTCTGTAGCCGTCCATCTTCAGCCATAGATCAACGTCTTGACCTAAAAACACTTATAAAAAGGTCATCCATCGGGATCTCAGAAGAGAGGCAGGGAGAACATAGAAACCGTGAAATAGAACTAGAACAAGCGAAGATTGGAGGGGAAACACAATCGAAATCACCTCTGGTTAGATCTCTACCTACTTCATCATCATCAACAATATCTCCATGATGAAGAGGTAGTAGTCCACCTATGGACTATGGGTTTGTGGCAGCAACTTGACCTAAATGAAGGCAAAAGAACCTGAGATTTTTCGACAATCAGTTTTCCTCGAAGAAAATGAGCAGGAGAAGTTGGATCACCAGAGGGGAGCCATGAGGGATAAAAGGGCCCACGTGGCATAGACCACCACTAGGTCACCCCACCTAGTGCCTTTTCCTCATCGAGCGTCCGCAGCCGTCCTTCTTCAGCCATAGCTCGATGGCTTGACCTAAAAACGCTTATAAAAAGGTCACCCATCGCGATGTCAGAAGAAAGGCGAGGAGAACATAGAAACCACAAAATAGAACCAGAACGAGCGAAGATTGGAGGGGAAACAATGTCGAAATCACATCAGGATGGATCTCCACCCACTCCATCATCAACAATGTCTCCATGATGAAGAGGTAGTAGTCCACCTATGGACTATGGGTTTGTGGCAGTATCTTAACCTAAACAAAGTCAAAAGAACCTGAGATTTTTCGAGAATAATTTTTTCATGAAGACAAGGACCAGGAGCAGTTGGATCACCAGAGGGGGGCAGGATGAACGAAAGGGCCCATGTGGCACAACCCATCACCAGACCACCCCACCTAGTGCCTTTCCCTCCTCGAGCGTCTGAAGTCGTCCATCTTCATCCATAGATTGATGTCTTAACCTAAAAATTCTTATAAAAAGATCACACGCCGTGATCTCAGAAGATAGATGGAGAGAACATAGAAACCATGAAACATAACCAGAACTAGCAAAGATTGGAAGGGGAAACACCGTCGAAACCACATTTGGTTTGATATCCACCCTCTCCATCATCATCAACAATGTATCCATGATGAAGAGGTAGTAGTCCTCTGATGGCTCCAAAATTTGCCATCCTCGATCGCATTTAAACATTGTTTTCGGTCAAGCAATTGACAAGAAACTCTCAATCCTTGCCACTAATGACTAATAATTGCAAAGATATGCAAAACATTTCCTTGAATTGTGTTGTGCAGGAAATCACTTTTTTAATACGAAATCAGGAGTCATAATGAATGTTTTTGAGGAAGTCCACACAACCAAGTAATTGGGGAGTCATTCCCAGGCGACAACACGCTTAATGACCACTGGTATGGGTAGAGTCCACCCATACCATCCGCCCGTAACAGGTGGCGTTGGTTTCTTCTTGTCAAACCCTATGACTTTTGTGAAGATGCCTATATATTTCGAGGTTCCAGCCGCTGGCCAGAGAGCCGCCATTCTCATATTACACCACAACACCACCAAAGTAGATCCACGCCATTGTTCATCCATTGTTCATCACTTCCATCATCCATCCCCTCCACTAGCCATAGCCATTGCTTTGTACTTTAGATCTCCTTGTGATTTGGAGACCAATGTAAGAAGATTTGATTTCAGTCTAAGTATTTGTGCGATGGTGTCTATCTCTGATCTATTTGTTATGAGTGAGTAGTCCTCATGGGCTGCGGGTTGGGAAGAAACCACGTAGCGATTATGTGCATCTAATTCATGGAAGTATTGTATTTTGTTTGCGATTGAGATTTGTATCTTTTGTTTCTTTATCTCTTGTCTCGATCTGTGGACTTGTAGGTACCCAAGATCCCATAGAATGATAAAGGTTTTAGGTGCGATACTTGGTTAGCAGCGATCTCATAGGAACCCCAGTGACAGAAAGGGTAGTACGGTATTTGCTTAGCGACCCATTCGGGATCACAACAACTTCACCACTTAAAGCTTTGATCTGTGTTTTGCACTTAATAATCGTTTGTAGCCCGTTGCTTCAGTGTTCACTTGGTTGGATCAAAAGACTATTGCTATGCCCACTGCATCACGAGGGCTCTAGTAAATTAGGATGTGTTGCCCACAAGAGATTATCTCCATTTAAACATTACACATGACTATGCTTATTATTATCTTTTATCCCATATGATGTGTAGCTATAGGTGGATCTTCAACCCTGGCCTAGCTCCATACATTGATTCAATCCATTATAAAAGTAAACTAGATTGGTCTGGTAAACTAAGGTAAAACGAACAAACAAAGTCTTGTAGATGTGTCCTTTTTATTTCCTTTTAGCATTGTTTTCCAAGGTTCGATTAAACCTAGGTCTTCTAGGAAAAAATCTATTATACTACATATGTTAATTCAGATCGAATGTATCATCCTCCTATGGACTATGGGTTTGTGGTAGTATCTTAATCTATATATCTCTCATGATATCGTTGTTTAGAACCATATGAGCTTCTTAACATGCTTATGGTCATCTATGTAATTCCTATGTGGTCAATCTTTGTTTTATCAGGTGCCATTTGAGATTAGCATTCTATCATGCGTACGATGTATTGGTAGATGCATATTATGTATCCCAGTCTTAAGTTCTTTTTTCGATCATACATTTATACAAGAACATGTGTGGGGGAACATGTGTATTAGTTTGAGTAAGATGGTCAAGGTGATTGTATTATGACAGACAATTTAAGATTCACTATGTTTTTACCTTACTTTTGTTAACTCACTAGGGGTAAAGTGAATGAATGTGTTATGTTCATCTTGTGATACCAACGATAATGTTGTTTGCAGTCATAAAGCTTAAATATAGGCAAGGATTCCTTATATGTGTCAATATCAATGGGAATATCACCTCTTATTGAAAGAACAATCCACCTTTTTAACGTATGTGGATCCTCTCTAAAAACACCTTTGTTGTAGGTAAGTGATTTATCATGTGTGTTACTATGTTATAACTATTTCCATAAGAGTATAAATGCACACATAATGTTTTACCACGGTTGTAAGTTGCAATATTTGGTGTCGTGAACTTGGCACCATAGAAATTTGCATATATATCCTACTCTACAGAACTAGTTAGGTATCACATGATTGTCTTCTATCCTTCATTTGTTTATTTATTTCCTAGTACAAGATTCTGGATAATCGCAAACATCATGTTTTGTTCCGTCATATGTGTTCTGATCTTTTCGCTAACGTTTTAGTTTAATTAAATCAGTCGTATGATGACACGTACTATTGAACATGTTTTTTTTCATTCAGATTTATGCAAAGTATATGCAGCAACATATAATAGATATCATTGATATTTGATTGCATAATTCATATACCTCATATACATGAATTTCTACATGGACTCATTGCTAGCTATACAGATAAGATAGATACACATAGATAATCTAATTGTCTTGGTTGTGTATTTGACACGTGTGGCTCCTAAGAAATATTCTAGACCTTGTTGTCCCCCGTTTCAACACGAACTCCTTGCTGATGAAGAATCAACTGAAGTTCTTGATTTGCTCAAGAGAGACACTATTCTTGACTTCCTAAAGTGAGGTGCGCACATTTCTTAACTTATAGCTACACTAAGAAGCCAGAGAGTAAGATAACTTTTTGCAACTAGAGTGTGAGGGGTCAAAGAGATGTTCCTATGCAGTGTCACCAAAACATTATCCCTATTATACAAAAATAGTAATGTCGAGATGTAACTATGGATCTGGTATAACCAATCAAGTTGTACAACATAGGCAAGGACATAAAGTTGTAGCAACAGTAGATCATAAAAAACGTGATAAAGATTATTCTAATACATTGCACAGATCTGGTCATGATTACACACTGTCTAACACATAGATCTGGTCCATACACATTTAAATATATCTGAAATATATATACCAAAATATCATCGCACACATACGCAATCACATGGACACTAGTAGGAAAAGGCTTATCCATAGGGGTCATATCAGTGGCGCACGTCGAAAAGGTGCCCCACGGATAGTTATCCGTGGCCCACGACGGGAACAGCGCGCCACTGACCCGCACATAATCGTGGCGCACGTCAAGTTCAGTGCGCCACTCATATGTGGGCCCTAGCGCTAGGTGCCGCCCCCATCCATTGGTGACATATTTGTGGCGCACAGAATATGTGTGCGCCACGGATAATTACCACATTAGTGACGCACGTGGTTTTGGTGCGCCACAGATAGGGGTGGTCCTAACCCTTTGGAAAGTTGGCACGTTATCCGTGGCACACGGAATTGGGGTGTGCCACTGGGCTAAAATACCTATGGCGCACGTAATACCTATTATCTTTTAGGTTTGCAAAAAATAACAGAAAATGTTAAACACTTCAAAAAATAAAATCATTTCAGATGTAGGTAGGTAATGTGATGTAGTTTTTAGGAAAATTAACAAATATGAATTTCGGCATGTTTTGCGAAAAAAGTCATGGCGTGGTAAAACGGCCATAACTTTTGCATACTACGTCGGAAAAAATGTATAATATATCAAAACGACTTGCACGGAATTTTCTATCCACTCGCAATGGTCAAAGACCGTTTACCGATTTTTTAGATTCTTAAAATTCGAAAAGAGTAAAAAGTTATTTCAAAAATAAGAATTTTTCATGCAAAAAAATTTGAGGCAACTTATCTGTGGCGCATCACAATAGGGTGTGCCACGGATAAGTTAGGCGGGATTCGAATTTGAATCGCCACCCCGCCCACCTACCCCTTCACCTTATCTTCTCCTCCAGCTCCTCCTTTCCTTCTCATTCTCTCCTCCTCTGAATCCTCTTCTCATCCTCCTCTCTTCTTCCTCTTCATCATCCTCCTCCTCCTCCAAATCCTCTCTTCTTCCTCTTCCTCCTCCTCCTCCTTCTCTTCTCCTCCTCTCTTCTTCCTCTTCCACCTCCTCCTTCCCATCTCCTCCTCCTCCGAATCTTCTCCTCTCCTCTCCTCTCCTCCTCCTACTCCAAATTCTCCTCTCCTCTCCTTTCCTTTCCTTTCCTTTCCTCTCCTCTCCTCCTCCGAATCTTCTCCTCCTCCTCCTCCTCCTCCTCTCCTCCAACCGCATCGGCCTCCTCCGTCCTCGAGCTCCCCCCCGGCGACGCGGCGTGACGTGACAACGACGAGGTGACAGATCTAGATTCACTTTTTTTTAAATGAAAATTTTATCATTGGCGCACCATGCCCACATGCGCCACGGATAATTTTGAGATATCCTGCCTTTTTTCAAAATTTGAAATCGATATCAGTCGCACCATATCCCGGTGCGCCACAGATAAGTGTCTTATCTGTGGCGCACGCCTAGGTGTGCCACGGATAAAAATTATCAGTGGCGTCATATCAGTGGCACACCGGGCATGCGCCACTGACCCCTTTTTCGGTGCGCCACTGATAGGCCCTTTTCCACTAGTGGGAGTTATGGCAAAAATAGATCATTTACGCATAAGCAACCATATAAACACGGAAATAAATAGATCTAATCATACAAAATATAACATATAGATCTAAAAGTCAAACAACATAACATATAGATATCACAATTAAATCATAGCATACACACAAAATTCGGGAGGGGAAGAAAACACATCTACCGTGTCTGGTGGTATAGATTCTCCAGCAGCGACATGATATGTAGGATCCGGTGCAACAATATAAATGACTGCAAATGCGTGTATAAGATTAAGAGAAAATCTGATGGTACTCTTCACGGGTACAAAACAATACCCGTAGTAAAAGGTTTCATGCAAAGGTATGGAATTGATTATGAGGACACATTTAGTCTGGTTGCTAACGGAGCTACTATTAGATTGATTTTTATTTACTGTTGTATCGAGAAATTGGTGTATGCAATAGTTAGATGTGCAAAATGTGTTCCTCCATGGCGTTATGAAAGAGAAGGTGTTTATGCGACAGCCTCCAAGATATGAGGATCCATGGAAACCTAGTTTTGTATGCATGTTGGACAACAATTTGTATGGTTTGAAACAAACTCCTTGTGCATGGTACCCTCAACTGTCAAGATCTTCACCTCCTTATTATTCCATAGTAAGGGAAATATATAGTGACGGTTAGGCTGATATATGTTGATATAATTATCACAAGATCTTCACCTGAGGCAGGTGAGGCTATTCTTGATGACTTGGCACTGAATTTCTTTGAATGATCTAGGAGATCTTTGTTATTTTATTGGTATTGAGGTAAAGACAATAACTGAAGGAATTATTTTGACCTAGGAGAAAATGTTTCAGATCTATTGAAAAGAGTGGATCTGAATGGATGTAAATCTATCACTACTCTCCTATCAACCTCTCAAAGGTGAGGTACTTGGTGACGAGAATTCAACTAGGTACAATAGTATTGTAGGTGCGTTAAAGTACTTAACTCTTACTAGGATGATCTATCTTTTTGGGTTAATAAATTATGTTAATTTCTGCATTCGCCTTCCTTTTTGCATTTGTGTCCTGTAAAAAAAATTTGAGATGTCTCTAGTATACATCATCACTTGGGTTGAAATTCGTGAAGTCAGAGTCTACTTTAGTCAACTTATTCTCTGATGTAGATTGGGCTGGTTGTACAATATTTTTTTGGGTACAATCATGTTTCATGGAGTGCAAGAAAACAGGTTGGAGTTTCGAGGTCAAGTACTCAAGCAGAGTATACATCATTGGATAATGCAACAACTAAGGTTATTTCGGTGCAAACATTCTTGAAAGAACTTAATGTTGATTATCCATAAGTTGCATCACTACTGTGTGATAATCTTGGCATTACATATTATTCAGCTAACCCAGTGTTTCATGCGGGACAAAGCGCATAGAAGTGGACTATAACTTTATTGGTTAGAGAGTTGTGAACTAGAACTTGGATATCAGATTTGTTCGAATTGGTGATCAAGTAGTAGATTGGTTTACTATACGACTTTCGGCAAGGCAACTTGAGGCATTTAGAAGCAATATCAACTTAGATAAGTTTAAATTGAGAGGGGATGTTGAAATATATGTAGTTAGAGTGGTTAGTCTGTTTGTGTTGTCAGTGAGATACAAACCAACTTTAGATGTTCTTATATGACAAGTTGATATAGTTGTAGTCTCTAATGTAAGTCCTTCGGGCTCGGTTAGCCACTATATTAACACGCAAGCACCCCAGGTCAATGGAAGGCTTCAACTATTACTTTCATACACATGGCTGGAAGCTACGTGGGCTTGTTTTTAAATGGTTTTCCACTGTTTGTTTTTACCAGGTTTCATTCGAGAAAGGGAGCTTCAAATAGAACATAGAGGCACATATAAATGCACATGTATCACCGCATCCACACATTCACACGATTTTATTGAACAGTGCAATCACAAAGATTAAATATAGGCAAGGATTCCTTATATATGTCTCAATATCGATGGGAATATCACCTCTTATTGAAAGAATAATCCACCTTTTTAACGTATGTGGATCCTCTCTAAAAAAACCTTTGTTGTAGGTACATGATTTATCATGAGTGTTACTATTTATAACTTCGCCATAATAGTATAAAAGCACACATAATGTATTACCAAGGTTTCATTATGTCTCGTGCTATCGGGAAATTGCTATTTCTGAGTAAAAGAAAACAACAGTCTTGATCTAAAGATTGAGATATCTCCAATAAGACAAGTACAAGTGTATAAGAGGATTCTAATCGGATGTCGACCGAGAAATAAGTATTTAGTGTCTAGTGAGCTATATCGACCCCCATCTTACTAGATTTTATACATTGCTAGTATGATCGTCGCCGTAACATCATATATATATATATATATATATATATGAATCTTGATTGGATCCACTTGCTATTTTATCTTCCTTATATATAGCAAGTGGATCCAATCAAGATTCAAGATGGGTTTGAAACAAACTTTTATTAATTCCAATTGTACAAGTGTGAATATCCTTTTACAAATATAAAATCATTCAGACACCAGACACCAGACACAGGGTGATACACTTTAGGCCTGAATGGAAACTAAGGCAATCATATGGACTGAAACAAATGAAAAGACATGGAAATTACGAGGATGATTTGCATTCAGAGGGACAGGATGTATGTCCCAATGATGCATGTTTTGAGGCGGGTGGATGGATCAGATGGGGCAGGAGAAGTTTGGAGGGCATTTCTTGCCACAATGGTTGAGGAGGAGGGTGAGGTCGACAGGTACGTTTAGGTTGATGCCGAGGATGTTGGCCTTGATGGCAGTGCAGAGGCAGAGGGCGGCATCGAGGTTGGCGAGCCCGTGGAGCAGCGGGCAGCATTGCTCGTTCGCTGGCACGCCGCTTGAGCTTGACCAGGTTCAGCATGTCGGCGCACACCTCCAGCTTCAGCGTGCCGATCGAGCAGTGGCCGTGGCCGAAAGTATTTTGTTTGTTTGTTCAGGGAGATAATTACAGTTGGTGCTACAAGAATGAATTTGTCTCAAGGTGGAGTTTATTGAAGTACGATCTAAATTCTATTAAAGAGGCTAACTCCTGACGGAGCGAAGCGAGACCCGTCGCTGGAGGCTTGGGCTGAAGCGGAGATCAGGTTAGCTAGTTTGTACTGCTCTATCACACGTGTCAGATGGTCCGTTTTCCTTTTTTGTCAAGCTAGCTAGCCCACGAGAACGTGAGCCGGAGGGGTAACCAGGTTATTTGGGCACCCTACGGGAAAGATTTTCAGGGCACGGCCTTACATAGCACGGTCCTAGTATGAATGCGCACATAATGTATTACCACGGTTTCGTTATTTCTCGTGCTATTGGGAAATTGCTATTTCTGAGTAAAAGAAAACAACGGTCTGATCTAAAGATTGAGATATCTCCAATAAGACAAGTACAAGCGTATAAGAGGATTCTAATCGGATGTCGATCGAGAAATAAGTATTTAGTGTCTAGTGAGCTATATTGAGTCCCATCTTAGTAGATCTTATACATTGCTAGTATGATCGTCGCCGTAACATCACATGTATATAAAGAAGGAAGATAAAATAGCAAGTGGATCCAATCAAGATTCAAGATGGGTCTGTGCATTCGAGTTCACCAGCACATGCACAAAGAAGCTGACATGTCACGGGTCGAGTTAACACATGAACAAACTTTTATTAATTCCAATTGTACAAGCGTGAATATCCTTTTACAAATATAAAATCATTCAGACACCAGACACAGGGTGATACACTTTAGGCCTGAATGGAAACAAAAGCAATCATATGGACTGAAACAAATGAAAAGACATGGAAATTACGAGGATGATTTGCATTCAGAGGGACAGGATGTATGTCCCAATGATGCATGTTTTGAGGCGGGTGGATGGATCAGATGGGGCAGGAGAAGTTTGGAGGGCATTTCTTGCCACAATGGTTCAGGAGGAGGGTGAGGTCGACAGGGACGTTGAGGTTGATGCCGAGGACGTTGGCCTTAATGGCAGTGCAGAGGCAGAGGGCGGCATCGAGGTTGGCGAGCCCGTGGAGCAGCGGGCAGCATTGCTCGTTCGCTGGCACGCCCAGCTTGAGCTTGACCAGGTTCAGCACGTCGGCGCACACCTCCAGCTTCAGCGTGCCGATCGAGCAGTGGCCGTGGCCGGTCGACGGCGTCGGAAGGACGGGCGGTGGGATAACCGGCGTGGGGGTGGGGCAGTATGGCGTGCAGCCATGGGCGACTGCGGCGAGGAGGACCAGGTTTAGGGCGAGGAAGAGGGCAAGCTGGGAGGGCGCCATTGCACTGATCTTACTATTAGCTAGTGATCTTACTGCAACAGGTTTTGTTATTAGCTAGTGATCTTACTGCAACAGGTTTTGTTGCTTGGGATGGGTTCCTTGGGATGGTTTGGACTGCTATATTTATAGCCGAGGTTGACCGTGTAGATGTCACACCCGTGACCGAACGGTCATTGGAGCTGAGAGCTGCGCTACGCCACTCTCCTCTCTATATCAAATTTAAAAGTAATCTTGACAGATCGATAGGACATGGAAATATGTATATACTGGCGGCTCTAGGAGCTGGCATTGCATCAAATTGAGGGTCACGGGTCGCATAAATTTGATCCACACAAAAGAAAAAGGAGATGTGATGTTGGTTTTGATTCCAGGTAGTGTCCATGCATGTTACTATACATTTCCCATCCTGGTTTATTATACTGGCCGTTTGGCTTCTATAGACACGTACGGACATCTAGCTGTTACGTTAATAATTACTCCCTCGGTTTCAAAATAAAAGATGTTTTAGCTTTTTAAATGGAGTGTATTTAGACATTTTTTAGTGTATAGGTTCATCTAAGTTTGGAGTGAACCTAGACACTAAAAGAGGTTTAGATATATTTCTTTTATAAAGCTAAAACATCTTATATTTTGGAACGAAGGGAGTAGTTAGTACTACGGCCACCCGTGGTTTTGTTGTCACATAAGTTCAATATACTGACAAAAGGAATAGTTAACACAGACAGCAGACAGCAAAGCAGAGTTCTACGAAGAAGTAAGATCAAATCTCCTACCGAAGGGGCATGTAACATCTTATATTTTACTATTATATACACTAGCAAGATGGCCCTCGCTACCTACAAAATATATTTTATGTTCCTATAAATACATGAGAATACTATACAACTGGAATAAACATGGATCTTGTCACAATAATTTTTTAAGGTAAAATATCACTTGTTCAAAAAATATAAAATATCACTTTTATGTGAATATATTTAATCATATTTATTTCTAGGCAATTAATTAATATTGCCATGAAAACGGTACCAATAAAATTAAATTCATATTGCAAACTAGGATGTAATTTTTATTTGATGTTATTCAATGCGAGTCAAACCTCAAATTGTATTTTTCAACTTTAGATCGATTTAAAGTTACATGCTAATACTAAATTAGGAATAGTTACAAAGATCAATTAATTAGGTATGGTCTATTGTAATAAACATATATCACATCACATTAGTGGTCAGATGATGTCATATGCAATTATGACGATATAATGGTTCAGGTGAATTGCTAATAATTAGTTAGTACTATAGCCACGGTGGTTTTGTTGTCACATAAGTTCAATATACTGACAAAGGGAATAGTTAACACAGACGGCGAAGCAGAGTTCTACGAAGAAGTAAGATCAAATCGCCTACATTTAAAATCTTATATTTTACTATTATATACATTTGTTTGATATTAAAGTAGGATATATCGCTGGACACTAGGTCCAATAATTATGAAAAGAAAAGTGACCATGCTCCCGTTAGAGCTCCCGGGCAAGGCGACATCGAGCCGCCCCCCGCGCCTTCCACATCGCCGGCGGTCACCCCGACGGCCTCCCCCAAGTCCACGCTGCTGCCGTCCCTCGTGCCGGTGAGGCTGTCCCCCCATGCTCCCCGTCCTCTCGGGGCAGAGGCGCCCCTCCTGCGGCCTACCAAGCTGGACTCGGTCGTAGATCTAGATCGGGCTGTTTCGTCATCACCGCCGACCTCCATGCCTGCTCGCTCGAAGCACTCCTCCTCTTCTGACAGCGAGCTCGTGCCCGACTCCGACCCTCCTTCAGCTTCCTCGACACAGCGCGACCAAGGCGACATCTTCCTTGCCAAGTCCAACGGTCAACCTTGCTCCATTAATGAGCATGGCTCACAGGTGGCCTTCAATGCCCTGCGCTCCCTCATCATGGTGCCCTCTAGTGGACAAAGGACAGAGTGCCTTCATGGCCCGTCAACTCCGCGCAGTGCCCCCTGCCCGAAAGGAGGAAGGATGGCAGTCCATCGTGTCGCGCTGTCCGCGACGGGACGTGCATTCATCCTGCCATGACGCCAATGCGCCCTCGACCACCTATCGATGCTCCAAGCCGAGGCTGTTGCGCTCCGCTTCAAAAGGAGAACTGAGGGACTGTGTGCTCGGTTCCTTGCCCCCACTCACCACCATCAAGCCGCTTCCTGTAGAGACAAAATTAGTTGTCTGTCTTGCAATCTCTTGGGGCACAAGGAGCGGGACTTCCCTCTT
Source organism: Avena insularis (assembly GCA_023614405.1). NCBI lineage: Eukaryota > Viridiplantae > Streptophyta > Magnoliopsida > Poales > Poaceae > Avena > Avena insularis. Next base: position 74,297,746 of record CM042690.1, read on the forward strand.
CGTCGCCCTAGCAAATCCTCCAAGCATTACTATTTCAGTATTTAGTTCAAAGAGTTATTAGACTTCAGACTCTTGCTCCCTATGGGATCGATATATTTATTTCGAAACTAGCTACAAATGATCTGTGCACTTGCATTCATCATGGGGCAAATACTTTGCATGAAAAATGAGAAAATTAAAAGAAAAGTCCCCCTAGTAGTCCACTCTCAATTGTCGGGTAGTGAGGTCAACGACCATGTCCGACTACTCGAAAGAGCCACTTGTGTACCATGTTTTCATCTATCTATCTTGAAATGGACTTAAATTTGGCACAAGAGTGTATCACCATGTGACTAATGATGCTAGCATTGTATCTAGCTATTTTGGTTTGAAAAATTCAAAAATTTAACCCTCAAACTCAAAAACATGGAACCATTTGTGAAGCAAGTACGAAAACTACAATTTGAGACCTTCAATTTACATGCTTGAGTGGTTGTACATCACATTGGGACCACATAACAACAGTTATACTTTTCATATGCTTTCGCAATCGCACGAAAGTCTCTCGTCAACCTTGGTTTCACCAAACCTTGTAAATTTCATTAAAAATGAGAAATTCTCAAAATCTTTTGAAACCTTCAAATTTGTTCACTGTGAGGCAAATACTTTGCATGAAAAATGAGAAAATTAAAAGAAAAGTCCCCCTAGTAGTCCACTCTCAATTGTCAGGTAGTGAGGTCAACGACCATGTCCGACTACTCGAAAGAGCCACTTGTGCACCATGTTTTCATCTACCTATCTTGAAATGGACTTAAATTTGGCACAAGGGTGTATCACCATGTGGCTAATGATGCTAGCATTGTATCTAGCCATTTTGGTTTGAAAAATTCAATAATTTAACCCTCAAACTCAAAAACATGGAACCATTTGTGAAGCAAGTACCAAAACTACAATTTAAGACCTTCAATTTGCATGCTTGAGTGGCTGTACATCACATTGGGATCACATAACAACAGTTATACTTTTCAGATGCTTTCGCAATCTCTCGAAAGTCTCTCGTCAACCTTGGTTTGACCAAACCTTGTAAATTTCATTAAAAATGAGAAATTCTCAAAATCTTTTGAAACCTTCAAATTTGTTCACTGTGAGGCAAATACTTTGCATGAAAAATAAGAAAATTAAAAAAATGTCCCCCTAGCAGTCCACTCTCAATTGTGGGGTAGTTAGGTCAACGATCATGTCTGACTACTTGAAAGAGCCACTTGTTTACCATGTTTTCATCTACCTATCTTCAAATGGACTCAAATTTGTCACAAGGGTGTATAACCATGTGGCTAATGATGCTAGCATTGAATCTAGCCAATTTGGTTCGAAAAAAATCATAACTTTAACCCTCAAACTCAAAAACATGGAACTATTTGTGAATCAAGTACAAAAACTACAATTTGAGACCTTCAATTTGCATGCTTGAATGGTTGTACATCACATTAGGACCACACAATAGGAGTTGTACTTTTCAGATGCTTTCGCAATCTCTTGAAAGTCTCTAGTCAACCTTGGTTTGACCAAACCTTGTAAATTTCATAAAAATGAGAAATTCTCAAAATCTTTTGAAACCTTCAAATTTGTTCACTATGAGGCAAATACTTTGCATGAAAAATGCGAAAATTTGAAAAATGTCCCCCTAGCAGTCCACTCTCAATTGTGGGTAGTTAGGTCAACGATCATGTCCGACTACTCAAAAGAGCCACTTGTGTACCATGTTTTCATCTACCTTTCTTCAAATGGACTCAAATTTGGCACAAGGGTGTATCACCATGTGGCAAATGATGCTAGCATTGTATCTAGCCGTTTTTGTTTGAAAAATTCAAAAATTTAACCATCAAACTCAAAAACATGGAACCATTTGTGAAGCAAGTACGAAAACTAAAATTTGAGACCTTCAATTTGCATGCTTGAGTGGTTGTACATCACATTGGGACCACATAATAGCAGTTGTGCTTTTCAGATGCTTTCGCAATCTCTCAAAAGTCTCTAGTCCACCTTGGTTTGACCAAACCTTGTAAATTTCATAAAAAATGAGATATTCTCAAAATCTTTGGAAACGTTCAAATTTGTTCACTATGAGGCAAATACTTTGCATGAAAAATTAGAAAATTTGAATAAATCTCCCCTAGAAGTCCACTCTCAATTGTGTGGTAGTTAGGTCAATGATCATGTCCGACTACTCGAAAGAGCCACTTGTGTACCATGTTTTCATCTACCTTTCTTCAAATGGACTCAAATTTGGCACAAGGGTGTATCACCATGTGGCTAATGATGATAGCATTGTATCTAGCCGTTTTGGTTTCAAAAATTCAAAAAATTAACCCTCAAACTAAAAAACATGGAACTATTTGTGAAGCAAGTACCAAAACTACAATTTATGACCTTCAATTATATCTCTATCTCTGCCTGGCTCACCTCATTCATTCCTTTTTACCCAATCTGGTAGGAAATCTATACCCGCTTCTATACTCTCTATCTGTATGTCTCCTTCTGGAAACAAATCCATGCACCACTTTATGTCTCTATATCTGCCTAGCTCACCTCATTCATTCCTTTTTGCCCAAGCTGGTAGGAAAGTTACACCAGCTTCTATACTCTATCTGTTTGTCTCCTTCTGGAAACAAATCGATGCACCACTTTCTATCTCTATCTCTACCTGGCTCACCTCATTCATTCCTTTTTGCCCAATCTGGTAGGAAATCTACACCAGCTTCTATATCTCAATTGCTTAATTATTTCCCTTCACCGTACCCTTACCCAAATAAGAAATCCCACCACACACCAGCATGTACAAAAACAGGTGCAAACATAATTAAACATCTACAATCTAGAAACATGATAGGCAAATAATATAGCAAGGTTCAACATAAACTATGTACGATAAGGTTGAAATGGATCGTATGGGCACCTAGAGGGGGGTGAATAGGTGCTACTTCAAATTTTAATACTTTTTCAATTTTAGGCTTAACACAAAAGGTAAATTCTCTAGATAACTATTTAGAAGAATTTCCCTATATGCAAACCTATCTACTAGCGAGTTAGAGGCGAGTGGAAAGAGGAATGAGTGAACCGTAGTGAAGCACGTGGAGACACATGGTTTGTTTTACCGCAGTTCCTTCCTTGTTAAGGGAAGTACATCTGCGTTGGAGGGGTGGGCGGTACTAAGACCACCACGCCACAATAGGCCTCACCATGTTCTCCGATGGATCCCGCCACCAAAGGCCGGATCCACCTTTCCACTATAGGAACCCTTCAAGGCGGGTATCGGCGCCTTTATACAACTAGCGGGGCACAACTCCACAACCAAATTGGAGGCTCCCGTAATGACAACAAGCTACCACAAGAACAAGTTATCAATAACCAAATATAAGATCTAGATATTAGAAAAAATACTAGATCGGGGATTTCTCCAAATGAATGGAGGGAAGTTGATGTGCTTGATTCGTGATGGTGATGAAGATTGTCTCCTCCTTCAATTCCCCCAAAGATCAAAGCCTTCGGGTGGTTGAAGTGGGAGATCTGGAGAGAGAGCTCTTGCAATGGGTCTGACAATTTTCGAATGAATCAAGAGTTTTGCTCGATAGGGAAGAAGGGGATTTTATACCCCCTTTCCAAATCAAGCCGTTGGATCCTTTGGGGCCCGTATTATCCGGCCCAAGTGTGGGCCGGATTATTTGGCCTGTGGAAAACTCCGCCCTAGACTCGGATAATCCGGCAGAAAAACCTCCCGCGAACAGAAGCTCACGTAGGCTGGGCTTTGACACCTTCTCCTGGGGACCGGATTATCTGGCCCTAGGGAGGGCCAAATTATCCGGCCTGGGGAAACTCCGCCCCAGACTCGGATTATCCGGGGGAAATTCCGCCCCCAGACAGAAGCTCGTGCAGACGCTCTCTTGGACGATTCCCCTGGGGCCGGATTATCCGGCCCAACATGAGGGCCGGATTATCCGGACCAAGGAGAAAATCCGTCCCAGAGCGAGACTGTTCGGGGGAAATTCTGCCCCCAGACAGAAGCTCACGCAGAGCTAGCCCTGGCCAAAAAGGTCTGGCTGGAGTATCCGGCCCAAGATGGGGGCAGATAATCCGGCCCCCCAAATGCACAAAACTTTCCTGCAACACTTAGTACACATTAGAACTTCCATTGTATTGTTATCTAACACAAAAAACACAGGAAATCATGAAAAGTTCTTTCAGTCTCCCCCTTTTTTGTGTTAGATGACAATACTATGATTTGCAGTAAAGTTCACAGGCCACCAACAAAAAAAAATGGAAGAGACTCCCCCTCAATGTGTGCATACTAGAAATTTGCATTTGAATACAAATGCACACAAATAGGTGCGAGACTATTCCATTGAAATATAAACAACATAATCATACCACCGAGACAGGGAGAGGCATCCTTGATATAGCCACTATTAACAATGTGAAACCCAATATAAGCGCCTTCCTTGAGATAGATACCCAACATAATAGGATATGATAGATGAATCCATAGGCATAATCCATGATGTAAATCCAGAAATCCACAAACACAAAGTCTCATACAAACCACAGACCACAAATTAAAGTTTAACGCTAAATGGGCACAAGCAAGAAAATGACGAATGAAAAAGTGCAAGTGCTTGTGCCCGACCCATGCAAATCCTCGGAGACCTAATAGAACTACTTCTCCCCCTTTGGCATCGAGACACCAAAAAGGAAGAAGAGCGATGCTAACACCCCAAGGTATCACTCGTAGTCGTCATCCTCGTCCTCATCCTTGTTCCCATCGTCGTCCTCATTCTCAAGCTCCTCAGTGTCATCGTCCTCATCATCAGCAGTGGCCGCAGAAGGGAACAAGTGATGCTCCAGCTCTCCATAGTTAAGCCCAGAAGAAGAGTTCCACCGGGCATATGGTGTGGGAGGAGTAGGAGCCAGGGGATCACCAGAAGCACCGGACACATGGTGAAGGATGAGCTGCTGGGAGTGGGCCAACTTAACACCCCCACAAGGTGTACAAGGGACTTGTGTGCAAGAATAGATGGCTTAGGGGTAGGAAAAATCTTAGGATTAAGAGAGCCAAACTGAGATGGTACTACACACTCAAATTTGCAAAAATCAAATCAACTAAAAACCAAAAGTGAGTGTGCTTCCCATAAAAACATGAGAGGAGCTAAAAACGATCAAGAAGATCCAAATAAATCCAACTCTTCTCATGGAAGAGGGCGGTGGCTGAAGCCACCTTGTTGGAGTGTATGGTATGACACCACGAAGATATATCTTGGGTTCATGACCAATACTCATGAATGAGCTCACATATCACAAAATGATATTAAGAGAAATGATTCGACTTGCTTTCGGCATGATGGGGGGAGGGTTATCCCAATCAATTAGGACCACACTCCCCCTATATACATGCCCACATCTAGACCAAATAAGACTAAGATGTATGAGTGAGTGCATGGGTAATCAAGACAAGCTCCTTGAATCAACGATATTTAGCTCATTCCTCAAGTAGCAAAACCTTGCTTCATCAAGTGGCTTCGTGAAGATATTAGCAAGTTGTCTCTTCGTGCTCACAAAAGATAGATCAATATCGCCTCGAGCAACATGGTCCCGAATAAAATGATTCCGAATCTCAATATGCTTTGTCCTTGTGTGCTGTACCGGATTGTGCGCAATTTTGATTGCACTTTCATTATCACATAAAAGAGGAACTTTGTCACAAATGACACCGTATTCCTTAAAGTTTGCCTCATCCATAATAACTGAGTGCAGGCACTAGCAGCAGCAACATATTCAGCTTTGGCGGTGGAGAGAGAGATATACAATTCTGCTTTTTAGATGACCAACAAACTAGAGACCTTCCCAAGAACTAACAAGCTCCAGAAGTTGATTTCCGATCATCCTTATCACCAGCCCAATCTGAATCAGTATAACCACATAGAGAGAAATTGGAACCCTTGGGATACCAGAGACCAAAGTTAGGGGAATGAACCAAATATCGGAAGATCCTCTTGACCGCCACTAAGTGGCTTTCTTTAGGAGCTGCTTGATACCTTGCACACACTCCCACACTCAACACAATATCGGGTCTAGATGCGTAGAGGTAAAGAAGAGAGCCGATCATCGACCGGTATACCTTTTGGTCCACATCTTTACCATGGGGGTTAAGTTCAAGATGACATTTTGTTTACATCGGAGTGGCGACGCCATTAAGATTCGTCATCTTGAATCTCTTGAGCATGTCTTGGATGTATATAGATTTATTGATGAAGGTTCCTTTTCTAAGTTGCTTGATTTCGAATCCAAGAAAGAACCGTAAGTCCCCCATCATAGACATCTCAAACCTGTCAGTCATAAGCTTTGAAAATTCATCACTAAAAGCTTTATTAGTAGAACCAAAGATGATGTTGTCTACATATAGTTGGCATACGAAGAGCTCCCCCTTAACCTTCTTAGTAAAAAGAGTGGGATCGATTTGCCCAACTTCGAAGCCACGGTCTAGCAAAAGCTCTTTAAGGTGCTCATACCACGCACGTGGGCCTTGTTTAAGGCCATAGAGTGCCTTATCGAGTTTGTAGACATGGTTCGGGAAGTTAGGATCCTCAAATCCCGGGGGTTGCTTTACATATACCAACTCATGTAGAGGACCATTAAGAAAAGCACTCTTAACTTCCGTTTGCTGTAATTTAAAATTGTTATGGGCAGCATAAGCAAGAAGGATACGGATGGACTCAAGCCGAGCCACAGGAGCATAGGTATCGCCAAAGTCAATGCCCTCAACTTGGGAATAGCCTTGTGCCACAAGTCTCGCCTTGTTCCACACAACAATGCCATTCTCATCTTGCTTGTTTTTAAATATCCATTTAGTGCCGATAACATTGCGGCAATCCTTGGGCTTCTCCACTAGTTTCTAGACCTTGTTACGCTCAAAGTTATTCAACTCTTCATGCATAGCAACAACCCAGTCCAGATTTTCAAGAGCTTCAAACACTTTCTTAGGTTCCACCACTGAGATGTGAGCTTGATGATCACCAAAACTTGCCAATTCCCTTCTTGTGGAGACCTTTCGTCGAAGATCACCTATAACTTTGTCAAGAGTATGACCCCTTAACTCAAGGTTCCGATCAGCACGAGCCTTGCGATGAAGTTCAATAAGCTTGTTGTCTCTTGTGGAATAGTCTCATCACTTGAGTCTTCGTTGGAATCACTTGCTTGACCTTGAATAGAAGTCTGATTATCAGTAGTAGGAGATGACGAAGCATGCCCTTGAGGTAGGTCAACAGCCGTAACAGGAGGCTGCTAGTCATCAGGAGTTTCAGGGCCAGATAATCCGACCGAAAGAGGGGCCAGATAATCCGGCCTAGGAGAACTTGATGCAATTTCATCGGGTTGCCTGGAACTTGCTTGAATTGGCGAGGGGCCGGATAATCCGGGGCCAGCCGGAAAATCCAGCCTGGAGCTTGCAGCTGGTTCTTCAATATGATGAGCAGTTTGGTCATTAGAGGAGTGGTAGCCGGATAATCCGGTGTCGACCAGATAATCCGGCCTGGAGCATCCAGGAGCATGTTGACCTTCAGCAATTGGTGGAGTTGGTGTAGCAGTTACTCCCGTGGTTGGAGCATGTTGAGTATGTGTAGATGAGGGCTCTTCATGAGTAGAGCATTGTCCTTCCCGATCCGCCACAAGGGGTTCCTCAATGGGGCGGAAAAATCCCATGCCCATTCTTCTTATGGCATCTTGGGGTATTTCAACATCTGCATCACAAACATCAACTTGCCCCGCACGAGAGCCGTCATTTTCCTCGAACACCACACTACAAGATTCTACAACAGTTCTGGAGAGCTTATTATAGACTCTATAAGTGTGGGATTCGGCACCATAACCAACAAAAATACCTTCTAAAGCCTTACTCAAATTTAGATAAACAAACTCCCTTGATGAGAAAGAAACACTTACACCCAAATATCCGAAAGTATGAGATGTTTGGCTTGTTACCGATAAGTATTTCATACGGAGTCTTGTCCAAGATTTTACGGAGATATAACTGGTTGGATGAATGACACGCGATAGAGATTGCTTCAGCCCAGAAGTTATATGGAGACTTGAATTCCGCAAGCATAAACCTTGCCATATCCATTAGAGTCTGGTTCTTCCTCTCGGCAACACCATTTTGTTGAGGGGTGTACGCAGCGGAATATTGTTGTCGTATCCCCACTTCACTTAGGAACTCATTTAAGGTGTAGTTCTTGAACTCGGAGCCGTTATCACTTCTTATTGCCAGAATAGGGATGTTGTGTTGATGTTGAACCTCGTTGGCGAAGTTGATGACCGTTTGTTGAGTCTCACTCTTCAACTTGAAGAAATAGACCCAAGTGTATCTTGAGTAGTCATCAACGATCACAAGGCAGTACTTCTTCCCACCGAGGCTTGCATGAGATGGAGGTCCAAAGAGGTCCACATGAAGGAGCTCAAGGATCCTTTTTGACGAAATAATAGTCTTCCTTCGATGAGGAGAGTCATGCATTTTCCCTTCAACACAAGCCCTGCAAACACGATCTTTGGCAAAGGAGACATTTTCTTTTAGTCCAGGGATATGGCCACCCTTGTGGAGACTTTGCAAAGTTCTCATATTGACGTGGGCTAGTTGGAGATGCCATAACCAGGCCGCGTTAGCCTTTCCGAAAAGACACATCGGGCCTGTAGTGGTTTTTCCCGAAAAGTCCACCACGTACAGGTCATTTTCGATATATCCCATGAAAGCGACTTTTAAAGACTTGCTCCACAAGAGTTCCTCTTGTTCTTTTTCTTGGGAATATAACCAAGACCCTCTTTTCCATTGTTTGTCCTTTGCTTGCTAAGTATCTCTGATGACCCACAAGTATAGGGGGTGTATCGCAGTATTTTTGATAAGTAAGAGTGTCGAACCCAACGAGGAGCAGAAGGTGCTGGCTAGTGGTATGGATCGGGAATTCTCTGCAAATACTTAGCAAACGGATTTTTAGGGGTTTTTGATAAAGCAAGTAAACGAAGTACGAGTAAATAAAAGACAGTAGGAATAAATGCAGCAAGTGGCCCAATCCTTTATGCAGCAAAGGACAAGTCGGTTGTATTACTTAAAATGACCAAACGTTCTCGAGGACACATGGGAAGACTGTCAAGTGCTTTCGCTTCATATAGTTGATTAATCTTCTTTAGCTTGCTAAGTGTTGTGTGGGTGAACCTGTGCTAATGTACCGATCTTCCTAGGACTAATACATACTTGTGATTATACACCTTGCAAACATCCGTAAGTACAAGAAAGTAATTAAGGTAGAAACCTAACCACAGCTTTAAACTCTAAGACCCTTACGTCCCTTGTGCAATGGTTTCCTAACGGGGGTTTAGGTTTCTGTCACTCTGGCAACCCCTACGATTAGTAGCCAAATACACAATGCATTCCCCTAGGCCCATATAGGTGAAGTGTCATGTAGTCGATGTTCACATGACACCACTAGAAGAAGTACACCACAACTTAAATAACAATCTATTGAATCTTTCTCAACACAACTCCACTACTAACAACATGACTTCTCCCATGTCCTCAAGAACAAAACGAACTACTCACAAGACATCATATGGATCATGATCAGAGATGGAATAATGATGTATAACAATCTGAACAAAAACAATAATTCAATGGTTCACTCAATAGCATCAACTACAAAGAGTAATCAACACCGGGAAAGTTTCCCCTATGAACTAATGCAAGATTCAACACAATTGTTACAACAATATGGAGATGGTGATGAGGGTGCTGATGGTGATGATGGTGGTAATGATGATGATGATGATCCCGATGAAGTCTAGCTTGATGGTGGTGTTGATGGCGATGATCTCCCCTCTCCGGGAAGGAATCCCCCCGGTAGAAATCTGTCTGCCGGAGAGATCTTTCTCTCTCGGTGTTTTCCGCCTCGCAGAGGCGGCAGAATCTTTTTGTGATCGCTCCCCAAGTCTAAGGGCTTCGGGAGGATAATATACGCTAGAGGGGAGAGCCTGGAGTGGGCCAGGGCGGCCACACCACCTGCTGGCGTGGCCTAGGGCTGCCCGCGCCAGGGGGTGGTGTGGGCCCCCTGTGGCCCATCTCCAGCCCCCTTCTGGCTTCCTTCGTCTTCTGGAAAAATAGGATTTTCCGTATATTTTCCCGGATTTTCTGATCTTCATGAATTTTGCCTCCAAACAACACCTTTTCCATCAGAATCCTGACTGCAGCGGTCCATGCTCCAAAAGTCATCAACCATGCAAAAACAGATGAAATAACATAAGTATCACCTCTCAATATGAAATATATCAATTAATAATAGTGAATTATGACATAGAATAGTGATACAGAATGGACATATCAACTCCCCCCAAGCTTAGACTTCGCTTGTCCCCAAGCGAAACTGAGCTCAATAAACATGGCCTCAGGTTTATGGAGTGAAGAGTCGATAAATGAATACGGACAAGAAGAATCACATTCATCAAATACATAGATCATAATAGAAGACAACTCACTATTATACAACTCAACTTGTAATGATTAAAGGAAACACAATAAAGATACATGAAGTAAATCAAAATTGGTAATGGCAAACTTAGCTCTTGGTCGAAGAATAGTTGATAATTTGCTGAAGTTTACAAATAACTAATTTTTCAATGATAGCTTTCAAAGTAGTAAACATCAAGATAAGAGCAAAGTGCAAAACAAGGAACATAAGAAACATGATTGAATAAATCATCATATGAATGAATGAAACACAACAACTCAAAGTACTTGCTGAGATAGAAGGGAGTAGGTTTACTGACTCAACTACAAAGTAAAAGAAAGGCCCTTCGCAGATGGAAGCAGGGATTGCAAGTCTCATAAAGAGCTCCCAAAAATTATGATACTTACTAGCTTTTAGCTCTCATTGCCCCTATCATAGGCATCTTTAGGTGATTAAGGTTAAAGTGATCAAATATAAGGATATGCATTGACAAGTTGTAAGTTGAGAATCTCATGTCCCTTGAATACGAGGGCCGCTCCTCATGCTACTCAAGTTTAGTCACCGGTAAGTTCTTGTCATCGTAAGCATATGTGTATCATAGAGAACTGCCAACAGGGTACCCCTTGCCCGATGATACGGAAGAATCCCCATATCAAAATGACAAGGCAAGCAGACAAAAAGTATCTCAGCAATCTTCTTATTTACCATGGGAATATGGTGCTTTTTTCTCTCTTTCCTCTTTTCATAATATCTTTTTTTTTCTTTTCTCTTTTTCTCAATCTCTATCTATTTTTTATAAGAAGAATGCTTCATAGATACTCGTTATGGTTACGCTACAGGTTTCCACCATGTCAGCATGGATTAGACCAGCGGCCCAGGCATTTCTCTAACACATATGCATAACTCCATGGACTTACAAGCTCCCCTTTCATTTCACACCGACGACATCCATAGACAAAAGAACATGATATCAACTTGGTACAAAGTACCAGTGCAGTGTTGAAAGCGTTCCCCATGACAGCATGGTTCTACTAATTCACAACTTACAAAGCACAAGCATATACGCAACATAGGTGAGCACAATGGTTCAAGTTTATTAGATGCAAGAAAGTAAAGTGTGCCATCAAGTTCGCGAGAGCTTTAATCACTAATTTTCGCATATCAAGTTTAATTTGGAAGGTAGATAAAAACAAGAATTTACTTGGAATAGCAATAATGCTAATAGGTAGGTATGGTGGACACAAATGGCATGGTTTTTGGCTTAAGGAAGTGGATGCACGAGAAGTATTCCCTCTCAGTACAGGTTTTTGGCTAGCAAGGCTATGTAGCAAGTATAAGAGTTGAAGGAAACAAACAAACATACAAGTGATAAAAACAAACATGCAATCTTCCTCGGAAGCACAAAAGATCTTAACTAGAGAATACTAGACTTATGAGCAAATCAAGAAAGAAAGATGATGAAATTTTATTTCTTTAAGAGTACTTTTATCTTTTCATTCAACTGTCAAAAATAGTGTTGCTACTTACCGAGCCAGGTTTGCCAAAACCAACTAAATTAACTCAATGATGCCAAAGTGATACCAATACTAACAACAAGATCAATCATATAACCACGAATTGAAAACTAATATAAGATATGCAAAAGAGTAAATGATAGAATTTCTCATTAATATTCCATAACGGCAACTCACACCAAGGGATACATATCTAACGAGAGAGGGGACACTTCCATAATGCAAACCATCCTACATAATGACTCCTCTATTCATGACATGACTCTACTAATAAGGTAAAAAGATAGAAGATAGTGATGTGATACTGCGACACTCCCCCAAGCTTGGAACAAACCAAGGGGATGCCAAACCTGATGACGAATTACTCCTTTGGTGGTGGTGGTATTCTCATGAACAAAGGACATCGTGGTCTCCAGCATCCTAAAACTTGCAGCAGCACTTATGTGTTTAAACCTAAGCTCATACTCACAGTTTTGATTTTGAACATCATAAAACTGTGCTTGCAGCTCGTTGGTTGTTTGGCAGAGTGAGAGGACTTCATCCTTGACTTTAGTAGTCTCCTTTTGGTGCTCGGCGATGAGTTCGGAACAAATATTATGGATGATATCCACTTCGCGTTCCACCATCTTCTTATACCTAAAGACTTCTTGCTCTAGTGCTTCCATCCTGTCCTCCAGACTTGCTTCACCTTTAGGGCCTTGAACCTCTTTTATCCAGACTTCCCCATCTTCAAACAACAACTCCTTGGGATGAATCTTCAACTCTCTCATGTATGTGTTGATGATATCTTCTAAGGAATCTCCCTTGGTTGATCCAGAGGAAGACATTGTGGCTCCAAATCTGGGACTCTACCTGGCAGAAACAGATCGAAACAAAAACACGATGAAAACACAATATACGAACCTCGGAAGATCCGGGGGGGGGTTATATATTATGAAGTTTCATATCAAAAGGAAGGTACTAGGAGAAAACGAGTCGGAGGCGGAGTCCGGGGTGGACTCACCACCTGGTGGCGCGGCCAGGGGAGGGCCCGCGCCACAGGGTAGTGTGGGCCACCCTGCCTCCGTTTCCATCCCTTTTTTGCTTCATAACTTTCCTTATTGACTGAAAACTACAAAAATATAGTTGGATTGTATTTTCGCGGAACTTTTCTTACTAGAATTGTTACCTATTTGAAAACAGCCTCTGCAGGTCTCTGAATTTGGTCCTTGATAAATTTCTCTAGAGTTATAACTTGAAAGGCATCAACATCTTCATTGTAAGAATCTCCAGCAATATAGTGCTTGAGTTGCTGCCCATTCACTACTTGTGTACTATCATCTTTTAAAGAAGAAATTTTTATTGCTCCTGAACGGTATACTTCTTCAATAATGAAAGGTCCTTCCCATTTTGACAGTAGCTTTCCTGCAAAAAGCCTGAGACGAGACCTATACAATAGAACTTTCTCACCAACATGAAATTCTCTCTTAAGTATTCGCTTGTCATGACATCTTTTAACTTTCTCCTTAAAGAGCCTAGCATTTTCATAGGCTTCACTCCTCCATTCATCTAAAGAACTTAAGTCAAATAATCTTTTCTCACCAGCGAGCTTACAATCTCTATTTAGTTCTTTAACTGCCCAGTAAGCTTTGTGTTCTAATTCTAAGGGTAGGTGACAAGCTTTCCCATAAACCATTTTATAAGGAGACATCCCCATAGGATTTTTGTAAGCAATTCTATAAGCCCATAAAGCATCATTCAACTTTCTAGCCTAGTTTTTTCTAGATCTATTAACAGTCTTTTGCAAGATGGATTTAATTTCTCTATTCGATAACTCTACTTGCCCGCTAGTTTGGGGGTGATAAGCTGAACCAATTCTATGATTAACATCATATTTAGCAAGGGTCTTTCTAAAACCACCATGAATGAAATGAGAACCCCCATCAGTCATGAGATACCTAGGCACTCCAAACCTAGGAAAGATAACATCCTTAAGCATTTTTAGAGAAGTCTCCCCGTCAGCACTCTTTGTAGGAATGGCTTCTACCCACTTAGTAACATAATCAACGGCAACAAGAATATGAGTGTAACCTTTCGAAGGAGGGAAAGGACCCATAAAGTAAAATCCCCAGCAATCAAAGGGTTCAATAACTAGAGAGTAGTTCATAGGCATTTCATTGCGTCTAGAGATATTACCAACACGCTGACATTCATCACAAGATAAAACAATTTTTTCTTGCATCCTTAAAAGGGGTAGGCTAGTAGAAACCTGATTGTAGCACCTTTTGCGCAGTTCTATCTCCTGCATGATGTCCTCCATAAGCACTACCATGACATTTATGCAATATCTCCTTTTGTTCATATTCTGGAACACATCTTCGCATAATACCATCCACTCCTTCTTTGTATAAGTGTGGGTCATCCCAAAAATAATGCCTCAAATCATAGAAGAACTTCCGTCTTTGCTGAGCTATAAAAGTTGGAGGCAAATACTTGGAGACAATAAAGTTAGCATAATCAGCGTACCAAGGGCTCCTCATGAAGCTTACCCCTCTCGCAGCTAATCGATCATTTGGGAAACTATCATTTACAGGCATAGGGTCAAAAGAGATGTTTTCCAATCGAGATAAATTATCAGCTACAGGGTTTTCAGCACCCTTCCTATCTACTATATGTAGATCAAACTCTTGTAAAAGAAGCACCCATCTAATAAGCCTAGGCTTAGCGTCCTTCTTCGTCATAAGGTATTTAATAGCAGCATGATCAGTATGAATGGTGACTTTTGAGTCAACAATATAGGGCCTAAACTTATCACAAGCAAAAACGACAGCTAGAAATTCCTTTTCAGTAGTAGCATAATTCCTTTGAGCAGCGTCTAGAGTCTTACTAGCATAATGGATAACGTTTAACTTTTTATCAATTCGTTGCCCAAGGACAGCACCTACAGCAAAATCACTAGCATCACACATTATTTCAAAGGGTAAATTCCAATCAGGTGGTTGAACAATAGGGACTGTAGTTAAAGCCTTCTTAAGAGTTTCAAAAGCTTCCTTACAATCATCATCAAAAACTAAGGGTACATCTTTTTGAAGAAGATTGGTGAGGGGTTTTGATATCCTAGAAAAGTCTTTAATAAACCTTCTATAGAAACCAGCATGACTAAGGATACTACCAATACCTTTGATATCTCTTGGACATGGCATCTTCTCAATTGCCTCAACCTTAGCTCTATCAACTTCTATGCCTCTTTCAGAAACTTTATGCCCGAGGACAATCCCTTCATTAACCATGAAGTGGCATTTCTTCCAATTAAGAACAAGATTAGTTTCTTCACATCTCTACAAAACTTTATCAAGGTTGTGCAGACAATTATCAAAAGAAGTTCCATAGACAGAAAAGTCATCCATGAACACTTCTACAATTTCCTCACAAAAACCATGAAAGATAGCAGACATGCACCTTTGAAAAGTAGCAGGAGCATTACATAAACCAAAAGGCATACGTCTATAAGCATAAGTTCCGTAAGGGCAAGTAAAATTAGTTTTTTCTTGATCTTGTTGTTTAACAGCAATTTGAGAGAAACCAGAATAACCATCAAGAAAACAAAAATGGGTCTTTTTAGACAACCTTTCCAACATTTGATCAATAAAAGGAAGCGGGTAGTGATCTTTCTTAGTAACTTTATTGACTTTTATAAAATCAATGCACATCCTATAGCCTACTACTATTCTTTGAGGAATAAGCTCATCATTATCATTAGGAACAACGGTAATACCTCCTTTTTTAGGAACACAATGAACAGGACTAACCCATTCACTATCAACAATAGGGTAAATAATACCAGCATCAAGGAGTTTCAGTACCTCATTCCTTACCACTTCCTTCATCCTAGGATTTAAACATCGTTGGTGCTCTACTACCGGCTTTGCATCTGGTTCTATGTTGATAGAATGCTGACATATAGTAGGTGAAATCCCTTTTAAATCATCTAGGGTATAGCCCATAGCTTCTCGGTGTTTCCTCAAAACCTCCAATAACCTTTCTTCTTCCTTCCCTGAAAGTTTAGCACTAATAATAACAGGATATATCTTTTTATCATCAATATAAGCATATTTAAGATCATCAGGGAGAGGTTTTAGATCGAAGAACGGATCCTTTTTAGGAGGCAACGTGGTACCCAAGTCTTCTACAGGCAAGTTATGTTTAAGCATCTTAGGCTGATCCCAGAGAATCTTGTCAATCTCATTCCTTTCTTCCATGAAGATTTCACTTTCATGATATTCCATAAATTGCTGCAAAGCATTGTTAGGAGCAAAAAAATAGAAGCAAGTTGTTCATCTCTAAAATCCTCATTATGGGTTTCCTCTTCACAAGGTTCTTTAGCGAATTTCGAGAAATTAAACTCATAAGATTCCCCAGCAAACTTAGTCAAGATTTTCTCCCTTTTGCAATCTATAATAGCTCCACAAGTACTCAAGAAAGGTCTTCCAAAAATAATAGGATAAGTTTTACTAGCCGCTGAACCGAGTACTAGAAAATCAGCAGGGTACTTGATCTTACCACAAAGAACTTCCACGTCTCGTACAATACCAATTGGAGAGATGGTCTCTCTATTAGCAAGGTGAATAACCACATCAATCTCTTCCAATTCGCAGGGACTGATTTCATGCATAATTTCCCTGTATAGCTCATAAGGAATAGCACTGGAACTTGCACCAATATCACATAAACCATAATAGCAATGGTCACCAATTCTAACAGAAAGCACATGAACACTAGCTTTTTTAGTTCTATTAGGATGTGAAACAATATTAGAAGCATCCTCACAAAAGACTATGTGTCCATCTTCTATGCTTTTAGTGACAAGGTCTTTCACAATTGCTACCATAGGTTCAACGTTTATTTGTTCATCAGGTTTTACAGTTCTTTTTTCACTTTTGGTGATTACATTAGTTATCATAGGATGATCCTTTACCTTTTTTGGGAAGGGAATCTTCTCGATATAAGGTTCAGGTAAGATGGGATCAATTATGCAATACTCAGTACTCCCAATAGGAACATAGTCAACAATATCTTTGTAAGGTGCATGGTATTTATTCCATCCCCTTTTTGGAATTTCAATATAAGAAGCAGAAGCTCTAAAGCAATTCGTAATAACTTGCAAATCAAGACCATAAGCATTAGTAATATTTTGAAAGTCATTAGTTCCCATAAAAGATTCAATGCATTCATAATCATAATTTATACATGACTTTCTACCTATGTCATTCTCCCAAGCTTCACCATTGTCTTGAATACGGTCCAGAAGATCCCATTTAGCTTCTTCTTCCATGCGAGTGAATGATCTAGCAGAAGAAGCATCCAATAAGTCCTTGTCATGTAGAGGGAGCCTTGCATAAAAGTTATTGATAATAATATTGTTGGGGAGCTCATGAATGGGACATTTGAGCATTAGTAGCTTCAATCTCCCCCATGCTTGAGCTGTACTCTCTCCATCAAGAGTCCAAAAGTTGTATATTTGATTCCGATCTTTATGAATCTCACTAGGAGGATAAAACTTTGAGTAAAAGAGAGGCACTATTTCCTCCCATTCCAGAGCTTGACCATTCCTCAGCAGTTTATACCAGTCCTCAGCTCTTCCTTTCAGTGATAATGAGAATAACTTCTTCTTAACTTGATCTGTAGTAATACATGCATACTTGAACAACCCGCATAATTCGTGTATAAAGAGTAAATGATCATCGGGATGGACAGTTCCATCCCGAACATAGTAGTTATCCATAACTAGATCAATAATTCTTGTAGGTATTTTAAAAACATCATTCTCAGTAGGTGGTGGCTTATCTACTACCTTAGCAGTGGTAGTACCATTACCAAATAAGAAACTCAGCGAATTATGCATAACGAAAATAAAGCAACCAATGTATAAACAATACTCACAAGAGAAGTTTGCTTTACCAGCCCACTCTCCAATAGCGCTTCACTCCCGGCAACGCGGCCGTAAAATAGTCTTGATGACCCACAAGTATAGGGGTGTATCGCAGTATTTTCGATAAGTAAGAGTGTCGAACCCAACGAGGCGTGAAGGTGTTGGCTAGTGGTATGGATCAGGAATTCTGCAACTACTTAGCAAACGGATTTTTAGGGGTTTTTGATAAAGCAAGTAAACGAAGTACGAGTAAATAAAAGACAGTAGGAATAAATGCAGCAAGTGGCCCAATCCTTTATGCAGCAATGGACAAGCCGGTTGTATTACTTAAGATGACCAAACGTTCTCGAGGACACATGGGAAGACTGTCAAGTGCTTTCGCTTCATATAGTTGATTAATCTTCTTTAGCTTGCTAAGTGTTGTGTGGGTGAACCTGTGCTAATGTACCGACCTTCCTAGGACTAATACATACTTGTGATTATACCCCTTACAAACATCCGTAAGTATAAGAAAGTAATTA
Organism: Avena insularis; assembly: GCA_023614405.1. Lineage (NCBI taxonomy): Eukaryota > Viridiplantae > Streptophyta > Magnoliopsida > Poales > Poaceae > Avena > Avena insularis. Next base: position 74,316,206 of record CM042690.1, read on the forward strand.
AGGTAGAAACCTAACCACAACTTATACTCTAAGACCCTTACGTCCCTTGTGCAATGGTTTCCTAACAGGGGTTCAGGTTTCTGTCACTCCGGCAACCCCTACGATTAGTAGCCAAATACACAATGCATTCCCCTAGGCCCATACACAAGTGTCATGTACTCGACGTTCACATGACACCACTAGAAGAAGTACACCACAACTTAAATAACAATCTATTGAATCTTTCTCAACACAACTCCACTACTAACAACATGACTTCTCCTATGTCCTCAAGAACAGAATGAACTACTCACAAGACATCATATGGATCATTGATACATTGCAAATGTATCTATAATTTTTGATGTTCCATGCTTGATTTTATCTACTTTCTTGTGTTTTGTTCCAACTTTGGAGTACTTTTCATATGATTTCTTGGACTAACCTATTAACAAGATGCCACCGTGCCAATTGCCTGGTTTCTGCTGTTTTTGGTTCCAGGAAGTCAGAAAATGAATATTCTCGGAATTGGACGGGACAAAAGCCAAAGTTACTATTTTCCCGGAAGACTCACGGAGCCAGAAGACGAGACGGAGAGGGGCCACAGGGTGGCCACACCACCCTAGGCGCGGGTAACCCTAGGCCACGCCAGGGCATGGTGTGGGCCCCCTGGCTGGCCACCGACCTTGTCTCCTTTGCCTATAAGAGCCTCCTGATACCAAAACCCTAAATAATCAATCAGAAATCCACAAAGTTCCATACGCCACGCCAATCGAAGGGGAGATCTGGGGAGAAAGTCTCGTTCTGAACCTGCCGGACGGGAAGTGCCCTCGGAGCCATCTCCATCGATCTCCACCACCATCTCCATCACCATTGCTGATTCCCATGATGAGGAGGGAGTAGTTCTCTCTCGAGGCTAAGGGTTCTACCGGTAGCTATGTGTTCATCTCTCTCTCTCTATGCATGATCTTATTGAGATCATGAGCTTGTAATCTATAGATCTACCTTGCTACTCAAGTGCTTTAATAGATCTCTGCTCTCCCCATGTGTGTGAAAGTGACAGCATGCACACCATGGTGGCACTTAGGCTAGAGATTACAAATACTTGTCATGAGTTATATTTGGAGTTGGATGTCTTTATGAAATTGTGGTGTTTGTTGGACTCATCTAGTACTCAAGGTGACAGTGTGGGGTTTTCTAGATGGGAAAGATGGACTTTGAGGTGTGATGTTATAGCCCTACCATCGATTAGAGTGTTCAACTGGAGAGTAGTTAAGAGTAGTATCATAAAGAGAAGATATCTATATGAGAGTGTTCACTAGTGAAAGTATGATCCCTAGGCCTTGTTTCTAAGCATTGAAACACCGTTTGCTAGTAGATCTGTTACATGTTTGCTTGCTTCCTTCTTTATTTCAGTTTTACTTTAGTCTTTTCCACACCACCAAGCTATTCTCTATCACCGTTTCCACTTATAATTATCTATACCACTTTTATTTCACTATCTCTTCGCCGAACTAGTGCACCTATACACCTGACAAGTGTATTGAGTGTGTTGGGGACACAAGAGACTTCTTGTATCTTTATTGCAGGGTTGCTTGAGAGGGGATACCTTTGACCACTTCCTCCCTGAGTTCGATAAACCTTGGGTGATCCACTTAAGGAAAACTTGCTGCTGTTCTACAAACCTCTGCACTTGGAGGCCCTACAACTGTCTACAAGAATAGAAGTGCATAGACATCAATCATGATCTGAGATGGAATAATGATGTATAACAATCTGAACATAAACAATAATTCAATGGTTCACTCAATAGCATCAACTACAAAGAGTAATCAACATCGGGAAAGTTTCCCCTATGAACTAATGCAAGATTCAACACAATTGTTACAGCAATATGGAGATGGTGATGAGAGTGATGATGGTGGTAATGATGATGATGATCCCGATGAAGTCCAGCTTGATGGTGGTGTTGATGGCGACGATCTCCCCTCTCCGAGAAGGAATTCCGCTGACAGAAATCTGTCTGCCGGAGAGATCTTTCTCTCTTGGTGTTTTCCGCTCCGTAGAGGCGGCGGAATATTTTTGTGGTCGCTCCCCGAGTCTTAGGGTTTTGGGAGGATAATATACGCCAGAGGGGAGAGTTCGAGTGGGCAGGTGGCCACACCACCTCTTGGGCGCTTGACCTAGTCGCCAGGGGGTGGTGTGGGCCCCCTATGGCCCATCTCTAGCCCCCCTTCTGGCTTCCTTCATCTTTTGGAAAAATAGGATTTTCCGTATATTTTCCCGGATTTTCTGATCTTCGCAAATTTTGCCTCCAAACAGCACATTTTCTATCAGAATCCTGACTGCAGCGGTCCATGCTCCAAAAGTCATCAACCATGCAAAAACAGATGAAATAACATAAGTATCACCTCTCAATACGAAATATATCAATGAATAATAGTGAATTATGACATAGAATGGACGTATCAATCTCATCTAGAACTTCTTTAACTTTGTGTTGAGATCCTTTTACAAGTTCTTCTTTTCCATAAGATGATGTGGAGGTGTTGGGCACATCATACTTCCTTAATTGAGTTTGGAGCTGGTCATGAGACTCATTTAGAGTAGAGTGTTCACTCTCTAATGCCTTGTGAGCAATGTCAAGTTTCTCAAACTCCTCCGAGAGTCTGACATGAGCAGCCCCAAATTCAACCTTTTATTTCTTTAGTTTCTTTACCTTGGCAAGAGCGTTGTCACGTTCTTTGATGAGCTAAGCCACAACTTCTTCATGTGACTCCTCAATGGATTCGAGTCTCTCTTCCAAAGATACTCGAGCTTCCTCTTCTTCTTCCAAGGCATTCTTCAATGAAGCTATATCCAAGGCATCTTCTCGTTCAATTCTGCCCTTTTCTTCAAGGAGATCTTCGGCTTGGGCAAGTTGACTCATAAGAGTATCAAAATGAAGTTTGTGCTCACCTTACAAGTTAGTGAAAAGTTGTCCAAAGCAATAACTTCTTCTTTCATTTTAAGACTAGTATGATCATCCATATCCATATTTATGTTAGTCTTAGGGAATGAAGAACTAGAAGTTGATACCTCGGACCCTCTGGCCATAAGGCAAGTGACGTTGTTGTTGATGACGTTTTTGTTTGGCGAGTCGAAGAGAGATGATGGAGTCGATGTGGTGGCTATAGCATCCACCTCGCGAGAACTATCTTCATCCTCTTCATCTTCACTTGCAGAGGAGTATTCTTCTTGTGTTACCAAGACAATCTTGGGTTGCTTCTTGTAAGGGCCATTCTTTTTGATAAATGGCTTCTTCTTAGGCGGCTTGGATTTTTCTTTAAGGATGAGCCTGCCACCATTGTCTTCTCTATTTTGATATGGACACTCGGCCACAAAGTGCAGCCTATCTCCACAATTGTAGCATGTTCTCAGTTTTGGGCCACTTTCTCTTCTTCCACTTGACCCATTCTTGTGCTCGAGTTCCGACTTGGCCTTGGCAGGATCCTTCCAAAAGTTCCTTGCGTAAAACGCCATGTACTCACCATGAGCATGTTTGACTTCATTGGGGCAGTCCATGGAGGCACCCTCGAAAGCTCTTTCGTCCTCATCTTGCTCAACAACATTAGCCTTTAGAGCAACATTGACCCCTTTTTGCATTCCAATGGCACGGGCACGGGCATCTTCCGCGTTCTTTGCAGCAACTTTGAATGATGCCATCTCTTGCATGACTTTATTGGATGTCATTTGATGGTAGTTGTGTCTACCTTGCAAGCTCTTCAAGTCCGTTGGCTCAAAAGGCATTAGAGCACTCATATTTCCTTTTTATCCAAGCATCATCAATGTGAGTGGCTCCATGCTTTCTAAATGTTGTTGCGATGCCCTTGAGTCTTCTATACATGTCTTCATGGTTTTCACCAGCCAACATGTAGAATCCTTCAGCTTCATTACTAAGGGCATCATACCTATTCCTTCTCATGATTTCATTCCCAATAAAGAGATCGGTGAGAGCATCCCAAGCTTCTTTAGCTGTGTTGAGATGTTCAATGTGGGGCATGTCCTTGGGACCCACTCCGAGCTGTATCATGTGGAGAGCCGTAGCATTCAACTGGCTGTCCACAACTTCTCTTCTTGTCAGGTTGGTATGATCTCCAATATGAAGACCCTCTTCGATAATCTTCCAAAGTTCAATAGAAGAGCTGCAAACATGAGACTTCATTAAGAATTGTCATTGATTAAATGAAGATACAGTAAGCTTGGGTGGATCACCCCTATTGTTTATATGAGGATGAGGGATAGGTGGGTCGGGGGAATATAAGCGATGAACCTCACTATATTCCTCCTTACCACTTCCCTTCTTGGAGGTGGAACCATTATGTTTTTCACCTACCACTTCATCTTCCTTGGATCCGGTGTTAGCTTTATCCTTGGATGAGGGATTGGCAGCCTCAGAGGAGGATGGGAATGGGGCTACGAATGATGTGAGGCGAGCAAGCATTTGATGCATCTCCTCCATATTGGTCTCAAAGGATTTCAACAAGGATGTTTCCAACCTCTTGAGGTCATCCATTGTGACCTTATCCACAACCTCACTCCCATTCTCCTTGGTACCCATACTTCTCTTAGGCGGTTAAGCTTGAATAAAGAGCCGGGGCTCTGATACCAATTGAAATGGATCGTATCGGCACCTAGAGGGGGGTGAATAGGTGCTACTTCAAATTTTAATACTTTTTCAATTTTAGGCTTAACACAAAAGGTAAATTCTGTAGATAACTATTTAGAAGAATTTCCCTATATGCAAACCTATCTACTAGCGAGTAAGAGGCGAGTGGAAAGAGGAACGAGTGAACCGTAGTGAAGCACGCGGAGAGACATGATTTGTTTTACCGCAGTCCCTTCCTTGTTAAGGGATGTACATATGCGTTAGAGGGGTGGGCGGTACTAAGACCACCACATTACAATAGGCCTCACCCTGTTCTCCGATGGATCCCGCCACCAAAGGCCTGATCCACCTTTCCACTATAGGAACCCTTCAAGGAGGGTACCGACGCCATTACACAACTAGCGGGGCACAACTCCATAATCAAATTGGAGGCTCCCGTAATGACAACAAGCTGCCACAAGAACAAGTTATCAATAACCAAATACAAGATCTAGATATTAGCAAGAATACTAGATCGGGGATTTTTCCAAATGAATGGAGAGAAGTTGATGCACTTGATTCATGATGGTGATGAAGATTGTCTCCTCCTTCAATTCCCCCAAAGATCAAAGCCTTCGGGTTGTTGAAGTGGGAGATATAGAGAGAGAGCTCTTGCAATGGGTCTGACAATTTTCGAATGAATCAAAAGTTCTGCTCGATGGGGGAAGAAGGGGCTTTTATACCCCCTTTCCAAATAAAGTCATTGAGTTTAAATGGGATTATCCGCCCGGGAAAACTCCGCCTGCACTCGGATTATCCGCGTAAAAACCGCCGAGAATGAAGCTCGTGCAGGCTGGGCTTTGACACCTTCTCCTGGGGACCGGATTATCCGGCCCTAGGGGAGGGCCTGATTATCCGGCCTAGGGAAAACTCCGCCCCAGACTCGGATTATCCGGGGGAAATTCTACCCCCAGACAGAAGCTCGTGTAGACGCTCTCTTGGACGATTCCCCTGGGGCCGGATTATCTGGCCCAACATGAGGGCCAGATTATCCAGTCCAGGGAGAATATCCGTCCCAGAGCCGGACTGTCTGGGGGAAATTCCGCCCCCAGACAGAAGCTCACACAGAGCCAGCCCTGGCCAAAATGGTCTGGCCGGATTATCCAGCCCAAGATGGGGGCGGATAATCCGGCCCCCCAAATGCACAAAACTTTCCTGCAACACTTAGTACACATTAGAACTTCCATGGTATTGTTATATAACACACAAAACACAGGAAATCATGAAATGTTCTTTCAAAGGTTCAACACAAACGCTGCTCAGCAGCCAACAGAAACATAGTTCAACAAAACATGCTGCTTAAAGCAGTAGCAGCAACACACAAACAACCAGCACATCACTATTTCACTGCCTCCTCGCCGCCACCTCCTCCCGGTCCCGCTTCCTCTGCTTCTTGCTGCCCATACCCGGAATCTTCGACGGCCTAGGCACGGGAGCAGGCACACAACCAAGCTCGATAGCTCGGTTCAGTTTGTCCCTGCGGAAGAGGCCATATGCCATGTGATTGGCCCGGAAGCCGTGGACGTTGATAGTTTCACCAACCGTCACATGGCCACATCCACTGCTTTCGACATGCTGGAGGATCCTTTGGAAGTCCATGTCGATGCTCCATTTGCAGAAGGGGCAGCGGTTCATGGCATGAGTCCAGGGTTCACTCTAGAAGGCATCGAACGTCCCCGCCCTCAGCTTCTTCAGAGTGGCCCTGGTGTTCCTGCGACAAGATTCGACATCGCTGTCAACATCATTAGTAGCCTCCTAAAACATGCAAAATACACATGTGAAGCAAATATGTAGAAATTGTAACTAAAATTTAATGCCTAACATAGGAAGCAACAGATAACACTCAGATAGCTAGCAACAACAGAAAGTAATAAAGGGATCAAGCAAATAATCCAATTCCGTTGGCCAATAAGCTAGCATTAATCCATAGATATGAAAATAACTAGAGATGCAATTTTGGAACCTTTAGCGTACCCTCTATTTCAGTCTAGTTCAAACAAATGAACTAGTTTTCTAAAAAAGTGATGATTTATGAAAATGTAGTTCATTTTTTTGTACTAAAGAGGGTAGATGGTACCATAGAGGATACCCATTTGCATCCTTAAAAACAACAATCGATAGTGCAGAATTGTGACATAATTCTCAATGATATTGTTTCGGTTACAGCGAGTACATATACCAGAAGTAGTTAGTGGGCAGACTAAGATGGTTATAGAAATAACTTACAACATAAACATGCAAAATACACATGTGAAGCAAATATGTAGAAACTGCAACTAAAATTTAATGCCTAACAAATGAAGCAACAAATAACACTCAGACAGCTAGCAAGAACAGAAAGTAATTAGGGGATCAAGTAGAAAATCCAATTCCGTCGGCCAATAAGCTAGCATTAATCCACAGATATGAAAACAAAAATCCATAGAGCAGAATTGCGATATTAATCCCAATGAGATTGTTTCGGTTACAGCGAGTACAAGTCCTCTAGTCGTTCGTGGGCAGACTATGATGGTTAAAGAAATAATGTACAACATATTGAGCGTGTCAACACATAGATCCACAAATATTAAACGAAACTGTCCATAATCGAACACTAGCTAGCAATAACAACAGATTCATTAATTACGCAGCAGTTCTAACAGATATAAAACGGATCCGACGCTAATTGGAAACCCTACACCTGACGCTAATTGAAAACCCTAGACATCAATCCTAAACATATATTACTTGGAACTTACCTCCTCCTTCTCGTCGAAGATGTTCTCATCGAACTGCAGCGGGGGGATGACGATGAGCTCGAGGTCCTGGTTGACCTCGTGTGGCTCCTTCCAAAGATTGTAGATATATCTACTAGTAGCAGCGGGAGAAGATGAGGGGCCGACGGGCCGTCCTTTGGCGAGGGCGTCCGCTTCGTCTTTGGCCTCCATCGTGGCTGCGATAGCCGCTGCTTCCCAAAACTGCTCGCTCTAAAAAAAAACCACTCGCACGGTGCACCACGGACATGCCTACGGTAGTACACAGTTCACACGCGCACGGTGCGCCTACTGCACGTTCTTACGCGCACAGTGGCCCACCGGTGAAACACAAATGCGGCCCAGTAAATACGCACTAAACCACCCTAAAAGTAATCAACAACTTTACATGACAAAAACATTACATATACCGTAGCCGCAACAACACAAATCAACTCGTGGTTGTGAGCTCAAACCCCGCGTAAGACAATATTTTACATTTAATTTCTTTGCATCATTGTTTTTGATAAACTATTTTCCCCTACTGACAACTTGGTCCTGCGTGATTTTTAGTGACAATTTAAATGCACCACGATAAAATTTTGTTACCAACATCGACCAACCATCCGGAAGAGTAATCCATGACGATATAACAATGACAAAATACTAAACCGCCGTGCATTACTCTTAATCCTTGATATCATAACCAAACCGTCAACGATTAAGATAATATATGACGGTTCACAACTTTATCAACAAGCCATTTTCTTAATAAATATCACATCTATTGTAGTGTGAGGGACTAAGCACATAGAAGTGGACTATTACTTTATTGATTAGAGAGTTGTGAACTAGCTCTTGGATATCAGATTTGTTTCAATCGGTGATCAACTAGTAGATTGGTTTACTATACGACTTTCGGCAAGGCAACTTGAGGCATTTAGAAGCAATATCAACTTAGATAAGTTTAAATTGACAGGGGATGTTGAAATATATGTAGTTAGAGTTGTTAGTATGTTTATGTTGTCAGTGAGATACAAACCAACTTTAGATGTTCTTATATGACAAGTTGATATAGTTGTAGTCTCTAATGTAAGTCCTTCGGGCTCGGTTAGCCACTATATTAACACGCAAGCACCCCAGGTCAATGGAAGGCTTCAACTATTACTTTCATACACATGGCTGGAAGCTACGTGGGCTTGTTTTTAAATGGTTTTCCACTGTTTGTTTTTACCAGGTTTCATTCGAGAAAGGGAGCTTCAAATAGAACATAGAGGCACATATAAATGCACATGTATCACCGCATCCACACATTCACACGATTTTATTGAACAGTGCAATCACAAAGATTAAATACAGGCAAGGATTCATTATATATGTCTCAATATCGATGGGAATATCACCTCTTATTGAAAGAATAATCCACCTTTTTAACGTATGTGGATCCTCTCTAAAAAAACCTTTGTTGTAGGTACATGATTTATCATGAGTGTAACTATTTATAACTTCGCCATAATAGTATAAAAGCACACATAATGTATTACCAAGGTTTCATTATGTCTTGTGCTATCGGGAAATTGCTATTTCTGAGTAAAAGAAAACAACAGTCTTGATCTAAAGATTGAGATATCTCCAATAAGACAAGTACAAGTGTATAAGAGGATTCTAATCGGATGTCGATCGAGAAATAAGTATTTAGTGTCTAGTGAGCTATATCGACTCCCATCTTACTAGATCTTATACATTGCTAGTATGATCGTCGCCGTAACATCATATATATATATATATATATATATATATATATATATATATATATATATATAAGGAAGATAAAATATCAAGTGGATCCAATCAAGATTCAATATGGGTTTGAAACAAACTTTTATTAATTTCAATTGTACAAGTGTGAATATCCTTTTACAAATATAAAATCATTCAGACACCAGACACAGGGTGATACACTTTAGGCCTGAATGAAAACTAAGGCAATCATATGGACTGAAACAAATGAAAACATATGGAAATTACGAGGATGATTTGCATTCAGAGGGACAGGATGTATGTCCCAATGATGCATGTTTTGAGGCGGGTGGATGGATCAGATGGGGCAGGAGAAGTTTGGAGGGCATTTCTTGCCACAATGGTTGAGGAGGAGGGTGAGGTCGACAGGTACGTTTAGGTTGATGCCGAGGATGTTGGCCTTGATGGCAGTGCAGAGGCAGAGGGCGGCATCGAGGTTGGCGAGCCCGTGGAGCAGCGGGCAGCATTGCTCGTTCGCTGGCACGCCCAGCTTGAGCTTGACCAGGTTCAGCATGTCGGCGCACACCTCCAGCTTCAGCGTGCCGATCGAGCAGTGGCCGTGGCCGAAAGTATTTTGTTTGTTTGTTCAGGGAGATAATTACAGTTGGTGCTACAAGAATGAATTTGTCTCAAGGTGGAGTTTATTGAAGTATGATCTAAATTCTATTAAAGAGGCTAACTTCTGACGGAGCGAAGCGAGACCCGTCACTGTAGGCTTGGGCTGAAGCGGAGATCAGGTTAGCTAGTTTGTACTGCTCTATCACACGCGTCAGATGGTCTGTTTTCCTTTTTTGTCAAGCTAGCTAGCCCAAGAGAACGTGAGCCGGAGGGGTAACCAGGTTATTTGGGCACCCTACGGGAAAGATTTTCAGGACACAGCCCTACATAGCACGGTCCTAGTATGAATGCGCACATAATGTATTACCACGGTTTCGTTATTTCTCGTGCTATTGGGAAATTGCTATTTCTGAGTAAAAGAAAACAACGGTCTGATCTAAAGATTGAGATATCTCCAATAAGACAAGTACAAGCGTATAAGAGGATTCTAATCGGATGTCGATCAAGAAATAAGTATTTAGTGTCTAGTGAGCTATATCGAGTCCCATCTTAGTAGATCTTATACATTGTTAGTATCCATCTTAGTAGATCTTATACATTACTAGTATGATCGTCGCCGTAACATCACATGTATATAAAGAAGGAAGATAAAATAGCAAGTGGATCCAATCAAGATTCAAGATGGCTCTGTGCATTCGAGTTCACCAGCACATGCACAAAGAAGCTGACATGTCACGGGTCGAGTTAACACATGAACAAACTTTTATTAATTCCAATTGTACAAGTGTGAATATCCTTTTACAAATATAAAATCATTCAGACACCAGACACAGGGTGATACACTTTAGGCCTGAATGGAAACAAAAGCAATCATATGGACTGAAACAAATGAAAAGACATGGAAATTACGAGGATGATTTGCATTCAGAGGGACAGGATGTATGTCCCAATGATGCATGTTTTGAGGCAGGTGGATGGATCAGATGGGGCAGGAGAAGTTTGGAGGGCATTTCTTGCCACAATGGTTCAGGAGGAGGGTGAGGTCGACAGGGACGTTGAGGTTGATGCCGAGGACGTTGGCCTTAATGGCAGTGCAGAGGCAGAGGGCGGCATCGAGGTTGGCGAGCCCGTGGAGCAGCGGGCAGCATTGCTCGTTCGCTGGCACGCCCAGCTTGAGCTTGACCAGGTTCAGCACGTCGGCGCACACCTCCAGCTTCAGCGTGCCGATCGAGCAGTGGCCGTGGCCGGTTGACGGCGTCGGAAGGACGGGCGGTGGGATGACCGGCGTGGGGGTGGGGCAGTATGGCGTGCAGCCATGGGCGACTGCGGCGAGGAGGACCAGGTTCAGGGCGAGGAAGAGGGCAAGCTGGGAGGGCGCCATTGCACTGATCTTACTATTAGCCAGTGATCTTACTGCAACAGGTTTTGTTATTAGCTAGTGATCTTACTGCAACAGGTTTTGTTGCTTGGGATGGGTTCCTTGGGATGGTTTGGACTGCTATATTTATAGCCGAGGTTGACCGTGTAGATGTCACACCCGTGACCGAACGGTCATTGGAGCTGAGAGCTGCGCCACGCCACTCTCCTCTCGATATCAAATTTAAAAGTAATCTTGACAGATCGATAGGACATGGAAATATGTATATACTGGCGGCTCTAGGAGCTGGCATGTTACTGTACATTTCCCATCCTGGTTTATTATACTGGCCGTTTGGCTTCTATAGACACGTACGGACATCTAGCTGTTACGTTAATAATTACTCCCTCGGTTTTAAAATATAAAATGTTTTAGCTTTTTGAATGGAGTGTATTTAGACATCTTTTAGTGTATAGGTTCATCTAAGTTTGGAGTGAACCTAGACACTAAAAGAGGTTTAGATACCTTTCTTTCACAAAGCTAAAACATCTTATACTTTGAAACGGAGGAAGTAGTTAGTACTACGGCCACCGTGGTTTTGTTGTCACATAAGTTCAATATATTGACAAAAGGAATAGTTAACACAGACAGCAGACAGCAAATAGAGTTCTACGAAGAAGTAAGATCAAATCTCCTACCGAAGGGGCATGTAAAATCTTATATTTTACTATTATATACACTAGCATGATGGCCCTCGCTACCTACAAAATATATTTTATGTTCCTATAAATACATGAGAATACTATACAACTGGAATAAACATGGATCTTGTCACAATAATTTTTTAAGGTAAAATATCACTTGTTCAAAAAATATAAAATATCACTTTTATGTGAATATATTTAATCATATTTATTTCTAGGCAATTAATTAATATTGCCATGAAAACGGTACCAATAAAATTAAATTCATATTGCAAACTAGGATGTAATTTTTATTTGATGTTATTCAGTGCGAGTCAAACCTCAAATTGTAATTTTCAACTTTAGATCGATTTAAAGTTACCTGCTAATACTAAATTAGGAATAGTTACAAAGATCAATTAATTAGGTATGGTCTACTGTAATAAACATATATCACATCACATTAGTGGTCAGATGATGTCATATGCAATTATGACGATATAATGGTTCAGGTGTATTGCTAATAATTAGTTAGTACTATAGCCACGGTGGTTTTGTTGTCACATAAGTTCAATATACTGACAAAGGGAATAGTTAACACGGACGGCGAAGCAGAGTTCTACGAAGAAGTAAGATCAAATCGCCTACATTTAAAATCTTATATTTTACTATTATATACATTTGTTTGATATTAAAGTAGGATATATCGCTGGACACTAGGTCCAATAATTATGAAAAGAAAAGTGACCATGCTCCCGTTAGAGCTCCCGGGCAAGGCGACATCGAGCCGCCCCCCACGCCTTCCACATCGCCGGTGGTCACCCCGACGGCCTCCCCCAAGTCCACGCTGCTGCCGTCCCTCGTGCCGGTGAGGCTGTCCCCCCATGCCCCCCGTCCTCTCGGGGCAGAGGCGCCCCTCCCTGCGCCCTACCAAGCTGGACTCGGTCGAAGATCTAGATCGGGCTGTTTCGTCATCACCGCCGACCTCCATGCCTGCTCGCTGGGAGCACTCCTCCTCTTCTGACAGCGAGCTCGTGCCCGACTCCGACCCTCCTTCAGCTTCCTCGACACAGCGCGACCAAGGCGACATCTTCCTTGCCAAGTCCAACGGTCAACCTTGCTCCATTAATGAGCATGGCTCACAGGTGGCCTTCAATGCCCCGCGCTCCCTCATCATGGTGCCCTCCAGTGGACAAAGGACAGAGTGCCTTCATGGCCCGTCAACTCCGCGCAGTGCCCCTGCCCGAAAGGAGGAAGGATGGCAGTCCATCGTGTCGCGTTGTCCGCGACGGGACGTGCATTCATCCTGCCATGACGCCAATGCGCCCTCGACCACCTACCGATGCTCCAAGCCGAGGCTGTTGCGCTCCGCTTCAAAAGGAGAACTGAGGGACTGTGTGCTCGGTTCCTTGCCCCCACTCACCACCATCAAGCCGCTTCCTGTAGAGACAAAATTAGTTGTCTGTCTTGCAATCTCTCGGGGCACAAGGAGCGGGACTTCCCTCTTCGTTGCCCTAGCAAATCCTCCAAGCATTACTATTTCAGTATTTAGTTCAAAGAGTTATTAGACTTCAGACTCTTGCTCCCTATGGGATCGATATATTTATTTCGAAACTAGCTACAAATGATCTGTGCACTTGCAGTCATCATGAGGCAAATACTTTGCATGAAAAATGAGAAAATTAAAAGAAAAGTCCCCCTAGTAGTCCACTCTCAATTGTCGGGTAGTGAGGTCAACGACCATGTCCGACTACTCGAAAGAGCCACTTGTGTACCATGTTTTCATCTATCTAACTTGAAATGGACTTAAATTTGGCACAAGAGTGTATCTTCATGTGACTAATGATGCTAGCATTGTATCTAGCTATTTTGGTTTGAAAAATTCAAAAATTTAACCCTCAAACTCAAAAACATGGAACCATTTGTGAAGCAAGTACGAAAACTACAATTTGAGACCTTCAATTTACATGCTTGAGTGGTTGTACATCACATTGGGACCATATAACAACAGTTATACTTTTCATATGCTTTCGCAATCTCACGAAAGTCTCTCGTCAATCTTGGTTTCACCAAACCTTGTAAATTTCATTAAAAATGAGAAATTCTCAAAATCTTTTGAAACCTTCAAATTTGTTCACTGTGAGGCAAATACTTTGCATGAAAAATGAGAAAATTAAAAGAAAAGTCCCCCTAGTAGTCCACTCTCAATTGTCAGGTAGTGAGGTCAACGACCATGTCCGACTACTCGAAAGAGCCACTTGTGCACCATGTTTTCATCTACCTATCTTGAAATGGACTTAAATTTGGCACAAGGGTGTATCACCATGTGGCTAATGATGCTAGCATTGTATCTAGCCATTTTGGTTTGAAACATTCAATAATTTAACCCTCAAACTCAAAAACATGGAACCATTTGTGAAGCAAGTACCAAAACTAAAATTTAAGACCTTCAATTTGCATGCTTGAGTGGCTGTACATCACATTGGGACGACATAACAACAGTTATACTTTTCAGAAGCTTTCGCAATCTCTCGAAAGTCTCTCGTCAACCTTGGTTTGACCAAACCTTGTAAATTTCATTAAAAATGAGAAATTCTCAAAATCTTTTGAAACCTTCAAATTTGTTCACTGTGAGGCAAATACTTTGCATGAAAAATAAGAAAATTAAAAAAATGTCCCCCTAGCAGTCCACTCTCAATTGTGGGGTAGTTAGGTCAACGATCATGTCTGACTACTTGAAAGAGCCACTTGTTTACCATGTTTTCATCTACCTATCTTCAAATGGACTCAAATTTGTCACAAGGGTGTATAACCATGTGGCTAATGATGCTAGCATTGTATCTAGCCAATTTGGTTCGAAAAAAATCATAACTTTAACCCTCAAACTCAAAAACATGGAACTATTTGTGAATCAAGTACAAAAACTACAATTTGAGACCTTCAATTTGCATGCTTGAATGGTTGTACATCACATTAGGACCACACAATAGGAGTTGTACTTTTCAGATGCTTTCGCAATCTCTTGAAAGTCTCTAGTCAACCTTGGTTTGACCAAACCTTGTAAATTTCATAAAAATGAGAAATTCTCAAAATCTTTTGAAACCTTCAAATTTGTTCACTATGAGGCAAATACTTTGCATGAAAAATGCGAAAATTTGAAAAATGTCCCCCTAGCAGTCCACTCTCAATTGTGGGTAGTTAGGTCAACGATCATGTCCGACTACTCAAAAGAGCCACTTGTGTACCATGTTTTCATCTACCTTTCTTCAAATGGACTCAAATTTGGCACAAGGGTGTATCACCATGTGGCAAATGATGCTAGCATTGTATCTAGCCGTTTTTGTTTGAAAAATTCAAAAATTTAACCATCAAACTCAAAAACATGGAACCATTTGTGAAGCAAGTACGAAAACTAAAATTTGAGACCTTCAATTTGCATGCTTGAGTGGTTGTACATCACATTGGGACCACATAATAGCAGTTGTGCTTTTCAGATGCTTTCGCAATCTCTCAAAAGTCTCTAGTCCACCTTGGTTTGACCAAACCTTGTAAATTTCATAAAAAATGAGATATTCTCAAAATCTTTGGAAACGTTCAAATTTGTTCACTATGAGGCAAATACTTTGCATGAAAAATTAGAAAATTTGAATAAATCTCCCCTAGAAGTCCACTCTCAATTGTGTGGTAGTTAGGTCAATGATCATGTCCGACTACTCGAAAGAGCCACTTGTGTACCATGTTTTCATCTACCTTTCTTCAAATGGACTCAAATTTGGCACAAGGGTGTATCACCATGTGGCTAATGATGATAGCATTGTATCTAGCCGTTTTGGTTTCAAAAATTCAAAAAATTAACCCTCAAACTAAAAAACATGGAACTATTTGTGAAGCAAGTACCAAAACTACAATTTATGACCTTCAATTATATCTCTATCTCTGCCTGGCTCACTTCATTCATTCCTTTTTACCCAATCTGGTAGGAAATCTATACCCGCTTCTATACTCTCTATCTGTATGTCTCCTTCTGGAAACAAATCCATGCACCACTTTATGTCTCTATCTCTACCTAGCTCACCTCATTCATTCCTTTTTGCCCAAGCTGGTAGGAAAGTTACACCAGCTTCTATACTCTATCTGTTTGTCTCCTTCTGGAAACAAATCGATGCACCACTTTCTATCTCTATCTCTACCTGGCTCACCTCATTCATTCCTTTTTGCCCAATCTGGTAGGAAATCTACACCAGCTTCTATATCTCAATTGCTTAATTATTTCCCTTCACCGTACCCTTACTCAAATAAGAAATCCCACCACACACCAGCATGTACAAAAACAGGTGCAAACATAATTAAACATCTACAATCTAGAAACATGATAGGCAAATAATATAGCAAGGTTCAACATAAATATGTACGATAAGGTTGAAATGGATCGTATGGGCACCTAGAGGGGGGTGAATAGGTGCTACTTCAAATTTTAATACTTTTTCAATTTTAGGCTTAACACAAAAGGTAAATTCTCTAGATAACTATTTAAGAATTTCCCTATATGCAAACCTATCTACTAGCAAGTTAGAGGCGAGTGGAAAGAGGAACGAGTGAACCGTAGTGAAGCACGTGGAGACACATGGTTTGTTTTACCGCAGTTCCTTCCTTGTTAAGGGAAGTACATCTGCGTTGGAGGGGTGGGTGGTACTAAGACCACCATGCCACAATAGGCCTCACCATGTTCTCCGATGGATCCCGCCACCAAAGGCCGGATCCACCTTTCCACTATAGGAACCCTTCAAGGCGGGTATCGGCGCCTTTATACAACTAGCGGGGCACAACTCCACAACCAAATTGGAGGCTCCCATAATGACAACAAGCTGCCACAAGAACAAGTTATCAATAACCAAATATAAGATCTAGATATTAGCAAAAATACTAGATCGGGGATTTCTCCAAATGAATGGAGGGAAGTTGATGTGCTTGATTCATGATGGTGATGAAGATTGTCTCCTCCTTCAATTCCCCCAAAGATCAAAGCCTTTGGGTGGTTGAAGTGGGAGATCTAGAGAGAGAGCTCTTGCAATGGGTCTGACAATTTTTGAATGAATCAAGAGTTTTTCTCGGTAGGGAAGAAGGGGATTTTATACCCCCTTTCCAAATCAAGCCGTTGGAGCCTTTGGGGCCCGGATTATCCGGCCCAAGTGTGGGCCGGATTATTCGGCCTGTGGAAAACTCCGCCCTAGACTCGGATAATCCGGCAGAAAAACCTCCCACGAACAGAAGCTCACGTAGGCTAGGCTTTGACACCTTCTCCTGGGGACCGGATTATCTGGCCCTAGGGAGGGCCGAATTATCCGCCTGGGGAAACTCCGCCCCAGACTCGGATTATCCGGGGGAAATTCCGCCTGCATGTAAGCTCGTGCAGACGCTCTCTTGGACGATTCCCCCGGGGCCGGATTATCCGGCCCAACATGAGGGCCGGATTATCCGGACCAAGGAGAAAATCCGTCCCAGAGCGAGACTGTTTGGGGGAAATTCCGCCCCCAGACAGAAGCTCACGCAGAGCTAGCCCTGGCCAAAAAGGTCTGGCTGGAGTATCCGGCCCAAGATGGGGGCAGATAATCCGGCCCCCCAAATGCACAAAACTTTCCTGCAACACTTAGTACACATTAGAACTTCCATGGTATTGTTATCTAACACAAAAAGCACAGGAAATCATGAAAAGTTCTTTCAGTCTCCCCCTTTGTTGTGTTAGATGACAATACTATGATTTGCAGTAAAGTTCACAGGCCACCAACAAAAAAAACATGGAAGAGACTCCCCCTCAATGTGTGCATACTAGAAATTTGCATTTGAATACAAATGCACACAAATAGGTGCGAGACTATTCCATTGAAATATAAACAACATAATCATACCACCGAGATAGGGAGAGGCATCCTTGATATAGCCACTATTAACAATGTGAAACCCAATATAAGCGCCTTCCTTGAGATAGATACCCAACATAATAGGATATGATAGATGAATCCATAGGCATAATCCACAAGGTAAATCCAGAAATCCACAAACACAAAGTCTCATACAAACCACAGACCACAAATTAAAGTTTAACGCTAAATGGGCACAAGCAAGAAAATGACGAATGAAAAAGTGCAAGTGCTTGTGCCCGACCCATGCAAATCCTCGGAGACCTAATAGAACTACTTCTCCCCCTTTGGCATCGAGACACCAAAAAGGAAGAAGAGCGATGCTAACACCCCAAGGTATCACTCGTAGTCGTCATCCTCGTCCTCATCCTTGTTCCCATCGTCGTCCTCATTCTCAAGCTCCTCAGTGTCATCGTCCTCATCATCAGCAGTGGCCGCAAAGGGAACAAGTGATGCTCCAGCTCTCCATAGTTAAGCCCAGAAGAAGAGTTCCACCGGCCATAAGGTGTGGGAGGAGTAGGAGCCAGGGGATCACCAGAAGCACCGGACACATGGTGAAGGATGAGCTGCTGAGAGTGGCCAACTCAACACCCCCACAAGGTGTACAAGGGACTTGTGTGCAAGAATAGATGGCTTAGGGGTAGGAAAAAGCTTAGGATTAAGAGAGCCAAACTGAGATGGTACTACACACTCAAATTTGCAAAAATCAAATCAACTAAAAACCAAAAGTGAGTGTGCTTCCCATAAAAACATGAGAGGAGCTAAAAACGATCAAGAAGATCCAAATAAATCCAACTCTTCTCATGGAAGAGGGCGGTGGCTGAAGCCACCTTGTTGGAGTGTATGGTATGACACCACGAAGATATATCTTGGGTTCATGACCAATACTCATCAATGAGCTCACATATCACAAAATGATATTAAGAGAAATGATTCGACTTGCTTTCGGCATTATGGGGGGAGGGTTATCCAAATAAATTAGGACCACACTCCCCCTATATACATGCCCACATCTAGACCAAATAAGACTGAGATGTACGAGTGAGTGCATGGGTAATCAAGAACGCTCCTTGAATCAACGATATTTAGCTCATTCCTCAAGTAGCAAAACCTTGCTTCATCAAGTGGCTTCGTGAAGATATCAGCAAGTTGGTTCTTCGTGCTCACAAAAGATAGATCAATATCGCCTCGAGCAACATGGTCCCGAATAAAATGATTCTGAATCTCAATATGCTTTGTCCTTGTGTGCTGTACCGGATTGTGCGCAATTTTGATTGCACTTTCATTATCACATAAAAGAGGAACTTTGTCACAAATGACACCGTATTCCTTAAAGTTTGCCTCATCCATAATAACTGAGTGCAGGCACTAGCAGCAGCAACATATTCAGCTTTGGCGGCGGAGAGAGAGATACAATTCTGCTTTTTAGATGACCAACAAACTAGAGACCTTCCCAAGAACTAACAAGCTACAGAAGTTGATTTCTGATCATCCTTATCACCAGCCCAATCTGAATCAGTATAACCACATAGAGAGAAATTGGAACCCTTAGGATACCAGAGACCAAAGTTAGGGGAATGAACCAAATATCGGAAGATTCTCTTGACCGCCACTAAGTGGCTTTCTTTAGGAGCTGCTTGATACCTTGCACACACTCCCACACTCAACACAATATCGGGTCTAGATGCGTAGAGGTAAAGAAGAGAGCCGATCATCGACCAGTATACCTTTTGGTCCACATCTTTACCATGGGGGTTAAGTTCAAGATGACATTTTGTTTGCATCGGAGTGGCGACGCCATTAAGATTCGTCATCTTGAATCTCTTGAGCATGTCTTGGATGTATATAGATTTATTGATGAAGATTCCTTTTCTAAGTTGCTTGATTTCGAATCCAAGAAAGAACCGTAAGTCCCCCATCATAGACATCTCAAACCTATTAGTCATAAGCTTTGAAAATTCATCACTAAAAGCTTTATTGGTAGAACCAAAGATGATGTTGTCTACATATAGTTGGCATACGAAGAGCTCCCCCTTAACCTTCTTAGTAAAAAGAGTGGGATCGATTTGCCCAACTTCGAAGCCACGGTCTAGCAAAAGCTCTTTAAGGTGCTCATACCACGCACGTGGGGCTTGTTTAAGGCCATAGAGTGCCTTATCGAGTTTGTAGACATGGTTCGAGAAGTTAGGATCCTCAAATCCCGGGGGTTGCTTTACATATACCAACTCATGTAGAGGACCATTAAGAAAAGCACTCTTAACTTCCGTTTGCTGTAATTTAAAATTGTTATGGGCAACATAAGCAAGAAGGATACGGATGGACTCAAGCCGAGCCACGGGAGCATAGGTCTCGCCAAAGTCAATGCCCTCAACTTGGGAATAGCCTTGTGCCACAAGTCTCGCCTTGTTCCACACAACAATGCCATTCTCATCTTGCTTGTTTTTAAATATCCATTTAGTGCCGATAACATTGCGGCAATCCTTGGGCTTCTCCACTAGTTTCTAGACCTTGTTACGCTCAAAGTTATTCAACTCTTCATGCATAGCAACAACCTAGTCCAGATCTTCAAGAGCTTCAAACACTTTCTTAGGTTCCACCATTGAGATGTGAGCTTGATGATCACCAAAACTTGCCAATTCCCTTCTTGTGGAAACCTTTCGTCGAAGATCACCTATAACTTTGTCAAGAGTATGACCCCTTAACTCAAGGTTCCGATCAGCACGAGCCTTGCGATGAAGTTCAATAAGCTTTTTGTCTCTTGTGGAATAGACTCATCACTTGAGTCTTCGTTGGAATCACTTGCTTGACCTTGAATAGAAGTCTGATTATCAGTAGTAGGAGATGACGAAGCATGCCCTTGAGGTAGGTCAACAGCCGTAACAGGAGGCTGCTAGTCATCAGGAGTTTCAGGGCCAGATAATCCGGCCAAGAGAGAGGGGCCGGATAATCCGGCCTGGGAGAACTTGATGCAATTTCATCGGGTTGCCTGGAACTTGCTTGAATTGGCGAGGGGCCGGATAATCCGGGGTCGGCCAGAAAATCCAGCCTGGAGCTTGCAGCTGGTTCTTCAATATGATGAGCAGTTTGGTCATTAGAGGAGTGGTAGCCGGATAATCCGGTGTCGACCAGATCATCCGGCCTGGAGCATCCAGGAGCATGTTGACCTTCAGCAATTGGTGGAGTTGGTGTAGAAGTTACTCCCGTGGTTGGAGCATGTTGAGTATGTGTAGATGAGGGCTCTTCATGAGTAGAGCATTGTCCTTCCCGATCCGCCACAAGGGGTTCCTCAATGGGGCGGAAAAATCCCATGCCCATTCTTCTTATGGCATCTTGGGGAATTTCAACATCTGCATCACAAACATCAACTTGCCCCAAGACGAGCCGCTATTTTCTTGAACACCACACTACAAGATTCTACAACAGTTCCGGAGAGCTTATTATAGACTCTATAAGTGTGGGATTCGGCACCATAACCAACAAAAATACCTTCTAAAGCCTTACTCAAATTTAGATAAACAAACTCCCTTGATGAGAAAGAAACACTTACACCCAAATATCCGAAAGTATGAGATGTTTGGCTTGTTACCGATAAGTATTTCATACGGAGTCTTGTCCAAGATTTTACGGAGATATAACTGGTTGGATGAATGACACGCGATAGAGATTGCTTCAGCCCAGAAGTTATATGTTGACTTGAATTCTGCAAGCATAAACCTTGCCATATCCATTAGAGTCCGGTTCTTCCTCTCGGCAACACCATTTTGTTGAGGGGTGTACGCAGCGGAATATTGTTGTCGTATCCCCTCTTCACTTAGGAACTCATTTAAGGTGTATTTCTTGAACTCAGAGCCGTTATCACTTCTTATTGCCAGAATAGGGACGTTGTGTTGATGTTGAACCTCGTTGGCGAAGTGAGTAGTCATCAATGATCACAAGGCAGTACTTCTTCCCACCGAGGCTTTCATGAGATGGAGGTCCAAAGAGGTCCACATGAAGGAGCTCAAGGATCCTTTTTGATGAAATAATAGTCTTCCTTCGATGAGGAGAGTCATGCATTTTCCCTTCAACACAAGCCCTACAAACACGATCTTTGGCAAAGGAGACATTTTCTTTTAGTCTAGGGATATGGCCACCCTTGTGGAGACTTTGCAAAGTTCTCATATTGATGTGGGCTAGTTGGCGATGCCATAACCAGGCCGCGTTAGCCTTTCCGAAAAGACACATCGGGCCTGTAGTGGTTTTTCCCGAAAAGTCCACCACGTACAGGTCATTTTCGATATATCCCACGAAAGCGACTTTTAAAGACTTGCTCCACAAGAGTTCCTCTTGTTCTTTTTCTTGGGAATATAACCAAGACCCTCTTTTCCATTGTTTGTCCTTTGCTTTCTAAGTATCTCTGATGACCCACAAGTATAGGGGGTGTATCGCAGTATTTTTGATAAGTAAGAGTGTCGAACCCAACGAGGAGCGTATGTGTCAAGCTAGTGGTATGGATCTGGAATTCTCTGCAAATACTTAGCAAACGGATTTTTAGGGGTTTTTGATAAAGCAAGTAAACGAAGTACGAGTAAATAAAATACAGTGGGAATAAATGCAGCAAGTGGCCCAATCCTTTATGCAGCAAAGGACAAGCCGGTTGTATTACTTAAAATGACCAAACTTTCTCGAGGACACATGGGAAGACTGTCAA
This sequence comes from Avena insularis, assembly GCA_023614405.1. Taxonomy (NCBI): domain Eukaryota; kingdom Viridiplantae; phylum Streptophyta; class Magnoliopsida; order Poales; family Poaceae; genus Avena; species Avena insularis. Next base: position 74,338,610 of record CM042690.1, read on the forward strand.
GTGCTTTCGCTTCATATAGTTGATTAATCTTCTTTAGCTTGCTAAGTGTTGTGTGGGTGAACCTGTGCTAATGTACCGATCTTCCTAGGACTAATACATACTTGTGATTATACACCTTGCAAACATCCGTAAGTACAAGAAAGTAATTAAGGTAGAAACCTAACCACAGCTTTAAACTCTAAGACCCTTACGTCCCTTGTGCAATGGTTTCCTAACAGGGGGTTTAGGTTTCTGTCACTTTGGCAACCCCTATGATTAGTAGCCAAATACACAATGCATTCCCCTAAGCCCATATAGGTGAAGTGTCATGTAGTCGATGTTCACATGACACCACTAGAAGAAGTACACCACAACTTAAATAACAATCTATTGAATCTTTCTCAACACAACTCCACTATTAACAACATGACTTGTCCCATGTCCTCAAGAACAAAACGAACTACTCACAAGACATCATATGGATCATGATCAGAGATGGAATAATGATGTATAACAATCTGAACATAAACAATAATTCAATGGTTCACTCAGTAGCATCAACTACAAAGAGTAATCAACACCGGGAAAGTTTCCCCTATGAACTAATGCAAGATTCAACACAATTGTTACAGCAATATGGAGATGGTGATGAGGGTGCTGATGGTGATGATGGTGGTAATGATGATGATGATGATCCCGATGAAGTCTAGCTTGATGGTGGTGTTGATGGTGACGATCTCCCCTCTCCGGGAAGGAATCCCACCGGTAGAAATCTGTCTGCCGGAGAGATCTTTCTCTCTCGGTGTTTTCCACCTCGCAGAGGCGGCAGAATCTTTTTGTGGTTGCTCCCTGAGTCTAAGGGCTTCGGGAGGATAATATACGCCAGAGGGGAGAGCCTGGAGTGGGCCAGGGCGGCCACACCACCTGCTGGCGTGGCCTAGGGTCGCCTGGCCAGGGTGGTGTGGGCCCTGTGGCCCATCTCCACCTCTTCGCTTCCTTCGTCTTCTGGAAAAATAGGATTTTCCGTATATTTTCCCGGATTTTCTGATCTTCGTGAATTTTGCCTCCAAACAACACCTTTTCCATCAGAATTCTGACTGCAGCGGTCCATGCTCCAAAAGTCATCAACCATGCAAAAACAGATGAAATAACATAAGTATCACCTCTCAATATGAAATATATCAATTAATAATAGTGAATTATGACATAGAATAGTGATGCAGAATGGACATATCAACTCCCCCCAAGCTTAGACTTCGCTTGTCCCTGTTTAAACCGAGCTCAATAAACATGGCCTCAGGTTTATGGAGTGAAGAGTCGATAAATGAATACGGACAAGAAGCATCACATTCATCAAATACATAGATCATAATAGAAGACAACTCACTATTATACAACTCAACTTGTAATGATTAAAGGAAACACACTAAAGATACATGAAGTAAATCATAATTGGTAATGGCAAACTTAGCTCTTGGTCGAAGAATAGTTGATAATTTGCTGAAGTTTACAAATAACTGATTTTTCAATGATAGCTTTCAAAGTAGTTAACATCAAGATAAGATCAAAGTGCAAAACAAGGAACATAAGAAACATGATTGAATAAATCATCATATGAATGAATGAAACACAACAACTCAAAGTACTTGCTGAGATAGAAGGGAGTAGGTTTACTGACTCAACTACAAAGTAAAAGAAAGGCCCTTCACAGATGGAAGCAGGGATTGCAAGTCTCATAAAGAGCTCCCAAAAATTATGATACTTACTAGCTTTTAGCTCTCATTGCCCCTATCATAGGCATCTTTAGGTGATTAAGGTTAAAGTGATCAAATATAAGGATATGCATTGACAAGTTGTAAGTTGAGAATCTCATGTCCCTTGAATACGAGGGCCGCTCCTCATGCTACTCAAGTTTAGTCACCGGTAAGTTCTTGTCATCGTAAGCATATGTGTATCATAGAGAACCGCCAATGTGGTACCCCTTGTCTGATGATACGGAAGAATTCCCATATCAAAATGACAAGGCAAGGCATAACAAGCATCTCAGCAATCTTCTTATTTACCATGGGAATATGGTGCTTTTTTCTCTTTCCTCTTTTCATAATATCTCTTTTTTTCTTTTCTCTTTTTCTCAATCTCTATCTTTTTTTATAAGAAGAATGCTTCATAGATGCTGCTATGGTTACTGCAGTTTCCACCATGTCAAGATGGATTAGACCAGACACAAGCGTTTCTCTAACACATATGCATAACTCCATGGACTTACAAGCTCCCTTTCATTTCACAATCGATTTACATCCATAGACAAAAGAACATGATATCAACTTGGTACAAAGTACCAGTGTAGTGTTGAAAGCTTTCCCCATGACAACATGGTTCTGCTAATTCACAACTTACAAAGCGCAAGCATATACGCAACATAGGTGAGCACAATGGTTCAAGTTTATTAGATGCAAGAAAGTAAAGTGTGCCATCAAGTTCGCGAGAGCTTTAATCACTAATTTTCGCATAACAAGTTTAATTTGGAAGGTAGATAAAAACAAGAATTTACTTGGAATAGCAATAATGCTAATAGGTAGGTATGGTGGACACAAATGGCATGGTTTTTGGCTTAAGGAAGTGGATGCACGAGAAGTATTCCCTCTCAGTACATGTTTTTGGCTAGCAAGGCTATGTAGCAAGTATAAGAGTTGAAGGAAACAAACAAACATACAAGTGATAAAAACAAACATGCAATCTTCCTCGGAAGCACAAAAGATCTTAACTAGAGAATACTAGACTTATGAGCAAATCAAGAAAGAAAGATGATGAAATTATATTTCTTTAAGAGTACTTTTATCTTTTCATTCAACTCTCAAAAATAGTGTTGCTACTGACCGAGCCAGGTTTGCCAAAACCAACTAAATTAACTCAATGATCCCAAAGTGATACCAATACTAACAACAAGATCAATCATATAACCACGAATCGAAAACTAATATAAGATATGCAAAAGAGTAAATGATAGAACTTCTCATTAATATTCCATAACGGCAACTCACACCAAGGGATACATATCTAACGAGAGAGGGGACACTTCCATAATGCAAACCATCCTACATAATGACTCCTCTATTCATGACATGACTCTACTAATAAGGTAAAAAGATAGAAGATAGTGATGTGATACCGCGACACTCCCCCAAGCTTGGAACAAACCAAGGGGATGCCAAACCTGATGACGAATTACTCCTTTGGTGGTGGTGGTATTCTCTCATCATCGTCCAACTTCCAGGGTAAGGGCTTCCCATGAACAAAGGACATCGTGGTCTCCAGCATCCTAAAACTTGTAGCAGCACTTATGTGTTTAAACCTAAGCTCATACTCACAGTTTTGATTTTGAACATCATAAAACTGTGCTTGCAGCTTGTTGGTTGTTTGGCAGAGTGAGAGGACTTCATCCTTGAGTTTAGTAGTCTCCTTTTGGTGCTCGGCGATGAGTTCGGAACAAATCTTATGGATGATATCCACTTCGTGTTCCACCATCTTCTTATACCTAAAGACTTCTTGCTCTAGTGCTTCCATCCTGTCCTCCAGACTTGCTTCACCTTTAGGGCCTTGAACCTCTTTTATCCAGACTTCCCCATCTTCAAACAACAACTCCTTGGGATGAATCTTCAACTCTCTCATGTATGTGTTGATGATATCTTCTAAGGAATCTCCCTTGGTTGATCCAGAGGAAGACATTGTGGCTCCAAATCTAGGACTCTACCTGGCAGAAACAGATCGAAAGAAAAACATGACGAAAACACAATATACGAACCTCAGAAGATCCGGGGGGGTTATATATTATGAAGTTTCATATCAAAAGGAAGGTACTGGGAGAAAACGAGTCGGAGGCGGAGTCCGGGGTGGACTCACCACCTGGTGGCGTGGCCAGGGGAGGGCCCGCGCCATAGGGTAGTGTGGGCCACCCTGGCTCCGTTTCCATCCCTTTTTCGCTTCATAACTTTCCTTATTGACTGAAAACTGCAAAAATATAGTTGGATTGTATTTTCGCGGAACTTTTCTTACTAGAATTGTTACCTATTTGAAAACAGCCTCCGCAGGTCTGTGAATTTGGTCCTTGATAAATTTCTCTAGAGTTATAACTTGAAAGGCATCAACATCTTCATTGTAAGAATCTCCAGCAATATAGTGCTTGAGTCGCTGCCCATTCACTACTTGTGTACTATCATCTTTTAAAGAAGAAATTTTTATTGCTCCTGAATGGTATACTTCTTCAATAATGAAAGGTCTTTCCCATTTTGACAAAGAGCTTTCCGCAAAAGCCTGAGACGAGACCTATACAATAGAACTTTCTCACCAACATGAAATTCTCTCTTAAGTATTCGCTTGTCATGACATCTTTTAACTTTCTCCTTAAAGAGCCTAGCATTTTCATAGGCTTCACTCCTCCATTCATCTAAAGAACTTAAGTCAAATAATCTTTTCTCACCAGCGAGCTTACAATCTCTATTTAGTTCTTTAACGCCCAAAGAAGCTTTGTGTTCTAATTCTAAGGGTAGGTGACAAGCTTTCCATAAACCATTTTATAAGGAGACATCCCCATAGGATTTTTGTAAGCAGTTCTATAAACCCATAAAGCATCATTCAACTTTCTAGCCTAGTTTTTTCTAGATCTATTAACAGTCTTTTGCAAGATGGATTTAATTTCTCTATTCGATAACTCTACTTGCCCGCTAGTTTGGGGGTGATAAGCTGAACCAATTCTATGATTAACATCATATTTAGCAAGGGTCTTTCTAAAACCACCATGAATGAAATGAGAACCCCCATCAGTCATGAGATACCTAGGCACTCCAAACCTAGGAAAGATAACATCCTTAAGCATTTTTAGAGAAGTCTCCACAAGACTCTTTGTAGGAATGGCTTCTACCCACTTAGTAACATAATCAACGGCAACAAGAATATGAGTGTAACCTTTCAAGGAGGGAAAGGACCCATAAAGTCAAATCCCCAAAGAATCAAAGGGTTCAATAACTAGAGAGTAGTTCATAGGCATTTCATTGCGTCTAGAGATATTACCAACACGCTGACATTCATCACAAGATAAAACAAATTTTTCTTGCATCCTTAAAAGGGGTAGGCTAGTAGAAACCTGATTGTAGCACCTTTTGCGCAGTTCTATCTCCTGCATGATGTCCTCCATAAGCACTACCATGACATTTACGCAATATCTCCTTTTGTTCATATTCTGGAACACATCTTCGCATAATACCATCCACTCCTTCTTTGTATAAGTGTGGGTCATCCCAAAAATAATGCCTCAAATCATAGAAGAACTTCCGTCTTTGCTGAGCTGTAAAAGTTGGAGGCAAATACTTGGAGACAATAAAGTTAGCATAATCAGCGCACAAGGGCTCCTCATGAAGCTTACCTCATCGCAGCTAACCGATCATTTGGGAAACTATCATTTACAGCATAGGGTCAAAAGAGATGTTTTCAATCGAGATAAATTATCGCCATGGTTTTCAAGACCTTCCTATCTACTATATGTAGATCAAACTCTTGTAAATGAAGCACCCATCTAATAAGCCTAGGCTTAGCGTCCTTCTTCGTCATAAGGTATTTAATAGCAGCATGATCAGTATGAATGGTGACTTTTGAGTCAACAATATAGGGCCTAAACTTATCACAAGCAAAAACGATAGCTAGAAATTCCTTTTCAGTAGTAGCATAATTCCTTTGAGCAGCCTAGAGTCTTACTAGCATAATGGATAACGTAACTTTTTATCAATTCTGCCCAAGGACAGCACCTACAGCAAAATCACTAGCATCACACATTATTTCAAAGGGTAAATTCCAATCAGGTGGTTGAACAATAGGGACTGTAGTTAAAGCCTTCTTAAGAGTTTCAAAAGCTTCCTTACAATCATCATCAAAAACTAAGGGTACATCTTTTTGAAGAAGATTGGTGAGGGGTTTTGATATCCTAGAAAAGTCTTTAATAAACCTTCTATAGAAACCAGCATGACTAAGGATACTACCAATACCTTTGATATCTCTTGGACATGGCATCTTCAATTGCCTCAACCTTAGCTCTATCAACTTCTATGCCTCTTTCGTAAACTTTATGCCCGAGGACAATCCCTTCATTAACCATGAAGTGGCATTCTCCAATTAAGAACAAGATTAGTTTCTTCACATCTCTACAAAACTTTATCAAGGTTGTGCAGACAATTATCAAAAGAAGTTCCATAGATGTAAAAGTCATCCATGAACACTTCTACAATTTCCTCACAAAAACCATGAAAGATAGCAGACATGCACCTTTGAAAAGTAGCAGGAGCATTACATAAACCAAAAGGCATACGTCTATAAGCATAAGTTCCATAAGGGCAAGTAAAATTAGTTTTTTCTTGATCTTGTTGTTTAACAGCAATTTGAGAGAAACCAGAATAACCATCAAGAAAACAAAAATGGGTCTTTTTAGACAACCTTTCCAACATTTGATCAATAAAAGGAAGCGGGTAGTGATCTTTCTTAGTAACTTTATTGACTTTTATAAAATCAATGCACATCCTATAGCCTACTACTATTCTTTGAGGAATAAGCTCATCATTATCATTAGGAACAATGGTAATACCTCCTTTTTTAGGAACACAATGAACAGGACTAACCCATTCACTATCAACAATAGGGTAAATAATACCAGCATCAAGGAGTTTCAATACCTCATTCCTTACCACTTCCTTCATCCTAGGATTTAAACATCGTTGGTGCTCTACTACCGGCTTTGCATCTGGTTCTATGTTGATAGAATGCTGACATATAGTAGGTGAAATCCCTTTTAAATCATCTAGGGTATAGCCCATAGCTTCTCGGTGTTTCCTCAAAACCTCCAATAACCTTTCTTCTTCCTTCCCTGAAAGTTTAGCACTAATAATAACAGGATATATCTTTTTATCATCAATATAAGCATATTTAAGATCATCAGGGAGAGGTTTTAGATCGAAGAACGGATCCTTTTTAGGAGGCAACGTGGTACCCAAGTCTTCTACAGGCAAGTTATGTTTAAGCATCTTAGGCTGATCCCAGAGAATCTTGTCAATCTCATTCCTTTCTTCCATGAAGATTTCACTTTCATGATATTCCATAAATTGCTGCAAAGCATTGTTAGGAGCAAAAAAATAGAAGCAAGTTGTTCATCTCTAAAATCCTCATTATGGGTTTCCTCTTCACAAGGTTCTTTAGCGAATTTCGAGAAATTAAACTCATAAGATTCCCCAGCAAACTTAGTCAAGATTTTCTCCCTTTTGCAATCTATAATAGCTCCACAAGTACTCAAGAAAGGTCTTCCAAAAATAATAGGATAAGTTTTACTAGCCGCTGAACCGAGTACTAGAAAATCAGCAGGGTACTTGATCTTACCACAAAGAACTTCCACGTCTCGTACAATACCAATTGGAGAGATGGTCTCTCTATTAGCAAGGTGAATAACCACATCAATCTCTTCCAATTCGCAGGGACTGATTTCATGCATAATTTCCCTGTATAGCTCATAAGGAATAGCACTGGAACTTGCACCAATATCACATAAACCATAATAGCAATGGTCACCAATTCTAACAGAAAGCACAGGAACACTAGCTTTTTTAGTTCTATTAGGATGTGAAACAATATTAGAAGCATCCTCACAAAAGACTATGTGTCCATCTTCTATGCTTTTAGTGACAAGGTCTTTCACAATTGCTACCATAGGTTCAACGTTTATTTGTTCATCAGGTTTTACAGTTCTTTTTTCACTTTTGGTGATTACATTAGTTATCATAGGATGATCCTTTACCTTTTTTGGGAAGGGAATCTTCTCGATATAAGGTTCAGGTAAGATCGGATCAATTATGCAATACTCAGTACTCCCAATAGGAACATAGTCAACAATATCTTTGTAAGGTGCATGGTATTTATTCCATCCCCTTTTTGGAATTTCAATATAAGAAGCAGAAGCTCTAAAGAAATTCGTAATAACTTGCAAATCAAGACCATAAGCATTACTAATATTTTGAAAGTCATCAGTTCCCATAAAAGATCCAATGCATTCATAATCATAATTTATACATGACTTTCTACCTATGTCATTCTCCCAAGCTTCAGCATTGTCTTGAATACGGTCCAGAAGATCCCATTTAGCTTCTTCTTCCATGTGAGTGAATGATCTAGCAGAAGAAGCATCCAATAAATCCTTGTCATGTAGAGGGAGCCTTGCATAAAAGTTATTGATAATAATATTGTTGGGGAGCTCATGAATGGGACATTTGAGCATTAGTAGCTTCAATCTCCCCCATGCTTGAGCTGTACTCTCTCCATCAAGAGGCCAAAAGTTGTATATTTGATTCCGATCTTTATGAATCTCACTAGGAGGATAAAACTTTGAGTAAAAGAGAGGCACTATTTCCTCCCATTCCAGAGCTTGACCATTCCTCAGCAGTTTATACCAGTCCTCAGCTCTTCCTTTCAGTGATAATGAGAATAACTTCTTCTTAACTTGATCTGTAGTAATACATGCATACTTGAACAACCCGCATAATTCGTGTATAAAGAGTAAATGATCATCGGGATGGACAGTTCCATCCCGAACATAGTAGTTATCCATAACTAGATCAATAATTCTTGTAGGTATTTTAAAAACATCATTCTCAGTAGGTGGTGGCTTATCTACTACCTTAGCAAAGGGTAGTACCATTACCAAATAAGAAACTCAAATAATTATGCATAACGAAAATAAAGCAACTAATGTAAGTAAACAATACTCAAGAGAAGTTTCCTTTACCGCCCACTCTCCAATAGCGCTTCACTCAAGAACGGCGCCAGAAAATAGTCTTGATGACCCACAAGTATAGGGGGTGTATCGCAGTATTTTCGATAAGTAAGAGTGTCGAACCCAACGAGGAGCAGAAGGTGCTGGCTAGTGGTATGGATTAGGAATTCTCTGCAAATACTTAGCAAACGGATTTTTAGGGGTTTTTGATAAAGCAAGTAAACGAAGTACGAGTAAATAAAAGACAGTAGGAATAAATGCAACAAGTGGCCCAATCCTTTATGCAGCAATGGACAAGCTGGTTGTATTACTTAAGATGACCAAACGTTCTCGAGGACACATGGGAAGACTGTCAAGTGCTTTCGCTTCATATAGTTGATTAATATTCTTTAGCTTGCTAAGTGTTGTGTGGGTGAACCTGTGCTAATGTACCGACCTTCCTAGGACTAATACATACTTGTGATTATACCCCTTACAAACATCCGTAAGTACAAGAAAGTAATTAAGGTAGAAACCTAACCACAGCTTTAAACTCTAAGACCCTTACGTCCCTTGTGCAATGGTTTCCTAACAGGGGTTCAGGTTTCTATCACTCCGGCAACCCCTAAGATTAGTAGCCAAATACACAATGCATTCCCCTAGGCCCATACACAAGTCTCATGTAGTCGACGTTCACATGACACCACTAGAAGAAGTACACCATAACTTAAATAACAATCTATTGAATCTTTCTCAACACGACTCCACTACTAACAACATGACTTCTCCTATGTTCTCAAGAACAGAATGAACTACTCACAAGACATCATATGGATCATTGATACATTGCAAATGTATCTATAATTTTTGATGTTCCATGCTTGATTTTATCTACTTTCTTGTGTTTTGTTCCAACTTTGGAGTACTTTTCATATGATTTCTTGGACTAACCTATTAACAAGATGCCACTGCGCTTTCTGCTGTTTATGGTTCCAGGAAGTCAGAAAATGAATATTCTCGGAATTGGACGGGACAAAAGCCAAAGTTACTATTTTCTCGGAAGACTCACGGAGCCAAAAGACGAGACGGAGAGGGGCCACAGGGTGGCCACACCACCCTAGGCGTGGGCAACCCTAGGCCGCGTCAGGGCATGGTGTGGGCCCCCTGGCTGGCCACCGACCTTGCCTCCTTCGCCTATAAGAGCCTCCCGATACCAAAACCCTAAATAATCAATCAGAAATCCACAAAGTTCCAAGTCACCGCCATCGAAGGGAGATTCGGGATAGAAAGTCTCTGTTCGGAACTCACGGACGGGAAGTGCCCTGAGCCATCTCCATCGATCTCCACCACCATCTCCATCACCATTGCTGATTCCCATGATGAGGGAGTAATTCTCTCGAGGCTAAGGGTTCTACCGTAGCTATGTGTTCATATCTCTCTCTCTATGCATGATCTTATTGAGATCATGAGCTTGTAATCTATAGATCTACCTTGCTACTCAAGTGCTTTAATAGATCTCTGCTCTCCCCATGTGTGTGAAAGTGACAGCGTGCACACCATGGTGGCACTTAGGCTAGAGATTACAAATACTTGTTATGAGTTATATTTGGAGTTGGATGTCTTTATGAAATTGTGGTGTTTGTTGGACTCATCTAGTACTCAAGGTGACAGTGTGGGGTTTTCTAGATGGGAAAGATGGACTTTGAGGTGTGCTGTTATAGCCCTACCATCGATTAGAGTGTTCAACCGGAGAGTAGTTAAGAGTAGTATCATAAAGAGAAGATATCTATATGAGAGTGTTCACTAGTGAAAGTATGATCCCTAGGCCTTGTTTCTAAGCATTGAAACACCGTTTGCTAGTAGATCTGTTACATGTTTGCTTGCTTCCTTCTTTATTTCAGTTTTACTTTAGTCTTTTCCACACCACCAAGCTATTCTCTATCACCGTTTCCACTTATAATTATCTATACCACTTTTATTTCACTATCTCTTCGCCGAACTAGTGCACCTATACACCTGACAAGTGTATTGAGTGTGTTGGGGACACAAGAGACTTCTTGTATCTTGATTGCAGGGTTGCTTGAGAGGGGATACCTTTGACCACTACCTCCCTGAGTTCGATAAACCTTGGGTGATCCACTTAAGGAAAACTTGCTGCTGTTCTACAAACCTCTACACTTGGAGGCCCTACAACTGTCTACAAGAATAGAAGTGCATAGACATCAATCATGATCTGAGATGGAATAATGATGTATAACAATCTGAACATAAACAATAATTCAATGGTTCACTCAATAGCATCAACTACAAAGAGTAATCAACATCGGGAAAGTTTCCCCTATGAACTAATGCAAGATTCAACACAATTGTTACAGCAATATGGAGATGGTGATGAGGGTGATGATGGTGGTAATGATGATGATGATCCCGATGAAGTCCAGCTTGATGGTGGTGTTGATGGCGACGATCTCCCCTCTCCGAGAAGGAATTCCGCTGACAGAAATCTGTCTGCCGGAGAGATCTTTCTCTCTTGGTGTTTTCCGCTCCGTAGAGGCGGCGGAATATTTTTGTGGTCGCTCCCCGAGTCTTAGGGTTTTGGGAGGATAATATACGCCAGAGGGGAGAGCCTGGAGGGGTGTGGTGGCCACACCACCCATCGGGCGCGCCTAGGCTGCCAGCTGTGGGGGTGTGGGCCCCCTATGTCCCATCTCTAGCCCCCCTTCTGGCTTCCTTCATCCTCTGGAAAAATAGGATTTTCCGTATATTTTCCCGGATTTTCTGATCTTCGCGAATTTTGCCTCCAAACAAAGACCTTTTCCATCGTAATCCCGACCGCAATGTCCATGCTCCAAAAGTTATCAACCATGCAAAAACAGATGAAATAACATAAGTATCACCTCTCAATATGAAATATATCAATGAATAATAGTGAATTATGACATAGAATAGTGATGCAGAATGGACGTATCAATCTCATCTAGAACTTCTTTACCTTTGTGTTGAGATCCTTTTACAAGTTCTTCTTTTCCATAAGATGATGTGGAGGTGTTGGGCACATCATACTTCCTTAATTGAGTTTGGAGCTGATCATGAGACTCATTTAGAGTAGAGTGTTCACTCTCTAATGCCTTGTGAGCAATGTCAAGTTTCTCAAACTCCTCCGAGGGTCTGACATGAGCAGCCCCAAAATTCAACCTTTTCTTTCTTTAGTTTCTTTACCTTGGCAAGAGCGTTGTCACGTTCTTTGATGAGCTAAGCCACAACTTCTTCATGTGACTCCTCAATGGATCCGAGTCTCTCTTCCAAAGATACTCGAGCTTCCTCTTCTTCTTCCAAGGCATTCTTCAATGAAGCTATATCCAAGGCATCTTCTCGTTCAATTCTGCCCTTTTCTTCAAGGAGATCTTCGGCTTGGGCAAGTTGACTCATAAGAGTATCAAAATGAAGTTTGTGCTCACCTTACAAGTTAGTGAAAAAGTTGTCCAAAGCAATAACTTCTCCTTTCATTTTAAGACTAGTATGATCATCCATATCCATATTTATGTTAGTCTTAGGGAATGAAGAACTAGAAGTTGATACCTCGGACCCTCTGGCCATAAGGCAAGTGACGTTGTTGTTGATGACGTTTTTGTTTGGCAAGTCGAAGAGAGATGATGGAGTCGATGTGGTGGCTATAGCAGCCACCTCGCGAGAACTATCTTCATCTTCACTTGCAGAGGAGTATTCTTCTTGTGTTACCAAGACAATCTTGGGTTGCTTCTTGTAAGGGCCATTCTTTTTGATAAATGGCTTCTTCTTAGGCGGCTTGGATTTTTCTTTAAGGATGAGCCTGCCACCATTGTCTTCTCTATTTTGATATGGACACTCGGCCACAAAGTGCAGCCTATCTCCACAATTGTAGCATGTTCTCAGTTTTGGGCCACTTTCTCTTCTTCCACTTGACCCATTCTTGTGCTCGAGTTCCGACTTGGCCTTGGCAGGATCCTTCCAAAAGTTCCTTGCGTAAAACGCCATGTACTCACCATGAGCATGTTTGACTTCATTGGGGCAGTCCATGGAGGCACCCTCGAAAGATCTTTCGTCCTCATCTTGCTCAACAACATTAGCCTTTAGAGCAACATTGACCCCTTTTTGCATTCCAATGGCACGGGCACGGGCATCTTCCGTGTTCTTTGCAGCAACTTTGAATGATGCCATTTTTTGCATGACTTTATTGGATGTCATTTGATGGTAGTTGTGTCTACCTTGCAAGCTCTTCAAGTCCGTTGGCTCAAAAGGCATTAGAGCACTCACATATTTCCTTTTTATCCAGGCATCATCAATGTGAGTGGCTCCATGCTTTCTAAATGTTGTTGCGATGCCCTTGAGTCTTCTATACATGTCTTCATGGTTTTCACCAGCCAACATGTAGAATCCTTCAGATTCATTACTAAGGGCATCATACCTATTCCTTCTCATGATTTCATTCCCAATAAAGAGATCGGTGAGAACATCCCAAGCTTCTTTAGTTGTGTTGAGATGTTCAATGTGGGGCATGTCCTTGGGACCCACTCCGAGCTGTATCATGTGGAGAGCCGTAGCATTCAACTGGCTGTCCACAACTTCTCTTCTTTTCAGGTTGGTATGATCTCCAATATGAAGACCCTCTTCGATAATCTTCCAAAGTTCAATAGAAGAGCTGCAAACATGAGACTTCATTAAGAATTGTCATTGATTAAATGAAGATACAGTAAGCTTGGGTGGATCACCCCTATTGTTTATATGAGGATGAGGGATAGGTGGGTCGGGGGAATATAAGCGATGAACCTCAGTATATTCCTCCTTACCACTTCCCTTCTTGGAGGTGGAACCATTATGTTTTTCACCTACCACTTCATCTTCCTTGGATCTAGTGTTAGCATTATCCTTGGATGAGGGAGTGGCGGCCTCAGAGGAGGATGGGGATGGGGCTACGAATGATGTGAGGCGAGCAAGCATTTGATGCATCTCCTCCAAATTGGTCTCAAAGGATTTCAACAAGGATGTTTCCAACGTCTTGAGGTCATCCATTGTGACCTTATCCACAACCTCACTCCCATTCTCCTTGGTACCCATACTTCTCTTAGGCGGTTAAGCTCGAATAAAGAGCCGAGGCTCTGATATCAATTGAAATGGATCGTATCGGCACCTAGAGGGGGTGAATAGGTGCTACTTCAAATTTTAATACTTTTTCAATTTTAGGCTTAACACAAAAGGTAAATTCTGTAGATAACTATTTAGAAGAATTTCCCTATATGCAAACCTATCTACTAGCGAGTAAGAGGCGAGTGGAAAGAGGAACGAGTGAACCGTAGTGAAGCACGCGGAGAGACATGATTTGTTTTACCGCAGTCCCTTCCTTGTTAAGGGAAGTACATCTGCGTTAGAGGGGTGGGCGGTACTAAGACCACGACGCCACAATAGGCCTCACCCTGTTCTCCGATGGATCCCGCCACCAAAGGCCTGATCCACCTTTCCACTATAGGAACCCTTCAAGAAGGGTACCGGCGCCATTACACAACTAGCAGGGCACACCTCTATAATCAAATTGGAGGCTCCCGTAATGACAACAAGCTGCCACAAGAACAAATTATCAATAACCAAATACAAGATCTAGATATTAGCAAGAATACTAGATCAGGGATTTCTCCAAATGAATGGAGAGAAGTTGATGCACTTGATTCGTGATGGTGATGAAGATTGTTTCCTCCTTCAATTCCCCCAAAGATCGAAGCCTTCGGGTTGTTGAAGTGGGAGATATAGAGAGAGAGCTCTTGCAATGGGTCTGACGATTTTCGAATGAATCAAGAGTTCTGCTCGATGGGGGAAGAAGGGGCTTTTATACCCCCTTTCCAAATAAAGTCATTGGAGCCTTTGGGGGCCGGATTATCCGTCCCAACTGTGGGCTGGATTATCCGGCCTGGGGAAAACTCCGCCCCAGACTCGGATTATCCGGCAGAAAAACCGCACGAGAACAGAAGCTCGTGCAGGCTGGGCTTTGACACCTTCTCCTGGGGACCGGATTATCCGGCCCTAGGGGAGGGCCTGATTATCCGGCCTAGGGAAAACTCCGCCCTAGACTCGGATTATCCGGGGGAAATTCTGCCTGCATGTAAGCTCGCAGACGCCTTCTTGACGATTCTGGGCCGGTTTATCCGGCCCAACATGAGGGCCAGATTATCCAGTCCAGGGAGAATATCCGCCCCAGAGCTGGACTATCCGGGGGAAATTCCGTCCCCAGACAGAAGCTCACACAGAGCCAGCCCTGGCCAAAAAGGTTTGGCCGGATTATCCAGCCCAAGATGGGGGCGGATAATCCGGCCCCCCAAATGCACAAAACTTTCCTGCAACACTTAGTACACATTAGAACTTCCATGGTATTGTTATCTAACACACAAAACACAGGAAATCATGAAATGTTCTTTCAAAGGTTCAACACAAACGCTGCTCAGCAGCCAACAGAAACATAGTTCAACAAAACATGCTGCTTAAAGCAGTAGCAGCAACACACAAACAACCAGCACATCACTATTTCACTGCCTCCTCGCCGCCACCTCCTCCCGGTCCCGCTTCCTCTGCTTCTTGTTGCCCATACCCGGAACCTTCGACGGCCTAGGTACGGGAGCAGGCACACGACCAAGCTCGATAGCTCGGTTCAGTTTGTCCCTGCGGAAGAGGCCATATGCCATGTGATTGGCCCGGAAGCCGTGGACGTTGATAGTTTCACCAACCTTCACATGGCCACATCCACTGCTTTCGACATGCTGGAGGATCCTTTGGAAGTCCATGTTGATGCTCCATTTGCAGAAGGGGCAGCGGTTCATGGCATGAGTCCAGGGTTCACTCTAGAAGGCATCGAACGTCCCCGCCCTCAGCTTCTTCAGAGTGGCCCTGGTGTTCCTGCGACAGGATTCGACATCGCTGTCAACATCATTAGTAGCCTCCTAAAACATGCAAAATACACATGTGAAGCAAATATGTAGAAATTGTAACTAAAATTTAATGCCTAACATAGGAAGCAACAGATAACACTCAGATAGCTAGCAACAACAGAAAGTAATAAAGGGATCAAGCAAATAATCCAATTCCGTTGGCCAATAAGCTAGCATTAATCCATAGATATGAAAATAACTAGAGATGCAATTTTGGAACCTTTAGGGTACCCTCTATTTCAGTCTAGTTCAAACAAATGAACTAGTTTTCTAAAAAAGTGATGATTTGTGAAATGTAGTTCATTTTTTTGTACTAAAGAGGGTAGATGGTACCATAGAGGATACCCATTTGCATCCTTAAAAACAACAATCGATAGTGCAGAATTGTGACATAATTCTCAATGATATTGTTTCGGTTACAGCGAGTACATATACCAGAAGTAGTTAGTGGGCAGACTAAGATGGTTATAGAAATAACTTACAACATAAACATGCAAAATACACATGTGAAGCAAATATGTAGAAAATGCAACTAAAATTTAATGCCTAACAAATGAAGCAACAAATAACACTCAGACAGCTAGCAACAACAGAAAGTAATTAGGGGATCAAGTAGAAAATCCAATTCCGTCGGCCAATAAGCTAGCATTAATCCACAGATATGAAAAAAAAATCCATAGAGCAGAATTGCGATATTAATCCCAATGAGATTGTTTCGGTTACAGCGAGTACAAGTCCTCTAGTCGTTCGTGGGCAGACTATGATGGTTAAAGAAATAATGTACAACATATTGAGCGTGTCAACACATAGATCCACAAATATTAAATGAAACTGTCCATAATCGAACACTAGCTAGCAATAACAACAGATTCATTAATTACGCAGCAGTTCTAACAGATATAAAACGGATCCGACGCTAATTGGAAACCCTAGGCACCTGACGCTAATTGAAAACCCTAGACATCAATCCTAAACATGTATTACTTGGAACTTACCTCCTCCTTCTCGTCGAAGATGTTCTCGTCGAACTACAGTGGGGGGATGACGATGAGCTCGAGGTCCTGGTTGACCTCGTGTGGCTCCTTCCAAAGATTGTAGATATATCTACTAATAGCAGCGGGAGAAGATGAGGGGCCGACGGGCCGTCCTTTGGCGAGGGCGTCCGCTTCATCTTTGGCCTCCATCGTGGCTGCGATAGCCGCTGCTTCCCAAAACTGCTCGCTCTAAAAAAACCACTCGCACGGTGCACCACGGACATGCCTACGGTAGTACACAGTTCACACGCGCACGGTGCGCCTACTGCACGTTCTTACGCGCACAGTGGCCCACCGGTGAAACACAAATGCGGCCCAGTAAATACGCACTAAACCACCCTAAAAGTAATCAACAACTTTACATGACAAAAATATTACATATACCGTAGCTGCAACAACACAAATCAACTCGTGGTTGTGAGCTCAAACCCCGCGTAAGACAATATTTACATTTAATTTCTTTGCATCATTGTTTTTGATAAACAATTTTCCCCTACTGACAACTTGGTCCTTCGTGATTTTTAGTGACAATTTAAATGCACCACGATAAAATTTTGTCACCAACATCGACAAACCACCCGGAAGAGTAATCCATGACGATATAACAATGACAAAATACTAAACCGTCGTGCATTACTCTTAATCCTTGATGTCATAACCAAACCGTCAAAGATTAAGATAATATATGACGGTTCACAACTTTATCAACAAGCCATTTTCTTAATAAATATCACATCTATTGTAGTGTGCGGGACTAAGCACATAGAAGTGGACTATTACTTTATTGGTTAGAGAGTTGTGAACTAGCTCTTGGATATCAGATTTGTTTCAATCGGTGATCAACTAGTAGATTGGTTTACTATACGACTTTCGGCAAGGCAACTTGAGGCATTTAGAAGCAATATCAACTTAGATAAGTTTAAATTGACAGGGGATGTTGAAATATATGTAGTTAGAGTTGTTAGTATGTTTATGTTGTCAGTGAGATACAAACCAACTTTAGATGTTCTTATATGACAAGTTGATATAGTTGTAGTCTCTAATGTAAGTCCTTCGGGCTCGGTTAGCCACTATATTAACACGCAAGCACCCCAGGTCAATGGAAGGCTTCAACTATTACTTTCATACACATGGCTGGAAGCTACGCGGGCTTGTTTTTAAAGGGTTTTCCACTGTTTGTTTTACCAGGTTTCATTCGAGAAAGGGAGCTTCAAATAGAACGTAGAGGGACATATAAATGCACATGTATCACCGCATCCACACATTCACACGATTTTATTGAACAGTGCAATCACAAAGCTTAAATATAGGCAAGTATTCCTTATATAAGTCTCAATATTGATGGGAATATCACCTCTTATTGAAAGAATAATCCACCTTTTTAACGTATGTGGATCCTCTCTAAAAAAACCTTTGTTGTAGGTACATGACTTATCATGAGTGTTACTACTTATACCTTCGCCATAATAGTATAAATGCACACATAATGTATTACCACGGTTTCGTTATTTCTCGTGCTATTGGGAAATTGCTATTTCTGAGTAAAAGAAAACAACGGTCTGATCTAAAGATTGAGATATCTCCAATAAGACAAATACAAGTGTATAAGAGGATTCTAATCGGATGTCGATCGAGAAATAAGTATTTAGTGTCTAGTGAGCTATATCGAGTCCCATCTTAGTAGATCTTATACATTGCTAGTATGATCGTCGCTGTAACATCACATGTATATAAAGAAGGAAGATAAAATAGCAAGTGGATCCAATCAAGATTCAAGATGGGTCTGTGCATTCGAGTTCACCAGCACATGCACAAAGAAGCTGACATGTCACGGGTCGAGTTAACACATGAACAAACTTTTATTAATTCCAATTGTACAAGTGTGAATATCCTTTTACAAATATAAAATCATCAAGACACCAGACACAGGGTGATACACTTTAGGCCTGAATGGAAACAAAAGCAATCATATGGACTGAAACAAATGAAAAGACATGGAAATTACGAAGATGATTTGCATTCAGAGGGACAGGATGTATGTCCCAATGATGCATGTTTTGAGGCGGGTGGATGGATCAGATGGGGCAGGAGAAGTTTGGAGGGCATTTCTTGCCACAATGGTTCAGGAGGAGGGTGAGGTCGACAGGGACGTTGAGGTTGATGCCGAGGACGTTGGCCTTAATGGCAGTGCAGAGGCAGAGGGCGGCATCGAGGTTGGCGAGCCCGTGGAGCAGCGGGCAGCATTGCTCGTTTGCTGGCACGCCCAGCTTGAGCTTGACCAGGTTCAGCACGTCGGCGCACACCTCCAGCTTCAGCGTGCCGATCGAGCAGTGGCCGTGGCCGGTCGACGGCGTCGGAAGGACGGGCGGTGGGATGACCGGCGTGGGGGTGGGGCAGTATGGCGTGCAGCCATGGGCGACTGCGGCGAGGAGGACCAGGTTCAGGGCGAGGAAGAGGGCAAGCTGGGAGGGCGCCATTGCACTGATCGACTGTCGAGCAAGCTAGTTATTAGCTAGTGATCTTACTGCAACAGGTTCTGTTGCTTGGGATGGGTTTCTTGGGATGGTTTGGAATGCTATTTATAGCCCCGGTGTACATGTCACCCGTGACCGAGCGATCATTGGAGCTGAGAGCTGCGCCACGCCACTCTCCTTTCCATATCGAATTTTAAAGTAATCTTGACAGACGATAGGACATGGAAATGTATATACTGGCGGGTCTAGGAGCTGGCATTGCATCAAATTGAGGGTCACGGGATGCATATATTGGATCCACACAAAAGAAAAAGGAGATGTTGGATGGTTTTGATTCCATGTAGTGGCCATACATGTTACTATACATTTCGCACTTTGGTTTATTATACTGGCGGTTTGGCTTGTATATGGACACGCACGTACATCTGGCTGTGTGGATAATAATTAGTTAGTACTACAGCCGCAATGGTTTTGCTGACACATAATAAGTCCAATACTGACAAAGGGATTAATAATTACGCCCAGAAGGCGGCGAAGCAGAGTTCTACGAAGAAGTGGATCAAATCGCCTACAGCAGGGGCAAGTCCTACTTTGATCATGTAAAATCTTATATTTTACTCTTATATACATTTACTTGATATTAATCTAGGATCATGCATGCATAGTTTGTTTTTCAAAGTATTTATAACAATTCTTTTGAAAAGTTAGCTATATCATACATTGGTTATGGACATAGAATCTACTCTAGGTTATGTGTTGTTTTGAAAATTGCTTCATTTATGCTATGCTCTTTTTTTCTGGAAAAGGGTTTAAATGTCTAATTGTGTACAAAACTATACGAGCTAAGATTATGACGATGTATTTTGATAATATGGTTTTGAGATATAAGGGATAGAGGTCATCAGCGTGTAATTTTAGTGGAGGACAAGCGTCAAGGGTCAACAAGATCAGCCTTTGTGTTGTAACCAAATTGCCATTAGCAGCATCATTTGGAGAGAGAGGGCAATGTGCTAAGTGGGTGGCAGACCAACGTGATGTGAGACTTCTTGCTCCACCCCTAGTGTGTTTGACGTGAGATGAGTGACATGTAGATACCTTGCTCGACATAGAGGGGACCATCAAATTTGTGCCCCAACGGGAGTAAAATCAAGGTTCCTGCAAAGGATGTGTCCATCGGAAGGGGTACGTACTGTCTAGATTGTGCCCATCGAAGACGATGCACATGCTTCAATTGTACGTTCAGTGCAGGGTACTGCCGGTCAAGATCGTGCCGAACCCGGAGGATGCGCATACTTCAAGGGTTCATTCAGTGCAGAGTGTTTTACCTCCAGTCAATCCTAACACTTCGGTTGCCGCCCGACCCGAGGAAGAGTACCCAACGGAGGATATTGTGTCAGGATATTCCAGTGAATTATTCTCAAAGATTCACTCTAAGACCTATACTCATTGTATGTTGTAGCCTGAGGTGCAAAACTGTAATCTCTCATCGCTAACCTCCTTTCAGTGCCGCACTTTTGGTGACCACTCGTCGTCTTCTCTGAATATAGAATTACGCCTCCCACCACAAGGATTGATGTCACTCCTATGGCAGCTATATTTCACTACAATAGCGCAAGCTAGTGATGGTGTTTAGGAACATGACTAATCACCATGCCCACGCTACACCGACGAAAAATCAACTAGGGATAACAGCATCAGTGAAAGTTCATAGGCAACACGGTTTTCTCGGTGCATGGTTATTGGGCGAGCTAGTGATAGCACGACAACAATGTATCGACGTTACAGTTCATTGTAGGCCAGCACACCATAGGTGTAGATTAGCCTATCAGTGGCATGCCTAATCGGCAGGCCACTGGTGTCATGTCATTGGTACTTAATACCAGTAGCATGTGCATGACGTGCCACCGATATTCCACATAACTGTGCCATGTGGACAACACACCACCAGTATATCATATCTGGACACGCAACTAATGTAATTTTTACAATTGCAAAAATTATGCTGATTTTATTAAATCTCATAGAAAAATCATTAAAACATTCATCAATTATAATATAGTAACACTTTCAATAACAAAATAATATATTTGGTTACACATAGATCGAAACTACTTGTTTGGTCCACATAGATCGGAACCTTCCATGAGTTGTTCGCCACATCAAACAAACAATATCACTCGGCGGGGGCGATAAATCATGCATTAATCAGATAAAGATCACCATCAAATTGTTCCTAGGCGGGGGTTTCCCTAGCAGTCATGGGCACGCCTTGTCCAATCTAAAGATCTTCTTTGCTCCTGATAAAGTTCTTCCAAGCCAACATTGTTGAACGAGATGTTTCTATCCATATCTGTCTTGTACTGAGATGATGTCGACCTTGCCTTCTCTAACGCGTAATCCAACCATAGCTTCATTAGGGAGGCTAGGAAATTCACGACCGACCGTCATTGGATGTAAAATAGGAACAAAAGTTAACTTCATGTTAGACGGTTTGCATACATGTTATGGACCTTTTTTTTAAAATGAACATAGGGAACTTGACAGAACAAACCATCTTATGTGTGTCAACATTCTCCTTGCTAAAACAAGTCACATATGGCATCTAGAGCCTGATTATATTAGTAGGAGATATGAGTAGTAAGAGGTGTTGTTTATCATGGTCAGTCATCTTCGAAAGATAGCGGGTTGTTCCAAGGGGTCTTCTTCCTCACTTTTCTCATTATCTTTGCCTTCTTTGTCTCGGGGCCTCCTCTTCTCACTACCAGGAACCGAATTATTTCTGTGTGCCCAGCGATTTTCCTGTCGGTCCCGCAACGTGCCTACAGCGAAACTGATTACACTGTCAGCCACCGTCCGCCCCACAGACACAGAGAAAACAGCCAATTTTCCTGTGAGCTGCACCAGGGACGACAGCAATAGCCAACCAGGCGCTCGACCCACCCGCCAAAACCAGTCTCGCGCCACGACTTCAGCTGCGCGCGCTGTGAAAAATTGCGTCCCGCTCCTTTCATTTCTTTTCACGCTTTTATCTCGCGACGGTCCATCCTCGAAAATAAAGACCTAGCTGCAAAATTCGCCCAAATCTCGCCCCACTACGAGCTCCTGTGGCGCTCGCTGCACTCCAAAATCCCTTGCCGCTGGCTGCGCCGCCCCCAATCTCTCGAGCCTCCGACCTCTTGTCCGGCCCCTTTGCCCTAATCTCCCGGAACCGTCGAGCAACGTCCCCACCGCATGTGCTCCCAACTTTCTAGACCGCTGACACCCCTTCCCCATATGGATGCCGCCCCGGAAACCTTGGACCGGCAGCCCTGGCGATGGAGAGTCCCGGGGACTGGTGGTAGCACACTCAGATCTGGTGGCCTTCTAGCCGTTCAGGTATGTTTTGCCGCATCCTTTGCAAATCTGCCATATTTTCATGATGTATGCTTTGGGACTTGGAAGTAAGTATCCAGATCTGTTTTTCCTAGTTGCAGTTCATCTAATCCGGAGTAAGATTTAAGGTTTCGTATCCATCTATAACAGAGATGTAATATCCTCTCCTTATCTTATCAAGGTATGGTCTATACTTTTATTTCTCTACTTGTATCCAAATATAAACCATGAATTCCATTCAAGTTCTTTCGTATATGTTGTAAGGTTACGTTATCTTCATTATACTCAAGAACATCTGAATCTGCTAGACTTGACATTTCAGAGTATTGACGAGCATAGCATACTAGGAAAAAACTTTAACTAGTAGCTGCAATGTTGGTTCAATGTGATGTTAATTTTTTACTGTTTCTTTATTGGAACTAACTGTCCAGTAATCTTTATTCATTACTAGTTACGTATGCCCCCTATGTAAGCTCATTGTATTCTTCCTTTGCACATGACTTCAGATTTTCTTTTCTTTCTTATGTTAGGATTGAGTTAGCACTGACCAGATGTAGTGCCTGGATAGGGAATATCACCAGTAAAAGAACTCTGGTTATCCCTCGGCAGCAAGAAACAGTAGGAGTTCCAACTTTCAGATGAAGAGGTACAGTTTCCTAGTGTCCAATTAATCTACTCACTGTGTATATCGTATTTATTTTTATACTTTAATGTCCAGCAGTGATTCATGTAAATTATTTTTCGCGAAACTGGATTTCAGATTGTTAACTCCGTGTTATTGGTAAGTGGATTGTTGGACTAGGCTGAGCTATTGTGCTCTTATATCACTAATTGGTCCGCATTGAATCTTCATGTACTCTTGTGATTGTTTTGCTACTTGTAGAAAACAATGTATTATATTCATGTTCCTACATTGCAGAACCATCTTTACATGACATGAGAGTGTTCGTAGTACTAATCAGTTTCATCATACATGTCAGCTTGAGGGGCGTTATTAATACTTTTCGAGAAGAACATTTATTGTAAGTTGTTATCTTGTTATACAATTTTGTAGCTTATAGTTCTGCAAAACTAACTCAAAAACCATGTGCTAAGGTTCTTAATTGTTAGCTGAATGATATTTGTTAGTTAAATGGTTTGTATTTTATCTTAGATAGTACCATGGCACATCTCGTCAGTTCTGGCTGTATTAGAAAACCAAGCAATTAGTTATGTGCTCATTTATTATTTGTTGATTGTTGCCAAATGTGCATAAATGAGAGGTCTTTATTGTGTTCTTCCACCGCAGGGCCAAGTTGCTTGAAACCTCTATTTCTACATGGAATTTTTGGCGAAGTTGGTCTATTTCAGCTCACATACTCTTGAGATTGCGTACTCTATTTTCTCAAAGGTACATCTCGTTATGCATCATTGAGTTGTGTTAAATAGTATTGACATTGGTACATTTTGCTATGCATCATTTTTCTGAATGATTTTTGTCCTTTGTGTCATTTGTATCAAATTTGAGACAGGATATTGCAATAAATCACTCCATTATTATGTCTAAATAGTTGTTGAATTGGGTAAATTTGCTGTGATGAAAAGAACTTAGTTGTATATGTCCCAAGTTAATGTGAGAAACTGATATACCAAATAGATTGTGTTGATATATCTTGTTGTATTGTTCCTGCTTATTGATATCTTGTAGATATTGTTCTTGATATCTCTCTCAACTTTTAATTGTTGATGTTGCACTTTATTTACAAGTTCAATTATGTCTGGCAGGATCAACTAAAAGAGAAGCTTGCTACCACGCTGCTACATAAGCATCGTAGAACATAAGGTCCTCTACTAGTGAATATTTGGTTGCTGCACCCGTGTGTGTTTTGAGATAGTTGCCTGTGTTTTTGTTGACCTTTGATTTATGGTGAAAATATTGTGGAATTGTATATGAGATGAGATTTGAATTTATAACTCTATTTGTGATGTGACCGGCTGATTTTGATGTGTATGATCTGAATATACGGAGTACTAGAATAACTGTGGCTGAGCACTGGAATAACTATGTGGAGAACTATTACTTTTAGTTTTTTTTTTGTTTTCCCATTTCTTCTTTCTCCTAGCGGTTTTGTACTGACAGGGATATGTCTGTTCCTGGGTTTCTAAGCCTGACGAGAACATTTCTCTGTGAGCCAAAGATACCGCTAGGGAAAAAGGCAAAACCCACAGGGATAGTTTCCCTGTCGGCTAGCCCACAGGCATTTTGCCTTTTCCCTGTCAAGCTATGGCTGACGGCTAGCCCTGACGGTGGACTGACAGGAAAACATATTCCTGTCGGTTCACCCTATTTTCCTGTCGGTTTCTGGCCCACGGGGATATTTCAGTTTCTGGTAGTGTCTATCTCTTCCTACAATGCAGTGCATTATACCTCCCCTCTGTGAAAGGTATAATGAAGTGATTATTTATCTATTATGACGACGAGCAGTTTTTAAATGGAAATTTCACTAAAAAGAGCACATAATTAAACATCAACATCCTTTTTTCACACTAACAAGAGAGTTATACGTAAAATGCTATTGGAATGAGCATGCATATATCCACTCTGTGCCCCCCAATGCCGGAGAGGCCATCCTACTAGTACGACTCAAGATCGGCCGCAATAGCTCGTCGTGCAGGGAACAGACTCTCACCAACTCCGTGTTGATCTTCAACTACATGTCCCGAGTGTTATCCTCTTGGATTTCTTCGTGGTGGTGGTGTCGTCTTGCATCTTGGATAACTGCTCCACCACCACAAGATTATGCGCGTCATGTAGATCTTCATCCCCGCCTTCTCCTTACTACTTGAGGGAAGGGGATCATAGGAGGAGCCATGACGGGAGGAGCATGCCCTGCAAGGGAAGCCAGGATCCTACGACGATGCGCAATGATGGCGGCCATTATGACTTAGCAAAGGTGCATGCGGGTGCGATAGTGGAGCAACCTGGAGATAAGGCGTGTCTGTTGGAGAGAGCGCTAGCCAACTCACTACAACAAAAACCTACCATAGAAACATTCTCCTTGAGACACTTCTAATTTGTCTCTTTAAAAATCACGTAGAGACATTTTGCATCCTGTAGAGACATGTTTTGAGACACTTAAATACATGTCTCAAATATAGTGACATCAGTTAATACATTCTTCTAAAGGGAATGGACTTTTCATTCTAGAGACAAATTTTGAGGCATTCTAAGTTGTCACAAAAAAATTATATACAAGCAATCATTGCGACACATTGTAAAATTTCTTTACATTTGTTGTAAAGACACTATTTGAGGCATTTTGCTTATTGTCTAGAGACATCTGTTTTAAGCTTTAGTCCTGATGTGCAATACTCAAAAGAAATTCATTCTAGGTATAAAAAAATATCTTGTGTAAGGTTGACATGGTTAGAGGAATGAATATGTATTTATCATAAAGGTTAATAGTTCAAGGATTGCTTTTGACATGTTTTTCATTGTATTTTTTACTCTACGTGTAGAGACATAAGGAGGAAATAAGTGGATAGAGACCGCCAACACACCGTCCTCTATGAATTATTTTCTTCATAACCTAATCCTTCATCAAAAAGAAGAAATGATGAAATTCTAAATAGACATTGTTATCAAGAGTGAAATGATGAACAGATAAACGATTTTTGGAGGCATTAGGCACATGCAGAACATCTTTAAGATGGAAATTTTGAACAAGGGTACGAATAATTGACTGACCAACATGGCAAATATCCATACCTTGTCCACTTGCGGTGTTTACTTTATCGAGACCATTGTACTTGTCATGAACCGGCAGTTTGTTGAGATCTCCTATGAAATGGTGAGTAGCACTGGTATTGGAATACCAGTTGGTATCAACACCATAGGCATATGAGCTCACCACTATGCCAGTAATCTTTCCAAGTCAAGACTATTTTCCATCTCCAATCTTGCACATAGTACTAATCTTGTACATGTCAACAAGACTGGAAACGTCTCGCCACCAAAAGGATCATCGATAGGACTGAGCATGAGGTGTATATAATGACTAGACTATTTTGACCCACGACAAGTCAAATTTGCAGTGAAAATTGTGCAATTGTTCAAGAAAAAGGCTTATTTTTGAATTTCGAAGTTGATGATTTCTTGAATCTGTTTCAATCCCAGCGCTGAAGCTCTACTCCAATGGTAAAATTCACTCGCCACCATCGACATCTTTAATGCCCCTTCTTGTTGCATACTTCGAAGCTCGATCCCCTGCAAACGTGCCATGAACTAGATCTACATGAATAACATTCTTAAAACAAGCCCTGTTTCTAATTTTCCACAACATCCAAAGAATACAAGCTACCCCAGAAGCAACTATAGATTGCATACTTTTCCTCTTAAAGGACATAACCCAATCACAAACATTCTCCATACCCCCAGGTAGGTTTTGTAGACTGAAGGCACATGCCACCACACCCCAAATATACCTAGCAATCACACATCTATTATATACTAAAAGCAATATAAGGTTGTTTTTCGAGGCACCTGGTTGATCCACATCATCTAAATTATTTGGATTGTTGGATCAAAAATATAAGGTTAGGATTCAACCAAAGATTAGTAGTTAAGGTAACCATATAATCATGTTTGGCACGATCATTATGGTTTAACGTTTTGGACCTGGACGCATGCACGTTTCCTACCTCTTGCCCTAGCTTGCGCAAGGACGTCGCAACCTGCCCGCATAGCAGGCGCCGGCCGTTTGCGCCATGAAAGCTTTAATTAACGACCGACCAGATCTTGGAACGGATCGAGCACTGCAACAAGCTGACCACACGCAAGGTATTGATCCTGTTCCGTGAGCAGCAGATCAGCCAAGATGAGAGTACCACATGAGCCGGACACACAGATCCATCACAGCAGATTAGGGCGTGCTCTGAGTCCATGCATGGGTTAATTGATCGCTGCTGTTGCTGATAATCATTAGGACTTTCATGCTATCATCTGCTCATGCGTGGAATTTTTCATGTAAATCAGTTTGCTGCTTTGTCTTATTGAATCATTGGCTGATGCAGGAAACAAATTCTCGATGAGGCGAAGCAGTCCGCACTTCGTCAGTCCGATTATGTTTTGATATTGCGAGGAGGCGAATTAAGGTACCTAACTCATTATTTTGGTACTGAAGTTTATGTACAGAAGTTCAAAAACAACTGTTGCCTTGTCATTGCTCCCCGGCTGCAAGTTTCTCTCCACATCAGAAACTCTAGAGTTTAAAACAGATGAACCAAACAAAGAAAGCACTGAGTTTCCTGCTGCTACATCATTGGTTTTTACCACGCTACATAACATAGACTTGCTGAATTAGCACATAACATCATCTAGGAATTTTGGGTTGGAGCGAGGTAAGAGACTTCCAAAAATCCACTATATAATGGTTGCATTGCCTTGCCTGTTTATACACAATAGTTTGATACTGTTCAGAAAACTTTGGAAGGGAACCATGCTATCTTTGATTGAATAAACAACGTTATGTTTTGAGAAAGCCTTGCGACCAGTGGCCAATATTATGCTACCATTCCACAACCCGTTCTTTGCTGAGCACTAATAAAGTTTTTGCGTCAGTATTGGCCATGAAGCAACATGTACACTAGAAGGAAGATTATCAGCTGAACTGACCAATCAAAACAAATTTTCACTCATTTTTCCTACTAATTAGGTTACTAATTTCTAATATTGTTGCTTATTAATGTGAAATATAATATCTGATATTTCATTTGACTTGAAATTATGTATTGAGCCAGAATCACCAAAACGCGCATAGGTGAGAGGAGCAAATGTCAGGTATAATCTTTTAAAATGTAAATAGTAAGGGAAAATCTTACATAAACTATTATATAAAGAGTGTCCCTACAAAACATTAACTCTCAACGGATACATGACCTGACCCCATGCATCCTTTACCTAATCATATAGAATCTAAACAATATTTCGAGGCACCAATGCGGGCATCATCGCTGTAGTATGCGAGAAAACTCACTGAAATTGAAGGTTTGAAGTTGAACAAGTGACTAACCAGATCATTGTTAGAAAATATCTAATAGGAATATTTAGTGACCAAACTATAGCTATCTTAGATGATTTAACATCTAACAATTGGTCCAAACCTTCATACATATCCAATTTCATGTACATTAGATCACATAACAAATTTGTAGACCAAACTGTGTGATCAACCAAACATGTTGTTGTCATGATAATCAATGATGAGTTTCCATCTTAAATCCATGGTATTTTTACTCTAACAAATTTACAAACTATATTTCAGTGCTTATATATTTATTAGAATATATATATATTTGGATTAATAGTGTTAGAAATATTAGAAACATTATAGTACAACCTACTCCTTTTCAATGTAAAGTTTCTTTGAGCCAACCATTTGGAAAACATACTATGATTCATAAGGTCCTAGGTTTTACCAACAACGTATTTTTTATCTAAAAGTTGCATAGAAAATTCGAGCTGTTTTATGACGAGCCCGGGACAGCACGTGGCCACATTAATACGGTTTCCGTGTCTCGCGCATCAGATACATGTTTCCCTAGGTGGTGGTGTCACATTACCTGACATGATAATTATATGAGAGAGAGAATTAATGACTTTATTTAGAGGGTCATCATGACATTTGTATAAAAATATATCAAAATAATAGTATCGGTGTTTCAAGGTGGATGGATCTAGAAGGCATGTAGTGAAACTTCTCTAGAGATAATTACATGCGAACAAATTATTTTAATGGACAATACGCTTGTAGGATGATATAGTGTTTTTTAGAAATGAGATGATAACCATGTGCCCTAAATTAAAGGTGATTAATTTCATCGCAAAGGATTTATTTAGCATAATATTCTTTGATATTTTTTTAGCATAATAATATTTGTAGTTGATATAATAACCTTACAATTTTATATCATTTAGTTCCTAAACACATTTCATACAGTATTTCGCAAAGGTTTTACATAAGATTTAGTTCCTAAACACATTTCATACAGTAATGATGTTGCCCTCGCATTGAGAGGGCCACTGTGCTAGTTCAAAGAAAAGGTGATTCTTAGTTTCTTTGCAATGTCAACTTACTTTCGCATCTAATGATGTTGCCCTCGCATTGAGAGGGCCACTGTGCTAGTTCAAAGAAAAGGTGATTCTTAGTTTCTTTGCAATGTCAACTTACTTTCGCATCCCCAATCTACCCCATCTTGGCTAAATTATCTTTAGTGAGGATACTATCCTTGAAACAAAGAAAAATAAAAACTTTAACTCTGAGAAGCACCCTAGCTAGCCAGTGTATGAACATATAATCATAATTCCTTTATGGGTCCGCATTAACAAATTATTAGACAGCTAGATAGCTGCCTGTACGTGTTCATTCCAAGCAGAGCCAGTATAGTAAACCAAAAGTAGGAACCGTATAGTAGACATCTCCTGCACGGGTCTAGTAAACATGGAACCAAAAACAAGCAACATCATTTCAGGTAACGCCAGCTCGTGTAGGGCTGCCGAAATATATCGCGCGTGGCCAGCCTAGTATATTTGTTTTCAACATTTTGTTAAATTCACAAACCACGATCAAATATATTTCCTCCGTCCTGAAATAAATGATGTGGATTTGTCTATATTCTCATGCATTTACAATGTATAGGTACATATCAATTTAGCCAAATCTGAGTAAATTATTTCTGGATGGAGGAAGGACTTGTGGTTTAGAAACGAAAAGTCGCCGGGTGCAGGTCTCAGGGTTTTGTTCGTTAGCATACAAAAAACTACTAGTAAACCTCCAAGAGTGGTACACACGTAACAAGCTAGAAACGTATGTGTACTAGTTTTTTTAAACGTAAATGATTATTTGGAAACGAAATATACGTACGGCAATAGATAGTCAAACTGGATTGATCGTGACATGAGGAGGGAGCAGTTGCACACTGCATCTGGCCTATAAATAGCACCCCAAACAACTCAAGAAAACCATCCCAAGCTAGCGAAGCCTATATAGCTAGCCAAGCATAGAAATGGCGCCCTCCAAGCTCGCCCTCTTCCTCGCCGTGAACCTGGCCCTCCTCGCCGCCGTGAACGGCTGTGGGTCATACAACTGCAACCCCACCCCGGTCCCAACCCCTCCGTTCGTCGTCCCTCCGCCACCTCCAATGACCCCGACGCCCGTGCCCCCAAGCCCGTCGACCGGCGGCGGCACCTGCTCGATCGACACGCTGAAGCTGAGCGTGTGCGCAAACGTGCTGAACCTGCTCAAGCTCAACCTCGGTGTGCCGTCGCCCGAGCAGTGCTGCCCGCTGCTGTCTGGGCTCGCCGACCTGGACGCCGCTGTCTGCCTTGTTAGAACTCTGACGGAATAAGCTCGTTACTGTGCAGTTTCAGACAGCTTTCGGCAACAGCCTGAAACTTGTCAGTTTATATTTTCCCTAGCTGAATAAATCCGTGTGTGTCGTCTGTGATCACCACGAGGTAGATAGGCTTTAGACCGTTTGTTTTGCTTTCAGTTAGCACTACTAGCGCATTAGCTGGATCGTGGGACGGCACGGTCAGATAGGAGCTCATGCAGCTGGTTTCTCGGGCAGTGGGTTGATCACGTTGTAACCATCAGCTACATAAGCAATAAACTGAAAAGCTGCAGACTTTGCACGCAGCGCAAAACCACTGTGTCCAATCGTGTTGTGTAGATTGTTGTTTAGCCACCAATTTGCAGAGTTTGCAACGACATGCCTCTGCACCGCCATCAAGGCCAACGTCCTCGGCATCAGCCTCAACGTGCCCGTCGAACTTGTCCTACTCCTCAACCAGTGCGGCAAGACCTGCCCCGCCTGATCCATCCATCCGTCCATCGCAAGCCATACATATATAATCGTCCACCCCAGCGCCTTCTGCATGCAAATCATATTTCGTACTTAATTTTTACATGTTATATATATACTATAATTTCAAGATCATGCATGCATATGTATTGCATGCATGATTAATTTTCCTTCGTGTCGTGCAGTGTGACTACGTATAAGTCACCATTGTATCTCGTCGTGGTATCTAAGTGATTCCTATATATGTTTGTAAAAGGATAGAATAAAACTTTTTTTTCATGTTCAGTCAACTCTACTCGTGAAATATATGCCAACTTCTATTGTATGCATATGTAGAGATAAATCACACATGAATAATGATCACATCTACTCCCTCCGATCCATTCATAACAATGTTCGTTGACTTGCTACAAAGTTGTACTAAATAAGACACTTATTATGGATCAGAGGAAGTACATCTATTTGCATGCGAGTTGTCCATATGTTCTGAACATTGTGTGTTTCTACCGTGCAAGCTAGGTAGCGTGCGTGTTTAATATATTGATCTACTGCTTGTGATTCGTGTAGAACTGCATATTCTTGTCTCGTGAAAACTAGTATGCTTGTTGAAGAAAAACATGTTGAAACAGTTAAGTCTACCTAGGCGTACCCTAGAAATAAAATTCTCTACATCTTCTTCATCCTCTTTTCTTTCATTTATTTATCATGACAATCATTTTATTTTGTGCTGTCCTTCGTGAATTAATTTAAAAAAATAAACCAATATTTGAAATATACATCATACAGTTGGCATAGCTATTCACAGATATGAGTCTCTTGATCATGTAAAAATGGACAAAATTTTTGAAACCAAAGTCTGGTTGTGTGGATTATGTAAGGATACAATCAATTAACCAAAATGTCAAAAAAATTGACGGTACTGCATGTGCATATATATGTATGTGAGTAAATCTATTTGAACTATATTATGGGTGTTTTAAACGTCATAATTATTAAATTGATGCACTAGCCATCTAGACCAAAAGTCCGAACAGATGGAAAGGGCTAGACGTGTATTATATTCTTAACACTTCCCCTCACGTCTAGGCTATTTTAGTCCTTAGCGTGGGTTCGGTGCAGGACGCAGAATCTTTTTTTAACTGCGTAAGCAGGGTCTTGAACTTGAGACCTCTTGGCTCTGATACCATATTAATTGATGCACTAGCCATCTAGACCAAAAGTCCAAACAGATGGAAAGGACTAGACGTGTATTATATTCTTAACAATAATTTCACTTTAAACCAGAATTATGGGCTTTGGCTCTGTCCTCTCCCTCCGGGGACGTGCAATAGGACAAGCTAAACTCTATATTAAAGTTTCCAGCAAATAAAAGATAGTTCTTAGAACGTCACAAATACCAAGTTCATAAGTTTACTCTTTATACACACGTGAATGTACAATATTATGAAGACATCCCCAATGTGATATTATATAAATCACCAAAGAAGCATTTAACTTCTTGGGGGTATCCACATATATCTGCAATCATGTATAGCTACTAATAATCATCTGAGTGGTTCATCTAAATGTATGTATAGAACAAGTACATATTTATTTATCTCAACTATCACACGCTTATACTTTTGTTCGATATAATTTCTCTTTGTTTGAAAGAGTAATTCTTTAGAATTTAGAAATATTTCATTGTTATAAAAAGATCCTAAATGTACATTCGGATGAACAGGTTATTTAGCTCGTAAAATTCCCATGGCGGTGCTCGTGCTGCCTTTTAAATTGTCAGCAGAAAAGAATTAGAACTTTTACTGAACCTAGTCGCTTTATTTGGGGTGGGAGAGGATATATGAAAAAAATGTGCACACCCAATAAGTAAACGGGACCCAGGAAAATATCAGAGCTCCTCTCGGAGGTCTCTTGCTTTTTTTGAAAATGGGCGCTTTATTACTCATAAGCAATGTTTACACCCGGCCTCTACATACCAAGGATGCACACAGCCGATCAACCATAGAACGAGTGCCAAAATAGAATACGATCATTACAATCCAAAGAATAAGATAAAACGGCATGCAACTATGACAGTTCAATCCTCAGATCACGCTGCCATCCATGTCGGGAGAAAAAATCCCCCGCCTTGTCCTCCAATCATGTACACTCATCCATAAACAAGTCGCGGAACTCCATACGCTCGAGCGTAGTCTATGATCGGAGGATAGCCGTTGCGTGATAGATCACCTGCAAAGAAGAAGAAACTGATCGGTTCGTAGCATGGAAAACAAAAAAATTCTACCGCAAGAACGAACAAAACCTAGATCTAATCTAGATAAAAGCCAAGATCTAATCTATTAGACATGAGCAACGAGATAGATCTTGTACTAACCCTCGTAGAACCGAAAGCGTTACGAGATTAGATCTCGGGGTTGATGTAGTCGATCACTTGCCGATCTCAAGATCGTGTGGACGATCCTTCCGGCGCCGCGTTCCGGCAGCGCTTCCGCAGTCGGTCACACATGCGGAGTCGAAGCAGACCTTCCTCTCCCCGTTCCAGCGAGCAGCGGAGGTAGTAGATCTTCTCCACGGAATCCCAGCAGCACGACGGTGTGGTGGTGGTGGTGGAGTAGAGAATTCTGCAGGGCTTCGCCTAAGCCGGAGCAGAGCGAAGGTAGAGGAGAGAGGCGGCGGCTAGAGCTTGTTATGAGAGAGGGCTAGGAGGGGGCGCCCCCTCCCTTCTATTTAAAGGAGGGAGGCGCGCCTGGGGAGGGGGAGTCCTAGTAGGACTCCCCTCCTATGGCCGGCGGGTTGGGAAGGGGGGAGGAGTCCTCCTCCCCCACGAATCCGTGTCTAGCCCCCACAAGGTTTCCTTGACCCTTTCTTGGTTTTCAAGCAAACACCAAGAACTCTTCTAGAACCTTCCAGAACATTCCGAAACCTTCTAGAATCTCCATACAAACACTCCGGAACATTTCCTAACTTAGAAAATGATCCCCAATATATGAATCTTATTCTCCGGACCATTCCGGATCTCCTCGTGATGTCCCGGATCCAATCCGAGACTCCGAACAACATTCGGTTTCCAACGCATATTCCATATCTACTTAAAACAACTTCGAACCTTAAGTGTGTCACCCTACGGTTCGTGAATATGCAGACATGATGGAGACACCTCTCCGATCAATAACCATCAGCGGGATCTGGAGATCCATAACGGCTCCCACATACTCAACGATGACTTCGTGATCGATAGAACCATTAACATACGAAACCAATTCCCTTTGTCACACGATATTCTACTTATCCGAGGTTTGATCGTCGGTATCTCCATACCTAGTTCTACCTCGTTACCGATAAGTACTCTTTACTCGTTCCATGTTATGTCATCCCTTGTGACCTAGTCACATGCTTGCAAGCTAACTAGATGACATTCCACCGAGAGGTCCCAGAGCATATCTATCCGTCATATGGATGGACAAATCCCAATCTTGGTCCAGGCGCTTCAACACATACTTTCAGAATACCCAATGACACCTTTATAACCACCCGATTCTAAGCGGTGTTTGATGTCATCAAAGTACCCATCCGGTGATGGTGATTAACATAACCTCATGGTCGAAGGATTAGGTTACTATGCATTTGAAAGCTTACAGCAATACGAACTTAATGACTTGATCTTATGCTACGCTTACTATGGGTGTGTGTCCATCACATCATTCTCCTAATGATATAACCTTGTTATTAATCACATCCAATGTCCATGATCAGGAAACCATGATCATCAATTAATCAACAAGCTAGTTCAACAAGAGGCTTACTAGGGACTCTTTTATGTTTATAAAACACACATGTATTAGAGTTTCCTTATAATACAATTATAGCATGGGATGTAAACTTTCATCATAAACACAAAGATATAATAATAACCACTTCTATTATTGCCTCTTGGGCATATCTCCAACAGAAACAATGTTATTAAAAATCTTGTCCTTTCTCATAGCCAAAGCGACCAAATAATAGCAAGCGCTCCCACCCTAAATAAAGTCCCATATTTATCCTGAATTCCATGTAACCAATTGCCAAATACGTTGGCAACCGATCGTGGAGGAGATAAACTAGTGGGTACTTGGATGATTGACCATATGGCACGAGCAAATTTACATTGGAAGAATAAGTGTCTTATTGTCTCAATGTGATGATAAAATACACACTGTGTACTTTCATGCCAATTCCTCTTAACAAGGTTGTCTTTAGTAAGAGTTACCTCTTTACGAAGGTACCAAACGAATATCTTCGTCTTAAGGGGTAATTTCATTTTACAAATTTTACTATTATTATCGACAGGAATATCATGTTGGATCAAATCTCTATACATTGAGTCAACAGAAAATTTACCACTCTCTAGTAATTTCCATTTGAACTCGTCCACCCCCTCCGACAGCTGTATCGTGGATAATTGTAATAAAAGATTGTTCCATGATACTAGTCTAGGCCCGATGAGGCTTCTTTTGAACGACACATTAGGGGGTTTAGATTCCAAAACAGTTGAAAGTGTATCCCCTTTGTGTCTAACAATTGAGTAAAGAGCTGGATATTATTCACGAAGGGAAGTTTGGCCAAGCCATATATCTTCCCAGAATCTAATATGCGATCCATCCTTAATATTAAACACACCAAACTGAAAGAAGTGCTTTTTGGACGCCATAAGTCCCGCCCAAAAGTGTGAATCTCCTGGTTTCCAAACAACTTGAGACACTGCTTTAGAGCCTACATACTTTCTCCAAAGAATGGTTTTGCAGACACCATCTTCTGTCAGTAGTTTAAAAAGCCATTTACCCATAAGTGCGATGTTTTTGACATACAAATCATGTATGCCCAGTCCACCATATTCTTTCGGTCGGCAAACCACATTCCATCTGGCTAGTTGATATTTCTTTTTTTCACCATCCCCTTGCCAAAAAATATTCCACTTTCTTCAAGACACCTTTCGGTAGCTAAAAAAACGAGATCATATAAAGTACCATGTTGGTGAGTACTAAGTTTATGAGAACAAGTCTTCCACCAAGTGATGGCAATTTACCCTTCCAACTATTAAGATGTTTTTATAGTCTTTCCTCAATGAGTTTCCATTCAGTAATCATGAGACGCTGATAGTGGATCAGGATTCCCAGATAATTGATTGGAAATTGCCCCAAGCTATAGCCAAAAAGTTCAGCATATAGGTGGGCTTCGTTTTCAGCCTCGCCGAAACAATACAAATCACTCTTATGAAAATTGATTTTCAATCCACAGAGTAGCTCAAATGCTGAAAATATTAATTTCAGATTCTTGGCTTTCTCTAGATCATGGTCCATAAAAAAGATTGTATCATCAGCATATTGAAGAATAGAAATACCGCCATCAACTAGATGGGGAACTAGTACTTCAACTTGGCCGGCAGCCTTGGCTCTCGATCAGGATAGCCAGCATATCAGCCACTATGTTAAATAGTATAGGCGATAGCGGATCCCCTTGTCTCAACCCTTTTTGGTCTGGAAGTATTTTCTAGTGTCATCATTGACATTGATGGCTACACTACCCCTAGTCACAAAAGACTGTATGAGAGCACACCACTCTTCTGAAAAAACCTTTCATACGGAGTGTTGCTGAAGAAAAGATCAATTAACTTTGTCATAAGCCTTCTCAAAGTCAATTTTGAACAATACACCATTCAGTTTCTTTGAGTGTACTTCATGAATTGATTCATGAAGGATTAATACACCATCTAGGATGTTTCATCCTTGCATGAAGCCGTTTGAGATGGGCGTACAACATGATCAGCTACTGAATTCAGTCTAATCGTAGCAACTTTTGTGAATATTTTCAAACTAACATTAAGAAGGCAGATTGGTCGATATTGTTGTATTCGTTCCGTATTATTAACCTTAGGAAGTAATATAATGTTGCCAAAATTTAGTCTAAAAAGTTCTAGCTAGCTGATCAACATAACATGCAGAGCAGAAAATAAATGCATCAGGTCATATTTGATGACTTTCCAGAACTGTTGATAAAATTCTGCTGGAAAGCCATCAGGCTCTAGTGCTTTGTTATGTTCCATTTGAAAAACAGCCTTCTTGACCTCCTCCTCGGTATAAGGGGCGGTTAAAAAGTTATTTTCCTCACCCGAAACCTGAGCTGCTCCTGGCCCTCAATCATACCTTCATCCTGAATTAAAAAGTGAATAAGTTTCTTCTTATGCTTGCCATTAGCATCTGCATGGAAGTATCTTGTATTCGCATCTCCTTCAAGGAGGAATTTCCCCTTAGAGCATTGGTACCATTTGAGTTCCTCCTCGCGAAGAAGTCTGGCAATTTCGGCATTCGATTGGTTTTTGAGTTCAATATCTTATGCAGTTAAGAGCCTGACTTCCGCAGAAGCTTGTAAATCATTAATGATTGTTGAAAGCCGTACTTTCTCTTTTTTTAAATTCCAGCGGTGTGTCTGGCACAACCACGAAGGAACTTGCGTAGGTCAAGCATTTTGTTGTTCCATCAATGTATGGACGTTTGACCACTAACTGGTTTTTCTCAAATAGCCTTCACCAAATCATGGAACCCATCAGGATCCGTCCATCCAAGTTCAAATTTGAAATTATGTTTGGATTTTCATAATGGAGTTCCAACAGATAATAATAACGGACCATAATCCAATAAAACCTCAATACGTTCCAGAGCATGAACAGTTACCATAGAAAATTTATCTTCCCAATCGGTATCAAGAAGCACTCTATCCAACTTTTCATATGTAGGCTCCGGAAGACTGTTAGCCCAAG
This sequence comes from Avena insularis, assembly GCA_023614405.1. Classification (NCBI taxonomy): domain Eukaryota; kingdom Viridiplantae; phylum Streptophyta; class Magnoliopsida; order Poales; family Poaceae; genus Avena; species Avena insularis. Next base: position 74,376,835 of record CM042690.1, read on the forward strand.
TGAACTGTCTTCCTACCATTGTAACCTCTCTTAAGTCCAAGCTATCAATGACATCGTTAAACATGAAAGGCCAATGTTCATCGTATCGGCCCCGACTTTTCTCATGAGCGAATCTCAGCAAGTTAAAATCACCCCTTATGAGAATAGGATGTGGATTGTCCTTAGCCAGATTAACCAACTCATGCAAAAAATCAGCTTTATAAACATGCTGGACAGCCCCGTAGACAACGACTAAACACCATATGAAATTATCAGCTTTATTACGGATATGGAGTTAAATAAAAAAATCTCCATCCGAACTAGCTAAAACTTCCATAGTCTCACTCTGACGCCTAACAGGATTCCCCCAGATCTCCCCCGCGGCGGCCATGAGACCCACGTAAACTCCACTCCACTAGAAAGGCGATTGAGTAAGGCTTGTGCAAAATCTTGTCTACTAGACTAAAAAATACCCAAAAAATCCAACTTATAATCTCTCACACAATCAGCATTGAACAAATGTTTAGCCAAGTCACAAAAAACTCTGCTATTTGAAAACATATCATTCATTGAGAAACAATAGGAGATTTGGATACACGAGCCCTCCTGCGAGATTTTTGGCTCTTTGATTTCGGACCAGAAGCTTTGAGCTCATATAATGAACCTAGCCCAGTCTCATCAAAAGCCACCTCTAGCACTTCACCAACTAAGTGAGACAGGAGTTGACCATCTACTGTGGCATGCAACTACTCCTCCTCTATTGGTAAAGTGTTAGGAAGAACAGAAACATTAGGAGTAACCGTTAGACAGTCAACCTCCATATGTCTCAAAGCAGAACTAGAAAAATTAACTTCCTTTACAGATCTACCCATGCTAATACCAACATTGGCTAGCCTATCAACAATAACAGGAGTAGAAAAAGTAAGGAAGGATTTCGAAGAACTCATAGTACCCTGAGTATCAAGATTTAAATCCGCCTCATAGCCTTCACCATAGAGTCCTCATCTGTAGCAGATGCGCCAAGGGCATCGACACCATGACGAAGACTCCGTCTCGCCGGCGTACATGGGAGAGAGCCCGACCCCGCCTGGGCCAGGTTCCCCCACGGATCCGGTCCACCTGGGGTCCACCGGCCACACCTGGCTCAAACACCTAGGCTCCCTGATCAGCAGCGCAGAAATCAAACTGTGGCGTCGACGGGTCGCCCACCAGGGCCACAACCTCCACAGTCACAATAGTAGGATCGGCCGCGAGCCCCGCCGTACCGTCGGCCAGCCCTGCACGGGCAAGCACGTGCACCACCTCATCAACAACTGCCTCCATCAAAACTGGCCCGTCCACAGGGGGCGCGGAATAGTACGGCCCAACATAATTGGTCGGATGAGAGAAGGGGAAGGCAACGTCCCCGCGAAGCCATTCGCCACCTTAAGAGCCGCATGCAACTGACATAGAGTGACACGTGGAGAAGCACAAGCAGAACGACAACCTCGAAGGGGGGAGTCAAGCGAAAGGGCATCAAGTTGTTCCTTCCCATGCTTTGCAACAGAAGAAGCATTGAAAAGAGTCACAGCATACACCTGCACTCGAACCTGTCTCGACAAAGACGATGCGGAGCTCCCAGGCCCAGCCGATTGGCCATAAGGCTCTCCCGTAGCTGGAGTCAAAGTCGTCTCATATGTATCCATAGCATCATCACCAGCGTTACCATTACCACCATCCTCGGGGTTATCCTGGTCAGTTCTTTCACTAAAATAATGACCAGCTACACTCCATTTTGGTGTTAAGAAGCTAATCTTCCTTTGATGACCTCAGATTCTTTACAATTACTACCTGATTTTTTGGTATCTTTTAATAATCCATAACCTACGGTTGTGTGCATCAATAGAAAGGCCCAAATGATCCTTTGTTTAGAATAGAATCACATTAATTTTCAGCAGGAATAGAATATAGCTTCTACATATAAATTTGTGATGATATTTTTTTTACTGGTTTGTACACTTATGGTAGAAATATAAAATTATCCTCTAAAACTTAATATAAATCGTAATTAACATAGTCTCTTTCTTGGGGAAATCCTGGATGTGGATGGGATATATGACAAGATAGGATTTGGAGGGATTTGACTTAGATGGGAATTAATCCACCTCAATCCATCTTGATCCACTCCAATCCCTTTCAAACTGAACAAGTCCTAAGGCCCCGCTTGGGAATCCGGTGTATTTTTCAGCTCCGGTTTTCTTCCGGGGATATTTACACGTGAACAGTTTTCTCCTGGGGATTTTCCAGCTCCGGTTTTCTTCCAAGCGGGGCTGAACAGTTTTCTTCCAAGCGGGGCTGAACAGTTTAAACAGCATACACGTACAGTCTCGGAGAGTAAAACATAGGGATATCCATAAAAATTGAATCTTTGAACAGCATACACGAATAACAGCTCAAATTTCAGTTTTTTCAGATCAACAACAAAGTAGGTTAATTAAATTACAAATAACAACCATTCAACAGTCTTGAAACTCGGATGGACTTTTGAAGATTTAAACTCGGATGGACTTCTGAAGATTTGAACTTGGCATCCTAAATAAAAGAAATCAATATTAGAAAACAACTTGTTCTATGATTATCAATATTAGAAATCAATAATACAAATCAAAACAGCCTGTTCTATGATTATCGATCCTCATTGGCATGATAAATAAACAATAGTAGTAAATCAAAATAATCCACCCAACAATAATCCACAAAGGAAAGAAGACACGTGTGTTAATTTTTCCACATATGGGCTAATTACATCTACCGCTGCTGCCTACAGGTGGCTCTAATATGTAGGCCTAAAACCTTTAGAGAAATTAACATTGTCAAATTCACACAAGAAAAGAGTATGTGCTCAATTTAGTGCTCCTGTCCATGGCTTGTACTACCATCAGTTTTCCTTGACAAATAGTATAAGATATGACACAGTGTCTCTTCTCAAAGAATAATGATTATTTGTCAAACTCAAGAGAGGTCAGGTGCATGTACTAAGTGCCAGCAAGTTAATTAAGCTAGCTCCACTACTTCAAACAAATTAAGATAAATCCAAGTTTCAATTATAGGGAAATTACAAGGCAGTGTATATAGTAATCTATATTTGAGGGCAGTACATATATATTCGTGTAGGGGAAAAGGGAACAGGCTAAATTTGTCTAGATTCACAAGAATGATGATTGGTTTGGCGCAGGTTTTCAAATTTATAAGAGACACAGAAGCTCCAGTATAACAGTGAAATAAAAGGCAATGAGCTACTTACATGGAGGTAACTGAATTCCATGCTTCCCGGCCTCCTTCTTCAACCACAAACCACGGAGTCTTGGATCATAAGAAAGAAAAAACTCTCTATTTGATGCATCTTTGAAAACATCAGAGGCTAGAATCTTGATCTCATCAGACACATCAACCATGACATTAAGTACTTCCAAATATTTTGGAATGGAGTATTGTTTTCCTGATGCTTGTTCTTTAATTCCTGCTTGTTCTCTCTTGAGTTTGACAAACTCTGACATTGTTTCTTCAATGCGCGGGACTGGGACAGATGTGTGGCTCCTATGCTTTCTAGATCTTGCTGATTGTGCGCCACCATTACCACAGATGTATTTCTAACATACATTAGACAAATTAAATGTACCTCAAAGTATGGCCAATAGAGGGGACTTGACGAAATCTTGATATGAGGATTCGTGGATGGAAGCTTGATTAAATCATATGCCAATGACGTGATCGCATTAATGGAACCACTGATGCCTATGGAATGTTTCTGAGCTACGCTGGAATCTGTCTGTCAATGTATGGTAGCTTGCATTCCTTGACAACATGTACATCAACATACCTAATTGCTCCTCCACACGAACCCCTCTTGAATTTTCCAAAAGTTTTCTAGACCTAAGATCATCACAAAGTTCTTGGAAAATATGGGACTCCATTCTTAAAACATCATAACATCTAGTAGGATGATCATCAAGTAATTCTCTGATATACATGGGACCCGTGAGAACAGAAGTATTCACTGGGGTTCTAATTTTCTTGGACAATTTGTATAATGCCGGGAAAATAAGGAAAATCATTTCCTCATCCTCTTCCTCCTTGGAATCAGTCATCGCCATTTCCAAATTACGCATCTAATCCTAAGAATGCATTAAAAACAACACATTAAGTGGAAATTGCATCTCTAGTTAATCGAAGAAATATTAGAACACTAACAGAAAATAAATGTGCTTAAGACTAACAGGAAAATAGAAAATAAACAGAAAAGATGTTGTATAAACCTTGTTACTTTTACAGTTCTAGAAAAACAGTCTGGCCCAGACTCTTATCATTCAGTGGCCCAGACTCTTATCATTCAACCTCTGTTTGAAGAAGCTTTACAGAATAATGAGGTACAGTTGTTTTGCTATGCTATTTTGAATGACCTGTATAGCAGTCTAGTAACACAGAAAAATAGGAACCGAGTTAGAGTTGAACAAAGTGAGATCGTATAATTCACTGCTAATCAGCCAAAGGAACAATTCACTGCTAATCAGCCAAAGGAACAATTCACTGCTAAGGGGCCACCAGAAGCCAACTTACAGGAGCCTAAAACAAGGCATGTCAATTTGAGTTAACCATGCTAGTCGAACCAAGAGACTAGCCCAATTTTCAGATCATCGGGACTCTAAAACAGAACATCATACAAATGCTGCATAAGCATAACAACGATGACCCCTTTCAAAGACTTCAACAGGTGCGAAACGATCATCATTAGAAAAATCGGCTTAATGCTCCATCACATGGGAAATATGTAGTACTTCTTTTATATGAATATATGAGAGTAAAACAAGTGGAGTACACATTTTTTTCTCTTTTTGGGCGGCCTACGTGACCAATAGTCAGTTCACCGAATTTGTATCCCTCTCTGCAACAACTCGTTCTAATTACTACCTAAATAGCCTCTCAGTAGAAAGGTGAATGGAGACTCGAGTACCTAATTACTCACGGTCTTCTAATGAAAAAGTAAGGATATAAAAGGCAATAATATTACAGAAGTACTTCTTTTGGAAGAAAGGTATTTTTTTAATTATTATGAGCAACTTGCATCAGGCTGAAATTCAGAGTTAAGCATTGTCTCTCTTGTTTTAGTGAAAAAAAGAGTGCTGGCTAGTAAGAACACTATGAACATTCACAAACAGTACCACATAAAGAAACCCTGGAAACGCAAAAGGACAGGAACCTAAACAATTTAAAACAAGGCAATGACATAACAAACATTGTGCAAGATGAAAATTGGAGTACCAAATACTCTAATAGTGTACTCTAGACCCTAGGAAATGCTACACTATCTCTGCAGAGAAGATCTGAGACTAAATGGAAAAGCTTGACATTTAAGCCGTAATTTGATGGGTACATATCATAAATAGGTCAAGTATATCAGTATAGCTACCATGTAGCAGATATCATCATCAGTTCATCACCTTAACACAAGGCTAAACTAATGAAATTAGCTGGCCAAAATTCATAGTAGAACAAACCATAAACATATACATCATGTACAGGTGACAATTAACATTTCAACACGCATGATAAACCACGACACAGTCCATATCCAATAAATAATGCTTTAGATGGAACAAATATATCATAAAAGATGGCTAAAGAAAATTGATAACAACAGTATGCAATTAAGCTCAAATATCTGCTTCTCACGGCATCAAGCTGGCCTCATATTTAGCAGAGGTTGTGTGATGTAACATGATAAACATCAGGTCAATGCTACATAGTAAAAAAGGGAGACACAGGGGACATAGATGCAGTAGTTCATATCTCATCAACACTTGACTGTAGTCATCCGACTAGAATCAAAATACCCTACGAGTCTTCAAAAAACACTGAATAAAGAAAACAGAGCCTTTCATGTAGATACCTCAAGGCCCAGTGGCCCAAGATTGCACACCGGCGGACGTCGGCGTCGTGGAGGTGCGTGTGACAGTGGCGGGAGAGTGGCGGGAGGAGCGAGGTGACGTCGGCGTCGTGGAGGTGGACCTTGCGCTGCCGTCGGACGGGCTGGAGGTGGACCTGGAGCTGCAGACCTTGCGCCGCCGCCGGACGGGCTGGAGGTAGACAGGTCGCGTCCGCCGCAGCCCCGCCAGTCGTCGCCCCGCGCAGACCTTGATCCGTCAGTCACCGACCCGCCAGTCGCCGCCGCGTCAGTCGCCGCCCCGCAAATCGCCCATCTATCGCTCGCTAGGGTTCGGGGGTTGGAAAACAAAGCGAGCCCCTGCGGTCCGAGAGGTTTCCGCCCGTAAATGGGCCGGAAAGAATTCAGAGCTGAAAAAAAAACAGTGAAACAAACGGTAATACTGCTGTTGGGCCGTAAATATACCGGATCCGACTAAAACAGATGTTTTGGGCTAAAATACAGCGAACCAAGCACGGCCTAAATGTGTACGGGGACTGGAATCCACCGATCTCTGTGGGAAACAATCCATTGCCCGGCTGCTGATCCTGTAAAATATCAGCTCTGTAAGAGGTCCCATTTCTAACTGAAACAGTGATCGGATACACTCACCCTTTATGTGTCCCAAGTTGTGAACTGTCTATCACTATCAAGGGTCAACGTCTTGAAGCTATCAAGCAGTCGGTCGATTTGACTCGATGGTTTGTACTTATATGGGAAATTCAACCAGGAAGAGAGAGTGATTTTTGGATGTACCCACATTAATTACTCCATATATTTATATCCTAGTACGAGTACGTCGCTCGATCACACACGTAAATACAGCTAGATATCTAGAGGCTCTATACTCTATACATGCCCTATGGATGGAGATCGACGTGCATACAAGGGCAACCCTGCCGACATAGACAAAACTAGTACAGGGAAAAGGAACAAATATGGGCCATAATATATGTATGAGAATACCACCATCACGCATGAGTATGAGAATACCACCATCACGCATGAGAATACCACCATCATGTATGAAGAGTCGCATGAGTATGGTCGGTGGATCAACTTGCGCGTTGCATTGCATGGATTTGACTAGTACATCGCTCTGTCACACACGTAAATACAGCTAGATATGTAGAGGATCTATACTCTATACATGCCCTATGGATGGAGATCGACGTGCATAATACAAGGCAACCCTGCCGACATAGACAAAACGAGTACTCCGTACAGGGAAATGGAATAAATATGGGCCATAATATATGTGTGAGAATACCACCATCACGCACACAGACTTCAAGAGTCGCATGAGTATGGTCGGTGGATCAACTTGCGCGTTGCATTTCATGGATTGGAGGTAAATGTTCAGCGAGCAATCCACCTCATAACGATCGACGGATGCCGGAAACAAGAAGAAAATTCATCCAGAGAATAAGAAACCCTACATACGTAGATCGAGCTCTCTCAATCGATCGTGTGAAATGAAGAATTAAAGGTCTCCGTTAGCCACAGCCCACAGCATGAGAGACGCTATGTTTGACCTGACAACTAGTGCACGTAGTATATGCATGAAATGTCGATCCCTAGGGAGCAAAACTCAGCTCCATCAGCCACGTCTCGTTTTACCTTTGCTAGGCTCATTTTTCTACTCTCAACCATCCAATCAGTTTATGCTGGGAAAGGGTCTAATTGATACCAGTCAGTTTCTTTTTCCACTTGATGTTCATTCATATCTTTCTAAGCCTTACGGAGGAAATTTAGATCAGCATATTTTACAACATTTCATCCGCGTGTACTAGATTGTAATATTATGAAAAATAGGTTTAGAAAACTATTTATGTAGACACATACTAGCAATAAAAGTTCGATTATACATTTTGAAGGAAATTATGGTTTGTCACAACATTTGGATCATTTTCTATTAAGAATGGCTCGGTGATAAGGTTCTGGGAGGATAAGTGGCTTGGGAACACCATTCTTCATGACCAAATTTATGCGTGGCGTTCGAAATTTGCAAACGCCACCAACCCGAACGACACTTTCCCGGCCCGCGCCGCCCCCGACCCGCATCTCCCCCCTCTCACTCCCTCTCTCCCTCTTCCCAGCCGTGTCGGCCGCCGACCCCACATGCACCGCATCGGCCCCCACCGCCCCCGCCTCCACCGCATTTGCTCCTCCACCTGCCGCCTCTTCCCCGTCGAAGCCTTGTCCCCGTCTCCCTATCGTCAGCTCGCCATCTCATTCTCGTCTCCCCGTCACCGCCTCGTCCCCGTCTCCCCATCGTCACCTCATGCACGTCGTCGTGTCGTCCCCGTCTCCCTGTCGTCGCCTCGTCCCCGTAGTCGCGACCTCCCGCATCCATCGCCACTCGCAACTGCCTCGAGCCACCGCCAGTGAGCCCCTCTCTCCCCCTTTTTAATTGTTTTACAGTAGATGATTTTAGATGATGTACTGTATAGGTGATTTTAGATTAATTAGTGTAGATGATTTTAGATGGTTTAGTGTAGATGATTTTAGATGGTTTAGTGTAGATGATTTATTGTAGTTTTTAGAAAATATACTATATGTATTCATGTAGATTTAGTATATAGTGTAGATTTAGTATATAATAGCAAATATAGATTTAGTATATAGTGTAGATGATTGTAGATGCTTTAGAGATATTAAATTTGGGCTCAATTTCTAGATATAGAAATGTTAGATTTAGTATATAGTAGCAAATGTAGATTTAGTATATAGTGTAGATGATTGTAGATGCTTTAGATATATTAAATTTGGGCTCAATTTCTAGATATAGCAATGTTAGATTTAGTATATAGTAGAAAATGTAGATTTAGTATATAGTGTAGATTTAGTATATAGTAGCAAATGTACATGATTTTAGGGGTAGAAAATCTAGATAACTTTAGGGACAGATGTAGAAAATGTACACATATATTCATTTCTTATATGTTGACTAACAGTTGTATGAAATGTCGCTATTTAACTTCTTAATTAGTATCATGTCGGAGCCGGAGCTGAAGTTTTGTGGTGTTCACCGGAAACCCATGTGGACGCCGACTTGGGCAGCTCAAATCACCATGGATAACATGGAGATTCAGCTAGGTGCATGTGGCATGCAGCCTGCGCCTACGACTGTGCCGAGGTCTAGCACTTTGGGGCAAGAGCGGTCCTCAACTTCGAGTATGATCGTCGCGTGGCACTTCTGTTAGCGCCAGATGGCATGAGGATCGCCACGAGGACCGGGGAGAGGGAGCACCGGCAGACAGAGAGGCATATAGCATGCCACCATCGTGAGGAGGATGATCCCTTGGTCAGGGATCTCCTACTTGATCCCTAGGTGATGGCGGTGCAGTACGAGGTCCTTAGCGAGAGCCAGCAGCAGCGCGAGCAGGGCTAGGTCAGCCCCTCCGGTACGCAGTAGTAGGGTCAGCCCGGACCCTCCGACACGCAGTAGGACGACTCTTGCAGCCTGTCGTCCTCCTTATGGGACCGACCGGATGACAACGACGTCACTGACACTTGGTCTACTCGAGTTTAGGATGTTCTCATGTGACTGTCGTATTCTGCCTATCGTACTACTTATATAGATTAATCATGCTACTATTGTACTACTTATATATGATGCTAGCTAATCTTACTTATGTATTATGTTGATATATTGTGCTACTTCTGATGTTAATTAAGTTAAAATGGTCTATATAACGAAGTTTGCATGATCATATATAGGTATAATGAATGATGATCGGTGTGAGCATTATGGTTACCACCAATGCATGGACAAGAAGCTTGTTATAGTGCTCCCTTATGATGGTGAAGTTAGTATGGTATGTCCATTCACAAGCAATCAACCTATATATACACTACAACTGAATTACATGCTAATTGTTGCTTTCTAATGATTCTATATGCAGAACATACCCTACAAGTTTAGACTTGATTTCCTAGACCATTTTGATTGGCCGTTGTGGTAGTAGGGACAGTTTTCAGGTCGATCTACTGCCTCTGAAGCAACCTGCAACGACCTACACGGTCCAAGTCACGAACGAGGCGAACCGCTGTCGGAGAAAGAGTCCCTCAAGGGAACAAGGGGTCTGACAAGCCCTAGATTCGAGAGGGGGCTGAATCACGCGTTGGGAGCTTCTCGGCGAAGGCGGCGGTGCACGGAAACGATAGAGAGGTTGACACGGGTTTTTTTACCTAGGTCTGTGACCCTCTGAGGAGGTAAAGCCCCTACTCCTGCTTGGTTGTATTGCTAGCAGTGCTTTGCGAGCATACAATGAAGAACCAAAGTCTAAGGTTACAGATTGTAAGAATCGACCTCCTTCAACGTAGAAGAAGGCCTCCTTTTATAGGGCGGCCGGGCCTCTTCCCCCCCAAAAGTTGGGCGGGAAGGGTCACCACACTGCTCTCCTTCGAAACCTTGGTCTACAGGACTACTTTTGGTGGACTTGGTCTTCTTGTCTCGGTCGCCTGCTTGTCCGTCACAAAGTTGATCCTTCTAGCGCCGTCCTTCGCTATCCAACGACTCCCTTGTCCCCTTAGCAGCAAAGAGGTAAGGGACAGCTTCCTTGGCCCCGGGGACGTCCTCGGCGTCTTTATGCCAGATGGGAGACAATTCGACCTTTATTTACTGTGGCGACCCGTCCGGGCCCGGTCTTCCCTGCAGGGCTTTGTCTTCTTCTTCCCTATTGTGGAAGGATTACAAACATGCCCATGGGTGCGCCTTGACCCACTCGAGGCCCATCGGGGAACCTAGGCTAGTCGAACTTCAGCCGAGGCAGATGGCAGGACCCGGGAGTGCCCCTCACGAGGTGCCAGCCTCGGGCTTCCTCGTGAGGCCTCCCTTCCGTCTCGCAGCCGCTGGAAAGGGCGGTGGGCATGTTGGTGGGCCAGTCGTTTGTAGGATCGGGGTACCCCAGGTACCAGGACTCCGATAACCGCACCTTTTTCGGTGGTCCGAGGTGGACTGAGATGGTCGATGCCTATGAGATGGACGCCCAATAGAATTTTGTCTTCCATCTCTGTGAAGATCGCATGACCTACTTCAACTACCGAGACCCTGAAGCATCGATAGACTCTAACGCTTCTTCAGATGATGAGATTCCTACTGCTGACATTAGGTATGGTATGGACGTTCCCGGTAATCCTTTTGAGGACTAGTAGTTAGTTCTATGTAGCTAGATAGCTCAACTATATGTAGTTGATTGTAATCCTTTTGAGGACTAATAGTTAGTGCTACCATTTCTATGAATATATCTTACTATGTTGTGAGTATTCAATTGGATGCACTAGATTTTTTTTTTAATTTTCGAATACTCACTTGTGGCGTTCATAATAAAAAGAATGCCACAAATATGATATGGAATGGTGTCGCTTACAGGAAACACCACTATTAGGATATGTAATGGTGGCGCTTATAGTACACGCCACCACTAGAAATCCTACTAGTGGTGTTCGATGGAGAAGCCACAACTAGGACCTACTAGTGGAGCAAGGTTAGTGGCGTGCGGTTTAAACGCCATGAACCCCTTTTTTCGAACGCTGCCACTAGGCCTGTTCCTACTAGTGGAATATTCCAGTAACGTGGAAATTGTTATAAATGCGATAATAAAATAACGAACAACGAAAACGAAATCACAGTAAGGGGACACATATTTAACACTAAAAAACCTCTCCAACAAAGAGAGGGAAAACCATAGACGCCATCCAGCAAAACTTCACTATAACGGGGAGTGTTTACACAACACCAGGAATTTCAGAGATGCAACTTATCCTAGTCGGTAGAAGAGGTATATATAGAGGTGGAAACCTACGTCTTCAACAATCCGTACCGCGTGACGGGGGTGGTGGGCTTCGTCCCAAGCCTACCGGGGACGAGTCTCGCACCGCTCGTCTGAAGTTAGCCTCCTTAATGAATCTGAATCATACTTCAACATAAATTGTATCTCCTTTGTTTTGTACAATGTTGTATAGAGCAGGGTATTGCTCCCGCAGAATAGCATTTCCAAGCCACTTGTCCTCCTAGAAACGAATCTCCGGTCCATCTTTAATAGAGACAGTACCAAAGCGGATGAAATATTTCCTCGGCGCCATCAGCCAAGCCCAAAAAGTGCGCGTCTCCTGGATTTCATAGCACTTGAGACAACATGTTTGAACCAACATATTTCCTCCTGAGAAGGTCTTGCCAAACACCATCCTCAGTAAGTAGCTTCAAAAGCCATTTACCTAGTAGAGCGGTATTTTCAACCTCAAAGTCATGAATAACATTCTTAAAACAAGGGTTGTTTCTAATTTTCCACAAGATCCAAAGAATACAAATTACCCCGGAAGCAACAATAGATTGCATACTTTTCTTCATAGAGGACATAACCCAATCACAAGCATTGCCCATACTTCCTAGTAGGTTTTGTAGATTGAAGGCACAACCACCACATCCCAAACATACCTGGCATTCAAAGAAAAGATGATTCATAGTTTCTTTGCAATGCCAACTTACATTTCTCAACCCAAATCCACCCCATCTTGACTAAATTATCTTTAGGGAGGATAATGTTCTTCAAACAAAGCCACCAAATAAAAACTTTAACTCTAAGAGGCACCGTAGCTAGCAAAGTTAATCCCGTTATGGCTCTGCATTAACAAATTATTAGACAGCTAGATAGATGTAGGTACTTGTTCATGCCAAGTTGAGCCAGTATAATAAACAAAAAGTAGGAACCGCACAGTAGACATCTCATCGTCCACCCCTTTAGTCCCGGTTGTGGTTGAACCCGGGACTAATACTCACATTAGTCCCGGTTCCAACGGAACAACCTTTAGTCCCGGGTCAAACGGGACCTTTAGTCTCGGTTGGAGACACCAACCGGGACTAAAGGGGTTGTGGCAGGCTGCGATCGGCGCCGACCCTTTTAGTCCCGGTTCGTATCACCAACCGGGACTAAAGGGGTAACCTTTAGTCCTGATTCGTATTACCAACCGGGACTAAAGAAAATGGGCAAAAAAAAAATCAAATGGCCATAACTTTTATATACGACATCAGAAAAATACGTACAGCCTATCAAAACATGCAGAAAAAAAATTCCTCTTCGATTTCAACATCCTTAGGCCGTTTTGGATTCTTTTAGATTCTTAAAATTTGAAAAGAAAAAAAGTTATTTCAAAAATTAATTTTTTTTAATAATAATGGATATATTATTTCAAAATTTTCAAAATAGTTATTCGTAATTTCGAAAAAAAGTTATGTCATATTTGGAAAAAAAAATATTCGTAATAACGGGAAAAAAAGTTATTTTGATTTTTTTTTAATAATAATAATTTTTTATGTCATATTTGAATTCCTCACATTTTTCTGATAATAATGGATATATTATTTGTCAAATTTCAATTCACAGATTTGAAGATATTATTTATGTCATATTAAAAGAATAAATGGCAAAAAATGAATAAAATATTAATTTCGAATTTTTCATTGGAATAAAATATTATTATTACTTATTTATTGTTGTTTACTTAAATAGTTATTCGTAATTCCGAAAAATAAAGACGGTTGACATATTGATATGAGCTAATAGGATTGATATACTAGTCTTAACAACAAGGTATAAGAGTCCTTCGCGCGAGGTGGGAGAGATGGAATGGGCAAGTTAAGCGTGCTGCGACTGGAAAGTTTGACTATAAGTGTAATTTAACCTAAGATTAAATATAGTTAGTGCGAAAAATATGAGATGTGAGAGATTAGCGAGTCAGATAATTCAAATGTACAAGAAAATTTTGAAAAAAAATTCAAAAAAAATATTTTTTTTGAAAAAAAATCCTTCGCGCGCTCGACACTGTCCCGTGAGGGCCTTTTGTCCCGGTTTGTGGCCGAACCAGGACTAAAAAGGGAGGCCTTTAGTCCCGCCTCTCCAGTCCCGGTTCCAAAACCAGGACTTACGGGCCGGGACTAAAGGCCCGTTCTCCACTAGTGTCTCCTGCGCTGGTCTAGTAAACATGGAACCAAAAACAAACATTATCTCATATATACGCCTCTCATGGCCCTCAAACCTACTCGTGAAGGATCTCTCTCCCCCTTTAGTATTATTCCCCATGGTCTCAGATTAGCGAGATACATGTTACCGGTGGCATTTCATCTAGAAGGAGTTGATGCTTTCGCTACATCGCTGGAGGGAGGAGGCGGAGGTTGTTCAGTGGCCTGAACGTGTATGCGAGTGCGGATGCGCTGATGGTTTGCGGTGCTAGGACTTCCACACGATCTTGAGATCGGCAAGCGAACGACTACATCATCCACGAGTTCCATCTTGTTAATAAAGCGTTGTTGCCTTTGAGGGTATGTTCTCTATGGATGTATATCCACCCGTTGCTTGTATCTAGTAGATAGATCTTGGCGTATAATAGTTCCCATGGTAGGAATTTTTTTCTATGCTGCGAACCCAACAACTGGGTCTACACGAGTTTAGGATGTTCTCATGTGACTGTTGTATTCTACCTATCGTACTACTTATATAGATTTATCATGCTACTATTATACTACTTATATATGATGCTAGCTAATCTTACGTATGTGTTATGTTGATATATTGTTCTACTGATGATGCTATTTAAGTTATGCTATTTAAGTTAAACGAAAATAGTGGGATACTCAGGAGGCTAGCTACGCATACAAATGCAACCATTGGACCAACTACAGCGTTTACTAGATATGAACCCAGGAGCAAAAACATGCACTCACGGTGTCACACCAGGTTCATATTTCCTAATCCAAACCACCATCATGCATAGCCACGAAAAGTGATCTGCCATATGCAACTATACACGATATGCACATCCACAAAATCAGTCCACAAGGTACTCATAAAGAGAACATCCACGGCAAACGCCACAAACATTTTTTCCCCATGATAGGAGAGTTCTTTTTTTGCCACCATGGGAAACCTCGCATGGATAGCCATAAAGAGAATAGCCATAGTACATGCCACACGAAAACATGTAACCACACTAAAAACACCACGATGTGGCACCACACAAGCTGGTTTGGCATATGGATAAGGAACAAAAGCAAACAACCAAAGCAAAATGCATGCCATAGAGCGAATGGTGGTGGTGAACAGCAAACAACCATAGGAAAATGCATACCACAGAGCAAACGACGGTGGTGGCCTCGCGTCGCAAAAAAAAGTGCTCCTGCATACATGCGTGGGATGGGGTGACGGTTTGAGACGGCAAAATCATGCACTATCACTTGAGGTGTGCTCTCTGTTCGCAGCATCGAGATATGTGAATGGATTTGCTCACCATATCCAATGATTCCTACCGCGTACGTAGGTAGCCGTGTTCTTATTAGACAGCTAGATAGATGTACGTACTTGTTCATGCCAATTAGACCCAGTATAATAAACGAAAAGTAGGAACCGTACAGTAGACATCTCCTGCGCTGATCTAGTAAACATGGAACCAAAAACAAGCAACGTGATCTCCTATATACGCATCTCGTGACCCTCAATATCAGGTAAGGCCAACTCGTGTAGGGCTGCCGAAATATATTCCATGTGGCCAGCCTAGTACTAGTTTTCAACATTTTTGTTAAATTCACCATGATGAAATATACTTCTTCCGTCCGGACTAAGTGATTTAGATATATCTACACAAAACCACGTATAGGTACATATAAATTTAGAAAACTGAGTTGATTATTTCCGGACGGAGGGAGCAACTTGTGGTTCGGAAACCAAAAGTCGCCGGGCAGAACTCTCAGAGTTTACAAACTAGAAACCTCCAAGAGTGGTACACGCGTAACAAGCTAGAAACGTATGGGTACTAGTTTTTTACACGTAAATCATTATTTGGAAACGAACTATACGTACTACGGTGTTAGATAGTCAAACTGGACTTTCAAAAAAAAAAAGATAGTCAAACTGGATTGATCGTGACATATGAAGAGTGAGCAGTTGCACAATGAACCTGCCCTATAAGTAGCGCCCCAAACAACTCGAGAAAAACCATCCCAAGCTAGCAGAGCCTACCTAGCCTGTAAGATCGACTACCCCAGCCGAGCATAGAAATGGCGCCCTCCAAACTCGCCCTCTTCCTCGCCGTGAACCTGGCCCTCCTTGCCGCCGTGCACGGCTGTGGGTCATACAGCTGTAACCCCACCCCGGTCCCAACCCCGCCGATCGCCGTCCCTCCGCCGCCTCCCGTGACTCCGACGCCCGTGCCCCCAAGCCCGTCGACCAGTGGCGGCGGCACCTGCTCGATCGACACGCTGAAGCTGAGCGTGTGCGCAAACGTGCTGAACCTGCTCAAGCTCAACCTCGGTGTGCCATCGACCGAGCAGTGCTGCCCGCTGTTGTCTGGGCTCGCCGACCTTGACGCCGCCGTCTGCCTTTGCACCGCCATCAAGGCCAACGTCCTCGGCATCAGCCTCAACGTGCCTGTCGACCTCGTCCTACTCCTCAACCAGTGCGGCAAGACCTGCCCCGCCGACTTCACCTGTCCCGCCTGATCCATCCGTCCGTCCATCGCAAACCATGCATGCAAATCATATTTCGTAATAAATTTTTACATGCTATATATATAGTATAATTTCAAGTCCATGCATGTATATGCACTGCATGCATGATTAAGTTGCCTTCATATCGTGCAGTGTGACTACATATAAGTCACCATTGTATCTCGTTGTGGTATCTAAGTGATTCCTATATATGTTTGTAAAAGGATATAATAAAACTTCTTGTTCATGTTCTGTCTACTCTACTCGTGACATATATGCCAGCTTCTATTGTATGTATGTAGAGATGAATCACACATGAATCATGATCACATCTACTCCCTCCGATCCATTCATAACAAGGTGCGTTGACTTGGTACAAAGTTATACTACTAAATCAGACACTTATTATGCATCGGAGAAAGTACATCTATTTGCATGCGTTGGCCACATGTTCTAAAAATTGTGTGTTTCTACCTTGCACGCTAGGTAGCGTAGGTGTTTATATATTGATCTACTGCTTTGTGATTCGTGTAGAACTGTATATTCTTGTTTCACGAAAACTAGAAGGGTTGTTGCAGGAAAACATGTTGAAACAGTTAAGTCTACCTAGGTGCACGGTGCAAATAAAATTCTCTACATCCTCTTCATCCTATTTTCTTTCATTTATTTATCATGACAGACATTTTATTTTGCGTTGTCCTTCTAGACTAGCTATATTTCATACTCCAATATTTATTTAAAAACGTAAACCAATATTTGAAATATACAGCATGCACTTGGCATAGAGTTTCACGGTCATGCATCTCTTGATCATGTCAAAATGTGAAAAATAATGGATCGTTTGAAACTTGGTTGTGTGTATTACCTAATGATGCAATCCATGAACCAAAATGTATAAATATTTGACGGTATTGCGAGTGCATATATATGTATATGAGTAAATCTATTTGAACTATATCATGGGCATTTTAAACTTCATAATTTCACATTAAACCAGAATTATGCGCTTTGGTTATTTCCTCACCATCCGAGGACGTGCAATAGGTCAAGCTAAACTCCATATTAAAGTTTCCAGCAAATAAAATATAGTTCTTAGAACGTCACAAATACCAAGTTCAGAAGTTTACTCTGTATACACATGTGAATGTAATATATTATGAAGACATCCCGAATGTCATATTATATAAATCACCAAAGAAGCATTTAACTTCTGGGGGGTATCCACATATCTGCAACTATGTGTAGCTACTAATAATTATATGAGTGTTACATCTAAATGTATGTATAGAACAAGTGCATAGTTATTTATTTCAACTATCACATGCTTTAACTTTTGTTCGCGTAGAACTTTGCTATATTTCAAAGAGGATTTGTTTAGAATTTTATAAAGATTTCGTTGTTAAAAAAGATCCTAAATGTACATTCGGATGAACAAGTTATTAAGATCTTAAAATTCCCGTGGTCGGGGTCGTCGTGCCTTTTAAATTGTCAGCACAAAAGAATTAGAAATTTTACTGAACCTAGTCGCTTTATTTGGGCTAGGGAGAGGATATATTAAGGGAAAAAAAGTACACCCAATAGGTAAATGGGACCCAGGAAGGAAAATATCAGAGCTCCTCTCGGAGGTCTCTTACTGTCAGTTCTTTCACTAAAATAATGACTTTGTTTAGAAAAGAAACACGTTTATTCATCTATTCAATAAGAAATTTTCAGCGGGAATAGAATATAGCTTCTACCTCAATATTTGTGATGATAATTTTTCCACTAGTGTGTACTTATGGTAGAAATATAAAATTATCCTCAAAAACTTAATATAAAACCTAATTAACATAATCCCATTTCTTGGGGAAATCCTGGGTGTGGATGGGATATATGACAAGATATATATACACCCTAGCTAGGTAAATGTGTACGGGGACTGGAATTCATCGACCTCCCGTGGGAACATTCCATTGCCCGGATGCTGATCGTGTAAAATATCAGCTCTGTAAAAGGTGTCATTTCCTCTCACTCTTCTAACTGAAACATTGATCAGATACGCTCCCTTTTTTGTGTCCCAAGATGGTGGGACCTGTCCATCAGTATCAAGGGTCAACGTCTTGGAACGATCTAGAACTTGTTGAAGCTAGCGAGATACTACGGCTGGTCACAGTGGTAATATCATACTACTAGTATCATGCATAGTGCATGGTATCATATGGTAATATAATACTAGTACTAGATTTAATGATGTGTAGAATCTTAATACAAAATTGTGTACAAGATTTATTTGTATTAGGATTTTCTAGTTTTACGTTCTTGATACGGTATGTACCTATGATACTCTAACCATCTATTTCTTCATTAATTATGTGCCACATCAGATTTTTGCCAACATGGAATGCATGATACTCTCCCACTAGGAGCAGCCTACTAGCAGTCGGTCGATTTGACTCGATGGTTTGTACTTCTATGGGAAATTCAACCAGGCAGAGAGCGATTTTTGGATGTACCCACATAATTACTCCATATATTTATATCCTAGTACATCGCTCGATCACACACGTAAATACAGCTAGATATCTAGAGGGTCTATACATGCCCTATGGATGGATGGATGGATGGAGAATTGGAAAGATCGACGTGCATACAAGACAACCCTGCCGACATACTACTACAGGGTAATGGAATAAATCTGGTGAATAATATATGTGTGAGAATACCACCATATATCACGCACACAGACTTGAAGAGTCGCATGAGTATGGTTGATGGATCAACTTGCGCGTTGCATTGCACGGATTGCAGGTAAACGTTCGAGCAATAATCCACCTCATAATATCCAGAGAATCCAACTCGATCGATCGTGTGAAATAAAGAATTAAAGGTCTCCGTTAGCTACGGCATGAGAGACGCTATGTTTGACCTGACAACTAGTGTACGTAGTACATGCATCCATGCTGATCCCTAGGGAGAAAACTCCATCCATGCTGATCCCTAGGGAGAAAACTCAGCTCCCTCGGCCACGCACGTCTCGTTTCACCTTTGCTAGCTAGACACATTTTTTGCTCTGAACCAGCCAATCTTCACTAATTTATGCTGGGAAAGGGTCTAATTGATACCAGCCAGTTTCTTTTCCATCTTGATGTTCATTCTTATCTTCCTAAGCCTTATGGAGGAAACTTGGATCACCATATTTTACAACATTTCATCCATGTGTACTAGATTGTAATGTTATGAAAACTAGCATGGTGGACCTCACAAAATGCGAGGGCATCCTTTAAAAGTGTCTAATAGTTTTATGCTTCTATAGAAAAATACAATATGCGATAAAAAATAAAGAAGGTTCTTAAGCATCATTCATTTGTGAGTAACTAATATTCCAATGAAAAAAAGTACTCATCAATGACAATATATATTTTACCTACATGGTGATATTAAATAAGTACACATAATAATGCGGGCGGGAAGAAAATCTCGAGCTGGCATATTATCACCATGATCTCTTCCTGTAGCCTTGAGACCCTCTAGACATCGATCGACTTACAAGAGACGATGTCAAAAAAATTGCAGAGGCCAAACAACGTCTCACGGACATGCTTGTCCATTATCCCTCGGATTACGATGGGAAGTATATGCGTCATCTGCATGCGAAAGTCGTGAGACTTCATCCCGTTGAACCTCTGCTTTAATGAGTCTATACAACTACTTATCTTTCTCGAGTAACCGTAAGGAACTTTCACTCCTAGAAGGCACTTGATAAATAGCTCGATCTCCTGTTGACTTAGAGTGCAGCAGGGAGGGGGTAGTTAACAGTCATCCCTGAAGATCTTCCCTGATGCCTAGATGTTTCAGGTCGCTTCTTACTTTTGGCTCATCTTTGGTACTCTCTGGCATGGACGAGGGTGACAACCATAATCTCGCACACGTTCTTTGTGATGTGCATGACATCTAGTCTATGGGGCGTGTGAAGGATCTTTCAGTATGGCAGGTCCCAGAAAACAGATCTCGCTTTCCATACATTCACCAGTGGGTTCGGCCTCTTTCGCTTATTTCTCCACACAGGACACTCTTCCCAATTATTCAACAATTCCTTGATTTCTCCCGGCTCCTAGGACATGGGAATATTCCGTGCTCTAGACTGAGAACGCTAACTACTCTAGACTCTATCAATACTTGACACGCTGCACGTTACATCATGTACAACATATATTTCAACAATGTGCTCATGGCCACTAATTAAATGCCTGTCAGCAAATTAATAATCAGCTAAACAAGAATTAGGCCAGCTATATATTTTCCATTTCTTTTCTTTTGTCTTGTCAGGATATGGGAACTTGTCAAATAGTACACACGGGCAGGCCTCCGTCTCATGAATATTGTATGTCGAATGTAGGGTTGAGCGTAATTCCTCTATTAATATCAGGATTAGAATTGTGTGTCAGCAGCAAGCTGTATATAGTAGGCATCTCATGCATGGCAATCAACCGATGTCCGAAATGTATATAGTAGGCATCTCATGCGCATGATGGCCCTCAATATTTTTCTCTTTTTTGTTTTGGCGTGATCCTCAATTTTAGATACTCCGTATACCATACATCAAAATCTCCGAAATAGGCCTCTCATGACCCTCTTGAAGTTGCTTTACTAGAGCATTGAAGAATGGGAGGTCGTCTCATATGAATGGCGCAGATCTCAGGTTTTTGTTCCATATAAATAAAAAATAAAATCTCCAGAATAACAACTCTAACTTCGCTAGAGTTTACCAATACTTGACAAGTTACACGATTACATCCTGTGTACAACAACATATACTTCAACAATGTGCTCACATACATGGGCGCCCCTGCAATGAACTAAAACGCCTGTCGGTAAATTAAAAATCAGCTAAACAAGAATTAGGCCAGCCATAAATTTTCCATATTTTTCTTTTGGGTTGTCAGGATGGGAATTTGTCAAAGAGTACACACGGGCAGGCCTCTGTCACATGAATATTATAATGTAAGTCGAACGTAAGGTTGAGCGTAATTCCTTTGTCAGCATTCGAATTGTGTGTCAGCGCCAAGCTGTACGTGGGTGTCCATGCATGGCAATCAACCGATGTGCGAAACGTACACACTCCCTTCATTTTAAAATATAAGATGTTTTATCTTTATAAAAAAAGTGTATCTAGTTTACTTTTAATGTGTATGTTTATCTAAATTTAGAGTGAACCTACACACTAAAAGAACTCTAGATAGACTCACTTTATAAAGCTAAAACATTTTTTATTTTGAAAAGGGGGGGTGTAGTAGGCATCTCCATGCGGGCCCTCAATTTCAGGTAATGCATGTCCTGCATTCGCTGGTATAGTAGCATGGAATCTCCGACATCCGCCTCTCGTGACCCTCAATTTCTGGAATCTCCGACATCCGCCTCTCGTGACCCTCAATTTCTGGTAACGCCAGCTCGTGAAGATACTTTACTACTACTCTTTCTTTTCAGAAATATAAGATGTTTTAGCTTTATGAATCGAATGCATGTCAAATTCTTTTAGTCTATAGTTTCATAGAGGTTCGGAGTGAATCTATACACTAAAAAACGTTAGATGCATTTATTTTATAAAGCTAAAATATCTAAAATTCTGAACGAAGGGAGTAGAAGATTTAAAGAATGGGAGATTTTTGTTCCTTAGCAAAAATAAATAATAATCTCCAAAATAATTAGACTCCAATAAGTTCTGGTACACGTAACATGCTTCAACAGCACTCCATCATTTTTAGAGTACTGCGAGATGCATATTCAGATCATTAGTGACATGGACAGGGCTCTTGCACAGTACTAAATCTGCCCTATAAATACCACCCGATAAAACCATCTCCAACAAGCAAGACCTACTTAGCTAGCAAAATCACTGCACGAGATCAGGGGCTAGCTGCCTAGCTCGACCGATCTGTGCAATGGCGGCCTCCAAGCTGGTCCTCCTCGCCCTGAACCTGGTTCTCCTCGCCGCTGCGGCGCACGGCTGCGCGCCATATTGGCCCACCCCGCCGATCATCCCACCGCTGGTCGTGCCGACGCCGTCGAGCGGCCACTGCTCGATCGGCACGCTGAAACTGAAGGTGTGCGCCAACGTGCTGAACCTACTCAAGCTCAAGCTCGGCGTGCCGGCCACGGAGGAGTGCTGCCCGCTGCTGTTCGGGCTGGCCGACCTCGAAGCCGCCGTCTGCCTCTGCACCGCCATCAAGGCTGACGTCCTCGGCATCCACCTCGACGTCCCCATCGACCTCACTCTCATCCTCAACCAGTGCGGCAGGACCTGCCCCGACGATTTCACCTGCCCATCTGATCCATCGTCAATCACAAAAACCTCCTCGTCAATCTGCATGCAAGTCGTACTCGTAGCTTGCATGTCATATCCATCTTTTTATTTGTTCCAGTTCGACATTGGCATCCGTCAATTATTGTATCTTGTTTTGTGATGTCTAAGTGATTCGCACAATTGTAAAAGATGTACTCATATACACTTTGTGGTACACGTTAAATTAATAAAAAATGTGTTCAGGCTGTGTTAACTCGACCCGTGATGGCCACCTTGTTTCTACATGAACTACTCGCCTACAGATCTTGATTGAATCCAGTTATTTTTTACATACATCGATCGTATCTTCTATTTTTTTTGGCACTTTTTTTTTCTAGGACGGGCATTTTGAATAACATATGATAAATGATACTAGTCTATATCTTTTCCCATTTAATTAGGTCTTTTTACGGGACAATGGTGGGGCAAAAAAAACCCACATCCTCGAACACAAATAGCCTCCCGGGTATTAGCTTACCCTTCCTTCTTGTTCTTCTTTCTCTCGTCCTCGAATAAACATATGCACATGACAACAAATTAATAGCACACAAATAGAACTTACCCTATCCACATCATTTGTGCCATTTGGGTCAATTTTACAAATATCCTTTTACACACCCGCCCACATTATTTGACAGTCGGCGTTGATGAGCGACCAATGGAACCAAAGAGAACGGTCGCAATGCTCATTTCCACTAGTATTGTTTGCATCAAAGTACTCCTTCATCCTAGCACAATATCTATCTCTAGTTTGGTCCGTGCCAACCATCGGATACATGCTAATTTTCAACCATGTCTTGCAAATCAACATATGCTCCTCAACGGTGTAGTTGGCCGACCTACCTTTCAGCGCGTCAACCATGCCATCTCCTTCCTCGTCTACTTCATACTCCTCGTCCCCTTCTTTATTTTCTTGTTCCCCATATGCTTGTGCGAATGAGGAGCCAACATTCATTGTCTCCAAAAAAAAAGGATCATCATTAACACTACATTGCAATCGGATAAACACATGTCAAAAATCATACTATGCATTCACCTAGCTCAAAAAGCAACAAAAAAGAGGAACATTCACCTTGTGGCCATTTGGTCAAGCACTTGGCGCGCGCCATATGCTGCAGCAGTGGTCGATGGCACTCTCGCCAGCGATGGATGAGGCAGAGCGTGGGAAGATGGCGCCCTTGTCCATGCCATTGTCTTCTTCGGTTTTTGGACACCCGCTGCCGCAGCGCCGCGCTTGGCGCCTGCGACCTTTGGCGCAGGTGGCGGCATCGGCATCGTCGCCCACGGCGGCACGAAGAGGGAGTGAGTGGCGGCAGAGCTCCCGGCGAAATTGCTCCAGTTGCCGGCACCGCCGCTAGGGTTTTGACATGGGTTGTTGCGACAGAGCGCCTTCGCCGGAGGCGTGGACCGAGTAGGGAGGGCTCAATGGCTTCCCGGAGGTCCTGTCCATCCCCAGAATCGTGCCGGAATAGCGCCGGCGGCGATGGACGTTGCATGCGCGGGAGGGGAAATTTCACCACCGTTTCTTCAAACGCGAGACGGATGAATGGCGCGTGCTGCACAGCAAGCGCGAAATATGCCGTGTTGGATAGCGCAAAGTCCCGCCCGCGCTAAAACTTTTGCCGTGTGTGGTTTTTTGCGGCGCCTGCTGGAGGGGCAAAAACGCGTCCCGCGCTGTATATCGGCGGTTATTATAGCGTGGACGAGTTATGCAGCGGCTACTAGAGATGCTCTAAGCAATACAACAAAGCAGGCGTATGTCTTTATCTCTAAAGTGAGAGGTCAAAACTGGATAACCCGTGTGTACCAATCTTGTCCCAGTTTGACCTATTTCACTGCCCTCCGCCTCAAAAGGTCCCTCTTGCAAAGGTACTCGCCGTGGTATTCCCGCGACAATAGCAAAACGTAATTGCGATATAACGTGTTCGTAAACAAAATTGTCAAATATTTATCGTAGCCTTTTTTTTGTGCACGTGACTTGTTCACATGACCAGGCCTCCGTCAGAAGAATGAAACGTGAGCTAGCAACATATAATTCCGTTACACACATTATTCCTTTATGGGTCCGCATTAACAAATTATTAGACAGCTAGCTAGCTGTACGATACGTGTGCATGCCAAGCAGAGCCAGTATAATAAACCAAAAGGAGGAATCGTATAGCAGACATCTCCTGCGCTGGTCTAGTGGCACTCATGGCAACATGGAACTAAAAACACACAACATAATCTCCTATTCTCTCCGATCAAAACTAATATTCTCAGATTACGGGAGAAGCAAAAGACGCCGACGGCAAAATGTCGGGGCAGTCAGCCAAGGATCCGAGACAGGCAGCCGAGCAAACTTGCCGTCGGCCCAATTTTGCCGTCAGTGTAGACCGGGCTGTCTTTGCCATTGGCGTAGGTTTCATACCTCCGCCGGCGTAGCTATTTTTCCGTTTTGCTATATTAATCCTATAAAAATCATAACTAAATCATTCTAATTTAGAAAAATATATATAATATATCAAATTTTGCAGAAAAATAAGATCTATCTAACTAAACTCAAATATTACAATTTTTTGTTGAATAAAATCAAAAACATTACATATAGTTTCGTATAACACATTTTCTATTTTTCAAGTGTCAAAAACAGGTGTTTTGTGAAGCAACCACCAAATGAAAGTTTCAAAATAGTACCACCACATTTTTCAAAAATATTAGGCCACCTTGCATGGGCAATGTCCCAACCGGGCTATCTTAAACCTTTGCGTCCATCCCTTACCAAAAAGACAATTTTCTGCTGAATCGGTAGGAAGTGGGTCAGATTTGAACTATAGGTACATGATCTCATGCTTATGATATTTGGAAAAAAATCATTGTTAGGTTCATAATATACTATTTCATCAGAGATGCACTGAAAGTTAAGCGAGGCTCAGCCCCGAGCTAAGAATCTTCATGTCCGCCGTTTTGACCATAGTTTGAAATGGGCATAAGAAATTCAAAAACGATCCAAACAACGTAAAATATTCGTGTGGTGTCATATTATGTGACATATTTACAAGGCAAAATATCAAACTTGGTATACTGGTTGTATCTCAAAAAACCTTCATAGAATGAGCTATCATGTTCGAGGTTTCGTAGCTTTCAGGCCAAACGACCAATGTTATAGCTAGAATCGTGGTATAGTTTGTGATAATATATCCACATTGTGCACACATGTATATCATGGGATAGAGAACAATGTTGCATGAGGAAATTCTCCTTTTCATCGGACTAAAAAGCCATTTTTTTCATTTTCCAAGTGTCACAAACGGGGTGTTTTGTGAAGCAACCACCAAATGAAACCCATTTTTCAAAAATACTAGGACACCTTGCATGGAAAATATCCCAACCGGGCTATCTTAAACATTTCTGCCCACTCCTCGTGAAAAAGACAAATTCTTACCGAATCGGTAGGAAGTGGGTCAGATTTGAACTACATGTACATGATCTAATGCTTATGATTTTTTGGAAACATTATTTTTAGGTTCACAATATGCTATTTCATCAGAGATGCACTGCAAGTTTAGCGAGGCTCAACCCGAGCTAAGAATCTTCATGCCCGTCGTTTTGACCATACTTTGAAACAGCCATAAAAAATTCAAAAACGATCCAAACAATATAAAATCTTCGTGTGGTTTCATATTATTTGAAATATTTACAAGGATAAATAAAAAACTTGATATATTAATTGCATCTCAAAAAACCTTCATAGAAATGAGCCATCATGTTCGAGGTTTCGTGGCTTTCGGACCAAACAACTAATGTTATGGCTAGAATCGCGGCATAGTTTGTGATAATATGCCCACATTGTAAACACATGTGCATCTTGGGATGGTGGAGAATGTTTCAGGAGAAATTTTTCCTTTTTATCGCACCAAAAAGCGATTTTCTATTCATCGAGTGCCAAAAATAGAGTGTTTGTTGAAGCAGCCACCGAATGAAAGTTTCAAAATTGTACCATTCAATTTTTCAAAAATACTAGACCACCTTACATGGACAATGTTCAATCGGGGTATCTTGAACCTTTTTGACCACTCCTCGTGAAAAATACAAATTCATATCTAATCGATCAGAAGTGGGTTATATTTGAACAACATGTACATGATCATTAGACACAATATGTTGTTTTTTGTAGTGAAACATGACTAGACATATTCAAATTTAGACAAATCTGAGAATATTAATATGGATTCTAGTCATGCCTGTCTAGTCATGTACAACTCATGTTTTTTGGAAAAAGTATTTTTTAGGTTCACAATATGCTATTTTATTACAGGTCCACTTCAAGTTTTCCTTTTGATCATACCAAAAAGCCATTTACTATTTTCCGAGTGCCGAAAACATGGTGTTTCGTGAATCCTGACATAGTTTCTGTTGGTCCAGTGTTAGTAAGATATGGTACATGATTAAAAAGATGATAGGGATGTAACATTTGAATTCCTCTCATTTTTCTGATCCATTTGGATATAATATTTGTCAAATTACGATTTATGGATTTGTAGATATGAATTATTTAGTAACAAATGGAAAAGATAAAATAAATAAATTTATTTCATTTTTATTTGAATTCAATATTATTATTACTTATTCATTGTTGTTTACTTAAATACTTGTTTGGAATGGAAAAAAATAAAGACATCTAATATCATGGTCCAATAGTTAATAGGATTGATATGATAGTATTAACAACAAGGTCTAATTTCTTTCTCGGAAGGTCATTCGGAAGGAACAGAAAAATTAAACGTGCTGGTGCTGGAGTAGTGTTAGGATGAGTGATTGATTGGGAAGTTTGAGATTAAGCGTAGTTAGAGTTTAAAATGTCCATATGAGATTAACGAGTTAAATAATTCAAAAAAAATTGAGAAAAAACTTAGTTTTTTTTTTTTGAAAAAAACTCGGACGACGGCTTAGCCATCGCCCGTCGGCGTAGTAAAACGTCCGTTAGCCATCTAGGTGGGGCCCATCTGGCCTACGCCGACAGCAAGAGGGGTTGCGCCTACGGGGCAAAATGTCGATGGCAATCGGGGTCTACGCCGATGGGAGGTGCCCGTTGGCGCCTATCTCCTTTCATGTAGTGACACATGGCTAGACATATTCAAATCTAGACAAATCTAAAAACATTAATATGGATTGGAGGGAGTATCAGATAAAACCAGCTCGTGTAGGGCTGTGAAATATATTCCATGTTGCAAGCCCAGCTAGTATCTGTTTTCAACATTTTTCTTAAATTCGTAAACCACGGTCAAATATTCTCCTCCTATTGTGAATTATATCTAAAACAGAGGGAGTATTTGAACTTCAGAAACAAAAAGTCGTTGCGGCTCTCAGGTTTTGTTCGTTCACGTGACCCCGACGCCCGTGCCCCCAAGCCCGTCGACCAGCAGCGGCGGCACCTGCTCGATCGACACGCTGAAGCTAAGCGTGTGCGCAAACATGCTGAACCTGCTCAAGCTCAACCTCGGCGTGACGTCGACCGAGCAGTGCTGCCTGCTATTGTCCGGGCACGCTGACCTCGACGCCGCGGTGAGCCTGTGCACTGCCATCAAGGCTAACATCCTCGGCATCAGCCTCAACGTGCCCGTCGACCTCGTCCTACTCCTCAACTGCCCCGCCGACTTCACCTGCCCCGCCTGATCCGTCCACGCAAGCCATGCATATATAGTCGTCCACGTCAGCGCCTTCTGCATGCATGATTTCGTAATTAAGTTTTACATGTTATATATAACTAGCAGGGTGGGGCATCATCTTTAATATAGAAAGTGAAATCATGTAGTCCATGTAAATAGATAGATAGTTGCTTGAATTTCTTTATTCATTTGTGTATGTTCTAATATATTAATATTTTCTCATACAATTTGTAATCTATTTATCATGTCCACATTTCTACTGCGCTCCAAATCTATGTTAAAGAGATGCTTTATCAACGTTGAAATAGTGAAGATTTTAACTTTCTCTTCAGTGTGGTACAATCAATGTCTTCCGTGCACACAAGTAAGATGGACACCAGGTCAATATTCCACCATCTCCGCCAGCTCATCTCACATTGATCATCCGCTAAGACGTTGGGAAGCAAAGTAACAATAGATCAACATGTCATGTGCAGTTTATGTATATTCATTATTAGGACCATGCACTGTCTGTCATGACAGTTGAGATGTAGTCTTACCAATAACTTTGGCTCGATCATTATTCTGGCGTGACCATATAGTGGTTTATTTCATGGATCCAATTCCATATGGCATGTCCTTTAGCAAATTTTATTCTCTCATCACCAACTAAGGGATTAAGCACCAATTTAGCAGCCTGTCTTTTGAGAAGTGTGTCTCTAGAAAAGTTAGGATCAATGACATTAGCTAGGGTAGTGTACTATTCATCTACTCGTGATCTGCAAACACTTCATGTACATTTGTCATACTGTGGATCATATTTGATATTGTCGTTTCCGCACTTTTCCTGTTAAGCTTTGGGCAAAAACAGAAATCATCATATCATGTTATTGACATGTTACATATACACATTTAGGGTGGTTAATCTAATGTACATATTATACAGTTGCAAATATGTTTTCTTTAAGATTATGATGCATATATCATCCATTGATTTTTCTCCCTCGCAAGGTACTATATCAGTATTGTTATTACATGATTCGCGTGCTTCAAATAATCCATTGTACTCTCTGAGCAGTTAGTTCTTATTGTTCACCCTCAACCATATCCATTCTGCTCTAACTCTCCTCCTCTCTATCTCTCAAGGCACATGCGACACAAACTCTCTCACTCTACACATACACACTTCATCGATGTTGCTCGAGCCAACTACCCTATGTTAGTGAGTCAGCACGCCTTGTGATGTGCCACATGTCAATCCCTACCGGTACATGGATGAATAACCTACGCGAGGTGAGTTTCTGCCGCATGACCTCACTCCCAGTTTGACATAGTGCAAGAGCATGAGTTGTTGCCATTTTTATGTGAAAAAGAAAGGATTTTAAAAGACATGGTTAAATCATTTTTTAGTTGTTCATAATTTTTTGGAAACATATACTTTTTTAGGAAATCATTGAAAGTTTTATTTAAAACTCTGGAAGCCGTTCCGTGTTTTCCCTATTATGTTCTAAAGTTGGATCTTAAAATTTAGAAGCTATAATTGTGCATTTAATAATTTTTAGTTTGATTTTTTGACTTTGGTTGAATAATTTTTAAGCTAGCCCTTGAATTTTTGGGTGTTCATCCTTGTACCGCTCGAATGTCCCCCTCAACAGTTGGATAACCCCTATATTATTTTAAAAGTTGTTTAATTTGTATATTCATGAAAATAAATCATGTTGTGTTTTATAAGCTTGTCACAATTTTTGTAGCCATGTTGTATATTTATTTAAAGCTAGGATTGTAAAATTTTGGATGAACAATTATTAGAACCTCCTAACGTTTTGGAGGTCTAAACATTTTCTTGTACTTTCAGAAATCTATCTGAGATTGCAATACTATTATAAAAACCCAATTAAATTACCCGTTGGGCATTTCTTTGGTTAGTAACCCCAAGGTAGCTTAAGCAGTTAGAGCTATAGCTTTGTCTGGTTGATACCTTCACCATTAATTTATCTATACATAAGCACTTCTCTCCTGTTGGTTGCTATTAGTCAAGTACTTACTGATTACATGCCAGGTACACATCTCAGAGTACACTTATGTGAGCGGAAGTAATTTGTATTGTGTCTATGCATACACAGATTTATGTGCGTCCTGATTTTTGGATGAATGCAAATAGTTCATGTGCACCTAAATGTTTGCAAAACATTTTATGTACAGATTTTCAACAAAGAGCAAAAACTCATATTGATATGTGTAACATAGTGCTAGCTGCCTTCGACATACATGGGTAAATAAATGTATTATAGTACATCTCAAGAAATAAAATCTATTTTGTTAAGTGATTTGGGTTGAAACTTTTGGTATTGTAATAACTCATCTGGACTTATTATTGGCGAATCTCAACACACACATGTTCTGTACGACCAAAAAATCTTACTCGTTAGATGATATAATGCCGAATCCATATTATCGTTCAAATAATAAATATATATTATGATGGTAATATTAACGATATTGCATTATAGATGTTGATCGTGTGCATCAGTTAATTCTAAAAGCTGACTTGGATTATAGACTACTCCCTCCGTTTTAAAATATAAGATGTTTTAGCTTTGTGAATAGAGTGTATCTTTTTAGTGTATAGATTTACTTCGTACCTACATGAACCTACACACTAAAAGAGGTCTAGATATACTCCTTTTGTAAAGCTAAAACATCTTATATTTTGAAAAGGAGGAAGTACAACTAATAAACAAATAAACAAAGTTCTTTGCAATCCGGATGATATGCGGCGCTTCAACGGATATATACTTCTCAAAGTTACTAACTAATATACATGTTCCAGCAAAAAAAAAGTTACTATACATGGCTGTGTGGGGCCAAGTCTGACATGTTATTGGAGAAACTCACGTACGTATATATATATTATCCGGACTTGTATTTCTACTGCTCAACCAATAGATGACCTGGCAACGACCGGCCGGGATTCCTTGGTTTGATTCTATCAGCACACGGACTCCTACTTTTGGTGAATCAACACATCGGCACATGACCACCTCCAAAAAAAAAATTCCTCAACCATCGGCGGAGATGGATCTATGAATGTGTTGGCCAGATAAAAACTTTTTTTCTTAAACCGTGTGAGAGATCAAAGACGTGACAGACGCTGCATGTCCGTATATGGAAACATAGTTAAGTTACGTTATTTAGTTAAATTATAACCGTAGATTTCAAATCTAACTATCATAAATAATTTAGATGATATGGATCAACGTAGTGTCTCGAAAATCATTCTTATATTGTTTTAGTATATAATAGATAGATTTCATGTCCATGCATGTGTATTGCAGGCATGAGTAAGTTTCCTTCCTGTCGTGCAGTGTGACTACGTATAAGTCACCATTGTCTCTCGTTGTGGTATCTAAGTGATTCCTATATATGTTTGTAAAAGGATATAATAAAACTTTTTGTTCATGTTCTGTCTACTCTACTCGTGATATATATGCCAGATTCTATGGTATGTATGTAGAGACGAATCACACATGAATAAGGATCACATCTACTCCCTCCGGCCGATCCATTCATAACAAGGTTCGTTGACTTACTACAAAGTATACTAAATAAGGCACTTATTATGAATCGGAGGAAGTACATCTATTTGCATGCGAGTTGGCCATATCTTCTGAACATTGCGTGTTTCTACCATGCAAGCTAGGTAACGTGTCGTGTTTAATATATTGATCTACTTCGATGTGATTCGTGTAGAACTACATATTCTTGTTCCACGAAAACTAGAAGGCTTGTTGAAGGAAAACATGTTGAAATAGTTAAGACTACCTAGTGGTGCACCCTACAAATAAAATTCTCTACATCTTCTTCATCCTCTTTTCTTTCATTTATTTATCATGACAGTCATTTTATTTTGTGCTGTCCTTCAAGACTAGCTATATTTCATACTCCAATATTTATTTTAAAAAAGTAAACCAATATTGGAAATATACATCATACACTTGGCATAGCTTTTGACGGCTATGTCAAAATGGACAAAAAAATGGATCATTCGAAACCAAAGACTGGTTGTGTGGATTACGTAAGGATGCAATCCATGAACCAAAATGTAAAAAACTTAATGGTATTGCGTGTGCATATATATGTATGTGAGTAAATCTATTTGAACTAAATTATGGGTGTTTTAAAAGTCATAATTTGACATTAAACCAGAATTATGGTCTTTGGTTCTGTCCTCACCATCCGGGGACGTGCAATAGGTCAAGCTAAACTCTATATTAAAGTTTCTAGCAAATAAAATATAGTTCTTAGAACGTCACAAATACCAAGTTCATAAGTTTACTCTGTATATACACGTGAATGTAATATATTATGCAGACATCCCCAATGTGATATTATATAAATTACCAGAGAAGCATTTAACTTCTTGGGGGTATCCACATATCTGCAATTATGTATAGCTAGTAATAATTATCTGAGTGGTACATCTAAATGTATGTATACAACAAGTGCATATTTATTTATCTCAACTATCACATGCTTAAACTTTTCGTCGCACAGAATTTCGCTCTATCTGAAAGACGATTTCTTTAGAATATAAAGATTTCATTGTTATAAAAAGTGATGGGTTCGTAGCATGGAAAACAAAAAATTTCTACCGCAAGAACGAACAAAACCCAGATCTAATCTAGATAAAAGCAAAGATCTAATCTATTAGACATGTGCAACGAGATAGATCAGTACTAACCCTTGTAGATCCGAAAGCCTTGTGCGAGATCGGATCTCGTGGTTGATGTAGACGATCACTTGCCGATCTCAAGATCGAGTAGACGATCCTTCCGCGCCAGCGTTCGGCAGCGCTTCATGATCGGTCACTGCGTCTTGGTCGATGCAGACCTTCCTCTCCCCGTTCCAGCGAGCAGCGGAGGTAGTAGATCTCTCCATGGAATCCCAGCAGCACGACGGCGTGGTGGTGGTGGTGGAGTAGAGAATTCTGCAGGGCTTCGCCTAAGCCTGAGCAGAAGAAAGGAGGAGGAGAGAGGTGGCTAGGGCAAGAGTGGAGGGGCAAGGGGGTGGCGCCTCCACCCTCTATATATAGAGGGAGGGGTGCGGCCTAGGGTTCCCACCCCTAGGCCCACCTCCAAGGGCCGGCGCACAAGGGAGAGGGGGGAGGGAGTTTCCTTCCCCCCAAGTCTCCCCTTTTCCTTTCTTGGTTTTCAAGTAAACTCCATAGAAATTTCTAGAACCTTCTGGAACATTTCGAAACCTTCTAGAACCCCCATATAAACACTCCGGGACATTTCCGAACCTAGAAAATGATCTCCATTATATGAATCTTATTCTCCGGACAATTCCGGATCTCCTCGTGATGTCCCAGATCTAATCCGAGACTCCGAACAACATTCGGTCTCCAACGCGCATTCCATATCTACCTAAACAGCATCGAACCTTAAGTGTGTCACCCTACGGTTCGTGAATATGCAGACATGATGGAGACACCTCTCCGATCAATAACCATCTGCGGGATCTGGAGATCCATAACGGCTCCCACATACTCAGCGATGACTTCGTGATCGATAGAACCATTAACATACGAAACCAATTCCCTTTGTCACGCGATATTCTACTCATCCGAGGTTTGATCGTCGGTATCTCCATACCTAGTTCTACCTCGTTACTGATAAGTACTCTTTACTCGTTCCATGTTATGTCATCTCTTGTGACCTAGTCACATGCTTGCAAGCTAACTAGATGACATTCCACCGAGAGGGCCCAGAGCATATCTATCCGTCATATGGATGGACAAATCCCAATCTTGGTCCATGCGCTTCAACACATACTTTCAGAATACCCAATGACACCTTTATAACCACCCGATTCTGAGCGGTGTTTGAAGTCATCAAAGCACCCATCCGGTGATGGTGATTAACATA
Organism: Avena insularis; assembly: GCA_023614405.1. Lineage (NCBI taxonomy): Eukaryota > Viridiplantae > Streptophyta > Magnoliopsida > Poales > Poaceae > Avena > Avena insularis. The sequence goes on from CM042690.1 coordinate 74,411,129, forward strand.
ACCTAATGGTCGAAGGATTAGGTTACTATGCATTTGAAAGCTTGTATGTCTGAACTAAATGACTTGATCTTATGCTACACTTACTATGGGTGTGTGTTTGTCCATCACATCATTCTCCTAATGATATGACCTTGTTATTAATGACATCCAATGTCCATGATCAGGAAACCATGATCATCTATTAATCAACAAGCTAGTTCAACAAGAGGCTTACTAGGGACTCTTTTATGTTTACAAAACACACAAGTATTAGTGTTTCCTAATAATACAATTATAGCATGGGATGTAAACATTCATCATAAACACAAAGATATAATAATAACCACTTTTATTATTGCCTCTTGGGCATATCTCCAGTCTCCCACTTGCACTAGAGTCAATAATCTAGATTACATGGTAATATACCTAACACCCATGGCGTTACGGTGTTGGTCATGCTTTGCTCTAGGGAGAGGTTTAGTCAGCGGATCGCCACATTCAGATCGTGTGTACTTTGCAAATCTTTATGTCACCATCTCGGACATACTCATGAATAGCATGGAAGCGTAGCTTGATGTGCTTCACTTGCTATGTGACCTTGGCTCCTGTGCATTAGCTATGGCACCTGTGTTGTCACAAGAGATGGCCATCGGGTCCAACGCACTAGGAACCACGCCAAGTTCAGTAATGAACTCCTTCATCCATATGGCTTCTTGTGCAGCCTCGAAGCGACTATGTATTCTGATTCGGTTGAAGATTTCGCCTGGCAACGCTTTGCTTGGCACTCCTCCAGCTCAACTGCAGCACCATTCAAAATAAATCGTATCGGTGTGACTTGAGTCATCGGATCGGTGTTCCAACTAACATCGGTGTAGCTATTTACAACAAGCTCTTCATCACCTTCATAAGAAAGAACCATATCCTTAGTCCTATTCGGTACTTTAGGATATTCTTGACCGCTGTCCGATGCTCCATTCTCTGATCACTTTGATATCGCTAGTCAAACTAACAGCATGTGCTATATCCGGTCTTGTACACATGGCATACATGATAGAACCTATGGCGAGGCATAGGGAATATTATTCATCTTCTCTCTATCTTACGCCATATGGACTTTGAGTCTTACTTAAGGTCTTACGACAACATGGGCACGAACCCTTTCTTGCTCTCTTCCATTCTAAACTTCTTTAGAACTTTGTCCAAGTATGTACTTTGTGAAAGCGCTATTAGGCGTCTTGATCTATCTCTATAAATCTTGATGCCTAGAATATATGCCGCTTCGCCAAGATCCTTCATTGAAAAACTATTATTCAAATAGGCTTTGACGCTATTAAGAAGTTCTATATCATTCCCAATCAACAATATGTCATCTACATATAGTACTAGGAATGCTACAGAGCTCCCACTCACTTTCTTGTAAATACAAGCTTCTCCATAAGTTTGTATAAATCCAAAGTTTTTGATTACTTTATCAAAACATTGATTCCAACTCCGGGATGCTTGCTTCAGTCCATAAATGGAGCGCTGAAGTTTGCATACCTTGTCAGCATCTTTAGGATCGACAAAACCCTTGGGTTGTACCATATACAACTCTTCCTCAATGTCACCATTAAGGAACGCGTTTTGACATCCATCTGCCAAATCTCATAATCGAAATATGCAGCAATTGCTAACAAAATCCTCACAGACTTTAGCTTCGCTACTAGTGAGAATGTCTCATCGTAGTCAACTCCTTGAATTTGTCGGAACCTTTTCGCGACAAGTCGAGCTTTATAGACGGTAACATTACCATCAGCATCTGTTTTTCTTTTAAAAATCCATTTGTTCTCGACAGCCTTACGGCCATCCGGTAAGTCCACCAAAGTCCATACTTGGTTTTCGTACATGGATCCCATTTGGTTCATGGCTTCTAGCCATTTGTCGAATCTGGGCTCACCATAGCTTCTTCATACGTCGCGAGGTCATCGGTGTTATCCACCAACATGGCGTTCAAGCGGTCATACCAATCAGAGTGGTGCAGACCTTCGTTGACTGCGAGTTCGATGCAACTTCATTGAAGTTTCATGATCACCATCATTAGCTTCCTCTCCAATTGATGCAGCACAAAAACATCTTCGGTTGCGCTACTCTCAACTCCGAGAGAAGGTTCAATAACCTCGGCGAGTTCTACTTTCCTTCGGTCATTTCCTTGAGAGAAACTCCTTCTCAAGAAAGGATCCATTCTTAGCAACGAAAACTTTGCCTTCGGATCTATGATAGAAGGTATACCCAATTGTTTCTTTAGGGTATCCTATGAAGACGCATTTCTCCGCTTTGGGTTCAAGCTTATCAGGTTGTAACTTCTTTACATACACTTCGCAACCCCAAACTTTAAGGAACGACAACTTAGGTTTCTTTCCAAACCACAATTCATACGGTGTTGTTTCAACGGATTTAGATGGTGCCCTATTTAAAGTGAATGCGGTTGTCTCTAATGCATAGCCCCAAAATGATAGAGGTAAATTTGTAAGAGACATCATAGACCGAACCATATCTAAGAGAGTTCGATTACGACGTTCGGACACACCATTACGCTGTGGTGTTCCCGGCGGTGTCAATTGCGAAAGTATTCCACATTTCTTTAAATGCATGCCAAACTCATAACTTAGATATTCACCTCCATGGTCGAGCAGAAACTTAATCTTCTTGTTACGATGATTTTCCACTTCACTTTGAAATTCCTTAAACTTCTCGAAAGTTCCGGACTTATGTTTCATAAAGTAGACATACCCATATCTACTTAAGTCATCCGTGAAAGTGAGAACATAACAATATCCACCACGCGATGCTACACTCATTGGACCACACACATCAGTATGTATTATTTCCAATAAGTCTGTAGCTCGCTCCATTATTCCAGAGAATGGAGTCTTAGTCATTTTCCCATTAGACATGCTTCGCATCTTTCAAGTGATTCAAGAAGTCCATCAGAACGGAGTTTCTTCATACGCTTCACTCCAATGTGACCAAGACGACAGTGCCACATGTATGTAGAATTATCATTCAATTTTGTTTGTTTAGCATCTATGTTGTGAACATGTGTATCACTACTATCGAGATTTAGTAAGAATAAACCATTCATCTCAGGTGCATTACCATAAAAGATATTACTCATATAAATCGAACAACCTTTATTCTCGGACCTAAAAGAGTAACCGCCTCGCAATAAACAAGATCCAGATATAATGTTCATGCTTAACGCAGGCACCAAATAACAATTATTCAAATTTAAAACTAATCCCGAAGATAGATGTAGAAGGAGCGTGTCGACGGCGATCACATTAACCTTGGAGCCATTTCCAACGCGCATCATCACCTCGTCTCTCGCCAGTCTTTGCTTATTCCGCAGCTCCTGTTTCGAGTTACAAATATGAGCAACCGAACTAGTATCAAATACCCAGAAACTACTACGATTACTAGTAAGATACACATCAATAACATGTATATCGAATATACCTTTCTTCTTGATGTTGCCATTCTTCAGATCCGCCAGGTACTTGGGGCGATTCGCTTCGGTGACCGGCACCCTGCGATAAAGCATTCAGTTTGCTTAGGACCAGCCTTGGGCTTCTTAGCAGTCGGCAGCTTTCTTGCCGTCCTTCTTGAAGTTGCCCTTGTTCTTAGGCTTGCCTGTTTCTTGAAATTGGTGGTCTTATTGACCATCAACACTTAGTGCTCCTTTTGATCTCCACTTCAGCAGTTTTCAGCATGGGCGATAGTCGAGCAACGTCTTGTTCATGCAGTGCATATTATAGTTCATCACAAAGTTCTTATAACTCGGTGGCAGTGATTGGAGGACACAGTGAATCCCCAACTCATTAGGAATCGTTATCCCCAACTCTCGGAGCTTATTTGCGTGCCCAGACATGGTGAGCACGTGCTCGCTAACGGAGCTACCCTCTTCCATCTTACAGTTAAAGAACTTTTCGGAGGCCTCATAGCTCTCCACGGCCGCGTGAGTCTCAAAAATGAGCTTGAGCTCCTTAATGATCTCGAACGGGTCGTGGTGCTATAAGCGCTTCTGAAGCTCCGTTTCTAAATCGTACAAGATGGCACACTGAACTGTGGAGTAATGATTTTTCCGAGTGGCGTAAACATTCTTTACGTCATCGGTGGCATCTTCTGCAGGTGGGTCACCTAGCGGTGCTTCGAGCACATAGGTCAACTGACCAGCCCTGAGGACAATCTTCAGTCCAGGCGATCCAGTGAAGTTGCTTCCATTGTTCTTAAGCTTTTCTTTCTCTAGGAACGCATTGAAATTGATGGAGAGGTTCGCCATAATCTACAACAAATTTGCAAGTAGTTTAGACTAAGTTTATGATAAATTGAGTTCAATTTTAATTCTTAAATTAACTAGGTGAACTCCCACTCAAAACAACATCCCTCACGTTGTCTTAGTGATTACACGAACCAAATCCACTACACCAAGTCCGATCTTCACGAGAGAAGATGTAGTTTCATCAGCGAACAATCTTCATGTTCATCATATCATTTATATGACTCATGCTCTACCTTTCGGTATTCCGTGTTCCGAGACCATGTCTGTACATGCTAGGCTCGTCAAGATTAACCTTAGTTTCCACATGTGCAAATCTGGCTTGCACCAGTTGTATGCACACGTAGAATCTATCACATCCGATCATCACCTCTAATTTTCTTTGCATGTTTTACGTGGTTTGGGGCTTTCGAATAAGAACGGATCTTACCTCCGAAACTGAAACCACAACGTTGATACAAGTGCTATCAAGTGCAAAGTGTAAATTGGATCTATACTATGGTGGGAGAGACAGACACCCGCAAAACCACTTGTGCAAAGCAAGTTACACGTCAAGCGTGGAGCAAGTCTCATGTGCGATGACATGTAAGGTTAGCCAGAGCCGCTTCATCCCACCATACCGCAAGATGCAAAGTACACAAAGCAAAAGACGGCACGAGCACCAACGCCCACAAAACCATTGTGTTCTACTCAGCAAGATCTACGCATAGACACGGCTCTGATACCACTGATGGGTTCGTAGCATGGAAAACAAAAAATTTCTACCGCAAGAACGAACAAAACCCAGATCTAATCTAGATAAAAGCAAAGATCTAATCTATTAGACATGTGCAACGAGATAGATCAGTACTAACCCTTGTAGATCCGAAAGCCTTGTGCGAGATCGGATCTCGTGGTTGATGTAGACGATCACTTGCCGATCTCAAGATCGAGTAGACGATCCTTCCGGCGCGGCAGCGCTTCGTGGTCGGTCACACGCGTCTTGGTCGATGCAGACCTTCCTCTCCCGTTCAGCGAGCTGAGGTAGTAGATCTCTCCATGGAATCCCAGGGCCTGACGGCGTGGTGGTGGTGGTGGAGTAGAGAATTCTGCGAGGCTTCGCCTAAGCTGAAGAAAGGAGGAGGAGAGAGAGGTGGCTAGGGCAAGAGTGGAGGGCAAGGGGTGGCGCCTCCACCCTCTATATATAGAGGGAGGGGTGCGGCCTAGGGTTCCCACCCCTAGGCCCACCTCCTAGGGCCGGCGCACAAGGGAGAGGGGGGAGGGAGTTTCCTTCCCCCCAAGTCTCCCCTTTTCCTTTCTTGGTTTTCAAGTAAACTCCATAGAAATTTCTAGAACCTTCTGGAACATTTCGAAACCTTCTAGAACCCCCATATAAACACTCCGGGACATTTCCGAACCTAGAAAATGATCTCCATTATATGAATCTTATTCTCCGGACAATTCCGGATCTCCTCGTGATGTCCCAGATCTAATCCGAGACTCCGAACAACATTCGGTCTCCAACGCGCATTCCATATCTACCTAAACAGCGCCAGACCTTAAGTGTCACCCTACGGTTCGTGAATATGCAGACATGATGGAGACACCTCTCCGATCAATAACCATCTGCGGGATCTGGAGATCCATAACGGCTCCCACATACTCAACGATGACTTCGTGATCGATAGAACCATTAACATACGAAACCAATTCCCTTTGTCACGCGATATTCTACTCATCCGAGGTTTGATCGTCGGTATCTCCATACCTAGTTCTACCTCGTTACTGATAAGTACTCTTTACTCGTTCCATGTTATGTCATCTCTTGTGACCTAGTCACATGCTTGCAAGCTAACTAGATGACATTCCACCGAGAGGGCCCAGAGCATATCTATCCGTCATATGGATGGACAAATCCCAATCTTGGTCCATGCGCTTCAACACATACTTTCAGAATACCCAATGACACCTTTATAACCACCCGATTCTGGCGGTGTTTGAAGTCATCAAAGCACCCATCCGGTGATGGTGATTAACATAACCTAATGGTCGAAGGATTAGGTTACTATGCATTTGAAAGCTTGTAGCAATACGAACTAAATGACTTGATCTTATGCTACACTTACTATGGGTGTGTGTTTGTCCATCACATCATTCTCCTAATGATATGACCTTGTTATTAATGACATCCAATGTCCATGATCAGGAAACCATGATCATCTATTAATCAACAAGCTAGTTCAACAAGAGGCTTACTAGGGACTCTTTTATGTTTACAAAACACACAAGTATTAGTGTTTCCTAATAATACAATTATAGCATGGGATGTAAACATTCATCATAAACACAAAGATATAATAATAACCACTTTTATTATTGCCTCTTGGGCATATCTCCAACAGTCTCCCACTTGCACTAGAGTCAATAATCTAGATTACATGGTAATATACCTAACACCCATGGCGTTCTGGTGTTGGTCATGCTTTGCTCTAGGGAGAGGTTTAGTCAACGGATCTGCCACATTCAGATCAGTGTGTACTTTGCAAATCTTTATGTCACCATCTCGGACATACTCGCGAATAGCATGGAAACGTAGCTTGATGTGCTTCAGCTTGCTATGTGACCTTGGCTCCTGTGCATTAGCTATGGCACCTGTGTTGTCACAGTAGATGGCCATCGGGTCCAACGCACTAGGAACCACGCCAAGTTCAGTAATGAACTCCTTCATCCATATGGCTTCTTGTGCAGCCTCCGAAGCAGCTATGTATTCTGATTCAGTTGAAGATTTCGCCACAACGCTTTGCTTGGCACTCCTCCAGCTCACTGCAGCACCATTCAAAATAAATCATTATCCGGTGTGACTTCGAGTCATCTGGATCGGTGTTCCAACTAGCATCAGTGTAACTGTTTACAACAAGCTCTTCATCACCTTCATAAGAAAGAACCATATCCTTAGTCCTATTCAGGTACTTTAGGATATTCTTGACCGCTGTCCAGTGCTCCATTCTACGATCACTTTGATATCTGCTAGTCAAACTAACAGCATGTGCTATATCCGGTCTTGTACACAGCATGGCATACATGATAGAACCTATGGCCGAGGCATAGGGAATATTATTCATCTTCTCTCTATCTTCTGCCATAGCTGGACTTTGAGTCTTACTTAAGGTCTTACCTGACAACATGGGCACGAACCCTTTCTTGCTCTCTTCCATTCTAAACTTCTTTAGAACTTTGTCCAAGTATGTACTTTGTGAAAGCGCTATTAGGCGTCTTGATCTATCTCTATAAATCTTGATGCCTAGAATATATGCCGCTTCGCCAAGATCCTTCATTGAAAAACTATTATTCAAATAGGCTTTGACGCTATTAAGAAGTTCTATATCATTCCCAATCAACAATATGTCATCTACATATAGTACTAGGAATGCTACAGAGCTCCCACTCACTTTCTTGTAAATACAAGCTTCTCCATAAGTTTGTATAAATCCAAAGTTTTTGATTACTTTATCAAAACATTGATTCCAACTCCGGGATGCTTGCTTCAGTCCATAAATGGAGCGCTGAAGTTTGCATACCTTGTCAGCATCTTTAGGATCGACAAAACCCTTGGGTTGTACCATATACAACTCTTCCTCAATGTCACCATTAAGGAACGCCGTTTTGACATCCATCTGCCAAATCTCATAATCGAAATATGCAGCAATTGCTAACAAAATCCTCACAGACTTTAGCTTCGCTACTAGTGAGAATGTCTCATCGTAGTCAACTCCTTGAATTTGTCGGAACCTTTTCGCGACAAGTCGAGCTTTATAGACGGTAACATTACCATCAGCATCTGTTTTTCTTTTAAAAATCCATTTGTTCTCGACAGCCTTACGGCCATCCGGTAAGTCCACCAAAGTCCATACTTGGTTTTCGTACATGGATCCCATTTCGGATTTCATGGCTTCTAGCCATTTGTCGGAATCTGGGCTCACCATAGCTTCTTCATACGTCGCAGGGTCATCAGTGTTATCCACCAACATGACGTTCAAGGCAGGGTCATACCAATCAGGAGTGGTACGAACCTTCGTTGACCTGCGAGGTTCAGTGGCAACTTCATTCGAAGTTTCATGATCACCATCATTAGCTTCCTCTCCAATTGATGCAGGCAGCACAAAAACATCTTCCGGTGCTGCGCTACTCTCAACTCCGAGAGAAGGTTCAATAACCTCGGCGAGTTCTACTTTCCTTCCAGTCATTTCCTTCGAGAGAAACTCCTTCTCAAGAAAGGATCCATTCTTAGCAACGAAAACTTTGCCTTCGGATCTATGATAGAAGGTATACCCAATTGTTTCTTTAGGGTATCCTATGAAGACGCATTTCTCCGCTTTGGGTTCAAGCTTATCAGGTTGTAACTTCTTTACATACACTTCGCAACCCCAAACTTTAAGGAACGACAACTTAGGTTTCTTTCCAAACCACAATTCATACGGTGTTGTTTCAACGGATTTAGATGGTGCCCTATTTAAAGTGAATGCGGTTGTCTCTAATGCATAGCCCCAAAATGATAGAGGTAAATTTGTAAGAGACATCATAGACCGAACCATATCTAAGAGAGTTCGATTACGACGTTCGGACACACCATTACGCTGTGGTGTTCCCGGCGGTGTCAATTGCGAAAGTATTCCACATTTCTTTAAATGCATGCCAAACTCATAACTTAGATATTCACCTCCATGGTCGAGCGAAACTTAATCTTCTTGTTACGATGATTTTCCACTTCACTTTGAAATTCCTTAAACTTCTCGAAAGTTCCGGACTTATGTTTCATAAAGTAGACATACCCATATCTACTTAAGTCATCCGTGAAAGTGAGAACATAACAATATCCACCACGCGATGCTACACTCATTGGACCACACACATCAGTATGTATTATTTCCAATAAGTGCATGGCTCGCTCCATTATTCGAAGAATGGAGTCTTAGTCATTTTCCCATTAGACATGCTTAGCATCTTTCAAGTGATTCAAGAAGTCCATCGAATGGAGTTTCTTCATACGCTTCACTCCAATGTGACCAAGGCAGCGATTGCCACATGTATGTAGAATTATCATTCAATTTTGTTTGTTTAGCATCTATGTTGTGAACATGTGTATCACTACTATCGAGATTTAGTAAGAATAAACCATTCATCTCAGGTGCATTACCATAAAAGATATTACTCATATAAATCGAACAACCTTTATTCTCGGACCTAAAAGAGTAACCGCCTCGCAATAAACAAGATCCAGATATAATGTTCATGCTTAACGCAGGCACCAAATAACAATTATTCAAATTTAAAACTAATCCCGAAGATAGATGTAGAAGGAGCGTGTCGACGGCGATCACATCAACCTTGGAGCCATTTCCAACGCGCATCATCACCTCGTCTCTCGCCAGTCTTTGCTTATTCCGCAGCTCCTGTTTCGAGTTACAAATATGAGCAACCGAACTAGTATCAAATACCCAGAAACTACTACGATTACTAGTAAGATACACATCAATAACATGTATATCGAATATACCTTTCTTCTTGATGTTGCCATTCTTCAGATCCGCCAGGTACTTGGGGCAGTTACGCTTCCAGCGACCGGCACCCTTGCAGTAGAAGCATTCAGTTTCGGGCTTAGGACCAGCCTTGGGCTTCTTAGCAGGTGCGGCAGCTTTCTTGCCGTCCTTCTTGAAGTTGCCCTTGTTCTTAGGCTTGCCCTGTTTCTTGAAATTGGTGGTCTTATTGACCATCAACACTTGGTGCTCCTTTTTGATCTCCACTTCAGCAGTTTTCAGCATGGACGATAGTCCAGGCAACGTCTTGTTCATGCAGTGCATATTATAGTTCATCACAAAGTTCTTATAACTCGGTGGCAGTGATTGGAGGACACAGTGAATCCCCAACTCATTAGGAATCGTTATCCCCAACTCTCGGAGCTTATTTGCGTGCCCAGACATGGTGAGCACGTGCTCGCTAACGGAGCTACCCTCTTCCATCTTACAGTTAAAGAACTTTTCGGAGGCCTCATAGCTCTCCACGGCCGCGTGAGTCTCAAAAATGAGCTTGAGCTCCTTAATGATCTCGAACGGGTCGTGGTGCTATAAGCGCTTCTGAAGCTCCGTTTCTAAACCGTACAAGATGGCACACTGAACTGTGGAGTAATGATTTTTCCGAGTGGCGTAAACATTCTTTACGTCATCGGTGGCATCTTCTGCAGGTGGGTCACCTAGCGGTGCCGAGCACATAGGTCAGTGACCAGCCACGAGGACAATCTTCAGTCCACGGAGCCAGTCCGTGAAGTTGCTTCCATTGTTCTTAAGCTTTTCTTTCTCTAGGAACGCATTGAAATTGATGGAGAGGTTCGCCATAATCTACAACAAATTTGCAAGTAGTTTAGACTAAGTTTATGATAAATTGAGTTCAATTTTAATTCTTAAATTAACTAGGTGAACTCCACTCAAAACAACATCCCTCACGTTGTCTTAGTGATTACGAACCAAATCCACTACACCAAGTCCGATCTTCACGAGAGAAGATGTAGTTTCATCGTGAACAATCTTCATGTTCATCATATCATTTATATGACTCATGCTCTACCTTCGGTATTCCGTGTTCGAGACCATGTGCGTACATGCTAGGCTCGTCAAGATTAACCTTAGTTTCCACATGTGCAAATCTGGCTTGCACCGTTGTATGCACGTAGAATCTATCACATCCGATCATCACCTCTAATTTTCTTTGCATGTTTTACGTGGTTTGGGGCTTTCGAATAAGAACGGATCTTACCTCCGAAACTGAAACCACAACGTTGATACAAGTGCTATCAAGTGCAAAGTGTAAATTGGATCTATACTATGGTGGGAGAGACAGACACCCGCAAAACCACTTGTGCAAAGCAAGTTACACGTCAAGCGTGGAGCAAGTCTCATGTGCGATGACATGTAAGGTTAGCCAGAGCCGCTTCATCCCACCATACCGCAAGATGCAAAGTACACAAAGCAAAAGACGGCACGAGCACCAACGCCCACAAAACCATTGTGTTCTACTCGTGCAACAGATCTACGCATAGACACGGCTCTGATACCACTGATGGGTTCGTAGCATGGAAAACAAAAAATTCTATGAAGACGAACAAAACCCAGATCTAATCTAGATAAAAGCCAAGATCTAATATATTAGACATGTGCAACGAGATAGATCTGTACTAACCCTTGTAGATCCGAAAGCCTTGTGCGAGATCGGATCTCGTGGTTGATGTAGACGATCACTTGCCGATCTCAAGATCGAGTAGACGATCCTTCCGGCGCCGCGTTCCGGCAGCGCTTCCACAGTCGGTCACACGTGCGGAGTCGATGCAAACCTTCCTCTCCCCGTTCCAGCGAGCTGCGGAGGTAGTAGATCTCTCCACGTAATCCCAGTAGCACGACGGCGTGGTGGTGGTGGTGGAGTAGAGAATTCTGCAGGGCTTCGCCTAAGCCTGAGCAGAAGGAAGGAGGAGGAGAGAGGTGGCTAGGGCAAGAGTGGAGGGGCAAGGGGGTGACGCCTCCACCCCTCTATATATAGAGGGAGGGATGCGGCCTAGGGTTCCCACCCCTAGGCCCACCTCCTAGGGCCGGCGCACAAGGGAGAGGGGGAGGGAGGTTCCTTCCCCCCAAGTCTCCCCTTTTCCTTTCTTGGTTTTCAAGTAAACTCCATAGAAATTTCTAGAACCTTAACATTTGAAACCTTCTAGAACCCCCATATAAACACTCCGGGACATTTCCGAACCTAGAAAATGATCTCCATTATATGAATCTTATTCTCCGGACAATTCCGGATCTCCTCGTGATGTCCCAGATCCAATCTGAGACTCTGAACAACATTCGGTCTCCAACGCGCATTCCATATCTACCTAAACAGCATCGAACCTTAAGTGTGTCACCCTACGGTTCGTGAATATGCAGACATGATGGAGACACCTCTCTGATCAATAACCATCAGCGGGATCTGGAGATCCATAACGACTCCCACATACTCAACGATGACTTCGTGATCGATAGAACCATTAACATACGAAACCAATTCCCTTTGTCACGCGATATTCTACTCATCCGAGGTTTGATCGTCGGTATCTCCATACCTAGTTCTACCTCATTACTGATAAGTACTCTTTACTCGTTCCATGTTATGTCATCTCTTGTGACCTAGTCACATGCTTGCAAGCTAACTAGATGACATTCCACCGAGGGGCCCCAGAGCATATCTATCCATCATATGGATGGACAAATCCCAATCTTGGTCCATGCGCTTCAACACATACTTTTAGAATACCCAATGACACCTTTATAACCACCCAGTTACGAAGCGGTGTTTGATGTCATCAAAGCACCCATCCGGTGATGGTGATTAACATAACCTCATGGTCGAACGATTAGGTTACTATGCATTTGAAAGCTTGTTGCAATACGAACTAAATGACTTGATCTTATGCTACACTTACTATGGGTGTGTGTGTCCATCACATCATTCTCCTAATGATATGACCTTGTTATTAATGACATCCAATGTCCATGATCAGGAAACCATGATCATCTATTAATCAACAAGCTAGTTCAACAAGAGGCTTACTAGGGACTCTTTTATGTTTACAAAACACACAAGTATTAGTGTTTCCTAATAATACAATTATAGCATGGGATGTAAACATTCATCATAAACACAAAGATATAATAATAACCACTTTTAGTATTGCCTCTTGGGCATATCTCCAACAAAAAGATTCAAAATGTACATTTAGATCATCGGATGAACAAGTTATTTAGCTCGTAAAATTCCCATGGCTGGGCTCGTCCTGCCTTTTAAATTGTCAGCAGAAAGAAATTAGAAATTTTGTTGAACCTAGTCGCTTTATTTGGTGTAAGGAGAGGATATATGGAAAAAATATGTACACCCAATTTATTTTTGAAAAGCAGTATATATTAATATCGCGGATACCAATTACACCTGGCCTCTGCAACAACGCATCCCCTAGTGGCCTTACGGATGAACACAACCCATAAAAAGAAGAAAAATTACAAAAAAGAAAAGTCCCACTATAGGGATCAATTCCTTGCAGCAGCGACACTAACACACCCAGAACAAGACCAGAAGTATACCCTCTTCAATAGCGACACCTTCAAGAAGGAAACAGTGCACAAGCGCCTCCATCGTCCGATCAAAGATCATAGGTTTTCACCCTAGAGAAAGTCATCACTCGCAAAGCAATGCCTTGAACAAGGCTATTGCTAGACATAACCAATTAAGGTCAGAACTTGGGTTTCACCCTGCAAGATAAGACTGTGAACTTCTCATGTGCTGCTGTCCCTACTTTCCAATGTCGCTTCTACAAGTCATGAATCACGCCAAGCCAATTCCACATCGCCACTAGGACTCGAACAACCATTGTATTCCTTTGATCTCGACTTCCATGGAATTCACTGCATACTGACTTCACCATGCAACTAAATACATGTTCCACGATGGCAACAGACCGCAGAGCTTCGTGTCACTCCCTCTGAAACCAAACGGTCAGAAAAACATTGTTGCACGCGACCAAATCCCTCCAATCCGGCAATCTCCAGGCATTATCCTGCGAAGCATTCTGGAACTCGCCACTCCGACCAGATCAAAGAGGGCAACCAACATATGTCCCATTTCTGACTGAAACATTTATCGGATACACTCACCCTTTATGTGTCCCAAGTTGTGAACTGTCCATCACTATCAAGGGTCAACGTCTTGGAACGATCTAGTAGAACTTGTTGAAGCTATCAAGCAATCGGTTGATTTGACTCGATGGTTTGTACTTATATGGGAAATTCAACCAGGCAGAGAGAGAGAGCGATTTTTGGATGTACCCACATTAATTACTCCATATTTATATCCTAGTACTACGTCGCTCGATCACACACATAATAAAATACAGCTAGATATGTAGAGGATCTATACTCTATACATGCCCTATGGATGGAGATCGACGTGCATACAAGGGCAACCCTGCCGACATAGACAAAACTAGTACAGGGAAATGGAATAAATATGGGCCATAATATATGTGTGAAAATACCACCATCACGCACACAGACTTCAAGAGTCGCATGAGTATGGTCGGTGAATCAACTTGCGCGTTGCATTGCATGGATTTGAGGTAAACGTTCAGCGAGCAATCCACCTCATAACAATCAGAAAAATCATCCAGAGAATCAATAACCCTACATATGTAGATCCAGCTCTCTCGATCGATCGTGTGAAATGAAGAATTAAAGGTCTCCGTTATCCACAGCCCACAGCATGAGAGACGCAATGTTTGACCTGACAACTAGTGCACGTAGTATATATGCATGAATCCATGTCGATCCCTAGGGAGCAAAACTCTGCTCCGTCGGCCACGTCTCGTTTTACCTTTGCTAGGCTCATTTTTCTGCTCTGAACCATCCAATCAGTTTATGCTGGGAAAGGGTCTAATTGATACCAGTCAGTTTCTTTTTGCAATTGGTGTTCATTCATATCTTTCTAAGCCTTACGGAGGGAATTTGGATCACCATATTTTACAACATTTCATCTGCGTATACTAGATTGTAATATTATGAAAAATAGGTTTAGAAAACCATTCTACGTATACATAAACTAGCAATAAAAGTTTGATTATACATTTTGAAGGAAATTATGATTTGTCATAAGGTTTGGAACATTTTCTATTAAGGATGGCTCGGTGATAAAGTTTGGGGAGGATAAATGGCTTGGGAACACCATTCTTGGGGACCAATATCCAGCTCTATAGAATATTGTATGTCAAGAGCGATACTACCACCGCAGTAATTGAGACAACTCCAACAAATGTGTTGTTCGGGCGGTGACGAGGGGTAACCTCGGCAATGTCCACAGTCATGGACTTGGGTTTCGGGGAAAAGGATAGCCGCTGGTGATTTCGTCAGCTTATCAGGCAAACAAAGGAGGCGAGAAATACGCAGGTTCAGGCCCTCGGGGAGGAAATCCAACTCCTCCTTGTCTGGGCTTTATTGATGGAGTGTACAAAGTCGCCAGGTCTCTAGATGCGATCTAGCTTACAATGGATTGCGATGACAAGAAAATGATATCCTCCCCGTCGGCTCCTTCCAACCATTATATGAGAAGATGGGTCTCATAATCCTGTACATGTCAGATTATAGTTTGAATATAACTCTACGACTATGTCGGTTACATATTTAGGCTTTTGCCTTGATTATCATGTCTGGTTCTTGGCCTTCGGATGCTTCCAATACCCTAGGTTTCTTGTGGACCTCATGGGCCATAGTTTAGATCCATAACTGGTATGCCAATTACAGGAAACCTTTGGAAGTTTCTTCTTCATTATTTTTAGTAGCTTCTCAAATCCCTTGTCAAACAAACCCTTCTATGCCTTCCATTGCAGCAATTCCAGTGTGATACCGACCTTTGTGTTGTCATCTTCTCAATTTGGGTACAACAATTTTTTGTGATCATCTAACATGTGCTTCAACTTCAACTTCTCATTTTCACTTTCGCATTCTCTCTGTGCATCAACAATGGCCCGGTGAAGATCATCAACGACCTCATCTGGTGCCTCTTCATCTTCACCTTCGGGAAACATTGGATAGTTGTCATCATCATCTTCTTCTTCATTGTCTTCCATCATAATCCCACTTTCTCCGTGCTTGGTCCAACAATTGTAGATGGGCATGAAACTAGACCGAAGCAGGTGGGTGTGAAGGGTTCTTGAGGAAGAGTAATCCTTCTGATTATGACATACAACACATGGACAACACATAAAACCATTCAGACTGTTTGCCTCGGCCACACCGATGAAATTATGAAGGCCCGTAATGAACTCGCCAGTACGTCGACCGTACATCCATTGCCGGCTCATCTATATTATATAATTAAGTTTATGAAAAAACATTACAGAAGATCTAGAGAAATGACCACAAATATACATCGACACATGTATTGTATCAATGAAAGATGAAAGGATTAAGTTGCTAACCTCGATCGAGAAGGAAAGAAAGAGGAGAAATCTTAAGTGTGACTCAGGCACTTCATATCATGTTTGTTTTGGGTGAACTCAAGTGGCATCATGCTCTCACGCATTTCATCGAACACGTCTTGTGCATAGAGGGGAAAAACAAAACAACATGCACCAGTTGTGCATTAGAGGGGAAAAACAAACCATCTCACACACATATGTACAGGAACATGGGCCTTTAGTCCCGATTCCTACCAAAAACTGGGACTAAATGGGTTGCAGAAGATGCCACGGCCAAACCCTTTTAGTCTCGGTTCCTGGTATGAACCGGGACAGATCACTCCCCTGCCACGTGCGTCGTCCTGGCCTTACGAACCGGGACTAATATGAGTCTTAGTCCCGGTTCGTAAAGCAACCAGGACGGATCGCTCCGGGCGGCATCGACGGAAGCCATGTTTTCCACTAGTGTGTATACGCCTCTAGTGAGCATCAATGTCAGATAACGCCAGCATGTATAGGGCTGCAGAAATATATTCCATCTGGTAACGGTATTTGTACTTGAGAAAGAGAAAGTTGGCAGGCGCAGCTCTCACGTTTTCGTTCGGTAGCATACAAATTAGTAAACTTCCAAGAATGGTACACACGTAACAAGCTAGAAATGTAGTAGCAGCAGCAGCCAGAGTTGTATAGTTTTTACACCTAATGGATTATTTGGAAATGAATTATACATACGTTAATAGATAGTCAAACAGGATTGATCGTGACATGAACAGCACACTGCACACTGCACACTGCACCTGGCCTATAAATAGCAACCCAAACAGCCGAAAGAAAATCATCCCAAAGCTAGCAAAGCCTACCTAGCTTGTAAGGTCAACTACCAAGCTAGCTGCTAGCAACAAGCATAGCAATGGCGCCCTCCAAGCTCGCCCTCTTCCTCGCCGTGAACCTGGCCCTCCTCTCCGCCGTGCATGGCTGTGGGTCGTACAGCTGCAACCCCACCACTGTCCCAACACCGCCGATCCCCGTCCCACCACCAGCTCCCGTCACCCCGACTCCGTCGACCGGCAGCGGTACCTGCTCCATCGACACGCTGAAGCTGAGCGTGTGCGCCAACGTGCTGAACCTGCTCAAGCTCAACCTCGGCGTGCCGTCGACCGAGCAGTGCTGCCCGCTGCTGTCTGGGCTCGCTGACCTCGACGCCGCCGTCTGCCTGTGCACAGCCATCAAGGCCAACGTCCTCGGCATCAGCCTCAACGTGCCGGTTGACCTCGTGCTCCTCCTCAACCAGTGCGGCAAGACATGCCCCGCCGACTTCACCTGCCCCGCCTGATCCATCCATCCATCTGCCTGTGTCCATGCATGTATATGTACTGCATGCATCTCGTTGTGACTACGTATAAGAGTCACCATTGTATCTCGTTGTGGTATCTAAGTGATATATACTCCCTCCGATTCAAAATATAAGATATTTTAGCTTTGTGAAAGGAGTGTATCTAGACCTCTTTTAGTGTATAGATTCAGTCTAAACCTAAATAAACCTACACACTAAAAGGAGTCTAGATACACTTTTTTCACAAAGCCAAAACATCTTATATTTTAAAACGGAGGGAGTACATATATGTGGAGTACATGTCCACGTGGAGTAATAAAACTTTTTGTTCATGTTCTGTCTAGTCTACTCATGATATATATACCAGCTTGTATTGTATGTGTGTACAGAGGAGTCACGCATGAACAGTGCATGTCTACCAGCTTGTATTGTATGTATGCACAGACCCTTTCATCATCCAATGGTTATTATTTACTCCCTCCTCCGTTCAGAAATATAAGACATTATAGCTTTGTGAAATGAATATATCTAGACGCTTTTAGTGTATAGGTTCGCTCCGAACCTCTATGAATCTATATACTAAAAGACGTCTAGACACATTCGATTCACAAAGCTAAAACGTCTTATATTTCTGAACGGAGGGAGTAGCTCGTAAAATGCCCATGGATGGACTCGTCCTTCCTTTCAAATTGTCAGCAGAAAATAGTATTTCCTCCGTCTATAAATAACTGACTTGGATTTGTCTAATGCAAATGTATCTATAAACTAAAGCATATCAAGATACATTCGAATCTAGACAAATCCAAGTCACTTATTTCTGGACGGAGGGAGTATAAATTTTACTGAACCTGGTCACTTTATTTGGGGTAGGGAGCGGATATGTGAAAAGAAAATATGTACACCCAATAGGCAAATGGGAAAGAAAACAATGGATCTCCTTGGGTAATAAACATTGTGTCTAGCTTTCCATATTGTAAAATATCAGAGCTCCTCTCAGAGGTCTCTTGCTCTCGATTCTTTCACTAAACTAATGACTGGATACACTCCATTTTGGGGTCATATGCCATAGGTTTCATAGTAGGGTTAGTGTCACAAGGCAAATCCGATCCTTCTTTGATGACCTCCGATTTTTCTTTATTTTTACCTGATTTTTCAGTTATATTTTAATAATCAAAAACATATGGCTGTATGCATCAATTGATGCAGGGCCCGAAATGATCCTCTGTTTAGAAAAGAATCACGTTAATTATCTATCCAATAAGAAATTTTCAGTGGGAATAGAATTTTTTTTATAAGGAGCATATAAGCGGAAATAGAATATAATTTCTACTATAAGATTTTGATGATATTTTTGACACAATCAAACTGATTTGTTTCACTAGTGTGTCCTTATGGTATAAATATAAAAGAGTAAATTCCAGTTTTTACCCCCTAGTTTGATATCTTTGACACAAATTACCCCATTTAACTGTTTTTCATCCATATGACCCCATTTAGTGAAAGTTTTGCCATTTTTTACCCCTTTTAAAAACTGGAAGAAATCTACTATGTGAATCCCGACGGTCAGGTATCTGTAGTGTCTGACCTCGCTCTTTTTCTCCTGACATTTTTTTAGTTTAAATCCTAGCGTATTTTCGTGGCCTGAATCTGTCTAATGGCCGAGCTTAGTCCAATTTTTAACTCATGGTGTTAGGTGTGCATACGCAATGCTTCGACGCTGCAATGGATCACAGTGAGGAACTTGTCCAAGTAATCGCTAGTGATCTCAGAGGCAAAGGGGCAGCTCAATGGGTTTCTCTGTTAATGACGGATGGTGCATTTGGCCGATGGTTCGTTGAGAGCTGCTGGTTCATTTGAAATCGACTAGTACTAGCAAGCAACGCACGGGAGACGTCGAAAATTGATTTGGTACAGACAGTAATTCATGTGTGCCACTTTGTATTTCTATCTGACATAACACGTGTACGTGCTTATATATCTTTATATGTCAAAGCCGAGACATACTACTATTTTTTATGGAATCTAACACAACATGGGCACATGGATGCAGACCGTGTGTAATGCTTGTCGTGATTACTTCTCACGTGATGGTTGTTGTGAACATAATTTTTGGATATATTCAAAGTTTTCTTCGAGTGCGGGAAAAACATGATAGAAGCTGCCGACTAGGAACCATATGACATTTCAGGTGCAAAATTTTAGCAAGGATAAAAAACTGGCGAAACTTTCATTAAATGGGGTAATAGGGATGAAAAGTTGTTAAATGAAGCAATTAGTGTCAAAAATATCAAACTAGGGGGTAAAGTCTGGAATTTACTCAATATAAAATTACATTCAGAAACTTAATATAAATCCTACTTAATATATTGTCTTTCTTGGGTAAATCCTGGGTATACACCCTAGCTAGGTAAATGTGGACGGGGACAGGAATCCATCGATCTCCATGGAAAACAATCCATTGTCTGGCTGCTGATCCTGTAAAACGTCAGCTCTATAAGTGGTCTCAGTTCCTCTCACCCTCCTTATTGAAGCATTGTGATCAGATACACTCTCCTTTTTTGTGTCCCAAGTTGCAAACTGCCCATCTCTATCGAGGGTCCGTGTCTAGAACGATCTAGAAGGTGTTGAAGCTAGATAGATAGTAGCAGTCGGTCGATTTGACTCGGTGTTTTGAACATATATGGGAAATTCAAACAGGTAGAGAGAGCGATTCTTGGATGTCCCATATTGATTTCTCTATATTAATTATATCCTAGTACTACTTCGGTCGATCACACAAGGATGCATACATGCCCTATATGGATGGTGATCGACGTGCATACAAGGCAACCCTGCCGACATACAAAATCTGGCCAATAATATATATGTGAGAATACCACAATCACACACTCAGAGTTCAAGAGTCGCATGAGTGTTATATGTTGATCCAAATTCTACAAAGTAAAGGCCAACTTCTGACGGAGCGGAGCGAGGCCCGTCGCCGGAGGCTTGGGCCGATGCGGATCGTTGATGACCTAGGTTACCACCGCTATATATACTTCTTGTAAGCCGCCGGTTGGGATAAGTTGCATCTGTGAAATCCCCGGCGTTGTGTAAACACTCTCCGATATAGTGAAGTTTCGCTGGCTGGCGCCCGTGGTTTTTCCCCTCTCTTTGTTGAAGAGGGTTTTCCACGTTAAATCTGTGTCCCCCTCGCTGCAATTTTATTTTTGTTTTTCGTTATTTACTTGTCGCAAAGCTAACAATGAGTATGGTCCAACTTGCGCGCGCGTTGCATGGAATGGAGGTAAATACTAAGCGAGCAATCCACCTCATACCGATCGATGGACATGCCGAAAACGAGCAGCAAATTCATCCAGAGAATCAGTAACCCTACATACCTAGATGGAGCTCTCTCGATCGATCGTGTGAAATGAAGAATTAAAGGTCTCCGACTCTCCGTCAGCCACACCATGAGAGACGCTATGTTTGACCTGGCAACTAGTGTACGTAGTACATGCATCCATGTTGATCCCTAGAGAGAAAACTCAGCTCCCTCGGCCACGTCTCGTTTTACCTTTGCTAGACTCATTTTTTGCTCTGAACCATCCAATCTTCACTAATTTATGCTAGGAAAGGGTCTAATTGATACCACTCAGTTTCTTTTCCCACTTAATGTTCATTCATATCTTCCTAAGCTTTACGGAGGAAACCTGGATCACCATATTTTACAACATTCGTATCTTCCTAAACCTTGTTATAAAGTTTGGATCGTTTGAAAGGTTCTGGGTGGATAAGTAGCTTGGGAACACCACTCTTCGGGACCAATATCCAGATTTATAGAATATTGTATGCCATAAGAACGATACTATCACCACGGTAATGGAGACAACTCCGCCGAATGTGACGTTTGGGCGGGATCTCATCGGTCCTAGACTTGTGGCGTGGAATACTCTACTGGACCGTCTGCCAAAAATCTAGTTGTTGCAAGGAACTAATGAATTCTGCTAGAGTCTACATGAGAATGGTGAATTTTCTGTAGACTCCATGTATAGAGAGCTGATTTATTCCGTAGTGCAAGTCAATACTAATAAGAAAATATGGAAGAGGAAAATACCATTAAAGATTAAAAATCTTCATGTCGTATCTATGTAGAGGGTTAATTCTTACTAAATATAACTTATCAAAGCGAAATTCGCATAGAAGTTTAAAGTGTGTCTTATGTCACCATGATGTGACAATTACACACTTACTCTTTGAATGCAAGTTTTGCCATTCTATATGGTCGATCATCCAAGTATCGTCTAGCTTGTATCCACCACGCAGTGTTGCAAATATATTTGGCAACTGGTTATGCCTAATTGATGACAAGTGTTGTATTCTCATTAGGGTGGAAGTGCTTTCATAATATGGTTGTTGTGGCTATGTAGAAATTATATGATTTTTAATGATAAACTTACTGTTTATGTACCGAGGGATACTTCTATCCCACATATGGATCGCAGCATAATCTGTGCGTATCGGTCCTTCAGCACCTTACGTCATATAAGCTATATATCCATGAGATTCTTGTATTTCGTCGTTTCTTTAGTTCTATGAATTCTACGACTGTGTGCACTGTAACTTTGCAGAAGCCGGGTGTAAACTGTTTAGACTTGGGTCATGGTGATCCGTACCTATAGGTTTAATAAAGTGCCGTTATAAAAAAAAAAACTAAACCTTGTTTCCTGGTCGTATGTGTGACCGTTGTGCCTAGGATCCATGCATGATATCGAGGAGAGAATCATCCACACATACGCTTGACCTGATCGACACAGTACAATCAACAGGAATGTATGGAACACAGCCTTCGTCGCATCAAATCAGGAAGGACCCATCCATGCACCAAGTTGCTGGTGCTGTTCATATGCTGCTAGCTGGAGCTATGTACACACTCGGCTCTATCGATAATAACCGATTAATTATTCCTTGGAAAATTAATGGCATATAATGTTGGGTACGTAGTGGTGCACCTTGTTTTGTTAATTGTCTTTTAAATTTGTACGCTGAGAAAGAAATGGCTACATGTTGGGTACGTAGCAGAAAGAAATGACTATCGTGACCTCGTGAAATATAATGTGTGAGCACAGAACAGCTCAAGATTTATAGTGCTCGACATCATCATCACGCGTCTTCAAATGAATCCAAGATTAGGTTCGGATTAATGCCTCCCGTGACTTGCAAGTGGCTCTCCGGCAGCTAGAGTTGGAGCTGGACCTTTCCTTTTTTCCTGTCCTCAAAGATATCATATGAAAATGGGCCACGGAGCACGGCCTATATGGGATGTTCAGTGCTTCTATGGAGCTCCGCCTATCTGGGTGCCTCCAACACAAGTACTTATGGGCCTTCAAAACTAAGGACATAAATGGCCCACGGAGTAGATTAGTGTGGTGTATATCAGTTGTTCCATTCCTTAAAAAAACATCCTCCGGTTCTCACTGAAAGAACCAGCTCTTTTTGTCTCGAATTACTTGCCATAAATTTTCTAGATACGTGTGTCTCTAGATGTATTATCATAGCGTGTGGATACATGGGAAAGTATATAGATCCGCGACATCTAATGTGAGACAAGTGTAGTAGCTAAAGAGCTAACTGTTCAAAAGAAAAAAAAGCTAAAAATTTAAGTGATCATAACTTAATGAAAACCTTAACGACAATGCAATAGAACTACGGAGACTTATTTTGTTATCAAGTACTGGCAAATTGCAATGTCCCAAATAGCTCAACTTTCCCGTTGTGCGAGACGTTATGTGAAGACATTAAGCATGCATGTTTTGGATGCATGAGATCGAAAGACGTGTGGAAAAAAATCTTGGCCTTCGGGAGATTGTATCCAGAGCATCGACAATGGATAGATGAGGTATGGGTAAATTGAATAGAAGTCACTACAATTTCTAGCTATTTGAGAAACACCACTACAATTTTTGACATTTGAAAAATACCATTGTAATTCTCTATGCATCTCACATATGCCATTACACCCACCTAAATACACATACCAGACAATATACGCAGTATACGCCCGTATTTCTATGGTACATGTGTACCTGGTGGGCCCTACCAAAATCATATTACACGTGGACTGGGCGACTGCCTCGACTTGAAACACACGAGGGTGACTAAGCTTGACTCGTCGCTATTCCCTTTCTCTTTCCTCGAAACACACATGCGCTCCGTTTTATAAATAAAGCAACATCCAGATACAACCGAGTACCAGCATAACACATAACCGGCTAGAGCCAAAGAAAAAGAAAACCACCAAAGTCCGTTGGGCCTCAGGATAGAATAGCCCAATGAAAAGGAAAAGATGACTGAGCCAGCCTGGGCGCACAGGGGCCGCATGGGTATCACGCGGAGTCCGGAGTCGGGGGCCGAGAAGTGGTGCGCGGCCATTCTCAGTGCTTGAAGGGTCCGTCCAGGTGCTCCTAGTCCCGCTGTCTAGCTAGCGATACCACTATTGCAGGTAGGCAATAAAAATGAAAACGGAGTCACAAGCGTGACTAGGGAAGATCCGTTCAATCACCATCTTGTTATGCACATTCCATAAAGTCCAGGCTAAGGCCACAAACACTAAAAAGAAGATGCGGTGTGTAACATCCTAACATTAGATATCTAACAAGATATCATAGGATACAAGTATGTGGAACACTTATATATACATTATAACTCACTGAAGTATCACAAATTAATCCCAATGCGACTTTGTTTTGCTTTTCACATTTAAGGTGATTTGTTTTTCAAGATCATCTTAATACCGATATACCTAAAATATAGGAAACTAAAATTTTCTTACGAAACATTGTTGAAACAACAATGACACTAGTCTTTTCAAATATAAAGATTAGAATCATGTATAACAAAGTGAACATAATAAATATTAGCTGTTTTGTATGTGCTCATTTATCCAAAATCTTTACAAAATAATATAACCGATTAAATTATTAGTTTAATAAAAGTAATTGTTTATGAAGTATAAAATTTCAGTATAAAATAGAATCTCAGCAAACAGATTTGTTGCTGATGTTGCAATCTCGATAAACATGTCACATCCGCACCCTGGGAGATGTGGGCCGGGACTTCAGGGCCACGAGCCAGGTAAACATGGGCCGGCGGTACCTATGGACGCCAACAAAAGGAGCAGCTACACGTGAAGAAGGAGATGGAAGAACTGAAACTGGAGCCGGGTTGATCCTTTTCCTCTCTCCCGTCCCCTACCTCTCCGGTGGCCGCTCTCCACAAGCGGCGTTATCCTCCTCCTCATGCTCCAGTGAGCTCCGGCAGCAATGGAGTGTTACAAAACAAAGTGCATACTCAAGTTGGGTCGCGATGGAAGGAAGCTCCCGCCACAGAAGACATTA
Source organism: Avena insularis (assembly GCA_023614405.1). NCBI lineage: Eukaryota > Viridiplantae > Streptophyta > Magnoliopsida > Poales > Poaceae > Avena > Avena insularis. The sequence goes on from CM042690.1 coordinate 74,436,130, forward strand.
GGGACCGGTGGACTGCACCAGCCGGCTGGAGTTCCGCGGTGAGGGAGCGCACGCACTATTTAGTGGAAAGCGTTATGACTACGGTGGCGAGGTCGCCGCCATACGGCTCATAGTGAAGGATGGTATCGACCCGTCTCCATACTAATCGAGTATTGTCAAAAGTAAAATATGTGTCCACGCAAAGTAATGTTGCTGAGAAATGACAAATGATACTTATTGTCTTGTATTCCAAGAGAGCGTCCCTAGCAAGTTAAGTGAACTCGATCTTCTCTTCTCATCTCCTCTCTATCTCGCACTTAACAAAAACAAGAATTATAAGGAAAAATCAGCATCATCCCATTGTATCTCCCGTTATCGTTCTCATGACGTTGTGCATGACCTCACTTAGATTTAGAATCGTGATGCTCGCGGCAATTGAAGTTTGATAAATATATACTAGTGTGTGGACGAAACTTGACAGAGTGCGTATGTAAGCGGACTTAAATTTATGCCTTCCAGTCTAGAAGATAAGACAGACGTTAGTTTACACAGTACCAGGGTCGACAAAAGAGATTGATCGAGAGACACGGAGACGCGGCACATCCGGCCGCATGTTTGGCTGCATGCATGTGCCAGCCAGACCGAGCTGATGATGATACGGTGAGGAGGGGATAACCTTGATGAACGTGCAGGCTCCTCATATGTCGCCAAAACTGTCACAGCTAAGCTAGGCTAGTGACCAAACCATGGGCACACCATGCCCATGCATCTGTGCGTGCGGTGCATCTATAATTTTCAGAATCAGAAAACAAATGTGATCGTAAATTAGCACCATGCAGCATGTGGGTGCTCGGCGGTCGGAGAAGGCGGCCAAGCCAGCTGATTGATGGATGAATACGATGCATGCTCGCGCGTCTTCCCCATGAACACCAGCGTGTGCAATGTAGTGGGTTTCCATGACTTTTCCTTCGTCTCGATCGACGCATCAATCTCAGTTTGAGTAGTACTATATTAAAAAAAACATGTGGTTCTGCTCTCCGTTTGACAGCTCGTACCCTAGCCAGTGTTCTGCATTTCGATTTGTATAAAATATGTCGTCCCACTCAGAGATTCAAGAATTTCGAGAAAAAAACGAAATTTCGAAAAAAATATCAAAAAATTCGGTCAAATACAAATACACCGGACGGACATTTTTAAAAACTTCGTGAATTTCAAACGAAATTTAGTTAAAGAACGAAAATGACATTTAGAGTTGAAGGTCATTAGTAGATCAGTCAATTGAGACCTAGAAACACGTTGGCCGGATAGAAGCGGCCAAGGGACGTGTTGCCGAAGCCAAAGTTGTCGGCGAGCTAGCAAAACAGGCCGAGCTTATCCAGGTCCTTCAGTCCAAGCCTAATTACGAAGTCTTCATCACATGTCTCGCCGCCCAGGACGTTTTCCTAATGAAGCAATAGGAGTTTAAGGCGGTCTAGTATTTTTGAAAAATGGAGTGGTAGCATTTTAAATTAACCATTTGGTGGTTGCTTCAGAACCCCCCTCCCCTCCCCCCCCTTTGCGTTCGGAAAATGGAAAATGGCTTTCTGGTGCGATAAAAAACTTCCTCCTGCAACATTGTTCTTCGTCCCATGATGCACATGCATGTATAATATGGATACATTATCATAAACTATGCCCTACTTCTAGCCATAACATTGGTCATTTGACACGAAAGTCAGAAAACTTCGAATGAGATAAGTCAATTTATGAAGGTTTTTTGAGACATAATTAATACACTAAGTTTTATATTTTTTTCTTGCAACTATAACACATAATATGACACCACGCGAATGTTTCGTATTGTTTGGATCGTTTTTAAATTTCTTGTGCCTGTTTCAAACTATATGTAATATTTTATATTTCACTTAATTTTTATTTACAAATGTGTAATATTTGAGTACAGATAGATAGATCTTTTTTTTTTGAAATTTTGATATATTATTTGTAATTTTTTTAAATTAAAATAATTTAGTTATGATTTTTTAAAGATTAATGAGGTAAAAGGAAAAATAGTTATGCCAAGGATAGCCGTATGCCGAGGGCCAGCTTCGTGGGGCACCCAGCTTGTGGCCTAACGTCGACGGTCCCGAACTTTGGCCGTCGACGCATCGCGTCATTCCTGTAGTGACTCCTCTAACCCGTTATAGGAGACGAACGAACGAAGAATTAGTAAAACCATTTAAGTAGACGAACGAAGAATAGTTTGTGTATCGGATGGAGTAAATATGCTGCCGCGCGCGTACATAGTGCAAGACCATCGTGACCTCGAACACGGTCACGGGACGCACTGTAGGCGATTTGACGAGGCGTCCGATAGGAATGACACGCACAATATAATCGGCAAAGCTCCAAAGCAGCACCGCATCAGGTTGTACCGTAAAGTAAATCTGGAGCAACTACAGTGGAATAGGATGCTAGAGCCATGGAGAGCCGTACGCCATCTTTTCTGCCAGCACTAGGCCGTGATGGCCCTAGAAATGGCTAACCATCCAAAGCTGCAAACAGCTCCCCTTTCGTCGTCTCCCTCCTTCCGCAAAGCGGCCAGCTCACATGCACGCACCGTCTCCTCTTCTTGCGCCTGTCGCGGCCAGCTAGCTAGCTAAGCTCTTGCTCCCCAGTCTTCACACGGCCGGAGAGCGATCGGTGCGTCCAGTAAAATATCTGTGTAGGAGCAAAACCCTACCCGTCCTTCCTGTGCTATAAATACCAGCCCGACCTCCTTTGCACTGCCACCACACACACACTCAGACGCAGATCAGTGAGCTGATCTAAACCCCTGTAGCTTGCTAGCAAGGCAGCCATGGCGAAGAAGGTGGCCATGATCGCCACGCTGCTGGCCCTGAACCTGCTCTTCGTCGCCTTCTCCGACGCGTGCGGGTACTGCCCCAGCCCGGGCGGAGGCGGGGGTGGTGGAGGAGGAGGAGGCGGCGGCGGCGGAGGCAAAGGAGGAGGTGGTGGCAGCGGCGGCAGCGGAGGCGGAGGGAGCAGCGGTGGGAGCGGCGGCGGCGGGGGAGGCAGCAGCGGCGGAGGATCAGGAGGGGGCGGCAGCGGCGGAGGCGGGTCAGGCGGCGGTGGCAGTGGCGGAGGCGGGTCAGGAGGAGGTGGATCCGGCGGCGGCGGGGGTGGCCGTGCAGCGCGTTGCCCGATCGACGCGCTGAAGCTGGGCGTGTGCGCGAACGTGCTCGGCGGGCTCATCAACCTGGAGCTGGGGACGCCGCCGAAGAAGCCGTGCTGCACGCTGATCCAGGGGCTCGCCGACCTGGAGGCCGCCGTGTGCCTGTGCACCGCCCTCCGAGCCAACATCCTGGGCATCAACCTCAACGTGCCCATCGACCTCAGCCTCCTCGTCAACTACTGCGGCAAGAACGTGCCCACAGGATTCCAGTGCCCTTAGAGATCACGATCATCCATCCGTCCCTCCCGCCATACTGCCTAACGTCGTCAGTGAGTGCATGATCTGGTGACTAGCTAGTCCTGCTAGCTACTCGGTTAATTTATCACTTGGTAAGTACCTACGTAGTATCCGTTCCACTTTATATGCTTGTGTTTGTGTGTGTCGGGGGTAATCTGTTGTAGAAATTACCCTAGTGATCTATCTGCTTGCCAGTCCTCCAGCTAAGGTGACGTACTATCTTCAATACGGATGAGAGTTCTCGTACATGATCTTCAATCCTACTAGTAGTAGTATTTGCTTCAACCACAGGGGTTCCGATTTTCCATAACTGTAATAAATAAAGTGATCTTATATTGTCATTGTCAACACACGTGTGGACTCTAGCATTTTGTACCTAAGTTTGATTTATTTTTTCCATTTGATTTCTTTAGATTCTGTGTACCAAATTACTCCATCGATAATATTGTGTTTGCTGCTTGATTAATCTGTGAGTTCAGATCCTCCACGCCGCATGAGATCTGTGTCGCGTCTCATTAGGACCGATCGCGACACCTAATACAGTGCCACGTGCGCGTACCATCCGCGCGTCTCATCAGCGATCTGTTCAGTTGCTTGATTAACTGCATCCATGCACATCTGGTGCTTGATTAAGTTCGTGGTGCTCACAAACCATGGGTACGAGCATGTTCCTTGTTCAGAGTGATTAGCAGTTCAACCAGTGAAAGAACCAGTGCTAGCTCAGTAGCTAAGTAGTAGAGTGAAAATTAGTTGGTGGCCGACGATAATATAGTTCAGAACTTCAGATTGATTGGCTAGCTGCTTCGTACCAGGAGATGCTAACAAGTCCATTGTTGATCCTAAAATGAGACCTTAACGATGCTAACAAGTCCATTGTTGATCCCCAGCATGGTGGCCATGAGAGCGCGAGTAACTCCGTTGCCAGGGCTACCATGCCTGGGGTGCATGAGTTGCTCTCCTCAAGTATAAATAGCAAACCTAAAATTTGCATCCGTGAGGATTTGTATATCCACTACCTAGAGGCGAGGAAGAGAGGGAAGGGGGAGTCGGCGATGGCTCGGGTTTCCTTCGAGTCACCAGGAGGGGTGACGCGGGTGCTGCAGTTCTCGTGTCTTGAAATTGGAGGAGAATTTTACTTCCCCGACCTTTGCACTATCTAGACATAGATGCACACAGCCATTAAACATGGGTACCATGATTTTTAATCTTGGTAAAACACCAAGATTTGTCCTCATGATAAAATGCATGAGTACCAGGAGAGCATGCTCCTCAAGTATAAATAGCAAACCTAAAATTTGCATCCATGGGGACTTGATACCATGTGTTGGATTTGTATATCCACTCCACCAACCAGTTGATCTAGACCCACTCCCTATATTAAGGGAACAACTATATCCTATGTTACCGAGAATTCAGATAACCCCAGCCACTTTTACATTAACATTTTCTAACAGTGGACATTTTTTCGTAGTGACTAAACATTTTTGGTGGGCCGGCACAACCATAATAATCTCACTTTTTATTCAGTTGCAACCATGCCTTAACCTAATATATACTATCTAGTTGGCATTGCATGGACATGTATATTACTAGCTAAGTTACTCTTCCCCATGCATGAACACGAACGTGCAATGCAGTGGGTTTTGATGACTTTTCCCATCGTCTCGATCGACGCACTAATGAATCTGCGTTCATAATACTCATGTCATGCTAGGGCATGTTTGGTTGGCTGATCTTCGTTTCTCACACAAGGCCGGAATAAATAAGTCCGTTTGTTGTCCTGGGTCACACGGTTTTCTTCCCAAAACTTGGTCCGCTGGAAACGCCGAAATCGAGCGTTTCCGCGGGGACATGCCGCGCTCGTGCAAAAGGGGGGGTGCCGCCCGTCCGCGCTCGGCGATGGCGCGAGCCGCAGCTTTCTTCCAAAATCTGGTGGGAGAAATTTCGTCACCGCACGCGGAAGCGCGGCGGTATATATCACCACCCGGCTCACCATGTAGTGCCTCACAACTACTTTCCCCATTCTTCGAGCTCTCAAGCCGGCGAAGTTCTTCATCGGCCAGTAGGTAAGTGGCGGTAGCGGCACTACCGGCGGTTGTGGTTGTAGATTGGCTGGTGCGGCGTTCTTCTCCAAGATCTTCAGCGGCTATGTGCTCCGCTCCTCCGATGCCGGTGAGTTTCGTCAAACCCCGGGTGTAGTAGCTTCGATCTGTTACCACCTACTAGATCTGATTGTAGTTTATGATAGATCTATGTTAGTATGCCCAATGAACTACTCGGTGTAGTCATAGATTGGTGTTTTTCTGAACTTATTGCATGTCTAGGTAGGTAATTTTGTCTACGTCTTGCAAGCTTGTGTTCATGTCTAGTCTAGATCCTGATATGTGCGACCGCAAGATCTGTAGGACATGACCCCTGATGAGTTTAGCCAGGCCCTCATGGATTCTCAGGAGACCTTTGTCGCTGGGACCCAACCCCAGCTCCCGCCTTTGAGGCTCACCTATCCTCAGCGCTCGGAGATCTTGTCTATGCCTCCGATGACCGGGTACACGGTGGAGCAGATTGCAGAGCAAGCTGCCAATTTGCTAGCCAAGAAGAAGGCTATCAAGGCTGGCAAATCCCATGGCACAAGCCAATGCAAGGGGGTGAAGGGTGCCATGAAGTGGGAACCTTCCTCTCGGCATTCGTGCTCAACCAGATATGTGAGATAATCAAGAGTGGCGTCAGGATGGAGAAGGGGTTCAAGGAGGTACACCTGAACACTGTTGCCCGCAAGGTGTTTGAGTTTTGTGCCATCGAGATGTCCTTACAGCAGGTTTACAACCACCTGCGTAAGTGGAGGCCCAGGTGGATCCATGTGTCCAAGCTTAGAGACCTTAGCGGTGCTAGCTGGGATGAGGAGACCTGCACCATCATCTTGGAGGACGTCCACTACAGATGACACATATCGGTACTAATTAATTTCAATTCTTCCATTAACATTCCCTTTTGTAACCTCGCTAACTAGCACTGATCTCCCTACAATTCTTCGTCTTAGGATCACCCTAAGGATGCCGAGTATTTGAACAAGCCAGTCGCCAACTATAGGCAGATGGAGGACATCTTCTCGTTTGGCCTTGCACTGGCAGGTTTGCCATGGGCTCCAGTGAGCCTCTTGGCACACCAAGCCCTGAATACATGCATACCTAGGAGTCCGAGACGGTGGTAATATATGAAGAGGTCGAGACGGATGCCATCGCTGGTTCTCCTGCTCCAGGCGTTGGTCCTGGCGCCAACACAAATGCCTACATTGTTGCTGGCTTCGATCCATCCAAGAAGAGGAAGATGTCACTGTTGGGAGAGGAGGACGTCGTCGCCATCACATGCATGATCGATGCCGTGAAAGCGGTGGCGACCGCCATCACCACTGCTTCCCCTTCTGATGTGCACCTAGGTCTCTACGACGCCGTCATGGCCGCCAGAGGCTTCGGCCCTGAGGCTCTGATGGTGGCGCTCAGCCACATCTTCGACAACAGGGCTATGGGCAATGGCTTTGTTTAGATGGTGGAGGACCACAGGGATCGCTGACTCAGGACCACTGGGATCTTTGGCTCTGGACCTACCTGGCCAAGCACTATTGCGTGTAGTGCTTGCTCCCTGATCGTGGAGATGGTGACGGCTGGTGCATGCATTATGAAGAAGAAGTTGTTGTTTATACATTTTGAGGTGTAGCTAGGGACTTGATGAAAACTTATGCCTGTCTATTGTGAGGTGGTATATACTAACCCCTCACATGATGGAGAACTTATGTGGTGGTAGGATTACACCCCTTTTGATGTGGTGGTAGGATGACACCATAGAAGTTGGTGGCGATCGCTAGGATCACACTAGCTTGTAAATAAATTGGTTATGCTTTTGCCCATATGATTATGCATGCTTAAATTGCTTATATTGATTACCATGTGTTTGTGAACTTGATTTGCATGCTTTAGTTGTGATCCCCGTGTTATATATTATGTCTCATAGAATTACGGGACGCACTGTATAGTACTACTACTAGATATGAATAGCTAACCGAGTACGTAGTATTGGACCGGAGGTAGCTATGGTGATTTGAGTCGGGGCCCGATCGGAATGACACCGCACCATCCAAAATGGGCAAAGCACCCGAACGCGGCGATTCCACATAGTGTCGGACGTTCCGGGCTTATCCTGGGCGTCGAGTGTGTTGGAGATTCGTGTTGCCGCTATTTTGCAAAAAATAACCTGTACCTTGTGCATTTCCATCCTATCTAGGCAGCGAAGATGTACATGTACAGCTTGATCCCAATCTCGTCCCCACCTAATCCCATTCGTGTCCCCTCCCCTCACATCGTCGGTGCCGCCCAGCTCAACCTCACCCCACCCACACCCAGTCGCCCCCACCATCCGGCGACGGCCTCATGTGAACAATGGTGACGTGAGACCTCCGCCACGCGCGAGGTAGCTCCGGCTGGCCTCCCTTCTGGCCGCGAGCTGCTGCAGGCCGTGAAGGAAGACGAGCATCATCATGCCGTTCAGGTCCTGACAGGTGGGAGGGGCGGCGGCGTGCTAGCCCTGAACGGAGGGGAGGCGTAGATGGTGGTTCCGCCCTCTACGGGACGCCGACCTCACCTGCTCATATGCAGGGATGTCAACAGATCTGGGAGCTCGCGTCCTAATCAGCACCGGATTAGCCTCGTTTCTAGTTTCCATTTCTTTTTTTCCCTCCACTAGATTCTGATTCGGTTGGTTCTACTCTCGCTGCTTGTTGTGGTCAAGCTGGAACCCAGGATTTTTCCGTGTATCCACCGGCTATGGTTTCTTCTTTTTTTTCAAGAAATATGTCCATTCTTTCTTAATTGTTCGGCTCATGTTTTCTAGTGCATTCTGGAATATTGTACTATGTTGAAAATATTAGTTCCGTGGCACGAATTTGTCTATGAACCTATATGTTCCAGTTTTTCTCTTGAATCCAAATTTGCGTAAGGATACATGGTACAGATTGTGTGTGATTTTTCTGATTCGCTCATCCAAAAAGTATTCTATTCTCTGCAAGTCTGCAATGCTTGTACTCCATACATTATTTGAACTACCAGTTTGTGAAATTTTCGTCAATAATTCTCTCTTCCAAATTTATCTATGACTGAAGTACATGAAAAAAAAATCTAGCATAGTCAAAAACATAAGGAATTTTCCAAAAAACTTTTCTTCCTGGTGCATTATGGATTTCATCACTAGGTGTGAAATGTGATAAAGAATTTTCCAAGAAATTTTGTCCGGTGTATATGAATCAGATCCAAAATGGGATATTTGGCTAATCTCTGTTCCTAGAATATATCTGGCTAATCTCCGTTCCTGGAACATATTAGGGTGCAGAATATGATAGAGTAGAACCATGGGTAACACTTTGCAAAAATATAGGGTCTGACAAGTTAGAAATTTCAGTAACTTGAGGGGCTTTTGCAAAGGGTCAGGAGTGTGCGGACGTACTAGAGAGTCAGCCGCACGAATCTCCCGCCCACTCATAGATGGCCAGATAAGCCCGAGACGTCAAACACTGTGTGGTTTTGCTTTTTCGAAAGCACCCAAGCAGCACAATAGTATTGTTAGCTAGGCGGGCCGGTGTACTGTAAATAAAGTAATGCCTAAGCTAGTAGGCTACCCTTTCGTCGTCGTCTCCTTCCTTCCTTCCTTCCTCAAAGCGGGCAGCTCACATGCACGCACCGTCTACTTGTTGCACCTGTAGGCTGTAGCGGCCAGCTAGCTAAGCCCTTGCTCCCCACTCTTCACATGGAGAACGAACACAAGGTGTTAGCTAGCTAGGAGCAAAACCCTGCCCTCCTTTCTTGTGCTATAAATACCGCCCCCGAGCTCCCTTACACTGCCACACACACACACACACAGGCAGTACCTAGCTAGCTAGCAAGGCAGGCATGGCGAAGAAGGTGGCCGTGATCTCCACGCTGCTGGCCCTGAACCTTCTCTTGGTCACCTTCTCCGACGCGTGCGGGTACTCCCCCTGCCCGGGTGGAGGCGGGGGTGGTAGACGAGGAGGAGGTGGGGGCGGCGGTGGAGGTGGTGGGAGCGGAGGTGGCGGAAGCGGAGGTGGAGGTAGCGGGGGAAGCGGCGGAGGAGGGAGAGGAAGCACCGGCAGAGGCGGCAGCGGCGGAGGGGGGTCATGCGGTTGTGGATCCGGTGGTGGCGGATCCGGAGGAGGTGGCAGCGGCGGCGGCGGCGGTGGAACGCAGTGCCCGATCGACGCGCTGAAGCTGGGCGTGTGCGCGAACGTGCTCGGCGGGCTCATCAACCTGGAGCTGGGGACGCCGCCGAAGAAGCCGTGCTGCACGCTGATCCAGGGGCTCGCCGACCTGGAGGCCGCCGTGTGCCTGTGCACCGCCCTCCGAGCCAACATCCTGGGCATCAACCTCAACGTGCCCATCGACCTCAGCCTCCTCGTCAACTACTGCGGCAAGAACGTCCCAACTGGATTCCAGTGCCCTTAGAGATCCATCCAGCTATACTGCGTTCGTGAGTGCATGATTCTGGTGACTAGTCCGCTAGTTTGTCGGTTAATTTATTATCAACAATTGGCATCCGTTCCACTTTATATGCTTGTGTTTCCGTGTGTCGGGGGTAATCTGTTGTAGCAATTACAACTCTTAATTGTTGTTTCCCTAGTGATCTAGTATATGTATGTCTTGCTTCAACCAGAGGGAGTTCCGATTTTCCATAACTGTAATAAATAAAGTGATCTTATATTGTCATTTGTCAACACGTGTCTGGACTCTAGCATTTTGTACTACCTAAGTTTGATTTATTTTCCCCATTTGATTTCTTTCATTAGAGTTTGTGTATCAAATTACTCCATGGATTATATATATTGTGTGTTTGCTGCTCGATTAATCTGTGAGTTCAGATCCATGCATACATGGATCCTCCGCGCCTCATTAGGACCGATCGCGACACCTATACAGTGCCATGTACGCGTACCAGCATCCACGCGTCTCATCAGGGATCTGTTCACTTGCTTGATTAACCTATGGGGTAAAAGTAGTCTATATATATAGTTCAGAACTTCAGATGGATTGGCTAGCTGCTTCGTGTACTAGCAGTTCTACCAGTGAAAGAACCAGTACCAGCTAATAAGCAGTATAGCAAAAATTGTTGGTGCTGCTCCTAGCAAAAGTAGTCTATAGTTCAACTTCGTGCATGTCGTGTCAAAACGTCAATACATGATGATGCACTGCGCCAGTGCGTGCAGAGCTAAGGGCCGGCCGGGTATATGTCCTGGACAAAGACGAATGAAAAAAAATCTGCATGTCGACCCTGGGGTAAAATATCCAGTGATTTTTTTTAATGAAAAGAGCTCCATTTTATTGCAAAATGAAACCATCCGAGTTCAAACACGACACACACACCAGAACCGCTACAGGAAAATAAAGTGCCATGAGTCTAACAGGGCACATAACTAGGGGAAACTGCAAACTTAGAACATGAAACATGACCAGGAGACCCAGGACCAACAGATAGAACAACCCCAAACCTACGCACAGACACCCAGGAAGGCCACTACCCCAGAACAACGTGAACGGAGTCCTCTTCTTCAGGGCCGATGTGCTTTCAGGTATTCTAGCAAAGCTCTTCCATCATGATTGGACGATGCACTAGTCTTCCAGGTAGAGATCCATTCGAAGCCAGTGCATGTCAGCTTGCTGGGAGAGCCAGGGGCGTCGTTAGTCTGTTTGTCATCATGTCCAGTGATCCCATGCATTAGGTGATACTATGATACCACTTCTACGAAAAATCAATTTCAGAAGTGTGAAAAAGTTTCATATCAAATTTGTGGATGTTCAAGAAACCCTTCGACCCTGGTACCATCATATACTATTTCACTTCGACCCTGGTTGCTACTGGAAGGAGGGTAGATTAACAGCGGACATGTTTTCGTAATGTGAAAACATTTTTGGTGGGCCCGCACAACCATAATAATAATCACAGTTTTTATCAACCATGCCTCGACCTAATATAATACTATCTAGGTAGCAATCCAATGAAACACCCTTTTACACGAACCACAAGATGACAATCCAACTACGTACCTAGAATTTGACCAAGCTCTTACTTAATTTCTAGTCTGGATGAGAATTAGCAGCCCCGAGATAGTTATATGTATTACGACAGTGGCAGATCTACCGTTCCTGTTGCCCGGCAGTTGCACAAGCTTCTGGCCGGCCGGCTGGCACAACCTATTTCTATGACTATTTTAGAAAAATTAAGCTTTTAAATTTAGAGTTTGTCCAGGCTCCAAAACATTCTTGGGTCCGCTAGTGACTATGTACGGTTGTTGCCGCATGCAATGCAAGTCATGTCATCGTCGGCTACGTGTATACACAAAAGAGGGGGTGTCACATGCGTGCTAGGCTTGCATGACAGGGCGAGTACGTACGATGCGTGGTGACGATGATGGCACACGGACGGAAATGGCAGTCAGTCACCCATGCATGCGTGATAGGGTTTGGTGCCGGTCGCAGATCATCAGCAGATTGGACGGTGTACATACGTACGTACGTACATACCCTGCTAGGCTAGCCATTGCCGGTCTGTCCTGGTCAGGGGTCAGCGAGGTCGATCGAAAGGCAGCAGCTACTGGACGAACGACTCGATTTCTAGACATGTGCCGCCCGTGAACCCTCTTTCGCTATGATCGTGCAAGCTCTTGATATATAGTTTCTAATCTGGTGTGAACTGCTTATGCATGTAATGATTTTATATATGGACGCTTGTTATGATGTTCTTGTCATGGTGTACCTTACATATTAATCTTGTGTCTTGTTACTCTCTCCGTCCTAAAATATAATACGTCTAAGGATTAGTCAAAACTTAAAAGTCAACGTTTTCTAAGTTTAACCAAGATCATACATAAAAATATAAATATCTACAATACTGGATCAATATCAATAGATTCACCATAAACTATAGTTTCTTAATGTGTCCATTCAATATTATAGATGTAGATATATTTTTCTAAATATTTGATCAAAGTTAGGAAGATTTGACTTTTGACTAAACCTTAGGCGCCTTATTTTTTAGGATAGAGGAAATATGTCATTATGTGGTTTAGAGATAGAGAGGCGTTTAGGGTTTCTCCAACAACAACTCCTCGAAACAGGCTTCCGCCTAGCTTTATAAATAAATCAAAAATCCATACAAGATCCAAAATAGACAAGCAAAGCGGAAAAAACCAAATGCTGAGGCAACAACACAAAAGCGTCCAAGTCTAGGAAGAAAAGGAGAAAACGAAAGATAAGGTGATACAACTCCTGAAGGGAGCACAACTCAGTAACCGAACGGTGCAAGACCGAACAGTGTGCACTGGTCACTGAGTTGTGCTCCCTTCGGGAATTGTATCACCTTATCTTTCGTTTGCACACCAGCATAACATCCAGACGTACACTATCCCACTGTCTACACAATGGGTATCACTGCTAAAAAACCAAGAATTTGAAGATTGAATCACAGGACCAGCGCAGGATCACACGCTTGATATATTATGTATGTTCCATAGGGTCTAGGTCGTCGCCGCAAACACTAACCAGAAGAAGCGCCTTCTCCCACCAGTATAGTTTGCATTGACTTCTAGCAATTCTCCGAGGTTGAGGCCTGCCACTCAGGCCCTAGTGCCTCATGGGTGAAGTTTCATAAGAAGCGAGCCACATGATAGGTAAACAAAATGTAGGTTTCAAAATCCGGAACCGCACATAGGGGGCACAGGCCATTTCTCGGCCCGTGCCGCTTGGCCACCTCCACACCTGAAGGGAGCGAATCTCGCAAGAGTTGCCACATGATGATTTTAATCTCCAGGAGCAAAGGGGCCTTTCATAGAGGGGAGGTCCAGAGCAGGGAGGACCCGTTAAACAGGGTCATCTATGCTGAACTAACAGTAAAGGTCCCCAAGGGGGACAGGTGCCATGACATAGTATCCAAGGAGTGGGAAAGGGACAACGAGAGGCTGTCTCGAAGCCCCTCCCAGGCTACCATCTCACTCGCACCAAGGTTCTGCCGAAACTCAGCAATCTAGGTTCTGTCTCGGAAAGCCTTAGCAACCAAGATCATAGGGTCTGAGCAAATCACAAATAACGTAGGCACCTCATGCCTCAGGGGACGTCCTCCAACCCAGGGGTCAAGCCAAAATAGGGTGTCCTCTCCATCGCCTATGGAGAAGGATATCCCCTTCCACACCACTGGCTTAATGTCCTGGATGGATCTCCAAAACCGAGATCCCTCCCAACGTCCATATGCCATCAGTGGTTGCCCCGGGAGGTACTTAGCTTTCACCAACTGCAACCAAAAGCCTCCCTCATCCGTTAGGATTCGCCAAACCCATCTCAACATTAATGCCACATTCATGTGGCGTGAGGATATGATACATATGCCCCCCAAGATATTTGGGGGGCGCAAATGACAGCCCATTTGACCATGTGGTATTTTTGGTGACCATCATTGGCCATTCAAAAGAACCACGATAGCCTTGTTGAAGCTTCCATGGACACCTTCCTACAGGAGATATAGTCCCATGATATACATGGGGAGGCTAGAGAGGCATGAGTCGATGAGGATGATCTTGCTCCCCTTGGAGGTGAACCTTCCTTTCCATGGCTTGAATTTCGCCTTTACCCGCCCAACTAAGGGTTCCAAATCCTTAGACAGGATTCTGGTATCCCAGACCGGCATCCCTAGATAGTTTAGGGGAAAAATTGCCAGTCAACAGTTCAGGTTATTAGCAATCCGCTCCAGGTCCTCCGAGGGTGAGTCCCAACGCCATAACTTCACTCTTGTATAAGTTAATCTTAAAGACTAACATGGCCTCAAAGTAGAGGAGCATGAACTTATGGTTGATAATATCCAGTTTTGATCCCTCCACCATGATCATCGTATCATCAGCATATTGAAGATGGATCACTCTACCCCCTGGATGATATGCCCTACCACTCTGGAGATGTGGCCGGAAATCTTACCCTCTCCATTTATGTTTATGGTTGTGTTCCCACTCATAACAATCTCTATGATCCAACCTATCATGCTATCATCGAGACCCCCACGTTGAAGAACCTGTCGGAGAAAGGCCCAGTCCAAACGGTCATATGACTTCTTGAAGTCTAGCTTCAGGAAGATGCCTCTGTGGCGCCTAACCTTAACCTCATGGATAATGTTATGGAGAGCCAGAATCCCATCATGGATGTACCTGACTTTAAGGAAGGAAAATTGGTAGGGGTGCATCAGGCGCTCCATAATTGGAGCCAACCTGCGAGCACATACCTTGGATAAGATCCTATGGATCACATTTATTACCGTGATTGGCCTGAATTAGTGTATATCCGTGGCCCCACCACCTTGGTGATCAGGGTTATATCGCCAAAATTGAGGGGTGCCATCACGAGAGTGTGAAATTGGGAGGATCCATAGGAGGATTACTCCCAAGTTCATGGTCTATGAGAACAGCCACCAACATGTATCCCAAGGAGCACATCATGTCCGATAGAGTAGGTTCAAAAAGATTTCATCATCTTCATGTTGTTTGTCATGATTGTGAAGGTCATTTGTTAATTGGTGTGTATGATACCCAACACCTCACGTGAGCCACCGCCGCCGCCCCAGATCCAATATTTCCGCCCCCCCCCTCCTTGGCTGGCAGATAGAGGAGTGGGGACCCGTTCTCTTCATCGTTTGCTTTTTTGTAGGTCTGTTTTCTCTTGGTTTTGTCTCCCTAGTGACATCGACGAGGTGAGGGGATGATGGCGTGTTGGAATAAGGTCTCTCCGGCTTCTCCCTACCTCGTGGGCATCCGATTCAGAGTCAACGAAAGGCTCGTGAGGGTTAGCGTCGCCAGATCTGTTGATTTTCTTCAGATCTTGGTAATTGGTGTGTCTATCTAGGGGACATCTTCTGTCTCGTCAAAGAGTTTCATCGACGGTTACTTCTTCCTCTTCGTCTCTGGGATGGATGCGGTCTTCTAGACCCGTTCGACGATTTCCCATCCACAACCAACGACGTCAGTCCGACTAAGGGATGGAGGAGTGGAAGCGGCGGCGTGCCGTTGATGTCTACGCACTTCTATTCTTGTAGACAGTTGTTGGGCCTCCAAGTGCAGAAGTTTGTAGAACAGCAGCAAGTTTTCCCTTAAGTGGATCACCCAAGGTTTATCGAACTCAGGGAGGAAGTGGTCAAAGGTATCCTCTCTCTCAAGCAACCCTGCAATCAAGATACAAGAAGTCTCTTGTGTCCCCAACACACCCAATACACTTGTCAGGTGTATAGGTGCACTAGTTCGGTGAAGAGATAGTGAAATACAAGTGGTATGGATAAAAGACAATGGTGCTAGAAAATAGCTTGATGGCGTGGAAGAGACTAAAGGCAAACTAAAATAAAGATAGAAGCAAGCAACCATGTCACAGATCTAGTTGCAAACGGTGTTTTATTGTTTAGAAACAAGGCCTAGGGATCATACTTTCACTAGTGAACACTCTCATATAAATATCTTCTCTCTATGATACTACTCTAAACTACTCTCTGGTTGGACACTCTAATCCTGTTGGGTCCGCAGCATAGAAAACAAAAAATTCCTACGGTGTGAACTACACGCCAAGATCTATCTACTAGGTACAAAGCAACGGGTGGACATACATCCATGTAGAACTTACCCTCGAAGACAACGAGTTTTGTTAACGAGTAGGAACTCGTGGTTGATGTAGTCGTACACTTGCCGATCTCAAGATCGTGATGAAGTCTAGCAGTCCGCCCAAAGACGTCCATCAGATCCAGCTCCAGCACCACCAAGTCCAGCACCACAAAGCAGTGGTGCATCCGTGATCGCACACACGTCCGGTACCCCGACAACCTCCGTCCCTCGCTCCAGCAAAGCAGCGGAAGCAGCAACTCATTTCCAGAGAAAGCCACCGGGAACATGTATCTCGCTAATCCGAGACCATGGGGGAATAATACTAGAGGGGAGAGAGATCCTTCACAAGAAGGTGTGTGTGAGAAGTGAGGAGGGGTGGGCTTTTATAGGAGGAGGAGGGTGCCCCTCCTTCATGGCCGGCGCATGGAGGAGGTGACTCTTCACCTCCTCCATTCATGTGGTGGTAACTCCCTCCACATAAATTTGCCCCTTCACATTCTCTTTTAAAGTCTCCACTTTAAATGCATTAAATTTCTCCAAATTTAATGCTCTCTCATTTAATAAAACTCTTCTATTATTTTTATTCAGAATTTTGTTAATTACTTTAATTAACAAACATTCACATAAAACCCCTTGCAACATTTCAATATTACATGCAGAACCAATTTCAGCAATTTCACCCAAAACAGTTTCGGTGTCTATTGAAATAGTTCCAGCGCTTTCTTAAATCTTTATCTGAAACATATTTTCTCCAAATGGTGTCGGTATCCCTTAAGTGTGTCACCCTACGGTTCGCGAATAATGCAGACATGATCGAGACCCCTCTCAGATCAATAATCGTAAGCGGACACGGAGATCCATACGACTCCTACACATTCAACGATGACTTCGTGATCGTGAGAACCTTTAACGCTAGTAACTAAATCCCTTTGTCCCGTGATATATTACATGTCCGAGATTCGATCATCGGTATCTCCATACCTAGTTTGATCTAATCGACATGCACTCTTTTCTCGTTCCGTGATATAACATTCTAGTGATCACATCACTTGCTTGCAAGCTATTTCAATGTGATATCACCGAGAGGGCCCAGTATATCTATCCGTCATCGGGATGGACAAATCCACTCTTGATCCATGAGCCTCAACACAACACCTTCGTAGTACTGAACCCACCTTTATAGTCACCTGTTACGGTGTGACGTTTGATGTTATCAAGATACTCTTCCGGTGTTAGCAATTAACATGATCTCATGGTCTAAGGACTAATATTACTTCGTATGATGTTATAGCAATATAAACATAATGACTTGATCGTAATGCTATACTTCGGATGAATGTTCATCACATCATTCCACCAATGGTGTGACCTTGTTATTAACAACATCCAATGTCCATGATCAGGAAACCTTGATCATCATGTTAATCAACAAGCTAGTCGATAAGAGAGGCATGACTAGGAACCCTTTTTTCTTTATTAAACACACATGTATTGATGTTTCCGAATCAATACAATTCTAGCATGTAAAATAAACATTTATCATAAACATGGAATAAGATAATAACCACTTTATTATTGCCTCTCGGGCATATTCCCTTCAGTCTCCCACTTGCACTAGAGTCAATAATCTAGTTTGAAAAACTTTGTGCATTGAACACCTATGGCTTTCTGGTGTTGCATATACGCTGTTGCTAGTGGTTAACATAATCTCTGGGTGTGACAGTTTCAGATCCGTGTGTATTTGCATGTCTTTGCGTCTCTACGCATCACTCATTCTCAAATGAGACGGCATTGTATAAATTTGGTCCTCTGGTGAGACCTTTAGTTCGTTCGGCTCAAAATATGTTGATATTATTGTCACACAATATATCTTCATAGTATTAGCCCACTTTGAACCACATCTAGTTTGATAACAAACTACTTAACACAAATGCCCTCCTTTGCTGCTACTATAGCAGTCATATACTTAGCCTTTTGTTGTAGTATCCGTCACAATATCTCAACTTTGAAACTCATCCAAATCCATCATGGAACATCCTTTCCATTATATTGTGCCACCCATAGTCTAAATTGAGATAAATTTAATTTGTATCTTGTGACAAAACTAGTATCAATGTAACACTTTACAATGAACTACCTTTAACTATTTGTCACTTATACATGATATATTCTTAGTTCTTCCAAAGCTCATAAGAATATCTTTACTATTGTCCAATGATCATCTTATGAATCATTCTGATATATGCTCATAACATTTAGAGCATAGGACATTCTGGATATATACATATCCTGGTATAATCGATCAGAATCTTCATGTGATTTTACTCACCAAGTGTTGAAACACTTGAATCTGAATAAAATTCTTTCCATGCAGCAAGAACCTTTCTTGTTGTTTCCGTATTGAACCCTTTCAATATCTTATATATGTATGTCTGGCACAACCATATTAGCGCCTTAATCTATCCATATAGATATTGATGCCTAATATTCTGGGTTTGTCCAAGTCTTTCATCGAAATCTTATTTAATAAAATCCTTAACTTGTGTCAAGTCAAGATACATCATTTCCAATCAAAAATATGTCCTCTACATAATGTATTAGAAATATGTCTCAGCGCTCCCACTTAATTTCTTGCAAATGCAAGCATCTTCATCATCTCCGATGGATTTAAACTCTTTTAATAGTTTCATCATGGTGAAGATTCCAACTCCGCTATGCTTACTTCAACTATTGAAGTTTACATGCCCTTTTAGCACCCTTTGAATTAACAAAACCCTTCGGACCATGTCATGTACATGTCCTAGGTTACCATTCTATTAGAAGGACCTTGTTTTGTTTATTCAACTACCATATACCAAATTATATGTAGTGGTTGCTACATTAATCCGTCAAGACTATATATCGCTATGAAAGATCATATCTTGTCATAGTCAACTCCTTGAACATTGCCGTAAACTTCTTTCCGACATGTCGACTATTTCATAGATGTCAAACATCCATGTCTATTTGTTTATAGATCCAAACACGACCGATAGGCTTCACGCCTTTCCGGAGGGTCTTCCAAGTTCAGAAACTTGATTTCTCGTGTATGGATACTATCACGGATTCTATGACTTCTAGTCATTTTATGGAGTCAGGGCCCATCATCGCTTCTTTGCATGCAGTCGGTTCATCATTGTCAAAACAATAACGACTTCTGTTTCAAATCTTACTATTTGATTCTTACCGACCCACACGATTCTATAGGAACTCTAATCTCCGAGATCACACCTTGTGTAATCACGAGAGCCATGAGCATTGTGGCCGCCACCGGGACACTTTCCGGCGCTGCGCTACTTAGCACATATAGCTAAGGTTCAACAACCTTATCAAAGTTCTATTGTCCTCCCACTTAACTTTTCACGAAAAATTCCTTCTCAAAAAACTTGATGTTCCAAGTAACAAACTCTTTTGTCCTCGGTGTTATGGAGAAATTCCCAACAAATTCTTTGGGATAACCTACAAAGACGTGCTTATCCGACTTTGGTTGTAAACATTTTACTTATGCATAGCATACCAAAATTTAAGAAAAGACAATTCGGGTTTTATCCCAAACCATAACTCATATGGTGTCATTTCAATGGATCACGATGGTGCTCTTTTCAGTGTAAAAGCGGTAGTCTCTAAAGCTTCAATCCTTAAAACATAATGGCAATTTTATAAATGACACCCTTGATCTTATCATGTCAAACATGGTTTGATTTTATCTCTCGAATATGCCATACTCCTATGGTTTATCGGGAAACACAAATCATGGAACAATTCCTCAAGTCTTAGGTGTTTTTTCTAAACATGTAACTCAAATATCTTCCTTTTTGATCGAATCATAAACTCTTTATTTTCTTGTTACAATGATTTTCCACTTCATCTTGAAAGTCTTTGAACAATTTTCAAATGTTTCATACTTCTTCCTTATTAAGTAAATATACAGATATATTCACTCAAATTTTCGGAGAAAGCATATGAAGCAAAAAGATCCATCGCATATGGCTACACATAATAGACTATGCACATCAGCATGCACAATTTCCAATAAGCTAGTCATCCGTACCTCTCTGGCCTATGGACGGAGTTTCAATTATCTTGAGAAAAGTCTCACATGCGTCAATTAATCAAAATCAAAGACTCCAAAAATCCATCAACATGGAGTTTCTTCATGTTTTATTTCAAATATAATTTAAATAGCGATGTCACTTCATAAGTGATCTTTCAATCATTTGTCTTGCGACATTTTAGCAATAGTGTTTATGGATGTGATTTCTCCAACTAGACTTGTAAAAGTTCATCCATCCTTTATGGAATACGGTAATTATTTGAACAGCCATTGTTCTCATGATACCGGAACAAAATAACAATTATTTAAACAAATCTTGAAGGCTTGGTTTGATGACAATGAAAAACACAATAACACTTTATTTGTTTTCGATGAACATCATCACTCATTCTCTTGCTGGTTACTTAGGCCATTGTAGTTCATGAATTGCGTTGTCCTGTATGGCACTTCATACCAACCAATTCGGTATCTAATACCGGTATCCAATACCTAAGAACCACATTGTTTAACAAGCAAGGAATATAGCCATAACATGTATATCTTCTATATACCTAAGTTGGACATCTCCAACCTTTTATTTTCTGCCAAATATTTTATAGATTCTCTTTCAGCAATTCCTTTTCTTTTAAAAGAATCTATCAACATCAATAGTGGTGTCATCAACATGACACATGGTACAAAGCGTATATAGTCAAATACTAATACCTTTGGACTTGCACTTTGAAGTGGATCACCATCATCAAATGTTTGGTGTTCTTTCAAAAATACATTCTTTAGTAATCTATTAGTGTAGTAAACATTTTACTTACATCTTTTATTCATCCTTATCATGACAACTTTCATGATCAAGCTACTATAGCCTATAAGGAAGAATCGCGAGTATAATATCAGTTCCCAAAACCCTTTTGGTAGATTCGGATGCCTAGCATCTCCATCCTTCACAAATTCTCATACAATATGAGAACATGTATTTTGCTAAATTATACTCTATCATAATGCAACCAAAAACATTGTTTCAGATATCACAATATCTTTCACACATGATGGTTTCTGAAACAATTTTCAGCTCCAATATAATCTTGATATTAAAACAACTTTTTGAATATCAATAATCATGGAGGCAAACATGATACTTTAGATACTAACATTAGAATTCTTACTCTCTATTTAATACTACTTATTAAACTTCATGGAGTAAATAGAGTTTGCTGAAAGTTTGCAATATGAGTTATAAACTTTAAATTGACATTCAAAACAATATGATACCAGTTCGTAAAGTAAATATCCAGAATTCTATAGTTCTATTATCTCAAATAAAACTAAGCATAATATAGTGAACAGATGCCAATGACTACAACAAACTATGCAAATTCACTTTGATTTAATTTATGACAAATTTGGTTCGACTAATCCAAATTAGAAATGAACTCCCACTCAAAAACGACATCCCTCGTGCCTTTTTGGTGATTACATGAACCAAATCCACTACACCAAGTCCGATCATCACGTGAGTCGGTGTAGCTTCAAAGGCGAGCATCAATATGGTCATCACATCAACTATATGACTCATGCTTAACCTTTCGGTCCGTGTTCCAAGGCCATGTATGTACATGCTAGGCTCGCCAAGTAAGAATCTTAGTATTCGCGTGTGTAAAACTGTCTTACACCCGTTGCATGAAAGCGTAGAGTTGAGAACACCCGATCATCACGTGATGTCTCGAAAACACGATCCATAGAACGGTGCATACTTAAGGAAGAACAAAATTTTTATCTTTATATCTAAATGAGGGATCATCTTACAATGCTACAGAAAGCGCCAAACTAGCAGTATAAGATGCTAACATCTAATGTGTAAAGTGAGATGATATGGTCCATGCATTTGATCTCTATCACTTGCATCGTGGTGATCTCTATCATTCCTTTGTGTGTAAGGCCAAGGTCTATGGAACTTACACGTTAAGTGAGTTGTAAGAGTATCTATCATACATCTACTTACAACAATACCATATCAATACACTAGCCCAGCAACGATCTAAACTAGACGCCTCTAATTTATCAATTGCAAGTTTTACGTGGCTTAGGGCTTTCGGAGATAGAACCGTTCTTACCTACGAACATGGAACCACTACGAGGATAACCAAGTTATTAGCAACTCGTTGTAAATCAGATATTGACTATAGTAGGAGAGATAGACACCCGCCAGCCACTTATGCAAAACAAGTTGCATGTCAGTCGTGGAACCGGTCTCATGTACGATGACATGTAAGGTTGGTCCGGGCCGCTTCATCCCACTATGCCACCAATATCCAAAGTACATAGAAGATGCAATAACATGATCATCATCGCCCAAATATAAACATATGTGTACTACCCGTGCTAAGCACCTACGCATAGATCAAGCTCTGATACCACGGTTGGGTCCGCAGCATAGAAAACAAAAAAATTCCTACGGTGTGAACTACACGCCAAGATCTATCTACTAGGTACAAAGCAACGGATGGACATACATCCATGGAGAACTTACCCTCGAAGACAACGACTTTTGTTAACGAGTAGGAACTCGTGGTTGATGTAGTCGTACACTTGCCGATCTCAAGATCGTGATGAAGTCCAGCAGGTCCGGCTCCAGCACGTCCATCAGATCTAGCTCCAGCACCACCAAGTCCAGCACCGCAAAGCAGCGGTGCATCCGTGATCGCACACACGTCCGGTACCCCGACAACCTCCGTCCCTCGCTCCAGCAAAGCAGCGGAAGCAGCAACTCCTTTCCAGATAAAGCCACCGGGAACATGTATCTCGCTAATCCGAGACTATGGGGGAATAATACTAGAGGGGGAGAGAGATCCTTCACAAGGAGGTGTGTGTGAGAAGTGAGGAGGGGGTGGCCTTTTATAGGAGGAGGGGGGTGCCCCTCCTTCATGGCCGGCGCATGGAGGAGGTGACTCTTCACCTCCTCCATTCATGTGGTGGTAACTCCCTCCACATAAATTTGCCCCTTCACATTCTCTTTTAAAGTCTCCACTTTAAATGCATTAAATTTCTCCAAATTTAATGCTCTCTCATTTAATAAAACTCTTTTATTATTTTTATTCAGAATTTTGTTAATTACTTTAATTAACAAACATTCACATAAAAACCCCTGCAACATTTCAATATTACATGCAGAACCAATTTGACAATTTCACCAAAAGCAGTTTGTGTCTATTGAAATAATTCCAACGCTTTCTTAAATCTTTATCTCAAAACATATTTGCTCCAAATGGTGTCGGTATCCCTTAAGTGTGTCACCCTATGGTTCGCGAATAATGCAGACATGATCGAGACCCTCTCGATCAATAATCGAAGCGGGACCGAGATCCATCTCGACTCCTAAACATTCAACGATGACTTCTGTGATCGTGAGAACCTTTAACGCTAGTAACTAAATCCCTTTGTCCCGTGATATATTACATGTCCGAGATTCGATCATCGGTATCTCCATACCTAGTTTGATCTCGTTACCGACATGTACTCTTTTCTTGTTCCCGTGATATAACATTCTAGTGATCACATCACTTGCTTGCAAGCTATTTCAATGTGATATCACCGAGAGGGCCCAGAGTATATCTATCCGTCATCGGGATGGAAAAATCCCACTCTTGATCCATGAGCCTCAACATAACACCTTCGTCGCACTGAACCCACCTTTACAGTCACCCTGTTACGGTGTGACGTTTGATGTTATCAAGATACTCTTTCGGTGTTAGCAATTAACATGATCTCATGGTCTAAGTACTAAGATTACTTCGTATGATGTTATAGCAATATAAACATAATGACTTGATCGTAATGCTATACTTCGGATGAATGTTCATCACATCATTCCACCAATGGTGTGACCTTGTTATTAACAACATCCAATGTCCATGATCAGGAAACCTTGATCATCATGTTAATCAACAAGCTAGTCTATAAGAGAGGCATGACTAGGAACCCTTTTTTCTTTATTAAACACACATGTATTGATATTTCTGAATCAATACAATTCTAGCATGTAAAATAAACATTTATCATAAACATGGAATAAGATAATAACCACTTTATTATTGCCTCTCGGGCATATTTCCTTCAAATCCATGGTAGGGCTATAACAACACTCCTCAAAGTTCGCTTTCCCTATCTAGATAACCCCACACTGTCACCTTGAGCTCTAGATGGTTCCAGCAACACCACAATTTCATAGAGACATCCAACTCCAAATATAACTCATAACAAATATTTGTAATCTCTAGCCTAAGTGCCACCATGGTGTGCATGCTCTCACTTTCACACACATGGGGAGAGCAGAGATCTATTAAAGCACTTGAGTAGCAGAATAGATCTATAGATTACAAGCTCATGATCTCAATAAGATCATGCATAGAGAGAGAGATAAACACATGGATACCGGTAGAACCCTTAGCCTCGAGGAAGAACTACTCCCTCCTCATTATGGAAATCAGCAACGGCGATGGAGATGGTGCTGGAGATCGATGGAGATGACTCCGGGGGAAATTCCCCGTCGCCGGTATCACAGGGGTGTTGGAGATATGCCCTAGAGGCAATAATAAATGTAGTTATTATTATATCTTTGTGTTTATGATAAATGTTTACATTCATGCTATAATAGTATTAACAAGGAAACATTAATACTTGTGTGATTTGTAAACTTAATTTGAAGTCCCTAGTATAGCCTCTATACTTCACTAGCTTGTTGGTTGATTGATGATTGTGGTTTCCCTATCATGAACATTGAGATGTTATCAACAACAAGATCATATCGTTAGGAGAATGATATGGTGGACATACTCCTGTAGACAAGCGTAGCATAAAGATCAAGTCATTTCAATAGTTCAATTGCTATATGCTTTCTGATACATAGTAACCTAATTCCTTCGACCATGAGATCATGCATATCACCTTTACTGGATGGATGCTTTGATGTCATCAAACACCACACATTTACAGTGTGGCTATAAATGTGGTATTGGGTTTTCGGAAAGTATTTGTTGAAACACATGGATCAATAGTGTGATTTGTCCATCAACATTAAGGATAGATATACTCTGGGCCCTCTCGGTGGAATGTCATCCAATTAGCTTGCAAGCATGTGACTTGGTCACAAGGGATCACATATCAGGAGCGAGAAAAGAGTACTTATCGATGTGAGGTTGAACTAGGTATGCGAGATACCAACGATCATAACCTCGGATGAGTAACATATCGTGAGACAAAGGGAAATTGGTATAGTATGTAAGTGGTTCATTCGATCAAAGTAATCGTAGAAATATGTAGAGCCATATGAATTTCCAGATTCCTCTATTGGTTATTGTTAGAATGTCTCGATCATGTCCGCATAATTCACGAACCGTAGGGAGACACATAAGGATTGACGTTGTTTGAGTAGTTATGGTATTATGAAAGAGACCGAATGTTGTTGAGTCTCGGATGGGATCCGGGATATCACGGTGATCCGGAATGGTGGGAGAATAAGATTCATATAAGGAAAGTCCCATTTGAGTTGGGGAATGGTTCCGGTGTTTTCATCGGGAACATTCTAGAAGGTCCCGGAATGTCCGGCACTCCGGGGGGGGGGAAGGGGTACATGAATGTGTCATTGCATATTGGAATGATTGCATCATGTACTAGGTGTTCTTGCTGTCCAAAATAAAGGGTTTATTTAAATCCTAAATTGAAAAGTCAAACGGCAAGTTTTGGAAAGTGGGAAGAGGAGGAGAAGAGGAGACCGACTTGGGGGAGGAGTCCCCTTGGCCGGCGCGCCTCCCAAGGCCGACTTGGGGAGGGACTCCTCCCCTTGGCCACCGGCCCTCCCACCTATAAAGGGAGGGGCAGGGCTCCCCTCCACACACACACAAGTTTCCTATCCTCTAAACTAAACCCTAGATCTAGACCCCGGTTTAGAGCTATTCGGTTTAGAGCCTTCTAATTGGTGTGTCTAATTACTAGACCACTAATAGCCTCTCTCATAAGCTCCACCATACTACTTCCGGCTTAAGGCGAAGCCTGCGGGATCTCCCTCTACCTCGGTACCACGCCGTTGTCTTTGCCGGCATCGCGAGGAGAGTGCTACAACCTCCATTTTCTTTGGAACAAGGAGAGGAAGGTCTTCGTCAGTACCGAGCGTGTGACCGACTGCGGGAGTGCTTTGAGCGCAGCGGAAGGATCGTCTCTGCGATCTTGAGATCGGAAATAGTTCGTCTACATCACCCACGAGAATCTGCTCTCGTTAAACACTTTGGAATCTTCGAGGGTGAGTTATTCCATCGACTCCTTGCTGCAATCTAGTAGATAGATCTTGGCTTGTTTGTTTGTATGCGATAGAAAATTTTTGTTTTCCATGCTACGAACCCCTCGACATGGTATCGAGCCGTGTCTATATGTAGATCTGTTGCAGAGTAGAACACAATGGTCATTGTGGGCATTGATGCTTTATTGTAGATTGCTTTTGTGTACTTTGCATCTTGCGGTATGTTGGGATGAAGCGGCCGGGCTAACCTTACATGACATCGTTCATGAGACTTGCTCCACGATTGACATGCATCTCGTTTTGCATAAGTGGCTTTGCTGGTGGCTGTTTCTCCTAGCATAGTAAAGATCCAATTTACAAGAGGTGATCAACAATGCTAGTATCAATGTTGTGGTTCTTGTTCGTAAGTTAGAGCGACACTTATTGAAAGCCCCAAACCACGTAAAATATGCAAAGAAAGTAGAGGCGTCTAACTTTGTTTTGCGGGGGTGTCTGATGATGTGATATGGCCATGATTGTGATTATATTTGATGTATGCAATGTTCCTTATTGTAAGTTGGCAACGGCGAGAGCCATATGGTTGTCTTTAATTTACATTAAGACCTGCGTGTCTATTCAAAATAGTTGTAATAGTTGAAGCTGGTGGGCGACAACCATGAAGAAGCGTCATTGACCTTGATGCTATGCGGTGATGATGGAGATCATGTTCGGTGCTTGAAGATGGAGATCGGAAGCACAAAGAAGAAAGGCCATATCATATCACATATTATGAATTGCATGTGATGTTAATCCTTTATGCATCTTGTATTGCTTAGTAGCAGACGGTAGCATTATAAGATGATCCCTCATGCACATAAATTTCAAGTTCTAAAGTGTTCACCCTTAGTATGCACCGTTGCCAAAGCTTCGCCGAAGCACCACGTGATGATCGGGTGTCTTTGATTCAGGTGACTACAAGCGTAAGCAAGCCAGATTTGCTTATCACGGTAGCTAAGGTTTGATCTTGTGAGCCTAGCATGTACAGACATGGCCTCGGGAACACGGATCGCCGAAGGCAAAGCATGAATCATATAGTAGATATGATGAACATGATGATTGTTCGCCATTGAAACTATATCAACTCTCGTGATGATCGGTGTTGATGTAGTGGATTTGGTTCGATGTGATCACTAAAACAATGTGAGGGATGTTGTTTTGGTGGGAGTTCACCTAGTTTAATTTCATTAATTAATTTGAACTCAATTTGTCATAAACTTAGTCTAAACTATTGCAAATATGTTGTAGATCAATGGCAGCCCTACCATCAATTTTAATGCGTTCCTAGAGAAAGAAAAGTTGAAAACAATGGAAGCAACTTGGCGGATTGGTTCCGCAATTTGAGGATTGTCCTCACGGTGGTAATTTGACCTATGTCTTTGGATGCACGCTAGGTGACCCACTGCGGCTGATGCTACCGATGAAGTAAAGAATGTTTACCTCGCTCGGAAGAATCGGTACTCCATAGTTCGATGTGCTATCTTATATGGTTTAGAATCGGAGCTTGAGAAAAGGTTTGAAGAGTGAGATCCATATGATATTGTCGAGGATCTCAAATTAATCTTTGAGACTCATGCGGCAATTGAAAGTTATGAAGCTTACGAAAAGTTCTTTAAGCGCAAGATGGAAGAGGGTAGCTCTGTCGGTGAGCATGTGCTTAAGATGTGCAGGCACGCATAAACTTCAAAGTTTGGGTATAGTGATTCCTAATACTTTGGGGTTTACGCATCCTCCAATCACTACCACCAAGTTACAAGAACTTTGTGATGAACTACAACATGCGAACATGAACAAAGAGTTGCAGAACTATTTGCTATGTTAAAATCTGCGAAGTGGAGATCAAGAAAGAGCACCAAGTGTTGATGGTCAATAAGACCACCAAATTCAAGAAAGGCAAGTCTAAGCGGTAGGGACACTTCAAGAAGGGTGGTAAGAAAGTTACCATACCGCGAAGAAGACCAAGGCTGGACCAAGCACGATCTTGAGTGCTTTTTTGCAAGGAGAAGGTCCTTTGAAGCGGAATTGCCCAAGGTACTTGGCAGATTTGAAGAACGGCAACATCAAGAAGAAAGGTATATCGATATACATGTTATTGATGTGTATCTCACTAGTATTCGTAGTAGTGCACGGGTATTTGATCTTTGGTTCGGTTGCTCATATTTGTAACTCGAAGCAGGGGCTGCGAATAAGCGGAAGCTAGTGAAGAGCGAGGTGACGATGCGGCGTAGGAAGCGGATCAAAGGTTGATGTGATCGCGGTCGCACGCTACCTCTTCATCTACCATCGGGATTAGTTTTATACTTAAATAATTGTTATTTGGTGCTGCGTTAAGCATGAACATTATATCGAGGATCTTGTTTATTGCGAGGCGGTTACTTGTTTAAATCGAGAATAATGGTTGTTCGATTTATATGAGTAATATGTTTTATGCACATGCACCTTTGATAGATGGTCTATTCTTGTTGAATCTCGATAGTAGAAATACACATATTAATAACATTGAAGCTAAGCGATTGAAATCAGCGATAACTCGACCTATATGTGGCCTTTGTCGTCTTGGTCACATTGGAGTGAAGCGTATGAAGAAACTCCATTAGATGGACTTCTTGAATCACTTGATCTTGAATCACTTGAAAGATGCGAAGCATGTCGATGGGTAAAATGACTAAGACTCCATTTTACGGTATAATGGAGCGAGCTCGAACTTATTGGAAATCATACATACCGATGTGTGTGGTCCAATGAGTGTAGCATCATGTGATGGTTATCGTTATGTTCTTACCTTCACGGATGATTTGAGTAGATATGGGTATATCTATTTCATGAAACATAAGTCCGAAACTTTCGAGAAGTTTAAGGAGTTTCAAAGTGAGGTAGAGAATCAACGTAACAAGAAGATTAAATTTCTACGTTACGATCGTGGAGGTGAATATCTAAATTCTGAGTTTGGCGAGCATTTGAAGAAATGTGGAATACTTTCGCATTGACACCGCCGAACACCACAGTAATGGTGTGTCTACGAGCGTCGTGTCGAACTCTCTTAGATATGGTTAGTTCTATGATGTCTCTTACAGATTTACCACTATCATTTTGGGGTTATGCATTAGAAACAGCCGCATTCACTTTAAATAGGGCACCGTCTAAATCCGTTGAAACGACACCGTATGAATTATGGTTTGGGAAGAAACCTAAATTGTCGTTCCTTAAAGTTTGGGGATCTGAAGCCTATGTAAAGAAGTTACAGCGGACAAGCTTGAACCCAAAGCGGAAAAATCGTCTTCATAGGATACGAAGGAAACTATTGGGTATACCTTCTATCATAGATCCGAAGGCAAAATCTTCGTTGCTAAGAATGGATCCTTTCTAGAAGGAATTTCTCTCGAAAGAAGTATTTGGAAGGAAAGTAGAACTTCGGCGAGGTTGTCGAACCTTCTCTCGAAATTGCGAGTAGCGCAACGGAAGAAGTTCTGTGGTGCTGCACCAATAAGAGAGGAAGCTAATGATGGTGATCATGAAACTTGGTTGAAGTTGCTCTGAGCCTCGGAGGTCAACGAAATCGTACCACTCCAGTTGGTATGATTCCGTTATGAATGTCATGTTGGTGGACAACACCGATGACCCGAGACATATGAGGAAGCGAAGATGAGCCAGATTCCAATAAATGGCAAGAAGCCATGAAATCCGAGATTGGATCCATGTACGAAAACCAAGTATGGACTTTGGTGGACTTCTGGGATGGCGTAAGGCTGTCGAGAACAAATGGATTTCAAGAAGAAAGCAGATCTTGATGGTAATGTTCTTGTCTATAAAGCTCGACTTATGCAAAAGGGTTTCGACAAATTCAAGGAGTTGACTACGATGAGACTTTCTCACGATGGCGAAGCTAAAGTCTGTGAGGATTATGTTAGCAATCGCTGCATATTATGATTATGAGATATGGCAGATGGATGTCAAAACAGCATTCCTCAATTGAGACATTGATGAAGAGTTGTATATGATGCAGCCCAAAGGTTTTGTCGATCCTAAAGATGCTAACAAGGTATGCAAGCTTCAACGGTCCATCTATGGATTGAAGCAAGCATCCCGAAGTTGGAATCAACGTTTTGATAAGGTAATCAAAAGTTTTGGTTTTATACAAACTTATGGAGAAGCTTGTATTTACAAGAAAGTGAGTGGGAGCTCAGAGCATTCTTAATCTGTATGTGGATGACATATTGTTGATTGGGAATGATGTAGACCTTCTTAATAGTGTCAAAGAGTATTTGAATAATAGTTTTTCAATGAAGGATCTTGGCGAAGCAGCTTACATATTAGGCATAAAGATTTATAGAGATAGATCGAAACGCCAAATATCATTGTCACAAAGTACATATTTGGACAAAGTTCTAAAGAGGTTTGGAATGGAAGATAGCAAGAAAGGGTTCTTGCCCATGTTGCTAATATGACCTTGAGTAAAACTCAAAGTCCGACATCGGCGGAAGATAGAGAAAGATGAGTAAAACTCCCTATGCCTCAGCCATAGGATCTCTAATGTATGCCATGCTATGTACTAGACCCGACATCGCATATCTTGTTAGTCTAACTAGCGAGATATCAAAGTGACCGAGGAGTGGATCATTGGACGTGATCAAAAACATCCTTAAGTACTTGAGAAGAACTAAGGATATGGTTCTTTCTTATGGAGGTGATGAACATTTCGTTGTTAATGGTTACACCGATGCTAGTTGGAACACCGATCCGGATGATTCTAAATCACAATCTGGATACGTATTTATTTTGAATGGTGCGAGTTAGCTGGAGGTGCAAAGCAAAGCGTTGTGGCGAGATCTTCAAGCGAATCGGAATACATGGCTGCTTCGGAGGCTTCACAAGCGATATGGATGAAAGAGTTCATTCTGAGCTGGGTGTGGTTCCTAGTGCTGGACCCAATGTCTATCTCTTGTGATAACATGGGCGCCATAGCCAATGCGCAGAACCAAGGTAACACAAGAAGCTGAAGCATATCAAGCTTCGTTTTCACGCTATTCGAGAACATATCAAGGATGGGGATATAAAGATTTGCAAAGTACACACAGATCTGAATCTGGCGGAACCGTTGAATAAACCTCTCCAGGGCAAAACATGACCAACACCAAGCGCCATGGGTGTTCGGTATATTACCATGTAATCTAGATTAGATGACTCTAGTGCAAGTGGGAGACTGTTGGAGATATGCCCTAGAGGCAATAATAAATGTAGTTATTATTATATCTTTGTGTTTATGATAAATGTTTACATTCATGCTATAATAGTATTAACAAGGAAACATTAATACTTGTGTGATTTGTAAACTTAATTTGAAGTCCCTAGTATAGCCTCTATACTTCACTAGCTTGTTGGTTGATTGATGATTGTGGTTTCCCTATCATGAACATTGAGATGTTATCAACAACAAGATCATATCGTTAGGAGAATGATATGGTGGACATACTCCTGTAGACAAGCGTAGCATAAAGATCAAGTCATTTCAATAGTTCAATTGCTATATGCTTTCTGATACATAGTAACCTAATTCCTTCGACCATGAGATCATGCATATCACCTTTACTGGATGGATGCTTTGATGTCATCAAACACCACACCGTAACAGGGTGGCTATAAAGGTGGTATTGGGTGTTCGGAAAGTATTGGTTGAAACACATGGATCAAGAGTGGGATTTGTCCATCCACATGACGGATAGATATACTCTGGGCCCTCTCGGTGGAATGTCATCCAATTAGCTTGCAAGCATGTGACTTGGTCACAAGGGATCACATATCACGGGAACGAGAAAAGAGTACTTATCAGTAACGAGGTTGAACTAGGTATGCGGAGATACCAACGATCATAACCTCGGATGAGTAACATATCGTGAGACAAAGGGAAATTGGTATAGTATGTAAGTGGTTCATTCGATCGCAAAGTAATCGTAGAAATATGTGGGAGCCATATGAATTTCCAGATTCCTCTATTGGTTATTGTTCGGAGAAGTGTCTCGATCATGTCCGCATAATTCACGAACCGTAGGGAGACACACTTAAGGATTCGACGTTGTTTGAGTAGTTATGGTATTATGAGAAAGAGACCGAATGTTGTTCGGAGTCTCGGATGGGATCCGGGATATCACGAGGTGATCCGGAATGGTCCGGAGAATAAGATTCATATAAGGAAAGTCCCATTTCGGAGTTGGGGAATGGTTCCGGTGTTTTCATCGGGAACATTCTAGAAGGTCCCGGAATGTCCGCACTGAGGGGAAGGGGTACATGAATGTGTCATTGCATATTGGAATGATTGCATCATGTACTAGGTGTTCTTGCTGTCCAAAATAAAGGGTTTATTTAAATCCTAAATTGAAAAGTCAAACGGCTAGTTTGAAAGTCAAACGGCAAGTTTTGGAAAGTGGAAAGAGGAGGAGAAGAGGAAACCGACTTGGGGGAGGAGTCCCCTTGGCCGGCGCGCCTCCCAAGGCCGACTTGGGGAGGGACTCCTCCCCTTGGCCGCCGGCCCTCCCACCTATAAAGGGAGGGGCAGGGCTCCCCTCCACACACACACAAGTTTCCTATCCTCTAAACTAAACCCTAGATCTAGACCCCGGTTTAGAGCTATTCGGTTTAGAGCCTTCTAATTGGTTTAGAGCCTTCTAATTGGTGTGTCTAATTACTAGACCACTAATAGCCTCTCTCATAAGCTCCACCATACTCGCACCGGCTTAAGGCGAAGCCCTGCGGGATCTCCCTCTACCTCCAGACCACGCCCGTTGTGCTTAGGAATCGCGAGGAGAGTGCTACAACCTCCATTGCCTTTGGAACAAGGAGAGGAAGGTCTTCGTCGAGTACCGAACGTGTGACCGATCTGCGGAGCGCCTTGGCCCGGAAGGATCGTCTACGCGATCTTGAGATCGGAAAGAGTACGACTACATCACCCACGAGAATCTGCTCTCGTTAAACACTTTGGAATCTTCGAGGGTGAGTTATTCCATCGACTCGTTGCTGCAATCTAGTAGATAGATCTTGGCTTGTTTGTTTGTATGCGATAGAAAATTTTTGTTTTCCATGCTACGAACCCCTACAAGGGGAGCACCGCCCCTTAGCCCCCTTCCTTCATGGCTTATTGGGAGCCCTTTCCCATGGAGATGAGATCTATGGAAGAGGCAAAAACATGGCTTTGGTGGCTGCAAATTCGTGGGTGGAGGTCTCTCCCATGAATTAGGTTTCCTCCCTTTATATAGCTTCTCGGATTCCCGTCACCCCATTTTGGGCTGCAGTAAATCAGCCCTATAGGGCCCGTCCGGACTCGAAATCATCTAAATTTTATGTCCCGAACATTTATCGCGAAATTTCCAACAAAATTGTAGTTGAAGAGTTTTCCGTTTGACGTCGTCTTCGACCCGAAACGTGACCATCTTAAAAAAGAGTTCTGAGACAGATTTCTGGAAAATCCCAATTTGACTCCAACAAGGTTTCCACTTGTATTCTTGGTAATTCCTACACATCAAAGTATAAAACAAGAACATTGTGCACTTTTGCAACTATTAGTAGGTTAGTCCAAATAAATCATAAACTTTATATAAAAAGGAGTATCAAAAGCATATTATTAGCATAAAACCATCAAAAATTATAGATGCGTTATGGACGTATCAACCGTCGACACGGTCTGGAGGTTGAAGACGAAGGGCATCTCGAGAATTTCGTTGTAATTTTCGTTTTTCGTATGGTGCTTTGTATGGTCGTACGTTTCTTTTAATGCCAAGTTCCTTTACGAAAAGAAAAATTGTTGTGCATGATGGTGAAGATACTCGGGCAACCGGCCGCCGGCTTAGACCTAAGAAATTCTCATGCGTATTAGAACGCATGTGCCAACCGGCCGCCGGCGGTCAGCTAGACCGACGTACCTGGTTGATAGTAATTAATTAGCTACCCCATGTGCTGCTGCATTGCGTGCATGCATGTGCTATGCTAAGGTCATCGCCACAGGGCCAACCCAACTAGTCCAGGCGCGGACGAACGTGTCCGCGCGGACGCGCGAGACGTGCGCGGCCTTCCAGCGGCACGACCCATCCGGCTCGAAGCGTCCGGCTCGACCCATCTGTGTACCTAATTTGCGTGAACGTTGGGTCGGACCGGACAGCATGCTCGTCCTCGCGCGTCCGCCCTCTTGTTCACCCGGGCGCTGTAGCCAGTGGCATAACAACCACTCCTCCCTCAAACCCTCGCCCTCCATATCCTGCCGCTAAAGAAGGCGCAGCCGTCACCGTCGCCACTGTCGGCTGCCGCCGTCGCCCACCGCGATATCGAGCAGGACGACCGCAGGTCACGCGTGTTGCCGGAGTTGATTGGACGCTCGACAGGCCATCCCGCCTCTCCTGGCCTCCGCCTATCGATTGGACGCGCACAACATGTTCGATCATTTGCCAAGGTACGTTCGCCGATCCTTACTTAGTTATATCTCGTCCGCTGCGGGAGTTGGCATAGCCATTGACGGTAGCCTACTGGAAAGATGGGTGGTAGTCGAAGGGGGATCGAGTTCTTCTACAAGAATTTCGTCGAGTCGTCATCCGATGAGGAGTCCGACAGTGAGACCAAAATTCTGCTTGCAGCTGCACAGATGGTGCACGACCACTACCTCCTCCCGCCGCGTAGAGGTGGCTCGTTGAAGCGGTGTGAAGCCAACCATGAACGCGACCGGGAAGAGGGGCACATACGCCTTTACAAGGACTACTTCTATCAAACTAATCCGGTCTTCAAAGAGAAAGCATTCTGTCGCCGCTATCGGATGTCTAGGAACCTATTCTTGGACATACTCAATGGGGTGATGGAGTACGACGACTACTTCGAGGCCAAGTACGATTGCACCGGTAAGCTTGGCTTCTCCTCCTACCAGAAATGTTCAGCCGCCATTCGGCAGCTTGCATATGGAGTGTCCAGTGATCTCCTCGACGACTATATGCGCATGAGCGAGTCTACATGCCATGAGTCCATGTATAGATTCTGCAGCGCAGTTGTAGCGGTGTTTGACAAAGTATATCTGAGAGAGCCAAACACCGAAGACACTGCCCGCCTTCTGTCCATCAACGAGCGTAGGGGGTTTCCTGGGATGCTTGGCAGCATCGACTGCATGCATTGGCAGTGGAAGAACTATCCTTTTGGTTGGTAAGGGCAGTTCAAAGGGCATGCGGAGGATTGCACTATCATACTTGAGGCTGTTGCATCACATGGTCTCCGGTGTTTGCTAGGCTAGCAGAAGGCAATGCCCCACAAGTTCCCTATGAGATCAATGGCAATGCATATGATATGGGGTATTATCTAGCTGATGGTATCTATCCATCCTTGGCCACCTTTGTGAAGACAATCTGCAACCCTGGAGATGAGAAATGCAAGAGGTTTGCGAAAGAGCAAGAGGCCGCTAGGAAAGATGTGGAGCGAGCATTTGGTATGCTTCAGTCAAGGTGGGCCATTGTTCGATACCCTGCTAGAACCTATAGAGCACAGAGAGGATGTGGGATGTGATGACTACTTGTGTGATCATGCGCAACATGATCGTCGAGGACGAGCGTGATGACGGCATCTTGGACCAAGGCTGGGATTTTCGGGGTCTATCGGTAGAGCCAGAGCCAGGTCTAGTGTCTTGGGAAGAATTCATGCAAGTGCATGAAAATTTGCGTCACAGGCAAACTAATGAACGGCTTCAACTAGATTTGGCTGAGCATATATGGGCTCGTGCAGAAAATCAAAATGGTTAACCCCTAATTTATTTTCTGCAATTTGAGTGATATTTGGTTTTTTTTATCGAACAATACCATTGTGTACTATTCATATGTAAGCACTATTTTTAATTATATTATCTAATCTAGTTTATTTGCTTGTTGAAATATACATTTGTCTGTATAATTTGACTGAACTATTCATATGCAAAGACCAGCTCTGGACAACGTTGGCCAGACGCGGGCATTTAGATCGCGCCGCTCGGCCGGACCGCGACCTCAAAATGACCGCGGGCCGATCCAAATGGACAGAAACAGACCGTTTCGGTGGGATGCCTAGGACGGTGGAGATGCCCTAACAAATCATGGGGTGCTGTGCGCCCGGTGAGATGTACAATGTGTTGGCGCATGCAAGTCGTGTCATCGGTCGGATCTAGTACATGCATGCATGCCGCGTACAGCAGCAGGGCATGAGTGAGTACCGTACGTACTCCTACGTAGGATGCCCGATCGATGACGGTGATGGCACACAGAAATGGCAGTCAATAAATCAACCATTCATCGTACGGTTGGTGCCCGTCGATCGACCCTACTAGCCCCCCAGCTAGCACCGGTCGGTCCTGGTCAGGGTCAGCGACATGGATGGATCCATCCAAAGGCAGGGCAGTAGCTAGCTACCTAGCTAGCACGTACTGGAGTTGTAAGCATGCGCCGCCCGTGAACCCGTGGGTTTTGTCGGCTGGCTCCGGCAGGGCAGGGTCACCACGACGACGGAGGTGACGTGTCGGCATATATAGCATCTCAGATCTATATATCACGAAAGGCCCCCTCCACCAGCCAGCCCGACCCATGTCGTCCTTCCTTTTCTATTTTCGGTTTTCCTACCCATGCAAACGCAATGCAAGCATTGGAAAAGATACACTCCTGCTACTATATCTGTGTGGTGTGTGCAGGCGATTGTGATCTCTCAGTTTGTAGGTTGTGCCGACCAGCCGAGAATTTGTACCCATGCATGCTTGCATGCATAAAGCGGTATCCCCGGGGAACCATATATCAAACGTACGACACGAGCCAAATATTATCTCCTCATATGTGTACACACTTATTTGCACACTTAAGCTATACTATATTGCGGGATCGCACAGAGAAAACTCAGAATAATTTTTAATATATATGGGTGTGTCTAACTAACTCTCATAATTAAGGTCATGTCATTCAACCTCGCTTCCAACCCCACTTTCAATTGAAATGAAAATCCGTACGTACTTGTGAACCCAACTTAATTATAACTAAAAATCTCGGTTGCAACCCAGTTTCAATTGAAAAATATCGATTGAGATGCAAACCAGATGGCTTAGTAGGAACTAACAGTGCTCTAACTTTAAAAAGTCGATTGAGAATTACCATTACTACTCTCATATGTAGAGAATAAATCAAGTGTATTGTTACATGTTTGCCACTGTAAATAATCAAGTGGCTAGTGGACTGTTTCCTCAAGGCTGTGTTTTTTCTGCACTTGATTGAACCAACTGTATAGTAGTACATCTCAACCACATTATTATCTCACCATGTCCTAGCTAGCCGTATCAAATCAACTGCATGCATAGTACATGTCTAAATTGCATCCTAGTGTCAACTTGTGCTTAAAAATGGCACTACAGTAACAGTTTATACCGGATCGAGTCACCATAAATTTACTCACACCGAGATATATATATGACCGTGATCATTAATTACTAACTCTGCCATATAGACATCATGCTACCATACTAATTTATCTTGGTTTTTTTTTCTTTTCTTAGCATTTTTTTTTTGACGTTAAACATGGGAATCCATTAAACTGGTTCAGCTAAATCGCTGGCCAAAACAGTAGCGATACACCTGGGAGCAGAGTCATCCCAGAAGGAGTCCGAAGACTCAGAGTTTGCTCCCAGCTTAGCAAGCAAATGGGCAGCATTGTTACAGGCACGACGGCTAAAAGAGAAACTATAAGATGCAAAGTTAAGAGAACACAGGCTTCTACCTTCCTTAACCAAAACGCCAATCACAGATTTGTCATAGTCCTTGCTTTTGAGGGCTTACACCAACGTAGAGGCATCCGACTCGAAGATGATCCTCTTGGCGCCCACCTTGTCCGCCCCCTGAATGGCAGCCAAGCAGGCTTCTTAGCATCTTTTTTGCTGGGCTTTGAAGGTTGACTACCTGTGAGGGCCAAAATATGCCGCACTGGAGCAGTGCAATTTATTTACAACGTGTTTCAATTGCATCACACGCCTCAGTTGCATCAAATTCACGTTTCTCAACCACCGCTGCTTGCACATCCTCCTCCCCGTGCCAAACGTACTAATAATAGCTCAACATTTGTCATAGCTACATGCTCCAGCTGATACTCTAAGAGTGGTACTGTATATGCACTGCATTTTTTTTCTCGCAGAAAAGCTAGTTTTGTTGGCACGACCATTCAACATCATATTATATCTCACTTACACAAGGAGTATTAAACAAAGCCTGTCATACTGTTCTAAATAGGTTAAACAAGTTTCAAAATCAAAAAGAAAATTAGTGATATAATAATTAAGCTTGTCTTGCATTGCACATGAGCATCTCAACAGTAATAACATAACAAATTAAGCCATAAAACCCGCCGCGGGCAGCGCAACATGAAAACAAATCCTGAATAATGAAAAATGAGTATTCTGCAAATTACATATCATCATCATCAAACCAAAACACCAAATACAAGTGTTACACGTGCTTAAGCAAGTGCCATTGTTCAAGCTAGCACGTACCGATCGACCCATTAACCGTATGTCTTGTACATCCAAATTAAGAGGAATAATCTCAACAAACCCAAATGCATATACTACGAGAACACATGCATGCATGCAAGAATTAAAACTACTTACTTATTGACTGAAGTAATGAAATTCAGAATGGACTGACTCGTAGAACAGAATGATACATGCATGCCTGGCATGCCCTGATGGATGGATGGATGGATGTGATCAAGTGCAGCTTGATTAAGAGCACTGGAAGCCCGAGGGTGCGGTCTTGCCGCAGTAGTTGAGGATGAGGCTGAGCTTGATGGGGACGTTGAGGACGACGCCGAGCACGTTGGCCTTGAGCGCCGTGCAGAGGCAGACGGCGGCCTCGAGGTCGGCGAGCCCGCCGAGGAGGCTGCAGCACTTGTCGCCGCCGCCGCTGGGGGCCGTGCCGACGCCCGCGCTGATCAGGCCGAGGACGTTGGCGCACGCGCCGAGCTTCAGGGTGTCCTTGGGGCACTTCTTCCCGGATGACGACGGCGGGGGAGGGCAGGGCGTGGTGGACGGGGGCGTGGGCGTTGGCGGCGTGGGCGCCGGAGGCGGAGGGGACGGCGTCGGAGGGGTCGGGGTCGGCGGGGTCCCGTGCTGGCAGCTGTTGCAGGCGTTGCTGACGAGGAACGTGTTGGCGGCCACGAGGAGCGCCAGGAGGCACGCCGCCGAGAAGCTGGTGTTGGACGCCATTGCTAGTGACCAGTGAGCAGCGGCCAGTAGGAAGCTAGCTGGTGAGTGAGGGAGGAGGAGGGTTTAGGTGTAAGCTGGCTAGGTTAGGGTGGTGGTTTATATAGCCCAGGTTTATAGGTGTCCCTGTACGTAGTACGTTTCATGTGATCTGGTTGGTGACGGTGTAGGGTCTCTGCTGGTGCGTGCATGGGCCATGCATGCATGTGAAGGCGTCACACGCCTCCCAGCTGGCACATTAAGTGCCCAGTTGGAACCTAGCCATGGCCACCAGAATACGTAGCTCACATCGCGTCGTCCATATGTGCAGCGAAATCAAATGTCTGGTTCCGGTTTGTTTTCTGTCCTAATTTAATCTCTCTCCAAGGTAGCTGCAGACGCATATATATCGATAATCTAACAAATACGCAACGAGCGTGACAGTGCATGCACTGATTCTGACCAGGATACATGTGACTATGTGAGAAGCTCAAACCTCTGCAAGATTTAAATTAGGAGGGAAACAAGGTTTATAGGAGGCATCAGCGGCATAGCATGCAGCTGAAATATGTACGTCCGGTGAGATAGTGAGAGCTGATATGTAGCTTGTGCACCATATGCATGCAACACGTACGCTAACACCAAAAATCCACCGGGTCGATCGCTACCTAGCGGCGTTTGTATTTTCTCCGTTGATTCATGCTGCTCGTAAAGACCTCTGTTACATTTTCATAGTAAGTGAAATGAAACTTGTATGAACCTCTTGCAAAACTCTGGGTCGTATGAAAACCTGAGGAGACTCGTCGAATATGCTATAAATTGGCTCCACTATTCAGTGACCCATGGTAAAAAAAAATATTTCACTGCAACACCCTCAAAAGAAAAAACATTTCACTGCAACATCCAGCGGTTAGTGACCATTTAACCGAAAGAGATAAGCGAGGTAAGGCTAAGCAGAGGGCAGCACCGTAATCTAACCAGAGTGGGCAGGGATGGGCTTGCGCAAGTGACCTGCGGTACAGCATTGCATGTGCCCAGCAGCTAATTAGCTAAGCTAAGCATAGCTTCCTCTGCATGATGCGCCTACGACTTGCTGGCTGACCATCCATCCATCCATCCATGGCCCCACTTGTTAGTTTGTTACAGAAGCAGCTGATGGCAAGAGAACAAATCCCCTCAAATCCCCATGGTCCTTAACCCTAGAAAACGGCTCGGGCGCCCTCCCCCCACCCCTCCCAGCGCCATACCCCCCTGCGCCATACTCCCTCACAGCAGACAGACGGCGGCGGCGGCGGCTCCACCCCCCAATCCCCCTCAAATCCACGTGCTCCCCCCTCATATCTGAATCGATTCTCTGGTAGAATTTGTTCCTCTCCCCCCACTTGAGGTATTCTCCTTCAATTTGGCTTGTTTAATTGGTTGAAATCATCATATGGTCCTCTTCCTCCTAACCCTAGTTCTTGTGTAATGATGCATGTATATTGTGCAATGTGTAATTTGTTTGAAGAAATTAGTGTGGTAGAATGATAGTTTGTTAAAGTTAGTTAGTAAATCATTGAAATTGCTTAGTTAGGGTTAGTAGTTTATATTTGACATGTACATATGGGCATATTGTGTGTAGATATGGAAAGGTGTGTAGATGATATGAAATGCTTAGTTAGGGTTAGTAGCTTAGTTGAATGGTGTGTTCATATTGTGATTTGTGTAGATGATATGGAATGAATGTATTAATATATGGACTATTGTTGGGCTATTGTTGGCATATATGGCAATTGTTGGGCTATTGTTGATATGGAATGCATGGTGTATTCATGAATGTAGTCATATATGTATTCATATATGCATATTGTGGTGGATGGTGTATTTACTTGGATTTTTGCAACCACTTGTAGGATGGAAGGACAATCTATTTTGCATGGGCATTATGATCAACGGCACCGTGGGCGGTACATCGCGGAGAATAAGCATGTCTTCAAGTGGTTGCACCTAAGGTCCAAGGAGGTGCATAGCAAGAAGATGCCATATGATGAGCGCTACACTCCATATGTTGAGCGGACTGGACTTCTCCCTTTCATCCAGCTTGTCTCGCGTTCGACGCCGCATATGAACCCTTGTTTGATCACAACGCTTGTTGATAGATGGAGACCGGAGACACACAGTTTCCACCTCCCTTGTGGTGAGATGACGGTCACTCTGCAGGACGTCTCCATGATTTTTGCGCTTCCCATCAAAGGACAGCCTGTGTGTATGAGCTCAGATTCGGGTAAGTGGCGTGAAGTGATGATTGGCTTAATTGGTAAGGCGTAGCAAGAGAAGATGTCTGCCGGTGCTACTTACAAATGGATACAAGAAAATTTCAGCAAGTGCCCCGAGGACGCCGATGAGGAGGTGATCCAGATGTATGCCTGTGCATACTTATGGTATGCCATTAGTAGGACACTTTTCTCCGATGGCACGGGAAGGAATGCTTCATTCATGTGGCTCACTCTATTTGCGGAATGGGGCTATATGCACTGGGGTTCGGCACTTGCTTACTTGTATCGACAGGTAATAAACTATATATATTGCATGGTAGTAGTACATATGCTTGATCGACGGATACTTATGTATGCTTGTTGTATGTGCAGGTGGACGAGGCGTGTTGTAGAACCGGAAAAGGAGCAAGTATTGGTGGACCTATGGTGCTCGACCATATGGTCCTGATTCGCATACAGGTTGGTCGACCCATTCCGATGAAGGAAAAACAGTGGGATGATCATGGCAATAGCCGTCTCCGCGGTCCTACATGGGCGTACTTGTGGGATAATACCGAAGTATTCCACGGTGAATCTGAGGAATGCTACTTGCGTTACACTAACCAAATTGACTTGCTAACCCCGGAGAAGGTAATAATTTGATTATTCTCAAGAACTCATCTTTTCCACCATACATACTTCGAGTCGACATGCTAATATTGTGTTCCTCGCTCAGGTGGAACGGGAGCCATACGGAACTAGAGGAAATGTGGGTACGGGTGTTTGGTTCCAGGCGGACTTGAATCGCAAATGTATGCAAGAAGCACATCTCTGGAGGATTCGTGCCCGCTGATTTGTGTCTATGTTGTTGAGTTCCACCTTCCACAACGGGTGATGAGGCAATTTGGATTATTTCAAGAGACCCCACCGCCATACAAGGACACTAGCATAGCTCTTCACGGGTGAGTGATCCTTATACACCCAGTATCTAATTTTCTTGGGTGTCTCATGATACTTGCTAAGTCGATAAATTTGATTGTAGATTGGACAAGATCAAGCGGAAGAGGGAAAAAGATTGGGCTGCATATCATCACAAGTATGTTCAGAAGTTCTATGCCAGGATTGAGGAGATCGAAAACCCGAATGCGGTCTCTCATCCTGAGGCGCCGCATGATGCTGCAGCGTTCAATCGGTACCTTGTGTGGCTTGGGAAGCTGTCTCGTTTGTACCTGCAGTCGGCTTCGTTTGCATCTCATGACATAGTGGAGGATCCTTATCCTGCTTTTGATGATCTGAGCCAGCTAGAGTACAACAGACTTGTCCGAGGCGGCAGGGGTGCAAATTCAGCAGGGGTTGTCCGCTTTGTGGTAAGCATTGTCAGGGGAGTACGTATATGCGATTATAGCGACATAAAATTGACTTTTTGTTCTTTTGCTAGCGCGAGGAGATCTCGAAACACGTGGACGAGGCCAAGGAAGCACTTAAACATCCTCCTGGCAAGGAGTCTGAGTCGGCCCT
Source organism: Avena insularis (assembly GCA_023614405.1). Taxonomy (NCBI): domain Eukaryota; kingdom Viridiplantae; phylum Streptophyta; class Magnoliopsida; order Poales; family Poaceae; genus Avena; species Avena insularis. The sequence goes on from CM042690.1 coordinate 74,479,601, forward strand.
TCGAGCATTTGTGGAGGTATGTGTTCATACCGTTCCTAGTTGTATTGTATTTTTATGGGTGTTGAAATGTTCTAACATATTCGTCAATGTCATAGCGTACCAAGCGTTGGGGCCGTGGATTAGGTGTCTTGCTTGGTTGCCGCACCGTCGATGCCAGACGCCGATTAGGTCTTCCACTAGAAGATGATGCACAAGATGAGCAGGAGGAAGAGGCGAAACGAGGAGGAGGAAGCTGGCCATGATGAGGATGAGGAGGAAGATGGTGAGGACGAGGATGAACAGGAGGAGATAGGCATGTCTCAATTACACGACGCCCCGCAGTCTAGTCAACGGTCGCGGGTGAGGAGGAGGAGGCTACCGAGGAATCCATACACGCCAAGTGAATGGGAGAACAAGTGTCGGGCACATGTGTCACGCCGTGAGGAGGAGGATGAGGGGGAAGACTCCGATCCTCCACGGAGGGTTAGGAGGCAGGAGGGACGGAGCAAGGCGAATGAGGATCGAGTGGACAAAAGGGGGAAAGGGAGAAAGTGAACTCGTAGCTTGAACTAGTGCTTGTGGTCATTATGAACTTGTTGGTGTGTTGATGTTTGAATCTATTGGTGTGTTGATGTTGGTGTGTTGATGTACTAAAAAACTGGATGCTTGTTGATGTTTGAATCTGTTGTTGTGAGGAAAACTTGATCTGTTGATGTTGATGTTTGTATCTGTTGAATGTGCTAAAAACTTGATGTTTGAATGTGCTAAAAACTGAATGTTGATGTTTGTATCTGCTAAAACTGAATGTCCTAGGAAGCATGGCGCCCTCCAGAAAAACGCCATGCAACTGAGCATGGCGCCCTCTAGGAAAACGCCATGCTTCCTAGGATGGCGCTTTTGGCAAGGGCGCCATGCGCCTGCCTTAGATTTTCTGGTCGATTTTCCTTGGCCTGTGATCCTTGTGTCAGCGCTAGAGTTTGCTCAAAGCGCCATGGAAGCATGGCGCCCTCCAGGAAAACGCCATGCTTCCTAGGATGGCGCTGTTGGCGAGGGCGCCATGCGCCTGCCTTAGATTTTCCTGGTCGATTTTCCTTGACGCCAGTCATCCTTGTGTCCCAGCGCCATGGAAGCATGGCCCTCGAAAACGCCATGGAAGCATGGCGCCCTCCAGGAAAACGCCATGCTTCCTAGGATGGCGCTTTTGGCGAGGGCGCCATGCGCCTGCATTCAATTAAGTTGGAGCTAGTTTCTATGCTAGTGGCACCATTCCAGAAATTTTACAGTACAATGATAGTGGAAACATTCCAGAAACATTATAGGCAAGTGAAGTGAATGTTTACGAAATACATGGCGTTGCGCCCTTAAGGGGTTTTACATACGACAAATTCGGCATGACAATGTTCAAGATAAATTCCACATAGTGGAGTCCATAACATAGATCATAGCATGGTGACAACTCTACTGTGTCGCGCTAGGCTCCTTCCCCTTCGCCTTCCTTTTCCTCTCTTCCTCTGCCTCTTCCTTTTCCCTCAAGTCGCGTGCAAGCTGAACAACAGAGTTGAACTGCGCCTCGAATTGGCGTCTACTCTCTTCTTTCTTCTTGATCTCCTCTTCCTCCATTATGAGGCTAGCCTCTTGACACCTTCTCAAACCACGATGATTCCTCAAGCTCTTCAAGTACAAGTCTCTTTCATGTTTTGCTTCTTTTTCCTTCCTCTCACGTTCTTTCTTTGCTTTCTTGATGCTTGCCTCACGCAATCTCCTGTTGAAATCTTCTTCCCACCGACGTTCTTCTTCAGCCTCCCTCCTTTCCTCTTCCCTTTTCTTGATCAACTGAGCTACTTCATCTTCCCTCTCCTTCACCCTCCTCAAAGCCTCCGCCCACACTTTGGAGTAGCTCATACCGTTCCCATCATTGTTCTCCTTGGTTGGTTGGGTCGACATACCTATAACAGGAATGCAACCTAATAGTTAGTAAATAGAAATACACTTAAATGCACAATAAAATTATTAAAATCATCAAGAAAACACATACGGAAATTCTCCTCAAGATACGTAAACATACTCACCGCCACGACCTCTCTACCACCACGACCTCTACCACCACGACCTCTACCACCATCACCACCTCCTTGGCTTGTGTTTGTACCACCATCACCACCTCCTTGACTTGTGTTTGTACCACCATCACCACCTCCCTGGCTTGTGTTTGTACCACCGTCACCACCTCCTTGGCTTGTGTTTGTACCACCGTCACCACCTCCTTGGCTTGTGCTGCCAATAGGGGTGTTGGCCTCCTTTGATTTTCTCCTTTTGCTACATGATGTTTTATTATGGCCCTCGATTGCATTCTCCACAACGGGTTTTGTTACGAGGCTCCGTGAAATACTCGCTCCCCCATTCCCGTCGATATCCACCAGCCCAATCGTCCATGTCACCTCGGAAACGTTTGGTTTGTCTTCTTCCCCGACCAACAACCTTCATTGACGGATCAGGCCAAAGTTGGACACCATGATATTCTGGCCATTGAGATTGGTCAAGGTAAGGCTGAAATCTACCCGCCCATGTGTTCTTCACCGCTTGGATGGAATGCTCATCCAACCTAACCGTATCCGGGTGATTAAGACCCACCATTCGTTCAGATGCCGCCTTCATCACGTGTGAGCAAGGGAGATAGTACAATGTCGGCCTCTCGCAGGAGCAATAACCATTGCGTAGCCACACCTTATAGGACAGTCCCCCATGTTGCACACCTTCCCTTGTGCTGCCTCCATGCTCATTCACTTGGTAAATCAGTTCTTGGTTGTCGAAACATTCAACCGTTTGTGTATCCCCTTTCTTTGATTGATATTCCAGCCAATTATCAACCAATGGTGGGTACTCATACTTCTTTTTTTTCTTGTTATCCCCAGCGATCTGCTTATCCGTTTCATCACTATACTTTAGAAAGTATTCATTCAACTTCGAAATGTGTACTCGCTATAGCGATCCAAGGCAATTGACGTACACCTTTAAGTACTTTATTGAAGCATTCACCATGTTCTTTGGTGGAATCACCGTATCTCTTGCCGCCATAATCATAAGCCCTTGCCCACTTTGTCCGTTCATTAAGATGCCTTCTGAGAAACTCTTTCCCACCATCATCTGTGAGACAATACAATCTATCATATAGTTTTTGAAAATGCCGAGCGGTGAAGGCAAGACAACAATCTTGTAGATCGTCAGCACGTTCCTTGTTGCCACAAGCTCTATAGAAGTTGGACACAAAATGCCTCATGCACCATCGATGGTGGAATCTGAGCACACCAGAATGTCCTTCTCATTGATTTAGTATTCCTTGATGGCGATCCGAGATGATGCAAACCTCTCTATCAGGTTCTATAACCTTGGTCCTCAATATATGGAAAAACCACTCCCAGTTGTCGTTGTTCTCCACCGAAACCAAGGCAAAAGCCAAAGGTAAAACCCGGTTGTTTGCGTCGTGGCATATGGCAGTTAATAGTGTGCCCTTGAACTTGCCGGTCAAAAAGGTGCCATCCACGGACATAACAGGCCGACAATGTTTGAATCCCCTGATGCATGGTCCAAATGTCCAAAATGCACGGCCAAATACCCGGACAGTGGCACCATTGTACAACCTAGTCACCGACCCAAGAGGCTCCACCACATAATACATTCCTGGGTTCCTTGCGGCCATTGCTCCCAACAACCTAGGGAGGCGGTTGTATGCTTCTTCCCAATCACCATACAACATCTTAAATGCGGCTTGTTTGGCCTTCCACGCCTTACCATACTTCACTTTATAACCGAATACTTCTTTAACCAAATCTATGACACCCTTAATAGTATATGTTGGGAGAGACCTTATGTTATTTGCAACTCTATACGCGATGAAATCGGAGGTGAGCTGCCGATGGTCCTCCTTCACAACTTTGGCATCCTTGATAAACTTGTCATCACACATATGAATGGACTGACAACTTACAATGATCCATTGTGGCCCGCCCCTCAGTGGTCGTACGCGAACAACCCATGGACATCCTTGCTTCTCACACTTGACTGTGTAACGCACCTTAGTGTCCGAGTGAGTCACCTTGTACGGTCGGTGGTACTTCACCGCATAGTCCTTGATCCACATCTGAAATTCCAACAAGCTATCAAACTTCATCCCGGGATTTATCCCGTACTTTTTTGGCTTCAGGTCCTTTTTAGAAGGTGCTCGCGCCTCGAGCACTCGACTAATTCCACCGTCAACTTGGGCCTCATCCGCAAGACTAACATCACGGAACAATGAAGGTCAATGATCCCGACCTACTACTTTTTTGTGAGCTTCGAATTTAACCATTAGACCATCCTCATCCACATCTTCATCCGGTCCTTCATCCTCGGAGTCCGATGCATGACACCTCAAATAAGGGAGATCATGGTCCATGTCCTCCTCATGGCAATTTGCCTCCACATCTCCTACTTCATTGTCACGAAGCCCATACTCAACCTCATCACCCTCAAAGTCATCATCCTCCATTTGAGGTGCTTCATAGTTGTCATTGCGAAAAGGGCTCATGGAAGGTTGCCTCGTTGTTGTATCGTCGTAGGTTGGCTCTACTAACCGGGCTCAATGGAGGTTGGCTCATTGTTGTGTCATACACATGTGGCTCACCTCGAGCCGGGCTCATGGAAGCATGCCGGGTTCAAGTCAATGTGCAACCGAGTGCAACCTTTCTTGTGGCAAATATCTCAAGAGACTTATCTTGATTCCGCCACCATCTCCTTATCGCACTCCAATTCAACTCGGAGTTAATAGGCATTATCTTCAATCTATTGTGATGGCCAAACCCGGCGTTATACCTTCCAACCAACTCATACACATCACTAGGTTCCATCCATTTCAAATCATTCCTCACTCTTTCCACAACCTCGGCATATGTAGGACTTGTGCCAAACACCGTGACTACCTCCTCCGGGTCACACTCGGTATTGCCTTTCAAGAATGCGGCCTTGTCCACATGATGAACATTAACGATTCTTGCCATCTAAAAAACAATGACACCAACCATTACGCTTCAAAGACAACTATATTACCACCACCAACCGTAGCTACCAACTAAAACAAGTCATGCCACTTTGCTAATTCTAACATACAAATCCTAGCCATAAACTACCAATCTAATAACTAGAAGCAACAACATCAAGCCAAGATATAGCTAGGGTTAGGGTTAGGGTTCTACATTCTTTACCAACATAGAACCAAATTTCACAAATCTATTTGGACAAAACCAAGGGGTTAGGGGGAGATTACCTCTTGAAGCAAGGGGAAGTCCAAATCCACGGAGAAAAGCAACCGATTCGAAGGGATTCGAGTAGGGGAAGAACTTGGGGCGAGAGAGAGAGGAGAGAGCCGGAGAAATGAAGGTATGGCACGGGAGGCGCGAGCCGTTTTCTAGGGTTAAGGACCATGGCGCTTTTCACAAGAGCGTCATGCCTAGTAGCATGGCGCCCCCGCGAAAAGCGCCAAACATTAGAACGGGCCCGCCTGTGCCACGGCGGCCGCCAGGTCGGACGAGGCCATGGCGCTTTCTTAGAAAGCGTCATGGTATCATGGCGCTTTTGCGGAGGGCGCCGTGCTACTGACCATGGCGCTTTCTGGTAAAGCACCATGAGAACAGGTCAAATCGGGATATCTTCGAAAAAATAGGTCAATTTGTGAGATCAAACGTTAATTAGGTCAAAACAGTGATTTTTGCCCAAATCCAGAGACAGAAATGGCCAAATCGCCCAACGCATCGGGTTCCCCTGTCTGGACCAGCTGTATGCACGCAAACGCCGCAGCGAGAGGAAATCAATTGTGCTTTTGGGGTTTCATCGTCCCACACTCACCCACTTGCGAAAACAAACGGAATGCCAGTACACTTGTACAGCGACCCCGCAGGCACATACACCCACCCAGCTGACACGGTCTTTTGTTTCGCCGCCCCGTAACATCGTTTTCGTTCAGAAACACCAGCAGCTCTACTGCGTCTACAGCGAGACGGGCGGATCAGGGTGCTTCAGGCAATTTTGACCCACAACGTCCCAGCATTGGCCCCGTCGATACGAACCGCTGCTCACTCACTCACGGGTGCTCTCGTGAACCGTTCGGTTCTTGTCGGTAAGGCACGAGAGGTTGACCTGTAACAACAAGAGAATCAAGTCAAGGAATGAAGGGAAGAAGATGGTCCATCAAGCACTTCACAAGAGCGAAAGATTTACCATCATGACTTGAACAGATGAAACTGTCCCCCCAGCTCCACCCTAAGGTTCTCATACGGCATCTGCAAGAACCAATATGACAGTCTTAGCCCGCTTGCGAAAAACAGCCAGGATCATTCAAAAGCTTCCCAGACGATTCCTTTTTGCGGTTGTTACGACATGTTGCGACATCTACAAAACTACAAATAAAAGAAAGTTCTTCACGCACAACAGGTCGCCGTGCCAGCACAAAACCACAACGCTTCCAAAACACCGGATCACGTTGCGATTTCCAACGTCCCATCAACACGGCATGCCATGTTACCATCACCTATAACACGAAGGCAAGGCGTACGGGTAACACCCGAAAGATTATGATCACACAGCACCATGTGACCCTGCATGCAGAATTGCAGATGGATGAAAGAGACTCGTTGTACGTACTCAAGTTCGCTTCACGGTACAGCTTGGGTGCTAACTCGAATCTTCTAGCAACGTTTTACCCAAGAGACTTGTAATAAGTCCTCCGATGGAGGTATCCATTTGGACGGCCCAGTAGACTACTCGTAAAACGCACGTTTACATTTTGATCGTTGCAACAGAAACCCACCATCAAACGTGCAGCGGCACCGTGAGTCTGTGACAGCAAGTACAAGCCCAACACTATACTTTAACTAACAAATTTGGCCAGACTACTTTTCAATGTTTTCTGCAACAGAAACACCAACTACTCAGTCCATCTCCATGGTAAACTAATGACTTAACAGTACTGGACAGTAGCATAATATGCCACAACTAAGGTTCAATATATCTTTTCTATGATATGTTGGCCCAGACCCGGTATTACTTTCGCCGGGACACCGCCCTGCGACAATATGCACCCCGTCGAGTACTTTCTGACAAGCTCCGGCGAGACGACGCACGTGCTGTATGTATCTGCTGTGAGACGCACACACAGCGCAATAGCGAGGCTAGTGTTGATCGATTGATTTAGCTAGCTAGCAACACAACTCACGGAACCAGGAAAAACAGACTGATTCCTTCTTTATTTCTGTCTCTCGGTTGATTACAGGAGTCTTACACGTGAATATATACACGGCTGCTAGGACGTTACCTGGTCCGACTCGGTAATCAACTAGAACCTAGTCCTAGTCGAACACTATGTCATGATTAATCCTAACAGAGGAATCCTTTCCAATTCAACTTAAAAACAATACTGCCCAGCAGATAGATTAAATAGGACGGAAAGGAGCAACTTACTTCGTCAAATTATGGGGTCAAGCTACTCTCTGGTGAGCAAACCATACGGTGAATAGTCTGACTTACTACAGGCCATAGTTCATCAAACCAGACACATGCCTGTGTTAGAAAATCTAGTCGTTTCGTCAGGTTTCAGTCAAGTGTCAATAAGTTCAGGTTAGCGTGTCAGTTTCAGTTAGCAGTTCAGCTAATTTCTAGGGCCAAATAGATAGGATTCTAGATTCAGTTGTTGAACCGATCTTTGGGATACACTCTCGATAGCCTGGACGTGGGATGGCACGTTCGTGTGTGGGCATCGTGTATACTAGCACGATCGACTTCCTGTTGAATAAAAGGAAGAGAAGAAAGCAGAAAAGCTGCACAGTTGCACGCAGCACAAATACTTGGTCTCTCGTTCTCTGAACTCTGTATTTCGTTTGTGAGTAAGATTGAGAGGTGAGAGGCAACAGCCTGAAACCCCCAATGCAACTATCAATGTGCCCTACTGAAAATACAACTAACTAAAAGCTCTTGGATCCTCCAAGAGTCTATCAGTTACTCCACACAGAACTCTGAAAACATGAACAAACAGAAGCCAACAAGCAATGCGCAATTTGATGGCAGCATAGGTTGAAAGTAGAGACTGCACAACACAGGTGCACAGCGTGAGCTGGCATAAAGATATATCATGTGTAACGTATGGGGCATTTAAATGCTAGAGTTGATAACTGGAAGATAGTTATACTTAAATGACAACTGATTTTCTACCTACAAAGCCATCACCATGATTTTGGCTTCAATTACAGCACGTCATTTGCCCTATCAATGTAAAAGAAGATTCTCGTGCCTAGCAAAGTAGCGAGTTTAACTCTACAAGTCTAGAGGCAACATAAGAAGTCTAAAGTCCAAACTGTATCTAAAACTCTTGCTGATCTGTGATCAGTCAAGACCTTGCTTCTTTGAGGTGGTTGTGATCCGAAGAGTTGACCAGATTCTAGACAATTTGTTCTTAGATTATGTGCAGAACCTAACAAATGTCCTTCACAACTCAGGAAAACTGAAGTCTTGAACAGAAGGGAATATCTAATCTGCAACTTTGATGAGCAGACGTAGAAACAGCACAAGAGAGCTGAATCACATGAGCTGTGAAAATTGAGAAACAGCAAAAAACGGCATGAGCCGTGAAAAAGATATGTCATGCTTGAGACACTGCCATGCTATTGATCGGTAGCAATTGACCTCTCTAGACTACCTACATAGTTCTGTTCTTGCAAACTACCGACTATATGGGTCCACTAGACTCTAGACTTACTGCAACAAGAAGGTCTAAGTCGAAAGTTAAATTAGAATTAAAACGCGTGCTCATGTACTACCAGTTAATAGTTATGGCCAATTTTCCCAGGGTGGGTGTAAACCGAAGAAGATGGCCAACTGCTCTGATCCAATTTCTCTATGCTTGCTCTAAATTTAGGTTGCAATTATATTACTTTAGGCACGCATGTAATTGGAGTAAGGAGCAATAACAATGCACAACATAAATTGTGATAAAGATATATTATAAAAATTCAGAAAGCCTTATGACTCCGCAGATGATTCGTTACACTGAATAATGTGTTCAGGGAATTGTAGTTGGGTTAAGAAACTCACATAGGGCGTTTTGGAGGCTTTGTAATTGACGGCAGCAGCCATGCCGAACACCGCGAAGAAGCCAAGGCCTCCACAGAGCCATGCCAGCGCCTCTTACTGAGGAAATGGGTGCAAACTGGATCATAACAGTGGGCTTGTCACTGAATTTCGGGGTCCTAGTAACTGTGGAGATGGAATGAGGTTTGGGACCTTGCCGATATGGGGCTCGAGGGTGGTCGACGCAGGGATCCGCGGGAAGGGGGTGCCGTTGTCCCAGACGATCTCGTCGTTGACGGGAAGCTGCTAGGAGGAAGGCGCCGACGGGGGATGAGATTGAAGTGAAAAGAAAAGAGAGGGAGAGGCGAGGCGAGGAGGGGCACACGGCTTACGGGACGTCCGGGGAGGCCCATCCCGGCGCGGTGGCGGAGGGTGCGGCGTCGCCGTGGCCGCCGAGGACTCGGGACTCCGCCGCGGCTAGGCTGCCGGACATCTTGGTTCGCTCGCACGGTGGGGCGGGTTGGTCGACGACGTGGATGGGGAACGAAATGGGAGATTTTTATTTTTTTGATGAGGGGAGGAGCGAATTGGGTTGGGAGTGGAGTGGAGTCGATCGGCTTCTGTGGGCTTTGGGTTGGGCCGGCTGGCGTTGCATGTTGGGTGGAACCTAACGCGGCTTTCCTGGGACGGCCTGCTGGCAACAAAGGGGCGGAGAAGGCCGCACAAACATCAAACGGGCAAGTCATCGAAATTAGCTTCCCTTATGCTCAAAAATAAAAACTTTCCTCTAATCAGAATTTTTCTTTGGAGACTTGCCAACAATCGCTACCGACTGCTGATTTATTGGAGCATTGAAATATTGCGGGATCTAATGTAAGTGTCATCTGTGGGGCGAATGATTCTTGGAAGCATTCACTAATTGAGTGCAACATGGCTATGCCGGTTTGGGCACTTTCTGATGAGTTGATGGTTGAACGTACGGTGGATATTGGAGAGCCTAATGCGAGGAATCGGGTGGTCAATCTTATTGAGTCGCTGCCTCATGGCCAATTCACAAGACTACATGTTAATCTTTCGGCTATTTGGACAGCGAGACGTAAAGCTATCCAAGAGGATATTTTCCAAAGCCCACTCTCAACCCATGGTTTTGTTAACTCTTACCTAGAGGAGCCAGAGATCTTGCCACCCCGGTCTATACCTCGAGCAGCTCGATCGACGGCCAGGTACGGCAGATAGAGCTAGGTCAGTTCCACCGCCTGCACCACTTCCAAAGAAAAATGTCGATGTTGTTGTGTCAAAACATGTGGCGAGAGGTGTAGCAACTGCTTTTTGTTGGGAAAACGATGGCACTTATCTTGGTGCATCGGCTGTGGTATTTCATGGGATCTAAGACCCTGTTACATTAGAGGCTTTGGCGTGCCGAGAAGCCTTGGCGTTGGCAGAGGATTTGGTGGTTCAATCGTTTCATGTTGCATCAGATTGCAAGACAGTGATCTCAGACAACGAGGAGGGTAGTAAATGGGTTTATGGGTCGATCACTGATGAAGCAAACTCCAGAGCTACTTGTTTCCACGAGTGTAGTTACTCCCATGAGGGTAGAGCTTCGAACTTCGAGACACGATGTAGCTAGGCATATGCTTTTACATGGAGTAGGACACCACGTGTGGCTTATTCATCCTTACTTTGATACTATTCATGTCAACATTATTTCTGAGATTGTTCCAAAAAAAAATCAAAACTAGCTTCTGGTTCTCAAGAAAAACCACTTCCCTTTTTGTTTGCAAACTATTGTATTATTCTCTTTTTAAAAAAGAGAAAATCAGAGCAAGAATCCTCCTCCTATAAAGCATATGACCATCCCCTGTCGAATTATCTTAGATAATCCATTCCCTAAAGTTTCTCCACGAGGCACGAGACAATCAAACTAAACCTTGCTAACTACCAAGCTGCTCACCATAAGCAGTGAGGGGGCAAATGAAGTCAGCCAACATATAAAACTAAGAAACTATGATCAACCGCAAATTTATTTAGTAAACTAACTAATTAGAGTCAAAATCCGATTGCACTGCGTGTCGACATAAAAATTTAAAGTCAACACACACCGCAGGCCTTACAGCTAATCATTATTTTGTGTTTTCAAGGTCTCCATGCAGGTTTGTCCGGAGGAAGGTTGTTGGCATTTGACTTCTAAACATCTTTCGTGCTTGCATACTCTGTATGTTCTCTTTTCAAGATTGCTTCAAATAATGTTGCTTTTTGCTTTTTGCTAATATCAAATATCACATATTAAACAAGGCCAAGCCTTATAAGAACACCATGGTAAAAATACAGACGCAAGGGAAATTCATCACCTTCTCTGACATGCACAAGCCGATGGTGTGCCATGAGACTAGCTCGACAATGCGTTTGTGTTACATCGCAGATGAAACTAGGGAGTCGATGTAGCTCTCGTTCGGAATTCACCGCATGTTGCTAGGAGATGCCAACAACGACGATTACCTGACACGTGGATTGTCGAGAAGAAGCCGAAGTCGAACTAGCAAATCGCCATACAAACTTAATCTTATTGACTAGACTAGCAGCGCGGCCTTGAACGAATGTGAAATCATTATGGTTCACGACGCTTCGCCACAAACCTAATCAACTGGATCTAGATAAAACTTAGAAGTACACTTATTCGTGGACGGTGGGAGTAATCGTGAATGCAAAGTAGAGCAAACATTTCTCGGGAAAAAAAAGCACAGCCAACATGACCTCGAGGTCGATTCAGATGTCTCCCCAATTGTGAACATTTGGGCCTGCCTCGATCGCTGGCCATGACATGCATACATGTACATCGATCGCATGCCAGTACGTACATACTGTCCCTGTCTGTCGCTCTACAATGTGCCATATATCTTATTTTCTGGAAGGAGATCAGAACCCCAAGCAACACAGCAGATACAAGCAGCTGTCATGTCTCCTTAACTCGCGAGCTCTGTCAACTGATTGATTAGCAGCCTCCTGCAGATCCAATCAACTGCTACTAGCTAGCTAGCTGCAGATTTGATGAGTAGTATATGATTTAACTATAGCTACAGTACAAAGTCGTACACATAGACAATTTCGTAGACTGCAAACGACTCCAAACGCACCGACCGACCGCAAGTTGTATGTGTGCAAATAATTTTGGTTTTCGCTTGTCTTCTTGTCCGCCTGCAGTTCTGCCCAAACAGCACGCAAGTGCTAATAATTTATAGTCTAACCCTGGTTACTATGTGTGTGGTGATCAGTAAACTATGTGTGCGTTCACATGGCTCATGCTAGGAGTACTGCTGCTCGAGACAGTTTTGGTGTTGTTAATGTTGCAGCAGGTGGCTAGATTAGGTGCATGATATCTATCTATTGGGATTTGGGAACATGCACCATGCACCGTTGCATGCATGCATGATGCAACATTGTCTGATCCTTGTCAAGAAACTAGCTGTGGTTGTCTGGCGGCCTCATCATCATTTAACTAATCTTGATAGTAGTAAAAAATAATGGCAAACAACAAGGTTGTCAATGGGTAGCTCTGAACTCTCGATCCTAGAGACTCAATTAGCATTGACAATCAAGATCAATTCCCTACTTTCAAGACTAAACAGGCAAAGGACTAGCCATAAACATAAACCTCAGAAAGCACAATGGGTCGATCAACGTTGGCGTGGTTCGGTCGCCGCAATGATGGAACATTTTCACCCGCCGGTCTGGTCGGCGCGCAAGTACGTACAGTAGCTAGCTAATCTAGTCAGCACCCGATCGAGCGTTTACGGTGACAGTTCACCTTTGTGATGGGCTGATGGTGAGATTTTCTCCATTTTAATCTGACAGGAAATTTAGGACAAGTCGTTTTGGTTGTACTTTTGGTCGGTGGTATGTGGTGTGGGAAACAAACAAGCAATTGTAATGTAACAAACTCGTTTCAGCTTTCAATATAAGCTGGGCCGTTGCGGCCTTGTTTCAAACAAAACAAATAAACAAACAAGAAAACCACACGACCAACTGCTTGCACTGAAAAGGATGCTCCACGAAATGAACTCGTGAGCTAGCTGCTAGCCTGATTGTGTTGTCACCACATGCATCTAACCAGCAGATACCCGATAATGGCCCAAAATCGAAAATCATGCATCTAACTAACTGACATGAGAAAATAGAGGAGCTAGCATGAAATAAAGAAATCTAATTAAAACCGTAAAAAAATTTGGCCAAACGAGTGGTGCAAAGCAATATATCTTATATTGTGGATTTTTTTTCTCAGGAAACTCTACACCTTATATCAAGAAACGGGGGGAGTATCATTTTCCAAATCTCAGCCAAAAACTTATCAAAACCCGGATCTTGATCAGAGGAAGACCTCTGAGGTTGAACGGGATGACATGTCCTAGTAGCGATAGAACGATAGTAAGTCGGTATACTACTGTCTACTGGGCACCGTGGTGTATAAACTCGGATTCGGCTGAACTACTAATAGGCTCCGGACGCGACGGGTTCTAAACAACTTGCCGGCTAGGATTCGTCGGGTAGGCTGATGATCCTGGAATGTAACTAGCACTAGTAGAAAAAGGTTTATACTAGGTAGAACAGAACCAGTGGCACGCCAAAATTTCTGTAGGCCACCGCTAAACCCAGTGTCTTGCCCAAATGAAGGATGCGCTACTAGTATAGGCTTACCGGTGACATTGGTGTACCGCTATCTTTTGTATGCCACCGATAACAATAATATTGGTGGTGTACCACTCTTTCAGTATGCCACCAGTGAGCCGCCTACCACCGGCCCTATCCACTCCCCACCATATCTGGGCACAGAGGCGGACCTAGGAATTTGTCGAAGCCTGGGCGCGTCGCAAGGCAACTAAAAATTTTCTCGGACAAATATAAGCATTATATGAAAATCATGCAAAAACACGAATACAATACATAAGACATTCATAGCACATTCCAATTCCAATGTTCATAAGCTTAACACATTTGAATTTTCACGAGTTTACAACACATTCGAAGCTAATATGCGCTAATATTACATAGGATAGGAATTAGTAAGAACTCCCAAAAGACTAATGAAACTCCGACGGTCGGCGACAAAAGTTGAAATGTTCAAATGCACCCACAAAGAGACCCTACAAGATAATAAAGAGAAAGATAAATTAGTAAATCATAAGGTGAAGATACCTTAAAAATTTATACATCTTAAATTCTTAATTCATGATGTAAAGAAATATACCAATGATGTGCTAATTGGCTCTAGCCTTACGAGGTAAATTTTTCCTCCTCTTCTTCATAGCTTGAAACCGTTGAATAATAACACCATTATCAAGTTGTCCAAATATCTCCCGCTCGGTGTAACATATCATCAAGTCATTGAACCATTCATTATTGAGCTTGTTCATAACTTGGACTTGATGATCTTCATTGCCGAAAAAGCCCTCTCGACCGATGCGGTTGACACCGGTATTATTAAGGCCAATTCAATAAGCTTGTAGACCAATGGAAAGACCAAATGCTTCCCCGTTTCAACCATCTTTGTAGCCAAACTTTCAAGAGTTGTGCAAGTAGAAAAAGATGAATGAATTCTTACATGGTGAATGTAATTCTCAAGTTGGCCTCTTATAGTTGCTCGATCATCATTAGAGAAATCCATACGATAAATTGAAGATAAGAGAGCAAGCTTGTCCACATCAAACAATAAGAAGGAGTTCTTTGGACTAAGACATGAGAAGCTCTCTAATACCTCCATTGAAGCTTCACAAAAGCGATGATTCATCTCAACACATATCTTATCAATAGCAACATAGAAGATCTCAACTTTGTAGAAATGAAGGTTAGTGTAGGTCATCCCATCAAGCCTTGAACGACCCCTAACCGGTATTTGTTCATCCATATGAGGAACCGGAATACCCTTCTCCATGCAAAATTGATGGACATCATCAAACAAGGAATCCCAACCACTTTCTCTCAAAGAGGCCAAACGATCTTTCACATCACTAACTAATTCCATTGCATGGACAATATTTAGATCTTTCTTTTGCAAAACATGGGAAAGCTCATCCGTGATGGCAAGCAACTTTATCATAAGCTTTAAGATTAAAACAAATTTGTAGTTCTCCATTTTCTCTATCAAACCCGCCGCTTGGGTCAATCCACGACTCTCATCATTGACCTCGCGAAGAATAAACAATATTCCTAACCACATTTGGTGCAAACGAAGCAAAGTTGCATAATGTGAACCCCATCTAGTATCCCCGGGCCTAGTGAGACTTGTTTCTTGATTCAAGCCTCTTCCACTAGATATCTCACCCCTCTCAAGTATATCCACAATATGTTGATGATGTTGTTCTCTAAGCACATCTCTTCTTTTGCAAGATGAACTTGATGTGTTCACAATCCCGGAGATGTACTCAAAGAAATCATGAATGGAGGAACAAGAACTAGCAACGGAGACAACTACCAATTGCAAACGATGGGCAAAGCAATGAACATAAAATGCATAAGGGTTTTGATCTAAGATCTTCTTTTGCAAGCCATTGAATTCACCTCTCATATTGGAAGCCCCATCATATCCTTGCCCTCGTAGCCTATGAATAGATAACTTGTAACGATCTAGAATGCAAAGAAGAGCGTCCTTTAGTGCCTCCGATGTAGTCTCACGAACATGATATAGAGAAAGAAATCTTTCCACAACCTTGCCTTCATTATTCACATACCTACAACAAAATAATTACAACAAGGTTAAATCACATACATACAACAAAAGACAACAATTATTCACACACCTACAACAAAAGAAACACTACCAACCTCAACATTACCGCCATTTGCTCTTTCACGGATATATCACGTGATTCATCAATAAGAACGGAGAAGTTCTTCTCACCAATTTCTCCCATAATTGCCTTGGTGACTTCTTGTGCACAACACTTGGAAAGATCCTTTTGGATTTTGTGAGAGATCATCTTGGAATTTCCACCATGCTCATAAGCATCCTTCACTTTTTCATCCTTTTGTTTATACCAATCTACCATCTCACGAAAGTTGCCCTTGTTTAATGAACTAAGAGATTCATTATGCCCCCGAAATGCCAAACCTTGACCAATGAGAAATCTTGCACAATGCAAGGAAGAAATTAAACGAATCTTATATAATTCTTCAGATTCCTTGGATGCACGAGCAGGGTTACTAGACACACTTTGTCTTTGATTGCGAAAATCATCACAATGCAACCTTGCCTTGTTATGGTCACTATTTACTCCACCAATATGGTCGGGCAAAGCTTTGTAACCATGCTTCCAATCACTAAACCCCGTTTTTGTGAAGACTTCATTGCCAAAACGGTGTATACTTCCAAGTGGCTTAAAAAGAAAGCAATAGAAACAATAAGCCTTATTATGAGACTCGCTATATTCTATCCAATCATACTTATCATACCAAGTCTTCGAAAACCCCCTAGATCCACTTCCCATCTTAGGAAAGTTCACAATTGGTTGGGTCGGACCCTTTAAAAGGTATGCTCTTTTCACTTGGTCTTGTACATCCGGATGATATTCATTAATTTGTTTCCTAAGAGCAGGATCACGCACTAAATCATCCGGATTAAACACCGCCTCATGCTCCTCTTCCTCCTCATTTGCAACATTTGGTTGTGGTAAACTTCTTGAATCAACCAAAAACCTTCCAATTCCTGAAATTTGAACAATTTCATTAATAAATAATCAAGCGGCTGAACTGAACCAATTGAGTCGAGAAATTCGTTCTCCATTTCCTAATTTTTGTGTTCAAGAGTCAAGAGTCAAGACCGAAGCTGAACTAAAATTGAGGAATGTCAATTTAAGATAGTAAAAACCTTTAGTAAAAAATGTTACCCGTCATCTTACTTTGACGAGCGGCCGGATTATTCGCCGCCAAATCGCCTCATGGCGCTTGTACCACTAGATGCGGAAGGGCATGGCCGCTGCTGCTTCCTGGGAGGACGGCTGCTGCCGCCGTTCTGGCCGCCATCGCTTGAAGGATCTGCACGAGGTGCTCCACCTCCCGGATCCCCATCATCCATGGTTTGTCGCCGTCGGCCGTCCTGCTCTGGGTTGGGGATTCGCTGATTCGGGGCGGCGGCCGCCCAGACGCGGACAGGCAAGGGTTTCCCGTGCGTGCGAGAGTGCGTCAGGTCGGGGAACGGCCGCACAAGGACCGGACCAGCTGGTCGTTGTTTGCCTAATTCTATTTTCCAAAGCAAATCGTATAACTATGGCCTGGGATCATTCGTGGCTGCACGCACGGGCCCAACACAAGGCTTCAGCCTTCAAGGCCCACTTGCCCACTATGTCTACGATTTTCCCCCTGGAAACATGGAGTTTTATCGCTAAAATCGATCACGCGCAGGAAGCGAGCAGCGTCGAAGCCCGGGCGAGCGCCGGGAAACAGGGACCTTACGTCCGCCCGTGTCTGGGCATGAGAAGCCCAGCCTGGCCCGAAAAAGGCCCGACGGCCGGACATTTTAGGCCCGCGGTCCGGGCCTAGGCTGCAGAACTGAGGCCCGACAGCCTCACGGGCCAGGCTCGGGCCAGAGGAATGGGCAAAACAGGGAAGGGCCTGGCTCGACGCCCGATGGCCCGGAGAATTATGCGCATCGTGGGCCGGGCTCGGGCTCAAGATTCAGGCCCAACAGCCGGGCCGGGCCAGGCTCGGGCCTGGGTTTTGCACGAGCGGCCTTTCTCAGGCCCGGCCCGGAAAATGCTCAGGTATACTCCCCATTGATAGGAGTCGGCCCATCCTTCTCCCATTTTCCCACTTTATATCCCTTCCTCTTCTGCTGCGTGCCACCTCCCCCTGCAGCCCCGCCGCCTGCTCTCCTCCTCCCCTTCTCCTGTCTCGCGTCGTGGCCCCTCCTCTCCCTTCCGCACAGCCATGTCCTCCTCTACCTCTTCCTCCCAACACCGCGACCATATGTCATCGCCGCTCTAAGCGCCATGCACCTCATTGCTCGCCCATGCTCGATGCCATAAAGACTCGCCGCGCCACTGCAACACCATCTCGCAACACCTCGACGTCGCTCGGTAAATCCTCTTTTCTCTTTTCACTTTTTGCATAATTTAGATGATTAAATATATTAGATGATTTAGGTTAGGTAATTTAGATGATTTACTTAATTTAGGCTCCTTTAGATGATTTAATTATTTAGTTAATTTAGATGATTTAGCCCCTTTAGATGATTTAGTTCATTTAGGTGGTTTAGATGATTTAGGTAATTTAGGTGGTTTAGATGATTTTGTTAATTAATATTGATGCATTTCATGTTTGTGTTGTTGACAATTTTATTTGCTAGCTCGGCTAACATGGTAGATGAGCCTCACCGCTATCGTGCCATTTACAGCAAGAAGGGGACTAAGAGCATGACTAACAGAGCCTTTAAATGCCTGACCTCTAAAACGTGAGTACATGCCCATGTACTCGCGATTTTCACGTTTGAGGGCGCCGGCACAGATTAGCGCCCTTAAATCGACCTGTAAACCGAAATTCGAAAATCCAGGGAAGATCGAACTCACGCGTTGGTTGATCATCGTTCATACATACAATACATAGCAAAATTACACCTAAAAATGAAAATAGAAGTGGAGAGCTCCCCGGAGGACGCCGTCGCGTCCTCAAATGGCCAAAATCCGAGATCTTTAGCGCCTCGCCGGAGCACCTCGCCGGAGCGCCTCGCCATCGACCTAGTCGTCGAGGAGGACGATGTCTAGCTCCATGGCGCAGGGTCCGGCCTCCTCCTCCTCCTCCTCTGTGACACGAATCGCCGCGATGGACTCCTCCAGCTCCTCCTACCGCTTGGCCGTATCCACCGCGGCAACGGTGGCCGCTATATACTCCTCCTCGCGGCGCCTCTTCTCCTCCTGGTCTAGGTAAATCGCATAGACCATGTAGGCATTTAGTTGACACTGTCCCCACCTGGCGGTAGGCGGTACCATAACTGAGCCGATTGGGTTCTGGTATTGGTATATTTTGTATTGGACCGACGATGAACAATAAAAGATACTCGTTGATGTTCCATACGCATCTTATTGATCATTGCGATTATCACAGGCCTCAAAAAAGAAACAGTAAAAGGCCGTAATAGTAATGGGCCACACGTGCAAAAAGCCAAAAGGGACACCACGAACGTGCTCCATGAATAGTAAAAGGCCAGAATTATAGTAGGCATGCAAAGCGACAAAAGGACAAACATCCTTATGGGCCTAAACAGTGAAAGGCTTAAACAGTAACAGACCCGGATAGTAAAAGGAAACAATAGTAGAAGGCCACAATAGTAGCGTTCCTTCTCACAAATTGGCGGTTAGTGGGCGGTCCGTGATGGGCATGCCAGAACAATATACCTTCTCGCAAATGGGCCTTTATTGGGCAGCCGACCACGGGCTTTAAGAACAGTGATGGGCCTAAAGCAGGACTTAACAGTATCGGACCGACATGACGCAGGCCTCTAATGGGTCACACAGTGATGTACCAAGCTAGGACTTATGCAGGCCGAAACAACAATAGACCCGAAAGTTACCAAGTTGTAGCTTGGCTGCAAAGCGTTGGGCCCCTTCCAATCAGCACGGGCCTCTGGCATGCCAAAACAGTAACGGGCCATCTTCTTATTGGGCTTCTCTCATGACCGACCCACTAAATAATTAGCAGGCATTGGCTGAGCCTAGCTTCTACCATGGTTTTATGACCGTTAACAGTCGATTACGGACGTTAACGGCGCTTGCCACGTGGCAGTTTGCATGATGTCATTAGTAAATAGGGCTGGCAAAATCGATCTACCATGTTACAAAATTTGTGGCTGAAGGGTACGATCCATCACGGTTGCGAAAAAATCATGGTTGATTCTTTGGTGACGGGGCTTTTACCACGGGACCCATCCGTCGTGAAAGTCTTTTTGACCATAAAAAACGGCCTTCAACCACGAAAACCGTTTGTTATAAAAGCTAACTTTTCTTGTAGTGTGACCAATTGATTCCTCTTCAATCAGCATAGAAAAGACAACAAGTAGGTTTAACCATATTTCTTTTCTAAAGATTATCTCTTGTCATAAGTTTATTATTATAGGGAAGCCAAAGAAAGATATGGATTTGTGGAGGCACAACTAGAGACCAAATAGCATGAACATACACAGGAGTTACTCCTCTAAAACTAATAATGCTATAACAGGAACTACATGAAAACTAACCACTAGTTGTGCATTTCCAAATGAGAGAATCATAGTCAGCAGAGGAAGAAATACTACTCGCAATTTGTAATAGTTCTAACCATTGTTCATAGAGTTTGGGGCTAAAGTTTCTACGAAAGGTGAGTTTCAAAGAGCTACCATCCACACTTGCTTAACAATAGACATTTGCTCATTACAAACGCAACAGACCTCGCGGAATTGGATGGATAGAGATGATTTACCAAACCAGACATCTTCCTAGAATCTGACCTTGGCCCCATCTCCAATGATCCATCTATACCCAAACTAGACAAATCTAACTGCCCACATGAAACCTTTGAAGATATTAGAAGAGTTCCCCCTACCACAGTAGAATATATTTGGGTTTTGAGTGTTGTACTTAGCATTTAAGATGCTTTTCTACAGCTTGTTCCCACTGTTTGAAAATCTTTTGAGCCAAGAGGCTAGCAAGCAAATGTTAACATCTCTAAGGTAAGGCACTCCTAGCCCCCTTGGGATTTAGGCGTACACACCAAGCTCTAGTTTGCTAGGTGTAGTTTCCTCTTGTTCTTGGAGTCATTATAAAGGAAGTTATCCATCTATGAGTTGATGAGATCCAACACCCATTTGGGGAACTCATAAAAATACAAAATATAAAAGGGAATACTAGCAAGATAGGTTTTAATTAAGGTCAATTTGGCTACATATGCGAGAAGTTTCCCCCTCCAACCTGCAATTATCTTCAAGATCGTGTCTATGCTAGGTTGGAGGTCCTCTCTCCTAAGCTTATCATGATGCAATGGAACTCCCAGAAATTTAATCGGGAATTGACCTATGACAGAACCCATGATATTTCTTAGAGATCTAGTTTCGCTAGCAACCAAATTAATGGGCATGAGTTCACTTTTATTGTAGTTGATTTTCATACTCGAGACTTGCTCATAACAAGTGAGCACCCATTTCAAGTTTCTAGATAACTCAAATTTATTATCCACGAAGAGGATTGTGTCATCTGTGTATTGCAGGCTAATGACACCTCCTAGAATTAGTTGAGTGCACATAGCTCTAATGAGGTTATTTTCCGTAGATTATTTAACATGCGAGTAAACACATCAACATCGCAATTGAAAAGGATGGGGGACATGGGGTCCCCCTGCCTAAGGCCTCTACTGGTGGTCAAAAAGTTACCTTCTACCCCATTCAACTAGACTGCAACAGAACCCCTCTAGTCGCCAAGTGGATCCAGCAGGAGATTTTAGGGCCAAAGCCTCTCAAGGATAAGACCTCGTCTAAAAAATCTAAGTTAACTCTATCGAAAGATTTCTCGTAGTCTAGCTTAAGGACATACCCTTTCTCGTTTCCACGAATAGTAGAATGGAGAACCTGATGAGCTATAACGACGTATTCAGGGATATATCTGCCTTTAATAAAAGCAGTTTGATTAGGAGCAATAAGAAAGTCTATGAGCAAACCTAGCCTATTAATCAGCACCTTAGTGAAAATTTTAAAATGCAGTTTAAAAGACTAATAGGCCTGAATTTTTTCATAGTGGAAGCTTCAGGTTCTTTAGGGATGAGGGATAGGACGTCAAAGTTAAGTCTGAAGATGTCCAACTTTCCCTCATAGAAATCTTTAAACAAATCTAAGATATATGTTTTAACTAGATCCCAATTTTTTGGTAAATCATGAAGGAAATTCTATCAGGCCCTGTTGCTCCATCTGAATATGAATCAAAAAGAGCCTTTTCAATTTCCTCTTTAGAAAAAGGAGCATCTAATTTGGTATTATGGTTTGCTTTAACTTTTTCTTCTAGAGAGAAGAAATCAGGATCTAGGGAGAAACCTGTTTTATTTTCAGTCCTAAAAAGATTTTTATAGAAATCGGTAGCTATGTCCAACATCTTTGATAGCTCACAGGTAGGCCCCTCTGGTCCTTCCAAATAAGTAATCATAGTTTTCCGTCCATGTTGGTTAGCTACAGCATAAAATTAAGTCGTGTTTCTATCCCCTTCAAGTATATCCCTATCCCTAGACCTTTGCTTGGCTTTTGTTTCCTCTTTTAGCCAAAGTTTCTGCATTTCTGAGCTAATTTCTTTAAGCCCAGCATGCTCATAATCATACAAGCTTTCATATTCATCCTTCAGGTCCAAACTGTCATACTCCTGCACCATATCTTGTTTAAGTTGCCTAAGGTCTGCCACAATGTTCCTACTCCACTCCTTAGAGGTTTTCCTAAATGTTCTCATCATTACTTGCCATCTATCAATAGATAATGTACTTTTAGTAGCTGCAAGCCAAGTTGGTGACTAGATCTTTAAAATCCTCTCTAAGGATACACCACTTCTCAAATTTGTAAGGAGTAGGCTTATGGGAATGATTGATACCTGAATCCCACAGGAGAGGGGTATGGTCACTTCCAAGCCTGGTGTAAGCTTGAGAAGAAGCTAGAGGGTACATTGCATGTAACTCAGTATTGCAAAAAAATCTGTCAATAGTTGACATAATGAGATTTTCTTTGTTGTTAGCCCAAGTAAATCTTCTATTGGACAATTTGACCTCCATGAGACACCATAATTCAATCCAGGCATTGAACTTGTCACATCACTTATGGTTGACAATCCCATTACTTGTATCTTCCTGGAACCTAACCAAATTAAAATCTCCACTAATCAGAGTAGGCAAGCAATTGTCAATGAAGAGGGACTCGAGTTCAGAGATGAAATCCCATTAGCCTTACTCATAAGGAGAGCCATAGACTGAAATGTGCCTCCAGAATTTGCTATATATTTTTATTTTCCAAAAGACACGAGACTTAAAAACATTTAATGTCCCAAGAAAGGACTTCAAATAGATCAGAATCCACTCCCACCAGGATGCCGCAAGAAGAGCCGTTGGCAGGGAGGTGTGATGTCTACGGACGCTTCTATTCTTGTAGACAGTGTTGGGCCTCCAAGTGTAGAGGTTTGTAGAACAGCAGCAAGTTTCCCTTAAGTGGATCACCCAAGGTTTATCGAACTCAGGGAGGAAGTGGTCAAAGGTTTCCCTCTCAAGCAACCCTGCAATCAAGATACAAGAAGTCTCTTGTGTCCCCAACACACACAATACACTTGTCAGGTGTATAGGTGCACTAGTTCGGCGAAGAGATAGTGAAATACAAGTAATATGGATGATTATAAGTGGTAATTGCAATCTGAAATAAGAGTGACAGCAAGCAAACATGTAACATGACTGATTGTAAACAGTGTTTCAATGCTTAGAAACAAGGCCTAGGGATCATACTTTCACTAGTGGACACTCTCATATAAATATCTTCTCTTCATTAATCTACCCTGAACTACTCTCTGGTTGGATGATGTAGGGCTATAACAACACACCATAAAGTTCGCATTCCCCCATCTAGATAACCCCTTACTGTCACCTTGAGCACTAAATGGTTCCAACAAACACCACAATCTCATAGAGACATCCAACTCAGATTATACTCATGATAAGTATTTATGTAACCTTAGCCTAAGTGCCACACGGTGTGCACACTATCAACTTGACACACGATAAGCAGAGATTAATTAAAGCACTTGAGTAGCAGGATAGATCTAGATTCAAAGCTCATGATCTCAATAAGATCACGCATAGAGAGAGAGATGAACACATAGCTACCGGTAGAGCCCTTAGCCTCGAGAGAACTACTCCCTCCTCATCATGGGAGTCAGCAACGGCAATGGATATGGCGGTGGAGTCGATGGAGATGGCTCCGGGAGCACTTCCCCGTCCCGGCAGGGTGCCGGAACAGAGACTTCTGTCCCCCTGAATCTCCTCTTCGGTGGCGGCGGCACTGCGAAACTTTTCATGGAATTCTGATCCTCTTTTTAGGGTTTTCGTCTCGGGGGGAGTATATAGGCGAAGGGGCAAGGTCGGTGGAGGCCTGAGGGGCCCACACCACCTGGTGGCGCTCCTGGGGGGGTACCCGCGCCACCATAGGGTGTGGCCGCCTTGGTGCCCTCCTCCGTCTCTGCTTTGGACTCCGTCTTGTGTCGGGAAAAATAGGAACTTCAGCTTTTGTTTCGTCCAATTCCGAGAATATTTCCTTACTAGATTTTATGAAACCAAAAATAGCAGAAAACAGGCAACTGGCACTGCGGCATCTTGTTAATAGGTTAGTTCCAGAAAATGTATAAAAATGCCTCAAAGTGTAGACAAAACATAAGATAGTTGATACAAAACAAGCATGGAGCATAAAAAATTATAGATACGTTTACGACGTATCAAGCATCCCCAAGCTTAACTCCTGCTCGTCCTCGAGTAGATAAGTGATAAAAAGAATTATTTTTGAGGTGACATGCACTATCACAATCTTGATCAAGGTATTTGTAAAGCATTGACAGCTGGGATCAAAGTACTCTAAACATGAGCATGAAAGATAGAGTTCTAACAATAAGACGTAGCAACTATGTTGTAACATGAAAAGGTACAAACAAAAGATCATGAATAACAATGCATTGAAAGACGTTTGTTTGTTTCACATATAGAAAACATAATAAGAATGGTATTCAGCTTGTCCCTCATGGTATAGCAACACATAAATGCATAGGACACCTTCAAAGTTCATAAGGGTGACTAGATACAAATAATTTAAGAACAAGCAATATCAAAGTTATGAATCAATCAACAAGTTTTGGGACAATGCACATTAAACTAAGAATGACCACTATGCTCTCTCAATTGGTGCATAAAGATAGAAGATGGAGACTCAACATAAAAGTAAAAAGAAAGGCCCTTCACAGAGGGAAGCAGGGATTTCAAGTTTCATAAAGAGCTTCCAAAAATTATGGTACTTATTAGCTTTCAGCTATCATTGCTCCTATCATAAGCATCTTGAAGTAATTAAGGTTAAAGTAACACAAATATGAGGATATGCTTGACAAGTTATAAGTTGAAAATCTCATGCCTACTGCTTATGAGTACCGAACCTCATGCTACTCAACTTTAGTCACAAATAAGTTCTTGTCATTGTAAGTATATGTGTATCATGGAGAACCGCCAACGGGGTACCCCTTTCCCCATGACACAGGAGCTTTCCCATATCAAAATGACAAGGCCACAGACAATGAGCATCTCAGCGATCTGTTTATTTACTATTTGCATAGGTTTTTATTGAGGATGCTTCACAGAATGCTCACTATGGTTATGCTGCAAGTTTCCACCATGATTAGGCATGGCTTAGGCTAGCCACCCAGGTGTTTCTCTAACACACATACAAACTCCATGAGCTTACAAGATCCCCTTTTATTTTACACTATCGGGATCCATAAACAAAAGAACATGATACCAACTGAATAATAAGTGCAATGTTGAAAGCATTCCCCATGGTATCATGGTTCTGCTAATTCACAACTTATAAAGTGCAAGCATATAAGCAACATAGATGGACACAATGGTTCAAGTTGATTAAGTGCAAGAAAATAAAGTGTGCCATCAAGTTTGTGAGAGCTTTAATCACTAATTTTCATGTAACAAGTTTAATTTGGAAGATAGATAAACACATGAATATACTTGGAATGGTGTAACACACCATGCATAGGAATTTATAGTGGACTCTTTGGAATAACTTGGTTTCTTGGGAGTTGGATGCATGAGTAAAACTCATACTCAGTACATGTGGAGGCTGGCAAAAGACTGGGAGCGACCAACTAAGACATCAATAATGGCCATAATCATGCAAAGCGACAAAACATTATTAATTAAAGCATAAAGTGATATTACAAGTCAAAAACTAAATTATCATAGAGTCTAAGGTGACTGGTTCATAGTCTTAACATGGTGTAAGCATGTGCCAAGTCAACCCAAATAAAGCATCAAAGGAGAATACCACAATATTATGCTTTTGTATGCTAAAACAATGCATGATTATTTCAAGACACATTAAGCAATCTCAATTGTTTGGAACAAGTCATGCTACAACAATAATCACTAAGCATATGGTCAAAGCAACATCTAGCATGACATGATAAAGTCTAAGTCACAGTCAAAACAAGCTTCCTTTTGTACCACTATAAGCATGAAACTTCTTACTCTTTTCCAACACCAATCGACTTATTTGAAACAACTCTCAAAGATAATAATCAATAAAGACCAGAGAGCATGTCTCACCATCTACAAATAAGAACTAAAAAGTTCTAAGCCAAAAGAATAAGAAAACTAAAGTTAAACGCAGTGCTAGCAAAGGAGAACAATAAGAGTGAAAACTAGAGTGTTCTAGACAATGAATAACGGGGTGTGTCTCTCTCCAAAAGAAGTGTGCTGGGATCCAAACAACTTATTATGGCAAAGAAAGAAAAAGAAAACTAAAAACAAAGACGCTCCAAGAACAACACATAGTGCATAAGGTAATAAAAATAAAGTGTCTTGAAAGAAGACCTGAGATTATTGATGAAGAAGGGGATGTCTTGGGCATCCCCAAGCTTTGACTCTTGTACTTCTTGAATATTTCTTGGGGTGAAACGGGTGGCATCCCCAAGCTTGAGATTTTGTCTATATAACTACCTCGGTGAATTACGCTATTAGTTACATGCCTGGATGAGCGAAAATGGTTAAAATAGTACGGTGGGGCCAAGGGCCACTCACAGGTAGACCTTTCGGCCATCCTAACCATTTTCAGAACATCGGGACAAGAACGAGCGGCGTAATCGACAGGCGAAAGGATCAACTACATACACAAGTGAGTATGTATGCAAGCCACATACAACAGTCCTTAGAGCCATTCCATCTAAAAGAAATAGAAATATTGCAACACCATACGGCAAGATCCAAATATCCTAGATAGATATAATAGTTTAGGATATCTCCTCATACATCAAACATCAGAGTATCAGGCGGAAGCGGAAAACAAGATCCGAGTACGGATAAGAAGCAAATCGGCATAAGATGCCACATAAATAAACTCATCCCGCCCACAGATCTCACGGGTCCCCGTTCCCGGAATCTCTACACCGAGTGATCGTTGCCAACATCGTCCGTCTCCTCCACCCAGTATCCATCTTGCGAATACACCTGTTCATCTGAATCAAACAATTTATCATGTGAGACCCTAAATTTTCAGCAAGTCTTTATGCCTCTAAAGGGGACATAACCTGGGGTGACGCAATTGCAGCAAAAGATAATAACTAACAAGTCTATAGATACTCGCTAACCATCCGCCTAACCAATGATAGACGGATGTCCGTTAATTAGTAACAACAGTTATAACAGTATAATTAACAGATCCATCCTCCTTCTCGCTTACCAATGAGAAAGCGGACGAACAACCCCCATCCGTTGGCAGTTTTATTAACCATTCCATGAGTGTTGCACTATTTACTAGTCAGGTACTTAGTCAGTTTAAAAGCGGTACTTTAGTTACACTTGTCTATGATCGAGAACTGTGCTCCAAGTCGTCCATAACCGTGGACACGGCTTTCAGAAAGATTTACCCTGCAGGGGTGCACAAATAGCAACACACACTCGATCAACCCCGGAAAAACCAAATCAAAACCCAACGAGGCATTCACGACAAAGCGATCACAGGATTTAGAAATATTTCAGGGGGCCACCCCATTAAGCTACCCGCAACGATGTTGGTCGGCTCCGAGACGGACCCAAGGTTTGCGGCAATGGCTGTAAACGACTGAGAACCCGAAAGTGTGACTGGGCTTGTCGATACCGCGAAAACACTCCGCAATCCTAAATAGTACAGGTGCTCCTCGCACAATCTTAAATAAAGCAGTAAAGCATGGCATAAGTACATGATAGTAATAAAGCCCCAAACTACTTTGTGGCCCCAAGAAATAAGAATGAATCAAGCTCAGCTCGGGGGTCCATAAGGCCTCCCGGATGTGGATAGTGCGAATAGTCAAGGAACAGGAATCAAGTACTCGGGGTCCTACGGGACACAAGTGAGCATGAAGAACCAAATAGCAGATATTGCTCACCGGTGCCACTTTCATTAGTTATCCTATTACTACTCAGGTTAAGTTGTTTAGGTACCTCGTTATCCATCAGACACTCACATACCCTACACATGCTGTTCTACGACCCGCATGGCTCAAACAACTCCTGTAGTAATGGCTCATGGGATGGAGGAACAAGCTTCGGTGGGGTTTAAAAGTAAAGGCTATGCAGGACTTGGGATTCAATTTAATGCAATCGCGACTCAATGATGCAAGTATAAGATAGAGGCAATAGGTACTATATGTATGCAAGCATGTGGTAGTGCTTGCCTGGCAGCTCAGTTGAAGCGAGAGTCGGATCTGGGTAGTGCTCACAGGATTCTGATATATCCCACCTTTCGTCTATTCGAAGAAGAACCAAACAAACAAGGGCCAACATAAATAAAGTGCACAATCATATGTATTGAAATGCGACAAGCAAACAAGCATGCCATGATGAATGATGCACAATTGCATGGCAATAAAGTAGCATGGCATGGGTGAGGTGTGGGGTACAAGATTAAAGCATTTTATTGAGTTTTTATTCCGGTTTGCTCTCATAACACTTGCTGTACACTTAATATTTATATGATGCATGCTGCAATTCAGAACATGGAATGCATAGTTAGAACGGGCGCGTCGCGCTGATCGATTTAGACATATTATTTGTCAAATTTGGAGTTATAAAACTAAAGTTATTAATTAATTAAGAAAAGGGCATTTTATTGTAATTTTAGTTAGCTCGAAAATTTAAAGTGTTCAAACAATATTTTGAATGTCATTTTCGAATTCCTCCCATTTTTCTGGTTCCAAAACATATATCATTTGCATTATTTGGATTTATAATGTAAAAGTTATTTAAAACAGATTTGAATTTGAATTTAAACTTTTCCTGAAATTGTTTTATTAAAACAGATATCGGAAATACTTTTTATACTTAGACGAATTCAACCCAAGTCACTGACGGGTGGGCCGCTGCTGACTGGGCAAAATCCGCACGCAAAACTTTTCTCACCAGGACCTCTCCTAGCCTTAGCACTTGACAGGTGGGGTCAGATTCGATGAAGACCCTGTGTCGCCCATGAGGACGTGACACGTGGGCGGCACTAGGGACTGCGGGTTGGGGGCTGCTGAAATTGGGGTGCCTTATAGTAAAAACGTTCACAGGGAGGCTGACCGGTGGGGTTCGGTGTACCGCGGCTTGAGGAAAAATAAAAGAGGGGGGGTTTGCGCAAAGTGGCCATGGCCACTGTTTTTCTTCTCTGACGGACGGACAGGTCCGTCGTGTGAAAGAACGTGTGGCGTGGGAGGATCGAACCCACGGCGCTGTGTGGCCACAAGAGGCGGTGCCACGGTGGTGGGGTGTTGACAGGAGGGAGTAGGGCGGCTAGGTGAGGCGTGGCGTGGCACAGAGGCGGGCAGACGCCAGCATCTACCGCCGCACTGAGGGTGCTCGGTAAAACGATCGGCGAGACCAGGCCGTGCCGGAGATGGAGAGGATGTCAGAGTGGTGCACGGGCTCACCGCGGGGTCATCGGTGGGGTCGGATCAGTCTGGGACCACAGCGGAGATCGTCGATGATGAGCAAGCGGCTGAGCTAGGGTTTGATGTCTTGGCGTCGGTGTGTGTGGCACTGGGCTCCTCCTCCTTGTCTGCAGTGCAGGGGAGCATGCGGGGCTCGACTTGCTCTTCCTCGACGTCCAACCCTCCACACCGCCGGCTAGAATGGTAGGAGAAGGAGGAGGCCGACGGTGAACGACACGGAGGAGAGAGGGGGTAGCAGCGGTGCTGGGAGGAGAAGGGCGAGGCCCTGGGGTGGATCTGGGCTGCTACCAGACGATGTAGAGGGAGTAGATAGGGAAGGGGGAGAGGGTGACGTGTGGGAGCGGGGTAGAGATAAAGGTGGCTTCAGCCACCTTTTCCTCCTCTCCTTCACGTGCTCGAGCTGGGGCTCGGCTTGGGAAGGGCACGGGTAGGTCCAGAGGTGGCTGCAGGTGGGTCAGAGAGAGTGGAGAGAGGGCTGGCTCGGGTGGCCCTTTGTGGCAGAGAGAGAGAAAGGAGGGGCTCGGGTTAGCTAGGGCATGCTTCGGCTAGGGCTAGGGTTAGAGTGAGGCTCGGTTTAGGGTTGGAGAGAGAGTGCTAGTGGGGTCTGATGGCAGGGAGAGAGAGAGAGGGAAGCCTCGGCATGGGGTTTTGCATGGGATTAGGGTTTAGTTAGATATTAGGGTTTGGAGAGAGGATTAGAGTGAGAGATTAGTGAGAGAGGGTAGGGTGTTAGGGTTTGGTTATAGTCACACTAGGTCATACATGGATGGAGGGTGAGAAGGAGAGGAAGTAGAGGACATGGTGTAGGGTTTTAGCATGATTAATAACAAGCTCCACCAAGTGTGTGGTGATGACATGGAGATAGAGATGAGAGAAATAGGTGATGAGGGAAAAGAGCTCACATGACCATACATGGGTACAAGCACTTGTGAGAGTAGATGAGAAAGGAGACCTTGATGCACATGGCAAGGATACCAGATCAAGGTGGAAGAGGATTTAGAGAAAGAGAGAGCTCAAGAAGATGATCCACTCAAAAATCAAATAAAAACCAAAGAAGAAACACATGGTGGTGATGGTTGCATGGCCCATGCAAAGGCATTAAATGCCATGTTTTAATCTTGTACAAACAAAATAATTAATAAGGCATGATTCCCATGCATTACCAAAATATGGAATAAAGGCCAAGCAAAAGATAATAGAATTGGATCCAACCCAACCCACATGAGCTAGATTAAGTGCCAAAATAAGATAAAAGCCCATGGGTATTTAGAATGGTGGAATTATAAGGTGGTGACAAAGAAAGGTGTGGAGTGGAATAAAAGATATGCCCCTAACTCAACTTGGGCATCAAGCATTTATCAAGATTCAAATACAATATATCAAGAGCCAAATACAATTAATAATGCATATGAGATAAGAACCAAAGGAAAAGGGTTTTATATGATGCTCAAATGCAAGGTGGCATGATGACATGAGCATGATATAATTATGATGCAGCAATTATATATAGGAAGTAGCCATTATATTACTAGACCATGTAGCATTACATATGTTAGACAGATGGGATGCTACAAGTCTCCCCCACTAAACAGGAATCTCGCCCCGAGATTCTAGGAAGAAGAAGAAGACACAAAGAGGGTAGGATACTTGGCACGGAGCTCATCTTCATGTTCCCAAGTGGCTTCATCAACTGAATGGTGCGACCACTGTACCTTGCAGAACTTGATGGACTTGTTGCGAGTCCTTCTTTCTGCGACTTCCAGGATTTTTGTGGGGTGTTCTTGATAAGACAGGTCTTCTTGAAGATTGATAAGCTCATGGTCCACGGTCCTGCCGGGATCCTTGAAGCACTTCTTGAGTTGAGAGATGTGAAAAACATCATGGACCTTGATTTTTTCAGGAAGTTCAAGAGCATAAGCAACTTCTCTTCTTCCACGAATTTTGAAAGGACCGATGTATCTAGGAGCCAGCTTTCCTTTGATACCAAAGCGGTGCGTGCCTCTCATGGGAGTGACACGAAGGTAAACGAGATCACCAGGGACATACTCCATGTCCGTGTGCTTTCTGTCATAGTTGCTCTTCTGGCGACTTTGAGCAACCTTGAGATTTTCAAGAATGATGTGAACCTTCTCCTTCGCTTGAGTTACGATGTCGGGGCCAAACAATGTTCTTTCACCTGCGCCCGACCAACCAATCGGAGTTCTGCATTTGCAACCATAGAGAGCCTCAAATGGTGCCATCTTTAGACTTTTCTGGAAGCTATTGTTGTAAGAGAATTCAGCATAAGGAAGACATTCTTCCCACTTCATGCCGAAAGAGATAACACAAGCACGGAGCATATCTTCTAGAATCTGATTGATCCTTTCAACTTGTCCTTGCGACTGAGGATGGTAAGCTGTGCTGAAGTTCAATTTTTTTCCCAAAGCATTTTGGAAACTTCCCCAGAACTTGGAAGTGAAGATGCTTCCACGGTCTGAACTGATCTCAAGAGGAACTCCATACAGAGAGACAATTATGTTGATATAGAGCTCCGCCAACTAAATTGTAGAAATTGTTTCCTTGACGGGAAAGAAGTGAGCCACTTTAGAAAGCCTGTCGATGACAACAAAGATTGCATTGTTGCCCTTCTGCGACCTTGGAAAACCAGTGATGAAGTCCATCTCTACTTTCTCCCATTTCCATTCTGGAGGTTTCAATGGCTGTAGAGGACCGGAAGGTTTCTGATGAACAACTTTAACTCTGCGGCAGACATCACACTCCGAGACATACTTGGCACAATATCGTTTCAACCCAGGCCACCAATACTGTGTTTTCAAGTCCATGTACATCTTAGTGCTTCCAGGGTGGATAGAAAGAACAAAATCATGCGCCTCCTTGAGAACTTGCTCTCTTAAACCCGGGTAGTTTGGAACAAACATCCGGTGTTCAAAGAAAAGAGTGCATTGGTCATCGACGTGGAAGGACTCATACTTCGGAAGCTGAATGTTGGAGATGATGTTTTTAGTGTAAGGATCACCAAGTTGAATGGAGCGAACCTTTTCTTCCAAGAGAGGGGTTGCCAGAAGGTTCAGAAGATGCCCTTGTTCCACAATTTCAAGGTTTAGCTGACGGAATTCCTCGCACAAGAGAGGCTGTTGTTCTTCCACCATGAGGTTGCTGACATAAGCTTTGCGGCTGAGAGCATCGGCCATCACATTAGCTTTGCCCAGAGTGTAGTTGATGGTCAAATCGAAATCATTGATTGCTTCAATCCACCTCCTCTGACGAAGGTTGAGATCAGTGTGAAGATATACTTCAGACTCTTGTGGTCAGAAAAGATTTCACAACGGTTGCCAAGCAAGTAGTGCCTCCATACTTTCAACGCAAAGACAACTGCTGCGAGTTCGAGGTCATGTGTAGGATAGTTGATCTCATGAGTCTTCAACTGTCGAGTGGCATAAGCAACAACTTGTTTTTCCTGCATAAGGACCGCACCCAATCCTTGCAAAGAGGCGTCACAGAATATCTGGAAAGGCTTGGATGTATATGGAGGAATCAAGACTGGTGTGGAAATGAGCTTCTCTTTGAGTGTTTCAAAGCTTGCTTGACATGCAGGAGTCCAAAGGTATTTCTTGTCTTTATTGAGGAGATCGGTAAGAGGCTTCGCAATCTTCGAGAAGTTTTGCACGAAGCGACGGCAATAACTAGCCAAACCAAGGAAACTCCGGACTTCTTTGACATTTCTGGGAGGAAGCGGTCAACAATTGTCTTAACAGTTTCGGGTTGTGGCAATGCCCTTGGCGAGATGACGTGACCAAGATAATCGACTTGAGGCAGCCAAAACTCACATTTGGAGAACTTTGCATACGGCGGTTCTCACGAAGCTTGTTTAGGACACACAAGGTGTTCTTCATGTTCTTCCTTTGACTTAGAATAGACTAGGATGTCATCCAGATAGACCACAACGAACTTATCAAGATACTCCATGAAAACCGAGTTCATAAGCCTCGAGAAGGTGGCAGGTGCGTTGGTGAGACCGAAAGACATGACCGTGTACTCATACAGGCCATAGCGGGTGGTGAAAGTTGTTTTGGGAACATCTTCCTTGCGAATCTTGATTTGATGATATCCACTTCTCAAGTCAAGCTTAGAGAATACCACAGCTCCAGCTAGCTAATCGAAGAGATCATTAATCCGCGGAAGGGGATATTTATTTTTGATGGTTTTAGCATTGAGAGCCCGATAGTCGACACAAACTCTATCAGTCTTGTCTCGCTTCTTCACAAACATGGTTGGGCTACCCCAAGAAGAAGTACTGTGCTAAATGAAACCCAACTTCTCTTGTTCATCAAGCTGACGTTTGAGTTCAGCCAACTCAGCAGGACCCATTTTATAAGGCCGCTTGGAGATAGGAGCGGTACTAGGTTCAAGCTCAATCACAAACTCAACCTCACGATCCGGAGGCATACCCGGTAACTCTTCAGGAAAGACATCTAGGAACTCACAGACCACCGGAACACTCTGAATAACTTCCATAGCATCATCATTCAGAGCCGCCAAAGAGAAAAGCTGAATTGCAGGAGTCATACTTGGAGAATAGACTATATGACCTTCAGGAATTTTCAGAGAAACCGAGCGTTCAGCACAATCAATCACAGCTACAATTGCTGTCAACCAATCCATGCCCAAGATAATATCAATGTCAGAGTTGCCTAGAATAATTAAGGAAGCCGGGAACGAAGAACCACCAATCTCAATTTGATTGCCATGGCTGATTTTAGAAGAAGCCATTGTTGCTCCAGGAGAAAGGACCATTAACCGCTTAGGGAGAGGATCCATAGGTAACCCATTCACATCAGCAAAACTTGTGGAGACAAAAGAATGCGATGCACCAGAATCAAACAAAACTCATGCAGGAACTGAGTTAACAGGAAGCATACCCATCACAACTCTAGGTGCATGCTCAGCTTGAGCAACGTTGACACAGTTGGCACGAGCAACAGTAGACCCGGGCTTGGTGTTGATGTTGAGAGCCCGAGGTGGTGGTGCACGAACCATAGAAGAGCTTGCCGCAGGTCTTGGAGGTGGTGGAGGAAGAGCTTTGTTGTTCAATGGTTAGTTCCAGTGTTGATGTCCAGTGTTCCCACAAGTGTAACAAGCACCAGGTGGACGTGGAGCAACGTAGCCAGGGACTCCGCCAGGCACTCTAGGGTAGTTGTGGTTGTAGCCCCTGGGAGCAGCAGTGAAGGAGTTTGGTGGCCTTGCCGCGTAGCTTGAAGGTCTTGGTGGATCCGGGAGCGATGGTGAGGTGTTAGGAACCCAGACACGACGCTTAGAAGGAGTTGACATAGCTGAAGAGCTTGCTGCATCGCGGTTGTGTTTCTTTGACTCCTCAAACACTTGCCTACTTGCTTCTTCCTGCAGAGCTGTATGTTGGAGTTCCAGAAAAGATGTCGGCCTTGCATGTGTGATTGCATATTTAATCGATGCATTGAGCCCTTGTCTGAACCTCTTTTGCTTCTTCTTGTCATCAGAGATCTCATCACCGCCATACCGAGAAAGGTTCATGAAGTTTCTGATATAGGTATTGACATTGTCATTGCCCTGCTTGAGGTTGAGAAACACTTCCTTCATCCTCTCCATGACAATTTCTGACAGATATTGCTCTTTGAAAGCTCCAGTGAACTGTTCCCAAGTAGGCTGAAAAACAGTGTAGTTTGCCTTGAGGTAATTCTCCCACCACAGAGCTGCATCTCTCTTCAGAAGGTGAGTGGCACATTTTACCCATTCTTGATCAAGAACATCAGCAGTCACCAGTAACCTTGACATCTCATGCAACCAATCATCTGCATCAAGTGGCTGATCAGACACCTCAAAGTGGCGCGGGTTGAACTTGAGGAAGCTTTTGATGTCTCCTCGCTTGGGAGGTGGAGGCAGCGGAACAAACTCATTCCTCCAGACACTTTCTTCAAAATGCTACTAGTTCTGTTGTATTGTACCCAAGGCATTAGCAATACTTGTCAACGCAGCCCCCATTTCAGGTGGTATGTCCTCCTCAGAACGGCGTGGTGGTGCCATCATGTGATTGATATAAAACACAAGTTAGTACCATAATGGAGAATAATAATAATCCAAAATAGTACCAAAATGGAATTAACCAAGATTAAAGGATACAATTTACTAAGATGATATTAAAATATCAACAAAGTTCAAAGCACCTAGAAGATATTAAGCATATCGCACACGACTGAACAAGGAGTGTGGTACACAAGCTAACAAAGAAAAATTTCCCGCAAATCTCGGCATTAAAATACCACTATATGCGCAAAACCACTTAACGAATTAAGATTAGTAACTCTACCAATTCAATATACAAGAGCGAATGAGAAAAGTAGTGGTATGGTCGCGACTCCATCCCGCACTCAAATCATTACTCCGCACATGAATAAGTAAAACACATATCCCAACACCTTCTTCTTAAGATGAACCTAAAGATTAGTAACTACGAAAACGAATACCCCAAACAAGATAACGTCGGATAACAAAGAGTAAGACAGATCGCACTGGTATACAATGAATCAGAAAGATCGCGTCGGTTTGCAAAAGCATGTCGGTATGGAATGTACCAACAGTTGATAACCAAAAGGCAGATAGTGATAACATGTTGGATGCAACAGATAGACAAGGAATTCACACACACACACACACAACCTATGGTACTACGGAACCCAGAACATGTGAATCCTAGTTTGAATTTTAGAAGAGGATTGAAAACGTTACACTTCCTTACCAGAAAAGGGTGGGTGGGTGGGTAAGAAGAAAAATGGAAGTAGTCCTACTCTCACGTTTTGTTATTCCCTAGTATACATAACTACCAAAAATATTTGCTAGACTGACAACGACCATTTGGCTGAGACCCTGAAGGGCGGGATGGCTCTGATACCAATTGTAACTACCTCGGTCAATTACGCTCTTAGTTACATGCCTGGATAAGCGAAAATGGTTAAAATAATACGGTGGGGCCAAGGGCCACTCACAGGTAGACCTTTCGGCCGTCCTAACCATTTTCAGAACATCGGGACAAGAACGAGCGGCGTAATCGGCAGGCGAAGGGGTCAACTACATACACAAGTGAGTATGTATGCAAGCCACATACAACAGTCCTTAGAGCCATTCCATCTAAAAGAAATAGAAATATTGCAACACCATACGGCAAGATCCAAATATCCTAGATAGATATAATAGTTTAGGATATCTCCTCATACATCAAACATCAGAGTATCAGGCGGAAGCGGAAAACAAGATCCGAGTACGGATAAGAAGCAAATTGGCATAAGATGCCACATAAATAAACACATCCCGCCCACAGATCTCATGGATCCCCGTTCCCGGAATCTCTACACCGAGTGATCGTTGCCAACATCGTTTGTCTCCTCCACCCAGTATCCATCTTGCGAATACACCTGTTCATCTGAATCAAACAATTTATCGTGTGAGACCCTAGGGGTACTCAGCAAGTCTTTATGCTTCTAAAGGGGACATAACCTGGGGTGACGCAATTGCAGCAAAAGATAATAACTAACAAGTCTATAGATACTCGCTAACCATTCGCCTAACCAATGATAGACAGATGTCCGTTAATTAGTAACAACAGTTATAACAGTATAATTAATGATCCATCCTCCTTCTAAACACCAACGAGAAAGCGGACGAACAACCCCCATCCGTTGGCAGTTTTATTAACCATTCCATGAGTGTTGCACTATTTACTAGTCAGGTACTTAGTCAGTTTAAAAGCGGTACTTTAGATATACTTGTCTATGATCGAGAAATTGTGCTCCAAGTCGTCCATAACCGCGGACACGGCTTTCAGAAAGATTTACCCTGCAGGGGTGCACAAATAGCAACACACACTCGATCAACCCCGGAAAAACCAAATCAAAACCCAACGAGGCATTCACGACAAAGCGATCACAGGATTCAGAAATATTTCAGGGGGCCACCCCATTAAGCTACCCGCAACGAAGTTGGCTGGCTCTGAGACGGACCCAAGGTTTGCGCCAATGGTACATGCATCGGGAACCTAAAAGTGTGACTTGGGCTTGTCGATACAGCAAAACACTCCGCAATCCTAAACAGCAAGTGCTCCTCGCACAATCTTAAATAAAGCGAAGCATGGCATAAGTACAGGATAGTAATAAAGCCCCAAACTACTTTGTGGCCCCAAGAAATAAGAATGAATCAAGCTCTGGCTCAGGGGGGGTCCATAAGGCCTCCCGGATGTGGATAGTGCGAATAGTCAAGGAAGAGGAATCAAGTACTCGGGGTCCTACGGGACACAAGTGAGCATGAAGAACCAAATAGCAGATATTGCTCACCGGTGCCACTTTCATTAGTTATCCCATTACTACTCAGGTTAAGTTGTTTAGGTACCTCATTATCCATTAGACACTCACATACCCTACACATGCCGTTCTACGACCCGTATGGCTCAACAACTCCTGTAGTAATGGCTCATGGGATGGAGGAACAAGCTTCGGTGGGGTTTAAAAGTAAAGGCTATGCAGGACTTGGGATTCAATTTAATGCAATCGCGACTCAATGATGCAAGAATAAGATAGAGCAATAGGTACTATATGTATGCAAGCATGTGGTAGTTCTTGCATGGCAGCTCAGTTGAAGCGAGAGTCAGATCTGGGTAGTGCTCCTGGGATTCCTGATATATCCCCTGCTCAGCGTCTATTCGAAGAAGAACCAAACAAACAAGGGCCAACATAAATAAAGTGCATAAGCATATGTATTGAAATGCGACAAGCAAACAAGCATGCCATGATGAATGATGCACAATTGCATGGCAATAAAGTAGCATGGCATGGGTGAGGTGTGGGGTACAAGATTAAAGCATTTTATTGAGTTTTTATTCCGGTTTGCTCTCATAACACTTGCTGTACACTTAATATTTATATAATGCATGCTGCAATTCAGAACATGGAATGCATAGTTAGAACGGGCTCGTTGCGCTAATCGATTTAGACATATTATTTGTCAAATTTAGAGTTATAAAACTAAAGTTATTAATTAATTAAGAAAAGGGCATTTTATTGTAATTTTATTTAGCTCGAAAATTTAAAGTGTTCAAACAATATTTTGAATGGCATTTTCGAATTCCTCCCATTTTTCTGATTCCAAAACATATATCATTTGCATTATTTGGATTTCGAATGTAAAAGTTATTTAAAACAGATTTGAATTTGAATTTAAACTTTTCCTAAAATTGTTTTATTAAAACAGATATTGGAAATACTTTTTATACTTAGACGAATTCAACCCAAGTCACTGACGGGTGGGTCGTTGCTGACTGGGCGAAATCCGCGTGCAAAACTTTTCTCACCAGGACCTCTCCTAGCCGCAACCGCCGACAGGTGGGGTCGGGTTCAGCGGGGCCACGCGCGCGCGCCGCCCTGCAGGGACGTGACACGTGGGCGGCGCTAGGGACTGCGGGTTGGGGGCTGCTGAAACTAGGGTGCCTTATAGTAAAACGTTCACAAGGAGGCTGACCGGTGGGGCTCGGTGTACCGCGGCTTGAGGAAAAATAAAAGAGGGAGGGTTTGCGCAAAGTGGCCACGGCCACTGTTTTTCTTCTCTGACAGACGGACAGGTCCGTCGTCGACAGAGAAAGGTGTGGCGCGGGGGAGGGATCGAACCCGCGACGCAGGGGCGCGCGCGCAGAGGCGAAGCCGCTACGGTGGCTGTGGGGTGTTGACAGGAGGGAGTAGGGCGGCTAGGTGAGGCGTGGCGCAACACAGAGGCGGGCAGACGCCAGCGTCTGCCGCCGCAAAAGGGTGCTCGGTAAAACGATCGGCGAGACTAGGCCGTGCCGAAAATGGAGAGGATGTCAGAGTGGTGCACGGGCTCACCGCAGGGTCGTTGGTGGGGTCGGATTGGTGCGGGACGCGGCAGATCGTCGACGATGCAGACGAGCGGCGGCGCTAGGGTTTCGGTGTGCGCGTCGGTGTGCAGCGCGGCCTGGGGCTCCTCCTCCTTGTCTGCGGGTACAGGAGCGTTTTAGGGGCTCGACTTGCTCTTCCTCAACGTCCAACCCTCCACGCCGTCGGCTAGAACGGTAGGAGAAGGAGGAGGCCGACGGTGAACGGCACGGAGGAGAGAGGGGGTAGCAGCGGTGGTGGGAGGATAAGGGCAAGGCCCTGGGGTGGATCTAGGCTGCTACCACACGATGGAGAGGGAGTAGATAGGGAAGGGGGAGAGGGTGACGTGTGGGAGCGGGGTAGAGATAAAGGTGGCTTCGGCCACCTTTTCCTCCTCTCCTTCACGTGCTCGAGCTGGGGCTCGGCTTGGGAAGGGCACGGGTAGGTCCAGAGGTGGCTGCAGGTGGGTCAGAGAGAGAGTGGAGAGAGGGATGGCTCGGGTGGCCCTTTGTGGCAGAGAGAGAGAAAGGAGGGGTTCGGGTTAGCTAGGGCATGCTTCGGCTAGGGCTAGGATTAGAGTGAGGCTCGGTTTAGGGTTGGAGAGAGAGTGCTAGTGGGGTCTGCTGGCAGGGAGAGAGAGAGAGAAGGAAGCCTCGACATGGGGTTTTGCATGGGATTAAGGTTTAGTTAGATATTAGGGTTTGGAGAGAGGATTAGAGTGAGAGATTAGTGAGAGAGGGTAGGGTGTTAGGGTTTGGTTATAGTCACACTAGGTCATACATGGATGGAGGGTGAGAAGGAGAGGAAGGAGAGGACATGGTGTAGGGTTTTAGCATGATTAATAACAAGCTCCACCAAGTGTGTGGTGATGACATGGAGATAGATATGAGAGAAAGAGGTGATGAGGGAAAAGAGCTCACATGACCATACATGGGTACAAGCACTTGTGAGAGTAGATGAGAAAGGAGACCTTGATGCACATGGCAAGGATACCAGATCAAGGTGGAAGAGGATTTAGAGAAAGAGAGAGCTCAAGAAGATGATCCACTCAAAAATCAAATAAAAACCAAAGGAGAAACACATGGTGGTGATGGTTGCATGGCCCATGCAAAGGCATTAAATGCCATGTTTTAATCTTGTACAAACAAAATAATTAACAAGGCATGATTCCCATGCATTACCAAAATATGGAATAAAGGCCAAGCAAAAGATAATAGAATTGTATCCAACCCAACCCACATGAGCTAGATTAAGTGCCAAAATAAGATAAAAGCCCATGGGTATTTAGAATGGTGGAATTATAAGGTGGTGACAAAGAAAGGTGTGGAGTGGAATAAAAGATATGCCCCCAACTCAACTTGGGCATCAAGCATTTATCAAGATTCAAATACAATATATCAAGAGCCAAATACAATTAATAATGCATATGAGATAAGAACCAAAGGAAAAGGGTTTTATATGATGCTCAAATGCAAGGTGGCATGATGACATGAGCATGATATAATTATGATGCAGCAATTATATATAGGAAGTAGCCATTATATTACTAGACCATGTAGCATTACATATGTTAGACAGATGGGATGCTACAGTCTATACTTCATATCATCACATTATTCTTCCCTACACTTGAAAATTTCCTTCAAACAAAACTTCACACAATCTTCATTAGCAACATTAGTGTATTCAAGATAATAAGTCTTTGGGCTTAGTTTCAACACAAGTAAAACTTCCATTAAAACACAAGCTATTGTAGCAATTTCTTTTAAAAGCTCAAGTGATCCAAGAGAACTCAAAAAGAAACCGATTAAGAGCCAAATGCAAATAATGACATAAATCTGTCAAAACAGACCAGCAGGTAAAGACCGATTTTTTTGAAAATCTTATGTTGCTCAAATCGAAAAGTACAAAACTAACGAAAGTTGGGTATTAACCTGGGGCATAAGAACAAAAAATTACAACTCAATCTGACGTAATGAGATTTTTCACAATATTTTACAGTGACGCACAGAAATATGTTTCAGGACAGCAACTTCCCCATATCTTACTTCCCTCTCATTAGAGGTTATTCTTGGCACAAAAACCAAACAAAAAGGATAAGGATAGGTTATTACAGAGGCAATAGCATCCAAGACTCAACAAAACAAAAATAAACTGAAAGTAAAAATATAATGGGTTGTCTCCCAAAAGCTCTTTCTTTATAGCCATTAAGATAGGCATGATAATTTGGATGATGCTCATATAAAAAATATGAATTGAAGTAAAAGAGAGAATCAAGAAGCAAATATGGAACAAATTTAAGTCTAACCCACTTCCTATGAAAAATAATCTTGTCAAAAAACAAGTCATGAAAGCACAAAGCAACAAGCATAGGAAAGCAAAACAAGTGCAACTTCAAAATTTTCAACATAAAGAAGGGAAACTTAATATTGTTGAGGTACATAAAACCATGTTTCCCTCTCTCATAATAACTTTCAGTAGCATCATGAATAAAATTAACAATATAAATATCACATAAAACATTCTTATCATGAGCCACATGCATAAAATAATTATTACTCTCCCTATAAGCATAGTCATTCTTATTAATCGTAGTAGGAGCAAATTCAACAAAATAGCTATCATTATTATTCTCATCACCATAATTATCAAATATAGGAGGCATATTGTAATCATAATTAATTTTCTCCTCAATAGTAGGTGGACTGAAAATATCATACTTATCATTGTAATCATCATATATCGGAGGTATAGTATCATCAAAGTAAATTTTCTCCTCCGTGCTTGGGGGAATAAAAATGCTCATCAAAACTAGGTTCCACAAGCTTAGACTTTTCCATAGCATTAGCAATAATGGTGTTCAAAGAATTCATACTAATAATATTGCTATTAGCATGCAAATAAAGTTCCATGGGTTTTTTAATTTTCTTTTCGGACACTTCATGTCCTAACTCAAGATAAATACTATAAAGCTCTCTAATTTTTTGTTGTTTTCCATTAAACCTAACTAGTGAAAATAAAAATAAGAAACAAAAAGATATAATTGCAGAATCTAAAGGAAATAACTTCGAGCACTCACACACCAGCAACAGTACTACAAGATAGCTTAGTAGTCAGAAGATGTGAGTACCTTTTACCTTACCTCCCGGCAACGGCGCCAGAAAAAAGCTTGATGTCTACGCACGCTTCTATTCTTGTAGACAGTGTTGGGCCTCCAAATGCAGAAGTTTGTAGAACAACAACAAGTTTCCCTTAAGTGGATCACCCAAGGTTTATCGAACTCAGGGAGGAAGTGGTCAAAGGTATCCCTCTCAATACTGTCGAGCCGGCAAAATCCTAGGCCCTGTGTGAAACTCTAATACAAGGACTGGAAATTTTAAAAATCAACCCAGCCCTAGATGCCGAACTACCGATTACGGCGAGGGTACAATCAGTGATCAACAAGTAATAGAAAACAAAATCGGAAATCACCTGGTAACCTGCGTTCGGCTCGAGTGCACGTCGGCGTATGTCTCACGTGGAGGAGGAGGCGACGTTCTCGTCCTTTAGCTTTTGGCTTTTGTAGCTGGCGACGATCAATCGATCGAATTGACCCGCATTAGACACTAGGAGCCACCGGGCCTTACAGTCAACGTGACACACGCGATTGTCCGTGTTCGAGCAGCCGGCCTTTGAGCGCTAGCTAGGAGCTAATCGGATGTGGCTAGTTTGAACTACCAGTTAAGACATAAGGCCTATTATATCTACTATTCTTTTTCATTCCAGTAAATATATGTAGTAGGCCTATATAAAATTTTGGGGCCCTCCAAATTTTGGGGCCCTGTGCGCACAGCACATTTTGTACAACGGTCGGCCCGGCCCTGCCTCTCAAGCAACCCTGCAATCAAGATACAAGAAGTCTCTTGTGTCCCCAACACACCCAATACACTTGTCAGGTGTATAGGTGCACTAGTTTGGTGAAGAGATAGTGAAATACAAGTAATATGGATGATTATAAGTGGTAATTGCAATATGAAATAAGAGTGGCAGCAAGCAAACATGTAACAAGACTGATTGTAAATGGTGTTTTAATGCTTAGAAACAAGGCCTAGGGATCATACTTTCACTAGTGGACACTCTCATATAAATATCTTCTCTTTATTAAGCTACCCTGAACTACTCTCCGGTTGGACATGTAGGGCTATACAACACACCTTAAAGTTCACATTCCCCATCTAGATAACCCCTCACGTCAGCTTGAGCGCTAGATGGTTCCAACAAACACCAAAATCTCACAGAGATATCCAACTCAAATTATACTCATGATAAGTATTTCTATAACCTTAGCCTAAGTGCCACACGGTGTCCAAACTATCAACTTCACACACATGGGGATAAGCAAAGATTAATTAAAACACTTGAGTAGCAGAATAGATCTAGATTACAAATCTTATGATCTCAATAAGATCACGCATGGAGAGAGAGAGAGAGAGAGAGAGATATGAACACATAGCGACCGATAGAGCCATTAGCCTCGAGAAAGAATTACTCCCTCCTCATCATGGGAGTCAGCAACGGCGATGGAGATGGCGGTGGAGTCGATGGAGATGGCTCCGGGGGCACTTCCCCGTCCCGGCAGGGTGCCAGAACAACGACTTATGTCCCCCGAATCTCCTCTTTGGTGGTGGCGGTGCTGCAGAACTTTTCGTGGAATTCTGATC
This sequence comes from Avena insularis, assembly GCA_023614405.1. NCBI lineage: Eukaryota > Viridiplantae > Streptophyta > Magnoliopsida > Poales > Poaceae > Avena > Avena insularis. Next base: position 74,523,977 of record CM042690.1, read on the forward strand.
CTCTCCTTAGAGTTTTCCTCTCGGGGGAATATATAGGCGAAGGGGCAAGGTCGGTGGAGGCCCGAGGGTCCCACACCACCTGGTGGCGCGCCTGGGGGGTACCCGCGCCACCATAGGGTGTGGCCGCCTCGGTGCCCTCCTCCGTCTCTGCTTTGGACTCCGTCTTGTGTCGAAAAAAATAGGAACTTCGGCTTTTGTTTCGTCCAATTCCGAGAATATTTCCTTACTAGATTTTCTGAAACCAAAAATAGCAGAAAACAGGAAACTGGCACTGCGGCATAATTTTAATAGGTTAGTTTCAGAAAATGTATAAAAATTCCTCAAAGTGTAGACAAAACATAAGATAGTTGATACAAAACAAGCATGGAGCAATAAAAATTATAGATACATTTACGACGTATCAAGGTGGTTCCGGGAAATAATAGAAGCATGAGACATGGCAAGTGTGTCAGTGATGCATTTTTTACTTCCGGGAGCATCAATCCCTCTAATGTTCCAACCTAAACTATTCATGAACTTTATTTGTCTTAGGGTGCTTGCCCCATCTGTTTCTACAAACTTTAGTCTAAAGCAACTCACTATCATCTAGTTCTTCTACTTGTGCCTCAGCACATGTAGGTGTTTTAGGAGAGCTAGGGAAAATGAAAGGACTAGGGAAAGGAGCAGCAGGTTAGCCCTCGGGCAAAACCTTATTCTGCAAGGGATTAACAAAATTTAAATCTAAAGAGGCAGGCAAATAGGAAACTAAATCATCAGCAACAGTTTTAGTTGACTCATCAACTTCACTACAGACATATTCTAAAATAATAACACCTACAGATTTTTCCATGCTCTTTAAAGAATCTTTGTGCAAAATTTTAAAAGGATTAGCATCTCTTATACCTTTGATAGTTGTAGCATGGATTTCTAGGTCTTTCTTCTTCTTGTGCTCTTGTGCAATATCCAGGACCGACTTCCCAGCATTGCCTTGTGTCATGGCACTCTACGTAGTTCCCCGCACTGGTCCCCACGATTTGTTCTTCTTAGGCATCTAGTCAATCCCTTGAATCTCGATGTACATCCCTCTTTTGTTGCTACTATCTTGCAAGGGCTCCAGAACTGTAGGTGCAACAAGGTTTTCTTTCTCATACAAATAGTATCCATCATCATCCACAATATCAATGTATCAACAATTTGTAGCACTTTTCCTCTTTAGGGTTGTCAGACACCAGCCACCCCATGATGTCTCTTGTAGATGATTCTAGGAAGGTAGGGAGTGTAGCAGAGAGATCACATTCTGCGCTGGCATTGCAGTGTATAGGAGTTGCTTCATAGCTAGCCTTCTTACCTAGAAGCAAAGACGCACCCCCACTTGTGCCATTCTTATCAGCAACTGAACCACCTATAGGAGGTTGACGAGGAGAGTGTTTTTCCATATCCATAATAGCAATTTTTAGAGGGTCTGCACCAGCCTGGTTATCGGGATCATCATGCCCTTCAGGTTTGGTTGCAACATCCTCAGGGAACTCAGTTGTGATAGAAATGGATTAGTGCTTCTTCATGATGTCAAACTCGGATGCAAGCATCCGAACATAACCTCGGGGGCTACTGACATAGGCATAACCCTTCGGGTGCCAATTGTTGGCATATACATGTCAACACCCAGATTTTTAATCCCAGATGCCTGTTATGCCATACATCGCAATCCCAGGATTGCCATTTTTGCGAGACATAACAGATTGGATATCACAGTACATCATCCATTACAAACCATAATAAGGTCTTACACGAATAAAGGATCTCATGATCCAGTCTTAATACAAACAAGCAGCAGAATAATAAGCGTGGTAATGGGCTCCATCTTCAGAGTCACAGGCAATGCTGACGATAGGAGATGATCCTAGTTGTCGTAGGCGTCCTTCTATCCATCTTCCTGATAGTCCTCCTCATAGTCTGGCCATGGGAATAGCCAGGGACAAAGCCATGAGTAATCTTTAAGTACTCGCAAACTATCACTAACAAGTAAGGTAGTTCTAGTAGGAATTCTAAGTTATAGGTTTATTTGCAAAAAGCCAGGTTTATCTAAACTGAGTTTAGAAGCAAAGAAAACTAAGTTAATGTTCTAAATCACTTAAGTGGGAACCTAGTTTTCACATTCACAACCCTGTTGTGGTCAAGTCAAAATCATAGTTTGATTCACAAGTCATTTTGAAAACATCTGACGACAGAACAATATGGCCACTCCAACTGTCCATGACCGTGGACGCGGTTATTAGAATAGTTTGACACTCTGCAGAGGTGGTACACTTCTACATCCGTCAAGGATAACCCTGAATCATCATACCTAGTATGCGGATAATCAATCATAACCTTTCAATTACGCACTCTAGTATAGGCACCTCCCCTATGAGCTTGGCCTCCCAGCCATGGCCATCTGCCATCCTGGGCACTGCATAGGTGGACAATTCACACTCACGAGGAAGCCTCAGCTCAAACCTCTTCCGAGAGGGAACCCATACTAAGGCATATAAACTTCCAGCTAAGCCCAACCCGATTCAGGTATTGTGGTTGTACGGTAAAATTGGAACGGTATCGCATCCGAACCCAACCATCAGTTTTTATAAAGGGCTAAGGCTCATGCCTCAACATTTTCATCATCAATCCATTTGTGTTTCTCAACACATGTCAAAACATTTCAATAGAATGACTCATCATTCCAAGGTTTTCATAATCATTTTCACCAAGTATTCCCATCTACAGTGATCAAGTTTTATGCTTTAGCACTAGCCACTAAGTTAAGAGTGTTCACTAATGAGGGGTGCTAATCTTCAATCTCATTCCATAGAATGACATCTAGTATAGGCCTAGTTTTATACTCTTTATGCTATATATACTATCTTTCCAAAAGCTCACCAAGCACTAACTACAAGTAAAGAACTTTGGTAAAGTAAAAGAGTAAAGCTTGAAATTAAAACTTGGGATCGGTATAACTCAAAGGTATATAACCAAAGCATGCCTAGTGCATCTTGCTTGGGTTAAGAAACTTGCAAGTGTTATCTTGCAAGGTATAGCTTGCTAGTAATGATGGCTTTCCTTGATTGGTGCAGTGGTTGAAGTTTTCCTCCTCTTCTTCTGGATAGAACTCCTCCTCCTTATAGCTTGGGTCGGTACTATCGTCTATAAATAAATACGGGGTACACAATCACAAAAAAAATACTTAACTAGTTATATTTAGCACACTAAGGCTCACTCTTGATGATCTAGTATCATCACAATCATCACATGAATTAAATAACTAGTTTTATTTATCTTATTTGAGAAAAGTAATTTCTACTCATTGAAATTAATTAAGATTTAATATTCTCCTATTAAAATATGGGATCATGTGGACACATGTCATCACCACATATTCTAATACATGGGAATGTGATTTAAAGTGTTGGTCAAATTTTATTAAGTTTAAGATTATCATTTAATAGATTTAAAGTGACTAGAAATGCCCTAATAGCATTCTTTTGGTACTAGTCCAATGTCACTATAGGCAAACCTAAATATTTTTACATATTCAGATAGGTATTGTCAAATGTGATTTTTGAGAGTTGGAATCAACTCAAAAGCTATTATGGTTGATTTTTGAAAAATGTTTGAAGTTGCAAAAGTCTCTGTCTTGTTATTTTTACTAAAGATTATCTCTAACTCCAAATGATTTAAATCCAACGGGCTTGGATAGATACTTTAAATACCTTTCTAACAAAATTTGAATCATGCAATTTGGTTTAGTGAAACTCTTTGAATTGATTTTTGAATCTGTGGACAGAATAGGGTTTTAACTAAAATGGAAAAATCAATATTTGAATTTCCAGGCCAGCGCGGGAAGTTAAACAGGCCGGGCCAACTGCACTGCACAGCACATCGGGATGCTGATAGATGGGGTCCACTAGTCAACGACTTAAACTATGCGAAGCGGTATCTACGCATCTGAGACGTGTGATCTAATTCTAATCCAACGGCTTTGAGTCATCGTCGACGACGAACTACTCCGGCGAGGAACTAAACCTAGCGCGGCGGTGGGGGTCTGGCTAGGATCACCTGGGCTCCAGCTAGGGTCGGCGATGGGGGCGATCGACGTGGTAGACGATGGCGGTTCGAGGCGCGGTCACGGCAGGTCTTGGGGTGGTCGAAATCGACGGTGCCCTTCTCCTCCAGCAGTGGCGGGTGATGTCTACGCACTTCTATTCTTGTAGACAGTTGTTAGGCCTCCAAGTGTAGAGGTTTGTAGAACAGCAGCAAGTTTTCCCTTAAGTGGATTACCCAAGGTTTATCGAACTCGGGGAGGAAGTGGTCAAAGGTATCCCCTCTCAAGCAACCCTGCAATGAAGATACAAGAAGTATCTTGTGTCCCCAACACACCCAATGCACTTGTCAGGTGTATAGGTGCACTAGTTTGGCGAAGAGATAGTGAAATACAAGTGGTATGGATAAAAGACAACGGTGCCAGAAAATAGCTTGATGGCGTGAAAGAGACTAAAGGCAAACTGAAATAAAGATTGAAGCAAGCAAACATGTAACAGATCTAATTGCAAATGGTGTTTCAATGCTAAGAAACAAGGCCTAGGGATCATACTTTCGCTAGTGAACACTCTCATATAAATATCTTCTCTTTATGATACTACTCTTAACTACTCTCCGGTTGGACACTCTAATCGTTGGTAGGGCTATAACAGCACACCTCAAAGTAAGCCTTTCCCATCTAGATAACCCCACACTGTCACCTTGAGCTCTAGATGGTTCCAACAAACACCACAATTTCATAGAAACATCCAACTCCAAATATAACTCATAACAAGTAATTGTAATCTCTAGCCTAAGTGCCACCATGGTGTGCACACTGTCAACTTCACACACATGAGGAGAGTAGAGATCTATTAAAGGACTTGAGTAGCAAGGTAGATCTATAGATTACAAGCTCATGATCACAATATTATCATGCATAGAGAGAGAGATGAACACATAGCTACCGGTAGAACCCTTAGCCTCGAGAGAGAACTACTCCCTCCTCATCATGGGAATCAGCAACAACGATGGAGATGGTGGTGGAGATCGATGGAGATGGCACCGGGGGCACTTCCACGTCCCGGCAGGGTGCTGGAACAGAGACTTTCTGTCCCCCGAATCTCCCCTTCGGTGGCGGTAGCGTTGTGGAACTTTTCGTGGATTTCTGATTGACGATCTAGGGTTTCTGCCTCGGGAGGAATATATAGGCGAAGGAGGCAAGGTCGGTGGCCAGCCAGGGGGCCCACACCATGCCCTAGCGCGGCCTAGGGGTACCTGCACCTGGGGGGTGTGGCCACCCTGTGGCCCCTCTCCGACTCTCCTTCTGGCTCCGTGAGTCTTCCGGGAAAATAGGAACTTTGGCTTTTGTCCCGTCCAATTCTGAGAATATTGATTCTCCGACTTTCCTGGAACCAAAAACAGCAGAAAATAGGCAACTGACACTGTGGCTCTTGTCAATAGGTTAGTCCAAGAAAGTGTATAGAAAGTACTCCAAAGTTGGAACAAAACACAAGAAAGTAGATAAAACCAAGCATGGAACATCAAAAATTATAGATACATTTGAAATGTATCAGTGGGCTTAGGCCAAATTCCGGTGAGAGAGAGCTCGCCCTGCTCCGGGAAGAAGTGGGGGAGTATCAGTGAGGAGTGGTGAGTGCTGGGGTGTGTAGGAATGAGGCAGGGGAGGCCTCCTTTTATACTACGACGAGGGGACCGAACGGTGCGTGCACGAGCTCGTCGGTGACGATGCTACAGGCTGCTATCAGTGTGGCGAAGGCTAGTGGACGGTGCGTGGTTCCCTGGTGGTTCGCACGGGCGTAATGGTGAGGCATGGGGAAATGTGGTTTGGTCGGGAGCGTGCGACGCTCCGCGCGGACGCAGAGGTGTTTGCGATGGCGTGCGGCAGCTGCGGGTCGCGCGGCAGCGAACGGGGTTGTCTGCGGGGTTAGGGTGATCATGGCGAGCTAGTGCATGCAAGGCGGGGGTGAGGCACGGTCTGTGCGAGGCGGTCGGGCGCTGCGAGCTGGCGCGCTCTAGACAGGGTGCAGAGACGATGGGCGCGGCATAGCTAGGGTGGTCCGGGGCTCGGCTAGGGTCGAGGCTTGGACAGGGGGTGGCGATGGACCGAGGCGTGTCTGGTGCGCGTCTTGAGCGAGGGCGACGAGGCTCCTGGCGTGCAGCCCACTATCGGCCGGCGATGACCAAAAACGGGCGGTGCTCCACTGTGCACACGTCTAAGGGCGGACTTGGTCTAGGTGTTGCTCGACACTAGAGGGGACAAGGAAGTTAAGGGGAGACCAAATGGTCGAGAATTACTGTGGAAACAGTGAAGTTAGGCAGTAGATTAATTTGTGTAATTAAGGTGATTGATGAAATGGCTGCAAGAAATTTTTGGATGGAACTTTTTGAGTGATCTTAACTTAAGCTTGAGAGTCTATGTTTGCTTGGAGAAGTCAAGTGGAAGTGGTTTGATAGGTTTTTGAAAAAGTGTGATCTTCACATATGAACTAGATTCAATTTTTGACTATCCATTTAATTGATTTGGAAAATGTTTTTATAAGTTTGTAAAGTGGGCCTTGATACACTTTTACTTGGTCTATCAAGGGGTGAAAAGAAGTAGAATTGTTTATGTTAGAATTTCTCTTCTAGGAACACTCAAAGTGGCCTAGTGGTTAACTCTTGTCAAAATGACCATTTGCTTTATTTATTCATATTTGATTTCTTTTTCTTTTGATTTTGTTTGTAATTGTCCTAAATGATGTAGCATTCATCCTTAAGCCATTTCACATCATTTGTAACAATCAAGCATGGAAATTTCAATCAATCACACATTAATGCAAAACTAACATGCATTCATATTCATTTTCTTAATAAAAGTTTTTGTTAACCATAAACTTGGGTGATTAGAACTTGATAATCTTGATTAGAAGTTTTGGGGTGTTACAAACCTTCCCTCCTTAAACAAAATCTTGTCCCGAGATTTAAGAAAAACTAGGAACTAAAGAGATCTAGAAACTCGGTCCTAATGTAATCTTCTCGCTCCCAAGTAGCTTCTTCTTCGGTATGGTTGCTCCATTAGATCTTGAGAAACTTGATACTCCGGGTCCTGGTGATTCTGAAGGCTTCTTTCAAAATACGAACGGGTACTTCACGATACGTCAGATCCTTGTTGATATCTATGGCTTGGTGATCGATGTTCTTGAAAACTTCGGTCTTCTTCCGAACTTCTAGGCATTTGCGAAGTAACGAGATATGGAACACATCATGGATGGATGACATCTCCTCTAGCAGTTCCAGTTGATATGATACTTCTCCTCGGCGATTCAAAATCTTGAAGGGTCCAATATATCTAGGAGCTAACTTTCCTTTCAGCTGAAAACACTGCATTCTCTTCAAAGGCGACACATTGAGATACACAAAATCTCTGACATTGAAGGTCAGGTCTCTACGTCTCTTGTCGGCATAACTCTTCTGCCTGGATTGGGCGGTCTTGAGGTGCTCAAGGACTTTGTGAACCTTCTCTTTGGCTTCCTGTAAGATGTCGGGTCCAAAAATCTGACTCTCTCCTACTTGCGACCAATTCAAAGGGGTACGCCACTTTCTTCCATATAGAAATTCAAATGGGGCCATTTGCAAACGGGCTTGAATAACTGTTGTTGTATGAGAATTCTGCGAAAGGCAGACAATCTTCCCATTTTGATCCATAATTTAGAACACAAGTGTCAACACCCGGATTTTTAATCCCAGATGCCCATTATGCCATACCTCACAATCCCAGGATTACCATTTTTGCGAGACATAACGGATTGGATATCACAGTACATCATCCATTACAAACCATACATAAGGTCTTACACAAATAAGGATCTCATGATCCAGTCTTAATACAACAAGCAGCGGAAATAAAAGATAAGTGTAGTGGTAGGGTCCATCTTCAGGGGCACAGGCAATGCTGACGAAGGCAGATACTCCTAGTTATCATAGCCGTCCTGTTGGCCATCATCTTGATAGTCTCCTTCATAGTCTGGCCATGATAATAGCCAGGGACAAAAGCCATGAGTACTCTTTAAGTACTCGCAAACTACCACTAACAAGTATTATAATTCTAAGTTAAAGTGCTAAATCTAAGTTTAACTATAAAGTTAAGTTTGAAACCTAAGCTGAGTTCTGAAGCAAAGAAAGATAAAATAAAGTTCTAGAATTACTTAAGTGGGGAAGCTAATGTCATAAACACAACCCTGTTGTGGTCAAGTCAAGATTCATCATTCATATCAAGTTATTTAGAAAACATTTGACAACAAAACAGTATGGCCATTCCAACTGTCCATAACCGCGGACGTGGCTATTCGAATAGTTTAACACTCTACAGAGGTGGTACACTTTCACCACAAGATTCAATACATCTGTCAGGGATAACCCTGAATCGTCATACTTAGTATGCAGATAATCAAACATAACCTTCCCTTTACACACCCTAGTATAAGAACCTCTCCTATGAGCATGGCCTCCCAACCATGACCATCGGTCATCTTGGGCACTGCATAGGTGGACAACATTGAGAGGTAGCCTCAGCTCAGACCTCTCCCGTGAGGGAACTAATACTAATGCATATAAATTTCCAGCTAAGCCTTACCCAATTCAGGTAGTGTGGTTGTACGGTAAATTTGGAATGGTATCGCATCCGAATCCAACCATCAGTTTTATAAAAGGGTTAAGGCTCCTGCCTCAACATTTTCATCATCATCAACCATTTGTGTGTCTCAACACATGTCAAAACATCTCAATAGAATGACTCATCATTCCAAGGTTTTCATAATTCATTTTCACCAAGTGTTCCCATCTAAAGTGACTCAAGTTTTTGATCTACTCTAAACTACTAAGTTAAGAGTGTTCACTAAGGTGGAAAAGATGGGTTCAATCTCATGCCATAGAATGACATCTAAAAGGTTCTTAATAGGTCAAGTTTTATACTTTTTATGCTACCTTCAAAACAAGTAAAGAACTTTGTGTAAACTAAGGGAGGTAAAACTTGTAAATAAGACTTGGGGTACTAATAGTCAAAGGGGTGTGATCAAAGCATGCTTAAGGCATCTTTGCTAAACCATCTATTTTGATCCTAGCTTGCTAAGCACTAAACTTGCAAGTGTTAGCTTGCACTGTTAATGGTGGCTTGCCTTGGTTGGTGCAGTGGTTGATCTTTTCTTCTTCTTCTTCTTCTTCTTCTTCTTGGTAGAACTCCTCCTCCTCGAAAGCTTGGTCGGTACTATTCTCTATAAATACATACGGAGTACACAATCACCAAACAATACTTAACTAGGCTAAGTAGCATTCTAGGACACACATTTGATGATCTATTATCATCACAAGCATCACAAGTTTAATTCAATAGTTTCATCCTTTTTATTTTAGAAAAGTAATTTCTACTCATTGAAAAATTAACTAAAATTTAGTATTCTCCATTTAAAATATGGGATCATATTGACACATGTCATCACCACATATCTTAACACATGGGAATGAGAATTAAAGGTTGGATCAATATTACTTTGGTTTAAGTTCATTATTTAATGATTTAAAGTGACTAGAAATGCCTATATAGCATTATTTTGGTACTAGTCCAAAGTCACTACATGTAAACCTTAATATTATTACATATTTATATAGATATGATGAAATGTGATTTTTGAGAGTTGGAATCAACTCAAAAGCTAACTTGGTTGATTTTTTAAAAAATGTTGCAATTGGCAAAAGCTCCTGTTTTATTATTTCTATTAGGAGAGATCTATAACTATAATTGAATTAAATCCAACGGGCCTGGATAGATCATTTCAATACTTTTCAGGCAAAATTGGTTTCATGTAATTTGGATTTGTAAAACTCCCAGAATTGAATTTTAACATAGTGGACAGAAACTAGATTCAACTTAAAAAGAAAAATCCAGATTTGAACGGTTGGGCTAGCGCGGGAAAGAACTTGGGCGGCCAGTGGCGCCCACGGTTGGGCTCGGTGACAGGGGTCCCGCTTGTCAGTGGGTCTTAACACGCGAAACGGTACGCGCACTGTGGGTCGTAGGATTAGAAGGGGGATCTACGGCTGAGGGTCATCGTCGATGACAAAGCGGGAGCAGACGGACCCGCGGACCCTATGGGGGTGGGGGGTCTGCTAGTGGTGTGTAGGCTCCAGCGGCAGTGAGCCAGCTCTCCTGACCTAAGCTCGGGGGTGGGCTGAGGGAGGATCAGGCTCTCAGCGGCGATGGCGAGGCAAACGAACTGGGCGACGACGGTGAGCTCAGGGACAGTCGAGGTAGCTCCGGGGGTGGTCGCAATCAGCGGCGCCCTTCTCCTCTAGAGGCGGCGGCTCCGGCTCCAATTCCGGCGAGCTGCTGCTCCCCTTGCTCCGGCTAAGGGTGTGGGACGGTCAGAGAGAGGTAGGGAGTGAGTGGGTGTGGAGAAAAGAGGCTGGGGAGGCCGACTTATATAGGCCCGACGGTGAGACCGAAGGGTATGGGCAGGCGACTCGGCGACACGACTACTGGCTAGCGGAATGGCGGAGGATGGCGATCAATGTGGTCTCTGGTGGTGCTCTAGGAAGTAAATCTGGCCGAGGGGCGGTGGTATCTGATGCAGGTGAGGTGGCGCTCTAAGCGGCGGGCGGCGGTGTCCAGCGAAAATGGCTGAGGCGTTGGGCGGCCAGCGGGGGTGTCTGGGGTGTTCCCCAGGTCGTGGCGGAGCGGTGGGCGTGGGCTACGGCCAAGGGGCTGTGTGAGCGGGGACAGAGCATGCTCTGTGGGCGGCGTCGGCATGGTCGACCAGCTCGGGCTGGGGTTCTGGCCGCTCTCTCTGCCTCTCGGCACAGGGCTGGTTGGATGGTGGAGGTGGACCACTGGCGACGTGCTAGACATGGGGAGAGAGGCTGGAGGCTGCTGTGGCGCGATGTCGTCGGTGGGGGTGCTCAAGATGCTCGGCCTTAATGGCCATGACCATTTGGTCGTGTGCACAGGGTTTGGCCAGGCTAGCAAAGGGTAGGGCTGGTACTGGGGGAACAAGGGGACAAGGTTAGGCACAAATGGTGACCAAGATCACTGCTCAAAATAGTGTTTTGAATTTGGCCAGATTTGTGCCCACGAGGTGTTTGATGGAATGGCCGAAAGAGCAAAACTTTTGAATTTTGGTTTCAAAATTTTTGAGTGATCTCCAGTAGTGCTAGGTAGTCTCTGGTTGCAAGGGTTTTGAAAGTGGAGCTCAAATAGATGGTTTTTGAAATAGGGGTGATCTATGCATATGCATTGGATTCAATTTTCAAATGCCATTTAAAATAAGTAAAAGAATGTTTTTAGCAGATCAAAAGGTGGGCCTTGGTACCTCATTATGTGTACTAGCAAGGGGTGCAAAGATCATGAATTGTTTCTGTTAAGAAATGAGTGCTAGGAACACTCAAAGTAGTGTAGTGGATTAAAATGGCCAAAATGACCATCCCCCTTTTTAATTCTTTTTTATTTGATTTTCTTTAGGAAAAGTTTGGGAATGATATAGATGATGTTTAAATCACCTAAGAAACATTTTAGAAGCAAAGGATCACACAATCATGGCAATTCAAATCAATTCCTAGTTTAAATGCACATACACATGAATGCTTTCATTTCTAATTTAGAAAAGTTTTTGTTAACCCCAAATTTGATGATTTAGATATTGATAAGCTTGGATTGAAGTTTTGGGATGTTACAAACCTTCCCCCCTTAAAAAAATCTCGTCCCGAGATTTACAAGGAAAACTAGGAACTAAAGAGATCTGGGAACTGTGTCCTAATGTAATCTTCGCGCTCCCAAGTAGCTTCCTCCTCGGTATGGTTGCTCCACTGAATCTTGAGAAACTTGATACTCCTGGTCCTGGTGGTTCGTAGGCTTCTTCTAAGATACGGATGGGTACTTCCCTATAGGTCAGGTCATTGTTGATTTCCACCGCTCTGTGATCGATGTTCTTGAAAACTTCAGTCTTCTCAGGTACTTCCAGACATTTGCGAAGTAACGAGATATGGAACACATTGTGGAAGCTGACATCTCTTCAGGCAGTTCCAGTTGATACGATACTTCTCCTCGACGGTTCAGAATCTTGAAAGGTCCGATATATCTGGGGGCTAACTTTCCCTTCAGACTAAAGCGTGGAGTTCCTTTCAATGGTGAAACCTTGAGATATACAAAATCTCCGACATTGAAAGTCAGGTCTCTCCTTCTTTTGTCAGCATAACTCTTCTGTATGGATTGGGCGGTCTTGAGGTGCTCACGGACTTTGTGAACTTTCTCTTCTACTTCTCGGAGAATGTCGGGTCCGAAGATCCGACTCTCTCCTACTTGCGACCAATTCAAAAGGGTACGACACTTTCTTCCGTATAGGAATTCAAATGGTGCCATATGCAAACTAGCTTGATAACTGTTGTTATATGAGAATTCTGCAAAAGGCAGGCAGTCTTCCCATTTTGATCCGTATTCCAAAACGCAAGCTCTAAGCATATCCTCTAGGATCTGGTTGACTCACTCAGTCTGTCCATCTGTTTGCGGGTGATACGATGTGCTGAAGTTCAACTTGGTTCCTAATCCTTCTTGGACTTTCTGCCAAAATCTTGAGGTAAACTGGGTTCCTCAATCTGATACGATGGTCTTGGGGGTTCCATGCAGACTAACAATCCTAGCAATGTATAACTCGGCTAACTTTGCACTCTGGTAAGTTGTCTTGACAGGTATAAAGTGGGCTACCTTGGACAGTCTATCAACTATGACCCAGATTGAGTCATTCCCCCTACTAGAAGTAGGTAAACCGGTGATAAAGTCCATTCCGACGGAATCCCATTTCCATTCCGGAATCTGCAATGGTTGCAACATTCCTGCAGGTCTCTGATGTTCTGCCTTGACTCTTTGACAGATGTCACATTTGGCGATGTAGCTTCCGATCTCTCTCTTCATCTTGTGCCACCAAAATTGCTCTTTCAAATCCTGATACATCTTTGTTCCTCCGTGGTGGATAGAATAAAGAGTATCATGAACTTCCTTCATGATAACTTCCTTCAGCTCCGAATCTGCTGGAACACAGATACGTCCTTTGTACCACAGTACTCCTTCTTCATCTTCAGTGAATCCAGGTACCTTTCCTGTACCAATATGACGTTTGATTCTGTCGATACTTTCATTTCCCTTCTGGGCTTCCTTGATTTGGCTAATCAAAGTGGGTTGAAGTTCAATGCTAGCTAGGAATCCTTTGCTAACTAATTCAGTCCTGAACTGCTCCAACTCTTCATACAAACTTGGTTGCTTCTCCTTGATCATGGTGTTAAGCCTACACGGCAATCTTCTAAGAGCATCCGCTACCACATTGGCTTTGCCGGGGTGATAGTGAATGTCCAGGTCATAATCCTTGATTAACTCTATCCATCTTCTTTCCCTCATATTCAGCTCCTTCTGAGTGAAGATATATTTCAAGCTCTTATGATCTGAGTAAATCTCACAGCGATTACCCATCAAATAATGACGCCACGTCTTCAATGCTAGAACCACAGCTCCTAGCTCAAGATCATGGGTCGGATAGTTCTGCTCATGCTGCTTCAGTTGTCGAGACAGATACGCGATGACTTTGCCTTATTGCATCAATACACATCCTAGACCAATCTTGGATGCGTCACAATATACATCAAAGGGCTTCTTGATGTCTGGCATGATCAATATTGGAGCTGATATCAATCTCTTCTTCAGCTCTTGGAAACTGGCTTCACATTTGTCTGTCCATTCAAACTTCTTGTCCTTCTTCAACAATTGGGTCATTGGTCAGGCTATGCTCGAGAATCCTTCTACAAACTTGCGGTAATATCCCGCTAATCCGAGAAATGCACGGACTTGGGTTTGAGTGGTTGGGGCTTCCCATTCTTCGACATCTTTGATCTTGGAGGGATCAACAGAGACTCCTCCGGCAGACACAATATGTCCTAGGAATCCTACTTCTTTCAGCCAAAACTCACACTTGCTGAACTTGGCATATAATTGATGCTCTCTCAGGGTTTCTAGGATAACTCTCAGATGTTGCTCATGTTGTTCTTCTGACTTGGAGTAGATAAGGATGTCGTCGATAAACACAACTAAAAACTTATCTAGGAAATTCATAAAGATCTTATTCATGAAATTCATGAAATAAGTAGGGGCATTGGTTAATCCAAAAGACATAACCATATACTCGTATAAACCATAGCGAGTAGTAAAGGCGGTCTTCGGAATATCCTTTGCACGAATCTTAAGTTGGTGATAACCAGTCCTAAGATCAATCTTTGAGAATACCTGATCTCCGGTCAACTGATCAAATAGATCCTCTATCTTTGGCAAAGGGTACTTGTTCTTGATGGTGACATCATTCAACTTTCTGTAATCTGTGCACAGACGGTTGCCTCCATCTTTCTTGTCGACGAATAACACTGGTGATCTCCATGGCGATGCACTTGGTTGAATCAAGCCTTTGGCTAGCAATGCATCCAACTGCTTCTTCAGTTCTACTAACTCTGAGGGGTTCATGCTATAGGGTCTCTGGGCTATAGGTCCGGTTCCGGGGATTAGTTCGATAATGAACTCAATATCCCTATCCGGGGGCATACCTGGCAATTCATCTGGGAATACGTCAGGGTATTCACAGACTACTCTGACTTGGTCTATCGTGGGCAAGGCTACACTCTTGTTGCACTTGAATTGACGGGGTAAGGTTTCAGAGATATGCTCTACTGTTACTCCAGAACTACTGGTCATGGTAATGGCTTTCTTAGCACAGTTTATCAGTCCTTTATGCCTTGACATCCAGTCCATACCTAGTACTACTTCCAAACCTTTGGTTCCAAGTACAATTAGGTTGGCATAAAAATCTATCCCATGTATTCTGATAGGTACAACTTTGCAAATTTTTCTAGCTTTGGTTGTTGAACTAGGGATTTGAACTATCATGACATGCTTCAGGTTGGTTGGGTGAATCTTACTAGTGCATGCAAATTCTTCGGTGACAAATGAATGCGATGCTCCCGAATCAAACAATACTCTTGCTAAAACTGAGTTGATGAAACATACCCAAAGACTACATCCGGCGCTTCCTAGGCTTCTACGTGTTCATGTGGAAGAGACGGCCATTGCGGTTGTGAGGGTTCCACAGGGCAAATCTCCTTCTGGTTGAACACGACGCTTTCTTTGGCAGGGCATTCACATTGGCATTGGCTGCAGTCTTCTTGGGACACTCATTGGAGTAGTGACCCTTCCCTCCACACTCGAAACAAGCGATCTGGGACTTGTCCTTGACTGCGACAGGCACAACATTGCTGCCAGTTCTGGGTGCAGTGTTGTTGTTGTTGTTGTTATGGTTCTTGGGAGGGGCACGATTGAAATTGTTGGCATTACCGGAGTTGTGATTGTTTCCTCCAGACTTCACATTGCCCCCGCTACGGTTAGGGTAGCTTGGGCGAGACGTTGGGGGTCGGTTGTTCCTTGGTGCATATCCTGGTGAAGGGTTGGGATGGTACTTCTGGTGACTGTTGGATCCAGACTGCTGCCTCATATGACGCTTGCGGTTGTCGTTTGCCTGGTTAATCTTCCCTTCCATCTGAATGGCAGAGTCGACTAGCTCTTCGAGATCCTGGAAACAGATGTTGATGAGGACAGTCTGCATCTCATCATGCAGTCCGTTCAAGAATCTCTCCTTATTCTTGGCCTCCGTGTTGATCTTGTCTGGTGCATATTTGGCAAGTGACAGGAATCTGTCATGGTACTCCACCACAGTCATTCTCCCTTGCTTCAATTCACAAAATTCATCTCTCATTCTGTTGACTAGACCTTGCGGCACGTGGGTGCGGCTAAACTTGACTTTGAATGCTTCCCATGTCATCACTTGACCATGGTTCATATTGCGGATGCTATTCCACCAAGCTCTTGCATCTCCTGCCAGATAGTGGGTGGCGAAGAGAACTTTCTCATTTTCATCAACTCTTGCAACTTCTAAGTTGTTTTCCATGGTCCAGAATCATATCAAGACATCTAATGGGTTCTCATATTGGTTGAAGATTGGGGGATTGGTGTTCTGAAATTTTTTGAGTTTGGATCCCTGGTGATCCTGATTTCCATGCCCTTGGTTGTTGAGGGCCATCTGGGCGATCTGTTGAAGTGTTGCTAAGTTGGCTTGGCATTCTGCCCTGCTTGCTTCACGGTCTGCTATGAGATTCTGCAAGATCTGCAGCATTGGGTCTTGCGACGAGCTGCTCCCTCCTTGGTTTCCATGAGTCATCTAAAGATTGAGATAGATATAGGGGTAAGAGGGAAATTCTAAGGTTCATGGTTTTGGGTTTTCAAAGCTAAAACTTTGAGTTAGACTCGGGTTTTTCAACTAACTTCATTTTCATTCATGCAAGCAAGCACACGATACAACACACACCACAACAATCAAAGGGAAAATAGATGGCTTGAACAACCATTCTGCAAGCTACGATACATTGAGATCGATACATCTCATGCTACGACAGTGCTCTAGTGCATCTACTCGTCGTTGATGAAGTCGGAGTCCTCATCGTCAGTGTAGAAGTCCACGGCATCTTCCTCTAGAAAGTCATCATCGTTGTTGAGGTAAGAATCCGTGTCTCCCTGGATGTCTTCACCCTCATCTTCTTCTTCCTTTGCTGCAAGATGAGCTTCCTGCTCCTTGATGGTCTTCTCGAGGTCGGCCACCTTCTTGCAAAGACGGGCGATGGTGCGATCCTTCTTAGCACGCTGGTGGCGAAGAGACTGACGGTCTTGGACGAGCAGTGCGAAAGTCTGGGCCTTCTGGTCGGCAATGGCACGGTTCTGGTTGGCTAACTCCCTGGCATTGTCTAGTTCCTGCTGTCTGTCGTGAAGCAAGAAGTCGAGCTTCTCCACTTGACGCCTCAACTCGGGGTGACCTGGCATCTCCATTGGCATTCCCATGAAGTCACGTCTTGCATAGTGGGCAAAACGAGTTCCTTGGACCTTGTTGACGCTGAGGGCACATAGACGTGCGAGAGCTTCATGCATGTCCCTGGCTAAGCCATCTAGCCAGTTGTTCTCTCTCACGGAGAACTGAATTCTCCCAGAAGTTGGTGCTTCAATGCTTCCTCTTAGATCCGCGGTGACTAGCCACTGTAGGTCTCCTCCTGGGGGTCCTGGAAGTTGAGCTCCAAGAAACTCCGGATGTGGGCATCCCAGTAACTCTGACAGTGAATCCAGATCCCTCTCGAAGATCAGCTGACCTCCGTTTCCCAACTGGTAAAACTTGCTGAACCGAGTCTCCATCTACAAGAATTAAGGATGAGGAAGTTAGTGAAGTGATCAAGTGTGTCAAATTTTAAGTAGTAGTGTAAGAATTTTGAGGAACATGAATTTTTTAGAAAGAATCCACAAGGGTAAGAGAGGAGATAGTTTTTCATAAATACTCACTTTGGTTTTGAAACTAAGTTTTTTTGAACGTCCATTCTAACTAGGGTCTCCTATGGTCAGGATGGCTCTGATACCAACTTGTCAACACCCGGACTTTTAATCCCAGATGCCCGTTATGCCATACCTCGCAATCCCAGGATTACCATTTTTGCGAGACATAACGGATTGGATATCACAGTACATCATCCATTACACACCATACATAAGGTCTTACATAAATAAGGATCTCATGATCCAGTCTTAATACAACAAGCAGCGGAAATAAAAGATAAGCGTAGCGGTGGGTCCATCTTTAGGGGCACAGGCAATGCTGACGAAGGTAGATAGTCCTAGTTATCATAGTCGTCATGTTGGCCATCATCTTGATAGTCTCCTTCATAGTCTGGCCATGATAATAGCCAGGGACAAAAGCCATGAGTACTCTTTAAGTACTCGCAAACTACCACTAACAAGTATTATAATTCTAAGTTAAAGTGCTAAATCTAAGTTTAACTATAAAGTTAAGTTTGAAACCTAAGCTGAGTTCTGAAGCAAAGAAAGATAAAATATAGTTCTAGAATTACTTAAGTGGGGAAGCTAATGTCATAAACACAACCCTGTTGTGGTCAAGTCAAGATTCATCATTCATATCAAGTTATTTGGAAAACATCTGACAACGAAACAGTATGGCCATTCCAATTGTCCATAACCGCGGGCGTGGCTATTCGAATAGTTTAACACTCTGAAGAGGTGGTACACTTTCACCACAAGATTCGATACATCTGTCAGGGATAACCCTGAATCGTCATACTTAGTATGCAGATAATCAAACATAACCTTCCCTTTACACACCCTAGTATAAGAACCTCTCCTATGAGCATGGCCTCCCAACCATGACCATCGGTCATCTTGGGCACTGCATAGGTGGACAACATTGAGAGGTAGCCTCAGCTCAAACCTCTCCCGTGAGGGAACTAATACTAATGCATATAAATTTCCAGCTAAGCCTTACCCAATTCAGGTAGTGTGGTTGTACGGTAAATTTGGAATGGTATCGCATCCGAATCCAACCATCAGTTTTATAAAAGGGTTAAGGCTCCTGCCTCAACATTTTCATCATCATCAACCATTTGTGTGTCTCAACACATGTCAAAACATCTCAATAGAATGACTCATCATTCCAAGGTTTTCATAATTCATTTTCACCAAGTGTTCCCATCTAAAGTGACTCAAGTTTTTGATCTACTCTAAACTACTAAGTTAAGAGTGTTCACTAAGGTGGAAAAGATGGGTTCAATCTCATGCCATAGAATGACATCTAAAAGGTTCTTAATAGGTCAAGTTTTATACTTTTTATGCTACCTTCAAAACAAGTAAAGAACTTTGTGTAAACTAAGGGAGGTAAAACTTGTAAATAAGACTTGGGGTACTAATAGTCAAAGGTGTGATCAAAGCATGCTTAAGGCATCTTTGCTAAACCATCTATTTTGATCCTAGCTTGCTAAGCACTAAACTTGCAAGTGTTAGCTTGCACTGTTAATGGTGGCTTGCCTTGGTTGGTGCAGTGGTTGATCTTTTCTTCTTCTTCTTCTTCTTCTTCTTGGTAGAACTCCTCCTCCTCGAAAGCTTGGTCGGTACTATTCTCTATAAATACATACGGAGTACACAATCACCAAACAATACTTAACTAGGCTAAGTAGCATTCTAGGACACACATTTGATGATCTATTATCATCACAAGCATCACAAGTTTAATTCAATAGTTTCATCCTTTTTATTTTAGAAAAGTAATTTCTACTCATTGAAAAATTAACTAAAATTTAGTATTCTCCATTTAAAATATGGGATCATATTGACACATGTCATCACCACATATCTTAACACATGGGAATGAGAATTAAAGGTTGGATCAATATTACTTTGGTTTAAGTTCATTATTTAATGATTTAAAGTGACTAGAAATGCCTATATAGCATTATTTTGGTACTAGTCCAAAGTCACTACATGTAAACCTTAATATTATTACATATTTATATAGATATGATGAAATGTGATTTTTGAGAGTTGGAATCAACTCAAAAGCTAACTTGGTTGATTTTTTCAAAAATGTTGCAATTGGCAAAAGCTCCTGTTTTATTATTTCTATTAGGAGAGATCTATAACTATAATTGAATTAAATCCAACGGGCCTGGATAGATCATTTCAATACTTTTCAGGCAAAATTGGTTTCATGTAATTTGGATTTGTAAAACTCCCAGAATTGAATTTTAACATAGTGGACAGAAACTAGATTCAACTTAAAAAGAAAAATCCAGATTTGAACGGTTGGGCTAGCGCGGGAAAGAACTTGGGCCGGCCCAGTGGCGCTCCACGTTTGAGGCTCAGACAGGGGTCCCGCTTGTCGATTGGGTCTTAACACTTGAAACAGCATGCAGCTGTGGGTCGTAGGATTAGAAGGGGGATCTACGGCTGAGGGTCATCGTCGATGACAAACAGGTCGCCGGCGAGCTCGGACCCTAGCAGCTCGGTGGGGGTCTGCTGGGGATGTACCAGGGCTCCAGCGACGATGGCGAGGCGGGCAAACGAACTGGGCGACGACGGTGAGCTCAGGGACAGTCGAGGTAGCTCCGGGGGTGGTCGCAATCAGCGGCGCCCTTCTCCTCTAGAGGCGGCGGCTCCGGCTCCAATTCCGGCGAGCTGCTGCTCCCCTTGCTCCGGCTAAGGGTGTGGGACGGTCAGAGAGAGGTAGGGAGTGAGTGGGTGTGGAGAAAAGAGGCTGGGGAGGCCGACTTATATAGGCCCGACGGTGAGACCGAAGGGTATGGGCAGGCGACTCCGGCGACACGACTACGGGCGGCTAGCGGAATGGCGGAGGATGGCGATCAACAGGTGGTCTCCTGGTGGTGCTCTAGGAAGTAAATGCGGCCGTAGGGGCGGTGGTATGCGGTCTGGGTGAGGTGGCGCTCTAAGCGGCAGAGGCGGCGGTGTCCACGGTGAGCGGTGGCTGGGGAGCGTTGGGCGGCCAGCGGGGGTGTCTGGGGTGTTCCCCGGGTCGTGGCGGAGCGGTGGGCGCGGGCTGCGGCCAAGGGGCGGTCTGTGCGAGCGGGGACAGAGCATGCTCTGCGGGCGGCGTCGACATGGTCGACCATCTCCGGGCGCGGCGGTTCCTGGCCGCTCTCCTCTCTGTCTCTGGCCTGGGGCTGGTTGGACGGTGGAGGTGGACCATTGGCGACGTGCTAGACATGGCGAGAGAGGCTGGAGGCTGTTGTGGCATGATGTCGCCGGTGGGGGTGCTCAAGGTGCTCGGCCTTAATGGCCATGACCATTTGGTCGTGTGCACAGGGTTTGGCCAGGCTAGCAAAGGGTAGGGCTAGTACTGGGGGAACAAGGGGACAAGGTTAGGCACAAATGGTGACCAAGATCACTGCTCAAAACAGTGTTTTGAATTTGGCCAGATTTGTGCCCACGAGGTGTTTGATGGAATGGCCGAAAGAGCAAAACTTTTGAATTTTGGTTTCAAAATTTTTGAGTGATCTCCAGTAGTGCTAGATAGTCTCTGGTTGCAAGGGTTTTGAAAGTGGAGCTCAAATAGATGATTTTTGAAATAGGGGTGATCTATGCATATGCATTGGATTCAATTTTCAAATGCCATTTAAAATAAGTAAAAGAATGTTTTTAGCAGATCAAAAGGTGGGCCTTGGTACCTCATTATGTGTACTAGCAAGGGGTGCAAAGATCATGAATTGTTTCTGTTAAGAAATGAGTGCTAGGAACACTCAAAGTAGTGTAGTGGATTAAAATGGCCAAAATGACCATCCCTCCTTTTTAATTCTTTTTTATTTGATTTTCTTTAGGAAAAGTTTGGGAATGATATAGATGATGTTTAAATCACCTAAGAAACATTTTAGAAGCAAAGGATCACACAATCATGGGAATTCAAATCAATTCCTAGTTTAAATGCACATACACATGAATGCTTTCATTTTTAATTTTTGAAAAGTTTTTGTGAACCCCAAATTTGATTATTTAGATATTGATAGGCTTGGATTGAGGTTTTGGGATGTACAACAATCTCTCAACATATCTTCTAAGATTTAGTTGACTCTACCAGTCTATCCATCAGTCTGCGGGTGATAAGCTGTGCTGAAATTCAACTTGGTTCCTAATCCTTCTTGGACTTTCTGCCAAAATCTTGAGGTAAACTGGGTTCCTCGATCGGACACTATGGTCTAGGGGGTTCCATGCAAACTAACGATTCTAGCAATGTACAACTCTGCTAGCTTCGAACTCTGGGTGACTTGGCATTTCCAATGGCATACCCATAGAATCATGCCTTGCGAAGTGAGTAAAGCGATTTCCCTGGATCAAGTTGATGTTTTGCCCACACAGACATGCAAGAGCTTCGTGCATAGCCCTGGCTAATCCATCTAGCCAGTTGTTCTCTCGCAAGGTGAATTGAATCGTCTCAAAAGTAGGTGCTTCCATTCTGCCTCTGAGATCTGCAACTATCATCCATTGTAGATCTCCTCCTACATGATCGTTGAGTTGGGCACCGAAGAATTCCGGATGCGGGCACTCAAGGTACTCCGACATTGCATCTAGATCCCTCTCAAAGATTAGTTGGCCTCCGTTGCCCAACTGGTAGAACTTGCAATACTGAACTTCCATCTATAAGAATTTAGGATGAGTAAGTTAGTGAGGTGATCAAGTGTGTCAAATTTTATGTAGGAATGTAAGAATTTTGAGGAACATGATTTTTTTTTGAAAGAATCAAGGATAAGAGTGGGAATAGGATTTCATAAATACTCACTTCTTTTGTTTTGAAACTAAGTTTTTATTCGGACGTCCATTCTAACTAGGGTCTCCTATGGTCAGGATGGCTCTGATACCAACTTGTCAACACCCGGATTTTTAATCCCAGATGCCTATTATGCCATACATCACAATCCCAGGATTACCATTTTTGCGAGACATAACAGATTGGATATCACAGTATATCATCCATTACAAACCATAATAAGGTCTTACATGAATAAAGGATCTCATGATCCAGTCTTAATACAAACAAGCAGCGGAGTAATAAGCGTGGTAATGGGCTCCATCTTTAGAGTCATAGGCAATACTGACAATGGGATATGATCCTAGTTGTCGCAGGCGTCCTGCTATCCATGTTCCTGATATTCCTCCTCATAGTCTGGCCACGGGAATAGCCAGGGACAAAGCCATGAGTACTCTTTAAGTACTCACAAACTATCACTAACAAGTAAGGTAGTTCTAGTAGGAATCCTAATTTCTAGGTTTATTTGCAAAAAGGCAGGTTTATCTAAACTGAGTTTAGAAGAAAAGAAAACTAAGTTAATTTTCTAAATCACTTAAGTGGGAACCTAGTTTTCACATTCACAACCCTGTTGTGGTCAAGTCAAAATCATAGTTCAATTCACAAGTCATTTTGAAAACATCTGACGACGGAATAGTATGGCTACTCCAACTGTCCATGACCGCGGACGCGGATATTCGAATAGTTTGACACTCTGCAGAGGTGGTACACTTTCACCACAAAATTCGATACATCCGTCAAGGATAACCCTGAATCATCATACTTAGTATGCGGATAATCAATCATAACCTTTCAATTACGCACTCTAGTATAGGCACCTCCCCTATGAGCTTGGCCTCCCAGCCATGGCCATCTGCCATCCTGGGCACTGCATAGGTGGACAATTCACACTCACGAGGAAGCCTCAGCTCAAACCTCTTCCGAGAGGGAACCCATAGTAAGGCATATAAACTTCCAGCTAAGCCCAACCCAATTCAGGTATTGTGGTTGTACGGTAAAATTGGAACGGTATCGCATTCGAACCCAACCATCAGTTTTTATAAAGGGCTAAGGCTCATGCCTCAACATTTTCATCATCAATCCATTTGTGTTTCTCAACACATGTCAAAACATTTCAATAGAATGACTCATCATTCCAAGGTTTTCATAATCATTTTCACCAAGTATTCCCATCTACAGTGATCAAGTTTTATGCTTTAGCACTAGCCACTAAGTTAAGAGTGTTCACTAATGAGGGGTGCTAATCTTCAATCTCATTCCATAGAATGACATCTAGTATAGGCCTAGTTTTATACTCTTTATGCTATATATACTATCTTTCCAAAAGCTCACCAAGCACTAACTACAAGTAAAGAACTTTGGTAAAGTAAAAGAGTAAAGCTTGAAATTAAAACTTGGGATTGGTATAACTCAAAGGTATATAACCAAAGCATGCCTAATGCATCTTGCTTGGGTTAAGAAACTTGCAATTGTTAGCTTGCAAGGTCTAGCTTGCTAGTAATGATGGCTTTCCTTGATTGGTGCAGTGGTTGAAGTTTTCCTCTTCTTCTGGATAGAACTCCTCCTCCTTATAGCTTGGGTCGGTACTATCGTCTATAAATAAATACGGGGTACACAATCACAAAAAAAATTACTTAACTAGTTATATTTAGCACACTAAGGCTCACTCTTGATGATCTAGTATCATCACAATCATCACATGAATTAAATAACTAGTTTTATTTATCTTATTTGAGAAAAGTAATTTCTACTCATTGAAATTAATTAAGATTTAATATTCTCCTATTAAAATATGGGATCATGTGGACACATGTCATCACCACATATTCTAATACATGGGAATGTGATTTAAAGTGTTGGTCAAATTTTATTAAGTTTAAGATTATCATTTAATAGATTTAAAGTGACTAGAAATGCCCTAATAGCATTCTTTTGGTACTAGTCCAATGTCACTATAGGCAAACCTAAATATTTTTACATATTCAGATAGGTATTGTCAAATGTGATTTTTGAGAGTTGGAATCAACTCAAAAGCTATTATGGTTGATTTTTGAAAAATGTTTGAAGTTGCAAAAGTCTCTGTCTTGTTATTTTTACTAAAGATTATCTCTAACTCCAAATGATTTAAATCCAACGGGCTTGGATAGATACTTTAAATACCTTTCTAACAAAATTTGAATCATGCAATTTGATTCAGTGAAACTCTTTGAATTGATTTTTGAATCTGTGGACAGAATAGGGTTTTAACTAAAATGGAAAAATCAATATTTGAATTTCCAGGCCAGCGCGGGAAGTTAAACAGGCCGGGCCAACTGCACTGCATAGCACATCGGGATGCTGATAGATGGGGTCCACTAGTCAACGACTTAAACTATGCGAAGCGGTATCTACGCATCTGAGACGTGTGATCTAATTCTAATCCAACGGCTTTGAGTCGTCGTCGACGACGAACTACTCCGGCGAGGAACTAAACCTAGCACGGCGGTGGGGGTCTGGCTAGGATCACCTGGGCTCCAGCTAGGGTCGGCGACGGGGGCGATCAACGTGGTAGACGATGGCGGTTCGAGGCGCGGTCACGGCAGGTCTTGGGGTGGTCGAAATCGACGGTGCCCTTATCCTCCAGCAGCGGCGGGCTATAGCCAAATTCCGGCGAGAGAGAGCTCGCCTTGCTTCGGATAGAAGTGGGGGAGGATCACTGAGGAGTGGTGAGTGCTGGGGTGTGGAGAAATGAGGCAGGGGAGGCCTCCTTTTATCTATGTGGGCGAGCTCGTGGCGATGCTATTGCTATCGTGGCGTGGCTGATGCAGCGGATGGTTCCTGGCGGTTCTCACGGGCGTAATGGCGAGGCGTGGGGCGGTGTGGTTTGGTCGGGAGCGTGCGGCGCTCTGCGCGGACACATAGGTGTTTGCGACGGTGTGCCGTAGCTGCGGGTCGCGTGGCGGTGAATGGGGTTGTCTGCGGGGTTGGGGTGGTCATGGCGAGCTAGTGCACGCAAGGCGGGGTGAGGCGCGGTCTGTGCGAGGCGGTCGGGCGCGGCGAGCTAGCGCGCTCTGGACACGGTGCAGAGACGGTGGGCACGGCGTAGCTAGGGTGGTCCAGGGCTCGGCTGGGGTCGAGGCTTGGACAGGGGGTGGCGGTGGACCGTGTCTGGTGCGCGTCGTGGGCGAGGGTGGCAAGGCTCCTGGCGTGCTGCCCACTGTCGGCCGGCGATGACCAAAAACGGGCGGCGCTCCACTGTGCACACGGCTAAGGGGGGACTTGGTCTGGGTGCTGCTCGACACTAGAGGGGACAAGGAAGTTAAGGGGAGACCAAATGGTCGAGAATTACTGTGGAAATAGTGAAGTTAGGCAGTAGATTAATTTATGTAATTAAGGTGTTTGATGAAATGACCGCAAGAAACTTATTTTGAAATTTTTGAATGAAACTTTTTGAGTGATCTTAACTTAAGCTTGAGAGTCTATGTTTGCTTGGAGAAGTCAAGTGGAAGTTGTTTGATAGGTTTTTGAAAAAGTGTGATCTTCACATATGAACTAGATTCAATTTTTAACTGTTCATTTAATTGATTTGGAAAATGTTTTTGTAAGTTTGTAAAGTGGACCTTGATACACTTTTACTTGGTCCAGCAAGAGGTGAAAAGAAGTAGAATTGTTTCTGTTAGAATTTCTCTTCTAGGAACACTCAAAGTGGCCTAGTGGTTAACTCTTGTCAAAATGACCATTTGCTTTATTTATTCATATTTGATTTCTTTTTCTTTTGATTTTGTTTGTAATTGGCCTAGATGATGTAGCATTCATCCTTAAACCATTTCACATCATTTGTAACAATCAAGCATGGCAATTTCAATTAATCACACATTAATGCAAAACTAACATGCATTCATATTCATTTTCTTAATAAAAGTTTTTGTTAACCCTAAACTTGGGTGATTAGAACTTGATAATCTTGATTAAAAGTTTTGGGGTGTTACGATACAGTACTGCTCAATATAAGTCCCACTCGAAGATATATCAGGATCCATGAAGCTCATGACAGTTTGGCTGATACAAAGCCTATAAGGACACAGACTCCTTTAGAACAAGACAAGGAAAGATCAAGACTAGACTAGATACAAACTCTAACTTGTAACCTACTCGTATTGGTACCTGAGACCTAGCCTCCCCATATATAAAGGCTAGGAGGGTCCAACGAGGAGAAAACACAATATAATACAATAGACACCCGACAATAGATTTAGACAATAGACATCAGGTACACACATCTCTCTCTCTCTTCGAGATCGCATCTAGACAACTCAACGAGTTTGTACTCTCCAATGATAATATGAGAAGACAAGCAGGAAGTAGGGTTTCCTCTACGAGGGCCTGAACCTGGGTAAATCGCCTCCCTTGTTTGTTTTTTAAGCCGATGAAATTCCTAGCGCTTCCCTTTTCCATGAAACCCTAAGTCCATAGCCATGGGCATTGCCAAGGTTACCCCTCGTCACATGATGTTGTTGTAGTAGGAGAGCTTCCATAAGGTCAAGGGGGGCCATTGCCCCCTACTCAATAAAAATTCTTAAGACCTTAATATTTAGGCTTAAGTTTCAAATATTCTTATTTTGGGACCTCAACTCTCCTTGCCCCTTCATTGGTTATTATGGTATATATTGACTAGTTGTTGTGCCCTGCACTATATAGCGGTCTCGTAAGCAGCTCTGTGGCTCAATTAGACCAGCTTTGTGCCATGTACATTCTCACAACAGGCCGTGCCCGGTTGGGTGTCATTGTTGTAGGTCAAGTGTACTTCCTAGGGAATAATGCTGCTATAGTGCTTCTTCTTGATCTCAAACAAGTGGCTATCTGGGAGAAGGTGGGGCTCTTTGCACTGGATTTTCACCCTGACAACCTCACAGAGATTTTGGAACATCCCAATCTAGTATGTATCCACCATGATACCTAGAACTGAAGTAAATTGCGCTAGTAGATTCCACGTGCACCATTCTAGTTGGAGGCCTCGTAGCTGAATCCAAATCTCCTGATTCTCTCCAAATGATTGGAGCTCCCCATCCTAGACTTCCACATTCATAGTTACCCCGTCTTTCACCAAACCAAAGCAAGGGTAGCCAATCATGTCGTCAACTAGAAGGTGGGGAGGTAATTAACCAGGAAAGACCAATCATCTAATTGCCGAATCTGCCATGGCTAGGTAGTTTTGTAGATAACCGCAAACTCTTGAGCCATCTCCTCCTTGCTTATCTCACCAGCTTCAATGAAGAAAATCCCCACATTTTTAGCACCAAGATCATTGCTATTGCTCTTAGGTATTTTCACATGGAAGAACTGCCCTTGAGCAGCTTTGCCATAGAGCTTGGCAGCGGGAAGAGCTTGCCTTCTAAGTGAACATCTATCTTCTTTGTGATTCACCATTTTGCAAATGAAGCAAAAAAGGCACGGTAGAACATTAGGTTTTATTGTGGCCAGGCTCTCCACAATTGCAAACCACATCGACATAGTTGTCCTTTGCATTCGAGTGACTCTCCCTCCCCGAGTTTTGTCCCTTGCTCACCACTGTTGTCGCCATCCCCTTCTTTCTGTTCCATTGCTACTGCCCCGACTGTTGTTGCTGTTGTGCAAACTGTTGACCCTGGATCTACTGAGGATGCACACCCAATAGCGGTTGTTGTTGTTGCTGCTGAATCAGCTGCAAAAACTATTAATGTGACTGCATCTGGGGAAGTTGGGAAGTTGTTGCTATGATGAACTTGACCCTGCCCAAGTCACCTCAGGATTGATCCACTTGTTAGGAGGGAACTGAGCTGGGAATTGGGTGGGAAACCATAGCCGAATCCTCGACTTTGTTGATTTTAGGGGGCAAAAGGCTACTGGAGTTGGGGTTGCTGTCATGCTCCTTCTTGCGCTCCCCCTCCTTCAGGCTGATTGCTTCCCTCTCCCCTCCCTCTGCCTTGGTTAGCCATCCGCGCCGCCAAATCTTGGTAGAGGATATGGTCACGGATCAATCTCGTCTTCTGCGTAGACGGTTCTACGAACTGAGCTGGGAAGAAATTATCGACTAAGGGGTAGATCCTGATCCCTTTGCGCACCCAAGCCAGGAGGGACAACTTGTAGGGAACCCTAACCGCCTCGGATACTCTGTCTCCACCAACTCTAATTTCAACCAACCAGACCAGGGCTGACCTCTTACCTGGAGGGGAAGGCGGGATTTTAGTAACTGCCAACACCGGACATGTTTTCTGAACTGAAACCACACCGACTCCATCCTCACCAGAGTTCGAATCAGCAGAAACCAATGAATATAGAGCATAATCCCCAATAGATTTTCCACGATATCTCTCTCGCCGGAGCAGCCGGCCTCAGCCTGGCTGGGCTAGTGGATGAAGAGGTGGAGTGGAAGGGAACACCGACGACCTGCCTGACTTCACAGGAAGAGAGCTTCTCTCGAAGACATCGAATTCCTCGTAGCGCACAGTGGGGAACTTGGTCAGAGCGGAGGGGATCCCTCCTGGTCGAGGCGCGCACCGGCCTCCTCGATTTCCTGGATGAATTGACGCCAAAACTCGTTGAGATCTCTGAGGTCCTCATACTCGCCGAAGCTTGGGAATCCTGTAGAATCTGTAGAATTCTTTTGGAAATTTGTTGAATCAAACAGACCCTTAATCTGGAGAAGGTGTGCACGTAGCAATAGAAAACCCAAGCCGAGCAACCGTGTATGTAAGTAGAAAGCTACTAGCTATAGTGTCGATCGTGTGGTGGAAGAAAGATAGAAAGGGAAGACACGAAAGGAGGCGGCAGTCTACAAGTCGGCCGTGGCAACCCCGCTTTGGTTTGGTACCTTTTTCACGTTGCACGCTACCCATTCCGCGCGACCCTCACCTTTGACACGGACGTCCTCGTCCTAGTCGCCCGAATAAAACACCCACCTCCGACTCGTGCTCCCCTCCCCCTCCACCCCACGCCATTTTTGCTAATCCAAGCTCCCCCCCCCCAATTCATGTCAACCTATTGTTGCGGTTAGTCAGCCTTTTACTCGCAGCAACCTCCCAATTCCTGCTTGTACCAGTGATGATGATGATGCGGTAAGTAGCTCCGGCGTCTGCACGGGAGAGGGATGCCCATAGCTCGCGCCGCGCACCACGGTACCGCCACATTCCGCCTGCTCCACGACGACCGCCTCGCCTGCGCCGCCATCTACTCCGACCCAGCGTCGGTGCTCGACCAAAGGCTCAGCCCCACCGCCAGCCCGCCGCCGGCCACGCTGTCTTCCTCCTCGCCCCTGTCGGCCGCCAGCGTGGCGGCCCTCGCCAAGAACGCCCCCCCGCCCCCGCCGGCGCCCGCATGGCCCACCTCCTCCGGGGGGGACGACTGGGTCCACCAACTCCCGCCGCTCGACATGCCCGGCTGGGGGGACCCGCACGCCGCCGCGATGCAGGACCACGCGCAGCCGCCGCCGCCGCCCTCGCACCAGGACAGCTCCTTCCTCCGCTGGATCATAGGCGGCGGGGACGACGACTCCGCGGGCGCCGGGGATGACGACGGCCACCCGGATCTTGACCTCGACCGCGTCATGCTCCACCGCCACCCGCCGCAGCAGATGATGATGGGGCCGGGCCACGGCCTCTCGTTCACCCTGGCCGGCGACGACGCCAAGCCCGCCGCCGCGCCGTACCGTACCCCTACCCTGCAGCAGCACCACCAGCAGCCGCCGCACGCCCACGCGGCCTTCCACGGCACGTTCCCCTCCTTCGACGCGCACCCGCCCAAGCGGCAGCAGCAGCACCCGATGGCCGGCGCGTCCTCGCCCAAGCTGCCCCCTTTCGCCGGCCCAGGCCCCGGCACGGGCGGCTTCACCGTGTCCCCGCCGCTCAAGCCCAAGGCGGAGGCGCCGGGCGACGACGCCGCCGCTGCCGCGGCAGTGGACCAGCTAGCCGAGGCGGCCAAGCTCGCCGAGGCCGGCGACGCCTTCGCCGCGCGCGAGATACTGGCACGGCTCAATCACCGCCTCCCCGCCGCCCCCGCGGCCGGGACGCCGCTCCTCCGCTCGGCCTTCTACTTCAAGGAGGCCCTGCGCGTGGCCCTCGACGCCACCGGGGCCGCCGCATCCTCGGCGGCGTCCACGCCCGTCGACGTCCTCCTCAAGCTCGGCGCATACAAGGCCTTCTCCGAGGTCTCCCCGGTGCTCCAGTTCGCGCACTTCACCTGCGTCCAGGCCGTGCTCGACGAGCTCGGCAGCGCAGGCTGCATCCACGTCCTCGACTTCGACATCGGCGTCGGCGAGCAGTGGGCGTCGCTCATGCAGGAGCTGGCCCAGCGCCGCCCCGGCGCCGCGCTCAAGGTCACCGCATTGGTGCTGCCGTCCACGCACCACCCGCTCGAGCTGCAGCTCATCCACGAGAACCTTTCCAACTTCGCCACAGAGCTCGGGGTCCCCTTTCAGTTCGCCGTGTTCAACCTCGATGCCGTCGACCCCACCGAGCTTCTCGCCATTGCCGGCGGCGACGCCATCGCCGTGCACCTCCCTGTTGGCTCGGTTCACTCTGCCGCGGTGCCGTCCGTCCTTCACCTGGTCAGGCGGCTCGGTGCCAAGCTTGTCATCTCGGTGGACCGCAACTGCGACCGCGGTGAGCTGCCCTTTGCCGCGCACTTGTTCCAGGCATTCCAGTCCTGCGTGTTCCTGCTCGAGTCCCTGGACGCCGTCGGCACAGACTCCGATGTCGCAAGCAAGATCGAACGCTTCCTGATTCAGCCAAAGGTCGAAAACTGTGTTGTCAGGAGGCACCGTGCCACAACCGCCGGTGACAAGCTGCTGCCATGGCGGACAATGTTCTCATCTGCCGGGTTCGTGCCGGTGCAGATAAGCAGCTTCGCCGAAGCGCAGGCTGACTCACTCCTGAAGAAGGTGCCGGTGAGAGGTTTCCGTGTGGAGAAGCGCGCCGGATCGCTGGTCCTGCATTGGCAACGCGCGGAGCTGGTGACGGTGTCGGCCTGGAGATGTTGAAGCTCAGGGCTCTCCGGCATCTGGTGAGCAGGCATGAAAAACAAGTTGGTAGGTTAGTTAGGACTAATGATCCTAACAATATTTCTGCTGCGACGATCAAATTACTCGTTAAGCACACGTCACCTCCTTGATGGATGTTCTGCTGATTATGTCACTTGTTTCTAAGTAGATTGTTTGGCAGACTGCAAGGTCTGGTACAGTATCAATGTATTTTACTATTGTTACCATCTTCATATGGAATCAATGGTTATGGTGTTTGAAATGTTCCACTGGAGCTGCTATTCAGAAATGTATCTTGCTATTGCTTCTCTGTTAGGTATGAGGTTCAAAAAACTCATCACAACCTTGCATCCTTTTAGCTATAAACTTGCCTGCTTTTTGTGGTTATATAGTCATTTTCCATAATCGTCATGTTCCTGAAATGTTAGCGTATACTGCTGTCAATGGAAGCTTCCCAGTAAAAACTAAATAAACTGTGAGGGGTGGACTGGGAAATATTAAGCATTAGTCAATATTCCCTCGCTAACTGTAATTGTTCCTTTTGATCAAGTAAGTACAGAAGAATAAGAAGACCAAGGCATTCAATCTTCTAGGGTACGTCAAATTGGCATCTAATGGGAAAATATTAAGCAGATAGTTTTGTAGTGTACCATTTGTCTGAAAGTTCTGAAGAAACACAGGGTTTTCGACAAACTTTTATCTTTTGTCCAGAACACTAGGTTTGTACAATATACATTGGGACAGCTATTAGAATGAATTGCTGTCGAATCGGTGTATCTGTATTCTGTAATCATCAGTTTACTTCTGTATCTACTCCAATCTCCATAATATGCACAAATCAAGTTGTTATATTTATTTATTTTAACTACACAGACCAAGTTGTATCTGTAATCATCAGTTTACTTCTGTATCTACTCCAATCTCCATAATATGCACAAACCAAGTTGTTATATTTATTTTTTTAACTAGACAAGAAGACACCACTGTATGAGCGGTGAGATGAGGTACAGTGAAAACAAAATCATACTTTTAGATCTCCATGATTCGATGCCTTGAGAAAGTTCTCTCCTTCGAACACCTGGAAAGTAGAACTGAATGAGAAATGCATGTTCAAGAACAACAATAGCCTTTTTGATATTGTACGTTAAGAGAACATTTCCAAGTTGACAATTGTGGAATGCAGCAAGACTGGGAATAAAGTGGCAAGCATAAAGCAGCAGACTATTTTTTGTTTTGTTTGCGAGTGAGGTTTTGATTTGCATTATATTATCTCCAAAGTTCGCTACGAGTATGTAAAACTCCTATACAAATATTGATGGCTTCATCTGCATAACTTGTTCTACATTGGTGTTGCTTGATCAGATCTACAAGGTATACCTCGTATGCATATGCCATCATTCCTATTCTGAAGTCATAACTTAGCAATTTGGTATATGTTACTCATTTCAAACTTGCAGGTTGCAGCATCTTCGACATGGTTGACCTAGGTATCACCAGTTTCCTTGTTGCTTCCTTCTGTCAGGTGAAAAATAACTAACGTAACTATCCGTTCTTCGTCTCATACTTACAGAATCTTAACATTGTTAACGCTAGGATCACAAGTTTCTTTGTATCTTCCTAAACATAAGTATCAGCGACTCATTTAATATTTGCAGCATCTTCTTATTGTTAACTGTTGACCCTGATACCACCAAATTCATTGTTGCTTCCTACTGCACCAGCTGAGAAGGATAATAAGGATTTGATCCCTAGTTGTCAATGTATGTTGGAGACTACCCTACTGGTTAACCTATTTTTTCAGGTGAGAAGTTCTGGATATGTACTCCAGCGCCTATGGACCGCACACGTACCATTCATGACCAAATACGACACCTTAAGTACTAATCTTTATCTATTCCTCAAGTATGTAGAAATAACAAGTCTCCTCTCCGAATCTCCTTTTGAGCAGGATAAGTGAGCCCCTACTGCTGTTTGCACGACACTACCGGCGATTGACAGACGTTGGTTGCTTATCATCACGGAACTTCTCGCT
Organism: Avena insularis; assembly: GCA_023614405.1. Taxonomy (NCBI): domain Eukaryota; kingdom Viridiplantae; phylum Streptophyta; class Magnoliopsida; order Poales; family Poaceae; genus Avena; species Avena insularis. The sequence goes on from CM042690.1 coordinate 74,557,302, forward strand.
GCAACATGAACCGAATCGTGTGTTTGTTCTGATGGCAATCGCAACGTAAAGTGGCCGAGCTTTACCTCAATGGCAGCAGGCATCTCCTGTCATCAGCATTTGTACTGCTAATTGGAGAGCCGAATTCGTCCACGTTGGTTGGGGAACTGTTCTGAGGGTACAGTCCAATATGCTTATGCTGCCCCCCTGATGCTATCTGCAGGATTGGATGAATCAATAGATTAGGCTATAGCTCTCTCTCTCTCTCTAAGGTGCAGACTTATCCCATTCAGACTTTGTCTTATTGCCAGATTCCCGCAAATTGCGCAGCACAACTCACCGGTGAAGGTATGATCAGGTAAAATGTGGAGTTATTTTCTTCAAGATGATACATCCAAAATGATAGATAAAATATCATATATGTTACAGAGTTAGGATCGTGGGATTGATCCATGTGCATAGGGGAAATTGAACAACTTCATGCAAGCTCAAGTATCTTACATGAAGGGTTCAGATACTGTTTCACAACCAGAGGTTCTGTGCTATCTGCAAAAGGTACCAATAGCTGCTGACCACTTACTGAATGCATGATTTTTCATGATGAAAAACCGTTCCTCGGGGATCCATGTACATTGCAATATGCAGCCATTACAAAACAACCCAACCAGCAACCACATGATTAGGCCCCTAACTATCCATCACTTGCCAAGACTAACACCACCTTTATTCCCCATGCATCCATCTCCTAATTATTAATAATCCATAGCCCATGCACTTTAGTTCGGTTCATGGGCGGTTAAAGCTCCATGAATAATTTATCGCTCCATCACAAAGGAGAGTCATTTTTATCTGCAACAGGACCTGAAAGCTCAGGAATCAAATCCAGCCTCACCAACTGGTTCAGAGCAAAGCTTGGGATCAAATGCATTGCAAGGAGTGAGCAGTAGCATCAAGCTTGTGGGCACCAACACAGGGGAGTGCCGCCCCTGGAAAGAGCTAAAGACTAGCGCCTTTTCGAGAGGCTACACTGCACTAAAGGAAAAAAATAGAACATAAAAGAGAAGGGTGTTGTCACGGTGAAGCCTCCCCAGAGAGTGGGATTCGGTTCCAGCCTCAACCTTAGGACTTTTCTTCCTCCTCCTTTCTCTGATATATTAGTTTTTTTATCCAGGCAAAAAGATTTATAGTTTTGTTAAGCACTAATGCGATGTTAGTAGCACGATAGGTGTTTATTAGCACTGTGGACACACTTTCTTGCAATGTTAGTAGAAATATAGGTGTTTATAGCATTGTCGACACACTTTGGCAATGTTTGGAAATACATTCAAATTTTTCCTGCAGTTGCACAGGAAACGGTGGGGCTTCGGCATAAAGAGGCCTCCGGAAGGAAGTCTAGTGTTTCAGCATTTGAACAAATGAACTGATTTAGAAGAAATAACCTATCTGGAGTCAACTGCAGAGTCTGTAAGAAAGCAGGTGGTCAGGCAAAGTTTCGCCTACTTAACACTTGTCCATGGATTCCCTTTAACTCTGAAGCTGAAAAGTTACTGGGCAATCTTATTTATCTTCTAGACAGCCTCGCATGACAGAAAGTAGAACTGCACGGGCTACTTGGTAGGAGACTTGTAGAAGACTCGCTTACAACCAGGACAAGTTCAAGTGGTTTGGATTGCCAAGTGACATTGCAGATAGATCTTGGCTCCTGCTGCTACTCAGCTGACAGAGAAACTGGATGCCTGCATTGATAACTTCACAGGAAATAGAGTTTAAGGTCCCTGGTGTTTAGGCTGGATATACCTGGAAAAAAAACTAAACAAAGCTAATTAGGTGACCACAGCTAGAACCTTCCTTAAATGTCACTAATTTCATGCCAAGGAACAAGAATATAATTGTGTGATCACTAATCAGAGCACCAACTGCATACTTCGGTATAAAACTCGATGCCTGCATACTTCAGAGTCAGAAGAAATAGAGTTTCAGGCCATCTAGTTTGGTCGAATATACCTGAAAAAATATAGAGAAACTTAGTTAAAGGGCGGCAGCTAGAACCTTCCCTAAATGCCATGAAAATTTCATGCCAAAGAACAAGAACATCATTATGTGATCACTGATCAGATCACATCATCAGCTGCAAGGACCATATGGCTACACTAACATGCGTCAGTCGGTTACACGATAAAACAAACCCTCCTTGTGTGCTTAACAAGTTTGTCTAAAATACCACACACTGGCTAATTAAACAATCAAAACCCTTTTTGGCACTACAACTCACCGAGTAAAGCAAAGCATGCAGGAATATATCTCCACAAGGCGCTAATGCGTCTACACCAGACCACACGTCTGCCGTAAGGCATCTAGCAAATGGAAAAGGGACGATGAGATGCCCTTCTACCTTCGAGGAGAAGGCTCAACACAATGTGTGTTATGGAGAATCTTAGGCTAAAACTTTAGTACATAATGGCCAAAGTAAAGACACGATAATAGGTGATGTATGTACCTGGAATGTTTATCATGTTCATGGGCCAGATTTTCTGAGACGACGGTCGTCAACGGCTGGTCGTGCCGAATCTTTTTGTTAAGGCTAGAAATCAGAATATAGAGTTTTTTAGGAAAAATTCAGATATGGAAAGGTAACTGTTATCTGCCAGATGCAGCGACGAGGCTGCTGCAGGCGTAACAAATAAGAACCAGCTGGGTGTATGATTGAAAAGAACCCAGATCATAGAGAACGTAAGATGATTCACACAGGGTGTTCATGACTCTGGTAAGATGGTGTTTCTCTTGACAAGTACTAGAATGCCAGGAGATTAGAGCCTGTCCCAAGACTGTTCACATGACTCTGCCTCACCATCTTCCAGGAAGAAAGTACCAGATAAAACTACTACAATAGTAAGATGTTCTTGCGCATTTTGTACATTAGGAATTGGCAACAATAGTGTGAAATCCAACAGTCTGCCTGTTCTTCAGGAACTGACAGGTTCACGCAAATCCAACAGTCTACCTGTTCTTCAGAAACTGACAGGTTCACGCAAATTGCAGTGTACACAAACAACCATTTGGAACCTGATTGCCAACTCGCCCAGCACACATGCTCCCACATACATAAACCAAATATGAAGTCACATATATTGTATTTCACAGACAACCAAGTACACATACAAGTTAAAACAGACACAACAGTTGCAAAGGACAACAGTTCCAGACCCAACATGAAAATGACGATGTCATGGGGGAATTAAAGATAACAGAGACTTGGTAGGCGGTACATATTGGAGTACAACATGTAGCATTCACTTCAGGAGGGTTTTCACGATGGATTTCACGTTGAGCTTCTTCAGGTCAGTGTAGGACTGACCACATCCAACAAACATGACCGGAGATCCAGATATGTAAACCATGGACAGCGCAGCTCCAACCTACATATTTCAGAGTTGTTATCAGAATACTGGACAAGGGAGGTTATAGTAATTAGTCAACCATTATGTTCTTCACAGGTTCCTACCTTGTCATCAATGGTGTCAAACTTAGTGAGCAGGATACCATCTATCAGTCTAGCTGTAGGAACAGTAGAAAGATCTGCTAATTTCTGTACAAGAAAAAAAAAGGTTTAAAGCAGTCAGTAACAAAGATATAGCTTTCAGTATTGCTACCATCTGACAATGCAAAACCTCCCTGCCAAAAACAAAACATTGCAAAACCAATACCTGATTAAATTTGTTGAGTTGATCAACAGCATCATTTCCAACCAATGCTTCTCCCACAAATAGAACTAGATCTGGCTTGTTGAGATTGATGAGCTTGGAGAGTGCTCTCATGAGTGGCTCATTATCCTGGAAATGACAATTCACCAGAAGAATGTATCAGAGCAGTGTGCCAGCAAGGAGAACCATGCTGTCCCAGGGAACACACAAAAATGTAAGTACATTGAGGTTAAGCAATTAGACCAACCTGCATACGTCCAGCTGTATCAACAAGAACAACATCTGATTTGTTTCTTGTTGCTTCCTGAATGGCTTCTTTCGCTACAACTGCTGGATCCTTTTCATATCCCTTCTCAAATATAGGTATCTGTACACCATATCGTCATGTAAGTATCTATCTAGTACAAGCTGGTATTTTTGGTGCCAAAAAGATACAAGTTGGTGCGTTTGGGAGGGGGAAAACAAACATACTAGAACTCAGCAAAACAGCAGGCCACATATCATGCCACAAGAAGTATACAGTGTCAGTGAGGTCATATTAATAGCCACCCAGATTAACGTAAAGGAGAAGCTAAACACGCTGGGGTTAAAGATTCAGCAAGTGCATTACACCTTATTCTTTTACCTTTATCCATTGTTATACAGTAGGATTCTTCCCGATTGGTATTCCTCAAAATGTAAGTGCATTATATTGCTTGAGCAGAATATATCCGATGGTGAAGATGAACTAGACGTATGTGAAGGAGAGGGAAAAGTATGTGTGATCAAACGTCTTATATGCTTAAACCATGCAACCAGAACAGACACAGGAGGAAGATATTTGAAAGCAGATGCACTGTTAATGACAAGGTATGCAAATTGGTAATTGATAGTTGCATTTGCGAGAATTTAGTTTTTGACTAATGAGAAAAGGATTAAAAAAGAAAAGAGGGAATTCCTAATCCAATAAAAAAAAACATGATTATAACATTACTTACGTGATTACAAAACAAAACAGTGACCCAAAAAGTTCATCTCATACACAGGAGTTCTGCAGTACCTGAAGCCTGCGAGCATGAGTACGCAGCTGCTCAACAGCACCAGATCTGAAGGTATCACATGCTGCCATCATTACACTGAGGTTATGCTGAAGAAGCCAATAAGCAACCTGTAAAGATATGAGACAGACCGGCATGAGAAAATTCGTCAAAGGAAATACAGTTCTCTCATGGACAGCATTTGAAAGATATAGAACCTTTGCAAGATTAGTAGATTTGCCAACTCCATTCACTCCAACAAAGACAACGACATATGGCTTGCCACGCTCCTTGGCAGCCTGTACGTCTCTTAATATGTCGATGGATCGCCTTGGAGTTAAAATGCGAGTTAGAGCCTCCTCCATAGCAGTCTGAAGTAGGACCGTCAAATGAAGTGCGTTAGGAATCTACATAGAATGTTCAAAATGTGAAGTGTAATTCAGAGTGGGGTGTGCTGCAAACCTGAACAGTAGAAGATATTCTTGTGAAGGATCCTAGCTTCTTGCCCTCAAGGCTAGCTGCTACTGATTCACAAAGCTTCTCTGCAATTTCTTCAGCCTGTGCAAAGAAAGCCAATATTCTTTAGTCTTTACCTGGACAAATGAAGAACCTAACTACGTAAAGCTGGTCTAGTAAGAACATTAAATATGAAGCAACTAAAATGAAGAAATGCATACCACATTCTTTGTCATCAGCCTATCTTTAAGAGCTTTGAGTGCAGGTTGCAGATCAGCCTTATCAAGTACATTGTTACCTGCAATGCTGAGCACAAGAAAAATACAAATATTGCAATCAGTTGAGATGTTTATAGTTTGCAAAACTATAAGAGGGGCTTCAGAGCTGGTAATCACTACATGAATGCAAGACCTTAAAAGAAAACAAAGTAGTTATGTGTGTGACGACACAGGTAAACGTTAAAGAAATAAGAGAAAATATATTACAGGAAGCAAAGACTAACCATCGTCTCAAATATCTATTATGTACTCCCTCAGTTTCAAATGTAAGATGTTTTAGCTTTTGTGAAACTAATGTATCTAGACACCTTTTAGTGTGTAGGTTTGGAGTGAATGTACACACTAAAAGGGGTCTAGATACATTCGTTTCACAAAAGCATAACATCTTATATTTTGAAACGGAGGGAGTATATCATGGCTAAAATACTTATATTCAAACTTAATTTGGGCACTCTTTTTCCATGTTCTTTTTGGAATGTAAGACAACATCAGAACAGGTATGTGTGCACTAAGTCCGCAAACTAAGGTGGCAAGTGCCTTGGCAATGCTCTGCATTTGCAGTTAGCTAATGGTTTACTTGACATGTATGGGTGAATAGATGTAGTTTCTGATATGCATTTCTTCCCTCAATGAAAACAGATACTATGCCCACTGGTTATGAAACCCAAAGCAGAACTTACTTAAGATCATGACCAAAGAAAGGACATCAAAATCATAGAGCATTTTTCTAAAAGTCTTATACTGTCTTATTTCTATTATGGGGTTTGGACAATAGGGGATTAGTATATATGGAAACATAATATTAGAGGCCATATCACCTCACTGCAAATCAAAATGAGTTGACAACAGCACATAGTTATGCCAAGAAACTGATCAAAGATTATTATTAGGCTAGTGATACCAACAAATGAAGAAGAGCATAGATGTTTTACCTCTTAAACATGGAGGTGAACCAGCCCTTCTTCTTTTGGCCAGCTTCAGCATTCCCCTCTCCATCTTCCTCCTCTTCATCCTCACTGTCACTGCTCAGAGCTTCATCCTTATCCATCATGCTGTCCCCCTGGTGGGCAATCGCCTGCTCTATCACCTCTTCCCCTCTCTCGTCTGCTGGGTCCGTGAAGTCCAGCTTGCCGGTCTTGGGCGGCTGGTCATCCCAGACCCTCTTCTGCTTTACATTCTTCTTGGGCTCGGCCTTGGCCGCCGGCTTCTTTGCGACGGCGTCGTTCTTCTTGGCGTTCTTCTTCCCTATCTTCTTCCGTAAGGTATTTACATCGAAGGCCCCGTCGTTGGGGTCTCCGTTCTCCTTCCCGTTGTCAGCAACAACAGCATCCTTCTTGACGCCATTCTGGTGCCCCTTGACAGTACCGTTAGTCAGTTTACCGTTGTGCTCCTTCCCCGAGTCGCTGCTGCCATCAGAGTCATCCTTCCCGGACTCGGCGCCGCCCTTCTTCCCAGCTCCCCCACGAGCAGCACCGCCGCCGTTCTTCTTGCCGCCGCCAGCAGCAGCAGCAGCAGCAGCAGGCGCGCGGGAGGAGGTCAGCGTGTTCTGCTGCCTAGTCTTCTTCATGGCCTCGGCGCGCGCCTCGGCCTCGAGATGCAGCTGCCGGAACACGTCCGTGAAGACGTCGTCGTAGGAGAGGCGCCTGGGGTCGTAGATCTGCGAGAACTCCTTGCGGACGGCGGCGAGCAGGTCGTCGACGTAGAGCAGGTGCAGCATGCGCTGGTAGACGGCGACGAAGACGAGGCCCAGGTCGTTGTTGAAGGTCCACTTGAGCGCGTAGGTGTCCTGGCTGAAGCTCGCGTCCGCGGAGCGCTCCTCGAGGAGGCAGGACCGGATGAGCGCGTCGATGGGCGAGCCCTTGAGGGCCGCGGACCCGCCCAGGGCCCGGCAGGACGACCACAGGATCAGCCCGCCCCGCGTGAAGATCAGCAGCTCCTCCAACATCGTCGCCGGCGACCTGGATCCGGCGACGGGCAGACGGTTAGAGAGATCGGGATGCGCGTCGCGGGAGGATCCGGTCGGTGCGCGAGGTTAGAGCGGTCGGATCCGTGAGATCGATCGGAAGAAATCGGAGGAGGGGTTTACCTTGGATCGACGGACGGATGGATTCGGGGGAAATTCCTTCCTCGTCCTCGCGGAGAAGAAGACACCGCCACGAAAAGTGGAAATCGGTTTGGGGATCTGTCTGTCAGAGAGGCGGATATATGCATGCGGAGGTGGGCGTCCAACTCCGACCCGGCTCTGCGTGGCTGGGTGGCTGCCGTGTGGGCCGTCACGCGGAGTTGACTGCGTCCGTTCCGTTCCGGTGTCCGTGACTTCGCGTTGCTACAGAGCACGTGACGCAATGCCGAATTTTAAGATTATTTCGGAATTTCAGGTCTCTTTAGATTAGATTGTAGAAGAAACTGGATTCACGTACCTTTTTTGTTCGAATTCAGGAGCTTTATTGATTAAACAGTGGGATTACAATCCTTAACAGTGATCTGAGCCAAAAAGGGTGGAGTAAAGTTGGTCCACAAGCACCTTCTTCTAGCACTACTAGCAACCTTGGCACAAGAGTGAGCCGCCATATTGGCAAGTCCCCCAACAAAAGAAAATTTGACGCTAGATAAAAACCCACTAAGCTCCCTAATCTCCTGGCATAAACCGGCAATTTCAGATCTGCCTCCGTCAGGGTCTTCTATCAACTTTAACACCTTTTTTTACATCAGTTTCAATCTCGATCTTCCGAAAGTTCCGATTGAGAGCAAGTTGTATGCCATCTCTTATTGCCTTCGCCTCCATGATCATCGCATTAGCCGCATCGCGATACCAGAGGGCTTGACCAAGTACGAGTTGTCCATCGAAGTTTCTGACAACAAGACCAACTCTGGTCTCGCTTTTGTTTCTTCGTCAGCCAGCTGAACGACCGTCCATTATCATGTCTTGAAATTGTGCTTTTGATTTTTGCCCATGAGAAGTGTGAGGGGTGCAAAATGTGTTCTCCTCCTTTGTTAGACTTCCAGAGCCATGCACCGAGTTCAGATTCAGTACATCAATTAGCAACATTACAGGTGAAACGTCAAGGCGCCAAAAGCTTTGCCTATTTGTTTCTCCTTGCAAAATGAGTGTGGCTCCAGCTTGACATGCCGGAGCTGGGGTCACAAGCCGGTGGGATGCTGAGCCAGAGATGACTGTGTTACCGGGAGAGTTGGATCAATTTTGTCATAATTCAAATTGTAAAGTGGACATCATCCTTGAATTGTTTGTGTCCCATGCTTGTTACAACCTTTTCGGTACGGAGGGATAACCGTTCTTCTGCAAAATAAAATGCGTCGCACGCCCGGCCGGTCGGAAGTCCTGTTTGCATGCATCATCGAGCTGGAGCTGCTTGTCCGTGCGACACATACGTCGAGCCCTCCGAGGTTTGCAGTCTCACCTCCTACTCCTACTCCTACTCCTAGTTAGGCCTAACTTCTAACGTAGCTAGCTACACCTACTCCTAGCTAGGCGCATCGACCGAAGATTAGTCGCCTCACACAGACCATTAAGATTTCATTCCTGCGTGGCTGCGTGGCAAAATAAAGCTCAACTCAGCGAGATTCCCGCAACCCAGTGCGCGTCGTGACGAGGCGCAAGACGCGCGGCGGAGGAGGAGGAGCGAGCGTGTAGGTCTCTCTCATTCTCATGCTTCTACAAGTGGTGAGCAACCTCCATTATAAGGAGGTCAAACTTTCACTCAACTAGTAATGCGGAACTAAACTTCTGTCCCATATTTTGCCATGTATGAATGAATCAAGTGAGTCTCTAGGATTTCAGAAATTGTTGAATAATATAAATGAGCTGAGCCCTATATTAGCCAAAATTCCAACAATTGTAACATGAGAAGGAAATAACGTTCAGTTGGACATCAAGCATATACCGTGCATGTTTTTGACACGATTTGTGTATAAAAACATGAAATTTGTGTGTAACATTTAGTTGGGCATCACGCATGATTTGACTAATTTGAAATGGAGGGGGGAAACCGTATTGGTTTCGCATCAGGTAGGTTGTGCATACATGAAATTGGTCACACCGATCAGAATCCATTTTTTTTCTCTACTACTACGAGAGAACATTATCTTTTTTAAGGCCACCCCGTTTAGTGTACCTAGCCTCTAAACCTAGCCTGACTTGTACCGTCAGGTTATCCCCACCAGTTAGATCTAACGGGCAAGATTAACGAATCTGGTGCCCCGGATGGACTTAGCGATTAATTATCGGCTGGCCATGTTTCACCAGCAGAGGAAAACGTCCGTCCGCGCACGTTCACGATCACCCCGTCCTCTCCGCAATCTAGTACTCCAGATCAGATCGGCCCATGCTTTTGCTTCCTAGTTTGCACGCGACCCCACCCTACCCCGCTGCCTCCTCTACACATGACACTGTTGTTCACCACACCGCCGCCTCCCCAGGTTTTGCCGCCTGACATGCGCACTACAACAAAAACCTACCATAGAGGCATTCTTCTTAAGACACTTCTTATTTTGTCTCTTTAAAAATCACGTAGAAACATTTTGTATCTTGTAGAGACAATTTTTGAGACGGACAGAAATATAGAACAACTTCGAGTACGTAAACAATATTCACAATTTTATTTTATTACCATCAATTATGTTTATTAATTAGTTTCATTCATATATGTTGATTTCTTCTTTAAATTAGACCGAACGGATGCATGACGATCTTCTATCAAAGGATCGCGTAAGAACAATTTAAGAGGAAATTGCGGGATTCTTAGATGCAGAGGTCCTAGGTACAAAAGGAGAATACTATCGGGAGATGCTGATAGTGGAATATGGATATATAGTAAAAGACATTATATTGTATATATGCATGAAATTCGTGTACCGTATGTAATATGTTCGACACTTGCTTGTTAATATAATCAGAAGATGTTGCGTAATATAATGGTTCCTTCGTTGCTAAGCGCAAAACTCAAATAAAAAGGAAATAAATAAATGAGAAATAAACTAAAAGAAATTTCTGCCGCGGCACAAAAAGTGCCCAAAATGCTGTCGCGGCACGAATGGTCCTCCCCTCTCCTCTCACTCAGACATCGACCACGTGGATCCCTTTAGTCCTAGTCCCGGTTGCCCCATCCCGGTTGAACCGGGACAAGAGGCCATGTCTCCACTAGTGTAGCTCTAGATCTCGTGCAGTGATTAGCTAGCTAAGTAGGTCTTGCTTACTTGGAGATGGTTTTACCGGGTGGTTTGTGGTGGTATTTATAGCGCGGACGGATCTAGTTCTGTCCATGTCACTAATGATCTGAAAATGCATCTCGTAGTACTTCAAAAATGACGGAGTGCAGTTGAAGCATGTTACGTACACTAGTAGAAAAGACCCCCTTTGGTCCCGGTTCATAAGCCATTCTTGGATTAACCTATCACTCGATTGATGTACGGCTCCGGTCGGTTTTGCACGAACCGGGACCAATGGGTCTCCACGTGGCCCGTCGTCGCGTGCGTTTATAGTAGGACCTTTGGTCCTGGTTCGTGGCATGAATCGGGACCGAAGGTCTTTTCTATTTTTTTTCAAAAAATATTTTTTTTAATTCTTTTGAATCTATAAATATTTGGACTGGTTAATCTATCACCCGAAGCCTCTTAATCACACTTAGTTTTTGGTAAAATTCTAATCTTTGGTTAAACTTCCTGGTCGGTCACCCATCCTAACACTACTCCACTTCTAGCATGCTAAACATCTTGGTTCCTTCCCATCCCCCTTCCTATGCACCACTTGTAACCTTATGTTTATACTATGCTATTAATGATATTAACCCATGCATCTTGTGAGTCACACATTCTTATAATTTGAGTTACAAACATGATTTTAATGTACAAAAATGACTAAGTAATACTAATATTGAATAAATATAGAAATAAAATATGTTTTATTATTATTTTTGCATTAATTCATTTAATATGGCATAATTCATATCTTTAAATCCATAAATCGAAATTCCACAAATAATATGTCCATTATTATCAGAAAAAAGTGAGGAATCCAAATATGTCATTTTTTTTTATTTTTTTGAAATATTTTTTAAAAAATTAAAAATCTGAATTTTTACTCTTTTGGAATTTCAAAAATCTAAAAACGTAATTTTTTGCCGATTATTTTGATATATTATACTTTTTTTCCGACATCGTATGCGCAAATGGCGGCCATCTGAAGTTTTTATAATGTTTTTTTGCAAAATAAGTCAAAATTCAAGTTTGTTAATTTTCATAATAAGTGTATCACTAAATACAACTACAATTGAAAGGATTTTATTTTTTGATTTTTTTACAATTTTTTGCGACATGTTTTTGAAACTAGAAGGCGATTCGAGGGGATGGATTTTCTAGATTTGAGATTTGAACCTTGTCTTGTATTGAACGAATTAAATTTTTTTTTATGTTTATGTCCGACGGGAAAAAAAAAAACCTTTGGTCGGTTCTACACGGCAGGATTTTTTGCTTTGTGCATGGCCAAGGTGAATTTGAATTTTTATCTCGCTTATGTCCTCCAGGACTAAAAAAAGCCTTTGGTCCTGCTCATAGCATGAGATTTTGGAATTTTTCATTTCGAATTTTTTATTTATTTCCTTAACCGAAAAAAAAGAGCGGATGGTCCCGCGGTCAGTTGAAATTGTTGATTATTGACGATTCATATGCCACGAAAAACAAAACCAGATGAAAGATGAACGGGACCAAGGTCAGGTGCATGGAGGACACCGATGCAATAGATCGTCCCATGCGGAACCGAATCGGGACCAATGGAAATTGGGTGCTGAACCAAAGACCCTTTTTCTACCAGTGTTACGTGTACCAGAAATTATTAGAGTCTAATTATTTTGGAGATTATTATTTATTTTGCAAAGGAACAAAAACCTCCCATTCTTCAATCTTCTACTTAGTAGTAAAGCATCTTCACGAGCTGGCATTACCAGAAATTGAGGGTCACGACGAGAGGCGGATGTCGGAGATTACATGCTACTATACCAGCGCATTACCTGAAACTGAGGGCCATCATGCCCAGGAGATGCCGAGGACTCAAATATGAGGGCCATCATGCATGCCCAGGAGATGCCTATAATCGGTTGATTGCCATGCATAGACACGCACGTACAACTTGCTGCTGACACAGAATTCTAATACTCCCTCCGATCCAAATTATTTGACTCGGATTTATCTAAATTCTAATTAATTAATTTGGATCGAAGGGAGTACTGACAAAGGAATTACGCTCGCTCAACCTTACGTTGGACTTACAAATTACAATATAATATTCATGTGACAGAGGCCTGCCTGTGTGTACTCTTTGACAAGTTCCCATCCTGACCACACAAAAGAAAAAAAATGGAAAATATATGGCTGGCCAAATTCTTGTTTAATTATCTGTTTTTAAATTTGCCGACATCAGGGAAGAAGATCGAGGATGACGATCTCATGTCGCAGATCCTTGCAGGACTCCATGCTGGCTACAATCCGTTCATTTCCGCGATTTTTTGCATCAACACGCTCTAGCATCATCCTGCTGACCCTTAGCAACCTCTACTCCGAGCTCCTGGATGCTGTGGGAATGCTGGCGGGCCAGAACCCTCGATTACAGTGTATTGGTCGCGCCGCTAATTTCATGTGAAAGGGAGGCCGCAACAACATCTTCATCTGCAACATGCCTCGTGGTAGATTTGACCCGTTTGGTGGTGGAGGACGTGCCTACGGTGATGGTGGCGGAGGTACAGGGTACACCAACAACCAACAACAAGACGGCTACAACAGCAATGGGGGCGCAGCAAGTCGCTACAGTAATTTTTAGCCAGCAACCACTACAAGAAATGTGCTACAGTAATTTTTAGTCACCTCCGCAGCGCAGAATAGCACCCACGTTGGGTGGCAAATAGCATTGGGTAGGGACCTAACTAATGAACTAGACTGACTGGACTCCTATTTGTTGACGAGTTTAATAAGTTTGACGGTTCAGTAAAATCAAATATAATATGATCATCTCATGCAACATAGAGTGCAAAAAAATGTGGTGAGCATGTGGCCCGTTAACCATGATCGTGAGTCATAAAGTTCGATCTAGTGAACACACAACTTCAACACACCTTTTCTTCAGATTCGTAACGGCAACATAGCCGGTCCAATATTTCCGTTTATTTAGACAGTACAACAGGACAAACGTTTACCCACGAGACTGACACATACACGAACTGGAACCGAAACAAGTAAGGAGTATACGTATGTAGGTTCATGCTTGGATGCATGTATACGGGTGCGTGCATGGATCCATCAGATAGGGCAGGTGAAGCCGGGAGGGCAGGTCTTGCCACAGTGGTTGAGCAGGAGCACCAGGTCGACGGGCACGTCGAGGTGGATGACACCCAAAATGCTGGCCTTGATGGCCGTGCAGAGGCACACAGCAGCATCGAGATCCACCAGCTCCGCCAGCAGAGGGCAACACTGCTCGTTCGCCGGCACGCCGAGGTGTAGCTTGAGTAGGTTCAGCACGTTGGCGCACACCCCCAGCTTCAGCGTGTTGATCGGGCAGGTGCCGCCGTGGGATCCCGATGGCGGTGGAGGCGAGGCAGGGGTCGGGCAGTGTGGAGCACAGCCGTTCACGGCGGCAATCATCGGGCTCAGGGCTAAGAGCAGGAAGACCAGCTTCTTGGACGACATAGCCATTGCTACAACTATGATTACTCGATCTCGATCTAGTTAGTGATCTCGATCTTGTTGGACGACGAGGTGATCTCTGTGTGATGGAGTTGTGTTGGGTTTGGGGTGGTATTTATAGCCCCACTGCACATGCATGCAAGTGGTGTCTCGATGCCACGATGGATGAATAGATGGACTTTGGTGTTTTAATTAAAATACGATGAATACGGAGAACTCACTAGAATTTCTTAATTTTGCGGTCAGGCTGAAGGTATGTTATGATTTTCTAGCCTCATATAGTACCATGCATGGACACGTATAGCATTAGAGCACTGTAGATGCATAGCTTGCGAACTATGCATATTATTTAGGGTGCAGGAGAAGTCAAGTATAACGGCCACTGATTTTTGACTTTGCACTTACGAATATTTCCTGTGCCAACAAAGGAATTACTCGGTAAACAGGGAAAAAACAACTAAGAACTCTGTGACAGCTCTTCGCACGGACAAAAAACCATCTTTGTATCAAGTTCCTTTGGTGTTGATTGATCATTCTGCCACAATGATATATCAAATCATTCTAGGACTAGTCTCTTGACTTTGGAAACCTAGATTATGGCATGATTAGTTCGCCGGCGTTAATCTTATTTACAAGGAGGTTATGATATGTATGATAACGTCATTTAATTCAGGCTCTTGTTCTCTGTGCTCTAACGAACAAAATTTTGGCTGAGATATACGCCGGACACGCACAAGTTTCGGTGAACCTTATTGAATTGATTGCCCATAGTACTTGGTGGCCATAGTACTTGGCTGAGATATTTTAAACAAGCTAAGAATACGAATATGGGCAAGTGCCGCAACTCTAGGACTACTAGCTGGAATTCGCTAATATTTGAGTCAAGCTGATGATATATAGTTTCTCCTATTTTCATGTCATGACCATGCTCTATATGGTGGCAACCACGTACAGCATTAGAGATACCTAGCTTGTCGTATGCATGTTAAGCCGGGAGATGGAGAAGTCAACTATAGTATAGCTTGATTTTGTTTATGCATGCATGCATGCTCTATAGTATGGACATCGTGCAGCAGTTGGAAATCTGATTATACCGGACAGTGGTTTCTGACTTTCGTGCACAAATAATTCCAATGCCGACAATGGAATTACTCTTTATACTATTAAAAAAGAGGAGAGGGTTCCATTTTCTGCCAGTACCGCGCTAAGTCGCCTCTTCCGTCCAGCGAGGAAAAAAATGTCTCGATTCCCCTAACACCACATGCGAACTCCACCGCTCGACGCCCTTCCCTTCCTACATCCGGATCGAATCTATCCCCACTCGTCTTCGTTGTCGAGGCAGTGGACCACGATCACCGTCCGGAGTCCACCACGCTCGGCCGAAGAAGTCAACTATGTGTCGGGTGCTATCCGACCCGAACGTACCCACGCGTCCTGCCCCTCCCCTGCATCCTTCCGCCGGTTCAGCAGTGGTCCACTCCTGGGGTCTTCGAAGGGGTTCGCTACGACGGGGACGAAGGTGGCGGCACCAATGATGAGCACCTCGACCACCCGCTAATCATGGGGCTCAACCCGCTGTGCCGCCTCCTAGGGCAACCGTTGGCCTAGCGGCGGGGTCCACCCGCTCCTCTACCTCCAACCCTTCCACGATGTTGTCCGCTCTGACGAGACCGCCGTGCCCATCACACGCGCGGCCATGCACAAGATCATGTCCCTCAACCTCTTGACGCCCGGGTAAGGAGTCGCCGAGGCCATGTGCGCTCTTGTGGAGGCTATCACGTTCTACCGCTTCAAGCTCACCGAGATGCTGCTCGCCTGCATGTGTGGCCGTCACGCTCACCAACTTAAAAGTCTGCGCCATCATCGGCATTGTGTCGTGCAGCAGGCCGACCAAGGAGGAGCTCCTGCAGCGCTCACCGGGCAGACCATGTAGGAGGTCATCCGCTACCGCATGTCGGACATTTATGCTTTTGAGGGTTCCGGTCTGCATTTTGTCTTTTCACTTCATATATGATGATAATTAAACTTGAAGTGCTCGTGTAGATTTCCTTTTTCAGCTGAACTTATCCATGTAAATTTTTGTTACAGTGTGAATGGCTTATTTGTAATGTTATCCTCAGTCTTGCATTGTGGACTCGAGCAACTCGCCGCCTCTCTAATCTACCTCCCCTGCGCTGTCCAATATCAATGACATCTACTATTTTCATGCAGATAGAAGTACTGGAGGGCTGAATAATATTAACTACAACTCTGCTACTGACTTAAACGACTTGCATGCAAAGGCACTTTTTGTTCTGTCTGGCTGCTTCCTTGTGGCACCGCAAAAAAAAAATAGAAGTATTTGTAGCTATAGTTACACTTCATATATTTGTGCCAACTTTTAACTTAAGCCTCATTGTACCGTGATATAGAGAAGATGGCATTGACCAGATTCAGCTATAGGATAGCTAGAAGTAGCACGAGGTACATGTAGTCCCCTAATGTTACATGTACTCTTGTTTAATTCATGTATTTTGTACTATCATGTAGAATGTTAGTCCGGAATAGTGACAATATCATTCTGAGATCACTAATGACTGCATATGTTAGAATATCTTATGAGATCACTAATTTTTAAGAGGTATATGTGCTCTCTATCTGAATGCAATTATTTCTTTTGCATAACATTGTAGTCTGAGCCTCAGAGGTGTGAGGAGTGCCGGTTAGCCAATCGCTTGCATGTATTTTTGATTTTCTCTCCAAGGTAAATAAATCTAGTGCTGGTACCTGTTGTATGATCTTGATGTCCTGTTAGCTTTTACACAACTACAAATTTTCTAGGTCTCAGTATGCATTGATTACACCATATTTCTGATTGATTACACGGTATTTATGATTATGGCACTGTTTTCAGTACACGAGGTTGCTTAGCTGCTATAGAGTACATCCTATAGCATGTCAAATTTTGTTGTGGAATGGATATTCATCTAAGATATCTGTAACATCTAGGATTTTTACCATTAGTTATTTTAATATGTTTAATGGTTATTGGACTGAGTGGTTCAATGAGTCGATGAAAAAGGTCATGATATGTTTTTGTATATGACAAGTGTACAAAGGTCATGCTTGTTTGAGGTTTGGTTGGACCGGTCAGGGACTCATTGGCTATGTGGATTTAGATTTTGCTACCGATTTGGATAAGAGAAGATCCCTCACAGGTTGTATGTTTAATATTGTTGGTTTGTGCTATTAGATGGAAGGCTACATTACAAGATGTTGTTGTCCAATCTACCACCGAAGCTGAATACGTGGCTATTGCTGGATCTTCACAAAAAAATCATTTTGGTTAAAATATTTGTTTATTGAGCTTTGTGGAGATGATTCTTGCATTACTTTGTTTTTTATAGTGAAAGTGCTATATACCTTACAAAGGATTAGATGTTCCATGAGAGAACTAAGCACATTAATGACAACTACCATTTTGTTAGAGACATTGTTCCCGAGGTTAAAGGTAATCCTATTGATATGATGACTAAACCTATTCATGTTGCTTTGCTCGAACTTAGTTGGTTTAAATGATTATCCCAAGTGGCTATTAGCACCGAAAGTATTTTTTTGTTGCTCAGGTAGATGGTTTCTGTAAATGCTACAAAAAAGAATTTCTCTCAAGGTAGAGTTTGTCGAAGTATGATCCAAATTCAATAAGGAGGATAACTTCTGACAAGTGGAGCGAGACACGTCGCTGGTAGGCTTGGGATCGTGGAAGACCTAGGTTTCCACCGCTATGTATACATCTTGTAAGCTGTCGACTGGGATAAGTTGCATCTGTGAAATCTCCGACATTGCGTAAATACTCCCTATTATAGTGAAGTTTTGCTTGTTGGCGCCCGTGGTTTTTTCATCTCTTTGTTTGAAAGATTTTTTCATGTTAAAATCTTGTGTCCCCTGCATGTTCATATTTTCATTATTCGTTATTTGCTTGTCACGTTTATAACAATATGGCGAGGGTGCCGCCAGATAAACTAGTCGCTGCCTTCCATTTCAGCATTTCTAGTTTGGTACCGAGTTTTGTGTTGTCATCTTCGCAATTTGGGTACAACAATTTTTTGTGATCCTCTAACATGCCCTCCAACTTCAACTTATCCTTCTCTATTTCACAGTCTCGCTTTGCATCAGAAATGACCCGATCAAGATCATCAACAGGCTCATCTGATGCATGTTCTTCACCTCCTTCTTCTTCATTCTCTTCCATTGCAATATCATCGTATTTAGGGAACATATGACAATAGTTATCATCATCCTCTTCTTCTTTATTGTCTTCCATCATAACCCCTCTTTCTCCGTGCTTGGTCCAGCAATTATAGCTGGCCATGAAACCTCTTCGAACCAGGTGGCCGCGAATGATTTTCGAGGAAGAGTACTCCTTGATGTTCCGACAATGAACACATGGACAACACATAAATCCATTCTATTTGTTTGCCTTAGCCACATCGATAAATTTATCCACGTCTTGAATGTACACGGATTCACGTCGGTCACCATACATCCATTCCCGTCGTTCATCTGCACATTACAAAACATCATGAATAGTGAGATGACCACTTTACGTTGACACATGCATTATTATATCAATGACAGATGAAAGGATAAGGTTGCTAACCTTGATCGAGAAAGGAAAGAAAGAGGAGAAAGGCTTAAGTGTGGCTCGGGCACCTCATATCATTTTTTTGTGTGAAATCAAGCGGTATCTTCTCTCAGACATTTCGTCGAACACCTAATGTGCATAGGAAAAAAACTAGCACACGCACCTCACTCCTTCCACCAAGAGAAAAAACAGAAAGAGGACTGGCTAGGGCGGCGCATTTATAGGAGGATTATTCGTCCTGGTTGGTATTACGAACCGGTACTAAAGGTGTGCGGTGGGCCATGTGTTTGGCGCACGACTTTTAGTCCCGGTTCGTAATACCAACCGGGACGAATAGTCCCCGACGAACCGGGAGGTATGCCCCCGGCCTCCGTGTGACGCTCGGGCCGCTCGAACCTGGACAAATGCGAGCATTAGTCCCAGTTTGTGATGGAACCAGGACTAATGCCCTGGGCCGCTCCGAACGAAAGCTAATTTTTCTACTAGTGTATATTTTGAAACAGAGGGAGTACACACGAAAATCCTCCAAATATTTCGTTCGTAGGGGCATGAAGAAGTTGCTAAACCGGTTGTAAAGATCAAAACCATCATTCTTTTCTTTTTGACTTCTCATCTAGTAACGTGCATGAATGGATATGGTGGGTAAGATTTGAAAACGTTTGACATCAACCGGGCTCTACTTTGCTTTTACTTTACTTCACTTGCCAGGTCATTGTTGTCGATATTGAGGTCTTTTTATGATATGGTGAATAGTGAACACAAAACTTGGACATGCTCTTTCCTCAGATTCACAACCGCAACACAGCAGGTACAATACTTCCATTTATTTAGACACCACGACAGGACACACGTTTACACACGAGACACCACGACAGGACACACGTTTACACACGAGACAAACACATACATGAAGTGGAACATAAACAAGCAAAGAGTATACCATATATAGGTGCATGGGGTTCATGCTTGGATGCATGTAGACGGGCGGGATGGATCCAATCAGATAGGACAGGTGAAGCCGGGAGGGCAGGTCTTGCCGCAGTGGTTGAGGAGGAGCACTAGGTCGACAGGCACGTTGAGGCTAATGACGCCCAGGATTTTGGCCTTGATTGCCGTGCAGAGGCACACGGCGGCATCAAGATCCACCAGCCCAGCCAGCAGCGGGCAGCACTGCTCGTTTGCCGGCACGCCGAGGTGTAGCTTGAGCAGGTTCAGCACGTTGGCGCACACGCCTAGCTTTAGCGTGTTGATCGGGCAGGTGCTAGCGCTCGATGGCGGCGGCTGAGGCGGGGCAGGGGTCGGGCAGTGCGGCGCACAGCCGTGCACGGCGGAAAACATAAAGCTGAGGGAAAGAAAAAGGAGGACGAGCTTCATGGACGACGGAGCCATTGCTGGAACTCTCTAGGTTAACTAGTGATAGAGGTAGCTAGGCTTTGTGTGATGGAGTTATGTTGGGTTTGGGGTAGTATTTATAGCCTGGCTGCACATGCATGTAAGTCTGTGCGTTGATACCACCGTGGATCAATACAGGGAACTCACTAGAATTTCTTGATTTCGCGGTCAGGCTGAAGGTATGTTCTGATTTCCAAGCCTGATATACTCCCTCCGTTCCAAAATATGTTTTAACTTTGTAAATGAATGTATCTAGACTCCTTTTAGTATGTAAGTTCATCTAAACTTAGAGTGAACCTACACACTAAAAGAGGTTTAGATACATTTCGTTCACAAAGCTAGAACATCTTATATTTTGGAACGGAGGAAGTAGTTGCTTTCTAGTCTGGTGCCATGGTGCCATAGCTTGCGATCCAGCCATGGACACGTATAGCGGTAGAATGTTATAGATCCATAGCTTGCGATCCAATTATGCATATTTCTTGGGGGGCAGGAGAAGTCAGCTATAACTTCCATAGTAGCTAGTTTGGTTTATGCTCTTCGTTACGCACACACTTCCGTCTATTTGGAAACCTAAGTATAACAGCCACTGATTTTTGACTCTTCACATACAAATATTTCTAGGGCCAACAATGGAAACCTTGTATAGAGTTCCTTTGGTGTTGATTGATCATTCTGCCACAATGATATATGAAATCATTCTGGCAGTACTCTCTTCACTAGATTATGGCATGATTAGTCCGCCTGTGGTAACCTTGTTTTCATAGTAAAATGACATAATACATGTTAGAGTATGTAACCGTATAGGTACGGGTACAGAGTAGTACTCCGACACGTACACATACAAATCTTGTACGCCACGTATGGGGGCTATTCCCTACGCCTATATAAACACGCAACCGGTGCCCCTACGTGTAACGCACCGTTCCACCACAATTGACATGGTATCAGAGCAGTCCTCTTTCGCGCTCTAGTTGCCCAAAAACCCTAATCTGCCGCCGCCACAGCCCTTGCCGCCGCTGCACAGATCGTGCCGCCGCCGCAAGCTGTCGTCGCCGCGCAAGCCTACGATCGCCGATGTACCAGCCCTTTGCTGCTGCCACCGCATCACGACAAGACCAAGACCAAGATCCACGATCAAGATCCAAGAAAAACCCACGCCTACGACCACTCTGCCGCCGTACGAATCGTACCGCTGCATCAAGACTACGAAGATTGCCGCCCTCGCATCAAGTCCTTCTGATCCCGTGCCGCTGCCGCCTCCAAGAACCCACCGTCGCCATTTTGTCATCAACCTCATCTGCCATGGTGCTCGCTGCTGCGCTCGGGTCCCCACCCTCGCAGTTGCTCACGCGTGAAAACGCGCTGATCTGGAAGGCCCTTGTCGTCCCGGCCCTCCGCAGTGCTCGTGTCCTCGACCTTGTTGAAGGGAACGAGGAGGCGCCGGAGAAGATCCTGGAGACCGAGGACATCAACAAGAAGAAGGTGACCATTGAAAACCCTGAGTATGCTGCATGGATCTTGCGTGACCAGCAGGTGCTCCGCTGGATCCTCAACGCTCTCTCCCTCGATGTTCTCGGGCACGTTGTTGGGCTCGAGACTTCTGCCGAGGCGTGGGCTGCCATCAACGCCCAGGTGTCCTCCACGTCCAAGACCAGGGTGCAACAACTGCGCTCCGTCCTCAACGACACCCGCAAAAACGATCTCTCCGCCGACAAATATTTTGCTAAGATGAAAGCTATTTCTTCTGAATTAACTACTGTAGGCAAACCTCTTGATGCCGATGAGCTGATTTGGTACATGCTCAAGGGTATCGGCAGCCACTACAACACGCTCCGCACTGCCGTCAATGCCAACCCCAACACTACCCTCGACGACCTGCTCTCTCAAGTTCAGGAATACGACCGCATGAACAAAACCGAGGAGGGCTTCTCTTCTTCGGTCAACGTCGCGCGTCGTGGTGGTCCGCCCCCGCGTGGGGCCGACCGGCCACGTCATGAAGATCGTCCCCGCCAGCAGCAGTACGACGAGCGCCCGCGCTACGACGAGCGCCCACGCTATGATGACCGAGGTCGTGGCGATGACCGCGGCCGCTAGGACTACTATCATGACCGTCGCGACTAACACGATCGTCGCGATGACCTGGGACGCCGCGATGGTGGAGGCTATCAGGGGCGCCGCTATGAGGACGAGCGTCCTCGACGTCGTGATGACGCCGACAGGCGTGATGGAGGTGGGCGCGGCCGTGGTCGTGACCGTCAGCCCACTCCCTACGTCAACACTACATGTGAGATATGCAACATCCACGGGCATCCTGCTCGTGACTGTTGGTGGCGCTATGGCGATGACCCCCACGGCGATGGTGACCGTGGGAACAAAAGTGCAAACTTCACTGGAGTCGACACCAACTGGTACTATGACACTGGCGCCACCAACCACATCACCAGTGAGCTGAATAAGCTCCATACTCATGACAAATATGAAGGCAATGATCGTGTGCACACTGCTGAAGGCTCAGGTATGCATATTAGTAACGTTGGTCATTCAGTTTTGCGCACCTCTCATAATTCCTTTCATCTCCATGATATTCTACATGTCCCAAGTGCCTCAAAAAGTCTACTATTTGTTCATCGCTTTACTCTTTATAATCATGTCTTTATTGAGTTCCATCCTTTCTTCTTTTTGATTAAGGACCAAGCAACACGATGCATTCTGTTAAAGGCCCCTGCTATGAAGGAATTTATCCCTTGATGCCCATCTCCGCCGAGTCCTCCAAGCATACATTCATTACAATAAAGTCGTCATCATCTATGTGGCATCGTCGTTTAGGACATCCATCTTCATTTTTTGACAACTTTACCGTAGGGGAAAACCCCCACGGTGTAGATTTTCTTATATTAATAAACCCAAAAAAGAATACAAGGTGAGTACAAAAAGAAATCACGACGGGTAGAAATGAAAAAAGATACAACAGGCCATTATGTGAAAATGGAGAGGATCCAATCAAGGAGGGGTTGAACTAAATCCAACTTCAAACGATGTTGATGAAGAAGCAAATCACTCTGAAATCTGACTTTCCAACGATCAAGAGAAGGGTTACGGTTCCTGAAGATCATGTCATTGCGCTCTTTCCATAAATTGCAGGCGGCACATGTGGCAATCTCCATGAAACAGGGGTCGTTAAAGGAGTGTCTCGTTGAAACAAAGCGCTGGGAAATCGGTAAGGAGCAATCCCATTGTACATCAATGAAATCCCAACAAGAAATTGCAAACGGACACTGGAAAAACAAGTGATCCCTTGATTCAATGATCTGACAAGAGCATAACACACAAGAAGGACCTGAGTCAATGTGCCACTGTTTTCTAATCATCATTTCTTTTGTGTTAAGTCTATCCTTTAGCAACAACCAAGCAAATACACGAAGCTTTGGCAAGCACATGGATTTCCAAACAGACTGTAAGGTGACATCTTGTGGAGCTTGAGCAAACACAAACCTGTAGAATTTAGTTGTGGTGTACTTCGAGTTCCCCCAAGGAAATATTCTAGTATCATTTGCATTTGTGTCCCTATTTAAATCTTGCAAACAAAGCTGGACCTTCTCTAGCTCATGAAATGCTTCAATAGACAGGGGCAAGGCGAATAGTGAGGTCAGCTCAGTAGCGTTTGACATATCAGCCACAGAAACATCTTCATTTAGGGAAAATGAAAATAAACGTGCAAACTGATCACAAAAGAGCCCATCACTGTGCCAGAAATCTTTCCAGAATAGGGTCGATTCTCCATTACCAGTTACACTCTTAGTGATGCTGCAATAATCATGGACCAGTCCAAAGATGTCCCTCCACCAAAAAGACCCCCTAGATGATTGAGCATGGGGAGCACCTGGGGCATACAACGACCAAACTAAATTTACCCATGGGATATTTTCCTTGCAGAAAAATTTATGGAGCTGCTTCATCAAGAGAGATTTGTTTTGAAGTTCCAAGTTGATAATACCTAGGCCACCGTGCTTTTTGGGTTGGCATACAATGGACCAAGCATCCAAAGAATTAACCGATGTAGTATCCTCTTCTCTCTTTGCCCATAAACAGTGTCGGCGAGAACGGTCAACAATTTTGATAATAGTTTTATGCACTTTAAGGGAGCAGAGAAAATGAGTTGGGAGTGAGGAGAGCACTGAGCAGACTAGAGTCAGCCTACCACCATAGTCCAAAAATCTTGCACTAGCATTCAGATGACGTTCAATTTGATCCACCTATGGGAAGAGGTCCTAGATCGTAGCCCTTGTCGTACCGAGAGGCAGACCGAGATAAGTGAATGGCAGCGATCCAATAGCGCAACCAAATGTATTTGCAAGCATGTGCAGATGATGATCATCAATATTAATTGGCATTAGGCACGACTTGACGAGTTTACTTGCAATCCTGTAGCTGAGGCAAACGTTTGCAGAAGGTCTTTCAGAGCTAAAAGCTGAGCTGGGCATGCTTGTAAAATTAGCAGCGTATCATCCACGTACTAAACAATGGAAATTCCAATGTTAGGAATGGGCAATGGGGGGACTAGAATTCCTTGAGCAGTCAATCTGTTAACCATTGACTGAAGAAGATCTGCTCTAGCTACAAACATGACCGGCGAGAAAGGATCGCCTTGCCGCACTCCACGGTGGCATGAAAACTTATTGCCAGGAATCTTCGTTTGTTGTTCAATAAGTTTTTAGGAGAAATAAGATAGCTTACACTCCAGAAATTACCCCATATATCTGTGATTCCTATCAGTTAGCTAAGAGTCACCAGTTGCCATACCCCATCTCCACCAGTAGATCCACTGTTCCTTTTGAACAAGTTTTTTCTGATGTATGGGGTCCTGCACCTATTTCTGTTGGGAAATATGCCTATTATATAAGCTTTATTGATGACTATACCAAGTTTGTTTGGATCTATTTGCTTAAAAAGCGTTCTGATGTGTATCAAGCTTTTCTGAATTAACAAAGTTATGTTGAGCGCAAGTTTGATAAAAAAATTATTACTATGCAAACTGAATTAACAAAGTTATGTTGAGCGCAAGTTTGATAAAAAAAATTATTACTATGCAAACTGATTGGGGGGTGAGTATGAGGAACTTAATGCTTTCTTTCAAAAAGCTGGTATCACACATCATGTTTCATGCCCACATGCCCATCAGTAAAATGGTTCCGCTGAAAGAAAACACTATCATATTGTTGAAGTTGGTCTTGCATTACTTGCCAATGCCTCCATGCCTCTTAAATATTGGGATGAAGCTTTCTTTACAGCCACCTTTCTCATAAACTTGCTTCCCAGCAAAGTCATTGATCTTGAGTCTCCTACTTAATGTCTCCTTCACATCGCACCAAATTATGATGCTCTTAGAACCTTTGGTTGTGCTTGCTGGCCTAAGCTTCGTCCCTATAACACTAGGAAGCTTGCTTTTCGCTCCAAACGTTGTGTTTTTCTTGGTTATAGTCCCCTCCATAAAGGTGTTAAATATCTTGATGTCTCCACGGGTCGTGTATATATATCACGTGATGTAGTCTTCGATGAGAATGTTTTTCCTTTCCAAGAACTTCATCCTAATGCCGATGCACTCCTTAAAAAAGAGATTCTTCTACTTCCTACATCCACTCCTCCTGAGGGTGCTCAAAATACTGATGATCATATGTCTACTATTGTGTCACAGGACGTTGCCCCAGCTGGTGAAAATTTTGCTCAAAATGATGTACCACAGCCTCAAGAATCATATGCTGAAACTAGCATGCAAATGGACGAATCTGGCGCTGAAAACAATGAAGATACGGGTGAACATTCCCCTGCCGTTGTTGATCCCGAGGGCGTTGAATCCGGTGCAGATTCGCCTCGAGCTCCGTGCGGTCCCGCGCCTGGTCTGCGCTTATCACAAGACACACAGCGCCCAGCGTGCAGGTAACGTTGCTCCTCCCTGCGGCGACGCATGGCACTGGGGGCTCGGCTGCCTCCCTCGACGCAGACAGCGCGTCCGACCGCGCTGGTTCTGCCCCGCCTGCATCCGCTGCTCCGTCAACTGTTGTGTCCTCTGGTGTGGCTCCGTCTCCTGTTTCGGATGGTGGATCTTCTGCGGTTGCTCTGTCGCCACCGGTTGCTGCACCACCTCCGTCACCACCAGGGCCCCACACTTGATTACAGAAAGGTATCAGTCATCCACATAAATACATTGATGGCACAGTACGATATGGCATGTTATCCTCCACAGGTGAACCTCGAAATTTGCCTGATGCTCTCAACGATACGCATTGGCGTGCTGCCATGCAAGATGAGTATGATGCTCTGATGATGTACAAGACTTGGACCTTGGTTCCTCCTAGCTCCAACAAAAATATTATTGACTGCAAATAGGTGTATCGTATTAAACGACGTGCTGATGGTACTATTGATCGTTACAAAGCATGCTTGGTCGCAAAGGGTACAAACAAAGGTATGAAATTGATTATGGAGATACCTTTAGTCCCGTTGTCAAGATTTCCACTATCATAATTGTTCTTTCTATTTCTGTCTCCTGTGGTTGGAGTCTTCGGCAACTAGATGTTAAGAACGTGTTTCTTCATGGTGTTCTCGAAGAGGAGGTCTATATGAGACAGCCCCCTGCTTTTGAACATCTTGATGCCCCTCGTCACATTTGTAGGCTTGATAAAGCTCTCTATGGATTAAAATAGGCTCCCCGTGCATGGTATTCTAGGCTGAGTGCAAAATTGCAAGAATTTGGTTTTCTTCCATCCAAGGCTGATACCTCTCTATTTCTATATGATAAGTCTGGGGTCACCATCTTTGTTCTCATTTATGTTGATGACATTATTGTTACGAGCTCCTCTGGTGATGCTATTTCTGTTCTGCTCAAGGATCTCACTACTAATTTTGCCATCAAAGATTTGGGTGATCTTCATTATTTTCTTGGGATGGAGGTCACACGTACGCATGATGGATTGCTTCCCACTCAGCACAAATATGATCATGATATTCTTAATCGAGTTGGAATGCTGGACTGCAAGTCGGCTCCTACTCCCCTGTCAGCCTTTGAGCCTTTGTCTTTCCATGAAGGTACTCTTCTTGGTCCCGATGATAGCTCTCAGTATCGCAGTATTGTTGGTGGTCTTCAGTATCTCACACTCACACGGCTAGATTTTGCGTTTTCTGTTAATAAAGTCTGCCAATATCTTCATGCTCCTACTACAGCTCACTGGACTGCTGTTAAACGCATTCTTCGCTATGTTAAGGATACATCTCAACTTGGTATTATATTCCAGAGGTCTTCCTCTACTCTTCTCAGTGCCTTTTCAGATGCTGATTGGGCAGGATGTCTTGAGGATCGTCGCTCCACTAGAGGATTTGCTATTTTTCTGGGTCCGAATCTGGTATCCTGGAATGCAAGGAAACAAGCCACTGTTTCTCGTTCTAGTACAGAGGCTGAATATAAAGCTCTTGCCATTGCAACTACAGAGTTAATTTGGGTTAAAGCTGTTCTTCGAGAACTTGGAGTAAATCTCAAAGAGAAGCCTTGTTTATGGTGTGACAATCTGGGTGCTACGTTCTTGTCTGCGAATCCAGTGTTTCATGCCAGAACCAAATACATCGAGATTGATTATCATTTTGTTCGGGAGCGTGTTGCCAACAACAGTCTTGACATCAAGTTTATCTCTACCGAGGACCAAATAGCTGATGGCTTTACCAAACCACTTGCTGTAAAACATCTAGATGAATTTAAGCGTAATCTAAACCTCTCCCGTGGTTTAGATTAAGGGGGGATGTTAGAGTATGTAACCGTATGAGTACGGGTACGGAGTAGTACTCCGACACGTACACATACAAACCTTGTACGCCATGTATGGGGGCTATTCACTACGCCTATATAAACACGCAACCGGTGCCCCTGCAGGTAATGCACCGTTCCACCACCATTGACAATACAATCTTATTTACAATGTTGTTAGGATATGTATGATACTGTCAAAGCCGTTTAATTCATGCTCTAGTTCTCTGCGCTAACCAACACAATTTTGGCCGCGATATACTCTGGACATGCACAACTTTCCGTATTGTCTCTAGAACATTATTGAATTGTGCCCATGATACTTGGTTGACTTTGATATTTTTAAACAAGCGAAGAACACGGAATACGGGCAACTGCCGCAACACGGAATACGGAATACAAGCTAAGAACACGGGACACGGAACACAGAATTCGCTGATATTAGGAGTCAAAATGAGATACAATATCTAGTTTGTCCTATTTTCATGTCATGACCATGTTCTATATGGTGGCAACCACGTACACAGCAGTACCTAGCTTGTCGTATGCGGCGGGTAAGTCCGAGTATCCTAACCATAATCGGCGGCGGCGAAGAAAACTTCTCCCAATCTCAGCTGGACGATCGGTGGTTCCATCTCCCTCCCCTTGTCGCTCCGACGGCAGGAGGGAGGGGGCGTCGTTTCTCCGTCCAATAGCTAGGGCTACGGCTTGTCTGCTATGGTGCGCCGTTGGGGTTGGGGAGCGGTGCACGGGCAAATAAATATGCCTCAACTCTACTCCCACACCAGCAGCGTCCTTCACGGCAGAGTCTCGAAGCTGATGGTAATGTGTGCTAGGTGGTCTTTTAGATCGACGGCTTGGTCTTCTCGCCGTCCTTCAGACTTGGCGAGATCAGTTTTTCGTTGTGTCGTTGATGCTCGTCATTATCCGTGACGGCGATGACGGCCGTAGCAAGCCGGTTTGTCTGGAGTAAGGATATTGTTCCGGAGGTGGTGGATCTATCGTTCCTCTCCGACTTTGTCGATGGAAGGCGACAGATCTTGGTCCAAGACAACACGGGGACGACCCCCGGTCGATGTGCCACAACGATATGTGCGCTGCGTGCAGCAGGACTGTTTATCGACTCACAAAGCCTTGTTGGTGATGGTGCTATTTTGGATCTTGCAATGGTGGAGGCTCGGCCTCTCTTTCGGTGTCCGTCTCGGCGACCCTAGAATGTGGTGGCCGCCGCTAGATTCGGTCATCGCAGGAAAACATAGTGGTCATTTTGTATTTCTCAATCCCTTATATTTTTATCTGCAATGTTTTCAGGATAATCATTTTATCCGGGTTGTCATTTAGTGTCCACATGTGTTGCTTCATGTAACTTGATAATGAAATATGTGGTTGCTCTAAAAAAGAGCTTGTCGTACGCATATTAAGCCAGGAGATGGAGAAGTCAACTACACTTCCCATATATAGCTTGGTTTTGTTTATGCATGGATGCTTCAATCTTTAGTACCGGCCAGTGGTTTTTGACTATCGTGAACTAATAATGCCAATACCGGCCAGTGGTTTTTGACTATCGTGGTTGGGATACGGGAATCCACGTACAGAACTTTCCTTTATAAAATCATGTTCACGACTTCAAAATCTTCCTAATCCAAATTGCGAATGAGTATAGGGCCCATGATTACAAACGAAAGGAGACTTGCTCCATTCCCAAAGATAACATTCGTTTTCACATCTCATTTGGTTTGGTAGATCTCCTGACACATATATCTGAATTAACAAGGAATTAGCTTTTATGTCAGAACGTTGCTACATGTAAGCTGTAAGTAAGAGGAGTGCTCCTGTGTTTTCCGTCTTTTTTTAGCACGCTTTCCAAAGCAGTCTGACGGCTGAGATTAAGGGTGCTAATCACACCTGGTTTAGGTTTGGATCATGCGGGTCGGGATCTGATGTCAGTTCCCTTAATCTCAGCCGTCAGGCTGCTTTTGAAAGGATGCCAAAAAACAGACGAAAAGCACAGGAGCACTCCACTGTAAATAATGGTTGCAACAAGCATAGCCTATTTTTCAACAAAAAGTAATCGTGTTTGTTGTGCACCAAAGAGATCATCACGACCTAACTAGATGAGGCCACGATGTTATGATGCAATGCTATAACCTACTTCCTCTGTTCCATAACATAAGACGTTTTGGCAAACAATTTTAGTTTACCAAAATGGAGGGAGTATATAATTGGATATAATATGCATGCACAACGGATCTGCATGGTCAAAATAACTTGAGTAGTAGGTGCAATTAGTCAACTAATCAATAGCTTACTCTCTCCGTCGTAAAAAGGATATCACAAATTTGTCTAAACTTGCATGAATCTAGATATTATTTAGTATATAGATACGTTTAAATTTTAACGAACTTGTGACAACCTTTTTAGGACGGAGGGAGTACAAAATTTATAATATATCGAGATCTCAAAAGAAAAAAGGAAAAACATTGATAAAATTTACGGATTATATCTATGTTGTTGATCATGCGACTATTATCAACTGGCTGCTGAAATCACAATGCTAAAGAAACATATACGTTAGAAAATTCTAGAAAGAACACCTGGTCATTGATTTAGTAAACCTTCCTCTCATTGGCTAATCATGACCGATATCTATGTAAATCGCAAACTCCTCGGCAGAGTATTATGTGACACACAACAAAAAATGGAGGCCGATTTAGTGATCAGCAAAAAACAAGTGACCAAGAGAGTAAATTTATCCTCATATCAGTTCAACCACAATGTGACTAACTGTTCGACAAATCATGTACCTCAACAATTACAAATAAAATTTAATAAATTAATGCACGTTTTTACTCTTAGCGATTCATGATATTTATAGTATCACCAATATATAATTAACTTACGTAACCACCACTCGTTAGAGTCTCCATTGCGGTGTCGCCGCCGGTCGCCGCCGATGCAGATCCATGGAGAGGGATTAGGGAGGGGAGCGGGAGATATAAAGTCCGGGCTTCGTGGTAGGCCACGCTAGTCAGCGAGACAACCTTAACCCGTCAGCTGGATGTCTTTGATAACTATCCAGCGTTGTGACAGATTTACTCGGCGCTTTAATTCTCTGGCGCAAGCGGTAATGCCAACGTTACCCAAACGCGGCATGTAATAGCGCCGCTCTTGCTTTCCACCTACCACGGCACAATAATCCGCTGGTATCTAGTGTGCCACGGCGTATAAGTGGCCTCCGCGACAAAATGGTGACGCGACAGCCCATCCACTGCGTAACCAACATTTTCCGGTTCTTTTCGCTTATGCCGCTCCAAAAATCCGACAGATATGGTGGGGTGTTTTCGTAGTGGTAGATACGGTCACTTCCAAGAACGGAAGAAGAGGTACTATTGATGTTGTCTGTAGGAGTAATTCGGGTCAGTTGCTGGGTGCTTCGATAGCTATCTAGCACATCGGCAACCCGGTGCGGCCTTCGCTTACTGTGAAGCTCGGTCTCTAGCCCAAAACCTCAACTTGCAACATCTGTGCGTGGTACCCCTCCCCATAGAAACTTGAAGGGTAAGTTTTCCCCTGGTAGTTTTTTTTGTTTGGCCCACCCAAACCCATATCCAAGCCATTTATACCCTTGTATTGGGATAGTCGATAGAGCTCGGTATACTTCACGTCCCCACCGGCACTACCACAGCAAACCATGTATTTTATATATATATACTTGGTAGAGCTGGGTTCGGTTCACGTCCTTTTTGTGGTGGCGGCATTTAGACATGACACTAGAATCTTCAATGGAGCAGCACATTTCTTTTAACTATGTTGATCTTAAGTTTGGACGTCGGGTGTGGTTGCTTGAACCACCCCAGGGTCTTTTTATTCCTGTGAACCTTATTATTGATGAATAAATAGTGGCTGACTTACAAAAAAAATAAAATGAAAATAAATTTGGGCATGCATCACACGCAACATAGAGTCCAAAACCATGTGGCCCCTTGGCCCGGATCGCGAGTCATACGGTTCGATACGGTGAATAATGAACAAACAACTTGAACAATAATGCTATACTCACATAAAGTTTGTTACAGGGAAGTTTTACGGGATGAGGTGAAGCACCCTGTGATTCAAGCCCCTCCCCCTCCCCCTCCCCCCCCAACCCCCGCGCGCGCACGTCGTGATCCCCACGTCCCGTAAACAAGATCTTGTAAACCCATCATGTAAGTGTAGCATTGTTGCAACTTGAACATGCTTTTTAACCCGATTCATAACCGCAACATAGCCATTACAATATTTCATTTTATTTAGACACCTCAACAAGACACATGTTTACATTCGAGACTGACACATACATGAAGTGGAACATAAACAAGCAAAGAGTATACATATATAGGTGCATGGGGTTGATGCATGGATGCATGTAGACGGGTGGATGGATCCAATCAGAGAGAGCAGGTGAAGCTGGGAGGGCAGGTCTTGCCGCAGTGGTTGAGGAGGAGCACTAGGTCGATGGGCACGTTGAGGCTAATGGCGCCTAGGATCTTGGCCCTGATTGCCGTGCAGAGGCACATGGCGACATCAAGATCCACCAGCCCTGCCATCAGTGGGCAACACTGCTCATTTGCCAGCACGCCGAGGTGTAGCTTGAGCAGGTTCAGCACGTTGGCGCAGACGCCCAGCTTCAGCGTGTTGATCGGGCAGGTGCTAGAAAGCAAAACTAGTGTACCTATACACCTGACAAGTATATTGGGTGTGTTGGGGACACAAGAGACTTTTTGTATCTTAATTGCAAGGTTGCTTGAGAGGGATACCTTTGACCACTTCCTCCCTGAATTCGATAAACCTTGGGTAATCCACTTAAGGGAAACTTGCTGCTGTTCTACAAACCTCTGCACTTGGAGGCCCAACAACTATCTACAAGAATAGAAGTGCGTAGACATCAGAAAGAAAAATCGAAATGCTTCAATGTTTTTGCTGAAATTTATATTTTTTATTGAAATAGATGATTTTTTATTGTAATTGGTAAAGATTTTTGAAATAGATGATGATTATTGTTGGAAACGAATATGCTAAAAAAGATTTCTCATGACGAACTGTTAATTTTGCAAGTGTTGTATATTTTATTCATATGATAGTATGTACGCTGCTAAGTGACATAACGTCATGGCATTCTATTCATATGGTCAAAGGGGATAAATAGAGATTCACTAAACTCATATCAATATCCAAGACGATAAGTCCAATACTATTTATATGATTATAAGATACATCAGTTGAACATATAGTCTTATACGATGTGTCGTAAATAGTCTAGCAGGACGACATGTATAAGATATATCAGTTGAGCAGACAAAGCGGAGAACATGCTATAAAGATAAGAGTCCTATACAAAATAAACTCGCTCGGAAACAATTTAGTGACAGAAAAGACATAATAGTACAATTTAGTGATAGAAAAAAATTAGTGGCAATAGTATTTGTATGGACATAACTTTTTTTTGTCTTATTTGACGATAGTAGTGGCAATTTTCGAATTCGCTGGGTTATAGTGGCATAGTCCTAATTTTCACGCGAACTAGGGACACAGTCATAAAAATCCCTTGAATAAAACCATACTCATGGTATTGATTGTTGTCTTTAGTGTTGGTATGTTTAATGGTGGCCACATCTTACCACACCAGTTTCTTGGACATGACAAGAAATTTGGTATTTGGCTTGGATCGATGGTTGCAAAAAGAAGCATGTCAATGTGTTTTTGGCAATTCTAGTGAAATTTCATGTCAGTTTTTTTGAGAGAAAGTTCATGCTTTATTTCTAGTCAAATAAGTTTTATACAGCCTTGGAGGCAAACATGATAGAAACGGGAATTACTTAATGGAAAAATCTAGTAGTGTATCACACGTTGGAGTAGTATATTGCAGTTTTCTTGTAGAGGGGTTAATGTAAAGATCTTTCCGAATATATAAATGTATGCTAGAAAACACAGGGAAGTAAATAAAATTTGCTATGTAACCCTTGCAAGTATTTTTTGAGGAAACAAATCAAGGAAGGACAACTAATTAACTACCACCGTCAGTTGGGTGGGTGCCCTTCTCATGCTATCAGTCACCATTGTAGGGATAGCAGGCAGTGATGATATAGATACGGGAACTAATTAATTCATATTAGTATTTATTCTATACAGACTGGAGTATTGCAGTTTTCTTTGCAAAATCTCGGCGAGTAAATGCATATCCAAGCAAACGACAGGGAAAGGAATCAAACTTGGTATATGCATGATCAATCCTACCGACCATATAAACTCCACGATCGTGAATAGTACAACCTGAAGCAATTCATCCCTAGCGCGAGCGAGGCCTGTAAACCAAGGCACGATGATGCAGCCCCTCGCCGCGATACTCGCCGCTGCCCTCCTCCTCGCCACCGCTGCCATGGCTGCCGGCGCCTCCCCTCCTGCCATCATCAACGCGACATGCTCCTCCTTGTCGTACAGCGGTTACCCAGGGTACAGCTACTGCGTGAACGTGCTCTCCTCCTCCGGCCCATCCGCCGCCATGGACGGCCGCGGCCTCGCCGTCATCGCCGCCAACGCCACCGCACGCAACATCACGTACACGGTCGGACTCATCGACGACCTGCTCGACACCCTCCCCCAATGCGCGGGGTTATACAGGCGCCAGATGGCCGACAAGGTTGCCAGCGCCCTCGCCGATCTCGTCACCGGGCACGAGCCGTCGCCGAGCACGTACAGCCTGTACATGGACGCCC
Source organism: Avena insularis (assembly GCA_023614405.1). Taxonomy (NCBI): domain Eukaryota; kingdom Viridiplantae; phylum Streptophyta; class Magnoliopsida; order Poales; family Poaceae; genus Avena; species Avena insularis. The sequence goes on from CM042690.1 coordinate 74,591,983, forward strand.
ACGATCTGGGCCCTGTCAACTGCTTCATCGCCCTTACCGAGACCTATCCGGGGCCGGGCTTCCCCAGGCCCGGTGACCCTCTGTCGCAGGAGAACCAGGCCAACATGGGCTTGGTCATTTTCGCCATGAACGTCGCCATGCTGATCCCCAATAAGTCCTCCTCCGGATCATCATCAGATCCCCCTGCTGCCATCATCAACGCCACGTGCTCCTCCTTGTCGTATGGAGGTTACCCCGGCTACAGCTACTGCGTCGACGTGCTCTCCCCCGGCCTGGCATCCGGCGCCAGGGACACCCGAGATCTCGCCATCGTGGCCACCAACGCCATCGTCCGCAACATCTCGTCGACGGTCAGTCTCATCGAAGGCCTGGTCTCCGACGCCGCCTAGTGCAAGGTTTCCTACGGCGACCGCATGGGCAAGACCGTGGCCAGCGCCCTCGGCGATCTCGTCGCTGGGCGTGCCATCGCCGGAGCAGCCAGCAAGCTGGACGGTGCCTCGCGTGATACGACGGACTGCGACGTGGTGATGTCGAAAAGGAGGGGCGTCGAGAAGAATGTCCTGCACGAGGTGAACGCGGAAAACTTGGTGTCTGCGCACTTCGCCAGCAACGTCGCCGCCATGTACGCCGCCAATTGATCTAGCTAAGCTATTTTAGTATACTAGGAATTTTTTTTGAGATCGAATAACGATCACTATGGACGGTAAACAATGAATTGAAAGATCGATGGGTCGATAGCTAAGCAACGCGCGCCAGACGCCAGTGCTAAATGTATCCGGCGTCTATGGCACGGGCGCCTGAGAATTTCTCAGGTCTTACGTCAGCATTTTAATTTGAATGATTTATTTTTTCCCGTAGGATCAGTTGGCTTGTCCGCGCGTGCGTTTTTCTTTTTTCAGATGAATGTTGCGCATAACCTTGAGTTTAGGCCCGTTTTCACTGTTTGTACGGTCCGTTGGGCCTTTCGATTCATGGGCTTCTTTTGATTCAAAGGTGAATGCTGCCCACTGTTTCTTTTATTCTGAAAATAGTACCGCTAATGCTGCTAGACGGCATCACCTCGGATTTTAAAAAATGGCCAGCTACAAGCAGATTGTGACTAGCTTGAATTTCGAAAATGGTTAGTTACAAGTAGTTTGGGACTGACTCAGATTTCAAAAATGGTCAACGGCAAACCAACTTGCGACTGACTCCGATTTAAAAATGGTCCGTTGCAAAGCAGCTTGTAACCGGTCAGTTGCAACCAACTTGCGATTGGCTCGGAATGCAACTTACAACTAGCTAGTTGGCTCGGTTCGGGAGTCAGTCACAAGCTACTTGCAACTAGATAAGCACAAAAGGTGGCTTCCCCGATCTATAGGGCCAGTTACAAGCAACTTGCCAACTGACTCGCTTTGGGGGGTCGTTTACAAGCAACTTGCAACTGGCTTGGTTAGGGGCCAGTTTCAAGCAACTTGCAACTGGCTTGGTTAGAGGGCCACTTATAACCATCTTGTGACTGGCTTGGTTATAAAAAACTTAATTACAACCGGCTTGTGACTGGCTCAGATTTAAAAAAATAGTTACAAGCAACTTGCAACAGGTTAGTTGTCTCGGTTCGATGGTCGGCTGCAAGCTACTTGCAACTGGATCAGCAAAAATTTTGGCTTCCCCGGTTTAGGGCATGTTAAAAGCAACTTGCCAAACTGGCTTACTTCAGGGGAACAACTACGAGGAACTTGAACTGGCTTGGTTCGGGGGCCAGTTATAATTAACTTGCAACTGGATCAATTTGAGGGCCAGTTACAAGCAACTTGTCAAACTGGCTCACTTCGGTGGGACAATTACAAGAAACTTGCAACTGGCTTGGTTCGGGAGCCAGTTACAAGCAACTTGCAACTGGCGTGGTTCGAGGGCCAGTTACATGCAACTTGCCAAACTGGCTCACTTCGGGGTAACAGTTACAGTGAACTTGCAACTAGCTCGGTTGGAGGGCTAGTTACAAGCAACTTACAACTCTCTTAGCTCGGTTCGAGTAAAAACAGTTCGAAGCAGACTGTCCACATACAAGACATAGATTTGGGTCCATCCCTGCTCGAACAAAAAAAATACTTCCACTGACCCAAATTAGTTGGCCCCCATTTGTTTAAATATGGCTGTATTTAGCATTAAAACACATCTAGATACATCCGTATCTAGATAAATGGGTGCCAACTAATTTGGGTGGGAGGTAATAAACTTATATGAAGATTCATCAAATAGTTACAGCTGCTGCTGGCTATTCATTCAAAAACAGTCTAACAATTCAAAAAAAAGTCACAGTGACAAAAAAGAATGAAAATCCAACTGGTTAATACTACCGGTTAAATGATCCACATCATTCAAACAAAAACAAAAAACATTCGGCAGGCCAGAGATCAAACAACGTGCCATTCTCTCTACCTCACCAGAGAACAAACTCTCCTAGAGATCTCATGTAGCCCGCTCAAAAAAGCCCACAAAATCGTAACAGACCAACAGCAAAAAAAAAACCACAACAAAACCTGGAACAGACCAACATGCAACAGCGATTAAAAAAAAAACAGCGCACACGCCACCCATCTGTACGAATTGCGGAGCTAGATCTAACGGATGTAGAGGTGACTGAGAAATAAGAATTTCTCAGACGCCTGAGAAATAGCAAATCCGGCGTCTATGGCACAGGCGCCTGAGAAATAAGAATTTCTCAGTCGCTTACGTCAGCACTTTAATTTGAATGATTTATTTTTTCCCGTAGGATCAGTTGGCTTGTCCGCGCGTGCGTTTTTCTTTTTCCAGATGAATGCTGCGCATAACCTTGAGTTCAGGCCCGTTTTCACTGTTTGTACGGTCCGTTGGGCCTTTCGATTCATGGGCTTCTTTTGATTCAAAGGTGAATGCTGCCCACTGTTTCTTTTATTCTGAAAATAGTACCGCTAATGCTGCTAGACGGCACCGCCTCGGATTTTAAAAAATGGCCAGCTACAAGCAGATTGTGACTAGCTTGAATTTATAAAATGGTTAGTTACAAGCAGTTTGGGACTGACTCAGATTTCAAAAATGGTCAACGGCAAACCAACTTGCGACTGACTCCGATTTAAAAATGGTCCGTGGCAAAGCAGCTTGTAACCGGTCAGTTGCAACCAACTTGCGATTGGCTCGGAATACAACTTACAACTAGCTAGTTGGCTCGGTTCGGGAGTCAGTCACAAGCTACTTGCAACTAGATAAGCACAAAAGGTGGCTTCCCCGATCTATAGGGCCAGTTACAAGCAACTTGCCAACTGACTCGCTTTGGGGGGTCGTTTACAAGCAACTTGCAACTGGCTTGGTTAGGGGCCAGTTTCAAGCAACTTGCAACTGGCTTGGTTAGAGGGCCACTTATAACCATCTTGTGACTGGCTTGGTTATAAAAAACTTAATTACAACCGGCTTGTGACTGGCTCAGATTTAAAAAAATAGTTACAAGCAACTTGCAACAGGTTAGTTGTCTCGGTTCGATGGTCGGCTGCAAGCTACTTGCAACTGGATCAGCAAAAAATTTGGCCTCCCCGGTTTAGGGCATGTTAAAAGCAACTTGCCAAACTGGCTTACTTCAGGGGAACAACTACGAGGAACTTGAACTGGCTTGGTTCGGGGGCCAGTTATAATTAACTTGCAACTGGATCAATTTGAGGGCCAGTTACAAGCAACTTGTCAAACTGGCTCACTTCGGTGGGACAATTACAAGAAACTTGCAACTGGCTTGGTTCGGGAGCCAGTTACAAGCAACTTGCAACTGGCGTGGTTCGAGGGCCAGTTACATGCAACTTGCCAAACTGGCTCACTTCGGGGTAACAGTTACAGTGAACTTGCAACTAGCTCGGTTGGAGGGCTAGTTACAAGCAACTTACAACTCTCTTAGCTCGGTTCGAGTAAAAACAGTTCGAAGCAGACTGTCCACGTACAAGACATAGATTTGGGTCCATCCCTACTCGAACAAAAAAAATACTTCCACTGACCCAAATTAGTTGGCCCCCATTTGTTTAAATATGGCTGTATTTAGCATTAAAACACATCTAGATACATCCGTATCTAGATAAATGGGTGCCAACTAATTTGGGTGGGAGGTAATAAACTTATATGAAGATTCATCAAATAGTTACAGCTGCTGCTGGCTATTCATTCAAAAACAGTCTAACAATTCAAAAAAAAGTCACAGTGACAAAAAAGAATGAAAAATCCAACTGGTTAATACTACCGGTTAAATGATCCACATCATTCAAACAAAAACAAAAAACATTCGGCAGGCCAGAGATCAAACAACGTGCCATTCTCTCTACCTCACCAGAGAACAAACTCTCCTAGAGATCCCATGTAGCCCGCTCAAAAAAGCCCACAGTACAAAATCGTAACAGACCAACAGCAAAAAAAAAACCACAACAAAACCTGGAACAGACCAACATGCAACAACGATTAAAAAAACAGCGCACACGCCACCCATCTGTACGAATCGCGGAGCTAGATCTAACGGATGTAGAGGTGACTGAGAAATAAGAATTTCTCAGACGCCTGAGAAATAGCAAATCCGGCGTCTATAGCGCGAGCGCGAGAAATAAGAATTTCTCACCGCCACGCCAAGACTTTAATTTGAATTATTTATTTTTTTCCCGTAGGATCAGTTGGCCTGTCCGCGCGTGCGTTTTTCTTTTCCCAGGTGAATGCTGCGCATAACCTTGAGTTCAGGCCCGTTTTCACTGTTTGTACGGTCCGTTGGGCCTTTTGATTCATGGGCTTCTTTTGATTCAAAGGTGAATGCTGCCCACTGTTTCTTTTATTCTGAAAATAGTACCGCTAATGCTGCTAGACGGCACCGCCTCGGATTTCAAAAAATGGCCAGCTACAAGCAGATTGTGACTAGCTTGAATTTATAAAATGGTTAGTTACAAGCAGTTTGGGACTGGCTCAGATTTCAAAAATGGTCAACGGCAAACCAACTTGCGACTGACTCCGATTTAAAAATGGTCCGTTGCAAAGCAGCTTGTAACCGGTCGGTTGCAACCAACTTGCGATTGGCTCGGAATGCAACTTACAACTAGCTAGTTGGCTCGGTTCGGGAGTCAGTCACAAGCTACTTGCAACTAGATAAGCAAAAAAGGTGGCTTCCCCGATCTATAGGGCCAGTTACAAGCAACTTGCCAACTGAATCGCTTTGGGGGTCGTTTACAAACAACTTGCAACTGGCTTGGTTAGGGGCCAGTTTCAAGCAACTTGCAACTGGCTTGGTTAGAGGGCCACTTATAACCATCTTGTGACTGGCTTGGTTATAAAAAACTTAATTACAACCGGCTTGTGACTGGCTTAGATTTAAAAAAATAGTTACAAGCAACTTGCAACAGGTTAGTTGTCTCGGTTCGATGGTCGGCTGCAAGCTACTTGCAACTGGATCAGCAAAAAATTTGGCCTCCCCGGTTTAGGGCATGTTAAAAGCAACTTGCCAAACTGGCTTACTTCAGGGGAACAACTACGAGGAACTTGAACTGGCTTGGTTCGGGGGCCAGTTATAATTAACTTGCAACTGGATCAATTTGAGGGCCAGTTACAAGCAACTTGTCAAACTGGCTCACTTCGGTGGGACAATTACAAGAAACTTGCAACTGGCTTGGTTCGGGAGCCAGTTACAAGCAACTTGCAACTGGCGTGGTTCGAGGGCCAGTTACATGCAACTTGCCAAACTGGCTCACTTCGGGGTAACAGTTACAGTGAACTTGCAACTAGCTCGGTTGGAGGGCTAGTTACAAGCAACTTACAACTCTCTTAGCTCGGTTCGAGTAAAAACAGTTCGAAGCAGACTGTCCACGTACAAGACATAGATTTGGGTCCATCCCTACTCGAACAAAAAAAATACTTCCACTGACCCAAATTAGTTGGCCCCCATTTGTTTAAATATGGCTGTATTTAGCATTAAAACACATCTAGATACATCCGTATCTAGATAAATGGGTGCCAACTAATTTGGGTGGGAGGTAATAAACTTATATGAAGATTCATCAAAAAGTTACAGCTGCTGCTGTCTATTCATTCAAAAACAGTCTAACAATTCAAAAAAAAGTCACAGTGACAAAAAAGAATGAAAAATCCAACTGGTTAATACTACCGGTTAAATGATCCACATCATTCAAACAAAAACAAAAAACATTCGGCAGGCCAGAGATCAAACAACGTGCCATTCTCTCTACCTCACCAGAGAACAAACTCTCCTAGAGATCCCATGTAGCCCGCTCAAAAAAGCCCACAGTACAAAATCGTAACAGACCAACAGCAAAAAAAAAACCACAACAAAACCTGGAACAGACCAACATGCAACAACGATTAAAAAAACAGCGCACACGCCACCCATCTGTACGAATCGCGGAGCTAGATCTAACGGATGTAGAGGTGACTGAGAAATAAGAATTTCTCAGACGCCTGAGAAATAGCAAATCCGGCGTCTATGGCACAGGCGCCTGAGAAATAAGAATTTCTCAGTCGCTTACGTCAGCACTTTAATTTGAATTATTTATTTTTTTCCCGTAGGATCAGTTGGCCTGTCCGCGCGTGCGTTTTTCTTTTCCCAGGTGAATGCTGCGCATAACCTTGAGTTCAGGCCCGTTTTCACTGTTTGTACGGTCCGTTGGGCCTTTTAATTCATGGGCTTCTTTTGATTCAAAGGTGAATGCTGCCCACTGTTTCTTTTATTCTGAAAATAGTACCGCTAATGCTGCTAGACGGCACCGTCTCGGATTTCAAAAAATGGCCAGTTACAAGCAGATTGTGACTAGCTTGAATTTAGAAAATGGTTAGTTACAAGCAGTTTGGGACTGACTTAGATTTCAAAAATGGTCAACGGCAAACCAACTTGCGACTGACTCCGATTTAAAAATGGTCCGTTGCAAAGCAGCTTGTAACCGGTCGGTTGCAACCAACTTGCGATTGGCTCGGAATGCAACTTACAACTAGCTAGTTGGCTCGGTTCGGGAGTCAGTCACAAGCTACTTGCAACTAGATAAGCAAAAAAGGTGGCTTCCCCGATCTATAGGGCCAGTTACAAGCAACTTGCCAACTGACTCGCTTTGGGGGTCGTTTACAAACAACTTGCAACTGGCTTGGTTAGGGGCCAGTTTCAAGCAACTTGCAACTGGCTTGGTTAGAGGGCCACTTATAACCATCTTGTGACTGGCTTGGTTATAAAAAACTTAATTACAACCGGCTTGTGACTGGCTTAGATTTAAAAAAATAGTTACAAGCAACTTGCAACTGGTTAGTTGTCTCGGTTCGATGGTCGGCTGCAAGCTACTTGCAACTGGATCAACAAAAAATTTGGCCTCCCCGGTTTAGGGCATGTTAAAAGCAACTTGCCAAACAGGCTTACCTGGCTTGGTTCGGGAGCCAGTTACAAGCAACTTGCAACTGGCGTGGTTCGAGGGCCAGTTACATGCAACTTGCCAAAGTGGCTCACTTCGGGGTAACAGTTACAGTGAACTTGCAACTAGCTCGGTTGGAGGGCTAGTTACAAGCAACTTACAACTCTCTTAGCTCGGTTCGAGTAAAAACAGTTCGAAGCAGACTGTCCACGTACAAGACACAGATTTGGGTCCATCCCTACTCGAACAAAAAAAATACTTCCTCTGACCCAAATTAGTTGGCCCCCATTTGTTTAAATATGGCTGTATTTAGCATTAAAACACATCTAGATACATCCGTATCTAGATAAATGGGTGCCAACTAATTTGGGTGGGAGGTAATAAACTTATATGAAGATTCATCAAATAGTTACAACTGCTGCTGGCTATTCATTCAAAAACAGTCTAACAATTCAAAAAAGTCACAGTGACAAAAAAAATGAAAAATCCAACTGGTTAATACTACCGGTTAAACGATCCACATCATTCAAACAAAAACAAAAAACATTCGGCAGGCCAGAGATCAAACAAAGTGCCATTCTCTCTACCTCACCAGAGAACAAACTCTCCCAGAGATCCCATGCAGCCCGCTCAAAAAAGCCCACAGTACAAAATCGTAACAGACCAACAGCAAAAAAAAAACCCACAACAAAACTTGGAACAGACCAACATGCAACAGCGATAAAAAAAAAACAGCGCACACGCCACCCATCTGTACGAATCGCGGAGCTAGATATAACGGATGTAGAGGTGACTGAGAAATAAGAATTTCTCAGACGCCTGAGAAATAGCAAATCCGTAAATGTAATCTGCTCTGCTCTCCTCTGGTTTCCTGATCGACCATGTCATAAAAGACGGTTAAGTTTTCCTAGCTGCTAATATCTCACGGGGACGGGGGCATTTCAGTTTGAACTCCTGAATGTGAGTCTGAATGTCTGTTTCAAGTGGCACGAAGCCATTTCGCACCAGTTCAAGCCGTTTCTAAACTGCAGAACTTGTCGCTGTACTCCAGTTTTTATTTTCATTTCCGTTTGATTCTCCGTTGCATCTGAGATATATTACTCCGTCCGTCCACAAATAACTGACTTGGCTTTGTCTACATTCGAATGTATCTAGATGCATTATAGTGCCTCTGTCGAAGAGCATGCGGCCTCCCCCACCGCACCGTCGTCTTCTCGCTCGGGAGCTGCGTCCTCTCGGACGCCAGTGAGAGAGGCTCCTCCGACGTCAGTGGGCTCTCGATCCTTGTGTTTGTTAGCCTCGGGATCATCTTCTGACATGTCATCCTTTTCAGCTTCTGTACCAACCACTCCTTTAGCTTTGTCACCACGAGGATTTAAACCACTTCCTGCACCCCAAGCCTCCTCTTCCACGACTTCCACCCCTTCCATGAACTGGCCGTCCTCCGCCCGTTATAGTCCATCCGGCTCAGAGATTTTTGAAAACCAGCGCGTCCGGAGGGTGTAAGCCATAACCATGATCCTTATATTCATGGCCTAAGTGTCCACAGACCTGGCACCAGTTAGGTAGTTTTTCATATTTGACAAGAAACAGCTATCTCCGTCCAGCACGGATAATTGAGACAACACGAGGATGGTAGAGCACTTACCTTTCTCTTACAGGACAATGTCTGGGGCCTCGAGGTCCTCAAGGATGGTGAGTGGGTCACCGCAGAGCCCATCGATGGGACCATCATCGTCAACATTGGCGATCTCATTCAGGTACTCACCAACAAGAAGCTCAAGAGCGCGACGCACCGAGTGGTGAGGAAGCCGGGTGTGCACAGGCACTCCTTGGTCTACTTTCTTAGCATCGATGCTAACAAGTGGATCGAGCCGCTGCCCGATTTCATGGACAAAGTCGGCGAGCCACCGCGCTATAGGGGGTTCCGGCACGGGGAGTATGCGGAGCTGCGGAATAGGAACAAGTTCCACCGCCAGCCACGCCCGAGGAGTTCTACAACATCAATTATTACGCCATCTAGCTTGCTCTTTATGCGTGCAATTTACCGTGTCCATTTTCCAACAATTCCAAACTGCAATTCGCTTTTAAAATATAGCAAGGCCATAATAAATGATTGTGCACACTCAGTTATTGTCTACTTCTAATCATCTCGTGCACCTGCACGGGCTAGCTTATTTTATACTCCCTCTGTCCATAAATAACGGGCGATGAATTCTGCTTCAAAAGAGAACCGGAGGGGTATATTCCAAAGCCTGAGTTTATTCCTTTTGTGTGGAGAAGGGGAGATGATGATTTTGAGGACGAGGGCAATGGGAAGCCTACTGGTGACGATGCTATGGACACTTCTGAACCGACAAATGGTTCTCAGAGCACTGTGACTGGATCTTCTATGGCTCCTCATCAGGGGCAAGGAAACTCGACACCTTCTTCTTCAAGGCAGTTGTCACACGTTGTGTTCACAGTCACACCGTTCAATGCTAATCCGACCACACCTCTTGGGGTTGAGCTTGTGGTTGCGTTACCTGTGGATTCTCCTTTACGTGGGAGAAAGTCTTCACCGGCGAAGGGATTATCTGGGGCGCTTTCCTCCTCGCCACGTGGCTATCCCTCGCTACGCGTCACGTCTTGTCAACTGAAGGTGGCTTCTGGTGTCGCTCATGATGTGCAAAGATCGGCTTCACTGGCTCGATCTAGGCCAAACGTGATGGGTCGGTCTATTCCGCGGGCTACAAATTTGGAGCGTGAAGAGACATTGTTGGTTGAGGTTCTAGCTACGGCTAGGGGACGAACGCTGGCCCGGGCGGGGCTCCCGATCCGCACGCTGGCAGCTGCGTGTTAGCCCAGGCGGTCCATTTTCATTATAGCTATTCCTGGGATTGAGAGGGGATGATGCCCTGGGTACCAGTTAAAATCATCAAGATAACCGAAAATAGCACAAAAGAATGGCAATTATTGACGTATTGACGAGGCAAAGCAAGGAAGAAAGACGAAAAGTGGACAAGGGGTGAAAGACTAACCATCAGGCCTTTTTGGGTCTTTTTTTAAGGAGTAACTACTAAAATTGTAAAGAGATATATATATTTTTAGGCTCACAACTTGCACCTTAGGAGCACTCCCACATCTGGGCCAAAATCTCCCAGTTAATTGGTAGCCCGCATTGACACTATTCAGGATTTAGGCAGAAATGAGGCCCTGTTATTTGGTGGGTTGTATTAGGCCTGGGAGAAATGATTGCACGTGTTTTCTTTCAGCATTCTCGTGTGGTCTGGTAAACTCTTTCCCAGATGGTGAGCTTACCAGACCTCACAAGTAAGGCTAAATCACAACAAGCACACACCACTATGCACAAAACGAGAAAAATATATATCAGTAGAATATATTTAACGGCGCTGCAATATATAGCAGCAGGACATAAACATTATAGCAAGGGAACTGCATGACATACAGAGAAAGTTCACAGCAACGAAGACAAACAAAGTTCACAGGTTGATCATGGCAAGGGTTGGATCATGCTTTGGGCACTTCTTCATCACTTCAGTCATGGTGTAGTCGAAGATGGTGACCTTGAACATGTCACCCTTCAGCATCTTGAAGGTCACGAAGTGTCCGATCTTGATCTAGTGGGCAATGGCGAATCCATCCCACCCCTGGTCAAGGCAAATCCTACCGCTGACATCCCGTAGCTTCACCATCTAGCTGCATCCGGTGTTCGTCTTGAGCACGATAGTCCTCGGTACACTGCCGAGGAAAGGCCTGAAGCCATCAGAGATTGGCAGCGGGTCTAACCCAGATGCCAAGATCACCTTGGCAAAATGGGTTGGACCTACCTAGTCGTGGAAGTGCCCAATCTTCAAATGCCTGCCCCTCGGCCTCTTAGCTGGACTTCTCTCTACCCAGATTACACCCGAGTACTTGGTCTAAAGATATTCTCTGTGATCCCAGATTTTCGATGTGTGATAGAGCTAAAATAATTACTACTATGTGGGCGATTTGGACATCCAGGAACAGCTGGACGCATGATCGCGCCAGTTTCGATCCGGTCCAATCTCTGAAGATGGCTAGAGAGGCCTTAGCAGTTCTGGAGCTACCTGGAAAGAGCGCTGCTATTTTGCCAAGGCATGGTTGGCAACCACCTGAGATCGATGTGGTGAAGATAAATACAGATGGTGGTCTGTCGCTGGAAGCTCGCCAGGGAGGTGCAGGTGGCGTCGCACGATCACACAATGCTTACCTAGGTGCTTGGAGTAAGCCCTACCCTGGTGCCACAGATCCTCTTGTTGCTGAAACTCTTACGGTGCGCGATGGTGTCCTCTTTGCTTGTCTTAGAGGTTTCATGAAGGTGGAGATAGATACCGATTGTCTGGAGATGGTGAATCTCTGGAGAACTCGCTATGGCTTCCGTTCTGTCGTAGCACCTATCTTAGATGAAATTGAAGAGCTGGTTAGTGTGTTCAATTCTTTTGTAATTCAGCATGTACCTAGATCGGCCAATTGCTCGGCCCATCTTCGTGCAAAGGTTGCTAGCACATTGATGGTCACTAAGTGCGCCGCCCACTGGTCGTCTCCACCTCTACCAGCAGAAGATGGAGCCGACAGACTGGGCAGTGCCCGTCAACGAGGATGCCTTCGCCATGAAGATGGCGATGGAGCAATCACTCCGTGACGCCGCCCCCTCGCCGCAGCCTGCATCGTCGGACATCCTCGCCTGGTCCAGTATGGACCGAAGGGATCGAGCACAAGGCCCGAAAGGATAACAGAGCAGCCGAACGCCAGTTCGGCTAGCCGCGAGCTCGCCTACCAGGGCGCGCCGCATGTCGTTCTCGACGATGACAACGATGCCGCCTACTTACCAAATTTCGGAGGCGCGGCGACGACGATTAGGGTAGCTCTCGTCACCAGAAGTCGCCGAAGCGACGACGATAAAGAAGGCCGACCCCGACTACACCTGCTTCTACAACAACTTCGGCATGTAGAAACGGCGTCCGGCATCGGCATCGGCTGCGGCGACCTTTTGGTGCTTCAGAGGGTGAAGCCAGAGGCGGAGAGGGGCTGCACCGCCGCCATCTCATTCAATAATCCCGTGGTGGCTCTACCAGATCTTGACCTGGGGGAGTGCGGGTTGTGCAGGTGAAGTGGTGTTTCCTGTCCTCGCTCTTCTTGTCAACCAGCATGGAGATGGAGAAGGTTTGAGACGGTTTGGAGCTCTGCCTCGGTTTGCACAGCAAGGATTTCTAGCTTCTTTCTTGTGGAGTTCATCAGTAGAGGACGACATGCGACGGCGGTTGGCGGCCCTCCTCAGCCCCACGTTGGCTGTTCTACCTCCTGGCCGCAGGCCGATTTGGAGGCACTTCAACTCCGGCTGAAGATTCCTCAGGGATGTCGCCCCAAGTGGTTCGTCCCCGGCGACGACATCACTGCTCCGGCCGTTGAGTTTCCATGGCGTTGCGGTGGAGAAGGGCCCGATGGACTTGATTGCTTTTTGCACTTTCTTTTAGGGGCCCTTATAGTAAAAGTTTAGGGCCTGTTTGTATTTTTCTTTCTATTTCTGGACCGCTTTGTAATTTCTTTCCACCGTTCAATATAAGCAGCTGCTGGGTCCGATCCTTGTTAAAAAAAAACTTGGCCGTGTCACCATGTTCAATCTACTGAGATATACACAAATAGTTCTTATGAACTCATGCAGCTTGTTTTCCCATTTCAGGAAAGATGATTCGAAAAGTTTGTGTATTCCTCCGTTGCAGCCTGAAGAGTATGTCACAAATGCTCTTTTTCATTCATTTTCTGTTTCGGCAAGTGCATTTTGGGCAGGTTTCCGGCCCCTGCCGTTCAACTTGGCCTTGTTACCATGTTCAGTCTCCTGAGATACATACATATAGTTCTTATGTACTCATCTAGCTTTTTTTTCCGTTTGGTTTATTCTGGCTGACACCAAAGAGTATGACACAAAAGCTTTTGCTCATTTATATTCTGTTTCTCCATCTAGTTGAAATCCCATATCATTATTTATATCTTCTAACATAACATAAAACCATTCTTCTACTCACTCATTTACCGGGTCTGCCCACTTCAGGACTTGGATAGCGAAACATGTTTTGACCTTTTGGGATCCCTATGGGCCTATACCTATTTATGTCAGAAAGGATAGTTCAGGACATTTTCACACATATCCTTCCCTGGGTGGGCCGTTCCCCAACCTTGAGGAAGTTGGAAGTGCTGTTGTTTCCATTTCTCGTAATGGTGGCATTGACATGTAATGTTTTGATCTCTCTCTCTCTCTCTCTCTCTCTCTCTCTCTCTCTCTCTCTCTCTCTCTCTCTCTCTCTCTCTCATAAAAGAAGAATATTTTACCTTCTCTGAAGAACGTAGCATCTATTACTCATATGTTCTGATCTAAATTTAGGTCCGCGGAACTTTCGAAACTTCCACCCAGGAAGCGTCTTGAACGTAAATATCTTTACTGGCCAGATGGTACAGTTAAGCTCTGCACAAGGCTTGAAGCAGCCAAGATCGAAGATAAGAAGCTTCGCAGACTGGTTCAAGCTTTACTGGACAAGTATTACGACAATCAGGACAACAATGAGGTTTATTTTGTGTCCATCTTGCTCTCCTTCACTCTGCCCCACTACCAGGCTTGCGTTGTGTTCTATTGGTACTGCTTTGTGCATGCAACATTACTGATCCAATCCATGCTTATTATAGGATCGTGTGGCTGAACTCAAAGATATTGTTCATTGGCAATCAATCTCTAAAGGTTTCTATGAATGGTACTATCATCTCAATATCCGTGTGAAGACCATGGGCATAACCGATCTATACTTTGCTGAAGTGGCATGTGATCAGATGGATGATATGCTAGGATATTATATCAGGTTTCTCTCCATTGTTGGAAGCAACGGTAGCTTACACTCTTATCTCAAATTATGCAATTTTTGGAATACTATTTGAAATTAGCAATTAGATATAGATCAGAACGATACGCCAGGATATTTTCTCAGCAGTTCCTGTGGGGTTAATGCTGACGGCAATGGTAGTTTATACGCGTATCCCAAATTAAGCAACTTGGGAATACCGTTTGAAGTTAGCTGGTAGATATTATTATAGTATAATTGTGAATATGTTTCTGGTTTATTGTGGAACCGTTACTATTGACCTGTTTATCTGCCCATTGTGCCATCTTCTGCCATGCATAGCTTTATGTTTGTAATATCGCAATCCAACTGGTTCACGCACGACCAGTTGTAGGTGCTGCAATCATGCATTTTTGCCACTTATTCGGCTTTTCTCGTGTATCCGAGCTAGGCTGTGTATCCGAGCCAGGCTATGTATCTGACACTTAAATGATAAATGTCTTACCTGTCTTCCTTCAGATGACGTTATCTGCTATGGTTGTATGAACAATGGAAGTACTGATATGAAGCACCCCATTGCTTGTGAATTTGAATGTGGACACAAGGATATTTCTTTCCCACATGGCTTTGGTCCCTGTAATGAGAAACAGTGGCGTGACTCTGCTATGGTGATCTATATACTGGCTAACGCTCTAGTATCTTCAATTTTACTTACCTGTGGTCCATCTTTCACAGTTGCACATTTTGTTGTGTTAATGTTAATTATGTGTTTTTTATCAGGAAGCGGAGGATGAAAAGAAGAAACAAGCAAAGATGGAAACGATGTTCGATGTAAGTGCCATAAATTGTGTGGTAAAGAACCATTTTGTGGCAACTTGATTTTGACACTTTACTAATTGTTTCTTTTGTGTTTATCATATTCATAATCCCAAATTCAACACTATGGAGGTTTGAATCCCAATCTCCTTCAATTTGTTTGTAGTTGTTTGTCTGTCAAGTTTTTGTCCGAGTCCCACGTGAGATTTTCGATATTTTGGAGGAAGAAACCTGAAAGGTCTTGGATGTTGGTAGTTACCACACTATTCATAGTCCGGTCCCTGATTTCTGGGGATATGCTTGTGAGAAGAATATGAGCCACTTGCCTCCGAACTGTGCAATAGTTCGCTGGTGTTTGTATCCTGTAAAACTTGATGATTGTTTTGTGGTCACTAAATCTGTTTGGTGTCTATATTTGGTGTTTGAAGCTGGTCTGCTACTCCCTCCGATTCAAATTAATGTTCTCAGTTTTGTCTAGATTCGGATGTATCTAGCACAAAAACATGACTAGATATATTTGAATCTAGACAAATATAAGAACATTAATATGGATCGGAGGGAGTATTAGTTTTCTTTACTCTGCTTACTTGTGCCATGTAGTACAAGATTAGTTGTGCCATTGCATGTTTTTGTTTAGATGACTCCATATACTTGTTGACCATGCTGAGAAAAGTAGTGTTGCTGCTGTGATTTAGAAACCTGAACCACTATGCAATCAATAACTTTTTTTTGCAGGTGTGCAATCAATAACCTTAGTTGGTCTGTAACAGAACTGGAATAGAATATCACGGTCCATTGTACTATATATTGTGACTGTATATTTCGCCATCAGCCACCCTTTTGAATGTCACAATATATTGTGTTGAGTTGAACTAATTGTGACAGTGCTGTGAACTCATCTAAATGTTAAATTTTTGTGTTTTTTATTAGTTCTTTCATTGCTGCCATTTTACAGAACGTTAAACAATTGCTCCGTAAAAAGCAACGTGCTGAAGAGTCAGGGCGTCCCTGCATGTTATGACGTTGTTTTAATTTTATCAGTAGTTTGAACTCAGTGGAGCTTGCGAGTATGTCGTACGGTGAACTTGTTACCGAGTTAAACACTTGAAGGTTGAAGAAGTGCTCTGTGAAATGAAATGTGAATACTGAAGAGTCAAGGTGTCCCTGCTTATTATGATGGTGTTTTCATTTATCAGTAGTTTGAACTCAGTGGAGCTTGCTGGTACGTCGCACGGTTCACCTGAACTTATGTTAGCTATTATGACGGTTGTGTGTAGTACTATGTGTGAACAAGGCTGGAAGACTTCTCTAGTTTCTTGTGTGTGTTTTTACAATTTTTATCATGTCTGTCTTGAATAACTTATTTGCATACCAGTCTGTGCAAGCACCATGTAGCTACACAGCGTGGTTCGGTGCCACATTCGCTTTTGGGCCTTTGGGCGTTTTATTTGCATACCTAGTTGCTTTGATGGCACATTTCCTGCCACGGTATAAAATTGATTCTAGGGTCCATGTTGGTAGCTGTTACCTGTGAGGCAAACTCTGGGCTTTCTAAGCAAGTAAAAAGCATTCCCGTGTTGGACGTCTCTGGGGCTAGGGCATTGGCACCGAGAGAGGGCGATGGCTTGGCAGTGTGGTGGAGCTTGCTCGACATACCCGTGGAGCTTCGTAAGGACACAGACACTCTCTGTCACGTTGGTCAATTGGGAGACTTTGAAACACCAAAATGCGGTGTTTTTCGATTGCGCGGGGCTCTCCACTTCGGCTATCCTAGCAAGAGTGTGGTTCAATGCCAGGATTCTTAGACATGGTAGGGAGGCTTCGAATGGGTGGACTCACAGTGAGTAGTCTCAACGTGGATTGTCACAGCTGTTAGGCTTGTGCGACTTTGTATGCCTATTCTAGAATAAAAAAACAAGTGATAATGAAAGTCCAACGTTTGGCGTCGGTGCCATGTTCCCACCTCCGTTGCTCTCGTGAAACACGAAACTACAAAATAATAAGGGTCACCGGACACATACACATGGGCAACCAATAAGGATCAGCCATGGATCTTGTCCGTGCATGCTATACATGTCGGTGCCCGTTTATTTTAGATATCCTCTCGCACATGGTGCCATATACCTGGTAGGTGACAGCATGGAACATAAATGCATATAATCAATCATAGCTAACTTATTACCATCTCATCTCAAAAATAACTTACTACCATACATGTCACACACAATGAAACGGTGCTTATAAGTAGCATCGCTGTGCTAGCTCCTTCATAGCACACCACACCTCCTAGTCGATCTTCACATTCTTCTTCTCTAACATGGCTTCAAGCTCAGCCACTCATGCTCTCAAAGCTGCCATTGTCGTTGCTGCGGTCCTAGCGATGCTGGTCCTTCCTTCCTCGGGGGCGGCACCGGTGAGGAAATGCAAGGACTGTGGCTCCTACTGCATCTCAACGTGCAAAGTCTCTGTTCCCCCAAAATGCAGCAAGTACTGCGACATTCCCAGCTGTGAGGACTGTATGTCCTCCGAGATCAAGAAGTGCAAGGCCAGGTGCACCGGCAGCGGCAGCTGCGACTGCGATGGCAAGGCAGCACGTTCGTGCCAGAACTCTTGCTCCAGCAGCAGCTCATGTGCAGACTGCACCAGGCAAACCGGTAAGCAGTGCGCGGCCGACTGCAACAGCAACTGCGCCGCCACCTGCGTGTGAAGAACATCGACATTTATGCTCTGGTTATACTTGTATGCTTCTGTACCTATCTACCGTTTTTAATTATGTTGTAGTTTTGTTGTAAGGGAGTTGCAAACTCCCAGCCGGTATTTTTATTTGGAATAAACTTCATTTTTGACAAATATATCTTACATGTGATCCCGCATGTTTAGTCAGTTTTGATCTTTTGGGCTACTCATAAGATTTACTAGGTTTCTTCGAGACATGGTACAAAATTTCCCTAAAAACAGAGATGGAACAAAATTTGCACAAATATAGTAGTCATATGCAATGCCACCCAGCTGTTTTCCCAAAAGGCTCTCGTCACCAAAATATTCTTGCAAAGAAATTTTACTGTTTTCACCTCACCCCAAATCTAACCATGGTCCACCTCCGCCTTATCCTCACACTTATGACCCCAGATCCAACTACCACTTCCCCAACGGCCCCACATCAACCAAATACATATACATATGACCGTAGATCCAATGTTCTTGATTTATTTCACGGTTTTTAAAAGCTCAGAAGCGCGATAAATAGTAAAAGGGGTGCAAGCGCAGATAGTTGTGTGCTATTCATTTTGGAAAATTGATTCGTATTAACATCATGGCTGTCCCATTATGATTTTAGAACAGAGAGGCAGCGAGCAGCGAGGCGTCCCATCGGCTACGCTTCCTCTTGATCTTAATTCTCCACAATTCTCAGTTCCGTCATCCGGCCCATTAATCCCCGCTTATCTGCCATATTTAACTCAGCCCTTTCCCCACAATCCTAGTGCACCTTGACAGCTTTGCTAGAGGTGGAAGAAGACTCAGGAACACACACAAACACAAGAAGAACTCGCAGAGGCTTTTAGCACACGCACAACTCAGTGCTATTTTCTCTTGTTCACTCTAAGTAAACTCAGCTGATTATAGGTCTTTAAGTAGACGGCAAAACACACAAACTACTGGCATGATCCGTTATTTGCTCCGCTAGCTAGGAAGCAGGCCACGAATAACCACGTTGGACACGGCCTCACGATTCAGTCTGCGCCACACTTCTCTGCTGGTAAATTGGTCCACATCTGAAGCCTCCAATGGCCATGCAACTTGGTCAGCTACACGACAAGTACATGCATGCTACTTATCCTATCGATGTCCACACCTGCATCCATTCTACCCAGGACTAGTTCATCAGTTAACTAAAGTACTAAACTCACTTAGCTTGCATGCACACGTGAACACTTCTCTGCTTGTGCATTGCTGCAGCTACTGCTATCTGAACTGACTCAGAAAAACACAATGAAATAAACATGTTGAAACTCTAAACAACAAGGTTGGTTCCAACACACGTTACCATCTCCAATACCTCTCCCCACGTACACAAGGATGTTCTCCGTCCACTGAAGTGCAACTATGGCCACCTTCCAGCTCCCACCCATTGTTAAGGAGCATCGACCGTTTGGGGTCCACGAAGAAAAATCCCTGTGCATCTTAGCCTTCATCCCATGGAGGTGCATGTGACAGTTGGCTTGTGCCTTCCTCGACCAAGGCTATGGCCAACGCCACGATCACCGCATGTACGACCTCGAGCACAATTCTGACTGGACACTGACTGTCCACTTCATCAACCCCAAGGATGCCACACTGCTATACAGCGGGGCCTATCACCGTGGCCACAACATTGTGGTGTTCACCCACACCAGCATGCACACCAATGATTGAGACCAGTTCCCCAACGGGGCAGGTTCATCCACTGCGTCATGCCTGTGCTGCCGATGGCGAAGGTGGCGGTGCCGGAGGACCAGCCGGCGATGGCGGAGTTGGCGGTGGCGGAAGTGGTGATGGCGGAGGTGGCCGTGGCGCCAGGGCAGGTGTCGCACCAGCAGTAATGCGGAACTGACATTTTTGACATCTATACTGTCAGCTCTACCAGCATCGAGTAGTCGTTTATTTGGACTGTAATCTTCTGCTCGTATAATAATGAAAAATCCTGTTATAGTTTATGATTGAGTAGTGTTCTTCTCATAATCTGCTATTTCAGTTTCGTCAGATAAGCGTAATCTTGTTCTGTCAGAAGCCAATAGTCAAACACTCCTGAACTTGATCCATTAGCGTCATAAACCGACGTACTTAGTCCCTTAGCAACAAATGCCAACGAACACGAACACGCGATCGGCCATCGTCTACATGCCTATCATTCTTGCTCTGTCTCAATTCAAAAAACTAGGTGTTGCAATTGTCATCGGCTAGACGCTTCAAACAATATGCTTTCCATCGGCACCCATATAATCTATGATGGTTTAATAAATAGAGAAATTATGATCTGTTCAGTTAATTCCCATCTAGTTTGTTATCAAACACCTAACATGTAGTACTCACATTCGATCAGAACCAGGCTCTAAGTCTTTTCTTTCCTTGGATCTAACCGAAAGAAATATGTCCGAGAGGCAATAATAAAGTGGTTATTATCTTATTCCATTTTTATGATAGATGTTTATTTTTCATGCTATAATTATGTTAATTGGAAACGTCAATACATGTGTGTTTAATAGACAAATAAGAGTTCCTAGTTATGCCTCTCATATAAACTAGCTCGTTGATTAACAGGTGATCAAAGGTTTCTTGATCATATACATTGAATGTTGTTAATAACGGGGTAACAACATTGATGGAATGAAGTGATGAACACTCACCCGAAGTATAGTAATACGATTAAAATTATTATGTTTACATTGCTATAATATGTCATACGAAGTAACCCTAATCCTTACACCATGAATGAGGGAGAGGTGGGGGCACCCACTATGGCGGCCGGCCATGGCATGGGGCTGCCCCTCCCCTCTAAACGAAGGTGTTGGCCTCCCCTCCTCACACTCCTCGTAAAGGATCTCTCTCCCACTCTAGTAAATTTCACATGGCTTCAGATTAGCCAGTACATGCTCTTTTGGTGGATTCTCTGGAAAGGATCTGCTATTTCCGCTGATTTGCTGGAGTGAGGGCTCGGAGGTTGTCGGGGTGATGGACGTGTGTACGATCATGGATGCGCTGCTACTTTGTGGTGCTAGACTTGCTGGAATTCAACACGATCTTGAGATTGACAAGTGTACGACTACACCATCCATGAGAATACATCTCGTTAAGCTTTTTGGTCTTTGAGAGTGAGTTCTCTGGATGTATATCCACCCGTTGCTTATATCCAGATAGATAGATCTTGGTGCTTACTTGTTCCATATCGTAGGAATTTTTTGTTTTATATGCTGCGAACCCAACACTATCATTCATGTACCAATATACGCGACTACATGGTAACGAGATCAGCAGAAAATAACCGACATGGCTGTGTAGCCGTTCGGTAATGCCCAACACGGCGTCGGGGCTTGAAAGGCCCATGTGGTAGACTTTTTTGAGTGTTCTTTCGACGATGCTAACGTGACTACATGCTAGGCCCCTCAGATCACGTGGCCCCGTCAAGTTCAATCGACGAACACGTAAAATCCATTACTCACGTTCATTCTAAACTGAGCTCAAACTCATGTATTTCCATGAATCTGACGCTCATGTACCAATAGACGCTTGCTTCTGAGTGGGCATGATCTTTCTTACCATGGCACGGAGATCAGCAGAACATGACTGGCATGGCCATGTAGCAGTTCAACATGCCCAGAGCGGCCTCTACGAGGCCTGGGATGGCTTGGGGGTAGACTTCTTAGAGCATTCTTTCGACGATGCTGATGCGGCTACGTGCTAGGTCCCTTGGGTCCTACACCCCCGTCTAGTTCAATCAAGAAACACCTAAAATGCATTAATTACATTCACTCTAACCCGAGATCGAACTCGTGTATTTCATGAATCTAATGTTTCTATATCAATAGACGTGTGCTTCCGAGTGGGCACGATCAACCATATCATGTTACCAAGATCAGCAGAATGTGACTGACATGGTTGTGTAGCAGTTCGACATGCCCATGGCGGTCGTGTCGGGTCTTGCGACGCCATGGAATATACTTTGTTGACCGTTATTGGGTCCAGCACAATAGATGGAATACATATCTAGTTGTTTTCGGCTCCACGGATGGTGTTTCGTCCCGCATGTCAGAAGACAACACATCTATTTGTTTCCATCATTGTAGACGGGGCAAAGAGGAGGTCCCACATTTAAGAGAAGGAGGCAAACATACAACAAGTAAGCCTAGCGTAACGGTTGTCGGCGTCACGTCTGTCCAGGGGCACGGATGTAACAAAACCGGGTTGGCTAATGGCAAATCTCCAATTGCCCGATTTGGCATAGTACCAATTTCCGGATGAACTAGGGCAACAGATGTAATAAACCCTACTTTTTAGGATCTATCAGAAGTGATTCAGATATGACAATGGGAAACTAAAGGTGAATTATCATACATAGGATATTTGCGTGTGGCAATGGGAAACGAAAGCTGAAATTTCAGGATCTCAGCTCAAGAAGATAAAGGGGAAACGGGGTCCTCTCCGTCCCGTGTCACCTCCCGCGCGGTAGGCCGGGCGAACCATAAACCCTAGCAACCGACCACCCCCATGCTCTCCCCTTCTTTGCCATCATCGGCGGATGACGTAGGGCAAAGCCACTGTGGTGGCAGTAACGGTGGGCCCTCCTTTCCCTAGCGGCTCCCTGATCTGGCGAGAGAACTAGGCGGCGAGGGTGCTCTCGGAAGCCCGTGCAAGCTCGACCAGCGATGGAGTGGTGGTGTTGGTGACGGTATGGCAGCGGTGATGGCCTACTCTTCTCCCGAGAAACGCGGTGGGGTGCAACGCTCGATGGTGCTCTAGAGCCTGCTCGAGGCTATGTGCCTTCGGCGGAGTAGTTCATTCCGGTGGCGGCAGAGCACAGCAACGGGCGGCGCACGGTGATGGTGGACCTAGGACGACGCTCTTTGGTTCTTGGACGGTGGCGTGACCGAGGTGCAACATCACGGCGGCGGGGCTCATCTAGGCCCGATCTGGGCCTACGGGCTAATCTAGGCCTGATCCCGTCTGATCGGCCCTACCGCTGCATTCGGACAGCGACCACTTCGGGTGGATGTGGGTAGTTCCCCACACCTTTGTGGCTACATGGCTTGATAGCTACTATATCTAGTGCCCGAACACCCTGCCCAATCCGGTGGCCTTGTGGGTGTGATGCTAGCGGTGGTATGGACTCGAGTTTGTTGACGCCTGGGTGGCAGCCTCGGAAGGCGGACTGCAAGGGCGATTCTCCGGTGGAGGTGGCTCCGGGAGGTTGCGTGCGATGGTGATCTCAGACCGGTGGTGGTCCGGCAGGCCCGGGTGAGCTCGGTGGCGAAAGAGTTGTTGCTTGGCGGCATGGATATGCCGTGGTGACGTATCCGCTGGTGAACGGAGGACTAGGGCATGGGGCTGGGGTTGGCTTGTACGGTGGCACCCTTGCTGCAGTGCAGCAGCAGGACTTCACGAGACTATTCGGGCTTGACCGGGCCAAGAGGGCCTGGTTTTCCTTGCTGCTGCATCCGGTCGGCTACTGCCTTCAGGAGGTGGAGCTAGTTCCCTCTCGCCGAAGTTTCTGATCTCTCGGTCTTACCGGCTCGTTCTGTGGCCGTCGATGTGACGACGATGGAGACTTCAAGACAGGGATCACGCATGCTCGTGGGCGGGGAGCTTGGTGGAGCTTTACGAAGTGTCTCAAAGTGTGGTTCTTTTGTGGGGTCGGGAGAAACCCCCGTCAGTTTGACACCGACGCGGTGACGCCTACGGGTATTGCCGTCCTTCTTGAAGGGTGTCGGGTGTATCCCTTCCCACCTCCCGTTGCATACGGAAACCATGGGACCAGTTCGGGCAGCAGTATCGTCGTTGTCACTTTCCTTCTTAAAGGTGTTGCTTGGTACACGACGATTTGGACTGCTAGACGTGTGGTGGTACTTCTCTGGAGGGTGCAACGATTGCTGAGTTATCTTTGTTTTGTCGCACCGTGATGTCGGATTTATTTTCTTTTCTTTCTTCTTGTTTTTCTTTTGGTTTGGAACGTTGTATCGCGCGGTTGCTATATTAATATAACGAGAGAATTTTCAGGATCTTTGAGAAGTGATTCAGATATTTTTCAGGCGCCCCGACAATGAGAAATGCGTTTATTGCGTGGTTATAAAATACAACTCCGTGATCTTCCCATGGTGAA
Source organism: Avena insularis (assembly GCA_023614405.1). Classification (NCBI taxonomy): domain Eukaryota; kingdom Viridiplantae; phylum Streptophyta; class Magnoliopsida; order Poales; family Poaceae; genus Avena; species Avena insularis. Next base: position 74,615,880 of record CM042690.1, read on the forward strand.
TGGTACAACAGACGTGTGTGATAGATCTTCCCATATATGACTGTGAAGTTGCACTCAGCTGGTAATATACGGTGGGTCTGTTTAGCACCCCCACCTGCACTGCTGCACAAACAGAAAATTATGACGGCTTCGGTTTCAGAAGTGCGAGTGTTAGAGTCTTGCCTGGTAACGCCCAGCGGCGAGACGCCGCGTGGAGGGCTCTGGCTCTCCGCCCTGGACCTGGTGCTGACCAACCGAGGCCACACCCCCCTCGTCTACGTCTACGGCGCCTGCAGCGCCACGGCCGACGGCGGCGATGGCTACTTCAACGTGGCCAGGCTCAAGGAGTCCCTGGCCAAGGCGCTGGTGCCCTTCTACCCTCTCGCCGGCCGCCTCGGTGTGAGCTCCGAGGACGGTCGTGTCGAGATCACCTGCAGCGGGGAAGGCGCGCCCTTCGTAGTGGCCCGCTCCGACGACCACACCGTCGAGGGCCTGATTGCCGACCCCTCGCCATCGCCGGAGCTGGCGATGCTGTTCAAACCTCGCGCTGACCCGAGAGTTATGCTAGCCGTACAGGTGACCTTCTTGAGGTGCGGCGGCGTGGTATTAGGCATGTCGATGCACCACGCCGCAGTGGACGGTTCCAGCATGGCCCACATCATCCGGACGTGGGCGACCTACTGCAGGGACGGCGACGGCGCCGCCATAGAGCTCCCGTGCCACGACCGCGCTCTCCTGCGCGCCCGGTCGCCGCCCTTCGTCGTCCGCCCCGCCGACACCATCCCCATGCTCTCCAGCGGCCTAACCATGACCATGCATGCCGAACTGCCGCTGGTGGCGTCCAAGGTATTCGCCATCTCCAGGGAAGAGCTACGCGCCCTCAAGGGCCACTGCGGCGGCGCCAGCACGTTCTGCGCCCTGAGCGCCCTCGTGTGGAGGTGCGTCTGCGTCGCCCACAGTCTGGACCCAGGCGCCACCGCGCGCATCAACTTCCCGGTGGACATCAGGCGTCGCCTTACCCCGCCGCTCCCTACTCGCTACTTCGGCAACGGGGTCGTCAACGTGTTCGTCACCGCCGCTGCCAAGGACGTCGTGTGGGGGACGCTGGCCTCCGTCGCGAGCCGAGTGAAGGCCGGCGCGGACAGGCTCAACGACGACGAGGTGCTGAAGTCGGCGATCGACTACTTCGAGATGGCGGCCAGCGCACGGCTGCCGGAGGACATGGGGAACCTGCCGGAGACGGTGGTGCGGGTGAACAGCTGGTTCCACCTGCCCATGTACGAAGCGGACTTCGGGTGGGGGAAGCCGCGTGTGTCGATGCGGGCCGAGGCCGTGCGCGGAGGGTGGGTCTACCTTCTGCCGGAGACAGGTGGCCACGGCGGCGGTGCGGGACTGCTCGTCTCCTTGGAGACCACGATTCTCAGCAAGTTCGAGCGAGCACTTACAGTGGCTGTATGCCAAGTTGTGGCAAGCGAGCGTGCTAGGCTGTGAGTGACCATCTGCTTGCGTTACGTCGATCTCAATCCATGCATGTATGTGGCAATTTCAAAAATGGGGTGAGCATTTTGGTGGTTGCTTCGCAAAACGTCTCGTTTTGGCGCTTGGAAAATAGATAATGAATTTTCAGACGAAAAGTAAAACTTCCTTCTACAATATTGTTCATCATCTCAAGATGCATATGCATGCACAATATGGGAACAATATCACAAACTATCCCACGATACTGCATATAACATTGGTCATTTAGACCAAAAGCCATGAAACTCGAACATGATAGGTCATTTTGTAAAGGTTTTTTGAGACATAATCAATATGGGAGTGCCTAGATCTCAGGCGCCTGAGAACTTCTTAGGTCTAAGTCGCTGATGTCATCCTAATATTTGTGCTAATTCTCAGTTGCAACCTAGTTGCAACTCATAAGATTTGTACTAATTCTCAGTTGCAACCTAGTTGCAACTCATCAAATTCTCAGTTACACCCTAGTTGCAACTCATGTGTAACTTTTAGTTTGCACGAATCACGAGGTAAATCGAACGGTGAAAGAGACGACTGAGACCTAAGAAGTTCTCAGGCGCCTGAGAACTAGCAAAACCGAATCAATATACCAAGTTTGATATTTTTTATTACAACTATGTCACATAATATGACACCACGCGAAGAATTTACATTGTTCGGACCGTTTCTGAATTTCTTATGACCGTTTTTGAATATCTTTAGTCCCGATGAAGAAACCAACCGGGACATAAAGGGTTTGGGCAGGCTGGGGCGACGCGAGCATGTATGGTCCCGGATGGTGTCTCCCATCACGACTAAAGGTTCATCTATAAATAGGCATCCTTGTGAGTGTCGACACTATGATAGGGGTGAGTGTTAACATTATGTCGTGAGTGTCGACACTATGTTGTGCTGCTTAATCTATAAATAGACATCCTTGTGAGTGTTGACACTATGATAAGGGTGAGTATCGATATTATGTCGTGAGTGTCGATACTATGTTGTGCTGTTTAATCTATAAATAGGCATCCTTGTGAAGTTATCATCTGCAAACAAGATGGTGTGCGAGAGCAGGGACAACACTACAACCAGCTTGAGGGAGATGCCTACGGATCCAGTCCTCAGACATCTTCCACAAGCTGGTCATAGAGACACTCCGTAATATGTGAAATTAGTTAGCTCTCTAGCGTATTGATCTAGATAGAGAAGTTATAAACTGCAAGATGGTGTGCGAGAGCAATGACAACACTACGGCCAGCTTGAGGGAGATGCCTACGGATCCAGTCCTCAGACATCTTCCGCACAAGATGGCCATAGAGAGACTCCCTAATATGTGAAATTAGTTAGCTCCCCAGCATATTGATCTAGGTAGAGAAGTTATAAACTGCAAGATGGTGTGCGAGAGCAGGGACAACACTACGGCCAGCTTGAGGCAGATGCCTACGGATCCAGTCCTCAGACATCTTCTACAAGTTGGTTATAGAGGCACTCACTAATATTATGAAATTAGTTAGCTCCCCGGCGTATTGGTCTAGCTAGAGAAGTTATAAACTGCAAGATGGTGTGCGAGAGAAGGGACAACACTATGACTAACTTGAGGGAGATGCCTATGGATCTAGTCCTCAGGCATCTTCTACAAGATGGCCATAGAGACAGTCCCTAATATGTGAAATTATTTAGCTCCCCAGTACAAGAATAGGGACTAACTGGGACTACAGAATTGAATCGGGACTAAAGACCAACCTTCAGTACCGGTCCAGCCACAAACCGGGACTAACACTCAAGATATTATTATTATTAAAAAACTAGGACTACGGAATCGGGACTAAAGGCCACCCTTTAGTCATACTCATGTATATCCCTATAGTACACAACTTCAGGGTCGTCTTCGTCTTCATCATCGTCGTCGTCGTTGCTAGGCGCATGCGGCTAGATCCTTAGCCTAGCCATGGCATATTCCGGGGGCACCTGCCACTCCGGCCTCGGATTCATGACGCGCGGGGGAGAGGGCTCCTGGATGACGACGCCACTATTCCCACGACCTTCACCACCGCCACCCTTCTTGTGGCTCTGCGTCAGGTGAAAGTTCGGGCACCACAGGCGAGGATGCTCTCCGTGGGCGATGTAGAGCATCACACCGACGATAGTCCGGTTCGCCCACCACAGGCAGCGGCCAGCTTTCTTGTGGTTCACCGGGGATGGGCCTTCACCCTCGTACATAGCGAGCTCCCTTTCCCACCGGTTAGCGAAGAAGACATTCCAGGTATCGCAGTTGTCGGGATCCCAATGGGGATCTATCCGCTGCTCCGGGATGAACTCTAGGTAGAAGTGGTTAGTGATGGACGCCTGGCGGGCAGAACCTTGAGGCACATAAGGGACATGAACCCCTCCAACGCTCAACATCCAGTCGGCAGGCATTAGGTAGCCTGGATGGGTAGCTAGAGGTGCACAATGCCTCAGTCTCCTCGAGAGTCAGAATGGCCCAGTATACGGTGTCCATTGTTGTGAGAGAGGAAGGTGTGTATGTGTGAGAGAGGAAGGTGTCGATGTGTGGTAGGCCTAGATATAGAGGGAAAGGGCGGGAAAACATGGTGGGAAGCGGTGGGAAATGCTGGGAAATATCTTTAGTCCCGGTTAGTGGCTCCAACTGGGACTAAAAGCCCGATGGCTCAAAATGTAGAGCTCGTTCGGAACCCCAAGAGGAAGGTATGATGAGCACAACAGCAAGTTTTCCCTCAGTTATGAAACCAAGATTATCGAGCTAGTAGGAGCAAGGAAAAAACTGCAAGGTGTTGCTAGCAACTCGGAATCCAGCACAACATAACCACATAACTTTGCTCCCAACTTACAGTGAGGTTGTCAATCTCACCGGTTTTGCTGAAAATAAAGGATTAAACGTATTGTGTGGAAGATAGTAATTGCTTGTAGAAAGTAAACGGTAAATAGTAATAGTAGAAGGTATAGCAATGGTAAAAGCATGGACCGGGGTCCATAGTTCACTAGAGGTGATTCTCCTTAAGATAAATAACATGCTGGGTGAACAAATTACAGCGGGAAAATTGACAGATTCGAGAAAACATACAATGCATATACTAGACATCTTGACTCCTATGAGATTTGATTGGGCATTACAACATTATACATAGACCGTAATCCAACTGCATCTATGACTAATAATCCACCTTCATGTTATGATCCAAACCCCTTCTAGTATTAAGTTGCAAGAGACAGATAATTGCATTAAGAAAAATGTGTAAAGTAAACAATAGGATTGCCCCATGGACAAAGGATTGCTGTTTTCTCCCTAGTAGCAACAACACATCTACAACCTTAGAGATTTCTGTCACTTCCACAGATTACTAGAGGCATGAACCCACTATCGAGCATAAATACTCCCTCTTGGAGTTGCAAGCATCTACTTGGCTAAGATAGTTACAAACAATGGAGAGCATGCAAGGTCACAAAAAACATAGACCTGATAGAATCAATAATAATCTAAAATAGCATCTCAAAATCTATTGGATCCCTGCAAACAAAACATGTAAGATTTCAAATAGATGATCTTGATCATGAACGGAGCTCACAAGATCTAAACATGATAGCACAAAGGAGGAGAACCAACCATCTAGCTTCTTCATGGACCCATAGTCCAAGGATGAACTACTCACGCATCACATCGGAGGCAGGCATGGTGATGAAGAAGGCCTCCAGGGTGATCTCTCCCCTACGGCTAGGTGATGAGAAGAGCTTCAGATCCCTCTTGATCTAGGGATGGAGATGATGGTGGCTACAGACTCTTTCGTGGAATTTTGATCGGGTACTTAGGGTTTTCGTCCCAGGAGGCTTTTATAGGCGAAGGGGCAAGGTCGGTGGAGCACCAGGGGGCCCACACCCCCTGGTGGCGTGTCCCTAGGCCGCGCGGCCACCAGGTGTGGCCGCCTTGGTGTGCCACTTCTTCTTCCCTCCAGACTCCGTGTTGCTTCGGGTAAAATACTGACTTTGCCTTTTGTCCCGTCCAATTTCGAGAATATTTCCTTACTAGCTTTTCTGAAACCAAAAACAGCAGAAAACAGGCAACTGACACTATGACATCTTGTTAATAGGTTAGTCCTAGAAAATGTATAAAAATACCTCAAAGTGTGAACAAAACATAAGAAAGTAGATACTAAGCAAGAACGGAACATCAAAAATTATAGATACGTTTACGACGTATCAAAGTCTAGGCTAGAGGAAAAGAGCGAAAAAACATGGCAGGAAGTGGTGGAAAATGGCGGGAAATATCTTTAGTCTCGGTTAGTGGCTACAACCAGGACTAAAATCCCCGGTTAGAGGGAAAGGGCGGGAAAACATGGTGGGAAACGGTGGGAAATGGTGGGAAATATCTTTAGTCCTGGTTAGTGGCTCCAACCGGGACTAAAAGCCCCGGTTATGGCTAGAATCGTGACATAGTTTGTGAAGAAAAAACCAAATTAAAGTTTCGCATTTATCAAAAATATTAAACCTTTGTGTGGTGTCATATTATGTGTTATAGTTGCAAGCAAAAATATTAAACTTAGAAAATTGCAAACATGACAAAATATCCTTCACAAAATGAGCTATCATGTTCGAGATTTCATGGCATTTAGGTTCACAATATGAGGCCAGCCAGATTTGAACTAGAGGTACACAATATGAGGCCATGAACCCTTCTTGGCGTATGTCCCTTGCTTATGATCTCTTCGGGCGTAACCATGGAGCATCTTCTTTACTTAACGGGATGTTTGGGTCAGTTTCACAGTGAAGGGCATAATTTCATCAAACTTATTATAATTTTCTGACATGTCTGTCCTGTCCTTGACTCCCATGATGTTTCTTTTCCCTGAAAGAACTATGTGACGCTCTGGCTCATCGTATGATGTATTATTTTTCCTTTTTTGATCTAGAGGACATGTCCTTCACATAGAAAACCTGAGCCACATCATTGGCTAGGACGAATGGTTCGTCTCTATAACCAAGATTGTTGAGATCCACTATTGTCATTCCGTATAACTGGTCTACCTTTATTCAGGTTGACCCATTTGCACCGAAACAAAGGAACCTTAAAAGAAACTCCATAGTCAAGTTCACATATCTCCTCTATGTAACCATAGTATATGTCCTTTTGCCCATTCTCGTCAGTGGACACCACTGTTTTAGTTGGTGCTCTTTTTATCTTGGGCGATCGTGTAAAATGTATTCACATTTATCTAGTACCCTTGGAAATTCAATATAGTAGAAGATGGTGACCCATCCAACAAGTAGAGATGATCTCCAACAGTGGTGTCATTCATGAGATGTGTTCGCAACCAACTGCCGAAAGTCTTCATGTGTTCATCTCTAATCCAAGAGTCAGGCTTTCCTAGGTTGTTGGAGCGTACAATATTCTTGTGTTCCTCGATATACGAAGCTGCCAAGGTGGAATTCTGTAGAACTGTGTAGTGTGCTTGAGTGAAAGATTGCGCGTCCCTACATATCATTGCTTTCTTTCTCAGCATGCCTTTTCCACTCAGTCTCCCCTCATGTCGCGATTCAGGAACACCAATCGGCTTAAGGTCAGGAATAAAGTCAACAAAGAACTCAATGACCTCCTCTGTTCCATAGCCCTTGGAGATGCTTCCTTCTGGCCTAGCACGGTTATGAACATATTTCAAAGGGGAACATATTGTGTAGAAATACAGGACCGAGAATGGAAATCTCTTCGACTAGGTGGACCAGGAGATGCGTCATAATATTGAAAAAGGATGGTGGGAACACCAACTCAAAACTAACAAGACATTGGACCACATCCTTCTGTAACCTTGTCAGAATATCTGGATTGATTACCTTCTGAGATATTGCATTCAGGAATGCACATAGCTTCACAATGGGCACTCGAACATTTTCCGATAGAAGTCCCCTCAATGCAACCGGAAGCAACTGCGTCATAATCGCGTGATAGTCATGAGACTTCAGGTTTTGGAATTTTTCTCTGCCATATTTATTATCCCCATTATATTAGACGAGAAGCCAAACGGCGCCTTGATACTGTAAAGGACTTCAAAAAAAAATCTTCTCTGCTTTGGTAAGAGCATATCTGGCAGGACTTAAGTGATGCCCTTTATTCGTCTTGTTATGTGGATGCATGTTCTCTGGGTCTTTCACGTTGCTGGCCCTCCCATGCTTCTGGTGTATCTTTTGTCTTCCCATACTCGCCTAGGAAGCCTAGAAGGTTCATGCAAAGATTCTTCGTCACGTACATCACGTCGATTGAAGAACGGACACGTAGGGCTTTCCAATAGGGTAGCTCCCAAAATATAGATTTCTTCTTCCACATGGGCGCGTGTCCGGTAGCAACGTCGTTCGAAACAGATTGATCGCCAGGACCCTTTCCAAAGATTACTTCTATGTCCTTGACCATACCAAATACATCATCATCAGTAGGAAGGTTAAGCTTCTTTCGGTTATCTGCCTCAGCTTTGAAATGCTTGCCTTTCTTTCTTAAGGGATGATTGGTCGGAAGAAATCGATGATTCCTCAAGTACACAACCTTCTTATATTTAAGAAAATATGTAGCTCCAGTCTCATCTAAATAGTACATGCATGCCTTGTATCTCTTGTGTGTCTATCCTAAAAGGTTACTAATAGCAGGCCAATCATTGATGGTTACGAAAAGAAACGCTCGTAGGTCAAATGGCTTCTGTTTGTGCTCATCCCACACACGTACACCTGGTTTTCCCCACAACTATAAGAGTTCTTCAACTAATGCCTTAGGTACACATCAATGTCGTTGCCAGGTTGCTTCGGGCCTTGGATGAGCACTGACATCATAATGAACTTACGCTTCATGCACAACTAAGAAAGAAGGTTGTAGTAACGCTCGTAGGTCAAATGGCTCGAGCATCTCATAGCATTTTTTGTGTGAAATCAAGCGGCAACATTCTATCAGGCATTTCATCAAACACCTCATGTGCATAGAAAAAACTAGCACACACATCTCACACCTTTCACACCAAGCAACAACGTATTTATAGGTGGACCATTTGTCCTGGTTTGAAACACAAACCGGGACTAAAGGTATGCGACAGACCACGTGTCAGACGCAATACCTTTAGTCCCGGTTTATGTTACAGACCGGGACGAATACTCCCTTATGAACCGGGACGAATTCCCCCCGACTCCCGTGTGATGCTCGGGCCGCTCGAATCGGGGCGAATGCGAGCATTAGTCCCGATTTGTGGCAGAACCGGGACAAAAGCTCTGGGCTGCTCCGAACAAAAGCGGGTTTTTCTACTAGTGGAGTTTTCCATTCTTCAGACTGCCGTGTGGAAATAGTGACTTCCAGGTAGGGGTGTAATCGGATCAGATCGAATTTTGACCGTACCATATCCTTTTCCATATTAGTTTCTCGGATTCGGAGCGGAGCGGATAATGACCGGTTGTGGATTCGAATGCGGATATACTGGATTGCGGATTCGAATCGGAAACGGAGCAGACTCGGGTCGGACATGAAATTAGTCAGATAAATACTCTCATAGGTAGATAATTATATTTCTAACAAAGTTTTGAGAGAGATTTAATCTTTCGGCCTTGCATGAATCAACTAGATAAGATAATAGAGATATGGTGTTAAAAGTCAGAGTTAGACATGTTTGCCAAATGAACTCGGTAACTAAATAAGTACTCGCTTTGCGATATTGTCCTTGATTTTTGACTCTAAAATCGGATTATCCGGTTTAAAACACTCGGATAATCCTAATTAATTTTCGGATAATCCATATACACATGCTATTTTCCATACCGTATCCTACACCATATCCTGGGCGTCACTTCGGAATCGGATATCCTTATCCGGCGGATTCTATAAAATTGGATATGGATACCTTAAAACAGTTCCAGAGCCGGTTTCGGTGCGGAAATTATACTATCCGTTTACATCCCTACTTCCAGGTGACATGGAGACCACACTAGCAGAATTTAGGAAAAAAAATAGAATGGTTGGATATAAAAAGAAACAGGTCTAAAGACATGGAGACCACACCTCATGTTTTAATCTCTTTGTTTATGCAATTCCTGTGTTATCCCTGAGAGATACCATGAGTGTACTATGACCCTAACACAGAGTTCAATCAAAAAACCTGTAAAAAAACTGCAAAAGGAAGTAAACACAGTTAAATCATGAGGTGGTGTGTCTTGGTCGTCCGTTTCCACACAACCCAGAAAACTGATCACGTGCTCCGTACCATGTGCTACCATCGATCTGGGCGATTACCATAGATTCCTCACATAGTGTATGCGACAGCGACCAGGACAAGCATGAACCAAGGAGTCAAAAAGTGGTGGAGTCGTTGAGAACTTAATTAACAAGGAGTTGTGTGTACCGTCAGAAGCAATAATCCATGCTTGCATGATAAAAAAGGCTACTTACTTCGTTCAGAAATATAAAACGTTTTACCTTTGTGAATCGAATGTATCTAAGTATTTTTTAGTATACAGGTTCGTAGAGATTTGGAGTGAACCTATACATAAAAAGCGTCTAGATATATATATTTTATAAAAATAAAATGTCTTATATTCTTGAACGGAGGGAGTATGTGTATTACGGTACTGTAAAAGAGATGGAACAAATAAACTAAGGAGAAACGTTTAGAGATGATGAAAAGAGTATGCTACTGTGAAAGAGATGGAACAAATAAATTAATGAGAAAACTTTATTTTCAAGCCACGATGGATGGCAAGAGTACGGTACTGTGAAAGAGATTTCACAACTTCAGAGATAATGGGAATAGTACGATACTGTGAAAGAGATGAGACTGACATGTATTCTGCTTGCAACACAACAACACACTAGTGGAGAATAGGCCTTTAGTCCCGGCCCGTAAGGGGCTTTAGTCCCGGTTTTGGAACCGGGACTCGAGAGACGGAACTAAAGGCCTCCCCTTTAGTCCCGGTTCGGCCATAAACCGGGATAAAAGGCCCTCACGGGATAGTGTCGAGCGTGCGAGACCTTTAGTCCCGGTTTGTAATAGGAACCGGGACTAAAGGGTTTTTTTCAAAAAAAATTGAATTTTTTTTCCAATTTTTCTTGAACATTTGAATGAGCTGACTCGCTAATCTCTCACATCCTAGCACTACTCTACTTCCAGCACGCTTAACTTCCCCATTCCATCTCTCTCACCTCGCGCAAAGGACTCTTATACCTTGTTGTTAAGACTAGTATATCAATCCTATTAGCTCATATCAATATGTCAACCGTCTTTATTTTTCGAAATTACGAATAACTATTTAAGTAAACAACAGTAAATAAGTAATAATAATATTTTATTCCAATGAAAAATTCGAAACTAATAATTATTCATTTTTTGCCATTTATTCATTTAATATGACATAAATAATATCTTCAAATCTGTAAATCGAAATTTGACAAATAATATATCCATTATTATCAGAAAAATGTGAGGAATTCAAATATGACATAAAAAATTATAAAAAAAAATTAATTTTTAAAATAACTTTTTTTTTCTTTTCAAATTTTAAGAATCTAAAAGAATCCAAAACGGCCTAAGGCGGTTGAAATTGAAGAGGAAATTTTTTTCTGCATGTTTTGATAGGTTGTACGTATTTTTCTGATATCGTATGCAAAAGTTATGTCCATTTAAATTTTTCATAATATGTTTTTGCAAATTATGTCGAAATTCATATTTGTTAATTTTCATAACAACTAAATCATTTAATATAATTACAGTTCGAATGATTTTATTTTTGAAATTTTTTATAATATTTTACCATGATTTTGAAATTAGAAAAGACGATCTCCTGCCGGGGTGGGTGGAGTTGCTGTCCCATGGCGCAGGATTTGTGCCCGTTTTCCTACCGCGGCAGAACTTGAATTTTTTTTGCCCATTTTCTTTAGTCCCGGTTGATAATACGAACCGGGACTAAAGGTTACCCCTTTAGTCCCGGTTGGTGATACGAACCAGGACTAAAGGGGTCGGCACCGGTCGCAGCCTGCCGCAACCCCTTTAGTCCCGGTTAATGTCTCCAACCGGGACTAAAGGTCCCGTTTGACCCGGGACTAAAGGTTGTTCCGTTAGAACCGAGACTAATGTAAGTATTAGTCCCGGGTCCAACCACAACCGGGACCAAAGGGGTGGACGAAAGGCTCTTTTTCTACTAGTGACAAGATTGCCAAGGATCAACCTATCTGGTTGCTAGCTAGAGTCTGATTTTTTTAAAGTCCTCGGGGTTAGGCTTGACACACATGTATTCTTAAAAAATAAAAACAACGTCTATCGTCGGCTATTGGTGAACTCGAAGCGTTAGGAGAAGGTCGTCCGCTGTCTGTGCATGAGATTGAGCTCAAGAGCCAGTCAAATGCAGAGTTAGTAAGGCTTTTGCCCAAGGAGAAACTCAAATGATATCAATGTTCTAAAGCTCTGTTCATTCTACACGAGGACTCGAGTGTTAGATACTTTCATAGTATTGTCAATGGTAGACACAACGATCCCCAATACAAGATGAAGAAATGATTGAAGGACATAAGCATTTAAAATCTTACATTACTAATTATTATAAATATTTGTTTGGGGTGGATGAGTCCCGATTTAAAGATATACCCTAGATCTCTTTTGAAGAAAATAATCTTCTAACCGCTTCTTATTATAAGGAGGAAGTGAAAAATGTTATTTTTCAAATGGAACACAATAAGGTCCGTGGCCCTTATGGTTTCCCAGAAGAGTATTACCAAACTTTCTAGGACGTAATCAAGGAAGATATGTTGGAGATGTTCAGTGCTGGACAACTAGATTTGTTTCGTCTAATTTTCTATGAGATTATTTAATTAAATAAGGTTAATGCGGAAGAATAGATCCAATAATATAGACCAATTTGCCTTCTTAATATTAGTTTTCAAATATTCACCAAAATTGCTACAATCAGACTAAACTTAGTGGCTAATCATGTGATTCGCCCTTCTCAAACTGCATTTATGCAAGGTCGTAACACACTTGATGTTGTGCTTACCTTACAAGAAACAATGTACGAACTACATAGGAAGAAATTGAATGCGGTTTTTTTGAACATCGATTTCGAGAAAGCCTATAATAAAATCAAATGGCCTTTTCTCCAGCGAACGCTTAGAATGAAAGGTTTTTCAGCTGAGTGGCGTGCTTTAATCAATAGCTTTGTGTCTAGGCGTGACATAGGTATGCTCCAGCAGGCACTTGCCTTTAGACTACCTGGCTCGGTCCAATTGGAGGCTCACATGATGATTTGTAAGGTCCGTGAAGCCCAAGACAACTCGGCCGCTACAAGGCCGATGAGGATAACGAATCATGGCTGTAGAAGGATATGTGGAGAATGCACAGCTCCAATAGGGCCGGCTGTCTCATATATATATAGACAGTTACAGGTACAATCCCGAGGTTACAAGGAGACCTATACAGAGTACAATATGTATCTCAACACCCCTCCCCCTTCCGCAGTCGAAGGGTCGGTACCGACACATAGACTGGAACGAAACTCGTTGAAGGTCGACGTCGGCAATCCCTTGGTCATGATGTCCGCAAATTGCTGAGAGGCCGGGACGTGAAGAACTCGAACGTGACCGAGAGCAACCTGCTCACGAACAAAGTGGATGTCCAGCTCGATGTGCTTGGTGCGTCGATGATCAACGGGGTTGGCGGAGAGGTAGACAGCCGAAACATTGTCACAAAACACCACCGTGGCCTTGTCGACAGGACAAGAGAGCTCGGAGAGAAGCTGACGAAGCCACGTGCACTCGGCCACGGTGTTAGCCACGACCCGATACTCGGCCTCGGCACTGGAGGGAGAGACGGTGGGTTGTCACTTGGAAGACCAAGAGATGAGAGACCAGCCGAGGTAGACGCAGTAGCCTGAGGTGGACCGCCGCGTGTTAGGGAAGCCAGCCCAGTCCGCGTCCGAGTAGGCGACGATGTCCGTCGATGGCGAGGTGTGCAGCGAGAGGCCAAGTGCCATAGTGCCACATATGTAGCGAAGTATCTGCTTCACTTCTGTCCAGTGGGCATCTCGAGGAGCATGCATATGCAAGCACACCTGCTGCACGGCATACTGCAACTCCGGTCGTGTCAATGTCAAGTATTGTAGAGCGCTGACGATGGAGCGGTAGAACGACGCGTCAGGGGCCAGCGACCCATCGCTAGCCGAAAGCTTGGACTTCGTGTCGACTGGAGTAGGCAGGTAGGCAGTGTCGGTGCCTTGGCGATAGACAAACAGCGACGCATTAGAGCGCGTAGAGCGGAAGCCGATCTGATGTAGAAACGCGGCGATGCGCTGGTACCAGGCGCATGGGGCCTGCTTCAGTCCATACAAGGACTGAGAAAGCAGGCACACATGGTCCGGATGCTCGGCATCAACGAAACCGATGGGCTACTGGCAGTACACCTTCTCGGAGAGGTGGCCATGGAGGAAGGCGTTGGAGAGATCCATCTGATGCACCAGCCAGGCACGAGAGACGACGAGGTGAAGAAAGGTGCGGATCATTCCCGACTTGACAACCGGGGCAAACGTATCTGTGAATTCGACGTCGGCGCGTTGGCGAAAACCGCGAACCACCCAACGCGCCTTATAGCGCTCCACGGCGCCGTCAGGAGCGAGCTTTTGCTTGAAGACCCACTTGCCGGTGAAGACGTTGGCGCGGGAGGGGCAATGAACCAACTCCCAAGTCCGGTTGCACCGCAGCGCATCGAACTCCTTCACGCAGACGCGTACTGGTCGCGGTCGCAAGCGCCGAGAGGTGGGCACCGGCGAGATCGCGGACGTAGAGGCGATGCAGACGTACTCGTCGGTGGGGTAGCGGGTGGAAGGCCGACGCACGCCCGCACGCGTGCAAGTGATGACACCCGCCGGCAGGGCGGTCGGGACAGGCACGGTGCCCGCAGCCGGAGCGAGCGACAATGGTGGTGTCGACGAGGAGGGTGCCGAGGCATACGAGGATGACGAGGGCGATGCAGGCGGTGTCCTTGGCGTCGGCGGAGTCGCCGGCCTGGGCGGAGATGGAGACACGGCGGGTGGTGACTGATACATTGCAAATGTATCTATAATTTTTGATGTTCCATGCTTGGTTTTATCTAATTTCTTGTGTTTTGTCCATACTTTGGAGTACTTTTCATATGATTTCTTGGACTAACCTATTAACAAGAGCCACAGTGCCAGCTGCCTGTTTTCAGCTGTTTTTGGTTTCAGGAAGTCAGAAAATGAATATTCTCGTAATTGGACGGGACAAAAGCCAAAGTCATTATTTTACCGGGAGACATCTAGAGCCAGAATACGAGACGGAGGAGGGCCAGGGCCTGGCCACACCCCCTAGGCGCGGGTACCCCCAGGCCGCGCTAGGGAATGGTGTGGGCCCCCCAAGCACCCCCTCGGTCTCCCTCTTCGCCTATAAGAAGCCTTCTGACCTAAAAACTCCAGGGGGTTCGACGTTTTTCCAGAAGGAGTTCTGCTCCGCCGCCACCACCAGATTCCACGAAACAGACCGAAACTCGTTCGCACCTGCCGGGACGGGGAATTGCAGGAGATCATCGACATCATCATCACCATTGCTTCTCCATCGACCATCCATGTTTCCCCCATCTATGACTGAGCAATCCCCCGCTGTAGGCTATGGGGATGGTAGGGATTGGATTAGATCGTTCATGTAATGGCATCAGATTGTTAGGGCATGGTGCCTAGTATCTTCTATTAGTGCTTTATGACTTTGTTGCAACTTGTTATGCTTAATGCTTGTCACTAGGGCCCGAGTGCCATGATTTCAGATCTGAACATGTTATTGATTCATTATGATAGTATTGTTTATGGTCTTATCTGCATGCAGAATACACACATTGTTGTCCGGAACCAATGGCCCCGAAGTGACAAAAATCGGGATAACCGGAGGGAATGGCTTTGATGTGAGGATCACATGTGTTCACGGAGTGTTAATGCTTTGCTCCGGTGCTCTATTAAAAGGAGCACCTTAATTTCCAGTCGTTCCCTTGAGGCCCCGCTGCAAACGGGCTGGCAGGACAAAAGATGTTATGCAAGTTCTCATTGCGAGCACGTATGACTATATATGGAACACATGCCTAGGATTATCTAGTACTTGGATGCTTTATCTTATTTATCTGCAATTGCCCTATGTTCTGATTGCTATGTGAATTGTCTTGTCCATGCAACGCCCGCCCATCCATCCCTATGCCTACCACACTCGAATCCTACTATTTAATGCTATTGTTACTGCTGTCTTTACTTTACTACTGCTGCTACTTAACTATTCCAACTACAAAACTGTTGCTACTGATAAACTGCTGTGAGCAAGATTGTTTCCAGGTGCAGCTGAATTGACAACTCAGTTGTTAAGGCTTATAAATATTCTTTGGCTCCCCTTGTGTCGAATCAATAAATTGGGTTTCACTTCCCTCGGAAATACTGCGATACACCCCCTATACTTGTGGGTCATCACTTTACTCAATCTTGTTATGAGAGAACAATTTTCTGGTATTGGTAATGAAGATGCTGCTGCCCATCTAAATAACTTTGTTGAACTTTGTGAGATGCAAAAGCATAGGGATATAGATGGAGATATTATTAAGCTTAAATTGTTTCCTTTCTCTTTGAGAGGAAAAGCTAAAGAATGGTTGAATTCCTTAACTAGGAATAGTATTGATTCTTGGACTAAATGCAAAGATGCTTTTATTGGAAAATACTATCCTCCTGCTAAGATTATATCTATGAGAAGTGAAATAATGAAGTTTAAACAATATGATAATGAACATGTTGCTCAAGCTTGGGAAAGAATGAAATCTTTGGTTAAGAATTGTCCCACTCATGGACTGACTACTTGGATGATCATCCAAACTTTTTATGCATGGTTAGACTATTCTTCAAGGAACCTATTGGATTCTGCTGTTGGAGGTACCTTTATGACCATTACTTTGGGTGCTGTAACAAAGCTTCTGGATAATATGATGGTTAATTATTCTGAATGGCATACTGAGAGAGCTCGACAAGGTAAGAAGGTAAATTCTGTTGAGGAAACCTCCTCCTTGAGTGATAAAATTGATATTATTATGTCTATGCTTGTTAATGGGAAAGCCCATATTGATCCAAATAATGTTCCCTTAGCCTCTTTGGTTGCTCAAGAAGAGCAAGTTGATGTGAACTTTATAAGAAATAACAATTTTAGCAACAATGCCTACAGGAATAATTTTGGTAATAACAATTATAGACCTTACCCTCCTAGTAATACTTATGGTTATAATGGCAAACCTGGATTACCTAGTGAAGGAAGAATTTTAGAAGTTGAAAGAGCCACTAAGAATTTCATGCAAATGCAATATGAGCAAAATCAACTATTCACTAAGACTATGGAGGAACAATCTACCATTTTGAAGAACATTAGCCATCAACTTGAGAGTCTAAATAGGGAAATGCCTAGTATATAATCGAAACTTTCTAATGCTGAAAGGAATATATCATCTTTGTCTGAAGCTCAATCTTCATTGATTAATAAAATGGCTGCTAAACCTGAAACTAATGATAATCCCTTTGCAGCTACTAATGCCATACACGTTAGAATTGATGAAAATGTTAGATTATTAGCTGAATTACATGCTAAGTGGGAAAGAGAAGATGAAATTGCTAGAAACATTAGTGTTTCTACTATCACCACCACTAGTGTTGAGGCTAGTAATAGCTCTACTACCTTAGAAGATAATTATGGTTTCGATCTTGATGGTTGCACTATCTCTGAAGTTATTAAGTTCCTACAAAATCTTGCTAAAAGTCCTAATGCTAGTGCTATGAACATGGCCTTTACAAAACACATTACTGATGCTCTCATAAAGATTAAACAAGAAAAGACGAAACATAAAGCTTCCATTCCTATAAAACAAGAAGATGGTTGGGAACCCATCATTAATATGAAAGTGAATGATTTTGATTTCAAAGCTTTATGTGATCTTGATAGTAGTGTTTCTATTATGCCTAAAAGGATTTATGATATGCTTGATTTGCCATCACTTGAAGATTGTTATTTGAATGTCCCACTTGATGATAATGATAAAAAGAAACTCATGAGGAGTATTAATGATGTTCTTATTATGGTTAACAATGCCTATGTCCCCGTTGATTTCTATGTTTTGGATGTTGAATGCAATGCTTCTTGTCCTATTACTTTGGGAAGACCTTTTCTTAGAACTGTTAGTGCCATTATTTATATGAAAGAATGCACCATTAAATATCAACTCCCACTCAAGAAAGGTATAGAACAATTCCCTAAGAAGAGAGATAAGATTTCTTTTGCCTCTCCTATGAAAACAAAATTTTCTCTTAATGCTTCTTCATTTGAGAACACTTGATTCGTTTTCTGGCTTCTTATGCCTAACTTAAAGGCGTTAAAGAAAATTACTTATTGGGAGATAACCCAAAAGATTTAGATGAGTCTTGGAAGTTATTACTTCAGTAATAACCTCTCCTTATCCTTTTTTACTTGCTTTTTGTGCCAAGAGTAACCTCTAATGAGAGAGAAGTAATGATTGGGAAGTTGCTGTCCCGAAACAGATTGCTGAGCTTCACCGTAAAAATTTGTGTAAAATCGCTGTACGTCCTTTCGAGGCGTGAATGTTTTTGCTTCTGCCCCAGGTTGTTATCTAACTTTCGTTAGTTCAACACTTTTTGATTTGAGCAACAGAAGGTCTTCGAAAAAATTCTTCTTTACCTGCTGATCTGTTTTGACAGATTTCTGCCATTTTCTACATTTGCTTCTTGTTGGTTCCTTTTTGAGTTCTTTTGGGGAATTGAGATTTTTGAGAGAAGTGCTACAGTAGCTAGTGTTTTAATGGAAGTTTATTGGTATTAGAACTGAACCTAACGACTTATTATCTTGAGTGCACTAATGTTGCTAATAAAGATTGTGTGAAGTTTTGTATGAAAGAAAAAATTTAGGTGTATGGAAGGAATGAGTAATGAGATGAAGGATGGACTAAAGCTCAAGCTTGGGGATGCCACGCGTGTCACCCCAAGAAATATCCAAGAAGTACAAGCGTCAAATCTTGGGGATGCCCAAGGCATCCCCCTCTTCATCAATAAAAATCCCAGGTTTCTTCCAAACACTTTATTTTTATTGTTTCATGCACAGTTGTGTTGTTCTTGGAGCGTCTTCTTTTTCGTTTTCATTTTGGTTTTTCGTTTGCTTGGTTTGCTTAGTTTTCTGAATAAATTGGTTGGACCCCCTCTTTCATACATTGGTTTTCAAATAGTTTGGTTTGGATTGGAAAAGAGTAGGAAAGTTCATGCTTAAGTGTTAAAGAGAGATTTTTTTGATTGTGGCCTATGCTTCGTCATGCCATGCTTGATATTGTTTTGTCTTTATGCTTAGTATTCTTTGCTGTAGCCTGACTTGTTATAAACAATTGGGATTGCTTAATGTGCCTTGGATGAATCATGCGTTGTTTTAGCATATTAAAGCATAGTATAGTGGTATTTTCCTTTGATCCTTTATTTGGGTTGACTTGGCGCATGCTCACACCATGTTATGACTATCCCAAGTCACCATAGCCTTGATGATCCTTTAGTTTTCAACTTGTAGAATCACTTTATGCTTTGATCAATGATGTTTTGTCGCTCTGCATGATTATGGCCATTATTGCTCTCTTAGTTTGTCGCTCCCAGTCTTTTGCTAGCCTCCGTAACCAAGTATGAGTTCTGCTCATGCATCCAACTCTCTAAACCAAGTTATTCCAAAGAGTACACCATACCTACCTACTAGCATATGGTATTCCAAGTATATTCATGCTTTTGTTTACCTTCCAAATTAAACTTGTTATGAGAAAACTAGTGATTAAAGCTCTCACGAACTTGATGGCACACTTTACTTTTCTTGCCCTTAATAAACTTGAACCATTGTGTCGTCTATGTTGTATATGCTTGCACTTATTTTTTGGTGATTAGCAGAACCATGCTGTCATGGGTAACGCTTTCAACATTGCACGGGTACTTTGTACCTAGTTGATATCATGCTCTTTTGTCTATGGATGTCGTCGGTGTGAAATAAAAGGAGAGCTTGTAAGTCCATGGAGTTATGTATATGTGTTAGAGAAACACCTGGGCCGCTGGTCTAATCCATGCTGACATGGTGGAACCTGCAGCGTAACCATAATGAGCTGTCTATGAAGCATTCTTCTTATAAAAAAAGAGTCCTATATTGAGAAAAAAAGAGAAAAAGAAAAAAAGATATTATGAAAAGAGGAAAGAGAGAAAAAAGCACCATATTCCCATGGTAAATAAGAAGATTGCTGAGATGCTTGTTGTCTGCTTGCCTTGTCATTTTGATATGGGAATTCTTCCATATCATCGGGCAATGGGTACCCTGTTGGCGGTTCTCTATGATACACATGTACTTACGATGACAAAAACTTACCGGTGACTAAACTTGAGTAGCATGAGGAGTGCCCAGATTCAAGGGACATGAGATTTCTAACTTATACTTTTTCAAGCATGTACACCATAGTTTGTTCACTTTAACCTTAATTACTTCAAGATGCTTATGATAGGGGCAATGAGAGCTGAAAGCTATAAGTACCACAATTTTTGGAAGCCCTTTATGAAACTTGAATCTCTTCTTCCTTCTATGAAGGCCTTTCTTCCACCATTATATTGAGTCCCCACCTTCTACCTTTATGCACCTACTTTGAGAGCATAGTGGCCATTCTTAGTTCTTTGTGCATTGTCCCAAGACTAGTTGATTAATGCATACCTTGATATTGCTTGTTTTAAACTATTTGTATCTAGTCACTCTTATGAACTTTGAAGGTGTCCTATGCATTTATACTTGCTACTCTATGAGGGACAAGCTGAATACTATTATGCTATGTTTTCTTTATGTGAAACAAACAAACGTCTTGCAAAACATTGTTATTCATGAATCTTTTGTTTGTGCCTTTTCATGTTGAATCATAGTTTCTTTGTCTTATTGCTAGAACTTTGTCTTTCATGTTATGATTGAAGTACTATGATCCCAGCTTCGAATGTTTTAGAAATACTTTGATCAAGTTTATGATGGTGCATGTCACCTCAAAAATTATTCTTTCTTTTTATCACTTACCTACTCGAGGACGAGCAGGAGTTAAGCTTGGGGATATTGATACATTGCAAATTTATCTATAATTTTTGATGTTCCATGCTTGATTTTATCTACTTTCTTGTGTTTTGTCCACACTTTGGAGTACTTTTCATATGATTTCTTGGACTAACCTATTAACAAGAGCCACAATGCTAGCTGCCCGTTTTCTGCTGTTTTTAGTTTCAGGAAGTCAGAAAATGAATATTCCCGGAATTGGACGGCACAAAAGCCAAAGGCACTATTTTACCGGGAGACATTTGGAGCCAGAATACGAGACGGAGAGGGGCTGGGGCCTGGCCACACCACTGGCGTGGCTGTACAAGCTTGACCAGCGCCAGGTGGTCCGCCGCCTGCACCCTCGGCCTCTCCTTCCGCCTATATATTGCCTCTGATACGGAAACCCTAAGTGCCCGATCAAAATTCCACGAAAGAGTCTGTAGCCACCGTCATCTCCATCCCTAGATCGGGAGGGATCTGAAGCTCTTCCCGACACCCTGCCGGAGAGGGGAATTCACCCTGGAGGCCTTCTTCATCATCATGCAAGCCTCCGGTCTGATGCATGAGTAGTTCATCTCTGGACTACGGGTCCATGTAGTAGTTAGATGGCTGGTTCTCCTCCTTTGTGCTTTCATGTCTAGATCTTGTGAGCTCCGTTCATGATCAAGATCATCTATTTGTAATTATGCATGTTGTGTTTGCGGGGATCCGATGGATATTGAAATGCTATTTCAGATTGATTATTGATTCTATCATGTCTTTGTTATTTGTGATCTTGCATGCTTTCCGTTGTTAGTAGCTATCTTGGTCAAGTAGATGCTAGCAACTCCAAGAGTTAGTATTTATGCTCGATAGTGGGTTCATGCCTCTGGTTATCTTGGGAAGTGACAGAAATCTCTAAGGTACTAGATGTGTTGTTGCTACTAGGGAGAAAACAACAATCCTTTGTTCATAGAACAATCGTATTGTTTACTTTACACGCAATTCGTAATGCATTAATCTGTTGCTTGCAACTTAATACTAGAGAGGGTTCGGATGTTAACCTGAAGGTGGATTATTAGTCATAGATGCAGTTGGATGGCGGTCTATGTATAATGTTGTAATGCCCAATCAAGTCTCAAAGGAGTCAAGATGATTAGTATATGCTTGTATGCTTTCTCGATGTTTGTCAATTGCCCCGCTATAATTTGTTCACCCAACATGTTATCTATCTTAAGGAGAGCCACCTCTAGTGAACTATGGACCCCGGTCCTTTCTTTTACATTCAGTCTACAATCAAACTGTTTACTGCTTTGTGTTTACTTTCTGCAAACTATTACTTCCTTCCATTCGATACGTTTAATCCCTTGTTTTCAGCAAAACCGGTGAGATTGACAACCTCATCGCAAGTTGGGGACAAAGTTATGTGGTTGTGTTATGCAGGTCTCCACGTTGCTACTAGCACCGGTAGTGCGTCCTGCCAAGGCTCAGCTAGCAACACCTTTGGGGTGTTTCCTTGCTCCTACTGGATTGATAACCTTGGTTTCGTACTGAGGAAAACTTACTACTGTGCTCATCATACTTTCCTCTTGGGGTTCCCCAACGAGCTCGATATATTTTGGGCCAGCAGCGACCCGGGCGGCAGCACGGGCCCGTGCGCCGAGGGACCAGGCGGGGCGGGCGTAGACAGGGCCACGGTGGTCACTCGTCCGCGTGCGTGGCTGGCCTCAAGGGGGCCAGCGGGTGCCGTGAATGTCTTCAAAAAAGTCGCCAAGAGTCCCTGCTGAAACGGAAACACCAACTCGTCAAAGTAAACATGTCGTGAGGTGATGACACGATGAGAGACCGGATCATAGCAGCGATAGCCCTTGGTGTTACTGGTAGAGAAACATGCAAGGAGAGAGCGTATGAAGCCAGCGCGGTGGTGCTAGGGTAGTATCTCCAGCCGAAGATGCGAAGATCATCGTAGGCGGGGGGCACACCAAAGAGGAGATGGTGCGGCGTGTATTGCCAGCGAGAGCGGCAGGGGCAAATGTTGACTAGAAGAGTAGCCATGGCGAGAGCATCCAGCCAGAACCGTGGGGGCATGTACGCATGGAACAAAAGGGTGCGGACACAATCGTTGAGAGTACGAAGGATGCGTTCAGCGCGACCGTTTTGTTGCAAGGTGTATGGACACGTGAGACGGAAGATGGTGCCATGAGAGGCTAGGAGGGTGCAGATGGTGATGTTGTCGAACTCTTTGCCATTGTTGTTTTGTAAGGTGTGGATGGGTCGACCAAATTGTGTGGAGACGTAGGCGAAGAAGGAGGTGAGGGTGGTGGTGACGTCAGATTTACAGCGTAGGGGAAAAGTCCATACAAAATGTGAGTAATCATCCAAAATAACAAGATGGTAAGTATAACCAGAATTACTCGGAATAGGCGAGGTCCAAACATCACTAAACGGAAAAGACGCAATTGTGGAGGAAGAGCTAAACGGAAGACGAACATGTTTGCCTAGACGACATGCTTCACAAGAATTAGCATCCGTTTTATTACAAGAAAAAGAGAAGCCTCGCATTATTTGACGAAGGGCGGTGGAGCTAGGATGACCGAGGCGGGCGTGCTAGAGGTCAACACCGGCAGACAGAGCGAGAGGGCTGCTGGTGGCGGTGGAGGACGACCGAACATGGTACAAGTCGCCAGGGCTGTCACATCGGTGGAGGAGCATCCGGGTACGACCATCCTTAACAGAGAGACCAGAAGCGTCAAATTCCACAGTCACATAATTATCACGAGTGAGAGAACGAACAGAAACTAGGTTTTGAATCAAGTTAGGGGAAACGACAACATTATTGAGGGGGAGAGGGGTGGAGGTGGAGGGAAAGGATCCGGAGCTAGTGTGAGTAATGGGAAGAGCATGACCATTGCCAACGATTATGCGAGAGGAAGTAGAAGTGGGAGTGGAAGTGGAGAGGTTACCGGGGTGAGAGGCCATGTGCGTGGAGGCGCCGGCGTCCATGAACCAGTCGCCGCCACCATCATACGAGCCCGCAGTGGGAGCGGTCTGGAGAGCAGTCAGCAGCACGGGATCCCACTGGACCGGCGGCGAAGGCACGGTGTAGTAGCCAGTGGGGGTCGGAGGCGTGTTGTAGATCAGCGTGGTGACGGGCTGGGTGACGCGAAGAACGCCTGGTGAGTGGCCGGGCACGGCCCCAAGATGCTCGGGTGAGGCGTGCGCGGCACAGGCATCGTGTAGGCGTGGACGACCCTAGTTCAGGGGTTGTGACCCATGCTCTAAGGTGGCGTCGGTGCAGCCTGTTGAGGTGGACGAGGTTGCGTGAGGCGTTGCATTGGGCTGTTTCGCCGCGCCACGACGCAGTCCGGCATATTACCGCCGCCTTTGGTGGGAGGCGCGTGCGGCTGGGGCGGGTAGTACCCCGGGGACGGGGACAGGGTGCGAGACGGAGGGGCCGGAGGCGCATGAGAGGGGGCGCCTGAGCCCCGGGAGAGACCCACGAAGAAGGCGGTGTGGGCCGCCCGAGCACGGAGATGCTTCAGCCGCCGCTCCTCAAGACGGAGATAGGCCATGGCTTGCTCGACGGTTGGCGTGGTGAGCAGCATGAGGTTGGCGGCGGTGTTGATGAGGTCCTCTCCGAGACCGGCCGCCAGTGTGGAGAGGAGGATCTTGTCATCGATCGGAAACTCCAGGTCGCGGAGCTCGTCGGAGAGGCTCTTGAGGCGGAGACAGTAGTCGTCGAGGGAGAGGTCATTTTGGTGGGTGCCTAAGAACTCCTGCTGGAGGAACGTGACGCGTTGGATCTTGTTGTTGGTGAAGAGGCCGGTGATCTTGGTCTAGACCGTGTGCGCGGTGCCACCGTCGCGAACAATGGTGCAGAAGATCTTGTTGGAGACGGTATGGAAGAACCAGCGGATGATGGTGGCGTTGATTGTCAACTAGTCGGGGTCGTGCGGCATGGCGAGGAGGTCGATGGTGCCATCGACGTGATCGAGGAGATCATACTCGCGGAAGAGGAGGCCGAAGTACGTCTTCCACGGGAAGAAGTTGGCAGCGGTTTGAGAGAGCGTCACTGGCACGCGCTCGAGGATGGGGACGTCGCGGATGACAGCGACGGAGGGGCCGGCGAAGGGGTCGCTGCTCTCGGAGACGGAGGAGTTGAAGGGGTTGCTGGAGGAGGAGTGGTCGGCCATGGTAGGGCGGAAGCGGTGGTGGAGAGGAGGCCGGTGGCGCTTGGAGGGGGTAGGGCGGCGGCTAGGGTTGTGGTGGCGGGGGAGGGGCCGGCGGCGCCTAGGGGGAGAGAGGTGGCGGCTAGGGTTTGGGGGTCGAGGTTAGGCTGATACCATGTAGAAGGATATGTGGAGAATGCATAGCTCCAATAGGGCCGGCTGTCTCATATATTTTTTTGGTAGTATGTAATTTTTATTCACATACTCCTTTTGTACATACAAATATGGCGGTATTTTACATATATAGTTCAAACTATGGGTGTACCTGCAATTTTTTCACCTAACTTGCTTGTAAGTATCTTAGATATAGTATATGAACATACTCAAATAGATAAAGTATTACAAATACTTCCGTAAGGTAGTATATAAGACGTGGGTGTAGTTACACCCAGGAGTAAGAAGTATTTTTCCTATATATATATATATATATACATTTATAGGTACAATCCTGAGGTTACAAGGAGACCTATACAGAGTACAATACATATCTCAACAATGACGTATCTAACTAACAATAGAAATATCCTGATTAGGAAACTTTAGAGATATCAATCAACTTGTAACCAATTTGGACGGTACCTGAGATCTAACCTCTCATATATAAAGGCTAGGAGGGTCCGCCGAGGAGCACATACACAATCGCAATACACAACACCCATAGCTCACGCCAGATCTAATCTACGCATCCATCGCCATCTCGGCGAGATTATAATTTTCATCATCAATCAAGAGAAGACAAGCAGGAAGTAGGGTATTACTCTTCGGGGTCCTGAACCTGGGTAAATCTTGCCCCCCCCCCCCCCCCCGTTTACTCAACGCACTTGTTCCTCCCGAAAACATAAGTCCATCAATAATGGGCATTGTCGTGGCTACTCCACGTCAATTGGTGATGTCTGTGGGAAGCCTATGTGTTGACGTTACCACTTCAGCGGTTTCATCATCCGCGATCTATGACTCATCTGCTTTCGGGGAGTAGATCAACTTTGGCTCCCTCAATTTCACCGTGATGTTTGGCGAACTGCATTTCCAGATGTAACAACTTCAGAGATAATGGGCATAATATGACATTGTGAAAGATGTGTGACCAACATGCTCCACCGTAACACAACAACAAGATTGTGAATGATCAACCTATCTGGTCCCCTCGCCTACATCTCGCTAGAGTGGCCGACATATTCACCGTCTTCTCCAGCTCCAGTCAAATAACATCGTCTATGTTTCAATTGTCTCCGAAACTCCACAATCTTTATCCTTCCTCTTCCCCTCAGGCCACAGCCCCGCTCGCGGCCTACATCCTTGCCACCGACAAGGACCATCCTTGAGGTCTGCCATGACAATGGCGCACATGCAAGCATCGCGACATTCTAGGGAGGTCGGGACATAGGCAGAGGAGTTGGGGCAGCTCTGGCGGACGGGGACAAAGGTAGGAGGAGGGGTTGTGCTGGTGACCGATAATGGAGGCATGGTAGGATTCACGACGATGGTCTAGCTACGTTCCCCCCTAGTGGACACCGCATGCGTGGCGTGCTCGCCTCGCAGACCCCTTCCATGGTGGATTCCCCGCAGTCGACACCGGACAAGGCCCCCACAAATTTTATAGAATAAGCCAAATCATATATATCTGACATAAACCATCCCTAACCATCCCTAACCGTCACTGTGGTGCCACCGCCCAAGTAAAATAAAATTCATGGTTGATACATCAAAATCACGTGTGGATGGCAGATAGGCTTGAATAAAGAGAAAGGAAAAAATTGTTGGATTTATATGTTTTGTAAGTTGTAACAAAAAACAATAATTGGCAGCTCCTCTACTTTTCAAATGTCGGTTAAAATATCGGGGCTAAAGGGTTAAGTAATGTAATACCGCCGGAGTAGAGTTGTGGTTTTATCTTGGTCTTTGGCGAGACTTTGGCCTTGACCCACTCGGGCTATGTTTGGCTTGTAAAACCTCCACAAAACTTCCCCCTAACCAATGAAAATGGTAAATTTTTTATCTTGTAAAAAAAACAAATCCTGCCTTCATTCGACCATAAATACACAACAGCCTTGGCGCATCCTTGCTTTGTTTGCGACGAGCAAATAGACATGGCAGCAGCCAAGCAACTCCCCATGGTGGATCTTGCGCCTTTCTTCAATAGTGACCGGGACGACGACGGTGCCAGGGCCGCGCGAGCAAGTGCCATAGAAGCAGTAGTTGAGGCGTGCCGGACGTACGGGTTCTTCTGCGTCGTCAATCACGGCGTGCCGCAGGAGCTCGTGTCGCGCTCGCTGAAGCTGTCAGCCGCCTTCTTCATTCTCCAGGATGAGGAGAAGGCCAAGGCGGTGGCGGAGGCCGGCGGTGCGACGCCCATCCCGGCCGGATACTACCGGCTGCCCTCGCACTCATCCGACAAAGCAGAGTACCTTCTGATGTATCAGCCGCATCTCGGCCACAACCTGTACCCAGCCGACCCACACGAATTCAGGTTCCTTCTGTGAAATTTGGATGGGCCAAAATAAAATCCGCAACTCACTGATCGATTCGGCTATGTGCATCCTAACTATGCAGAGACCGGATGTAAACATTATTTATAATATAAAGAGTTCATTTCCAAAAAAAAAAAACTCATTGATCGATTGGATTGCAGAGAGACACTAGATGAGTGCCACGAGAAGCTGGCCAAGCTAGGGATCCTCGTCCAGGAGATACTGGCAGAGGGCATGGGCCTCCCGCCTGACTTTTTCCAAGAGTACACGGCCAGCGACAACAGCTTCCATTTCCTCGCGGCGCTGCACTACTTCCCGGCAACGGAAGAAGACGGGAGCGTCGGCCTCAGCAAGCACGAGGATGGCAAAGCCCTTACCTTTGTCCTACAGGACGCCGTGGGGGGGCTCGAGGTCCTCAAGGACGGCGAGTGGGTCCCCATTGAGCCCATCGACGGGACCATCATCATCAACATTGGCGACCTCATTCAGGTGCTGACCAATAAAAAACTCAAGAGCGCAACGCACCGAGTGGTGAGGAAGCCGGGTATGCACAGGCACTCCTTGGTTTACTTCGTCAACGTCGAGGCCGACAAGTGGATCGAGCCGCTGCCCGAGTTCACGGACAAAGTCGGCGAGCCACCGCGCTACAAGGGGTTTCGGCACGGGGAGTATGTGGAGCTGCGGAAGAGGAACAAGTTCAACCCGCCGGTCACGCCTCAGGAGTTTTACAACATCAGTTATTACGCCATCTAGCTCGCTCTTGTTGCGTGCAATTTCCTATGAACATTTTCAGCTTCCAATTTCGTCAATTCCAAACTTCAATTCGCTTCTACGGTAGTAGTATTGAGCCTGTAAGGCCACAATAATAATGATTGTGCACACTCAATTATCATCCATTTCTTTTTTTCCATGTACACATGTATTGCGTGAGCACTCTCCTGTCTTGAAAAGTGATCTTTTCTGTTGTCGGAATTCCGGTGCTACAATAACTAATGTCGAGTGGCATAAACAAACAAAAACGCAGCGCCTTCTCACATTTATGGGACATACGCCCTCCCGAAATCCTCATTCACAATTGTCGTCCCTCCTGAAATCACTCTCCTCTCCCGCACTTCCATCAATATCATTCTTTATCAGCTGCCACGAGATACATCGAGCGCCAGTCATGGTCTGAGTTTGTCGTCTGGAGCAATGGTGGAATTAATATGGACAACACGGACCTGGGTCAATCCACAAGGGCACGAGTTATCGCACCGAAGGGCAATTCGTTCAATTTGTGGCAAGGTCAGAGAGGATGGCGAAGGATAGCATCAGCCGCGAGGTCCTTCGACCAACCACCATGTGTCAATTTTTTTATACTATAATAACTACTATCTTCTTACATATGATATCTGCAACGGAACTCATAAGCTTGTGTAGATAGATAAACACCATGTTGTTCCTAGTCCTGCCTCTTGTACTATCTCATGTGTCGTTTCATGATCATGTTTTCTTCATGAATTGCTACATTTTTTGTTTTTCCTATGCATATGCCTGCATTTAATCCAAGGAAAGCTCGGTGAACTAAACCATTTTCCTGAAATCCAACACAACACAAAAGTCCTGTATAGTCTCATGATCTCTGTTGGGATGCAACTCGCGGCCCCTCTTCTTCTTCCTCCCACTCTCTCTTGTCGTTCTCCCAGGAGCGCACACACACACGCAACCAAGGAAGAGCACAAGGGCTTTACCAGACACATTTTTCCTCCTCTTCTTATTAACAAACAAAGGAGTACAGTGCATTGAATAAGCAGAACACAAGCACCAAACAAAAGAATACAGTGTCTTGAATAAGCAGAACACAAACAGCCGTGAAGGACTAACCCCACTAGCCACACACGTATGAAGCACATGCGGCCAAGTCCTATTCTTGTGCCTACTACATGCACAACTAACCAATCGAGACTAAATCCACCTCCTGTTATGCACCTAACGCATGCACGCTTAGGTTCCCCTAATAAACATAGTATGCGCAAACCAACCTGTGATTGGGTGGCTAGAAGGGTAGTTGTACCCCTAGCCCATCAGAGTTCAAACTCCAGGTTTGACACTGTATGTTGCATAAAGATAGAATATTCTTTCAGTGGGAGGCGACGTTTCCGTCGACAGCGAGGCGCCCGTGGTGACTTCGTCAATCTCAAGACCCGCTCTGTCGGCTCAGTCTATCGGAGGTGCTCATAGGAGTAGGGTGTGCGTGTGTACGTTCATAGGGTGGGTGCACGTACGTGTTGTGAGCGTCTACGATTGTACCGTGTTTCTTAAAAAAAAACATAGTATGCAATGCTTTATGTCATCGAAAGCAAGCCTGACGACCTCAAAATGGACGAGACCAATGTAAATGTTTATTCCTCTCTTACACACAATGGTATACATGAGCCGACCAATATGGCACAACTAGGCTAA
Organism: Avena insularis; assembly: GCA_023614405.1. Classification (NCBI taxonomy): domain Eukaryota; kingdom Viridiplantae; phylum Streptophyta; class Magnoliopsida; order Poales; family Poaceae; genus Avena; species Avena insularis. Next base: position 74,645,603 of record CM042690.1, read on the forward strand.
GTATACTAAGGCATCGAGCCTGTAACAAAATTGAATATCAATATATAGGAATGGCGGTCTACGCCGACGGCCGGGCGCTACGCTGACGGCCCAATGTCGGGGCCGTCGGCGTAGACTGTGACCAGGCCAGCCCCTCCAAGCAGTCGTCGGCGTAACATAGTGATGGGTTCGTAGCATGGAAAACAAAAAATTTCTACCGCAAGAACGAACAAAACTCAGATCTAATCTAGATAAAAGCCAAAATCTAATCTATTAGACATGAGCAATGAGATAGATAGGTACTAACCCTCGTAGAACCGAAAGCGTTACGAGATTAGATCCCGTGGATGATGTAGTCGATCACTTGCCGATCTCAAGATCGTGTGGACGATCCTTCCGGCGCCAAGATTCGCAGCGCTCGCAGACGGTCACACGTGCAGTCGGCAGCACCTTCCTCTCCCGTTCCATGGAGCTGGAGGTAGTAGATCTTCTCACGGAATCCCAGCACGACGGCGTGGTGGTGGTGATGGAGTATAGAATTCTGCAGGCTTCGCCTATGCCTGCGTAAGAAAGGTGGAGAGAGGCGGCAGATTGGGTGTTATGGAAGAGGGCCAAGCGGGGGCGCCCCCTCCCTTCTATTTAAGGGAGGGAGGCGCGCCTGGGGAGGGGGAGTCCTAGTAGGACTCCCCTCCTAGGGCCGGCGGTGGGAAGGGGGGAGGAGTCCCCCACGAATCCGTGTCTTGCCCCACTTGGACTCCTTGATCCCTTCCTTGGTTTTCAAGTAAACTCCAAGAAATCCTCTAGAACCTTCCAGAACATTCCGAAACCTTCTAGAATCTCCATACAAACACTCCGGAACATTTCCTAACTTAGAAAATGATCCCCAATATATGAATCTTATTCTCCGGACCATTCCGGATCTCCTCGTGATGTCCCGGATCCATTTCGAGACTTTGAACATCATTCGGTCTCCAACGCATATTCTATATCTACTTAAAACAACTTCGAACCTTAAGTGTGTCACCCTACGGTTCGTGAATATGCAGACATGATGAAGACACATCTCCGATCAATAACCATTAGCGGGATCTGGAGATCCATAACAGCTCCCACATACTCAACGATGACTTCGTGATCGATAGAAGCATTAACATACGAAACCAATTCCCTTTGTCACGCGATATTCTACTTATCCGAGGTTTGATCGTCGGTATCTCCATACCTAGTTCTACCTCGTTACTGATAAGTACTCTTTACTCGTTCCGTGATATGTCATCCCTTGTGACCTAGTCACATGCTTGCAAGCTAACTAGATGACATCCCACCGAGAGGGCCTAGAGCATATCTATCCGTCATATGGATGGACAAATCCCAATCTTGGTCCATGCGCTTCAACACATACTTTCAGAATACCCAATGACACCTTTATAACCACCCGATTTAAGCGGTGTTTGATGTCATCAAAGTACCCATCCGGTGATGGTGATTAACATAACCTCATGGTCGAAGGATTAGGTTACTATGCATTTGAAAGCTTATAGCAATACGAACTTAATGACTTGATCTTATGCTACGCTTACTATGGGTGTGTGTCCATCTCATCATTATCCTAATGATATGATCTTGTTATTAACGACATCCAATGTCCATGATCAGGAAACCATGATCATCCATTAATCAACAAGCTAGTTTAACAAGAGGCTTACTAGGGACTCTTTTATGTTTACAAAACACACAAGTATTAATGTTTCCGGTTAATACAATTATAGCATGGGATGTAAACATTTATCATAAACATAAAGATATAATAATAACCACTTTATTATTGCCTCTTGGGCATATCTCCAACAGTCTCCCACTTGCACTAGAGTCAATAATCTAGTTAATAACTTGTGCATTCAACACCTATGGCTTTCTGGTGTTGTATAGACACTATTGCTAGTGGTAAACATAATCTTCGGATCTGACACTTTCAGGTCCGTGTGTATTTGTATGTCCTTGCGTTTCTACGTATTACTCATTCTCCAATGAGATGTCATTGTATAAATTTGGTCCTTTGGTGAGACCTTTAGTTCCTTGGGATTAAATCATGTTGATACAATTGTCATACAATGTATCTTTATAGTATTATCCCGCTATGAACCACACCTAGTTTGATAACAAACTACTTGACGCAAATGCCCTCATTTGCTGCTACAATAGCAGTCATATACTTAGCCTTTTGTTGTAGTATCTGTCACAATGTTTTAACTTTGGTACCTAACCAAATCCGTTATGAAACTTCCTTTCCATTACATTGTGCCACCCATAGTTTAAATTGAGATAAACTTAATTTGTGACAAAACTAGTATCAATGCAACAATTTACAATGAACTATTTGTCACCACTATATAAATAATATATTCTTAGTTCTTCCAAAGATCATAGGAATATCCCTACTATTGTCCAATGATCATCTTATGAGTCATTCTGGTATATGCTCATAACATTTAGAGCATAGGACATATCTGGATGTGTACATCTCAAAGAATGATTGATCAAAATATTCTTGTGATTTCACCAAGTGTCAAAACACTTGAATCTCGTGTCAACACACTTGAATCTTGATTCAGCCCTTTCTGTGCGTCAAGAACCTTTCTTGTTGTTTCTATATTGAACTCATTCAACATCTTATCTATGTACATTTGGCAAAATCATATTAGCGCTTCAATCTATCCATATAGACATTGATGCCTAATTCTTGGGTTATGCCTAAGTCTTATCGAAATAAAATTCTTAACCTGTGTCAATAAAAGATACATCATTTCTAATCAACAATATGTCTTTCACATAATGTATTAGAAATATGTCTTAGCGCTCCCACTTAATTTCTTGCAAAATGCAAACATCTTCATCGTCTCTGATGAAATTAAACCTTTTAACGGTTTCATCACGGTGAAGATTCCAACTCCGCGATGCTCACTTCAACCATTGAAGTTTTGCATACTCATCCTTTGAATTTACAAAACCCTTTGGATCGTGTCATGTACACGTCCTAGGTAACCATTCTATTAGAAGAACTTGTTTTGTTTGTTCAACTACCATATACCAAAATATATGTAGTGGTTGCTATATTAATCCGTCCAGACTAAATATCGCTATGAAAGATCAAATCTTATCATAGTCAATTCCTTGAACATTGTCGTAAACTCTTTCCGACATGTCGACTATTTCATAGATGTGAAACATCCATGTCTATTTCTTTATAGATCCATATACGACTGTAAGGTCTTGCACCTTTCCAGAGGGTCTTTCAAATTCAAAGCTTGATTTCTCGTGTATGGAATTATCACGGATTTTATGGCTTCAAGCCACTTAACGAAGTCAGGGCCCATCATTGCTTCTTTGCATGTAGTCGGTTCATCATTGTCAAACAACAATGATTTAACTCTCAAATCTTGGTATTTGATTACTTACTCGACCTACTTGGTTCAATAGTAACTTAGATCTCCATGACCACAGCCTTTGAGGCACGTGAGCCATGAGCATTGTTGCTGCCTCCGGGACACTTACCGACGCTGCGCAACTCAGCACATATTAGCCAAGGTTCAACAACCTTGTCAAAGTTCTATTGTCCTCCCACTTTGACTTTTCACCAAAAACTCCTTCTTAAGAAACTCGACACTCTAAGCGACAAACAATTTTGTCTTCGGTGTTATGGAGGAATACCCAATGGTTATTCGAAATAACCTACAAAGACATGCTCATCCGACTTTGGTTGTAAACATTTTACTTATGCCTAGCATACCAAAAATTTAAGAAAGGATAACCTGGGTTTTATCCCAAACCATGACTTATATGGTGTCATTTCAATGGATCACGATGGAGCTCTTTTCGATTAAAGCGGTAGTCACTAAAGCTTTAATCTTTAAAATATAATGGCAGTTTTATAAATGACCCCTTTGATCTTATCATGTCAAACAAGGTTTCATTACATATCTTGAACACTCCATACTCCTATGGTGTTTTGGGAAATGTAAATCCGTGGAACGATTCCTCAAATCTTAGGTGTTTTGCTAAACTTGTAACTCAAACATCTTTATGATCCAATCATAAACTTTTTATTTTCTTGTTACAATAATTTTCCACTTCATCTTGAAAGTCTTTGAACATTTTCAAATGTTTCATATTTCTTCCTTATTGAGTAAGTATATACATATACTTACTCAAATCTTCGGAGAAAGCATATGAAGTTGAAATCCATCGCCCATGACTACACATAATAGACTACATACATCAATATGTACAAATTCTAATCAGTTAGTCATCTGTTCCTCTTTTGGCCTACGAAGGGAGTTTTAATTATCTCCAGGAAAGTATCAAAAGCGTCATTTGATCAAAATCAAAGACTCCAAAAATCCATCAACATGGAGTTTCTTCATGTATCCCTTTCAATACAATTTAAACGGCGATGTCACTTCGCAAGTGATCTTTCAATCATTTGTCTTGCGACATTTTAGCATTAGTTTTATGGTCATTATTTCTCCAACCAGACTTGTATATCATCCATCTATTATGGAATGCGGTAATTATTTGAACAACCTTTTGTCGTCATAATACCTGATCAAAATAACAATTATTGAAACAAACCTTGAAGGCAAGCTTTGATGTTAACGAGCAACACAATAACCCTTTATTTGTTTTCGATGAACATCATCACATATTCTCTTGCTAGTTACTTAGGCTATTGCAGTTCATGAATTGTGTTGTCCTGTATGACACTTCATACCAACCAATTCGGTATCCAATACCGCAGAACCACATTGTTTAACAACCAAGGAATATAGCCATAACATGTATCTTCTATATACCTAAGTTGGATATCTCCAATCTTTTCTTTTCTTCCAAATATTTTATAGATTCTCTTTCAACAATTCCTTTTTTTTAAAAGAATCTATCAACATCAATAGTGGTGTCATTCACATGACACATAGTACAAAGTGTGTATAGTCAAATACTAATACCTTTGGACTTGTACTTTAAAGTGGATCACCTTCATCAAATGTTTGGCATTCTTTCAAAATTCCATTCTTTAGTAATCTTTTAGTGTAGTAAACATTTTACTTACATCTTCTATTCATCCTTATCATGACAACTTTCATGATCAAGCTGCTATAGCTTATAAAGGTGAATTGCGAGTATAATGTTTCTTTTCCAAAAACTTTTGGAGGATTAGGATGACTAGCGTCTCCATCCTTCACAAATTCTCATCAAATATGAGGACATATACTCTATCATGTTGTAACCAACACATTGTTTTAGATATCGCAATACCTTTCACATATGATGGTTTCTGAAACATTGCTTTCAGCTCTTAGATAAACTTGATATTAAAAACAATCTTTTGAGTATCAAGAATCATGGAGGCAAACATGATACATTAGATACTAACACTGGAATTGTTACTCTTGATTTAATACTGTTTATTAAACTTCACAGAGTAAACGGAGTTTGCTGAAAGTTTGCAATATGACTTTTAAACTTTAGATTGACACTCAAAACAATACGATACCAGTTCGTAAAGCAAATATCCAGAATTTCTATAGTTCTACTGTCTCAACTATAACTAAGCGTAAGGTGGTGAACGGATGCCAATGACTACAACAAACTATGCAAATTCACTTTGATAGTGTTTATGATAAATTGAGTTCGACTAATCCAAATTACAAAAGAACTCCCACTCAAAACAACATCCCTCACGTTGTCTTAGTGATTACACGAACCAAATCCACTACACCAAGTCCGATCATCACGAGAGAAGATGTAGTTTCATTGGCGAACAATCTTCATGTTCATCATATCAATCATATGACTCATGCTCTACCTTTCGGTATTCCGTGTTCCGAGACCATGTCTGTACAAGCTAGGCTCGTCAAGATTAACATTAGTTTCCGCATGTGTAAATCTGGCTTGCACCCGTTGTATGCACACGTAGAATCTATCACACCCGATCATCACGAGATGCTTCGAAACGACGAGTCTTAGCAACGGTGCCTACTAAGGACGAACACTTTATTACTTGATATTTAGTGAGAGGGATCATCTTATAATGCTATCGTCGCGATCTAAGCAATACAAGATGCATAAAGGATTAACATCACAGGCAATTCATAATTAGTATGATATGATATGGCCCTATCTCCTTATGCCTTCGATCTCCATCTCCAAAGCACGGACATGATCTCCATCATCACCAGCATTGCGTCAAGGTCCGTGGCGCCGCTTCATGGTTGTCCATCATCACTAGCAACTATTACAACTACTTGGAACAAAGCTATTACAAGAAGAATAGACACGCAGGTCTTAACAGAATTAAAGACAACCATTAGGCTCCTGCCGGTTGCCATATTACAACAAGGATCATTGCATACATCAAATACAATCACAATCACATGATGGACATATCACTTCACAAAACCCCTGCAAAAACAAGTTAGATGCCTCTAATATTCGTTGCAAGATTTACGTGGTTTGGGGCTTTCGAATAAGAACGGATCTTACCTACGAAACTGAACCACAACGTTGATACAAGTGCTATCAAGTGCAAAGTGTAGATTGGATCTTTATTATGATGGGAGAGACACACACACCCGCAAAGCCACTTGTGCAAAGCAAGTTACACGTCAAGCGTGGAGCAAGTCTCATGTACGATGACATGTAATGTTAGCCCGAGCCGCTTCATCCCACCATACCGCAAGATGCAAAGTACACACAGCAAAAGACGGCACGAGCACCAACGCCCACAACATCATTGTGTTCTACTCGTGCAACAGATCTACGCATAGATATGGCTCTGATACCACTGATGGGTTCGTAGCATGGAAAACAAAAAATTTCTACCGCAAGAACGAACAAAACCCAGATCTAATCTAGATAAAAGCTAAAATCTAATCTATTAGACATGAGCAACGAGATTGCTCGGTACTAACCCTTGTAGAACCGAAAGCGTTACGAGATTAGATCTCGTGGATGATGTAGTCGATCACTTGCCAATCTCAAGATCGTGTGGACGATCCTTCCGGCGCCGCGTTCCGGCAGCGCTTCCACAGACGGTCACACGTGCGGAGTCGAAGCAGACCTTCCTCTCCCCGTTCCACCGAGCAGCGGAGGTAGTAGATCTTCTCCACGGAATCCTAGCAGCACGACGGCGTGGTGGTGGTGGTGGAGTATAGAATTCTGCAGGGCTTCGCCTATGCCTGTGCAGAAGTAAGGTGGAGGAGAGAGGCGGCAGAGATTGGGTGTTATGGAAGAGCGCCAAGAGGGTGTTTGATGTCATCAAAGTACCCATCCGGTGATGGTGATTAACATAACCTCATGGTCGAAGGATTAGGTTACTATGCATTTGAAAGCTTATAGCAATACGAACTTAATGACTTGATCTTATGCTACGCTTACTATGGGTGTGTGTCCATCTCATCATTATCCTAATGATATGATCTTGTTATTAACGACATCCAATGTCCATGATCAGAAAACCATGATCATCCATTAATCAACAAGCTAGTTTAACAAGAGGCTTACTAGGGACTCTTTTATGTTTACAAAACACACAAGTATTAATGTTTCCGGTTAATACAATTATAGCATGGGATGTAAACATTTATCATAAACATAAAGATATAATAATAACCACTTTATTATTGCCTCTTGGGCATATCTCCAACACATAGCTACGCCGACGGCTGCCCTCGGCATAGCTATTTTTCCTTTACCTCATTAATCTTTGAAAAATCATAACTAAATCATTCTAATTCCAAAAAATATAAATAATATATTAAAATTTGCAGAAAAATAAGATCTATCTATCTACACTCAAATATTACACATTTATAAATAAAAATTAAGTGAAACATAAAACATTACATATAGTTTGAAACGAGCATAAAAAATTTAAAAACGATCCAAATAATGCGAAACCTTCGCGTGGTGTCATATTATGTGATATCGTTGCAAGGAAAAATATAAAACTTGGTATATTGATTATGTCTCAAAAAAACCTTCACAAAATGACCTATCTCATTCGAGGTTTCCTGACTTTCGGGTCAAATGACCAATGTTATGGCTAGAATCAAGGCATAGTTTGTGATAATATGCCCATATTATGAATGAATGTGTATCATGGGATGGCGAACAATATTGCAGGAGGAAGTTTTCCTTTTGTTCGCACCAAAAAACCATTTTTCATTTTCCGAGTGCAAAAAACGGGGGGTTTTGTGAAACAACCACCAAATGGCTAATTCAAAATGCTACCACCCTATTTTTCAAAAATACTAGACCACCTTACATGTAAAATGTCCTAACAGGGGGATTCTAAACCTTTTTGTCCATCCCTGGTGAAAAAGACAAATTTCTGCCGAATCGGTAGGAAGTGGGTCAGATATAAACTATAGGTATATGATCCGATGCTCATGACTTTTTACAAAAATCATTTTTAGGTTCACAATGTGCTATTTCATCAGAGATTCAATTTAAGTTTAGTGAGTCTCAGCCCCGAGCTAAGAATCTCCATGACCGTCGTTCGACAAAGTTTGAGAATAGTTTAAAACGGGCATAAAAAATTCAAAAATGATCCAAACAATGCAAAACCTTCGCGTGGTGTTATATTATGTGACATAGTTGGAAGGAAAAATATCAAACTTGGTATATTGATTATGTCTCAAAAAAACCTTCATAAAATGACCTATCTCATTCGAGGTTTCTTGGCTTTCAGGTCAAATGACCAATGTTATTCCTAGAATCAAGGCATAGTTTGTGATAATGTGTCCTTATTATGCATGCATGTGCATCATAGGATGGCCAACAATGTTGTAGGTGGAAGTTTTCCTTCTCATCGCACCAAAAAGCTATTTTCCATTTTCCGAGCACAAAAAGGGTTTGTGAAGCAACCACCAAATGGATAATTCAAAATGCTACCACCCCTTTTTTAAAATACTAGACCACCTTACATGGACAATGTTCCAATAAGGGGATCGCAAACCTTTCCGTCTATCTCTGGTGAAAAAGACAAATTCCCGTTGAATCGGTAGGAAGTGAGTCGGATATGAACTACAGGTACATGATCTGATGCTCATGATTTTCTTACAAAAATCATTTTTAGGTTCACAATATGCTATTTCATCATATACCACTTCAAGTTTAGCGAGTCTCAGCCCCGAGCTAAGAATCTTTATGTCTGCCGTTTTAAACGGGCAAATGAAATTATGGCTAGAATCATTGTATAGTTTGTGATAAGTTGATATGGATATCATATTTGGATTCCTATCATTTTTCTGATCAATTTAGACATATTATTTGTCAAATTCTGATTTACGGATTTAAAGATATTAATTATTCCATATTAAATAAAAAATACAAAATAAATAAAATCATTATATTTTTATTTGAATTCAATAATATTTTTACTTATTCATCGTTGTTTACTTAAATAATTGTTTGTAATTTCAAAAAATACAAACATGTGACATGATGATATAAGAGTTAATAGGATTGATATCATAGTATTGACAACAAGTTTTAAATTGCTTTGCAGGAACAGATTCTGAAGGAATGAAGAAGTTAAGCATGCTGGGGATGGAGTAGTGAGGATGGGTGACTGACTGGGAAGTTTGATCAAGACTGCAATTTAATCAAAGATTAAGTGTAATTAGTGTTAAAAATGTTCCAAGTGAGGGATTAACGAGTCAAGATAATTCAAACATTAAAAAAATAGAGAAAATAATTCAAAAAAAATTAAAATATTATTTTTGCAATTGGCCGTTAGACTATGCCGACGACTGCTATGCTGAGGGTAGCCGTCGGCGTAGCCTATGCCGATGGGTTTTTGATACGCCGACGACATCTATGCGCTTCGCCGAGGGAGATTTTTGCCAAGGAGCTACGCAAAGGGCAGCCCTCGGCGTAGCCTACGTTGACGGGGATCGGGGCTACGCCGACGGCTTTTGGCCCTCGGCGTAGCATGCCGTTCCTGTAGTGATGTTAGGCCTATCAGCCTATGCTAACATGCTTATATAGTATCACAAGCATTAAAATAGGCAAGAAAATTGTCATATGTTTGGCAACACCAGCAAGATTGTAATTTATTACTCCCCCTGATCCATATTAATTGTCATTGGATTGGATGTATCTAGCACTTAAACATATTTAGATACATCCATTTCTGCGACAATTAATATGGATCGGAGGGAGTAACTAGTTAAAATATATCCAGATGTTACCAATGGCTGATTCTCGAATTTGCAATACTTGGCGAGATTCGAGATTGAATCAATTAGAAGAAAATTCAATCTACTATATTGTTTCTGATCGTTTTTAACGAACAAAGTATAGCTAAACAGTACAGAATAAATTAGAAGGATCAGATCTTATTAGCAATACTATGTGCATTCAGTGTACCTTGACTAATCCGGTGGTGGATTTGAGATAATCATGCAGACTCACGGTAGCGGACAGAAGATCAGCGGACGCCACCATACTATTCGGCTTCCTGGATAAACCAGCAACCACGGTGGTGGTTGCTACCGACGTCAAGCTTCCTCGCACCCTGGATCGATCAGCAATCTTACCCATATTTCTCAAAAAAGGAGTACATATTTTGCAAAGCCATGGATGATGCTTTTTGGGTGTCCCAAATCAATACTCGAGTTGGCCTCACCATCGATCACATTGCTCAAATTTATAAGCATGAGAAATGTTTGTCAATGTCCAAAAGGATAACGACATGCTAGATATGATCACGTGGATGTTTACGAACCATGAATTCTACTTGGCAAGGTCGGCATATCAATACAATTATTTGGATTCGCAATCTCGCCGATGCCTGTATTTGTTTGGAAAACGTGGGTACCGCCCAAGTGATTTTGTTTCGCATGGTTGATACATCAAAATCACGCGTGGATGGCAGATAGGCTTGAACAAAGAGAAAGGAAAAAATTGTTGGATTTATATGTTTTGTATCAAAAAACAATAATAGTTTTCAAATATCAGTTTAAATGAAGGGCCTTGGCCCACTCGGGAAGGGTTTGGCTTGTAAAACCTCTATAAAACTTCTCCTTAACCAATGAAAATGGTACTCCCTCCGATCCAAAATAAGTGTCGGAGACTCAGTATAAATTTTGTACTAAACTAGTACTAAATTGACGACACTTATTATGGATCAGAGGTAGTATATATTTTTTGTCTTGCTGGAAAAAAAGATCCTGCCTTCATTGGACTATAAATACACAACCTTGGCGTCTGAGCTTTCGCACCATTGCTTGTTTGCAACGAGAGAGCAAATAAGAAGAGGAAGACCGTAGATAAACATGGCAGCAGCCAAGGGGCTTCCAACGGTGGATCTGGCACCTTTCTTCATCGGTGACGGGGACGAGGTTACCAGGGCCGCGCGAGCAAGCGCCATAGAAACTATAGTTGAGGCGTGCCGGACGTACGGGTTCTTCCGCGTGGTCAACCACGGCGTGCCAGGGGAGCTCGTCTCGCGCTCGCTGGAGCTGTCAGCCGCCTTCTTCGCGCTCCCGGACGAGGAAAAGGCAAAGGTGGTGGCGGATCCCGACGGTGCGACACCCATACCGGCTGGGTACTTCCGGCTGCCCTCGCACTCGCCCGAGAATGCAGAGTACCTACTGATCTATCAGCCGCATCGGCCACAACCTGTACCCAGCCAACCCACACAAATTCAGGTTCCTTCTACTGTACTCTACAGTCTCAACTTGTGATGGGCCAAAATTAAATCTGCAACTACCCTAAAAAAAATCAAATCTGCAACTGACTGGTCGATTGGGTTGCAGAGAGGCACTAGATGAGTGCCACAAGAAGCTAGCCAAGTTGGGGATTCTCGTCCAGGAGATACTGGCAGAGGGCATGGGCCTCCCGCCTGGCTTTTTCCAGGAGTACACCGACAGCGACAGCAGCTTCCATTTCCTCGCGGCACTGCACTACTTCCCGGCGACGGAGGAAGGCGGGACCGTCGGCCTCAGCAAGCACGAGGATGGCAGAGCACTTACCTTTCTCTTACAGGACAACGTCGGGGGCCTCGAGGTCCTCAAGGATGGTGAGTGGGTCCCCGCCGAGCCCATCGACGGGACCATCATCGTCAACATTGGCGACCTCATTCAGGTTCTTACTAACAAGAAGCTCAAGAGCGCGACACACCGAGTGGTGAGGAAACCGGGTATGCACAGGCACTCCTTGGTCTACTTTCTCAGCATTGATGCCGACAAGTGGATCGAGCCGCTGCCCGAGTTCACGGACAAAGTCAGCGAGCCACCGCGCTATAGGGGGTTCCGGCACAAGGAGTATGCGGAGCTGAGGAATAGGAACAAGTTCCACCCGCCAGCCACGCCTGAGGAGTTCTATAACATCAATTATTACGCCATCTAGCTCGCTTTTGTTGCGTGCAATTTCGTATGTCCATTTTCGGCTTTCAATTTAGTCAATTCCAAACTTCAATTGGCTTGTACAGTTTTGAACCTGTCAGGCCACAACAAATGATTGTGCACTCAATTATTGTCTTTTTGTTTTTTTCATGTGCCTATGAGCACTCTTCTGTCTTGAAAAGTGGTATTTTCTCTCGTCGGATTGCTCTAGAGGGTGGTGCTACAATAACTAATGCGGAGCGGCATAAACAAACAAAACGCGGTGACTTCTCAAATTTCTGGGACATGCACCGAAACCCTGACCAAATCCTCATTCACATTTGTTGTCCCTCCCGAAATCAGTCTCCTCTCTTGCACTTCCATCAATATACCTCGTCAGTAGCCGCTAGGAGATGCATCGAGCACCCGTGGTGGTGCGAGTTTTTCACCGCAAGCGACGGTGGATCATGGACAACATGAACTTGCATCAATCCGCAAGGGAAGGAGTTGTCGCACCGAAGGGCGATTCGTTCAATTTGTGCCGGGATCAGTGAGTAGAGCGAAGGAGATCATCACTGTCGAGGTCATAAGACCAAGCAGCATGCCTCAATTTTGTTAGATTGATATCGCATCTTGAGTAATCTCCTTTTCCCCTTTCCATGGCTATTGTTGCTCCGACATTATCAGAGCGGTGTTCCTCTTTTAGGGTTTCTACCGGTGCAATATTTGGCACTTGGATGGCTCGATTTTGTGAAATAGGAGATATAAAGTTCATTATTTTTGAGATTTGGACACGCACATGCTATGAGGTGTAGTTTACGCTTGAAACTTGGTGACGGACGCACGGCCCTTGCATTTCCAGAGCAAAGAACGACACTAAGCAGGAGGGAGCTCTGCAACACCCATAGTGTAGGATGGGATGGCATCCAGAATAGCATTCAGAGGAATAATTTTCCCACTCGCAGAGAGAAGAAGCGAACACCAGCCAAACAAATAATTTATTTGCATATACTGTTTATTTCTTTATGCTATAACTACTATATCTTATTACATATAATATCTGAAACAAAACTCATAATCACGTGTAGAAATATAAACACCAAGTTGTTCATAGTCCCACCTTTTGGACTAACTTATGTTTCATGTCATGATAATGTTTTCTTGACTAATTGCTATATTTTTTGTTTCCCCTATGCATACTCCTATGTTAATTCCAAGGAAAGCTTGGTGAACTAAACCATTTTTCTGAAATCCAACACAACACAAAATTCATGCATAGTCTGATGATCTCTGTTGGGGCTGCAACTCGTGGCCCCTCTTCTTCTTTCTCCCATTCTCTCTTGTCTTTCTCTCAAGAACACACACGCAACCAAGGAAGAGCAAAAGGGCTTTCCCAAAGACACATTTTTCCTCATCTTCTTATTAACAAACAAAAGAGTACAGTGGCTTGAATAGCCAGATTAACCAACTCACGCAAAAAGTCAGCTTTATAAACATCCTGGGCAGTCCGTAGACAGTGACTAAAGACCATATGAAATTATCAGCTTTGTTACGGATATGGAGTTTAATAAAAAAATCTCCAGCCAAACTAGCTAAAACTTCCATAGTCTCATCTCTGACGCCTAACAGGATTCCCCCGGATCTCCCTCGCGGCGGCCATGAGACCCACATGATTGAGTAAGGCTTGTGAGAAATCATGTCTACCAGTCTCAGAAATACCCAAAAAAAATCCAACTTATGATCTCTCACACAATCAGCATAGGACAAATGTTTAGCCAAGTCATGAAGACCTCTGCTATTTGAAAATATGCCATCCATTGATAAACAATAGGAGATTTGGATACACGAGTCCTCTTGCGAGATTTTTGACTCTTTGATTTCCGACCAGAAGCTTTCAGTTTATATAATGAACTCATCCCAGTCTCATCAAAGGCCACCTCTGACACTTCACCAACTAAGTGAGACATGAGTTGACCATCTACTGTGGCATGCAACTCCACCTCCTCCATTGGTAAAGTGTCAGGAAAAACAGAAACCTTAGGTGTAACCGTTAAACGGTCAACCTCAAAACAGAACTGGAAAAATTAACTTCCTTTACAGATCTACCCATGCTAATACCAACATTGGCTAGCCTATCAACAATAACTGGAGTAGAAAAAGTAAGGAAGGATTTCGAAGAACTCATAATACCCTGAGAATCAAGATTTAATTCAGCCTTCCGCCTCATAGCCTTCACCATAGAGTCCTCATCTGTGGCGGATGCGCCAAGGGCATCGACACCATGACGAAGACTCCATCTTGACGGCGTACATGGGAGAGAACCCGACCCCGCCTAGGCTAGGTTTCCCCCAGCGGACCGCCCCACCTGGGCATCGACCGAGCCATCGTCTGGGGAGAACCCAACCCCGCCTGGGCCAGGTTTCCCCCAAGTGACCACCCCACCTGGGCAGCGCCGTTGTCATCAGCGGGGGGAGATCCCGACCCCACCTGGGCCAGGTTTCCCCCACAGAGCCGGGCCACCTGGGGTCCACCGGCCACGCATGGCCCATCCTCCTGGGCCACCAGGTCAGTAGATGGTGCCGGCAATAGCTCACGGGTGCCAGGCCGCGGCGTCAGGGGGATGCCCACCTGAGTCGCCACCTCCCCAGTCGCAGCAGGGAGATCGGCCGCATGCCTCGACAGACCGTCGGCCAGCCCCTCCCGGGAAAGCTCGCGCACCACCTCACCAGCAACCACCTCCATCAAAATTGGCCCCTCCATGGGGGGCGTAGAATAGTGCGGCCCAACATATTTGGCCGAACGCGAGAAGGGGAAGGCAACGTCCCCGCAGAACCACTCGCCACCTTAAGAGCCGCATGCAACTGGGACGGAGTGACATGTGGAGAAGCACTAGCAGAGCGGCAACCATGAAGGGGGGAGTCAAGAGGAAGGGCATCAAGTAGTTCCTTCCCACGTTTCGTAACAGGAGAAGCATTGAAAGGAGTCACAACATACACCTGCACAGGAACTTGTATCGACAAATACGGTGCGGAGCTCCCCGACCCATCCGATTGGCCAGAAGGCCCTCCCATCGCTGGAGTCAAAGTCGGCTCGGAAGTATCCACAGCATCATGAGGAATGGCTTATCTGGTGCATTAAGCTTGATGAAAGATAGGACACTTTTGGTGTTTGTTTACAGAGGCTTTATTATCCACGGATCTTGTTATCCACTATTAGTACTGACAGCTGTTCCTGGGGCGGATCACCTCTGTTATGCCCCTGTTACTGTTGACATGTAATGTGTAGCCCTGATATAATACCTCCAAGGGGGAGGGACTAAACTGAAAAACTGAGTTTAATGAAAGAATGGAGAGAAGGAGAGCTGAGTAAGCTCGTGTGTCTTCTCCAGAAAATTCCCCCCATGTCTCTCTTCTTCCTCAATCCATAATCTCTTGATTCTTGCTGTAAACAAGATGGTATCATAGCCATCCTTATAGATCCTTTAATCCTCAGCTTGACCAGGTGCATGTGGGCATTGAATCAACTAGAAAAGGTCCTCTTCAAGGTCTCAAGGATTCAGGTGAAAATCCTTAAGAAAATCTTGGTTTGATGGTTTGTTTGGCTGTTGGAGAGTACTTCTACTTGATTTGTTTCCTGATTTCATTGGATCTTGTTGGCTTACTTGAGTACGGTGGAGGTATTGAAGTGTGGTTTGTCTCTCCTTGGTTATGCATATAAGGCGCTTGTTGAAATGCCTAGCAGCAGAATGGCATTCGTGTTGAAGCCACGCAAAGGTGTGATGGAATGTGAGTATTGTGGACTCAGTGGGCATGTAAAATCTTTTCTGTTGGGATCTGAATGGGAAGCCGAGTGGAAAAAACTCAGTTAATAACCACGCCATGGATAATGACAAGAACAAGAACAAGAACGTAGCAAGTGCTGAAGGTTTGTTTACTATGGCACATGAAAAAGGTTTGATTCCTGTTCTCTTGAGCCATGATGAGTATGAGTTGTGGAAGTTGGTAAAGGATGCTGCTATTGAAACAAAACAAATGGTAGAGGGTGGGATGAATAGTTCGTTCCTAGCGAGTGACTTATGGTTAATTGACTCAGGTGCCTCTCGTCATATGGGATGGTCATTTAAGCTATTGGAGAATTATACTCACGTCACTGGGAAGAAGGAAGATGTCAAATCAGCTGATGTATCTTCACAACCCATTTCAGGTATTGGTGTAGTGAGGTGCAGTCCTGCTATGAACCTTTCATTAGTGTTACATGTTCCATCATTTCCTGTGAATCTGCTCTCTATTAGTGCAGCAACAAAGGAGTTGAATTGTACTGTACACTTCTCCCCGAAGTGGTGTCTGTTTCGGCAATTAAAATTAGGCAGAGTACTTGGTGTGGGAATAATGAGGAACGGTTTATACTATTTCAGACAAGATGTTGTTGATACTGCCCTTGCCTCTGTTCTTTGTCGAAGCCCAGTGGATGAAATCCTACTCAATCATAAACGTCTAGGTCACTTATCCTTCTTAGCACTCGAGTTGATGCATCCTGATTTGTTCAAGGCCGTTGACAAGAATATGCTTGTATGTGATGCATGTGAGTTGGCAAAGCATACAAGGTCATCATACATTTATTCAGGTATAAGAAGCAATGAGCTATTTTGTACCATTCATTCAGATGTTTGGGGGTCGTGTGAAACTACATCCTTGAGTGGCCATCGGTGGTTTGTCACATTTATCGACTGCTCTAGTCGGTATACTTGGCTTTATGTCATGAAGAACAAATCTCAGGTTTACGCTTGTTTTGAGGATTTTCACAAAATGTTGATGAATCAGTATGATGCTAGAGTAAAGATTCTTAGATCTGACAATGGTACGGAGTATGTGAACCATCAGGTTAGGTAATACCTCTCATCTTATGGAATTATACATCAGACAACTTGTGTTAATACTCCTGAACAAAATGGGGTAGCTGAAAGGAAAAATAGGCATTTACTAGAGGTTGCTCGAGGTTTAATGTTTCAGATGAACGTTCCAAAGTTTTTATGGAGTGAGGCGGTTAAAACTGCAACCTATCTTATTAATCGGATGCCATCCAGAATATTGAATAGGAAAACACCATTGGAGTGTCTCGACGGTGAAAAATCATATGTTGTGCCACCTAGAGTATTTGGTTGTGTCTGTTTCGTGCATGATCACCGACCTTCTGTTGGAAAAATGGATCCTAGGGCACTCAAGTGTATCTTTGTGGGTTACTCAAGCACTCAAAAGGGATACAAGTGTTGGTGTCCTTCCGAAAGGAAAATGTTCACCACTATGGATGTGACATTCAGAGAGTCAGAGCCCTTTTATAATGAAGTACCAGATTTGTCAGACTTGGTACCTCATATTGAGGATAGTGCACAGGCTCAAGAACAACAACCGCAATCTGTGGCGATTGAGACTTTACCAATTCGTGTTCCAGCAAGTCCAATTACCACTGGTCAGGAGGTAATGCAAGATCCTGCTATAAATCATGGAAACAATGATAATGATGGTTATTTGATGCAAGACCCACAAGACGATGTTTTTACCAATGAGGATACACCACGGGATATGGAGGTACCTCCTCAAGTCAAGGAACTACATGTTGAGGAGGAACATTCCCAGGGGAGCCCAATATAGAGGAGGTAATACCAGATCCAATCCAAGTTATTGAGGACTTAAATGTCCCTATTCCTCCGAGAAAGTCTTCGAGGTCCACATCTGGTAAACTACCCACATGGATAAAAGATTATGATATGTCAAACTACGTTTCATATAACCGTCTTGGCACTAGGTACAAAAAATCTGTGGCATCTCTAGCCTCATCTACACCGATACCTCGAGATTGGGAGGAAGCAAAACTGATTCCACAATGGAAGGCAGCGATGCTTGAAGAATTGGGAGCATTAGAGAAGAATGATACATGTGAACTAGTTACTCTTCCTGCCGGAAAAAAGCAGTTGGATGCAAATGAGTGTTTATAATGAAGGAAACTCCAAATGGAATAGTAGAGATGTACAAGGCTCGACTAGTGGCAAAAGGGTATAGTCAAACATATGGCATTGACTATAATGAGACATTTGCACCAGTGGAAAAAAATGACTACAATCAGAACACTTGTCTCTTGTGTAGCCAATAAAGGCTGGAAGTTGTTTCAAATGGATGCAAAAAATGCATTCCTCCATGGTGAGCTTCGAGAGGAAGTATACATGGAGGTTCCTCCTGGTTTTGGTAATGAAAAATCAATGGGAAAAGTTTGTCGACTAAAGAAATCCCTATATGGGCTCAAACAATCACCAAGGGCCTGGTTCGGTAGACTCAAAGGAGTAGTCTGTGCTTTGGGATATAAACAAAGCAATGCAGATCACACTTTGTTCTTCAAACATGATCATGGGAAGGTTGCTATATTGAGTGTTTACGTTGATGATATTGTGATCACTGGAGATGATGAAGATGAAATTACGAAGATCAAAGGGCATCTGGCAAAATCCTTTGAAGTGAAAGATTTGGGAAGGCTAGGTTATTTCCTTGGAATAGAGGTTGCCTATTCTGCTCAAGGGATATATCTTTCCTAGAGGAAGTATGTTCTTGATTTGTTATCTGAAACAGGGATGTTGAATTGCAAACCAATATCCACTCCCATTGAGCAAAATCATTGGCTACAGTCTGAAGCAGGTGAGCCAGTGGACAGGAGCCAATACCAAAGGTTAGTAGGACGTCTCATTTATTTATCACATACAAGACCAGATATTGCGTATGCTGTGAGCATTGTGAGTCGATATATGCATGATCCACAAAAGGGGCACATAGATGCTGTCTATAGAATACTCCGGTACTTAAAGGGATGTCCACGAAAAGGCATATTATTTAGTGCTCATGGTAACCTTAATATTGAGGGATATACAGATGCAGATTGGACAGGTTGCTTGGATGATAGGAAGTCCACAACTGGTTATTGTGCATATGTAGGAAGAAATTTGGTGAGTTGGAGAAGCAAAAAAAGGCTGTAGTGGCTCGATCAACTGCTGAAGTAGAATACAGAGCCATGTCATTGGGTGTTTGTGAGCTGATTTGGCTGAAGATACTATTGAGTGAGCTTCACTTGAATGATGGCACACCTCTGACTTTGAGGTGTGATAGCAAAGCAGCTATCGATATAGGAAATAATCCAGTCCAGCATGATCGAACAAAACATATCGAGATTGATCGACACTTCATTAAGGAAAAGTTGGATGATGGTCTTCTTCAACTTATACATGTTAGATCCGGAGATCAAGTTGCTGATGTTCTAACCAAAGGTTTGGGTATACAAATGTTTTGTAGTGCATGTAGCAAGATGGGACTCATCGATATATATGCCCCATCTTGAGGGGGAGTGTTGACATGTAATGTGTAGCCCTAATATAATACCTCCAAGGGGGAGGGACTAAACTGAAAAACTGAGTTTAATGAAAGAATGGAGAGGAGAGCTGAGTAAGCTCGTGTGTCTTCTCCAGAAAATTCCCTCCATGGCTCTCTTCTTCCTCAATCCATAATCTCTTGATTCTTGCTGTAAACAAGAGTTACTCTAACGCTCGATTCGATCTGGGATTGAGTTCTAAGCTGGAAAGTTTGTCTATAAACAAAGGGAAATGGAGAGGGACTGGTTCATCTTGGTCCCCTTCCTCTGTTCCAGCAATTGCCGTTTTATAGCTGCACGCCTGCCAGATTGGGCCAATGATAGTCCGTGACAACCTCCCAATCCCATGGGCGCATGTGCAGCACAGATTACTCTGTTTCCTGTGCACGCCCGCATGGGACAGATCGATGTACACTTGCTCCTGCTGCCACATTGTTGAGCCATGAGGACTATCTGCAGCTTCCAGCCAGGAGTTGCAACATGATTAATTAAGCTGTCCTACGTTTTGACCGGTCCTATCTCAATCTCATCATCTTGCTCTCCTCGCTAGTCTGTTTTACAGTGAATTCTATATCCATTTTAAGGTTCTTCGCATTCGATGCAAGACTGGCGGTTTGATCTCCAAGAAGTGATAGCAATAGTTTATGCTGCTTTCTTCGAGGATCATGGGAGGCCATCAAGATTCTTCCTGGGTACTGTCAGCCAATTGCCCATTTGACCGTTTCAACCCGTTAAAACATTTTCTCTAGTCACCTACTCTAGATTCACGGACAACGTGGTGAGCTGAACAAGGAAAGCAACACCATTGCTTAGAGAGAGCTTGGTGATGCAGGGACGGTGTTATCGGAGCATATATACGGTTCAACAAAATTACTTGTGATCTGGCTGAAACTTGTCCTTCCACAGCTGCTTTGCTACTGCCGCTAGAGGTGACAAATTGGACTCCCAATACACTGATGCCTTACCAGATCAGATGGATATTGATGACAAACTGGACTCGTTGATGTTTGCAACGGTTTGTTTACACCTATGGGGCCTCGTTGTCGTCGGATCTTGTTACCCGCTGCCGATTTTGTTGAAGGGCAGCATGCCATGGACGCATGTGCACAGCACACATTGCCGGACAGCAAACATCTGCTCTCTTTCAGCTTCTACTGCTGTCGCTCTGTTGAGCCATGGGATATACGTATCTATCTGCAACATCCAGCTAGGACATTGTCCTATGTTTGGCCGGTTTTATCTCGATCGCCGAGAGAGATTCAATCTGTTGGGCCGGTCACCGTCTTGTTCTTCGTCTCGCTAATCTGCCTGTCTTCCTAGTTAATTTCCGTATATATGTTCTGATCCTCTTATCCAATGAGACACACTGCCACTGGTATACTAGTTAAAACATCACAGCAGTCACCTGCAGTACATCCACCAGCAATCAGTGTGAGTGAGATAATAGTTGGTTAGCTGAGTATTTTGCCTCCTTGTAATATGCAGCAGGTGACGGTAAGAAAGCTCAGGTGGGGTACATACACTAGCTGGTAGCACTTGACGATCGCTCTAGGCTCCAGGCACCGCCACACACTGATGCTCGTCAGAACAGATGGTTCTGTGGGGCAGACAAGTAATGGGATCATTTTATCTGTCCAACAGACTGGTACACAAAGCAAACTATGGACAAGAATCATAGCAAATAACTCTCTTACATCCTAGTACTCCCTCTGATCCAAATTAATTGACTTAGATTTGTCTAGGTTCGGATGTATCTAGCACTCAAACATGTCTAGATACATCCGAATCTAGACAAATTCGAGTCAATTAATTTGGATCGGAGGGACTCAAGGGAAGGGCGCCGCATCCCAGATTCTCTGAACTACAGCAGGTAACATCGAGTTGCTGAGAGGTGAGCCCCACCTGTCGGTGACCCAAAGTTACCTAACGTATGTCCTCATCATCATTTATGTGCCGATACCTTCACAAGATGAGAAGGCAGAAACACCCAGCATGTTCACCATGCTACCGAGTTCAAGTGATAGCAGACTTTGATCCTTGGATGGTTCTTGCCCATGGCGATACTGCCAGGTCTCCGCATTTTGCCTTCCAAATGGTGTAAGAGCATCATGTACGACTCAGCTAAGGAACAAACGTCCTTTCTCATAACCTGATACGGAGTACATGTTAAAAAATTGATGATTGAAAGAAGCAAGTGCCTGTTAGCACTCTCATCCACATGGTGTTACCAGCATAACTATCAATACAGAAAAAAAAGGGGTACAATGTTCACTCTATAAACGAATGCTTCTGGACTAAAGCTACGGCTCAGAGCTACATGGTGATCTGGTTTGAGTTACATGGCGACCACACAGGTTCAACTATCTAACGCACGCGCTTCTGTATCACCTCGAGAGGCAAATAAACCACTGACTGGGTTATTTAATCCAAGAAAAGGCTTGACATCGATCTCGCTCGATCCATTCGGTTCCGCCGAAGTACAGGCTGCATATCTTGGGCTGAGCATTTCAAGAGAGGGCTTGACATCGATCTCGCTCGATCCATTCGGTTCCGCCGAAGTACATGCTGCATATCTTGGGCTGAGCATTTCAAGAGAGGGCTTGACATCGATCTCGTTCAATCCATTCTGTTCCGCTGAAGTACAAGATGCAGATTCTGGGTTGGAACCCTCACCGGGCAGGGTGCTGCCGTTTCCAACAGTACCTTGAATGTTAGGATGGCATGCAACGGCGTCTCTAGGTGTGTTATTTGGCCAGAACGCAGCATTGTGAAAGCTTCCAAGAATTGCCTGAAAGAAGTAGATTAACTGGATGAATAAGGTTTTCTGGTATCACTTATCTGTTCCATGCAGGTAACGGAACAGAGGACTGGAATAGAAGGATGCAATTTCATATATATATTCTACAAACAAGCAACTAGTAGCACATAACACTTGCTTGTTCGCATGTTTCTTCTACAACAAATACACACCAAGTTCCAATGCTAAAATAGCTGTTTGCAGTGGTGAATGGATTTTGTTACACATTCATTAGATACCTGAATGGGTGATGCAGCTATGAGAGGCCCAGCTATGGTGCCACTGATCACAAAACTATTCATAGAAGCAAGGGTCACACGTAGACATGGACGGTCATTAGATGTCAAAATGGATCCTGACAACCGGATGATTTCTAAAGGACCCTGCAGAAACAGAATGAAGAGTTATTGGAAAGCAATATTCACTGGAATAACAATGCTGATCAAAGAACTGCTCTCACTCGGAGAGATGGACCACTACAATAAAATTTAACTAAGACAAAAACTGAAACATCCCCCCGCCCCCCAAGGCGGCTTCTTCAGGTAATTCTGACACATTAAAATTTATTTGGTCATGAAAATAACTCACACCCACATTTGTATCTTTAAAATGTCATGCTATTATGCTATTCTTAATGTAGAATAGCTGTACCGGTAAAATGTTAAATCTTGAGGAACTAAGGTCAAACCTTGTGATTTAAAACAACACCAGATGGCTGGAGTAGAAAAGCTTCCTTAACAGCCCCAATAGCTGAAAGAATGCAGATTGACTTTGAAGTTAACTGTGAGACAGCCATGGCCCTTGATATGATATCCTGCAGAATCATTGTCAGATAATGAAATTTCTTGCCACATTTTAGAGGAGAGAATATGCGATATCCTGCAGAACCATTGTCAGAATCATAGGTCCTCTGTTATAAGGTCCATCCAAATTGTACGTCCTATGTTAACAGGTTCATTCAGGTGGTCCACAACCATAGCACTAGGAAACCCATGGGAGAGGGCCAACATATGGTACTAATGTTCTGTTAACAGTGACATCGTTTTGGATAAAGCCACCTGCCCACTTTTTCTCTTGACTAAGTTTGAGAGTTTAGCTTTTCTTCCTTCTAGAGATACGACGTAATACTTCATAATTCCTGTCCAGTTAATTTGAAAAGTCAATTCAATTGGTTACTGACTTCAGCATATCACACACTCACCCCTCTTGCCATCAGTGGTTGGTTCTGCTAATAAGTTTGTTTGCATCAATATGTTAAACAGTAAGCAGAGATAATCGAGTTTGTTTTGAAATAACTGATTGCTACCGAGCCCCTATAACGCAAACAGAGATAATCGAGTTTGTGACAGCCATGACATGGTTGTTAGCAACGCAAACTGCTACTAGAGCAATCAGTAGTCAGTAATGCCATACACAGCACTCACATTTCTAGAGGAGGTTGCACATTCAAGGCTTTTAACAATAAATTTCTTCACCATTGAGGGGCATACAAAATCCAGATAGTCTATCGATAAAGCCGTCAGCACACAATTTTCTGGGCACCAAAACAATTTGCATCATCAAATTGCCACAGATGGCTTTGTTTCAGGGGTTGTAGTGGAATTTGTTCACAAAAAGGTTGTGTCCTACTCAGACTGAACGCACGGATGGTGACATCACCGTCTGGATTCCACCACGCGTTCCACGATTCCTGATTCTACGAGCATCACTACATGAACAGAATCGAATCAGTCAAGCAGATACCTCTCCTGCAGAAATGGTGAGCACGTGCGGCTGGAGCCCATCCAGCTTCCCTTTCCCTGTCCACCGCAACACGCGAAGATCTCAGCAGACGCCAGACAGGCATCCATCTATGACCGGGGACAAGCACGGGAGGACTCACCTGGAGCGGGGGCGGGGGCAGCGGCAGCGGCAGCCTGGGTCGGCCGTGCGGCCGGCAAGGGCGCGAACCCCGGCGGCGGCGCGAGGCTGTCGCACTTGCGGGGGCGTCCTCGGCGCCGCTTCTCCGGCAGCGGAGGCAGGGGTGCCCGAGGAGGGGGAGGAGGCGGGTAGACGGGGCGGGGGATCGGCTCGGCGAGCTGTGGCGGCGGGGCGACTCGGGTGCGCATGGCCCACACGATGGGGGACGGGCCCCGCAGCTTGTGGAGGCCGGTTGGCGCGTCCATTCCCTGTCGTTGGGCGGCGGGGCTGAAGCCCTGGAGGTCGGGGGAGGAGGCGAAGGCGGAGGCGGCGGCGGCGGAGACGGCGAGGAGGTGGCGGCCACAGTTGTCCTCACCGGTTGACACGCTTTCCGTTTTTTAAATCTGCGTTGAAGTTTGCTTTGCTTATTGAAACTCGTTGGATTTATATTATATAGTACTAGTTGAATGCCCGGGCATTGCCACGATCCGCGAATACTTTTATTTTCGGTTAGAAGTAGACTGCGCTGACTGTCCTCTGATGCTTATCCCAAAGAGTCCAACAATTCTATTTAGCAGAACATTTATAATTTGTTATTATAGAACGCAAATGATCAATTGAAACATGTCATTCTTACACATCCTAATTCAAACATCTTTGTTACCTAGCTATTTGGTTCACAACGGTCATACTCTCTATTCATATTCATAAGAGAATATAGAAGATTTTGTTTCACCATTTACTCGCTTTGTCACCGAGTCTGCCGACTTTTTATATTAACAGAAATTTAGCGTGATTTTTATTAATAAATGAAAAAGAGGAAAACTGATATCACTGTACTATTATTTCTATATCTTCAAATGCGTGAATTAATCATGAATGATGGAATTAGGACAATGTATTTGTTTCACTTACTATTGACATGTCACTTGAGTGGAGCACCTCAGAATATGGGCTACATATTCCATTTTGCAGTAGTAAATATAGACGGTAGTCTATTCATACTCTCTCCGTTTTTAAAATAGATATCGCAAATTTCTTTTAAATTCGGATGTATCTAAACAGTAGGTAGATTCATCTAAATTTAGATAAAATTTTAACATCTATTTTGAGACGTAGGAAATATATCAAATGCATCTAGCTGCGAGCCTGTGCTTGTAGTACGTCTAGCAGACCCGCTTTGGTTGCATCCCAGGCCAGTACCGTTAGTGCGCCTCCATGAAAACTTTTTTTTATCGTTTTGATATTGAAACAGGTAAGGTATCATTAGTCAAAGATAATGATCTGCGTATTGTTTACTGCTATCTCTAGATACCTTGATCGATATTAGCTCGCTATTCATTATTGCTTACTGCTCCTACTGCAACAGATCTTTGATGAACGGAATTTTTTTGTGCAGACCAACCTTACCACTTCAAAACAAAAATCCTGTCATCAAGTTATTGTTCAGAACAAGCAGTATTTGTACAGCTTTTTTTTTTCCACACAATTGCATTATTTTCCTTAGTTCATCCAATTGCAGAAGGCGATGAACCTGACGCAGAAAAGGTAAGGATTATGTGAACATTATCAAGAAGTACACACTCACCAACCATCTCTGTCACTGATAAAAAACCGGTGAAGGATAGTACTACAATCTTCACGAAGACAACCAGAGTAAGATCAAAAGTAACCCTGACTTGCATGCTGGATTGGGGAATTCGTGAGCTACTTCACGGAGTAAAAATAAATTAAGTGGCTCAAGTATCTGAAGCCAGTTTATACAGGAAGTCACACCGAAGTATGTAACAGAGAGAAGTGCACATGGAGAATTGCTGGGAGCACGGATGCTCCGTCGCCCTCCTGCTCGTCACCGACAAGCAGCAGCATCCCGAGCGCGCCGTTACTCGCCTCTTCCTCGACCCGCCGGCAGAGCTGCTCTCTGGCCCCGGCGGTTTCCGGCACCTCGCTGGCCCCGTCGTCCACGCGTCGTCCTCCGCTGTCCTCAACCATGTCCAGCAAGCCCGACAAGATGCTCTCTGGCCCCGACGGTTTCCGGTACCTCGCTGGCCCCGTCGTCCACGCGCAGTCCTCCGATATCCTCAACCATGTCCATGAAGCCCACGTCCAGCGCCTCCCTTTGCGGTTCCTCATCGCCAGGACATGTCCCTGCTATCGGCGCTCCGCCTCCTCTTCTCCGTCCCCGTCCAAGCTCGCCGTTCCGGCTGGGCTCGCCAGCACCTACCTCCTTGAGCACCCGCTCCACAGCCCGTGCGTGTCGCCATGTTCTCCTTCCTAAGCTCCAATAGCTCCCCGTCGCCACCAACCTCCTGTGGTCGATTCCGAGCCTCACCAGGTCATCTCTCCTTCCGTGCATGAGGTCGACCTCCGCCTCGCTCTCCCGCACGCGTCTGCAAGCACAACTGCCGCCGTCCTCTCCCAGCGTCGCCGAGCCGCCGTGCGCGCCCTGAGCTCGCGTCTCCCGCTGCAATTCTGGCCAGCAGTTGCGCCGTTGCGCGGTCCCGCGCCTCCACCGCTCGCCGCGGCTCCACGCGCGTCTCCTCCCTCTCAGACCCGCGAGCACCGAGCAGGCGCTGACCTCCTCCTCGTAATCCCGACCGCGTCTGTCGCTGCGCCATCGAGCGCCCTCCCATGGCTCTGATCCGACCGAACGGCACCGCTGCTGTTTTGAATTGGCGTTGCTTGCCGGTCTGACTGAGATTTGGAGGAGAAAGAAGTGTGCTCCAGGGAGACAAAAAGAAAAGAAGAGGTTGGCCGACTTGGCGGTGGCAGAGGCTGATATTTATCCGAACTACCAGGGGCAAAAGCGTCTAATTGAGGCAGACGAAAAAATTTGAGCAGCGACAAACGTCCTGAATCTTTTTAATAGTATAGATACTCCATTAGTTTCAAAATATAACATGTTTTAGCTTTTCAACCTATACGCTAAAAAAAGACTAGATACACTACATTAACAAAGCTAAAACATCTTATATTTTAAAACGGATGGAGTACTCCGTATTATTTTATTTAAGAAATTCTAGGAATGGTGGTGAGTGGTGACCATGAAGTGTTTAGATTCATGGAATTATGGACAAATTATAATACTCCCTCCGACCCATATTAGTTAACTTCGATTTATCTAGATTCGGTGTATCTAGTACTAACACATGTCTGAAAGCATCCGAATCTAAATAAATCCGAGTCAACTAATATGGATCGGAGGGAGTATAAACATTTATTAAAATAGGAAAAAATTGTGCCTATCCTCCGGGGGATCGAAGTAAATGATGCCCCCAACGCTAGCAACCCACGCGACGCCTCGCGTGGGATGCGAGTATGGTGGGCCCATCCATCCTAGGCCTTATCTTTTCCAACAAAAACACCAACATGGTGCTCCTTCCTAGGTCGTCGTCATGTCGCTGCCTTGCGCCGCCTGGCTAAATCTCCGTCGTCGCCACTCCCTAAGTCACCATAGCCTCTATGATCATTTAGTTTTTGACTTATAATATTACTTTATGCTTTAATTAATAATATTTTGTTGCTTTGCATGATTATGGCCATTATTGCTCTCTTAGTTGGTCGCTCCCAGTTGTTTGCTAGCCTTCACGCCAAGTATGAGTTTCACTCATGCATCCAACTCCAAATAAAACCAAGTTATTTCAAACAGTCCACCATACCTACCTATTACCATTTGTTATTCTAAGTATATTCATGTTTTTATCTACCTTCCGAATTAAACTTGTTATATAAAAATTAGTGATTAAAGCTCTCACGAACTTGATGGCACACTTTACTTTTCTTGCACTTAAAAATCTTGAACCACTGTGTCCATCTATATTGCGTATATGCTTGCGTTTTGTAAGTTGTGAATTAGCAGAACCATGTTACCATGGGAAATGCTTTCAACATTTATGTTTTGCTATGCATTTATGTTTTGCTATACTATGAGGGACAAGTTGAATACCATTCTCATTATTTTATATATGTGAAACAAACAAACATCTTTTAAAGCATTGTTATTCTTAAATATTTTATTTGTACCTTTTCATGTTATAACATACTCCCTCTGTTTCAAATTACTCCGCCGGCACGCTTATGTAGGTGGGCTATTACTCCCTCATTTTTCATTTAAAAAAATCCTGAGATTTTTGAAATAGATAGTATGAAATGTGTACTACGTATACCAAAAATCCAGAATTTTTTTTGGATAAAAAATAAGAGAGTACTAGTCCACCTAGGTAAGCATGCGCGCGGAGTAATTTGAAACAGAGGGAGTAGTTGCTATGTCTTATTGTTAGAACTATATCTTTTATATTATGTTAAAGTATTATGATCCCAGCTATCAATGTTTTATAAATACCTTGATCATGATTGTGATGGTGCATGTCACCTCAATTTTTTTATCACTTACCTACTCGAGGACGAGCAGGAGTTAAGCTTAGAGATGTTGATACGTTGTAAACGTATCTATAATTTTTGATGTTTCATGCTTGTTTTATATCTATTTTCTTATGTTTTGTCCACACTTTTGAGTATTTTTACACATTTTCTGGAACTAACATATTAACAAGATGCCACAGTGTCAGTTGCCTGTTTTCTGCTGTTTTTGGTTTCAGAAAAGCTAGTAAGGAAATATTCTCGAAATTGGACCATAACAAAAGCCAAAGTCAATATTTTACCCGAAGCAACACGGAGTCCGGAGAGGAGACAAAGTGGCGCACCAGGGCAGCCACACCTGGTGGCAGCGCGGCCTAGGGGGGCGCCACCAGGGGTGTGGGCCCCCTGGTGCTCCACCGACCTTGTCATTTCGCCTATAAAAGCCTCTCGGGACGAAAACGCTAAGTACCCGATCAAAATTTTACGAAAAAGTCTGTAGCCGTCGCCATCTCCATCCCTAGATCGAGAGGGATCTGAAGTTCTTCCTGGCACCCTGTTGGAGGAGAGAGATCTGTTGGGTCCGCAGCATAGAAAACAAAAAATTTCTTATGGTGTGAACTACACGCCAAGATCTATCTACTAGGTACAAAGCAACGGATGGACATACATCCAACGAGAACTTACCCTCGTAGACAACGAGCTTTGTTAACGAGTAGGAACTCGTGGTTGATGTAGTCGTACACTTACCGATCTCAAGATCGTGAGGAAGTCCGAGTGCGCCAACTCAGCAGGCATCCGCACTCGCACACACGTTCAAGCCACCAGACAACCTCCACCTCCTCGCTCCAGCGATCTAGCGGAAGCATGTATAGATATATATAGATATATATAAATCTACGCAAATCCAAATCAATTAATTTGGATAGGAGGGAGTAGAAAATTCAAGGATAAGGCATGCAGTGCTTCTACCGCCGGTCTGCCAGGGTACTGATAGGTGGAATGTGAAGGAGATATGTCCTAAAGGAAAATAATAAAGAGGGTTTATTATCATAGCTTATTAGTTCATAATAGTTTTATATCATGCTATAACTGTATTAAGTGATAACAATTATACATATGTGGTATATAAACAAACCAAAAGTTCCTAGTAGTCTCTAATTAACTAGTTCATTGGGTAGCTGATGATCAAAATTTCTTGATCATGATGCATTTATGCCAACTGACAATGAATTCATATCATCTGAAAATGATGTGATGGACATAACTCACCCACGATTATTGCAACACGATCATGTCACAAAGTTCACAATTGCAATTGCAAGAAATGAAGTGTCCTAATCCTTAAACCGTGAGATCATATTTAGTCACTGTCACTCGAGACTATTTTGACTGCATCAACCGTCATGACCGTAAATGGGTGACTATAAAGATATATGTTGGGTATTCCAAAGGAGCATATTGAGGCGTATGTATCAAGATCGGGATTTGTTTTCCTGTGTGACATGAAAATACATTGGGCCAACTCAGTGAATTACATCCATAAAACTATGCAGTGTTTGACTAGGTAATGTGGATGGACTATCATGTGAACGAGTAAAACAGTACTTGTTAAAATCGAGATTGAACAAGGTATCGTGATACCGATAATCAGATCTCGGACAAGTCAAGTATCAAAGTAACAAGAGAATTGCATTCGACGTTTATGGTTCGACAAGAATTTGTTTTGTGGAATGCATGAAAATCATTATGGGCATCCCAGTCCCATTATTAATCCGAGATCGTATCGATAATGTCTGTGTCATTTCTAAACCGTAGGGTAACATACTTGAGGGCTTTATGATACCTTGAGACTGTTCTGAAATAGATGAAATCATAACAGAAAGAGAAGAGAGAAACCAGAAGTGTTACGTGAGAGAGTCAGAATTGTTCCGAAGAGGATTAGAAACTGTTCGGAAGAAAAAAAAACGAAAATATATTTCAGATAAATAATAATTTATAATATGTATTTATATATAATAATTATTAATTAATATATATTAATCCCAGGAGGAAAGCCACCCATAGGGCAGCCGCCGCACCGGCCAGCCCACCACCACGTGGGCGAACGCCCATGCGGGCACCAAAAAGCGGGTGAGCGGGGCAGGTCAGCCCACGCAGGCACATCGACTGCTGTCGGGTGCGTAGGCAGGCCGCAAGAAAGGCCCACCCGGCCGACACTTTCGCGGGCTGGGCTGGCGCAGGAGGCCCACCTAGCCGAGCCGCAGGCTGCTGCTGGGCTAGCGCCCAGTGGCCCATATCCCAGCCGGCCGGCGCCTCCCCTCCTCTCGTTTGCCTCTCCTCTACGCCCACCCGGCCAGACGATTGACGCGATAGAAATAAGTGTTGGATTCCAAGCAAAGATAGAAATGCCTGATCCATCATCAAGCGAAGAACGTTAAAGGGAAAACAGATATAAGTCCAAGTTAGGAGTACATCAGAGCAGCACTTTCAAGTCGGCGGTAGTCTCTAGCTTCCCTAATCACATCTCAATGCATCAGCCCAGAAAAAGATCATCTTTGCACAAGCTCGACTAATTTCATCTATCTATGTTTTAAATTAGCGCACATAAGACTTGTGGGAAATAAGCTGTGTGAGATGCTGCTGAACTACTTCCTCAGCAGCACTACTGGACTATGAAGGAGACAAAACAAAACTGTTAGGGAACCCAAGACACCGTCGTCACCGCCACCTTCCCGTCATGGCGTCTATCAGTCATCAAACCACGTTGAATTTATAAGAATGGTTTTGCTAAATATCAGTCGACTGAGATTATCCTAAGTCTCAGTCGACTGGTTAGCTATACGATAAACGGCGACTGATGTTTGGGTCCTCCTCCAGCCTGATGTGTTCGTGTCTTTCTTGATTGATAGTAGCTGACGATGGTGGGCTTTTATGTGTCTTGGGCCTTCTCAGTCTGACTTTTTTTCTTTTTTTAATATGGGTTTTTCGTGTAAAATCCGAGCTTTATTATTTTGCACTTCTACACTAAATTTACATACACTTGTTTTTTTCCGAATGAATTTTTATGTATGGTCACATTTTTTGTTTGGTGAATAGTGAATATTTGTCTGATAAGCGCAACTAAATTTTGAAAATATGCAACCATTTCGTCGAGAGAAGTAGACGGTGTGCAGTGTGCTCTAGATGTTTTCTCTAATTTTTTTATCTCGTTATTTTTCGATTTGCACTTTTCTCAAGGGACGTGCAACTAGTAACCTAGTTATTTTCATATGAGTTGCTATTTCTCAAGAAATATGCTACTAGCAACCTTTAATTATACACACTTTTTATTTAAAATTTGCAACTAGCAACCGACATACAAATGAGTTGCACTTATTTGAAACGAAACTGCTTCGTGGATGACACCCTCTGTCCTACTCGTGCACAAGTCGCCCGTGAAGCATCGTGTGTATACCATCGCTCTTTCTCAAAAAATGTGCAGCTCTAACCGGTTTTCTATATCAGTTGCACTTTTCTTTGGAAACATGCAATTGGCAAGTATTTTTTAAAGAAACATGTAATTTCGATCGGTTTTAAATACAAGTTGCACTTTTCTCAAGAAAACGTGTAAGTAGTACCCAAATTTCAATATGGGTAACAATTTTCTCAAGAAAATGTGCAAATGTAGATTCTCCCCAAATCGTGCAAGTAGTAACCAGATTTCTCCACGGGTTGCACTTTTTTCGAGAAAATGTGCAACTCTTAACCCATTTTCAATAGGAGTTGCACTTTTCTCGAGAAAACGTGTAAGTAGTATCCGGATTTCAATACGGGTAGCAATTTTCTCAAGAAAATGTGTAAATGTTGATTTCCCCAAATCGTGTAAGTAGTAACCAGATTTCTCCATGGTTGAAAATGTGCAACTCTTAACCCATTTTCAATAGGAGTTGCACTTTTCTCCAGAAAATGTGCAACTCCGACCTAATTTCAATTTTGAATTGCACTTTTCTAGAGAAACATGCAATTAGCAAGCTGTTTTTTAAATAAGTTGAACTTATCTCAAAGAAAGTGCAACCAGCAAACATATTTCAATGAGTTACCCTTTTTCTAAAAGAAACATGCAAATGTTAACTGGGTTCCGAAATGAGTTACATATTATCAAGAAATATGTGTCAAATACCAACAGATATTTCTGTACAGTTAGGTGGATATCATCCAAAACCCATGTAAAAAAAGGCGACAACCAGAAATTATCAAAAGCCCATACAAGAACGTGTGCTACAATGACAGAAAACACAATTAATAATGACGGAAAGTGGGTGACGGAAAGTGGGTCACTGGGAATAAATATGTGCACACCAAATTCTAACAGTAAGTGAACGTGAGAAATAAACATGTAACAGAGAAAAGGCTATTGACAGGAAAAGCGGACCCATCTTCTGACAAATGTTCAGAAAGTGTTCATTGTTGATCTCACAAGCCAGGTGTTGCACAACAACACAAACAGGCTGAACAAGAATTCAGAAAGCGTTAATTGTTCAGTGAAAAAAAAGCATACACCGAGCCATAATTAATACTCCATCCGTCCGAAAATAAAGATACATGCGAATCTAGACAAATCTAAGTCATTTATTTTCGGACGGAGGGACTAATAAAATCACATAGCAGTCTTAGCCAATATCACTCAGCGAAGCTTACCTGGAGGAGATTGACCTCTAAAACCACAAATTTGTGCTCTTTCACAGAATGCATAAATACACTGATGAAAGACGAATGTCCCTTGCAGAAGGGATCGAGCTTGCCTGTCAAGTTCTCCGGTGGTTTGTCAAAGCACAAATATAATCATGAGTGAAGCAAGTTTCAGAACCAGAGCAAAATGCACAATAGAGTGCCATACGGAGGCCAATTAGATCACATACCTCAATTGCGTGACATGATAAAGTATCAGGTGGTACCCCGAAGTCCCCTAAACACTATGTCCGGTAGCCAAAGTTTTCTATGCATATTGTAATCATCATTTTGCAACTATGAATGGGCAGGTTTGTTACTAAAGTTTAGCTCTAGGCTGATCAATTCATGTCACATTCACCCAAAATTAAATTATATCCTTATCTCGCAGTTGGTATACAAATACACTATCGAGCAAGTTTGATCGCACTGAGTAAACTTTGATCGGTTGAAGGTTCATTATCATCAAATTCATGTACAAAACTGTAGGTTGTATGTCCCGATACCGACAGCTAGATCATATTACCTTGTTTCGACTCTTTCCGCTGTCAGCCGCTAGTTCACAAGCTACAAACTTTTCCTAACAACTTATAACAATGAACTTTCACTGTAGCAATCCGATTTAGCATTTTGAGCTGTGTGAAATTGAATACAAAGGGGATTAAAAGAGAGAAAAACTTTCGGCGGCCAGATATAAATCAGTGCACCTGATACAAAGCCAAACTAAGCCAACGGCCACACGGAACGCCTTCCTCATTTTTAGACGGTAGAGATTTAAAGGAATTTAGCAAGAAAACATTTTGTTGTTTTTCCCAGTGACCCATGTCTAAATTCTTGGCTTTGTTGAAACTTACAAGACTTTACTAACTATGTCGTTCCAAAGAGCTAAACTACTTGCAATTTCGTCAGTTCCAATTTTCAAAAGAGATGTACTCTACAAAAGCATGTTAATGACAGTCTTCACGCCAACGCTAACATAATTAACAATTCAATAATTCGTAGATTTACAAAAACAGATGAATAGCACGAAAGAAAAGCTACAATTTCATCATAGAAAGAAAGATAAACGGGCCAATCTACACACACCTTTTTCCTTATGGAAATCTTATCATCCAATAACTGTTTAGCTGGATCATTATTTTGCCGGCATCTCTCAGTTTTTGACCTTTCTAAATTTGACGGCCCGTAGTTTCAGTGAGCCAACAAGTTACGATGCGCATAGCTGAAAGGAGCGCAACCTGTTTGGCAGAATAAACTTACCGCAGCAACATATTTTAAGATGTGGCATGATAGTCTTGGTTGTGCAATTAGTTCCCATGTCGCCAAAGTACGTAAAAGGATGGTTAATTCCAAAGATAGATTCATGCAGGGATCCTTGGAGTGGTCGAGGGAACAAGATCCAGGACACGTGCAAACCATCCCATATGATCCAGGACACTCGTGGCAATGCCCAAATTAGCACCCAACCTCCCCTGGGCAAGGCAAGGCAGAATCCCCCGCCATGTATTATTAGATCTGCAAGAAAGTCAGATTTCCCTTCTTGTAGCAGAACCGACGCTGCAGCCGTTGAGGTGGTATCAGATATTCCGATCCAGCGCGTCGAGACGGGTGCAGCTTTCTTGCAGGTTCTCCGGGAAGAGACGAAGGTAGCTACACCCGCCGTGGGCCCTATGAGAGGAAGCGGGGGTCTGGGGTGGGAGAGTTTTTTCACCTGCGGAAGAGGAAGACGTCGACGATGCCGAGGGTAGTGCCGCCGAGGCAGGGCTGTCAACTCCTATTCAACCACGGTACAGATCGTGGATTCCGGCAGCTGCTGACTCCAATTCCAACTCGGTTTTCCCAAATCCCGAATCCTCCTCCTTTTTATCATGGGTCCGGGCTCGCGATGGAGATACGATACGAGGTGCAGGCCGCGATGCTTCGTCCGGCGTTTGCCACCATGGGCATGGGGAGGATCCTGTCCCGCCGGTTCTTCAGCCAGGCAGCAGCCGCGTCGGCTGGGTTACTGTCGCCGAGGCCGGCCGGAGCTCGGCTTCTAAACCTGCATGTACGCTTCTCGCTTAACTTTCTTCTCTGTCATAGCTGTTGTTACATTATTATTATTCAACTTTTTTCGTTTGGTAATGACCAAATTGCAGTCTCAGAGGAACGTTTCTGCAGCTACTACTGCTGCTAGCCATTGCTTTGGCTTCTTTCCTAGGTAAATCTTTTGACACTGCGAAACAAGTGATTTAAGGATTTATAGTCCATCAATCATCATGATATCCATGCATGGTGGCCAAAGCAAGTAAGACTAGTCATTGATAGATCTGCTCACTTAGTCGATTGATTGTGAATTCCCTACAGTACATATGACAATAGTGTTCAAGGTATCACGAAGCGATTTTGAAGCAGACGTATGAATATTTCTGTCAACCTTGTGAGCTCTACATGTATCGACCCTCTAAGTTCCCTCAAAACAGTGTCGTATAGTATCTTTTAGAAATCGTCCTCGACTGGGACTGTTTGCAAGGATTGCGATTAGATCTCCATGCTTCGTCGTCGGTCTTGGATTTTGGCTTCCGGATCCGGAGGAGATTGAAGAACATGTTGAGAAGTATGCCCGCCCGTCAGAGGTTGACTGGGTCAAAGCTGGTGTCGTTTCTCCAGTCGTGCTGAATCAAAAAGATTGTGGTAAGTGTCTCAAGCTTGATGTTCTCCTCTGCTTTCAATTGCTCTAGAGAAGCTGCCATGCCACTGAAATGCCTAGCGTATATTTACGTTTCAGCACACAATCCCTTTACACTGCCTTCCATCGCAGCCTTAACTTGAGCATCTGTTGCAGGCTCATGTTGGGCCATGGCTCTTGTAGCCTCAGTCGAAGCAGTACACTGTATGAAGACCTCGCAGCCGATCTCCCTCTCAGTTCAGGAGCTCATTGATTGCAATAGAACTAACAGAGGCTGCAAAGGTGGTAGCCCTCTTCTTGCTCTCTTGTATGTATGGAGAAATGGACTCTCGCGCGAAGCCTCCTACCCTTACATGGCTCAGAGAAGTATATCCGGTTGTAAGAGGGACAAAACTGTAGCAGCAAGGATATCGGGCTTTCAATTTGTTGACAAGACTGAGGATGCCCTGGAGAAAGCGGTAGCGAAGCAGCCAGTGGTTGTCTGCTTACAGAGCACTACTAATTTGCAGAAATATAAAGGAGGTGTCATGGAGTATGAAGCCTTGCCACCAGCTGCAACTGATAACGGGCATGCCGTCTTGATTGTTGGTTATGGCACGGATCCCGATGGAGTTAAGTATTGGCGTTTCAAAAACTCATGGGGACAGGATTGGGGCGAGGGTGGGTTTGGGAGGATCCGGAGACACGTGGCTGACAAGCGAGGTGTCCTGGGTATATTTGACATGGTGGGCATCTATCCTGTGCTTAGTATCTAACACATTTTGGTTGGACCCTTTTTATCCCTCTTATGTATATGTTTAGATCTTAACCCTTGATTTTATGTCTAATCTATGAATAAACTCTTACCTTTTCGATATTGAAGTTGATTCTTCATACATTCTCTTGTGAAATCGACTTCATCATTGATTTAAATGACCAGGCCACTTGAGTTGCTGTTGTGGTCTTTATATTGCCGGGATACACCTTTCTAATCACGAGACAGCACACCCAAGAAATTCACGTTATGTTTGTGAAGCATGATGGATGATTTTATAGTCGGGTAAATTTGCAAACCATAACCAGGCCTTGGCCAGCATCTCCTTCAGTCTGACTCAATCTTAGTGGATATATCATTACAGTGTCCTTGAGGGGCATGTGCGAGCTGGACGACCGCACAAGCCAAAAAGACCAGGGGGCTCCATATCCCGTTTCATATCAAGCTCATCATCGCTTCCTTTTCAATTATCTATCTGCTAAAAGCTCATGTCGAGGCCCCATTGCTTACGTCTCCCAGCGATCTTTTCCTGGACCAAGTCTCCGATGGTCCAAAGCACGTCCGACGACACCTCAAAAAAGAAGAAGAGGACGACCTCTCGGTGAGAACCATAGAAAAAACCAGAACGGCAGAACGGAAACGCGACAAGCCCGTCCGCGGCCTAGGCTGCTGCTAGCTGCAGGTTTGCCCTACTGCGCGTTCGTCGTACCCGGTCGCTAGTGTCTCGCTCTGTTGTTTCACAACCTAGAACTCCAACACTGATCAAGGTTTGCACGATCTTGTTCAATTAACTCATCATCTCATGTCTAATGTTTAAGTTCTTTATGGTGTCTGATTTGATCTTAATCCTCCCTTTGTTTGAAATAAGTGGCTTGCATTTGTCTAGATTTGCATGTATCTAGACATATTTTAGAGTTCAAACCCCAGGTTTGACACTGTGTGTTGCATAAAAGGCGGAATATTCTTTCAGTGGGAGGCGACGTTCCCGCTGACAGCGAGACGTCCGTGGTGACTTCGTCAATCTCAAGACCCGCTCTGCCGGCTCAGTCTATTGGAGGTGCTCATAGGGTTAGGGTGTGCGTGTGTGCGTTCATATGGGTGGGTGCATGTACGTGTTGTGAGCGTCTACGATTGTACTGTGTTTCTCGAAAAAAAAAATTAGCGTACTGATACATGCGAATCTAGACAAAGTCAACCACTTATTCGCGGTCGGAGGGGTTCAAATTAGTTGACTCAATTTATCTAGATTAAGAAGTATCTAGCGTGTCCAATCTGTGTGGAGTAGAACGAGAGGATAATTTTCATCCATTCGGTATACGTATTCCAAGAACCTGTGGCATGCTATGTCTGAAGTTTGGGACCTGCCTCCGATCGAGTCGATTGCAAATACTGGGAAAGAATGTCTCTTGAACCTATTAGGTAACCTACCAGGTGACATAATAAATAAGGTGCTGATGATTTATTGGCGCTCCTAGCACGTTCGTAATGAAGTGCTACATGATAAACCGGCACCTCCAACTGAAGCCTCTAGGAATTTCTTGATGAGCTATATACACTCTTTTATCCAGATTAAGCTTCATCCGCAAGAGGATATTTTAAAAGGCAAGTTTATCACATGCGCTGCTGAAGGGCCTTCCATTCTCAGGTTGAAGTTACGCTATCGCATGCTCCGCAATGGTGTTGCCCTCCGCCAGGTTGGCACAAGCTGAATACTGATGGGTCTTATATTGCTAATGGAGATGCAGACTTAGGTGTGGTGCTGAGAGATGATTCAGGTGACATTGTGATGTCGTCTTGCCATCAGTTGTTTAACTGCAGTAGTGCTTTGGAAGCTGAATTGCTTGCTGTCCGAGACGGTATTTCGCTAGCTACATTGGAGTGATAAACCTTTTATAGTTGAGTCGGATTGTCTGGAGATAACAAAGCTATTGAAGACGGATGAGCTAGACAGATCAAGGCATACTACAATTATACAGGAGATCAAGGCCCTTCTTAGTATTCGAGAAATTTGTATTACGCATGTTCGTAGAAGTCAAAACATTTTATGGCTAACTATGCTAGATCTAGTGCTCGAACGGCAGTGTGGCTATCCTCTAGTCCGTTGGCCTGCATTGGCCAGCCGTGTAGTAATGTACCGATGTAGTAATGGCTAATTTCTGGAGACGGCCTGCATTGGCCAGCCGTGTAGTAATGTACCGATGTATAGAAACACATTGCTTGCTGTAGACTAGACTTAGCTGCAAAATATGAAAGAAATGATCAGATAAATAACCAAAATAAATAACCAAAGTTTTCAAACCACTACTGTACTTCCTTTCACATACACCTGAGTTTGGTTTGCTCCGACGAATGGACCTGCTTGGCTCGTTATCCGTCGACAGAGATGAATTGGCCGCGCTAGTATCTGTCTTCATATAAATAACAACACGATAGGTCCTCGCGCAAATTCTGTCGGCCTTCTTTTGTGCTCAAAATCCTTGAACCAAATCCTCAATCAAATGATGCAAAAAATAGGGCGTTGTTTGCACGCTAATATTACGCTATATCATATTTGGAGAGGTCACACTAAATTTTAATAATTTTGCTCTATCGCGCTATTTTTTTTGTTGCATATTCCCCAAAAGGGTGAGTCTTCCTCCTTGTAGAGAAGAAGTTTCTTCTTATTTGATAAGCAGATGATGCAACACATTTCACTAATACTTCTCTAATAGGAAAACATCCACAAACTAGATTTAGGACAAACACAACATTGCCTTTACTTTTATGACATGATGTTGATTGCATTTTATACTGCCTCAAGAGATATCATATTACCTAAAATTGTCACTAGAACATATTAGTACCGCTCCGATCCAAATTAATAAACTTAGAATTGTCTAGATTCAGATGTATCTAGACATGTTTTAGTGCTAGATACATCTCAAACTAGACAAACTTGAGTTAATTAATTTGGACCGGAGGGATTACATGAATTCATTTATCCTCAGTGAGGTAACAACGGAAAGGTAAAAATCAAAGTTGGACTCAATTTTTGTATCACTGTCCAGTTTCACACTACCAAGTTACTCCAACTAATACACATGTTTCCTCTCTAATGCATTATTATACTAGTTGGATTAGAACAAGTAATCAATAACGACGTACATAATATACATCTACTTATACATCAAACACAATCTGAAAATTCTAATCTTAAATACTCAATTCATAAAAAACAAAAGATCCACCACAAAGGGATTATAAATAGATAGCCACAATCATGATGGGCATCTCATATGTCACTAAAACATCGATAGCATGAGATAAAGATAGAAAAAGCTACCTCCACAAACTCATAGTCCATGGGTAGATTACTCTCTCTCCATCATGGTGATGATGGAGAGGTTGGAGATATGAGCCGGCGATGTTACTATCTCCGTTGAGTGTGTTACTCCCAGATCATGATTGGGGCACTATATATAGGCGTGTTTACGTGAAAATGAGTCCAGGGGCGAAAGAATCTACCGCATCGAAGCAGTGGTGCACCAGGTGGGCCACATGGCGCGGCCAGGGTATCAGGTCGCACTAGTAGGAAAAACCTTACTTGTAGCGTTCGAAAAAGGGGGTTAATGGCGTTCAATCCGCACGTCACAAATCTCATGCCACTAGTAACTAATACTGGTGGCGTGACCCTCAAACGCAACCAGTAAAATATGGACTAGTGACGTGCTAATTGAATGCCATAAGTAATGTCCTCACTGGTAGCGTATTCTAATAATGCCACAAGTAACAACCTTAATAGTGGCATTTGGGTTTATTTAAGCGCCGCTAAATTTAATTCAAAATAAAAAAGATTTTAAATTATTAAATTTCATAGCAATTACATATGAGGAACTAGATAATCATATGTAGTGGCAGTGAAAATAAAATAACATCGCATATAAGTTATTATTACAACGAGTTAGCTAGAGCAATAACATGCATGCATGGTGTAATAGTTAGCTAGTTAAGCTAGCTACTCGTCGTCATACCCATTGTCATACCCATCCTCGTCTTGTGACCAATTGGGGTCAATGCAATCAAAGTAATTGATCCAATGTACATAGTAGAGGGTGAAGATGATGAGGTCCCCGATGTTCATTTGGTAGCGATTGACAAATTGTGTCCAAGTACCTCCACTGAAAAAGGATAAAGTCTACGCGTTGGTGACTTCAACCGTGAAGCTTGTCGAGGGGTGACCTCGGCAATGCCCATTGTTATAGACTTGGTTTGATGGGAAGGGAGAGTGCTGGTGATTTCGCCGGCTTAACAGATTTAGGCTCTCGTAGAGAAAACCCTACTTCTTGCTTGTCTGCTCGTATATCAATGAAGAGTACAAACTCGTTGAGTCGACTAGATGTAATCTCACCGAGAGAGAGAGGGGCATGTATCTGATGTCTATTGTCTAGATCTATTGTGTGGTATCAGGTGTCCTCCTCATTGGCCCCTCCTAGCCTTTATATATGGGAGGCTAGGTATCAATTACCAATACGTGTTGGTTACAAGTTAGAGTTTGCATGTAGTCTAGTCTTGGACTTTTCTTGTCTTGTGCGCTTGGAGTCAGTGTCCTTTGTAGGTTTCATATCTGTTGAATCGTTAGGTAACACTCTGTTTTCATAATCAGGTAGGACTTCGACTCACTTTTTTGTCTAATAGGCCGATAAAATCACCAGCACTCTCTTTTCCATCAAACCCAAGTATATAATCATGGATATTGCCGAGGTTACCCTTGACAACCTTAGAGGGAATTTCCACCTCTCAGCCTAGAACTTTACTAACCACTACCGCGTGTATGTGAATATGGTCACACCCGGGAGCTATATACTGTAGGGGTTCCGTGCATGAAAACAATAAAATTTTACCCTACACCCCTGAACCCCTGAAGCTGCCAGGACCTATCTATTAGTAATACAGTAACGGGAGGGGCTTTTCGCGAACTTACTCTTGAAGACCGAAAAGCGTTGTCAACGCTCAGGAGAGCGTGGTTGATGTAGACGAGCCGAAGCCGACCTCAAGGTCGTGATGAAGTCCTTGCGCTCCTTCTGGCTCCAACGACTTGAGTGCCTCAAGTGCGACACCTCGTGGGGAGTTACACACGTCCGGTGCCTGACGATGACTCCCGCTTCCCCGATCCAGGAGCAGTTGCAGAAGTAGAGCACCCAGATCCGAATCCCGCAGCGCGACGGCGCTCCGTGGTGAAGATGTCTCTCGCTCACGCAGTCCAGACTTGGGACCACGGTCACGAGAGAGAGAGGGGGAGAGAGAAAATATCAATTGGAGGTTCTCCCAAAAATGGGGAGACCTTTATTGATTATTGGTGTATTTTTCTAGGCCAAATACCCCACTATATATAGGGGGAGGGGAGGTACTACCTCCCTCAAAGTCCCGGGGTGGGACTAAAGGAGAGGAGGGGGTGGGGAGGCCGCCGACCAGCCCCTAGTGGGCCCCGCGGGGGGGCTAGGCCCAACCGGCCAGCCCCCTTGGCCCCTCTCCCTCTCTCCTTTCCCCTAATGGGCCTTCTCCCTCCGGAATTGGCCCATTAAGCCTTTTTGACCTTTTAATTGATTTTCTCTTTATTAAATAATTATGAATAAATGATTAAATCAACATTTAACATTCATTCACATATTATTCAATCTCCATGGCTATGGAACACCTTCCACCTCCACTCTGGACATCCTCCGGACTTACCAAAACCCTTCCGGTTTTCTCCCTTCTTTTCTTCGGTGATTCTACCGATCCTATAAATGCTCTCTAAGCATCATCAATCCCTTAAGCGTGATACCCCACGGTTCGGGAACACTTCATACATGGTCGGGACACTCCCGTACCAATGATCGACAGAGGGACCTGGATGGCCATGTGACCCCTGTGCGTTCTATGAAGATCTTTTGCCGTTTGAACTGGGACAGCCGTGTCTTATTCCCTTTGTCACTCGATACTTGCATTGCCCAAGATCTAATACATGACATCACCATGTCGTGTTCAATCTCGTTACTGAATAATGCTACTTAACTCGTTCCGACAAGTGATATCCCCGTGATCTAATCACACGCTGCGCAACTATTGGATATAACTTCTCCGAGTGGGCCCTTGAGTATCTTCCCGTCACATGGACGGACAAATCCCGCTCTTGACATATATTGCCTCTACGGTTTCCTCCGAATACCTGAACACACCTTTATAACCACCGTTTTACCAGATGGCATTTGATGCTATATAAGCACTCTCGGGAGACAGTGATTGATATAGCCTCACTGTCTAAGGAATAGTCTACGAGGATCCATTTCTAATCATCGTAACTTGAACTTCATGACATGATCGGGTCACGATGTTTAGGTGGGTATTGGTTCATCATCTCATTCTCAGAATGAGATGACCTTATTTCCAACTAGCATAAATGCCACATGATCAGGAAACATGATCATCTGTTGACCAATGAACCAGTGACTAGAGTTTCACTGGGAACCCCTGGTTGTTTGTATATCACACGCGTATTGATGTTTCCACTCAACACAGTTATATCACGATATAAAACTTAATCATAAACTATATGAAATATGATAATAGTCCTTACTACTATTTGTCTCTAGGGCATATTTCCAACAGTCTCCCACTTGCACTAGAGTACAAATACACTAGCTGCATTTGTTCTTAATCATTGGCACCATATACCTGGTACCCTGAAGATGATTGCTCATGGAAGAGGTTGAGTCTTGGGTTTGTACTTTACAGTCCCAAATCCTTTGCAACTTACTAATATCACCTTAATTGACATTAATACTTTATCATCACATGATAGCATCTGTGTGCATGCATCGTCGCTATGGCAGCAGAACGAGGCCTGATTCTAGGAGCCTACAGTGACGTTAGATCAACCTCGAGGGATTTCTCATGGGCACTGTGCCCTGGGACACATCATTCTACATTAAAAGCGAACTAGCCCCGCCATAACATTATACAACACTTTTAGATGGTACCCTTATCTATTATTATAAATGTATTCATCGAAACACTAGTGCACTCTGTGCAACTTTCGATGTTTTATTCACCTCGCTTCCTACTTGACTTCAATCGGTATCTATGGGAGTTTCCAACATATTCCCTTATAACATAACCCTTTATGCTTTAAGATATGGCATCCTTTATGGATTTGGAAAATATGTCCATAGTTCTCTACTAGATATCGCGGACAAACTTAGTTCAACGTTCTGTGATTCGAACTTAATCACTTTCAAACGTTCTTTATTGGATCACATATTATGCTAAGTTATCATCATGGTTTCTAAGACAGAACCTATGTCTTAACATAGTGGATGATGATCATCCTTTTCTTTCTTTCAACCATTGATGTTCAACTTAATACTATTCCTAATTTGAGTTATTAAGGACCAGTTCCTTAATTAACTTCTATTTTAAAACTCCTTTCAGAATCCCTTAAGGAATACTACACAATATCATAATACACCTATTATCAACTTCTACATCTTATAAATCATTATTCATAAGTATTTGTGCCTTTCATTCTTAATATACTTAAGAATTACTCCTATAAGCTCCCACTCAAAATATGTTCCTACATATTTGAATTTGAGTCTTACATTGCTCCCACTTAAAAACATGTCAATCACATATTGTTTCAGGAAGACTTTCATAGCTCCCACTCAATTTTATGCAAATTGCATATCCACTCACTATTTTGAACAACTTCAAAATCCATTGATCAAATATCAAAGTGAGAGATTTACTATGAGATACTAGCACTTCACCAGTTTTAAATCCACTAGACATTTAG
The DNA here is from genome assembly GCA_023614405.1 of Avena insularis. Classification (NCBI taxonomy): domain Eukaryota; kingdom Viridiplantae; phylum Streptophyta; class Magnoliopsida; order Poales; family Poaceae; genus Avena; species Avena insularis. Next base: position 74,690,375 of record CM042690.1, read on the forward strand.
CACACATGAATCAAATTCATCTGAATTTGTCCAATACTTGACAAATTGTGCTTTTGTCATTCACCCCTTTTTCCTATGGCTTTGCAGTCATTTGGGAAAATCCAAGTAACCCCTTTACTTGTGAGATTCAGCAACGAATTGCTTTCTAATCTCAAGGGAATTTTACTTCTAGGATTTCTCATAATTTAGTTTACCATTATTTCCTCTGTAGTTCGTAGGTATGTCATATTCCAAAAATCATGACAAGTGATTCACAAATGTCTCCATACAAGATATGGATTTACATTTTGAATCCTACTTTATGTAGTGAAAAACAATAGTGGAGGAAAACATAATGATCAAAATCATTGATTCTTTCCTTCTGTGAAGAGAATCGTTCAGGAACGCTGTCCATTGTGCTTCTCAACACTCTGATGTAGGGTTTTGAATCCTCATCGTGTTTTACACTATTTTCCATATGCCCCATAATTGAGAAATATCACAAAAGTGAACTTTCTCAAGAATGTACCAAAATTCAAGCAATACAAGTTTTGCTTTCCTTTTGGTTTAGCTACGGATTTCGTATTCAAAGTTTCCAATGAATACTCTACAAGGACTTATTCGCTATTGTTTTGGTTATATCGAATAACCCCAAAACTTTCACGAATTCAAATAGTTCTCTATAAATTCTAATTGAGTGCTAACTATTTCTAACTAATGGTCTCTACATCTACACTACAACGATTTATTTGGTGCCTTCTATTCAACCAGTTTGATATCTAATATCACATTGTGATGCTTTGCATTTTGACGTTTCAAAACACTTTGCATTTCACAATTACTTTTACGCCATTCTTATAAAGTTGAATTTCATTACTATTGATCAAATCATAGTAATTGTATTCTCTTTTATACTTATACCCTTTGTTGATGAAACACTTTGATCAAATCAAATAGTTTCATATTCATGTTTCCTTTGGTAAACTTATTTACACATTTAAACAACCAATTAATGATAATTACCATTTTTCGTTAAAACACAATACATGGAATATGTATTTACTTTTAACAATTCATCAAACACTTTGTATTCAAGTAATACACGGTGTTCAAGTTATTTTGCCGAACTTAGGCATTATTATATGTGACAAGAAATCGAATGACTTTCACATATTATCACATAACTTTGAATTCAAACAATGGTTTTTTTCATTCATTAATGAATATATCATTAAGTTGGGTATTTTAAACAAGGCATTTTAATGTTTTACAAATGTTCATGCTTTATCAATTAGTTTCAAACAATAAGGATAATTCACATATAATCAAACAAGATATGAACACGAATAGAAATCATTCATAAAAGCAGAACATCTGTTTGTTACAAACTCATATGAATAACCGTCTCACGAAGTGTGAGACAAACTAAAGAAGTTCACAATCTCTTGATTACATTAATCATCCTAAACATAAACTAAATGATAAATGTCGAGGGAGAGTGTCATCGGCCATCATCATGCTCGCCATCAACACGCAACGTCACCTCCTCTCCAGCAAGCACCTCTCATGTAGAAGGACCTGTTTTCACCAAAACAGAATAAGTATCAGATATACTTAACACTGCAATGTGTTTACAAGATTATAACATTTATAAAACTGTATATCAAATATATACCTTGGTCATCGATGACTCCAGCGACGTTGGGTTCATCCATCACATTTCTGAAATGTGATATGAACTCGAGGAAATCCAGTGTTTTTGTGTCGCCTCTCATAACGCAGATCCTGACTTGTGCTTGGAAGCTTGGAGGAAGCGACTGCAGCACAACTCCCATCGCAAATGAGCTTGAGTACCAGTTGTACAGGTAGTATGCCAGACTCATGTACGCGTCGTAGAGGCATAATAAGTGCTCATCCAGTGAGGAGCCCTCCTCCATCTTTATGGAGAGGAAGTCCCCCATTAGCTCATACTCCCACATGCGCACTTGTTCCACGAAATGTGCTCTTAGATGTGCCATGACCATTCGGGGCTTGAGACTCCCCACCATTGGCCATAGCCCATCCTCCATTCTGAGGCGCATGGTCACTGATATAAATGTGGCCATCACACGACGACGATAACGTAGATCCCGCTGCTCCTGGGTCTCATGAGAATAGGGTGGCTCCAGATACATCTCGCAGGTCATGTAGTCAGCTACATTGTTCTCCCCAAGGAGATCAAACAGGTGTATGACCCATGCAGAAAAGTTGGATCCATCTAACTTGAGCTTTTCTCCTTTTAACCAATCGTCGATAGGAAAGGTAATCTCGGGAAGAACCATTTTCTACATTTATAATTGCAAAAGAAATTTAGACTAAGTTTATAATTAAATGAGTTAATAATAACTCCACTCAGAAACACCTATCCCCAGTGAGGGTTCCTAGTGATAACACGACCCCTATCAGCAACATCTCCCCCGATCATCACGGCCATCAATGTGGGTTCAAGGGTGGACGCTAAACGTCGGTCACATCATTCATGCGACTCGTGCGCGATCTTTCGACCATCCGCGTTCCGAGGCCATGTCTGTACATGCTAGGCTCGCCAACTCAACCTTAGTGTTTTTACTGTGCAACATGGCTTACACCCACTGTATGTGAACGTAGATATTCCTGACACCCGATCATCACGACTTGCCTCATACCGAAGAACTTTCTTGGTGGTGCACACTAAGAGGGAACACAATCGTTGGTAATTTTAACAGGGTTCATCTTATTAGGCTACCGTCGAGTATCTAATACTAGCACACAATAAGACATACAAAACAATAACATTGAATGTAAATGCTATGTGATATGATCCTTCACGTCGTGATCTCCATTCGCCGTCACCGGGTTCCGGCGCCAGGGTTCCGGCGCCGTAGACACCAGGGTACCGGTGTCATTCCAGCGTGGTAGTTCGTCACCTCCGTGACTATCTACTACTACATAACAGAAGGTAATCACTTTACCTTTGCCACAACCATATCACAAAGCAACGCCCTCCTGCAAAACAAAGTTAGACGTCTCTACTTTATCTTTGCATGTTTTACGTGGCTGAATGGGCTTTCGTACAAGAATCGTTCTTACCTACGAACTTTCAGCACAACGTTGATCAAGTAGTTGTCTCTACTACACCCCTTTCGGGGCCCTCCGTTGAAAATGGTATACCAACTAATGCGAGAGAGACAGACACCCCCTAAGCCACTTTATACGGTACAAGCCGTATGTCAATCGTGGACCAGTCTCGCGAATGAACGCGTAAAGTCGGTTGGATGCCACTTCATCAAGCATTGCTACGATATACACAAGTACACGTGGGAGGGTAACAACTAAAAGATCAACGCCCACACGCAACATTTTGTGTGTTCTACCCGTACTAGTATTACTATGCATAGATCTAGCTCTGATACCACTGTAGGGGTTCTGCGCATGAAAACAATAAAATTTTACTCTACGCCCCTGAACCCCTGAAGCTGCCAGGACCTATCTATTAGTAATACAGTAACGGGAGGGGATTTTCGCGAACTTACCCTTGAAGACCGAAAAGCGTTGTCAACGCTCAGGAGAGCATGGTTGATGTAGACGAGCCGAAGCCGAACTCAAGGTCGTGATGAAGTCCTTGCGCTCCTTCTGGCTCCAACGACTTGAGTGCCTCAAGTGCGACACCTCGCGGGGAGTTACACACGTCCGGTGCCTGACGATGACTCCCGCTTCCCCGATCCAGCAGAAGTTGCGGAAGTAGAGCTCCCGGATCCGAATCCCGCGGCGCGACGGCGCTCCGCGGTGAAGATGTCTCTCGCTCACGCAGTCCATACTTGGGACCACGGTCATAAGAGAGAGAGAGAGAGGAGGAGAGAGAAAATATCAATTGGAGGTCCTCCCAAAAGTGGGGAGACCTTTATTGATCATTGGTGTATTTTTCTAGGCCAAATACCCCACTTTATATAGGGGGAGGGGAGGTACTACCTCCCTCAAAGTCCCGGGGTGGGACTAAAGGAGAGGAGGGGATGGGGAGGCCGCCGGCCAGCCCCTAGTGGACCCCGCGGGGGGGGGGGGGCTAGGCCCAACCGGCCAGCCCCCTTGGCCCCTCTCCCTCTCTCCTTTCCCCTAATGGGCTTTATCCCTCCGGAATTGGCCCATTAAGCCTTTTTGACCTTTTAATTGATTTTCTCTTTATTAAATAATTATGAATAAATGATTAAATCAACATTTAACATTCATTCACATATTATTCAATCTCCATGGCTATGGAACACCTTCCACCTCCACTCCGGACATCCTCCGGACTTACTGAAACCCTTCTGGTTTTCTCCCTTCTTTCCTTCGGTGATTCTACCGATTCTATAAACGCTCTCTAAGCATCATCAAGCAATTAAGCGTGATACCCCACGGTTCGGGAACACTCCAGACATGGTCGGGACACTCCCACACCAATGATCGACATAGGGACCTGGATGGCCATGTGACCCCTGTGCGTTCCACGAAGATCTTTTGTCGTTTGAACCGGGACAGTCGTGTCTTATTCCCTTTGTCACTCGATACTTGCATTGTTCGAGATCTGATCAATGACATCACCATGTCGTGTTCAATCTCGTTACTGAACAATGCTACTTAACTCGTTCCGACAAGTGATATCCCCGTGATCTAATCACACGCTGCGCAGCTATTAGATATAACTTCTCCGAGTGGGCCCTTGAGTATCTTCCCGTCACATGGACGGACAAATCCCGCTCTTGACATATATTGCCTCTACGGTTTCCTCCGAATACCTGAACACACCTTTATAACCACCGTTTTACCAGATGGCGTTTGATGCTATCTAAGCACTCTCAGGAGATAGTGATTGATATAGCCTCACGGTCTAAGGAATAGTCTACGAGGATCCATTTCTAATCATCATAACTTGAACTTCGTGACATGATCGGGTCACGATGTTTAGGTTGGGTATTGGTTCATCATCTCATTCTCAGAATGGAATGACCTCATTTCCAACTGGCATAAATGCCACATGATCAGAAAATATGATCATCTGTTGACCAATGAACCAATGACTAGAGTTTCACTGGAAACCCCTGGTTGTTTGTATATCACACGTGTATTGATGTTTCCACTCAACACAATTATAGCATGATATAAAACTTAATCATAAACTATATGAAATATGATAATAGTCCTTACTACTATTTGTCTCTAGGGCATATTTCCAACATATACTGCCTCTATGAACATTGCACCACATTTGTACACATATGCCAGAGCTACATGAAAGTTTTTTAGGTATTCCCATGCTCCAATGGTCGGTTTCCACTGAAACCATGGACTGGGGCCCCATAGATCTACCTCTTTGACCGCCCCCCAACGACGGTTGACCAATAAACTTTTATCTTTATTTTTGTTTGTTTAGGTCATAATTACATGGAAAACAAACGATGAGACTATTTTACCACACGATTCACTCCGTTTTCCCTGTAGCAGAGTTTTTGAGGTATTCCACCACATTTTCTATTTTGAATATCTAATAAAATGTGTTATACGAAATTACATATAATATTTTTATGTTTTACTTAATTTGTAATCAACACAAATGTGTAATATTTGAGTGTTGATAGATCTTATTTTTCTGCAAATATTGATATATTGTTTGTATTTTCCTGAATTAGAATGATTTAGTTATGATTTTTCTAGGATTGATGTGGTAAAAGGGGAAAGAGCTATGCCGACGGCAAAGTGTAGGTGTGAAACCCGGGCCGCCATCATCTTAGGTGTGACGCCGTCGCCTCGCCATCACGGTCTGGTCTTCCGAGCCCATGTGACACCCCCTAGGTCGACGGTATTCATACGTCGACGGCTGTCGTCGGCCTACCATGTCCTACGTCTACGGTTGCCATCGGTCAATCATTTCCTACGCCGCCGGCCGTTTTGGTAGGATGCCCGGCTTGTGCCCTACGCCGATGGCGATTCGGCCATTGACGCCATCTTTCATGTAGTGGTATAGTAGGTTTTCCTAGTTGTTCATGAAATCAGTAGTACTCTGTCGCCAAGTCCTACTGGAATTAGTTAATTAATTATTATTTTTGCAGGGAAGGAATTAGTTAATTATTATCATTCTAGTACTAGTCAGATGCGGCAATTCGGCTCATAGGTGCAAATGCACCCATTGTGAGGAAACATATTTTGAAATGTTAAAAAGTCAAAAAAGTCTACATATATACATTCGAACATTTTATGTTGGTTCACAAGTTTTCGGGGTGAACAAACATTTTATGTGTCGTGTATAAAAAAGACAAAAAATGTCACAATAGTTGACATAATTTTTCTTTTTATACACGACACATAAAATGTTTTTTCATCCCGAAAACTTGTGAACATACATAAAATGTTCGGATGTATATGCGGAATTTTGTTTCGAATTTTTTGACATTTCAAAATATATTTTCTCACAATTGGTGTATTTGCACCCGCAAGCCGAAGTAAATATCTTTAGTCAGCTCTTCTATTTCTGTTTGGAGTTTCTTACGACGTGGTAATACTAGTGTCCAACTATCCTAGTATTCGAGTTTATATTTTTTAAAATATTAAACAGTCTTGTCAAATTAATATTTTTTTCTGAAATACGTCCTTTAAAGCGATACGGGTGTCTGAAGTAACCAATGAGGAAAAGTCGCAATGGAGAGCACGTTCTTTATCATCCCGGAGGTTTTGTGTTGCGGTACGGTTTTGATGCACACGGCGGTGGTCTCATCGATCATGCAGGATCTAGAGCCAGGACGACGATACCGGAAAGGCGGTGCGACGGTAGCTTATTGGCCTACAGACAGGACGACAACCCCGGAAAGGCGGTGCAACGGTAGCATATTTGCCCTATATGTGGTGGGAGCACTAGTCTAGTGGTTGAGTCGTAGTTGATGCATTCCAGCGACCGGAGTTTGATCCTTGTCAGAGACGAATTCTCACGCCGACCCACTTCTACTATAACAAAAAAATGTCTAGTTAGTCCTAACACTGTTTCAATTTTTTTTTACACAATGTGACAATCCAGTGGTACAAGGACAATAGATTTTGTCGATGTTGCTTTGGCTATTACTGTATTGTTGTCATGGAGGGGCTCCGATCAGGTGAGGACGGCTCATCCGCTTGGAACGCTCGCTATGGCGCGGTGTTCTCTACTCCATGGTTAAAAATCACAAGGAATTAATCTTGAGACCTTTCTTGTTTGGTAGTTTAATGATTCGTCCTCTCTTTCATTGTAACTGATTATATCTCCAATTTTTCTATACAAACTCTCAACACCTACGGAAATGCAAATAGTGTGTGGGCTTAGTGGTGACCCAGTTTTACACTAGTCAATTCACAAAAGAAAAAGTTTTACACTAGTCGGCGCCACTCAATATTGACTGTTGTAAAGAGTAACTTCCAAATTTTACATTGTTAATTGCATTTGGACCTAGCGATGGATGGTTTTTCGAATAGCAAAATAGTTGAGAAATATAATAGCATGTGCAACCGTTGCACTATTACTTGGAAATAACAAATATTATTGCTATATTTGCAAAAACAACCCATTCGAACTAGTAAAAATCTCATATATTTTCCCCTACCATAGTCCACTGGCACATAAAAAATTGCATGTGAGTGTTATAGACTTTTTGTTGAAAGTTCAAAATACACTTTCCAACTATTTTTTCTTCAGCATGGGCGCACAAAAACCAAACATCGGAAAAAAAAATTCAGAAACGGACTAGCGAATATAAGCCATAAATTTATATTCATGAGGCTTAAGATAGACTCCAAAAGCCACTGCTTTGCAATATAAGCCACAAACTTAAGTTGAGTACAATATATAATTACTTGACTTGGACATAATAATTTGGGTACACTACAAATATTGTTAATTCCCATGCAAACAACCAACGGTGCCATATGTGAAGACCATATGGCATAGCAAACGTCCAAGGAATTATATAGAGAGTGCACCACTTGGGGCCTATAGCTCCATTACACTAGCAAAATAACAGATTCCTTAATGAGCACCTCAAATTCGTGAGTGCAAGGATGAGAATCATTTCGACGTGCAGCTTTTGCTGTTAAATGTTGACCCTGCGTGCAGAAGAGGTAAAATAAAACAAAATTCGGTCAGAATCTGGGCATGTAAATATGAAGTCGTTCTTTGTATGTATAGTGAAAAATAAGAACTAATATCCCTTCATAGAAAAATCATAACTCGGACTTCAGTAGAATAGAAAATCAGTACAACATCTCATAAGAAAAATAGTATAGCATCTGGCATGTATATCGCGCAAAATGAATCAGATGGTATGCATACTTATATATAGAACAAGGGTTCAGTCCACTCAGCTTGGTTCGCATCAAAAGTAAACTGATCTTAAGAAAAAATAACATAAAATCAGAGAAGCATCACCAAAGCATGTGGACCATCAAAGTGTCAATTTCTTAAGGAAACAAAGAGCACATAAGAAGCTAAAGGTGAATCATCCTCAAACGGATAATTGTCAGGCCATTGACACATTACAACTGATTTATAATTTTCTCAAAAGAAAGACAAGGACATACCATCACTATACAAGTTAATAGAAAAATATACTTATAACAAATGAGTTTAGACTTTTAAACTGCACAAAAATAAAAATAACCTTTGCATCCATGATAACAATGCATCAGATCTGCATACCAGAACTAAGATCAATATTGCCTTCAGCAGAATCTCAGCATGGAAATATGAAGTCGTTTATTGCATGTATAAAGAAGAATGCATAAAACAAAAAGGTGACTCACAGAGACTAAAATATTCACAGATAAAAATCTGAAGATGTATTAACAAATAAAGAAGTAATATACCCTCAAAAAAATTAGCACTAATATAGCGTATTTAGTAAATTAGTACAGGGTAGTTATTGCTTATAAATAAAGTAAGGGTTTAGTCCTCTTGCGGCTTCCATTAAAGGAAAACTGAGTCTAAGCAAAACACTAGCATAAATATAGGATTATTCTTTTTTAATAACAAAAATATATAAAAGAAAAAATACGAATCCAAAACATCGCCTAAGCATGGAGGACCATGGTGGTGTCTATTTATTCGCCAAGCAAAGAGCGTGGTATGAAGCTAAAACTATGTTAGCCTTAATCGTATAATTTCCAAGTCATTGGCACGTCATACCACCCAAAAATTTGCACGATATAGAGTGTACGAGATAACATTACCATATAAGTTTTAGAGCAAAATACATACACAAGGAAAATGTCTTAGTTTAGAACTAGACAACGATAAAAAATAATAAGCATCAATAAGTAAGCAAACCATACATCACACCTGCTTACCTGCACCAAGATCAATCTTGCATTCCACAATAGGATACGCCTTGACGAAGTTGTTTATTTTTGTGCACCAATCAACACTTGGAATGACACCGTCTGCTAGCTTCATAGTGAAAATTTTCAGCTTTGGAGCACGTCTAATTATCACTTTCAAGAAATCAAACTCATGGTCCTCCCCTTGGACACCTCCAAGTTCCACCTTTTCAAGACCAGCCAAGGAGATTGATGACGTTCTCCAGTCCTTAGGCTCATCACAAAGACAATCAGCTCGACATGCATCCTTCCCCGCCTATGACATATTTAGATTAGCATAAAAGTATAGCATATTGGTATATATGTCGCACTATTAAGACCATAGATCACAAATGTACCTACAACATTTTAAATGAAATCGTAATGCGTATATTCCAAATGAAAAAATGGCAGATGAAAAAAATTACCTTAGATATTAGTAGGAAGATCCTAAGGTTGCGTATAGATTTACGAATTCGCTCCATCCCAAGGAGACGGAACACAAGTGCTCCAAACACGTGACCCGTTGATCTAAGATGTAAGTCCAAAGTAGAGAAGTTGGTAACCATATGTGTATTTATCTCTGCGGGAAATCTGAGCTCCGCATCTGAAGATCTTAATGGAGCCTGCAAAATCAATTTGGTGGAACAGCCAACAGAAATTTAGTTTAGCCGGCATATAAGCTAGGTAAATTGAACAGGCGGGAGATGGAAAATACCTTTTGAGAACACATGTACAGGGACAGGACATTGACGATTGGGAGTTTTGAACTTGTGTCTTTCCCGGATCCGGTCTGTTCATGGCTATCTTGGGTCTTTAAGCCCACCTCTGAAAGGCCAAAAATTCCGAGCCTGTAGATCTCGTAGGCGTACGAGCAGTGCCATACGACCTTCTCCACTGTTGGTGCCAGCAACATGGACACCTCGAGGTTTCCGCCGGCAGAGAATGAGAATGTCAATTGCTTAAGCACCGGTGTCTGGACATTGACACTGTGTACCAATGCCTTGACGCTGCTTTCGACGATGAGTTGATGCAGAGACGCCGAGTGGATGGTGATGCAGCCCATGCCCATGGAGGGGATGTCCATCGTGAGCACGCGCAGGCACGGGCAGCGAGGTAACAAGGCGGCGAGGTCGACATGGCAGCCCGAGAGGGCGAGTCTCTTGGGCGAGGTGAACCCGCCGCTACTGGCCGATGGCACGGCCAAGCGAAGGTACCGCGCGCATAGGTGAGGTGGCGCGGCAGAAGCCGGGTAGGTTCACCTCGAGATAGCAATTCCCTGGGAGGACGAGGCGCAGCTCCACCGGCAAGAGACCAGCGGCGGCGCAAAGCAGGGTGGAGACGCTCGAGGAGGCGACCAAGTCGTCGTCTTGACCAGGGACGCGGATGTCGAGGTAGTAGTGGCAGATGCCGGGACGTTCTGCGGCGCGGCGGAGCGCGTGCTCGAGCGAGCCGAGCTGGACGTCGTGGAGGGCGACGGTGACCTTGGGGAGGCGGGTCCATAGGTCGCGCCACCGGCGGGAGACGAGGCCTGTACGCACGGCGGCGCGGGTGCTGCCGAAGCGCTCGAGGACCTGGAGAAGCAGATCGTCCGGTAGGGTGCTGATGAGGTCTACTCCTCCGCCTCCGCCATCGCGTGCTCCACTCTCGTCGTCCATTGCTGGGAACATCGATGCGATACAGCCCCACATCGACCTGGAGAAAAATCCTATGGGACTAGTGGCCTTCATGCTGCTGAGACTCTTTCCGAGATTGCTCCATGATCGATCGGAAGCGCGGGGCTGGTTGGCCATGAGAGCTAGCGCGTGAGGCCCTTTCCCAGATTTCTCCAAGATCGATCGGGGGCACCGGGCTTATTGGCCATGAGAGCGAGCACACGTACACATGAGGGGAAGATAAATCACCGGTAACAAATTGGCGGCGCCAATTACGGGCGAGATTTAAGTTTCATTGAGAGACCGGATAACATTGCACTGCATTTATAAAGAAATTTTCATTGATTCAATTCTTATGTAAAAGAATCCTTTTTTTCCTGATATATGCACTATGGTGCGGACTTAATAATCAGGTTGTATACAAGTACGCTAGATGCAACCTTTTTCCGAGTCATGCAAATTAGAGAGGCTTTAATCTACACATGACTTTGCCACATTGGGCTGTCTAGGGCATAGGCAGGAGGTCCGGTCTCTCAACCCTAGATAATCCTGCTTTTTTCCCTAAAAAAGATAGCCCTGCTTTTTTTTTCCAGGTGCAAAGCACGAATAAAAACCTGCTATTCAAAACTTTACAGAACCCTAGTTCACCTTCAGCATATCGCCTGCTAGGCCGAGGTCCACCATCAGCGTAGGAGGAGGAGGGGACGAGGGTCTTTCTCCTAGAGGACGAGGACGCAATACTAGACTACTTAACATGGTTGCCCCTCCACCTAGGCGTGGATGACCGCAGCGGGCATTCAACGTCCAGCCTTAGAGCATCTCCAGCAGCGGCGCTAAAAATTGGCGTTGTATAAGTCGTTTGGCGCGCGCTGTATCACGTTTACCGCGCGCAACTCCGGTTGTCAAAAGACAGAAGCGCTAAAAACAGGTTATAGCGTGCGCGGCAAAAAAAAGCGAAATGACAGGCGCTATAAATTTTCAGCGCGCGCGCAAGAACAACAAAATCACATACAAATGACAAAACAAAGATCAAACACACACAATAAATCAAGAATAAATAGTTCAAATTTTCATACAACATCAACACAAATGAATAGTTCAAAGTACCGATACAACAACAACACATACAACAAATGTATCTCAAAGAACATACAACAATCATAGGAGAACATCAATTTCCTCCATTCCAAACCCACCACTCCGCCATGACATCCTTTTGGAGATCATCATGCACCTCATTAACTCGAATGGCATGGTAGGAGGTAAGGAACCGGGCTATCCTATCTTGCCTCCTTCGAATTCGGACGGGTTGTCCCACATACTCATAGTTGTAGTCGAGGCCATCCTCATCATGCTCATCCTCTATGATCATGCATACATGATCACACAAGCCATCATGATGTACCAAAGGATCTCTTGATCCCAAAACCGAGCCGGTCCACGCACAATTGCAAATTGAGCTTGCAATATCCCGAATGGTCTCTCCACATCTTTCCTTGCCGCCGCTTGTGCATTATGGAAATCGACTTCTCTCTTGCCTTCTGGATCCTTGACCGGCTTCACAAATGTCCTCCACCTTGGGTAGATGCCATCGGCAAGGAAGTAGCCATAGGTGTATGTTTTGTTGTTTGCCACAAACTGCACCGGTGGAGTTTCACCATTAGCTATCCTAGCCATGAGTCGTGACCGCTGGAGAATATTGATATCATTGCAAGATCTGGGCATCCCAAAAAAAGCAGCGCCGGATCTATGCTCGCGGAGCTCGAATCGGCGGGGAGTGGCGCCGGTGGTCGCGCGGAAGCGACGGGGGCGTGGCGGCGGTCGTCGATTAGCGGCAGGGGAAGCTTCGGCGTGGCGGCGACGGGGATGGGGGAAGCTTCGGCGCAGCGGCGGCAACAAGCGGCGGCGCTGTCGGTGCCGGCGGTATTTGGGAATGGGGAGAGAGGAAGCGCGGGCGCGGGGGGGGGGATTTCAGCTTTGCGTGCGAGTGTGCGTTTCCAGCGCGCCGAACTAGGAGCCCCAGATGTGGCGCTCACGATAGCGCATATACTGCACGCTGGAAAAATTTTTACCGCGGCGCTAGTTTGCAGTCGCTGCTGGAGCGCCGAAAACAAGGCTCTGCGCGCTAAACAAGCGGTTTATTGGGCGCGCGCAATTTTTAGCGCCGCTGCTGGAGATGCTCTTAGTGAGGTATTAATTGCTATTACGCCCAATAACTTCTATTATGCGTACTAATTTATATTATGCCTACTAACTGCTATTATGCTTAGATACCCTTCGCTAGTGGCGCTGCAGCTTCCGAGGAGTCATGGGAGGAGGTGGAGGGTGGGGTGGGTCGCTCTTTTGAGGAGCAGTAGGAGGACGAGGAGGAGGTAAACACTTTTATCCTTTTTGTCCACTTCCTTTCATGCACTTGTATGTAATTCACTCTTTTCAGGAGTAGCAGAAGGGCGAGGAGGAGAAGGCGGAAGGGGAGGATGAGGAGAAGTAAGAGCAGTGGGAGGAGGAGGCTGGAGGTGAGGACGAGGAGTGGGTACCCCTTTTGGGGAGCAGGAAAGTAGTGGGTCCGCGAGGAAGAGGTTGTGGAGTTGGATCTTTGGGGGTTAAGTGGTTATCTCGATCATATTTTGAACATGTAATTTCGTTTTGATGATACTAACTTAGGATATACTAACATTTTGATTCATGTGCATCAACTTTGAAGTTGTTCATTGTGGGGCCGCATTCCAACCACCATGGTCACGGGTCTGCTGAAGAAGTATTGGCCAAACATCTACACTTGGAGCGATGGGGGCCAGTAGTTAGCAATCAGATGGGACGACTATGAAGCCGCTGAGTATGCGGCCTCTACCGGTGAGGGACATGTGCCCACCTATGGACAAGTTGTGCTCTCAAATTTTTGGATAAGACTATTTCTTAAAGCACACAAGTCAAAATTTTATTCATGGTTCATCACCCTGCTGTACTAACTCATGAGTCTCACCATTGTTGTTTGATGCATAATTTGTAGATGTATTACTCCGTGCCTCCCGAGCGTAAGGATGAGTCGTACCGGCTCTTGCTGACGATGGCAAGGACCAAGGCATGCTAATTTATGCATGATGCTAAAAAGACCGCCATCTCGCAGTACTTCGCCGAGGTCAAAGTCGAGAGGACAAATAAGTCGGATATTGTTCGTGGGGGTCTTGAGAGAGTGGTCACCGAGGATGGCCTGAACGTGTAAGTAAATTGTCTTTTTATTCTCTGTTCATCTAAATTGCATTATTTGTTGTTGAATTGAGATGTTATCATTTCTTAGATTCGTCTGAAATGGTGCACTGGAAACAAAACCGACGCGGTGAACAGTTTGGTCAATCGCGACAACGAGGGAACAAACAACCAAGGAAACAGACACTTTGTTGCCTACAAGGCCCTCAAGGTATATATATATATATATATATATATATATATAATATGGAACAACCTCCTTGTTGTGGCACCGGCTCTTGTTGTCGTGTTCCTTTTTTATGCATAACATTAGTTTTTGGCACTTGAGGTGGCCGCTAATCCCGGGGTTGACCTTACTGGCGTTGGAGTGTTGAAGATGAGCATGGAGAAGAGGGTGGTCGAGACAGGGCATGATCCATAAAACATCTCAACAACCTACGACTGGGAAAAGTAGGAGGCCGAGTTCAAGAAGTTGCATGGGGAGGATTCTGAGCCCCTTTTACAGCCGCTCGACATGAGGGCAGTGATGATCTTAGCGCTAGATAAGGGACATGGGCGCTTGAGGATTCTTGATGCGGTGGTACCACCACTCTCACATGGATCAAATCCACCTCGAGCAGCCCTCTATCTTTTCCACCTCGTGCACCAAGTCGTGGATCCACCCAGACATCCAACGATGTAAGCTTTTTCCCATTTTAACCCCCATGTTTACTTTCGTTCATGCATGGCTATGTTGATAAGATTCATAGTGTCAAATTGTATAAGCGTTGGCGGGATGCCTTCAATCATCTTACTTCGGTTTATATGGAGAAGGTGAATAGAGCGACGGTTGTTATTGACGGGCAGAAGGTTAGTTGTTGCTCATTGTGAATGGGTTCGGTAGCAGAAAACACATTTTTTATTAGCTAGTCCAACACCAATTTCTAGGATCTATCTATGTGGTAATGGAGGAGATTTCAGTGGCATACCCTTGTTTACCAAAAGCGCTTAACGTTCCTAGGGGAACGTGGTTGTAGTAGTCGAAACTGTAGCCAACCTCAAGGTGACAAAGCTCCTCGCAAAAGTCACCCGAGGTCTTTGCACGACAGTCCAGGTTCCACCAGTGGCAGCACCTCCATGATTTCACACACGTCCAGTGTACAAATGACAACTTCCGACTCATTGATCCCTGCTGTGAGTGCGGAAGTAGATCTTCTGGCTAGGATCTCTACAACACAACGACGTGCCACTGTGAAGCACTCCCTTGCGCGTACAACCCTAACTCGGGGCCACATGTGCAGGAGAGAAGAGAGAGGGTAATTTCTCTAAGGAAAATGTCTTATAAAATCTCTCAAATATTGTTGTGTCTTTTCCTCCTATAGGACCCTCCTCTATATAGAGGAAAAATGAAGACCCCATCCTCCTCAAGTCCCGGGGTGGGACTAAATGAAGGGGTGGGGCCAAGCGGAGGGGCTGGCCGGCTAGGCGGGCCCCACGTGTGCATGTGGCCCGAGGTGGACGATGCGGCTTGGGTGGGCCCCACCTACGCGGTAACCTACGCCTGCAGTGACGGCTGCCCCATTTTCCCTTTAGGTGGCTTGCCCTCTTGGGCCCTTTCCTCTTTGGGGATTTGTACCATTAGGGGAAGTTGCCCTTTAAATTTTTAATAATATATATTTATTTAATATCAATTCTATTAATTAATATATAAATGTATATTATTAAATTTTCCTTACCCAAAACACCTTTTTGGTTTATTCCGAACGACTTCGGATCCTCTTGGAACGATACTGGCTCTCTCTTGGAATAGTTCAGTTGTTCTCTTTTTCTTACTCCGATGATTCCATTATCTCCAAAACGATCTCCGATTATGAATGTACCCTTAAGTATGTTACCCTACAATTCGGGAACATCACATAATTGATTGAGACCTCTTTCATATCAATGATCATTAGCGGGACTGGGATTCCCATAATGATCCCTATGCATTCCACGGTGCCTATTGTTATTTGAACCGTAAAATTTGAGTCCAGTTCCCTTTGTTACTTCGATACTCGACTTGTCCGAGACCTGACCATTGGTATCATCCATACCTCGTTCAATCTCGTTACCGAAAAGTGTTTTTTTACTCATTCTGTGATATTCCATCCCAGTGACCTAGTCAAATTATTTTCTAAGGCTTCATGCATTCCTACAAGTTTAAAAGGTATTGGTATTTTAATTTCCTCTCCATTGGGTTTGGTTTTGTCCATTTTTTCTAGTTTACCAGTAACATTTACACATAAGCCTAGCATATTAAAACGATCAAAGACCTTTCTAGCTTCCTTAACAACATCATATAATTCTTTAAGCAAAGTCTCTAGGATAAATTCTCTCTTTTTAGTATCCTCAATATCTTTAGGTTTAAGAAACATTACTTGCATCATGGGGTTAACAAACCTAGCCTCTAACATGTGAACTAAAGAAGCTGCAAAAATTTCATAATTTGGAGCAAGTTCTACTAAGGATGTATCCTCAATATCCTCATGCTTCTAACATGATTAAAGAATTCTTCAATATTATCTTTCCAATTATAGAGCCCCTACCTGTTGAAAGGTCTTTCAGGGTGAACTTAGGGATCAACATGATGATCTAAGAACGAGGTGACAACTACAGAAAGAACTATTTTTTTGTGTGTTTTTTATAAAAAAGAAACAAGCAAACAAAGCAAAAATAAACTAAGCAAAACAATAAACAAAGTAAAGAGATTGGTTGTGAGAGTGTCACCTTGTGAAGCTGTCCGTAACTCCCCGGCAACGGTGCCAGAAAAAGGCTTGATGGCTCAAGATACGTCGAGCTCGTTGGGAACCCCAAGAGGAAGGTATGATGAGCACATCAACAAGTTTCCCTCAGTTATGAAACCAAGGTTATCAAACCAGTAGGAGCAAGGAAACAACTCCAAGGTGTTTCTAACAACTTGGAATCCTGCAAAACACAACCACAGAACTTTGCCCCAACTTACAGTGAGGTTGTCAATCTCACTGGTTTTGCTGAAAACAAAGGATTAAATGTATAGTGTGGAAGATAGTAATTGCTTGCAGAAAGTAAACAGTAAACGGTAAACAGTAGATGGTATATCAATGGTAAAAGAATGGACTGGGGTCCATAGTTCACTAGAGCTATTTCTCCTTAAGATAAATAGCATGTTGGGTGAACAAATTACAGCGGGGCAGTTGATAGATTTGAGAAAGCAGAACAATGCATATACTAGACATCTTGACTCCTATGAGATTTGATTGGGCATTACAACATTATACATAGACCGTAATCCAACTGCATCTATGACTAATAATCCACCTTCAGGTTATCATCCGAATCCCTTCGACTATTAAGTTGCAAGCAATAGATAATTGTATTAAGCAAAGTGTGTAAAGTAAAACAATACAATTGCCCCATGAACAAAGGATTGCTGTTTTCTCCCTAGTAGCAACAACACATCTACAACCTTAGAGATTTCGGTCACTTCCCCAGATTACTAGAGGCATGAACCCACTATCGAGCATAAATACTCCCTCTTGGAGTTGCAAGCATCTACTTGGCCAACATAGCTACTAACAATGGAGAGCATGCAAGATCACAAATAACATAGACATGATAGAATCAATAATCAATCTGAAATAGTATCTCAATATCCATCGGATCCCCACAAACACAACATGTAAGATTACAAATAGATGATCTTAATCATGAACGGAGCTCACAAGATCTAAACATGATAGCACAAAGGAGGAGAACCAACCATCTAGCTACTACATGGACCCATAGTCCAAGGGTGAACTACTCACGCATCACACCGGAGGCAGGCATGGTGATGAAGAAGGCCTCCAGGGTGATCTCTCCCCTCTTGCAGGGTGCCGGGAAGAGCTTCAGACCCCCCCACCGATCTAGGGATGGAGATGGCGGTGCTTGCTCGTGTTGATGTCGAGCTCGTTGGGCAACCCCAAGAGGAAGGTATGATGAGCACAATAGTAAGTTTCCCTCAGTTATAAAACCAAGGTTATCAATCCAGTAGGAGCAAGGAAACACCCCAAAGGTGTAGCTAGCTAAACGTTGGCAAGGCGCACTACCGGTGCCAACAGCAACGTGGAGACCTGCACAACACAACCACAGAACTTTGCCCCCAACTTACGATGAGGTTGTCAATCTCACCAGTTTTGCTGAAAACAAAGGATTAAACGTATCGAATGGAAGGAAGTAATAGTTTGCAGAAAGTAAACACAAAGCAGTAAACAATTTGTAGATTGAAAGTAAAAGAAAGAATCGGGGTCCATAGTTCACTAGAGGTAGCTCTCCTTAAGATAGATAACATGCTAGGTGAACAAATTACAGCAGGGCAATTGATAAACATCGAGAAAGCAATACATGCATATACTAATCATCATGAATCCTTTGAGACTTGATTGGGCATTACAACATTATACATAGACCGCCATCCAACTGCATCTATGACTAATAATCCACCTTCAGATTATCATCCAACCCCTCCAAGATTAAGTTGCAAGCAATAGATTATTGCTTTACAATTCGTGTAAAGTAAACAATACGATTATTCTATGAATAAAGGATTGTTGTTTTCTACATAGTTGCTACAACACATATATTACCTTTGAGATTTCATCACTTCCCAGATTACGGAGGCATGAACCCACTATCGAGCATAAATACTAACTCTTGGAGTTGCTAGCATCTACTTGGCCAAGATAGCTACTAACAACGAAAAGCATGCAAGATCACAAATAACAAAGACATGATAGAATCAATAATCAATCTAAAATAGCATCTCAATATCCATTGGATCCCCGCAAACACAACATGCAGAATTACAAATAGATGATCTTGATCATGAACGGAGCTCACAAGATCTAAACATGAAAGCACAAAGGAGGAGAACCAACCATCTAGCTACTACATGGACCCGTAGTCCAGAGATGAACTACTCACACATCACACCGGAGGCTTTCATGATGATGAAGAAGGCCTCTAGGGTGAATTCCCCTCTCCGGCAGGGTGCCGGGAAGACCTTCAGATCCCTCTCGATCTAGGGATGGAGATGACGGCGGCTACAGACTCTTTCGTGGATTTTTGATCGGGTCCTTAGGCTTTTGGTATCGGAGGCAATATATAGGCGGAAGGAGAGGCCGAGGGGGTGCTAGGGTCGCTGCACCACCCCTAGTGGCATGTGCCTGGCCGCGTGGCCAGGTGGTGTGGCCGGGCCCCAGCCCTTCTCCGTCTCATATTCTGGCTCCAGATGTCTTCCGGTAAATAGCAACTTTGGCTTTTGTCCCGTCCAATTCCGAGAATATTCATTTTCTGATTTCCTGGAACCAAAAACAGCAGAAAACAGGCAATTGGCATTGTGGCTCTTGTTAATAGGTTAGTCCAAGAAATAATAAGAAAAGTACTCCAAAGTGTGGACAAAACACAAGAAAGTAGATGAAACCAAGCATGGAACATCAAAAATTATAGATACATTTGCAATGTATCAGGCGGCAGCTAGAGACTATTTCGTGGATTTCTGATCGGGTAACTAGGATTTTCATACCGGGAGGCTTTTATAGGCAAAGGGGCAAGGTCGGTAGAGTACCAGGAGGCCCACACCCCTTGGTGGCACGCCTAGGGCTGGCCGTGCCGCCACCAGGTGTGGCCGCCCTGGTGCGCCACTTCGTCTCCCCTCTGGACTCCATGTTGCTTCGGGTAAAATATTGACTTTGGATTTTGTCCCGTCCAATTCCGAGAATATTTCCTTAATAGTTTTTCTAAAACCCAAAACAACGAAAACATGCAACTTTCACTATGGCATCTTGTTAATAGGTTAGTTCAGGAAAATGTATAAAAATTCCTCAAAGTGTGAACAAAACATAAGAAAGTAGATATAAAACAAGCACGGAACATCAAAAATTATAGATACGTTTACGACGTATCAGGTCCCTCCAACATCTGTGGTACATATCTCTCAGCCCATCTCAGATTACCTGTTGCAATGTTTACCGCAGTTGCGTAATCAATGAGCCAATCATCCGGCTTTGTGCTTCCATCATATGTCTTTGTTCCTCTGGCCAACTGAAAATTCGGCACAGGTGGTTCTCTCATGATCCGAGGTCCGAAGCATGCCGGACTCAGTGGTCCCTATACCTCAATCATCTCCGACCTATAGATCCGGTCCAACTTCAGCCTAGCATCATCCGGCCGCAAGTTCCTGTTTCCCAATCTTGATCCAACCACATGGTGTTCTGGCCTAGGGAATCCGGCATTGGCCATCGCCGAGTAACTATCATTGTATCTGTCCAGATCCGGACGAGCATTTTGCTAGTGCACTGCTGGGCCAACACTTCTCTCCTGCTGAGGTGCGTATTGTTGAAGATGTTGCTGATGCGCATTTTTCCCTATCTCCATCGGATTACACTGTCCGGCATTGCCGTTGGCAACATTCCTCTGACCGACATTTCCTTGGTCGCGGTTTCCTCGGCCAGCTTCACCTTGGCTGGCATAGTGACGATCCTCATCAACTTGCACTGCTTTTCCTTTCCCTGCCCTTACCGGGTCATACGGGACCATCTGTTTATCTCGTCTCCCCGAGGTTACCACTTCCTCTCTCCTAGGACCGTGACCCGGGGATGATGCTGCTCCTACAGATTTTGTCGGGTTACTCCTTGCCGAATGAGATGCTCCGGGTTGTGTCGTGTTTGCCTTGTTTATTTCCTCATTTTGCTGACATGCTACCCTCAACAGGTGGTTAACTCTTTCATGTTGCCTCTCTCGGGCTTCTCCGGTTAAGCCTTCTAACTCGGAGGCAGCTGCATTGGCAGCCCTGAGGGTCTTAGTCGGAGTACTATATCTCTCCAGTCCGACAGTTACTGCCATATCTGTCTGATCCGGCCTAGGCACATACTCCCTATCAATCTCAGTAATCAGGTTTCTACCTCGGATTTTTATTCCATCTATAGGGTTTGCCTTTGCATACTCCCGCAGAGTGATGTTTAGTGACTGCTGCAACTCCGCTACTTTTTTCGCACCAGCTAGCATCTTCTGCGTAGTTTCCTCTAACTCGGGCTGTGCCTAAGCCAGATCTACTACTGGTGCTACGGGTGTTGCCATGCTATCTATTTCCTGCTGTAGTACATTCTCTGGCCTCTCTAGTGGAGGAAATATGGACCTTGCCTGCTTTCGCGTTGCCTCTGGCTCTAGCGTCGGGTCCTTGCTTGCTCCTGCGTCTGGCGTTGTCATCATGACCTCAACGCAGCTTGCGGGGCGAGTGATACGCATACCGCGAGCCGCACTGAGAGGTGGTTCGCCCCCCTTGACGACGTGCCGCGGGGTGCACGTAGGACTCGTCGATGCTGATGTAGATCTTGTATGCGCCAAGCTTGATGAAGAGGCTGCTGCGTAGAGGAGGGTTCCTATCGAAGCTCCCTGCGTTGTCGCTGATGTAGTCCAGCGCTCCAAAGTGCTGAACGAGCCCGGAGACGACACGCTCGCTGGTGCCGAAGATGTTTCCTGTCCGGATTTTTACCCCTGCTAGCGCCATGAGCCCCACGGTGGGCGCCAACTGTCGTGGTGGTGGCACAACAGATGCCATGGATAGGCTAAATATGGGGCCAATGTGCACTAGAGGTATCCAGGGAGGGATAGTGTGCTGATTCCACACACAGATGCTTGTATTACTCTCTCTTTGGATGTGCATTACAAGGGCTCCTAGAGTTGTTCGCGAGAAGGAGACTAGTTCTCTTACTCCTCACTACAAATCCCTAGAGTTCTTCCTTAACCGAATGATCGATCCCTGATGACCCACAAGTATAGGGGGTGTATCGCAGTATTTTTGAGGGAAGTGAAACCCAATTTATTGATTCGACACAAGGGGAGCCAAAGAATATTTATAAGCCTTAACAACTGAGTTGTCAATTCAGCTGCACCTGGAAACAATCTTGCTCACATCAGTTTATCAGTAGCAACAGTTTTGTAGTAGGAATAGTAAAGTAGCAGCAGTAGTAAAGTAAAGCTAGCAGTAACAATAGCAGTAACAGTAGGATTCAAGTGCGGTAGGCATAGGGATGGATGGACGGGCGTTGCATGGGCAAGACAATTCACATAGCAATTAGAACATAGGGCAATTGCAGATAAATAAGATAAAGCATCCAAGTACTAGATAATCCTAGGCATGTGTTTCATATATAGTCATACATGCTCGCAATGAGAACTTGCACAACATCTTTTGTCCTGCCAGCCCGTTTGCAGCGGGGCCTCAAGGGAACTACTTGCAATTAAGGTGCTCCTTTTAATAGAGCACCGGAGCAAAGCATTAACACTCCGTGAACACATGTGATCCTCACATCAAAGCCATTCCCTCTGGTTATCCCGATTTCTGTCACTTCGGGGCCATTGGTTCCGGACAACAACGTGTGTATACAACTTGCAGATAAGACCATAAACAATACTATCATAATGAATTAATAACATGTTCAGATCTAAAATCATGGCACTCGGGCCGTAGTGACAAGCATTAAGCATAACAAGTCGCAACAAAGTCATAAAGCACTAATAGAAGATACTAGGCACCATGCCCTAACAATCTGATGCCATTACATGAACGATCTCATCCAATCCCTACCATCCCCATAGCCTACAGCGGAGGATTACTCACTCATAGATGGGGGAAACATGGATGGTCGATGAAGAAGCGATGGTGATGATGATGGCGATGATCTCCTCCAATTCCTCGTCCCGGCAGGGTGCCAGAACGGAGTTTCTGGTGCTGTTTCGTGGAATCTGGTGGTGGCGGCGGAGCGAAACTCCTTCTGGAAAAACATCGAACCCCTCCCTTGAGTTTTTAGGTCAGAAGGCAACTTATAGGCGAAGAGGGAGACCGAGGGGGTGTCTGGGGCGGCCAGACCACCCCCTGGCGCGGCCAGGCCCAGCCCGCGCAGCCAGGTGGTGTGGCTGGGCCCCAGCCCCACTCCGTCTCATATTCTGGCTCCGGGAGTCTTCTGGTGAAATAGGATTTTTGGCTTTTGTCCCGTCCAATTATGAGAATATTCATTTTCTGACTTTCCTGGAACCAAAAACAGCAGAAAACAGGCAGCTGGCACTGTGTCTCTTGTTAATAGGTTAGTCCAAGAAATCGTATGAAAAGTACTCTAAAGTGTGGACAAAACACAAGAAAGTAGATAAAACCAAGCATGGAACATCAAAAATTATAGATACATTTGCAATGTATCAATCCCCGCAATGGAGGCCCTGGTGCTCCTTATATAGGGGAGCCTAGGTTACAAAGTTAGGGCACACATGGAAGCATATTCCCCAAATATGCCCTTTGGTTAAAGCTAGATGCCTCTTTAATCACTTTAAACGGCTAGTCTGGACCTTTGACATAATCCTATGTGAGCTCCTCGTCTTTTGGTGTCACCAGACACGGATCACGTCAGCCGACACTGCCCGCATCACCTTTGTCAGCCATGCCTCGCTGGTCCTTCCCTCTGGTCGCTTCGCTCACGCTACAGTGGACAGAGGCCACCTTTTGACCAACGGGAGATTGCTTCCTTCTCTTGGAAGCCAAGTGGTAACCCGGCTAGCGCTTGGCTAACCCGTCTACGAGGGTACCTACACACATGGTAAATTAGGCATAGCCGACATACATTTTATGTCGGCCGGGTTAATGTTAGGTGAACACCCGCCAGGCCGGGTTACCCTGTAAGTTGGCCTGCCTTGAGGAGACCCGGTCGGCATTCGCCTTGACCATGCCTTACTTCGGCTAACTCGGACTTTATACCCCGGCGTGACCCTACCCAGGGATATCCCCCCAACATTCTTCTTCTTCATCATCATCCAATTGAATTAGAGAGCCTATTTTTGGTGGAGCCTCTTGCTCTCTCAACTTCCACTTGTCACTCTTCTTGAGCAACTTCCAACAATGATCAAGGTTGAATGGCTTGTTCTTGGAAGCTAGCATGTCCTTTTACCTTTCGGCAGCAATTTTCTCCTACAAGATGAAAAAACCATGAGAAACATATTCACAAGAAAGATCACAAAGGAGGGGCATTCTACAAATGAATTGGCACTCACATAATCACTTTTAGTTGTTCAACTTGGAGGGGCATTCCTCACCTGCTCCAAGCATCCACTCCAACGGGAGCAAGTGTTCTTGATCACATCCCAACGGCCTTGGACATACCGATAGGTGCGTGGAACTGTCGCTAGAAGAAGTGACATGAATAGGAAGAACTTGCCCTCGATCCTTTTGTAATACCTCTTCCCAGTTTGGTCGTTTCCTGTCACGGCATCAAGAGAAACGACCTCCCAAGGCTTGATCAAAGTGACATCCTCCAAGAGGGTGTAGTTCATCGTTCTCTTTGGCTTTAGAAACTGACGAACCATCCACTTCCTCCACCTCATCATCGTCTTCTCCACCTCCATCCTCACCGTCGTCTGCCTCATTGTAAGCTTGAGAGCGCTCATCATAATCGTCGTTCGCGTATGGCAAGTATGTTGTTGTCGATGTGGACAGTGTTCTCGTTCAACAAATTGATGTAAGACGTCGGAACCTCGTTCAAATTCGCACTAAAATACGTGAATTAATATGATCCCACTCATGCCGAAAAGTACAAAGAGGGGAATTTCTACAGACCTAACGGAGCTAGAGCCGGGGGAAGGGGAGGAACTTCCTTCGCGGCGGTGGTGCCAGCAAGGGCAGCATCGGCGGTCGCCGAGCGGGCGACAAACCTCCGTTTCGACACCGTGTTCTTTGGCTTCTTCACCCCCGAGTGGGCGCTGGCGCAGGTGAAGCACATCCCTGGATGACGACGGAGCCCTGCCACTTGCGCTTCACGCCGGGGGTGCCTGGACGGGGAAGCTGCGCATGGGTTCGCCGCAGCGACGGCCGCCAGATCTGACGGAGGGTTGGGGGGTTCGCCTGCACCGGCGCGACCTGGCTGGGCACTGGCAGTGGCTGAGGAGCCTCCATGGCGGTGCTCTACGGGCAGGGGGGAGGTCGAGCGTGGCGGTGGGAGGGAGAAGAGGAATGGCGCGAGCTGAAATGTCCCTCCCGCCAACGAAAATGGCGGGAGTTGTTCCGCCTCGGGCTGCCGGTGCGATTTCCCGGTTGCCCTTAATCTTTTTTACGGATCAACTAGTTTTACAGGTTTGGTTGGGCCACTTTTTCGTCCTAAACCGCAAAATGACGGTTATTATACGGTTTTGACCCTTTTACGGGGTCGGCTAGAGATGCTCTAAGACAAGCACATCACTAAGTAAGACCAATGAGAAGGGACAAAATATATATGTAAGCTGATGAATACTCGGACAGTTGGATACTAGTTTAATTCGTAAACCGAATAATGACTCTAACCTGAGCTAACTAGTACCGTACTACTACCACTACAACACGTGGTCTAATTTGTAGTACGTACTAGAATGCAAATTAACTAATTATAGTAGGACACTGATCGTAAACTAGCTAGTACTAGAATTAATGCTAATTAAATAATTCCAGTGGGACTCGGACGCAAACTAGCAAGTACGGATTCGTGAACAACTAGCACCGATATAAAAGGAAAACCTACTATACCGAGGCGGCGAGGCAAATCGTACCCAGCAGAGTTATGGACGCCAGCGGACCAGGCCATGGCCCCACTTCCCAGCCCCAGCCCCAGCGAGCCACCACAGGCCCTGACCGCATCAGCTCCCTCGCAGACGATCTTCTTCTCCACGTCCTCTCCCACCTCGGCTACCCAGACGCCGCCGCACGCAAAACCATCCTCTCCCGCCGGTGGCGTGGCGTCTTTTCACAGATCCCCTCGGTCGATCTCACCCTCTGCGACGTCCCGCTCGGCTCGCTCGAGGACGCGCTCCGCCATGCCGCTCGCCCCGAGCTGGGCCTCCTCGACATCACCGTCCCTGCGCACGACCAGGCCACAGGCGCCGTCTCCTCGGAGCCCATGTTCTGGCCGGGCCTTTGCAGCACCGTCTCCTCCGTGCTCCGTGAAGCGGCGAGGATGTCTCCTGTGCAGCTCCGCTTCACGGTGCCCCACAACCTGACGATCTCGCCGGGGGACCGGTGCGTGGCAGTAGACTTGCCCCGCTTCCAACGCGCCACCTCCATCGACCTGCGTGTGCCGCCACACATTCCCCTGATCCACTCGCGGGCCAGCACCGGGTTCCCTGCACTCGAGAGCCTCTCCTTCTCCGGTTGCCGCATCGACCTCGCTGGCCTGATCCCCCGCTGCCCACGGCTGCGCATGCTCACGGTCATCGCAGGCGCGCCTGGCGGCTCCGACTTCACCGTCCAGTCCTCCTCGCTGCAGGGGCTCATCGCGGATACGACCAGCATGCCGACATGCACCATTGTCATCCAGGCACCGGTGCTCAAGCGATTGAACATGTCCTTCAACGCCAGCCGTGAGCTCTGCGTGTCCATCGTTGCGCCGAATGTGGAGATGATCTCGTGGCGGTGCTCATATGCCAGCGTGTTTCACGGGCTCGGTCTCTGGCGTCTATTGGAACTGAGCTTGGAGACTGCCGACAGACACGGAGAAGCCGCATGCTCGCTGCTCCCTCGCGCCAATGTCCTATCCCTGCGGATGTGTAATTCAATAGTATGTATCCTGACCTACTCAATTTCACGGGATTCGCAAACAGATAAACTTACCCCAATTTATTGTAGGGTTATTCTGCTTTTCCAGATGACGAGATCAGCTTTGCAACGGAGATAGCGAAACATATGGTTACCCACTTCTCTGATTTGGAGCTACACCTTACTCCAAGGGGGCATGCCTTTGGATCATTTGTGTGGCGTCTCCTTGGGATGGGTCACATTGGTAAGGCTACACGAAGCCTTAGGATCGTACTTCTGAAATCACAGGTAATTTATGGTCATGCTATATTAGTTGAGTACAAATATATATATGCTACATGTAAAGAAAAAAACTTCTATCCACGAACAAGAGCAAAAGGTTCTAATAATGGTCTCGGTTGTGCAATATCTATAATATTTACATTGATGAGAATCACATTTGTGTTTAGGTGATGGTAGCATGCGGACAAAATTGCCCTTGTCATGGGCCCTGGGACTGGAGCATCCAACTTGTGACCTTACCAAATCTTAAAAATCTAGAAATTGAATGGTTTGATGGGGAGGATCACGAGTTTGACTTCTTGAAGTTGGTCTTCAGATGTGCGCCGACGCTTGAAAGAGTGACCGTGAGGTTGCCAGATCAAGACACGCCAAATGGGGATTGGTGCACAAAACTATACAAAATCTTCGTGGAGTATCCTTCCGTTGAAGGCAACATTGATTTTATTCTTCCTTGTAATTAAGCAAAATTTGGCTTCCTTCCATGATCAACTTATAATGACACTCCTATGAGTTTTATATTAGGTAGTATTGGATAATGTAATCTACTAGTTCTCATGTGTACATGTAGGGGTGTTTTACCCCTACAGGATTACTGCAATCAAGTGTGATGCCAATCTCTAACATTGTACAATTAGCATGTCACTAGATTCAGCAATTTACCTTTTTTCCTTAGTACAATTACGTTGAAGCGCTCTACTCATGTTTGATCACTGTTAGCCCCGTGCAATATTCTGCTCTGAATTTTTTACATTTCTAAACCATTATGGTCATTCATGTCATCCAAAATTCTAGCGTGTCTAGAATGTGTCATTGACATGCCAATCATTCATTCCAAGTTTGTTTAGTTATCCTGTTTTTTCCCTGTTTGTTGAAGAAAGGGACACGGTAATGATCACTAATTCGCGTGTGGTGGATGTCTGTTACTGTCCGCTCACCTCCTTCTCTTTTTGTTTCCTGAGAGCCTACTATTGTTCCTTCCATTGGTAAATTTCCCCACCTCCTTCTCTACGGGTTCCGTCGCTGACTCCTTCCCCGTGATTCCACTCTTCATTTTATTCCCTTTTGGTTCCTCACTAGTGCGAATCTCAACTCATGTGCGTGTTGAGGGTGCTGCCGCCACAATACTGGTTGAACCGAAAGAGGAGGACAATGACATGATTCTTGGTCACCCAGTCCCGGCAGAAGTGGCTACACCAGCAGGAAGCATCTTCACCTGACACCTAACACCATGTCCTTGGTGCCAAGTATGGGTATGCGAACTATACCAACGAGGTGATACATTGCCGTTAATCTCTTAATGCTTTCCATATGTGCTATCCTTTTAGTATCTAGGTATCATTGCACCGAAACTTTGCACAGTGGATACTATTCTTGGTGATGTAAACGTTCCTTGATGATTCAGAATGATGCTTCGGCTCCATGGACGAATAGGAGAAAACATTTACAGTAAGTAAATAATTCACTGTGATGGGCCCTGGGATTGGAGCATCCAACTTGTGACCTTGCCAAATCTTAAAACACTAGAAATTGAATGGTTTGATGGGGAGGATCACGAGTTTGACTTCTTGAAGTTGGTGTTCAGATGCGCGCCGACGCTTGAAAGTGTGACCGTGGGATGGGCCCTGCTGATCATATCCAGTTATATTTAGAGCTGAAAAACATCAGGTAAGTGGGATTTCCATGGAGGACGGAGAAGCCCGCCGTAGCAGTGGTTCCAATCTAAGTCTAGGCGGCGGTGGAGGTGTGGACCTCATCAGTGCCCTCCCGGAGGATCTGATCCTCCAGGTCCTCGTCCGCCTCCACTGTGTGCCGTCACTACCGCGCCCACCAGCCTCCGATTCCTGTCGGCGGAGCGGCCTCTGGACCCGCCTCCCCGACCTAACCTTCCGCGACATCATGATCGATCCGCTCCTACACGCTCTCCAATCCACGGCGGTCGGCCACGGGGTGTCCCTCCTCGACATCTGATGCGTCATGCCCATCGCCTCTTCCGGCAACACGACTGTGAGAAGTTCAAAGACCACGTCTCCTCGCTGCTCCACACCGTCGCGAGGCTCTTGCCAGAGGATCTCCCCTTCATCGTCCGGACAGAACTTTGTACGCGCTGTTACATGGAGGTAAAGGTGCCACACTTCCACGCACCGTGCCACCTCGATCGAGCTGCACTGGCTCGACCTCGGCTCACCGCGGTTCCTGGACGACAACTTCCCCGTGGTGGAGCGAATGTCCCTCTCGAGCTGCAGCGTAGGCCTCACCAACTTGGTCGTACGCTGCGCGTGCTCAGGGAGGCCAACAGTACACATGGATAGCTGCAGGAGCTTGACATGGATAGCTTGACAGGGGACGTTACCCACAGTGCAGAAACATGCGTTTTTGCATCTTCCTCATGTCCATGTCCTATTGTTGTATTTGCTCGCCGATGTATGTCTCCGGTCTTACTCAATTTACTGGATTGGCAGACCAAAGTGAACTTATTCATGATGTACCACTTTGTTTTTGTAGATTTCACATAGTTTTCCGGAGGCAGCGGTGATAGAGCTGACGGCAGAGATAGCGAAACACATGATTATCAATTTCTCTATTTTGGAGCTACATTTCCTCATTTAGTTCAGGGTGGGATATCTATCCTACAATATGCCGACGACACCATTATTTTATGGAACACAATCTAGAAAAAGCCCTAAACATGAAGTTGGTTTTGTGCATTTTTGAGCAATTGTCAGGACTTAAGATAAACTTCCATAAGAGCGAGGTATTCTGTTTTGGAAAAGCTAAGGATCAACAGGACGACTACACTAATCTCTTCGGGTGTGAAGCGGGAACCTTCCCTTTTAGATATTTGGGAATCCCAATTCATTTCCGTAAACTAAAGAATGGAGAACGGAAACCGGTAGAAGACCGTTTCGAACATAAGCTAGCAAGCTGGGTGGGAAAACTTTTATCCTACGGAGATCGGTTAGTGCTTATTAATTCAGTTTTAACAAGCCTACCAATGTTCATGCTTTCTTTCTTTCACATACCTAAGGGAGTAAGGAAAAGACTGGACTATTTTCGTTCTAGATTTTTTTGGCAGAGCGATGGTCATAAGAGAAAATATAGACTAACTCGATGGAACATCATTTGCCGACCAAAAGATCAAGGGGGGCTCGGGGTCGAAGTTTTGGACATAAAAAACAAATGTCTTATTAGTAAATGGTTGTTTAAGATCTTGACAGGACATGGTGTTTGGCACGAACTTTTACAAAACAAATATCTTCACTCCTGTTCCTTATCTCAAGCTAAGTCAAAACCTACTGATTCACCATTCTGAAAAGGTGTAATGAAAGTTAAAAACGAGTTTTTTGATAAAGGATATTTCAAAGTAGGAAATGGAGAACAAACTCGATTTTGAGAGGATACATGGCTTGGAGAGACACCATTATCATATCAATACCCGTCCCTTTATAACATAGCGCAGAGGAAACATGTCACAGTTGCTCAGACATTCTCACGAACCCCATTGACTATTGGCTTTAGAAAAGCACTTTCGGGTACTAGGGGCGTTACATGGCTTCATCTAGTACGTCGACTTATGGAGGTTCATTTGACGACACAGCCAGATGATTTCGTTTGGAAGCTAAGCACATCTGGTTCTTTCACGGCGAAATCACTCTATCTTGATTATATGAATGATCAGACTAGATTCCTACGTAAATATATTTGGAAAATAAAAGTGCCACTAAAGATTATAATTTTTATGTGGTTCTTACACCGTAGGGTTCTTCTCACAAAGGATAATTTGATAAAAATAAATTGGCAAGGATGCAAAAAGTGTTGTTTCTATTCTCAGGATGAATCGATACAACACCTTTTTATTATGTGCCCTCTTGCAAGAGTAGTATGGCGCATTGTGCATATGGCTTTCAATATTACGCCTCCTACAAGTATTAAAAACCTGTTCGGTAATTGGCTTTCGGGAGTGCCCAAAGAAGTGAGAGCACAAATCCGAGTGGGTACATGTGCTCTACTTTGGGCAATCTGGAATATTCGAAATGATTATATCTTTAACAATGCAAAAAATATGTCTTTTATGCAGGTTATCCCACGGGCTACTCACTGGATTCCGTACATGGTCATGTCTGCAATCTACGGAGAAGCGCAAGGCTATGGATTCTGGATGCACCCGACTAGAGTCGGTGACGCGAGACTTATACAGCCAGTGCAACTGGCGTTTTGATTATAGGATAACATGTTGATGCAGTACTTTAGCATGTTTTCTCTTGTTTTTAGATGGTTGATACATGTCTCAACCCTGTGTGACCCATGATGTAATCGTTTGTAAACATTAGACTAAAATAAAGTAATAAAAGGTCGCATGCATCTACCGATGCAGAGACCGGGGCTAAGTCTCCATTTCGGAAAAAAGAAAATTCTTATCAAGGGGGCATGTTTTTCGAACATTTGCATTGCATCTCTTTGGGATGTGTTATATTTGTGCTGCTACGCCAAGCCTTAAGATCGTCATGGTGAAATCAGAGGTAATTCACCTCGGTGCTTATAGATTCTGAATAAATCTAGTTACATTCTTGAGCTAAAATCTCTGTCGTGGAGTATCTATGATACATGGATCTATTTTTACACATTTCTAGGATAAAGAATCATGCCCACTAAATTGATTCTTACATCCTTGGGATGAGCCCACGAATTGGCGAAGCCAATCAATCTCCTTCAATCTTGAGAATGTGGAAATCAAAGGCTTCGAAGGAGAGGATCATGAGTTTGATGGACTGATATTCAGGTGTGCGACAATGCTGAAAAAAGTTACCGTGAGATCGCGAGATGAGTTCACAACAAGTAGCGATTAGTGCACAATACTACTCCCTCCGTTTCAAAATATAAGATGTTTTAGCTTTGTGAAAGCTAATGAATCTAGACTCCATTTAGTGTGAACCTAAACACTAAATGGAGTCTAACGGAGGGAGTATATGACATCTTCATGGCGTATCTCTTTGTGGAATACAACATTGATCATAGTCCTGGTAAGCAGGCTTCTGCATACACGATTAGCTTGGTTCTACCTGCAGCAATACATGTATATTTGTACAGTTCTGTTGAATCCTAAATTGATGCTTGATCAGTATTCAAATTGTGCATATATTCTGCTCTGAAACTTTTATACCTCTGTTCCCATACAAAAAAGTAACTTTTATTCGTCTATTGTCAGTTCTGCCAGTGTCTTTCATGTTTTTATGCTATGCTACCTGTCCTCCGAATTTTTATGGTGAAAGCATCCCAATCTTGATCCCAATAACTGGTTGTATACTGTATTAATGCTGATTTAGGTGATGTGGATTAATCATGGCGCCTCCTAATAACCACGTATATTTCTTTCAGTATATAATACATAGGTTCCAAGATCTGACCAAAACTAGTTTCAACTTACCTCGTATGTACCCAGGGTCGATGCATATGGGAAACCCAAGTTGTGCATCAACATGATTCCAATCATTACATTTCAAGATTCTATAGCTTGTCGACGAGGTCGTATTCTTGCGATGCGGGCCTAATTCAGCATCTTATTTTAAAATTCTTCTTGGTGGTCCCATTGGATAAAATGAGCGACCGAAGTGTTACTCTCTGCTTACCCACAAAAAAAGTGTTACTCTCTGCCAGCGTGGTGGAGCTCGATCTTTAGAAATGAGTATTGATGAATTGCCAAACTCGTTTTGACTGGTTACCTGGCAATTGCCAAACTTCATGTGACTTTTGATCCTAAAGTTCCCTCACCATTCTATATATATGGAGCGAGACGACATTGTTGTATTGATGAATTGATCCCTGATCCAGCTTAGAAATCACCCATCTCGCCGAAAATAGGAATCACCAACCTCAACTCAATTTCGAGATCCATCGTCCTCCAACGGATTAATATATATGTGCTTCCTTTATTGATGGACGAGAGGGTGGGCATATATAATCCAAGTATTACATCTCTAAATATTTGGAAGTGGCAGGAAAACCTTCTACGGGACGAAACCTTTCCACTTTCCAAATAACGAGACACCGATAACTGGAACACGAGAAGCAAGCAAGCAAGAAATAGGTATCTATTATCTGGATGTCGGAGTCCTAGTGCAGCACGGCCTGGTGCGGGTCGGCCACAGACTTCTTGTTCCCCCACATGACATCCCCCGCTCCTCCATGCTGGAACACATGGTTACTATGCGAAAGGCCGGCGTGGTCGTGCGTGAAACGGGCATCGTTCGGGCACGCGCCTCTTTGGTAGAAGGCGCAAACCTAGGCAAACAAAACAAGCAGAACCGTAAAGTACAATCCAAGATAGTTTACTACTAGTAGATCATCATGTGTGCTCATGAAACTTTATTACGGTGTTAGCTTGACCCTTGGAGTGGTGGGAGAGGTGGGTGTTGTCTCCTTCCACACAAGCCCCGTGTTTGGAGAAGCTGCAAAGAGCCCTGGGAGGAGACGGAACAGGAAGGGACGCGAGGTCAGTGGCTAGGCCGAAATTGAGATGTACATGAAGTAGAGGCACAAATGAAGGCATGCAAGTCATTACCTGGTGGCAGACATGGACGAATCCGGGGACGATCGAGGTGAGGGATGATCGAGCGAGCTCATGATGGACTGATGATTCCCTGTCTATCCAGCCAAGCATGATACATCCATATATAAATAGTTGCGACACATTCCTCCTGCTGATGACGCCGACAGCACCGGCAATCTAACTGGGCCCGACCGATATCATGGCATTGCACCCTAGCTGGCGCACGTGTCCCCCATTTTCTTGTTTTTGTGGGAGAAATAAAACGAATATTCCAGTTAGTTTCAGCGCTGGTCGATCGCGGACCACGGATGATCTTGATAAGGTATGGACGTCCCATCACTTGGATTGGCATGTTGTCTCCCAGCTATGGTCATTTTCCTTTCTTTTTATAGCCCCCGCTTGCGGTTACATATGTTTGTTATTATTTCTGGAAATGGGGATGGATCGACGTCACGTGGTGGATAGGCACCTATGTTGTCTCTGTCTCTCTCTCTCAGCTGTCACCATGTTCTTTTCATGGCCCCCCTTGGCACTTGTCTATGTGTGTATATTTCCGTTTTGATGACAAAGGGAACCCGGAAGCTATGTTAACTGTGTAGAGCGATGACAAAGGGAACCCGGAAGCTATGTTTTTTCTTCGTCTTGTTCGGCAGCTATCTCTGCATTTTTTCTTGACAAGGGGAATGAACCCGAAGAACCAAGAACCTATATTAGCTCCAAGTTGGGAGATTATATTTTACACAAGCACTATCAACTCAGTCCATGAGTTCAATAGAAGAAACTCTTGCCCACAAAACATAGATTGCAGTCGTGTTCTTCGGATCTGTCTCCACCGGGCGATCTGACCATAGAAAATCGCCTTAAACATCGTCGTCGCCAGGTACAGAACCACTAAGGATAGTGTTGTCGCCTGGTGCTATGCTGAACTAAAACTGCCTCCTCATGTTTATAATCATCTCACCTCCCAGCGTGGAGATATAGAGTATGCAATAACTTTTCATCGAATGGTGAATCAAGATTTGTGTATCGAACATTGCAAGAAGGTAGCGGACTCTTTCTTCCCCACCAGCTAGAACAAATCTAAAAGGTATGTTCATGTCACAAACAAAACCGAAATAGTTGTCAATTACAACACCCAGGCCCGGCTTTGAGGCATGGCCACCTTGGCAACGGCCAGGGGCCCAGGTCTAGTAGGGGCCCAGGATCGATTCCTTCCCCTTCCTATAAGGGCATGTAACGCAGCCTCCTATTCAGAGACGCTGGGATTTTTTCACCGGTCGATGGTAGTTTTTTTTTTGAACGGACCTGTCGATGCTAGTTGAGGTGTGGAATCCTGGCTAATAGGCGCTTATTTAGGAGAGTCGACGCAAAATGTAGTGGCAGTCGCTTAGTTAGTTTTTGGTTTGGCGTGAAAGACGAAAGGAGTCCGTAGTAGACGGACGCTAGGATTAACCCGATTTTGTAATCTTTATTATTTCTAATTAAGCGCCTAACTAATCTCTCGATTGAGATTTTAAATTTCAAGGTTATAATTTTCTTAAACTCCTTCACCATTGAGACAGATTGAATTGGCTTGGTCACCTGTTGTATCGAGAAGAATATATTGAACAACAATGATCTTGATATTATTCTCGATGATTTTGCGTTAAAAAAATGTGAAAAGAAGCTTTTTCCAAGCACTAGAGCATAATTGTCGACTCATTGATATTTCTATTTTATTTGAGATAATTAAACTAACAGTAAATATTTCTTATATTTTACTATCCTTTTATTCTTTTTCTCTTAATATGGCATTGTTTTATTGCTTAACAATTATTTGTGTTGTCTTCGTCTACAACTACCACATGGGAGATAGTAAACAATTGAAAATAGGTAGTAATAAAGTTTATTATTTAAAATCAGCTTTGCATTAGAAAAAAGTTTGATCTAGTACCACCCCTTTCCTTTTTTTTGAAAAGGGGAATAAAACCCCGGCCTCTGCATCGGTTGATGCACACAGCCTTTTATTAAAACGCATAATCCAAAGCTGATTTTAAATAATAAACTTTACTTTTTTTTAGAAACACAGTACAAACGTAGACGCTCACAACACGTACATGGACCCACCCCTATGAACGCACACACACGCACACCCTACCTCTATGAGCCCTCCGAGAGACTGAGGCAGCGGATCGGGTCTTGAGATTGATGAAGTCACCACGGGCGCCTCGCTGTCGACGAGAACGTCGCCTCTCACTGAAAGAATATTTCGCCTTTTATGCAACACACAGTATCAAACCTGGGGTTTAAACTCTGGTGGGCTAGGGGTACAACCACCCTCCTAGCCACCCAACCACCGGTTGGTTTGCAATAATAAACTTTACTATTATAATGTCAAACACAAGGATGGCGATACCCCTTCGTAATTAGTATATACACGTATATGTAACTATGTACAAAATCCCGTATAACTCAACCAAATAATACGTTTTTCTAGTCATACCTATACTAGTACGATCTCTAAGTAAGAAAAAAAGAATGGTTGTATGTTGGATCATCACCGGCGACGGCTGTGTCCGCACGCAGTGGTAATAAAGGTGGTGGTTGGGTCCGGTGAGCCGGTGACTCGGTCTGGTCAGCGCACGCCGGGTTGGCCTTGTAGTTGTGTGTCGGCAGGGCTGGCGCCGCGAAGGCGGCGCGCGGAGGCGGATGCAACGCAGGAGAGTGGCGGTGGCGGCTGGCCGGACTGTCCAGTGACTTGTCTAGCGACGGCGGTCACGACGATGGCCGGCGGTGCCGGTTGCAACGATGGTCGGCGGCAGTCGGTGCTAGACGGTGGTGGGCAGGACGGATTGTGTGTGTCAGGCAATGCCGCATATCTACATGTCTCGATCCGTATGCCTCTACAGGGGTAATACTCGGTTTGGATACGGGTTTAGATATATATTTAGACGTATTTGTACGAGTTTAGAGGGGTAGTATTGGATCAAACCCCCCAAAAAAATTGCCTCAGTTAAAACGCTACACTATGTGGACAACTAAAGGACATGGCATAGAATGTTATCAAATTTGCAAGCAGAGCTCAAAATCTCAGAATATTAAATACGAGAGAACTATCCCTAGTAAATATACACATATCAATACGGGAGATCTACAATGAGGAGCAAGTGAGCTAAATAGCCGTATGGAGATCTTTGGAGCCATCACCCCTCTTCGGAGACCTAATAAACAAGAAACATATGGTAATGCATGTATTGAGACTTGGGATTGAAAGTGAAGAATAGACACAATGTGACGATTCAGTTGCATACCTTTGGCCAGTTGTTACTTTTTCTCCAGGTTAGGTGGAGCACCATCAAACGCAAACCCATCATAGAAGTTATGTGGCTAACCCCTTTGACCATGTTAGAGTGTCCAATATAGCAAATGTGGCCCCATAAATGGATCAAACTTACAGATATTTTAGCGCTACTTGCTACCTGCTATGGGTCTGCTTTGACAGTCATAACACGTGGGCTCAGTTGGTAAGGACTCAAGAGGCCAAGGATGAAAGTTTTTTTGTTAACAATTTGATCGGGAAAGGTGCAAGGCTTGCGAGTATTATCCCATGTGCGAGTAATCGTAGGATGAGTGGATTGAGTTGCTGAAATGGGGGCTGATGTTGTCGGATTAGTGGAAGTAGAAGGTGCTAGAGTTAGTGGATCGGGACCAGGGGTCAAGGGCTGATGTAATGGGTCAATTCGTAATTGATCGGGCAATTCGTTAAACGATATCTATATTATGAGTACCTCTTCTGAACCATACCGCTCTTCTGGTAAAACGTCTGAATCAGTCAAAAATGAGTTCCTTCTTCAAATCCATCGGTCACATCCACCTTGCTATCTCAATCGGTCGAACGTAACTGTATCGCTCAACTATAGGAAACTGGCTTGGTAAAGGTCAATGGTCATGTTCAAGAATTGGCACATAACGGGAGGCTAGCTCAGTAGATTAGTTCTTTAGTTTAGGAGTGAATGCTTTGCTTTCTTTTCTTTGATCTACTCGTTCATGAATATGCAATTCTTGTGAACGAAAGAGATATCTGATTTGAGAGTCTGGACCTTAAAGTTGATTATGGTGAATCCAGTGATAAGACTGGAAAAGCTTCTTTGCTCTAGGTAGAGGCGGCTGTGCTTTTCATTTTCTTTTATCTTTCCACGAGGGCCTCTGCTTTTCTCGAGGGAATACGACGAACACTCATCTCCAACATTCAGGTGGTCCTATCATATCTATTTCCTCCCGACATTTCATTTCCTTGTCTAGTCAGGGGAGCCATAATCAGTCAGTACGAAGTATATCTATAGGGAGTTTCTAATAAGAGAACTGGACGTGTGAACTTGTGTCAAGAGGGGTGTAGAAAGGAGAAAAAGTATAGTTCAAACTAGCCTCATCACAAAAAAAAAGCCCATGATCAAATGTCTTCTTTGAGGTGGCACAAAAACGAAAGTAATTAATTAGTTCAACAAGGCTGATGATAGAATGGCTAGGCCTAATTAATTGTTCTGGTATAGAGATGAATGAGAGGATGGAGATAGCGCATTAAATGGTTTGAGGTAAACAATAATCCAATTTGGCACAGTAATGCGGGATGAAAGTTTGATATGTTTCTAAAAATGTGCTAATTTGAAAGGTTGTAACATTACATGCCGGTCCTTACCCCAAAATGCAAATTCTAAAAACATGCATACACAAAAGCACATAAATATGATACCCATTGTTACAACATCCCACCTAATTTGAGTAGTTAGTATCTTTATAAAGAGAGGTATTAAAGGTTACATGTTGGCGAACAGTACTGGAAAGGCAGTCATTCTCAAACAAAGAATCCTCCCTTTTCTTTTACAGTGTTGAGCCTGGCCAGTAGTAGTTACAGTGAATGTCACAATTCCTCTCAATGGGAAAACTGGAATTTCTATCCTCTCCGGATATTCTGATAGTAGTTTTCCTCCTTCCACACGCCCCCTCTAAGGAGAACATCTTCTCATGTCGCGATGGTTCGTATGGTTTGGTGAATCAGGCATCCATCTTGGATTTGGATTCTCTCTAGGAGGTAAGTCCCTTGTCAATGATGGAGCTTATATGAGATGATTTCTTGTCAAGATTCGTTCCAGATCCACTCGATTGATCTTGATCATTTCGAGTTGGTGGATAAGTTGTTCCATTTAAAGATTGATCTTTAGGGACAAAGAATCTATCAAGCGAATCATCACTGTTATAGGAGAAAACGTCATTGAACTCAAAGTAAAGTCGATGAATCAAAGCATCAAGATAGGTTTTTATGACATTTGCATTTGAATTATTGAGATCTTTTAGGATTTTACTTTTAATAATATCAGAACCTTGATTTTGACCGATATCCTAGTTATCATTACCTTGCTTGTAGTCAATACAATGACTACCTCTAGTCCTTCTCTAGAGATATGACAACTGTGGTTTTTAGAAGAGAAGACACATAAAATAAACACATAAACAACTAGCACTACTTAGATTATCAAGATGACAGTCATAACAAGATGAAGAGTTAGGGACGATCGTTTAAGAACCTAAAAGAGCACACCCATTTAGTTTCCTTTGTTTCAGATATCTAGGAAACTAGAATGATACTTTTTTACATTCTAGTATGCAAATATATATGAACCTTGGCCTTGTACCAATGTTATAGTGTTGTTCAACATTCCTTGATGACTAAAATTTAGAAATAATAAATCCTATGAGACACTAAACATCATTAGTTCACGGACAGTCCCATAAAAATATTGATGGGCAAATGATGGAGTAGAAATTATTTTATCTTGCCTTGTAACTTTACAAAACTTAATGGTCAGAACTCCTGTTCATCTCCTCCCAACAAAAATGTATGAGAAATGCATCACACTATTATACAAAATATTAGCACACCCCATACTTTTGGTGCAACACAAAATATAAAAGAGCTAGTTACTAAAATTTATTATTTGAAAACTATCTCAATCCCGATCGAGTAAATAAATAAGATGTATGTAATATCAAAATCTGGAGTTGCAACACTTGCACTACAACATAGCATCCGCGCCCTGGTAGTTATAACACCGAGACACACTTATAATTGTCGCACTTATGCTTAGGTGGCAGAAAAGGCACCAGGGATAACTGCGTCAGAAAAACTGCATATACGACAGGTTTCTCACGGCGCATGTTCATCAATCGTATGATATATTCGATGACAACAAACGGGTTTTGCCTCGGTAGATTATAGAAGATAGTGCAATTCCAGTGCTATATTTTGACATGTTTGATACACGTTTCAATGGGATTTTTTAATGATAATTAATATAACAAATTAGTTTCTCGGTTACCGAGAAATTATAATTAATATTTCATTATGATATAACATTCTATTAACACATCAAACTCACTACATTACAGTACAACCACTTCTAATGGGATCTCATTAGCCCTTTCATACAGATCAAGGGGTTTTTATTTGAATTTTTAGAGAAGGAAGCCTGTTGAGCTCTTCTTTATTCAGCACCCCACGGTTCTAGCAAAACTAACTAAAAGTAAAAAAATAACTAAAAGAAGACTCGTTATGAGCCTTCTTGAGCGCCTCTCTATTCTTCATTGACTTTTGCATCACGACTAGGTATAGGATATTCGAGCGCCAACTATAGCGTCCACGCATTGACCACATCAGTGTAGATTAGAGTTCAACTGCTCGTGAGCCATAAGCTGATGATGCGGATCTAAAAGATAGATAAAAGTGGTTAAAGAGTAAGACCATATTTGAAACAACAAAGAAAGAAGAAGAAATGTGCAGATCCGAATGTACAAGTCAAAACGCAATGTATCAAAATGAAGAAAATACCTTTGATTGAGAAAAAGCTGGTGGCCGAACAAGTGGAGAAGTGTGGAGTTTGGCTAATAACAAGGGAAAGGGTACTACGATCTATAAGCACTTCTAGTGGTGCGGATCTAAAGGTCAGTTGGATAATGGGGAGTGGGGAGTGTAGCGACATGAGGAGTATGGAGTGCAAAGTGGGGCTAAGGTTTCCTGTTTTATATACAAAATTGCATGGACCCTTTGAGTAACTCTATCCCATATTCAGATTTGAAAACCTGGTGGTGATGCTATGACCGTAAAAACAAAACGATTAGTATTGTAGATACATGAAGTAACTATTCAATAGAAGAAACCTTACTTAAATGTTAAAAAAGTGTTCACATAAGAACCAACAAAGTAACAAAGCCCATCAAATGCGGAAATATTTGATCGATCGTTTTGAAACAATGTATAGCGATAAAAGACCGACTATTCCTTGTTAAGGTGTATAAAACCATAAAGTTAAATCAATCTTTAGCCTTATGCAAACATTACAATACCAAGATTAGTTTTACTCGCTTGTTTAACAATTTTATTAGTTGTGAGCTTTAAATACAAGCGTCAGTTTAACTATAGTTTTCTAGCACACTTAGTACAAGTGATCACTTTGATATCGTGTCTAAATATTGAAGGTAGACAATTACATAGTATACATTTTTACCCTTTTTCATCAAGATGTTCTTCTATAATAATGTAACATTATTTTCCTACAGAAGTTACGTTGGTTATTTTTAACTTTTGTGCATCGCTTATGAGGAAACACTTTTTATTCAATCAATTATCCCTAGATCAAAGAAGAGAAAGACTCAGGGGTCTTCTGGCTAGCACAAGAGGTGGTGTGCTGGACAGTCCGAGTTCGAATCTCACCTTCTCCTATATATGAGTAGTGTCCAGTTCCTCCTACACACTCTTTCATCAAAGAAGAGAAAGGATGACAAAATTGCATACATAAATAGATTAATTTGTGGCACTTGAATATATCATAGTGCATTTGCATGTATTGAGGTACATTTTTAGTATCTTTAAAGTTTAAACAAATTGTGAGAGAGAGCTCCAAATTATATTTTTAATAAATAAGACTTATATATTTTATGCTTGTCTATCTTTAGGTGTAAGTTTTTAAAAAAGTTCTAGAGTATAAGCCTTGTATATATATCCTACTTGCAGGA
Organism: Avena insularis; assembly: GCA_023614405.1. NCBI lineage: Eukaryota > Viridiplantae > Streptophyta > Magnoliopsida > Poales > Poaceae > Avena > Avena insularis. Next base: position 74,732,034 of record CM042690.1, read on the forward strand.
ATAATAGTAAGTTTTAGAGCCAATGAGAGGGCCTAGAGTGACATGTTCTTGTATCGTTAGCGTTGCTCGCTTTATAGCTTCTTTTTTGTTCAAATATGTCATGTTTTATGTATTGTTTTTGATTAGCTGACAACTTGTACATTCTCTTTACTTGGTATTAAAATAGCATCGCTTATAAAAATCACAAGCACAAGCACTTAAAGATTAAGATTTAGTGGCCGCCAATATTTTAGTATAAAAGGCGTTGCTCGCGCACGAATCACTGCTCCCTAATGACCATGGCAGTGACAGGGGAAGGAGCAATTACCTTGGCAGCTGCGGCTTTGCTCAAGGGTGAGAGAGATGAGAGAAAGAGAGTGACCGGGGAGAAGAACTATAGCGGTAGCTAGTCAAAACCAATATCAGTCTTAATCGTCCAGGTCAAAATAGCGGACCAACCGTCATTGTTCACGTCATCCCTGATAATGTGTCCTTTTGTGTCGAAACACTGTGCAATTTGCGGCTCCCTTCCCTACACTTGGTAGATTTAAAAAAAAATAGGTACTCTCTCCGATCCAAATTAATGTTATTAAATTTATCTAGGTTCTAATGTATCTAGCACTAAAACACTAAAACATGACTAGATAAATTTAAGAATATTAATGGTATCGGAGGGAGTACGAAAAATGTGATATAGTTTGGGAGTGTCTATTGGACAGCTAGCTGTTTTGTAATTCAGAAACAGACACTTTTTTAACCCAACGTAAAGTTGACAGCTGTCACGTAATATCAAAAGAGAGGAGATTCAAAAAAGTGGTTGTTTCATTTTATCCCGAACAGCCACATTTACAGTCTCTCTTTCCGTGAGTTCAACATCTTTGAGTCCAGTTTCTTTTTGCTGAGTGTTGGGTCCTATATTTTTTAGTCCAGTTTACTGACATTCTCCAACAAGGACATAAATGTACAAAAGCCCCACGAAAAGTTCACTGAGGTAAACGCCCACCAAGCACGCAAAAAGTGACCACCGGATCAACTCGGCAGCGAGCCTCCAGGCTTGGCGATCTCTAGATCAACATATGAACAACAGAAAAACAAAATTAGAAGAGAGGGAGGATCAGACCTTATGATGGAACAAGAAGAAAGATAGACAAACATGCTTTGTTTAGTCACATACCTGGTGCTGAAGAAGTACTGGAGTCCCACATATCCATTCCGACTTTCCTATGATCTACGGACTAAAAGGATGCTAGCTAATCAAAATACAAAATCAGGAACAGAAAATGACAAAATGAACAATATAGGGGAAGTTGTGTTCAACAAATACCTTAGCTCTGCAATGTATGGGTTTAGAGCCCTTGCTGATTCAAGGGTATAAAATAGTATTAGACAAAATTAGAACAAGGACAGAAAAAGAATCAGTCCCAGCTCATTCTTGCATTTGCTATTCGCGAAAAATAGGTGGATATGTAATATATTTTAGAAATACATGTGCAAAGCAGAACTTTTCATACATGGTGCTGCTGTGAAACGATCTCGACAATAAATACTCTTATGATATTGCGCATCTATAGGTAAAAATGAAATGGAACACAAGGAATCTATGCTGCAACAATTTAGTGACTTATATATTCGATTTTGCCTCTAAAATGACTATTATGTAAACCTCTACGGGGAGGTAACTGGAGTCTGTCATCATCAACCGACGACAATGCATGGTGGCCTGGTGCTAATTAGGGCAAGAATGAGCTTAGGACAAACAGCCACTCCCAAGCAAAACGACTTCAGGAAGAAGCAAATGGATTAAGCAAAGGTAAGAACAATCTAACAAAAACAAAAGTTGAAATATGTGAGAAGGATAAACAATGCTTATGACTTAACAGCTGCTGGAAAAAACTTAGCGGGTTCACCCAAACATGTGTGATGAAGTGCCATCTTCAAGTTCATTGTACCCTGAAAAAGAAGAAAACTGCGAAAGACAAAGAGAAAATGAGAGCATCTAAAATTTAAAATGATCACGAAAAGAACAATCTACAGGTATGAGGCACACCCAAGACTAACTGAAAAAACCAAATATACACTAACTTGTCTGATGGAAGAGAAAAGTACTAACTTACGGACGATGAAAAGGAAAAAATATGATTCAAAAATTGAGAAACTGAAAGAATGATAAATTGAATGAAGAGAGGAAAGAAACTCATGACATAAGACAATGAAGATATGGAAGATTCAAAGCTGATATAACGAATAGAATAAAACTACAGAAAAGAATAAAACTTGAGAAAGCTGAGAAAGTGTCCTAGAAAAGTATTGAAACCGGCTATCCAAATTAAATTAACTGAAGAAACTGAAGAGAATGAACATAGAATAAAGAAAGAGGCAATTAAGAAAGAAAGACCAAGGAAAGAAACTTTTAAACTGAACAAAAAGGGCTAAATATTGAATTAATGAAATATTGAGATACTAAGGAAATTAACCAAGGCAATGAGAAGCTGAGACAATGCAGACAGATAATAAGTAAAGATAGAATGAAGCCAAGAAGCTGAACAAGGAGAAATCAATGAATACTAATAGACTGGTAACTGAGTGGATACTAAAGAAAGAGGCAATGAAGATAGGATGAAGAAAGAAGCAATGAAGATAAAAAAAGGCAATGAAAGAAATGAAAAGTGAACTAACTGAGAAAATGAAACAATGACAGTGAAGATATTAGTCATTAAAATCGGAAAAAATGGGAATGATTTTTCCCGGATCCTTCCAAAGGTAGGGGAAGGAATAACCCTAGCCGGGTAGGGAGGATTCAACGAGGCCCACGACACGGGTAGCTCCGGCGCTGGGCATCGCATCGGCGACCAGCAAAGGATCTCCTTGTTCTGACCGAGCTCATCAGCGCCTTCCCGGAGGATCTGCTTCACTACTTTGGGGATGGGGTTGCCATGGAGGAGGAAGGCGGCGGCGGAGGACCCGACCTCATCAGCACCCTCCCGGAGGATCTGCTCCTCCAGGTCCTCGTCCGCCTCCGCTGCGCCGCCGCCGCCGCGCGCACCAGCCTCCTCTCCTGCCGGTGGCGCGGCCTCTGGACGCGCCACCTCGATCAAGCTGCACGTGAAGAGGCTCCAGCGGCACATTCCACGTGCTCGAGAGACTGTCGCTCTCGGGCTTCTCCTTGGACCTCGCCGCATTGGTCCTCCTCTGTCCATGCCTGCGCGTGCTCAGGGCGAGCGACGCCTTCTTCTACAACGCCACCTGTTTCCAGTCACAGTTGTTGCAGGAGCTGTTCGTCTCGACCGATATTAGATCCACACATTGTATCAACATCGAGGCCCCCATTCTCAAGCAACTGGCGCTGCTCTTCGGCAGCACCACCGGAACCAGCAACCATGGGCGTGGCGAGCTCAGCGTGTCCATCTTGGCACCAATTGTTGAGAAGGTCTCCTGGGAGTGCTCGTTTTCCAGGTGCACTACGATGACTTCTGGGTTTGGTCCTTGGGGCCTCTCGAAAGTGAGCTTGTATACCGGGTGTTTGCAGCTATCTAACGTCGTTAATGTTCTCTGCAGGGTCCCATGTCCTGCTCAACTGGCTACATTTTCAGACTACTTAATTACACTCATGTGTAACATTGCTCTCTGCAGGGTTCAATCATTTATACTGATATCGGGATCAAGTTTGGGCAGATGATAGACAAACATCTTGTTACCGGCTTCTCTGTACTGGAGCTACATTTCGTCCCAACGGAGCTTGCGTTTAAAATGATATCAGTTGAGCATGTTTTTGGAGCTGAACACGCATATTAATGGTTGTTCTATGGGAGAAATTTAGTGCTGAATCAGTGTGTCTGCATCCTTACATTGCACAGTTTGGTTGCCAATAAAACAAAGTTGTCTTGTTTGATTTTCATGGGCGATGACTTTATGTTTCTATGCTGATATACTGATTCAGACTGGTTTTGTCTTTTCTCATTTGCATGCAGGGTAGATACACATTCAGGGGAAGTTATGCATTGACATGATTACCATCTTCACATTTATGGATACATGGTGCTCTCATGGACAAGATCACCCTCTCTTGGTCTTCCTTCAGAATTTTGTCAGGTGGCTTCGATGGACCAACTAGCGGCATGAGGGTTTCTTTTATCAGCAATGTAATACATCAACATGTTGGAAGTGGTGTAGTGCCTAGTATTAATTTAGCTTTGGCTACTTGGCCTATATATGACATAGTTAATCTTTGAAGAAAAGCACTAAAGCTATATATCTTATTACCACGAACTTGCCAAATCTAGTCTACTCAATCTATGTCAGTCAAAATGATGTTCTGTTAAGCATGCCGCCTCAATACTTCTCTTCACCAAAAGCTGGAACATCCAAGAAGAATGATCACTTTGTCATCTCTTGATGTCAAGCATGTGACTAGTTTGGTAAGGGTTCCAGCTTTAGCGGTTGCATGGACCTAGTTAGCTCACACCTATCATAATGTTAGTACTATGTAATGGTGAAAAGTAGACTCCAGCTTGGAAAAAAATGGAGTGCCTGCAGCAGGCAATAAAGCAGGCATGTTGGAGAGGGTCAAGTCTCTCCTGTTACAAATCCAAAGCTGGGTTGAACACAATTTGTTTTTTCCCTTTGACATAGCATCCATCTGCTCTTCTGTTAGCCATCAGTACATAGCAAGGACATGTTTGCAAACCATTGTGGTAAGACGTGATTAGCGGTTTGATTTGTGTGCCCAACGGAGCTACGCTTTGACGTCCCTCACTCTGCACCGCATGTGCCCAATTCCCTCACCGTGCACCTTCCCTGCTTCATTCGTGCCACCTCCATTGAGGTCTTTCACAATGGGTATTTCTTAGCGCAGTATTCTAGGTGTTTTACCTATGTGGTATGTCATTTAATGAAGAAAGAGGATGTTTTTGTATTGTCATTTAATGAAGAAAGAGGATGTTTTTATATCTTAGCTAAGCTACACCCCTTGCATGATATCATAGGAAAAAACTTGGCTAGACCGATCACACACATGCATGAGACTAAAATCATTTTATACACCATCTAAAAAACAATACATTGTCATAGTTGTTTATTAAGTTTTAATTACTTTTATGAAAACGTGCTAAAAAACACCCATTACGAAAGGCCTGAGCTGCACAGGCTGGACCTCATCTTCGACCAACCGCCGGTCAGCCGGTGCATGTTCCCCGTCCTCGAGACATTGTTACTTTCTGTCTGCCTCATTGATAGCCATGCCTTTGTCCTCTGGTGCTCGCGCCTGCGCGTGCTTAGAGTAAGGACGACCGGCTGTCGGCACATCGATGAAGACATCATTGTCTTCTCGGCATCCCTACAGGAGCTCTTCGTGGACAGTAGAGATAAATGGACAAGGTGTATTTACTTGGAGGGCCCTGCCCTTAAGCAATTGGTTCTCTCCATATTCTTCTTACGCGACAATATCACCTTGTCGGTGTATGCGTCATGGCACCAATGGTGGAGAAGGCCGCATGGCAGTACTTTCTTTCCAGGGGTGTGGCAGCTGGAATTGGTCCTTGGGGCCTCTTAGACTAGCCCCAATGGAAGTATCATAGGTACTATCATACATACCATGTTGGTAAAATTCTGACGTGACATGCTAATTAATGATGGAAGAGGTTGTGTTGGTATCATAGGTAGATACAGTATCATAGCACGTAAAACTAGAAAAACTAATCCCAAATGAATCTTGTACATAATTTTGCATTGAGATTCTACAGAACAATAAATATACTAAGACTATAATACTATGCATTGTAGAGATGGTATCATACACTAATATCATATATATGATACTACTATATGATACTCCCCATTATGACTAGTCTTAGGAGTGATACCGCAGATAAAGGAAAATGTCCTGTCCCTAAGGGTGGACCGTCTTGTGTGTTTGCTGTCTTGCTCATTTTACTTACACAATGTTAAATGAAGGGTGATATACTAACATTTTTTGGTTTCTTTGCAGGACAAGTCTAATTTTCCTCATACCGAGCTCAGCCTTCCCCAAAAAATAGAGAAACACCTTGTGGTTACAGATTTCTCTATTCTGGATCTACTTTTCGTAACTATTCCCTCCGTTTTAAAATATAAGATGTTTTACGTTTGTGAAGCAAATGTATGTAGATTTATTTTAGTATGTAGGTTCACCCAAGTTTGGAATGAATATACACTAGTAGAAAGAGGGCCTTTGGTCCAGCGTCCAAATTCCATTGGTCCCGGTTCGTTTTCATAATCGGGACCAATGCTAGGCACCGGTCCCGGTTCATGCCGCCAGGGCATTGGTCCCGGTTCATCTGTAAGCATTGGTCCTGGTTGGTGGCACGAACCGGGACCAATGCCCCCGCGACGCACACGTGGCTCATCGTAGTCCTCGTCCTCGTCCTCTTCTTCATTCTCTTCCTCATCCTCATCTTCAAGCTCCTCAGTGTCACCTTCCTCATCTTCATCATCAGCAGTAGGCGCAGAGGGGAACAAGTGACGCTCCAGCTCACCATAGTTCAGCCCAGAGGAAGAGTTCCACCGAGCATACGGAGTGGGAGGTGTAGGAGTCGGTGGAGCACCCGAAGCGCCAGACACGTGGTGGAGAATGAGCTGCTGGGAGTGAGCCAACTCATGGCGCTGCCTGTATGCCTCGTACTGACCCTTGCGCGTGTGCACGCCCATGCAGAGAATGTGACGCTGGAACCAGTTCAGCTGCTTGATCTCACGAGCCACGGGAGGTACAGGGGGCCTGCGAGCATCCCTCATGAGGCCCTCAGGAGCAGAGGAGGGATGAGAGGTCTTCCAAACCTTGTTGTATATCTTCTTGGCCTTGTGCACCGAGTCAATGTGGAACTCCTCGGCAGGAAGCAGGTGGCGGATGAGCATCATAATGTAGGGCGCATAGGGAATGGACAGACGGTTGAACATAGCATCACACAACTCATGGTAAATGAAGTCCATGACATCCAGCCTGTACTGCACTGACTCGTCCTCACAGGAGGCAACCACATGAGAAAATTGAAGTAGCTGAACAAGGTGACCACGGATGCTGTCATTGTTGCCCCCACTCGGTGTACTAGAGTCACGGAAGAGACCCACCAATGCTGCATAGATGGGAGCAAGACCAGCCACGGTACCCACAATGCCATTGTTCACAGTGCAAGGAGAGAGAGCAGCTTCCTTATTGGGCTTCAGCTGAGTGATGATGTGATGGCCACTAGCTCTATCCCTGCTGTGGAAAGGGTACCCCAGAACCTCAGCAAACACGTGAAAATAAGCAGTAATGGGCTTGTCATGAGTCATCCACTTCATAGTGCGACGCTCATCCCCACAAATCACCAGAGTGGATAAGAACTGCTTCACCACCTCAGAGTCAAAAGAGCACTGGAGAAACATGAGATGGTGCAGCCCCATCCTCTCAGCCACATACATCGCATCCACAAGATGCGCCTTCTCCAAAGCCTCATCAAGTACCAGTGGGTGCATAGGCCTAATGTTCAGCCTGGCATAGATGTCTTCATAAATCCCCTTCTGTTATGCACACCAAAAACGGGTATCCCCTAGCTCATCATCACGAGGCAGCTCAGCAAACAAGTCACGGTGATGGATGGCAAAGAAGGAGACCGCATCCAAAGCCGTGTAGTTGATCTTAGGCTCCTTGCCCTTCCTCTTGGACACCCCTTCCTAGTCCTCTTGGATTGTTCAGCCATGCGCCTCTCTTCATTCTTCCTTCTCCTCAATTCAACTTCGTCCACGAGGTTACCTTGTCTGTCGTCCCGAAAGTATTTGGCGTGAGGACGGCGCTTGTAGGTCTTGGGAACACCGGAACCACCTGTGAGGAGAAATAAGGGCGATAGCAAGGGGATAAGCATACACACAAGTCCAGGAGAGAGCATGGAAAAAGTAGTCAAAAAGTTTATAGGACAAAACTACTCAATGCATACACCATAGTGAAACTGAAGCAGAATTGAATCTGTCAGGCCGGATTATCCGGCCTGGCCAGGGGCGGATAATCCGGCCCTGGCAGGAATTTTCGATTCCACCTAGAGAGTATGAAAAAAAGTAGATCAGGCCTAGAAACTGCAAGACTACGATTTCTATGCGAAAACACATCCTTCTAGACAACATTCCACCCAACAAGATACACATCTAGCCAAAGATGGGGAGAGAGGGAGTTACCCTCACTCATTGGAGGAAGAACGCGGAGGAGAAGGTGCCCGGAGGCGTGGAGAAGAAGATCCGGGGAGGCCCAGAAAATCCGGTGGCCGGAGAGGCTCCGGGGAGGGTGAGGGGCGGCAGGCGGCGGCTGGGGAAGAGGAGAGGGCTGGGGGAGAAGTGATGCTCATTATGAGCCCTTCCCCCCGAGCCCTGCCCTTTAAGATGAAATCTGCTAGGGCCAGATTATCCGGCCACCACTTGGGCCGGATTATCCGGCCTAAATTCTGGGATTCTGTTATAAACAGAACCAGGCCCGCGCGTCCCCAAACAACACCCCCACAAGGTGTACAAAGGACTTGTGTGTAAGAATAGATGGCTTAGGGGTAGGGAAGGCTTGGGATTAAGAGAGCCAAACAGAGATGGTACTAGACACTCAAAATTGCAAAATCCAAATCAAATAAAAGCCAAGATTGAGTGTGATTCCCATAAGAACATGAGAGAGCAAATAACATCCAAAAAGATCCAATTCTCCACAAGGGAGAGGGCGGTGGCCGAAGCCACCTTGTTGGAGTGTATGGTGTGACACCGCGAAGATATATCTTGGGTTCACGACCAATACTCATCAGTAAGCTCACATATCACAACATGATATTAAGAGAAATGATATATTTTGTTATTGGCATTATGGGGGGAGGGTTAGCCCAATGAGTTAGGACCACACTCCCCCTAAATCCATGCCCACACCTAGACCAAACAAGGATTGAGATGTACGAGTGAGTGCATGGGTAATCAAGACAAACTCCCAGAATCAATGATATTTAGCTCATTCCTCAAATAGCAGAATCTTGCTTCATCAAGTGGCTTTGTAAAAATATCTGCTAGTTAGTTCTTCGTGCTCACAAAAGATATATCAATATCGCCTCGAGCAACATGGTCACGAATAAAATGATTCCGAATCTCAATATGCTTCGTCCTTGTGTGCTGAACTGGATTGTACGCAATTTTGATAGCACTTTCATTATCACATAAAAGAGGCACTTTGTCAATATTGACACTATATTCCTTTAATGTTTGCCTCATCCATAATAATTGAGTACAAGCGCTGGCAGCAGCAACATATTCAGCTTCGGCGGTGGAGAGAGATATACAATTCTGCTTTTTGGAGGACCAACAAACAAGAGATCTTCCCAAGAATTAACAAGCTCCAGAAGTGGATTTCCGATCATCCTTATCACCAGCCCAATCTGAGTCAGTATAACCACATAGAGAGAAATTGGAGCCCTTGGGATACCATAGACCAAAGTTGGGGGAATGAACCAAATATCGAAAGATCCTCTTGACTGCCACTAAGTGGCTTTCTTTAGGAGCTGCTTGATACCTTGCACACACTCCCACACTCAACACAATATCGGGTCTAGATGCGTAGAGGTAAAGGAGAGATCCGATCATGGACCGGTATACCTTTTGGTCCACATCTTTACCATGAGGGTTGAGTTCAAGATGACATTTTGTTTGCATCGGAGTGGCGACACCATTTAGATCTGTCATCTTGAATCTCTTGAGCATGTCTTGGATGTACTTAGCTTGATTAATAAAGGTTCCTTCTCTAAGTTGCTTGATCTCGAATCCAAGAAAGAATCGTAATTCCCCCATCATAGACATCTCAAACCTGTCAGTCATAAGCTTTGAAAATTCATCATTAAAAGCTTTGTTAGTAGAACCAAAGATAATATCATCTACATATAGTTGGCATACGAAGAGCTCCCCCTTAACCTTCTTAGTAAAAAGAGTGGGGTCGATTTTCCCAACTTCGAAGCCACGATCTAAAAAAAGCTCTTTAAGGTGCTCATACCACGCACGTGGGGCTTGTTTAAGGCCATAGAGTGCCTTATCGAGTTTGTAGACATGGTTCGGGAAGTTAGGATCCTCAAACCCCGGGGGTTGCTTTACGTATACCAACTCATGTAGAGGACCGTTAAGGAAGGCACTCTTGACGTCCATCTGCTGCAACTTAAAATTGTTATGAGCAGCAAAAGCAAGTAGGATACGGATGGACTCAAGGCGAGCCACAGGAGCATAGGTATCGCCAAAGTTGATGCCCTCAACTTGGGAGTACCCTTGTGCCACAAGTCTTTCCTTGTTCCTCACAACAATGCCATTCTCATCTTGCTTGTTCTTGAAAATCCACTTGGTGCCGATAACATTGCGGCACTCTTTGGGTTTCTCCACTAGTTTCCAGACTTTGTTGCGCTCGAAATTATTCAATTCTTCATGCATAGCAACAACCCAGTCTGGGTATTCAAGAGCTTCAAAGACCTTCTTAGGTTCCACCATGGAGATATGAGCTTGATGCTCACCAAAACTGGCCAATTCTCTTCTTGTAGAGACCCTTCGCCGAAGATCACCAACAATCTTGTCGAGAGTGTGACCCCTCAACTCAAGGTTACGATCAGCCCGAGCCTTTCGAAGAAGTTCAATAAGTTTGTTGTCTCTTGGAGGAGGAGATTCATCACTTGAGTCTTCATTGGAAGCATTTTCTCCGCCTTGATTAGTAACTGGAACATCAGTAGCAGGTGGTGGAGACGCATGCCCTTGAGGTGAATCCGTAGCCATAATAGGAGGCTGCAGAACTGGAGAGTCAGGGCCAGATAATCCAGCCGATGGAGAGGCCGGATAATCCGGCCTGGGAGTACTTGCAGCAGCTTCATCAGGAGGCATGGGACTTGCTTGAACTGGTGAGGGGCCGGATAATCCGGGGCTAGCCGGAAAATCCGGCCTGGAGCTTGCGTTGATATCTTCACGGCCAGGAGCAAAATGGTCAGCTGTAGCGGGTTGGCCGGATAATCCAGTGTCAACCGGAAAATCCGGCCTGGAGCTTTCTGGAGCAACTTGACCTTCAGCAGTTGATGGGGATGGTGTAGAAGTTGCCCCCGTGGTTGGAGCATGTTGAGTATGTGTAGATGAGGGCTCTATATGAGTAGAGCATTGTCCTTTCCGGTCCGCCACAAGGGGTTCCTCAATGGGGCGGAAGAATCCCACGCCCATTCTTCTTATGGCATCTTGGGGTATTTCAACATCTGCAGCACAAACACCAACTTGCTCCGCACGGGAACCGTCATTTTCTTCGAACACCACACTACAAGATTCTACAACAGTTCCGGAGAGCTTATTGTAGACTCTATAAGTGTGGGATTCGGCACCATAACCAATAAAAATACCTTCTAAAGCCTTAGATTCAAACTTAGATAAACGGACTCCTTTAATAAGAAAGAAACACTTACACCCGAATACCCGAAAGTATGAGATGTTTGGCTTGTTACCGGTAAGTATTTCATACGGAGTCTTGTCCAAGATCTTGTGGAGATATAAACGGTTGGATGAATGACAAGCAGTAGATATTACTTCTGCCCAGAAGTTATATGGAGATTTGAATTCGGCTAGCATTGATCTTGCCATATCCATTAGAGTTCGATTCTTCCTCTCGGCTACACCATTTTGTTGAAGGGTGTACGCAGCGGAATATTGATGTCTTATCCCCTCTTCACTTAGGAACTCATTTAAGGTGTAGTTCTTCAACTCCAAGCCGTTATCACTCCTTATAGCCAAAATGGGGACGTTGTGTTGACATTGAACCTCGTTGGCAAAGTCAATGACAGTTTGTTGAGTTTCACTCTTCAACTTGAAGAAATAAACCCAGGTGTATCTTGAGTAATCATCAACAATCACTAGACAATACTTCCTCCCACCGAGGCTTGCATGAGATGGAGGCCCGAAGAGGTCCACATGAAGGAGCTCCAAAATCCTTTTTGAAGAGATAATGGTTTTCCTTTGATGAGGTGAATCATGCATTTTCCCTTCAACACACGCCCTGCAAACACGATCTTTGGCAAAAGAGACATTTTCTTTTAGTCCAAGAATGTGGCCACCCTTGTGGAGACTTTGCAAAGTTCTCATATTGACGTGGGCTAGTCGGCGATGCCATAGCCAGCCCGCGTCAGCCTTTCCGAAGAGACACATCGGGCCTGTAGTGGTTTTCCCTGAAAAGTCCACCACGTACAGGTCATTTTCGACATATCCCATGAAAGCGACTTTAAGAGACTTGCTCCACAAGAGTACCACTAAATCAACATCAATGTAAACTGCAAAGCCCATCTTACCAAGGGCACGAACTGAAAGTAAGTTATACCCGAGGGTCTCAACAAGCATGACGTCCACGAGAGAGATATCGTGAGCCACCACAACTTTGCCCAGACCCAGTACCTCAGATTTTGACTTGTCACCATAGGAGACGGTAATGTGATCAAGGTTTGGCCACATCTCCATGATGATCTCCTTGCTTCCGGTCATATGACTCGTGCAACCACTATCGAGTACCCATTTAGAACCACCGGAAGCATAGCCCTGCAAGAAAATTATTTCTTGGTTTTAGGTACCCATTTTTCAATGGGTCCTCTCATGTTAGTAACAAGGGTCTTGGGAACCCAAATAGACCAAGGAATGTAACAATCATAAGGCCCTACATAACTAGCATAAACATCACCATAATGATCACAATATAGTTCAAAGTTAGGATTGTTGATCCCTGCAAAACCATCATAATTAGTCTTGTCATTGGTAATGTTGCTAGTCTTTGATTGAGCAGTCTTGCTCTTCTTCTTCTTTTTCTTGTTTTTCTTGTTCTTTATCTTGGGTATGTAACCAAGACCTTCTTTACTATTGTTTGTCCTTTGCCTGCTTAGTATCTCATCAATAACTCCTTTCCCTTTGTTTTGAGAACTTCTTGCAAGGTCTTCTTTTCCAAAGGATGAAGTGGAGGTACTTGGCACATCATACCGTTTCAATTGAGTTTGGAGCTAGTCATGAGACTCATTTAGAGTAGAATGATCACTCTTCAATGCCTTGTGAGCACTTTCAAGATTATCAAACTTCTCCAAAAGTCTAGCATGAATAGCCCCAAAGTCAATCTTTTCTTTCTTTAGTTTCTTTACCTTGGCAAGAGCATGGTCACGTTCTTTAATGAGCTGAGCTACAGCTTCTTCTTGTGACTCCTCAAGGGATTCGAGTATTTCTTCCAAAGATGCTCGAGCTTCCTCTTCCTCTTCCAAGGCATTCTTCAAAGAAGCTATCTCCAAGGCATCTTCTCTTTCAATTTTGCCCTTTTCTTCAAGGAGATCTTCGGCTTGAGCAAGTTGACTCATAAGAACATCAAAATGAAGTTTGTCCTCACCTTGTAGGTTAGTGAAAAAAGTATCCAAGGCAATAACTTCTTCTTTCATTTCAAGACTGTCATGATCATCCATATCCAAAATTATGTTAGTCTTAGAAAATGAAGAGCTAGAAGTTGGTACCTCGGATCCTCTTGCCATTAGACAAGTGGCGTTGTTGTTGATGGCGTTCTCGTTTGGTGAGTCGAAGAGAGAGGAGGGAGTCGATGTGGTGGCTATAGCAGCCACTTCACGGGAACTATCATCATCCTCTTCATCTTCACTTGCGGAGGAGTATTCCTCTTGAGCTATAAGAACAATCTTGGGTTGCTCCTTGAAAGGGCCATTCTTCTTAATAAACGGCTTCCTTTTAGGAGCTTTGGATTTCTCTTTAAGAAGGAGCCTGCCACCATTGTCTTCTCTATTTTGATAAGGACACTCGGCTACAAAGTGTAGTCTATCTCCACAGTTGATGCAAGTTCTCAATCTTGGGCCACTTTCAATTCTTCCATTTGACCCGTTCTTGCGCTCAAGTTCAGACTTGGCTTTGGCAGGGTCCTTCCAAAAGTTCCTTGCATAGAATGCCATGTACTCACCATGAGCACGTTTGACCTCATCGGGGAAGTCCATGGATACCCCCTCAAAAGCTCCTTCATCTTCCTCTTGCTCAACAACATTGGCTTTGAGAGCCACATTAACACCCTTTTGCATTCCAATGGCCCAAGCACGGGCATCTTCAGCATTCTTTGCCGCCACTTTGAATGACGCCATTTCTTGCATGACTTCGTTGGATGTCATTTGATGATAGTTGTGTCTACCTTGCAAGCTCTTCAAATCCGTTAGTTCGAAAGGCATTAAGGCACTCACATACTTTCTTTTTATCCATGCATCATCAATGTGAGTGACCCCATGCTTCTGAAATGTTGTTGCGATGCCCTTGAGTCTTCTATACATGTCCTCGTGGTTTTCAGCATCCAACATGTAGAATCCCTCTGCTTCATTACTAAGGGCATCATACCTGTTTCTTCTCATGCTTTCATTTCCAACAAAAAGGTCCGTAAGAGCATCCCACGCCTCTTTAGCTGTGTTGAGATGTTCAATGTGTGGCATGTCCTTGGGACCCACACCCAGCTGTATCATGTGGAGAGCGGTGGCATTCAACTGGCTATCCACAACTTCCCTTCTCGTTAGATTGGTTTGATCTCCAATATGAAGACCTTCTTCAATAATCCTCCACAATTCAATAGAGGAGCTGCAAACATGAGATTTCATTAGGAATTGCCATTGGTTAAAAGAGGATGCAGTGAGCTTGGGTGGATCACCCCTATTATTTATATGAGGATGAGGGATAGGTGGGTCGGGGGAATATACATGGCGAACCTCACTATATTCCTCCTTACCACTTCCCTTTTTGGAGGTGGAACCATTTAGTTTTTCACCTTCCACATCATCATCCTTGGATCTGGTGTTACCCTTTTCCTTAGATGATGGTGAGGGAGCCTCAGAGGAGGATGGAGATGGGGCTATGGACGATGTAAGGCGAGCAATCATTTGATTCATCTCCTCCATCTTGGCCTTAAAGGATTTCAACAAGGTTGTTTCCAATGACTTGAGATCATCCATTGTGACCTTATCCATAGCCTCATTTCCATCATCCTTAGTACCCATACTACTCTTAGGCGGTTAAGACCGAATTAAGAGTCGGGGCTCTGATACCAATTGAAATGGATCGTATGGGCACCTAGAGGGGGGGTGAATAGGTGCTACACCAATTTTTAATTCTTTTTCAATTTTAGGCTTAGCACAAAGGGTAAATTCTCTAGATAAACTATTGGATGGAATTTCCCTATATGCAAACCTATCTACTAGCAAGTAAAGAGCGAGTGGAAGAGGAACGAGTAAACCGAAGTGAAGCACGTGGAGACACAGGATTTGTTTGACCGCAGTTCCTTCCTTGTTAAGGGAAGTACGTCTGCGTTGGAGGGGTGGGCGGTACTAAGACCACCACGCCACAAAAGGCCTCACCCTGTTCTCCGATGGATCTCGCCACAACAGGCCTGATCCACCTTCCACTATAGGTGCCCTTCGAGGCGGGCACCGGCGCCTTTACACAACTAGCGGGGCAACAACTCCACAACAACTTGGAGGCTCCCGAAATGACAACAAGCTGCCACAAGAACAAAGTTGTCAAATACAATAACAAGATCTAGGTATTTACAAGAACACTAGATCAGGGATTTCTCCAATTGAATGGAGAGGAGTTGAAGCGCTTGATTCTTGATGTTGATGATGAACTTCTCCTCCTTCAATTCCACCAAAGATCAAGACCTTCGGGTGGTTGAAGTGGGAGATCAAGAATGAAAGCTCTTGCACAAGGTCTGGTCAATTTCGAATGAATCAAGAGTTCTGAACGTTGGGGAAGAAGGGGTACTTATACCCCCTTCCAAAAACTAGTCGTTACACACTTTGGGGGCCGGATTATCTGGCTCAAGTGAGGGCCAGATTATCCGGCCTGGGGAAAACACCGCCCCAGACTCGGAATATCCTGCAGAAACTCCGCCCCCTCTCTGAGCATCACGCCGAGCTTGCCCTTGATCAACTTCTAGGGGCCGGATTATCCGGTCCTATGCGAAGGCCGGATTATCCGGCTTGGGGAAGAAAAACCGCCCCAGTTCGGATTTTCCGGGAGAAAATCCGACCGGATATCGAGCGACACGCCTTGGCTCCTTTTGATCGAAAACTAGGGGCCGGATTATCCGGCCATTGCGAAACCCGGATTATCCGGCCTGGGGAGGAAAAACCTTCAGCCGGATTTTCCGGGAGAAAATCTGACTGGACACAGAGCGACGCGCCTTGGCTTCCTTGAGAGATGAGGTAGGCCGGGTTATCCGGCCCTTGGTGGGGCGGATTATCCGGCCCCCCTCAAAACTTCCTGCACACTTAGCACACATGAAAAGTCTCCATAGTATTGTTATCTAACACGCAAAACCTAGGAAAACATGAAATGTTCTTTCAATAGCGACCGACGCCATTCCGATTTTATTGCAGGCCTCCATAAATTTATTGATTTGTCTAAGGCAAACAAAGTGGATAATTTTATGCCTTGTCCTCGTCGTCATCGTAACGATGGCGGAGCACTCGCCCGAGAATCCTTCAAAGCCATCTGCTTCGGAGAGGTTTCATGCCCGGATATTATTGTTGGGCCATACACAGAGAAAGAGGGGTTAGGCTGGAAGAAAATGAAGAAGAGGAGGATGATGACAGCTATCCTATGTCCCCTGAAGAATACGGTGATACTGCAATGGAAGACAATGAAGAAGAGGGAGGCAGCAATGAAGAAGAAGAACGGGAATCGGATGAGCCCGCTGATGGTCTTGGTCGGGTCATTTCTGATGAAAAGCAACAATGTGATACAGAAAGGGAGAAGCTTAAGTTGGAGGCCATGCAAAAGGATCACAAAAAGTTGTTGTACCCAAATTGCAAAGATGGCAGCACAAAGCTCGGTACCACACTTGAACTGCTGAAATGGAAGGCAGAGACTGGCTTATCTGACAAAGGATTTGAGAAGTTACTGAAAATAATGAAGCTGAAGCTTCCAAAGGATAACGAGCTGCCCGAGACAACGTACGGAGCAAAGAAGACTATCTGCCCTCTAGGATTAGATGTGGAGAAGATACATGCATGCATTAATGATCGCATCCTGCATCATGTGAGAAGTACGAGAATATGGATAAATGTCCGGTATGTAATGCATGTCGACACAAGATCAGACAAGATGACCCTGGTGATGTTGAGGACGATGACGAGCCCTCCAGGAAGAGGGTTCCTGCTAAGGTTATGTGGTATGCTCCTATAATACCACAGTTGAAACGTCTGTTCAGAAATAAAGAGCATGCCCAGGTTGTTGCGATGGCACAAAGAAGAGCGTAAGAAAGACGGGAAACTGAGACACCCCGCCGATGGGTCGCAGTGGAGAAACATCGAGAGAAAGTACTTGAACTTTGCAGGTGACGCGAGGAACTTATGGTTTGGTCTAAGTACAGACGGCATGAATCCTTTTGGGGAGCAGAGCTGTAGTCACAGCACCTGGCTAGTGACTCTATGTATCTACAACCTTCCTCCTTGGTTGTGCAGAAGCGGAAGTTCATTATGATGCCAGTGCTCATCCAAGGACCGAAGCAACCCAAGCAACGACATTGATGTGTACCTAAGGCCATTAGTCGATGAACTTTTGCGCTAGGCGAACCAGGTGTAAAGGTGTGGGATGAGCACAAACAGGAGCCATTTGACCTACGAGCGTTGTTGTTCGTAACCATCAATGATTGGCCTGCTCTTAGTAACATTTCAGGACAGTCAAACAAGGGATACAATGCATGCATGCACTGTTTAGATAATACAAAAGGTACATATTTGGATAAATGTAAGAAGGTTGTGTACCTGGGGTGTCGTAAATTTCTTCTGACCAATCATCAAGTAAGAAAGAAAGGCAAGAATTTCAACCGTGAGGCAGATTACCGGAAGAAGTCTAAGCTCCCTAAAGGTGCTGATATATTTGGTATGGTGAAGGACCTAGAAGTAATCTTTGGAAAGGGTCCTGGCGGTTAATCTGTTCCGAAAGACCCCATTACCGGACACACGGCCATGTGGAAAAGAAATCTATATTTTGGGAGCTTGAGTATTGGAAAGACCTAAAGTTCCGTTCCTCAATCGACGTGATGCACGTGACGAAAAATCTTTGCGTGAACCTGCTAGGCTTCATGGGCGTGTATGGGAAGACAAAATATACACTAGAAGCACGGGAGGACCAGCAACGTATCAAAGACCCACACAACAAGCATACTGATAAAGGACGTAAATACTTAAGTAGCTACACTCTTACCAAAGCAGAGAAGGAAATCTTTTTTGAAGTCCTTACGATCAAGGTCCCGCTGGCTTCTCGCCAAATATAAAGGAATAATAAATATGGCAGAGAAAAATTTCAGAACCTGAAGTCTCATGATTGCCACGTGATTATGATGATTTGCTTCGGTTGCATTGAGAGGGATTCTACCGGAAAATGTTCGATTAGCCATTGTGAAGCTATGTGCATTCCTCAATGCAATATCTTAGAAGGTAATCGATCGAGAAAGTCTGGAAAGGCTACAGAAGGATGTGGTCCAATGTCTTGTCAGTTTTGAGTTGATGTTTCCCCCGTCCTTCTTCAATATTATGACGCATCTCTTAGTTCACCTAGTCGAAGAGATTTACATTCTCGGTCCTGTATTTCTGCACAATATGTTCCCCTTCGAGAGGTTCATGGGAGTCTTAAAGAAATATGTTCAGAATCGCATAGCCGTAAGGAAGCATTTCCAAGGGCTATGGAACAGAGGAGGTCATTAGGTTCTGTGTAGACTTTCTTCCTGACCTTAAGCCGATTGGTGTTCCTGAATCACGGTATGAGGGGAGACTGAGTGGAAAAGGCATGCTAGGAAAGAAAACAATAATATTTAGGGACGGACATTCTTTGAATCAAGCACACTACATAGTTCTCCAAAGTTCTACCTTCGTGGCTCCGTATATCGAGGAACACATGAATGTTGTACGCTCCAAGTTCCCGAGGAAGGATGACTACTGGATTAAAAAAAATCACATGGAGACTTTCGGCACTTGGTTGCAATTACATCTCAGGAATGACACCACTATTGGATATCAGCTCTACTTGTTGGCCGTGACACCATCTGCGACTATATTGACTTTCCAAGGGTACGAGATAAATGGGAATACATTTTACACGATTGCCCAAGATAAAAGGAGCACCAACCAAAACAGTGGTGTCCGCTTTGATGCAACATGCGAGAATGGGAAAAAGGACACATACTATGGTTACATAGAGGAGATATGGGAACTTGACTATGGACCTACTTTTAAGGTCCCATTGTTTCGGTGCAGTTGGGTCAACATGAATGGAGAAGGGGTAAAGGTAGACCAGCTGTACGGAATAACAACAGTGGATCTCAAGAATCTTGGTTACAGAGACGAACCATTCGTCCTAGCCAATGATGTGGCTCAGGTTTTTTATGTGAAGGACATGTCCTCTAGACCGAAAAAAGAAAAAATAAGGAAACGAATACATCGCATTTACGAGCCAGGCCACATAGTTCTTTCAGGGAAAAGAAACATCACGGGAGTCGAGGACAAGACAAACATGTCAGCAGATTATGATAAGTTTGATGAAATTCCGCCCTTCACCGTGAAAACTGACCCAAGCATCCCGTTAAGCAAAGAAGATGCTCCATGGTTAAGGCCTAAGAAGCGATCATAGGCAAGGGATCGACATACGCGACGAAGGATTCATATATAAACCCTAAACCCTATGTAAATCTATGTAATGTATGGAAACTTTATGTGATGTATGGAAACTTTATGTGATGTATCGAAACTTTATGTAATGGAGTCTTTCACGGGCTTGTAGGGAAATTTTCCGGTAGAGCTTCCAAGATGTCGAGGGCGGTGCACCAATGACATCTTTGAGAAGCGCCACGGGAGATTTCTCAACCCTTTCCCCAACACCGTTAGAGGAGATGGAGTCTTTCACGGCTTGCAGGAAATTTTTCGAGGCGAAGCTCAAGATGCCGAGGGCTGCAGATTAACGACATCTTTGAGAAGCTCCGCCACGGGAGATTTCTCAACCCTTTCCCCAACACTGTTAGAGGAGATGGAGTCTTTCACGGGCTTGCAGGGAAATTTTTCCGAGGCGGAGCTTCCAAAGATGTCGTAGGGCGTGTGCACCAACGACATCTTCGAGAAGCTCCGCCACGAGAGATTTTTCCCAACCCTCCATCCATGGGGTTGAAACTCTCTCTACCTATGTTGGCTTGTTGAGCTGCTTGCCATGGCGTATCGGTGGTCCTTTTATAGGCACGGCGCCGCTTCTACTTTGTCTTGTTCCTCCGACAGGGCGTCGTGCGCTACATGCTTTATCTCATCGAGCAGTGCGTCCACCCACACGTCCTTATCCCGCCGACAGCTTTAGTCTCAGTTGCACCCACCAGCCGGGACTAAAGGTTACCCACGCGTCCTTATCCCACCGACAGCTTTAGTCTCGGTTGCACCCACTAGCCCGGACTAAAGGTTACCCATGCGTCCTTATCCCACCGGCATCTTTAGTCTCGGTTGCACCCACCAGCCGGGACTAGAGGTTACCCACGTCCTTATCCCACCTGCAACATCGTAAGCCATCCCAAGATGCACATGTGTGCACAATATGGGCACATTATCACAAACTATGCCCTGATTCTAGCCATAACATTGGTGGTTTGACCTAAATGCCATGAAACCTCGAACATGATAGGTCATTTTGTGAAGGATTTTTTATGATATTTGCAATTTTCAAGTTCAATATTTTTTCTTACAACTATGACACATAATATGACACCACGCGAAGGTTTCACATTGTTTGGATCATTTTTGAATTTCTTATGCCCGTTTCAAACTATATTCAAAACGGCAGGCATGAAGCTTCTTAGCCCGGGGCTAAGCCTCGCTGAACTTGAAGTGGATCTCTGATGAAATAGCATGTTGTGAACCTATAAATGATTTTTTTAAAATTCACAAGCATTATATCATGTACTTGTAGTTCAAATCTTGGCAGCCTCCTACCGATTCGGCAGGAATTTGTCTTTTTCATGAGGGATGGACAGAAAGGTTCCAGATACACTGGTTGGGAAATTGTCCATATAAGGTGGTATAGTATTTTTGAAAAATGGTTTGGTACCAATGCCAAACTTTAATTTGGTGGTTGCTTCACAGAACACCCCGATTTTGGCACCTCAAAAATGGAAATTGGCTTTTTCGTGCGTCGAAAGGGAAAACTTCCTCCTGCAACATCGTAAGCCATCCCAAGATGCACATGTGTGCACAATATAGGCACATTATCACAAACTATGCCCTAATTCTAGCCATAACATTGGTGGTTTGACCTAAATGCCATGAAACCTCGAACATGATAGGTCATTTTGTGAAGGATTTTTTATGATGTTTGCAATTTTTCAAGTTCAATATTTTTCCTTGCAACTGTGACACATAATATGACACCACGCGAAGGTTTCAGATTGTTTGGATCATTTTTGAATTTCTTATGCCCGTTTCAAACTATATTCAAAACGGCAGGCATGAAGCTTCTTAGCCCGGGGCTGAGCCACGCTGAACTTGAAGTGGATCTCTGATGAAATAGCATGTTGTGAACCTATAAATGATTTTTTTTAAAATTCACAAGCATTATATCATGTACTTGTAGTTCAAATCTTGAAAAGTTTTTTAAAATTCCAAATTATGCAATAAATATTTTGTTAATGCAATTTTAATTATAAATAGTACAATTGTATAGTTCAAATAAAAATATTTGAAAACAGAAAATGTTTTTTGATTAGTTATTTAAATTGAAGCACTTTTCCTGTTAAAAGTTTTTTAAAATTCCAAATTATGCAATAAATATTTTGTTAATGCAATTTTAATTGAAAATAGTAAAATTGTATAGTCCAAATAAAAATATTTGAAAAGATAAAATGGTTTTTGATTAGTTATTTAAATTGAATCATTTTTCCTGTTAAAAGTTTTTTAAATTTCCAAATTATGCAGTAAATATTTTGTTAGTGCAATTTTAATTGAAAATAGTACAATTGTATAGTCCAAATAAAAATATTTGAAAACAGAAAATGGTTTTTGATTAGTTATTTAAATTGAATCACTTTTCCTGTTAAAAGTTTTTTGAAATTCCAAATTATGCAATAAATATTTTGTTAATGCAATTTTAATTGAAAATAGTACAATTGTATAGTCCAAATAAAAATATTTGAAAACAGAAAATGGTTTTTGATTAGTTATTTAAATTGAAGCAGTTTTCCTGTTAAAAGTTTTTTGAAATTCCAAATTATGCAATAAATATTTTGTTAATGCATTTTTAATTGAAAATAGTAAAATTGTATAGTCCAAATAAAAATATTTGAAAATATAAAATGGTTTTTGATTAGTTATTTAAATTGAAGCACTTTTCCTGTTAAAAGTTTTTTGAAATTCCAAATAAATAATCATCTTAAATTGAAACATCTTATTAATTAAAGAAGAAAACAAATTTGAAAATGGCGGAAAGACCAAAAGGTTTGCCAAAATCTAAAAAACGGGTCAACGATCCCGGTTTGTCCCACCAACCGGGACCAATGATCCTGGGTGCGCGCGCTGCCATCAACATGCCTTTGGTCCCGGTTGGTACCAACAACCGGGACCGTTGATCCTTTGGTCCCGGTTGTTGGGATAAACCGGGACCAATGGTCTAGACAGATAAATGTTCCCCTCCTTCTTCTTCCCCATTCACTTCACTCGCAAAACGCCTAAGGAAAATCACGCGCGGAGCAAAACGACGCCGTCAGGCTGCCGGATTTTCGAGCCGTCGTCGACCGCGCCGCCCGAGCCCATGTCGCTCCGCCTCCGACCGTGCCTCGAGCCCACGCCGCTAGAGCCCGTGTCGTCGATCGCTCTCCGCCCCCGCACGGCGCCGGCAACCTAATTAGGTTTTAGTAATTGTAAATTTGTTTATTTATTTAAAAATAATTTAAAAAATGATTAAAATTGGGAAAATCATAACTAATTCATTTTAAATCTGAAAATGTGTATAATATATCAAAATGTTTAGAAAAATGAGCTCTATCATTTAAAAATGTAAGCATTCATATTCATACAACTTTTGAATCTTACTTTACATTGAGGAACACCGACATCCCCTAAGTACCATAGGTTCGATTGTTTGTCCACCTAGAGCATTCCAAACCGATTTAGAAAATAAGTGCATAGTGTTATATCATTATCGATGCCATGTGTTGATTGTTTAACTTGCAGATACTATGGATCCAACACATCAGGAAAACATCCTCCAAGGGGTGATCTGCGAAAATGAAGATATCGATATCGATGTCACGAGTGAGTTTCTGAACGATTCCGGTCAGGGAGATGAGTCTCTCAACCAAGGAGATGGCTCCGGTGAGGTAGAAGCCGAAGCCTGGGACAGGGGAGAATCCGGTAAGGAAGAAGGCGACGGC
The DNA here is from genome assembly GCA_023614405.1 of Avena insularis. NCBI lineage: Eukaryota > Viridiplantae > Streptophyta > Magnoliopsida > Poales > Poaceae > Avena > Avena insularis. Next base: position 74,755,444 of record CM042690.1, read on the forward strand.
TCCGGCGGAACCTTAAATCTCGCAAACATCGGCGAGGTGTATATATGTATTTTTGTAATTAAAATGTTGCTGTCTATATATATACATGCATATATTAACACTCTTTCTTCTTTTAGCCCTCCGGATCAAGAACTTCTTCCGTAAGAACGAAACGAGGCCCAACAAAAAAGTTGGATGACACTGTGAGGTATAGTATCGACGTGGTCGGTGTAGATGGCGAACCGCAAGCTCCCGTCGATGTCGCAAGAAAATTTGTCAAGCAATGCGGAGTTCTTGTGAGGGACTGCATCCCGATCACCGTTCAAGAATGGAATCGGCCAAGCGGCGGTGGAGTCCCGTATGTCGGCGACAACGCCAAAGATAAGCTTTTCGACAAGCTCATGAGTAATTTCCTCCTGCCGGTACCAGAGGTGACTCCAGATGAGGAGCAGAGAGCAAGAAGGGAGCTTGTGCAAAGAGTCAAGAAGTTTGCTCTCAGCAAGATGGCCGATGCATTCAAGAACTGGAAGAAGAAACTGTACAATAACTTTGTCAAGATAGAGAAGACTCCGAATTTCAATGAAGCCGGCTATGCTAAGTTAAGACACCAGTGGGAGGATTTTGTGAAGTACAAGACATCGGAGAAAGCTAAGGAAAGGTCTAGAATAAATACAAAGAACGTTGCTAAGAAACTGTACCATCATAACATGGGGCCTGCTGGCTATGCCGGTTGCATGCCTAAGTGGGATGCACTTGAGGTCAATTACATAGCTGCCGAGATCAGACCAGAGCCCGCAACATGGACACCATGGGCAAGAAACTAGTTTTACGGCCATGGGGGCACGTTGGACAAATAAGGGAGGGCAATATATAATCAGAAACACAAAGATGATCCCCTACTGCCCATCGACGATATTAGAAATGCAGTAGATGATGTTGCAACGGGACGGTTCGTTCCCGATAGAGAGAACGACGAGCTCACACGGGCCCTTAAAAATCCTGAACACGACGGACGAGCACGAGGCACACCAGGCTCCAAGCCGTGGAAGGTTGCCTTCCCCTCAGAAATGAAGAGATATCCCGATAAAAGCCATCAGAGGAGAAAGGAAAGGGAGGCAGCTGAGAAAGCGTCCGCTATAGACCGGCTGCGTAATGTAGAAGAAGCATTAAAGCGGCACCAGGATCAACTCGATAGACTTAGCCAGGAAGGTACTAGCGGCCAATCTCAGCGACACCTGGTAGAAGCTGCATTCGAGGGTACCGGCGCCCTATCGAATAAGAAAAGCAGCGTCGCTTCCACGCAGCTCCATGATGTTGATGATGATGCACCGACAACATCTCCTCCTAAACGCTACCCAGTGGATGATATCACGGAGACAACAGCTTGTGAGCTAAAGGTGCAGGTTATGAACTTAAGGGTGACGGCCGCGGTCGGCATGGCGGTACCAATTGCGCCTAACCCAACTTGGCATTGCAGACCGGTTCCAAAAGGGTACGATGTCGTCTCGGTGGATGAGGTGAAGGGAGATTTTGAGGAGCTGAAGCTAGACCACCCTGCAGGGGAAGATATGGAGCTGACTCAACTAGGAGAAGCCAGAGAGGGGACTATTCTATGGCTAAAGGAGCGCATCATGCTTCCACATTATGTGCCGCCAAGGCCACCCACTCCTCAGAGCAGCAATCCACCTTCGCCGCCACCTCACCATTCTCCAGCGCAACCGTCGCCTTCACCGCCTCACCACTCAGCGCAACCGTCTCTATCGCCACCTCAGCCGTCTCCGCCGCCGCGTCAGCCGTCTCCGTCCCCTGTATAATCTTACTAATCACTATACTAATTATATATGCAGAATGAAGATTTAAGAATGCAACAAAGGACAAATCTATGACATTGGGTTTGTTGACTGTAATTTCGTTCATGAAGTTACTCTAAAAACAAATCCCAAAGAGACAGAGGATAACTTGTTCCAAGCGTTGAAGTATTTCAGCAACAGAAGGGAAATACTATTTTCTTACAACGCTGCGTGAGTGTTACGGTCTTGTACACATTCTATTTTCGATTACTCGATGTTAAGCGTGTTATATTTTGTTAGTGTGTCAAGCTTCCACTATATTCTCTTAATCATTTCTGTTGACACCGGAGTAATAAAAGTCCTGGACTCGAAACGCACACCATTAGAAAAGTGGGCGGACATACAGGATTGTCTCCAGAAGGCTTGGAAACGGTTCACCGCCAAAACTAGGGGTGTTTGGAAGCCAGAGCTTACATTTGAACCATTGACTGTAAGTACTACTTGCTAGATCCACGCATCTCTTTGATTCTAGTTTCAATACCACCATTATCATGCTTGATTATTATTTTGATTGAACTCCGTTCTCGTAAAGTGCTTGAGGCAGGAAGCCGGGAATAACTTATGTGGATACTATGTCTCATGAGTTCATTCACTGACGACCAAAGAGAAGGGGGCAGACCGAAACATCAAAAAAATTGAAGTACGATAAACAATAATCATAACTTTATTTTATTACCACCAATTGTGTTTAGTTTCATTCATATATATTGATCTCCTTCTTTATATTAGATCAAACGGATGCGGGACGGTCTTCTATCACAAGAACGCGTGCAAGCAATTCAAGAGGAAATTGCCGGATTCTTGTTAGAACAAGTCATAGATTTGAAAGGAGAATACAATTACCCACTTTATTTGGAAGGGTGAAGTGTATAAAAGAAGATGTAAATTAGATCAAATTCGTGTGAGAGTATCGTTTGTAATTATAATATGTTTCGACCAAGAAGACGGATGAGACGGTGTATATCTTTGTGATCATGCATGATGTGTAATATATATATCGTGGTTTCATTATTGTTGTATATATGTAGTACCATTAAATTTATAAAAAAATCCTGCCGCGGCAGAAAAATAGCCCGAAAATCCTGCCATGGCACAGAGACCAACGATCCCGGTTCGTGCCAAGAACCGGGACCAATGATCCACCCCCGCCCGTCTCTGGCGCTGCCACGTGGGGACCCATTGGTCCCGGTTTTTCCAACGAACCGGGACCAATGATCCACCCCCTCGTCGCCCACGTGGAGACCCATTGGTCCCGGTTCGTGCGCGAACCGGGACTAGCATTAGTCCCGAGTGATTGGTCCCAGTTCCCTTATGAACCGGGACTAGAGGTCATTTTTCCACCAGTGATAAACACTAAAAGAAGTCTAGATATTTTGTTTTCACAAACCTAAAACATATTATATTTTAAAACGGAGGGAGTACTAGGCAGCCCTTTTGGAGCAGTTCTGTTTCGTCTCATGAGGATTGATTCGATTCGTGTTGCTATAAAGAGTCTCAAGATCGGCCTACACCACCTCCAGGTACAGCTTTCAGATACGGTCATTGTAGAGCATCTATAACCCATTGTGTTTAATCCACACTTCTTGTAGGGGAAAGAAACTTGCCCAGCAAATTGTCCCTGTGATGAGCCTAAGAACTGGAGAAGCGAAACCATCTCCTTGATCAATCTCGAAGACGTGGAAATCAAGGTATTCCAAGGAGAGGATCATGAATTTGATATCTTGAGGCTGATATTCAAATGTGCACCCATGCTGAAAAGAATAACTGTGAGACTGTCAGATGAGATTCCAGCAAGTAGTGATTGGTGCACGGAAATAGATGACATCTTCGAGGCGTATCCTTCTGTGGAATGCAGTGTCTATCCTAGTACCGATAAGCACAATGCACGATTATCATGGTCCTACATGCAACAATTATTTTCATTTTGCATGTATGTTGAAATTTCATACTAGTTCAGTTGTCCAAGGCCATGCTCTTTCTTTGCTCTTAATCTTCATACTTCTGTTATGTCAGTATCTTCCATGCTGTGCCAATTATTCATTCCACCAGGTTGTCTTAGTTTTGGTAAGCAGATTGTGCATGCATGATTAGCTTGTACCGTTATCCCTCTAGTTGGTCGAATATGCTACTCCCTCCGTCCCAAATTAAGTGACTTGTATTGTCTAGATATGCATGTATCTACACATGTTTTAGTATATAAATACATTTATATCTAGACAAAATCATATCATTTATTTTGAGACGCAGGGAGTATATTTGTGCTGATCTTTTTTGGAGGAAGATTACAACTCAACTTCTGCGCATACATCCTCATATTTTATTTCTTTTAAAAATAATTGTTGAATGGGACGTAAGAAAAGAAATATCGTAACATTCTGCTTTGTGCTAGCTTCCTTTACGTTTCTCGACACCCTTTTGGACTTCTCAATCTTCTATATTCGTGCACTTACAAGATATTCTAGGTGTTGTGATTGGCAAAGAAACAAAAAAACTCTAGTTACATTCTGAGCAAGTACTCTGCTTCTCTATGTTACTGGTCTGTATATTGTTTTATTAGCTATAAAAAACATTTCGATACACACAACAACTTGTGTTTAAAAGCTGAGATACTGACTGAAATAGGTTTTGCATGCAGCGCTGACAAATAGCAGCCAGAGTGGTGCGGCAACGTGAACCTCATCCTTGAATTCACGGATTCATAGGGCGCTCATCGATCAACATCGTCCTCACGTACACAGAAACTCGCCTATCTGGTTTCGTGGTTTCCTTGGCAGTTTCAGCTGATGAGGTTATGTAATATTTTGCTTTGTAATGTACCTGCAAGCTCAAATTGGTACACTTCAGATCATCCTTAAATGGTAGCAATGGTCTATATATATGACATTAGCCGATAAACTAATGTGTTATTTACCTTGCTAATGTAATTGAGCTACATGGTTACCATAGCACAGTCTTAGTTAGTATTACTAATAATCTTTTGGGTGTGCCTGGGTCTCAGGCGACCGAGAACTTCTTATGTCTAAGTCGCTAATGTCATCCTACTATTTGTGCTAATTTCAGTTGCCACCTGGTTGCAACTTATAAGTATTGTACTAATCTTAGTTGCAACATTAAATTCTCTATTACACTCTAGTTGCAACTCATGTGTAACTCTCATATTGCACGAATCACGAGGTAAATCAAACTAGTTAATCCATAATATTTTAATGGTAGCACGACAGTCTATATGGTATGGCGTTGTTTCTGAACAGACTGACTGCCATGCAATTGCCCAATTTAGTTGGTACTCAGCCTATGTCAGTCCGTGATGTTCTGTTAATTAATACTGTGGCGTTAAGGTAAGGCCTCCAGATTTGATGCTTACATTAGCCTAATCATCTCCGAGGTTAGTCATGGTGCTTGATAGACCACTACCATGTGAAGTGAAGAGTGTACAAGTTGAATTGCAACAACAGAACGGCCGTGGCTGCGTTGAACGAAAACAAATAATAGATCACTGACATTTCTGGTAACCTTTCTGACCATGGTGCAGACATGTATGGCGCAAGTTCACCAGCTCGCTGGGAATGTTGATTAGTACCTTGCCTACAGGCACCGACAGGACAGAGAAGAAGGGATTCGATTCGTTGGGACCTCGAACATTTGGAAACAAACGCAAAGCAGGACTGTCTGGTAATTCGTCCAGATTTATGAAATAGGAGTTGGCGGGAGCTGGATGGAGATTTAAACTTTTTCCGAGAGTGTTCGTGTGTTAGCAACTGCTGTCTGCAGAAAGTGATTAGCTGCTGCACTTGCCTCATGCAGGGTCGATGCACATCATCCAGATTTATGGGTCGACATGGTCCTGATCCTTAGGTTCACGGACGGATTCGTGGTGCCCATGGACAAGATCGTCCTCTGTGCGGACCAACCCCACTGTTTCCTCGTAATTTCGCTAGGTGGCTTCAGTGGACAAACTGAGTTGTATTTTCGGTGATGTAGTTGATGGAGCTACAGGCTAAAAGTGTGTGTCTTAATTTAGCCGGGGCCTTTACATGACATCGTTAATCCTTTAAGAAAGGTACGGAACACATATGTATGTCATAGTTCCTATTTGACTCGCTACCATGAAGTTGCCGAATTTTTAGTCTAGTCAATCTATGTCACTGTAAATGGTGTTCTGTTAAGCTTTGGTTTTCTCAGTGCTTTTCTTCAACAAGAAGTTAGATAGACCACTGTCATGATTAGTTATGTGGTTAGCTCACTCCACAATAATTTTGTTTATTGTGGTGCTTAGTAGACCACTGGCATGTGAAAGTGCGGTGCTACTTGGGGAAAAAGAAAAATGAAGTGCCTGCAGTAGGCAAGGCACGTTGCATTGGACTTGACATGGGCCAAAGTCCAAGTCCAAGGCACGTTGCAGAAGATCAAGCCTCCCTCTTCTGGTCAAAGTCCAAGTCTGGCTCAAAGAGGTCAAGATGGTCCCTCCACCAACCGTTTGCTTTTTCCTTCAGCATAGCATCCAGTGGTAGCCATCAGCACATAGAAAGGACATAAAACATACTAGTACTAGTACCTATTTTAATCTTAATCGCATCTTTTTCTGTTAAGCATTCCAAGAATTGACAGGATTCTGGGAGTTCAGGCTACCATTGTAGCTCGATATATGTGCAGAGGAAACATCTTTTTACTGCAGAAGCATTCCGAATATCTGAACTTCTTTTCTAGTCGACTCATAGGATTCTGAAATGCAACAAACAAACATACACGAGCAACATTTTAATTAACTCCTATCCCATGGCCTGCTCCACAGCCCATTCCAGGATTCTTTATAAAAGCAAAACATTGTACATATCTCGTGCATCCTCAAGTTCAAATCTCTGTGTGTGTGTGTATATATATATATATGAAAAATACTTCTTATCCTAGGTGTAGAAGAACATCTTGTAGAAGAACATCTTAGATGTATATATATATATATATATATATATATATATATATATATATATATATATTATATCGTGCGTCCTCAAGTGCAGCATTCCGAATTGCAATCTAGGACAAGAATGAACACAAAGGAGAAAACCCCTAATAGAAGCAATGGCCAAATGTTTTCATTTATATTATTTCTGTTGGAACATGGAAATGCCACCCTCTTATACAAAGCAACCTCTCATGTTCCGTATTTCCCTTGTTAGCTTATATAAACATAAAGCATACCTGGACGCGAGCTGGCTCGGTCCAGCTCGCCGGCGAGCCGCAAAAATCTCGGTCCGGACATGCCAAGCCCGAACCAGCTTGTTGCCGCCGGCGAGCCGCAGAAGTAAGCTCGGCTCGAGCTTCCCTCCAACTCGGTCCAGCTAGGTGCGGCTCGCGAGCCTGACGTGCTGTGTCACTGACGGGTGGACCCCCTTCAACGTGGCGGCACGGCGGCGGCTGTTCGATGACGAGCAACAGCGGGGCGGGGGCGGCGGCCGCTGTTCAGGGCGACTAGACGGAGGCTGCAGTGCAGGGCGGCGTGGCGGACTTGCTGGACGGGGGGAGGGGGTGGGGGCGGGGCAGCGCGGTGGCGGCAGTGCCGGGCGGCGAGGCTGTTCGAGGACGAGCAACGGCGGAGCGGCGCGGCGGACGCTATTCAGGGCGACGAGGTGGAGGCTGCACTGCTGGGCACCGTAGCCAGGAAGAAGAAGCACGTCCGCGCTCACTGTCTATCTATCCAGGCCTCTAACTAAAACGGCCCAACTAACGATCACATGCCACTAACTCATCTGATTTTAATTTAGAAAAAAAAAAGGCGAGCCAACGAGCTGGACCGGGCCGAGCCGGACTCGGCCCGAGCTCGCTGTGGTCCATGATGGCAGGCTCGGCTCGGTCTAGTGTCATCGGCGGGCCGGGCCCAGAAAGCTCGGGCCGAGCTTTCTGGCCCGAGTTTGGCGTCCAGCGATGGTCGCCGATGCGATGCCCAGCGCCGGAGCTACCCGTGTCGTCGAATCCTCCCTACGGCCGCACGCACGCACGCTCCCGGCTGCCGCGCGCTGCTAGGGTTATTCCTTCCCCTAGCTTTGGAAGGATGGGGCCGAGTATCTGCCCGACCATCCGGGAAAAATCATTCCCCTCTTTTCCGAATTTTCATAAAATTCAAAGTCTCGTCCCCTCCGTGCAGCATATATAGAGTAAATTTGGTAAAACTATATCACATTTTTCGTGCTCCCTCCGATACATATTAATATTCTCCAATTTAGTTATGTTTTAGTGCTAGAAATAGTAAAATCCATACAAATTTAACAACATTAATTTGGACCGGAGAGTACCTACCCTTTTTTAAATCAACCAGGTGTAGGGAAGGGAGCCGCAAATTGCGCTGATGACTGTCTGATAGCGTTTCGACACAAGAGGACCCATTATCAGCGATGACGTGAACAATGACTATTCACCCACTATTTTGACAATGACCGTTCACAAGATGAGCAGAGCAGCGCCTTTTATACTAAAATATTGGCGGCCACTAAATCTTAATCTTTAAGTGCTCGGTGCTTGTGATTTTTATAAGCGATGCTATTTTAATACCAAGTAAAGAGAATGTACAAGTTGCCAGCTAATCGAAAACAATACATAAAAAATGATATATTTGAACAAAAAAGGAGGATACAAGAACATGTCACTCTAGGTCTCTCATTATTGGCTCTAAAACTTACTATTATACCTACAAGTAGGATATATATACAAGGCTCATACTCTAGAACTTTTAAAAAACTTACACCTGAAGATAGACAAACATAAACTATATAAGTCTCATTTATTAAAGATATAATTTGCATCTCTCTCACACAATTTGTTTAAACTATAAAGATACTAAAAATGTACCTCAATACATGCAAATGCACTATGATATATTCAAGCGCCACTAATTAATTTATTTATGTATGCAATTTTGTCATTGTTTCTCTTCTTTGATCTAGGGATAATTGATTGGATAAAAAGTGTTTCCTCATAAGCGATGCACAAAAGTTAAAAATAACCAATGTAACTTTTGTAGAAAAATAATGTTACATTATTGTAGAAGAACATCTTGATGAAAAGGGGGAAAAATGTATACTATGTAATTGTCTACCTTCAATATTTAGACACGATATCAAAGTGATCAGTTGTACTAAGTGTGCTAGAAAACTATAGTTAAATTGACGCTTCTATTTAAAGCTCAGAACTAATAAAACTATTGAACAAGCGAGTAAAACTAATCTTGGTACTATAATGTTTGCAGAAGGCTAAAGATTGATTTAACTCTATGGTTTTATTCATCTTAATAATAAATAATCGGTCTTTTATCACTATACCTTGTTCCAAAATGATTGATCAAATATTTCCACATTCGATGGGCTTTGTTGCTTTGTTGGTTCTTATGTGAACACTTTTTTAACATTTAAGTAAGGTTTCTTCTATTGAATAGTTACTTCATGTATCTACAATACTTATTGTTTTGTTTTTTCCGTCCTGGCATCACTGCTAGTTTCTCAAATCTGAATATGGGACAGAGTTACTCAAAGGGCCCATGCAATTTTGTATATACAACGGCAAACCCTAGCCCCGCTTTGCACTCCACACTCCTCATGCCGCTACACTACCCACTCCCCATTATCCAACTGACCGTTACATCCGCACCACTAGAAGTCCTTAGAGCATCTCTAGCAAACCCGTTAAACAGCCAGCCCGCTTAGGCCCGAAATCGCTCCCGCGGAACAGACAACGAAAACCCGGCCCATGAAACAGAATATTCCATTTCACGGGTCCAGTTTGCGGTATCTGTTCTGCGTGAGCGCACATCTGAACCGTAAATGGAACCATAAATCAGGATTTCATAGTTTAAAAAAAGCAAACGAAGATGCGACAATTCAAAGTTTTACATCATATCTGCAATCATCCTACGCCACGAAAAATTTGCATGGCATCAACACGTAGAGCTTGGCCTCAAGCAGCACCATGAACGACAGGGCCACCACTCGCCGAAGCACCACCACCATAAACAACATCACCAACTCCATCATCAACACCACCACTATCACTCACTGAAGCACCACCACCACCACCAAGACCAAGAGCTTGTTTCCTCATCTCTAAGATCTCCATCCTTGCAATCCTCCACCATTCCAATTGAAATGAATCCATTTTTGTTGGATCCATCATCATGATCTTGTTTTATTTGGCAATTAGCTCCCTCCTAGCCTTGTTCTCCTCGATCTTGATTCTTCTCTCCTCCATCTCGTCCTTGCACTTGGCATCTTCACGAATAGCGAGCCAATTCTCTTGTTTCATCTCTTGTTTCTCCGTTGCCAACGTCATCTTGGCATCCAAAGTCTTTGCGGCCAACAACTCCTTGGACTTGACCATCTCATCAAGTTTATTGCCCAAATTTTCTTCTTCGGCCTTAATCCTAATCCTATCCTTGGCCCTCTTGTTTCCTTCGGGCTTGTTTTTGCTCCTTCCACCATCCTCACTCTCATCACCATCATCCAACTTGATCATGGAGCCTTTCTTCGGCGCTGCTTCTTGGTCGCGACCTCCACTTATCACTCTTATCTAGTAGCTTGTAGCAATGTTGAAATGTAAATGGTTTAGACTTTGATGCCGGCATATCTTTATACCTTCTTTGTGCAAAGATCTTCCTACAATCATCAATATGTGAGCAATGAGATCAAAGTAACGGGTTAGTTCCGATGCAACAAATTCATTGAACTCACATATTCATCAATGGCCACACCACTTGGAGGTGAAGCACGAATTTGTTCCAAACATCCACTCTATCGGCTACAATTAACTTTCATAGCGTCCCAACGGCCTTGGAGCAAACGGTATGTGCACGGAGTAGGGTTGGCAATTGGAGGCATGAGTAGAAAGAACTTATCTTCAATCCTTTGCCAATAACGCTTCCCAGTCTGATCATTGCCGATGACCGCGTGTCGAGAGAAACACTCATCCATGTCTGCAAAGGTGACATCCTCAACCTCCGTGTAGTTCACCACGTGAGGCCTTGTTGTCCTTCCACCTACCACTTTGAACAACCCCTCTTTCGTCTCCTCCACCTCGTCCTCTTTCTCATCACCGTCGCCCACATAGTCGTTGTAGTCTGGCTCCCCACCCCCTCAATGTTGTCACCATATGCCCCGAGTAGGGATAGAACAACATCCACCTCATTTTCGTCCAACAAATTTGTGAACAAGGCCGATACATGGTGGGCATCTTAACTGCCAGCGAGAACAAGTAATGAGATCAAGCACGATTGAAAAAACTATGGGCGATTGAAATGAATTAAGACAAAGAATTTTTCATACCTTTCGCTTGTTTGCACAAGCACGTCTTGGGTGCTGGCATTGATGGGCGTGGGCGTGCGGTGTCTGGCCACTGTCTTCTTCACCTTCTTCGGTGTGGGGTGCCCTTGACAACCGGATTCTTCTTTGCCTTCTTTGCCGCGGGGATGCAGGCGGGCGCCGGTGCTCCTTCAATGGCTGCGCGCTTTAGCTGCGCTATGGCGGAGCCCGGATTCGGTAGCCCAACGACATGGACACGAACATCCGTCTGCGGCGGCGCCGACAGACGGGGATGGGTCAATTGGGCCACCGCAGCGTCTCCGATGGCCGTCGGGAGGTGGAAAGGATCCATTGCGGACGGATCTGGAGCCCGGCGAGGTAGGACGACGCTGGAGGAGGCAGATCTAGTGGCGGCAGAGGCGGGAGGCGGGAGGCGGGAACTGACGGCGGTGAATCTTCCATCCCGCCAATGTGAAACGCGTCTACCGGTCGCACTCGGTTCGGCCTTGCAACCCGGGCATATTGGGTGTAAGGGAGGCTTTCTCGGAGGCCCAAAATATATTTTCGGATTCGACCCTATTTTCGGTATCTATTCTGGCAGTTTTTTGCGATGAAAACTGAAAAGAGACGGTTATTTCTTAGTTCGGGTGTGTTTCCAGGATCCGCTAGAGATGCTCTTATAGATCGCATCACCCTTTCCCCTGTTATTAGCCAAACACCATACTTCTCCACTTGTTAGGCCACCAGCTTTCTCTCAATTAAAGGTATTTTCTTCATTTCTATACATCCCGTTTTGACTTGTACAGTCAGATCCACAGATTTCTTCTTCTTTCTTTGTTGTTTTCAAATATGCTCTTACTCTTTAACCACTTTTATCTATCTTTTAGATCCATGTCATTAGAGCATGTATAATAGGAGGTGCTTAGAGGGGGTGCTTACAAAAATAAACCAACCATTTTGCTAAGCATTGGTGCTTATTTGTATAGAAGAGGTGCTTAGTTAGGCATCCACCTAGTATAAATAAGCACCGGTGCTTAACGAAAAACCGGTTTATTTTCCTAAGCACTTTCCTAAGCACCTTGCATTGTACGTGCTCTTAGCATATGGCTCACGACAGTTGAACTCTAATCTGCAGTGATGTGGTCAACGCTTGGACGCTATAGTTGGCGCCGGAATATCCAATACCTAGTGGCGGTGCAAAAGTCAATGCAGATTAGAGATGCGCTCAAGAATTCTCATAACAGAGTCTTCTTCTAGTTAGCTTTTTTTACTTTTAGTTAGTTTTGCTAGATCTGTGGGGTGCTTAATAAAGAAGAGCTCAACAGGCTTCCTTCTCTAAAAATTCAAATCAACACCCCATGATCTGTATGAATGGGCTAATGAGACCCTACTATAAGTGGTTGTAGTGTAATGTAATGAGTTTGATGTGTTAATGAAATGTTATATCTTAATGAAATATTAAGTATAATTTGTCTGTAACCAAGAAACTAATTTGTTATATTAATTTTCATTAACCTGTTTCCTGTTGAAACTTGTATCAAACATGTCAAAATATAGCGCTGGACCTAACAATTACACGACACTATAATTGCACTGTCTTCTATAATTTACCGAGTCAAAACCCGTCTGTTGTCATCGAAATATATCGTACCACTAGTAGAAAAAGGTCCTTTGATTCGGGTCATTAGTCCGGACCATGGCTGGGGCCGGGACTAATGGGCTGTCCCTATATATATGACACATGCTCTCCTCTATTTTTTCATCGAGGAAGGTGTGGCAAAGTTTGTGCTTGGTTTTTTTCTCTTATGCACTAGAGGTGCTCGATGAAATGCATGTGAGAGCGATGCCACTTGAGTTCACACAAGACAAACATGATATGAGGTGCCCGAGCCACACTTAAGGTTTCTCCTCTTTGTTTCGAAGTGTCCTAAAAGGTTAGTAACTATTTTCTCGTTTAGACCTCACGATACTAATTTGATCACCGTTTGATATATATGGTTGTATGATGCAGATGAGCCATCCATGGATGTACGGTGACCGACGCTCTGACACTTGCAGAGAAGGCGTGCGTTCTTTTCGCCTTGTGGCCGAGGCGAACAAGCGGTGGGATGGTTTTATGTGTTGTCCATGTGTTGAATGTCAGAATGAGCAGGCTCACACTTCCTCAAGAGTCATTCAAAGCCACATGCTTCAGTCCGACTTCATATCCAGCTATAATGTTTGGACCAAGCATGGAGAAAGAGGGGTTATGATGGAAGACGGCGATGTAGAAGAGAGCTATGATGACAACTACCGATCTATGTTCCCTGAATATGCTGATACCGCAATGGAAGACAATGAAGAAGAATGGGAACCAGATGAGCCTCCTGATGATCTTGGTCGGGTCATTTCTGATGCAAAGCGAGACTGCGACACAAAAAAGAAGAGGTTGCAGTTCGAGAAGATGGAATAGGACCACAACAAATTGTTGTACCCAACTTGTGAAGATGGCTAGAAGAAGCTGGGTAGCACACTGGAATTGCTGAAGTGGAAGGCAGAGACTGGTGTGACTGACTCAGAATTTGAAAAGTTGCTGGTAATAATAAAGAAGCTGCTTCCAAGAAATAACGAATTTCCCTCCAGTACGTACGAAGCAAAGAAGTTTGTCTGCCCTCTAGGATTAGACGTGCAGAAGATACATGCATGCCCTAATGACTGCATCCTCTACCGCGGTGAGAAGTACGAGAATATGGATAAATGCCCGGTATGCACTGCATTACGGTATAAGATCAGAAAATATGACCCTGACGATGTTGAGGGCGAGCCACCTAGGAAGAGGGTTCCTGCCAAGGTGATGTGGTATGCTCCTATAATACCACGGTTGAAATGTTTGTTCAGAAACAAAGAGCATGCCAAGTTGTTGCGATGGCACATGGAAGACCGTAAGAAAGACGGGAAGTTGAGGCACCCTGCTGATGGTCGGCAGTGGAGCAAAATCGAGAGAGACTTCCCGGACTTTGCTAGTGACGCATGGAACTTATGGTTTGGTCTAAGTACCAATGGCATGAATCCTTTTGGGGAGCAGAACTACAGTCACAGCACCTGGCCCGTGACTCTATGTATCTACAACCTTCCTTCTTGGTTGTGCATAAAGCGGAAGTTTATTATGATGCCAGTGCGCATCCAAGGCCCGAAGCAACCTGGCAACGACATTGATGTGTACCTAAGGCCATTATTTGATGAACTTTTACAGTTGTAGGCCAAACCAGGTGTACGTGTGCGGGATGAGCACAAACAGCAGGAATTTGACCTACATGCGTTGTTGTTCGTAACCATCAATAATTTGACCTACACAATTCCACTGCGGTGGCTCCGTATATCGAGAAACACAAGAATATTCTATGCTCCGAAAACCCGGGGAAGCCTAACTCCTTGATTAAAGGGGAACACGAGAAGAATTTCGGTAGTTGGTTGTTGACACATCCCATGAATAACACCACTGTTGGAGATCAGTTGTACTCATTGGCTAGGTTACCATCTTCGACTATATGTACTTTCCAAGGGTACAAGATAAATGGGAATACATTTTACATGATCGCCCAAGATAAAAAAGAGCATCAACCAAAACATTGGTGTCCGTTTTGATGCAACAGATGACAATGGGCAGAAGGACACACATTATGGGTACATAGAGGAGATATGGGAACTTGACTATGGACCTACTTTTAAGGTCCCTTTGTTTCGGTGCAAATGGGTCAAGCTGACAGGAGGCGGGGTACATGTAGACCAAAAGTACGGCATGACAATAGTGGATCTCAATAATCTTGCGTACATGGATGAACCATTCGTCCTAGCCAACGATGTGGCTCAGGTTTTATATGTGAAGGACATGTCTACCAAACCGAGAAAAAGGAAAGATAAGCAAAAGAATACAGAATACGATGAGCCAAAGCGCCACATAGTTCATTCAGGGAAAAGAAACATCGTGGGAGTGGATGACAAGACAGACATGTTAGAAGATTACAATAAGTTTCATGAAATTCCGCCATTCAAAGTGAAAACTGACCCAAGCATCCTATTAAATGATGAAGATTCTCCATGGCTACGGTGCAGAAGAAAACCACAACACTAGATGTTCATGATGTGTAATAATGTATTAAACCTTTTATTTGATAGATAAATCTATGTAATGTATTAAACCTTTTATTAGAGACATAAAGGCCCCCTTTCATGTAATACATCTTGCTCAATCAAACTGGACATCGACAACCGGGTTTTTAATAATACACTAGTAGGAGGGACAAGAACTCCTCCAACACTCACCATCCAGTCGGCGGGCAGCCGGTAGCCTGGTTGGCATGGGTAGCTGGAGGCCCAAAGCGCCTCAGTCTCCTCGAGGGTCAGAATGGCCTAGTATGCGGTGTCCATTGTTGTGAGAGGGGAAGATGTGGATGTGTGGATGGTGATACGTTGCAAACGTATCTATAATTTTTGATGTTCCGTGCTTGTTTTATATCTACTTTCTTATGTTTTGTCCACACTTTTGAGTATTTTTACACATTTTCTAGAACTAAACTATTAACAAGATGCCACAGTGCCAATTGCCTGTTTTCTGCTATTTTTGGTTTCAGAAAAGCTAGTAAGGAAATATTATCGGAATTGGACCGGACAAAAGCCCAAGTCAATATTTCACTAGAAGGAATACGGAGTCCGGAGGGGAGACGAAGAGGGGAGCCAGGGCGACCACACCTGGTGGTGGCGCGGCCAGCCCTAGCCGTTCCACCAGGGGGTGTGGGCCCCCTGATACTCCACCGACCTTGCCCCTTCGCCTATATATTACCTCCGGGACGAAAACCCTAAGTACCCGATCAAATTCCACGAAAGAGTATGTAGTCGCCGCCATCTCCATCCCTAGATTGGGAGGGATCTGAAGCTCTTCCCAGCACCCTGCCTGAGGGGAGAGATCACCCTGGAGGCATTCTTCATCACCATGCATGCCTCCGGTGTGATGCGTGAGCAGTTCATCCCTGGATTACAGGTCCATGTAGTAGCTAGATGGTTGGTTCTTCTCCTTTGTGCTAACATGTCTAGATCATGTGAGCTCCGTTCATGATCAAGATCATCTATTTGTAATCTTACATGTTGTGTTTGCAGGGATCCGATGGATATTAAGATGCTATTTCAGATTGATTATTGATTCTATCATGTCTATGTTATTTGTGATCTTGCATGCTTTCTGTTGTTAGTAGCTATCTTGGCCGAGTAGATGTTAGCAACTCCAAGAGGGAGCATTTATGCTCGATAGTGGGTTCATGCCTCTAGGAATCTGGGGAAGTGACAGAAATATCTAAGGTACTAGATGTGTTGTTGCTACTAAGGAGAAAACAGTAATCCTTTGTTCATAGAACAATCATATTGTTTACTTTACACACTTTAATTAATGCAATTATCTGTTGCTTGCAACTTAATACTGGAAGGGGTTCGGATGATAACCTGAAGGTGGATTATTAGTCATAGATGCAGTTGGATTACGGTCTATGTATAATGTTGTAATTCCCAATCAAATCTCATAGGAGTCAAGATGATTAGTATATGCATGTATGCTTTCTTGGTGTTTGTCAATTTCCCCGTTGTAATTTGTTCACCCAACATGTCAACTATCTTAAGGAGAATCACCTCTAGTGAACTATGGACCCCGGTCCATTCTTTTACCATCAATCTACTATTTACTCTTTACTGTTTACTTTCTGCAAGCAATTACTATCTTCGACAATACGTTTAATCCTTTGTTTTCAGCAAAACTAGTGAGATTGACAACCTCACTATAAGTTGGGGGAAAAGTTCTGTGGTTGTGTTGTGCAGGATTCCAAGTTGGAAACAACACCTTGGAGGTGTTTCCTTGCTCTTACTGGTTTGATAACCATGGTTTCATAACTGAGGGAAAACTTGTTACTGTGCTCATCATACCTTCCTCTTGGGGTTCCCCAACGAGATCGACGTGTTGAGCAGATCATCAAGACTTTTTCTGGCGCCTTTGCCGGGGAGTCAAGGACATCTTCACTAGGGGAGTCCCTCATAACCAATCTCTTTACTTTGTTTTATTTGTTTTGCTTAGTTTATTTCTGCTTTGTTTGCTTGTTTCTTTATCAAAAACACACAAAAAATGTTGTACTAGTTTGCTATCTTTTTCAAAAACATAAAAAAATTCTACAGTTGTTACCTAGTTCCTAGCTCACCATGTTGATCCCTAAGTTCACCCTTAAAGACCTTTCAATAGGTAGTGGCTCTATAATTGGGAAAGATAATATTGAATAATTCTTTAATCATGTTAGCAAGCATGAGGATATTGAGGATAGATCCCTAGCAGAACTTGTTCCAAATTATGAAATTGCTGCAGCTTCTTTAGTTCACATGTTGGAAGCTAGGTTTGTTAACCTTAACCCCATAATGCAAGTAATGTTTATTAAACCTAAAGATATTGAGGATACTGAAAAGAGAGAATTTATCCTAGAGACTTTACTTAAAGAATTCTATGATGTTGCTAAAGAAGCTAGAAAGGTCTTCGGTCGTTTTAATATGGTAGGCTCATGTGTAGATATTATAGGTACATGAGAAAAGATGGACAAAACCGAACCAAATGGGGAGGAAATTAAGATACCAATACCTTTTAAACTTGTAGGAATGCATGAAGCCTTAGAAAAGAATTTTGATTGGATTGTTCCTCAAAACCCGTTTGATGAAAATAGTGAACCAAAGAGCATTGAGAGAGGATCCTCTAGAACTTATTTGGATGACATACCTTGCCTTGTTGAATATATTTCTGGTATTGATCTTAGTGCTTCTTCATTTGAGAATACTTGATTCTTTTCTTGCTTCTTATGCCTAGCTCAAAGGTGTTAAAGAAAAGCACTTATTGGGAGATAACCCAAATTTTGTTAGAAATCTTTTGTTGAGTCTTGGAAGTTTTTACCTCTTTAATAACCACTCATTATCATTTTTGTGTGGTTTTTGTGCCAAGAGTAACCTCTAATGAGAGAAAGATTTGGGAAAGTTGTTGTCCCGAAACAGATTTTTGTGCTTCGCTATAAAAATTCATGAAAAATCTCTGTACGTCGGTTTGAGCTTTAATTTTTTGTGATTCTGCCCCAGGTTGTTATCCAACTTTAGTTAGTTTAACACTTTTCAATTTGAGCACCGGAAGGTCTTCGAAAAAATTGTTTTTACCTGCTGGTCTATTTTGACAGATTTCTGCCATTATTTGCATTTGCCTCTTAATCTCTTTCTCTTTGAGTTCTCTTTGATCATTTGAAATTTTTAAAGGAAGTGCTACAGTAGCTTTTGTTTTAATGGAAGTTTTACTTGTGTTGGAACTGAAACAAAAAGACTTATTATCTTGAGTACACTAATGTTGCTAATGAAGATTGTGTGAAGTTTTGTATGAAGGAGATTTTAAAGTGTAGGGAAGAGTAATGTGATAAGATGAAGTATGGAAAAAAGCTCAAGCTTGGGGATGCCACCCGTGTCACCCCAAGAAATAGTCAAGAAGTACAAGAATCAAAGCTTGGGGATGTCCAAGGCATCCCCTTCTTCATCAATAAAAATTTCAGATTTCTTCTAAACACTTCATTTTTATTATTTCATGCACAGATTGTGTTGTTCTTGGAGTGTTTTTGTTTTCATTTTTAGTTTTCGTTTGCTTAGTTTGCTTGAATAAATTGGTTGGACCCCCCTCATTCATGCATTAGTTTTCAAATAAAGTTGATTTGGATTGGAAAAGAGTAGGAAAGTTCATGCTTAAGTGGTAAAAAGGAGCTTGTTTTTGACGGTGACTAAGACTTTATCATGTCATGCTTGATATTGTTTTGGCTTTATTCTTAGTGATTATTGTTGTAGAATGTGATGGGTTCGTAGCATGGAAAACAAAAAAATTCTACCGCAAGAACGAACAAAACCCAGATCTAATCTAGATAAAAGCCAAGATCTAATCTACTAGACATGAGCAACGAGATAGATCGGTACTAACCCTCGTAGAACCTAAAGCGTTAACGAGATTAGATCTCGTGGATGATGTAGTCGATCACTTGCCGATCTCAAGATCGTGTGGACGATCCTTCCGCGCCACAGCCGGTCACGTCTTGAATCGAGCGGACCTTCCTCTCCCTGTTCCAAGCGGGCAGAGGTAGTAGATCTTCTCCACGGAATCCCAGTGACGACGGCGTGGTGGTGTTGGTTTAGATGAGAAATCTGCAGGGCTTCGCCTATGCGTGTCACGTAAGAAACGTGGAGAGAGGCGGCTGTGATTGGGAGTTATGAGACAAGGTGCAGAGGCGCCTCCCTTCTATTTAAAGGAGGGGCGGCGCTGGGGGGAGTCCTAGTAGGACTCCCTCCTCCTGGGGCCGGCGGGTTGGGGGGAGGAGTCCTCCTCCCCCACGAATCCGTGTCTTACCCCACTTGGTTTCTTTGATCCCTTTCTTGGTTTTCAAGCAAACTCAAGAAATCCTCTAGAACCTTCCAGAACATTCTGAAACCTTCTAGAATCTCCATACAAACACTCCGGAACATTTCCTAACTTAGAAAATGATCCCCAATATATGAATCTCATTCTCTGGACCATTCCGGATCTCCTTGTGATGTCCCGGATCCATTCCGAGACTCCGAACAACATTGGGTCTCCAACGCAAATTCCATATCTACTTCAAACAACTTCGAACCTTAAGTGTGTCACCCTACGGTTTGTGAATATGCAGACATGATGAAGACACCTCTTCCATCAATAACCATCAGCGGGATCTGGAGATCCATAACAGCTCCCACATACTCAACGATTACTTTGTGATCGATTGAACCAATTAACATACGAAACCAATTCCCTTTGTCTCGCGACATTCTACTTATCCGAGGTTTGATCATTGGTATCTTCATACCTAGTTCTTCCTCGTTACTGATAAGTACTCTTTACTCGTTCCATGTTATGTCATCCCTTATGACCTAGTCACATGCTTGCAAGCTATCTAGATGACATTCCACCGAGAGGGCCCAGAGTATATCTATCCGTCTATGGATGGACAAATCCCAATCTTGGTCTATGCGCTTCAACACATACTTTCAGAATACCCAATGACACCTTTATAACCGCCCAGTTATGAAGCGGCGTTTGATGTTACCAAAGTACCCATCCGGTGATGGTGATTAACATAACCTCATGGTCGAAGGATTAGGTTACTATGTATTTCAAAGCTTACAGCAATACGAACTTAATGACTTGATCTTATGCTACACTTACTATGGGTGTGTGTCCATCATATCATTCTCCTAATGATATAACCTTGTTATTAATCACATCCAATGTCTATGATCAGGAAACCATGATCATCAATCAATCAACAAGCTAGTTCAACAAGAGGCTTACTAGGGACTCTTTTATGTTTACAAAACACACAAGTATTAGTGTTTCCTAATAATACAATTATAGCATGGGATGTAAACATTCATCATAAACACAAATATATAATAATAACCTCTTTTATTATTGCCTCTTGGGCATATCTCCAACAGAATGACATGTTATAAACAATTGAGACTGCTTAATATGCCTTGGAAGAATCATGTGTTTGTTTTAGCATATAAAAGCATAATATCGTGGTATTCTCCTTTAATGCTTTATTTGGGTTGACTTGGCGCATGCTCACACCATGTTAAGACTATACCAAGTCACCATAGCCTCTATGATCATTTAGTTTTCGACTTGTAATATCACTTTTTGCTTTAATTAAATATGGTTTGTCGCTTTGCATGATTATGGCCATTATTGCTCTCTTAGTTGGTCGCGCCGAATCTTTTGCTAGCCTCCATACCAAGTATGAGTTCCACTCATGCATCCAACTCCAAATAAAACCAAGTTATTCCAAAGAATCCACCATACCTACCTATTAGCATTTGCTATTCCAAGTACATTCATGTTTTTATCTACCTTCTGAATTAACCTTGTTATGTGAAAACTAGTGATTAAAGCTCTCATGAACTTGATGGCACACTTTACTTTTCTTGCCCCTAATAAACTTGAACCATTGTGTCATCTATGTTGTATATGCTTGCACTTATACGTTGGGATTAGAAGAACCATGCTATCATGGGGAACGCTTTCAACATTGCACTTGTACATTGAGTTATGTATGTGTGTTAGAGAAACGCCTGGGCCGCTAGCCTAAGCCATGCCTAATCATGGTGGAAACTTGCAGCATCACCATAGTGAGCAATCTATGAAGCATTCTTCTTATAAAAAAGAGAGAGATCGAGAAAAAGAAAAAAAGATGAGAAAAGAGGAAAGAGAGAAAAAAGCACCATTTTCCCATGGTAAATAAGAAGATTGCTAAGATGCTCATTGTCTGCTTGCCTTGTCATTTTGATTATGGGATAGCTCTTGTATCATGTGCAAGGGGTACCCCATTGACAGTTCTCTATGATACACATGTACTTACTATGACAAGAACTTACCGGTAACTAAACTTGAGTAGCATGAGGAGCGTCCCTCGTATTCAATGGACATGAGATTGCCAACTTATACTTTGTCAATCATATACTTCATAGTTTGTTCACTTTAACCTTAATCACTTCAAGATGCTTATGATAGGGGCAATGAGAGCTGAAAGCTAATAAGTACCATAATTTTTGGAAGCTCTTTATGAGACTTGAATCCCTGCTTCCTTCTATGAAGGCCTTTATTTTACTTTTATGTTGAGTCTCCATCCTCTATCTTTATGCACCTATTGAGAGAGCATAGTGGCCATTATTAGTTTAATGTGCATTGTCCCAAGACTTGTTGATTGATTCATAACTTTGATATTGCTTGTTCTTAAACTACTTGTATCTAGTCACCCTTATGAACTTTGAATGTGTCCTATGCATTTATGTTTTGCTACACTATGAGGGACAGGCTGAATACCATTCTCATTATGCTTTCTATATGTGAAACAAACAAACGTCTTTCAAAGCATTTTTATTCATGAATCTTTTGTTTGTATTTTTTCATGTTATAACATAGTTGCTATGTCTTATTGTTAGAATTGTATCTTTCATGCTATGTTAAAGCACTATGATCCCAGCTATCAATGTTCTACAAATACTTTGATCAAGATTATGATGGTGCATGTCACCTCAAAAATTATTCTTTTTATCACTTACCTACTTTAGGACGAGCAGGAGTTAAGCTTGGGGATGTTGATACGTTGCAAACATATCTATAATTTTTGATGTTCCATGCTTGTTTTATATCTACTTTTTTATGTTTTGTCCACACTTTGGAGTATTTTTACACATTTTCTAGAACTAACCTATTAACAAGATGCCACAGTGCCAGTTGCCTGTTTTTTGCTATTTTTGGTTTCAGAAAAGCTAGTAAGGAAATATTCTCAGAATTGGACCGGACAAAAGCCCAAGTCAATATTTCACCAGAAGGAATACGGAGTCCGGAGGGGAGACAAAGAGGGGAGCCAGGGCGGCCACACCTGGTGGTGGCGTGGCCAGCCCTAGCCGCGCCACCAGGGGGTGTGGGCCCCCTGGTACTCCACCGACCTTGCCCTTTCGCCTATATATTTCCTCCGGGACGAAAACCCTAAGTACCCTCTCAAAATTCCACAAAAGATTATGTAGCCGCCGCCATCTCCATCCCTAGTTCGGGAAGGATCTGAAGCTCTTCCTGGCTCCCTGCCGGAGGGGAGAGATCACCCTGGAGGCCTTCTTCATCACCATGCCTTCCTCCGGTGTGATGCGTGAGCAGTTCATCCCTGGACTACAGGTCCATGTAGTAGCTAGATGGTTGGTTCTTCTCCTTTGTGCTACCATGTCTAGACTTGTGAGCTCCGTTCATGATCAAGATCATCTATTTGTAATCTTACATGTTGTGTTTGCGAGGATTCGATGGATATTGAGATGCTATTTCAGATTGATTATTGATTCTATCATGTCTATGTTATTTGTGATCTTGCATGCTTTCTGTTGTTAGTAGCTATCTTTGCCGAGTAGATGCTAGCAACTCCAAGAGGGAGTATTTATGCTCGATAGTGGGTTCATGCCTCTAGGAATCTAGGGAAGTGACAGAAATCTCTAAGGTACTAGATGTTCTGTTGCTACTAGGGAGAAAATAGCAATCCTTTGTTCATAAAACAATCATATTGTTTAGTGTACACACTTTGCTTAATGCAATTATTTGTTGCTTGCAACTTAATACTAGAGGGGGTTCGGATGATAACCTGAAAGTGGATTATTAGTCATAGATGCAGTTGGATTACGGTCTATGTATAATGTTGTAATGCCCAATCAAATCTCATAGGAGTTAAGATGATTAGTATATGCTTGTATGCTTTCTCGGTGTCTGTCAATTGCCCCGCTATAATTTGTTCACCCAACATGTCAACTATCTTAAGGAGAATCACCTCTAGTGAACTATGGACCCCGGTCCATTCTTTTACCATCAACCTACAATCTACTATTTATTGTTTACTATTTACTTTCTGCAAGCAAATACTATCTTCCACACAATACGTTTAATCCTTTGTTTTCAGCAAAACCGGTGAGATTGACAACCTCACTGTAAGTTGGGGGCGAACTTCTGTGGTTGTGTTGTGCAGGATTCCAAGTTGGAAACAACACCTTGGAGGTGTTTCCTTGCTCCTACTAGTTCGATAACCTTGGTTTCATAATTGAGGAAAAATTTGCTCTTGTGCTCATCCTACCTTCCTCTTGGGGTTTCCCAACGAGATCGATGTGTTGAGCCGATCATTAGATGGCCATGGTGGCCGGCCTAGATACAGAGGGAAAAGGCGGAAAAATATGGCGGGAAGCGGAGGGAAATGGCGGGAAAGCATGACGTGTAGCTTTATGACTATGAGAAGGGCGGGAAATATCTTAAGTCCCGATTATTGGCTCCAACCGGGATTAAAGGCCCCCAAAATATTATAAGTCCCGGTTACTAGTTTTAATAGTTAGTCCCTAGAACCCTAAACCCGAAACCCTAAACCCTAAACCTAAACCCTAAAACCTAAACCCTAAACGTAAACCCTAAAACCTAAACCCTAAACCCTAAACCCGAAACAGAGATTTCAGTCAAATATAATAGTTAATGCATTTTTTAATTGAAAATGGAAAAATGCTTAATAGTTTGACTAGTTAAAATAATTATTTTATAAAAAAGAAAATGGATTTGGATTACTTATTCAAATTCAAGCATTTTTATGTTAAAAGTTTAGTGAGATTCAAAAATATGCAAAATATAATATCTAATGCATTTTTAAATTGAAAATTGCAAAATGGTTAATAGTTTGACTAGTTAGAATAATTATTTTATAAAATAGAAAATAGATTTGGATTAGTTATTCAAATTCAAGAACTTTTCATGTTGAAATTTTTCTCAAATTCATAAGTATGCAAAAACTATATAATTCAAATGTTTAAAAAATATAAATTGAATTTTTTAAACACGTGGTCAAATATTTGAAAAAAGGGACCTTTAGTCCACCGGGACTAAAGGGGTGTCTGTTGGCGCGCGCCCCTTGGGTGGTGCCGAAAACACTTTAGTCCCGGTTCATGGCAGGGGTGACCTTTAGTCCCGGATCGTGGCACACACCAGGACTAAAGACCCTTAGTCCTGGTGTGTGCCACGATCCGGGACTAAAGGTCCGTCCCCTTAAATTCGCGCGCGGATTCTCCCAATCTCATTCTACACTTTGCAATAGGAGCCCCTCGACGATGCGACATCGGCAGGCTGCCCGATTCCGAGTCGCTGTCCGCGCCATCGTACCGCATCGCCGTCCGTGCCACGCCTCGTCCTCCTCTCCGACCGCCCCACCTCCAGTCGCCGCCACCGCCGCGCATCGCCCCGTCCATGTCGGCCACTTCCAGCTGCCACCGCGCCGCCACCTCGTCCTCCCTCTCCGGCTGCCCCCACACCTCCAGCCGCCACCGCCACCCCTCACCCGCAGGTACACTCCTCCGCAGCCCGCGTGTCTCATCTCTGGCCAGCCGGCAGCCAGCGCGTCGCCGCGCTGCCGCGCATCATCTCCGGCTGCCACGCACGCGTATTTTTTCTAGAACTCAGGGAGGAAGTGGTCAAAGGTATTCCCTCTCAAGCAACCCTGCAATCAAGATACAAGAAGTCTCTTGTGTCCCCAACACACCCAATACACTTGTCAGGTGTATAGGTGCACTAGTTCGGCGAATGTTGGGGGGATACCCCCGGGTAGGGTCACGCCAGGGTATAAAGGCCGAGTTAGCCGAGGTACGGCAAGGTCAAAGTGGATGCTGGCCGAGTCACCTCAAGGCAGGCCGAATCTTGGGGTAACCCGGACCAGGGGATGTCCACCTAACTGGGTCTCAGCCGACTTATATCGTAAGTCGGTGGGACGAATCTAACTTGTATGCAGGAACAGGTGTGGCCAGATCAACTAGGTACGATCCGGGTTATATCAAGCTTGTAAGAGAAGGAAGGTATCTCGCTGGTCAAAGGTGACCACTGGGCGCAGAGCGTGAGCATGCAAGCGAGGCAGAGCGTGGCGACAAGGGTGACGATGCCAATGTTGGATGACACAGGAGCCGCAGAGGCTCACGTAGTCTGTGCATGGGTGACGCGGGGGGAAAGTGACCCGGTCGGCTTACTATTTTGGAAAGAGGCATATTCCCTGGAATATACCTCCACGTATGCCCTAATTAGAGACCTAGCCACCCCTATATAAGGAAGGCTAGGGCCTCTGTAGAAAGGGTTGGTCTTTAACTGGTTGAGATTTACTTGGTTCCTGAGGGCTAGCTAGTGGTGAGAGTAAGAGAGTTCTTCTTCCTCCTCTCCCCAATACAGCTCAAGGAGCACTTGTAAACCTTGGAAGTGAATCAAATGCAAAACTATCCTGTGTGGAATCACCACACTATCCCTCCTTGGATTCCCCTAGTGCATTTGGTCCCCACCTTTAGCCTATCCATGGCATCTGCCGTGACACCACCACGACAGTTGGCGCCCACTGTGGGGATAGCGGCGCTAGCAGGGGTCAAGATCCGGACGGGAAACCTCATCGGCACCGGCGAATGCATCGTCTCCGGGCTCGTTCAGTGCTTCGGAGCGCTGGATTTTGTCAGCGACAACGCTGGCTGCTTCGGCAAGCGTCCCCTTCCGCGCAACGGCCTCTTCGTCAAGCTCGGCGCGCACAAGGTCTACGTTGCTGTTGATGTGTCATGTGTTCACCCGCGGCATGTCGTCGAAGGAGGCAAGCCACCCCTTAGCGTGGTTCACGGGGTGCGTATCACTCGCTCCCCGAACCGTGCAGAGGTGATGATGACTGCGCCTAGCGCAGGAGCAAGCAAGGATCCGGCACCAGATCCGGAGGTAACACCTAAGGCAGCAAGGAAAAGTAGAGGTCCTCCACTAGAGAGGCCAGAGAATGTGCTGCAGCAAGCGATGGATAGCTTGGCAAACCTGGTAGCAGCAGCAGTAGATCCGGTTCAGGCACAGGCCGAGCTGGAGGAAACTAGGCAAAAAATACTAGAGGGTGCGAAAAAGATAGTTGCGGCTCAGCAGTCCTTGAACATGACGTTGCGTGAGTACGAAAAGGCGAATAAGGTAGATGCTGTAAAAGTGAAGGGGAGAAATCTCATGAGTGAAATGAACAGAGAGGGTGATACTAGGATCGAGGAATCAGAAAACTGTTTGTCCGTGGGGCTGCCAAAGTACAGTACCCCGACAAAGAACCTAAGGGCAGCAGATGCAGCTGCATCCGAGTTAGAGGGTCTGACGGGTGAAGCCCGTCAAAGGCAGCAGGATAGGGTTAATGAGTTGGTTCGGATCGCGAACAGGCAAAATGAGGAATTGCTCAGGGCTAACCCGGAGAGAGCTAGGGCCTCCAAGATCGTTCATTCGGTGGTGGGTAACTCGAAGAACTCCGCTGGAGCCGCATCGTCTCCTCATGGTGGTCCTAGGAGAGAAGAGGTCGTAACTTCGGCCAGGAGGAATAAGCAAATAGTCCCATATGACCCGGCAAGGGCAGGGAAAGGAAAAGAGGTGCAGAGAAATGAGGATCGAAGAAGTGTGAGCCGAGGTGAAGCTGGCCGAGGTAACTGCGACCAAGGTAATGCCGGTCAAGGGAATGCTGCAAACGGCAATGTAGGACAACCGCAGCAGCGGAATGTACCAAGGCAAGAGCAAAGTGCCGGCCGAGGTATGCAACAGAGAGGTGCTCCACAAGAGCAGGACCGATATAATGATGGTGATACGGAAATGGTGAACGCAGGATACCCAAGACCGGACTATCATGTGATAGGGTCAAGATTGGGAAGCAGGGATTTGATGCCTCATGACGCCAGGCTAAAACTGGATCGGCTGTATAGGTCAGAGAAAATTGAATGTCAAGGTCCACCGGGTCTAGCGTGTTTTGGGCCCTGGATCATGAAAGAACCATCGGTACCTAACTTCTAGTTACTGAGAGGCACAAAGACGTATGACGGCAGTACTAAGCCAGAGGATTGGTTGGTAAACTATGCAACTGCTGTGAAAATAGCTACGGGCAACTTGAGATGGGATGTGAGATATGTACCCCAGATGTTGGAGGGGCCGTGAGGGTGTGGCTGAACAATTTGCCGCCCGGAAGTATCAACTGTTGGATTGACTTTGAGGAAATGTTCGTCGGAAATTTCTCAAGTACGTATCAGAGGCCGAATAGGCCACAGACCCTAGCAATGTGCAAGCAGAGACCGAATGAGACCGACCGAGAGTTTTTAACCCGGTGGTGTACCGTGCGAAACTCATGTGAGGGTGTGATCGAGTCATAGGCCATAGCATGGTTTGCACAAGGGTGCAGATAGGCAAGCATGTTGTGGCAAAGATTGCAAAGAGATATGCCAACTACATTGGCAGAGACGATCCGGATTGCTGATTCATACGCCTTGGGTGATCCGACTCAGCCTAGGCTCGTGTCGAACGAGGCAAATGAGGAATACTACCAAAGAGATGGAGCCGGGTCATCCCGGAGGAATGACTACCGGGGTAAAAGAAGATATGACAGACCAGATTACCAGTACAGCTCGCAACAAGTTGCCGCTGTGAATCAGGATCCACCCAGAGCAGGGGGCAATCAACGTCAGAAAACTGAAGGGCAACAATGGACACTAAGGAATGATGGAAAGAAAACTTGGACGCCAGAGCAGAAGAAACAGTGACAAGAAAAGAAGGACCGCCCGAGGTATACTTACGAGTCGATGCTGGATCAGCCGTGTAAATTTCACACGCCAAATCCCAGTAACCCAGCGGGTCATACAATAAGGCAGTGTGAGTGGATGCGTAAGATAGAACAAGGTGGTTCGGGGAATGCTCAGGCACCTCGGAATGATCAACCTCGGTAGGAGTTACCCCGGTAGCAATTGCTCTCCGGAGTCAACATGCAACAGCTAATGTTGCCTCCCCCTCCGCCGAGGTATGACAACCATGAAAGAAGAGATGCAGTGCATCAGGTGGAGAACCAAAATCAATCGGATCAGAGGTACCCCGGAAACAAGGGGAGAAATGAGTACAGAGAGCATCATTAGAGTTACTGTGTGTTCACCACAGAGGAAACAGACAGAAAGAGCTTGCAGCACCGACACATGGAGGTGAACGCGGTAATGCCAGCAGTGACGAGGTATATGCCTTGGTCGGACCAGGAAATTACCTGGAGCATCAAAGATCATCCCAAGTTTATGCCAAGTCCTGGTTCATATGCACTAGTGCTAGATCCGACATTCATCGGGCCAAACATCAATGTGAGATTCTCCAAGGTACTGATTGATAATGGCAGTAGCATTAACATCATGTATGCGGATATAATGCGTAAGTTGGGTATCTCGGAGAACATGCTCCAAGCTACAAGGACTACTTTCCATGGCATTGTGCCAGGCATTTCTTGTGAGCCCATAGGCAAGGTCTGGGTTGACGTATTGTTCGGCACGCGGGATAACTGCCGAACTAAAAATTTGGAATTTGAAGTCGTGAACTTAGAAAGTGCGTATCACGCGTTACTCGGAAGACCAGCATTGAACAAGTTCATGGCAAGTTGCCACATCAGTTATCTGAAGATGAAGTTGCCTAGGCCAAATGGGGTTATTACCATAGCTGGTGATTTTCGGCGTTCCATTGAGTGTGCGTCAGGCGGGTCTAACCTAGCCGAGTCACTCGTGATTGCGCAAGAGAAAAGGAAGATACAGGAGGTGGCGGCATTGGCTCAGTCCGCGCAGCAATATATGCCGGCGTTGAGTAATCCGCATGGTAGTGTCTCATTCCAAGCCACAAAGGATACCAAGAAAGTGCCTGTTGATGACATGTTCCCAGAGCGCACCGTAACAATTGGTGCCGGGTTAAATGACAAATAGGAAAGCGAGCTCGTCAGCTTCCTCCGTGAGAATGGGGATATCTTTGCTTGGTCCACACAGGACCTGCAAGGTGTTCCGAGGGAGTTGGCCGAGCACTCTTTGAATGTGAGACCCGGAGCAAGGCCGGTGAAGCAACCTCTCTGCCGCTTCGCTGAAGATAGGAGAAAAGTCATTGGAGATGATATAGCTCGGTTGTTGGCTGCAGGATTTATCATGGAAGTACTTTACCCGGATTGGCTGTCTAATCCAGTGCTGGTGGAGAAGAAGAAGGATGATCCGAACGTGGCAGTGGTTTGGCGTATGTGTATCGATTACACGAACCTGAATAAGGCGTGTCCAAAAGATCCATTCCCACTGCCAAGGATAGACCAAGTCATAGATTCCACTGCTGGGTGTGAACTATTGTCATTCATTGATGCATATTCTGGTTTCCACCAGATACCCCTGAATCCGGATGATCAAATAAAGACTGCATTTATCACCCCGTATGGGGCTTATTGCTATCGCATCATGCCTTTTGGCTTACGTAATGCAGGGGCAACATACCAGAGATGTATGCAAAAATGTTTGCATGACCAAATTGGTCAAAATGTGTAGGTGTATGTGGATGATGTAGTGATAAATACCAAGGAAAGAAAAACGCTCCTTGACGATATCAGGCAGACGTTCACGAACCTAAGAAGGTTCTGAATGAAGCTTAACCTAGAAAAATGTACCTTCGGTGTCCCGGCTGGAAAATTACTCGGATTTCTTGTCTCCAGCCAAGGTATCGAAGTCAATCCAACTAAAATCCGGGCCATAGAGCGAATGGAACTGCCGAAATGTCTTAACGATGTCTAGAAGTTCACTGGTTGCCTGGCATCGTTAAGTCGGTTTGTATGTCGGTTGGGAGAAAAGGCACTGCCTCTCTACCAACTCATGAAAAAGTCGGACAAGTTCATTTGGACGTCGCAGGCCAATGAAGCCTTTATTCAATTAAAGAAAATGTTAGCCACTGCACCAGTGTTAGCCTCTCCATTATCAAAGGAGCCAATGTTGCTCTATATAGCCACGACCAACCGAGTTGTAAGTGCAGTGACTGTGGTAGAGCGTGACGAAGAGGGTAAGTCAGTGAAAAGGCCAGTGTATTACCTGAGCGAAGTATTGTCAGCTTCAAAACAAAATTATCCGCACTATCAGAAAGTGGCATATGGTGTGTACATGTCGGCAAAGAAGCTAAAACATTATTTTGAGGAGCACCCCATCAAAGTAATATGTGAAGCTCCCATATCCGAGATAATGAGTAACAAGGATGCAAGTGGTAGAATTGCAAAATGGGAAATTGAGCTAGCTCCTTATGCGCCACAATACGACAGAAGAGAAGCAATCAAATCTCAAGCTGTGGCGGACTTTTTTGTGGATTGGGTCGAGGTGCAGTACGAACCACCATTACCAGATCCAAACTATTGGAGGATGCACTTTGACGGGTCAAAAACAAAAACCGGGTTAGGCGCCGGAGTTGTGCTAACCTCGCCAAAGAATGACCAGTTGAAGTATGTGCTGCAGATCCATTTCGCAGCATCAAACAATGTTGCCGAATATGAAGCACTTGTGCATGGGCTCAAAGTGGCAAAAGAAATTGGGATACGACGGATCCAATGCTTTGGTGACACGGATTTGGTAGTCCAGCAAGTGTCGGGGTTGTGGGACGCTCTTGATCCAAACATGGCATTATACAGATTCCATGTGCAGAAGATATCTGGTTATTTTGAAGGATGCGAATTTCACCATGTACCCCGCGTGGAAAATGAGGCTGCCGACATACTGTCGAAGCTCGGATCAACCAGACAAGCAATTCCACCGGGTGTGGCATTATAACACCTCATAAAACCATCTATCAGACCGTCCCCAGAAACCGACTCAATCTACGTCCCGGAGGATACAGAATCTGGAGCCGTACCCATGGACATTGACATGGGAGGTGGTACGTGAAACCCGGGGACTGCCTTGGCAAACCAGGGGACGCCTTCGCAAGACCCGGGGACTGCTAAGCGTGATCCGCTTGAGGTTATGCCGGTGGATCAGATGGAAATTGATGAGGATATGTTCCCTGTGTGAGCTGTACCAGCTTGGGCCTTGCCCATATTTCAATTTCTGAAAGATGGGACCTTACCCGCTGAGGAGGTGCTATCTAGGCAAACTCAGAGGAGAGCAAAGGCATACACGATCATCAATTCTGAGCTATACAAAAGGAGTGTAACCAATGTCCTCCAGCGATGTGTTGATCTAGAAGAAGGGCTTGACATCCTCCGAGGTATACATCAAGGGGAGTGTGGGCATCATGCCTCGTCCCGAGCCTTGGTGGCAAAAGCTTTCTGGCATGGATTCTACTGGCCAAGTGCCTTAGAACAAGCTGAGGACTTGGTAAGAAAATGCAATGGTTGTCAGAGGTATGCTACCAAGACACATATGCCAATGTCGGAGCTCAAGACCATACCAATTACATGTCCATTTGCCGTATGGTGCTTGGATATGGTTGGCCCGTTTAAACCAGCAAGGGGAAACATGACCCACATCCTGGTCATGGTTAACAAATTTACGAAATGGATTGAAGTGAAGCCAATAAGAAAATGTGATGGAGCTACGGCCGTGACATTTCTCAAAGACATCATTCTGAGATACGGTTATCCTCACAGTATCATAACAGATAATGGCACAAATTTTGCTGAAGGGGCGTTTGCACGATTCTGCCGGGATAAGAAGATCCGGCTAGACATTGCCTCGGTAGCCCACCCCGCATCAAACGGACAAGTGGTAAGATCCAACGGATTAGTATTATCCGGTATAAAACCCCGGCTCATTGAGCCGCTGCAAAGATCAGCGGGGTGCTGGATACAAGAACTACCAGCGGTACTGTGGAGTTTAAGAACAACTCCGAATCGATCAACGGGTTATACGCCATTTTTTCTGGTATATGGGGCAGAAGTTGTATTACCAGCCGACATAGAGCATGACTCGCCTAGGGTCACCCAGCACACAGAAGCCGAAGTGCAAGAAGCCCGGCAAAATGATGTTGATATGCTGGAAGAAGCGAGAGAATTGGCATTGTCTAGATCCGCCATATATCAGCAAAATCTCCGACGCTATCATAGCTAGAAAGTGAGCCCCCGAGTTTTCAGGGAAGGCGATCTGGTACTCCAGTTGGTACAACGTACTGCTGGCATGCACAAGTTATCCCCCCCAATGGGAAGGGCCATTCATTGTGAGCAAAGCATTGCACAATGATTCTTATTATCTTATTGATGCAAAACCACAGGAGAAGAACAAGGCGGACAGATCCGGCGAAGAATCCAAGCGTCCATGGAATGTAGCTCTACTTCGTCCTTTCTACACTTAGCAGAGAAGTGTATGTATCTGAGTCTCTCATATGTCGGTATGTATGCCGGCAATGAGCTTATCAATGAAGTGTTGGCACCTCGAGTAGTAACTCAGGGACTGCCTTAATAATATTTGCTATCTTCTGTGTTTATTATTTATATGTCGGCTGGCATAAGTTTTTCCACTTAAGCCGGATTAGTAGTGTGTGAGCACCAAAAACCTAACTCTTCGACTTGCTGCTGTCCAACAAGATTTGGCTTCATGGCAAGCAAGAGAACAAGTTTGGAATTGCGTAGCACATGAAAAACGTCTAAGGAAAGGAACTTAATCGAGCCGACGTCTGTTTTTCGGACTAACCTTATATTCATTTTCAATTTATTATGCTGAATTATCTTGAGCTAATCCTAAAGTTTCCAAGTATTGTTAAGACAATTTTTGAAGCTCGGACTCGTAAGTCATAAAACCGAATCAAGGTAGACACGAGCCGAGCCAAAAGATTGGATGAACAAGAAAATGAAACTCAGGGACTACGCCCAAGTTAATCCGGCATAAAAACTTAGTAGCAAAATATCACTTGTGTGCTTGATACAATTCCACCCGGCATACCGGGGATCTGATGAAATTTAAGGTGTTTATTAAGGAGCAGCAGGAGGAGGTAATTCGGCGCCAGCAGGGGCAGCCTCGGCCTCAACTTCAGAATCATCCGCGTCTTCTTCGACATCTGAGGCTTTGTCCTCTTCGTCCTCATCCGACTCATCTTCAACATTTTCAGCATTTTCGTCATCAGCAGCATCTAGGAAGCTCGGTCCCTGGTTCCATTGATGAACGGGGGCGTATTGGATGAAACTGTGAGCGCAAGCCTTGCGCCGAGCTACCCAATCCGGGTCAGTAGACCACTTCGATCCAGTGTGCATGCACGCAAGGAGATTGAGATCAATCTTCTCGTACCATGATACATTGCAAATGTATCTATAATTTTTGATGTTCCATGCTTGGTTTTATCCACTTTCTTGTGTTTTGTTCCAACTTTGGAGTACTTTTCATATGATTTTCTGGACTAACCTATTAACAAGAGCCACAGTGCCAGCTGCTTGTTTTCTGTTGTTTTTGGTTCTAGGAAAGTCAGAAAATGAATATTCTTAGAATTGGACGGGACAAAAGCCAAAGTGCCTATTTTTCTGGAAGTGATCAAATGCCAGAATACAAGACGGAGAGGGGCCAGGGGCCGGCCACACCACCTGGTCGCGCGGCCAGGCCTGGCCCACGCCAGGGGGTGGTGTGGTGGCTCCCGGCACCCCCTCGGCCCCTCCTTCCGCCTATATATTGCCCTCGGGACGAAAACCCTAAGTACCCGATCAAAAATCCACGAAAGAGTCTGTAGCCGCCATCATCTCCATACCTAGATTGGGAGGGATCTGAAGCTCTTCCCGGCACCCTGTCGGAGAGGGGAATTCACCCTGGAGGCCTTCTTCATCACCATGCAAGCCTCCGGTGTGATGCGTGAGTAGTTCATCCTTGGACTACGGATCCATGTAGTAGCTAGATGCCTGGTTCTCCTCCTTTGTGCTTTCATGTTTAGATCTTCTGAGCTCCGTTCATGATCAAGATCATCTATTTGTAATCATACATGTTGTGTTTGCGGGGATCCGATGGATATTGAGATGCTATTTCAGATTGATTATTGATTCTATCATGTCTTTGTTATTTGAGATCTTGCATGCTTTCCGTTGTTAGTAGCTATCTTGGCCAAGTAGATGCTAGCAACTCCAAGAGTTAGTATTTATGCTCGATAGTGGGTTCATGCCTCTGGTAATCCGGAAGTGATGAAATCTCTAAGATACTAGATGTGCTGTTTCTACTAGGGAGAAGACAACAATGCTTTGTTCATAGAACAATCGTATTGTTTACTTTACACGCAGTTCGTAAAGCAATAATCTGTTGCTTGCAACTTAATACTGGAGGGGGTTCGGATGATAACCGGAAGGTGGATTATTAGTCATAGATGCAGTTGGATGGCGGTCTATGTATTATGTTGTAATGCCCAATCAAGTCTCAAAGGAGTCAAGATGATTAGTATATGCATGTATTGCTTTCTCGGTGTTTGTCAATTGCCCCGCTGTAATTTGTTCACCCAGCATGTTATCTATCTAAGGAGAGCCACCTCTAGTGAACTATGGATCCCGGTCCTCTTTCTTTACGTACAATCTATAAATTGTTTACTGCCTTGTGTTTACTTTCTGCAAACTTTTACTTCTTTCCATTCGATACGTTTAATCCTTTGTTTTCCGCAAAACACGGTGAGATTGACAACCTCATCGCAAGTTGGGGACAAAGTTCTGTGGTTGTGTTGTGCAGGTCTCCACGTTGCTACTAGCACCGGTAGTGCGCCCTGCCAAAGCTCAGCTAGTAACACCTTTGAGGTGTTTCCTTGCTCCTACTGGTTTGATTAAATCTTGGTTTCATAACTGAGGGAAACTTGCTGCTGTGCTCATCAAACCTTCCTCTTGGGGTTCCCAGTGAGCTCTACATCAACACCGCCATCAAGCATTTTTCTAGGCGCCGTGTATTGAGCCATGATACCACGTAAGCACGTAGTGGAGAACGATCTCAGCTCCGGCCCGCCCAGCAGATTCTCTCCAGAGATGGAGCTGAGTCTCGCAGTCCATAAGCTTGGTAAAAAGAACAGACATATTCTCCGGAGTATCTTCTTCAGGCCAAAAGGCGTTGAAGATCCGGATTACTATGTCCAAAACATCCTTGCCATAGTTCCTCACGGTCTCGACTCGGGAGGATAAGTTGACTATCAAATCTTCGAGATCAAGAGGAATGGAGCCAGGACCAGATGGAGTACCCCTCTCCTTGCGGAACTTGGCAACAGCCTTGGATGCAATGACATCACTTTCTGGGAACTTGCCTGAAAACATAACACAGGTGGAATAAGTAAAGGAAGCAGACCCGGAAAGATTAGTGTAGCTCGAAGGAAAAGAACTTACCAGAAATATGGCTGTGAACCCGGGACAGCTCCTTGGTGCAGTTGTCGCGCCTTTCCCAGAGTTGCACAAGTTCAGCATTCGCCGACTCAAGCTTGATGTCGGCCTCCTTGAGTAGTTCCTGGTCCTTGGCAATCTGGAGATTGAGGCGCTCGCGCTCTTCAGTATAGTCATGGCCAGCTTTCTAGAGTTCGGTTTGGTGTTGTGCTTTCAATTTCTTCATATCTGCCTTGAGTTTGGCGATCTCATCATCTTTAGCTCGGAGGAGGGCAAGCTCATCATCTTTCTTTTTGAGCTCGGCCTGATGCTGCCCTGCTTGTTCGAGAAAATGCAGCATCATATCAGGCACGGGCACACTATCTTCAAGAGATGCTGAAATAGTTTGTTGACCCGGCAAAGTCGAGGTATGAATGTTGGCCGAGCCAAGGAGAAAAGGAGATAGAAAGCATAGCAGGGTCGAACAAAAATAACTTACCCTTGATCTGGTCAAGTTTCTTCCTCATGATGGTA
The DNA here is from genome assembly GCA_023614405.1 of Avena insularis. Classification (NCBI taxonomy): domain Eukaryota; kingdom Viridiplantae; phylum Streptophyta; class Magnoliopsida; order Poales; family Poaceae; genus Avena; species Avena insularis. The sequence continues at coordinate 74,791,768 of CM042690.1, forward strand.
TTCTCAGCTTCCACCCCAGCTGCAAAAACCGAATGATGGGTTAGTTCGGCAGAAAAAGATGAAGGAAAACGGGAAAATGTCAAGGAGAAAACTTGCCCCTTTTCTCGTGTTCAGCGAGAAGTGCATTATGCTTTGCGCGCAGCATCTTGTGAGTGTCTAGGAGACGCTGAAACTCAGCGCTCCGGCGGTTGGTGGTCACCTGAAAAGAGTACAAAAATATAGCTTAGTCTTGTGCATATTCAAAGTGTACAAAATCCGGGCCAAGTGGAACTTAACCCGGCTCTAGGTGTGTGCATATTCGAAGTGTACAAAATCCGGGCCAAGTGGAACTTAACCCGGCTCTAGGTGTGTGCATATTCGAAGTGTACAAAATCCGGGCCAAGTGGAACTTAACCCGGCTCTAGGTGTGTGCATATTGAATGTGTACAAAATCCGGGCCAAGTGGAACTTAACCCGGCTCTAGGTGTGTGCATATTCGAAGTGTACAAAATCCGGGCCAAGTGGAACTTAACCCGGCTCTAGGTGTGTGCATATTCGAAGTGTACAAAATCCGGGCCAAGTGGAACTTAAACCGGCTCTAGGTGTGTGCATATTCGAAGTGTACAAGATCCGGGCCAAGTGGAACTTAACCCGGCTGTAGGTGTGTGCATATTCGAAGTTATCAAGGAGCTATGTTAGTTTTCTAAGGAGCATCCAGCCGAGTAACAAGTTACTCCCCCGGAGGCTCGAGGACTAATGGTTATATCACTAATATCTATAGCATGTTAAGGAAAAGATGAAGTAACGTACCTCCATCATCCGACCCGCAAGGTTGATGGCCTTGGCAGCAGTATTCATCTGCGCAGCAAACTCGGCGGGACCGAACTTCTCCGGGAGATCGTCGTTGTGGACGAACTCCGCCTTGTTCCAGTTATTTACAAACTCGATCAAGGTCGAAGGGCATCGTTTGCCGCTGAGCATGTGGGGCACCACCAAACCCTTGGCATGCGCCTCCCTCCTCTCAACCTGGGCAAGGGTCGGGCTGGTGTGCAAAACAAGTTGCACGTCAGCTGGCTCGGCAGGGGCGTCCTTCGGTGGTGGAGTTTTCTTTGAAAGCATGGACGCGAGTGTGCGCTATCCAGCCTCGATGGGCGTTGCCCTGGTGGCGTCAGGGGCCTTCTTGCCCTTAGGTTGCTGCTGAGAAGTGGAAGTTGTTGCAGCAGATTTACCCTTGGGAGCTGCCTTGGTGCTTTCTCGCCGAGACTGGGAAGACTCGGACGAGGCGGAGGGGATTGGAGTTGCTGCTGTTGCTTTTGTTGTTGCTGCTGGTGCTCAAGCTGAGGATGGTGCTGGCACTGTTTTCTTTTTCTGTGGAGGGGCTGAAGGAACCTCGGTGGTAGCTGGTTGCGGCGGAGCTGAAGTAGTGGTTGCCGCTGCCTCGGCAGAGCCAGTCTCCCCCGCTCCAAGGTTGCCCTCCTCTGGACGAGGTGGGCTGGAACCCGGAGCAGCCGCTGAATCCTCCGGAATTGGGCTCAGCGGGCGTGAATCGTCGCCACAAGGGGGAGAAGGGCTGTGTCGGAGCAACGACACAATGCCAGATCCACTCTGTGGGACCTCTACCGCGGCCCTGCCGAATCAAATAATGTATGATGAGAAACTAAAATAAAAGAAGAACAAGTAAATAGCAAAGGGAGAAGAGGCTTACTCATCCGAGGTCAAAGGTTCCTTGGGCTTCCGAGCCCTCCGTGTTGTGGCCTTGGTTGCAAGCTTGGTGGCAGTTTTGTCCCCAGACTTCTTTCGCCTCTTGGCTGGCTGAGAAGGTCCAGAGGAAGAAGTTGATGTGGCTCCCCTCTTCTTCTTCGGCGCGACCGGAACAGGATCACCCACGGCAAGGGAGGATCTTCATGGATCTGCCCACCGGGGTTAGCTGATGCCGGAAAAGCATAAGAAAGGGGGACATCATCAAATGCTTCCATCACCTCAACATCCGAATCATCTTCATCGTCGGGCCAATCTCTAATGGAAGAGAGTTTACCGGTGGGTCGCTTGGTCGCATCCGCCATTGGAAGGAACATCTCCTGATCCGGTTCCTCCTCGTCTGAGGTATCCCGGTCAGGCGCCCACTTGAGGGAAGGCTCGGTGCCATCCTTGATGGTTTGCTAAAGAAACATCTAAGGAAAAGAAAAGGCAACAGGATTAAAACCGACAACAAATACCGACATATGATTTAACTCGGAAAAGGTTTGAGGCACGAGACTTACCGAAGGAGGAAGCCTATCTCGGCAAAAATGTTCAATCCCCCACGTCCACTCAGAAGAGAAGTTTTTGTGGGTGGTGAACAGGGCCTTGACCCGGCGGTAGATCTCAGTGTTACTCAACTCAAAAGAGGAGGTCCGGTTGGGGTCGCGGCCCCAGCTCATATGACAAACTTTATGGGTACGTTTCTAGAGGGGGGAGATCCGGTTGCGGACGAACGTAATCATCGCGTCCTCATTGCGCAACCCCGAGTCCTTCAGCTCCTGGAACCTCTTGCTGACCTGGTTCGCCAGGACAGTGGGTTTCTTGGGGACCTTGTCCCATAGATCCGGGTTAGGAGGACCCGGAGCGTAAGGGTGCAGCCGGATCAGATCCTCAGTTGTGTTGTTCCGGACATAGAAGAAAGTCCGGGCCTATCCCTTGCAGGAGTCAAGCCCCATAACTCGGGGTAAGATGGACTGCTCCGAGGGAGATTGACGCAGCGCCGAACTGCGTGAGCTACTTGTCCTCCGGGTCAAGCTGGATGTTCGGAATCACGTTCCGGCGGAGGCCGAAGAACCGGATCCAGAGCTCCTTCGTGGGCCACAATCCGGCGTAACCTTCGATGGTGGAGGCAAAGGCGGAGAGAGAGGTGATGGCATTAGCCGGAAGATGGTGCGGCTGGAGCTCGTATGTGTTTAGCCAGTCATGGAAGAAATCGCTAACTGGCAAGCCAAACCCCCTTTGGAAGTGGGATAGAAACACCACGTACTCACCCGGACTGGGTGAGGGGGCAAGCTCGGCGGCAGCAAGGCGTGCAGTGATGCCCTCCGGGATGCGCCTGGTGCGATAGAGCCAATCCAGGTCATCCTGGCAGACCCAAGATCCAGCCCACGCGCCGCGGTCGACGGTCGCTACGTCTTCTTCCATCTCCTGCTCGGCGATGATGAGCTCTTCTTCTGTCATCTCGAGGTCACTTGCCTCACTGGCGCTAGCGGCGGTGGGGGGAAGTGGCCTAGACTGGCAGCGACCCGTGGAGGAAGAGGTGCTGTGAGGCGGGCCGTCTTAGCGTGGAGGCAAGGCTGGCCTTTGCTACTCAGAGGCGGTGGCGGACTGTGTCAAGGAGAAGATGAGGAAGAAGTAGAGGCAGAGGGGCGCGGAAGTGGGGAAAGGACCCAAGGGGCGCGCCCCTCCCCTATTTAACCACTCCCACAAGGGGGTAGTGGGATCGCGTTTTGCGGGCGGGCCACACCGTGTGGCCGTGTACAATCCGGATTGACCAATCAGCATCGAGCCACACGAAGGGCCACAGGGCACAGCGGATCCCATGACGCGACGTTATGATGCAGTTAACGAGGAGGCAGGCACGATGTGGCGGCGACCGAATAACTCGACAATGACATGGGCATTCTTGTTGCTAGCCCTTAAAATGAGGCAACGTGATGATTAGCCTCCACGTGGGGAAGCGTACGAGAGAAGGAAGAATGACCCGGATGGGTACGTGGTAACCCGGCCAGCAAGTAAAAACTTGGAATGTGCCAAGGGAAAGTAAATCCATGAAATCTGAGAAAAGAGGTAACTCGGAAAAGGAACACAAAGCTCACTGAAATTGAACCTGCTATGGCCTTAGCGGCTAAGGCTGCTAAGACCGCACCAGCTTCGGGGACTAATGTTGGGGGATACCCCCGGGTAGGGTCACGCCGGGGTATAAAGACCGAGTTAGCCGAGGTACGGCAAGGTCAAAGCGGATGCTGACCGAGTCACCTCAAGGCAGGCCGAATCTTGGGGTAACCCGGACCAGGGGATGTCCACCTAACTGGGTCTCAGCCGACTTATATCGTAAGTCGGTGGGACGAACCTAACTTGTATGCAGGAACAGGTGTGGCCGGATCAACTAGGTACGATCTGGGTTATATCAAGCTTGTAAGAGAAGGAAGGTATCTCGCTGGTCAAAGGTGACCACTGGGCGCAGAGCGTGAGCGAAGCGTACAGAGGCAGGACCAGCGAGGTGTGGCCGACAAGGGTGACGACGCCAATGTCGGATGACGCAGGAGCCGCAGAGGCTCACGTAGCCTGTGCATGGGTGACGTGGGGGAAAAGTGACCCGGTCGGCTTACTATTTTGGGAAGAGGCATATTCCCTGGAATATACCTCCACGTATGCCCTAATTAGAGACCTACACACCCCTATATAAGGAAGGCTAGGGCCTCTGTAGAAAGGGTTGGTCTTTAACTGGTTGAGATTTACTTGGTTCCTGAGGGCTAGCTAGTGGTGAGAGTAAGAGAGTTCTTCTTCCTCCTCTCCCCAATACAGCTCAAGGAGCACTTGTAAACCTTGGAAGTGAATCAAATACAAAACTATCGTGTGTGGAATCACCACACTATCCCTCCTTGGATTCCCCTAGTGCATTTAGTCCCCACCTTTAGCCTATCCATGGCATCTGCCGTGACACCACCACGACAGCAAAGAGATAGTAAAATACAAGTGGTATGGATATAAGACAACGGTGCCAGAAAATAGCTTGATGGCGTGGAAGAGACTAAAAGCAAATTGAAATAAAGATGGAAGCAAGAAAACATGTAACAGATATAGTTGCAAACGGTGTTTCAATGCTTAGAAACAATGCCTAGGGATCATACTTTCGCTAGTGAACACTCTCATATAAATATCATCTCTTTATGATACTACTCTGAACTACTGTCCGGTTGGACACTCTAATCCATGGTAGGGCTATAATAGCACACCTCAAAGTTCACTTTCCCCATCTAGATAACCCCACACTGTCACCTTGAGATCTAGATGGTTCCAACAAACACCACAATTTCATAGAAACATCCAACTCCAAATATAACTCATAACAAGTAATTGTAATCTCTAGCCTAAGTGCCACCATGGTGTGCACGCTGTCACTTTCACACACATGGGGAGAGCAGAGATATATTAAAGCACTTGAGTAGCAAGGTAGATCTACTTGATTACAAAGCTCATGATCACAATATGATCATGCATAGAGAGAGAGATGAACACATAGCTACCGGTAGAGCCCTTTGCCTCAAGAGAGAACTACTCCCTCCTCATCATGGGAATCAGCAATGGTGATGGAGATGGTGGTGGAGATTTATGGAGATGGCTCCGGGGGCACTTCCCCGTCTCGACAGGGTGCCGGAACAGAGACTTTCTATCCCCCGAATCTCCCCTTCAGTGGCGGCGGTGCTGCGGAACTTTTCGTGGCTTGAGGCTGTTCAATTTAGGGTTTTTGCATCGAAGGCTTCTTATAGGCGAAGGGGCAAGGTCGGTGGCCGGCCAGGGGGCCCACACCATGCCCTGGCGTGGCCTAGGGCTGCCCGCGCCAAGGGGTGGTGTGGTTGCCCTGTGGCTCCCCCCTTCTCATCTTCTGGCTCTGTGAGTCTTCTGGTAAAATATCAACTTTGGCTTTTGTCCGGTCCAATTCTGAGAATATTCATTTTCTGGCTTTTCTGGAACCAAAACAGAAGAAAATAGGCAACTGGCACTATGGCATCTTGTTATTAGGTTAGTCCCAAAAAGTGTATAAAAATACCTCAAAGTGTTGACAAAGCAAAGCAAAGTAGATACTAAACAGGCATGGAACATCAAAAATTATAGATACGTTTGCAACGTATCATCTGGCGATTGGGAGCTTCCGCTTCTAGGTTGGTCAAATGGGCACGCTTCGCATGCCTGACCAACCGACGGCACCCTCGATTGCTCCAGCATCGTGGTTCCTGCCACCAATCTGCACCCTCAGCGAGCTCAACGCCTCGGCAACAGCTGGGAGCACGAACAGCGACAACAGTCGCGGATCCGATCTGGGTGACCTGGCCACTGAAGGCGGAGTGTACGGCTCTCGATCTAAAAGTTGAGGGAGCAACAGCTTCCCCAACCACTTCATGTGCGCAGTCATCAACGCAGGGGACACTACCGCCAATCATGAAAACGTTTGCTCCGGATCTGGCACTTGACCGCCCAACGGCACTAGACCACCCAACGTAGCACGACCAATGGCGGCCCCACCAACGGTGGCAACGGCGCACCCGTCAATAATGGAGCGGCAGGAGAATCGCCTACCATAGTGAATGAGCACACGGGAGAGCGTGTTGTGATCAAGCTCAACGACAACGAATGGGCCCGCTGTCGTGAAGCTCTGCGAGGCAATCCCCTGCCCCTCAATTCTCCTCAAGACATGCTGATGGGCTACCATTGGCTATTGAAGGAGGAGTACAGACGCCAGCTACATGCAATCGTGCAACTCAAAGTGCGTAAAAAGGCGGTGGACGAATCAAGCCTTCGGCGAGTCGGGCTCTCCTTCCATGGAGGATCCTCCTCCAAAGGCAATGAGTACCTGGCCAACAAGAGAAGATCTCGACTGGCCCACCTCACCGAGGAGGAGCGCGTCGAAGCCACGAAAGTCCTCGACTTTGGCTCCATGATGGTGGATACACGGGGCAACGTGCTCCCAAAGACGCCGCAAGCTGCAGTAACGGTGGCCACCATGTACCTCCTCAACAACCAGCCGCTACCTGGAGATCCACGAGCTACCATGCACCGATCTATGATCGTGGGATTGGGTCTAGTCGAGGCAGCCCTCGACAAAGAACATGCACCGAAGCCAAAGAAAAGCAAGGCTCTGGCAAAACACTACTCCTCGCCTTCGTCCAACGACGATAGCCACGACCTATCCCGGTGTTGCCGCTCACGGCGGCACGATCGTGACTACGATGCACGCGATGACCTCACGCAATGCAAAATCGACAAATCAAGGGCAAGACGTGCTCGTTCGACTGACTCAGAAGAGGACGAGACCGAATTTTGCGGCACCAAATGCTTCAGCAGGGCCATCAGGCAGAAGCGAATGCCTAAGGGGTTCAAACTTCCATCGGAGAACCCAAAATTTGATGGTCTTCAGGACCTAAAAATCTGGTTTGAAGACCACATCTCCTCCGTCAGACTACATGGCGGGAGTCAAAGCACGGCCATGCAATGCCTGCAGCTACAGCTGCAGGGCGCCGCTCGCGCATGGCTCAACAATCTCCCACATGGATCCATTCGCAGCTGGGAAGAGCTGGTCTACATCTTCGTGCGCAATTTCAAAGGAACCTACAAAAGGCTCACGTCAATCGAAGAGTTGAGAAGCTGTCAACAAAGGTCGGGCGAGTCGCTACGCTCGTACATCCAGAGGTGGTCCATCATCAAGAACTCCGCAGAAAACATCTCGGAGGACCGTGCAATCGATGCGTTCAATGGCGGTGTTCGCCATATAGAGCTCAGGGAGGATCTAGGCCGCTTGAAGCCCAAAACAATCGACCACCTGATGGAAATCGCGAATTGGTGGGTTGACGGAGAAGACTCGGTGAAGAACCGCACATACTCCGACGACGACGACCTTGGGCGCAGACGCGATCGCTAAAGCAAACGTCGAATGCGTGTCTACGACGACCGCGATGAAGTCAACATGGTCGCAGCCGGCTACGTCGACAAACACAACAACAACCGCAACAGCGGATACCGCAGTGGTGGATACCGCGACAGCGGAAAAACCACGCAGGTGTGGCAACGCCGCACTCGCGAAGAGGCACCCGTAACATCTATCGAGGACAAACTGTCCGGGCCATGCAACTTGCACTTCTACATCGATAAGCACGATGGCAAGAAGAAATCCAGCCAACTTCTCAAAGATTGCCGTGAGTTCCTCAAACTCCATGAAGAGCTGGCCCGGATGAATCGTGACGCAGTCAACAGGGGCTATGGAGCCGCCCCAGGCGCCGTGGCACATGGAGCTCCTCCACCACCGCCCGGACCACCACCACCCGCGACCGCGCCGGTCCAGCATCACGGAGGCGAACCATACCCACAAGCCGTGGGCAACATGGGGATGATCCAAAAGGGGCGTCCCTCAAATCGAGTGCATAAGGCCATCACTCGCCAAGTCAACTTGGCAATAAACTCTCCACCTTCCACCACTGAGTACCTCAGTGGAAGCGACTCCTGCATCACCTTCGACAGGCATGACCACCCGCACCAAGTTCCTCGTCTAGGCCACTGTCCCCTCGTACTCGAGGTGTAGATTGGGGGTTTCGACATGAGTCGCGTCTTCATGGATGGCGGCAACGGCATTAACCTCATGTTCACAAGTACCTTGTGTGCAATGAGGATCCCTCTGATGTGTCTAGAAGTTTCATACATGACATTCCACGGCATCGTCCCAGGGAAAGGCATATATCCCCTGGGCAAAATCAACCTCGACGTCATCTTCGGCACGCCGCAAAACTTTCGGTGAGAACACATCGACTTCAAGGTCGTCGACTGGCCTTCCCAATACCTCTGCATCCTCAGACATGTCGCGTTCGCAAGGTTCATGGTAGTGCCGCACTACGCCTACCTGCAGATGAAGATGCCGGGTCCAAACAGCGTAATCACAATCAACGGCAACTTTGAGAGGTCCGACAACTGCGACAGGGAATTCAACAGAATCTCCCAGTCCTTCGGCATGCAGGAGGAACTCGCAAGATTAAAGGAGTCGACAGACAACAATCTGCCTCCCCTGAGCAGGCCAAGTTCACCCGACCTGCCCTTCGACTCGTCGGTGCACACGAAAAAAGTCTAGGGCCACCCAACGGACCCGACCAAGACGGCCCTCATCGCCAACAACTTGAGTTCCGCATAGGAACTCGCGCTCGTTGAATTCCTCCGTGAGCACTGGGAGATCTTCGCCTGGTGTCCAGCGGACATGCCAGGAGTCCCCGGGGAATTCGCCGACCACTCACTCAACGTAAACCCAGACGCAAGGCCAGTCAAGCAGACAATTCGGCGATTGTCTGAACCAAGAGCAAAGGCAGTCGGAATGGAGATCAACAGACTCCTCGACGCCAAATTCATATGCGAGATCAAGGAAAGCACTTGGCTCGCCAACACGGTGCTTATGCCTAAAAAATACACAGATATCATGCGGATGTGTGTGGACTTTACATCCCTGAATAAGCACTGCCCAAAGGATCACTTCCCGTTGCCGCGAATCGACCAGATCATCGACTCCACCGCGGGATGTGAACGCCTCTACTTCCTCGACGCCTACTCAGGCTACAATCAAATTAGAATGAAGGAGGAAGACCAAGAGAAAACGCCGTTTACGACGCCCTTTGGCGTGTTCTGCTACAACATGATGCCCTTCGGGCTAAAATACACAGGAGCCACCTATCAGCGGTGCATGCAGGCTTGCCTCAAGAACCAACTTGGTCGCAACATCCAAGTCTATGTTGATGACATCGTCATCAAAACAAAAGAGGAAGCCTCGCTAATTGACGATCTACACGAAACCTTTGCCAACCTAGACCGCTACCGGATCAAGCTCAATCCAGACAAATGCGCCTTCGGCGTACCATCCGGGCAACTAATCAGATATCTCATTTCCACGAGAGGGATCAAGGCAAACCCGAAGAAAATAAAAGCCATACTGGCCATGGAGAAGCCAAAGAACGTAAGAGGCGTCCAGCAGCTGGCTAGGCGAATCGCGGCGCTCAGTCGATTCATCAGTCGAATGGGTGAAAAGGCACTGTCCTTTTACCAACATCTCCGCAAAACTGACAAGTTCGAGTGGACAGACGAGGCGCAAGAAGCATTCGAAGACCTCAAACGTCTACTATCCACATCACCAGTACTGGTGACGCCTCGCGAAAAGGAGCCACTGCTGCTCTACATCTCCGCCACCAACCAGGTGGTCAGCATGGTGCTCGTGGTGGAACGAGCCGAGGAAAACAAAGTCCACGGGGTCCAGCGCCCAGTATACTACCTGAGCGAGGTGCTCACGCCAACAAAACAGCGGTACCCGCACTACGAGAAGCTGGCATACGACGTCTTCATGACAGCCAGGCGACTACGCCACTACTTCCAGGAGCACCCAATCGTGGTGGTCAACGATGCCCCGCTCGGGCATATCCTCAACAACCTTGATGCCACCGGACGAGTCGCGCTTTGGGGAATCGAGTTGTCTCCACGAGACATCACATATGAAAAGCGCGACGCGATCAAGTCGCAAGTACTCCCTGATTTCCTCGTACACTGGATGGAGAACCAGCTCCCCGAAAAGCTAGATATGTCCTATCTCTAGACAATACACTTCAATGGGTCCAAACGAAAGGATGGGGCCGGTGCAGGTGTCATACTGACATCGCCCCAGGGAGACAAGCTGAAATACATTCTGCGAATGCAGTTCACGGCCTCCAACAATGAAGCTGAGTACGAGGCCCTAATCTATGGGATGTGGATGGCGAAAGCCTGCGCCGCCAAGAGGCTCATCATCTACGGTGACTCCAAACTGGTGGTGAACCAAACAATGCACGAGTGCGACGCACTGAGCGACAACATGATCGCCTATGGCGACCTCTACGACACACTCGAAGGGGACTTCGACGGCTGTGAGCTGCAGCACGTAGGCCGCGAAAGCAACGAAGAGGCGGACACACTCGCCAATATTGGCTCCACCTGCGCCCCTATACCACCTGGGGTATTTCTCGAGCATATCTGCGAACGCTCCATCAAGCCAAAGGCTCCAGAGAAGAAAGAAAGCGCGTCAACAGACTCGGGGGCTACGCCACCCAATGAGCCAATGGCACTCGACGACCTAGAGCTCGACACAGGAATTGAAGGACCAATGGGCATCATGATGATCGAGCCATCCTGGACTCAACCCTACATCACATATCTTCTTAGCAAGAGGCTGCCTGATGACCCGACTGACGCGTGACAAATTGCGCGATGATCCAAGGCATTCGCCGTCATCAACAGCGAACTATACAAATGCAGTATCACAAGAGTACTCCAACGGTGCGTCTCCAACGGGGACGGAAGGGCCGTCCTCCTCGACATCTACGAAGGGAGCTGCGGGCACCATGCTGGCAGTCGCGCCCTCGTCGCCAAAGCTCTACAAGCTGGATTCTACTGGCCCACGGCCATGCGCGATGCCAAGGACATCGTCCAGCGTTGCAACGCTTGCCAGCGATTCGCGGACAAACCGCATGCAGCTGGCGTAGAACTCCGACCAATACCATTGGCTTGGCCCTTTGCACAATGGGGACTCGATATGGTCGGCAAGCTCCCGAAATCCTCGCGAGGAGGCTACGTCTACCTCTTGGTCGCAATCGACAAATTCACCAAGTGGATCGAGGCCATGCCGGTGACAAACCAGTCAGGAGCCAGCGCCATCAAGTTCTTCGAGTCCATTGTCTATCGCTTCGGAGTACCACACAACATCATCACAAACAATGGGACGAACTTCACCTCCAAGGAGTTCTAGGAATTCTGCGAAAACCTGGGAATCAACATAAGCTACGCCTCGGTGGCTCACCCACAGACCAACGGTCAAGTCGAAAAGGTCAATGGCCTCGTCTGCGGTAGAATCAAGAAACGACTCCTCCGTCCACTCGAACAAGCCGCCGGATGCTGGCCAGATGAGCTGCAATCCGTACTCTGGAGCTCGCGCACAACTCCAAACAATGCCACGGGATACACCCCGTTCTTCATGGTGCACGGCGTTGTAACGGTGCTACCCGCAGAAGTATGCTACAAAGCCCCACGGGCGGTCGCTTACAGCGAGCAGGAATCAACTCTTGCACTCAAAGACTCCGTCGACCTTCTTGACAAGTCGCGAGAAATCACAGCGGAAAGATCAACGATCTACCAGCAGAGCCTCCGCAACTACCACAGCAGAAGGCTACGCCCAAGATCCTTCGTCAAAGGAGACCTGGTCCTGCGACTCAAGCAACAAGGGCATCTCAAGCTCGAGTCTCCCTGGGAGGGACCTTACGTGATTACAGAAGTAATCCTAGGTGGCGCCTATCGCCTTAAAGATTTCAAGACAGGAGTCGCATACTCCAACCCCTAGAACGTCGCACAGCTGCGTCGTTTCTACCCTTAGTCGTTTTTTAATTACAAATAAGGCTATTCAGCCAGGCTACTTAGCCACATATTGTACCTCGTACTATTCTGCGAATAAATAAAGCTAAGTGCCCCGAAATTGTGTGTTTTCCCTTATTTTTCTGGCAATCTTATCACTCGGGGGCTACGCCACCCTTTACATCCTCGTTCTACGAACAAGTCGCAGTATCCCGAGTAGCTGACACAACATCAATCTAACCCTTGATAAAACACCAACCTGGTTGCAACGCACCTGATAGGTTGGCAAGGTGCTGAGATAACACAAGTCAGGCTAACGAAAAGGAACTGCAAAGTACAAATACACTCGTAAAATATATAAGCTAGCAAGCTATTTACATATCAATAGAAATTAATTACACCCAACATATCTATACGAACTTTACAACACTTGTACAATTATGCACAGGACACAAGCTAAAGCTACTGCTGCAACAGAAGAATGTTCGTTTGCTCCTCGAAGAAGTCGACAATTTCTTCTGCTGGGCGATCAACTGCCTGGTAATGTGGAACCATGTTCTAGGCCAAACCTTCCGGCGGGGTCGGCGGCCCAGCTGCAACGTCTACATCTGGCCTATGCAGTCGCACTAGCGACAAAGTAGCCTTGGCACCGGCCACTAACTGCTGCCGCACGCACTCGCGAACTACACTCAGATCTTGGAACTTCGCCAGAAGAGCCAACAGGCTTGAAGGGACGGTGTCAAGCGGGAACATCGTTTGATATATATGCCTAAGGCACGACTGCGCCTTCTTCAAAAAGTGGAGTACTCGAGAAGCACGATCCTGCAGGGTCGCAAGCGCGATCGCACGATCATGGTCCATCCAAAAGTACCCACTCACCTGAAGCTGCTCCTGGGTCAAGTCATTCATCCGAATGGCAATCTGGTCTTTCTCATCCTGCGGATGACGAGCACTGACAACTACACCAAGCAAAAAATGGCAAAGTATGAAGACAAGCCATTGCCACGACTGGCTAAAGGAAAAGATAAGAGGGCAGAAAGCAAACATTTGAACTGGTCGCCCAACTGCGTCACCTCCTCCAATAGATACTGCTCGCGGGCGGTAGCCTTCTCCGCCCTCGACTTCCATACATCCACGCTACCATGGAGGATGGGCAACTCATGTTCCAGTTGCTTAACGCGATCGCGCAGTCGCGAAAGCAGGGACAACTCATTCACCCTTGAGCGCGGCTACGCTAAGGTCTTGTCAGTGGGCGGTGGATCACGAGGATCACTCGAGGGACCACTCGACGTACCCTATCATAAACCAAGCAAGAGCAAAAATAAGGGACAAAGAATACATTGACAAAAGGCATAGACGCATTCAAGCTCAGCAAAAGTCTCGACTGGGACACTTCCATAAAGGCATTGTTCCAACACAGAGGTTAAAACTACAACTATTACAAGATAACTACCGAGGAGCAGCCTGCTTCTTTGACTTGGACTTGGACTTCGGGGGCCTCATTGAATCCGTGGCGGTCTCCGACGCCACAGACTTTCCAGTGCCGGCCCCTGATGCCGCAGCCTTCGTCGCATTCTTCGCTCGTTGCAGCTCCTCGGAGTACTTGGCGACTGTACTGATGAGCTGTGGCCCATATTTACCACAGCCAGTAGCGAAGGGAGCAAACACTACCTGTTGGCCATCTGCGCCGACGGGCATCGCCTTGGAAATCGTGGCAGGATCCACCTCCACGCCATGGGCTTGTACCATTGCGAGTGCATGGTGGCGCCGACGGACCGCTGGGAGTTCCTGAAGTCCATGGGAATACCCCCAGCAAGGGATTCCGCTAGGTTCTCCAGGTTGTCAAGCAGTTCAGCCTTGGGAGTTAGATCCCTGCGTATGCGACTGAGCACATTCTTAGCCTTCGTCAGCGTCCCTTGAAGAGAAGCGCTATGGTCTTCGACTGCGGCGACGACACCCGCCAATGCATCATCGTGACGAAGGGCCTGGGCGTCAAAGCTCAGGCCACTGGCATCTTGATGGCTTAGTGTTTATGTAGAGCTCATTGGGGAACCCCAAGAGGAAGGTATGATGAGCATAGCAGCAAGTTTCCCTCAGTTATGAAACTAAGGTTTAATTGAACCAGTAGGAGCAAGGAAACACCCCAAAGGTGTAGCTAGCTGAACGTTGGCAGGGCGCACTACCGGTGCCAGCAGCAACGTGGAGACCTGCACAACACAACCACAGAACTTTGCCCCCAACTTGCGATGAGGTTGTCAATCTCACCGGTTTTGCTGAAAACAAAGGATTAAGCGTATCGAATGGAAGGTAGTAATAGTTTGCAGAAAGTAAACACAAAGCAGTAAACAGTTTGTAGATTGAATGTAAAAGAAAGGACCGGGGTCCATAGTTCACTAGAGGTGGCTCTCCTTAAGATAAATAACATGCTGGGTGAACAAATTACAGCGGGGCAATTGACAAACACCGAGAAAGCAATACATGCATATACTAATCATCTTGACTCCTTTGGAACTTGATTGGGCATTACAACATTATACATAGACCGCCATCCAACTGCATCTATGACTAACAATCCACCTTCAGGTTATCATCCGAACCCCCTCCAGTATTAAGTTGTAAGCAACATATTATTGCTTTACGAATTGCGTGTAATGTAAACAATATGATTGTTCTATGAACAAAGGATTGTTGTTTTCTCCCTAGTAGCAACAGCACATCTAGTACCTTAGATATTTCTGTCACTTCCCCAGATTACCAGAGGCATGAACCCACTATCAAGCATAAATACTAACTCCTGGAGTTGCTAGCATCTACTTGGCCAAGATAGCTACTAACAACGGAAAGCATGCAAGATCACAAATAACAAAGACATGATAGAATCAATAATCAATCTGAAATAGCATCTCAATATCCATCGGATCCCATAAACACAACATGCAGAATTACAAATAGATGATCTTGATCATGAACGGAGCTCACAAGATCTAGACATGAAAGCACAAAGGAGGAGAACCAGCCATCTAGCTACTACATGGACCCGTAGTCCAAAGATGAACTACTCACGCATCACACCGGAGGCTTGCATGATGATGAAGAAGGCCTCCAGGGTGAATTCCCCTCTCTGGCATGGTGCCGGGAAGAGCTTCAGATCCCTCTAGGGATGGAGATGATGGCGGCTACAGACTCTTTTGTGGATTTTTGATCGGGTACTTAGGGTTTTCGTCCCGAGGGCAATATATAGGCGGAAGGAGAGGATGAGGGGGTGCTGGGGTCGGCCAGACCACCCCCTGGCGTGGGCCAGGCCTGGCCACGCGGCCAGGTGGTGTGGACGGCCCCCAGACCTTCTCCGTCTCGTATTCTGGCATCTGATGTCTTCCGGAAAATAGGCACTTTGGCTTTTGTCCGTCCAATTCCGAGAATATTCATTTCGACTTTCCCGAACCAAAAACAGCAGAAAACAGGCAGCTGGCACTGTGGCTCTTGTTAATAGGTTAGTCCAAGAAATCATATGAAAAGTACTCCAAAGTGTGGACAAAACACAATAAAGTAGATAAAACCAAGCATGGAACATAAAGAATTATAGATACATTTGCAATGTATCAACATCCCTAAGCTTAACTCCTGCTCGTCCTCGAGTAGGTAAGTGATAAAAAGAAAGAATAATTTTTGAGGTGACATGCACCATCAAAGACTTGATCAAAGTATTTGTAAAACAAAGCTGGGATCATAGTACTTCAATCAAAACATGAAAGACAAAGTTCTAGCAATAAGACAAAGAAACTATGATGCATCATGAAAAGGCACAAACAAAAGATTCATGAATAACAATACTTTACAAGACGTTTGTCTGTTTCACATAAAGAAAACATAGCATAATAGTACTCAGCTTATCCCTCATAGAGTAGCAAATATAAATGCATAGGACACCTTCAAAGTTCATAAGAGTGACTAGATACAAATAGTTTAAAACAAGCAATATCAAGTTATGCATCAATCAACTAGTCTTGGGACAATGCACATAGAACTAAGAATGGCCAGTATGCTCTCAAAGTAGGTGCATAAAGGTAGAAGGTGGAGACTCAATATAATGGTAGAAGAAAGACCTTCATAGAAGGAAGTAGGGATTCAAGTCTCATAAAGAGCTTCCAAAAATTATGGTACTTATAGCTTTCAGCTCTCATTGCCCCTATCATAAGAATCTTGAAGGTGATTAAGGTTAAAGTGACACAACTAAGAATATATGCTTGACAAGTTATAAACCAAAATCTCATGCCCCTTACTTACGAAGACCGAACCTCATGCTACTCAACTTTAGTCACGAGTAAGCTCTTGTCATTGTAAGTACATATGTATCATAAAGAACCGCCAACGGGGTACCCCTTGCACATGATACAGGAGCTATCCCATAATCAAAATGACAAGGCAAGCAGACAATGAGCATCTCAGCTATCTTTTTATTTGCTTTTTGCATAGGTTTTTATTGAGGATGCTTCATAGAGTGCTCATTATGGTGATGCTGCAAGTTTCCACCATGATTAGGCATGGCTTAGGCTAGCGGCCCAGGAGTTTCTCTAACACACATACAAACTCCATGATCTTACAAGTTCCACTTTTATTTCACACCGTCAGGATCCATAAGCAAAAGAACATGATATCAACGGGGTACAAAGTACAAGTGCAATGTTGAAATCGTTCCCCATGATACATGGTTCTTCTAATTTCAACTTATAAAGCGCAAGCATATACGCAACAAAGAAGGACCCAATGGTGCAAGTTTATTAGATGCAAAAAAAAGTGAAGTGTGCCATCAAGTTCGTGAGAGCTTTAATCACTAGTTTTCTCATAACAAGTTTTATTTGGAAGATAAACAAAAGCATGAATATACTTGGAATAGCATAAGATAGTAGGTAGGTATGGTGGACACTTTGGAATAACTTGGTTTAGGGAGTTGGATGCATGAGTGGAACTCATACTTGGTTGTGGAGGCTAGCAAAAGACTTGGAGCGACAAACTAAGAGAGCAATAATGGCCATAATCATGCAGAGCGACGAAACATCATTGATCAAAGCATAAAGTGATACTACAAGTTGAAAACTAAAGGATCATAAAGGCTTATGGTGACTTGAGATAGTCATAACATGGTGTGAGCATGCGCCAAGTCAACCCAAATAAAGCATCAAAGGAGAATACCACTATACTATGCTTTAATATGCTAAAACAACGCATGATTCATCCAAGGCACATTAAACAATCTCAATTGTTTATAACAAGTCATGCTACAGCAAAGAATACTAAGCATAAAGCCAAAACAATATCAAGCATGGCATGACAAAGCATAGGCCACAGTCAAAAACAAGCTCTTTTTAACACTTAAGCATGAACTTTCCTACTCTTTTCCAAACCAAACCAAACTATTTGAAAACCAATGTATGAAAGAGGGGGTCCAACCAATTTATTCAGCAAACTAAGAAAACAAAGCAAACGAAAACCAAAACAAAAATGAAAAATAAGATGCTCCAAGAACAACACAACTGTGCATGAAACAATAAAAATGAAGCGTTTGGAAGAAACCTGGGATTTTTATTGATGAAGAGGGGGATGCCTTGGGCATCCCCAAGCTTTGACGCTTGTACTTCTTGGATATTTCTTGGGTTGACACGCGTGGCATCCCCAAGCTTGAGCTTTAGTCCATCCTTCATCTCATTACTCATTCCTTCCATACACCTGAAATTTTTCCTTCATACAAAATTCACACAATCTTTATTAGCAATATTAGTGCACTCAAGACAAAATCTCTTAAGGTTCAGTTCCAACACCAATAAACTTCCATTAGAACACTAGCTACTGAAGCACTTCCCTCCAAAAGCTCAATTCCCCAAAAGAACTCAAAAAGGAACCAACAAGAAGCAAATGCAGAAAATGGCAGAAATCTGTCAAAACAGACCAGCAGGTAAAGACGAATTTTTTCGAAGACCTTCTGCTGCTCAAATAAAAAAGTGTTGAACTAACTAAAGTTATATAACAACCTGGGGCATAAGCACAAAAATTCACGCCTCAAAAGGACGTTCATAGATTTTACACGAATTTTTACGGTGAAGCACAAAAATCTGTTTCGGGACAGCAACTTTCCCAATCATTACTTATCTCTCATTAGAGGTTACTCTTGGCACAAAAAGCAAATAAAAAGGATAAGGAGCAGTTATTACTGAAACTTTTGGGTTATCTCCCCATAAGTACTTTTCTTTAACGCCTTTAAGTTAGACATAAGAAGCAAGAAAAAGAATCAAGTGTTCTCAAATGAAGAAGCATTAAAACCAAATTTCTTGCCCTTACCTCTCTTACTTTTATTCTTAACCTTGGGGAAAATATGATTGTTTGGTGGAGAAGAAAGGTGCATGGTCCCCTTTCCCACATCTATTATTGCTCCAAGGAGTTCTAATAGGGACCTTCCAAGTGTAATTTGTCCTTTTCCTGCACATTCAATAACAAGATAATCAGTAGAAATCATTTTCCCAAGGATCTTTGTAAACACTCCTTCAGCTATTCCAATAGGTAATATGGTAGCATTATTAGCAAGAGATATTTCTTTTCCTTCCTTCAGTAAGCCCCCAAAGATTCAAAGATTCATAAATATCTTTGGGCATAAGACAAAATTCAGACATGATATCACAGCGAGCTTGAAAAGTTTCATTATTTATATCAATCTTTACTGTGGGGAGCCACTTTAATGGTTCAGAATTTATTGGAACATAATCATGATGCTCCCTAAGCGTATTATAGCAATCTTTTAAGCTAATAGTGCGGGTCTCAAGAGTGTTTAATCTAGCAAATATGCTTGCAAAAGAAATATCAGTTTGGCTAGGCAAGTTGTAAGTAAGGATCAATTTTTTTATAGCATTAATAGCATCATCCTCATTACATTGGAGGAAATCTCCTCCCACAACAGCACCTAAGCATATCTATAGCAAAGAGCAATTCCAAGGTAAAAACTGCTAAGGAACAAGCTTTGAGTCATTTTAGGCTCAGTTTTTTCATGTAGATCAGAGATTCTAGACCAAGGAAGCTTTCCTCAATTCCTTGTTTAAAAGTGAAAATCATTTCCTCGGGTGACATAGTGACTGGAGCAAGGCTAGACATAATGGCAACTTAAGATATGAACTAATTTTTTGTGTGTTTTCAATAAAGAAAGCAAACTTGTAAAACTATTTTTTTGTGTTTTTGATAAAGAAACAAGCAAACAAAGCAAAAGTAAACTAAGCAAAACAAAAATAACAAAGTAAAGAGATTGGTTATGAGGGACTCCCCTTGTGAAGATGTCCTTGACTCCCCGGAAATGGCCTCAGAGAAGTGCTTGATGGCTCAATGTTGATGTAGAGCTCGTTGGGGAACCCCAAGAGGAAGGTATGATGAGCATAGCAGCAAGTTTCCCTCAGTTATGAAACCAAGGTTTAATCGAACCAGTAGGATCAAGGAAACACCCCAAAGGTGTAGCTAGCTGAACGTTGGCAGGGCGCACTACCGGTGCCAACAGCAACATGGAGACCTGCACAACACAACCACAGAACTTTGCCCCCAACTTGCGATGAGGTTATCAATCTCACTGGTTTTGCTGAAAACAAAGGATTAAGCGTATCGAATGGAAGGAAGTAATAGTTTGCAGAAAGTAAACACAAAGCAGTAAACAGTTTGTAGATTGAATGTAAAAGGACCGGGGTCCATAGTTCACTAGAGGTGGCTCTCCTTAAGATAGATAACATGCTGGGTGAACAAATTACAGCGGGGCAATTGACAAACACCGAGAAAGCAATACATCCATATACTAATCATCTTGACTCCTTTGGAACTTGATTGGGCATTACAACATTATACATAGACCACCATCCAACTACATCTATGACTAATAATCCACCTTCAGGTTATCATCCAAACCCTCTCCAGTATTAAGTTGCAAGCAACATATTATTGCTTTACGAATTGCGTGTAATGTAAACAATATGATTGTTCTATGCTCAAAGGATTGTTATTTTCTCCCTAGTAGCAACAGCACATCTAGTACCTTAGAGATTTCTGTCACTTCCCCAGATTACCAGAGGCATGCACCCACTATCGAGCATAAATACTAACTCTTGGAGTTGCTAGCATCTACTTGGCTAAGATAACTACTAACAACGGAAAGCATGCAAGATCGCAAATAACAAAGACATGATAGAATTAATAATCAATCTGAAATAGCATCTCAATATCCATCGGATCCCCGCAAACACAACACGCAGAATTACAAATAGATGATCTTGATCATGAACGGAGCTCACAAGATCTAGACATGAAAGCACAAAGGAGGAGAACCAGCCATCTAGCTACTACATGGACCCGTAGTCCAGAGATGAACTACTCACGCATCACACCGGAGGCTTGCATGATGATGAAGAAGGCCTCGGTGAATTCTCCTCCGGCAGTGCCGGAAGAGCTTCAGATCCCTCCCGATCTAGGGATGGAGATGACGGCGGCTACAGACTCTTTCGTGGATTTTTGATCGGGTACTTAGGGTTTTCGTCCCGAGGGCAATATATAGGTGGAAGGAGAGGCCGAGGGGGTGCTGGGGTCGGCCAGACCACCCCCTGGCGTGGGCCAGGCCTGGCCACGCGGCCAGGTGGTGTGGCCGACCCCTAGCCCTTCTCCGTCTCGTATTCTGGCATCTGATGTCTTCCCAAAAAATAGGCACTTTGTCTTTTGTCCCGTCCAATTCCGAGAATATTCATTTTCTGACTTTCCTGGAACCAAAAACAGCAGGAAAATGGTAGCACTGTGGCTCTTGTTAATAGGTTAGTCCAAGAAATCATATGAAAAGTACTCCAAAGTGTGGACAAAACACAAGAAAGTAGATAAAACCAAGCATGGAACATCAAAAATTATAGATACATTTGCAATGTATCACATCTACATAAAGCAAAGTGTTGGTACGATACCACGATGCCGAAGCAAGAAACAAAGAAAATTCGGTTGAAAGAATACCTGAGAGGGACTTAGCAATCGATACAAGCTGCTCCTCGAGCAACTTCTCCCTCTCGGCATTGGAGGAACGCAAGTCCTCTTCGCGCTTCCGCAAGTCCTCCTCACGTTTTTGCAATTCCTCCAAAGCCGCGATTGCTTCATCGCGACTCCTCGCCGCCGCGGCAAGCGCCTTCTCAAGTGAAGCAGCATGATGCAAAAGTTCGTTATGCTCAACTGCAGGAGAGGACGTATCATCAATCGCATCTAGACACTTCACCAAGACAAAGACAAAGGCAATACTAACCTTCAACAACGCGATGGCAATTATCCAGCCGCGCATGCTGTCGACCCATCTCCAGGACTTGCTCCGCCAGGCGAGCATCCTCCTTCATGATGAGCTGCATTAGAAGAAAACAGAGTTCAGCAATAGCACAAAGTATATATTCGACTGCCACAACAAACAAAAGAATACTTACGTGGTCCTCTAGAGACTCCGAAGATGACTGCCACGCAATGATCGTTAACATCCGTGTTCCCCAAAGCGGGGAACTCGAAGAATTGTGCCCGGAGTGGGCCGCCAATGGAGGAGAAGAAGATCGTTCGGCCACCTCTTTAGCCTTGGAGTCTGTGACTCCGGATTCCTTCAAAAATTGGACGTCGCCAGAAGACGGCGACGCCGCTTGACTATAGAACGCATCCAGCAGAAACTTCAAGGAACGCAACTCCAAAAAAGAAACTAAGACAAAGTCGAAAATTTACCAGTCAAATTTGTCAAAATCGAAGGTTTGCTCCTCCGACTCCGACGACTCCTTTGGCAGTCGTAGCTTCTTTCGGGCTGGAGGAGCCATGGAGCGCACAGGAACGGCGGGGATGGGCTCCTCTGCACCAACAGAAGGGCCTTCTGGAGTCGACAGCGATGAAGCGTCCGAGTCCTTGCTGCGGGAGCGCTTGCGAGTGTCCGGGTCACTGGACTCGAGGGCTCCCTCCTCCTCTTCAATTGGGATGGTCGACCCCGACTCGTCCTCTTCATCCACTTCGCGAGGAATAACCCCTTCAGGAAGAGGGGGCAAATTGGGGGACACTTTCCAATCCTGCATTCAGAAGATAATTTATTATACATCAAGTACTTAACGGCAATCGACAAAGAAAGATACTTCATAGTACAATTCTACCTCAGGAGGAGGGTTAGAGGCATTAAAAGGAAGCATGACTAGTTCGCCTGGAAGATCCTCCTTGGTGGTATACTTCGTCACCAATCGCAGCCTCTTAGCTACTTCACCCGCAGAAATGCCATCGGCAGATACGCGAGTGGCATCGTTCGCACCAGCCCAGCGGAACATGGGGTGGACTCTGGCCTGCAGAGGCTGGACACGACGGTGCAACCATGTGCGAATGAGGGCAGCGCCTCCCTCTTCTTTACCTATATGACTCTCGAGGTCGCAGACACGTTTATACAGCACTTCCATCTCCTCGGACTCGCCAGGCATCACTATGTTCTTCCAAGAATGCCTCCTCTTGCACGGTGTCACGGGATCGAAGGGCGCGAGTCCGTAGTGCTCTCCGTCGGCCTTCTGGTCGCGGATGTAGAACCACTTGTCTCTCCACCCTTGGACGGACGTCGTGAGTTTGATATTGAAATAAGTGACAGAAGAGTCAACATGGATTCTGCAGCCTCCTACGTCGTAGACTACAGAACCAGATGCCGACTGGCGCTTTAGCTTAAAAAGCCTCTTAAAGAGGCCAAAGTGTGGCTCGACTCCGAGCCAGAACTCGCAAAGGGTAATGAAGCAAGAGATGTGGAGAATAGAATTTGGGGACAGCTGATGCAGCTCGAGCCCGTAGAAGCAAAGGAGGCCCCTGAAGAAAGGATGCAGGAGCAGAGAAAGACCTCATATGATGAACGCAAGGAACATCACCCGGAAACCAGCAGGAGGGCAAGGAATTACCTCCTCGCCGGGCACTCGCGAGTCGTCTTCCATGGAGGGAAGAACTCCATCTCGACGATGAAGATGCAGCTCGGCGGGCTTGATGATGGACGCACGCCAAGCACCGTTGGTGACGCGGGTTCCCGCGCCCTTCTTCTTCCCAGCACTGGCGACGCTGGTGCCCAAAGTGGTGGAGCCGCCCTTCTTCTTGGCGGCGGCAGACCCAGCGGCGGTGCCTCCCTTCTTCTTACCCATCTTCTGATGGCGGTGAGAATAGAGGAAGTAGCTCGGAAAGATGCGGAGCTGGTCCAGCGCCGCAACGGGAAAGTGCACAAAGAAGCAGAGAGCAGCAGCAATGGCAATGGAGGCAAGAATAAAGAAAACAGATGGGGAAATTACCGTCGCTGTGCTGCTACTTAACCTCACCGCAGACACCATCCAACGGCTAGCAGAAACCCTACTACACGCGTGGCGCACATCACCATCGACACGTGGCGAAGCTGAAGCACGAACCGTCCCACCACTATTCCCATTACGCACGAAAATCAGGAGACGCAGTTAAAACAGAAGATTACGCACGCTCGGTCAAATCAAAGTCAGAAAGTGGGACCCACCACTCATCACGTCCCGTCAAAGCCATTCACGCGGGCAACCAAGGTCATCACATCGTCAGCACTGACGTCATTTCAGCAGCAGAAGATTTCGACTACTTTAGTCCTTCCTCGAGTCTTCGACTCAACCAAGCACTCGGGGGCTACTCTCATAGGGAGCGCTGGTCGCGCACCCTACAATTTATCTTTATGCAGGTATAAGAACATTCATGACATACCCACCACTCGAATCTACGATTCGATTGAGGATTATGGGTTACTCCCATAGGTTGCGCTAGAAGCAAATTCGACTGAAACAAGCAACAAAAGACAACAACAGTCGCAAAAAGTTTTTAGTCCCCGCCGGAGTCTTCGACTCAACCAGGCACTCGGGGGCTACTCCCATAGGGAGCGCTGGTCGCGCACCCTATGATTATTTGTACATCGTATTGTGTATGGATAACATCCACACCCGAATGCTATGGCGACTCCGCCTCATACTATCCCTACAAAGAGACTGCGTCTCCTGGGTCACCCGAATCATCTCTACGATGACAAAGTTCGGATGCCGCGCTTATCGCATGAAGATAAGACCTGAATAAGGCCTGGCAACGCATCTGCTGCGCACTACCAGAAACATATCCTTGCCTGCAGGCACAATGAACATGCCTTGACGGACGCGTCGAGTGCTCACACTTATACACTGGAATTCGACTCCTGTAAGACCTCCACGGCTTGAGTCGAATTACGCCAGCACTTTTCCGAATTCGAGTCCGGGGACTCGCGTTTGAGTAGATTGCGTTGTTTTGCCCTAAGGCAGTTAACTGATACCAATACATCGGATAAATCAGGCACGTATATCAACAATCCCTATGACGCAAACTAAACACTTGAAAATATACTCGGTCATGCACTCGAAAAGACTTCATAAAGTCCCCAGTCGAATCTGCGATTCCACTAGACACTCGGGGGCTACTGACATGGGTATACCCTACAGGTACTCGAGTTCGGTATATATGGTCCAGGTACGACGGAAGCCCACGGTGTTGCCAAGGCCCAAATGGAGAATTCGAGTGGCCCACGAACTCTCGATTGCTTGCGAGACAAGAAGAAGCTTAAGATAGAAAGTTTAAAGAAAAAACCCTAATCTGTAACCGACTCGACCTGCTACCCAAGACCTAGCCTATCTATATAAAGGCTAGGAGGGGGCGGCGAGGAGGACACACGCAAACCTAGTTTCCACAACTCTCGCCAGATTGCATCTGCGCGCCCCTATAATCTTCGATTCCTTCGATTAATTCCAAGAGCAGACTAGCAGGAGTAGGGACCTTTACGAGGCCTGAACCTGGGTAAAACTTGCGTCCCTGTGTGCTTGTTTGCTAGCCGACTGATGCCTCCAGCGCTCCCTCCTTCTCCAAAACCCAAGCCCATAACAATGGGCATTGACGAGTTAAAACCTCGTCAGTAGGATATAACAAAATAATGAAAGATTTAACCTATCTATAAAAGACAAACCGGTAAAACCTCCAACATCGAAAGCACAATTAGGAATGCATATGAAATCCGTTTTCGATGAACTTGGGCTTGTCACGGAGATTAACACAATTTCTAAATCCTCTAATGGAAAAAAACAAATAATAACCAAGAAAGATGATGCCAAGTATACAAAGGTTTGAGCTCTCTCCAAAACATATGGTCAAGTTACTCACTCGAGAGCCCCTCTTGATAGTACGATTATCTATCCTATAAACCGGTCTCCCAACTAACAACATGAGACTGACAAAAGGTAAAACATCTCAAGATCATACCTTTGCCTTCAGCATTTCACTTGTGCTTGGTGTAGATGATCTTATCCTCCTCAAGATGGAACATCTTTCTTGATTGCTCTTGCTCGCGCTTGCTTGATGAAGACTTGTGAATTGCTCCACCATACACCATGGAGAAACCACTTCTTTGAACTTGTCTTCATCGAACCATGATCCCGAGGATGACAAGCTTCAAGCATGTAATCTCCTATAGATGGAGTATCTTGATCTTGCACTTCATTTCTTCTAACTCCATTAGGATGATGTCTTTGAAGATACACAAGAGGAAATCCATATTCTTATTAAAGACACTCTTGATCTTTTCTTCTTCTTCTTCTTCTTCTTCTTCTTCTCCAACATGATTCCAATAGACCCAAATCCCTTGGAGATTGCTTCTTCTTCATTTCTTCTACCTAGAAGCCAAAACATGGTCCAAGCAATCCAATAGACAGTTCCTACAAGTGTAATTCAATGCACAAATTAGTTCACAGAGATTGTCATTAATTACCAAAACCACACATGGGGCACGCATTCCCTTTCAACTAAGCTTAGTAGTACTATTGACTACGAAGTTATTTCATTTGGATTTGAATTGGCATGTGAATCATCATTGGACCGAGGAGGATCTCAATGCTTTTGTATATTTTTGGCTCTTGATAATGAACATATAAGAAGTTGGACCCGCAATGTTTATGTTATACCACTCTGAGAGATGTTATATTTATGGAAGAGGATTTTCGTGAGTGTTATATCATCAACTTGTACACTACAACATGCAGGGGTCACAACATATGGCACGTAATGATTTTCCTAAATTGGCGCATATGGGCCTTTTACCTATGTTGACGCCTAAGACTTTTGTCCAAGATGAAGTATGCGGCATTTTTCCTAGGCTGGCGTTTAGGACTTTTATCCAAGCTAGCGCAAGAAACTTTTTGTCTAGGCTGGTGCCTAGGGCTTTTTGTCCAAGATGAAATGGACGGAGTATAAGTGCATCTTCAGCCGTCGGTGCCCCCAGGCTGTTTTCTCGGTGTAAATGGGCCTCTTGGGGGGCACTATGTTTCAGCTTGGGGAACACGATTTAGAAGCGGTGTACCCAGGGTAAACATGAGCAAATTTGAACGGGCTTCATAAACTTAGGCGAAATTCATAGATATTCATGCTGAGTTTATACAAGATTCGATGAAAATTAAACTAAATCAGAAAATCAAAGTCCTAGTTCATGTCGAGATGGCGGTAGAACGACGTGTAGTCACCATCATCATTGTCTCTGCCGCTCGGCGGCTCGTCCTTCAACGGCCTACAGCTGCTCCCCTGGTCAGCGTTGCCGATTCGCCTTCACGGAGGAGAATTGCTTGGCCCGACCTTGTCTTCGTCGATGATGATGACACTGCGGTTGATAGAGCTTGGCGGCGCATAGCGTGATCCAACAGCCGTTGCTGGCTCTCTACCTCCTCTTGCTCGGCCTCGGCCTTTGACCAGGTGAGCGCTACCTCCAGCGACATTGGCGATACATAGTCCAACGATGCCTGCACGACCATCTTCCAGCCGGGGCAGTCCTCAGGGTCCTCTAGAGCTTCCACCTTGAGCGGACTCTAGAGGTATTCGCATTGCAGCGATCACGCCAGCTCCGTCTTCAGCTTCTTGGCCGAAGATCCACCGGCGTCGTGCTTCCTCTTTGGCTTGACGAGGCGGAGGCTGCCGCGCGGGGTGACGGTGAGCGACATTCGTCATTGTTGACTATGTTGCTAGAGTGAGATCGCATGCGCGGCGGTGGGCAAGGCGTCTCCTCAGGGTCGTCCTTGATGGGGGCGAGCTACACCGTGAAACGAGGCTATAGTGTCACCGACGTAGATCTCGACGAGTGTGACACGGAAGCAGAATAGGAGGAAGACACCGACGACATCCTCTGCGGGATCCTAGAGCTCCATCTACGGTGGGTAGGTGAGGTGCGGGCTGTTGCCGATCTCGATGTGCGTGAGGACGGCCTCGAGTGTATGCCCTGTCGCACCCCACCAAAGCCAGCGCTCAGTGGAGTTCCTTCTTGGAGGCAGTGGGCCTCCTCCTTCGTAGGGGGTGAGCACGTGGGCGCACCGGTCGACAAAGTACGTTGTCCACGCGTTGTTGTTGGGGTCCTAGGCAGGGCCAGACCGCTGGTTGTTGATGAGCTTGCCCCAATAAATCTGCTAGATCCGGGCGAGGCACTGATGACCCACAAGTATAGGGGGTGTATCGCAGTATTTTCGATAAGTAAGAGTGTCGAACCCAACGAGGAGCAGAAGGTGCTGGCTAGTGGTATGATTCAGGAATTCTCTGCAAATACTTAGCAAACGGATTTTTAGGGGTTTTCGATAAAGCAAGTAAACAAAGTACGAGTAAATAAAAGACAGTAAGAATGAATGCAGCAAGTGTCCCAATCCTTTATGCAGCAAAGGACAAGCTGGTTGTATTTCTATAGATGACCAAACGTTCTCGAGGACACATGGGAAGACTGTCAAGTGCTTTCGCTTCATATAGTCGATTAATCTTCTCTAGCTTGCTAAGTGTTGTGTGGGTGAACCTGTGCTAATCTACCGTCCCATCCAAGACTTAATACATACTTGTGATTAAACCCCCTTGCAAACATCCGTAAGTACAAGAAAGTAATTAAGGTAAAACCTAACCACAGCTTTAAACTCTAAGACCCTTACGTCCCTTGTGTAATGGTTTCCTAACGGGGGTTCAGGTTTCTGTCACTCCGGCAACCCCTATGATTAGTAGCCAAATACACAATGCATTCCCCTAGGCCCATATAGGTGAAGTGTCATGTAGTCGACGTTCACATGACACCACTAGAAGAAGTACACCACAACTTAAATAACAATCTATTGAATCTTTCTCAACACAACTCCACTACTAACAACAAGACTTCTCCCATGTCCTCAAGAACAAAACGAACTACTCACAAGACATCATATGGATCATGATCAGAGATGGAATAATGATGAATAACAATTTGAACATAAACAATAATTCAACGGTTCACTCAATAGCATCAACTACAAAGAGTAATCAACACCGGGAAAGTTTCCCCTATGAACTATGCAAGATTCAACTCAATTGTTACAGCAATATGGAGATGGTGATGAGGGTGCTGATGGTGATGATGATGATGATGATCCCGATGAAGTCCAGCTTGATGGTGGTGTTGATGGCGACGATCTCCCCTCTCCAGGAAGGAATTCCCCGAGAAATCATGCACGGAGATATCTTTCTCTCGGTGTTTTCCGCCCCAGAGGCGGAATCTTTCCGTGGTCGCCCCGAGTCTTAGGGTTTCGGAGGAAGATATACGCCAGGGGAGAAGCTAGAGTGGGCGGGCACACCCACTCCTGGCGCGGCCTAGGCCTGGCCGCGCCATGGGGTGGTGTGGGCCCCCTGTGGCCCACGTCCACTCCATCTTCTGGCATCTTGAGTCTTCTGAAAAATAGAATTTTCCGTATATTTTCCCGAATTTTCTGATCTTCGTGAATTTTGCCTCCAAACAACACCTTTTCCATCAGAATCCTGACTGCAGCGGTCCATGCTCCAAAAGTCATCAACCATGCAAAAATAGATCACCTCTCAATACGAAATATATCAATGAATAATAGTGATTTAAGACATAGAATAGTGATGCAAAATGGACGTATCAACTCCCCCCAAGCTTAGACTTCGCTTGTCCCCAAGCGAAACTGAGCTCAATAAACATGACCTCAGGTTTATGGAGTGAAGAGTCGATAAAAGAATACGGATAAGAAGCATCACATTCATCAAATACATAGATCATAATAGAAGACAACTCACTATTATACAACTCAACTTGCAATGAGTAAAGGAAACACAATAAAGATACATAGAGTGAATCATAATTGGTAATGGAAAACTTAGCTCTTGGTCGAAGAATAGTTGATAATTTGTTGGAATTCACAAATAGCTGGTTTTCAATGATAGCTTTCAAAGTAGTAAACATCAAGATAAGAGCAATGTGCAAAATAAGGAACATAAGAAACATGAATGCATAAATCATCATATGATTGAATGAAACACATCAACTCAAAATACTTGCTGAGATAGAAGGGAATAGGTTTACTGACTCAACTACAAAGTAAAAGAAAGGGCCCTTCAAAGAGGGAAGCAGGGATTACAAGTCTCATAAAGAGCTCCCAAAAATTATGATACTTACTAGCTTTCAGCTCTCATTGCCCCTATCATAGGCATCTTTAGGTGATTAAGGTTAAAGTGACACAACTAAGAGGATATGCTTGACAAGTTATAAGTTGAAATCTCAAGCCCCTTACTTATGAGTACCGATCCTCATGCTACTCAACTTCAGTCACGAGCAAGCTCTTGTCATTGTAAATACATGCGTATCATTGAGAACCGCCAACGGGGTACCCTTTGCACATGACACAGGAGCTATCCCATAATCAAAATGACAAGGCAAGGCATGTGAGCATCTCAGCGATCTTTTTATTTGCTATTTGCATAGGTTTTTATTGAGGATGCTTCATAGAATGCTCATTATAGTTATGCTGCAAGTTTCCACCATGATTAGGCATGGCTTAGGCTAGCGGCCCAGGCATTTCTCTAACACACATATAAACTCCATGATCTTGCAAGTTCCACTTTTATTTCACACCGCCGGGATCCATAAGCAAAAGAACATGATATCAACTAGGTACAAGTACCAATGAAGTGTTGAAAGCGGTCCCCATGATACATGGTTCGGCTAACTTCAACTCATAAAGCGCAAGCATATACGCAACAAAGAAGGACCCAATGGTTCAGGTTTATTAAGTGCAAGAAAATAAAGTGTGCCATCAAGTTCGTGAGAGCTTTAATCACTAATTTTCACATAACAAGTTTAATTTGGGAGGTAGACAAAACAATAATTTACTTGGAATAGCAATAATGCTACTAGGTAGGTATGGTGGACACAAATGGCAAAGGTTTTGGTTTAAGGGAGTGGATGCACGAGAAGAATTCCCTCTCAGTACAGGTTTTCGGCTAGCAAGGCTGGGTAGCAAGTACAAGAGTTGAAGGAAACAACCAAACATACAAATGATAAAGACAAACATGCAATCTTCCTTGGAAGCACAAAAGATCTTAACTAGAGAATACTAGACTTATGAGCAAATCAAGAAAGAAAGATGATGAAATTATTTTTCTCTCAAGTACTTCTATCTTTTTCTTTTCAACTCTCAAAAAGGTGTTGCTACTGACCGAGCCAGGTTTGCCAAAACCAACTAAATTAACTCAATGATCCCAAAGTGCTACCAATACTAACAACAAGATCAATCATATAACCACGAATTGAAAACTAACATAAGCTATGCAAAAGAGTGAATGATAGAACTTCTCATTAATATTCCATAACAGCAACTCACACCAAGGGATACATATCTAACGAGAGAGGGGACACTTCCATAATGCAAACCATACTACAAAATAACTCCTCTATTCACGATATGACTCTATTAATAAGGTAAAAAGATAGAAGATAGTGATGTGATACTGCGGCACTCCCCCAAGCTTGGAACAAACCAAGGGGATGCCAAACCTAATGATGAATTACTCCTTTGGTGGTGGTGGTATCTTCTCATCTTCGTCTGTCTTCCAGGGTAAAGGCTTCCCATCAACAAAGGACATCGTGATTTCCAACATCCTGAAACTTGCAGCAGCACTTATGCGTTTAAATCTAGCCTCATACTCACAGTTTTGATTTTGTACGTCAAAGAATTGTGCTTGCAGTTCGTTGGTTGTTTGGCGGAGTGAAAAGATTTCATCCTTGAGTTCAGAAGTCTCCTTTTGGTGCTCGGCGATGAGTTCGGAACAAATCTTGTGGATGATGTCCACTTCGCACTCCGTCATCTTCCTGTACCTAAAGACTTCTTGCTCCAATGCTTCCATTCTGTCCTCCAGATTTCCTTCACCTTTAGGGCCTTGAACCTCCTTAATCCGGACCTCCCTACCTTCGAGCAATAACTCCTTGGGATGAATCTTCAATTCTCTCATGTATGGGTTGGTGATATCTTCTAAGGGATCTCCCTTAGATGTTCCAGAGGAAGACATTGTGGCTCCAAATCTGAGATTACACCTGGCAGAAACAGATCGAAACAAAAACACAACGAAAACACGATATACGAACCTCGGAAGATCCGGGGGTTATATATTACGAAGTTTCACATCAAAAGGAAGGTACTGGGAGAAAACGGGTCGGAGACGGAGTCCTAGGTGGACTCACCACCTGGTGGCGAGGCCAGGGGTGGGCCCGCGCCATGGGGTGGTGTGGGCCACCCTGGCTCCAGTTCCGTCCCTTTTTCGCTTCATAGCTTTTCTTATTGACTGAAAACTGCAACAATATAGTTGGATTGTATTTTCGTGGAACTTTTCTTACCAGAACTGTTACCTAGTTGGAAACAGGCTCTGCAGGTCTCTGAATTTGGTATTGAGTGGATCCTTCCGGAGTCATCACTTGAATATCATCAATATCTTCATCTTCATATACTTATTACTCGAGCAGGACCATCCATGAGGGTGTGCGAGGTGAGCGACTGCACAGGGCCCCCATAAATTAGGGGCCCCAAATCCTCAATACCTAGCGTTCATCGCCATGGATTTGAAGCTTGTACTGTTCCTGCGTCCGTGCGTATTTGGGGAAGATTCAGGTTGAAGATGGACCTGTCCTGCGGTCCCCACCAACCAAAGGGTAAGTTACTGGTGTGACTCAACTGGTGCATCTGTGAACATAAAAAAAACGATACCATGTTTGACTTGACACCTCGACCCAAGCGGAAATCGCTAGTGCGAACCATTGCCGGCGCCGCCGCCGCCAACCAGACGATTACTTTGCGCGAGGCTGCGAGCCATATGGGCAGTGCAAAAACGGGTCTTCCTCCCACTTCGTGTAATGGCCGTTCGCAAGATGTGCAGTGGAAGTTTAGCATCAACAAGATCTGATGTGGAAGTTCAGCATCGCCAAGGTGTGATACTCTGGCGTGGAATTGGGCATCGGGTGACCTGATCCATTGCTGATTTTTCAGCGGTAAGTGATGATTGGATTGGCCTTTTGTTTTTCAAGCCTTTACTGTTTGTGGCCACTGGCCAGTAATCAGAATATCGAATTAACAATGTAATGAGAGTACGCCTAATGTTGACTTTGTGCTAATGAAGGTTTACCAGAAAAAGCAAACGCCCTCACTAAAATCGAGTGGGAGGCAGAGCTCACCTATCGTCTGTCAGTCCGGCCTCACCAAAACAACTACAACTTATGTTTGTTGATTCCTTAAGTCAAGGTGCACACGGTTCTTATATTTCTATTTCATTCTTTTCTCTTCTCGATTGAGAACAGCTTGTAAATACCTAGTTATACATAGTAAGATTCATGTGGTTTAGTATTTGTGTCGATGCCGTACGTCGAACCTCTAGGTTCCGGTGTATATACGTACATAGTTTTGGTTTTCCCAAACAACTTATCCAGAGTTGTTTGTTGTTCGCTCTCCAGTCTGTGATGCTCACCCACGTTACAAGTCCGCTCTTATCAACACATACAATTTCATTATATATAGAAAAATATGCATATAATTCATAATATATAGAAAAATATCCAATAGTTGAATTTTATTAGTTGAAAAAATTGATTTAATAGAGAAGCCGGTCATCCATAGCTCTTCGTCTCCTGAGACTAATTTTAGGGCCCTTTAACTTTTTCACACCGGGGCCTCAAAATTCTGGAGACGGCCCTGTACTCGAGTCATACAATCTTTCTGTTCCTTGTTACACCATTATCTCCACTTCCTAGAAATTTCTTTCACACAAAACTTCACACAGTTCTTATTAGCAACATTAGTATAAGTGAAGTAATAAAACCTTTTTAGTCCAACTTTAACTGAAAACCATCAAAACAAAAGCTACTGTAGCAACTCCTTCCGAAAACCCAAAAAGAATTCAAAAAGGAAATCGAGTAAAGAAGCAAATGCAGATTGGCTAAATCTGTCAAAACAGACCAGCAGGTAAAGATCAATTTTTTCAAAAACCTTTTGTTGCTCAGATCAAAAAGTGCAAAACTAACGAAAGTTAAATAACAACCTGGGGCAGAAGCACAAAAAATTACAGCTCAATCCGACATACAGAGATCTCTCACGAATTTTTACGGTGAAGCATAAAAATCTGTTTCGGGACAACAACTTCCCCAACTCTTACTTCTCTCTCATTAGAGGTTGATCTTGACACAAAAACCAAACAAAACGGATAAGAAGCGGTTATTACCGAAGTAATAACTTCCAAGACTCAAAGAAACAAAAACAAACTGAAAGCAAAAACAAATTGGGTTGTCTCCCATAAAGCTCTTTCTTTATAGCCATTAAGATGAGCATGATAATTTTGAAAAAGCTCTCATAGGGATATAAATTGAAGCGAAAGAGAGCATTAAGAAGCAAAAACACACACACATTTAAGTCTAACCCACTTCCTATGCAAGGGGATTTTGTAAACAAACAAGTTATTGGAACCACGGACAACTTGCATAAGAAGTCAAAAGAAGTGCAACATAAAAACTTTCAGCATAAAACGGGGAAACTTGATATTATTGAGGTGCACAAGAACACTTTTCCCTCTCTCATAATAGCTTTCAGTATCATGCATAAACTTAACAATATAGCTATCACAAGGACTATCATAGCAATGATCACTTATTCTAACAGAAAACACAGGAATACCAGCTCTCATAACACTACTATGTGAAACAATATTAGAGGTATCCTTACAAAGGATAGTGTGTCCCTCTTTTTCATATTTAGCAACAAAGTCTTTCACATTTGCTACAATAGGTTCATCAATCATTTGTTTATCAGGTTCAGCAGCCCTACTCATACTTTCACTAACCATACTAGCTATCATAGAATGTTGCTTTACCTTAACTGGGAAAAGCATTTTCTCAATATAAGGTTTAGGTAAAACATGACTAGCAGTATAAACTTCAGTATTTCTTGCAGGAACACTCTTTGCAATATATTTATAAGGTTCATGATACTTATTCCACTTCTTTTTAGGCACTTCAATATAAGAAGCAAAGGCCTTAAAATAAGAAGCAATAGCTTGAGAGTCTAAACCATAAGTATTTTTAATATTTTGAAAGTCATCAGTTCCCATAAAAGATTCAATGCATTCATAATCATGATTTATACCTGACTTTCTACCTTTGTCATTCTTCCAAGCTTCAACATTGTCTTAAATACGGTCTAGAAGATCCCATTTAACTTCTTCTTCCATGCGAGTGAATGATCCAGCACAAGAAGCATCCAATAAATCCTTGTCATGTAGAGGGAGCCTTGCATAAAAGTTTTTGATAATAATATTGTTGGGGAGCTCATAAATGGGACATTTGAGCATTAGTAACTTCAATCTCCCCCAAGCTTGAGTTGTACTCTCTCCATCAAGAGGCCAAAAGTTGTATATTTGATTCCTATCTTTATGAATCTCACTAGGAGGATAAAACTTTGAGTAAAAGAGAGGCACTATTTCCTCCCATTCCAGAGCTTGACCATTCTTCAGCAGCTTATACCATTCCTCAGCTCTTCCTTTCAGTAATAATGAGAATAACTTCTTCTTAACTTGCTTTGTAGTAATACCTGCACACTTGAACAACCCGCATAATTCGTGTATAAAGAGTAAATGATCACCGGGATGGACAGTTCCATCCCCAACATAGTAGTTATCCATAACACGATCAATAATTCTTGTAGGTATTTTGAAAACATCTTTCTCAACAGGTGGTGGTTTATCTACTACCTTAGCAGTGGTAGTAGCATTACCAAATAAGAAACTCAGCGAATTATCCATAACAAAAATAAAGCAACTAGCAAAAATAAACAATACTCACAGTAGAAGTTTCCTTTACCGCCCACTCTAATAGCGCTTCACTCCGCAAGAACAGCCGTAAAATAGTCTTGATGACCCACAAGTATAGGGGTGTATCGCAAGATTTTCGATAAGTAAGAGTGTCGAACCCAACGAGGAGCGAAGTCTTGGCTAGTGGTATGATTCAGAATTCTCTGCAAATACTTAGCAAACGGATTTTTAGGGTTTTGATAAAGCAAGTAAACAAAGTACGAGTAAATAAAAGACGGTAAGAATGAATGCGCAAGTGGCCCAATCCTTTATGCAGCAAAGGACAAGCCGTTGTATTTCTATAGATGACCAAACATTCTCGAGGACACATGGGAAGATCACAAGTGCTTTCGCTTCATATAGTCGATTAATCTTCTCTAGCTTGCTAAGTGTTGTGTGGGTGAACCTGTGCTAATGTACCGTCCCATCCAAGACTTAATACATACTTGTGATTAAACCCCCTTGCAAACATCCGTAAGTACAAGAAAGTAATTAAGGTAAAACCTAACCACAGCTTTAAACTCTAAGACCCTTACGTCCCTTGTGCAATAGTTTCCTAACGGTGGTTCAGGTTTCTGTCATTCTGGCAACTCCTATGATTAGTAGCCAAATACACAATGCATTCCCCTAGGCCTATATAGGTGAAGTGTCATGTAGTCGATGTTCACATGACACCACTAGAAGAAGTGCACCACAACTTAAATAACAATCTATTGAATCATTCTCAACGCAACTCCACTACTAACATCAAGACTTCTCCCATGTACTCAGGAACAAAACGAACTACTCACAAGACATCATATGGATCATGATCAGAGATGGAATAATGATGAATAACAATCTGAACATAAACAATAATTCAACGGTTCACTCAATAGCATCAACTACAAAGAGTAATCAACACCAGGAAAGTTTCCCCTATGAACTATGCAAGATTCAATTCAATTGTTACAGCAATATGGAGATGGTGATGAGGGTGATGATGGTGATGATGATGGTGATGTTGATGGCGACGATCTCCCCTCTCCGGGAAGGAATTCCCCCGGCAGAAATCTGTCTGCCGGAGAGATCTTTCTCTCTCGGTGTTTTCCGCCCCGCAGAGGCGGTGGAATCTTTCTGTGGTCGCTCTTCGAGTATTAGGGTTTCAGGAGGAAGATATACGCCAGAGGAGGAGGGGCCAGGTGGCCACACACCACCTGGGCGCGCCTAGGCCTGTCGCGCCATGGGGTGGTGTGGGCCCCCTGTGGCCCACCTCCACTCCATCTTCTGGCATCTTAAGTCTTCTGGAAAAATAGAATTTTCCGTATATTTTCCCGGATTTTCTGATCTTCGCGAATTTTGCCTCCAAACAGCACCTTTTCCATCAGAATCCTGACTACAGCGGTCCATGCTCCAAAAGTCATCAACCATGCAAAAATAGATGAAATAACATAAGTATCACCTCTCAATACGAAATATATCAATGAATAATAGTGATTTAAGACATAGAATAGTGATGCAAAATGGACGTATCAGGCACTCGTGGCTGACGGGCACCGATGGCACTAGTACGACATCGGCGTTGAGCTTCTATTCGGGCGGGCAGCGTAAGTCAGGCGGCGCTAGATAGCCGGCCTCGTAGGCGAGGCACTCTTCCCACTCATGAAGCCAAGGGCGTCCGAACCCGTTGGCCGTCTCGTTATCACCGGGATACCGTTCAGCCATTGGAGGTGCTCTGGTGGGGGTCGGGAGTTGGCCAGGATCTGGGGATGGTTTCAAGCTTGGATGTGCGCTCTCGACGGCGAGAATGGGGGATTATATAGCTGCGAGGGGAGGCGGGAGGGGTGTAGACGACACAGGAAGATGGGCGGGAAACTAGAGTGGGCCCCGATTAGACGCGTTGATCGATCACCTGAAAGGACTTTCTCGAGATGCATGAAGGCAGAGATCGAAAACCAAGTAATAGAGAGCCAGCAGGCCGCCGCCTGGAGGAGTTCAAAGGGGGAAAGCGTTGCCCGAATCGCAGTCGGTTGGCTCCACCCCCTCCGACATGGTCATCATCAACATCTACAACAAGATCCTCTCCATCCCCCAATGTAATCTCTTGGTAAACATGATGTGTGATGCAATCTATTGTTATTGTACCTCTATGTCTATGTTTGAGGTTGCATACAAGTCTGTTATTTTCTATGATGGTCTTATGTACTAATATATGAGTGCACGCATATGTTGAGGATGCATAAGGTTGTCACCGTTGCATACTGATAGGAGGAGGGATAGCCGAAGATTGACAGAAACCATGTCGCATGTCTTAAATATGCATGTAAAAAGGGAGGGATAACTATTGGAGACCTTAAAACCTACAACGATGGTTAGACTTTATGTCTTAATAACTCCCTTGCTTGCGCAGTTAAACGGCATTGGGGTTAATCACTAGGGGTATAATTGCGCGGTTTTGCGGCTACACCTATTATGACTCTTCTCTAAAAGAAACAATAGACTATCTTTATAGAAGTTAAATGTGATGGTTAAGTGTGTTGATTGTTAGACATTTTCTCTTAAATAATCCGTTGTGTACAACTGTCTAGTCATGGAGTTTTAATCATCGAGTTACTTATGCTTCACAGGATTTAGTACTTATGCATCTAGCTGATATAAATATGTTCCACTAATTGTGAAAACCACAACGAATGAAATAACAATCTGCCAGAACACTTACTCCCTTGAGTTACTTACTTTCACTTTACCTGATGTTACTTTTACTTGTTTTTACTTTACTTGCACTAGTTTACCTTCTGTATTTACTTTCACCACTTTACCGTTTTCTAGTTAGAAGTAAAAAGTACCTCACACTTTCTAGTTTATTGCATTCCACGGAAAGCCATATAAGTGGATTATAAGTCTTTAGAGAATAGATAGTTACCTTCAGCTTCTCGTGGATTCGACACTCAAATATTTATCGAATTGTGCTACAATGATTTTCTGCTCTTGGGGATTACCAGTTTATCACACCCTCGATCGCCTCCCAACGCATTGGATTCGGCCTGGAAATGCTAGGTGAAATTTCGGCCCAATCCACCGAATTTTCGATTCTTAGGGGCTGACGGGGAGAAAATCTTACCACTGGCGAAAAAAAAGAGAGCTCTGAAGAGGCCGTTGGAGGTCTGGTCAGAGATGCTCTGATACGTACTTTTTTTTTCCCAAATGGAAAACAATGACAATAACCGAAAATCCTTTGAACATTTCGAACATGGTGTGAGTAGTTGGCCGTGGAACATATAATGGAAAATAGGTGTTATGCACACGCCGTGTTGTTCCTGTTCATGCGATTTTTTCCTTAAACATAACAACTATTTATATCTGCACATTATATACTTCAAAAAGAACATTTTCGCATGTGGTAAGAAAATATTCTGCACACCTATTCCATAAATTTCTTGAACTTTTGGAAAGAAACCTTTTCACCCTTGTGGGCATAGGACAAAGAAAAGACATTCCCATGAGAAAAGAAGAAAAATCCCAAAAAAACCCAGACCAGATCCTCTGTCATCGTCACAACCTAGAGCGAGAGAGAGACTAGTATAGAGAGAGAAAGAATCGGTAGCTCATCCGACCAACACTCACTCCCAGCAGCTGAGCTAGAGAGAGAGAGAGAGCGCGAGCGTAGAAGGAAGGAAAACCCATTGGAGCCGGAACAGGGCAAGAGGAGGAAAGGAAGCAGCTTTAAAAAAGAGTCAAACCACGCCACTTTCTCTCTCTACCTCCCCAATCCCCCCACCAATCGCCGTCACTGCCCCCCTCCCTCCTCGCCCCTCCTCCTCCTCCGCGCTCGCTCCCCGCGCTCGGCTAGGGTTCCGGTGTCGGATTGGGAAACCCTAGCTCCTCCGCGCATTTTTTTCTCGGGGGAAATTGCCCGCGGATTCGCGAGCCTCGGCCGCCAAAACCCTAGCTTTGCGGCTGGGATCGGGGATTCCTGGCTGGTCGCGCCCGGATCCCGTCGAATCCGCGGGGAGCCGCCCCTGATCCGGTTCTAGGGTTTCGCGTGGGAGCGGGGAACCCGGGCGTCTGCTCCCATGTTCGCGGCGGCCGCGGCATGCTGCTGCTGACTTGCTCGGGGAGATGCAGAGGTACGCGGGCGCTGGCAACAGCAACAGCTCCGGGTTCGCCGGCGGTCCGGCGTCGAGCGGCAGGGAGAACAGCTCCAGGCTGGAAGCGTCGCCATACGCTTCGGCTAATTACCCTGTGAACCCGAGGTAAACGCTCCTGCTCCCCCCTTGTTTCCTCCGTGCAAATCTAGTTACTCCTTCAAACTTGTCTGGTCAGTGCAAATTTAGTTACTTTCCCAGCTTGCCATTTGCAATCGCACAGCGTCAGCCAGCCAAGAGGCGCCGGTTTGGTAGTGTTTAGTTGGCAGGCGTCTTCATTAGTGATTAATGATACTCGGTATGATGTGCTAGTGTATACTGCCGGTTACCGTAATTACGTCGCTTCATTAGAGCCATTATTACTGTTTTCCGTTATTCACGTGCATGCTCGAACTTCCAATAACGAACTCGCCGTATGCTACACTTGGAATTTTCAGCGTATGGACTGACCGGGTAGCTAACCAGTGTAAGCACTGTTATATATTCCGCTCCAACGGAGCAATGTAGTGCAGATTTTGGGCAATTGAAGATAATATTTTTTTCTCGAATCAATTGCGAGCTAAGCTACCCCGATTACTGTCGTTTGGCCTGAAGATGGACTAGTTTGCTCATTTTTTGAATAACACTTTAGGCAAATCTTAGCCATCTACCGACGCCATGATGTGACATGTGGATGCATTATCTATGAAATTTTCTGTGAAATATCTGAGCAGCACGTGCATGCCACAAGTCTTCCAGAGTACCAAGACCTTATCATTAGTTTGATATGTCATTACAATAGTACTTCAATCTGCAAGATTGGAAGACTTGACAGCGCTTCTTGTTTGTTGTATGGACATGAATAAGCTTCCAGGAGCTCGTGTGGGATATATGCTTGAATGGCACATGTATGGAGATTTCTGTTTCTCATAGGGGTGAATTAACCCTCAATTCGCAAATAATTTAATTCGATTCAATAACAAATGCATGTTTCCCCCCTAAAAAGACCCGTCTTCTGTCACCTTTCGCCAATGCCATAAATTCTCAGCACCTAATTAATAGAATATATAGGTTCTTGATGATTAGAACAAAATACGCTGGTGCCAACATGGCAAAATCACTTGGTTGTTGCCATGTCTCTGTTGAAGTAAGTTAGCACTATTATCCAAATCTCTCTTCTGCGTTTCTGTGACCAGTAATAATAAATTGTATCCTGTGCTTACTAATCCTACCTTTTCAGGCGGCAACAACAGCTAGCTCCGTACAGGCTAAAGTGCGACAAAGAGCCACTTAACAACAAGTATGTATAAACTTCTGATCCAAAAGCAGTTCATGGGAAGAGCCAGATTATGCTTATTAATTTACATGTCCACCTCACACTGATTGTGTTATATGAATACATTTCCATTGTTCCTTTCGGCAACATATACTAGTTCTTTTGTCCTGTGATATAATTTCAGTTGATCTCATGCAGTATTCCTCTACACTATGGCTCTTTTATAGGCTCGGACCCCCTGACTTCTATCCTCAAACACCAAACTGTCCTGAAGAGACATTAACCAAAGAATACGTACAGTCTGGGTATAAAGAGACTGTTGATGGAATTGAGGTGCGTTTCGGAATAAAAGCTGTGTACGATGCATTAGAGACACTCCCTGCTTCTTGATTATTACCATGACTTTAGACACAATTATAATTCACTATGTATCTATTATTCTTGAGTTTTAACGACGATTCTTTCTTTGATGGGCTTGATAGGAAGCAAGAGAGATCGTACTTAGCAATATCTCGTACTTCTGCAAGCCAGATATTGTTGTAAAATGCAAGGAGGTAAGAAAACTTGGCCATTATATGCCGACCTGGCTTGTGGGGGAGTCTTGTTTTACCATTATGTATTTTTTGTGGGCACATGCTATAACTAATTATTGTTTAATTTTTAGGATATGATTTGTCATTCCTAACTGCTTATGTTTCACTTCGTGTCAACGAATCGATTGGCATACTTATGTGTACACTATGTGTCAAACCAATCAATTAGCACACTTAGACCTAGGTGTTACACATTGATTTACCTTCTGTACCATTTCATACCCACTGTAAAACATGAATTATATTTTGTCCATCTGTTTTCTGTTTGTTATAGTTCATCAGCCTGCAAACAAACTGCTATTGTGGATTTTGGATTGTGTAATGGCTAGTTCATCTCCATCAATAGTAGAATGCTTTTTGGGGCTAACTGATCATCAGCACATACACGCAGTCACAAAAACTTCAGTCTGTCACTTGGTTTCTGGATCATCTGCTTCTGTTCTCCTTGGGTGCTGGGAGGGAGGTGAGGTGGCGTCGAGCACCCAGTCAGGGTTAGGGGGTCACCTAGGCGGGTTAGGCGGGAGGCTAGGCTGCTGCCTTTTGGAATGCTAGTCTTTGGGACATTCATGTTTTCATCATAAATGCAAGTGGGTATGCTAAATATGAAGTGTTTAAACTGTTAGACCACACAAGTTGTACATGTGGAACCATGACTTTTAACCACAATGGGTTCTCTTCCTTTTATTGGAGTTGAATTGGAAATCCTCTGGAGTTCACTTGCTAATCTGTAACGTTTCAAGGATGTGACTTTAATGTGAAGCGCTCAGGGAAGGATTTTAGAAGTGTCATGTGTTTTTTAGGGATTAGTTACTAAACCTTTCCGCAGGTGGACAGTATGTGGAACCTTAAAATTACATCTTTAATTTCTTTGGTTG
This sequence comes from Avena insularis, assembly GCA_023614405.1. Classification (NCBI taxonomy): domain Eukaryota; kingdom Viridiplantae; phylum Streptophyta; class Magnoliopsida; order Poales; family Poaceae; genus Avena; species Avena insularis. The sequence continues at coordinate 74,833,952 of CM042690.1, forward strand.
CATCATTTTGCTTTCTTCCCTTCTTTGTCTGTCTGCGTATGGTATGGGGAGACTATGTCTTCTTCACATTTTGTTGTTCTCCATTGTTTAATGAAGGCACTAAAGAAGCGGTTGAGGGCTATTAATGAATCTCGTGCTCAGAAGAGAAAGGTATTGCAGCATTGCTCTCTATTTGGCTTATTTGCTTCAGTGTGGATGCCTGTAAAACTTTGATCTTATTTTCCTGTTTTAATAGGCTGGCCAAGTTTATGGAGTTCCTCTTTCTGGATCTCTGTTGATAAAACCTGGAGTTTATCCGGAGCAAAGGCCATGTAATGAGGACTCCCGCAGGAAATGGACCGAGGTAACCGATTAACCTTCCATTTGTTCTTAAAATTTTCTTTTCAAGTGGACACTGGCAAAAGTTCTGTATTTTTTATTTGGTTTTGCCAAATGCTTTATCTCTCAACTCTTTTTTTGCATGATGGCTAGCTATTTATTTACTTTAGTTCAGTATTTTTCTGTGGACCTGTGGGTTATCCAGTTAATGATTAACTATCTTCCTTCACTTCAGAGTTGCTTTTACTTCAAACCCTATGTAATTGTTTTTTAAATTATGTTTATTTGGGTTCAGAGGATATCTGTATAGATCTTTTTTGATAGAAAACTGTACTTACCAACAAAGTGAGCTAGGGATCTTGATTTGTGGTAATACTGGCACCGATTTTACTCTTATTATTTATGCTCACTTTAACTTAATACTCTTGTATGTTTAATGCGTGTTGTTACTCTGCAGGCCCTTGCCCAGCCAAACAAGCGGTTGCGTTTATTATCTGAGCATGTTCCTCATGGTTATCGTAGGAAATCACTTTTTGATGTTCTCACTCGATGTAATGTCCCATTACTAAGGGCAACATGGTTCGTGAAAGTTACGTACCTCAATCAGGTTTGCAATTTCTTCAGATCCTATCTCACTGCTTCCTACCAAATGCCATACTACATAATCGTAACAAAGTGTATTCTATTGTAGCCACAGGTCCGACCAACATCCAGCAGTATTTCAGCAGGTCCTTCTGATAATCAACGATCTAACCAGTGGACAAAGGATGTTGTTGAATACTTACAACAGCTACTAGACGAATTCTGTTTAAAAGAGGCACCTCTATCTTTTAAGGAACAGCCATCACCAGGGCTTATTTCTGGGGCAACCCAAGTAAAAATGAAAATTGAAGCATCCTCAGTTGGTGGAGACACTGAAGAGCCTGTGTTGCACTTCAAATGGTGGTATATGGTTCGTCTTGTCCAATGGCATCTCACAGAAGAATTGCTAATTCCCTCAGTACTTATTGAATGGTTATGTTACCAACTTCAGGTACTTTTGTTGCATTGAAAGACCAACTCATTATATTTTAGGATGTTTCAGTTGATCAGTTCTCTTGATTGTTTTTTCTTGTTAATGACTTGCTTCTACCCTTCATCCAGGAGAGAGATTCAATTGAGGCCTTGGAGCTTCTTTTGCCTGTCGTACTTGGTTTGGTTGAGACCATCACTCTCTCACAAACATACGTGCGTATGTTCGTGGAAATTATGGTTAGACGTCTGAGTGATGCTTCTGTTGTTGATAACCCGAAAAGGTCATCTATCTCTTCTGTTATAGCTGAGTTGCTGCGGTACATGGTACTTGCAGTGCCGGATACGTTTGTTTCTTTCGACTGCTTTCCTCTTCCTTCATTTGTGGCCCCAGATGTTTATGGTAGAGGTGCTTTACTGAAGATAACTGCCGGTGGTGAAATTTCTAGTTCTAAGAGGCCGGATGTCTACCGGTACCTGTCCTGCGGTTATGCTGTTTGTTCAATTCAGAGGCGTGCATCTGATCTTTTGACTCTTGCCAATCCTAACCTTCAAGCACGTGGTGCAGCGAAAGTGGTACAGGCTTTGGACAAGGCTCTTGTCACTGGAAATTTGACAATGGCATATTCTTCACTCTTTAACGATCTATCTGATGCACTAATGGAAGAAAGGTGGATTAAAGAAGTCAGCCCTTGCTTGCAGTCTTCTCTAATGTGGATTGGAACTGTTGAGTTATCCCTAATCTGTTCTGTCTTTTTTCTTTGTGAATGGGCAACATGTGATTATCGTGATTGTCGTACATCTCCCAGTCTGAATGTGAAATTTACAGGAAGAAGGGATTTATCTCAGATACATGTGGCAGTGTCTATCTTGAAAAACAAAGTGAATGAGATGAATAACTTGTCTCGATCTAAGAGTAGTAGTCGCATTGCAATGAATAATATTGGTAAAGGTTCTTCGCTGAATGATGCTTCTTTAGCATCAACTACAGTGGATGATTCTTCTGGATTGAGAAGTAATGCAAAGAATGAGGAGAAGAAGGAAAAGAAGGATATGTTTGAAAGTCCTGGTCCGTTGCATGATATTATTGTGTGTTGGCTGGATCAGCATGAGGTTAGCAGTGCTGCAGGTTTTAAACGTGTGGATGTTCTCATCATAGAGCTTATTCGCAGCGGTCTATTTTATCCTCAAGCTTATGTAAGGCAACTAATTATTAGCGGAGTAACCGATAAGAGTGGTACATCACTAGACTCTGAAAGGCAAAGGAGGCACCACAGAATTTTAAAGCAGCTTCCCGGGTCGTCTTTATTTGATATTCTTGAGGAAGATGTAGTTGTTGAAGAGCAACAATTGCATGAGATGATGTCAACATATTCTAGTGAGCGACGCCTTGTGCTTTCTGAACTTTCGAGTTGTCAGTCATTTGATGCAAATAACAGGGGGGAATATACTACAAGTTCCTACTTTCGGAAGCAGAGTGATATTTCCGTTGTATCAGGAGGTTCAAATCATAGCAGTGTGCCCGAACAAGTAGAAGATGTGAAAGTTCTGGTGTCGAGCCTGTTGTCTTTTATATATCCTCACTCCGTGGAATCAGAACATTGTGAAACCAAAATGAACTTTCAAGGATCATCAACTTCAACACTCACACAAGTGGATACTGGAGAAGGACAAAATGGCTGCGAGGATTGTATGAGGACCAAGGGACAGAAATTGGATGTGCGAGCCTCTCCTTTCCAGGTGTTCCCATTGATTCAATCAGATGAGGAAGATGTTTGGTGGGCAAGGAAAGGGACAGAGCTACATGAATCTTTTAAGGCTGAACCTGCACTGAAGTCCATTAAACAAACATCTAGAGGTAGGGCAAAAGTGATTCGCAAAACACAGAATCTTGCACAGCTTGCGACTTCTAGGACTGAAGGCAGTCAGGGGGAGGCATCTACTAGTCATCTTTGCGAGAGCAAGCTGAGCTGTCCCCACCATAAACCTAGCATTGATGGTGACAGCGCCAAAGACTCTGATCACATGAGGATGACAAATCTGGCTGAAGTTGGCAAGTCGTTGAAGAAACTTAGATTGCTTGAAAGACGTTCCATCTCTGTGTGGTTGTTGAAATCAGTAAGGCAACTTGTTGAAGGAAATGAAACGACAGCTTGTAAAGCTAGCAATTCCATAAGTTCCTTTTCTTCTCAGCCTGCTGACAAAACTGCGTCTAAATGGAGGCTTGGCGATGAAGAATTAATGTCAATTCTCTATATACTGGACACATGCTGTGATTTAGTCTCTGGTGCAAGGTTCCTTGTATGGTTGCTAGCAAAAATTCGTGGAGGAATGGCTACGCTAGGTCAAGTCGGGAGAAGTGCTACGCATATGAAGAACAGAGATAACCAAGTTTGTCAGGTTGGTGAGGCACTTGTGTTCTCATCCTTGCTTAGGTATGTTGCTCCTAAAGTTGATTCCATCAGTCTTTATTTAGACAAAAAAAGAGGTAAAAATTGAAATGAATGTAAATTGACGTTAATTAAATTTTAATCATTAGATTGTGGTGACTTCATGTGTGTTCTGCCTTTCTTATCCAGTTATTACATCGAAAGGCTTACAATAAATGAGCAATATTTCTGTGATCTCTGTAGTCTGTCCTCTTATATATCGACCATTTATCTCTACCAACTATCTAATAAGTTTTATTTTTATGTGTTGATATGCTCTGTAATTTAGTTAGAATCATTTGTGTTTCTGGTTTTATAAGTAGACATGCTTAATGTTTTTTATGTTTACTTGTATGGATTATTTTGGACGAACTTTTTGAAGCAACTTTTAAGTTACGCTATTGTTTTTAGCAGAACAAAGTCCTCCAGACTACCATCATGATATTTTTCCATTACTTGGAGTAAAATCAGTAGTGACCTGTGATGACTGTGTTTCCCATTTCTTACATTTGTACTCTGTTATATACTACATAAATTGCTATATCGAGTTTCTCTGATGGCTTTAATTTGTAACCCTTACAGGTACGAGAACATACTTCTTGCAACTGATCTCTTGCCTGAAGTTCTCAATGCTTCAACCAGCAGACATTTTGTGTTAGCAACTGCAAGACATACTGCATCAGCAGCTTTTCCTTATACCCGATATTTTTTGAGGAAGTACAGAGATGTGGCCAGTGTGGTTAGGTGGGAGAAGAATTTTAGGAACGCATGTGACCAGCGACTGCTAGCTGAGCTTGATAATGGGCGGTCAATCGATGGTGATTTGGTTTCTTCTTCAGGAGTTTCGGCAGGTGAAGAGATTGATGAGCAGGTCCGCCAAAAGCTGAATGGAAGGGGTTCAAGAATTGTTCCAAACATGAAGGAAATAGTGCAGCGACAGACTGAAGATATTCAACGCAATTTGAAGGAAAAGAAGATTCCTGCAGCATCCAAGAGTCCCTCTTCTGAGAAGGAAGACAGTTATCAAATTGCACATGACACTGTTTTGGGCTTAGTAGAATGTATCAGGCAAAATGGGGGAGCAAGTCCAGATGGGGATCCTTCAGCAGTTGCTTCTGCTGTTTCTGCAGTTGTTGTCAATGCTGGGCATGTCATAGCTAAACATTTGGATTTAGCAGGGGGTAACTATCATGGAGTTTCTTCTATTGGTAATTCATTAAGCTTTGTTCGGCACACTTTACACATCCACATAACTTCTCTTTGCTTACTGAAAGAAGCTTTGGGGGATCGCTTCAGTCGTGTATTTGAAGTAGCTCTGGCTGTTGAAGCATCATCAGCTGTTACAGCAGCCTTTGCTCCTCCCAAGATTCAGCGCAATCAGTTTCAACCATCTTCTGAAGCCCATGACGCCTATGGTAATCATACAAATGAACTTCTAAGTACCTCAGGGAAAGGCTTTGTTGGGAGGGCTGGGAAAGTTGCCGCTGCTATTTCTGCACTTGTCGTGGGAGCTGTTGTTCATGGGGCTGTTAGTCTTGAGCGGATGGTTGCTGTCCTGAAAATAAAAGATGGGTTGGACATTCTGCAGGTCCTAAGAGGTTTGAGAACTAGCACTAATGGTGTGTCCCGGTCTACTGGAACTTTTAAGATGGATAATTCAATAGAGGTTTTGGTTCATTGGTTTAGGATTCTATTGGGGAACTGCAGAACTGTTTATGATGGGCTTATTGCAGATATTCTTGGTGAGTCCTACGTTCTTGCACTCTCGAGGTTGCAGCAGAAGCTTCCTTTGAGTGTGGTTTTTCCTCCAGCCTATTCAATTTTTGGAATGGTCCGTTGGAGACAGTTTATCCTAAGCCGTGAAGATGTGCAGACTTACCAGTCAATTGAAAACGCAATAAACGACATCACAAGACATCAACCTTTTCGAGATATCTGCTTCCGTAATACACATCAGATGTATGATCTTCTGGCTGCTGATAGTGGTGATTCGGAGTTTGCTGCAATGCTTGAAATGAATTGCTCCGACAAGAATCTGAAGCAGCTATTTGTACCTCTCCGTGCCCGTCTTTTTTTGAACGCTCTCGTCGATTGTAGAACACCAGCAGTTATTCAGGTGGATGGTTCAGAACCTGGTGAGGCAAAAGAAAATGAGTTGAAACTCCCGGAGAAGCTTGTTCAAGTACTTGATACCCTCCAACCTGCCAAGTTCCATTGGCAATGGGTTGAGTTGAGGCTTCTTTTAGATGAACAAGCTCTTGCAGAAAAAATTGGTAAAGCTGAAAAAATGAAGATACCAACACCGATACTTCCAGAAATTATTGATGGACTTCGGTCCCTGTCCCCTAATTCTGAGAGCTTTGCCCTGTCTGATAGCGAGAAAGGGTTTACTGAAATCATTCTGTCGAGATTAGTTGCCAGACCTGATGCTGCTCCTCTCTACTCAGAAGTTGTCCACCTTCTTGGGAAGCTACAGGAGTCACTTGTTGTGGATATCAAATGGATCCTTCAAGGGCAAGATGCCCTTTTGGGACGCAAGTCCACTAGACAGCAGCTTGTTGCACTTGCTCAACGAAAAGCAGTTTCTACAAAGCCACAGGTTTGGAAACCATGGGGATGGTCTAGCTTGCTTAGTGATGTAATGGCTAACCGAACTGCCAAGAGGAAATTGGAAGTCCCTTCAATTGAGGAAGGAGAAGTTGTGGATGATGCTGATGCCAAAAGGCCAAGCAAAAGTACCCCCCAAATTGTGGATAGAAGCATTGAAAGCACTAGATCTATTAATAAATATGTAACTGAGAAAGCCCTTGCTGAATTAATGTCGCCATGCATAGACAGAAGTACTGCTGAATTCCGCGGTATATTTGCTGGGGAATTGATCAAACAGATGGGAACTGTCAGTGAACACATCAAAGCAATATCACGAAATGGTACCAGACATGCTGGTTTACTTTCTTCAGGAAATGAAGTTTCATCGAACAAATCCAGTGGTCGTAAAGGAATTAGAGGTGGAAGTCCAAGTATTGGCAGGCGAGGCACGGTTGGTAATGATCCAATCCCCCCTTCAGCATCTGCTCTACAGGCAACAGTGTGGTTGCGCCTACAATTTATCATAAGGTTGCTTCCAGTAATCTTGGCAGATAGGTGAGGTTAAATTGAAAAGCAATATCATTTTGTTTGAACTTACTTTTTCCCAGCAGGTTCCTGCTACTCCTTCCGTCCTGAAAAGGATGTTGCAGATTTGTCTAAATTTGGATGTATCTAGACACTGACAAATTTGTGACATCCTTTTTGGGACGGAGGAAGTATTAGTTTTTAGTTATTGGTTTATTACACATATTTGTTGTCACCGATTGTACTTGACTCCAGATACTCTAGGGTTCCTGATATAACTTTTCAGTTATTACACATATTTGTTGTCATATATAGGTTGTAGTTGACTCCAGATACTTTAGCTGAGCGTGTAATTCTCTGTTTCGCATAGCTGAGAATGTGAAACATGTTACCTTTCATTTGGTGTTCCACATGTCTTGAAAGTTGGTCCTAGGATCCTGCTCTCTTTGTGACATTTATTTCATGTGATTCATTTAGCATACTTTAATAGTGTGACACTTATTTCATCATTTCATGTAGCAGGCTTGAATAGTGTGGACAATTCCTTCTCTCTTTCCTTATGAGGCATTGGTTGCTTCTTTTGGTACTTTAGGTCATTGCTGTCCCTTAGATGCAACTTGTCATAGTTCCTTTTTCCTACTAATAATCACTTCTGTCTATCAAAATTGTAGGAACATGAGGCAGACACTTGCTTCTACGATACTATGCTTGCTTGCGGCACGCATAATCTATGAAGATGCAGATTCACCCCTTCCTCCTGCCAGTTTAGTTACCCTAAGGCGGGAAGTGGACTCTTTGCTGGAACCTCCCGTAGATGTCCTGCTTGATCGCCCAAGCGAGAGTCTTTTTGAGAGGCTTTTATGTGTTCTCCATGCACTGCTTGGGAACTCCAAACCAAGTTGGCTGAAGACAAAGCCAGTTTCCAAGCCAACTGTTAGAGCTCCGCGAGATATTACTGCATTTGACAGTGAAGCGGCTGTGGGCTTGCAGGTAAGTTCAATGCTTATAAATTTATAAACACCGTTACTTCCCTACATTACTTTTTTGCACGTCCTGAATGGTCTTCTTTTTTCCCTTTTATCATGATTATCATACGTGGCAAGTGGTATATGTTCTCCCACTTTTGACTTCCTTACTGTAATTTCAACTTCCTTTTGTAGTCCACATTGGACCATATGGAGTTACCAGGGACAATTAGACGAAGGATTCAAGCTGCTCTGCCGATTTTTCCACCATCCCGCCACCCGTCTATACAGTGCCAACCTCCTCAGCTGTCCCTGGCTGCATTATCACCGCTCCAGAGCAGCAGTTCACCTACCGCAGGCCCTCAACAGAAGAACACCTCCGTCAGCTGGGTCCCCACCAACATCTCGAGCAGGAGCAAGGCAGTGCTGCCTTCCCAGGACCCCGAGATGGAGGTAGACCCCTGGACCCTGCTGGAAGATGGCACCAGCTGCCCGTCCACCTCGTCAGGAAGCAATGGTGCCAGCGGCCTGGCCGCTGACCATGCCAATCTCAAGGCATGCAGCTGGCTCAAGGGCGCGGTCAGGGTGCGGAGGACGGAGCTGACCTACATTGGATCTCTGGACGACGACAGCTGACATATACAGTAATGTCGGCGAGGAGTTTAGTTAATCAGATGGAATTCTTTTGTGTACAACAGGGTGGAAACCGTGGCCTTATGGGGCGGCCCTCCGTGTAGAATACCGACCAACCAACCTTGTTGCCCCTGTTCTTGTTTTGTTCCTAGGGGCTACCTCTAGCAGGAGCGACAGTGTACATAGTGGGGACATTAGTCCGCTCCTCGGGCCGTGGCCCCGTGTAGCTTATCCCAGATTTAGGAACAGATGATGATGCAACTAGCTGATGGCTCATATATTCTTTGGTCTAATTGTAGTGCATGATGTTTGCCCTACTGTTGCTGCTGCTCGTTTTGGTTAATTGACCCGTTGATATATGGTTGGCTTGTTGCTTGTGCTCCTGCGTGTAGAACATTTGTTCCGTGTCTGAGTTAGTCAGGGCATGGGGCAGAGGGGCGGCTGCCTTAGGCCTGCATTGTTAGGATGGTAATCAATTTCTTGTTGTTTGTATTTAATTTTTCATCTCTATTAGCATTCCCTCATTTGGGAATGACATGTGTGTGTTCTATTATTAAGGGTGTGTTTGGGAGAGCTCCACTGCACTCCATATCTAAACTCTACTCCACCTACAAACCCTAGAGCAGCTAAAAAGTGTTTGGCTCGTTTGGTAGCTCCAGATTCAGATAAGACAGAACTTGTTGCTAATTGACTAGACTGTCTCCATTTACTGTTTTCTCTGTCAATATTTTCCTATCAATCGGTACCAGTACAACATCTTGAGCTGTCTCAGGTATGAGAATTCAACCGATCTTTGTTTGGTTTTGCATGAGATGATCATGTACGGACCTTTTTGACTTTGCATGCATCCAATTAACCCTGGTACAATCAGGCAGCGTCGGTGGCAAGATTGATTCCGGGCTAGGACCTCGGAGACGATTGGTGTTTAAGCCAGCGTTGTGCCTGGAAAATAAGAACAGGGGACGTGAAGTGGAGTTGGTGGAGCACGTCGTTGGCTGCTTCGCTAAAATGAACTGCGGACAACTCCGCTTCGCTCTAGGTGCAGCTCCACTGGTTAGTAGGTGGAGTGGGCTGTCCCAAACACACCCTTGGCACACCGGCGAATGCAACCTATGAAATAGGTTCTCTATTTTTTTTTTGTTTATTTTTGGTTTGAAAGTATTTTCGAAATTTTGACTATATAAGTGAATAACAGAAGCTTCAAAGGCACAAATTAAAGAGAGTTTATACAAAATCCCAAAAAATTAAACGAAACTCGTAATTATTTAGCCTTTCGTGTGGCAACTCTTTTTGAGAATTTTGTATGGCAACTCATCTTGAGAATTTTGCTTCTACCAAATATCTAGATACATGTTATATATCTATTTATTTTTCAAAATTACGTCCATATGTACTCGAATTCTACTATTTTGTTATTTTATTTTCTTAAGGTCTCAATTTGAGAAAGTTTCTTCATTTGTTTGAAAACTCATTCTATAATGGCGTTGTAGTTATTAAATTCTATCTTGGATACCTGACATCTTTTGAAAATTTGGAACCTTTAGGTTTGTGAGAATTTTCCAAAAGTTTATAAAAACTAAAGCATGGTTTAAATTTTTGGTAAGAGAATTGTAAGATATATACACTAGAACCACTTCTGGTAAGGATATTTCTTGACATTTAATGATATTAAAATATATACGCCATCACACGTACAAACACTTATCTAGTACATAATTTATTGAACCGTGGATAATTAATTAAAGGATTTTTTTATTACACCACATAATTTAAATTTAGAACAATCAAAGATGATATATTAGAACTTAAACGGATATTATAACTAACTCAGAAACATTGTTATGTGATTAATTATGCCATCTAACTAAATAAAACTGTGCTAATATTATGTAGGAAATATAAATTCAAATAAGCATATCAATTTAGTATAAAACATATTTATTTTCATTTGCCTCGAGCCCTTTTTTGTTTGGACTGGGTCTGGAATTAGTGAACCTGTCTACGTGAATTCTCTTTTATTACGTGCTCTGTGGATTTGTGTTCGAGTTTTGAACTCGCGGAGTTAGAGTTCATAGTGTTTCCTCACTTGCGGAATAATAGACATCCTTTTTCTCTTAAAAGAAAAGAATCTCTTTAGACACACGGTAATGGCATCAAATTTTTTTTTTTTGAAAAAAAAATGTATATGAGGTTCAAAGTTGCATCTTCATGGGAAATGTGTTGTCAATCCAAGCTTTAACATCTGACTTTGACGACCTCGGATAAACATCAAGATGGTGATATTGATTTCTGTTAGTGAAGTGGTGGTATGAGCAGCCGCTAGATCAACTAAGGGCATCTCCATCGGTAGCCCTAAAGACCGTTCGACTTTTCCCGTTCGAAAAAAAAGGACCATCCGACTAGTTTTTTTTTTGCCAAAACGGCTCCCACCAGTAGTCCCCAAAAGAAATCCACTCCCTTCAGACATTGGCTCTGTTGGGGCTACCGGCAATGGAAAAGAATCATATACGACCTGGGTCGTACGGACCTGGTCGCTGGACCAACTCATAAGGCCGACACATGGAAAACGAATCTCAAAGCAGCCTGCTTCCAAATCCCGTTCCATCTCCAGTGTCCCAGCGCCGCCGCAATAGTCCTGGTCGTCATGTTGCAGGGCAGCCGTGCGGCGCCACAGCTGACACCATCGGCGCGCAAGGGAGATTGGAACTGGCCACAACCTACTTCGCCGGAGCCAAGGACAAGACGTGCTGGTGGAGAATATCGTCGGAGGGCTCACCGAGGATCGGCGGGGGCCGGTGGCGACGCGAACGCCGTGAGTAGATGAGCACTGATCTAAACACGTCACGCCTCACATCAGTTTTGTCATGGGACGAGCGGCAAGTGCTCTAAATTCTGCCATGTAGCTACTCCTTCGCTAATTAGTCTTCTTTTACCTTCAGAACCGCTGCAAACAACAGTATCCTCATGAAAACAACGCCAATGTTTCTGCCAGAGTGCACACGCAACATCTGAATCATTGTCAGACTAGGCCGTGGACATGAGTGTCATCAAGACTATTAAAATATCTATGGGGGTTAAGTATCTTCAAGGGTATACTCTCAAGACAATCATTCATCAAACAAGTCGTAAATTTCAGACTTTTTCTTATTGTACTTGTTTGGTAATATTATTTTCAAGGTAGGACTCGGTTAACTAAATTAACTAGAGCAAGGGCTTCAACAACTAATTATCATACTAATAAAAAGTCTTACTCTAACCATATTAAATTACTTCCCACTAGAATGCTACCTTAGCAAATCAACCAGCTAAGATAAAAAACTCAAACTTCATAAGTGGGAGACATATGACATACCTCTCATAAGTGAATTCACGATCCTCTTCCTTATAGGGATGTGTTTCTTCAGAACTCAAACACGATTACTCTCATAATAATAATAAATCAAAGGAGCAAAGTGCGAATCCATATTAACAGAAAAGGAAGAACAGAAAAATCTTTTTGTATTTTGAAGGATAGGGATTTAAAGAATAGAAAATAACTTACGACCAAGCAAGGGTTTTAAGAAAATAAAAACAAACGGAAAAAAACTAAAAAGGAAAGCAAACTAAAAAGCAAAGGGAAAAACAAAGTGTTGGAACAAACCAACACGAGTGTTTCAAAACTCTTAAGGAGCTAGAGTATAATCTCGTTATCACACAAATAAATTTGTCGGGGGAACACATCCGCAAGCTCAGGCTTTTGCAAGCCCTTTTGTTGCTCATTGTGATGGCGGTGGATAGTCTGCCATGTTCCATTGGCTGCTCCAATCATGGAACTAGGCGGTGAGGCTTGCAATAGCATCTCGAAGGTTGATGGAGAGGTTGTTCATATTTTGGATATTTCCTTCAAGTGCATAGATGTCTTCATAGGAGGTGTAGTATTTTGGTCGCTGCTCATCTTGTTCGGGTCCTTCTTGTTCTACTTCTTCATCTTCTCCTCCTCCCATATGTATTTCTTGTTGGGGTAGGTTAGGTTCAACTTACGCGTTAAAACGCAAACGTCCATCCTCGATAGAGAATAAATCGTTAGGCAAAAGAGTAGGGATCAAGTGATCTGCTCCAGATATATCAAAGAAGTATGTACCATGAGTTTTAGAAACCATACTACATGCTCTTAGAGTAGAAAGACCAAGACGCTGACTTCCTGTCAACGGTTGGATGTTACCGAGGTTGATACGAAATGCGCATGCAAGAACGGTCACAACTCCTCCTCCACATATGGGTCCTCGAGATTGAAGAGCCTTATTGAAGATAAAACACGAGAAGAGTGCCCAAATTTGGTGTTAAGTTATAATTAATAATAGATCAATATATCCTCCTCATTAACTCTAGTAAACTCACCACGTGCCTGCAAAATGTTACCAATCATGTAAAATAAATATCAAATAGCAGGATGATCAATTTGGTTCCCCTTGAATGCGTTTTCACGAATCTTCATTAAATTAAAGTATTGTATAGGAGAAGGATTTAAAACAAAAGTAGTTGTGCGCACATCGGTGATGTTGTTGGCAAACCCAAAGCATTGAGCCCATTGGTTGAGTGTCAAAGTGTACTCAAAGTTCATAAGGCAGAATTTCATGCGATCAACTCCGGACCTTTGTTTCTCAGCACAAAGTAAGGATCCACTGTGTGTGTCAAGATGCTGAAGAACTCAAGCGTCAAGCGGAGATACGTGGCAACATCCTGAAAGAAAAAATCATATAAACCAACATTATTGCAAAGTAAATTGAAATCAACAGGAATGACAAGTTGGTTCAGCATATAAGGACACACCCACTTGGTGGACTTGATTTCTCGGATCTTGAGACGATTGAAACGGTTCAGTTGAAACTCCTCGGTGAACTTGATACCAAGTGACTCGGGGTCAACGTATCAACGGGTGGTGCGGAGGATTCCACAGCCATCTCACGTGTACGGCTCCTCGTGTTTATCTAAAAATAAAAAATAAGATAAAGTAAATGAAATTGCTAATATTTTTTTGGTCCAATAGAAACATAGCATAAGTAATTCTCTACACTAACTACAAAAAAACTCCTCTAAAACAATACTAAGCATGCTCAATATCAAGATTGAATCAAAAACAAGACCTAAGTCTAGATTGACAATGATGAAAGATTGAATGAAGCTTTTGCACAAATAATTTGAGGATCGGAGGAGAATCATACCTTAGATCGAATGAGTGCGAGGAATCAAAGAAAGATTAAGTAAATTTGAAAATCCAATGGAGGTGGTTTTGAGTTTGGAGGAAGAAGAAAGAGAAAGATTTGTTTTGGGGATTTTAGGTTACCTCCTCGGGCTGAATATGGCATCCACGTACGTGGTACGGGCTGGCGATATGGCCGGAGCCCGCCCGTACTGGGTGACATACCTTGGGGGCGACAACTGCTCCTAGGTGGTGCACTTGGTACGGGTGCACGGTATGGTCGCGCGCGGCCGTACCGCTGGTCGTTATCATCTTTGAGTCTTTGCTTGAAATCTTATGTTTGCTCGAGGGTACTGTAGGATCACGCGGTACGGGTGTGTTCGACCGTACCAGTGGTCGTTAAGAGCACTGATACCTGCTGCAAAAATCAGAAATTCTATCTTTCTTCGGTTCGATGTGGTACGGGCGCACGGTGCGGTCACTTCCGGCCGTACCAGTGATCATTAAGAGCACTAGTGATCATTAAGAGCACCGTGAGCTACAAAACTCAAAATTTTGATTAGAAGTGCCTTGTGCCTTTGAACATCTTATCAAAGGACAAAATAACAGCAAATATACTCTATAAAGGATCACCAATACTTCTTAGGCCATGTGTTAGTAAAAAAATATATAGAGGATTATCTTATTTCTTTACCTCTCTCCAAAGGTCTTCTTGAACACTCTTTATTAAAAAGAAAAACAAAACAAACCTAACACATAAAAAATTTATTCACATGGGTTGCCTCCCATGAAGCGCTTATAGTTAAGGTCAATTAGTTTGACCGAGATGGCAATCATTTAGGTTTAAGAAGTGGAATACCCACTCCAAAATAGTTGGCTTTTAAAGTTATTACACCATCATCATCATTAGGCTTGGCCTTCTTTTTCCTAGGTAAGTGGACTATAAAAGGATCTCTAGATGGTAGCCCTATTCTCACATTCCCCTCATGTAAATTAATCAAAGCTTTAATAGTTCTTAAGAATGGCCTACCTAGAATTATAGGTGCTATGAGATCTTTAGGCATGTCCACAATAACAAGATCAATAAGAGCGGGACTACCTTTAATTTCAACAACTATATCTTCTTTAATCCCAACAGCTTGTTTATAAGTTGAATCAGCTAGATGGAGTCTCAATTCAGTAGTAACAAATGGCCCCAAGTTTAATTTGTCGAATAAGCTTTTGGAAATTGTTGAGACGCTCGCACCAAGATCACAAAGTGCGGATATCTCACTGACTCCAAACTTAATTTTAACAGTGGGCTCAAATATATCATCTAGCTTAGCTGGAAGCTTATCAGCTAGTATTTCATACTCCATCTCTAAATATCAAACTTTAGATGCTACTTGTTGTATAAATTATTGGTATATAGCATCATTACCTTGTTCTATACCTGGATTCTTTATGTTATCATCTTCAGTAGATCTTCCACTGTATAGTCCGGTGTTGGCGCGTTTCTATAATCCAGCTCTTCAGGTTTCTCTTCATTAGTTACCACCCTCATTATTTTGAGGTCTTCTACCAGATTTGGCTTGGGTTTTCTAGCAAAATTTGCTAGTATAAGAGCTTGGCTCTCAGCTATCTTACCCAGTTGATCCTCCACGGTCTTTGTCCTTTCCTGTAGAGCCTGCACATCATTTCTAATTGCAATGACCTGGTTAGATAATTGTTCTATACTACTTTCATGGTTTTCCGTGATTTTAATAAGCATATTATTTTGCTTGGTTTGAGCTTGTATAAAGGTTCTAACAGTTTGCTCAAACTAGTGATTGCCATGATTTGCTCCATTAGTGTTATCATAATTATTATAAGGAGCTCCTGCAGGATTAGAATGATATTTTTGAACATTAGAAGCATAATTATTTTTCCATGCAGTATTAAAAGGAGTGCGAGCTATAAACTTAACATCATTAACATCGGTAGCGATATCATTAACTTGGGTATCCTCTTTACCATTTACTATGCTAAGCAGCTCGTCTACCTCAGATGTAAACTCTTCATTTCTATCCACATGCCATTGGGCATGGTTGTTTTGCATATCATCAAGTAACTTCTTTGCAACACTCACTTGCTTTCCCATGATTATTCCTCCTACTATAGTATCTAGCATATACTCAAACATTGGGTTAAGACCATTATAAAACAAACGTAATATAAGCCACTTTTCCATCCCATGACTATGAAGGAAATATGCCCTGAGAGGCAATAATAAAGTTGTTATTATGTATTCCTTATATATGATAGATGTTTATTTTGCATGCTATAATTGTATTGATCGGAAACATCAATACATGTGTGTTTAATAAACAAAAAGGGTTCCTAGTTATGCCTCTCTTATAGACTAGCTTATTGACTAACAAGATGATCAAGGTTTCCTGATCATGGACATTGGATGCTGTTAATAACAAGATCACAGCATTTGTAAAATGATGTGATGAACATTCATCCGAAGTATAGCATTACGATCAAGTCATTATGTTTACATTTCTATAACATCATACGAAGTAATCTTTATCCTTAGACCATGAGATCATGTTAATTGCTAACACCTGAAGAGTATCTTGATAACATCAAACGTCACACCGTAACAGGGTGACTATAAAGATGGGTTCAGTGCTACGAAGGTGTTATGTTGAGGCTCATGGATCAAGAGTGGAATTTGTCAATCCCGATGACGGATAGATATACTCTAGGCCCTCTCGGTGATATCACATTAAGATAGCTTGCAAGCAAGTGATGTGATCACTAGAATGTTATATCACGGGAACGAGAAAAGAGTGCATGTCGGTAACGAGATCAAACTAGGTATTTGGATACCGATGGTCGAATCTCGGACATGTATTATATCATGAGACAAAGGGATTAAATTACTAGCGTTAAAGGTTCTCACGATCACAGAAGTCATCGTTGAATATGTAAGAGTCAGTATGGATCTCCAGGTCCCGCTTCTGATTATTGATCTGAGATGAGTCTTAATCATGTCTGCATTATTCGCGAACCGTAGGGTGACACACTTAAGAGTTACCAGACACCATTTTGGAGCACATATGTTTCAGACGAAAGAATTGCAAAGCGCAGGAATTGTTTTGATAGAAACCGAAATTGTTTCAAGTGAAATTGCAAAAAGTGGTTCTACATGTGATATTGAAATATTGCAAGGGGTTATATGTGAATGTTTGTTAATTAAAGTAATTAACAAAATTCTGAATAAATTTAATAAAAGAGTTTTATTAAATGAGAGAGCATTAAACTTAGAGAATTTTAATGCATTTAAAGTGGGGACTTTAAAAAGGGAATGTGAAGAGGCATTTTAATGTGGAGGGAGTTACCACGACATGAATGGAGGAGGTGAGGGGTCACCTCCATGAGGCGCCGGCCATGGAGGGGGTACCCCCTGCTCCTATAAAAGGCCCCCCTCTTCCTCCTTCTTCCTCACACCTCTTCGTGAAGGACCTCTCTCTCCCTCTAGAATTATTCCCCCATGGTCTCGGATTAGCGAGATACATGTTCCCGGTGGCATTTCGTCTGGAAGGAGTTGCTGCTTCCGCTGGATCGCTGGAGCGAGGAGGTGGAGGTTGTCCGGTGGCTTGAAGTGTGTGTGAGTACGGATGCGCTGCTGATTTGTGGCACTCGGACTTCCACACGATCTTGAGATCGGCAAGTGTACGACTACATCAACCACAAGTTCCTACTCATTAACAAAACTCGTTGTCTTCGAGGGTAAGTTCTTGATGGATGTATGTCCACCCGTTGCTCTGTACCTAGTAGATAGATCTTGGCGTGTAGTTCTCATTGTAGGGATTTTTTTGTTTTCTATGCTGCGGACCCAACAATGGTATCAGATCCTGATCTATACATAGGTGCTTTGCACGGGTAGTACACATATGTTTATATGTGGGCGATGATGATCATGTTATTGCATCTTCTATGTATTTTGGATATTAGTGGCATAGTGGGATGAAGCGGCCCGGACCAACCTTACATGTCATCGTACATGAGACCGGTTCCACGACTGGCATGCAACTTTTTTTGCATAAGTGGCTGGCGGGTGTCTGTCTCTCCTACTATAGTCAATATCTGATTTACAACGAGTTGCTAATAACTTGGTTATCCTCGTTGTGGTTCATGTTCGTAGGTAAGAACGGTTCTATCTCCGAAAGCCCTAAGCCACGTAAAACTTGCAATTGATAAATTAGAGGCGTCTAGTTTAGATCGTTGCTGGGCTAGTGTCTTGATATGGTATTGTTGTAAGTAGATGTATGATAGATACTCTTACAACATGTTCAACGTATAAGTTCCATAGACCTTGGCCTTACACACAAAGAAATGATAGAGATCATACCACGATGCAAATGATAGAGATCAAATGCATGGACCATATCATCTCACTTTACACATTAGATGTTAGCATCTTATACTGCTAGTTTGGCGTTTTTTGTAGCATTGTAAGATGATCCCTCATTTAGATATCAAGATAAAAATGTGTTCTTCCTTAAGTATGCACCATTCTGTGGATCGTGTTTCGAGACATCACGTGATGATCGGGTGTACTCGAATCTACGCTTTCATAGGAACAGGTGTAAGATAGTTTTACACACGCGAATACTAAGGTTCTTACTTGGCGAGCCTAGCATGTACAGACATGGCCTCAGAACACGGACCGAAAGGTTAAGCATGAGTCATATAGTTGCTATGATGCCCATATAGATGCTCGCCTTTGAAGCTACATCAACTCACGTGATGATCGGACTTGGTGTAGTGGATGGTTCATGTAATCAACAAAAGGACACGAGGAATGTCGTTTTTGAGTGGGAGTTCATTAGTAATTTGGATTAGTTGAACTCACTCTATCATAAACTTAGTCTAAATAAACTTTACAAATTCTGTTGTAGATGGCACCACCTGCTTTTAATTTCAATGTGTTCATGGAGAAAGAGAAACTTGCTGCGAATGGTAGCAACTTTACCAACTGGGCTATGAATTTGAGGATTCTCCTCACTGCTGCACAAAAGCAATATGTGCTAGATGCGCCGCTAGGCCCCCCACCAGCTCCTGATGCCCCTGACAAGGATAAGAATGTCTATATGACTCGTCAGAAGGACCACAACTTAGTTCATTGCGGCATACTGTATGGGCTAGAGCCAGAACTTCGAAAGTGTTTCGAAAATGGCAATGCCTTTGATACCATGGGAGAATTGAAAATGATTTTCGATATCCATGCTGCCGTAGAGAGTTATAATGCTTCTGAAAAGTTCTTTAGCTGCATGATGGAGGAGAACAGCTCCGTTAGTGAGAACGTACTCGAAATGTCTGGGTACGCCGATAAGCTTGTGTCCTTGGGAATAACGATTCCCATTGACTTAGGCATACATCGTGTTCTCCAATCTCTGCCACCTAGCTACAAGAGCTTCGTGATGAACTATAATATGCAGGGCATGAAGAAGTCTCTTCCCGAGCTTATTTCAATGCTTAAGACTGCATAAGCGGAGATTAGGAAAGAACATCAAGTGTTGATGATCAATAAGACCACCGGTTTCAAGAAGGACAAGAAATGCAAGCACAAGGGAAAGAAGAGTGGCAAATCTTTTGCTGCACCTGAAAAGAAACCCCGAGCTGGCCCTAAGTCTGACACCGAGTGTTACTATTGCAAGGGGACTGGCCATTGGAAGCGCAATTGCCCCAAGTATTTGGCGGACAAGAAGGCCGACAAGGCAAACAAAGGTATATATGATATACATGTTATTGATGTGTACTTGACTAGTACTCGCAGTAGCACCTGGGTATTTGATACGGGATCGGTTGCTAATATATGTAACTCGGTTTAGGGGTTGCGGAACAAGCGACAACTAGCAGGGGATGAGGTCAGGATGTGGGTCGGCAATGGATCAAGAGTAGATGTGATCGCCGTCGGGACGCTACCTCTCCATATGCCATCGGGATTAGTTATAAACCTAAATAATTGTTATTTGGTGCCTGCACTGAGCATGAACATTGTATCCAGATCGTGTTTGATGCAAAGTGGTTATTCCTTTAAATCTGAAAACAATGGTTGTTTGATTTATAAGAATGATATCTTTTATGGTCATGCACATGTGTTGAATGGTTTATTTCTATTGGATCTCGATAATAGTATTACGCATATTCATAATGTTGATGCTAAAAGGATTAAACTTGATAATGATATATCTGCATATATGTGGCACTGCCGTCTAGGTCATATTGGCGTTAAACGCATGAAGAAACTCCATTCTGATGGACTTTTGGAATCACTTGATTTTGAATCATTTGATACATGTGAGCCATGCCTTATAGGCAAGATGACTAGAACACCGTTTTCCGGTTCAATGGAACGGGCGACAGATTTATTGGAAATCATACATACTGATGTGTGTGGACCAATGAGTGTGTAGGCGCGAGGTGAATATCGTTATTTTGTTACTTTCACGGATGATTTGAGTAGATACGGGTATATCTATTTGATGAAACACAAGTCTGAAACCTTTGAAAAGTTCAATGAATTTCAGAATGAAGTGAAAATCATCGTAACAGAAAGATCAAATTTCTTCGGTCTGACCGTGGAGGTGACTATCTAAGTTACGAGTTTAGCACACGCATGAAAGAGTGTGGAATAGTTTCACAACTCACGCCTGCCGGAACACCACAACGTAATGGTGTGTCAGAATGTCATAATCGTACTTTATTGGATATGGTTCGATCTATGATGTCTCTGACTGGCTTGCCACTGTCATTTTGGGGTTATGCACTTATGTGAAGAAACTTCAGCCGGATAAACTCAAACCCAAAGCGGAAAAATGCGTCTTCATAGGATACCCTAAGGAAACGATTGGGTATACCTTCTATCACAGATCCGAGGGCAAGGTTTTTGTTGCCAAGAATGGATCTTTTCTTGAGAAAGAGTTTCTCGCGAAAGGTGTGAGTAGTAGGAAGGTAGAACTCGAAGAGGTTATTGAACCTTATCTTCATGAAATGGCGAGTAGCGCAACACGGGAAATTGTTTCAGAGTTGACTTCACCTAATGAAGAGAGAGCTAATGATATTGATCATGAAACTCCGAAAGAGGACACTACCGAACCTCGCAGGTCAAGTAGGACACGTGCAACTCCTGAACTGTACGGCAATCCTGTTGTGAATTTCATGGTTGATGAGATAGATGACCCTGCGACATATGAAGAAGCGATGATGACCCGAATTCCAACAAATGGCTAGAAGCCATGAAATCCGAGATGGAATCCATGTACGAGAACCAGGTTTGGACCTTGGTGGACTTACCTCACGATCGAAAGGCCGTTGAGAATAAATGGATTTTCAAAAGAAAAACTGATGCTGATGGTAATGTGACCATATATAAGGCTCGACTTGTCACAAAGGGGTTTCGACAAATTCAAGGAGTTGACTACGATGAGACATTCTCTCCCGTAGCGATGCTTAATTCAGTTAGGATTATGTTAGCAATTGCTGCATATTTCGATTATGAAATATGGTAAATGGATGTCAAAACTGTGTTCCTCAATTGTAATATTGAAGAAGAGTTGTATATGTTACAACCTAAGGGTTTTGTCGATCCTAAGGATGCTAATAAGGTATGCAAACTTCAGCGATCCATCTATGGACTGAAGCAAGCATCCCGGAGTTGGAATCTCCGCTTTGATGAGGTGATCAGAGTTTGGATTTGTCCACACTTATGGAGAGGCTTGTATTTACAAGAAAGTGAGTGGGAGCAATGTGGCATTTATGATATTGTATGTGGATGACATATTATTGATTGGAAATGATATAGATCTTTTAAACAGTGTTAAAAGTTATCTAAACAGCAAATTTTCGATGAAAGACCTTGGTGAAGCGTCATATATATTAGGCATTAAAATCTATAGAGATAGATCAAGGCGCCTAATTGGGCTATCGCAGAGTACATACCTTGATAAGATATTAAAGAAGTTTAATATGGACGGAAGTAAGAAGGGGTTCTTACCTATGTTGCAAGGCAAGACATTGAGCAAGACTCAAAGTCCGGCTACGACGGAAGAAAGAGAGATAATGGATAAGATCCCCTATGCCTCGGCCATAGGCTCTATTATGTATGCCATGCTATGTACAAGACCAGATGTGGCACATGCTATTAGTTTGACTAGTAGGTGCCAATCTGATCCAGGTTCGGAACACTGGATAGCGGTCAAGAACATCCTCAAGTACTTGAGAAGAACTAGGGATATGTTTCTTATATACGAAGGTGAAGAAGAGCTAGTCGCTAAGTGTTATGTTGATGCTAGCTTTGACACCGATCCGGATGACTCTAACTCTCAATCCGGATACATATTTCTCTTAAATGGAGCAGCAGTTAGTTAGAGGAGTTCCAAAGAACCTGTGGTGGTTGGATCAACGACGGAGGCGGAATATGTTGCTGCTTCAGAAGCAGCGCAAGAAGCGGTTTGGATGAAAGAGTTCATTACGGAACTAGGTGTGGTTCCTAGTGCATTGGACCCAATGGTGATCTATTGTGACAAAAATGGAGCCATAGCCAACGCCAAGGAACTGAGGTCTCACAAGAAATCCAAGCATATTAAGCGCCGGTTTCACTCCATCCGCGAGCATGTTAAGGATGGAGATATAAAGATTTGTAAAGTACACACAGACCTAAATGTAGCAGATCCGTTGACGAAAGCTCTCCCTAGGGCAAAACATGATCAACACCAAAACTCCATGGGTGTTAGATTTATCACTATGTGAACTAGATTATTGTCTCTAGTGCAAGTGGGAGACTGAAGGAAATATGCCCTGAGAGGCAATAATAAAGTTGTTATTATGTATTCCTTATATATGATAGATTTTTATTTTGCATGCTATAATTGTATTGATCGGAAACATCAATACATGTGTGTTTAATAAACAAAAAGGGTTCCTAGTTATGCCTCACTTATAGACTAGCTTGTTGATTAACAAGATAATCAAGGTTTCCTGATCATGGACATTGGATGTTGTTAATAACAAGATCACAACATTTGTGAAATGATGTGATGAACATTCATCCGAAGTATAGCATTACGATCAAGTCATTATGTTTACATTGCTATAACATCAAACAAAGTAATCTTTATCCTTAGACCATGAGATCATGTTAATTGCTAACACCTGAAGAGTATCTTGATAACATCAAACGTCACACCGTAACAGGGTGACTATAAAGATGGGTTCAGTGCTGCGAAGGTGTTATGTTGAGGCTCATGGATCAAGAGTGGAATTTGTCAATCCCGATGACGGATAGATATACTCTAGGCCCTCTCAGTGATATCACATTAAGATAGCTTGCAAGCAAGTGATGTGATCACTAGAATGTTATATCACGGGAACAAGAAAAGAGTGCATGTCGGTAACGAGATCAAACTAGGTATTTGGATACCGATGATCGAATATCAGACATGTATTATATCATGAGACAAAGGGATTAAATTACTGGCGTTACAGGTTCTCACGATCACAGAAGTCATCGTTGAATATGCAGGAGTCAGTATGGATCTCCAGGTCCCGCTTCTGATTATTGATCTGAGAGGAGTCTCAATCATGTCTGCATTATTTGCGAACCGTAGGGTGACACACTTAAGAGTTACCGGACACCATTTTGGAGCACATATGTTTCATACAAAAGAATTTCAAAGCGCAGGAATTGTTTCGATAGAAACCGGAATTGTTTCGGCTGAAATTGCAGAAAGTGGTTCTGCATGTGATATTGAAATATTGCAAGGGGTTATATGTGAATGTTTGTTAATTAAAGTAATTAACAAAATTCTGAATAAATTTAATAAAAGAGTTTTATTAAATGAGAGAGCATTAAACTTAGAGAATTTTAATGCATTTAAAGTGTGGACTTTAAAAGGGGAATGTGAAGAGGCATTTTAATGTGGAGGGAGTTACCACCACATGAATGGAGGACGTGAGGGGTCACCTCCATGAAGCGCCGGCCATGGAGGGGGTACCCCCCTCCTCCTATAAAAGCCCCCCTCTTCCTCCTTCTTCCTCACACCTCCTCGTGAAGGATCTCTCCCCCCTTCTAGAATTATTCCCCCATGGTCTCGGATTAGCGAGATACATGTTCCCGGTGGCATTTAAATGCAGGAAGGAGTTCTTGCTTCCTTGATCGCTGGAGCGAGGAGGTGGAGGTTGTCCGGTGGCTTGAATGTGTGTGCGAGTACGGATGCGCTGCTGATTTGCGGCACTCGGACTTCCACATGATCTTGAGATCGGCAAGTGTACGACTACATCAACCACGAGTTCCTACTCGTTAACAAAACTCGTTGTCTTCGAGGGTAAGTTCTCGATGTATGTATGCCCACCCGTTGCTCTGTACCTAGTAGATAGATCTTGGCGTGTAGTTCTCATCGTAGGATTTTTTTTGTTTTCTATGCTGCGGACCCAACAGACTAGGACAATTCATTACAACTTCTTTCATCCTTTTCCACGCAAGAGCTAGTGGCTCATGGTCTTCTTGTCTAAAGCTTATAATGTTGGATCTTAGATGCATAGCCTTAGCCGGGGGAAAAATTTAGTCATAAACAAATTAGTACATTCCTCCCAAAATTTAATAGTGCCCTTTGGTAGAGCTAGCTACCAGTTCTTAGCCTCTCCTCTAATAGAGAAAGGAAACAATCTTAATTTAATAGCATTTGGATCTACATCCTTAGTACGCATCATGTCGAAAATTTCAGTGAAAGTGTTTAAGTGCAATCCCGAATCTTCAGCAGATGAGCCTCCAAATTGGTTTTGTTGAACCAAACTTAAAAGGTCAGGCGTTATTTCATATGTTTCCGCGTCAACTGCGGGCTGAGTGACAGGTGCACGAATAAAATGATCAGTGGAAGTAGCATACTCCCCTAATCTCTTTTGAGCCAAGGCTCTTATATTTTTGGTATTTTTTAAGTAATGAAAACGAATAACAAGTAACTAATTTTTTGGATTTTCAAATAGATAACAAGAAAGTAAACTAATAACAAGAATTAAACTACAAACTAATAATAAAACTAAAAACAAGGTTTCTAGTGACCTCACTAGGATAGCAAAATTGCTTCCCGGCAACGGCGCCAGAAAAAGGGTTGATACCTTTCCGGATTCACGGATGTAGTATACTAGTTTTTTCCCTAGAAGACCTAGGTTTAATCGAATCTCAGAAAGCAATGCTAAAAGGAAATAAAAAGGACACATCTACAAGACTTTATTTGTTTGTTTTATCTTAGTTACCGGACCAATCTAGTTTACTTTATAATGGGTTGAATCAATGGATGGAGATAGGCCAGGATTGAATATCCACCTGCAACTACACATCATATGGGATAAAAGATAATAATAAACATAGTCATGTGTAATGTTTGAACGGAGATAATCTCTTGTGGGCAACATCCTAATATACTAGAGCCCCCGTGATGCAGTGGGCATAGCAATAGTCTTTTAATCCAACCGAGTGCACACTAAAGCAACGGGCTACAAACAATTATTAAGTATAAAACACAAATCAAAGCTTTAAGTGGTGATGTTGTTGTGATCCCGAATGGGTCACTAAGCGAAGACTGTACTGCCCTTTCTGTCACTGGGGTTCCTATGAGATCGATGCTTGCCAAGTATCTCACCTCAAGCCTTTATCAATCTATAGGATCTTGGGTACCTACAAGTCCACAGATCGAGACAAGAGACAAAGAAACAAAAGATACAAATCTCAATTGCAAAAAATACAATACTCCCATGAATTAGATGCGCATAATCTCTGCGAGGTTTCTCCCCAACCCGCATCCCGTGAGGACTACTCACTCATAACAAATAGATCAGAGATAGAAAACATCATACAAATACTTATATTGAAATCAAATATTCTTACAATGGTCGCCAAATCACAAGGAGATCTAAAGTACAAAGCAATGGCTATGGCTAGTGGATGGGATGGATGGTGGAAGTGATGAACAATGGATGAACAATGGTGTGGATCTCCTTTGGTGGTGTTGTGATGTAATCTGAGAATGGCAGCTCTCTGGCCGGCGGCTAGAGCCTCAAAATATATAGACGTCTTCACGAAAGTCGTAGGGTTTGACGCGACGAAGCTAACACCACCTGGTACGAGCGGATGGTACGGGCGGGCCCTTCCCGTACCAGTGGTCGTTAAGCTTGCTGACGCCCTGGGATGGTTTCCCAATTACTTGGCCATGTGGACTTCCTCAAAAACCTTCATTCTGACTCCCGATTTCGCATTAAAAACCGTGATTTCCTGCACAACATAATTTAAAGAGAGGTTTTGCATATCTTTGCAATTATTAGTCGTTAGTGGCAAGGATTGAGAGTTTCTTGGAAATTGCTTGACCAAAAACAATGTTTAAACATGGTAGAAGATGGCCAATTTTGGAGCCATCAATAGTCAATGCGGCCAGACTGCAGAAGCCGAGACGGGACATGACGTGACACATCGCTTCTGCGGCCATTTGAGTACACATGCATGCACACACCAGCTCGAAGCGGCCCGGAATGTTCCAAGTGTTCCGGTCGCACATATGTCAACGGTTTGGGCCCACACACTGTTGTAGGGCAAAGCCCATCAATGGTGTCCAAGCCATCTAGAGCGACACGCATGAGGAAGGAGGCTGATTAGAAGCATTGCCGGTCCTCGCCCGGGGGCTTCTGTCAGCTCAATGGAAACGGGTTACCCTCACATTGCGTCTCCATGCGTGGGAAGGGACTAACTCCCTAGCAAGCTCTTCTCCATAATAAAAATACAAGGGAATCACCTTCTTTGAACTATCTCACTGTATCTAGAACATTTCTAGCCTTACGTGGTGAAGATGGAGTGGAACATTGCCCATGGCCATTCCCGCCCCTCTCGCATGTGGAGACCCTTGAGTAAGGCCACTAAGACTTATGTATGTGTTTAACATGTAGGGAAGAAGGCGCGGGAACAGGGTCACGATGGGATAAGTGGCATTGGCGGGCGTAAAAACCCACTACACCACACCATCATCAAGGATAAGGCTTCCCCTAGGCCACGCGCGACCTAAGAACGCGGGTCAACAAAGCCAGAGTCAATCGCAGTGTGCATGGCGGCATGGGAGACATGAGTCGCCCTATCCCCGCGCCTTTGTAGGGAATTAATGAGGGTGTAGGCGCGACAGACTGATAGCTGTGAGATTCGACATATTTTTTAATGGCTTTTATTGATGGGTTTCTCCCGGATTTGATTGTTTTCTAGCTTTACCTAACACTAATACTTCGATAGCTAAGAAAACTTGGTTTTAATGTGTGTTTCAGGTTCTGAATGTCAGCAGAAGGTTTTAACTAGAGAAACACAATATTCTAGAGAAAACTAGCAAGTCTCTCTTTGAAGGCACTTGAGGGGAGCATATAGAGGCTTTAACGAGCAACTATACGGCGGGAATATTTTCCCGGCCATATAGTTCCCGCCGTATAGTTGCCACCGCCTATGTCTTGTCAAAAGGGACAACTTCCGTGAAGGGACTGGGGACGAAAACACAACACAGCGGCCACCATACCATCCAAAAGGGAGAAAGAAGAGATCCAGAGAAGAAGGGAGATACGTTCTTCATCCCGCTCCACAATCTTCGACCTCCTAGCCAATACACCACCATAGCCACTACTTGTACTTGAGAGAGAGAGAGAGATATCTTCACCTTGCGACTAGGGTTGGATATTTTCCTATACTTATTGTGGATCTCCACGGTAATATAAAGAAGATTTCCCTTTATTTAATTATATTGATGATCCGTTCTTCTCTCATGTGTGAGTAATTTCCTTGGGCGTGGGAGATGTAGGGGATTGGTGAGATGTGATGTGCCTTCATATATTTTCCATTAGTTTGTGATTGATTCCAATTACTATATTATGTGTGCTTGACTATCTGTGGGATGCCTAATGCTTGTTGTCCAATTAAGGGTCCAGACAACATGATGCTCTGTTCTATATAGATAATATCTTGTTTGCTAGCAGACCGGTGACCCTCGGGTGACACGGGGATATCAATGAAAAACTAGTAGACTCAAGGATAACGAGGAACCACTGTGCTTATTGCGTTAGTATGATCCAAGGAGCTTAATCGCTAAGCGACCTGAAGGATCTTAATCGTCTAGTGTCTGACCATGGTTTTGGTAACAGGCTAGTAGGATTATTGAAGTTGGGATAAAATCTACCAAGAGGAGTTCCGGCTAATTATGGGTTGCTCGCCTACACATATATTTATAAGATTATAATTCTTACATTTATCATTCGTCCACCTAGCATAGTCACTATCACCATGAACTGAATCTCCCCGCGCCTTATTTTGCCATCTGCAGAAAACAACAAACAACCAAGTTGTTATTTGCTTTTATGCTTTATATTTTTGAAGTTTACATTTTAGTTCTATTTAAATACATCTCATTTAATCAAAACCCCGTTCTTATTTCAACACTTGCAGTCAATTCACTCGAAGAGCTGTGACAACTTTGGGTGTGACAAAGACTTCACCCATAAACACTTACCTTTGGGCTCCCTGTGGGATCGATATCTATATTTTGAAACTAGCTACAAACAATCTGTGCACTTGTAGACATCAAGCTATTTTCTAGCATCGTTGCCGGGGAGCTAAGTGCTAAGTGTTTGTCTTTTGACATTTCAGGTGTTGCTACTACAAAATGTTCTCCCTAGGAGACAAAGGGTCTACACGCTCTAGTAGGACCTATCTACCAGATTATATTGAGCGCATGCCTGCTCAAAGGCACGAAGAAATTACTAAAAAACTTTTAAGATCAAATAAAGTTGAAGTTGAAAACCGGAGTGATATTATGGAAATCATGTCTATTTACAGGACAACTCCCATGAAACCTGAGAAAACGCTCAGAGAATACAGTGCTCCAAGTTCTGAATTTCTTAAAAAACCAATAGAATTCCCTAATCCTAGAGTTAGAGAATATTGATTTGATGGTAGAATTATTGAAATTTTGCAGGAAAAAGCTTTCAGTGGAAGGGAAGATGAAGACCCAGGAAGACATATTAGAGAGTTCGACGATGTGATAACATCGCTTGGACCAAAAGGTTTGCCAAGAGACTTCTCTCGTCTAAAATTATTTCAATGGTCTCTTAAAGGTAAAGCTCTAGACTGGTTATATTCTCTCCCTCGCCATTACATTAAATGTTGGGAAAACTGCATTGTTAAATTCATAAACAAGTTTAACCCTTTAAAAAGGTAACTGAACTAAGAAAGAATATAGGCAACTTTAGTCAGAACGTGGGAGAAAACTACCCACAAGTCTGGGAAAGATTCTTTGGAATGATCAATAATATTCCTAATCATGGCTATTCTGAATCAACTATTTGCCACTTATTTTACCACGATCTTAATACTCAATGCAGCATCTCCCGGGCTCCGATCCAGCCGAGCAGCGGAGGAGGAAGATGGCGGACCGAAGATCACACGACGGTAGTGTGAATGTGGAGAACTCAAATCCCTAGAGGTCCTCCCTAATATTATGGAGAAGTCCTCAATGGAAATGAGAGAGAGAGAATAAGAGAATTGGGTGATTCCAAAGGGGAGGGCGTGACCCCCTTTATATAGTGGGAGGGGCACCACCCAAGGGGCAGGCGGTGTGGGACTAAATCCCACACCCTCCAGCCACCAAGGGGGAGCCATCGGCCCTAGGTGGGCCCCACTAGGGTGACCCACCAAGCCATGGCCGGTTGGCCCTCCTCCCAAGGCGCCTTGCCCCTTTGGGCCTCCCCTCCGGGTGAGGCCCATTAGCAATCGGCTGCCTTTAAAAATAAAAAATAAATATATATTTTAATATTAATTCATCCAATTAATATAAAATACACATATTATTATATTACTTCACTCCGGAACTCCTTCCGGACCCCCTCCGATCAACATCGGATGTTACCTAGAACTATTATGGTTTCTCTCTCTCTCTCTCTCTCTCTCTCTCTCTCTCTCTCTCTCTCTATTTCTCCTACGGTACCTCATCTATCCCTATGCGTCCCCACCCTTAAGTGTGACATCCTTCAGTTCGGGAACACTCCATACATGATTGCGACCCTTGTCGTATCAATGATCATCAGCGGACCTGGATGCCCATGATGACCACCGTGCATTCCATGAATCTTATCGCTCGAACCGTAAACGTTGTTTCCTGTTCCCTTTGCCACTTGATACCTAGTTCATCCGAGACTTGATCTTCGGTATCTCCATACCTTAGTTCGATCTCGTTACCGATGAACTTGTTTACTCATTCCCATGTCGTTGCATTCCGTGACCCAGTCACACGCTTGCAAGCTTCGTTAATGCAACGTCACTGAGATGGCCACATATGTATCTATCTGTTACATGGACTAGCAAATCCTGGTCTTGATATGTACTCCTCTACATGCCCCTTTGGGAAACCCGAGTGGCACCTTTTTGATCATCCAGTCACGGAATGATACTTGATACCATCTAAGCTCCCTCAAGAACGGTGATTTGCATTATCTCACAGTCTAAGGATCAGGTTGCGAGGTTTTCTGTGTTTATCATCAATGGTGAACTTTGTAACTAGATATCATTGAGATACAACTGATAGATGTTTGTCTCTCACTGTTGGAGATATGCCCTAGAGGTAATAATAAATGTAGTTATTATTATATATCTTTGTGTTTATGATAAATGTTTACATTCATGCTATAATAGTATTAACAAGGAAACCATTAATACTTGTGTGATTTGTAAACTTAATTTGAAGTCCCTAGTATAGCCTCTATACTTCACTAGCTTGTTGGTTGATTGATGATTGTGGTTTCCATATCATGAACATTGAGATGTTATCAACAACAAGATCATATCGTTAGGAGAATGATATGGTGGACATACTCCTATAGACAAGCGTAGCATAAAGATCAAGTCATTTCAATAGTTCAATTGCTATATGCTTTCTGATACATAGTAACCTAATTCCTTCGACCATGAGATCATGCATATTGCCTTTACTGGATGGATGCTTTGATGTCATCAAACACCACACCGTAACAGGGTGGCTATAAAGGTGGCATTGAGTGTTCGGAAAGTATTGGTTGAAACACATGGTTCAAGAGTGGGATTTGTCCATCCACATGACGGATAGATATTCTCTGGGCCCTCTCGGTGAAATGTCATCCAATTAGCTTGCAAGCATGTGACTGGGTCACAAGGGATCACATATCACGGGAACGAGAAAAGAGTACTTATCAGTAACGAGGATGAACTAGGTATGCAGAGATACCGACGATCATAACCTCGGATAAGTAACATATCGTGAGACAAAGGGAAATTGGTATCGTATGTAAATGGTTCATTCGATCGCAAAGTAATCGTAGAAATATGTGGGAGCCATATGAATTTCCAGATTCCTCTATTGGTTATTGTTCGGAGAAGTGTCTCGATCATGTCCGCATAATTCACGAACCGTAGGGAGACACACTTAAGGATTCGACGTTGTTTGAGTAGTTATGGTATTATGAGAAAGAGACCGAATGTTGTTCGGAGTCTCGGATGGGATCCGGGATATCACTAGGTGATCCGGAATGGTCCGGAGAATCAGATTCATATAAGGAAAGTTCCGCTTTGGATGGCGGAATGATTCCGGTGTTTTCATCGGGAACATTCTAGAAGGTCCCGGAATGTCCGGCACTCCGGAGGGGGAAGGGGTACATGAATGTGTCATTGCAAGTTGGAATGATTGCATCATGTACTAGGTGTTCTCGCTGTCCAAAATAAAGGGTTTATTTATATCCTAAATTGGAAAAGTCAAACGGCTAATTTGAAAGTCAAACTGCCAATTTTGGAAAGTGGGAAAAGAGGAGGAGGAGGAGGCCGAGTTGGAGGGGAGTTCCTCCCCTTGGCCGGCGCACCTCCCTAGGCCGAGTTGGGGAGGAACTCCTCCCCTTGGCCGGCCAGCCCTCCCACCTATAAAAGCAAGGCCAAGGCCCCCTCCTCTACACACAAGTTCCTATCCTCTAAACTAGAAACTAGACCTAGACCCCGGTTTAGAGCTATTTCGGTTTAGAGCCTTCTAATTGGTTTAGAGCCCTCTAATTGGTGTGTCTAATTACTAGACCACTAATAGCCTCTCTCATAAGCTCCACCATACTCGCACCGGCTTAAGGCGAAGCCCTGCGGGATCTCCCCTCTACCTCCGGTACCACGCCGTTGTGCTGCCGGAATCGCGAGGAGAGTGCTACAACCTCCGCTGCCTGCTGGAACAAGGGAGAGGAAGGTCTTAAAGTACGAACGTGTGACCGATCATGGGAGCGCGCTGGGAACGCGGCGCCGGAAGGATCGTCTACGCGATCTTGAGATCGGAAAGAGTACGACTACATCACCCACGAGAATCTGCTCTCGTTAAACACTTTGGAATCTTCGAGGGTGAGTTATTCCATCGACTCGTTGCTGCAATCTAGTAGATAGATCTTGGCTTGTTTGTTTGTATGCGATAGAAAATTTTTGTTTTCCATGCTACGAACCCCTACAGTGGTATCAGAGCCGTGTCTATATGTAGATCTGCAGACGAGTATAACACAATGGTCATTTTGTGCGTTGATGCTTTTTTTGTAGATTGCTTTTTTTTTTCTTTTCATCTTGAGGTATGTTGGGATGAAGCGGCCAGGGCTATCATTACATGACATCGTTCATGAGACTTGCTCCACGCTAACATGCAACTTGTATTGCATAAGTGGCTTTATGGGTGCTGCTTTCTCCTAGCATAGTAAAGATCCAATTTACAACGGGTAATCAACAATGCTAGTATCAACGTTGTGGTTCTTGTTCGTAAGTTAGAACGACACTTATTGAAAGCCCCAAACCACGTAAAATATGCAAAGAAAGTAGAGGCGTCTAACTTTGTTTTGCAGGGGTGTCTGATGATGTGATATGGCCATGATTGTGATTATATTTGATGTATGCAATGTTCCTTATTGTAAGTTGGCAACGGGGAGCCATATGGTTGTCTTTAATTTCTGTTAAGACCTGCGTGTCTATTCAAAATAGTTGTAATAGTTGAAGCTGGTGGGCGACAACCATGAAGAAGCGTCATTGACCTTGATGCTATGCGTGATGATGGAGATCATGTTCGCTTGAAGATGGAGATCGGAAGCACAAAGAAGAAAGGCCATATCATATCACATATTATGAATTGCATGTGATGTTAATCCTTTATGCATCTTATATTGCTTAGTAGACGACGGTAGCATTATAAGATGATCCCTCATACACATAAATTTCAAGTTCTAAAAAGTGTTCACCCTTAGTATGCACCGTTGCCAAAGCTTGCTGCTCAAGCACCACGTGATGATCGGGTGTCTTTGATTCCATGGTGACTACAACGTAAGCAAGCCAGATTTGCTTATCACGGAAGCTAAGGTTTGATCTTGACGAGCCTAGCATGTACGCATGGCCTCGGGAACACGGATCGAAAGGTAAAGCATGAATCATATAGTAGATATGATGAACATGATGATTGTTCGCCATTGAAACTATATCAACTCTCGTGATGATCGGTGTTGATGTAGTGGATTTGGTTCGTGTGATCACTAAAACAATGTGAGGGATGTTGTTTTGAGTGGGAGTTCACCTAGTTTAATTTCATTAATTAATTTGAACTCAATTTGTCATAAACTTAGTCTAAACTAGTGCAAATATGTTCAAGAGCAATGGCAGCCACTACCAACAATTTAAATGCGTTACTAGAGAAATAAAAGTAGAAAAACAATGGAAGAAACTTCGCGGAGTGGTTCCTCAATTTGAGGATTGTCCTCACTGGTAATTTGACCTATGTCTGGATGCACCGCTAGGTGACCCACCCAGCTGATGCTACCAATGAAGTAAAGAATGTTTACCTCGCTCGGAAGAATCGGTACTCCATAGTTGGTGCTATCTTGTATGGTTTAGAATCGAGCTTGTAAAAGGTTTGAAGAGTCGATCCATATGATATTGTCGAGGATCTCAAATTAATCTTTGAGACTCATGCGGCAATTGAAAGTTATGAAGCTTGAAAAGTTCTTTAAGCGCAAGATGGAAGAGGGTAGCTCCGTCGGTGAGCATGTGCTTAAAATGTCCGCACGCAATTAAACTTCAAAGTTTGGGTATAGTGATTCCTAATACTTTGGGTTTACCGCATCCTCCAATCACTACCACCAAGTTACAAGAACTTTGTGATGAACTACAACATGCAGAACATGAACAAAGAGTTGCCAGAACTATTTGCTATGTTAAAATCTGCAGAAGTGGAGATCAAGAAAGAGCACCAAGTGTTGATGGTCAATAAGACCACCAAATTCAAGAAAGGCAAGTCTAAGCGAAGGACACTTCAAGAAGGGTGGTAAGAAAGTTACCACGCCGACGAAGAGGACCAAGGCTGGACCCAAGCCCGACATCTTGAGTGCTTTTACTGCAAGGGAGAAGGTCACTGGAAGCGGAATTGCCCAAGGTACTTGGCGGATTTGAAGAACGGCAACATCAAGAAGAAAGGTATATCTGATATACATGTTATTGATGTGTATCTCACTAGTACTCGTAGTAGTGCCTGGGTATTTGATACTGGTTCGGTTGCTCATATTTGTAACTCAAACAGAGCTGCAGAATAAACGGAAGCTAGTGAAGAGCGAGGTGACGATGCTGTAGGAAGCGGATCAAAGGTTGATGTGATCGCGGTCGGCACGCTACCTCTTCATCTACCATCGATTAGTTTTATACTTAAATAATTGTTATTTGGTGCTGCGTTAAGCATGAACATTATATCGATCTTGTTTATTGCGAGACGGTTACTTGTTTAAATCCGAGAATAATGGTTGTTCGATTTATATGAGTAAAATGTTTTATGCACATGCACCTTTGATAGATGGTCTATTCATATTGAATCTCGATAGTAGAAATACACATATTAATAACATTGAAGCTAAACGATTGAAATCAAGCGATAACTCGACCTATATGTGGTAATCGCGTCTTGGTCACATTGGAGTGAAGCGTATGAAGAAACTCCATTCCGATGGACTTCTTGAATCACTTGATTTTGAATCACTTGAAAGATGCGAAGCATGTCTGATGGGTAAAATGACTAAGACTCCATTTTACGGTATGATGGAGCGAGCTCTGACTTATTGGAAATCATACATACCGATGTATGTGGTCCAATGAGTGTAGCATCGCGCAGTGGTTATCGTTATGTTCTTACCTTCACGGATGACTTGAGTAGATATGGATATATCTATTTCATGAAACATAAGTCCGAAACTTTCGAGAAGTTTAAGGAGTTTCAAAGTGAGGTAGAGAATCAACGTAACAAGAAGATTAAATTTCTACGTTCTGATCGTGGAGGTGAATATCTAAGTTACGAGTTTGGCGAGCATTTGAAGAAATGTGGAATACTTTCAGCTTGACACCGCCGAACACCACAACGTAATGGTGTGTCTCGAACGTAATCGAACTCTCTTAGATATGGTTCGTTCTATGATGTCACTTACAGATTTGCCACTATCATTTTGGGGTTATGCATTAGAAACAGCCGCATTCACTTTAAATAGGGCACCGTCTAAATCCGTTGAAACGACACCGTATGAATTATGGTTTGGGAAGAAACCTAAATTGTCGTTCCTTAAAGTTTGGGGATGCGCTATGTAAAGAAGTTACAGCCGGACAAGCTTTAACCCAAAGCGGAAAAATGCGTCTTCATAGGATACCCGAAGGAAACTATTGGGTATACCTTCTATCATAGATCCGAAGGCAAAATCTTCGTTGCTAAGAATGGATCCTTTCTAGAGAAGGAATTTCTCTCAAAAGAAGTGACTGGAAGGAAAGTAGAACTCGACGAGGTTGTCGAACCTTCTCTCGAAATTGCGAGTAGCGCAGCACCGGAAGAAGTTCCTGTGGTGCCTGCACCAATAAGAGAGGAAGCTAATGATGGTGATCATGAAACTTCGGTTGAAGTTGCTACAGAGCCTCGGAGGTCAACGAGAACTTGTACCACTCCAGATTGGTATGATTCCGTCATGAATGTCATGTTGGTGGACAACACCGATGACCCCGAGACATATGAGGAAGCGATGATGAGCCCAGATTCCAATAAATGGCAAGAAGCCATGAAATCCGAGATTGGATCCATGTACGAAAACCAAGTATGGACTTTGGTGGACTTACGGATGGCGGAAGGTCATCGAGAACAAATGGATTTTCAAGAAGAAAGCAGATCTTGATGGTAATATTATCGTCTATAAAGCTCGACTTGTCGCAAAGGGTTTCGACAAATTCAAGGAGTTGACTACGATGAGACTTTCTCACCGGTAAGCTTAAAGTCTGTGAGGATTATGTTAGCAATCGCTGCATATTATGATTATGAGATATGGCAGATGGATGTCAAAACAGCATTCCTCAATGGAGACATTGATGAAGAGTTGTATATGATGCAACCCAAAGGTTTTGTCGATCTTAAAGATGCTAACAAGGTATGCAAACTTCAACGGTCCATCTATGGATTGAAGCAAGCATCCCGAAGTTGGAATCAACGTTTTGATAAAGTAATCAAAAGTTTTGGTTTTATACAAACTTATGGAGAAGCTTGTATTTACAAGAAAGTGAGTGGGAGCTCTGTAGCATTCTTAATACTGTATGTGGATGACATATTGTTGATTGGGAATGATGTAGACCTTCTTAATAGTGTCAAGGAATATTTGAATAATAGTTTTTCAATGAAGGATCTTGGCGAAGCAGCTTACATATTAGGCATAAAGATTTATAGAGATAGATCGAAACGCCAAATATCATTGTCACAAAGTACATATTTGGACAAAGTTCTAAAGAGGTTTGGAATGGAAGATAGCAAGAAAGGGTTCTTGCCCATGTTGCTAATACGACCTTGAGTAAAACTCAAAGTCCCACATCGGCGTAAGATAGAGAAAGGATGAGTAAGACTCCTATGCCTCAGCCATAGGATCTCTAATGTATGCCATGCTATGTACTAGACCCGACATCGCATATGTCGTTAGTCTAACTAGCAGATATCAAAGTGATCCAGAGTGGATCATTGACAGATCAAAACATCCTTAAGTACTTGAGAAGAACTAAGGATATGGTTCTTTCTTATGGAGGTGATGAACAGCTCGTTGTTAATGGTTACACCGATGTTGGAACACCGATCCGGATGATTCTAAATCACAACTGGATACGTATTTATTTTGAATGGTGCAGCTTAGCTGGAGGAGTGCAAAGCAAAGCGTTGTGGCGAGATCTTCAACTGAATCGGAATACATGGCTGCTCGGAGGCTTCACAAGAAGCAATATGGATGAAAGAGTTCATTACGAGCTGGGTGTGGTTCCTAGTGCGCTGGACCCAATGTCTATCTCATCGTGATAACATGGGCGCCATAGCCAATGCGCAAGAACCAAGGTCACACAAGAAGTGAAGCATATCAAGCTGCTTTCCACGCTATTCGAGAACATATCCGATGGGGATATAAAGATTTGCAAAGTACACACAGATCTGAATGTGGCGGATCCGTTGACTAAACCTCTCCCGAGGGCAAAACATGACCAACACCAAACTGCCATGGGTGTTCGGTATATTACCATGTAATCTAGATTAGATGACTCTAGTGCAAGTGGGAGACTGTTGGAGATATGCCCTAGAGGTAATAATAAATGTAGTTATTATTATATATCTTTGTGTTTATGATAAATGTTTACATTCATGCTATAATAGTATTAACAAGGAAACCATTAATACTTGTGTGATTTGTAAACTTAATTTGAAGTCCCTAGTATAGCCTCTATACTTCACTAGCTTGTTGGTTGATTGATGATTGTGGTTTCCATATCATGAACATTGAGATGTTATCAACAACAAGATCATATCGTTAGGAGAATGATATGGTGGACATACTCCTATAGACAAGCGTAGCATAAAGATCAAGTCATTTCAATAGTTCAATTGCTATATGCTTTCTGATACATAGTAACCTAATTCCTTCGACCATGAGATCATGCATATTGCCTTTCTTGGATGGATGCTTTGATGTCATCAAACACCACACCGTAATGTGGGTGGCTATAAAGGTGGCATTGAGTGTTCGGAAAGTATTGGTTGAAACACATGGTTCAAGAGTGGGATTTGTCCATCCACATGACGGATAGATATTCTCTGGCCCTCTCGGTGAAATGTCATCCAATTAGCTTGCAAGCATGTGACTGGTCACAAGGGATCACATATCACGGAACGAAAAGAGTACTTATCGAACGAGGATGAACTAGGTATGCAGAGATACCGACGATCATAACCTCGGATAAGTAACATATCGTGAGACAAAGGGAAATTGGTATCGTATGTAAGTGGTTCATTCGATCGCAAAGTAATCGTAGAAATATGTGGGAGCCATATGAATTTCCAGATTCCTCTATTGGTTATTGTTCGGAGAAGTGTCTCGATCATGTCCGCATAATTCACGAACCGTAGGGAGACACACTTAAGGATTCGACGTTGTTTGAGTAGTTATGGTATTATGAGAAAGAGACCGAATGTTGTTCGGAGTCTCGGATGGGATCCGGGATATCACGAGGTGATCCGGAATGGTCCGGAGAATAAGATTCATATAAGGAAAGTTCCGTTTCGGAGTAGCGGAATGATTCCGGTGTTTTCATCGGGAACATTCTAGAAGGTCCCGGAATGTCCGGCACTCCGGAGGGGGAAGAGGTACATGAATGTGTCATTGCAAGTTGGAATGATTGCATCATGTACAAGGTGTTCTCGCTATCCAAAATAAAGGGTTTATTTATATCCTAAATTGGAAAAGTCAAACGGCTAATTTGAAAGTCAAACTGCCAATTTTGGAAAGTGGGAAAAGAGGAGGAGGAGGAGGCCGAGTTGGAGGGGAGTTCCTCCCCTTGGCCGGCGCACCTCCCTAGGCCGAGTTGGGGAGGAACTCCTCCCCTTGGCTGGCCAGCCCTCCCACCTATAAAAGCAAGGCCAAGGCCCCCTCCTCTATACACAAGTTCCTATCCTCTAAACTAGAAACTAGACCTAGACCCCGGTTTAGAGCTGTTTCGGTTTAGAGCCTTCTAATTGGTTTAGAGCCCTCTAATTGGTGTGTCTAATTACTAGACCACTAATATCCTCTCTCATAAGCTCCACCATACTCGCACCGGCTTAAGGCGGCCTCGGATCTCCTCTACCTCCGGTACCACGCGTTGTCTTCCGGAATCGCGAGGAGAGTGCTACAACCTCCGCTGCTTTGGAACAAGGAGAGGAAGGTCTTCGTCGAGTAGAACGTGTGACCGATCATGGAGCGCCGGAACGCTGGCCGGAAGGATCGCACGCGATCTTGAGATCGGAAAGAGTACGACTACATCACCCACGAGAATCGCTCGTTAAACACTTTGGAATCTTCGAGGGTGAGTTATTCCATCGACTCGTTGCTGCAATCTAGTAGATAGATCTTGGCTTGTTTGTTTGTATGCGATAGAAAAATTTTGTTTTCCATGCTACGAACCCCTACACTCACGTCATTCAACTAATGACATGACCTCATTGTCAATTGGCATAAATGCCCATGATCTCGAAACCGTAGATCATCCTCATGACCAATGATCTAGTTCGTTAGAGGTAACTAGAGACACGATTTTTTTACATACCACACCTATATTAATGTTTCGTGTTAATACAGTTATAGCACAGTATGAAACGTCTTATGAACATGAACATAATAGATATATCAAACAATATGCTTTATTATTTGCCTCTAGGGCATATATCCTTCACACACATGATGATACACTCACCGCAGCACATCTACACAACACACATTCATGGAATGGATCACATAAGAACAAGGCATAGAAACTAGGCTAGGTAGGTTAGTTCATAGTCAGGTGCATCCCATGTCACCTGATAGGTTGTTCATGTCGGAGGTACACACCCCTGACCCAAAAGACACCCAGAAGACAATGGTTCAACATAGCATCCAACAGACAAACTAGACTATATATACAATCAACAGAAGATAGGATGATCAAATGAGCTTATCGCAGGTGATCAACTCCTCCGTGCCGTTGAAAGCCCTGAAGAGAGTCACCTTGAAGCCCTTTTGCTTGTTGATGTACTTGAAGGTGAGGACGTCACCAACCCAAAGCTTGATCTTCACCACAAACTCACTCCAGCCCTTCATGAAGTACATCTGCCACTCGAAATTCTGCAGCTGCACACCATACTCACAGAAGGAGGAGGTCTTCAGGGGGAGAGTGTTGACCTGCTGCCTTATCTGCAGCTGCTTCAGCACTACCGCCTTCATGCTTTCTGGGAGCTAGAGTGCAGTCAGGTCTATGGACTTATTCTGGATGTAGATGCGATGAGGGAGGTCGTCATTTCTGCGGTGACCAAGCCGAGGCTTGCGACCCTGATATTCCTTTTTCTCCCTCGTATGCACTTCCGCCAGCAAGCTATTCAAGGTAGGTCTAGCTGTTGAGGGTGGGAGGTCTCGGATGAATTCCTCGTACCCAGGCATAGGAGGAACTGTGTTCCTGTACAAGGTGTCCCAGTCCTACTTGGGTACCTTGCCGATCAGAACTGATCAAAAAACAGTAGCAAATGCATTGTGCAAATCAAATAGATCAATGACAGTTGTACAGATCAAACCAAAATGGTAGTGGCTTTCATCTACACATGCATAATGTTGCTGCCAAGCATGTAGACAAGCAAAATGGCAGTGATATTCATCTACACATGCACAATGGTGCTGCCAAGCATGTAGACAAGAAACAATGGCAGTGACATTCATCTACACATGCACAATAGTTCTTCCAAGCATGTAGACAAGCAAAAATGGTAGTGACATTCATCTACACATGCATAATGGTGCTTCCAAGCATGTAGGCAAGTAAAAATGGCAGTGACAATCATCTACACATGCAGAATGGTGCTGCCAAGCATGTAGACAAGCAAAAATGGCAGTGACATTCATCTACACATGCATAATGGTGATTCCAAGCATCTGCACAACCAAAATGGTAGTGACATTCATGTACACATGCATATAGGCAGTGACATTCATCTAAACATGCATAATGGTGTTGCCAAGAATCTACACAACCAAAATGGCAGTGACATTCATGTACACATGCATAATGGTGCTGACATTCATCACACATGCATAATGGTACTGCCAACCATGTACACAAGCAAAAATGGCAATGGCATTCACCTACACATGCATAAAGGTGCTTCTAAGCAACATATCAAATCTTCCCTTGCACAATGGTCACATATCAAGCAACATATTGTAATCTATAATGCCAGCATTCCTATGTAACACATTCTATCTAGCAAACATATGAATTTATACAGAGGAAACACGAACAGATGGGGAAAAGAAAACCCTTACATCCGGCGGAGCAGTGGACGGCCTAGTCGCCAGAGGTGTTGGTGAAGCAGCGGCGGATCTGGCCGTCGTGACGGCTGCTGGAGGGGTCGTGCTGGGTGCGTCCTGCCCGGAGGGAGCGCCGCCCGGTACTACCGCGACTAATCCTTGCGGAAATTCCGTGAAGGAGGACAGCCCGGCCACGTCGCCGCTCCACCCCGGCACCCCCTCCGTCATGGCCGCTGCCCTCAATGCGCTGGCGGAGGGGTAGGTGCTGAAGCGTGTTGGGAGGGGGAAAAACCCCGATGCATTCCCCATGGATCGCATCACCCCGACCGCCACGGCCCTAACCAGCGCCTCGCGCGACACCCTCAAAAGCGGCGACGGCCGCCATAGAGAGGGGACTACGGCGGGGTCAGCTGGAGCCGCCGCGCTCCTAAATCCCCCCCGCCTCATACTCTGCGATGACGCGTTGGAAAGCGTGCTGGACGGGCGGCCTACCTGCTTGTGGGGTGTGTGCTTTACGCAGGGCACTACCTTTCCAGCGGGAAGGCTGGCAGGAGGAGGCGGTGGAGGAGGAGAGGAGGAGGCCAGCGGTCTCTCAGATGGGACGGGACAAGGCTGCTCTGACTGGCGGAGTGGGATGGTGACAGGAAGCGAGGCAGAGTAGGGGGAGTTATTCGCGTCACCCGCGCTTCCCGACGCGTGCAACCGTTGAGCGGCGGCAGCCCATTTTGCGCCCAACCAAGGCTGGCTCTACGGAAACGGCCGATTCGACCGTTGTCCCCGGGCCTGTCTCTGGGCTGCTTTAATACCCGTGTTGAACACAACACGGGGGGCTGGTAACCAAACAGGCTGTTTTCTGCGTCAATGGGCTTGTCTGGACCTGATGCATCCTACTAAACGCGCCCAAGGCTTTGTGTTCTATAGACGCGCAGCGGCTGTCATCCTCCTGGGCCAGTCTCGAGGCGTGGCACAAGCTGTTTTGGACCATATTTGCTGCATTGGAGCAAGTTCACCGTGATTTATGTTTGTTCAACTAGTATTATGAAACTGCCCCGATGGTGTAAGTTTCTAGACTCTTTAGAAGAATGATAACCCCCGCCCTCTGCGATGCCAAATACAACAAATCGGCTTACAAAAAGAGAACTAAACTAGTTTTTAGGAATTCCTTTTTTAATCAGATTATTTTGACTAATAATATAATTATTTGTTGTCAAAATATTAACATATATAGCGGAATACAAAACTTGTAATATTATTTTGCGTGTAGGGCACAAATAAATGGTAATTTATTTGATAGGGTGTTTGGTCGCCTGGCTCCGGGATGTAAGCCTATCCGCCGTACTGGTGATGATGTATTTGATATGGTGAAAGATTTAAAAGTAATCTTTAGAAAGAGTCCTGGTCTGTTCCGAAGGACGATGTCGGACACGCACCCATGTGGAAAAAGAAATCTATATTTTAGGAGCTAACCTATTAGAAAGTCCTAGAGGTCCGCTCTGCAATTGACGTGATGCATCTGACGAAGAATCTTTGCGTGGCGCTGCTAGGCTTCTTGGACGTGTATGGGAAGAGCAAAGATACACCTGAAGCACGGCAGGACCAACAAAGTATAAAAGACCGAGACGGCATGCATCCAGAGCTGTTTGAAGGTACGGCTAGCTACATCTTTACCAAAGAAGAGAAGAAAATCTTTTTTAAAGACCTTTACAGTATCAAAGTCCCATCTGGCCGTTGGCGCTTAACGCGTTTCCTGTAGTGCGAGGGGCGCATGACCAAAATCCCATCCAAACCCTACATGAGCTATATGAGCTTATAAAGATCCGATGTGCTGGTTTTGCCTGCTTTTCATGCCTCGTGAGTCTATAGGCTTTCCGTTCTCGCAGCGGCTGTCATCCTCCTGGGCCAGTCTCGAGGCGTGGCACAAGCTGTTTTGGACCATGTTTTCTGCATTGGAGCAAGTTCACCATGATTTATGTTTGTTCAACTAGTATTATGATGAAACTGCCCCCCACAGTGTAAGTTTCTAGACTCTTTTAGAAGAAAGATAACCCCCGCCCTCTGCCTCTGCGATGCCAAATACAACAAATTGGCTTAGAAAAAGAGAACTAAACTAGTTTTTAGGAATTCCTTTTTAAATCAGATTATTTTGAGAAATAATAATATAGTTATTTGTTGTCAAAATATTAACATATATAGCGGAATAAAAAACTTGTAATATTATTTTGCGTGTAGGGCACAAAAAATGGTAATTTATTTGATTGTTTCGCAAGTAATTACTATTCGGAGGTATTTATTATTTCGTGAATTAATAAGCGACGGAAGAGAGAGAGAAAAGGTAATAAAGTGACCAGGCTGAATTAACGGAGCTAGCTCCCATATATAATGCCCATGATGTAGCTTGGGGCGATCGATCCTTTTCCTCCTCCTAGGGTTTAGGAATACATAACAATGGAGCCGCCGCCGGGAACACCAGCGCCGCCGCCGCCATGGTGGCACCTCGACAACGACAACAGGGAGAGTCCGTGCGTGCAGCACGTGCTAGTGACGAGCTTGATGGTCCTTTTCTTTTTGGTCTCGGCCTACAATTTGTGGTCAGCCGCCGAGGGTGGTTTCACCATGAACGCCATCGTCTTCCTCTACTGCACGGCCATGATCCACCTTGAGCTCCTCAGACAGCGCAGCCAGAGCAAACAGCTCCATTACCAGGTAATAGGCAATCACATATAATTCTTTCACATCCTGACCGACTGGGTGCCTTTCGTTGATTATAAATTCTCTTGGGGGCGAATGGCGCAGGTGATGTTGGTCGCCACTGGGCTTATGTTGGTCTCCACGGCTACGGCTGTCCTCGTCTTCCATCCTCACTGGCGCGACTTGTCCAACATTGCCATCTTTGCCTTCTTGTCGGCGGCCTTGGTGTTCCTACTTTTCAAACTTGACCACATGGGAAGAGAGGATGATGCTGCTGCTGCCTCGGATCTAGTCTAGTCTGAAAAAGGATGTTTGTGTTTATTACTGTATGGTATTAAACTCGACAAATCCTCTAGCTATATTATTATAAGAAATTCCTTCCTTTTAGCTGTATGCATGAACACCAGGGAGGATTGCTGGACGTTCATTCGCCTCCCAATCGCTGAATTA
Source organism: Avena insularis (assembly GCA_023614405.1). Lineage (NCBI taxonomy): Eukaryota > Viridiplantae > Streptophyta > Magnoliopsida > Poales > Poaceae > Avena > Avena insularis. Next base: position 74,878,165 of record CM042690.1, read on the forward strand.
AATTTCGCGCAAGACATACATCCTCACATATTTCTTTTTTGCATACTGTTTAATTCCCATAACCATGGGTTTTCCTCATAATTATAAAAGAAAAAACAAATATATATAACCACTTTTAAGAATTGGGATACGTATAAGGGCAAATGTGTGTTAACTGATACCATGAGTAGTTAAGGATTTGTAGTTTTTTTGGCAAAAAAAAGAGGATTTGTAGTTTTATAAGGTTCATCATACCAAGCCTGACATTGTGTTTCCAAATGGAAAATGTTTTCGATAATTGTTTAGACCCGGGGATATAGACGTACACCCATGGTCTACGATACCTCAATAGTATGCTACTAGTAGTAGGTAAAACTAAGACTAAAAATATACTCGACTATGTACACGCATAATTAAGGCGATGCAAGCCACATAAAGATATTATGGGCACAAAATGGAACAACTTTGCAACGATTCTATTCTATTGTTCGGTGGGCGCAGGATCAGTCAGAATAAGTAGGCATCACACTTTTGTACTCCCTCCGACCAGAAATAAATGACTTGAATTTGTCTAGATTCATATGTAAACATTTTTTATTTTTAATTCTCTTGCCGTGAGCTTGCCCGGCAACTACTACGCCACTCTCGTCATCCCGGGCCGGATCAGTCACCTGTCACACTCCCATATCAACGCCCCTCGGCCCCGAGCCGACGTGGCCACTGTAGCATGGTCCACATCGGGTATGCTAGAGTTACAAAATATGTAGTCAATCACAAACATCGGATTTGATGTCAACTTATGGCATTCATTGGAGGTTCAGTCGGTTTTTCAGAGATAAGGATGACTTTGTCGGCATCCCTCTTCCTTTTATTCTTGGAAGGTTCCTCGGGAGTACCCATCGAGCCCATGGCAACCATTAATTTTGCGGTCTATTCCTGCGGTTTCATAGGATCCATCGACTTGGAGGGTGAATTGGCGGCGGTCTCTTGGATTTCGGCACCAGTGTTAGCTGGCGACTTTGGAGGGTTCTCTTCCTCCTCGTCGCTGTAAGAGGATAGCGAATATTTTAGTTTTTCTAAAGCATAGGATGCAAAGGAAAGAATGCGGTTGTCAAACTTAGGAGCTAACGGCTTATGCAAAGCGGCGGAGTCCTCTCCTGACAGGAGGTGCCGAACTTATCAGCATGACAAATTTTGTCTTAGAGGCACTAGAATCGTTGGAATCCTCAATCACTTGGATCTCTTCTCCAACCCGTTTCCTATTGCCCGCCACAGCTTGAAAGAAGACACGACAGTTAGCGGATGGGACCGTGGTTGCAGAATGGGAGGATCCATTAGTGGATCCCTCCTCATATACGGGTTCCCCGGCGAAACCCATATCTATGTCCCCTTCCGTGACGGGGGCAGTGATGGCTACAAGTGCACAGATCAATTGTAGCTAGTTTCGAAATAAGAGTATCGTACCCACAGAGAGCTATTGGTAAAGGTCTTTATGCCCTTGTTATTATTCACTAGAGAGTACTTGTAAGTTATCTCTAATTCCAAGTAATAGTGTATAAAGAGTGTGTTTGGATAAGTGCTAAAGTAAACGAGAACAAAGTAAATAGCAGAAGTAAACTAAAACAAGAGTGTTATGAAGTGTTGTGTGATATGGTTGAGGGGTTCTCGAGGAGTGTAGGATTCACCACTAGCATGGTATTATTATTCATAATTAGGATATATGTGGAGGGAGCTCCATAATAAGATGTTCACTACAAGGCTCGTACAAAGCCATTTTGTTGAGCCAAGAATAAGGTCACCTCTAAATAACCACCGCGATGTATGAGAGCAATCACCCATACAGAACACCGCAATTAAGTGTCTCCCCGTGGATATTGTAATTAGCTTAGGGAGTCTCTCTTTATCCTCCTTTGACCGTACAGGTTGCTAGCCGGTGCCAATTGTCATGAAGCTTTCCGGGCACATTTTCAAAGGATTTCTCCCTCTTCTTTAGTCCCGAAGGCAAATGATATGTGGCCGACTACACATACCTTCTAAAGAGATATATCAAACACAAATCATAAATCTATCATAGACCGGCAAGTCATATGGACACAAGAATAGGTCATCTTTATTTCAATTCATAATAGTGCTAGGGTTTCACCATCTCTCCCCAAGAACAAGGCAACTACTCATACATGAAGGGGGTCAACATCATGGAAATTGTATGGATGAAATGTAAAGGTACAATTAAATACAAGTGCAAATCCACAATAGAGATTGGACTACAACAAAGTAAAAAAGGGGATTGATGTTGATGAAGATGGCGATGAAGATCGATGTGTATCCCTTCAAGATGCAAGTCTTGAGTGGTATGGTGGTGTCGCCTACCTCGACTACTCCGGATCCAACTACGTCTACGTCAACTACTACGGCGAATTCTCCAGTCTCAACGACGACATCGACCACAACACCACGATAACATAAACATCATCAATTTCATCAACAACGACTACATCACCAACAACATCATCGACCACGACTACATCACCCTACTTCTGGCTATATCGATATCGACATCCACCGACATCCTCTACAGTTCGCGCCTTCGGATTATGCTCCAGTCAGAGCGTCTGTGATGCTCCGGTTGTTCTCGTCACTACCGGCCCATTGGGAAGTGTTAGAGTATGTCATGGTTTGGTCATATTTGGTAGTTTAAATTTGTAATCCAATTCTATCTCTAGTAGTCTTCTTGCCCCCCAAGTCTTCTAGTACTATATAAACAACCTAAAGGCTCACGATGTAATCACCTCTTGCAATATCAATACAATATATACTTCCGCAATCTTTCAAATAGCACCTTCAGTTTCATAGATCCGGATCAAACAGTCACAACAATCCCCTCTCTCCCCATCCACCTACAGAAAAAAGAAGAGAAAGGCTCTGTTCCCATCCCCGCCGCCAGGCTCGTATGCAAGCAACGCTCTCTCCTTCACTTTTCTCGCTTCCATCCTGGTCTTGCTCTTGCAGAGCGATGCCGTCTTTACCCGGTCCTGAAGACCGGCGACGATCCGGAGCTCGTTCTCGGCATCGAGGATGGGGTTAGGTCACGCCCGTGCGAGGTGTGCGGTGGAGGCGGCGGAAAACACATGTCGACGTGCATCACCCGGTTGAGGAAGAGAGGCGCCGGAGGACGGCGTCCATTGCGGCGGGGAAGGTAGCTCCTGTGCACACCGGAGCATGCGCATGCGGATGCCACAGGGGGCGGCGCATGCGGATGCGACAGGGAGGAGCACCTCGCAGGGGAAAATGGGCGGCGAAGGTGCAGGTCTTGGGGAGGCGCCGGCCAGACAGAGGCCCAGGGGGGAGGGAGGCGATCGCCAGCGCGATAGAGGCGGGGCTCTCGGGAGGGAGGTGGAGCAGAGTTCGGTCGCGCGGTTGGGGAATTTTCTGTCAATAAACAGGTTTACTTAGTGGTGGCAGGCCTTGTAAAATTATTGAAAAACAAGGGCAAACTCGTCAAAAAAGGGCAAACGGAAAATTTGGACAACCAACATCCTCAATCTTTTTAATAGTATAGATTATAAATTATACTATAAATTGTTCTTTATCGGGTTGATCATTTGGACCTTGAAAGAACTATATCTCTTAGCAAAATCTTCTCTCTATTTTCATATGCTTTATTAGTTGGTATTTATTTAAAATCATTTGATCTTTTAACTATGTAGGTCAACTATACCAAGGCATGATTTAAAATGTGTAGACTTTCTCACAAATATACGCGGTTCATTGCCTATCTATATATATTGTGTTGCTGTATATATGTAAAAAGGACGGATGCGGCAACACGCACTATCACGGTCTAGTGTATGCAATAACGTAAACCCAAGGGATGACATAACATCTACGCAAGATTTAGTAGCCCAGCATCCTAACAAGTTTGAATTCCGTATTCGGTATAATTGCTATATAAGTGAGCTTTTGTTTAACAGAGAAACTCGGCAATTCACTATCTACTAACTGTGTTATATTAACTTCGATGTTTCGGTTGGAAACCATCAGATAAATCTAAATAATTTTGAGATGCGGACGGATGCTATTTGGCATACCATATCCAGTTGTTAAGTTTAGAATTGGATATTTTTATCCTTCAGACTCTTTCAAACCGGATATAAATCTTCTAAAAGAAATTCGGTGTGAAAATTATCCTGTCCATTACATACCTACCATAATCTCTTCATTCATATTAGCAAGGTACAACGTATGTACATGTGAATCCCATGTGCTTCAGATCGTTCAGTTGATTTGGTACGTTATTAACACCAAATCACGTACGGTCGCGACCTCGCCATCAGTTGTGATCTAAGCTGCAGTCTTGCCAATTGCTGGTTTCCCCATCGGGTCTTTTGGAGTGGATCACCTCCTGAACCCTTGTCAGCATCTCTTCTCACCCATTGGGTTCACTTTCTGCAGGTTTTGTTACTCCTTGTTGTTCTGTTTCCCTTTTGAATTCCAAATGATACCAACTGCTCCCCAGCAGAACATCTACTCTTTCAGGTATTATCTCCAAACAAATACAACCAATACAGGCCCCAACATGTTCATATTTGGATAGATTAAATTCATCTACTACTTCCAAAGTTCAACCAATATAGGATCCAATGTAGGCCACTGATAATTTTGTACGTTTGTCCATTGGAATGCCTTTGATACGGAACCAGCCTTGATCAAAAGTAGGATATACCCATACTGACAGTTACTTTTGCTTTAGGGTGATGAGATGTATTATCACTATGGATCATAGCAGAACCCAATGTTCGTGCATCTGTGAGTCGTACCAGAGTGTTATACACCGACAAGCAAAACGAAGAACGAAAATGGAACACACACGGGGACCCAAGATTTAAACATGGAAAAACCTCTCCAACAAATAGAGAAAAAACCACGGTCGTCGGCCAGCAAAATTTTGTTAGATGGGGAGTGTTTACATAACGGCGGTGATTTTTCAAATGCAACTTATTCCAACCGATGGCTTACATAAAATATATATAATGGTGGAACCCTAGGTCAGCAACGATCCACTCGGCCCAAGCCTACCGCGACGGGTCTCGCTCCGCTACGTCAGAAGTTAGACTACTTATTGAATTAGGATCACAACTTCAACACACAAGAGCTCCGCAATCGCCATTTCGAAACATATTTTTGCTATATGTCCAGGTTGTTTATATTTCACACACAACAATTCAGCTTCATAGTCCCGGATCTTACAGCCCTTTTCACTGTATATCTCTATAGCACGGCACCTCATTTTCCCATAGCACATAGCCCATAGCCTATTTGTATTTCACTATTTGGTGAACAAAGTAGCATCTTTTTCCAATTTATAAAGCACACCGAAATTAAAGGCCTTCTCTAAATGTAAATTTTGTGAAAATACACGTGGTGGAGATATATATAGGACCCGTGAGAATAAAATAAAATAAAATAAAATAAACACTATATACTATCATGAGTACTGATCTTCCCAAATTTCTTGGGTGATGGAGAAAAACCGAGTATGGATCTAGATGCATACATGTTGTTACTGCACACCAATGCGAGACATGAAAAAAGTCGGCCAATCCACCTCAAAGGGCTCGACGGTTCTGTATCTGAGATCATCATTGTCGTCTGTTATCTGCTCTAATTGAGCTGTTTCGAGATTGGCAGTGTACAAACGATCATCAATGTAGTCCGTCATGAACATTGTGCTGCCCCTGGCCCCCATGCACAAGCACCTCAGGCCGTATGCGTACTCTGGTTTTGTCAGCTTGAACCGCCTAGTGGGGATCCATTCTTCAGTGTCGTCGTCCGTTCTCTCTCCATCGTGGCCAGTCTGTCGTGTCCATGTCAACACCTCATAGTCTTCCCTGTGCATGCAAACAAATAGAAGGGTTCCCTCGAAGGTGATGCTAAGCCGTGGTGCATCGTATTTATATATGCCTAAGGGAAGCTGGCTCGACGAAATCGACATCTTCTTCAAGGAGTATTGGCCAGTCTTGACGCTCACGTTTAGGCTGCAAAAGTTGGACGCATCACGGAGGAGCCAGTGGGCCGTGCCGTGCGGGGTTACGACGGCGGCGCCCTGTCCTTGCAAACCCTGGATTTTGCGCCCGGAAGGATTCACGGAGCAGCTTCCGAGCATGCTCCAGCTCGGATCACCAGATGAGAAGGTGAGGACGGTGTATTTCTCGATGTCCCCACCGCTGAAACCAATGGCTATCACTTTGTAGAAGCCTTTCGAGCGAAAATCGGCAGCGGTAAGTAGGGCGCTATATAAAACCCTAAACCGCTCGAGTGGGGGGAGCGAGTCGCACGTGCCGGTGCTGGTGCCGGCAAGCGGGTTGCACACAGACAGCCGAACAGTGTTGTAGCTCGGGTCGACGGTGCGCAGGAGGATGAGGCCTGCACGTGAGGCGAGTGGCGTCGCGTGTTCCAACAGGGCGTCGGCGGTGGGTACAAAGGAGCCGAGGATCCTAGTGACAGGGCTATAGATAGGAGATCTATTCGCTGGGACGAAGGTAGGCACGGGCGTATGGGTGAACTTGCTCGTTGAATAATCGTAATCCTCGCGGGATTGCACGGTGAAGAAGCCGACGAGGGAGGAGGCGTTCTCCGGCCAGCAGCGGCGGAGGAAGGTGCGGTCTGCTACGAGACGGCGCCATCGCTGGCACGTCGTGGCGCAGCGGAAGAGGGCAGCTTCGTCATCCGCCACGAGCACGAGGATCTTGAGGAGGACGTCGTCCGGGAGCCTCGACCAGGACACGGTGGCTGGCGTCGCTTCTATCTTCTCCATCTGTTGGGCGCTTGTGGCCAGGCACCTATCTTGCCCACTTTTCTCTCTCTATTTTCTTCTCGAATCTTGAGGTACAATACAAGACACACCTTTCGTCGATATATAAAGGACTAAAACCTAGTATTACGTGCTAGTACTCCCTGAAGCAACTTAGAAACTATTCATATTGTACTACTACTAGCAAACCTAGTAGAACTCTAATACACCTACGTGACCGTGTAGTACTACTACATGCAAACTTAATAGAAACCTAATTAAACAAACTCAGGATTACTGTAGTGTTGTACCCGCTGGTTCCACCGTATACAACTAGAATACGTGCGCACCTGGCCGGGCGGTACACGTGTATGCTGTGTTGTGTGAGACCTCATGATAATCTGCGAACTGGTGTGCAACTGAATACGCTTCAACCCACAACACTGGCTAAAGGTCAAAATCTCCAAAAATTACAATACCATGGTTTAACCCACGAACACGGTTTGGAATTGGCTGATTAATTACATCAAGACATAGCTAGACCCTCCCGCGTGCCCCCGCGTCGCCTCCCCGAGCTAGGCGACCAAACACCCCATCCCCAGCTACTCCAGAGCTTCTCCCACCCATGTCCCCTTCCGCCTCTGCCGCCGGGCCTTGCCTGCGTGGTGCCGCTGCGGGACCGGCTGTGGCGGCTCTTCTTCAACCCGCGCTAGGGAGCTCTGCTTGGGAGGGATGACATGGCGGTGGTGCAGCAAGGCTGGCGGTGCTCTATCGCATGCACGGGTGGCGGGGCCGATGGCGCAGCCAGTTGGTAGCTCGGGTGGCTTGGTGATGGGACCTGGCCGCCAGCGTCCTACATGCCTAGATCTGAGCCCTTTGGGCCTGATTTGGTTTAGGGCGGGCTAGGTCAGGCTTAGATATGCCGCTTCTGGTTGGACAAGGGAGCAGTTTGTGATGGGGGTGTCAGTGACGGCACCACGTCTGCTGCAGCATGTTGTTGGGATCACAGACCCGATCTTGATCCGACCGGGCCTATGTTGGCCTGGCGTGCTCCTGCTGCTGCGTCCGATCGGATACCATCTATGACCGTGGAGGTTTTTCGCTCCCACATGGCTGCGGTACTGATGCCCCTTGACTACGGCTATCTTTTATGAGCCTTATTGCAAGTTGTGCTACAGTGGGTTCTATATCTGCTTTCAAGAAAGGCAACTACAGATTTTTCAAATTAGATAGACGCGCACCTTCCGGCCCAATTAAAGACCCAACACACAGCCCATGTAGAGTCGCCACAGCATTTGTTTCAGATGATAAAAATAGAATCGACAGAAAATACCCTGTGCTCTGCTGGGGCATGTTTTCCAGGAATGAATAGCGTGTGACCAATTTGCTATGCTTTATCGTGCCCGACTCTAGAGTTTTGTCCATTTTCGGTCGATCTTCCATGGAAAAATGTAATCCCTCCATCCCAAAAAGGATGTCGCAAATTTTGTTCAAATTTGCATGAATCTAGATGTGTTTTAGTGTATAGATACATTCAAATTTTAACAAATTTGATACATCTTTTTTAGAAGGGAGAGAGTATTTTTTAGATGTCTAGAGAAAATTGTATCGAGGCCAGATGAAACATTTTTGGATGATGAGTGACTTTGAAAAAAAAGCAAAGGGAATCGATTCGCTGTACTTTCTCTGACTAAACATTTTACCAAACCACAGCATTAGCAAATAAATGTAGCGCTACAGGTCTAACAATTTGCTGGGTCAAACAAAAATAAGAACTTGTCTCTCAATTTTCCCTAGCTATCTAGTAATTCAGCAATTGGCCTGCTAAATCTTCAGTTTTACTGTGTTGCTAGTAGTACAAAATTTTCCCCTGTTGTAGTCAGCAGCTAGGCATGTTTGGAGGCGGTGGCATGAGCTTTTCTCCCCTTTTCTTGCCGTCTTTGACAATAAAGACGGTCTCCATACCCCATACCATGTGGCGTTCAAAATGACAATGCATGAACCATACGCCTAAACAACAACAAAAAAAGGGAATGAGCTGCATATCGACATATGAATCCACTCCTAGCACACATGTAAAATGCCTCAATAAAGTGGTTTATGCACTCACCAGGGTTTACCGCACGGAACCGGATTGCGACCCATCCATTCTTGGGTATAGAGACCGTGTTCTGGTACGGTGGATCCACCAAATTATACTTGGTGGAGTCTTGGTGCCTGTCGAAGTTGCCGATCCCTCTCCCCACGACGTAGAAGCTGAACCCGTGCAGGTGCATTGGGTGGCTGTCGCCGCCGAGGATCATCGTGCCCTGGAGCACCACCTCCACCGCGGTCCCATACGCTAAGACCTTCACGCTTGTTCCGTGCGCGGTCCGCACGAGCTCCGGCGGGAGGTTGTCAGCCGTGAAGTTGAATGGCAATGGCGGATTATCCGGGAGGTCCGTCTAATTGGCCACGCCGCCAAGTGCGGAGCGGTAGTAGGCCCCGAGAATGTCTCCTCTGCGGGGCGTCTCAAAGCTAATGTTGTTGAGGCTCGCGGCAAAGCGGTTACCGTGGGGGCCCTTGCACGGTGGATCGTTGGGCGGGCACGTGATCTCGTTGACCGCGACGGTGATAAGCATGTGCTCATCAACGCTTCGGGGCACGTCGGTCGGGTGGTCCTTGCTGGCTAGGGACCTAAGCCGTGCCGTGAACGCCTCCGCCGCAGAGCTGTCGTTGATGGCGGGAAGGATGGGAAAGTCAGGAGAACCCACTGGTGGGGCGTGGATGTACTCCAACACGGCGGTGGCGGTGCTGTTGTCAAGAGGAGCCTGTGGATTGGTTGCCAGTGGCCTCGCCGCCATGCAGTACCTTGCGTTGGAGTGGCCACGACGGCGGGCCTTGAGAAGCACGGTCATTGTTTGGCCGGGGTCGATGAAAATGTGGTCGGTGGTGAATGGCTTGGTGTAGGAAGCATCGGAAGAAACCACAGTGAGGCGATGCCCGGCAATGGCGAGGAAGAACCCGTTGGTGAGTGCCGCATTGATGATTTGCAGCATGTAGGTCTCGCCGTGCTTGATGGGCAGTGTGAAGGTGTCGTCGCTGGAGCACGGTAACAGGTCACCGGGCTGACCATTGATGGTGTTGGCGTCTGAAGGCTGGAAGTCGCCACCGGTGGAGACGGCGTCGGCCAGCACTTTCTTAATGTCGTCCTTCCACCATTCCCCTGTGATTAACAGAGATAGAAAATCTGAGCATCTTCTTGCCTAAATCTGTCTTGGATCAGTGAACTTGGGACAACTAATTTGAATCGGAGGGAATAGCACATTGTAAAACCAGGGTGCATATATACGTACCAAGTATGATGGGTATTTGTTTGTGTGGTTTTCTGTAGGGGTAGGCCGTGCCATGTCTGGGGCTGATAATGATGGCGCCGTGCACGGTGGCACGGTCCATGCCGCTGTGTGCATGCCACCAGAGTGTGCCTTCCTCCTCGGAGAAGATGATTTTGTAGGTGAAGTTGTTGCCTGGCTGGATTGGACACTGTGTTACGTACGCTGGCCCATCCCACCATGGGCTGCGTGGCTGGTTCACCCCATGCCTGCACCGTGTATGGTTAGTTGTTCATGTATGCCAACGATCAGAATGAAATTCATTTCATTTTAGGATTATAAGTTGTACCAGTGGAGGGTGATGTTTGTATGGCCTTGGTTGTAGACGTTGACAACGACGACATCGCCTCTCCTCGCATAGATGGTCGGCCCGGGGAACTGGCCGTTGACGGTAAGGATGGTCTTTTCATGGCAGAGCCTCGTGTGGTTACTCTCATTTATCTGCATGCATACAAATCCATCAAGCAATCAATAAAACAAGAAAAACATACTAAAGGTCTTGAGTCTCCAGCTGAGTAAAAATTGAATCATGTTGAACGCGACCCAGTCAGTATATAGACTTACAAAGAAATTGTAGTTCCTGCTGTGACTCAATCCGTTGCCTTCCTGCAAAATCGGAGTGTTTGCCGTCAGGTCTTGTGTTTGCTGTGAGTCAACAGTAGCTATAGCTACTTCAGAAGTAGAGGATCTATCGAGGACAAAGAGCTTGAAAGAAATTTTGCAAATAACAGGATCACGGATGCTGGCTACCAGAGGGGGTTTAGTTGAAAGCGCTCACCGAGAAACTGTTGTGGAGGCCGGCCCCTGATCCTTGAGCCCCCACAACCACAACAAACGCTAGAACAAGCACGCCGAGAAACCAAAACGCCATCATCCACAGCGACAGCTCAAAAGTCTTGTGAGGTACTAGATTCTCTTATCAGCATCGTCGCAGTCTCTAAAGCTTTCCATATGGGAGTCAAAATGCCAGCACGAAATGGCTGTCAGATTTTGCTGGAAAATAGATCGTGCATTCATGGAAAAAGATCAAATAAGATCTGCATTCCATTAATTATTGCATGGAATTAATAAGGGTATAAATATCCAGCTAGAAGACGCGATAAGTGATGGAGAAAAAATTGATGGAATTAATAACGGTATATTCGGTCTCTCCCTGGCTGCTAGGTTGTACGTGTCATGTCGCAGTAGACACGTTTGGCGTGCGCGTCTCGCCTGAGTTTTGTCGTCGCGGGGTCACCGGAAAGTACACGGCAGCAGGGGCACTATAGAAGAGAAAAGATATTTAGTGACAAACAACTTATATTATCTAATATGCTATATTCGTCACCTATTACACCCCGGTGACAGAAAGGTGTCGTCACGAGGTTCGTCATGGAAGCTCCGTATAAATTCTTATATAGTGCCGGAATGCATTTTTTTGTCAGTATCAATGTATCTTCGGTGACGCCCTTAATCTGCCATTTAAGACAGTGGCGGTGCTAGGGGGACTAGAAGGGGCCTGACCCTCCCTACGACGTTGTTGAGCATGCGAGTTTTGTTTAAGGCTAGCTTAGCCAGAATTTTTAGACAAATTAGCTTAGTTGGCCCCCCTAATTGAAAATTGCCAAGTTTGGCCCCCCCTCTAAGTTGGAATCGGGCCTCCGCCGCTGATTTAAGATGTGTTCTCCTTGACGGACGCTTTCTGTCACCGTATAAACAAAAATCTGTCATTGTCTAGCATATTAGATGACAAATGTATCGTCACTGTTAAGTAGTAGGTCCAGTCAATGTTGATTACGTGGCTGCTGACATGTGCGTCCCATGTTATTGACGTGGCTGCTGGAAGGTGGGGCCAACGATGATGACGTGGCACCTTACATGTAGGACCCACGATGATGATGTGGCACCTTGTGGCTCCTCTCGAGTTTCTAGTGCCCAGAGTTCTTGTTCTGATGAAAAACTTTCATGCTGTTTTTCTCCAAATTAATTTCCAGCGTAAAAAGACAAAAATAATACTTTTGCTAAAAACAGCGTCAGATTCAGGGGTTTTGGTCCAAGTTTGGTGAATTTCCAGAGTAAAGCATTGAGTAAAGTATTTAAAAAATTAGATATATCATCTCCGTGGTTCCCATTCGATGTGGCCAAATTGACCTTGATGATATTCTGATATTCTTGAGGGCCTTTCGGTGAAGGCGTATCTTTTCTTTTGAAGTATCTTTCGCTCCCACTATTAATTTGGAGGCTCCACCAGTTGATGTCCACTAGTAGAAAAAGGGCCTTTGGTTCGGGCCACTAGTCCCGGCCATGGCTTGGGCTGGGACTAATGGTCCGAACTGGACGGCCCGAGGACGCTGAAGTCCTTTGTCCCGGCCCGTAAGGGACCATTAGTCTCGGTTTGAGATACAAACCATGATTAATGGGTCTAGGAACACGCACGTGCTCCTGGCAGAACCATTAGTCCCGATTTGTATCTCAAACCGGGACTAATGGTCTGGTCCTATATATATGCACCCAGTCCTCCACTCTCTCATGTTTTTTCCTCTGTGAGGTGGGTATAACTTTGTGCTAATTTTTCTTCTTCATATGCACTAGAGGTGTTCGGTGAAATGCCTGTTAGAGCGATGTCACTTGAGTTCACACAAGACAAAACATGATATGAGGTGTCAGAGCCATACTTAAGTTTTCTCATCTTTGTTTCCAGGTGTCCTAAAAGGTTAGCCACTATTTTCTCGTTTAGACCACGCGGTACTAATTTGAGCATCGTGATTGCGTTTGATATATATGCATGGTTGTATGATACAGATGAGCCATCCATAGATGTATGGTGACCGACGCTCTGACGCTTACAGAGTAGGCGTGCGTTCTTTTCGCCTTGTGGCCGAGGCGAACAAGCGGCGGGATGGTTTTATGTGTTGTCCATGTGTTGATTGCCAAAATGAGCAGGCTCACACTTCCTCAAGAGTCATTCAGAGTCACCTGCTTCGGTCCGGTTTCATGTCTGGCTATAATGTTTGGACCAAGCACGGAGAAAGAGGGGTTATGATGGAAGACAGCAATGAAGAAGAGAACGATGATGACAACTACCGATCTATGTTCCCTGAATACACTGATACCACAATGGAAGACAATGAAGAAGAAGGGGGTGAAGAACGGGAACCAGATGAGCCCACTGATGATCTTGGTCGGGTCATTTCTGATGCAAAGCAAGATTGCGACACAAAAAAGGAGAGGTCGCAGTTCGAGAAGATGTTACAGGACCACAACAAATTATTGTACCCAACTTGTGAAGATGGCCAGAAGAAGCTGGGTAGCACACTAGAATTGCTGAAGTGGAAGGCAGAGACCAGTGTGACTGACTCGAGATTTGAAAAGTTGCTGGTAATAATGAAGAAGCTGCTTCCAAGAAATAACGAATTGCCCTCTAGTATGTACGAAGAAAAGAAGGTTGTCTGCCCTCTAGGATTAGACATGCAGAAGATACATGCATGCCCTAATGACTGCCTCCTCTACTGCGGTGAGAAGTACGAGAATATGGATAAATGCCCGGTCTGCACTACATTGCGGTATAAGATCAGAAAAGATGACCCTGGCGATGTTGAGGGCGAGCCACCCAGGAAGAGGGTTCCTGCCAAGGTGATGAGGTATGCTCCTATAATACCACGGTTGAAACGTTTGTTCAGAAACAAAGAGCATGCAAAGTTGTTGCGATGGCACATGGAAGACTGTAAGAAAGACGGGAAGTTGAGGCACCCTACTGATGGTCGACAGTGAAGAAAATCAGAAGTTGAGGCACCCTGCTGCTGGTGATGCAAGGAACTTATGGTTTGGTCTATGTACCGATGGCATGAATCCTTTTTGGGAGCAGAACTGCAGTCACAGCACCTGGCCCGTGACTCTATGTATCTACAACCTTCCTCCTTGGTTGTGCATGAAGCGGAAGTTTATTATGATGCCAGTGCTCATCCAAGGCCCGAAGCAACCCGGCAACGACATTGATGTGTACCTAAGGCCATTAGTTGATGAACTTTTACAGTTGTGGGCCAAACCAGGTGTACGTGTGTGGGATGAGCACAAACACCAGGAATTTGACCTACAAGCGTTGTTGTTCGTAACCATCAATGATTGGCCTGCTCTTAGTAACATTTTAGGACAGACGAATAAAGGATACAATGCATGCACGCACTGTTTAGATGAGACTGCAAGTATATATCTAGATAAATGTAGGAAGAATGTGTACCGCATAATCGCTGCTTTTCTTACCAAGTCATCACTTAAGGAAGAAAGGCAAGCATTTCAATGGCAAGGGAGAAGCCCGGACGAAGCCTGTCCCGCGTACTGGTGCTGATGTATTTGGTATGGTCAAGTATTTGGATGTAATCTTTGGACAGGGTCCTGGAGGACAACCTGTTCCGAAAGACGCCGACAGACACGCACCCATGTGGAACAAGAAATCTATATTTTGGGAGCTACCCTATTGGAAAGTGCACAAGGGGAGCTCTGCAATCGACGTGATGCACCTGACGAAGAATCTTTGCGTGAATATTCTAGGCTTCCTGGGCTTGTATGGGAAGTCAAAAGATACCCAGGCAGCACGGGAGGACCAGCAACATCATAAAGGACGAGATGACAAGCATCCAGGGCAGTTTCAGGGGCTTGCCAGCTACGCTCTTACCAAAGAAGAGAAGGAAATCTTTTTTGAAGTCCTTTTCAGTATTAAGGTCCCGTATGGCTTCTCGTCGAATATAAAGGGAATAGTAAATATGAAAGAGAAAAAATTTCAAAACCTAAAGTCTCATGACTGCCACGTACTTATGACGCAATTGCTTCCGGTTGCATTGGGGGGAATTCTACCAGAAAATAATCGACTAGCCATTGTGAAGGTATGTGCATTCCTCAATGCAATTTCTCAGAAGGTAATCGATCAAGAAAGTCTATCAGGGTTACAGATTGATGTGGTCCAATGTCTGGTCAACTTCGAGTTGTTGTTCCCGCCGTCCTTCTTCATATGACACACCTCCTAGTTCACCTAGTCGAAGAGATTAGAATTCTCGGTCCTGTGTTTCTACACAATATGTTCCCCTTCGAGAGGTTCATGGGAGTCTTAAAGAAATATGTTCATAACCGTGATGGGTCAGAAGGAAGCATCTCCAAGGGCTATGAAACAGAGGAGGTCATTGAGTTTTGTGTTGACTTTCTTCCTGACCTTAAGCCGATTGGTGTTCCTGAATCTCGGTATGAGGGGAAGCTGGCTGGAAAAGGCACACTAGGAAGGAAATCAATGGTATGTAGGGACAGGAATTCTTTCACTCAAGCACACTACACAGTTCTACATAATTCCACCACGGTGGCTCCGTATATTGAGAAACACAAGACTATTCTATGCTTCGAAAACCCGGGGAAGCCTGACTCCTTGATTAAAGGGGAACACGAGAAGAATTTCAGCAGTTGGTTGCAGACACATCTCATGAATAACACCGCTGTTGGAGATCAGTTGTACTTGTTGGCCAGGTTACCATCTTCGACTATATGTACTTTCCAAGGGTACGAGATAAATGAGAATACATTTTACACGATGGCCCAAGATAAAAAGAGGACCAACCAAAACAGTGGTGTCCGCTTTGATGCAACATATGAAAATGGGCAGAAGGACACATATTATGGGTACATAGAGGAGATATGGGAACTTGACTATGGACCTAATTTTAAGGTTCCTTTGTTTCGGTGTAAATGGGTCAAGCTGACAGGAGGAGGGGTACATGTAGACCAAAAGTATGGCATGACAACAGTGGATCTCAACAATCTTGCGTACATGGATGAACCATTCGTCCTAGCCAATGATGTGGCTCAGGTTTTCTATGTAAAGGACATATCCACCAAACCGAGAAAAAGGAAAGATAAGCAAAAGAATAAAGAATACGATGAGCCAAAGCGCCACATAGTTCTTTCAGGGAAAAGAAACATCGTGGGAGTGGATGACAAGACAGACATGTCAGAAGATTACAATAAGTTTCATGAAATTCCGCCATTCAAAGTGAAAACTGACCCAAGCATCCTGTTAAATGATGAAGATTCTCCATGACTACGGTGCAGAAGAAAACCACAACACTAGATGTTGGTGATGTGTAATAATGTATTAATTAAACCTTTTATATGAGACATAAATCTATGTAATGTATTAAACCTTTTATTTGAGACATAAATCTTGGGAATGTGTGGATGTGTGGTGTGTCGCCGGAGGAAGACCACTGGAGCGTCGGAATCACATAAAAACTTGCATGTGCCCCTAGGATATGTGTGTGAGAGTGGTGCAAGGTTGGTAGGTGCCATGTAGGCCCAGTGTGACCCCTTCCCGGACATGCGTTAACACTTAGTGAAATCCTGGATCTGTACGTGGAAACTCCGGCCGCGGGACAACCGGGGCCTAGAATGTGGCAAAGTTGGCCCAACATTTGCTCTCCATGTACATATGTCCTAAAAAACCAAAACAAATAGAAAGGTCCACCGCGCTACCCTCGTACGGAGAAAGCTATAGGGGTAGACGATCCGGGACACCCGGTCTAGGGTTTCACCGGAGGAAGACCACGGGAGCGTCGGAATCACATGAAAATGGCAAAATGGTTAATAGTTTGACTAGTTAGAATAATTATTTTATAAAACAGAAAATGGATTTGAATCACTTATACAAATTCAAGCATTTTTTATGTTAAAATTTTAGTGAGATTCAAAAATATGCAAAATATAATAGTTAATGCATTTTTAAATTGAAAATGGCAAAATGGTTATTAGTTTCACTAGTTAGAATAATTATTTTATAAAACAGAAAATAGATTTGAATTTCTTATTCAAATTCAAGAACTTTTCATGTTGAAAATTTTCTCAAATTCATAAGTATGCAAAAATTGTATAATTCAACTGTTTAATTTTTTTACAAATTGAAGTTTTTAAAGACAGGCACGCCCCTTGGGTCAAAATATTGAAAAAAAGGACCTTTAGTCCTGGTGGTGCGTGCTACACACCGGGACTAAAGGTGTGGCGTTGCCCGTTAGGCGGGCCGAAACCTTTAGTTCCGTGTGGCACGCACCGAGTAAGGGACTTTAGTCTCGGTTCAGACACGATCGGACTCCAGCGTGATACGAACCGAGACTAAAGGTCCATCTCCTTTATATTTCCGCGCCCTTTCTTCTCCCCAAATCACCACACTCTGTTGGGAACGAAGCGCGCGAGGACGATGACGCACAGGACATCCGCAGGCTGCCCGACCACTCCACCGCCAGCTCCGGCCGCCACCAGCGCGTCGTCCCCCCACTCCACCGCCACCACTAGCTAGCGCGTCGTCCGCTACCTCCAGCCGCCGCGCGTGTGCCCCCGGCCAGCAGGTATCGCCCCTCCCCTTTCCCCCGTCCGGCATTGGTAGCGGCAGCCGTCATGCCAGCCGTGGCAGCATCCCAATAAAGCAGGTAGGTAGCTCCCCACCACTTCTAGTTAATTATATTTTTATTTTTAGTAATATATAGTAGTGTAATATATAGTGTATTTTTTTAATATATAGTGTAGTATGTTAGTGTAGTATATGTTAGTGTAGTATGTTAATTAGTGTAATATTATATAATATGTTAGTGTATTTTTTTATTTTTTTTAGTAGTATATATTAGTGTAGTATGTTAATTAGTGTATTATATAATATGTTAGTGTAGTATATAGTATGTTAGTGTAGTATGTAGTATATGGTGTTACTGTAGTATAGAGTGTAGTATGTAGTATATATTAGTGTAGTATGTTAAATATATAGTGTATAGTGTAATATATAGTGTATTTTTTAGTGTATATATTTTTAGTGTAATAGTAATATAATATATAGTGTAATATATTTTCTAGTATAATATATAGTGTATATATAATATATAGTGGTGCTCGCAGGCCCTCGGAGTTAGGGTTAGGGTGGTGGTGCTCGCAGGTGACTGGTGTTAGGGTTAGGGTGGTGGTGCTCGCAGACCCTCGGACTTAGGATTAGGGTGGTAGTGCTCGCGGGCCCCGGACTTAGGGTTAGGGTGGTAGTGCTCGCGGGCCCCCAGACTGAGGGTTAGGGTGGTAGTGCTCGCGGGCCCCCAGACTTAGGGTTAGGGTGGTAGTGCTCGCGGGCCCCGGACTTTTTGTATATGGGAAATATATATTTGTATATAGGCAATATTTGTATATAGGAAATATTTGCATATAGGCAATATTTGTATATAGGAAATAATATTGTGTGCATCTCGCATTTTGCAGAAACTACGGATCCACCAAGTCCAATCCGAGAGACCTAGCACAAGAAGAAATTCTCGAGGATATGATCAACGATGCCCCCCCATGTTGATCCACCCGAATCTCCGTCGATGTATCTGAACCCCTCCGGTGAGGGTGAGGAGGTCGACCGAAATGATCAGGGAGAAGCCGACGGCTCCGTTGATGGAGAAGCCGACGTCCTCGGTGGAACCTTAACAAAGTCCGGCGAGGTATATAAATGAAGTCCGGTGATTAGTAGATGCATTAATTGAGTTGTATATATATAAATTGACGAATGTTTCTTCTCTTAGGCCTCCACATCGAGCAAAAAATATTCCAAACGAGGCCCGGCCAAAAAGTTGGACGCATCTACGCATTATACAATTACGGTGGTATCACCACGGGGTGAACCGTTGGAACCCGAAAGGCTAAAAGTGTATTTGTACAGCAATGCGGAGTTATGGTTAGGGATCGCATCCCGATCACCGTTCTAGAGTGGAATAAGACCAAAGGGGCGGAAGAGGGTGAGTATGTCGCCGATGTTGGGTCCGCAGCATAGAAAACAAAAAATTTCCTACGATGAGAACTATACGCCAAGATCTATCTACTAGATACAGAGCAACGGGTGGACATACATCCATGGAGAACTTACCCTCGAAGACAACGAGTTTTGTTAACGAGTAGGAACTCGTGGTTGATATAGTCGTACGCTTGCCGATCTCAAGATCGTGAGGAAGTCCGAGCGCCGCAACTCAGCAGCGCATCCGCACTCGCACACACGTTCAAGCCACCGGACAACCTCCACCTCCTCGCTCCAGCGATCCAGCGGAAGCAGCAACTCCTTCCGCATTTAAATGCCACCGGGAACATGTATCTCGCTAATCCGAGACCATGGGGGAATAATTCTAGAGGGGGAGAGAGATCCTTCACAAGGAGGTGTCAGGATGAAGGAGGGAATGGGTGGCCTTTTATAGGAGGAGGGAGGGTGCCCCCTCTCTCCATGGCCGGCGCATGGGAGGGTGACCCCTCACCTCCCCCATTCATGTGGTGGTAACCCCTCCACAATAAAATGCCTCTTCACATTCCCTTTTAAAGTCTCCACTTTAAATGCATTAAATTTCTCCAAATTTAATGCTCTCTCATTTAATAAAACTCTTTTTATTAAATTTATTCAGAATTTTGTTAATTACTTTAATTAACAAACATTCACATATAGCCCCTTGCAATATTTCAGTATCACATGCAGAGCCACCTTCTGCAATTTCACCCGAAACAATTTCCGGTTTCTATTGAAACAATTCCTACGCTTTGCAATTCTTTCGTCTGAAACATATGTGGTCCAAAATGGTGTCCGATAACTCTTAAGTGTGCTACCCTACGGTTCACGAATAATACAGACATGATCGAGACCCTTCTCCGATCAATAATCAGCGGGACACGGAGATTCAGATCGACTCCTACACATTCAACGATGACTCATGTGATCGTGAGAACCTTTAACGCTTGTAACTAAATCGCTTTGTCTCTCGATATATTACATGTCCGAGATTCGATCATCGGTATCTCCATACCTAGTTTGATCTCGTTACCGACATGCATCTTTTCTCGTTCCCGTGATATAACATTCTAGTGATCACATCACTTGCTTGCAAGCTATCCTAATGTGATATCACTGAGAGGGCCCAGAGTATATCTATCTGTCATCTGGATTGACAAATTCCACTCTTGATCCATGAGCCTCAACATAACACCTTCGTAGTACTGAACCCATCTTTATAGTCACCCTGTTACCGTGTGACGTTTGATGTTATCAAGATACTCTTCCGGTGTTAGCAATTAACATGATCTCATGGTCTAAGGATAAAGATTACTTTGTATGATGTTATAGCAATATAAACATAATGACTTGATCGTAATGCTATACTTCGGATGAATGTTCATCACATCATTTCACCAATGGTGTGACCTTGTTATTAACAACATCCAATGTCCATGATCAGGAAACCTTGATCATCCTGCTAATCAACAAGCTAGTCTATAAGAGAGGCATGACTAGGAACCCTTTTTGTTTATTAAACACACATGTATTGATGTTTCTGAATCAATACATTTCTAGCATGTAAAATAAACATCTATCATGTATAAGGAATATATAATAACAACTTTATTATTGCCTCTCAGGGCATATTTCCTTCAGTCGACAGGTACAAAGAGGGTCTTTGGAATGACCTCATGACACATTTCACCCTGCCAAAATGTGAGGATGATGCCAACACAGCTGCATTGAGGAAGAAAGTCAAGGAGTGGACTCTTACGAAGATGGCCGAACTATTCAAGAACTGGAAGAAAGCATTATGGAAAAAGTATCAGAAGACAAAGACTCCTCCTAAATTCAAAGGCTATCTAACGAAGCAGCAGGCTAACTGGGATGCATTTGTGAAGTACAAGGAGTCAGAACCTGCTATGGAAAAGTCGGAAAAAACAAGAAAAATGCCACGATGAAGAAATATCCAGGGGGCTATGCGACTGCCATGCCAAAGTGGGATGCTAAAGAGAGTGAGCTGCTTGCTAAAGGGATCATTCCAGAACCAATACGCGAAGAATGGGATCTGAGGGCAAGAAATTGGTTCCTTGGGCATGGGAGTGAGTATGACGAAAGTACAGGGGACCCTATCTGCAGTGACGGGGTTAGGATACCCCGGGAGACATGGAAGAGAGTGGTGAAGGAAATTAAAAAGGGGACAACAAAGTTCCGTCCCGATAGAGAGAAAGACTTGCTGACAAAGGTCCTCGGGAATGACAACATGTATTGATGTTTCCGAATCAATACATTTCTAGCATGTAAAATAAACATCTATCATGTATAAGGAATATATAATAACATCTTTATTATTGCCTCTCAGGGCATATTTCCTTCAGTCTCCCACTTGCACTAGAGACAATAATCTAGTTCATATAGTGATAAATCTAACACCCATGGAGTTCTGGTGTTGATCATGTTTTGCCCTAGGGAGAACTTTAGTCAACGGATCTGCTACATTTAGGTCCGTGTGTACTTTACAAATCTTTATATCTCCATCCTTGACATGCTCGCGGATGGAGTGAAACCGGCGCGTAATATGTTTGGAATTCTTTTGAGACCTTGGTTCCTTTGGCTATTATGGCTCCATTGTTGTCACAATAGATCACCATCGGGTCCAACGCATCGGAACCACACCCATTCCGTAATGAACTCTTTCATCCAAATCATCGCTACCGCTTCAAGCAAAGAACATATTCCGCCTCCGTTGTTGATACAGCCACCACAGATTGTTTGGAACTCCTCCAACTAACTGCTGCTCCGTTCGAGAGAAATACGTATCCGGATTGAGACTTAGAGTCATCCGGATCGGTGTCAAAGCTAGCATCGGCATAACACTTAGCGACTAGCTCTTGTTCACCTCCGTATATGAGAAACATATCCTTAGTTCTTCTCAAGTACTTGAGGATGTTTTTTACCGCTATCCAGTGTTTCGAACCTGAATCAGATTGGTACCTACTAGTCAAACTAATAGCATGTGCCACATCCGATCTTGTACATAGCATGGCATACATAATAGAGCCTATGGCCGAGGCATAGGGGATCTTATCCATCATCTCTCTTTCTTCCGTCGTAGCCGGACTTTGAGTCTTACTCAATGTCTTGCCTTGCAACATAGGTAAGAACCCCTTCTTACTTTCGTCCATATTAAACTTCTTTAATATATTATCAAGGTATGTACTCTGTGATAGCCCAATTAGGCGCCTTGATCTATCTCTATAGATTTTAATGCCTAATATATACGACGCTTCACCAAGGTCTTTCATCGAAAATTTGCTGTTTAGATAACTTTTAACACTGGTTAAAAGATCTATATCATTTCCAATCAATAATATGTCATCCACATATAATATCAGAAATGCCACATTGCTCCCACTCACTTTCTTGTAAATACAAGCCTCTCCATAAGTTTGGACAAATCCAAACTCTTTGATCACCTCATCAAAGCGGAGATTCCAACTTCGTGATGCTTGCTTCAGTCCATAGATGGATCGCTGAAGTTTGCACACCTTATTAGCATCCTTAGGATCGACAAAACCCTTAGGTTGTATCATATACAACTCTTCTTAAATCTTACCATTGAGGAACGCAGTTTTGACATCCATCTGCCATATTTCATAATCGAAATATGCAGCAATTGCTAACATAATCCTAACCGATTTAAGCATCGCTACGGGAGAGAATGTCTCATCGTAGTCAACTCCTTGAATTTGTCGAAACCCCTTTGCGACAAGTCGAGCCTTATAGATGGTCACATTACCATCAGCATCAGTTTTCCTTTTGAAAATCTATTTATTCTCAATGGCCTTTCGGTCGTGAGGTAAGTCCACCAAGTTCCAAACTTGGTTCTCGTACATGGATTCCATCTCGGATTTCATGGCTTCTAGCCATTTGTTGGAATCAGGGCTCATCATCGCTTCTTCATACGTCGCAGGGTCATCTATTTCATCAATCATGAAATTCATAACAGGATTGCCGCATGTCAGAGCTGCACGTGTCCCGCTTGACCTGCGAGGTTTGCGATGTCCTCTTCGGAGTTTCATGATCAATATCATTAGCTCTCTCTTCATTAGGTGAAGTCAACTCCGAAACAACTTCTGGAGCTGCGCTACTCGCCATTTCATGAAGAGAAGGTTCAATAACCTCTTTGAGTTCTACCTTCGGACTACTCACACCTTTCGCGAGAAACTCCTTCTCAAGAAAGGATCTATTCTTGGCAACAAAGACCTTGCCCTCGGATCTGTGATAGAAGGTATACCCAATTGTTTCCTTAGGGTATCCTATGAAGACGCATTTTTTTCCGCTTTGGGTTCGAGTTTATCCGGTTGAAGTTTCTTCACATAAACATCGCATCCCCAAACTTTAAGAAATGACAGCTTAGGTTTGTTTCCAAACCATAATTCATACGGTGTCTTTTCAACGGATTTAGATGGTGCCCTATTTAAAGTGAATGCAGCGGTTTCCAGTGCATAACCCCAAAATGACAGGGCAAGTCATCGAGACATCATAGATCAAACCATATCCAATAAAGTACGACACGACGCTTCGACACACCATTACGTTGTGGTGTTCCGGCAGGCGTGAGTTGTGAAACTATTCCACAGTCTTTCATATGTGTGCTAAACTCGTAATTAAGATACTCTCCTCCACGGTCGGACCGCAGAAATTTGATCTTTCTGTTACGATAATTTTCCACTTCATTCTGAAATTCTTTGAACCTTTCAAAGGTTTCAGACTTATGTTTCATCAAATAGATATACCCGTATCTACTCAAATCATCCGTGAAAGTAACAAAATAACGATATCCACCTCGCGCCGACACACTCATTGGTCCACACACATCAGTATGTATGATTTCCAATAAATCTGTAGCCCGTTCCATTGAACCGGAAAACGGCGTTCTAGTCATCTTGCCCATAAGGCATGACTCACATGTATCAAATGATTCAAAATCAAGTGATTCCAAAAGTCCATCAGAATGGAGTTTCTTCATGCGTTTAACGCCAATATGACCTAGACGGCAATGCCACATATATGTAGATATATCATTATCAAGTTTAATCCTTTTAGCATCAACATTATGAATATGCATAATACTACTATCGAGATCCAACAGAAATAAACCATTCAACACAGGTGCATGACCATAAAAGATATTATTCATATAAATCGAACAACCATTGTTTTCAGACTTAAACAAATAACCACTTTGCATCAAACACGATCCGGATACAATGTTCATGCTCAGTGCAGGCACCAAATAACAACTATTCAGGTTTATAACTAATCCCGACGGCATATGGAGAGGCAGCGTTCCGACGGCGATCACATCAACTCTTGATCCATTGCTGACCCGCATCGTGACCTCATCCCTTGCTAGTTGTCGCTTGTTCCGCAGCCCCTGAACCAAGTTACATATATTAGCAACCGATCCTGTATCAAATACTCAAAGTATCATGCGAGTACTAGTCAAGTACACATCAATAACATGTATATCACATATACCTTTGTTTGCCTTGCCGGCCTTCTTGTCCGCCAAATACTTAGGACAGTTGCGCTTCCAATGGACAGTCCCCTTGCAATAGTAGCACTCGGTGTCAGACTTAGGGCCAGCTCGGGGTTTCTTTTCAGGCGCGGCAACAGATTTGCCGCCCTTCTTTCCCTTCTACTTGCCTTTCTTGCCCTTCTTGAAACCGGTGGTCTTATTGATCATCAACACTTGATGTTCCTTCCTAATATCCACTTCTGCAGTCTTAAGCATTGACAGAAGCTCGGGAAAAGACTTCTTCATGCCCTGCATATTATAGTTCATCACGAAGCTCTTGTAGCTAGGTGGCAGAGATTGGAGAACACGATGTATGACTAAGTTAATGGGAATCGTTATTCCCAAGGACACAAGCTTATCGGCGTACCCAGACATTTTGAGTACGTGCTCACTAACGGAGATGTTCTCTTCCATCATGCAGCTAAAGAACTTTTCAGAAGCATTATAACTCTCTACGGCAGCATGGGTATCGAAAATCATTTTCAGTTCTCCCATGGTATCAAAGGCATTGCCATTTTCGAAACGGTTTCGAAGTTTTGGCTCTAGCCCATACAGTATGCCGCAATGAACTAAGTTGTGGTCCTCCTAACGAGTTATATAGACGTTCTTTTCCTCGTCAGGGGCATCAGGAGCCGGTGGGGGGCCTAGCGGCGCCTCTAGCACATATTGCTTTTGTGCAGCTGTGAGAAGAATCCTCAAATTCATAGCCCAGTTGGTGAAGTTGCTACCATTCGCAGCAAACTTCTCTTTCTCCATGAACACATTGAAATTAAAAGCAGGTGGTGCCATCTATAACAGAATTTGTAAAATATATTTAGACTAAGTTTATGATAGATTGAGTTCAACTAATCCAAATTACTAATGAACTTCCACTTAAAAACGACATCCCTCGTGTCCTTTTGGTGATTACATGAACCAAATTCACTGCACCAAGTCCCATCATCACGTGAGTCGGTGTAGCTTCAAAGGCGAGCATCTATATGGGCATCACATCAACTATATGACTCATGCTTAACCTTTCGGTCCGTGTTCCGAGGCCATGTCTGTACATGCTAGGCTCGTCAAGTAAGAACCTTAGTATTTGCGTGTGTAAAACTGTCTTACACCCATTGTATGAAAGTGTAGAGTCGAGAACACCCGATCATCACGTGATGCCTCAAAACACGATCCACAAAACGGTGCATACTTAAGGAAGAACACATTTTATCTTGATATCTAAATGAGGGATCATCTTATAATGCTACCAAAAGCGCCAAACTAGCAATATAAGATGCTAATGTGTGAAGTGAGGTGATATGATCCATGCATTTGATCTCTATCATTTGCATCGTGGTATGATCTCTATCATTCCTTTGTGTGTAAGGCCAAGGTCTATGGAACTTACACGTTAAGTGAGTTGTAAGAGTATCTATCATACATCTACTTACAACAATACCATATCAATACACTAGCCCAGCAACGATCTAAACTAGACGCCTCTAATTTATCAATTGCAAGTTTTACGTGGCTTAGGGCTTTTGGAGATAGAACCGGTCTTACCTACGAACATGAACCACAACGAGGATAACCAAGTTATTAGCAACTCGTTGTAAATCAGATATTGAATATAGTAGGAGAGACAGACACCCGCTAGCCACTTATGCAAAACTAGTTGCATGTCAGTCGTGGAACCGGTCTCATGTACGATGACATGTAAGGTTGGTCCGGGCCGCTTCATCCCACTATGCCACCAATATCCAAAGTACATAGAAGATGCAATAACATGATCATCATCGCCCACATATAGACATATGTGAACTACCCGTGCAAAGCACCTACGCATAGATCAGGCTCTGATACGACTGTTGGGTCCGCAGCATAGAAAACAAAAAATTTCCTACGATGAGAACTATACGCCAAGATCTATGTACTAGATATAGAGCAACGGGTGGACATACATCCATGGAGAACTTACCCTCAAAGACAAAGAGTTTTGTTAACGAGTAGGAACTCGTGGTTGATGTAGTCGTACGCTTGCCGATCTCAAGATCGTGAGGAAGTCCGAGCGCCGCAACTCAGCAGCGCATCCGCACTCACACACACTTTCAAGCCACCGGACAACCTCCACCTCCTCGCTCCAGCGATCCAGCGGAAGCAGCAACTCCTTCCAGACAAAATGCCACCGGGAACATGTATCTCGCTAATCCGAGACCATGGGGAAATAATTCTAGAGGGGGAGAGAGATCCTTCACAAGGAGGTGTCAGGATGAAGGAGGGAATGGGTGGCCTTTTATAGGAGGAGGGGGGGTGCCCCCTCTCTCCATGGCCGGCGCATGGGGGGGTGATCCCTCACCTCCCCCATTCATGTGGTGGTAACCCCTCCACATTAAAATGCCTCTTCACATTCCCTTTTAAAGTCTCCACTTTAAATGCATTAAATTTCTCCAAATTTAATGCTCTCTCATTTAATAACTCTTTTTATTAAATTTATTTAGAATTTTGTTAATTACTTTAATTAACAAACATTCACATATAGCCCCTTGCAATATTTCAATATCACAAGCAGAACCACCTTCTGCAATTTCACCCAAAACAATTTCCGGTTTCTATTAAAACAATTCCTGCGCTTTGCAATTCTTTCGTCTGAAACATATGTGCTCCAAAATGGTGTCCCGTAACTCTTAAGTGTGCCACCCTACGGTTCGCGAATAATGCAGACATGATCGAGACCCTTCTCCGATCAATAATCAGCAGCGGGACCTGGAGATCCGTACTGACTCCTACACATTCAACAATGACCCCTGTGATTGTGAGAACCTTTAACGCTTGTAACTAAATCCCTTTCTCTCTCGATATATTACATTTCCGAGGTTCGATCATCGGTATCTCCATACCTAGTTTGATCTCGTTACCGACATGCACTCTTTTCTCGTTCCCGTGATATAACATTCTAGTGATCACATCACTTGCTTTCAAGCTATCCTAATATGATATCACCGAGAGGGCCCAGAGTATATCTATCTGTCATCTGGATTGACAAATTCCACTCTTGATCCATGAGCCTCAACATAACACCTTCGTAGTACTGAACCCATCTTTATAGTCACCCTGTTACGGTGTGACGTTTGATGTTATCAAGATACTCTTCCGGTGTTAGCAATTAACATGATCTCATGGTCTAAGGATAAAGATTACTTCGTATGATGTTATAGCAATATAAACATAATGACTTGATCGTAATGCTATACTTCGGATGAATGTTCATCACATCATTCCACCAATGGTGTGACCTTGTTATTAACAACATCCAATGTCCATGATCAGGAAACCTTGATCATCCTGCTAATCAACAAGCTAGTCTATAAGAGAGGCATGACTAGGAACCCTTTTTGTTTATTAAACACACATGTATTGATACGAATCAATACATTTCTAGCATGTAAAATAAACATCTATCATGTATAAGGAATATATAATAACAACTTTATTATTGCCTCTCAGGGCATATTTCCTTCAGTCGACAGGTACAAGAGGGTCTTTGGAATGACCTCATGACACATTTCACCCTGCCAAAATGTGAGGATGATGCCAACACAGCTGCATTGAGGAAGAAAGTCAAGCAGTGGACTCTTACGAAGATGGCCGAACTATTCAAGAACTGGAAGAAAGCATTATGGAAAAAGTATCGAAGACGAAGACTCTCCTAAATTGAAGCTATCTAACTAGCAAAGGCTAACTGGGATGCATTTGTGAAGTACAAGGAGTCGGAACCTGCTATGGAAAAGTCGGAAAAAAACAAGAAAAATGCCACGATGAAGAAATATCCAGGGGGCTATGCGACTGCCATGCCAAAGTGGGATGCTAAAGAGAGTGAGCTGCTTGCTAAAGGGATCATTCCAGAACCAATACGCGAAGAATGGGATCTGAGGGCAAGAAATTGGTTCCTTGGGCATGGGAGTGAGTATGACGAAAGTACAGGGGACCTTATCTGCAGTGACGGGGTTAGGATACCCCGGGAGACATGGAAGAGAGTGGTGAAGGAAATCAAAGAGGGGACAACAAAGTTCCGTCCCGATAGAGAGAAAGACTTGCTGACAAAGGTCCTCGGGAATGACGAACGCGGAGTACGAGGCCTTGGCTCTAGTTATACATGGGAGATGGGGTTTCCCAAAGACAGAGATAATTATAGGAGCCGAGATAGAGAAAAGAGGCGACGGCAGGAGGAGGGACACAGGTTCAACGAGTTGCTAGGAAGACTTGAAAAGCAACAACAACAGATTGAGGAACTTCGAGGAGTACCACGCCTGCAAGATCCTGCACTCGATATTACCGCCGTCCCATCTCAGCGGAGAAGCAGCGTGGCTGAATCGGAGGTCCCGTCTGACGATGCACGGATGGTAGATGGCGGTCCTGGCTACCCCGTGGATGGAATCAAGGAGCAGGCATCTTGTGATCTCCATCAGAAGGTGAAGAACCTATCCATCAAGGTGGCGGTCGGATGTGCTTTACCTTGTCCACCTGACGCATGCTGGCATGGCCGTGAGATTCCAGCTGGCTATGCTAAAGTCGGGGTGGATGAAATCGCAATGGGGTGGGACTCAATGGAGCTTGACATCCCTGGACCTGAAGGTGAGAGGACAGTCGAAGAAGTATTGGGTGGCATCATTCTATGGGACAAGAACAACATCAAGCTTCCAGGCTCAGTGCCAAGGCCAACACCGCCTCCGAGTCATCGCATGTCACCTTCACCTCCATCACCTCCAAGAAGCCCACCCCATGACTACGACCACCTCACCACATGAGAGTCATCTTGATCTCCGCCGCAGGTCGCCGCGCCGCCCGCTAAGGACAAAAGCGAATCTGCGGTTCGCCGATAAGGACTAAACGACGCAGCAGCCCAAAACGACAAATGTCGCCCCTCCCAAGAGTACCTCATAAGAATCTTCCCATCAGACCTTACAATCGTACTGACAAGGAAAACGACATGATCGTAAAGGCCGAATGTGTTGCGCAGCTTCAAAAGAAGAAACCTGAGCCCACCCCGGTATACACCGAGAAGCAAAAAGCGTATGCACTTTCTTTTCTGAACACAAAATCGCAATATGACTTGCACCATAAGCCAGATGACTATCTACGCGCACTTCAGAAGGAAGTGAAGAAGAGCAAATCAAGAAGTGCAAGCGGGAGCAAATCATCAAGTCAAAGTGCAACCGGAGAAAGAAAGGATGTCCCCCAGCTCGGGGAACAGGCCAAAAAATCGACCCTGCCCCTCAAGGTGGTATCCCATGACATTCCCCAGCAGAATTTGGAAGAAGCTGCAAAGCTTGCGGCCTCTATGAATGTGACTGTTGAGGAATTGCTAGGTCCTAAGGACGACAAGTTACCTAAGGCTTAGGTAGTCCCTACATATGTCCCAGGGAAGCCTCTGGTCAGCTTTGAGCAGTTCTAACAACTACCAACACAAATGTGGAGTTTACATAAATGGTACTTGACAGCCGTAAAGGAGGACAGAATAATGATCGTGGCGAAAGTCCCACACGACTACTACTTCCAAGCCGACGAGGTCCATGTTGAGTTTTCAGAACTCTTCCAGTTATACACTTTCGACGCCCTCGACAAAAGTCTCATGAGTTGCTATTGTCTGTAAGTTGTTGAATTCATTGTCTATATATAAGTTATTCATTTTTTCAGTTGTTCAGTTTATTGCATGTAATTATCCTAATTATATCCTTTTGTACTCTATTATTATGCAGAATGAAGATCATGGAATGTAAAAGAAGGTCAATCTTTAGTGTTGGGTTCATTGACCCAGATAAAATACATATAAAGACGCTAACGGATAAACCCGAGGAGATGCAGGAAAACCTTCTAAGGTTTCTAACGGAGCAAAATTTATTTGACCACATACCGTTTCCGTACAATTTTGCGTGAGGGTCTTACTCTGTTGTACACATTCACTTTTGCTTACTCGATGTTAAGTGTAATTGATGAGTTACTGATGTATATATAAACGTGTGCAATTTTTACTGGATTCTGCTAGACATTCAACTTGATAAGGGAAGAGTTAAAGGCATGGACCCATTAAAGAGACCCCTGAAAATGTTTAGGGACATGCAGGACATGCTCCAGAGGTAATTTTCGCGCTACATCGGTCTCTTTCGTTGATTTCCTAAGATATCACATAATAAATAACTCATTCATTTTCTTTACCGGGCAGGGTTTGGAATCAGTTCAAGAGTGCGGTTACGGGTGACTTTAGTGAGAAGCTGACGTTTAAGCCGGTCTCGGTAAGTAGTACGTGCATCTCTTTACTTCTAGTTTCAATACAATTATGATGCTAGATTATTATTTTGATTGAATTCTATTCTCGTAAAGTGCGCGAGGCAGCCACCGAAGACGAATCTATGTGGATTATACGTTTGCGAGTTCATTCGCACGTTTACCAGTGAGCTGAATGATTATAGAGTCGATGTAAGCAATACATTCACTACATTATTTTATTACCGTAACTTTTTGTTATCATGATTGATATTCATATTGATCTCCTTTTCTTATATAGTTTGAGAAAATGCGGGACCAGCTCCTACCAGAGCAACGCGTAGTAAGAATTGCTGAAGAACTGACAGGATTCTTGATGAACGAGATGATAGATGACGCCGGAGAATTTAGTGTGAATAGACGCCGATGATCCCCGACCGTGTAATTGAATATACGGGCTCTAGTCCCGATAATTGTGATCTCCATGTGTAACTATCATGTATATATTTGTATGCTCGATATTAAGAGAAGTTATCTTATGTATGCACGAACATGTACGGTATGTTGTAGCGTAGAAAACTATTTTGAAATGAAAAAAGGATACAAATTGAATTCTCTGCCGCGGCAGAGAAAGTGCCTAAAATTCTGCCGCGGCAGAGAACCATTGTCGGTTAAATGTCTGACCGGGACTAATGGGGGGCACCCCGCGCCCGCAGAGACGGCCACGTGGATACCCATTGGTCCCGGCTGGTAAGCGGGTCGGGACTAGTGGAGGGGGCCTTTAGTCCCGCATTTCCAGTCCCGGTTACTAGAACCGAGACTAAAGGCCCTTACGGGCCGGGACTAAAGGCCCATTCTCCACTAGTGGTCCAACATCTTGAAGACAAAGTGGCCGGAAAATCCTAACTTGGAATGGGAAAATACGTCATAACGGCGGGGCATACATCCATTGTGAAGTTGGTTATTACTTAACAATCTATCTACCACTTAACTCTCATTGTTGTCCCTCTAGGCACCATGAATCACATCAAGGAACTTGAGTGAGCATTCTTATGGGCAGCATTCGACACAGTCTCTAGTGGACAACGCAAGGTGAACTGAGAAATGGTATGTAGGGTTAGAGAGCTTAGTGGTCTAGGTCTGCTCGACACCGACTTCTTTGCATGAGCTCTTAGATTGCGTTAGCCATGGCTTGAATGGAAGGACCCATCAAAAATATGGGTGGGCTTGGGAACCCCATGCACCCATATGGATATGTACCTATTCTATGCAGCCACCGATGGGAATGGAGAGAAGACCCCTTTCTTGGAAGAGGCTTGGATAAATGGTTTCAAACCAATCGACATACCACCCCCTCTCATTTTTTCGGTTTCAAAAATTAAGAAATATAGCATAGAACAAAAGCCCAAATAATGATGCATGGATTCGCAAGATCAACATGTTTGTTTCTTTATCAATGGAGCATGCTTGGCAATTTGTTACCCTTTGATCTAATTCTGGCATATCAATCTTCGTGAAGATGTTTTGGACACTATTTCTTGGAACCTTACTTCTAATGGCCAATACTCGGCCAAGTCCACCTACAAGGTACAATTTTTTGGGGCAATATCATCACCCACTAGTTCGATGGTTTGGGAAATTTGGGCTCCTTCCAAAATCAAATTCTTCGCATGGCTTCCTATTCATGATAGTCTATGGACGGTTGCCTCCTTGCAAGAATAAGTTGTCCAAAGGGTGGGGTTTTCCCTTTTTGCAAACGGGTTCTAGGATCATTTGAGCATCTTTTGTTTCCATTGTAGATTCACTTATAGGCTTTGGTGCGAAAAGATATTGCTTCGATAACCCTTCTTGCTTCTTGGGAAATTTTGAATGAGCGCAACGAGGGAGTCTCCAACAATAAAAATGCCCCTCTTTCAACTCTTCTAGCGAAGATCAAGAAAGAGGCAAAAATTTGGGTCACTGTAGACGGTAAGTGTATGAGTAAAATAATACTGGGAGAGTAGAGTTTTGTTGTTGTATGGCACCTTTATTTTGTTGTTACACTCTCTCTTAATTAATAGAATGGAGCAAAGTTTTGCCCCCTTTCATAGAGAGAGATTGGCAATGTAAAAACGATCGTCGATGCCACCTTCAATGAGCACCGTGCTGCCCTCTCTGCCAAGTACCGGCACTGCAGACTGTATCCGTACTCGTCGGGTTTTGGCAGCTTGATCCGCTACGTGGGGATCCATTCTTCACAGGGCCGGCCCATAAGGGGGGGGCAACGGGGCGCCCGCCCAGGGGCCCAAGGAGGCAGGGGCCCTAGCCCAGCTAGCTGTCCAGTATACTAGTAATCATATTTCTGTATTAGATCCAAAAAAGGCCCAAGCCCACCACGTAGCTACAAGTCACAGACCGATCAGTAGTGCTAAATTGAATTAAATTGATCCATCTCTGTGAACCTGTGACCCACACGTACATCTCTCTCCTCTGTCGTTACTCCTCCGGCTCGTCTTCTCCCCAAATTCTCCACTCCCAGAGAACAGCGCTGCCGCCTCCCGTGCTTTTCCAATTCCGAGATCTTCGCAGTCATTAATGGAGAGCTATTGCGCTATTCTTCTCCCCAATCTTCTCTCTTTCCATCCTCAATGTTATAGCCGTTTCCCATGAACTAGACGTTGAGCCTTGGAGGCATCACCACATCAGAGATGGTACGTCCCCCTCCCTCCACTTGATTCGTTGTTAAATTGCAGGACTTCATGGCTCTGACTACTCCACGTCTCCAATTCTACTCTTCTTTCTACGGTATGTTCTTCAAGCCTCCATTGGATCTGATTCCTAAGCATATTAGGACAAGAGAAGGGAGGGCTGGATGTGGAATGAGCAAGTTATATTTTTCATCATCTTGGTGCTGAGCGGATCAAGGATCCAACATCGACAATTCAAAATCGAACCATATTCCCATATCCAGGATCCAACATCAACAATTCAAAATGTAAGTTCTCCAAGATCTGATCATCATAGTATAAACACAGGTGCTAAGTTTGCTTTACTAATTATATATCTTATGGTAGGATAAAAGCTTTACGTAGCAATCAGTTCTGACTTGCCAATTGCCACTTAAGAGCCACTTAGAAGATCAGTCTTTTGTCGATATTATTTCTTACTAATATAATGTAGTTCCTTGTACTGTTACAAATAAAGAATTTTAGTGTAAGTTTTATAATTCAAAGACCATCAGTCTATGATACGTACTTACTAGATTGCTTTTGAAATACAATACATTTTAAATATGGGTTTGTGAATAAGGATCCTTTTTGTTGTCTTGCCCCAGGGCCCGCAATATGTATGGACCGGCCCTGATTCTTCAGTGTCAATCTGTTGTATCCATGTCAACCCCTGAAAGTCATCTTGTGCATTCATACCAATAGAAAGGTTCCCTCGGAGGTGATGCTAAGCCATGGTGGATCATATTGATACGGGCCTAAGGGAAGATGGCTCGATTACAACTTTTTCAAGGAGTATCCGCCGGTCTTGGCATTCACATTTAGGCTGTAAAAGTTGGATGTGTCACGGAGGAGACTGTGTGATGTGTCCTGGGTTACGACAACAGTGTCCTGTCCTTGAAAAGTCCAGATGACACTTTGTCACAATGATTTCAACTAAAATTTTAAGATAAATACCTACAAGAGGTCCTAACATTGTTGTGAAAAATATTATAATGTTTCCCGCGCTTTTGCACAATCCACTATGCAAATACACATAAAAGCAATACCTCTTTTCGAAAGAAAAAAAACCTAAAATCAGTACTAACAATACAGTTGGAAGCCAAATCATACATGTGCACATTATTTTATTGTACTATGTTTCTTACTGAACCGATATTAGATAACAACGTACAGTATCGGTTATTTAATATTGGCTCACTAGATTTAATAACCAAGTACAATATTGTCTTCAATCGTATCTAAATCTCCGAAAGAAGACGAACCATAGAAGGTCGAGGCTGGTAGAGAGCATCTAAAGGCAGCTGTTTTGGCATGGTTAGGCCAGACCCCTCGGTCATGTCAACAAGCTCTTCTCCAATCCTTTCCCAATCAAAGCACTGAATCATGGTTCCAAGAGCAAGGCCTACCATTTGCATGCCTAAGTGCTCCGCTGGGCATCTTCGTCTTCCCATTCCAAATGGGATAACCATCTTTCCTCCATTTATCCCATCCTCAAACCTGTCGGAAAATGCATGGACGTATTTACAACTTATAACCATATTTATACCATTGCATTAGCATTTCTTTTGGTTGCCTTAAAATCATTAGAAAGTGATGCTTTTGATGTGAATATTGAACTTATATGAGCATAGATGGAGAGTGGGTATTCAAGTGTTAGCAATAACTAACAGATTGCATTATTCAAAATAAGTATTATAATGCAAATCTTTCATCTATGTAATAACATTTATTAACCTAGAAAACAAGTTGTTATAGTCTGGTACCAAGTGGTTATAATCTGATAAATGAGTGACAATAATCTAGTTCAAGCATGCATACAAGAGAAATAAGAGCAATGTGCATCAATGTGTGAAAGATAGGGGCCGGAAGTGTGAAAGAGAGAGACCAAGAAGGGTGGGGGATATGGAACCCGCTGCTGACGGTGCAATGGTTGCTGAGCAGTGCAAATGAAAAGTAAGACGTTGTAGGGAGGTCCCATACTACTTCTCTAGAAAGTATCCTTAGGCAGAGTCCTTATATGTTTAAATGTTCAATATAAATGCAGTTGGACACTTTCTTGCTGTTTCTCTAAAACAAATAGGCACAACATCATGTATTCTTGAACACAAGAATTACTCGAAATGTAAATATTTTGAGGTTTACCTCTCGGGAATGAAGCTTGTGGGTTCATCCCATAGACCAGGATCTCTGTGGATGGCAAACGTATTGACAAGGAGCATCGTACCCTGAGGGATATGGAATCCGCCAACGGTGCAGTCGGCGGACGACTCGTGCGGGACGAGAAGCGGCGCTGGCGGGTACAAGCGGAGGGTCTCCATGATGATGCTTCGGAGGTACTGCAGCTTGGGAAGATCGGTAGCCTCCAGCAGCCTCGCTGGTTCCCCTATGCACGCATCAATCTCCTCGCTGGCTTTCAGTAGCACTTCCGGCTTGTTCAGGAGGAGCGACATCGCCCACTCGATGGTGTCGGCTGAGGTGTCCGTTCCAGCTTCCAGGGAGCTCTTGAGATTGGTAATATTAGTGAGTACGGGCATACGGTTAGACGTTCTTGACGAAGATAGTGATAATGGTCAAAATAGTGTGACGAATAGACTTTCCAGTTCTAGGGTATATATTTGTGGGACTACTATCATCCAACTAACTGATCTAAAGTTACACAAAAATAAATTTCCTACACTTGGCACAAACTTCGTTGGTTAATTAAATTTTCTCCGTTCTTTTCAAACTAGCTGAAATGTGGTTTTAAAACTCTTCCGTGGCAAGTTTGAACAAATAACAAAAAAGAAAAACATCAAAACAATATGGTACAACCGCCTCAATCAAACATGCTTACATATTAGATACTACTCATTCAGTTCCTAATTAATTGAAGCTTTATGTTTATTTGAAGTTAAACCTCATCAAGTTCAACCAAGTGTACTGAAAAATGTTCAAATTATATTAGCAACGTGAACTTAACGTCTCTTCCTCTCATATCGTTTTGCCGCCTTATTTGGCATTGACATGTAATCTCTATTACCTTTGGTTTGACATGTAATCAAGTTTTGCCGCCTTATGAGTGTGACATGTAATCTCTATTACCTTTGGTTTGACATTGTACTCTCCTTCCACTTTTGTTTCCTTTCGTGCTTTGTAAGACCCACCTTGGAACTTCACGGTAAATAGGGCTTTGTTTTCTTTTCAATTAGAAATAGCAACAGTAAATATATGACCAAAAAACATTTTATGACGAATCTCATGAAACTAATGGTTATATAGATGCTGATATACTATCCTATATACTCGATCAGAATAGTATGACTCACAATAAAACTAGAATTTTGATTCATCTTAAAGGAGAGCCTTTCCTTCCAGATGAATGAGGGACACCTGTACAGTCGCATCGATTCATGCAGAGTCTATTTAATTACTATTGTGCCATCAATTTTGGATTTTCTTTATCATAAACTCATTTTTCATACTTACTAAGTAGATTAAACCAAAAGAAAAAGGCAATAACAACACATGCAAAAACGGCTAAGAACATAAATTTGACAAAAACAAGGCTTCAAGTTCATTTGACACAGCAGCCAGCAGGTGAGATCACTCACTATGCACAAGGAGCGGATGAGCTCGTCCGGGCACGCCTCCGGGTCCTTGCTCTGCACCGCGAGTAGCACGCCGATCATGGTCCTCCGGGCCTCCTCCGGCGCGCCCTTCTCCATCTCCTTCCTCTGCTCGTCGATCAGCCCCTGCAAGAACTTGGTCCGGCTCTCGCGGAGCAGCCACAGCCGGCGTCCTACCCCGCCCACGTCCAGCCACCGCAGCGGCGCCGGCAGGAAGTCCCAGACCGTTGATGCGCCGCTCAGCGCCATCGTCTCCTCCACCATCTCCCTGAACCACCGCGCCTCCTCGCTCACCTCGCCATCGCCGGTGCCGGCGCCGTAGTAGCTCCTTGAGCAGATCATCCCCATCATGGTGTTCATCAGCAGCTCGAACAGCCGCGACTTGAGCTCCACGCGGGTGCGGCTGCTCACGGCCACTGCGCCGTGCCCCGTACGAGGCGCCGCCGCGTGGAAGAGGCCACGCGCCATGGCCCGGGCCTCGCGGACGTGCACGTCGGCGAAGTGGTCGACGCGGTGCGCCGCCATAATCTCGGTGACGGCGATGCGGCGGACGTGGCGCCAGTAGGGCCCGTAGTTGGCGGTGCCCATGGTTGACCAGTCGTAGGAGAGGATCCCGCCGGACGGCAGCCGCGGCCTGTTGGCGAACACGACGTCGTGCGCGCCGAGGCACTCCTCGGCGGCCTGGGCGGAGGACACGACGGCCACGCGGCGCGACCCGAAGCGGAGGCGGAAGACTGTTCCATGGCGGGCGGCGAGGCTCGCCAGGGTGCGGTGCAGCGGCTTCTTGAAGAGGTGGAGGTGCCCGACGAAGGGGAGAGGGGTGGGCCCCGGTGGCAGGTCCCGGCCGCTGCACCGTCGACGGCGTACGGTTTGCGTGAGCGCCAGCAGTCGCATAAGGAGGAGGGCGGTGACCACGACGGCGGCGCGCAAGGTAGTACTGTCCATCGTCCCAGACTCTGGTTGCAAAGTGATGGCCATGTCTCTCAGGTAGGCTCTGCTGGAACTGCTAACTAATCTTACGATCGATGTGCTGTAAATGTTATATACTCGCTCCCACATGATCGGTGGTTAGCCTATGGCAAACCGGCAAGAGCCACATGGCTTCGGCTAGGAGTTATATTTAACACAAACAGGATCAAATGAATATTTAACACCAAGGATCAAATGAATTTGATATTTGAGATGTGGTTGGATGGTTAGAAGGGCGGCAACATCTATCCCACCAGAGTTTAAACCTTAGTGACGTTTTGTTGTCGCATAAAAGACGTAATATTTTTCAGTGGGAGGTGCCTGCGTTGACTTCATCAATCTCAAGACCAGCCGGATCAATCTCTTATACCCAGTCTTTCGTCAGTGCTCATAGGGGTAGGGTGTGAGTGTGTGTTCATAGGAGTGAGTGTATACGAGTGTGTGCGTCTTTACTTGGTGTCAAACGGAAATGTGATTCTAACTTGCATGCTATATCGCCGTGAAATGTTTTACTCTGTTTCACTGCAATTCATTTTGACACAGATTTTAAAAACGTGATCAAACTTAATGAAACCGTGCAGCGTGAATCTTAAAGCAATAAATCAACACATACCAACGGTAGGGAGAGCAAATGAGCTAGATATGTTATGCTAGTATACTGATATTTACAATTGTAGTCTTCTATTTTAACAAAAAAAATAGTAGTATCATACCACATCTCTTTGTGTATTTTCAGTTTAATTTTGTTTTATAGGATTATGTTAATATCAAGTACATCTGGTCTCTCTCTGGAACAACTTTGTGTCAAGACCTGGTTGGGAAAGCGAGGGTACAAATAGTAATATATATATATATATATATATATATACAAGAAACATGAAGCATGCGGCGTGTTAGGGTTGGACTCGACCTTGAGCCCTGAACCTAGGTCCGACCCTACATATGGATAATTAGTCTTCCTTGAATTTGCTCATGCATTGATGTAAATAAGCAGAATTGGGCTCCCTTGGAGACGAAGTCATTTCCAATTTTCTAAATGGCCCAAGTGCCTAGAATGATAAACCTCTATATAGAAAGGTTTTTTAATAACCTTCTTGATGGAAGCAAAGAACTTATGGATTGTTTGAACTTGGTCCTTATCCGCAATGCGGACACATAATTTTCGCAGGAAGCATATAAAACTAGATCAGCACAAATGGTGCATATACAATCCGACTAGAAGAAAAATTTCATGAAAGCATGACTTTGATGACGAGTCTATCATGGAAGGGCATCCAAAAGACCACTTTATGCTTTATCCCACTGCTACTTGAAGGGAAGTGGGGGTAACCTTCTCATGGTCTTCTTAGAGTAGATTTTCAAGACCTTGCCGCAGTTGTTCCCAAAATTTACAAAATATATATGCACGCAAGATACATTTACTAACTTTTTTTGGCACGATCTATAGAAGATATTGATTCGATGATCCAGATTTCAGGGAGACCGATCTCTGGGATCAGATGCGTATTTTCGATGGCCAACTGATACGTTTTGGACGTCGAGCAAGAGGCGGATCCCACGGAGAGATCGATCCAGGATTCAAAGCTTCCAGGAGATGTTTTTTTTAGAAATACAGTACAAACGCAGACGCTCACAATGCGTACATACACTCACCCCTATGAACACACGCACGCACACCCTGCCCCTATGAGCACCTCCGAGAGACTGAGCCGGCGGGTCTTGAGATTGATGAAGTCACCACAGTCGTCTCGCTATCGACGGAAACGTCGCCTCCCACTGAAAGAATATTCCGCCTTTATGAGACACCAAAGTGTCAAACTTGGGGTTTGAACTCTGATGGGCTGGAGGTACCACTGCCCTCCTAACCTATCCAACCACGGGTTGGTTCTCAGCTTCCAGGAGATGCTTGACAGTCAATATATACCTTTTGTTGAACTTGTACTTTGAGTTAAGCTTGTGGCGGTTGAGGGGTACGATGCTGGTCGCCCAGACTTTTTTTATGGGAAAATGATAACCATCCCCGGACGAAGCCATCGTCCGGGTCAAATCTCGCTCGGCCCTACCACCCCCCCACCCCCCCGCTCGCGCATCTCCTCCCTCGACACGCCCGCCAACCCCTGACCCGCTCCCGATCCCGAGCCCCACCTCCTCCTAGGCGTCCGCCGCCGTGTTCCCCTCGCCGCCCCACCTCACTCGCTCTCCCCACGACCTCCGCGAGCTTGCCTCCCTCGCTCACCACCCAGCCTTCCTCACCAGAACCCCGGCCTCCTTCCGGCCCAAGCTCGAGCTCCCCTCCGCCCCGCGGGCGCCGCCGTGACCCTGTCTGCCGAACGCCTCCTTGCCCAGCCAAGCTCCACCACGTCGTCAAGCCTCCACCGCCATGCGCACCGGCGTCCGCCTCCTCGCCCCGCGGAGCTCCTCTGCCCGCCGCTAGGAGCAGCGGGCATAGGTGGTGGCTGCTGCAAGGAACGACGGTGCTGGCGCGCTGCTCCTTGCGACGTGCAATTTTTGCTACCTGGCCGACATGCATCTTGTAGAACGGCGGCGCGATCGATGCAGAGGAGGCGGTCGCCATGGGGCACGGCAACCCTACTACAAGGCAATGGCTGGTCCTGCTGCGGAGGCACCATGACCCAACTACAAGGGGTAGCCGGCCCTGTTACACACGCACGGCGGCGCTACTACAATGGGATTTTTTGCTAGAATTGTTTTTAGGTTTTGCTACAATTGTCCAAAGTTTTTGCTACGAGGTGTCCGATAATGTTTGCGGGCGAGAGTCTCCGGCGAAGTTAGTTTTTTGCTACATTAGAAGAACTTTGTTGCTACAACTGTCTCGTGGTTTTGCTACAACAGCAAGTTTTTGCTTCAAGGTCTTGGGCGAGAGTCACTAACAAGTTTTTTCCGACGATGTTTGCGGCGAAGTCGTTTTTGCTTCATTAGCACAATTTTTTTTGCTGCATGGCTTCCGACGAGGTCTCCGGCGGGACGTTCTATTTTCTGAAATGGACCGTTTTTTACTTCAGAAGCAAAAGCGGGAACATATGTAGCAAAACAGGTGTCTTGCAGCAAACCCGGGATTTGAGGGGACACGTGGCGCGTGGAGCAGGAGGACGATGGGAAGCCCCCATCGTCCGGGGGACGCCTAGCGTTGTCCTTTTTTATGCGTGTTTCCGATGGTCAAGATGTGCAATATTTCATCCCTGCCACCCCATGTTTCAGTGCCTTTTTTTTGAAAAGAGTATATATTAATATCACGGGATGCCAATTACACCTAGCCTCTGCAACAACGTATGCCCTAGCGACCTTACGGATGCACACAGGCTCGAAAAAATAAAAATAAATTACAAAAAAGAAAAACCCTGCTACAGAGAACTATTTCTCAAAGCAACGACACTGACACCACCAGAACAACACTAGTAGTCCTCCACTCCATTAACAACGCCTTCGAGAAGGAAACAATGCACAAGCACTATTGTTGCCCGATCAAAGATCATAGGTTTTCACCCTGAAGAAAGTCCTCGCTCGCAAAACAATGTCTTCAACAAGGCCATTGTCAGGCACAACCAGTTAAGGCTAGACCTTGGATTTTCACCCTACAAGGTAAGACTGGGAACTCCTCCTGTGTTGTCTCCGACCCCCACAAACGGTCGCTGCTGCGAGTCACAGATCACGCAGTCAGTTCGTCGCCGCCAGAAAGACTGAAATCACTATCACTGCTCTCATATTTCCGCTTTCCTGATATTCTTCTGTATCTGACTTTACCATGGCTCGTTGAATGGCACTTGGTGGGAACAAACAGCAAAGCTTCGCAATGCTCCTGTGAAACCAAACAGCTAGAAAAACAAGGTACGCACGATCGAATACCTTCCGATCCAGCAATCTCAAGGCCTGATGCGTCCATGGGAGTTTGCCGGCGGAGCCTTCCGGAACTCGACACTCCAGCCAGATCAACGAGGGCAAGCATCAAGCAGATCTTCTTCTTCGCGCGGAACGAACCCTAGGACCGCCGCCATTTTTCGGGCTAAACCAGCAGTCCCCACACCGTTGGCAGCTACCGGCAATCGGAACGAGCAGGTCAGACATTATCCCTCTCGAGCCCATGGTCAAACCTAGAGATTGAGCGGGACTTCGGGAGCAGCAACACCGCAGGACAGCCGCCACCGCCGCTAGGTCCACACCAGACCCCCTTCTGCTCTTCCGCGCCTACATTTTTTCTACTCTCTCCCTCTTAAAATAGATGATGCCGAAAAGTTATTTAAATTTGGGTGTATCTACATACTAAATAGTGTCTATATACATCTAAATTTAGATAGATCCGTGACATATATTTTGAGACAGTAGTGTACTATATATTACTCCCTCCGTTTTAAAATATAAGATGTTTTAGCTTTGTGAAAGGAGTATATCTAGACAACCTACATACTAAAGGTTGTCTAGATACACTCCTTTCACAAAGCTAAAACATCTTATAAAATGGAGGAAGTACATGTAAACAAGTCACGAATAACTGGCGGTTCACCTATCGCATGAGACTGGCCAGCTAGGAGTAGTTAAGCACGATCGAACATGACAAAACTTACGAATAATTGGGACGTTGCCGGCTGACCCTATCACTCTCGAGGCCCTCCAGCGATCGATCGTTGCCGGCCTCCTCAATAAGCACGATCGAACAAGATAAAACTTAGGTGAGGTTGACACTAAAACTTAGTATCATTTTTTGTGTGTGGCGAAAGCACTAAAACTTAAGATTGACGAGGCCCTCCAGCGAGTCAATAAGAAGCCCCACTCTATGGCCCAGGTACGGTTGGGGCAAAGATGGAGGATGGGTGTGTTGGTTGGGCCGATGAGGCGCCAGACTTTGTATCTGATGTTGTTGCCAGCGAATCTGCTAACCACTCTGGTTGATAGGTTTTTGTTTCCATGTCAAGAAAATAACCCGGAGATTTTCGTATACTGTCCACCTCACGTACATGTAGTGTAGACGGCTCAACACTTCTAAACCATCTTTGGGAGATAACCGATAAACCTACTCCCTACAGATATAGGATGAGCCATAATAACAAGAGAAACAAAAGATTCTGAAATAAAATGTTTGAGTGAATGTTAGATTTTTTTATAAAATCTAGTACAAGTATTTCTTCGGAATATTATCTTTGAGACTCAATCCTACAAATCAAATAACCACCATAAGAAAACTTCCTAGGATTTTGAATCCTCCAGAATTCCAATGCAAACCCCTTGAATCAAAGAGCCCATTATTGATGTTTTATGAATAGCCGCTACAACCATTATACTCAAACTAGACCTAATAAACGTTGAAAGCAAAATCATGACCTCGTATCAAGCTAATCAAGTCAAAGAGAGATACATGAATAATTTTTATAACTTATGGGCTCAACCTAGATATTAATTGTGAAGGTATAGTCGCTCTTATCAAACTAATGAAGTGAAAGAGAGTTGTCACTCCATAAAACTTAACAACAATTCTTATAGTATGATCAGGATGACTCATATATCCTCAACTCTCGGATCATTGACTTGGTTCACCCCTTACTATAACC
Organism: Avena insularis; assembly: GCA_023614405.1. Lineage (NCBI taxonomy): Eukaryota > Viridiplantae > Streptophyta > Magnoliopsida > Poales > Poaceae > Avena > Avena insularis. The sequence goes on from CM042690.1 coordinate 74,921,751, forward strand.
ATCCTAATCAATCGTTTACACCGATGTTTTGTACTCTCTCGACCGGATCATCATAAGAAAATACTGCCATGAAATGAGAGAAGGAGGGAAGGCGCGCTACAACTAACTGTTGAAGCAAGATTAGTGCTAAGAAGCAACCCTAGTTTAAGTACTAGCGCCCCACCCGAACGTTCTTGTACTTAAAAGACTCTCCCCCGCTTGTTGCTCGCCTCGCCAGACATGGTTCCATGATCTAGCTTAATGGAATCATACTTTTTTAAATAAATTAGAAAAAATAAACGTGCTCCTAAGGAGAGATCACAAGTGCAATAAAATGTAATGTATGGCTACAAGGTACACCTCCCCCAATCTTGGAAAATTCTAGGGTGATGTGTGCCTCAATATTAATGATCTAAGCTTTGTCATGGTGTAGACTTGTCAAGGAAAGCTTCCTTCAACTCCTTGACTTTCGTAGGGCTCTTTAATTCGAATGATCTTTGAAATTTGGGGCTGCCGATTTCGTTATGCATCGCGAAAGGGACCTTGGAATGGTCTTAAATGAATGTTTAGAAGAAAAAAGGGGAAGAATTCATTGAGACCGTTATGAATTTGATTGAGTTTTCTTTACTTGAACAAACAAGCTCTGATTCTATTATTTCAACCACACCAAATGATCTTTCGAATTGGTCAAGACTCCCTAGTTTATGCCTGCTTTTTATGGTACCAATGGTTGTTTCATTGAATGCGCTGGTTTACTCATGTCAGTAGTATATTTTTATGTGGGTCTTAGAAAGAAGGATTGAGCTATTTCGATGAGAAATATATTAAACCCCAAGTCCACGTGATGCTTAAGGCCCTCGATTTGCTTTATGAGGTAAGCATTATGCAACCTATCCTGAAGGGTTGACCGCTACCATTGGGTTTCCCCTTACTAAAAAGTTGTTTTTTAAGGATTTTTAGACGTGTTCTTGGCCCTTGTTCTCGTCATCCTTTTGCTTGACGTAGAGTGGAGGCTCCACTCTGAAGACTTAATAATCGCTTCAAACCAATCCCTTAAAATTTACCATTCTACCTTCTAACGAATGTGGGGTCTTCTTGGGTGCTTCTTCTTGAAGCCCAAGAGACGTCCACCAACAGTGCCAAATCGATCGTTTGAGGGACGCCGATACGAGTGTCCACCATTGGGGCGCGCCTCTCCTCGGTCATGCCCCAAAGGGGGCACCCTATGGATATTTTAAACATTATTAGCAAATTCAAATCAAAACGCAAATAGTCAGCCATAATTCAAAATCCTGACCAAATCTTATACACATAGTTTGAACACATAAAAATAAAAGTTGTACTATAATCCATACAATTCAAATAAAATGAATTTCAACTAGATCAAGCCCGATTCTCATGTGGTCGCCTCTCCTTCAAGCCTCCACAAATGGTCTATGAGATCATTTTTCAGTTAGTTATGGACAACCTCATCACGAACCTCCGTATGCATGGTAAGGAAATCAACCCAATCTACCAGCACCTGGTGACTAATATCGGCAAGAGAACCCTGGCACTCATATGGGTGATCATCAGTCGCTGGATGTTCATGCTCACTCTCGATGATCACATATGCATTTATCACCTCACATGTTTCATATTGAGACCAGGTTAGCACAAGGTACCAAACAATAGCAAATCAAGATTGGGGCATACCAAATGTCCACTCGACATCCTTCCTGCAGCTGTCCTGGTACGAACCAAAGAGAGACTTTGCCAGACCTAGAGGGTCGATGATTGTCCTCACAAATGTCGACCATTTTGGATAGATAACATCAACTAGGTAGTACCCATTGGTATATGCGTGGCCACTGGTCTCATCGTTGCACTCTAGAGCGTGACCTTCAACACGTTTCACAAAGACTGGAGGGGATTGCGGCACGTTGATGTCAATGTGAGATCCCTTCATGACAAATCGACATGTCTTATCTGTTATAGCTTCAAGAATCACAATGCAATATTCATGATGCCATTTGTACAAACATTGCCAAGCAAACAGACAATTATTTTAGGACTAGTGGATGCAATCGATACTTCCAAGCATCCCAGGAAATCCTCTCGATGCATTTTGTGCCATGATGCCATATGTCTCTGCTTCATTTCATCCTCTCACACAATGTGGCCCAAACACTTCGGCCACCACCTTGCAGAATTGGTACATCAGTTCAGTGGTTGTGGACTCAGACATGCGAATGTACTCGTCATTTGGATCTCCAAGAGCTCCATATGCAAACATCCTCATGGTAGTGATGCATTTCTGAATTGAAGAAAAATCGATCAGTCCAATGATGTATTTCTTCAGCAAGAAATAGGGATCGTAGACCCTCACACCATGCACCAGGCGCATGAACAACTTCATGTTCAACCTATAGTGGCGGAGGAAATCATTTGAGTTATATGTTGCATTCTCTAAAAAATAGTAGTTGTATAGCATGGTCAGCGCCGGTTCTATGTTTTGCAGGGCCCTAGGCGAAGTCGACAACTTAGGCCCCTAAGGCTAATGTATATGTAGGCATATCTAGTCTAGAAAAAAAATATGTATCCAATTTCACTTTTAAAATAAAAGTTAACATCTAGCTATACATTTTAGTCTTAAAATACAACAAGTGGTATTTGTTGCTAGTTTGATTACCTCAAATAAGAAATAATTCCAATGAATCCAACGATGATAATGCCTCAGTATTTTTAGATGCAAATCAATGAGTACAATCTCAAGATCAATTTGATCTAAGATATTCTTTTCATGGATATCCTTTTGATTCAATAAGTTCAATCTCTAGTTTTTCTTAATTCCTTTTCGCAGCACCGGACTTTTGTCTCGACGCCATATAATCTAAAATTGTGAAGTAATCGACTATATTATATAAAAAATTATAAAGATAGAAATAGAACCCTAAAAGGCAAAAATACACAAGCAAGAAGGACCAAGATTTGATAGCCAGGGACAGAGGGGATCGGCCGCTCGGGCCTGGGGGAGTTGGGATCGACCTGCGTGGGCGCCTGACATTTAGCCTCTAGTGATCAATCAGTCTCCAGAGCAGGCCAGCAGGGCGCCGTGCGTCCCTCGGCTGAAGGCCGAACGGGAGAGTCGGGAGGAGCCGAGGAGGCCAGGAGGGGATAGGCGAGATTGATCCCCTGTGTGTCAATGAGTAGATCGCGACGCGAGTACTGGCTTCATGAGCTTCCAGAAACCGATACGTGACTGTAGGGCCTGGATGGATACATCATACGTGGAGCGCTGGGCCTTTGCCAAAACAATTTTCTCGCAGATGTATATATAGAGGCTATAGAGGAGTATGTATTTATGCACCAGATCGCGGGGTGCTAGAGCCGGCCCTGAGCATGGCATACCCCTCAGTCCTCATCCCTGGCTTGCTCTTCTGTCTCCCGAATTACAAACCTCCACGTTTGGGAGCGGCATTATTCAGACCGTCCGCTTGTAGTTGTGTAGACATGCTAGGATTGTCAAGTGCTCCTCTTACATCGGCCTCTTCATCCATCTATAAATTCGCTTGAATCACCATCTCTTCATTGTTGTCCATAGCGTATCCATCATAGAGGAAGCAATCAATCAACTGATAGCGGCTAGGGCAGCAAAAATGAGGAAAGGAGGCTGCTGAGGCAATGTGCCGAACAAAGGTCAAGCGAGGTTGTTTGCGAGCGGCTGGAAGACCCGACGAGGGTCTGATGGCGAGAGGCTGGGCTTCGGCGGTGAACTCTCCGCGTCGAGATTTTGGCAAGGGTGTGAGAGACAAGGAGAGTGGAAAATAAGTCCTATGAGCCCGGGTCTATTAATAGACCTCCCCTACGTCTGACACGTGTCCGTTTATTTTCAGTTTTCTAGGCTTTTTTATCTGTTTAAAATTGAATGAAGTAACCGTAATGTATTGAGATAGGTCTATCCTTCAGGATAATAGACCAGGTCTCATAGTATTAATTTCCAGGAGAGTGGGCCGACAACCGCGTGGGAGAAAGAAAATGAGGCTGTGTCGATGGGCTGTGGCCTCTCCTTGAAAAAACTCTGAAAATTAATATCGTCGATCAAAAAAATCCAAGAAGAAGATCCGCCTACGTGGCCTGTCTCTTTGCCGTCCGATTCTTGTCGGGGGAGATGCACCTGGCCGCGAACGAGGCGAGGTGAGGCGAAGCGCGCGCCGCATCCTCTCCTCGGCCACACAAACTCTGCTCCCGTTCACCCCGGCAATGGCTTGAGCTGAGCTGAGCGACGAATCAATCCCCTTCCCTTCCCCTCCCCTCCTCCCGCCGCCCGGGGCCCGGCCATGGCGGCGCGGCCGCCGCCCAGGCCCACCTCGACACCCGCGCGCCGCCACCACCACCACCCGGCAGCATCCGGTCCCGGCCGCCACCACCACCACCTCCACGTCGCCCGCTGCTTCCCCGACCAGCTCCCAAAACCCCAGCCGACCAACCCCCCGAACCCGCTCCTCTCCCTCCTCACGGCCGTCCCCGACTGGGCCGACGCCGTCTCGGAGCGGCGCATCAGTGACCCGCGCCCGCTCTACACGCACGAGCAGTGGCGGGAGCACCGCAGCTCGCTGCGCCACCTGCGCCACCTCCTCTCCTCATTCTCCTCCCGGGTCATCCTCTCCCTCGTCCCGCCCGTCTCCGCCTTCACCGCCTTCGCCGCGGCCGTCGCCACCTACAACACGCTCGTCCCGGACTACGCGCTCACCGCCTCCTCCCTGCCGTACCAGCTCACCGCCCCGGCGCTCGCGCTCCTCCTCGTCTTCCGCACCGAGGCCTCCTACGCCAGATTTGACGAGGGCCGGAAGGCGTGGATGCGCGTGCTCGCCGGCGCCGCAGAGCTCGCCGGGATGGTCATGCATCGCGGTGGGGATGAGCGTGCGGACGAGGAGATCGGGAGGAGCGCGCTCCTCAACTACATCCTCGCATTCCCGGTCGCGCTCAAGGTGAGACACAGATCTACTCGTATCAGTGCAGAAGTGCACTCTCTTTATGATGATTTTACTGAAATCAGTACCGATTTAGCATCATTCATTTCGAGTGGTACACTTTGGCTCTTGCAATTGATCTTCCATTGATGCACATGTACCTGCGATGGGTATGTCCTTGTAATGCCTATCCTGGAAAACCTTTGCTTGATATAAATGAAGACACATGTAGTGTACCGTAATGCAATCTCTTGTGGTTTTACTGAAATCAATATCACTACTAGGCTGCCCTGAAAATGCTAGTAGTATTAATTCATTCATTTCTACTGGTACTCGCAATTGGGATATTCTGCTAGTCGTTATGCCTGTCCTGCAAAGGCTTTGCTTGATATGAATGAAGGCTCTATATGAACAGTGGAACACCTAGTGTACCATAATGCACTCTTTTATGACTTTATTACTCCCTCCGATCCATAATACTTGTCGTTGAAATGGATGTATCTACCACTAAAACATGTCTAGATACATCCATTCCAGCGACAAGTAATATGGATCGGAGGGAGTACTGAAATCAGTACAGATTTACTATCACTACTCGACTGTCCTGGAGCTGCATCAATTGGTTCATTCACTCCAAGCTGTAGATTTGGCCCTTGAAATTTATTATGTCCTTGTACTACGATTTGTTTTCCTTCCATTGATGTGCATGTACTTGTGATGGATATGTCCTGTATAATTCGATTTGCTTGTTGTGCACCCAGAAACCCACTTGCAATGGATCATGTCCTGAAAAAATTTATGCCCCAGATTCGTGTGGAGGAAATTATAAATAGATGCTTCATCCCATTAATTATTACTTAACTCCTGCACATGCTTCAGATTATATTCTGTACCTTGTAGTATATAAACACGACTGGACCAGTCTGAACAAGCTGTGGGCCTGTTACTGTTTTGTTTTCACTCATCACCCCTGTATTGTGATTTAATGCTGCACCTGTGTTGTTTTTGTTTCAGTGTCATATAACTAGCAATTCTGACATAAGAAAGGACCTTGAGGGTTTGCTCGCGGAAGATGACTTGAATGTCATTATGAGCTCGAAACATCGGCCTCGTTGTGTCATCGAGTTCATTTCGCAGAGCCTTCAGATGCTGGATTTCGAGGAACATAGGCGCAGTGTCATGGTAACCGTTCTGTCTGGTCGTTCTGCAAAACCTTTCCAGATTCATCATTATAATCTGTGTCCTAATGCTAGTTATTTTCTTGGTTGTAGGAGTCGAAACTGTCTTATTTTCTTGAAGGAATTTGTGTTTGCGAGCAGATCATTGGGATCCCTGTTCCTCTGTCGTATACTAGGCTTACTTCGAGATTTCTTGTTCTGTGGCATGTGACACTTCCAATAATACTGTGGACGGAATGTAAATGGATCGTCGTTCCAGCTACTTTTGTCAGTGCCGCCTCTTTATTCTGCATTGAGGAGGTAAGTTTATACCTGTATTCACCCCGCAAAAAAATGCGTATGCTGCCATTTTAATCTGTCTACCAATAGTGATACATGCTAGCTAAATACTTCAAACTGTTTTGAGTTACTTGATATATGTGTACTGAGCCGATAGATTCTTCTCTGAAGTCATTTATTAAAGATGAGAGCCTTGATAGTAGTTAATATGATTCTTCACCCATTTAAACAAAAAAAGTTAATATGATTCTTGCTTTGTTGTGCCAAAATATTTGTATGCTCAGACTCCTGATGCCCAAGGGGATATGAAAATAGAAAACGTTATGATATTTCTCCTTTGTTAAATTTTCAAGCTTGGTTCATGTCACCAATTACCGGTGCTATATCACCAACACCATAAATAACACCTGGTGCATTCCAGGTCGGTGTCCTCATCGAGGAGCCGTTCCCGATGCTAGCCCTGGACGCGCAGTGCAAGCAGCTCCACGACAGCATGCGTGACATGATGTCAGTGCAAGCTTCGGTTCACAGGCGACTGGTTGCGAAGACCAAGGGCCGCGCGCGGGGTAGATTTCCACAGAATGGCTGGCTTAGTTCCAAAGCTGAAGAAGTAAAGGTCGAATGAGCTGGTTTATAATTACTCAAGAACGGCATTTGGAAGCAACCGGGCCCGGATGGTTCGTGGTGCCTGTCATGGCCCGATTGAAAGTACATTCCCACTTCCAGGGTAGATGCTGTGCAACGAACAACAACTTTCCATGCCAATTTGTTGTGGCATAGTGGAGTTCCTGGATGGAGTGAGCTCGGTGAAGTAGAATGAATAAAGTGGTGTGGTGAGGGGCTGTTGTATTGTAGTGCAGCCCCTCACCTCAGTCCTCATTAGGTAAGGTAAGGTGTACAAGCAGCAGCAGCAGCTTGCGATAAACTGGAATCTACCCAGAGAAATCTAGCTCTGTCGTAGTTTGTATATAGTATTGGTGAGCTATGCCTATGTATCTGTGTATGACCTAGCGTACTGGTATTCGTAGGAGTTAATTTGTGTGCACTGTCAAGAGAGGCTATACCGTGTTCTGGTTGACCTACCCCCTCCGATCCAAATTAATGTTTTCATATTTGACTAGATTCGGACAGTTTCTTCTCATTCATCAAGAAGCAGGAGTCCAAGCAAGTCTCCAAAGAAAAACTTGACTAGATACATTTGAATCTAGACAAATCTGAGAACACTAATATGGATTATGGATCGGAGGAAGTAGTTTTTTGGCGAGTGCTCCGCTGCTTTTTCCAAAGTTTTTTTGCACGACTATTAAAGCAAATAGCCAAGGCTATGATTAGGAGAACTAATCCAACTGCTTTCATTAGGGGCCATGTAGTACTACGTGGGTCGTCCGTCCGCTTAATTAATAAAAGCAGGTGCATTAGTTCTTCTAATCACAGCCTTTCTTTTGCTTTAAAAATCGTGCAAAGAAGTTCTGGAAAGCACTGAAGCACTCCTCATGGTTCTCAATACACTAGTACTTTTTTTGACAGCCAAACACTAGTCCTTAACACCTTGTTTTCATCCAAAAACTTAATGTCTTGACGGATAATGCATGGCTTGGTGAAAGATTCCCTCACAAGGAGAGAGCCCTAGTAATACTATGGGCTATTTATTTATTTAGTGTAACTTTACCTGTCAGTAGAGATATCCCTTCTCAAGATCAAAAGGCAGAACCACTAACCATGGTGATCTTAGGTTCAGAGATCTTGCATCAACACTAGTTTGCTACAGATGATTGAACATATAAATGCAACAATTCCAGCAACACGATCAACCAACAGACAGAAGGTCTACATATATCAATAAAACATGCACGCTTACAAATCAATATATGCTTATTCTCATACTTGTTCCATACATACACGGTGCACAATCAGAGACCATTAACAAGTAGTAGAGGAAGTTAAACATCTACATTTCGCGGTCTCCCGTTAAAATTTCGCTTCTCAGCTAGGCAGATCATGTGGCTGAGATGTTAAACATCTACATTTCGCGGTCTCCCGTTAAAATTTCCGTTCTGTTCAATGATAATATCAGCAAGATCACGGCCTACTGGAGCACCTGGCAGCTGCATATGCAACCCTGGGGCACCACCTTGCGCCTGAAGGTTCTCTATTACGTGGGCGTGTGAGAGCAGAGCCCATATGAGTGTTTATGAACTCCCGCCGGTTGCCATCGATGTGAGAGCTGATCTATTATGTGGGCGTGTGAGAGCTGAGCCTGTCGATGTCTGCAAGGTACGCGAAGATGCTGATCTTGGCAGGGAGCTTCAACTCCCAGGCCTTACACGCGGACACATCCACGGCGTGCTGCAGAGAGAGCGCCCGTTACGCCTCTCTGGGGCTGAAGAGTGGGAGTCGAAGGAGAGTCGATGTAGCGGAGATCCTGCCCGTCGAGGAGGGTGACGGCGTCGACGTATCCCTAGCCATGGACAAAGATGTTTGTGGCACCCATAGGCGGTTGGTACTTGAGGAGGTCCGAGCAGAAGAGAGTAAATATGCTGGTCGCAATTCATTGACGGGTACCTAGCATAGAAGAAATTGAAGAGGAACCTGAGCTCTACCTCATCCTCAACTACGCGAAATGCTCTTTTGAGATCTTCATCATTAGAGAGGAGCCCTTGGACAATGAAATCTCGTCACTTTTCTCTTTGAAAGGGGGTAGCTTATAGTGCCGACATGATCAACAGCAAACCTTAGCCTGAGCAGCCTGAAGAGAGAGCAAAGGAGAGACACGGGTCCCTCCGCCTCGAAGCGCCAGCTTGATCATCCGCATATGACCTCTTCCCCATTCGCCACCTTCACATAGGTAGGCGTATACCAAATCTATGGTTACTCGCCACTTCACCCCTCTCCCTCTCTCTCTTTTCTATAGTAGCTAGGAACTCTCTTCGCCGAACCGGGCTGATCCCGAGCCTCTCCGGCGGCTTTGCCAGCCGGAGATGGCGGAGGGGAGGCGCCGAGAGTAATCTAGGGTAGGTCTTTGGGCTTTATGCCCGTAGTATGGGGTGAGGTGCAGATCCTCGCCAGATCTGGATCTTAGGGTTCCACCACCGCCGGTTTCTCCTTCGGCCGGAGTACCTCGCGCCGGTGCGGACCGACGTCTCCGTTTCAATAAGGCTGCTGTGGGCCTCCCGCTGCTGTGGATCCGCGACCCAGTTCTTCCGTTCCTGGCCGGCCGTGGTGGCAAGGAGGTGCGATGGCCTGGGTGGTGTGTGGTGGCGTCGTCTCTCCTAGCTGGCCGTGGTGACGAGGAGGAGAGAGGGTGGCCCTCCTTCTTCTTCAGTGGTGCGAAGGCGGTTCGTTGGCTTCTCTGTCTTGGGCGGCTCAGCGTCGCTCGCCTGCTTCGTCGAGCCATGGTGGATCTCCTGCAGGCGGCGGTCTCTGCGGTGCTTCCTGGTGGTGAAGCGTTCTGGAGCTTCTCTCCGGCGTTTCCTTGGCGGCGGGTCTCGTCAGCGCCTCGGGCCCAAGGGCAGTAGGGTTGCCGCTCCTCCGCTGCACTGCTCCTTGTGTCAGTTGCTCCCTGTGGCGAGGGTTCTTGCTGACGTCGGAGCTTCGTCGTCGATCTGGAGGAGGAAGAGGACGAAGGACTTGATTGCTTTTTCGAGTTTTCTTCAGGGTCCTCAGTGCTTACTTTAGGGCCTCTATGTAATTTTTCATTGCTTAGGCCTTCTTGTACTCCAAGAACTTGAATGCAGCAACATATGTCGGGTGCAAAGCACCCATTCACCGTTCAAAAAAAAACATAGGTAGGCGTATTCCTACCTAGTTAATTATGGTTCTGCTAATTTTCAGTTGACCAAAAATAAAAATTAGATAGAGCTAGTTAAACCTGAGCCACTAGACTTGCGAATAGGTTGGAATTGACGATTTTCAGCTGCCTGCACGTGCTGTTGCAACTGAGGTTTCTATATATAGTCGTTATAAGTAGGCTCGCAACCGAGATTGAATGGCACAACCTAAGTAAGAACTAAGTTACAACCTAGAACGAGCAGCATGTAGCATCACTCCTATGACGGTGGGAGAACACTAGGCACTGTACATACAAGGTGTCCGCTTGAGAAGAGATGGAGCAATTTGGTCGATCCATTTCAATCTTGTGGACCGATCGGTTGTCCGCCACACCTTGCCAAGTTAAACTTTGGCCAGCCACATTTTAATAGGCATATGTTTGGTTTGTGCTATACTTTGGTTTGCTATATTTGACTATCCCTATGGTCTATTTATCGTAGTCTCATTATTTGTACCAACTTTTGCAAAGTTTGGTTTCAAAATATCGTAGTCGTTTTTTTTTTTTGAACTTGTGGGAAATGGAATGCGTTGGCAGGGGATGACGCCACACCGTGTCCGTCTGCGACACAAAAGTTGCAGGTGAGAAAAAAGCAGTACGGCACGATGCATGGACCGAATGATTGGAGGTGCAGCAGGGGGAAAGGAAAGCGGGGTGAGATGTGCGGCTTGATTGAGGCATACGTAAACGCCGGCCGGGAATCATTCCTGTCGACCACTCCCACTTCACTCTCGTCTCATCATTGCTCATGCCTGCCGCTGCTAGCTTCATGTCCCGCGATCGATCTGCACTGTGAGTAGCTTAGGATTAGTAGTAGTATAATTGGTAAATAAAGTTGAAGATGATTAGCTCGAGACATAGGGCAGCAAAGCAAATCAAAGAGGAAGAAAACAAATAAGTAACCTGCTTGTGCTTCCGGCTTCGTAGCTCCTACTAAGTGAGGAGTGAACGACACTTATTGTGGAGGATCGGAGGGAGTACTAGAATAAAACAAACATGAGTGCGTGCGCGGAATCAATCGACTGAGATTACGCTACTCGTGGATCCACCCGTGCCAACTAACGAATTTAGTTTACCAGAAATAGTACTCCCTTCGTCCTAAAAAGGATGTTGCAAGTTAGTCAAAATTTGGATGTATCTAATAGTGTCTAGTTTGGTTCAAGTTTAGATAAATTTGTGATACTATCATTTTTTTTTAAGGATGGAGGGAGTAGTAACATATCTACGAGCGAGTGGGGACAGAAGGCAAGACTAGGCAAAAAGCAAAGAAGAGGAAGAACAACTTGGTCGGAAGCGGCCGCACCCAAGGCATGTGCTGCTGGGCAGTGGACCCGCGCGCAGGTGGGGACCACATGCTTCCCGTGTGCTTTGTGGCTGTCCTGTGTCCGTGTCGTATGAAACCTGTAGTATTTCTACTAGCTGTAGTATCTCTACTAGCTGGGTCGGTCCAGCCCATTGACTCCCAGCTGGTCCTAACTAAAACCAGCCCAATTTATCAAGTCAAACCATTTTCCTAGTAATTAATTGGGATAGTCGTGGATACAAGTAGCTCGTAATAACAAAATAAAAAAAGATGAAGCAGTGCTAGGAGGAACTAGACACTTTTTTGATATAGTAGAAGCGGGTCAGCGTGAGAATTCTAGAAACTTATCCCTGATAGGGATCGAACTCCGGTCGTTGGGATACACCAACTATGACCCAACCACTAGGCTATTGCTTCGTTCTCTATAACTTGTAACCAATAGTACAAAATGGCACCCAGTGCTTAAGAAGAAGAAGATTTGGCGGATACGAGTAGCTCGTGGCAGGGGGCAAGGTCATTGAACTCGTGTCTCGCTCGGATACGAGTATTAGCATCTCCCAGAGACCATTTGCCCTTAGGGTGGAGGTTGCTAAACCTAGGTCTCGGCAATGGGTTGTGTCCACGTGCACCCACATCATGGGCAGACACAGCTTTATACATGGGTGTACATATGTACAACCAGAAAAGCAATATGCATATATACTTGACAATATATCTATAACAAATTAGAATGTTTGATTATTTTCAGTTCATGTAGAACTCATTTCTAAAATCAGCTCCAACACTAAGCCACATTATGTTCACGTGTCCTGCCGCTCGGTTTCTATGAAGCTTTATACGAGAAGCCCTTGGAAGTTGGGGCTGCCTGCCAGGACAATGACCTCGGGGAGTTCTTAGAAAGGGAGGAAAACCGGTCCGAAAGAAGGCGCCGCCTCTTCTAGCTAGTGTTTGCGGCCTTATCTTGGACCTTATGGAACATGCGTAACAATATGGTGATCGAGAGGATATTCCCCAACCATGCTTCTGACTATATTTCTTCCTTTGTTGCCTATCTACAACAGTAGTACCCGCTTACTAGACAGCCGGACCGAGAGCACCTAGACGACACCCTATAGGCCCTGAGAGTGACGACGCATCACTTCTCGACACCTGACCCCCCGTCCTTGCACCCGTGGCACCCTACAGGCCCTGAGAGTGAACCTATCATCACGGAGGATCATATCAGATCCCCCTATACCATCTCTGGCTTCATCTGATCCATCAAGGGATAATTTAACTAAGCCCAATGGAGGACAACACCAGGACTTGCAGGGTGTGGTGATAGGTTTAACAGGAGGCTCGGTCACCTGTGATCTGTGAAGCCAACAATGGTTGCTTTCCTTTAATAATGGTCTCAAAGGATAAAACATGGGCATCTCTGGTTAGTTTGATATAGCTGCATAAAGCCCGCAAAGAACCGTCGGTGGAGGGAAGGGGTTTATCGTGGGTGGCTCCATTCCGAGCATGCCATGCTCTCCAAGCCACTAGTAGCAAGTTATCCATCCTATCGGCCGGTGTCGAGGAGACCACTGATTTGAATCATGCATGTTTCTCTGCAATTGGAGATCAGTATCACTTGGAAGCAGCCGTACTTTCTTGATCTTCTCCCACAGTCAACGGAGATTAATTTGGAACGGAGAGAGTAGAATGTAGATGTTTTAGCTTTGTGAAAGAAGTGTATCTAGACCTATTTTTAGTGTGTAGGTTCATGTAGATTTGGAGTGAACCTACACCGTAGAAGTGGTCTAGATACACTCCATTTACAAAGCTAAATCATCTTATATTTTAAAACGGATGGAGTAGATTAATACGAAACAAACTATTGGTCTCGAGTGTAGCTTAAAAGTGAATGGAGGAAAAGAAATCCTACGTGAGGCATTTAGCCAGTACTAGGCAGGATTCTTTTCGAAGCACAAGCTAAGGGTGGTGGAGCAGAGTAGAGTAGACCGCTTTTGGCAAAGTGGATTGTCGGGTCACCTAATCAGGGTTATCAGGCCACTCTCCTCGAACAAATTCAATTCCAGGAAGAGAACAACATGGCGCCATGGTCGCCGGGTACCTATATTCCTAGTTTCGTACTAATCCGTTTTATAATATATGTTTTTTAGAAAGTTGTTTTAGCTTGCTAAAAAAGGGTTACATTGTGGAATGGAGGTACTCCCTCTGTCTAGAAATATAACGTTTTAGATTTGTAAAATGAATGTATCTCGATGACTTTTATGTGTAGATTTGGAATGAACCTATACACCAAAAAAATCTAGACACATTTTTTTTTTTTGAGATTAAATCTAGACACATTCTATTAACAAAGCTAAATGTCTCCCGCAAAAAGAAAACTAAACTGTCATATATTTCTGAACGAATGGAATAGTACCTATCAACGCTGCAACCTATGCTTCGTTCTGGCCATCTCGTGCGTGCGTGTAGCTTTCTGCCAACGGTATGAACCTAGGACGTCACGTAACCTCATGCAGAGATGGAGCAATTTCCTAGTACTAGTAGTTGATAGTTCCATCTGTGGTAAGTGAAATGCGAACAGAAAGAAGATGCGTTCGGATGACGCCTCATACATCCAGCGAGACAGAAGTTGCCAACTGAGAAAAGCAGCCCAGCACCGATGGATCTGGGGAGGGGTGTTGGACCGGATGATTGGTGATGTAGGGGGAAAGCGGGGTCAGAAGCTTGGCTTGATTGAGGCCGGGAATCATTCTTGTCGACCACTCCACTTCACTTTTTTTTTAACAGATAAGGCCCCCGAAGCTGTATTAGAAAAAGATAATGATACGGTTAACCCAGGAGATCGCGTGACTTGCGTCCCCCAGCTCCGTATTGACGCGTGTCCCGGTGGTCCCCACCACGACGACCTTATCTCCATACCGCTTCTCCCCTGCGCTCGTTCCCCACCAAATCCATGGCAGTTCTCCTCGACGCCGTCGTCCGGCTGCTCCATCGCACAACTTCCCTCGATTCTTCCCTTCCCCTTCAACTTTCCCTCACGATCCCCCAGCGTGGTCATCTCTATCCTCTGCCAAAACTCTGGCGGCACATGCCGCTGCCTCCCCTACTGTCCCAAATCCCGATTCTCGACCACCAAGTCGGCGGCGCCATGCCCAACCACCAAGTTGGCGCCGCTATGCCCGACCACCACGCCGTCGGCCCATAGTTTCGACCTAGCACGCTGATGTTGCCTCTGCTGCAACCGGAGACCCATGGTACTTTCTAGCTATCTGCTTCCGCCGGTGGTGCTACAAGCGACATCGATCTCTGCTACAGGCGCAGGCGGAGTCTGCTACAAGCTCCGGCGGCCTCTGCTACATGGCGACGGTTGCTACGGCTACAAAGCACCGACGGAGTCTGCTACAAGTGGAGGCGGAGTCCGCTACAAGTGGAGGCGGAGTCCGCTACACGCGGCCACAACCTCTGCTACAAGTGCTACCGGCCTCTGCTACATGGCAGCGCTACATGGCGGCGGCAGTGGCTGCTACAAAGCATCGATGGAGTCTGCTACAAGCGGAGGTATTTCGTATTCGTTGGTGTGATTTGAGGTCAGTCTCTTCTGATTTACGTTTGTCATCTTCGACGATGGTTGATGCTCTAGTGCACTGGTCCTTTTGGGGCTTAGCATGACGACTTCTCGTCCGTCTACTATAACAAGCTCTACTACGACAAGCTTTGCCCGGCTCCAGTGATGGAGGGGCGAGGACGGCGGCGCGCCTTCGGCTCGTGCTAGTGTATGTAGTCGTCCCTATGTGGTCCAGTGACCTACTTCCAATTTTTATTACTTTTAGAAATCTTTGTATGATGATTATTACTAGATCGGTGGAATTTTGAAGAAAAAAAAAAGTGAGGCCGTGAGTAGTGAGAGTATGATTATAGAAGGATAACAGAAGTGATTACCGGAGAGGAAAAACATAATCAATGGTTACACCACACATTGAAGACAAGTACTGCTGCTGGGCTGTGGACCCAGACGCACATAACTGCCTGCCCTGTGGGCCCACGTGAGCTTCATGTGCCCCCTTGGCTTGGCTGCTGTAAGCCGATCGAACCTGAGATTTTGGCGTGTTTTCGTTACGTACGTGGTTGAAGGCGAAGTAAACAAAACAATTCAATTCAATTCAAATTCAATGCACGCGCAAGATCACACCGACTGCTGTCACATTGCTTCCCGGACTCCGTGCGATGCAACGCAATGCATGGAGATGCACACTGCATTGTACGTGAGCCGATCAATGCAACCAACATCGCCACGCAGATTCGATCGGCGTACTGCGTGGCGCGCTTGAAATCTCTTGGCATCTCCTAATATCCATATCCTCCTAGCTACTACTCGCATGCATTGATGCATCATGCATGGCTGGAGTACATACACATATTAATGTGGCAACCAGAATTGATGTGGCGACAAATGTGTCTTTCCGTCACGGCTAGCGTACGACCTTTTTTTCCTCGTTCATAGATGGCTGGCTAGAGTACACATATTAATTCGAAGCAATTGCGTCAGCTAGAAAAGCAGTGATATATGTCGTCTGTCACCCTTTTTGAAAGTAATAATAAAGATGATTAATTTTATTTTTTGAACGTAAAAGAACAGATTAATGAACAGTAGCAGTACGTGAAAGCAGGATCACGGGATGGTCACGTAGGGTGGACACAAAGCAAACTAAATCAAAGAGAGAAGAAGAAAAACAAAGAAGCGAACTAAGAGCATCTCCACTCGGGGTCACTGGCTCAAAAACGCGCCCATCCGCAGCCCTTATTTTAAATTTTACGGTACCAAATTCTACCAATGACTCGCGAAACCCTATCTACAGTGAGGCAAGGGCGAGGAGAATAAAATATTGTCTGTCAAGCCCGCCTTCGGGCCACGCGTTGGCCGGAATTGCCACCCGCGTTCACTTGATTCCTTCCATAAGTTCCACCGCTTCCCGCAAGTTCCACCGCTTCCCGCCAGTTCCTTCCCGCCAGATCCACCGCTTCCCGCCTCAACTTCCCGCCATTTCTGGCTACATAGGCCACAGCCGCCATTGCCATAGCTCAGATCTACACGCAATGTCATCCTCCAACCTCCCCACACTAACATCTTGGCGCGGCGCTGTCGCCTCCACTACCTGCCCGTCGAATACGGGTGCCCTCCGGGCTAGAGGTTGGCGCCGGTGGTGTGCGGTCCGCCGTCCTCAGTCTGCCGCGGTTGGCCATCACTAACCACTACTACAGCGAGCTCACGCCGGAGCAGCGGTTGGTCACCAACTGGGACCCCGACAACGCCGCCACCTGGAACGCCTTCTTCGCGAACCGTCGCGAGCGGCAGCTCACCATGTACGATGGGGACGGTCCGCCGCCCGCCAACAACAACGGGGAGGGCCACAGGCTATGGTGGGGCGCCCGAACTCTTGCCGGCGTGATGGACCACATAATGGCGGGCGACTATCCCCGCCTCCGGTACCCGCACTTCCAGCAGAAAAAGGGCGGAGGTCGCGTGGTGTTCTGGGATCCTCTTGCCCCACGCGTGATGCTACGCCTCGACCGGATGTTGGAGGCTCGACCGGACCCTCAGCCAGAGCCTCGACCGGAGTGGGTGGTCCCTCCGAAATACGTTGTGGCGGCTAGCGAGTGTCCGGCGACCGGAAGAATTTCCGCCAGCGTCTGACCATTCAAGGCGTCGCCGAACCGGCCACGGGGGGACACCTGGTGGCGGAAGGAGGAGAAAGCCTATCGTGCGCGCGGCGGACGCGACGGCGAAGGCTGCAGCCATTGCGGGCGCCGGTCCCTAAAACGAGCGATCGTTCGATGTGGTGCGATCGTGGCGTAGCAAGACCGAGGCGTAGCAGCCGACCAAGCGACGAAGCGATGGCTCTCGACAACCACGAGGACGAGTACTACAAGGCTAGACACGATTATGACCAGTTTTCTATTTTTATTACGTAATAAAATTATGTTTTCCCTATTTAAATATTATTTTATTAAAATATATGTTACTTCGAGGGACACGACTAGAAATGTGGCGTCTCCTATTTCCGATTTCGCGACAACGGTCCCCATACGGGCCAAAAAGGGGCCGCGCCCGAGCCCGTATGAGGGTCACGAGCAAAGATGCTCTAAAGCGTGGTGGAATGGAAGGGTGGCGGCCGCACTGAAGGCATGTGCTGCTGCTGGCCCTGGCCGGTGGACCGCACAGGCACCGATTCGTGGGACCACGTGCATGTCATGTGCCCCTTGCTGCTGCTGTACTCCGCCTCATGTCTCGCAGGACACCTGTCCAATTTGGTCGACTCTACTATGATGGAGCCCAGCCATTGACTCCGGGTCCTATCAAAATCCACCCGCCAAACACCAATCATACTAATTAATTATGGTTGCGAATATAACCAAGTGGTGAATAAAACGGCGGGCAGTTGTGATGTAGACGTACACTGTTATATGTTGATCCAAATTCTACAAAGTAAAGGTCAACTTCTGACGGAGCGGAGCGAGACCCGTCGCCGGAGGCTTGGGCCGATATATATACTCCGTGGCAAACAGGGACGTCTGTGGGGGGTGCGGGGGGCGACAGCCCTCCACGGTACGCATCGTTGATGACCTAAGTTACCACCGCTATATATACCTATTGTAAGCCGCCGACTGGGATAAGTTGCATCTGTGAAATCCCCGGCTTTGTGTAAACACTCCCCGTTATAGTAAAGTTTTGTTGGCTGGCGCCCGTGGTTTTTTCCTCTCTTTGTTGGAGAGGTTTTTTCACGTTAAATCTATGTCCCCTTGCTGTGATTCCTTTATCGTTCTTCGTTATTTGATTGTCGCAAAGCTAACATACACGACCCTGTGACGTGTGTGGTTCAAGAGAGCAACTAGGCAGATAATCAAACCAGATAAGTACTACTCCCTCCATCTTAAAATAAGAGATACAGTTTTCTCTATTTGTGAACAAAACGGCGGGCAGATAATCAAACCAGAATATAACCAAGTCGTGAACAAAACGGCGGGCAGTTGCGACGAGGATTCCACTGAGAAATGCATCGCCGATACCAAGTCCCATACCAAGAAGAGGGAGGAGAAAGCCGATGAGAGATGGACGCACCTGCTTTAGAATCAAGAGCGCAAGCTCGACTTCCTCAAAGCGAGCTACGCCGCCAAGAAGAGGAACACGGATCTCCAGTTCCTCATGGGCGGCGAAGACACGTCGGCGATGAGCACGCCGGTCAAGGCCTGGTACATGGCGAGCCGTAACGCCATCCTCCAGGAGGACACCGCCGCTGACGCCTCAAGGCCGACCGCCTCGGCCCGGCCGAGCTCTGCTTCCACCTGCTCCAACCGGTCGGGCGGCCACGACGCCGACACACCCATCCCTGTCGCACCGGACACGCCAGAGGAGGCCATTCCCATCGATGAATGATCGCAGACCTATTTTCATCTTGTTCTGTAATAATTTGATCGCCGAACTTTTGGGTGTACTTCTGTCGAACATCTTTGGCCGAGATTTCGCTGTCGGGAATGATAAAATTCGAATATGTCGCATTTTTGCTTGGCCTGGGAACTCGGTCTGGGAATGCGAGTACGAAACTGGGCATTTCTAGGCCGAAAACTAGCTCCGCCCAACGCTAAATTGTGCCGGATTACGGCATGGAAAGGTCCAACGAGTGGAGATGTTGTAGTACTTCTAGCCGGGCTGGTCGAACGATTGACTCCCTGGTGAATATTGACGGCTGACGCCTTGCAGAGGCGGGGTTGGAAGAATGAATACTTCTGTCAGTTCTGTTTCCGCAACCTAGAAACCCATCTCACTTGCTCATCGATTGTCCATGGGTGCGGCAAGTATGGACCAAGTTATCGGTATGGGCAAAGCTACCATCAGCATGGCACGACATTGACTCCATTCCTTGTTGGCTGAAAGCTTGCAGTAGTGCGGCGTCGGTAGATCAAATGAACGGTGTCCAATCCCTGCTACTTCTAGCCTCTTGGGAGATATGGCGCGAGAGAAATAGGAGAATTTTTCAGCGTGAAGAGCTATCAGCGGACAACCTAGTAGCACACATTCGTGATGAGGCAGCCTTGTGGAACGTAGCTGGGGCATCCATCCCCTTTGAACGTAACATGGCACGACATTGACTCCATTCCTAAGATTTCCTGCAACTTTCAGCCCTCGGCCGTCGCCCAACTCCAACACCACCGAGATAGACACCGGAAGAGAAGCCGAGCATCCACCAATTGCAAGAGCCAAAATAGCACCATCGCCAAGGAGACTTTGCGAGGCACATATCGTTGTGGCATTTTGATCGGGGACGTCCTCGTGCTGTCTTGGACCAAGATTTGTCGGTTCACATCAACGAACTCGGGGCAGAACGGCAAACCCATCACCTCCGGACCACCACCCTTGCTCTAGAAAAATTATCTC
The DNA here is from genome assembly GCA_023614405.1 of Avena insularis. Classification (NCBI taxonomy): domain Eukaryota; kingdom Viridiplantae; phylum Streptophyta; class Magnoliopsida; order Poales; family Poaceae; genus Avena; species Avena insularis. The sequence goes on from CM042690.1 coordinate 74,941,696, forward strand.
ACCCCGGCCGCCAGCGTCGTCTCACATAACAACGAACGCCAGTGACAGACCGAGAAACAAATCTCACCAAAATCCGAAGAAGAACGAGAATACCAACCTGTCGATCTGAATGACCGACTAACACACGTCACCATCAACTCGGAGGCGCCGCCGTGAAGGTCGCCGCTGGTGTGGAAGTAAAGTTGAGGCAGATTCATTTGACGCCGCTCCCACCACCCAACGACGCACCACAATAGAATAATCCAAACAATAACTACTAAACCAAAACGGATGAAACGGGATCCCTCCTCCCTCCTGCTGCCGGGGCGGCAAGCAGAGGATGCGGGTACTTGTGTCTTCACTGGTGGAGACCGCAGTGGGGGATTCGCTGCCGCCTCTAACTCGTTAACTCGTGCGAGAGGAGGATGAGACGGGAGTTGTCTAGGGTTATCCGGCTTGTCATTTCCTAATGGAGGTAGTCGCGAATACAAGAGCCTCGTAACCAATACCAAAACGGTGTCCCAATGATTAGGAAGAGAAAGCCTTGGAGATTATTTTATGCATATTGGTAGGAGGTTGACAGGATGGCCGATGAGAACAACCAAAAAGTTTCAAAAAGAACGGAGGAAGTACTTAGGTACGCTGAGCCTGCAGTCTCGTGCGTGCGGATGAACAAATTAAAGCATTTCAATGCACGAGCTCATCGTCTCATCGATGTGACGAAGTCATGACTGTTGTTGCATTGCATTGCTCATTCTCTCGTCGTATCGATGATGCGCCCGTGCGGTGCGATGTGGAAATGGTAGTTTGGAATCTTTAGGGTATTTTTTTAAGTCTAGTATAAATAAATCAACTAGATTTCTCAAAAAGTTATGATTTATAAAAGTTTTGTTCATTTTTTATACTAAAGAGGGTAGAGGATACCCTGAAGGTTAACCACTTATATCCTTAGTGCGATGGAACTTGACATGAACCAATTAATGAAGTAAACATCACCGCCTACTGTGCCGCAGATTCGACAGGGATGCCACACCTAATTAAATCTCTCGATGTAAAATTGAGTTCTCTGGAGTAAAATTTAGTCATGTGGAGATAAGTAGGAAGCCGATGGTTATTATTTTTAGTCATGGAAATTGGAATATAAACATAATACTCTCTCCAATGTATAATAAGTGGACTCTTGCTTAGGTACCCCCCTCCCCCCCCCCCCCAAAGACAAAGAAATACAACGCTAGCGGGTTTCGGGTTCCTGTTCCGGGTGGATATGGAGACCGTATTGGCTACGTATACGACAGTGACATACGTGATCGGACGGGATTGTCATTGATCTGTAGCGAGGAGGGCATACGAGGAGGTCGGGATCGGTTGTGAGCGTATGTGACCGCGCAGATCACGTCGGCCTGGATGTAGGTGTGGACGGCCGTCGTGGAGGAGGGGCGAGGGAAGATGGAGGAACTGCGCGAGGGTGGTGACGATCTGCTCTCTGTCCAGCACTGGCGGCCGGCGTGATCTGCGTGGTCACGTACGCTTACAACTGATCGCGACCTCCTCGTATGCCCTCCTCGCAACCGATCAATTACAATCCGGCCTGATCACGTATGTCGTTGTCGTTAAGTACGAGCACGAACCCGAAACCCGCTAGCGCTGAATTTCTTTTGTGTGCGTTTTTGTGTGTGTGTGGGGGGGGGGGGGGTGTGTTACCGAAGCCAGGCTCTAATAAGTGTCATTTCTCGTGAAGAAGAGAATGAATCCCTCGTGAACTGAAGTCATGTTAGTAGGAGAGGTATGTATGTTTACCATGCCAGTTTACTTTTATATGTGATAAGATTTTTCTCCAAATTTATCGTTGTATGGAACAAATCTCTTGTATAGACCCGTCGTGAAACTATATCACAATTTCCCCCTTATTTTGGCTCCAGTTTGGACAATATCGAAGTTGTGTAAATTGGCGCCAAAATATTTTGAGGCGCTCCATGGGCTTGGCATCATGGAGCAAAGAAATGGTAATATACGAAGGTCAGACATTTGGAGTAAGTACAATAGTAGGCTATAAGTCTGTTGACATGGTATTCATCTTATGTGGAGGAGAGAGATAAGTGAATAAAAGGAGAAATTGGCTCTAAATGCAAGAGTCAGCTTTACACGTGCTTCTAGGTAAAAAAAATATTTAAATGGAATGAAAAAGAAAATAGAACATGGTAAAAAGCGATCCACTTTTTTTCATCGGTTCCAGGGGAAGACCAAAGATCTTGCGCGGCAGGTCCGCTAGAAAAACTCGTTAGCTTGGAAGGCTAGGGGTTATAGTCGACGTTGGTTTATTATTTTTAACGTCTCTAATTCAAAACCGAACATGAAATTTTGATAAAAAGTTCCCGTGGTCCAGAATCCACAAAATTTGCGTTTGGAAAAGGTTCAGTTGTACGAAATAAATTTCTAGGTCCCGGGATTTCTTCAGATTATTAGCCTGGAGTTCGCCACCAGCAGTATAGCCAACCCTACCCTATCACGTCAATCCCACATTGAATCGTTTATTTCTCTTGAAAACGGATTAATTCTTTTACAGACGTAAGTACTAATCTAATAGTCAATCTTAGAGTCAAATCTACTGCACAAAGATAGCTCTTGGTGAGAGCATCTTCAAGAGCTTGCCCATATATGGCTAAGAGGGCCAATAACCACTTTGTTGAGTAAGATAGGACAAAAACACAGTTCCAACAGCTTACCAGAAGTGGTCCCGCATCAACTTTTTTTGGGTGATCACCCATTTTTTGCTTCTAGCCATTTTTGGTAAGACTAGTTAGAATTTGGATAAGCCACCACGTCAGCAAACAGGACGTGGGAGCCCCAACCGACATCGTGCGGAAGGTTCTCGGCGCCTGCCATCGCCGTCCACCACATCTCTGGTCACTGGCGACCCTCGGACGCGCCTCCCCTAGAACACCGCCTACCACCGAGACCCCCGCCTCACTCCTCTCGACCGGAATCTCGTCGGAATCTCTCTCCTCGACCAGAACATCCCCAAAAATCCTCTACCGCTAGGTTCCGGTGCTCCGCCTCCCTCCTCGCCTGCAACCACCGCCACCCACCACCTCGAACCATCAGGCTCGATTTGGCCGCGGAAGGGGCTGGGCTTGGTCAGGCATAGGGCTGAACGGAGCTAGGCGGGGGTTGACAGTGCTTGGCCGCGGTGGTTGGGATGGAGGCCAGACTAGATGGTGGCGGGCATGGACAGGTAGGGGAACAAGGGAGTGAGGAAAAAAGAAGAAATAACGAATAGAACCCACTGACATGTGTGTCCTACCTCAAGATTTTTCTTAGAGCAAATTTTAGGTGAGCAAATTTTAGGTAAGCTAGTATGAGTAAGTTAGAAAAGCAAAACATGTTCTGCTTACCTATACCCTCTCTCTACTCTTATCCAAATGAGTTTTCTTGAGGTATGGCTAAGCTGTTGGAATTTGCTCTGACTTGGCAACTTCATAGAGCCAGCCGTCGACTATACTATTGTTCGGTCTCAGCAACCTGGATTCCTTTTCTACTCAGTTAACGGTGGTGGACCAAAGCAAAGTATAGAAAGCGCAGCTCTAGGTGTAGAGCCAAATGTATTATAGAAAGCTAGCTCTTGGTGACTTGACAACGTCATATATATAGCGAGCAGGTGACTATTGTTCTCACTCTTAGTTACCTGGATTCCTTTTCTACTCACAAGTTAAGGGTGGTGGACCAAAGGAGAGTAGACCACTTTTGACAAAGTGGATTGTTACAGGTCACCTAATCCGGCCACTCTCGAGTCTCGACGAACAAGCTCAGGAAAGAACAACATGCATGGTGTCGTACTCGCCGGTGTACGTATATTCCTACCTATCTACGCTCCATTCCCATGCGTGTAGCTTTCTGCCACGACATGAATCTAGTGGGTGTCAAACGGGATCCCGTCTTTTAGTTTATTTGTCAAAATCTAGTGTAAATTTTTTTTCTAAATTTAAACTGGATTTTGGCAAATGAACTACAAGTTGGATTTTAGCGGGATCCCACTTGACACCTTAGAATCTAGGACGTAATTGTTGAACATGTAATGCCTACACGTACATAACTTTGTATTGCCATTGTCGAGGACTTTTTCCTTGACTTACATATAACACGCACCTGGATCCTCTAACGAGGTTATTGTTCCGCCTAGATTGGCATGATATCAGAGTCGTCTCTTCCCTTCTACTTCTCCCGTTTGGAAATATAAGACATTCTAGCTTTATAAAACGAATGTATGTAGACACGTTTTAGTGTATAGATTTACTCCGAACCTCTACGAACCTATACACTAAAAGACGTCTAAATACATTTTGATTCACAAAGCTAAAACGTGTTATATTTCTGAACGGAGGGAGTAGCTAACAATCCGTTCTGAAAATCTCCACAAACTCATGCAAAGTTGAGCAATCTTGACATTTTTTCCCCTCTAGTTTCATTGGTGAGAAGTGAAATCCGGCCGGAAAGACGCATGACTGCGTTCAGATGACGCAAGTGAGAAAAGCAGCGCTGGCAGGATGGATCTTATGAAGGTTGGACCGAATGATTGGTGATGCAGGGGAAAGCGGGGTCAGGTGCGCGGCTTGATTGAGGATGGGAATCATTCCTGTCGACCACTCGCTCCACTTCACTTGCTTCGCTCCTCTCAGACGCGTGGCCGAGAGGAATGAAAGCAGGATTATTATACAGGATAAAAAAGTTGATTAGAGAGCAGGGACACAAGGCAAGGCAAAGAGGAAAACAAAAAACAAGGGTGGTAAACATGTGCTGCTGGCCTGTTGGGTGGACCCATAAGCACATACCGGACTCTAGGACCACGTGATGAGCGTCAAGTACTCAAGTGTCCCTTGCTTGCTGTACGCTCAACTTAACAGGATACGTCCCTCAAAAAAAAAAACTTAACAGGACACCCAATGGGCGGTCCAAGAGCATCTCAAACACAATCTCTAAAATAGTAGGACGCCGGACGAGAGGAGGGCCGACAAGGTGCGTCGGCACGCCTTCGTCCTCACGCAGCTGGACAATCCCACGATGTCCAAAGACGACCCGTGTTAGGAAGACCTTTGTGGTTGTCGACGCCGGTTTCGGACTCAACGGAGGACGACTCCGATTACAACTGGGAGGACTCCGATTAGTTCCATTATCGTGTTTAAGCATGTTTTAGTATAAAGTAGTACTAGTTTTTATTATCGTGTTTAATTTCATCGTCGTTGAACTCTTGTTTGCTTGCAAATATAATCCTAATTTCTAGTATATGTTCTTTGTTTTTTATTTTTTGTTGATTTTATTGCATGTGTTTGATCTTCTTTTTTAAGATGGGTGTGTTGAAATGTGTTTGTGCTGCCGCGTCCGCTCTGAATATTGCAGCGTCCGGTGGAGCTAAAATGGTGTTGCAAACGGATTTTTAGCGCTTCTGTTGCAGATGCTCTAAATACGCTTTTTCTGTCTGTTTTGTTGTCCGCGAGATCTGGAAAATATCATCCAGCGGGGAAACAAACCGTTAGATGGTCATGGACTGGCGCATCATGGTCCAAATCAGGGCAGCGTTTGCACTCGCACGTGTCCACGAGGACATCGCAAATATCCTCCATCCTTCCACACCTGACCCACGAGGCATCGACCCCCACACTGGCCTTCTGCGCTTCCCATTAATGGAAGCCGCTAAGAGGTATCTGCCGGTCGCAAGCCTGTTTCCTCTTATTGACCGTGCTAACCGCTTCCCCTCGCTGACAGCGCCAAGCACACTACGACACCAACAATGTCATTAATGACAGCCTTCCTCAAGGACGTGAGCGGCCGCATCTCTGCCCATAGTCCACCCCTCGCCTCCTCTGCTCCCCGCCTCCCGGCAAGATGTGGCCAGAGAGGAGGCCCAGCCGGAACGACCACCAAGCCGATTCCTCGTCCAGCTAGCGTAAGCCATTTCCACTACCGCCGCCTCCTCCACCGCGAGCTGTCACCAGCAAGAGGCTTCCACCGCCACCACACATGCACGCTACGTCGTGCCGCCTGTGCGGCCACGACAGAGACGCGCGACCCCTCGCAACAAGCCGCACCGTGACCACCATTATGTCCCGGTGCGGGAGGATTTCAACCTAGAAGTGGCCAACAACGATCCACCGAAGATCGCCACTACCGACGACAACTACGACTCCAACTGCAACTGTGAGGACCAATGGGTTGAGGATGAGGTGGAGGTTAAGCAACGGGATGAGGAGGTGGAGGTCAAGCCGTATGTGATGGCGGTCGTCATGCCGCCGGGCCTCTTCGATGAAAAGGCCTCCGCCCTCGCCCTGCACCAGTCGAAGGAGGAGGTAACGCTCGCGGAGGGGACACGCTGGGAAGGCACCGTCCATGCCATGTACGAGTCGGCGATCGTGGCCCGGGCCGCCGTGCACATGCCCCCACCGTCACGTACATGCCACCACACCACTGTTGCAAATGCCATACATGTCGTCGCCGCAGATGCCTCAACCACCACCACCACGTCGGCTGACACCGTTGCCGCAACACCCAGAATGGCCATGGGTGTAGCCGGAATTTAATACTCTCGCCGACGTGGCCCTAGTTTAAATTTAGATGCTTTTCGTTTCAGTTTGTTTTTATTTGAAGCTATTTAGTTTTTGCATGTATGAATAAAATTTGAAGAATTTTTTCTCTCCCCTTGAACGCATCTGCACGGACAGGGAGAACAACCGGACCCGAACACGATCCAAATAGAGAAAATCAGACACATTTTTTGTCCAATTTAGAATGCACCTTTTGGATGCTCTAAGATTTGGCGATAGCACGAGACATCCTTGTACTTAGTGTAGGGGTTCGTAGCATGGAAAACAAAAATTTTCTATCGCATACAAACAAACAAGCCAAGATCTATCTACTAGATTGTAGCAACGAGTCGATAGAGGAACTCACCCTCGAAGATTCCAAAGCGGTTAACGAGCGATTCTCGTGGGTGATGTAGTCGTACTCTTTCCGATCTCAAGATCGCGTGAGACGATCCTTCAGTATCACGTTAGCGCGCTCCTTGATCGGTCACACGTTCGGTACTCGACGAAGACCTTCCTCTCCTTGTTCCAAAGGCGCGGAGGTTGTAGCACTCTCCTCCCGATTCGGAAGACAACTGTGGCGTGGTCTAGGAAGTAGAGGAAATCCTGAGGCTTCGCCTTAAGCCGGTGCGAGTATGGTGGAGCTTATGAGAGAGGCTATTAGTGGTCTAGTAATTAGACACACCAATTAGAAGGCTCTAAACCAATTAGAAGGCTCTAAACCGCTGGCTAAAGCAATTAGAAGCTCTAAACCAAAACGGCTCTAAACCGGAGATAGAAGATAGGAACTTGTGTGTCCTCGGAGGGGAACCCTGCCCCTCCTTATATAGGTGGGAGGGCCGGCCAAGGGGAGGAGAGTCCCTCCCCAAGTCGGCTTGGTGGGGCGCCGGCCAAGGGAGGAACCCTCCTCCAATTCGGCCTCCACCAATCCTCCTCTCTTCCCACTTCCAAAATTGCCGTTTGACTTTCAAACTAGCCGTTTGACTTTTCAATTTAGGATTTAAATAAACCCTTTATTTTGGACAGCAAGAACACCTAGTACATGATGCAATCATTCCAACTTACAATGACACATTCATGTACCCTTCCCTCCTCGGTCTTGGGACATTGGACCTTCTAGAATGTTCCCGATGAAAACAGGAACCATTCCCCAACTCAAACAGGACTTTCCTTATATGAATCGTATTCTCCGGACCATTCCGGATCTCCTCGTGATATCCCGGATCCCATCCGAGACTCCGAACAACATTCGGTCTCTTTCTCATAATACCATAACTACTCAAACAACGTCGAATCCTTAAGTGTGTCTCCCTACGGTTCGTGAATTATGCGGACATGATCGAGACACTTCTCCGAACAATAACCAATAGAGGAATCTGGAAATTCATATGGCTCCCACATATTTCTCGATTACTTTGCGTCGAATGAACCACTTACATACGATACCAATTTCCCTTTGTCTCACGATATGTTACTCATCCGAGGTTATGATCGTCGGTATCTCTGCATACCTAGTTCAACCTCGTTACTGATAAGTACTCTTTTCTCGTTCCCGTGATATGTGATCCCTTGTGACCAAGTCACATGCTTGCAAGCTAATTGGATGACATTCCACCGAGAGGGCCCAGTATATCTATCCGTCATATGGATGGACAAATCCCACTCTTGATCCATGTGTTTCAACCAATACTTTCCGAACACTCAATACCACCTTTATAGCCACCCTGTTACGGTGTGGTGTTTGATGACATCAAAGCATCCATCCAGTAAAGGTGATATGCATGATCTCATGGTCGAAGGAATTAGGTTACTATGTATCAGAAAGCATATAGCAATTGAACTATTGAAATGACTTGATCTTTATGCTACGCTTATCTATAGGAGTATGTCCATCACATCATTCTCCTAATGATATGACCCTGTTATTAACATCTCTATGTTCATGATCGAAACCATGATCATATATTAACCAACAAGCTAGTTTAACAAGAGGCTTTACTAGGGACTCTTATTTTAGTTTACAAATCACACAAGTATTAATGTTTCCGGTTAATACAATTATAGCATGGTATGTAAACATTTATCATAAGTATGAAGATATGATAATAACCACTTTATTATTGCCTCTTGGGCATATCTCCAACAGTCTCCCACTTGCACTAGAGTCAATAATCTAGTTTCAAACCTTTGTGTTTTCAACACCTATGGCTTTACGGTGTTGTATGTACACGATTGCTAGTGGTCAACTGATCTCCGGATCTGACACTTCCAGGTCCGTGTGTAATTGCATGTCTTTGCGTCTCTACGCATCACTCATTCTCTAATGAGATGGCTTTGTATGATTTGGTCTTTCGGTGTGACCTTTAGTTCTTTGGGGTTAAAACATGTTGATAATATTGTCGCACAATATATCTTCATAGTATTATCCCTCTGTGAACCACACCTAGTTTGATAACAAACTACTTGACACAAATGCCCTCTTTTGCTGCTATAATAGCAGTCATATACTTAGCCTTTTGTTGAAGTATCTGTCACAATGTCTTAACTTTGGAACTCATCCAAATCCATTATGGAACTCACTTTCCATTATATTGTGCCACCCTTTAATTTAGATTGAGATAAACTTAATTTGTATTCTGTGACAAAACTAGTATCAATGTAGTACTTTTACAATGAACTAATCATCTATTTGTCACTTCTACAAATAATATACTCTTAGTTCTTCCAAAAGATCATAAGAATATCCTTACTATCGTCCAATGATCATCTTATGAATCATTCTGGTATATGCTCATAATAGCATAGGACATATCTGGATTTGTACATATCACAGCATGATTGATATAAATACTCTTTGTGATTTCATACATCAAGTATCAATCTATACTTGAATCTTTGTTTCACTTACCAAGTGCCAATACACTTGAATATATCATCAACATTGAACTCTTTCAATCCTTTCTGTGCAACAAGAACCTTTCTTGTAGTTTCTATATTGAATTCATTCAATATCTCGTCTATGTACTTCTGGCACAACCATATTAGCGTCTATTGATGCCAAATATTTGGGTTTTGCCTAAGTCTTTCATCGGGATGAAATTCTTAATATGTGTTAATAAAAGATACATTATTTCCAATCAACAATATGTCTTCCACATAATGTATTAGAAACATGTCTTAGCGCTCCCACTTAATTTCTTGCAAATGCAAGCATCTTCATTGTCTCCGATGAAATTAAACTCTTTTAACAGTTTCATCATAGTGAAGATTCCAACTCCGCTATGCTTACTTCAACCATTGAAGTTTGCATATGCTTTTAGCATCCTTTGAATTAACAAAACCCTATGGACCGTGTTATGCACATGTCCTAGGTAACGATTCTATTAGAAGAACTTGTTTTGTTTATTCAACTACCATATAACAAAATTATATGTAGTGGTTGCTACATTAATCCGTCTAGACTAAAAATCGCTATGAAAGATCAAATCTTGTCATATACAACCTTTGAACATTGTTGTGAACTCTTTCCCAACATGTCGACTATTTCATAGATGTGAAACATCCATGTCTACTTCTTTATAGATCCAAACACAACTGCAAGGTCTTACACCTTTTTCGAGGGTCCTTCAAGTTCAAAACTTGATTTCTTGTGTATGGAACTTTTACGGATTTTATGGCTTCAAGCCATTTGACGGAGTCAGGGCCCATCATTGCTTCTTTGCATGTAGTCCGTTCATTATTCTCAAATAATGATTCAACCCTCAAATCTTGGTATTTGATTGTTTACTTGACCTACTTGGTTCAATAGAAACTTAGACCTCCGTGACCACAACCTTTGAGGCACGTGAGCCATGAGCATTGTTGCTGCCTCCGGAACACTTTTCGGTCTTTGCAACTCTGCACATATAGCTAAGGTTCCTTTAACCTTATCAAAGTTCTATCGTCCCACTTAACTTTTCACGAAAAATTCCTTCTCAAAGAAACTTGACGTTCTAAGCGACAAACACTTTTGTCTCCGGTGTTTATGGAGGAATACTTAACATTTATACAAAGACAGGTTCATCCGACTTTGGTTGCACACATCTTTCTTATGCATAGCATACCAATGTTTTAAGAAAGGACTACTTGGGTTTTATCCCAAACCATAACTTTATATGGTGTCATTTCAGCGGATTATGATGAAGCTCTTTTCGGAAACGGTAATCTCTAAAGCTTTTAATCTTTAAAATATAATGGCAGTTTTATGAATTATACCTTTGGTCTTACCATGTCAAACAAGGTTTAATTACATATCTCGAATGCTCCATACTCTTATGGTGTTTCGGGAAATGCAAATCCACGGAACTATTCCATAAATCTTAGGTATTATGCTAAACTTGTAACTTAAATATCTTCCTTTATGATCTTATCATAAACTATTCATATTCTTGTTACAATGATTTTGCACTTCATCTTGAAAGTCTTTGAACTTTTCAAGTGTTTCATACTTTATCCTTATTAAGTGAATATTCATATATTCACTCAAATTTTCGGAGAAAGCATATGAAGTTGAAATTCATCGCTCTTGACTACACATAATGGATTTCGTACAACAATATGTACAAGTTCCAATAAGCTAGTCATTCGTTCCCTTTTGGCCTATGAACGAAGTTTTAATTATCTCTAGGAAAGTTTCACAAACGTCATTTGATCAAAAATCAAAAGACTCCAAAATTCCATCCACATGGAGTTTCTTCATGTTTTCTTTCCAATATAATTTAAACGGCGATGTCACTTCCTAAGTGATCTTTCAATCAATTTGTCTTTCGACAATTTTAGCACTAGTTTTATGGATGTGATTTCTCCAACGAGATTTGTGAATCATCCATCTTTTATGGATTACGGCAATTATTTGAACAACCCTTTTGTTCTCATAATACCTGATAAAACAAATCTTGAAGGCAAGCTTTGATGTTTAACGAGCAACATAATAACCCTTTATTTGTTCTTGATGAACATCATCACATATTCTTTTGCTATTTACTTAGGCCATTGTAGTTCATGAATTCTGTTGTTTTCGTATGACGATTCATACCAACATATTCAGTATCAAATGCTTAAGAACCACTTTGTTTAATAAGCAAAGAATATAGCCATAACATGTATATCATCTATATACTTTAAGCTGAACAATTCTAGTCTTTTCTTTTACGCCACATATTTATGAGATTCTCTTTCGGTATTTACATTTGAAAGAATCTATCAACATCAATAGTGGAGTCATACATATGACACATAGTCCAAAGCGTGTATAGTTAAATACCAATGTCTTTGAACTTGCACTTTGAAGTAGATCACCATTATCAAATATTTGGTGTTCTTTCAAATTCCTTTCTTTAGTTATCTCTTGGTGTAGTAAACATTTTACCTACATCAAATATTCACCCTCATCATGGACTTATCCATGATCTAGCTACTTTTAGCTTGTAACGTGAATCGTGAGTATAATGTTGCTCTCAAAACCTTTTGGAGGATTAGGACAACTAGTGTCTCCAACCTTTTGCAAATTCTCATCAAAATGAGAACATGACTTTTGCCATATTATAATCTATCATGTTGTAACCAAAACTTCATTTCAGATATCACAATATCTTCAACACATCATGGTTTCTGAAACAAATCTTTCAGATCCTAGATAACCTTGATATTAAGACAATCCTTTGAATATCAAGTATCATGGAGACAAACATGATACTCAAACACTAAAACTTGGAATTGTCACTCTTGTTTTAATACTAATTATTAAACTTTATGGAGAAACACGAAATTACTGAAAGAATGCAATAAGACTTATAAACTTTAGATTAACACTTCAAAACAATATGATACCAGTTCGTAAAGTAACTAACCAGAATTCTATAGTTCTATCATCTCAATTATAACTAAGCGCAAGGTGGTAAACGGATGCCAATGACTACAACAACTATGCAAATAACCTTTGATTTAATTTATGATAAATTGAGTTCTAATTAATAATTAAATTAATCCGGTGAACTCCCTCAAAACAACATCCCTCACATTGTTTTAGTGATCACATGAACCAAATCCACCACATCAAAACCGATCATCACGAGAGTTGATATAGTTTCAATGGCGAACAATCAACATGTTCATCATATCTACTATATGACTCATGCTCTACCTTTCGGTAATCCGTGTTCACGAGGCCATGTCGTACATGCTAGGCTCGTCAAGATCAAACCTTAGCTACCGCATAAGCAAATCTGGCTTGCTTACGTTGTATTCACCGCGGAATCAAAGACACCGATCATCACGTGGTGCTTGAGGCGACAAGCTTTGGCAAGTGCATACTAAGGGTGAACACTTTAGAACTTGAAATTTATGTGCATGAGGGATCATCTTATAATGCTACCGTCGTCTACTAAGCAATACAAGATGCAAAAGGATTAACATCACAGCAATTCATAATATGTGATATGATATGGCCTTTCTTCTTTGTGCTTTCGATCTCCATCTTCAAGCGAACATGATCTCCATCATCACCGGCATAGCATCAAGGTCAATGACGCTTCTTCATGGTTGTAGCCCACCAGCTTCAACTATTACAACTATTTTGAATAGACACGCAGGTCTTAGAAATTAAAGACAACCATATGGCTCCTGCGGTTGCCAACTTACAATAAGGAACATTGCATACATCAAATATAATCACAATCATGGCCATATCACATCATCGCACACCTGCAAAACAAAGTTAGGCGCCTCTACTTTCTTTGCATATTTTACGTGGTTTGGGGCTTTCAATAAGTGTCGTTCTAACTTACGAACAAGAACCACAACATTGATACTAGCATTGTTGATCACCCGTTGTAAATTGGATCTTTACTATGCTAGGAGAAACAGGCACCATAAAGCCACTTATGCAATACAAGTTGCATGTCAAGCGTGGAGCAAGTCTCATGAACGATGTCATGTAAGGTTAGCCGGCCGCTTCATCCCAACATACCGCAAGATGCAAAGTACACAAAAAGCAATCTACAATAAAGCATCAATGCCCACAATGACCATTGTGTTCTACTCGTCTGTGAGATCTACATATAGACGGCTCGATACCACTTTAGGGGTTCGTAGCATGGAAAACAAAAAATTTCTATCGCATACAAACAAACAAGCCAAGATCTATCTACTAGATTGTAGCAACGAGTCGATAGAGGAACTCACCCTCTAAGATTCCAAAGCGGTTAACGAGCGATTCTCGTGGGTGATGTAGTCGTACTCTTTCCGATCTCAAGATCGCGTGAGCGATCCTTCCAGCGCCACGTTCGGCAGCGCTCCATGATCGGTCACACGTTCGGTACTCGACGAAGACCTTCCTCTCCTTGTTCCAGCAGTGGCGGAGGTTGTAGCACTCTCCTCCCGATTCAAAGACAACGGCGTGGTACAGGAAGTAGAGGGAAATCCCAGAGGCTTCGCCTTAAGCGGTGCAGTATGGTGGAGCTTATGAGAGAGGCTATTAGTGGTCTAGTAATTAGACACACCAATTAGAAGGCTCTAAACCAATTAGAAGGCTCTAAACATGGCTAAAGCAATTAGAAGCTCTAAACCAAAGCGGCTCTAAACCGGAGATAGAAGATAGGAACTTGTGTGTCCTAGGAGGAACCCTGCCCTCCTTATATAGGTGGGAGGGCCGGCCAGGGAGAGAGTCCCTCCCAAGTCGGCTTGGTGGGCGCCGGCCAAGGGAGAACCCTCCTCCAATTCGGCCTCCACCAATCCTCCTCTCTTCCCACTTCCCAAAATTGCCGTTTGACTTTCAAACTAGCGTTTGACTTTTCAATTTAGGATTTAAATAAACCCTTTATTTTGGACAGCAAGAACACCTAGTACATGATGCAATCATTCCAACTTACAATGACACATTCATGTACCCTTCCCCCCGGAGTCTTGGGACAAGGACCTTCTAGAATGTTCCCATGAAAACACGGAACCATTCCCCAACTCAAAGGACTTTCCTTATATGAATCTTATTCTCCGGACCATTCGGATCTCCTCGTGATATCCGGATCCCATCCGAGACTCGAACAACATTCGGTCTCTTTCTCATAATACCATAACTACTCAAACAACGTCGAATCCTTAAGTGTGTCTCCCTACGGTTGTGAATTATGCGGACATGATCGAGACACTTCTCAACAATAACCAATAGAGGAATCTGGAAATTCATATGGCTCCCACATATTTCTGATTACTTTGCGTCGAATGAACCACTTACATACGATACCAATTTCCCTTTGTCTCACGATATGTTACTCATCCGAGGTTATGATCGTCGGTATCTCTGCATACCTAGTTCAACCTCGTTCGATAAGTACTCTTTTTCGTTCCGTGATATGTGATCCCTTGTGACCAAGTCACATGCTTGCAAGCTAATTGGATGACATTCCCGAGAGGGCCCAGTATATCTATCCGCCATATGGATGGACAAATCCCTCTTGATCCATGTGTTTCAACCAATACTTTCGAACACTCAATACCACCTTTATAGCCACCACATTACGGTGTGGTGTTTGATGACATCAAAGCATCCATCCAGTAAAGGTGATATGCATGATCTCATGGTCGAAGGAATTAGGTTACTATGTATCAGAAAGCATATAGCAATTGAACTATTGAAATGACTTGATCTTTATGCTACGCTTATCTATAGGAGTATGTCCATCACATCATTCTCCTAATGATATGACCCTGTTGTTAATAACATCTCTATGTTCATGATCAGGAAACCATGATCATATATTAACCAACAAGCTAGTTTAACAAGAGGCTTTACTAGGGACTCTTATTTTAGTTTACAAATCACACAAGTATTAATGTTTCCGGTTAATACAATTATAGCATGGTATGTAAATATTTATCATAAGTATGAAGATATGATAATAACCACTTTATTATTGCCTCTTGGACATATCTCCAACACTTAGAGCATCTCCACTCGTCCCCCATACGCGTTCGACCCGGCTCGATTTTGGGCCGTATGGGGGGGGGAGGGGGGCGCCGAACAAGTTTACGATTTGGGGGGGGGGGCACTGGCTCCCAGCCGTGCCCCCCATACAAAAATAAATCAACAATTTTTTATCAAATCAACAAGTTCAATATTGCAAATAAATAATTCAACATATAAATTTAATTTATTACAAGTTCATGAAATTAAACAAATAATTCAAAAAGTTTAATATAGCAAACAAAAACAAAAAAAATAAACAAATTAGCTGGCTCCTTTGAGGCTTCACAAATTCTCCACCGGATTATCTTGCAGTTGACTATGAGTATTTGTTTCTCGAACTTCTTACCGCTTGGCGAGAAAAGAAGCAAACGCAGGTGGCACTTGGTGATCAATATCTGCAAGAAAGCCTTGGCAATAATACTGTTCAATGTCAAACACTGGAGTCTTCCGTTCGCTCTCAATGATCATGTTGTGTAAGATCACACAGGCAGTTATGACCTCCCATATCTGATCTTTTGACCAGGTAAGAGCAGGGTACCTGACAATGGCAAATCGAGCTTACAGCACACCGAATCCCTCTCCACATCCTTCCTGCAAGCCTCTTGCCATGTGGCAAACCAAGCTTTCTTTTCTCCATGCATAGGGTTTGAGATTTTCTTTACCAATGTTGATCATCTTGGATAGATGCTATCTGCCAAGTAGTAGCCCTTGTCATACTGGTGGCTATTGATCTCGAACTGTACTGGAGGAACTCTACCTTCAACAAGTTTGGCGAACACATTTGAACACTACATCATGTTGATGTCATTGTGTGATCCTGCCATACCGAAGAAAGCATACCAAATCCATAGATCCTGATCTGCCACAGCCTCAAGAACCAGACTTCATGATCCTTTGTGACGTCTGTACATGCCCTGGTGCGCGAATGGGTAGTTGTCCCATGCCTAGTGCATACTATCGATGCTTCCAAGCGTTCCAGGAAAACACCTTGCTGTATTCTATTCCAAGATCCGAGTTGTGTATTCTTCATTGGGAGTTCTCAAGTAATTCTTCCCATGCACTGCTGCAATTGCCCTGCAAAACATGTACATGCAGTCGATGACTATGGACTCAACCATGCAGCGGTAATCATCATGTGTGTCTCCAGGAATTTCATATGCAAGCATTCGTAGAGCAACTATGCATTTTTGGATTGTGAAGAAACCAAGCGTGCCAACGGCGTCTCTCTTCAGTTTGAAATAGTCGTTGAAATCTCTCAATTGCTCGACGATCTTCAGAAAAAGCTTTCGACTAATTCGGAAATGGCGCCAAAATGTGACGTCGCCGTGTAATGGGTCGTCGGCGAAGTAGTCGGTGTAGAACATGCAATAGCCTTTCATCCTCTACCTCGGCTTGCTCTTGCGCCGCCCAGGCTTCGAACCCCTAGCAGACGGTTTCTCCTCGACGCTGGCAATCATGCTAAGGAGGGAAGCCGCGGTCATGAGATGATCGTTGTCGCTGATGGTGTCTCGGGCGCCAGCAACAACGGTGACTTCGTTGTCCATCAGAGCAGACAACATCTCTTCCTCATCCTAATTCATACCTTTGGCAAACCGCCGAACACCTAGTGGGTAGGGCGGTTGTTGCGGGCTTGGAGCTACCATGAGGCGGAACGGCGACGGCGACGCCGGCGAGGAGGCGGATTGGGAGGGCGTGGGGAGTATTTCTAGCGGCTGCGAGGGTGGCTCTAGCGGACAGAACGGCAGATGGTGGTGAGGGATGGTGGCGGCGGCGAGCTGATGGAGTGGTGGTCGTTGGGAGGAGGAAATACAGAATATGGGCAACTTTGCGGGCGCGTGTTGTCGACATGTCTGACCAACGTCGTTTTCAGATCCATCCGGCGCTCCGCTTGGTCCACGTGGGTTGGGTTCGGTCTGAGGTGGCGGATAACAAAACGGGTCTGGTGGTGTGGTGTGGGGGTGTGTGTGTGGGGAAGGGGGGGAGAGGGGCTAGACGTGATTTTGAACGGCGGCACCCCGTAGCCAGTTAGGGTGACAGACCCTGAGTGGAGATGCTCTTACCTATGGAACGTGGTTGAAGCTGAGTGAAACAGAAACAATTCAATTCAATGCACAATGCACGCGCAACCCTACGCGCATTGAATTGCTTCCCCGGCTCCGTGCGATGAGACGAGATGCATGTACCTGAGCTTATCAATGCAACCAACATCGCCAACACACGCAGATTCGAGGTGGTCGGCACGCTTGAAATCTCTTGGCATCTCCATCCTAGCAGCTCGCATGCACGTACGTACGGTGGCAACCAGAATTGATGTGGCGACAAATCTGTCTTTTCGTCACGGCTATTGTACGACCTTTTTTTCTCCTTCATAGATGGCTGGCTAGAGTACCTATTAATTGGTAGCAATCCCGTCAGCCTGAAAAGCAGTGGTGTCACTCACCCTTCTTTTGAAAATAATAAAGGTATTTAATTTTTTTAACACGATTAAAGAGAAAGGTAAGCTGAATTAGCATACGTACTACTCCCTTTGATACATATTAATTGTCATTGGATTTGATCTAGGTAAATACTTATGTCTTTTTCCGATGAAATTGATGAATTGGTGAACACAAAGCAAAGAGAAGAGAAAACAAAGAAGTAAACAAAAGCGTGGTCGGAGGGAGGCGGTCGCAACGAAGGCATGTGTGCTGCTGGTGGGACCACGTGCATGTCATGTGCGCGCCCTTGCTGCTGCTCTACTCTGCCTGTCTCGCAGGACACCTGTCCAAGATGGAGCCATTATATTGACCGACTCCTGGTCCGAACCAAATCCACCAGCCAAACACTAATCCTCTTAACTAATGGTTGAGAATATAACCAAGTTGTAACCAAAATGGAATGCGATGACGCGCATTGCATTGAGCATTTGAGCTAATGTAGTACGCCGGAGCAGAGTCAATGGAGCCAATGTCTTTCCGCGAGCAGGATGAGAGGCGGAGGGGCCGTCGCGCTCGTCGAGAAACGCGTGGCCAGGGAGCGGGAGGAGGCGCGTGCCGCGACCGCCGTCAAGCTGTCCGAGTACTATGCGGCGCGCCGTCGGTACGCCACCACGCCCATAAGCTCCCCGAGATACACTCCTTTCACAAAGCTAAAACATCTTATATTTTGAAACGGAGGGAGTATGTGCGAACCAATTCTTAACTTCAAAACGCGAGTTCAATATGTCCTGTACTTGTGGTTTTCAATTCGGCTATTTACAGCATTTGCTTCGGCTATTTACCGCTAGAGTTGCTACGAGACCGTGGGTGCCAAAACTTTGTTTTGGGGCATCGATGAGGACGTGTCAACTTTTTGATATATTAGGCACCTAATAAGGGTTTGGCGGCACAGCACAAGGCGGGCGTGTGTACGTACGTACTACACTTACGTGGTTGATGAAGCCGAAGGAAACAAAACAATTCAATTCAATGCACGCGCAAGATATCATTACCGAGAGCATCGCTGACGTTAGTACGCGCGCAGATTCGACGTAGTAACTCATGACACGCTTGAAATCTCTTGGCATCTCCTACTTCCTCATAGCTGCTCGCCGGCTGGTGGGGCAGAGGGACAAGCTTGTCTGCAGCAAGACAGAGGAGATGCCAAACGCGCAAGAATAGGGCACACGTCGGACTAGAAGCCGTCAGTGGAGAGGATTCCCCCGTGCACCGGTGAGCAGGAGGTGGCCGGAGCCGGACACGGCGGTGGCGACGGCGCTGAAGGGTTGACCTGTGGAGGGGGAAGTGGAAGTAATTTTACCTTTTTACCCTTTTCACTCTAGTTTAGCCTTTTTTACGACTCCCTCTGTTTCAAATTACTCCGCCGGCGCGCTTATGGTCCCCGTAAACAGTTAGGAGGCTCACGTATGGGAAAGTGGTGCCACGTCCGTGGATACATCACTCTGCGGTGCACGAGTGAGTGACCTAGATGAGCAGTAAGCTGTATTTAAGTACCGCATGTTGTGTATTCGAAAGGTGGGTGGCCGTATTGGTTTTAGGTTATCTAAGTTTAAATACATTGGATGCATTTTACTCATAAAAAACAATTGAATGCACGCGCAAGATCATACGGACTGCTGTCGCATTGCTTCCCCGCGTTCGTGCGATGCATGGAGATGAATGCAATCAGCATCGATGACGTGGTACACACGCAGATTCGGTTGGCGTACATATACATGGCGCGCTTGAAATCTTTTGGCATCTCGTACATCGTAGTAGCTAGCTAGCTAGCTGCTCGCATGCACGTACCTACGGTCGCAACTAGAATTGATGTGGCGACAAATGTGTCTTTCCGTCACGGCTAATGTACGACCTTTTTTTCTACCAAAGTACATATTAATTTGAAGCAATTGCATCCCTGAAAAGCTGTGATGTCTGTCACCCTTTTTGAAAATAATAAAAACTGTTAATTTTTTTTGAACGTAAAAGAACACGATTAAGGAGCAGTACGTGAATCCCCTCAAAAAAAAGGAGCAGTACGTGAAAGCATGATTATGAGATGGTTAGGGAGGGTGGACACAAAGCAAAATGCAAAGCAAAGAGAAGAGAAGACAAAGAAGTAAACAAAAGCGTGGTCGGAGGGAGGCGGCCGCACTCAAGGCATGTGTGCTGCTGGCCCTGGCCCTGGCAGGTGGACCACACCGGCACCTGCCTGTGGGACCACGTGCATGTCATGTGCCCCTTGTTGCTGCTGTACTCCGCCTGTCAACCAGGACACCTGTCCAATTTGGTCGACACTAAGGGTGTGTTTGGCGGGTTGCACGATCGTTTCCCGTACCGAGTCGGAAGAAATAAATCCGTTTGAACTCACACTTCAGGCCGAGCTCGCATCGCACGGGTCTTAAAATAACCCAAATTATGGCCTGTTGGGAACGCCAAAACCGGGCGTTTTTGCGGGAACAGGCCCGGAGAGCCAAAAGCGCGCACGCGGCGGCACACGTTGAGAAGGGCGGGAGACGACGCGACGCATCGAGAACGTGCGCCATAAATCCACTCATCGCTCGCCCACCGCTCTCTCTCCCTATTCACAGTCGCCCCTTCCTCCCTTCTCACCGTCGATGGTTCCTCTCCCGCCGGAAGATCCAAGACCACCGTGAAGGTAGTCGATGGAGGTAGATCGAGGCGAGTACTATGCTTATCGTGGCCGGAGCGGATCTGCTGCTGCGACTGCGGGTGTTTCTTCTTCTTCATCGGCAAACCCGAAGCACGAATCCTTCAGCAATGGCGGTAAGGCCTCGGACCACGACCTCTATAAGGTTTTAGTAGCTCAGATCTATCTGTTACCGACTCAGTCTCCGAGTTTGAGTGACATGCAAGGTAGATTTGTACCTATTTGTGCTAGTGTTGGTCACCTTGAAGTGACAGGGTAGATTCTTTCCTTGTTGTGCATAGATTCCGCTTGTTACTGGCTAGATTTCGGCAGATGTTGTGAGTAGGGTTCGTCCAATTGGGAAAAGTGGGGGAAAAATAATGCCCAGTTTTCACTGTTCATCTTCATGCTCTCGGTCGATGATTACAACTGTCACCAAAGCACATCGGGGAGTGAATATGTACTAATTGCAATCGTTCATACCAAACTTTGTTGTGCATTAGTTCGGCCGATGATTAATTTGTATTATGTGGCCAAGATCCTAATAGGTTGCTTCATAGCATGCTTGTTATGATTGATCTTGGACACAATGCCTAATATGAGGAAAAAAATAGTTGTCCATTCATGCGACTGCCAATGATTAAATACGCACCGCAAGAAAATGGAAGTGATGATCCTTTCGAACCTGATTCTGTCATCTTATCAAGCCGTGATGGAACTTAGTTCGGTGTGATCATCGCTTCATGTTGTCAATGCTCTGTACTATGAGGCAATTGTTGTTGACTCTGTGAACGCAGCTTGTGATGACACCTAGTACAATATGTTCATGGAGTTGGTGCTATAGGAACCGGATGGTATGCACAAAGAAGTAGTCTGTGCACGTCCTCAGGCCTTTCCTTTGCACTTGCCGAGGACGATCGTGCTGAAGACGAACACCGGATGCAGCTGGATGTTGAAGCTCCAGGATGTTAGCGGCAGGATCTGCCTTGACCAGGGGTGGCCAGGCTTCGCCATTGCACACCAGGTCAAGATCGGGTACTTCTTGACCTTCAAGATGCTGAAGGGTGACCTGTTGATACGTCTAAAACGTATCTACTTTGCCAAACACTTTTGCTATTGTTTTTCCTCTAAACTTGTGTGATTTAGATACAACTAACACGGATTGACGCTATTTTCAGCAGAATTACCTTGGTGTCTAGTTTTTGTGCAGAAAATCAACTATCCGGAAAAATCCTGGAAAATGTGCCAAAAATCCTATTTCACCAGAAGACTCACAGAGCCATAAGACGAGACGGAGTAGGGCCACGAGGGGTGTTGGGAATATGCCCTAGAGGCAATCATGTATGATGCTATTCCCAATGTATTCATAAGGTTATTGTCCATGTATGAACTACTGATATGTATCATTGAATATGTGATTCGATTGTGGAACTGCATATTCATGTTGTTCATACTAATTGTCCTTGGTCGTTGAGGTTGTGTTTGACACACAACTTAGACTAATGTGAAAGTCGGCAGATGACTCGGTTCCACTTGTCATGGGCATGGAGATGCTATTCCAACTTACACGGATTCGGCTAAAGAGTTTAGCGAGTCGGACTGACCCACATTGAGATGCAACGAACAAGTCGTCATTTGCATGTCTCAATCAATGTAATCTTTAGACCTGAGGTTATTGCACAATCCGAGTTAATGATCACCGACTTAGGTTCTATCAAACGTTGTTCCGTCACTGGGCAGTTATAAAGGCGGAGTTTGGGTCGACTGAGAATCAAGCTGCGTGATGTGAATAACCAAGACGGGATTTCGCCCCTCCATCTGGAGAGATATTCTCTGGGACCTCTCGAAAGATATGATTCGGAAAGCATGGCCATGCGCGACTTGGTTAAGTGTTAACCGAGGCGATCGACTAAGAGTTAGTCGGATGAATCACTTATCTCGGATCGAGAAAGAGAGTCGGACTATTTAAGGCATGACGATCATTCACCTATAGTCCGGCAAGGTATATCGTGAGGCAAAAGGGACTTAGACGAAAGTCGCATCGGAAAGGTATGTCATCATGACTTATTGGTACTTGGGAGTCGGCACGTTCTGCTAGGAGCTGCTACCGACTGATCGATCACGAGTGAGACTCGAAATCGTGTCCGGGTTACCATGAGCCTGTCGGGTCACACACTTAAGAGCGGGAGCAAGTTTGGGTTAGACCCAAACAGGAAATCTATTTGGGTTGGAGCCAAATAGAGACATGGACTTAGTGAGTGAGTTGGACTCGCAGTGACTAATATAGGCCTTTTAGTGAATGGGCCACAAGTGAGTGGAACCCACTTTCACTCCCTATATAAGCTGGGGCACAGGTGCTTAGAGCATAAGGTTAGGTCACTCCATGTGTTGGAAACCCTAGCCCCAGTCCGTCCTGTCGCCGCCGTACCGGACCTAGCAGTCCACCGTCAGTGCTCCTTCTCGTCCGTGTGGATACTGGCGGAGGTGTTGTACGTTCAGCACTTCGACGATCATGGAACAGGAACGGATCGTGAGGTCTGCACTACATCAAGCGACGTGCTTCATCGATTCTGCAACTGCACGTCTAGTGGTAATCCTCGTGGCCTTCTACCTGAGCTGGATCTTGGGATCATCGCGTAGGAAAAACTTTTGTTTTTCTCTGCGTGGCTCAACAAGGGGCCCACACCACCTGGTCGCGCGGGCCAGGCCAGGCCGTGCCTGGGGGTGGTGTGTCCGCCTCGGCTGCCCCCTCGGCCTCCCTCTTCACCTATTAGTCGCCTCTTGACCTAAAAAACAAGGGGGGTTCGACGTTTTTCCAGAAAGAGTTCCGCTGCGCCGTCACCACCATATTCCACGATTCGAAACCAGAAACTCCGTTCTGGCACCCTGCCAGGACGGGGAATTGGAGAAGATCATCGCCATCATCATCACCATTGCTTCTCCATCGACCATCCATATTTCCCCCATCTATGAGTGAGTAATCCCCCGTTGTAGGCTATGAGGATGGTAGGGATTGGATGGGATCGTTCATGTAATGGCATCGGATTGTTAGGGCATGGTGCCTAGTATCTATTATTAGTGCCTTTTGACTTTGTTGCAACTTGTTATGCTTAATGCTTGTCACTAGGGCCTGAGTGCCATGATTTCAGATCTGAACATGCTATTGATTCATTATGATAGTATTGTTTATGGTCTTACTTGCAAGTTGTATACACACGTCGTTGTTCGGAACCAAAGGCCCCGAAGTGACAGAAATTGGGATAACTGGAGGGAATGATTTTGATGTGAGGATCACATGTGTTTTGAGAGTGTTAATGCTTTGCTCCGGTGCTCTATTAAAAGGACCATCTTAATTGCCAGTAGTTCCCTTGAGGCCCCACTGGAAACGGGCTGACGGGACAAAAGATGTTGTGCAAGTTCTCATTGCGAGCACGTATGACTATATATGGAACACATGCCTAGGATTATTTAGTACTTGGATGCTTTATCTTATTTATCTGCAAATGCCCTATGTTTTGATTGCTATATGAATTGTCTTGTCCATGCAATGCCCGTCCATCCATCCCTATGCCTATCGCGCTTTAATCCTACTGTTTATTGCAATTGTTACTACTATCTTTACTTTTACTACTGCTATTACTTTACTATTGCTACTACAAAACTGTTGCTACTGATAAACTGTTGTGAGCAAGATTGTTTCGAGGTGCAGCTGAATTGACAACTCAGTTGTCAAGGCTTATAAATATTCTTTGGCTCCCCTTATGCCGAATCAATAAATTGGGTTTCACTTCCCTTGAAAATACTGCGATACACCCCCTACTTGTGGGTCATCAATTGACCTCAAACCACACCGACAAATATGGAAAACAATTGAATCACGAGAGATCTATCAGACACATGACTCCACGCGCCCTCTGCCGGCGCTAGATGCACCACCGGAGCGAGGATAGGATGGGGAGGACCTTATTCTGATTTCAGGACACAGCCACCGCCTCAACATCCCGAAGAAGACATTTAAAAAAGGCGAAACAAAAATGAAAAGCCTCCCGCCGGCGAGAGGTCGTTGTCTGCCAGACCTCCAAGGTCCTAAGGCCACTGGAGGTGGAGCGGACCAGCGACGTCGCTCGCGAGGGGACGCAACCGTGGATGGGTCTTGCTCTCCTAGGGGTTTATCCCCTAGCGAAGTGTCTTCCTAGAACCTAGTATTCTGCCCATTGCCAAGTACCAGAGAACCCCTTGAAAAGAAATCATCTTTCACATTCATTAGACCTTTCCAAAAAAGTAGAGTCAGTTGGTTTTGCTAAAACCTGAGAAAGAGCCAAACCCCTTGTTCATTCATAATAAGTTTGTAACCGGTACCCAAACGCAAGGAAGCTTAGGCGGCGACTACTCCAAACCCATCTAGGGTTCTGACCTCTAGCCGATGACGCCAACAGTCCGCTCCATCTCCATTAGCCTTAGAGCCATGGAGGGGTAGCGGACCACGGCACCTCGCTGGCTGGAGGGTTTTTGTTTTTAGGTCTTTTTTCAGCGTCTTCTTTGGATGATGAGGATACAGCTACATCTTGAAGTTAGAATAAAGTCCTCCCCATCCTATCCTTGCTCCGTTGGTGCGTCTAGTGCTAGCGGAGGGCACGTGGAGTCGTGTGTCCAACAGATATCTTGGGGATCTTGTTGTTTTTCGTATTCGTTGGTGTGGTTTGAGGTTAGTCTCTTTAGATCTATGGTTGTAATCTTCGGCGATGGTTGCTCTTCTGGTGCACTGGTCCTTTGGGGCCTTAGCACGACGACTTCCCGTCTGTCTACTACAACAAGCTCTACTTTGACAAGCTTTGCCCGGCTCCAGCGATGGAGGGGCGAGGATGGTGGCACGCCTTCGGCTCGTGCTAATGTTAGTAGTCTTCGCTAGGTGGTCCATTGACCTATTTGTAATTTTTATTACTTTTAGGACTCTTTGAGGAGACCTGTTGTGCCTCTCGCGTCGCCTCCCTCTAGGCGACGGGAGGGGCGAAACCCTAGCCCTCCGCCGCCACCCCCGCCTCCCTCTTCCCTTTCCTCGCTGCTCCCCGAGGTTGCTGCCGGACAAGTCCGTGCAGGGCCAGTGAAGGGAGCGGCGGGGATCTGGCTCCCTCAGC
The DNA here is from genome assembly GCA_023614405.1 of Avena insularis. Classification (NCBI taxonomy): domain Eukaryota; kingdom Viridiplantae; phylum Streptophyta; class Magnoliopsida; order Poales; family Poaceae; genus Avena; species Avena insularis. The sequence goes on from CM042690.1 coordinate 74,967,489, forward strand.
CCTCAGCTCGGCTATTTGGAGGTTGGCGGCCATGCGGGGACCCCCCTCCTCGTTGGTGACATGGGGGCGCCTTCCTCGTGGTGGAGACTGTTCGTCCCTGATCCTCCTCCGGATGGTACACCCTGCTATTCTGTGGGGGACCCTGCAACGACCGCGGTGGTCTTGGCCAGGGGTGACGGTGTCCGCGCCTACACGTGGGCTGGAGTCCACGACTGGTGGTCCATCCCTGCATAGTGGTGCACGACGACTGTCAAGGTCATGCCCAGCCCCAGCCAGATTTGTCCCTGGCTTGGTTTGGTGCTCGCCCCCTAGGGATGGTGGCGACGCGCGGTGCTGCAGGGCTCTAGATGGTGGTGGTGGCCATATCAGGGCCACCGGGCCTAGATCTGGGCCTGGCGGGCCCGGTGGTGGGTGGCCGACAGTGGTGGCCAGATCTGGGCTCGTGGGCCTATGTGTGGGCTGGGTTGGGCCCGGTCACCGCCGCTGTCCCCGTGTCCCTACCCTGCGCTCGACACCTGGTAGTTCTGGGTCTAGCAACTGCCGGGTGTTGCCCTTGTCGGTTCGCCGGGAGTGGTTCCCGGGGCCGACTCATGTTGTCCGGGGTAGGCAGCATGCTCTCCCTCTATCCCTCGGGTGGGTCAGTGGTGCGGTTGTGATTTCGGCCGGGTCCGCTCTGCGTCCTCGTGTCGGCGTCTGGATTTTAGTTTTGTAGGATCTCGGCGAAATCTGTGCTTGGCATAGTCTAAGGCCGGTGATGGCGTCACCTCCAGGTGCCATTCCCTTGCTGAACGTGTCCCGAGGATGATCCCCTATGCCAGCTTTCTGGATTCCGTCCCTCCGCCCCAAGTTGTTCCTTTGGGTGGGCTCGTTTCGGGCTAGCCCCTCTAAAAGTGTCCTGTGGATCACCCTGTGACCTCCCGCTGGTGTCCCAGCCCTCGCATACCGTCGGCCTGGCTACATTTGTAGGTATGGTTGCGGTAGCTGACGTCTCCTTTAGTGCCTTGGGGGGCTCTGCTAGGGTGGCGTCTGGTCGTAGCTGTTACCTGTGGGCTATTCCCAATGCTAGGGGAAGATGCTATGTTTTAGGTCTGGTCCTAGCCCGAGCTCCAGGGGTGGTGATTTCGGGTCTGGGTGAAATCTTTGCAGGACCTCGGTCCCTGCCGACAACGATGACGTGTTCTTGCGCCATTCACCTTCTTGGTGGCGCGCCGTAAGACCCTCCTCCTCAAGTTCTGCTAGGTTGCTGATCCGTCGTCGAGTTCCTGGTGGGCTATAGTCTTTGTGCGGTGGAGGCTTGTCGGTGTGGACTTGGTCGAGATTACTCCGGGTGCAACAGAAGACAAGGCTCCCTCGTCTTGGACCAAGCTGGCGCCCTGGCTTGGCGTTTTCGGTGTTGTCTCTTGTTGTGTTTTGTGTTGGGCGCTTTGGGCGTGCGTGTGTTATAACTTGTGTTGTAACTCCTAGCCGGTTGTTGGCTTCCTTAATTCAAAGCCGGGCTCATTTCGAGCCTTCCGTCTAAGGCTCTTTGTACTGCTGCTGCTGCTGATGATTATATGGAATTTCACAAAAAAAATTTTACATCCACTTGATAGTAAGTAAACTTTTGTTCTTTAATTCTAGAACCTCCGCTCCTAGCCTTAAAAATATGTGATAACTTTTGTCGGTATTTACATGTTTATGGTTTGACACATGTCTTTTTTTTATGCGGTTGCCTTAGAAAAAGTATAGGTTGTATCACGAAACAATAAAGAGTTTGAAAGAAAAATTTGCTACACTTTTTAGACTTTATTTTGTAATCGATGAAGGCACTCATGTGTTCTTACTTCTTACCGTGTACTATCTGGTACGGTAGATAAATATACGGTACTACTATCTCGGTTGGCAAAAAATTGAAGAAGATGCTCGGTTAACAGTGGCGTAAACTCGCCGTTGAAAAGCTTAACGTAGCCGCGACACTAATCGGCACCGCCAATTAATTACGCGGTCCGTCTCCCAAGGGTTACCGCCACTAAAACAGTACTAGTACTAGTCTAATCGGCGCCATCATTTGGTCTTCTCTCTGAATTAGCAGCGCGAGAAGGCGATCCCTTGATGAGCATCACCCAGCCTACTAATCACCCCTTGTTTAATGCCCCCCCCCCTCTCTCTCCTCCTCTCTCTCTCCACACTCACTTCGCTTTCGCCACAGCCAAAAGCACACGCAGAGCGAGACAGGAGATGAGGAGAGTATAGCTCAGCTCAGCGGAGCAGTGAGGTGTGGTGAGGCAAGAGCTGAGAGCATCCACCCCCACACTCCGATGTCCCCTTGCTCCCCCAGGGGAAAGAGACCCGTCTCTCCCTCACCGCCCCCTTCCTATTCCTCCTCCCGATCTGCGCAAGGCCTCCGCTTCTGCTTGCCCAGGTAACCAATGGCGCCTCCTCCTGATCCTGCCTCTTCGCCGCCGCCAGTGTGTATCAGATTTGGGGGAAAAGTGCCGCTCTAGACGGGGGGCTGGATTTTGAGTGCGGACGCTCGTCTTCCAAGAATAAAGACGCGTTCTTGTTTTCACAAATGTAGCTTGTTCGTCCGCCGCTCGCTGCGCCCCTGCTCTGCTCCCCGTTCTTGCACAAGTACTGTAAGCAGGGACGGATTCATCCGCCGGAGGACCCGAATCTGCCCCCCACCTGGGTGCTCTCGCGCCGAGTTTGGATGGGCGGGCGGGTTCTAGCTGGCGCCCCCTCTCTAGCAGCTTTGTTTTCCGAGATCTGCTGGATGAACATTTGCCCAATTCCAACCCACCCGAATCTGAACCGCGGTAGTGGAAGCATTTGGAATTCGGACCTCCACCTCGCTTTATTTATTTGTGGTCTCCTTTCCCTCTCGTGCTATCCCATCCGCTTCCGCTTTTCGACGGAACAAGGGATGTGATGTGTGTTACTAGTGTGATGATGCTTTGAATCTCCACTGTTTTTTTTTTAAGTCTTGTGTGTAGTATGCATTTCCAGGCACATATTGCTTGTATCTTCGTGTTGGGATTTGGGACTCTTTTTCTCTCCATGTTTTACCTCCGTCACATTTAATCCTTTAAAAAAAAAAATTTGCTGGTAAATCACATCTGGTTCTAGGAGGAACTAGAGAAAGGGGGTAAAATTGGCAACTGTGGAACCTGACATTACATCTCTGTTCTCAGGTTTCATCCATGGGGCAGGATTCAGGCTTGAAGCGGCAGTCATGTTCCAGGCTTCGACCGGTTCCTGAAACCCCACAAACCCCTCGCCGCGTCACCGGAGAAGCCGACAGCAGATACGCGCAGCTGAAGTGCTCCGACGGCAACTTCCCGAATTTCCACTGCAAGAGCTTGCCGACAAGGAGCCGCCTCGCGGATGCAGAGGGGGATACCTCTGTCGCAAAGCGCGGCTCCATGTACCAGAGCTCCAGCGAGATCAGCAGGATAAGGAAGATCCAGGAAGGCAGGAGGAAGATAGACTCTGCGCCTAGCAGGGATGAGTTCCTGTCGTTTGACATCGTCGACTCGTCGTCTCGGCCGAGCACGAGCGGTGCCTACCTTTTCTCGCACCAGAGCCGGCGGTCGGAGGCTGCCAAGTCTGCTGTGGGAACTCATGGGGTTCGTCGAGCGTCCAAGGACTTTTTGGACTTGTCGTTCCGTGAGCTTCCCGATGAGGATTGTAAGCTTGACCGGCCACGGATGGACTGCACCCTCTTGAGGAATGATGGTTTCTTGGAGATCTCTCTGGAGGAAGAGACCACACAAGTTCCCTGCAGAAATGCAGCTCCTCATTTGCTAGATGGAGAGGTTGGCAGAGGTACAGAAGCAGATTGCCGGCAGAAGGCCGGTGTCTGTCCTGGTGGGAATGACTCTGGTGGCAGGGAGAGCGTTCCAGTAATTGATATCCCCAAGTCCGTGTCAGTGAAGACGGGCGGCTCTCATGGTACCAGTCCATTGGAATGTGTTCAACATGCCACAGAGAACAGCAGTAAAGCTCGGTCAAGTCCTTTCAAGCAGATGCTGAACCCTATCATGAAGTCCAAGTCTGTTAGAAGCCCATCTCTTGCTGAAAAGGAGGACTCCAGCTCTATCGCTGAGCCGGTCAGCAGGAAGAATTGCGTATCACGGAAATCACTGCTGAGTGATTTCTCGAGGACTGAACGGAGCCAAGCATCCAATTGCCAGCCAAATGGAGAAAGTCGGCATATGGCAGCTGCTTTGTCACCCGCTCATCTTCGAGCACTTCTTAAATGTGATTCCAAGAATGGTATTCCGTTCTTCGAGTTCTGCGTCGAGGGCCCGGAAGAATCCATTTCTGCCAGGTCCTGGGAAAGTGGGAGTGAACTGAACAGGATCTACACTTTTCACAGCGGTGGTAAACGAGGAAGCACTGCTGGAAGGTCTTCCAAGGATGAACGCAGATGTTCACCTCCGACTGTTGGACAGATGCATGTTTCATCTTACCTATGCTCTGAAGTTGCAAAAGATGGCGCTCTGAATAATTCTGTCAACACAGAGTTTGTTTTGTATGATATTGCTCATGCAAGGCGAAGTTTTGCTGCGGAGGAGAAGACTCATTGTACAGAGACCACTGAACCGAATTTGTGCACACCAACCTCTGGCCACTATCAACAGCAGATTAATCCGATTGACCACCAACACAATGCAAGAAATAATCCAGAGGTATCAACATCTCACCCATGGTCCGAGGAGGATCTTTATCCTCATTTGGAGATTGCGGCAACTGTCATCCAGATTCCTTTTAATAAAACCATCTCCAACAAACTCGATAATGGATCGTCCACTGGTACTATCAAAGTGGTTACACCGAGTGGGCTGCATGGATTATCAAGCGATAATGAAGCTAGCCCGTCATCCTTACTAGATAGATGGAGGGATGGTGGGGGGTGTGATTGTGGCGGTTGGGACATGGCATGTCCACTTGTCGTCCTTGAGAATTCGTATGATGATAATTGGGTCGATTCTGTAACGAAGGAAAGCAAGCATCCTATGGAGCTCCTTGTTCAGGTACACCATGCAATGCAATTTATACGTATTTGATGTATATTTGTTCATTTACTTAGTAGTACTATGTGTGTTTCTAGTTCCCGAGGATAATGGGTCGTGTATGGTAAATGTTTACTGTCTGATAAAAACATCTTATAGAAGTATCTAATTAGCTTTTCCCCCCTTCAAGATAGTTATCCGCAGATCATCTTGTTGCTTTGCAGATTACTCTCTAGCCATAGAACACTTTCTTTGAAATAGTACCCTGGTTAGGCATAACTTGTAAGCTCAGTTATTGGCCCTTTAGCATAAAATGCAATAATGTATGCTGTTGCAAAGCTTTATTTTAAAGGTCAGATGCAGCTGGCCGGTTGTTCAGAGAGCCTAAAACTTTTTCTAGTGCCTAGTCTAATCTTATGCAACAGATCATTTTCTTGAGTTAGCTGTATACACATCCATTAAATGATCTTACTTACTGCAAACAAGAACAGTTTTCATGTATGTTCATTCTTCAAACAGGGTAGCAAAGAGGAGCTCCCTGCCCTCTCCATGAAAGCCAACGGGAAAGGACAGCTACTGGTGGACTTCCACGCGCGGCTATCAGCACTACAGGCATTCTCGGTCTGCATCTCTCTGCTGCACTGTTCCGAGGCCTCGACAGCCGTCGTGATCGAGAAGGGCAAGCACAAGCTCTACTCCAGCTCGCTCAAGATGCTCCTTGAGGGAGAGGTGATGCACCTGATCGAGGCGGTGACGGCGGAAGAGAAGAGGAAGAAGCCGGAGGCGAAGAGGGAGAGGGCGCCTCCGTCCGTCGCGCTCGACTCGCGGCGCCCGCCCTTTTCTCCGCTGGGAAGAGTATAGATTGAGCAGTTGATGCATGAAGAGCCATGCGGTGTTCTTCTCCTCATCGTGGTGTAACATTATTATCAGTCGTGATTTGGCTCGCTGTCCATATTATTCTGTGATAGAAAAAGGGTAAATTTATCTTGTGCATAGAGACGAGGAGGTTTGCGTGTAGTAGTTAGTTTCTAGCCTTTTAGGTTTTAGGGAAGCAGTTACTTGCTGATGGAAGTGCAGAACAGAAGAGGTCGTTTGCACAAAAGGGTGGCAGTTCAGTGTTCCAACAGAAAGAGTATTATAAATATAAGAACAGATGGCCCATTGCTTCTGTGTAGTTCAGCTCAGTGTGCATCTTGTGTTCATTCTGGTTCTGCATTGCAATTGTGAATGCTACACTAGGCATGTTGGAGGTTTTGAACTGAAGACGCATTGGAGAATGTAAACTTACGCTGGAATGGGGCAGGCCACGAGGTAGGAGACAAAATGTTGCCTGGATCTTGGATGCTCAATTTTGTTTGGTACTAGTATTGCATTCCAGAGTCCTATGAGTTGACTGGTGGAAAATATGTTCCAAATTTTTTTGAGGCTGGATGGATGGAGCCTGGGAATAGGAGCTTCGGCAGTGAGAAGAGGTTTCCTCTGCCTGGAGCCTGGGAATAGGAGCTAGAACGCTTAACCTGTACTCCTAGAATCTTATCAGTTATGGGAATGATATTACAGTACTCCTCTTGCCCAGAAATAAGTGACTTCGATTCGGAAGTATGTACACACTAGAATATATGTAAGATATATGCGAATCTGAACAAATCTAAATTCAATTCCAAATCACATATTAAAAAATGTGATTAGGATTAAAATAGATACTACTTCTAGTATGGTTTGTCATAGCTGTCCTTAGCAGTGTGCTGATTGCTAACAGTGGAGCAGGTGGATGCCATGCTGAAGGAAAGAACAAATAGTGTCGGAGGTGTTGTGTCTAGTCTATCCTCGGTAGATACTACTAGGGTAGATCTGTGGTATCTGAGACAGAGAGAGAGAGAGTAGTACTACCTGCGCCTGTGCTCCCCAAGCACGAACCGGAGGGGATGCCGGAGCTAGCTCCGGAGCTAGATCCGCCGTCGTTGACCATGGGACAAAGGGGCGACGGCGTGAGCGTGGGTAGTTAAGAGCGGTGGCGGTGGAGCTTCCCGTCGGCCTAGTGCGAACCCTAATCGGTGGGTGTGTTGGTAGGGGGCTGCGGCGCACGGTGAACCTCGTCTGCAGTGTCGTCCCCACCTCTTTATATACAGCTTGGCGACGTGAGGGCCCAACCATGGATAGGGTTAGGCGCTGATTAGGGCGATGAGGGTCTCCGTTGGTGGTGGCCGAACGTGGGAGAGATCCAACATTCTCCCCTAGATCTCGACTTTACTTTTAACTTTGTACTTTACTTATTTCATCACGAATGATACCTAGAGCATGTTTCATCGTCTCGGCTCAATTGCCGATAGAATCGCATGCCCACTATATACCTTCATGTTCTGAAACAAATTACATTACTTTTAGGCCTCTATGGTCCAGAATCATAGGCTTGCCGTTAAACCCATGCCGGCTATGTGTTCCTTGAACACATTGGGTGGTAAGCCTTTTCGTTAAGCGGATCCAAGCATATCCTTTGTCCTTATATGCTCGAGACTTATAGTTTGATCCGACTTTGTCCTTCACAACATAATACTTTATATCTATAGACTTTGAAGCATTACTCGACTTGTTGTTGTGAGCATAGAATCTGCGGGCTCGTTGTCACACATCTTTAGTGGCCTCAATCACGATCAACCACTTTCAAGTCGGGTAAGAATTTCTTTAACCATAACGCTGTCCATGGCCTCATAACATGTTATGAATTCTGCATACATCGTAGATGATGCAACTATCGATTGCTTGGCGCTTCTCCACGAAATAGCACCTCCTGCGAGAGTAAAGACATACCACGTCGTGGACTTTTTCGTCTTTGTCTCCATAAAATCTGCATCTGAATACCCTTTTATCTCTAGGGAATCGGATCTTACGTATGTTAGCATGAGGCCTTTTGTGCCTTGCACATAACGCATAAAGCTTTCTTTACCATCTTCCAAAGCTCTATGCTGGATTCTCTTGATATCTACCGAGTACCCGGTGATAAATGCTAAGTCGGGCGAGTGCACACTTGTGCATCTTGTAAGCTTCCAACGGTGAAGCATATGGTCGACTTCATTTGATCGATCTCATATTGATTCTTTGGACATTGGGATTTCCCAAAGCTGTCGCCCTTGACTATGGGAGCAGGTGTTGAATTACTCGCATGCATATTGTATTTCTTTAAAATCTTTTCTGTACGCTTTCTGCGATAGTCCTAACACTCCATTCTTTCTGTCTCGGTGAATTTCTATGCCCAAAACATAAGATGCTTCACCAAGGTCTTTCATGTCAAAGTTTGATGACAAGAACTTCTTTGTTTCTAGTAGTAGACTAACATCACTGCTAGCAAGCAGAATGTCATCCACATATAGAATTAGGAAAATATATTTCCCACTTTTGAACTTTGCATAAATGCAATTGTCCTCAACATTTTCTTTGAATCCAAATCTTTTGATGGTATCATTAAACTTTAAATACCACTGCCTAGAGGCTTGCTTTAACCCATAAATGGATTTCTTTAGGCGGCATCCCATATGTTCCTTCCCCTCCATGAAAAAACCCTTGGGTTGTTTCATGTAAACATTTTCTTCTAAATCTCCATTTAGAAATGCCGTCTTGACATCCATTTGATGTAACTCTAAATCAAAATGTGCAACTAGTGCCATGATGATTCTGAAGGAGTCCTTACATGAGACCGGAGAAAAAGTCTCATTGTAATCTACGCCTTCTCTTTGCGTAAAGCCTTTTGCCACGAGTCTAGCTTTGTACTTTTCTACATTCCCATTGGAGTCATACTTTGTTTTGTAGACCCACTTGCATCCTACTGTTTTGGCTCCTTTGGGAATTTCCTCTAAGTTCCAAACATTGTTGGAACTCATCGATTTCATTTCATCTTCCATTGCCTCCACCCACTTGGCTGAGTGAGGGCTACTCATGGCTTCTTCATATGAGGTAGGATCGCCCTCCATATGAACTACATTGTAAACTTTGTAGATGTCTTTGGAAATGGCTGGTCTTCGTTTTCTTTTAGACCGTCTGAGTTCATCAGACTCTTGCTCATTTCTTGCCTCGGGTTCAGGCACATTTATAGTAGGTGGCTGTTCTGGCTCCCTTTCGTGCTCAACAGTGGGTTCAGGTGGCTCCTGATGGACAGGTTCCGAACTTTCGCCCATTGTTGTCACGTGTGGAGTCACAACAGGTGCCGACACCACAACCTCAGGGGTTGTAGATGGTGGTACAACAGGTAGCGAGAAAAATGGCTCCTGAGTCATCGGATTAGGTGCATGCACCCTCTTCTCCTCAAGATCAATTTTCCTAGCTACCGTGCTCCCCCTCATCAGTTCGTCCTCCAAGAAGACTGCATGTCTCGTTTCTACAAACTTTGTGTATCTGTCGGGACAGTAGAAACGATAGCCTTTGGACTTATCTGGGTAGCCAATAAAATGGCAAGATACTGTTTTGGGGTCTAACTTTGCGATGTTTGGATTGAAAACTTTGCCTCATTTGGGCTCCCTGGACCCTCAAGTGGTGCGAGAGGGACTCTGCTCATCCACAATTCATACGGTGTTTTAGGCACCGACTTACTTGGTACTCTGTTGAGAATGTGAATGGCGGTTTTAAGCGCCTCCATCCACAATCCCAATGGGAGGGTGGAATAGCTCATCATGCTGCGCACCATATCCATAAGGGTGCAGTTCGCCTTTTCATTCTCCGTTTCTTTGAGGTTCGGGCATAGAATCTTTGGGCGACTATTCCATTTTCTTGCGGAACCTTGCAAAGGGTCCTGGTACTTGTCCATATGGAGTATGCGACCGTAGTACTCCCCCGATCGGACCGAACTATTTTGATTCTTTTATCGTGCTGATTTTCTACTTCAGCTTTGAAAATTTTAAATTTATCCAACGCTTCAGATCTTTCTTTAATTGGATAAATATAACCATACCGGGAGTGGTCATCCGTGAATGTTATGAATGAATCATAGCCATCCACACTTTTCACTGGAAACGGTCCACAAAATCCGTGTGGATTATTTCTAGTGTAGCTATGCTTCGGTTTGCACCCTTTTTAATTTGTTTGACATACTTTCCTTTAATGCAATCTATGCATTGTTCTATGTCGGAGAACTCTAATGGAGGAAGAATGTCATTTTTAACGAGGTTTTCTATTCTTCCCCTCGAAATATGGCCTAGTCTACAGTGCCATAGTTTCGATGAGTCAAGAGTTCGCTTTCTTTTCTTTTGTTCTTTGTTCGACAAGGGAACCTTTTCATTCACATCACACACAGAAAAAACTTTCTCATGCAGGGATAACAAATATAACTTATCAAATAATGTAGCAACACCCACACATTTGTCTTTCAACCAAATGGCACACTTGCCATTTGCAAAATAACATTCGTAAGAGTCTTTGTCCAAACAGGAAACACTTATTAAATTCCTATGTAATGAAGGAACGAAAAGCACATCTTTGAGCAAAAGCAAAGAGCCATCAGCCAGCTCCAGAGGGACGTCACCAATGGCCTCCACTTCTGCTTCTATTCCATTCGCCACTTCAATGTGTCTTTCTCTTCTTGGCGTGGTCCTTGTCGAATGGAACCCCTGTAAAGAATTGGCAACATGAACAGTTGCACCAGAGTCAATCCACCAAGTAGATCTAGTAAACTTTTCATACAGAGATTCATTAACAAAAGAAACTATATCTTTACCATTTTTGGCCATGATGTACTTCAGCCAAACTGGACAGTCCTTCTTGTAGTGGCCAGTCTTTTTACACTGATGGCATTGATCCTTCTCCCCAGGGGTGGACTGGTGATCTTTGGTCTTGGTCTTGCATTGGACCCTTGCCATGGGGCTTGGAGGGTGAGCCACCATGGTTGCCACCTGTGAAGCCTCTCTTCCTGTTGTCCTTCACGAAGTTCAGAGAACCGCCGTGGAGGGCTTTCAACCTTTCCTCTTCCTGGGAGCACATCCCAATGGTCTTTTCTATGTCCCACTTTTCAGGGGACATATTATAGTTTATTACAAAGTTTTCAAAAGGCTGTGGAAGTGAGGCCATCACAAGGTGCACCAAGAGTGCTGGCTTTAGCTCGAGGTCCTCATCCATGGGCTTGAGCTTCGCTGCCATGTTTGACATCCTCAAGATGTGCTCTCTTATTCCGTGGGGTCCTCCCGTGTACTTTTCAAGATAACCGCTGCTTTAACATTGGTCGATCCCATCTTTGAAGAGCGATGGCGGCTCTTTATCTTGAGATACTGCACAGTAGACACTCTCAATTGAGCCCACTATTGCGTTCTCAATTGTGTTCTTTACAAAAGCAGTCTTCTTGTTGGCATTCACCCATTTACGGTTATCAATAGAGTAGGCCAGCTCAATGGAGCATGGTCCTCTTCCTTTTCTCAAAGTCGACTTTCCTCAAGACCCCTGACCGGGTCATCGGGCTTGACTTGGTTGCTTGGTGTCAACCACCAATCCACTTCGGTATCTGAGCGCCTAAGTCAACTTTCTTCCTCCATTCGGAGTAGTTGTCCCCCCTTAGCAGCGGGATGTCCTTCAAACATGCCATGAGGTTGAGACCTCCTGAAAATCACAAAAGATGTGAGATCACCAAGTAAAACAACTGTATGCGTTAATTCAACGTTGGTATAAATTAAGCATGCAATCGTTTCGTGCTATTTAAAATTACATCACCGTTGGGCAGAAATAAATTTAAATGCACTTTTAATACTCAATGGAAAAGATTATGGTCGTGTTTATTAATAACGTTGGTCAATTAATAGCATGAGACACAATCACTTTATCACATCTTTATATCAAAATTTAAACAACTTTTATTGCATTATTGCAATTTAAACCATACACTTGCAATTTAAAATGACTATTCGCAGCGGAAACTTTAATAATGACTTTCATAAAACTCATACTTTACAGAAAAAATTCTGCCTTTATAATGTTCTCTAGTCACAATATACTTAAAAGTAAAAGGACTAGAGAAAACTATACAAAAATTGCTTAAAACTAAGCAAAACTATTAAAAAACAACTCTGTAAAAATTAAAACAGAAAAAACTGGTTAACTGGGCCAAAATCGGTGGATCGACTGCCCGGCCTGCCCTTAACGCCACAACGCTGGCAACAGAACGCCTCGCCTCGCCATGGCCCACTGGCCCGCCACGGCCCGCCTGCCTGCCAGCCCCGCGCCACTCGCTCCAATCAATCTGAGCCGTCGATGGGGGGCAACCCTAAATCGTGCGGTGGGGCGCCCGTTGCGGAGGTATAAAATCCCACCCCCGCGCCCCCGTCAAACCCTAGCCCCATAACCCCCCCCGCCCCTCTCCCGCGTGGCCACCGCGGCGGCGCCGCGTCTCGCGCGCCGGCAGCCCCGCGTGGTCCGCCACCTTCCCCCGTCCGTGGCGCTGTGGCCCGACCGCGGCGGCGCCGCGTCTTGCATGTGGTTGCCCCGCGTCGGCAGACGCGGCGGGCGGGCGAGGTGAGGTGGTGGCCGGCGCGTCCTCTCTCCCTCTTCTCACGCTGCCGCCATGGCTAGCTAGTGGAGGTGACGCGAGGTGGTGCCCATGGCGTCGGCGCGCCTCCGTCACTCCCACTCTCGAGGCAGGCGAGGCGGCGCCCACCAAGACCGCCGGTCCCCTCCCTCGAAAAAAAAACCCGGTGCACGAGCTCCTCCCCCTTTCCTTTTCTTCACCCTCCAGTGACGACGAGCGAGTGAGAAAGCCTGGTGTCCCCTTGCCCCCTTTGGCAGCGGTGTGTCCACCCTAGGGTGGGCACACCACCGTCAAACGGCGCAGAGGAGATGCCCTGTGCCGGTGGGTACGACGGCCCCCTTATTTTTTTTTGAAGTTTTCTTTTGGGGTGTTCTTTTGGATCTGGGGAGGGATCTGACTTAGCATTCGCATGCGGGGTGTGGGGATCTTTCTCTTTGGGGATGGGTTTAGATCTAGGACTTTTTGCTTTGCCCCCGAGGGGGTTTGTTCTTCGTCTAGATGCCTCATACTGATGCTCATCTAGATCGAGAGGAGCAATGGGCGCAAAGCGCACTTTTAGATCTAGGTTTTCTTTGTTTTCTTTTGCTTTTCTACCGGAAAGACTAGATCTAATAGCTCTGATACCATTGTTGTGTCTAGTCTATCCTCGGTAGATACTACTAGGGTAGATCTGTGGTATCTGAGACAGAGAGAGAGAGAGTAGTACTACCTGCGCCTGTGCTCCCCAAGCATGAACCGGAGGGGATGCCGGAGCTAGCTCCGGAGCTAGATCCGCCGTCGTTGGCCATGGGACAAAGGGGCGATGGCGTGAGCGTGGGTAGTTGAGAGCGGTGGCGGTGGAGCTTCCCGTCGGCCTAGTGCGAACCCTAATCGGTGGGTGTGTTGGTGGGGGGCTGCGGCGCACGGTGAACCTCGTCTGCAGCGTCTGCCCCCACCTCTTTATATACTTTTCATGACAGGGCCCACAACCATGGATAGGGTTGGGCGCCCCGATTAGGCGCGATGAGGTCTCCGTCGGTCTTAACGTGGGAGAGATCTATCCAACAGGAGGGACCGTTTTCAATCTTGACCCAGCTTTGGACTTGGACCAGAAGAGAGAGAGACTTGATCTTCTGCAACGTGCCCTGCTTTGCCTGTGCTCCAGGCACTTCATTTTTCTTTTTCCGAAGCAGCAGCGCGCTTTTCACATGCCAGTGGGGGTCTATCAAATAACATTATGATGGGAGTGATACTAATCACTGAGCTAATTAGGTTTGTGTAGACATCAAAGCTGGGATCATTAGCAGACAAGTCACATGCTTGGCGTAAAGAGAGGATTAAAGTGAACATTCTTCTCTCTGATGCTCTATCTAACTTTCTTGGTGAAGAAAAGCATTAACACCATAGTTGTAGGCTTAACAGAACATCATTTTGACCAGCATAGATTGAGCAGGCTAAATTTGGCAATTTCATGGCGACGAGTCAAAATGAAACTGTGGACATATATGTAACATCCCAACATTAGGATCCAACGAAGGGTAGAAATAGGAATATAAGTTTGTGCATGTATGCATGCATCTATAAAATCAGGGTAAATTTTTTGCCAAACAAAACACTAAAGGGATCAGAGTTTCTTTCACTAACTAGAGGTAGGAATAGCTCTTGTTAGTGATTTCTATGAATTTTGACATGATCTTTAGACAGTATTAAGGATTTGGGGGAATTACTTGGAATTTAAATTTGAAATTCAAATCAAATTGAAAGTATTTAAAGGTTAGGAGTTATTAATATTTAAGGGTTTCCAAAAAGAAAACCTTATTAACATTGTTTGGTAATAATAAAGAAATAGTAATCAACAATAAGAATTAATGACAAGGAGAATTAAATAAGAAATAATTCTTATTTCTCTATCTTATAATAAGGTCACAATTGATGAAAAATACATCAAAGGTATAAGGTTACAAAGAACAGAAATTTAACTTTATAAACTTGTAATAATATCTTTACAAGATCCTTTACAAAAAGTTAGAAAGAAGGTTACAAGAAGAACCTATACTAACTATCTACCCCTATACTAATCTTGTGAGTCCAAATCTTGTTCCTGCAAATAAGAAAAATAACTAGAAAGGAAAATTAGGGGTTAGTTAGATAATTTTTACTCTCAGTGTTGAACAGTGAAGTGCACTGTTCATGATACATCATTGAGTACACAAAAGGCTAAGTTTCACCAAAAGTGAAGTATCTGTTCTTCTCATTAAATAGTTAAGACTGTAGTAAAAGCCAAGTGGATAAAAGTAGGTTTCACCAGGCTGACAATCAGTAAACATGTAATAGTAACATCCAAGTTACTTGAGCTGATCCACATGCACAACACACACACACACAGCTTAGTCGACTAACTACATGGTGTGTGCTGTCAAGCTACCAAGAACAGTACAAGCTATCATACAGAGCACCAGCCGAAGGGGAACATAGGAGCTCATTTCTCCTTCTCAGACAGACACTCACAGCTATAGAACTTGCTGAAATCATAGCCAAATACTCCACCAACTTACCCAAACCAACCATAAAATCTCCACTTGATGGTAACATAAGGAGGGGGTGGAGCAGGTGGAAAGAAAGGTCAAGCACAAAGTCACAGGAGCAGCACCAAGTGGTGTAGAGCTAGAGCAAGCAACAAGCAACATCACAACACCACCAACCAACAAATAATCTGGTGAGTTCAAATAACATCACCACATGATCAGATTATCATAGAGTCAAATGAGCATATGTTGTTTACTTAAACTTCTCATAAAAACACCCAACTGGGGTGTATATTCATCGCAGAAGCATTTAGATGAAAGCCAATGACAAATCCTTACAAACAAATCCAAGATCTCAGCCTATACATCATAGATCTTGGATATACACTCAAATCTCCACATTCCTATATAACAGCAGCCTTAGAACCAGATTTCAGGGCACATCTCTTTAGGAGTAGCACCTCTGGAATCTCAGGATCTTAAGGATCAATATTTAATAGTGAGGAGATCAATCATTTTCTTAAAGAAATTCAAGAATCATTAATTGATACCATGCATCAGAGCATATCTATGAGGGACAGCTAGTAACAAACTTAATTTTACCTAGCTATGCCTCAGACCAACATCATAGGCTAATAGACTGTAGCATCTTAGGATAATAAAGCCAGCATAAGCTTTTCATTCATTTAAACAGCCATACTTGGACACAAGTAGGATTTAGACAATAGAAGTATGAACACTTGTGTACCATTCTAAAGAAGGTGTCACAAATATAACTTCTAAAACCAAGCAAATGCTTTACTTATATTTCATCAGTAAACTTGCAGTTAAATAACTAATCACTTTCCTAGAATAAACACTCACGAATCATACTCATGGTTGCATATATACAATCAGAGAAGCATAGGAGTATCATATTAACTCTAATCTTAAAGATCAACACAAACCAGTGTATAAAGATCAAGTGAACATTACTGACAGAATCATTGTCAGTACCAAGAGCAGGAAACAATAGTGAAATCCACATCACTAGCATAAGTGGGTAAACATCCAGGACAGTATAACCACTACAATCAGTCCTAATAGAGTCATCATACTCAAACCAGAGGGATGAACCCTAATCGAACCATGAACCCAAATAGGGATTGATCACTGGATGCACATAGAGGTTATCGAGCAAGGCAGAGAGGAGCACAGAAGGGGAGTAGCCAAACTTACTCAAGGTCCTCGCAAAAAGAATCGAAGAGGAGGCAGAGGATGGCCGACGGTGAAGCAGGAACGACGGCATGGGGAGCACCCCGAAGGGGCGCTGCAACCCACACCTACCGCGCATCAGATCCACCGGAGAAGAGAGGCGTATGTCGTGAGAACCCGGCGCACCATCGCCGATGCTCCAGAGCGGCCAACCCTAAACCTAGCATAGGGCAGGATGGCCAGGAGAAAGCACCAACCGCGGATCTGCTTGGATAAGATGAAGCGGCGTCGTCGACTTAGTCACCCTGCACCGTGGCGGCGGCAACAGCGGCCGGATCGGCCGGAATCGTGCGCGGCGGCGGTAGATGGAGGAGGTGGTCGCGTGTGCGAGAGAGTGAGAGAGGGAAGAGGAGTGTGCGTGCGTGGGGGTACTGGGCCTGTGGGCAGCCCAGTACCACTCTGATGGGCATAACCAGGCCAAGTGGGCCGGGTTAAGTTGGGCCGGGCCAGCCCAGTGGGCTAGGCCCGTATATTAATAGGGTTATTTAAAAAGGGAATAATTACAAATATACCCCTGCATTGAAAGCAACTCTAGGTCAATATATAAAAATCTTAAAAATACAAATAATATATCTATGAACTCACAAAAATATTTTCTATTGAGTAAAAATAATCAATAGAATTTTTGGCAATTAAAATTTAAGGTTATTAGTAAAAGGATGCTAATTACTTTTGAATTTTACAAAAATATACGAAACACTTAAAATTAAATAAAATTCACTTTTAAGATCCTAAATGAATATATTATTGTAGAAAAATACTAATTTGTATTTTTGCAAAGTGAATTTGGTGTGGTGAAAATAAATCCTATTTCCTTAAAGGAATCTCAAAAAATATTTAAATAAAATAAATTCATAAAATGATATTTGTTTTCTTTTATTGATTAAATAAAATAGTAAGCTTTTACTAAAAGGGTAAAACATGCAAAAAAACAAATAATAAATCATTGCATGACATTACTATGCATTGCATATTGCTTCTTTAAATATTGTCCTTATCGGGCAATAATCGTTCTTTGTAGAAACCGGAGCTCAAGGTCAGGTGGAAGCATCCGACTTCACTACCTTGCAGTCACCAGACAAGTTCATAACTTGCTCATGTCCTTTGAAGAGTCTTTATCAAAGATATTGCAAATTATGTGTTATCATCTATGATCTGAAGAAAGAAAATGATATCTTCTCTAATAAATAAGATGTAGTATCATCCTAAGTGATGATAAAGATCAGCAATGGAACTTAGGGATTCCAATTGCAGAAGTCACATAGGCTTAACAACCCATGACATCAGTGATTCTAGCGCCGTATAATACACGTTAACCATGAGATTTGGAATGGGACGGAGAAGTCAGCTGTATCTTCTTCCTTTCATATGGAGGCAAGATGACCTTATCATGACGTTGGGAGTCCTGGTATGGATCCAACATATGGGTGGGCACCCTTAGGCCCCACAATTTTGGTGTCTAGATTATTTATGAGTGGCTGCTGGAGGTATAGTCGGGCATTTTAGGGAGCTTACCAGGGGCATCACCACTTCATAGAGTCTTCAGGAACTCACCAGGGTTATAGCTTGCCCTAGTTGGAGGCTTAACGGAGGTGTAGTCAGCCTCGGAGGATCGTGCAGACATATGGGGTCGCGGAGAGGGCAGTGATTGGCTTGGATCACCTGCTGGGCCCCACATCATGGAATTGTGAATCGGAAAGTACGCTCGGTTGTGCAACAAGGAGTTGGTCTCTCATGGATAAGCAACGCACCTCTACAGAGTGTAAGAATTGTGACATGTTACTCCCTGTTCCGGGAAGGAGCTACGAACGCGGCAGGAAAGGAACTCCATGAAGTTCTGGTCAACCTGTGAAGGCTGATGGGCATAGTTTTTATTAATAAAATCAATCTTTGAAGAAATGTTTACGAAAATTGCATAGTACCAAAGACGTATTGTCCGAGGTGGTAGATAGAGCATCAAACTTCCCACATTGCATATAATGAACTTGTTGGATAACGCTGTTACTCACTCTTTCCTTTGAACCCCTACTTAGACTTTGAGAATATAGAAGACACTTCGATGTACGTAGCTGATGGACAAGAGGACGTCTGCTACGAGGAATCCGATCTGTCCAGAGGAGTTGAAGGGGTGGACTACGAGATACGCTATGGGGTGGAGGGCAACGAGTCCGAGTAGTTGCCTTAGTTATTAGTAAACCAATTGAGCCGAGCAGCAGGAACTATATAGAATAAGTTGTTGAGCTCAATTCGAAGTATGAGTTTGGATTTTATATCTTCCGCTGAAACTATTTATGTTTGGTTTGTAATTTCATAATACTTGAAGTTTGAGAACTTTTGGTTTGTAATAATGAAGTGTATACGTTTGTAATATGAACCCGCAATGTTTCTGTTGTACCACTCTGAGGGGTGTGATATTTACGGAACGGTGTTCTGTGAATGTCATATCAACGACTATAGTGTACTACACATGCAGTGGTATGCTGGGTAACCGCAATATATGGCTAATTATATTCAAGAATTAACAATGCCATACATAGGCCAACACTAAATTAACACTAGAGTACACACCTTGTATTAGTTAAGTTTAGGGTTTCGTGGGGTCACAGCCTCCTCAGGGTTTAGGGTTTCGTGGGGTCACAGCCTCCTCACGTGTGTATATATATTAGATGATCAGTTACAAATACAACCGTACATGAGTACGAATACAACTATACATAGCTACCTAGACCATATATTTAACATGCCCCCTCAATCTGAACTTTGTACAAGATTCAGATTGGTTCTAAACTGGTCTAGCATCTGCCGGGTGGCGGTCTTAGTAAAAACATCCGCCCAATGATCATCTGTCGAAAGAAACCTGACATCCAGTGTACCTGCAGCAACTCGTTCTTGCACAAAGTGGAAATCGATCTCGATGTACTTGGTACGAGCATGAAAAACTGGATTCGCCGTCAGATAAGTTGCCCCTAAATTATCACACCACAAAATAGGTGCGTGCCACCACCGTTACCTCCGGTGTACCCGGCGTTGCCAGCATTGCCGCCCTGGCGGCTGTTGCCGGCGTAACCGGTATTGCGGCCGTCGAAGCCACCGCCCTGGTTGGCACCGGTGCCGCCTTGGCGGTTGAGCGCGGGCTGGCCGTTGCCAGCAGCAGACCACCTCCCACCGTAGGGGGGCGGAGAAGATTGCCTGGGACGGCGCACGACCGCCATTGCCGTAGGGACGTGACGCGGCGTTCATGGAAGACGACCACCCCTACGCCACGCTCTGCTGAGCCTGCATAGCCTCATAATAGAGGACCAGCGAGTAGAAGGCGGAGTAGGTCATCACGGCGTTGGTAACACCGAGAGAGGCAGCGACGGGGTTAAAGGCTAACCCGAGCCCGGTGAGGATGCGGTCGATGAGCTCGTCATCAGTGATGGGGGCGCCGGCAGTTGCCATGACATCGGCAAGGCCCTTCATCTTATGCATGTACTCCGCCGTAGATAGATCCTCCTTCTGCAGCGACTGAAGCTGCCACCTGATGTGGCGGACGTTTGCGTGACTCTACGCGCCAAACATGACGATGACGGCCGACCAGACGGCATGCGCCGTCGTGCAGCCAAGAAGCTGACACGCGATGTCATCATCGCGGAGAGGAGGCCCTTGATCTTCTGATCCCGAGTCCACCAACGGAGGTACTCCGGGTTGTCGACGGTGGTCGCAACATCGCCGGTGCCCTGGGTTAGGGTTTTGGCCAGGGCTGCAGTGGTGCCGTCGAGGTCGCCGTGGAGGCTCGCACCGGCGAGGATCGGGATAGCGATGCCCTTCCACATCATGTAGAGCGGAGGACGTCATCTCCAGAGGCGCGACGGCGGCGGTCGAGAATAGAGCGACGGAGGCGGCGGCGAGAGGGAGAGAAACGCGGCGGCAGCGGCCGCGGCGGAAGTAGGGCGATGCGGCGGCGGCGGCTTGCGTGGAGAGTGCGTGTGGCTCTGATACCAAATTAAGTTTTGGGTTTCGTAGGGGTCACAGCCTCCTCACGTGTGTATATATATTAGATGATCAGTTACAAATACAACCGTACATAAGTACAAATACAACTATACATAGCTACCTAGACCGTATATTTAACAGTATCCCGTAGCTCCACTAGTCTAGTGGACTCTTCGCCTTGTCTGCTGGACTGTCCACCTGCATCCATATTAGCACCTCACATTTAACTCGTGCAGAATGGGAGTTTAGTACTCTGGAGACCAGCATAAAGATATGGAGCATCACAATGGTCATTTCTTGAGCAAGCAAAGAGGGCAGGACCAAGCTAAACTAAGTTAACTAACCTGGATAAAAGTGGCATCTCGACCACAAATTGGAAGTTTGCAAACGCCCTAGAAAAATTTCACAACAATGGAAGACACCGGCAGAACATAACCATAACGGTTCTAGAGCAGAATATAGGGACAAGGCGAACAATGATAAAGCGGGATTTTCAAAACTATTGAAAGATAAAATAAATCGTTGCACCTAGAAGCATACTAAACACTCCTGCAGAACCTACTTACCAGATCTAAGGTTAATGTTTCATTAACTTGCAGTCCACAAAATGATATACGCCTTGAAGATGTCATGCATTTCCGTGCACCGATCGTTACTTGTCGCAACCTCAGCTGACACCCACACGGCAATTCCTTTTAGCAGCGGGGCACATCTGAATATCACTTTCAAGAAATCAAACTCATGATCGTCCCCGTCGAAGCCATGGATTTCCACTTGTTCAAGATTGATCAAGGCAATATTTTTGCTTCTCCAGCTCTTGGGCTCATCACTGGGATAATTTACCGGGCATTCTTCTTTCACCTAGAAAGAATGCAGATTAGTACAATGTATTTACTATATTGATAACTTATCTGAAGAATGCACATAGATTTGTTGTTGTCTTTGAACAAGTACCATATGTAATTATTATTTAGTATATACGGAAGAAAGTATTACCGGTAATCTGTGCAAAACGATTTTAAGCCTGTGTATAGCATTACGAATCTGATGCACCCAGAGTAGATGCAGCACAAAATCTCCAAAAACGTGCTTCACTGACGTCGCAGTATAATGGGGCACTCAAGTCGTGAAATATAGCTCCAAAACAGATTAGTCGGTAACCAGATGTTTCTCTATCGTGTGCATGAATTTGTATCATTCGTCGGTAAATTCAAACAGAGTCTGCAAAAAGAATGGCAGTATGTCAAGAATAAGTTTTCAGTTTAGACGGCAGATCAAGTAGGATAGGAGACATATTACATGAGACAATATTATCAGTGACATGGCATAAGCGTTAGAGAGCTGCCGCAAACATCGGTCGTCTTCCTCGGTGCCGCCGGTGATCACCCGCCGTCCGTGGTGCTCTTCTCTTAGAACTTGAGACCTCTTGGCTCTGATACCATATTGAATTGATGCACTAGCCATCTGAACCAAAAGTCCGAATTGATGAAAAGGGCTAGGCTTGTATTATATTCTTAACAGAGAGCTGCTGCAAACATCCGTCATCTTCCTCGTTGCCGCCGGTAATCACCCGCCGTCCGTGGTGCTCTTCTTGTCTGCGAGCTCCAGGGTGAAAACCAAGATATTCGGATTGGGTGTGGTAGCATCGCTTCTGTGTGATGATCTCATTGAATATGTCTCCTTGGAGTCTTACGGCGTGCGGTTCTCTAGTGGTTGGGTGGTCTCGTTGAAGGAATTCGTAGCATAGAAAACAAGAATTTTCCTACGCATATGCGGAATAAATCCCGAGATCCATCTATGAAATGTAGGCAACGAGAGGGGATTTGGCAGTACATACCCTTGTAGATTTCAAAGCGTTACGATCTTAGATCGTTGATGGTGAAGAATTCCCGCGTCAGATTAATCCGATGTAGACTTCTCTTCCTCAGTCCAAGTGTCGTATAAACGGCACCTCCGCGGTATCCACACGTACGGCCCGACACCGACTCCTCCTTCTCGATCCAGTAAGGTTAAGTGGAGTGGTTTGTGAGAATCCGACAGCACAACGGCGTGCGAATGGATGTATGATGGAAATTCTGCAGGCTTCGCCAAGCGCCTGCGAAGGTGGAAGAATAGGCAAAAGAACTACAGGCAAACTGGAAAGAAAAGAGACTCAGCCTGCCGGCCAGACAATCTGCCAGACGCGCCTTGTCGCCTGCTCTATTTATAGGCAAATGACCGAGCGTTGCTCATACGTGTATATTTTAAGTTAAAACGCTCCAGCAATCAATTCCATTAATCGTGCTAGGAAACGCATGTGCCAGGTAACGTGCAATCAATCAAATTAATTTGCTGAATGTTACATGCTCAAGCCACCACGTGAAAGTCCAGCGGCACTAGGTCGAATAGCCTTTTTCTTTTCTTTTCTTTTCTTTTCTTTGCCTTCTTTTGCCACACACGTTGCCCTCACATGGAGCCAATCAAATTGGCTCATTTAAGCTATTATCTTGTGGGCTAATTTATCTTATATTTATTTCCATTAAATAAATATATTTATCAATATTCATTGATTTAGTTAATTAATAAATCATTGACATTCTTCCCGGAACAATTCCGTATATCCAAATCAAAATTCGATATCACCATATATAATTCTCACAAAACCCTAGCGATACCAAACGTTAAGTGTGTGACCCGACGGATTCGTAAATAAGCGGACATGGTCGAGACACTTCTCGGACCAATAACCAATAGCGGGACCATGGATATCCATAATGGCTCCTACAAATTATACGAAAAAACTATCCGATATTTCATTCCTTTTGTCTCGTGATATGTTACTTGCCCGAGGTTCGATCGTCGGTATCTTCATACCTAGTTCAATTTTGTTACCTGCAAGTCTCTTTACTCGTTTCACAATATTATATCTCGTGACTAACTTCCTTAGTCACATGCTTGCAAGCAACTTTGGATATATTACTACCGAGAGGGCCTAGAGATATCTCTCTGTTACAGGGAGTGACAAATTCCAGTCTTAATCCATGCAACTAACAAGCACCGTCCGAGATACATAAAAAACACCTTTATAATCACCCTGTCACGAAGCGACGTTTGATGTCTCCAAGGTATTCTTTTGGACTTATTAGATTACATGATCTCATGATCTTAGGAATTGGAAACCAGATATGAGGATTGGCAATTGGAACTTAGTGACACGATCAAATTGCTATTTTATTTGGGTCTATCCATCACATCATTCTCCTAATGATATGACCTCGTTATTAATCAACATCACATGTTCATGGTTTGGAATCCATAACCATCATTTAATCAATGAGCTAGTTAAGTAGAGGCTCACTAGGGACAAGGTGTTGTTCATATTCGACACATGTATTATGATTCCGTTTAATACAATTATAGCATGGATAATAAACATTCATCACGAATAATGAAATATGAATAATAAACATTTTATTATTGCCTCTACGGCATATTTCCAACACTTGTCCTGTACTCCTTGGCAAAGCTTGCTTTATGGTTTTTTTTTTTGAGATACTCTTGCTTCATGCTCTGCATACAGTGAGCGCTCTGGTGGCGTTGCCTACGACGGGAGCCGTCTCGATAGGTGGTTGTTGGTTCGCCCATACAGTGAGCGCCGGACCAACTACGCAGCCCGTCTAGCGTCTGCTCTTCATCGTAGTCTTCGTAAGGTCGTGCCAGCTGTTCCGCGTAGCTCCTCATATAGGACTATGTCTTGTGTGTGTGTGCAGTCCTTTGCTGTATCTGTTTGGCTGTTGTCGACTTTATTTATTTATAACATCGGCTTTTAGCCTTCTTTTTCTAAAAACAAGATTGGTGTGGACTGTGGAGTACCTGGCTCTATGCGGCAAGCAGCGCCCGTTTGAAACTGGCTAGAAAAACAACCGGTCGATCTCTGCATCAAAATTGGTTGACCGCACTTGTGAATCGTTTTCCAAAAAGAAAAGAGAGTCCGGGCACGAATCCTCAGTAATTTTGAATTTAATCTTCTATACTATAATTTGTCTTAGCGTAGGTTCGTTCGCATCCAAATTTCCGTCCAAATTTTTTCTTCCGGTTTTGCCCTTGACTGTTGAGGGTATTTACTTGGTCTGTCACCGCTAAGTGGATAGCCCTCCCTTTGTTCCCCTCCTCCCGTTCGTCGCCTCCCGCCCGTCCCAAGCTGCGCGCGACCGAGGCCGCCGCCCCTGCTCCTAGCAGCTCCTCTGCGCCGCCACACCGCCGGCTTCGCCCCGAGCCACCTCCCTCAACGCGACCTTGCGGCGTGCCGCCTCGACCCACCAAAAATCCCGACAATCGCGCCCGCTCGCCTGCCCCGGCCGAAGCTGTTACAAGACTCGTAGCTAGCCCCCATGCGCCGCCGACGAACAGCGTGGGACCGCGGCACCGCTATTCCGGTTGAGGACGCACTCGTCCGACTCCCACACGAGGTGGTCTTTTCCTGTTGTAGCTAGCCTGAGGAGGCCCTCGAGCGCTGTCGAAGCGAGGGAGAAGGCGTTGTGGAGCCGCAGAATCTCTTGGCTAAGGTCGGCACCTCTGGGCGCAGGTTGTTCCTGAGTACTCATCAATCCTGAAATCGAGGGCCTTGAGCACCGATCCGGGTCCTCAGAGCAAGTATAATAAGTCCTAGTCAGCTGGCTATAAGGATTAAAATATTATTTTTTTGCCTAGTTGGAAGAGAGAGAATAGGAGAGAAAAGAGGTGCTCTTGTCAAAGAGCTATTTAAAGACGCGCCATGTAGTACTAAAATAATATATTTTTGTAACTCACTATTATACATACTAGCTCTAAGTTACCTATAGATGACATGACACTTGGCTTATAGGCAGTTTGTCCTTGCTCTCAGCGGCAACAGAAGGCGAGGGCCTCGTGCATCGCGTGGCGGCGACCCAGACCTGAGCTGCGGCAGCAGGCGAGGGCCTTGCGCGGTGGCATCTTCCCCGGAGGGGTGCTCAGGCGAGGGCGTCGCGATGGAGGCTACAGCCGAGGGCCTTGCGTGCAGCATCCAACAATTTCCAGTCGGAGTAGCGCTCCTACCGGTGGTACCGTGACAGAGCTGCTGCTTCCGCCGTGCTCCACAACCTTGTTGCTACTGATGGGAGTAACTTTTAGCAACTCCTTTCTGGATCCTTTCAATTCGAATAGTCTATATCAGCACTTGCCTTCAGATCTGCTATAATTAATCCCCTACTCTCTGAATTCGTATACTGTCTGGGTCTCCAATCACTGAAATGTGTGTGCTAATTATAGTGGGGTTTTCTGCCACAGAACCAAATTATACTCTTATGCCTTGGAGGAACCTGAGCCAGTGGATCTGCCTGGAAATAAACAAGCAAGTGCAGCCGGTTTTGATGGTTGAGAGTCCAAGCACGGGCTTCAAGTCAACTTAGGTCTGAGTTCTTGAAGTTCTTACATTGTCATCCTTTGAAAATTTTGATCTATTTATCATAGGAAAAGGATTTAAAAGAAAATGAGGGGACTACTGGATTGCACCGAGCTTCACTAACTTGCTGCATGCATGCAAGCTAGGTGAGAAAGGACTCCAATTCTTAAGTGTAGTATGGAACTAAATATTGATTCTAAAGCTAAGAATTATGAAGCAAACGCCGAATAATGACGGTGCAACAATTATTTATTAGGTTGTGTTAAGCACAAAATGTCGACTAAAAGATAGGACGACAAGGATCCGAATCAGCCTAAAAATATAT
The DNA here is from genome assembly GCA_023614405.1 of Avena insularis. Lineage (NCBI taxonomy): Eukaryota > Viridiplantae > Streptophyta > Magnoliopsida > Poales > Poaceae > Avena > Avena insularis. The sequence goes on from CM042690.1 coordinate 74,993,437, forward strand.
AAAAAATTAAACCGTAACGATGCACGGGCATTCAGCTAGTTATTATTTTATTACAGACAAGGGCCGGTGTACTTCCAAATCGCAACCGCATAGATATGGGGCTGTTCCATGGACCAAGGAGCATGCCGCCGTCATGGCCAGTGTTTGAAGCTAGGCCTCGGCGGCTCCGCCGGCCGAGGAGGAGCCGACCTCATCAGCGCCCTCCCGGACGATCTTCTCCTTCAGGTCCTTGTCCGCCTCCGCTACGTCCGCGCTGCCGCGCTCACTAGCCTCGTCTACCGTAGGTGGCGCGGCCTCTGGACCCAGCTCCCCGATCTCGTCTTCCGCAATGCCACGCTCGCTAGGATCCTACCGACGCTCACCTTAATCCAACCCGGGGTCGGGGTTGTGGTCGAGGTGTCTCTCCTCGACATCTGCGTCCCCACGCACGTCGGCATCGACGATGCCGGCATACCTTCCTTGTTCCACGCCGCCGCGGGGCTCTTGCCGCTGGATTTCACCCTGTCCCTCCCGCGCATCCTGGATCGCGTCCGCGTGGAACTCCCTCGCTTCCGCCGTGCCACCTCCATCCACCTAGACGTGGAGAACCTCCGCATCAGGCTGCCGCCTCCATGGCGCGGCGGCGGCGGCAATGTGTTCCCCAAGCTCGAGGAACTATACCTCAAGCTCCCGGGCTGCTCCGTAGACCTCACCGCCTTGGTCCTCGGCTGCCCGTCCCTGCGGGTACTCTGTGTGGTCAAACTTTCCAACAACCGCGAAATTGACATCCGATCGGAGTCGTTGCAGGAGCTGTATGTGCGTATGGATTCCAGATCCACAGACTGTATCAACGTCGAGGCACCCGTGCTTAAGAAACTGAGGATGCTCTTCCGCACCAAAGCTAATGATCTCAGCGTGTCCATCGTGGCACCAGTTCTGGAGAAGGTCTCCTGGGAGTGCTCCGCCTATTCCAGCAGCAGGATGCCAGCTGGGTTTGGTCCTTGGGGCCTCTCCGAGTTGAGCTTACATGCTGCTGAACAGAGCCTCATCGGTGTCGAAGACGGTATCGGGGAAGACACATGTTTACAACTCCCCATCGCTAATGTCCTCTCACTGAAAATGACGGCTCACGTATGTCTCATCTCTGCCTAGTTTCCCTGCTAAATGGTCTTTGTTTTGTTATTGACACCATTCTGGTACTGACCCTAACTGGTTTGATTTGCCTCTTTCGCATTTAGGGTTGATGCACATCACGCGAAGTTATGAGTTGACATGATTGCCCTCTCCTGTATGGACAAACTCCGCTGTCCTACTTTCAGAATCTTGCTACTGGGGCCAAACTGAGTTGCTGAGGTGTTATTTCAGTGACGCAATGGAGCTACATGCTAGAAGTGGTGGTGTGGTGTAGTCTTAATTTAGCCTTCTCATGTATATGACATTGTTATAGTCCTTGAAGAAAATTTTCAGATGTATCTAGACAGTACTTAGAATATATAGACACATCCAAATTTTGATAAAAAAATATAGATACATCCAAATTTTGATAAATTTTCAACATCCTTTTCAGGACGACAGGAGTATGCGTATATGTTATAGTTTCATTTTAACTCGTTGCCATGAACTTGCCAAATTTAGTCTACTCATTCTATGCCAGTCAAATGGCGAATCGTCTCTCAACAATCAACACGTGGGAGTCGACTTAATCTGTGCCTTCATGATGACACATACAATTTCTCACACATGGCAACCCAGTCAACAACAGAAACCGGACATGCCAAAGAAAACACAATTTTAGACCATTTAGAATATTAATGATAATTTTGCCAACTAAATTGTTGGAAAAATAGGGGATAACAATAATTTAAAGAAAAAGGATCTAGGAAATCCAAAGAAAATTTAAAATTTCCTAACACTAAAGAAAATCAAAGATTTCCAAATCTACATGTTATGGCTCGCAAACAAATATGAATTTGAACTTCAAATTTTACACGTTAATAACACAACCTGTATACCATCGCACTTGACGATCACCTCCGTTGCATTAGCGTTTCAGATGCCATCTTCGACTCATCTCACTTAGAACAGCAGTCCCCTTTCCTTTCGGTTAACCTTGCTGACAGTTTTCTCGCCTTGCCGATGACAGGCTTCTCTGGCACGGTCTCTGTGCTATTCGTGCAGGACAGACACATCGAAAACCCCTCCCCACCTCGTGCCACAAGCATCAAGTATTGCAACTCTTCAACAGAAATACCTCATCACTGGAATCTGTAAATGTGAAGACCAAATTCATTTAGGCGCACAACTTGGGATCTCGTACATTGACCCTGCATACAGAGGAGGCAATTAGTAGAAACCAGTTTTAGTCAGTAGCTTGGATGGGGAATATGGAGTCTTCCTATGTCTTGAGAATAACATCAATAGCAAAAATAATAATACAGAAACCTAGAATGTCAATCATATAATTTTAACTGATATATCTCGAAATGATAAAGAGCTAGCAGTTCCTTCTAATATGTCCATCTGAGATTGCTTCTTTAGCTCACACAAGACAATTAGCTTCAGTTAATCTAGCAATAGCAATAACTTTTTTATTTGCTACTAAATGTACTACTGCAAAACCGAAGTGTGCAACAAATAGAGACGGTTGCATAAAACAAATGGGCAACTAGTAAGGTGAGGAAGCTGCATAGATCACAAAGATACAAAAAAAACACTCAATTCCACCATTCAACTTACATTTTGGAAAGAAAGAGAATTTTGAGGATGTATGTTCATAAATTCAGCAAAACTGTTAAACTTGATGGAAAATCTGCACCAATATAGCATATTCAGACACCTTTCGCGATAGAGTCAAAACCGAACAACAGTGGACTAGACAAATAGTATAGATAGATTAGTATAGAGCATCTTTTTACTGGCAGACTCAAACTATGCTTTGTTTGGCAATAATCAAATTAATAAGGTGATGGTTTAGTCCCTGGGCCCATTACAGGAAACCGAACCTAAGGAAAAGACAAGCATAAAGACTGGTAATATGCCGCCAAAACATTTAGAGCATCATAATGGACGTTCTTTAGCAAACAAAGAGGGGCAGAGGCATCACAATGGCCGTTCCTTAGCAAACAAAGAGGGGGCAGAGGCAACCTAAATTAAGTTAGCCTGGAATGGATATTTGACATGTCAACAACAAATTTTAATCACCCTACACACCTTCGACAAAACTGTATAAAAAAAAAGTTAATTGCTGCATCGAGGATGCTTGTGTATGGAACCTGCTTACCAGGACTATGATCAAAACTGCATTCTACAGAAGGAAATGCCATGAAGATGTTGTGTAATTTTGTGCACTGGTCATCATCTGGTGTGAACCCCTCTGACAGCTCCAGGGTCACTATTTTAAGCATCGTCGCGCATCTGAATATCAATTTCAAGAAATCAAACTCATGATCCTGCCCTTCAAATCCTTTGATTTCCACCTTTTCAAGAGTGGTCAAGGAGATAGTCTGGGTTCTCCAGTCCTTTGGCTCATCACAAGAACAATTCACTAGGGGTGTGCATCTGTCTTTCATCTAAAACAAATGCGAGTTACAACAATGTGTTATAGATGCCCCATCCACTATTTATATCTTAATAAGGTCAAGAATGTACCAAGAACCTTTAAGTACATAGAAAAATACCTCAGATCTCTGAAGGATGATCTTAAGGGTTCGTGTAGTAGTGCGAATCCGATTGATCACAAGCAGTCGCAAGAGAAATGCTCCAAATACATGGTCTGGTGTTGTGAGATATACCTCTAGGCCAGAGAAGTCTTTAATCATGTGTTTCTTTATCTCCGTGGCAAAGCCAAGCTCTTTGTCTCGATAAGTAACTGGATGCTGCCAAAGAAAAAAAATTGGCAGGAGATCATGATCATAAGTTGAATATAGTAGGCAAATTTGATTCAGTAAGTAAACTGGGGAGGAAATAGAGTATAGTACCGTGGCAAACATGTGTAGGCAGAGCACATGGACGTGATGGATGTCTTCCCCATGTCCATCGCTGTCCTGCGTCTCTAATCTCGCTGCAATGAGCCCCCAAACATCAAGCCCGACAGTCGCTCCGGAATACAAGCACCACAACGAGGCCCTCTCCAGCACTGGTGCCGAGAAGGACACGCTAAGGTCGCCCCGGGTGCGGAAGAACATGGTGAGTCGTTTGAGCATTGGGGCCTTGACATGGACACGTCCTGTCGATGAGCTGATGGCCTTGGTGTTATCCACGATGAGCTCCTCTAGCAACGGTGAGCATACGACGATGTCGGCATCTCCTAGGAATGCCTTGGCCAGCCTGAGCACGCGCAAGCGTGGGCAGAGGGGGACCAAGGTGGCGAGACCAACACCACAGCCGGAGAGGGATAGACTCTGAAGCGCGGGGAGCTCGGACCATGGGTCCGGGAAGAAGAGGAATGGCGCTTGCACCTCGATCGAGGTGGCACGGCCGAAGTAGGCGGACAAGTCCACGTTGACGTACGGCTTATCTATGTACTGCGGGTGGTTGAAGCGGAGCGCTGACGGCGAGAGCCTCGCGGCGGCGCGGAGCAGCGAGGAGACGTAGTTGGCAGTCTGTCTTCTTCTTAATGATGATCGGGGACCTGCCCTGGGAGAGACCTTGTCATGTACTTTAGGGACAAGGATGTCGATGAGGGAGGGGGACACGCCTCCAGTTCTGAGGGAGGAGAGCGCCGTTAGAAGTGAGCCGGGCACGACGTCACGGAAGATGAGGTCAGGAAGGCGGGTCCAGAGGCCACGCCACCGGTGGGAGAGGATGCCTGTGCGCACCGCAGCACAGGCGGAGCAGAGGCGGACAAGTACCAGGATGATCACGTCGTCAGGGAGGGCGCTGATGAGGTCGGCTCCTCTGCCGCCACTAGGACCACCTAGCTCCAAATGTCCCCCATGACAGCGTGCTCTGTCCTCGTCCATGGAACAACCTCCCTCCAATGCAGATGCAGTGAAGGAGAGGAAGAGGCGGTGTTCAAAGCGGTGTGGTCCAGTAGGCAGTCGCTGAAAAACCAAAGTCGGAGAAGAAATCTATGTCATGCAGCACAGGCTTAGAGCATGTAGACATAACCGAGGGATCATTTGTTTCCTTGGAATATCAGTAAAAAAAGTATAAGCTCGTATGAACATGATTAAAGAAGTATAGCGTCCTTGCCAAGTGTTGTAAATTCCACTGACTGCTGGTAGCAGGAGCGGAGTCCTCTATTACTACCAGAGTGCACCATGGCACTTTTTAAATCTAAAAGAGATGCTTAATAACGTTTTAAATTAGATACACCTAGGTATCATCAAGCTCCACCATAGTTTATGGATGCTATGCTGAAGAAAACAGGGGTTTAGGTTTGGAACTTACTAAGAGAGGAATTTTTTGCCCTTTAGGCCGCCTGCTGAGTAGAATTGCCAGCTCTGCTCCCTGTGTTGCCTTCAGCCACTTCATTTTCCTTTTCCCCATTTCAAGTAAACATGGCAGTGCTCTATTAAACACCTTAGTAAAAGTACAATGTGAGTGAGCAAATGACAAAGCTAATTCGGTCCTTGTGAGCATAGTGGCGATAATCTCCAGGGCAAAAGAAGCACCAAAGCCAGAATATCACTTTGAGTGGCATCAGTTGAGTACACGCTAAATTGAGCAATTGCAAGGAAGTCGGTCAGAGCGAACGCAATATAGATTAGAATTAACTAGCCATCACTAACATTGAAATATTAAGAGTGCAACACTATGAGCATATAGAAGCCTGCATGCACGAATGTTTCAGCACATTTTATCTCGCCTTTGATCATTGATTTGTCATCTTGGAAAGAAAACAAAAAAGGCAAGGATGTGTGTACGCACAAATTCAGCAGCAATATTATCTCAAAGAAAAAACAGCACTAACATAGTTTGTTCACCTTTTCAGCCATTTATCGGGATATGGTCACAATCAATCATCGGTGTAATAGACAAACAATATAGCATATGATATGTGCAAACCGAAGTCGATAGTATGGATGAATCGTAGACACGATAAGGATTTTGTACTCTGGGGCACATTAAAGGGGAAGAGAATATAAATAAAAGGCTGTCATATGAATGATCAAGGGAGAATTGATTCCTTGTTGGATCGTTAATAAAAAAAATATGGATATGAATAAAAGAAGTATAGTGTCCTCGCTCTGTGTTGCAAATTCCACTGGCTGCTAGCAACAGGAGATGAGTTCTCTATGACCAACCAGGGTGTATAATAAAACTTTACAAATCTTTAATATATGATTAATGAGGTTCTTAATTATATACACTTGGGCATCAAACAATGTCGAAATTTTTAAGCGTATCTTGATTACTTGGACCGCTCAACATTATTCTTCAAGCTCCGCCATAGGCTACCAAACAGTTTATGGATGCTATGTTGAAGAAAAGAGACGCAGACTTGGAATTACCTGCTAAGTATAATTACCAGCTTTGCTCCCTGCCATGCGGCCATGCCTGCACAGCCACTTCATTTTTCTGTTCCCCATTTTCAAGTAAACATGGCAGTTTCAATTAAAAACCATCATAAAAGTATGATGGTAGTGGTCAAATCACAAAGATAATCTAGTCTTTGCAAGCATAAAGGTGATAAACTCGAGAAAAGAAGCACTGATGCATATAGTTTTCACTGACATAGGTTGCGTACAAACTAAATTGAGCAATTGCATAGCACCAGTCAAGCAAGAGTGACATAAATAGGCCAGCATTACCATTGAAAGATTAACTAGGACTCTAGGAGTGCACCAGTATGAGCATGTAGCTCTATTACACTAGCAACCTAGCACATCAGCTTACCGGTTAATGCCACCATGGACACCATTTTAACTATTTAAGGATTAACTAAGAGTGCACCATTCAAGCCTGTAGCTCTATTACACTATCAAGACAACACATCAGCTTATCGATTGAAGCTGTCAAGCTGAAACAAAATAGCTAGTGGAGTAGGCCAGCACAGGGGAGGACAATCTCTTCGATGAGCTCCAAAATCAGCAGATATGACAATGAGAATCATGTCGACACACCACTATGGCAGCTGTGAGTTGATCCTGCATGCAAAGGAGGCAAGTCGACACCAGTTTTGATCAGTATATCGGTTATGGAAATATACAGCAGTTTTATGTATACTTGTATAGATATTGTTGTCAATAGCAAATAAAATCATATACAGTGACAACATAAAGAAAAACAGCAAAGAACTCGCTCAACAGAATGTATCTTTTTTTGCTAATCACGTGCTTCTGAAGGAGTACAGAATATCTTGTAATAATGAAAGATATTCAGTTTCTTTTCATATGCCCGTAGGAGAATGCCTTTTCTTTTATGGGTTGGTCATTAGCTAAAGGGCTCTGGACATCAAAGAAGTGAGGTAAAATGGCCTGCATAGACAAGAAAGTTCCCATACTTTTGATCTCAACATTCTGTCATTCAGCTATCAGTTGGAAAAACAATCCCGAGGATATAGCAAATTCAGCATCAATATTACCGAAACATAGAGACCAGTACTCCAGGGCATATTAAAGGGAACATAATCTAAATACAGGCAATTAGGCAAATACATCGCCAGAACATATGGATCATGAGCATGACAAAACTCAACCAGTCTGGGATGAATAGTTGTCATGTTAACGACACATTCAAACCACCCTAGAAATTTGGACAGCATGAATGACAACAGGAGGTATACAACGTTGAGAGCAGAATATAGGTGCAAGGCTAACAGTGATCAAACATAAACTGAGGCTTCAAAGCAGAATTTAGTAGGAGGAACTAACTGTTGCATGCAGAATGTGCTTACCAGGATTAAGATGCAAGTCGCATTCCACAAAGGGATACGCCTTGAAGATATCATATACTTTTGTGCACCAACCGTTACTCAGAAGCGTGATCTGACAGCCTCACGGTCATTCTTTTCAGCATTGGAGCACATGTGAATATCAGTGTCATGAAATCAAACTCATGATCATCTCCTTGGAAGCCTTTGATTTCCACCATTTCAAGATTGGTCAAGGAGATTGATTGGCTTCGCCAGTTCTTGCGCTCGTGACAATGGCAATTTACTGGGCATGCTTCTTTATCCTAAAAAATATATAAATTACTAAAATGTACTCTCTCCGCCCCAAAATAAGTGACTTGGGTTAGGTAAATTCCAGAGCTAATGTCTCAATTGTGAAGCATCTATGATACTCCCTCCATCCCAAAATAAGTGACGATCTAGACAAACCCAAGTCACTTATTTTGAGACGGAGGGAGTATCATAGATGCTTCACAATTGAGACATTAGCTCTGGAATGTACCTAGACCTGATTGTTTAGAGAGCAAGTAGTATAAGCACGGGGATGAATTACCTCTGGTCTCGACAGGACGATCTTAAGGTTTCGCGTAGCCGTACAAATCCGTCGCATGCTAAGGATTTGCAATGCGAATGCTCCAAAAGCATGCCCTCTTGTGACGAAATGTAGCTCCAAAGCAGAGAAATGGACAACCATATGTTTCTCTATTTCCGTCGTAAGCTCCGCCTCTGCCTCAGGGAAACAATGTGAAATCTACAACAAAAATTCAGCGGTGATTAAGTTGAGTTTAGTCTGCAAATCCAGTAAATCGAGTAGGAACAAGAGACATACATGGGCGAGCGAGTAGAGCGACAGGACATGGACGCGAGGAAGCTGCAAACAGGCGGTTTCCCCACTGCGGGTCTCGTCTGGCTTCAATGTCACTGCAAAGATACCCCAACAAGCAAGGCCAGCAGTGACCGTCATATAGGAGCACCGCCAGGAGACCTTCTCCAGCAATGGTGCCAGAATGGACACACCGACTGTGACCCCGCACCCGGTGGTGAAGGATAGCGCCAATTGCTTGAGGACAGGAGGCCGGTGGAGGCGGCGCGAGGGAAGCGGGACGGTGAGTCGGCGAACGCGAGGTGCAGCCCGTGAAGCTCGACTGAGGTGGCGCGGTGGAAGTGGAGCACCTTCACCGGGATGATCATAGGCGGGACGGCGAAGCGGAGCTCCACCGGCGAGAGCCTCGCGGTGGCGTGGAGCAGCGAGGAGACGCGACCTTCGAGGTCGAATTTGTCCAAGGCCGCCGCGGGTACGCAGATGTTGAGGAGGGGCACCCCGGGGCCGACGACCAGCGGGGCTTGGAGCGAGGCGAGCGCGTGTAGGAGCGGATCTAGCGCGAGGTCACGGAAGGTGAGGTCAGGGAGGCGGGTCCAGAGGCCGCGCCACCGGCGGGAGAGGAGGCTGGTGCGCGCGGCGGTGGCGGCGCAGCGGAGGCGGACGAGGACCTGGAGGAGCAGATCGTCCGGGAGGGCGCTGATGAGGTCGGCCCCTCCGGCTGCACTTAGCTCGGGACCGCCGCCATGGCGTGCTCCTTCCTCCTCCTCCATGGCGCTTGGAGTTGGAGCACGAAGCAGGGGAAATCCCCAGTTCAGTGGAGAGAGACTGGAAGAGGAAACGGGAGCGACGACGACCACGACCAGTCAATGTCTCGCGGGCCGTGGCAACTATCTTCGTGTGGCCCGGCCCATGACCCACCAGACCCAACCGAGTCTCCCACCAACCACCCGCCGCTCTCCGACTCCTCGTCATCTCTCTCGAGTACAGCGCCGCCGCCTCCTAGGGTTCGGGCCCCGCCGCCGGCCGCATCCACCCCGCCAGCCCGTCCCGAGTTTCCCTAGCTCCATCCCCGCTTCGCACGTCTCGCTTTCCATTCGAACCTGACCGCAACTGCACTCTGGCTTCGCTTCGATCCCTGCTGATTGCGACCATGGAAGACGCAGAGGTGACCGGCGCAGCGGAGATCGATCCGGCGCTCGTAGTCTCCTACCCGTCCGGCCACTCCGTCGCCAGGACGCCTCCCGCCCGCCGCCTCAACGAATCCTCCCCGCCCCGTGAGTTCACCGCCGAGGAGGAGGCGAGCTCCTCTTCCTCATCCGGGAAGGCGCCGATGCCGGAGGCTCCGCTCAAAGACCACACGTCGGCCACACAAGCGGCGAAGAAGAAGGAAAAGAAGAAGACGAAGAAGGTGATCATGCCACAGTCGCGCCTGGACGCCCTCATGACGGTCGACGAGTGGGAGCCATGACCGCGCTCATCCCCAACGGCGAGCAGTTCTTTGCCGACCAAGGATTCTCGCTGGAGAAATACAACGAGCTCAGCAACATGGACTTCGTGTTGAAGGCGCAGACTGACATGATCACCGAGCTCCTCGAGCAGCATCGGGAGAAGGGCTATGTCGAAATGGAGGTCGCCGACGATGAGGAGGAAGAAGCAAGTGCCCCTGCTGCTGGAAGGGGGAGGAGGAGGTTTCGCCCCGTGGTCTGCAAGAAACCAGGGGGTGAAATCAAGAGACTCAACTGAATCTTCGCTGATGAGTAATCATTCATTGTTTTGGCTTGCTACCTGAGTTTATAGTAGTAGTATATGCAATGCCCGGATGTGTTATGGGTTCAGAATTGTCGACATATGGGGCTTAAAACAAATAGAATAGATTATGCTAGTGCTCTGAACTTGCTGTACTGAAAATCGTATATGCTTCCATTATCTTACAACTGGCTATCCATATGCACACCACACAAAAGGCACAAATAGCGTCACAGTAATATTCAGCTGCACACTACTGTTATCATTTCGTCGCAGGAAAAGAAGAAAACCTTGTTGGCTCCGCCCTCCCAAACATGTTAAACGTTAGCCAATTTCTGAAATTAGCAACCACACAAATAAAATGCTCTGCATGGTCAATGCGAGGCAATTAAGCTTCAAATCAGCAGGTCACAAGCGACATCTTCCATTAGTTCATCTACTAAGAACTCCCAGATATCCCCGGCAATCCCTCCGCTTTCTGATCGGAGATCCATCCAACTGCAATCTTTTAGATCCGTGTCAACTAGCTGGTTCAATGTGCTTGGAAATTGATAACGGAGGTGGCCCTCAATATGCTTGTTTATTTCCGAGACGAGGTTCTGTCCCGCTGGAGGTGTCCTTGGTATGTTGTGTATAAGAAGAAAAGGTGAGCAAGGAGGGTTTCTAAAATGTGCCCCCTGGATTAGTGTTATAGCTTCACAGACACAGTCAAAGAAGAGCTTTACATCATCTGTTTCGTTGCCTTGATGTAGTTCTTGAAACATGCAAGTGCTGATCAGTTCATCTTCTAGATGACATACCTCTGAATTCTGGTCTGTGTACAATTCTGATAGCTCTAGCACTGCTTTTATGTAACCTAACCTGGCATTCCTGTCCTCCCAGAAGGTCCCTTGGTCTGACAAAACATCTGGGTAGTACTGGAGCCTCAGGACATCTTGGCGCAACTCACCTGCAGGCCATTGGAAAATGAGACCATTCAGATTTAACAATTTTTTTGGTAAAGTCAATGGTAAGCATAAATTTGACTTTCGTCAGTTGAATAATACATTTTATCGTGCTCTTGTTGTCAGGACTGTCGATATCTGCATGGAAGAATGGATCAAGAACAGATACAGGACTGGGCTGCTCTTGCTTTTCGTGGTTTTCCTCTCGTGACATCAGTTCAAGTGACGGGCTTTCTGGCTCTTGGGCCTCTAGCTTCTCAAAGACATTCTTAGGGGAGCCCGGAAGAATCTCAGCATGCTCGTTACCTGGTTTTGCTCCTTCTGTTATTTCCTTCAATGCAGGCATTGACAAATTTCATTAAACTAGCAAATCAATGGAGACTAGATGATTAGCATTAAGTATTGACTTGAACATACTAGGGGTGAGTTATATCTGTGTTGCTCTGCTGGGATGCATTGTGCATTGCGAATTGTTTCGGAGTGATCTGGCTTGTTAGTTTCTTCAAAACACACAATATCAAGTTCGACTCCTGCAAGTATTGATATTCTGTCAAGATAATAACCATGCAGTATTTGACAATGTTTTGTATTCTGTACTCACCATGTTGTTTGGCTTCTTCCTTGTAATATGTTTCCAGATGAGCTTGTTCATCCAGTGCTTCAATGGTACATTCAACACTCGCTGAATATTCCTCTTGCCTATTTCCTTCTTTCGCAGATTCTTCCCTCTCAACCTTGTTTATGGTACACATACCTTTGTCTTCAGGTGAAAGTTCAATGCAGTGTTTTACCCTTGGGCTACTCCCAGGTGATGATGACGCACTGCATTGAGGGTGGGAAAGCATTCCAACCAAGGACCTTGGGATCTGTACTATTGGACTGGGATACTTGTCAATATGACTTTTCTCCTTCAGAATATCTGTTAAATGTTTTTTCGCTTCTGCATGAAAGTTGGATGCATTATTCGTTTTCTTTTGTTTACTGCTGTTCAAAGGTCGCCTAACATCATTTTTACTAGTAGCCGGAGTGATCTGCATCGAATCCTTTTTAATTGTGAAAACTGAATCTCTGAGCCTACATGAATCTATCTGTATGTCTTCTTCATTTACCGAAGGACTTCCTTTTCTGTTTTCTCCGGAAACGATTCTGAATCTCCTTCTAACTTCCTTAACTGAAAATGTTGAACATTCAGCTGCACTGTATCCTGGAGCTTGAGTTGTACATGATTGCTGATGTAAGCATGCCGTTGCAGTGGGTACAGTAGGACCAAACCCACCTTTTGGATTTGGCTTCAGTATAACTATTTTGTTAACTTGCTGAGAGTTTCTTTCTGTTGTATGTCGTCTGCTTGATTTATCTTTCTTCCAGAAAAAGATATTCTTGCTCTCTTTGTTCTGTGTTTTGATGGCCCACTCATGCTGATTTGAAGTCTTGGCATCTTTGACAATGTTATTTCTCTCAAGCATTTTCCTGGACTCTAAACTGGTTCCTACATGTCTGTTATGAAGATGTTTGTTGACAACAATCTCCTTTTTCTCACCCACCGTATTTTTCTCATAAGCAAGATCACAAAGAGGATTGTTTACCTCATTCAACTTTGTATTGATAATTGACTTCAACTCAGGACATAATTCACTGTTACTCATGCAATCATCGCTTGGCAATTCATCATGGTACTTATACACTTCTCCCAAGAAATCTGACACATCAACTTCTCCCAGGAAATCTGACAAAACAAGATCAAGGTTATCTCTTTCTGCCTGCTTCATGTACTTTGAACCACTGGGATCCAGGGATGTAGAGGGAGATGAAATGCTGATGGCTGCATTGGGATTTGTGATAATCTTTGGTTTGCTGTTCTGCAATATGCTTTCGTCCAGACAGACATCATGTCCCAGGTCAGCCAATATTCTCTGAACTTCATCATTTGGAATCTTCTTCGACTGTTTTAGTTTTCCCAACTCACCATCCATAAGTCCTTTGCCAGTTGGTTTCGTTGTACTGCATTCTTCCTTGTTCTGAGAAATACAAGACCGAAACATCAGTTCTTAACATGAGTTTATCCTGTAGCATCAGTACTAAAGAAAATGAAAAGTATAAGACCAAAACATCAAATTGCGCTCTGAACTAAATCTTATTTTGTTTAAACATTTTTTTTTTGTGATATCTTGTTCAGTTTGGAGAAAATGACTTGTAAGACCAACAAATTGTAACTTACCCACTCAAGTTTTCAGAAGGTCTGACACTTATATAACTTTCAGTTGCAGAATAGGGATGTTTGATCAGAGTATTGCATTGCATCAGGAGGCCTGAATGATGGTTGTTCGATCCAAAACAATACATAGCAAGAAGGTATTCCTTCAACGTCCAAATGAAGCTGCATTTACGAAATCATGTCTGAACTCCTTTTTCTAAGTTCATAACACAGCTCAAATTAAACTGCACTTTGCCTCGAAGAGTTATCGGCTGCTATTAAAACCATGTTGACGATTTCAGTTCCATAAGTTAAATGGATTTTTTGTTACGCAAGTAGCCTGGTAGCATATGCTGCATCTTGGTGGAGCTGTGGTGTTAACCGAAGCATTATTAATCTACAGTAGACAACATCTTTTCCACTTGATTTAAAAAACTTACATCTTCATCTGTTTCCTCAAAGTCCCTGGACTTCTTTCTGGAGTGCCCTCTTCCTGCAACCATTTAGGGTGCATTAGCAGCAGTACCAATTTCAGTAAGAGAAATTACAACAGGGTTCCGTGATGTTTTCTTGAATACCTAAACATTTTCCAGTTAGTTCTAGACTGATCAGTTGCTACTCCCTCCGTTTCAAAATATAAGATGTTTTAGCTTTATGAATGGAGTGTATCTAGACCCCTTTTAGTGTGTAGATTCATCTAGGTTTAGAGTGAACCTATACACTATAAGGTGTCCAGATACACTCCTTTCACAAAGCTAAAACATCTTATATTTTGAAACGGAGGGAGTAGTTTGTAACATTAGAGAAATGTAATGCGAAGGATTAGCATCATGGATTAAGATAGTGTTGCTATGCGGGTGTTGCTGTCGCACTACCCAAATATCTAGATTATTATCCTGTCTTGACGCAATTAGTAATAACTCTGATGTGTAAAGAGAATTACCAGCAAATCTAATGTTCAGGAGCAAGTACAAAGTCTAAGTGATGCTTTTCTTGAACGACTACAAAATTTTCACATTTTGTCTTGACGCAATTAGTACTCCCTCCGTCCAGAAATAAGTGAGTTGGATTTGTCTAGATTCACATGTATCTAGACTCATTTTAGTGTATAGATACATGCTAACCTAGACAAAATTTAGTCACTTATTTTCGAACGGAGGGAGTAATAACTATGGTCTCTGAAGAGAATTACCAGGGAATCCACTAAAGGAGTGCCTTGTGCTCCCCTGCTTCTTGTCTAGTATGAGCTTGGGGTCTTGGCGGGAGTAGAACATGCGGATGAGGCCCCAGGTACAGCCAGTATTTTTCTCCTGTATTTGTGTAGCCCGTCTTTGTCTCGTCTTGCCCATTTTGGATGGATTTCTTGTACCTGCGCTCTGCAGTTATAGATTAGCAATTATAGTTGATTGCAAATAACCATGCTCTAATTGGTATGTTCTTGTTGGGTTTAATGTTCTGTTGAACCAAACAAAGGTATCAAAGGGAAACATGGTAATCTGTCCAGTCCTATTGACGTAATATAACTACTAGATGAAAAAATGCAGCAAAAGAAAACTTGCGGTCTTTTCGGTTCTGACCCCTGTGCTGCATTTGACATCCTCTGCTGTTGTAACCATGAACCAGCTTCACAGAAACGGGGTTCAGTATGCATGCGTCCAACCAAAACAAGTGCCGAACCCAACCCGGCACGCAAGACAAGAGCAGAACAAGATCGAGTTGCTTACTGATGATTAGTTGCGGGACGACAGCAGGGAAGGGTGCGCTTCAGCAGTCGCCGTGGCTTGGCTCGGAGCAGAGGAGGAGATGGAAGCAGCAGCGAACTTGGGAGTGCAAGGGATGCAACCATGAGAGACCGGAGACCCTCAGGCCAGGTGGAGCGATCCTATCTCCAGCTGCATCCAGCTTCCCTGATCGCCGCCACGGGTGACGGCCGACGGAAGAAAGGAATCAGAAGGCTTTCTTTCTTGCAAAGGTCAGCCAGCACACTTGTGCACCATTAACTTTCTTCTTCAACCTGCCTGCGTGTGTGTGAAGCGTGGTGGAGGCAGGGAGGGGCAGCAGCTGGCTAGCTGTAAGAGCGGAAGCCGATCTAGCAGCAGCACATGGCATGCACAAGCACGATGACCCCCAGTTCCCCACCACGCTCTCGCACGCACGCTTTTCCCCACTCTGCACACAAAAAAGTGACAGGTAAACCGTGCACAGACTGGGGCCAGATCATTTGATAATTGCCGCCCCGCCTGTAGCCGCAATCATCCAACCTTGTGGTAAAAGCATCAATTCAGTTAATGTACATTTGGAGTTTTTTTTAAAAAAATATTTTTGGTTACTGAATTTATTTCATAATAATCCGTGTGGAGTGGTAATGATGTTAGGTTTTGGCCTTTTGGGGTTGGCATTCAGGACGCACGTCTCCTTTTCAATTTGATGTACCTACCTTATGGGTTGTGTTTCTGATGATCCAGAAAGGAGGTCACATCGTCGTGTCAAATGCCCAACGGGATGGCGGTGATTTATGCTGCAACCTTTTGTTGTTCCTAGATCGATCGAGCTATATATATCCTCTACCAACAACAGCAGCGCACCTACCACCAGTGGGATTTACCAACAAGATCTTGTCAATTCCAAGAGGATCCCTCTCTGTTTTCTCTCTGTATAATATATGTTCAGTTGCCTCGGTTTGCTTCTCTTATGCGTGCATGTCACGAGTCAGAGGCTGCCCATCGATGGAGTGGTGGCCACGCACCAATGCAAACAGTGCACGCCAAACGAGGTCATGTTATCGTCTATAAGCTGTTAACTGGATATCTTGATTTGGCAGGGTTACCTTCTTTGTTTAGTCTTTGTCCAGTGCTTCTTCGGGACGTTATTCTCGCTCTAGTGGTGCGTCGTGGAATCGTGCGTCCGCCCGCTCTCTTGTGAATTGTGATCCGGTAGTCTTTTGTTTTCACTGGTGTGGTTTGAAATCAGTCTCTTCTAATCCACGGTTTTCATCTTTGGCGATGATTGCTGTTCTGGTGCGCCCGTCCTTTGGGGCTTTAGTATGACGATATTTTGTCTGTCTAGTACAACAAACTCTAGTACGACAAACTTTGCCCGGCTCCGATGATAGAGGGGCGGGGAGGACAGAGTGCCTTCGGCTTGTGCTGGTGTCTGTAGTCATCGCTAGATGGTTCTTGTGTTTGTAGTCGTCGCTAGGTAGTTTAAGGACCTATTTGTAATTTTTTAATAGATCAGTGGGATTTAAAAAAAAGTTACATCTTGATTGTATTTTTTTGCGAAATTCCACCGATCTATTAATAATCATCAATAGCAGTACAAAGGGTCATAAAAGTAATAAAAATTACAAATAGGTCATTGGACCACCTAGCGACGACTACAAACACTGGCACGAGCCGAAGGCGCGCCGCCATCCTCGTCCCTCCATCACCGGAGCTAGGCAAAGCTTGTCGTAGTAGAGCTTGTTGTAGTAGACGGACGGGAAGTCCTCGTGCTAATATCCCAAAGGACCAGCGCACTAGAGCAGCAACCATCGTTGAAGATGAACAACGTAGATCGGAAGAGACTGACCTCAAAACACACATACGAAAAACGACCAGATCTCAAGGAACCCGTCGGACACATGACTTCACGCGCCCTCCGCTGATGCTAGACGCACCACCAGAGCGAGGATATGGCGGGAAGGACCTTATTCTGACCTCAGGACGTAGCCGCCGCCTCAACATCCTGAAGAAGACACTAAAAATAGTCTAAAGAAAACACTGAAACCTCCCGCCGACGAGAGGTCGTGGTCCGCCACGCCTCCAAGGCCCTAAGGCCGCCGGAGACAGGACGAACCAGTGGCGTCGCCGGCGAAGGGAAGGAAAACCTTAGATGGGTTTGGTGTCGCACTTTGGAGAGCTCTCGTGGCGTAACTTCTAAAGTAGACATCTTGATTAGAGTTTAGTACTCCCCCCAACCCATATTAGTTGACTTGGATTTTTTCAAATTTATATCTAGTACTAAAATATATCTAAATACATTGAACTAATATGGGTAGGAGGGAGTACATCGACCACGGGGTCCATTTCTGAATGAAAGAACAGAAAGAAAAACAGCAAGTTAGCAAGTTTGTATGCAAGGAACTGTGGTTTTTACACCAACATATGATGCGGAAAGTTTTTTTGGCTCCTGTGCACTAGTGCTCTCTTTGTTTAAAAAAATATATATTTTACAGGTTTCAAAAATATCTGAAAAAAATCCAGAGATAATTAATGTTGCATCCTACGAGTATGCAAAAACGTGGTGTGAAATTCTTTATATTTTTGCCTATAAAAAATAACAAATCGTATTTATAAGTATCCTTGCTTGCTGGTGCACCTCATCCCATGATTAAGCCAGTAACAATGTATGTTTATAATTATACCGTTATTAAAAAATACAGAGCGAGATGATGGAGCACTGGTAGCTTGGTCCACGCGTCGGGCGTTCTTCTGAGGCGACCTCCCTGCCCGGATTGGACAGCCCTGAATCTTGACGAGGATGCCAGCCTAAAAGGCACCGACCTCCTTCCTACAAGATATCCGGCCCACCGCTAGGCTGGCTGGCCCAAGCCGAGCGAGGATCGATCTCATCTCAGCGAAAAAAAAAATCAAACTCTGTCCGTCTCCATGGGCAGTGTGTCTCCACCTGTCACTGGAGAAGAAAGCCCTATCGAGCACACTTCAGGTTAGCTCAAGCTGCTTGTACAATGTTTATAAACATTAACCCCGCAGAGCATCCGCACACTTTGGATTCTAGAGCAAGCAGTACTATTTGACGAAGTAACTAAATTTTTAGCAACAAAAATATACATGACAAATCATGCGGTTTTCTATTGCGGGTAACCGTCATGCATTTTGCAAGTTTATTACTAGCAAACCAGATGGGTCCACATCAACATACTGCCAGCGCAATCAAACACTGTACCACTAAAACAACATACATAAAGACTAGTCCTTTCGTTCACGATTATAAGACGTTTAAAAAAAATATTTCCTTAGAAAAAAGAGAAAATACTTCAGATGCTCAAGTTGTTCTTTTCGTGAACACGGCTGATCGATCAGGTTGCAATACTCTCGAGAGTTTGTGCAGTTTACCCGTAATACTCACCAAATTCTTTACAAACAAGACCATGAAGAAGCTTTTCCCTAGTAGACCCTCTGCCTTTTTCTGATCCATCGTGCCAAAAATCCTCCCAATGGCGGCACCCAGGCGAGGTTTTCTACTAAGTACTAAGCTAAGACAGATCTCATAGTGTATTGCGCTTGCACTTGAAGCTTCCGACTTCTAAAACATGGCTTACTTCTTTGATCCTGGGCGGCGGTCCTCCGCCAAAACTTGGGAATAAGCAGAGCCAATCCAAGTTACTTTTCCTTTGTATACGCTCCCGACATACTTGCGCTCGTAAAGCCAACTCTTATACCTAGGAACATTTCTTTCTTTTGACCCCCATGATATTTTTATAGCACAAGCAAAACACTTAGAAAAATTAAGGAAATTCCTGGGAATGAAAATAATTTTAAGAAAAAATAAGGAAAATCCTATTGGGAATGAAAATAATTTTAAGTATAAATTTACTCACAGCGTACTACAAAATAGCACCCTACTTATAATTTTTTTTTGTACCAAGTATTTCTACTAAAAATATCCTACACATGCATACTACTCCTTTAAAGGTAAAACATGCATAGTATAAAAACTTGGGACAAAGATATGATCAAGGTAACTTACTTATGTTAGTAATATGTGTGATGATTGTATTCCTCTGTAGCAAACGCACACTCCAGAAACTCTAACACAGAGACAAATTAATTCCAAACAAAACCATTGCAAACAAAGGTATCCTGCATCATATGCATGCATGCAAACATGTTATACTGCTTAAAATATTTTTATTTTGACCAAAAACTTTATACTGAAAGTCTAGAATGTATAGGGCGTTCCAAACATCAACTTATAACATGAATTAATTTCAAATGATTTATATAACTCTAATTATGCTCATATTCTTTTATAGGTTGTAAATTTGCATGTTTATAAGTACAGGTTTAGGGTTAAAAAATACAAACAATGAAATTTATATGTATAGGTTTAGGGTTTCAAAATACAAACAATGAAATTTATAGGTTGTAAATTTGCAAAACCAATGCTAACAGATATATCATGAAATTATGAAGCTAACACAAATAGAGTCAACTAAAAAGGATTTGTAGATATTTTTCTTGAATTAAAATACTAGTTCAAAGGGTTTAAATTATTTAGAATTTTAAGTTTGGAAAAAGTTAGATCTAATGACAGATTAATCTTCTACTTAAAATAAGATTCTAACGGTATATTCTTTATATGTTTCTGAATTATATTTTTATTTTCTATGAATTGTACAATATCTTGAAGTTTTTTGGAATTACTGTAATTAAATAATTCGAATTAACGGATAATATCAAGTTAGCGCTGACTGGCTGCTGACGCAGACGCGGGGCTAACCTTGTGCCGACGAAGAAGATGATGGGGCAGATGGTGTGGCTGACACGGGGTATGCCTAGATTGGCCGGTGCCGGTTTGGGTTGGCTTCTAATCTGCGTCGTCTAGTTGGGATCCGATAGATGAGGAGCAAAAGGTTGCTCTCTTCGGCAACCGACAGCAGTGGGCGGCAGTGTATCCTCGGGTTTTGATCGTGGATGGTGCTCTAGCGACTCCCGGTGACGGTGGAGTGGATGACGGGCATAGGGCCGCACGTCGAGCTCGATGGTGTCCACGTTGATGTCTCCTACTTCCTATGGTGACCACGGTTCTCAGATGGAGGTTCTCGGCCTCTGACGGCTCCGATGAGGAATGCCCGGTGCTTTGGTGCTTTGTTCATGGGGAACAGTTGTCAGGGAGATGTGGTATTGTAGTAGGAAGAGCTTAAGGGGAATAGAGGGGTGTAGGGTGTTCGGGGTCTTTGTTACCGTGCTCAACCGAGACATCTGTGGCGGCAGGATCAGAAGCGAGCTCGGAAGTTAGGGTTCCGCAAAAATTTCGAAGGGTAGAAATAAGGTTGTGTGGGGGGTTTATAAGGAGGTGTATTTCGTGTATATGGGGCAAGGAACGACGGCGAATCAAAAGAAGGAATTGATCGGGATCGAGAAGAACAATTACGGGGATGGGTCTCCATTTGACGTGGGAAGGAAGCGGGGTTCGGACCCCACGTGATCGTGATAGAGGGAGAAAGGAAAAGAACAGAGGGAGGGATCTGTCTGGTTGGGTTCCTGTGGCTGCTAGCTGGGCAGCTGGTGGGCATACTGTGCGCTGCGCGGGCAAGAGAGAAAGGAAGGAGGGGCGGCTCGGGGGCTGGGCCTATTAGGTTTAGTTAGCATTTTTTGTTTTTTTTCTATTTCTATTTTCCTCATTGCTTTTCTAGGTTTAGTTTTATAATTCCAAATTGATTGAAATAACTTTATATATCTTAAAAAGACACACTTTAGGATTTATAGGAAATAGTTTTGATCAAGGACAAATATCAAGATTGCCATTTGCATAAATTCCATTATATGACAACTTTTGAGAAATGGAAAATAGGGTTTAGGTTTCGTTGTAAATGAAAAAATTCCAAAATATTTTTAGAACATTAGGGAATACTTTTACTGTCCAAATAAAATAAAAATATCCTTCCAACTAGGAACCTTGATAAATCATTTTTGCAGATTTGAATTAGGGCTTGACATAAGATTTTGAACATGGGTTTTTACAAAGGATTTTGAATCAAGATTTTTGTACAATACCATGATGCAATGCAAATGGAAATTATTTTTTGAAATCCCAAATTTCTAAAATCTTGGAATGTTTTATTAACAGTTAGGAGTGACATTGGATGCCTGATTTAATAGTAAAGATATGTGATAATAGTCGCCAAACATGAAAGTGGTAACAAAACAACAAGAGGAAAATAAGTTTACAAGATGCTGCCTTATAACATATTCTGTACTTCCTCCGATCTAAATGAATAAATTTAGATTTTTCTAGATTTAGTGTATTTATCATTTTTAGTGATAGATATTTCCAAATTTAGACAAATCTGAATTAATTAATTTGGATGGGAGGAAGTGGCTTATTGGGCCAAAGCCGTCACACTCGCTGCTAGAGAAGTAGTATATGTGGAGAGAGACCTGGCGGTTCCTTTGTCTGAATCAAGGCAGAACGAGACTGACAGGCCTGTCAAAGATCCAGCTAAACGGAACCGGGCTGGGCTCCTTCTTTGCTCTATCGTGGACCTTCTCCTCCATCCTCCGGATCTTCTCCGGCATTGCGCAGACATAGTCCCGCGCGCGCCTCCCCTCGCCGGACAGCCCAGCCTCGAGCTCGTCGACGCTCCACTGCCGGATCAGGTGATCCAGGATGCTGCGATAGTCGGACGCCGTGTAGACGCCTGCCTGCTGCGCGGCAGCGGCGTAGTGCGCGAAGAGGTCGGTGTCGCGGCCGTCGTCCATGAACGCGGCAGGCATGGTGATCCGGCGCCGCATCATGTACTCCATGGCGCGCACGGCGGCGTCCGGGTCGAGCTCGAATAGCTTGGCGACGACGCGGGTGTACGCGGCCTCGTGCCGCTTCTCGTCGGCGGCGATGGCGCCGCAGATGCGGGCCAGCGACGCGTCGCCGTGCGCGCCCACCTGGCGTGCCATGTTTCCGTGGGATATGGCGGTGGCGCGCTCCTGGAAGGCGACGTAGACGAATCCGTGGTAGGAGGAGGCCGGGGCGTGCATGGGCATGCCGGCGGCGATGAGGCGGTGCACGGTGCGCTCCACCTGCGGCATGTCGAGGCGGCCGGAGAGGGACATGTAGCGGGTGAGGACGTCGCCGTGGCGGTTCTCCTCGGCGGACCAGCCGCGGATCCACCGCGCCCAGGCGGTGCCGTCGGCGCCCGTGGCGTCGCGGGTGGCCTCGAAGCGGTTGGACATGCTCTGGTACGTGGGGAGCGCCTCCTCGGTGACCATGTTGCCCACCAGGCACACCAGCTGCGCGTCAGGCACGCCCTCCGCTCGCGCGCGGAGATCGAGGCACGCCTGGTGGAAGCCGTCCGCGCCCAACGCCGCCGCGTCCGGGAGCAGGTCCGACGGCTGCCACGCCTCGTCCGCCGGCTTCAGGAGCGGCAGCATGTGCGCCTCGGCCCAGGGCTCCAGATGCGCCAGCACCTCCAACCTCTCCGGCGCCAGATACCTCCTCCATTCCTCCTCCTCCTCCCGCCGACGAGCCACCATGGCAGTTGATCCTTCTCGACAATTGACCGCGCTCCGACACCACCTTCCCATGACCATGCAAGATGCATTACATCAATTAGTAGTAAATACTAATTACTACTGCATTCAGAAAGGGAAAATCACTAGCTAGCTAATTAATTACCTGGTGTTCGTCGTACCTACGGATGGCTTGCTGCTGCGGCTACTTGCAGCTGGTTTGCATGACGCCGGGCATCCCAACCTTGCTAACATGATGGTTGATGCTTCTGCTGCTGCTGTAGGGTGTTCGTATCGTATCAGATCAGATTGTCAGATGAAGCAAATGGAAGTAGGAGCGTCGTCATATATGTATAGACGATTAGCAGCCAAGGGTGGTTGGCAGTTATTCATAAATACACTACATGTCGGACACACATTTTCTCTGGCGGTTATGGCGCGATCCCAGCCGTCTAGGTGCGCCAAGATTGGCGAGTACTTTTTTTCTGTTGCAAAAACAACCCTCAACTTTGACGAACTCCAGTCAACAAGTCCTTCAAATTTTACAGTACTAGTTGAGCACGAATCGGTGCTTATAAAGTTCTTTGCAATTGTACGTACGAAACGCAAGAATTTATGAAGTACCTTTTGTAATCTTCGCACGAGTTTTTGTAGAATTATAAAGTTCTTTGCAAGTGTACAAAAAGATCAGGCAAGTATCCATGGAGCACTTCGAATTATTCTTTTTTTTTTTGAGAAAACTTCGAATTATTCTCTCAAGTGTTGATAGAACTACAAAGTTCTTGAGATTTTTTTTACAAGAATCAGGCCATGTGATTATAATGTTCCTCACATGAATTCCCATACCAGATCAAAGAAACACACAGAGAACGATATTTCAACAGTGAGCCAGATTTGAAAAAAAAAGTCAACAAAATTAAAAGAAAAAAGAAGGAAAAGAAAAGGGACCCTAATCCGCCACTACCAGCTACCGTCGGTGGAGCTCCTCGAAGTGGCCTCCACCCACGACAGGAGATGGGGGCTCGCCATCCACCACCGAGCGCCGATGGATCTCCTCGACCACCGGGACTGGGTGGCACAGTGCTAGGACAGGGCGACGCAGTACTGGGACGAACTCGCTAGCCACCGCCGAGTACCGGGACGGGGCGAGCGCAAGAACGTAGTGTGGTGGGCGGCGACACAGGACGGGGCCAAGGCCGGCGGCGGCCTCACGGGTGTTCGGCAAGTGTGATCTGGTATTGTTAGGTAGGGTTCCTCCCTTCTTATCCACTCCCCTAGCAGGGCTGCAACATATTTTGCAGTTTTCAGAGGGGCAAAGTGCAAAACGACTAAGTACGAATCTCCATGCACGGAAGGTCCGTCTCGGATTGGCGCTGGGCACCCTAACCGTTGGAGATAGTCATTTTTGCTACATGTCAGTTTAGAAATGTCCACAACTTTGAAGGCGCAAACTTGACTTTTTCGACCGATATGTGTAAGTGGAGTTTTGAGGCCTAGTAATTTTGGCGGCTTAAAAAATAATCTTTCCCTCCCAAGCTTACCTTATTACTACTTTGAGCTTCTAAATTAGTTATGTCTTAAGTAGTCTAGAAGCCCCAACTAGTAAGCCGTACACAAAAAATGAACTAGGCCTCAGAATTGTCAACTATGCATGTGCACATTTTCATGAGAAGAAAGGACATTCTTGTACTTCCTCCGTTTCAAACTAATTAAAGTTTTATTTATGTCCTAAGTCAAATTAAGTTTGGCCAGAGCTGTACAAAAAATTATCAATATTTACAGCATTCATTGTATATAGTACAAAGGTATATTGAACGATGAATCTAATGATTCTAAATTGGAGTTCTAGATATGGTTGGTTTGATATCTATGTCATGTTTATCCGGCATTTTTCAGAGAATTACAAGATTGTGTCATGAAAGAAGATTTTGAAGAACTTGAATATTGGGGTTTTTATGATTATGTCCTTAGTTTGCGCAGAAATTTGGACTGTGACACTACTACCCGGTGAATTGGAAAAATGCCACTGCTATCATGGAGTAAGACAAAAAAAGTTACGTGTATATTCCTGGACGCCATAAGGAAGTTGATGTCGTGACTCTCCATCCCATTTTCTTCAGTTTTAACCCGTTTAATTTTTAATGGACAGTTAACACGGTAATTAATTTTAGTAATGACCAATTAAGACTTTATTTTTTTACAAGAAAAATGCGCCGCCTTTTTCCCATTCTGGCCAGTCTTCTTACACGTCTTAGTTCCAGCTCAGTGACCGCCCCGGTGGCGCAGGGGGAGAAATCTATCATGGTCAGCAAAGTTGTATTTTTATTTCTATTTGCCCTAAGCCCTCTGCCTCCGTTGCAGCGGGCCCAAACCCAAGCTCATGCTGGCGATGAATGGTTGTCGCCGAACTTGGAGAAGAAGGTGGTGACGGCTCAGGTAGACCATACTTGAGGTGCTCTAGGCGTCCTTGGAGTCGAAGAAGTCGTTGCGGAGGTCCGCGCCGTCATCCTGATGCTCGGAATGTGACCGACGCAGTTTCTCGGGTCCTCCTCCGACAATAATTTCTTGTCGGAGAGTTAGCTCGAGTTCGAGGGAATCCCAGGATCGGGAGGAGGATGATAGAGAATGGGAGGTGGTGAGGTGAGTAGAGGGGATCCAGGGCTTGATTTATTTATAGCGAGAGGCCACATCGGAGGTCGAGCCGTCCTCTGCAACGACTGTGGGCTAGGATGGGACGGTACACTAGCCGTCCTCTACTGGCGCAAAGCGACAAGGAGGACGTCAGGTGGCGTAGGCGCAGGGGCATGGGATGGTAGGGCACAGAGGCCGGCGGTGATGCTCAATATCTTCTTGTGTCCTCTTAATTAATCGACACAGTCGGAGGTCGACGAAGTGCTCCTGAGCAACGGTGACTACTACAACCAAAGCTGCTAGGCGATCCCAGCGGTGGCACTCAAGGAGGTCCTACCGTTCTTGGCCACCAAGAATCCCATGGTGGCCTCCGAGTGTGGCGCCCGCCCCGACGGTGCTGCCATAGGGAACATATCTGGCGTGGTGTTCATCTCTGAGAGGGAAAATGGCCTCGTTAACACATACTCTTGTTTTGAGGACATATGTTTGCACTGTTGTATGCGTGCAAATCCATATGATATGAGCCCGACTGTGTCGTTGTCCTGCAAGCTGGTGGTCGTGGCCAACTTCCGATGGAACAAGTGGACAACAATGCTGCCATGGGGCATCATCTCCGGAGTGGGGCACGGGGAGGCAGGGTACGGGAATGGGGCAGAGCGATGGTCCTCTCTAGCGGTGGTCGATGTCGTCTCCAGCGATGGGGCACGGGGAGCCATGGCACGAGGATGGGGCAGAGCAGCGGTCGGCTCATCTCCGGCGGTGGGGCACGGGGATGGGGGCAGAGAGGTCTCATCCACAGGGGCACAACTTAGTCACTACTATTGACTTTCCCCTTTTATTTTTCGGGTTGAGGCTGCTGCATTATAAAGAGACGTTTTTTTTGACAAATTGCTTCTCACATGGATGGCAAGGAGATCGTGGTGACGGATCTAACAGAATGACCTAACATTAATGTCCGGTCAAGGTAAATTCACAATTTGCCGGGTCATAGTGGCAGAGTCACAAATTATGTGCAAACTAAGGACACAATCATAAAATTTCCTTGAAGAATAGACTTTATTTTGTAATCTTAATCCTATCTTAGCTGATTTGTTTCCATCTGGACATTCTTATGGATCTCTGATCTTGGTTTGTGTTTGTGTACTCCGTACTCTTCTGATTGTGGCTTTGTTAATTTAGAGACGACCTCTCCTCGAGACTACCATCTAACTTGTAAAGTTTAGGCGCGAGCTTACCGGGATACACTAGTAGAAAACAGGGATATAGTCCCGGTTCATCACGGCCTTTAGTCCCGGTTGTGCAACCGGGACTAAAGGCACTCCACTTGGCCGCGGTGGAGAGCGAGAGAATATCACTTTGCGGCCCGAAAGTTGTCGCGGTATCTGCGTTGATTTTAATCACCGCGATTCGAAAAGTTGGGACGCCAATTGCTGAGAGGGGTGTTTCGAGTGAATGATGGCCAAACCCAATATTTTCAAATCACGCCCGTTAAGTCAGGATATTCTGTTACACTAGTTCCTGTTGTGCCTTTTCTTAGCCACCCTACACATATCGTCAGGGCAAAATTATTACTGTACTTTCCTAACTGTCGACACTGAATCTGGCTGCTGCGGCGGCGGTCCTTTTTCTTCCCTTTCCCAACCTTGAATCTGCCGGCAGCGGGGGACCTTTTTTCTCCCTCCCCCGACACTGAATCCGACGGCGGCGGCCCAGCATGTCTTGCAAGGCGAAGGTTGTAGCTACGTTGCCGAATGATTCGGGTCCGTCGAGGCCAGAGTCTGGGGCTCAACACGAAGCAGCGGCGAGGTCTTCAGCCCCGGTTAGCGAGGAGGCCAGCAAGGATTCTGCTCCCAAGGTACCTACGAGCAGCGGGTTGAAGAGAAAAGCAAGGCCGACGGTGGATTGTTCGGCTCCGGTGGGCGGATGCGGCACCCAGATCTCGAAGAAAAAAACCCGGAATAAGAGCGAGAGGTGAATTTTTCTTATCTGTTCCTTATCTTACAAGTAGATTAGTTATGGCATAATAGAATCGAATAAACTGAAAAGTTTCCCTTTTTAATCAAATTAGGCACAACTTTGATACAAGGGACCTATATGAGTTCACAGTTCATGTTCGCTAGTACACTGCAAAACTAGATTTTGGTTGCGAGAGGGTTGTGTTCGGGCAAGATGTGCATCTGCTTGTAAATTGCAAAGAGGTTGTGTCTATTTCGCAGCTGGTAGATATGCTTGCCGCTAGGATTCCCTGGAGTTCTAGACAGAGGACAAAATTGGTGTGACGCAACATGAATGATACCTATATGCAAATTGAGCACTCCCATGAGCTTCAGATGGTTGGGAGTGTTGTGCAGCTGATCGTAAGGTGAAAGTTGAAGCGATGATTGATGATATGTATGCAGATGCTGGAGATCTTGTTGCTAGAGCTTCGGCTCCTAGAGACTACAGACCAATAGATGTTGATCTAGATAAGTTCAGTATACACTTAGAGGTGGATTCACACATGGCAAAACTTGATGAGGGAGTTAATAAGCCAGTTTTGTCATGTACTATGGAGATCACTGTCGATTCCAAAAACATAACACTTGATGAAATGAGAGAGATGATCAGTAAGGAAATCAGTATTGGCTCTAAGCAGATGGCACAAATCCGATGGTGGCATCATAAGAAGCAGCAATTCATAGAGGTTTTGGATACTGAAGATCTTATGCAGATTATGCGAAAAAAGAAGCAAACCAGGAAGGTGTTCTTCCTTGGTACCATTTCTGATGTTGTTGAACAGGTTATAGTGGATGTAGAGGCCCCTATAGTGGCTGAACAGAATGAGGTGGTCGACGTTGATGAGATCTAATGGGAGCTGCTACCCTAGGCTTGTCATATGGACCGCGGGTTCCCCTGCCTGTATTTGTAACATTGACTGCTGTTTCATTTAGACTGTGTTTCTGTGATTATGTTTGTCCAGAGATTGCGATATAATGTTGTGCGAGCTGTTGAGATTTTCGGACATGTCACTCACTGAAACCATGCAGATTATAAGTACTTGTTTCTATTATTATGTTTGTTGGGATATTGTAATGTAATGTTTTGTGAAACCATGACTGGACAAGTGATGCATAAATACATTGTAGTTGGCATGATTATATTTCTTGAGATGATGTACTATACTTATTTCTGTTATTATGTTTGTTGGGACATTGTAATGTAATGTTTTGTGAAACATGCCTTGTGCAAATATGCGTGGGAATGTGCGGATCAAACTGAAATCTCAGTGTTTCACAAGCTGATAGTAAGGTTTGGTAATGCATGGTAAACTAAACCTCTCTCTTTCAATGTTAAATTTAGTTGCGATTTTCTTTATGGAAGTTGCAATTATTTTGTCTCGATCACTCAGTTTTTCATCTGTATGTCACCCAAGTTCTGCTCCCTTCCCCATACCTCCGGCACCCTACAGTAGGCTTGTACTCCCTTCGTTTCAAACTAATTCAAGTTCTATTTCTGTCCTAAGTTAAATTAAGTTTGGCCAGACCTGTACAAAAATTGTCAATATTTACAACATTCAGTGTACTATATAGTATGAAAAGAAGAAAAAAGAGGCCCCCCCCACGTCGCTTGCTTTGGGCGACACGGGCGGCGGAAAAATCGACCGGCCAGCTCCACACCCACCACGCGCCCCTTCCCTCGCCGCTGCCGGAGGAGGCCGGCACCGGCAAAGCCGACACGATGGACGGCAGCTGCAGGGCTGCAGTCCTTCTCCCAAGTATCGGGGGTCTCCCGCTCGGCTCCAGTGGCCCCTGATGGTGCGGTCCTGCTGGGGGCGACGAGGGACACCGCAGTGGCGTGGCTCTGCTGGTGGCGTCAGGGCACCGCGGCTGGTGGCGGCGTGGCCCTGGCACTGTTGCGGGGGCGGCTGGCTGCCTGGGCCGCGAGGGCCGACTCTAGGCGTGGTCAGGATGGTGCGTGCGGCGCCAGCAGCGAGGTCCTAGGCGCGGCGGTGGTCCTGGGCGGGGAGGAGTGGCGGCGCCGCTCACTGTTGGGGGTCACGTCACGTGCGGTGCTGCCTGTAGTCGACGGGTGTGGTCGGGCTGCCTCGGCCACGGTGTGGTTCCATCGTGGTCGCTGTGGGGTGGGAGATCGCCTGGGTGGCATCCCCACCGCCGAGGCGACATGGATCTGGATGGTGGCGGCGGCTAGATCTAGGCCTGGGGGCGTAAATCTGGGTCTGGCGGGCCCAGAGGTTTGTGGCCAGATCTGGGCTCGTGGGCCTAGGTCTGGGCTGGGATGGGCCCGGTCACCGTCCCTGTGCCCCCACCCTGTTCTCGATGCTCTGTAGTTCGGGGTGGTGGCCGTTGTTCGGCAACTGATGGGTGTCATCCTTGCCGGTTCGCTAGGAGTGGTTCCCGGGGCCGGTGCATGCTTGTCAGGGTAGGCATCATGCTCTCCCTCCAACCCTCGGGCAGGTCGGTGGTGCGGTTGTGATTTCGGCTAGGTCCGCTCTATGTCCTCACGTTAGTGTCTGGATTTTGGTTTGGTTGGATCTCGGCGAAAGCTGCACTTGGATTAGGCTAAGGACGGTGACGGCGTCACCTTCGGGTGTCGTTCCCTTGTTGAAGGCGTCCCGACGTTGATCCCCTGGGCCAGCTTGATGGATTCCGTCCCTCCGCCCCAAGTTGTTTCTCTGGGTGGCCTCACTTCGGGCTAGTCTCTCTGGCAGTGTCCTGTGGATCACCTTGTGTCCTCCCGCTAGTGTCGTAGCCCTCGCATATCGTCAGCCTGGCTGCATTTACACGGTATAGCTGCGGTAGCTAATGTCTCCTCTAGCTCCTTGGGAGGCTCTGCTAGGGTGCCGTCTGGTCGTAGCTGTTACCGGTGGGCTTTTCCCAATGCCAGGGGAAGATCTTATTCTTGGGTCTGGTCCTAGCCCGAGCTTCGGGGGTGGTGGTTTCGGGTCTGGGTGAAAGCTTTGCAGGACCTCGGTCCCTGCCGACGACGATGACGCGTTCTTGCGCCATTCACGTTCTTGGAGGCATCGCCGCAAGACCCCCTCCTTTGGCTCCTCAAGTTCTGCTGGGTTGCTGCCCTATCGTCGAGTCCCCCGTGGGCTGCCGTCTTGGCGCGGTGGAGGCTTGTTGGTGTGGACTTGGTCGTGCTTACTCCGGTGCAATAGAAGACAAGGCTCCCTCATCATGGATCAAGCTGGCGCTCCGGCTTAATGTTTGATGTGTTGTCTTCAGTTGTGTTTTGTGTTGGGCGCCTTGGGCGTGTGTGCGTTGTAACTCGTGTTGTAACTCCTAGCCGGTTGTTGGCTTCGTTAATTCAAAGCTGGGCTCATTTCGAGCCTTTCGTCTAAAAAATGTAGTATGAAAATATATTGAATGATGAATCTAATGATACTAAATTGGTGTTCAAGATATATTGGTTTGATATCTATGTCATGTTTTTTGGGCTGTTTTCAGAGAATTACAAGATTGTATTATGGAAAAAGAAGATTTGCTCATTTTCTTATAGACTTTATTTTGTAAGCGTAGAGACAGTTTATATATCTCTATCATATACTATTCGATACTATAAGTATATGGTGGTGGTATTGATTGTCAAAAAAGAAACAAAATATGGTTTTGCATACAAGGAGTAGCAAGCATGTTCAGGGAGGCGGCAATTCGGCTCACAGGTGCAAATGCACCCATTGTGAGAAAATATATTTTGAAATGTCAAAAAGTTCAAAAATAAATATCTACATATATATATTCAAACATTTTATGTTGGTTCACAAGTTTTTGGGATGAAAAAATATTTTATGTGTTGTGTATAAAAAGACAAAAAATGTCACGTGAATAGTCATATTTCTGTGACATATTTTGTCTTTTTTATATACGAGACATAAAATGTTGTTTCATGCCGAAAACTTGTGAACAAACATAAAATGTACGAATGTATATGCAGATTTTTTTTCCAATTTTTTTGATATTTCAAAAAATGTTTTTTCATAATGGATACATTTGCACCTACGAGCCGAAGTGAATATCCGGCATGTTCACGGTGATCAGTTTTCCGTGACAGTCCCTACCGCCTCCACACAACTTCCATGTGGAGCTTCCACGTAATCGTCGCTCCATTAATTTGGTGCGACTTGCCATGCATATTCCCACCATCTGAGCTTATTCGATCTGATCTGATATGCATTACGATACGATGAAGGATGTGGTCGTTGGCGCGTCAGCGCTCACAGATCGATTTCCAGGATACTGTCCGTTGTCTCCTGAGTCGATCACGACCGTGATTTCCTTGTTGCGTGCCCATGATCGCCCTATTCGCTCCACATTTCTTGAGCTAATAAATGACTCCGCGCCGAATTAACAATGGACCATATATGTTGTCTAAACATAAATTGTGTTAGTTTTTTCTAAACATATGTATTAGACGTCTTTCAGTGTGTAGGATAACTCATTTTGCTCCAAACCTACTTACTAAAACATGCCTTTCAAAAAAAAGTAAAACATCTTATATTTTGAAACAGTTTTATAGCTCCCGTGCAACGTCGTCGAGCTGCATTGGAGGGATAACGACGTAGTTGGCTAGAATAGCTCTCATACAACATTTTGATAGCCAACATTTTACATGGCTGAAATAGCTAAATCACGACAGGCCCTCGTTAGCCTCTAAGCACAACAGACAAGCTAACACCGGGACTTAGCTATTTGGATTATGTGAGCCTATCACCCACCACTTATTCACCTCGGCGCCCGGACCCATAACTTGTATTATGTTTCTAAATATATTGTTCTTTGGATTATGTTTCTAAATATAATGTTTTAGTTTTTTTAAACACTGTATCTAGATGTTTTTTAGTGTGTAGATATAAGTTTTTATTTTTCTCGCACGAAAAACCTATTTTCTATTTTCTTGGTACCGGAAAGGTTACGTGTGAAGCAGCAACCAAGAAAGTGTTGGGAAAATGCACCAACCCATTTTACATAAATACTAGACCACATTTAGGGGACAATTCACCAACTAATTGGGTCTCCGCTTTTTTGGAAGCTCTTCCAATTTAGAAAAACTTGTGCTGATTGAATCCACCAATTAAGTGGCTTGCTGCGGTAGTTGCTGCTACTTGCAGCTGGTTTGCATGAGGAGGCAAGCATCCGAACCTCGCTAGGAGCAACTCTAATAAAGTCTGTAAACAGGCAAAGACTGTATAATAACCACCAGTTTTTGGTTTCTACAAAAGTGGATCGCTCTAGTGTAACCTATAAACACGTGAAAACTGTATTTGTTTTTACCGGCTCTGGAAAAAATCTCGCCTCGACCTGCACATCTGAGAACTCCATGACCAAACTGAGTGTGCCCTGTATTGGGTAGTTGAGCCCATGGCACGGAAATTTCAGCTGACTCCGGTACCTTTTCGCTGCGGGAGTCGGCGGAATCTGGCCAAATTCCGCGGGAATCGAGCTGCACACACGCGGGCAGCGGCGCTGGGTGTCTAGGCGGCGGAGCAGGGCGGCACGACGGGCGTTGTGGCGCCTGGGAGGGCGTGGCTGGCTGACAGGCAGGGGCTGCCTGAGGCGGGCGGGACGTGGCCTGAGGTGGGTGGCACGGGCACCCAGCAGGAGGAAGGAGTTTGGAAAAAAAAATCTGGTAGGCCCTACGTGATACAATTTGGTTTTTTGCGTTTTCATTCTGTGCGGGCCATTTTCAGACGGTAAATCGAGTTTTCCGTGGACTGTAAACAAGTTTTTCAGATCGCGTTTTTACAGGCTTTGTTAGAGTTGCTCTAACATCGTTGCTACTGCTGCTGTATCAGATCAGATTTTCAGATGAAGCAAATGGAAGTAGGCAGCCTTATTCATAAATACACATACATGTTGGTTTAGAAATGTCCACAACTTTCAAGGCGCAAACTTGACTTGCTTAAAAAATAAGCTGCCCCTCCCTAACTTTCCTCGTAAGCCATCCAGCTTATTACTTTGAGCTTTTAAATTATTTATATGCTAACTAGTTTGGAAGCTTCAACCAATAAGCCAGACAGCTTATGGGATAAGCTAGGAAAGGGACGGCTTATTTTCTAAGCTATCAAAGGAACGGGGCCTCACTTTCGCCTGAAAAAAAGAACTGGGCCTCAGAATTGTCAACTATGCATGTGCACATTTTTATGAGATATTTGGTGTTTGTGTTTTCATGAATAATATATATTCCTCTGTTTATTATTATAAGATGTTTTGGTAGTCACATCTTTTAATTTCAAAGGGGGTAGGATACCCGATTAGTACAGATGTTCCACGATCAACTTGCTAAGAAGGGCTTATATAGTGGAACAAAAGAAATGTTTACTAACAACCATAATACTAATGACCAAGGTCTATAGGATCATATACAGTCAGTCACGTAGGCCAAACAAATCGTGTTGGATATGTTGTGCTGACTTATGTTGGACGCTATGGAATTTGTGTAACAAGTTCGCTACTGAGGGACTGCTTCTGGCTCAACCGTCTGGCAACCTCTATAAACTTTCTATGTACGTGCATGTTTGAAAGCCAGTGGCTAGAAACTAGGATCGAGAGGCGGTGGAGTGGACGATTGGGAGGATTCATCAAGTCCATGCAAGTGGGCACGTCGGCTTAGAGTAGCATTCGTCGACCGAGTTGGTAGCCCGTGACAACGTGAGAAGTGTGAGTGTCTGTTCGTAGACCATACCTTCCATTTTGTCGGTGTTGTTACTGTACCAGGGTGTGAGTTGTCAGTCATACGTTTGGGCGATGGCCTAACGTGTTTTCCTATCCTAGCTCATTTGATTCTAGCTGGACATGCTTATGGATCTCTGATCCTGGTTTGTGTTTGTGTATTTTGTATTCTGCCGGTTATGGTCTTATTAATTTAATGCTGGTTCTGTTAGTTCTTCAATCGGCTAGCTCTAGCCACGTGTCCTTGTCATGCCGCATGTTTGCATGTTAGAGTAGTCAAGTCAGGAGTAATTATGGATCGTGATGTGTGTCACGTGGATTCCACTTAGGAAAGCAAAAGTTTCCAGAAGGCATAGCCAGCAGCCGTTAGGTAACCTCGGAAGAGATGTTTTATTCGTGTGAAGTTAGATGCCACGACTCTTGTGTAAATATGCGTGGACAGGTGGATCAAACTGAAATCTTAGCGTTTCACAAGCTGATAGTAAGAAGGTTTCGTAATGCATGGTAAACCAAACCTCTCTTTCAAAGTTAATTTGAGTTTTATTTCTATCCTACGTTAAGTTAAGTTAAGCTTGGCCAGATCTGTACAAAATATTGTCAATATTTACAACATTCAGTGTATATAGTACGAAAATATATTGAATGATGAATCTAATGATTTTAAATTGGTGTTCTATATATGGTTGGTTTGATATCTATGTTATGTTTATTCAGCTAGCCTATGAGTGTGGCGCTAGCCCCGACGATGCTTCCATGGTGCACGTCTCTAGCGTGGTGTCTATCTCTGAGAGGGAAAATGACCTTGTTAATGCATACTCTCGTTCTGAGAACATATGTTTTCACTGCCGTATGCGTGCAGATCAGTGTGATTTGAGCCAGGCCGTGTCGCTATCCGAAAAGTTGTTGGTCGTGGCCAACTTCCGATGGAACAAGTGGCCGACGATGCTGCCATGGGGCGTCGTCTCCGGCGGTGGGGCACGAGGATGAGGCAAAGCGGTGGTCCTCTTTGGCAACGGTCGGCGCTGTTTCTGGCAGTGGGGAGGCAGGGCACGAGGATGGGGTAGAGCGGCGGTCGTCTCTGGCGGTGGTCGGCGTTATCTCCAGCGGCAGGGCATGGGGATGGGGCAGAGCTTGGCCTACCGTTAAAGACGGGCAAAGGTAAATTTACAATTCGCCGGGTAGTAGTGGCATGGTCAGAATTTCTGAGCAAACTAAGGACACAATTATAAATTTTCCTTGATTTGCTCGTTTTGTTTAATAGTCGTTGGAGACAATTTCTATATCTCTATCATATACTCTCGATTCTACTCTGTAAGTATATATCGTGGTATTGATTGTCCAAAAAGAAACAAAATATGGTTTTCCATACAAGGAGTAGCAGGCATGTTCACGGCGATCAAGTTTTCCATGTGGAGCTCCCACATAATCCTCGCTCCACTAATTTGCTGCGCATGCATATGCCCACGATCTGACCTTATTTAATCTGGTCTCATATGAATAACGATACGATGCAAGATGTGGTCGATGGCGCGTCGACGCTCACAGATCGATTTCTAGGATACTGTCCGTTGTCTTCCGAGTCGATCACGGCCGTTATTTCGTGTTGCGCGCTTCACGTCTCTATCGTGATTGGTGAACATGATCGCCTTATTCTCTCCAAGTTTCTTGAGCTAAACGACAACATATACGGTCCATTCTTAATTCGTCTGGCACCATCGCATACGAAAAGCTGTTCTCATGTGCGGCGCAGAAGAGCGCTGATAATCCACCGGCCCGCAAAGCAAAATGATAGTATACGACTATACGATGCGATGCATACTATTCCCCAAAATTAATCATGTGCGAAGTACCCTTCGTCCGCACACCATAGTGAATATCAGGACCGTTTGCGTTATTTCAAAACCGGGTCTTATATATTTTTTGGAATATTGGATCATATCAGAAACACTTTATGTTCAGAAATTGCGTGAGCAACATCACTTCACTCCATATAGTACCTTGTGGAGACGGCGGCGGCGGGTGCAGCGACGCGGAGAGGTTAGGTCTGAGGCGCGCGGCTGCTGCTGTTCCGAGATTCCGCTGGCGGGTGCTGGCTGTGTCGAGAGGTATTGATGTATCGAGCGGCGGGCAGCCTTCTGCGACTTTAGACCATGCGGCAGAGGACTGCGCCTAGGTGCGGCGTAGGGCTGTTCCTAGGTGCGGTGTAGGGCTGTTAGCTTGTTACTAGGTGTGGCGATGCGGCGGATCAGTCGTCAGCCGAGAGGACGAAGCAGAGGTTTCAACAAGTGAAGTGATAGTTTAGCTGGGTCCATAAATCCTTGTTTGCCGAGATGAATCGTGAATGGATGGCCGAGAGACGTGCAAGCGCAGCGTACCGCGTTGGTCTTGAGTTTTAAGAAAGCAACTCTCATACAAATGAAGACGAACAAGAGAAAGTGGATCAGATGTCCGCATCGTGATCTCAGGAATTGATACTATAAGTATATAGTGGTGGTATTGATTGTCGAAAAAGAAACAAAATATGGTTTTCCACACAAGGAGTAGCAGGCATATGTCCACAGTGATCAAGTTTTCCGTGACAGTCCCTACCGCCTCCACACAACTTCCATGTGGAGCTTCCACGCAATCCTCGCTCCATTAATTTGGTGCGACTTGCCATGCATATGCCCACCATCTGAGCTTATTCGATCTGATCTGATATGCATTACGAATTTACGATACGATGAAGGATGTGGTCGTTGGCGCGTCAGCGCTCACAGATTGATTTCCAGGATACTGTCCGTTGTCTCCTGAGTCGATCACGACCGTGATTTCCTGTTGCGTGCCCATGATCGCCCTATTCGCTCCTATGGTCCATTCTTAATTCGGCTCGGACACTTCACGGAAGAAATACTTCCTATTGTTTCTAAATATAAAGAAGTTTTAGTTTTTTTTTGCGGGTAGACGTTTTAGGTTTTTTTTAAGCACCTGTATCTAGATGCCTTTTAGTGTGTAGATATACGCTTTTTTATTTTTTTGAAGATATGTATTTAGACGTATCTAGATGATGTGCGGTGGAGGGCTGTTCCTAGGTGCGGCGGAAGGCTGCTCTTAGGTGCGGCGGTGCGGTGGATCAGTCGTCAGCGGAGAGGACGAAGCAGATGTTTGCTTTAGTTGTTCAACTAGTGAAGTTCTAGTTTATAGATAGCTGGTAGTCCATAAATTCTTGTTTGCCAAGATGAATCAAGAATGGATGGGCGAGAGACGTGCAAACACAGCGTACCGTGTCGACTCAATAGTTTCAAAATCTTCTCTCATACATATGAATACAAACAAGGAAAAGTGGATCAGATGTCCGTATCGTGATTGCAGGAATTGTATAACTTGGGAGAGCATAAGTGTGATCGAGGGACACTTGATTCAACGGGGCTTCATGGATGGATACGGCTGTTGGACTAAACACGACAAAGTATCTGCCATGCATGAAGAGAGCCAAGATAGTTGTAATCAGATGACAGAAGATGAGATGGCAGACCCTGATGATGAGATGGCAGATGTTGAGATAGCAGGCCCTGATAATGAGATAGATGACGATGAGAATGAGATGCTAGCCCCTGAAGATGAAGAAGTTAATGCCGATGGCGATGATGTTGAAATGGCCAACATGCGTGTGATGTTGTGTCACTTTCAGGGCGATGATTCAGTTTTAAAAGAGTACAAGGAGTTTCAATCCTTACTAGATAACTCAAAGGACAAGTTCTATCCAAATTGTAAAAAAAGAGCACACAAAATTGACGACAATACTAGAACTATTGAGATTTAAGCCAGAAAGCAGATTGGACAAAATCTTCATGAAGATGTTATCTATTTTCAAAGATCTGCTTCCAGATGGTAATATGCTCCCAGAAAGTACGGCTGCTGCACAAAGCCTTGCCCATTAGGACTAGAGGTAAAAAAGATACACTTGTGGTACATGCAAGTGTGCACGTCGGCCCAGAGTAGCATTCGTCGACCAAGCTGGGAGCCCGTGAGAAGTGTGAGTGTCTATTCGCATGTCATACCTTCCATTTTTTCATGCCGTTGTTGTACTAGGGTGTGAGTTGTCAGGCGTGCGTTGGGGTGAGGACCTAAAGTCTTTTCCTATCTTAGCTGATTTGTTTCTAGCTGGAAACGCTTATGGATCTCTGATCCTAGTTTGTGTTTGTGTGTTTTGTACTCAGCCGGCTGTGTCTTCATTAGTTTAAAGCCGGGCTCTGTTCGAGGCTACCATCTAACTTGTAAAGTTTAAGCGCAATATCATCGGGATAGCGCTTCTCGAGTTCTCCAAACGGCTAGCTCTCAGGCGTCATTGTCATGCAGCATGTTGGAGTAGTTAAGTCAGGAGTAATTATGGATTGTGATATGTGTCATGTGGATTCCACTTAGGGAAGCAAAAGCTTTCAGAAGGTGAAGCCAGCAGACGTTTGGTAACCTTGAAGAGATGTTTAGTCATGTGCAGTTTATGTAAATATGCACAGGCACATGGATCAAGCTAAAATCTTATGTTGTGTTTGGTTTTGAAATGAATTGGAATAGAATGTCGCGGTTCCATTCCACTAGAATGGAATTGTTCCATCCTCTTGTTTGGTTCAGACAAAAAGATGTAACGGGACGGTTCCGTTTAGTGTTTGGTTGGCGGAACTGGAATGCTGGAATCATTTCATTACGTGTTTGATTAGGGATTTGGACATCATAATATGTCGTTGCTCCATGGAATTGAGCGTACAATTGTTCTTTTGTCCACATATCGGAATTGGCAAGGGCAAATAGAAAAAAGGAACCATAGGCGGACTGGATAGAGGCAAAATTCTAGTGCAGAGGGTCAACATCAGAGTTGCCGCACTTAATTCTTGCCGACACCCAGCTAGGTTCCTGTTGCCGCGCACTGGTCCAGCTGCCCCGCCCTTGGTTCCCGTCGCCGTCGTCGCGCACGACTAGGTTCCTATAGCCGCAATGGATCCCGGCCGCCACCGTGCCTACTAGCATGCTTCCCCTGTCACCTTAGCATGTTTTGACCGCCACCGCCCATGCTAGCCTGCTAGCCATCGCCATCGCATGCAGTTGGGAGAGACGATGGAAAGGGACAGACGAGAGAGAGGAGGAGGGTTCGATCATGGTCGTGGTTGATGTGTTTTTTTCGTTTGACAGCGGTATGATGCCATCTTTACCGAGTCGTTCCACCACGTTCGACCGATTTGGTGGAATGGATGAGTTCCGAATCTATGGGGTATATCCCCTTACAGGAAACAAGTTG
Source organism: Avena insularis (assembly GCA_023614405.1). Lineage (NCBI taxonomy): Eukaryota > Viridiplantae > Streptophyta > Magnoliopsida > Poales > Poaceae > Avena > Avena insularis. The sequence goes on from CM042690.1 coordinate 75,032,765, forward strand.
TTTTCGTTCCTCCACCATAACCAAATGCTAGAATTGGCTCTAGGGGTGGAACGATTCCATGATATTTCACCCCATTCGTTTCACAAGCTGATAGTAAGGTTCTGTAATACATGATAAACTAAACCTTTCTCTTTATAAGTTAATTTGAGTTGCGATTTTCCTTATTGCAATTGCAATTTTGTTTTTTCTTTCATAGTAACTAGCAAGGTGGCCCTCGCAAATTCGAGGGCATCTTCTTTAGCATATTAAATTTGTTCATCAAATAAATTTATAATGTCATTGATATTTGAAACATGATATCATAAATTTACATATCAAAATATTATGTACCTACACCAATAATTATTTTACCTAAAATACCACTTGTGTGGGAGAAATTTTGAAACATATTGATGTGGAGAGAGTAGGTATTATGTCATTTGAAAATATACCATGCAATTATGTAGGTAGTGCTATTTAGATATATATTTTTTACTCTATTTTTCCTATTCCCCGCGTTTTGATCTTCAAGTTGTACTCTCCAAGGGACTTAGGTTTGTTGTGTAATATAAGTACATCCACTTGGATGCAACATAGTTTCATGAGATAAGTTGATGCTAAAAATGACTTGGATGTCACATAGTTTTAGCATTTCAATAGGTCACCAATTTATTGCACGCCTCTCAATTTTTTTTCATTTCACCTGAAAATTACTTACACCTGGTTATTAACACTCCTTGTTAGCATCGTCCTACTACCCGATCATTTGGATCAAATGTTTAAGTCCCATGATCACAAAACAATGAAAAATAAGCTTGTTGTGCCATACACTTAAATCTTACAAATTTTGAAGTACATGGGAAATATTGAGTTGCTAATTCATTAGCACAGATATTTAGGAAAAATATCTAACCACAAAAGGTTATCCTTCCAAATTTATTCCGGTCACAAATCATTTTGAAATTATTATAATAACTCAAATTCCGTAAGTCTTTCGAGCTGGTACCGAAGGTGTAACCATACATTTGTGGATTCTTCTTGTGACACTCCACTATATTGGAATTGCTTCTTGTTCTATGTAATGACCGGTCGACGAACGACTCCTCTATGCACATAGTGTGCTAGAACTCTCTTTTTTCATTTGGCACCAACTATGTCAGTAGGTTACTAACATGCCATTGAGCTCACATCCGATTAGCAAATCCATCGGTGCTAATGTAATCTTGAGGCACATGGAGGGCCTACAAAGTCTATATTTTTACGCAATTGTGTAAAAATGCTACTAACATGCCATTGAGCTCACATCCAATTGGCAAATCCATCGGTGCTCATGTAAGCTTCAGGCATAGAGAGGGCCTACAAAGTCTCTATTCTTATGCAATTGTGTAAAAATGCACTATATCTATTGTCGATTTGTGTCAATAATTCTAGCTATCAGTATGAGCTCTGAGGTGCGCAGCAATTAAAGGTAAACACTAAACATGATTGTGACATGGTATTAGAAAAATAAAGATAATATTGAATACAATCAAGTAGTACTCATGAATTGGGAGGTAGTACATATCGACACTTCATAGTTAATGAATATCTCAATAATTATCCGAAAGAATGCTATATGAGAATGTAATTAGGAATTAATTCTCAAATAGTAATTATTGGACAATGTTATAGAATAATATAGAGGATACTAAATATGTTTAAATAGTAATAAAGTAGTATTAATTTTTGTTTGTGTCTACAGATATCCTGATAACTATCTGAGACACTACTTCGGCCTTCTGGTATCAACTACAACTTTCACATACTTAAGGATATTATTTTCCTAACAAATTAAAAAAAATACCATGCATGTGTGACATGCTCGACGTCGCACATGTCATTATGTAGTCACCAGGTACTACCCGTGACCGGATTTTCCATCAAAGACTCGACGTTGAATTTTGCGCTCAATATGTATTCAGGCTCTATAGCATACTGCAAATTGTCCTTCGCACATCTCGTGGAGGCTGGCTAGTGGTGGGTCAGCCAGCAGGCTCCACTAATCGATAACGTTGCTCTATACATGTGGTGGAAGAAGAAAAAACCTTTTTCTTTGGCAAGGCGATAAAGCCTTTCTATTATACGACTATTTTTTTAGTTTTTTTTTACATGCCACACATTAATTGTGCATCGGTGTTCTACTGTTCTATGTCAATCCTTCACAATACTAAGAAAAGGGAATATTAGTCCGGTACAAGGGAAAAATAACGGCCGTTTTTTGTTGGGAATGGCAGGTTGAGTGCTGGACACGGACCATCATATCTTAGAGGGATCATGTTGCATTGCTGTTGTTCATCTCATTAAATCTCAACCATCAATCGTGGATCTGAATATCTAAACACGAATTAGTAATCCTGCCGTGTGCGGGCTGGACCCAACATATATGCCTAGTACGTGCGCACCTGTTGGACCCAATCGGACCGTGTTGTATTAGTTGGTACACATGCATGTGTTGTACTTGTTACATAAATTCGATGGTTGTGATTTAAAGTCTTTGACCAAAAAAATTAGATCTAACCATTAAAATAATTTAGGTGATGTGGATCATCCTGGTGTCTCGAAAAACACCCTTATATTACTTTTAGTATATAATAGATCCTTGAATTTGTGAACACGTTAGCTCTTGTGCCGCTGCTAGCCTGCTTACCCTAGTACCCAGGCACTACCATAACTCTTATCTCGCTCACCCTATTTTTCGTCCATTTGTTACTCAAGTCACGCTCCCTTTCCCATACCTAAGGCACCGCCAATGAGCCCCTGCCTCTGGCGCAGCGTGCCCGAACCCAAGCTCACGCTAGCGGTGAACGGTTGACGCCAAACTTGGAGAAGAAGGTGCTGGCGACTCGGGTAAACAACGTCCGACATGCTCCATGCGTCCTTGGAGTCGAAGAAGTGGTCGCAGAGGTATTGTATTTTGTTTTCAACTGAGATTTGTATCTTTTGTTTCTTTGTCTCTTGTCTCGATCTGTGGACCTGTAGGTACCCAAGATCCCATAGATTGATAAAGGCTTGAGGTGAGATACTTGGCAAGCGGTGGTCTAATAGGAACCCTAGTGACAAAGGGTAGTACGGTCTTTGATTAGCGACCCATTCGGGGTCACAACAACATCACCACTTAAAGCTTTGATCTATATTTTACACTTAATAATCGTTTGTAGCATGTTTCTTTGGTGTGCACTCGGTTGGATTAAAAGACTATTGCTATGCCCGCTGCATCACAGAGGCTCTAGTATATTAGGATGTGTTTCCCATAAGAGATTATCTCCGTTCAAAAATTATACATGACTTTTGCTTCGGTGTCCCCCCTCCCAAAACTTTGAAGGGGTAAGATGGTCTTTAACCATTAATTGTTGATTATTAGTTGCTAAACCAAATTAGATTATGTTGGTCCGCAAAGTCCATACCCAGTATTTACGTGTGCCAACTAAAACCGTCTATCCGGAAAATAATCATCGTTCTTTTTTAACCGGGTTAACAAGCACAATGGAGACGAGCCGTCACACGACCTGATTCACTGAACATCGTAAAAACCGCCGGGCGTGAAGCGGGCAAGCAGAGGTCCTCGCGGCGAACCATGTCCGTCGTCGTCATAGTGTGCGTGGTCGTTGAACTGCAGGTGCCAGTAGCCGTGGTCGTGTCCACTCCGGCAAGACGTGCACGTATAGGTAATACAATATACTGGACTAGCAAGGTGATGATTTTTGATGGACTTTGATAATCACCTCTACCAATCCTAAATCGTGTCTATGCGTGTATGATTTAGTAACTAATAATCAGTAATTAATAGTAAAAGACCATATTACCCCTTCAAAATATGGGGAGGGGCTTTTATCCCATATGATTTGCAGTTGCAGGTGGATCTTCAACCCTGGCCTATCTCCATCCATTGATTCTACCCATTATAAAGTAAACTAGATTGGTCTGGTAAACTAAGGTAAAACAAACAAACAAAGTCCTGTAGACGTGTCCTTTTTTTATTTCCTTTTAGCATTGCTTTCTGAGGTTCGATTAAACCTAGGTCTTCTAGGAAAAAAACTATTATACTACATCCATGCCGGATCGAAGATATCACCGGCCGTCACCTTCATGGATATGTTCACAACTTTCACATCCATCTCACAATTTTCCTTCTCCGTGATATCATCAACGGGGAGAGAGGAGACATCGTCAGCGCATCATCATCAGCCGGGACCTCCGTGGAAGCCACGCTGATTTTCCACCGAGGAGATGGGCTGGTAGCATCGAATGCAAGATCTTCGTCCTGTCGCTGAGACGGGTCGATAGCTTGCTGGCTAAGTGTGTTTATTTGCTCATGTTGCCTCCTTAATGTTTGTTCTATCTGCTGCATCTAGTCTGCCTCCCTGTCCTTTTTCCTCTAATGGCTTTTATCAGGATATTTCTTCCTATCGCCGGGAAACCTGAGATTCCACGGAAAGGGAGCCTAATGTGCCTCTTGTTCGTCCTTTGTGTTCTTTATTTCCAATGGAGCGTGTCAACTCATCGTTCTCTCTATCGGGATAGAACTTCCCCTCCTGCACATCCTTCGTTGCATCTTTAAGGGATTTGTAAGGTGTTGCAACATGTTCGTTTGTAAAAATACATTTCCTTATTTCTGGGTTCAACTTTCCCCATGCCCGTAGACATTGCCCATTCGGCCCACTCCGATGTCTTTGGAACGATCCCTTTATCCCTTTGTCAGATGCACGGGTAATGGGCCTAATGGCCCATCGCCATCTCTAAGCCTGTCGGTTTGTGCTCCTTCGTTTTATAGCGGACTACTCGGGTCTGATCATGGGGTGCTAGTCTATATTTGAGCATCGACATTGCGCTGGCCAGGCAACGACCACATCCTGCATCGGATCATATTCTACCAGACCAGATCAGATCAGATAAGTTGAGACAGAGAGCATATGTGCGTTTGCAAAAAAAAATAGCATATGTGCTGCTGTGTTCAGTTCTTCAGATATCAGAGAGAGAGGAGAGTTTAAGGGCAGATGCATTCGAGAGCGGAGATGTGCTGTGTCTGCTGCTGGCTGAAGGCGTAGAGTTGTAAAAAGAAGATTTCCTAAGAGCTGCACAACACCGCGCCGAGCTATTTCATCAGCACAACTTAATTTTAGTTTCACGCATAAAAAATAGTTACTAATAGATATTAACCTGTAGTAACGCACGGGTATTCAACTACTCCCTCCGACCCATATTAGTTGACTTGAATTTGTCTAGATTCGGATGTATCTAGTACTAAAACATGTCTACATCCGAATCTAGACAAATTCAATTCAACTAATATGGGTCGGAGGGAGTAGGATTCCTTAATCCTACTCCCTGAATCCTACTGTAGTAATTTTTTTACCTGTGCCCTGCCTATCCGATTGGTATGATATTTTCACATTTATATACCGATGAATATTTTTTATTTCACACCCAAACTCTTTATTAGTCTTTACCCGTCAGATGCACGGGTAATGGCCCATCGCCATCTATAAGCCTGTCGGTTTGTGCTCCGTCGTTTTATATACTCCGTCGTGGGCATATGCATGCGAAGTCACAGCAAATAAATGAAACGAGGATTACATGGAAGCTCCACATGGAAGTTGTGTGTTGTGACGCGGAAAACCATATGTTCAGTTAGGTACTGTCACGGAAAACTTGATCACTCGTGAACATGCCTGCTACTAGAAGACGTTTTCGAGCAGTATATAGTACTGCATGTGGATGTCGTAGCAACGTATATCAAATCGGTCCAGACAACCAAATTAAAGCATGCCTCCACTACCAAGTACGAACTCCAAGTTACAGACTACTTCGGTCCAAAATAACTAAAATGTTTGACTCTGCTAGTTCTCGGTATATTCTATAGGGCTTGATCTATCTTGATCTGAGAGGGAGATGGGAGACAGACGGTATGTACCTTCGTTCTGGCTCGAGCTAGACGAGCTGTTGGCCATGGTGGTCGACGGCGAGAGCGTGGGCAAAGTGGTGGCCAAAGCTGTGGTGGCGGCGGCGGAGCTTCCCGCTGTACTGCGCTGACCTAGATCGGGTCGGGTATCGGTGGAGAAACGGCTGCGCTACTCACCTCATAAACCGAGCCAGCCGCACCCCACCTCTCTTTATAGCGCAGGCAGCAGGGGTCCACCAACCATCGTTCGGTTGGGCGCCTCCGATCAGGGCGCGAGCAAGGGTTCGATCGATCCGTTGGGATCGATCGGGAGATCAACCTAACAGTCTCCCCCTTGATCTCAATTTTACCTTTTTACTTTATTCTTTACTTGTTTCATCACAGTTCGGTACATAGAGCATGTTTCATCGTCACAGCTCAATTGCCAATAGAATCAGACAGCTACAACATACCTCTTGTTTTGAAACAAATTTTGTTTCTTTTTGGGCCTCTTTGATCCAGGAATCATAGGCTTTCCCTTAAACCCATGCCGACTAAGTGCTCCTTGAACACATTGGGTGGTAAGCCTTTCGTTAGCGGATCCACAAGCATATTCTTTGTCCTTATATGCTCGAGTCTTATAGTGTGATCCTGGATCTTATCTCTCACAATATAATATTTTATCTCCATTGGTTTCGAGGCATTACTCGACTTGTTGTTGTAAGCATAGAATACCGCGGGCTCGTTGTCACAGTATATCTTTAGTGGTTTGTCAATGCAATCTACCACTTTCAAGTCGGGTATAAATTTTTTTAACCATATCGCCTGCCTCGTTGCCTTATAACATGCTATAAATTCTGCATACATGGTGGATGATGCACTAATTGACTGTTTGGAGCTTCTCCATGAAATAGCCCCTCCTGCGAGACTGAAGACGTATCCTGTTGTCGACTTTCGATCGTCTTTGTCTCCCGCAAAATCAGCATCTGAATACCCTCTTATTTCTAGGGAATCAGACCTTCTATATGTTATCATGAGGTCTTTTGTGTCTTACGCATAACGCAAAGCTTTCTTTACCATATTCCAGTGCTGTATGCTTGGATTCTTTTGATATCTGCCGAGTACCTCGGTGATAAAAGCTAAGTCAGGGAGAGTGCATGCTTGTGCATACTGTAAGCTTCCAACGCCGAAGCATATGGTACCACTTTCATTTTGATCGATCTCATATTGACTCTTGGGACATGGAAATTTCCCAAAACTGTCGCCCTTGACTATAGGAGAAGGTGTGGTATTGCATGCATGCATACTGTATTTCTTTAGAACCTTCTCTAGGTATTCCTTCTGTGACAATCCTAGAATCCCATTTGTCCTATCTCGGTGAATTTCTATGCCCAAAACATATGAAGCTTCACCAAGATCTTTCGTATCAAAGTTTGAGGACAAGGACTTCTTTGTTTCTAGTAGATTGACATCGCTGCTAGCAAGCAAGATATCGTCCACATACAGAATTAGAAAGATGTATCTCCCACTTTTAAACTTTGCGTAAACATAGTCATCCTCAACATTCTCTCTAAAACCAAATTTCTCATCATGCGGAGCATCTTCTGGAGGTGGCTGCTGCTACTCCCTTTCATGCTCAACAATGGGTTTAATCGGCTCCTGACGGACAGGTTCCGGATCTTCACTCACTATTGTCATGGGTGAAGTTGCAACAGGTGCTTGCACCACAACCTCTAGGGTTATAGATGCAGGAACAACAGGTAGCTCGAGAAATGGCTCCTGAGTCATTGGGTTAGGTGCATGCACTCTCTTCTCCTCAAGATCAATTTTCCGAGTTACCATGCTCCCCCTCGTCATTTCATCCTCTTCGAAAACAACATGTCTCATTTCTACAAACTTTGTGTATCTGTCTTGATAGTAGAAATGAAAACCTTTTAACTTTTCAGGATAGCCAATGAAATGGCAACTGACTTTTTGGGGTTAAGCTTTGCTATATTTCGATTTCGATTAAATACTTTGGCCTCGGCTGGGCTCCCCCACACCCTTAGGTGTTGTAGCGAGGGAACTCTACTTTGGCCTCGCTTGGGCTCCCCCACACCCTTAGGTGTTGTAGCGAGGGAACTCTTCATGTTCACAACTAGTCTTTCTATTCCCCCCCTCGAAATATGGCCTAAACGACAATGCCATAATTTCGACGAGTCATGAGTTCTCATTCTTTTCTTTGGATCTTTATTCGACGAAGAAACATGCTTTTTCACATTACACACAGAATAAACTTTTTCACGAGTAGATAATTAAAAGAAGCTCATTGTGAAGGAAAGAAACACCCACACAATCTTTATTACAATAAATGGCACATTGGCCATGTCCACAATGACATTCAAAGTTTACTTTGTTCAAACACGATACACTTATTAAAATTTCTATGCAAAAGAAGAAGCATAGAGGACATCCGTAAGAAAGATCGTCGATCCATCAACAAGCTCCAAGGAGATGTCGCCAATGGTCTCAACATCCGCTAGGATTCCATTTGCGACTTCATCGCATCCTTCGCTTCTTCTCATAATCCTCGTCGAATGGAATCCCTGTAATAAATTTGCAACATGAACAGTTGCTCCTAAGTCAATCCACCAAGTAGATTTTGAAAGCTGTGTATACAGGGATTCATTTACAAAATAAACTATGTTGTTACCTTTCCTTGCCATTAGTTCCTTTAACCAAACAGAGCAATCTTTCTTGAAATGCCCTTTCTTGCCGCAATGGAGACATGCATCTTTGTCCACTGGAAGAGCAGGCCTCTGCTGATGCTGATAGTGCATGGGAGCTTTACCATATGGATTCGTAGGGGAGCCATGGTTGCTTTGAGTGAAATTCCTTTTCTTGTTGTCCTTGACAAAGTTCAAGGAACCTCCATTCTGGGCTTTGAGCCTCTTCTCTTCTTGAGTACACATGGCGATAGTCTTTTCTATGTTCCATTTTTCAGGGGCGATATTGTAATTGACAACAAAGTTCTCAAACTGTTGAGGCAGTGACACCATGACCAGGTGGACAAGGAGAGCAGGATTTATCTCCAAATCAGATTCCATGGCCTTCAATTTGGCAGCCATGTTGCTCATCCGGAGGATGTGCTCCCTGATGCCATGTCCACCTCCTGTATAGTTCTCTGTCACCAACTGCTTCAGCAGCTAGGTTGCATATGTCTTTGAAGAGCCAGCGAACTGGCTCTTTATCTTTTCCATGTACTCCCCTGCAGAAGCACACTCTGTGATTGAACCAACAATTGCCAACTCAACCGTGTTCTTTATGAATGCCATGCATTTCTTGTTGGCGTTCTGCCACTTTTGGTTCTCTATGGAGTATGCCAGCTCTACGGGAGCATAGTCCTTTTTCTTTCTGTCCCATGCAACATCATTATCGGCAACATCTCTGATGGGCTCTGTCGGCTTGGTGGGAGGCTTGGTCTCAAGGACCCAATCCACCTCAGCGCAGATGAACGTGAAGTCCACCTTCTTTCTCCAGTCGGAGTAATTATCACCTCTCAGTGTGGGGACCTCCTTGATGCAGTTCATCAAGTAGAATCCTCCTGAAAACCACAAAGAAGTGAGAACAATAACAATTGCATGTATTAATCCAACGTTGGTCAAAATTAAGACATACAAATGTTTATGCAAATAATTCTACATCACCGTTGGGCAGAACATAGAATCAAAAGCACATTACTTTAATTACTTTGAGATAACACACTAATCATAGTCATGCTATTTACAACGTTGGTTAGAAAAATAACATGAGTATGACCAGAATATTACTTTAATATGCTCTCAAAAAAATTTAATATCACTTTTGTCATTTATTAAATTTTAAAAGAGCTCTTTTGACTATTTGCAGCGGAAGAATGAATTAAAATTCATTAACTTTAAACTTTGCAGAAACCATTTACTATTACTTTAGTATTTTCTAGACAAAATTTCGTTGGATAATATTGTATAGAAAAAACTAGACGAAAATTGTCAAAAAACTGTATAAGAAACGTCCAAAAACAACTTCTGTAAAATAAAACAGAAAAACTTGGGGGAAAAACCGGCCCAAGCCACAGTCTGCCGATCGGGCAGCAGACAAACGTCCCATGGCCTAGCAGTGCAGCTGCTATGCGCTTCTTCGTGCAGCCTGCAGCCCTCGCAGCTGCTCGCCAATGCCCAACTCCCTCTGCCTGAAGGCAGACGGCCCAGGCCAGATCATGGCCGTTCGCCACCATCCGACGGTCGTCCGTCCTCCTCGCGGGAACAAAAGCGGGGCTAACGCGTGCCCCCTGTAACCCTAGCCCCCATTTCGCCCACTCCCCCGTGTCCCCCTGTGGCGGCGGCGTGGAAAACCTCCCGTGGGAGGCCGACCACGCGAGTGAGGCAAGGTGGCCGCCCCGCCCGGCGTGACGCCGGCGGCGAGCCCCTCCCTCCTCCCTTCCTTTTATTTTCTCTACCGTCCACCTCCAATGACCCCTTCTTTCCTCTGCTGCTCTGTGCTCCTCCACTACACCCCGAAACAAATCGAGAAGTAGCTGAGAGAGCTCCAGCTAGCGGTGGAGCCCCCCTTGGCCCTTTGCCGGCGCGTGCATCCACCCGAGGGTGGGTGCGTCGCCGTCAAATGGCCCAAGCAGAGGCTCCCTTTGCCGGCGCACGGCGGTGGCCGGTGAATCCTTTTATTTGTGTTCCTTGCTTTTCGATTCGGGATCTGGGGGCTAAATTGGGGCTTTCTCTTTTCTTTGCTTTGCCCTGTGAGGGGTTGGTTCTTCTTCCCGACATTGGCTTGCCGATGCGTCGGGATCAAGAGGAACGGCGCGGCCGTGTGGGCAGCGCGGCCATGTGGGCGGCGCACTGTACTTTTAGGGATCTAGGGTTTTCTCTGCTTTGCTTTCTACCGAAAAAAACACAAAGCCAAAACAAGCTCTGATACCAATGTTTGACTCTGCTAGTTCTCGGTATATTCTATAGGGATTGATCTATCTTGATCTGAGAGGGAGATGGGAGATGACGGTATATGTACCTGCTCGCTCGAGCTAGCAATGTTGGCCATGGTGGTCGATGGCGAGAGCATGGGCAAAGTGGTGGCCAAAGTTGTGGCGGCGGAGCTTCCCGCTGTACTGCGCTGATGGCTCGTGTATTAACAAGCTCGTTGGGGAACCCCAAGAGGAAGGTATGATGAGCACAGCAGCAAGTTTCCCTCAGTTATGAAACCAAGGTTTAATCGAACCAGTAGGAGCAAGGAAACACCCCAAAGGTGTTGCTAGCTGAGCCTTGGCAGGGCGCACTACCGGTGCTAGTAGCAACGTGGAGACCTGCACAACACAACCACAAAACTTTGTCCCCAACTTGCGATGAGGTTTTCAATCTCACCGTGTTTTGTGGAAAACAAAGGATTAAACATATCGAATGGAAAGAAGTAAAAGTTTGCAGAAAGTAAACACAAAGAATTAAAAGATTGTAGATTGAATGTAAAAGACAAGGACCGGGATCCATAGTTCACTAAAGGTGGCTCTCCTTAGATAGATAACATGCTGGGTGAACAAATTACAGCAGGGCAATTGACAAACATCGAGAAAGCAATACATGCAAATACTAATCATCTTGACTCCTCTGAGACTTGATTGGGCATTACAACATTATACATAGACCGCCATCCAACTGCATCTATGACTAATAATCCACCTTCAGGTTATCATCCGACCCCTCCGATTAAGTTGCAAGCAGCAGTTATTGCTTCTGAACTGCGTGTAAAGTAAACAATACGATTGTTCTATGAACAAAGGATTGTTGTTTTCTCCCTAGTAGCAACAACACATCTAGTACCTTAGAGATTTCTGTCACTTCCCCAGATTACCAGAGGCATGAACCCACTATCGAGCATAAATACGAACTCTTGGAGTTGCTAGCATCTACTTGTCCAAGATAGCTACTAACAACGGAAAGCATACAAGATCACAAATAACAAAGACATGATAGAATCAATAATCAATCTGAAATAGCATCTCAATATCCATCGAATCCCTGCAAACACAACATGCAGAATTACAAATAGATGATCTTCATCATGAACAGAGCTCACAAGATCTAGACATGAAAGCACAAAGGAGGAGAACCAGCCATCTAGCTACTACATGGATCCGTAGTCCAAGGATGAACTACTCACGCATCACACCGGAGGCTTGCATGGTGATGAAGAAGACCTCCAGGGTGAATTCCCCTCTTCGGTAGGGTGCCGGGAAGAGCTTAAGATCCCTCCCAATCTAGGGATGGAGATGACGGCGGCTATAGACTCTTTCGTGGATTTTTGATCGGGTACTTAGGGTTTTCGTCCCGAGGGCAATATATAGGCGGAAGGAGAGGCCGAGGGGGTGCCTGGGCTGGCCACACCACCCCTGGCGTGGGCCAAGCCTGGCTGCACGGCCAGGTGGTGTGGCCGCCCTCTGGCCCTTCTCCGTCTCGTATTCTGCCATCTGATGACTTCCGAAAAATAGGCACTTTGGCTTTTGTCTCGTCCAATTCCGAGAATATTCATTTTCTGACTTTCCTGGAACCAAAAACAACAGAAAACAGGCAGCTGGCACTGTGGCTCTTGTTAATAGGTTAGTCCAAGAAATCATATGAAAAGTACTCCAAAGTTGGAACAAAACACAAGAAAGTGGATAAAACCAAGCATGGAACATCAAAAATTATAGATACATTTGCAATGTATCAACATCCCCAAGCTTAACTCCTGCTCGTCCTCGAGTAGGTAAGTGATAAAAAGAAATAATTTTTTAGGTGACATGCACCATCAAAGACTTGATCAAAGTATTTGTAAAACATTCAAGGCTGGGATCATAGTACTTCAATCATAACATGAAAGACAAAGTTCTAGCAATAAGCAAAGAAACTATGATGCAACATGAAAAGGCACAAACAAAAGATTCATGAATAACAATGCTTTGTAAGACGTTTGTTTGTTTCACATAAAGAAAACATAGCATAAAAGTATTCAGCTTGTCCCTCAATAGAGTAGCAAATATAAATGCATAGGAAACCTTCAAAGTTCATAAGAGTGACTAGATACAATAGTTTCAAACAAGCAATAACAAGTTATGCATCAATCAACTAGTCTTGGGACAATGCACATAGAACTAAGAATATGGTGCTTTTTTCTCTCTTTCCTCTTTTCATAATCTCTTTTTTTTTCTCTTTTTTTTCTCAATAGGACTCTTTTTTTATAAGAAGAATGCTTCATAGACAGCTCATTATGGTTACGCTGCAGGTTTCCACCATGTCAGCATGGATTAGACCAGCGGCCCAGGCGTTTCTCTAACACATATACATAACTCCATGGACTTACAAGCTCCCCTTTCATTTCGCACCGATGACATCCATATACAAGAGCATGATATCAACTAGGTACAAGTACCAAGTGCAATGTTGAAAGCGTTCCCCATGAAAGCATGGTTCTGCTAATTCCCAACAAATAAGTGCAAGCATATACAACATAGACGACACAATGGTTCAAGTTTATTAAGGGCAAGTAAAGTAAAGTGTGCCATCAAGTTCGTGAGAGATTTAATCACTAGTTTTCTCATAACAAGTGGAAGGTAAACAAAAGCATGAATATACTTAGAATAACATAAGCTAGTAGGTAGGTATGATGGACTCTTTGGAATAACTTTGTTTAGGGAGTTGGATGCATGAGTGGAACTCATACTTGGTGGTGGAGGCTAGCAAAAGACTGGGACGACAAACTAAGAGAGCAATAATGGCCATAATCATGCAGAGCGACAAAACATCATTGATCAAAGCATAAAGTGATACTACAAGTTGAAAACTAAAGGATCATAAAGGCTATGGTGACTTTTGATAGTCATAACATGGTGTGAGCATGTGCCAAGTCAACCCAAATAAAGCATCAAAGGAGAATACCACTATACTATGCTTTAATATGCTAAAACAACGCATGATTCATCCAAGGCACATTAAGCAATCTCAATTGTTTATAACAAGTCATGCTACAGCAAAGAATACTAAACATAAAGCCAAAACAATATCAAGCATGGCATTACAAAGCATAGGCCACAGTCAAAAACGAGCTCTTTTTACCACATAAGCATGAACTTTCCTACTCTTTTCCAAACCAAACCAAACTAAATGCAAACCAAAGTGTGAAAGAGGGGGTCCAACCAACTTATTCAGAAAACTAAGAAAACCAAAGCAAACGAAAACCAAAATGAAAATGAAAAAGAAGATGCTCCAAGAACAACACAACTGTGCATGAAACAATAAAAATGAAGCGTTTGGAAGAAACCTGAAATTTTTATTGATGAAAAAGGGGATGCCTTGGGCATCCCCAAGATTTGACGCTTGTACTTCTTGGATATTTCTTGGGGTGACATGCGTGGCATCCCCAAGCTTGAGCTTTAGTCCATCCTTCATCTCATTACTCATTCCTTCCATACACCTGAAAATTTTCCTTCATACAAAACTTCACACAATCTCATTAGCAACATTAGTGCACTTAAGATAAATAAGTCTCAAGGTTCAGTTCTAACACCAAATAAACTTCCATTAGAACACTAGATAATGTATCACTTCCCTCAAAAAGCTCAATTCCCCAAAAGAACTCAAGAAGGAACCAACAAGAAGCAAATGCAGAAAATGGCAGAAATCTATCAAAACAGACCAGCAGGTAAAGACGAATTTTTTCGAAGACCTTTTGTTGCTCAAATCAAAAAGTGTTGAACTAACGAAAGTTAGATAACAACCTGGGGCAGAAGCACAAAACATTACAGCTCAATCCGACGTATAGAGCTCTCTCAGGATTTTTTACGGTGAAGCACAGAAATCTGTTTCGGGACAGCAACTTTCCCAATCATTACTTCACTCTCATTAGAGGTTACTCTTGGCACAAAAAGCAAATAAAAAGGATAAGGAGAAGTTATTACAGAGGTAATAACTTCCAAGACTCATCTAAAACTCTTGGGTTATCTCCCAACAAGTACTTTTCTTTAACGCCTTTAAGTTAGGCATAAGAAGCAAAGAAAGAATCAAGTGTTCTCAAATGAAGAAGCATTAAAACCAACTTTCTTGCCCTTACCTCTCTTATTTTTATTCTTATCCATTGGGAAAATGTGATTGTTTGGTGGAGAAGAAGGGTGCATGGTCCCCTTTCCCACATCTATTATTGCTCCAAGGAGTTCTAATAGGGACCTTCCAAGTGTAATTTGTCCTTTTCCTGCACATTCAATAACAAGATAATCAATAGAAATCATTTTCCCAAGGATCTTTGTAAACACTCCTTCAGCTATTCCAAGAGGTAATATGGTAGTATTATTAGCAAGAGATATTTCTTTTCCTCCTTCCGTAAGCCCCCAAAGATTCAAAGATTCATAAATATCCTTGGGCATAAGGCAAAATTCAGACATGATATCACAACGGGCTTGAAAAGTTTTAGTGTTTATCTCAATCTTTACTGTAGGGAGCCACTTTGATGGTTCAGAATTTATTGGAACATAATTGTGATGCTCCCTAAGTGTATTATAGCAACTTTCTAAGCTAGTAGTGCTAGCCTCAAGAGTGTTCAACCTAGCAAATATTTTTGCGAAAGAAATATCAGTTTGGCTAGGCATAGTGTAAGTGAGGATCAATTTCTTTATAGCATTAATGGCATCATTCTCATTACATTGGAGGAAATCTCCTCCCACAATAGCATCTAAAGCATATCTATAGCAAAGAGCAATCCCAAGGTAAAAACTGCTAAGGAACAAGCTTTGAGTCATTTTAGGCTCAGTCTTTTCATGTAGATCAGAGATTCTAGACCAAGCTTCCTTAAAACTTTCCTCAATTCCTTGTTTAAAAGTGAAAATCATTTCCTCGGGTGACATAGTGATTGGAGCAAGGCTAGACATAGTGGCACTCAAGATAGGAACTAATAATTTTTTTTGTTTTTCCAATAAGAAAGCAAACTAGTAAAACTAATTTCTTTTGTGTTTTTTGAAGAACAAAACAAGCAAACAAAGCAAAAAGAAACTAAGCAAAACAAAAACAACAAAGTAAAGAGATTGGTTATGAGGGACTCCCCTTGTGAAGATGTCCTTGACTCCCCGGCAACGGTGCCAGAAAAATCTTTGCTGGCTCGTGGTTGATGTAGAGCTCGTTGGGAACCCCAAGAGGAAGGTATGATGAGCACAACAGCAAGTTTTTCCTCAGTTATGAGACCAAGGTTTAATCAAACCAGTAGGAGCAAGGAAACACCCCAAAGGTGTTACTAGCTGAGCTTTGGCAGGGCGCACTGCTGGTGCTAGTAGCAACGTGGAGACCTGCACAACACAACCACAAAACTTTGTCCCCAACTTGCGATGAGGTTGTCAATCTCACCGTGTTTTGTGGAAAACAAAGGATTAAACGTATCGAATGGAAAGAAGTAAAAGTTTGCAGAAAGTAAACACAAAGTAGTAAAAGATTGTAGATTGTATGTAAAGTAAAGGACCGGGATCCATAGTTCACTAGAGGTGGCTCTCCTTAGATAGATAACATGCTGGGTGAACAAATTACAGCGGGGCAATTGACAAACACCGAGAAAGCAATACATGCATATACTAATCATCTTGACTCCTCTGAGACTTGATTGGGCATTACAACATAATACATAGACCACCATCCAACTGCATCTATGACTAATAATCCATCTTCAGGTTATCATCCGAACCCCCTCCAGTATTAAGTTGCAAGCAACAGATTATTGCTTTACGAACTGCGTGTAAAGTAAACAATATGATTGTTCTATGAACAAAGGATTGTTGTTTTCTCCATAGTAGCAACAGCACATCTAGTACCTTAGAGATTTCTGTCACTTCCCCAGATTACCAGAGGCATGAACCCACTATCGAGCATAAATACTAACTCTTAGAGTCGCTAGCATCTACTTGGCCAAGATAGCTACTAACAACGGAAAGCATGCAAGATCTCAAATAACAAAGACATGATAGAATAAACAATCAATCTGAAATAGCATCTCAATATCCATAGGATCCCCGCAAACACAACATGTATGGATTACAAATAGATGACCTTGATCATGAACGGAGCTCATAAGATCTAAACATGAAAGCACAAAGGAGGAGAAACCATCCATCTAGCTACTACATGGATCCGTAGTCCAAGGATGAACTACTCATGCATCACACCGGAGGCTTGCATGGTGATGAAGAAGGCCTCCAGGGTGAATTCCCCTCTCCGGCAGGGTGCCGGGAAGAGCTTCAAATCCCTCCCGATCTAGGGATGGATATGACGGCGGCTATAGACTCTTTCGTGGATTTTTGATCGGGTACTTAGGGTTTTCGTCCCGAGGGCAATATATAGGCGGAAGGAGGGGCCGAGGGGTGCCAGGAGCCACCACACCACCCCCTGGCGCGGGCCAGGCCTGGTCACGCTGCCAGGTGGTGTGGCCGGCCCCTGGCCCCTCTCCGTCTCGTATTCTGGCACTTGATCCCTTCCGAAAAAATAGGCACTTTGGCTTTTGTCCCGTCCAATTCCGAGAATATTCATTTTCTGACTTTCCTAGAACCAAAAATGAAGGGAATATGCCCGAGAGGCAATAATAAAGTGGTTATTATCTTATTCCATGTTTATGATAAATGTTTATTTTACATGCTAGAATTGTATTGATTCGGAAACATCAATACATGTGTGTTTAATAAACAAAAAGGGTTCCTAGTCATGCCTCTCTCATAGACTAGCTTGTTGATTAACAAGATGATCAAGGTTTCCTGATCATGGACATTGGATGTTGTTAATAACAAGGTCACACCATTGGTGGAATGATGTGATGAACATTCATCCGAAGTATAGCATTACGATCAAGTCATTATGTTTATATTGCTATAATATCATACGAAGTAATCTTTATCCTTAGACCATGAGATCATGTTAATTGCTAACACCGGAAGAGTATCTTGATAACATCAAACGTCACACCATAACAGGGTGACTATAAAGGTGGGTTCAAGTTACGAAGGTGTTATGTTGAGGCTCATGGATCAAGAGTGGGATTTGTCCATCCCGATGACGGATAGATATACTCTAGGCCCTCTCGGTGATATCACATTGAAATAGCTTGCAAGCAAGTGATGTGATCATTAGAATGTTATATCACGGGAACGAGAAAAGAGTGCATGTCGGTAACGAGATCAAACTAGGTATGGAGATACCAATGATTGAATCTCGGACATGTAATATATCGCGGGACAAAGGGATTTAGTTACTAGCGTTAAAGGTTCTCACGATCACAGAAGTCATCGTTGAATGTGTAGGAGTTGGTATGGATCTCTAGGTCCCGCTGCTGATTATTGATTGGAGAGGGGTCTCGATCATGTCTACATTATTCGCGAACCATAGGGTGACACACTTAAGGGATACCGACACCATTTGGAGCAAATATGTTTTAGATAAAGATTTAAGAAAGCGCTGGAATTATTTCAATAGACATCAAAACTGTTTCGGGTGAAATTGCTGAAATTGGTTCTGCATGTAATATTGAAATGTTGCAGGGGTTTTTATGTGAATGTTTGTTAATTAAAGTAATTAACAAAATTCTGAATAAAAATAATAAAAGAGTTTTATTAAATGAGAGAGCATTAAATTTGGAGAAATTTAATGCATTTAAAGTGGAGACTTTAAAAGAGAATGTGAAGGGCAAATTTATGTGGAGGGAGTTACCACCACATGAATGAGGAGGTGAAGGGTCACCCCTTGAGGCGCCGGCCATGGGGAGGGGTACCCTCCCCTCCTCCTATAAAAGGCCCCCCTCTCCTCACTTCTCACTCACACCTCCTTGTGAAGGATCTCTCTCCCCCTCTAGTATTATTCCCCCATGGTCTCGGATTAGCGAGATACATGTTCCCAGTGGCTTTATCTAGAAAGGAGTTGCTGCTTCCGCTGCTTTGCTGGAGCGAGGGATGGAGGTTGTCGGGGTACTGTACGTGTGTGCGATCACGGATGCATCGCTGCTTTGCGGTGCTGGACTTGGTGGTGCTGGAGCTGGATCTGATGGACGTCTTTGGGCCGGACTGCTGGACTTCATCACGATCTTGAGATCGGCAAGTGTACGACTACATCAACCACGAGTTCCTACTCATTAACAAAGCTCGTTGTCTACGAGGGTAAGTTCTCGTTGGATGTATGTGCACCCGTTGCTTTGTACCTAGTAGATAGATCTTGGCGTGTAGTTCACACCATAGGAATTTTTTTGTTTTCTATGCTGCAGACCCAACAGTGGTATCAGAGCCTGATCTATGCGTAGGTGCTTTGCACGGGTAGAACACATAAGAGTATGTGGGCGATGATGATCATGTTATTGCATCTTCTATGTATTTTGGATATTGGTGGCATAGTGGGATGAAGCGGCCCGGACCAACCTTACATGTCATCGTACATGAGACCGGTTCCACGACTGACATGCAACTTGTTTTGCATAAGTGGCTGGCGGGTGTCTGTCTCTCCTACTATAGTCAATATCTGATTTACAACGAGTTGCTAATAACTTAGTTATCCTTGTTGTGGTTCATGTTTGTAGGTGAGAACGGTTCTATCTCCGAAAGCCCTAAGCCACGTAAAACTTGCAATTGATAAATTAGAGGCGTCTAGTTTAGATCGTTGCTGGGCTAGTGTATTGATATGGTATTGTTGTAAGTAGATGTATGATAGATACTCTTACAACACACTTAACGTGTAAGTTCCATAGACCTTGGCCTTACACACAAAGGAATGATAGAGATCATAACACGATGCAAGTGATAGAGATCAAATGCATGGACCATATCATCTCACTTTACACATTAGATGTTAGCATCTTATACTGCTAGTTTGGCGCTTTCTGTAGCATTGTAAGATGATCCCTCTTTTAGATATCAAGATAAAAATGTGTTCTTCCTTAAGTATGCACCGTTTTGTGGATCGTATTTCGAGACATCACGTGATGATCGGGTGTACTCGACTCTACACTTTCATACAAACGGGTGTAAGACAGTTTTACACATGCGAGTACTAAGGTTCTTACTTGGCGAGCCTAGCATGTATGAACATGGCCTCGAACACGTAAAAGGTTAAGCATGAGTCATATAGTTGATATGATGCCCATATAGATGCTCGCCTTTGAAGCTACACCAACTCACGTGATGATCGGACTTGGTGTAGTGGATTTGGTTCATGTAATCACCAAAAAGACACGAGGGATGTCATTTTTGAGTGGGAGTTCATTTCTAATTTGGATTAGTCAAACCAAATTTGTCATAAATTAAATCAAAGTGAATTTGCATAGTTTGTTGTAGTCATTGGCATTCGTTTCCTACCTTATGCTTAGTTTTAAATTGAGATAATAGAACTATAGAATTCTAGATATTTACTTTATGAAAACTGGTATCGTATTGTTTTGAATGTCAATTTAAAGTTCATAAGTCCTATTGCAAACTTTCAGAAAACTCTATTTACTCCATGAAGTTTAATAAGTAGTATTAAATCAAGAGTAAGAATTCCAATGTTAGTATCTAAAGTATCATGTTTGCCTCCATGATTATTGATATTCGAAAAGTTGTTTTAATATCAAGATTATATTGGAGCTAAAAATTGTTTCAGAAACCATCATGTGTGAAATATATTGTGATATCTGAAACAATGTTTTTTGGTTGCATTATGATAGAGTATAATTTAGCAAAATACATGTTCTCATATTGTATGAGAATTTGTGAAGGATGGAGATGCTAGGCATCCGAATCTACCAAAAAGGTTTTGGGAACTGATATTATACTCGCGATTCTTCCTTATAGGCTATAGTAGCTTGATCATGAAAGTTGTCATGATAAGGATGAATAGAAGATGTAAGTAAAATGTTTACTACACTAATAGATTACTAAAGAATGGATTTTTGAAAGAACACCAAACATTTGATGATGGTGATCCACTTCAAAGTGCAAGTCCAAAGGTATTAGTATTTGACTATATACGCTTTGTACCATGTTTCATGTTGATGACACCATTATTGATGTTGATAGATTCTTTTTAAAGAAAAGGAATTTCTGAAAGAGAATCTATAAAATATTTGGTAGAAAATAAAAGGTTGGAGATGTCCAACTTAGGTATATAGAAGATATACATGTTATGGCTATATTCCTTGCTTGTTAAACAATATGGTTCTTAGGTATTGGATACCGGTATTGGATACCGAATTGGTTGGTATGAAGTGTCATACAGGACAACGCAATTCATGAACTACAATGGCCTAAGTAACCTGCAAGAGAATGAGTGATGATGTTCATCGAAAACAAATAAAGTGTTATTGTGTTTTTCTTTGTCATCAAACCAAGCCTTCAAGATTTTTTTAAATAATTGTTATTTTGTTCCGGTATCATGAGAACAATGGCTGTTCAAATAATTACCGTATTCCATAAAGGATGGATGAACTTTTACAAGTCTAGTTGGAGAAATCACATCCATAAACACTATTGCTAAAATGTCGCAAGACAAATGATTGAAAGATCACTTATGAAGTGACATCGCTGTTTAAATTATATTTAAAAGAAAACATGAAGAAAATCCATGTTGATGGATTTTTGGAGCCTTTGATTTTGATCAATTGACGCATGTGAGACTTTCCTCGAGATAATTGAAACTCCGTCCATAGGCCAGAGAGGAACGGATGGCTAGCTTATTGGAAATTGTGCATGCTGATGTGCATAGTCCATTATGTGTAGCCATATGCGACGAATCTTTTTGCTTCATATGCTTTCTCCGAAAATTTGATTGAATATATCTGCATATTTACTTAATAAGGAAGAAGTATGAACCATTTGAAAATTGTTCAAAGACTTTCAAGATGAAGTGGAAAATCATTGTAACAAGAAAATAAAGAGTTTATGATTCGATCATAAAGGAAGATATTTGAGTTACATGTTTAGCAAAAACACCTAAGACTTGAGGAATTGTTCCATGATTTGTGTTTCTCGATAAACCATAGGAGTATGGCATATTCGAGAGATGAAATCAAACCATGTTTGACATGGTAAGTTCAAAGGTGTCATTTATAAAACTGCCATTATGTTTTAAGGATTGAAGCTTTAGAGACTACCGCTTTTACACTGAAAAGAGCACCATCGTGATCCTTTGAAATGACACCATATGAGTTATGGTTTGGGATAAAACCCGAATTGTCTTTTCTTAAATTTTGGTATGCTATGCATAAGTAAAATGTTTACAACCAAAGTAGGATAATCACGTCTTTGTAGGTTATCCCAAAGAATTTCTTGGGAATTTCTCCATAACACCAAGGACAAAAGAGTATGTTACTTGGAACGTCAAATTTCTTGAGAAGGAATTTTTCGTGAAAAGTTAAGTGGGAGGACAATAGAACTTTGATAAGGTTGTTGAACCTTAGCTATATGTGCTAAGTAGCGCAGCGCCAGAAAGTGTCCCGGTGGCGGCCACAATGCTCATGGCTCCCGTGATTACAAAGGGTGTGATCTCGGAGATTACAGTTCCTATTGAACCGTGTGGGTCGGTAAGGATCAAATAGTGTGATTTGATAAGCAAGACATTATTGTTTTGACAATGATGAACCGACTACATGCAAAGAAGCGATGATGGGCCCTGACTCCATAAAATGACTAGAAGTCATAGAATCGTGATAGTATCCATACACGAGAAAACAAGTTTCTGAACTTGGAAGACCCTCCGGAAAGGCGTGAAGCCTATCGGTCGTGTTTGGATCTATAAAGAAATAAGACATGGATGTTTAACATCTATGAAATAGTCGACATGTCGGAAAGAAGTTTACGACAATGTTCAAGGAGTTGACTATGACAAGATTTGATCTTTCATAGCGATATATATAGTCTTGACGGATTAATGTAGCAACCACTACATATAATTTGGTATATGGTAGTTGAATAAACAAAACAAGGTTCTTCTAATAGAATGGTAACCTAGGACATGTACATGACATGGTCCGAAGGGTTTTGTTAATTCAAAGGGTGCTAAAAGGGCATGCAAACTTCAATAGTTGAAGTAAGCATAGCGGAGTTGGAATCTTCACCATGATGAAACTGTTAAAAGAGTTGAAATTCATCGGAGATGATGAAGATGCTTGCATTTGCAAGAAATTAAGTGGGAGCGCTGAGACATATTTCTAATACATTATGTAGAGGACATATTGTTGATTGGAAATGATGTATCTTGAATTGACACAAGTTAAGGATTTCATTAAAATAAGATTTCGATGAAAGACTTGGGCAAACCCAGAATATTAGGCATCAATATATATATGGATAGATTAAGGCCGTAATATGGTTGTGCCAGACATACATATATAAGATATTGAAAGGGTTCAATATGAGATATTGAAAGGGTTCAATATGGAAACAACAAGAAAGGTTCTTGCTGCATGGAAAGGATTGTATCAAAATTCAAGTGTTTCAACACCTGGTGAGTAAAATCACATGAAGATTTTGATCGATTATACCATGATATGTATATATCCAGAATGTCCTATGCTCTAAATGTTATGAGCATATACCAGAATGATTCATAAGATGATCATTGGACAATAGTAAACATATTCTTATGAGCTTTGGAAGAACTAAGAATATATAATGTATAAGTGACAAATAGTTAAAGGTAGTTCATTGTAAAGTGTTACATTGATACTAGTTTTGTCACAAGATACAAATTTATCTCAATTTAGACTATGGGTAGCACAATGTAATGGAAAGGATGTTCCATGATGGATTTGGATGAGTTCCAAAGTTGAGACATTGTGACGGATACTACAACAAAAAGGCTAAGTATATAACTGCTATAGTAGCAGCAAAGGAGGGAATTTGTGTAAACTAGTTTGTTATCAAACTAGGTGTGGTTCAAAGTGGGCTAATACTATGAAGATATATTGTGTGACAATAATATCAACATATTTTGAGCCGAACGAACTAAAGGTCTCACCAGAGGACCAAATTTATCTAGTGCCATCTCATTTGAGAATGAGTGATGCGTAGAGACGCAAAGACATGCAAATACACACGGATCTGAAACTGTCACATCCGGAGATTATGTTAACTACTAGCAATAGCGTATATGCAACACCAGAAAGCCATAGGTGTTCAATGCGCAAAGTTTTTCAAACTAGATTATTGACTCTTGTGCAAGTGGGAGACTGAAGGGAATATGCCCGAGAGGCAATAATAAAGTGGTTATTATCTTATTCCATGTTTATGATAAATGTTTATTTTTTTACATGCTAGAATTGTATTGATTCAGAAACATCAATACATGTGTGTTTAATAAACAAAAAGGGTTCCTAGTCATGCCTCTCTTATAGACTAGCTTGTTGATTAACAAGATGATCAAGGTTTCCTGATCATGGACATTGGATGTTGTTAATAACAAGGTCACACCATTGGTGGAATGATGTGATGAACATTCATCCGAAGTATAGCATTACGATCAAGTCATTATGTTTATATTGCTATAATATCATACGAAGTAATATTTATCCTTAGACCATGAGATCATGTTAATTGCTAACACCGGAAGAGTATCTTGATAACATCAAACGTCACACCGTAACAGGGTGACTATAAAGGTGGGTTCAATGCTACAAAGGTGTTATGTTGAGGCTCATAGATCAAGAGTGGGATTTGTCCATCCCGATGACGGATAGATATACTCTAGGCCCTCTCGGTGATATCACATTGAAATAGCTTGCAAGCAAGTGATGTGATCACTAGAATGTTATATCACGGGAACGAGAAAAGAGTGCATGTCGGTAACGAGATCAAACTAGGTATGGAGATACCAATGATTGAATCTCGGACATGTAATATATCGCGGGACAAAGGGATTTAGTTACTAGCGTTAAAGGTTCTCACGATCACAGAAGTCATCGTTGAATGTGTAGGAGTTGGTATGGATCTCTAGGTCCCGCTGCTGATTATTGATTGGAGAGGGGTCTCGATCATGTCTACATTATTCGCGAACCATAGGGTGACACACTTAAGGGATACCGACACCATTTGGAGCAAATATGTTTTAGATAAAGATTTAAGAAAGCGCTGGAATTATTTCAATAGACACCGAAACTGTTTCGGGTGAAATTGCTGAAATTGGTTCTGCATGTAATATTGAAATGTTGTAGGGGGTTTTATGTGAATGTTTGTTAATTAAAGTAATTAACAAAATTCTGAATAAAAATAATAAAAGAGTTTTATTAAATGAGAGAGCATTAAATTTGGAGAAATTTAATGCATTTAAAGTGGAGACTTTAAAAGAGAATGTGAAGGGGCAAATTTATGTGGAGGGAATTACCACCACATGAATGAGAAGGTGAATGGTCACCCCTTGAGGCGCCGGCCATGGGGAGGGGTACCCTCCCCTTTTCCTATAAAAGGCCTCCCTCTCCTCACTTCTCACTCACACCTCCTTGTGAAGGATCTCTCTCCCCCTCTAGCATTATTCCCCCATGGTCTCGGATTAGCGAGATACATGTTCCCAGTGTCTTTATCTGGAAAGGAGTTGCTGCTTCCGTTGCTTTTCTGGAGCGAGGGACGGAGGTTGTTGGGGTACCGGACGTGTGTGCGATCATGGATGCACCGCTGCTTTGCGGTGCTGGACTTGGTGGTGCTGGAGCTGGATCTGATGGACGTGCTGGAGCCGGACCTGCTGGACTTCATCACGATCTTGAGATCGGCAAGTGTACGACTACATCAACCACGAGTTCGTACTCGTTAACAAAGCTCGTTGTCTACGAGGGTAAGTTCTTGTTGGATGTATGTCCACCCGTTGCTTTGTACCTAGTAGATAGATCTTGGCGTGTAGTTCACACCATTGGAAATTTTTGTTTTCTATGCTGCGGACCCAACAAAAAACAGCAGAAAACAGGCAGCTGGCGCTGTGTCTCTTGTTAATAGGTTAGTCCAAGAAATTATATGAAAAGTACTCCAAAGTTGGAACAAAACACAAGAAAGTGGATAAAACCAAGCATGGAGCATCAAAAATTATAGGTACATTTGCAATGTATCAAGCACCTTAATTGCCAATATTTCCCTTGAGGCCCCACTGCAAACGGGCTGGCAGGACAAAATATGTTGTGCAAGTTCTCATTGCGAGCCCTATGTATGGAACACATGCCTAGGATTATTTAGTATTTTGATGCTTTATCTTATTTATCTGCAAATGCCCTATGTTCTGATTGCTATATGAATTGTCTTGTCCATGCAACGCCCGTCCATCCATCCCTATGCATACCACGCTCGAATCCTACTGTTTGCTGCAACCGTTACTACTGTCTTTACTTTTACTACTGATGTTACTTTACTATTCCTACTACAAAACTGTTGCTACTGATAAAATGTTGTGAGCAAGATTGTTTCCAGGTGCAGCTGAATTGACAACTCAGTTGTTAAGGCTTATAAATATTCTTTGGCTCCCCTTGTGTCAAATCAATAAATTGGGTTTCACTTCCCTAGAAAATACTGCGATACACCCCCTATACTTGTGGGTCATCAAGACTATTTTCTGGCGCCGTTGCCGGGGAGCATAGCTTTATTTATCAAGTTCACTTGGAATCACTATTGTTCGCTGCCCTCCATCCATCATGGGTAAGTCTCGTGATGGCAAGGTTCCTAATTTTACCATCCACTACAAGAAGAGGTACGGTTCTGAACACCTCTGTTGTTCTTGATTCACCATCCTTTATGAGTAAGTTCCTTACACCACCACATACACATGCTAGACACACTGCTATTACTACTGAATCTGAAACTTCTGATACTTATGATGCTGCTTCTACTATGCTTGATAAGAGTGGTTCATTAGGTCCTTTCCTAGATGCTACGATTGCTAGAACTATAGCTGGAAATACTGAAACTCCTAATGAAGACAGTACTACACCTATTAGTTCACCTGAGTCTAGAGAGAGCTATGATATTGAAGACGGTTATGTTGAGATGACCGATGAATTTATTAAAGAATGTCAAAACACCCATGATAGGAGTGCTGCTAAGAGTCTCCTTGAGAGGCGTACTATTAGACCCAAATTTTCTCCTAATGCTAAGTTTGCTGCATCTCCCATAAACATTAAAGATAAGGATTATGATTTCTCTCTTGATCTATCTTACATAGCTATTGTTGAGAAATAACCTTTTTGTGGGACTAAGAATGAAAGTGCGGTAGCACATATGACTGAGCTTTCTACCATGAGTGGCTTGTTTTCTGATGATATTAAGATGCACACCTACTTTGTTGTTAAGATCTTCCCTTTTTCACTGAAAGGAGAAGCTAAAACTTGGTTTAGTAATTTACCTCCTGGATCTATTGATAACCCTGATTGCTTGATTAGTACTTTCCTGCAGAAATATTTTCCTCCTAGTGCTAGACATGCTATTTTGCAGGAACTTTTTGATTTTAAACAAGGAGAAAAAGAGATATTGCCTGAATCATGGGCAAGGTTTTGTGCTTTGATTCATGCACAGGATGGATGTCCATTACCTAAGAATGAACTTCTTGATATATTTTATAATGGACTAACTGAAGAATCTAGGACATACCTGGATAGTTGTGCTGATTGTGTTTTCAGGAATAGGACTCCCAAGGAAGCTAAGGAATTAATGGCTAAAATAAGCTAGAACTATGAAGATTGGACTCCTCCTGAACCAGCTATACCTGAAACAATTATACTTGAACCAGCTATACCGGCGCCTATACCATCATCTAAGAAGAGGGGAGTTATTGAATTAAATGATGAAGTGATGAAGGAAGCTAAGAAATGTCTTAAGGAGAAGGGAATTAAAGCTGCAGATGTCAAGAATTTACCTCCAATAGAAGAATTATGTAAGCCTATCCACCACTCATCCACTATTGAGGTACACTCTCTCCAACACTTTGATGAAGGTGATATCCCTTACTCTAAATCTCCTGATCAATGCTTAGAAGAATTTGATATATTTATTATTAAGCAGGATAATTTTAATAAAAGGGTGCAAAACCATCTAATGGAAAACTCTAGAGCTATTATTGAGTTGAAGGATATTGTGGAAAGAATCTCTAATGATGTTAAAATGCTTGTTAAACATTTTCAAATGGTTCAAACTCAAATTGATCAACTTATTAAGGTGCAAAAAGACTTGCTAGTTAATGCAGCTAAAGAAAAACATGCTTATGAAATTAGAACTAGAAGTGGTGCTGCTACCCAGGATCCTCTTTATCCTGAGGGGCATCCCAAAAGAATCGAGCAGGATTCTCAACAAGCTGAAAATAGTGGTACTACTCATAAGAAAAGAAAAAATAAACATAAAACTATTATAGAATCCTCTGAACCTGCTAAAGATCCTAATAGTATATCTGTCTCTGATGCTGAAACTGAAAGTGGTAATGAAGAAAATGATGTTCTTGATAAAGAAAAAGTTGAAGAAGAACCTGAAAAACACACTAAGAATACTAAATACACTAAAGAAGATTTTGTTGCTAAGAAACATGGTAGTGAAAGAGAGCCTTGGGTCCAAAAACCTATGCCTTTCCCTGATAAGAAACACAAGTCAAAGGAAGATGAACACTATAATAAGTTTTGTGAGTGGATGAAACCTTTATTCTTGCAAATTCCTTTGACTGATGCTATTAAATTGCCTCCTTACTCAAAGTACATGAAGGATATTGTCTCGAATAAAAGGAATATCCCTAATGAAGAAATTTCTACTTTACTTGCTAATTATTCCTTTAATGGTAAGGTTCCAAAGAATCTTGGAGACCCAGGGATTCCAACTATTCCCTACTCTATTAGGAATAGTTATGTTAGAACTTCTTTGTGTGATTTGGGAGCAGGAGTTAGTGTTATGCCTTTTTCTCTCTACAAGAGACTTCAACTGGAAAAACTAATACCAACTGATATATCTTTGCAAATGGATGATAAATCTACCACTATTCCTGTTGGTATATGTGAGGATGTACCTGTTCAAGTGGCTCATAATTGCTTGATATTAACTGATTTTGTTATGCTTGAAATGCCTGAAGATGATACTATGTCTATTATTCTTGGGAGACATTTTCTTAATACTGCATGAGCTGTTATTAATTGTAATCAAGGAAAGGTGACTTTCAATGTTAATGACAAGGAGCATACTGTCTATTTCCCCAAGAAGATTGATAGGACTTATGGTTTACATTCAATTGAACATGTTGAGGGCATTCAAGTTGGAGAAAAATATTGTCCCATACCAAGAGAAAAATTTGAAACTATTATGATTGGAACCATTGCTATCAAAGTTGAGGTAACATAATCATTAGTGGAGTACAAAGTTTTTCTTTCATATAAAATTATTTTGGTAACAAGACCTGATCAACCTTGTTAACAAAAGGATTTCATTGAACAAAACAATGTTTTCACCATGATTATCTCTGCTTACTTCTATTCTATCCATTTTAGTTTTTGCTTTCGTTTAGTTTTCTTTTCTGTTGTTAGTTGCTTGCATGCTAGAGTGTCTTAGAACTTCTCAAGTCCTAGCCTTGTTTTGTCTTTGCATCATTCCAGAAACTTTTTTGTCAGAAAATCATTCTGTTATGCCTAAAAATTGCCAAAAAATAAAGTGTCTCAAAAAAATCATATTAAATGTTTACGTGAAAAAAGGGGCAGAGGAGTGCCTGGAAGGTACCAGGTGGGCCCACCAGGCAGGCACACCACCTGGTGGCGCGACCAGCCCAGGGGCACGCTTGGCCATGGTGTGGGCCACCCCTGGCCCTCCACTCACTCTCTCACTTGCCACCTTCTTCTCTCTCCCGAGAAAACACCAGTTCGTTGCTCGAAATCACGTTCTTGCTGCTCTTGCCCTAGATTTTTTGATCTCCTTGCTCAGCCCATCTTTGCTGCTGAAATTTGGAGCATTTGATCTCTGGTATGTGACTCCTCCGCTTGTCCAAGTAGATTTGTGTTTAGTGGTTTATATCTTGAGTATTTTGTTGCTGTAGGTGACAGGTTATGAGAGATTGTAAGCTTGTTCAATTCTTAGAGATATAGTTTTGATTCATGTTTAGGCCTCTACAAGTCCCTATGAGTAGTGCTCTCCATTATATATTCTGTTTGCAATCACTTGTTTAATAGATGTTTAAATTTCAGAATAGAAGATGACTGAGCATCAACTCAACCAACATGAACTAAGGGTGCCTGAGGTTATGAAGGTTCACCGAGAGGAGGAAGTTTTTCCTTCCATCTATCCATGCTCCGAATTCATGAGAGCTGCAGGAATTTCCCAGGACTTCCATACTTTGGTTGCTAATGCAGGATTGGAGCACTTTTTGGAAGATGAACCTTGTAAATTTGTGAAACTAACGATGTCTGTAGTGCATGACTTTCAATTTAGTTACTCTTTTCCTAACCCCATGGTCCACTACAAAATATACAATATAGTTGTCTTTATCTCGATGATTTTTGTGCAGCTATTAAGGTACCTCACTGGGGATCATGTGGAAGGATTAAAGAGCGACCTGCACCACTCATGGACTTGTACGCAGAGATTTGCCAAGGGAGCAACTTCTCGAAGGAGAGCGGGAAAATCCGTAACATTCATCTCCCCTCTATTCACTACTTTGCTTACTTTATTGCCAAGTGTGTTCTTGCTAGGAAAACTGCCAATAAGTTATCTTTGTATGATCTAGCATTCATCTCTGCTGCTCTTAAACGAGATAGGACTTATAACTTGGGTGCCTTGATAGCTTCCTGTCTTGCTGCTAACCGCGAGAAAGGTGGAATTTGTGGAGGCCTCATTGCTTCTCGTTTACTAGAATTGCATGGTTTAGTGCCTCATCATCTAGACCTGCAGTTTCCCATAGAAAGGCTTGATCTTTCCATGATACAACATAAATTTGTTTATTCTTGGGCTAGTTTGAGTGAATTGTCTTATGAAATAACCTTCCTCAAAGCTGGCTGGAGAAGGAGCAAGTCCGAGCGTATTGTTCTTTTGCTTGCACCTGTTTTGTTTAACCTTGATAACATGGTAGGATGGTCCCTCACAGAGGAGGAGTCTGATACGTACTTGGGAGAGCTCTCCCAACAGGAGCAGGATACTAGAAGGAAGGTCACAGTTGATTCGGTCCAGCCCTCGAATGAGGGGGAATCTTCATATCATCAACCTACCTATGATTGGGGGGCTTCTTCTTCCCAAGGGCCTAACTACGATCATTCTTACAATGACCCGCCTGCTTGGAACCCTTACTCGTATTTGGATTGATACCCACTTAGGCCAAAAGCCTAAGCTTGGGGGGAGGTACACCCACATCACACTCATCTCCATATCATTTTGTGTCGGTACTTTGTATATTCATGTTTCGTTCTCTTTTTAGTTTTCGTTCTTTCTTTGCTTCTACTTTCTAAAACACAAAAAGACCAAAAATATTTCTGTCGTTTCTCTTTGTTTGCTTCTTCTTATTTTTGCCTTGGTTTGCTTTTCCCTTTTTTGCTTTGTTTGAACTATTCAAAAAACCAAAAAGATTTTGCTTTACTTATTCTTCCTTTTTGGTTCTTGTTTCTAATCGAAAACACCAAAAATATTTGTTGTTCTTCTTTGGTTTTGTGAGTTTGTTGCAGGGTTTAGCAGTTCTCAGTGAGATTTGGTTTCATATTATTATTCAAGCCACACAAGTGAAGGGCAATAATGAGGATTAATGACAACTTGAGGTGTGGTAAGAGGCTGGTAACATATACTCAACTCTATTTGTTTTCATTTTTGTACATATACTCATCATTGTGGGCATGCTTAGCTTGTTTGTGTAGGGTGTATGTTATTTATGGATTCTTAGTAGTTCTTGCTTTCATATGATTAGTTCCAGCTTGCTAATAGTTTGTAGCATGTCATATGAATGTTTGCTTGCATTACTCTATTCATAACTTGGTATGACACTATGGTATCCTCCTCTGAATGTTTCATTTGAATTGACTTGTCACATGCTCACGCATGCATATGACTGAAATAATCAGTTGAGCCTCGATGAATTATTTTGCCTTGAGGGTCTTGAATCACTTTCATGCCATGATTAGTCCTGTTTTGTTGCAAGCATGATTATGACAGTTATTGCTCTCTCGTTTGTCGCTCCCTTACTATTGCTAGCCTTCAGTTACACTGAGTATGTTTTACTCGTGTTTCTAACTCCCTAAAACCAAATATTGCCAAAAGTGTCCACCATACCTACTATTAGCATCATTTGCTATCCAGTGGATATTCAATGTGCCTTGTTTTCTTCCAAATAAAATGTTTGCTTGTTATGAGAAAGTTAGTTAGTAAATCTCTCACAAACTTGAAGGCACACTTTATTTATTGCACTTAATAAACCTGAACCATTGTGACTGTCCATGAAAGTTATATGCTTGCAAATTATAGGCTGGGGATTAAGAGAACCGTGCTGTCATAGGGAACACTTTCAACACCTATAAATATATACCTAGTTGATATCATGCTCTTTTGTTTGCGGATGTCGTCGGTGTGAAATAAAAGGGGAGCTTGTAAGTCCATGGAGTTATGTATGTGTGTTAGAGAAACGCCTGGGCCTCCGGTCTAATCCATGCCTAATCATGGTGGAAACCTGCAGCATAACCATAATGAGTATCTATGAAGCATTCTTCTTATAATAAAAAGAGATAGCTATTGAGAAAAAGAAAAAAAGAGATATGAGAAAAGAGGAAAGAGAGAAAAAGGCACCATCTTTCCCATGGTAAATAAGAAGATTGCTGAGATACTCGTTGTCTGCTTGCCTTGTCATTTTGATATGGGGATTCTTCCGTATCATCGGGCAATTGGAGGTTCTCTATGATACACACGTATTTACAATGACAAGAACTTATCGGTAACTAAAGTTGAGTAGCATGAGGAGTAGTCCTCGTACTCAAGGGACATGAGATTTCCAGTTTATAGTCTTTCAAGCATATAACTCAGATTGGACCTCACTTTCACCTTAACCATATTAAAGATGCTTATGATAGGGGCAATGAGAGCTCAAAGCTAACGAGTACCATACTTTCAGCATTTGGAAGCCTTTCAAACTATTCAAAACCTTTTCATTTCCTTGTTGAGTCATCACCTATTCTATGAGCACTTTCTTGAGAGCAAAGTTGTCATTCTTAGTGTAATGGGCTTGTCTCAAAACTTGATTAATTGTGTTATGACTTTGATGCTTGTATCTTTGATATCTTTACTTCTAGTCTTCATCTGAACTTCAGAGGTGCCTTGGCATTCACAATCAAAGGCAAGCGAGATACCACTCTATCATACCTGGTTATGAGCATTGTAATGTTGCTTATGTTTATGTTTCATGCTACTTATTATTTTTGAGTTGGAATCTCTTCATAGCTTGCAATGCTTATTAAGTAAACTTAGTTGCATACTCCTTATTATGAATTGTCTAAGTAGTTGATCACATGCTAAGAATATATACATCATATGAAGCAAATGTGTTCATGAAAGTTTCTTTTATCGCACTCAGTTTTCAACTGAATTGCTTGAGGACAAGCAATAAGCTAAGCTTGGGTGGAGTTGATACGTCCAAAATGTATCTACTTTCCCGAACACTTTTGCTATTGTTTTTCCTCTAAACTTGTGTGAATTGGATGCAACTAACACGGACTGACGTTGTTTTCAGCTGAATTCCCTTGGTATCTAGTTTTTGTGCAGAAAATCAACTATCAGGAAAAATCCCGGAAAATATGCCAAAAATCCTATTTCACCAGAAGAATCACGGAGCCAGAATACGAGACGGAGTGGGGCTGGGCCCAGGCCACACCACCTGGCCACGCGGGCTAGGCCTGGCCGCGCCAGGGGGTGGTCTGGCCGCCCTAGACACCCCCTCGGTCTCCCTCTTCGCCTATAAGTTGCCTTCTGACCTAAAAACTTAAGGGGGTTCGATGTTTTTCCAGAAAGAGTTCCGCTCCGCCGCCACCACCAGATTCCACGATTCGGAACCAGAAACTCCGTTCTGGCACCCTGTCGGGACGGGGAATTGGAGGAGATCATCGCCATCATCATCACCATCACTTCTCCATTGAATATCCATGTTTCCCCATCTATGAGTGAGTAATCCCTCGCTGTAGGCTATGGGGATGGTAGGGATTGGATGAGATCGTTCATGTAATGGCATCAAATTGTTAGGACATGGTGCCTAGTATCTACTATTAGTGCTTTTTGACTTTGTTGCGACTTGTTATGCTTAATGCTTGTCACTAGGGCCCGAGTTCCATGATTTTAGATCTGAACATGTTATTGATTCATTATGATAGTATTGTTTATGGTCTTACCTGCAAGTTGTATACACACGTTGTTGTCCGGAACCAAAGGCCCCGGCGATGTAAATCGGGATAACCGGAGGAAATGGCTTTGATGTGAGGATCACATGTATTCACGGAGTGTTAATGCTTTGCTCCGGTGCTCTATTAAAAGGAGCACCTTAATTGCCAGTAGTTATCTTGAGGCCCCGCTGCAAACGGGCTGGCAGGACAAAAGATGTTGTGCAAGTTCTCATTGCGAGCACGTATGACTATATATGGAAAACATACCTAGGATTATTTAGTACTTGGATGTTTTATCTTATTTATCTGCAAATGACCTATGTTCTGATTGCTATATGAATTGTCTTGTCCATGCAACGCCCTTCCATCCATCCCTATGCCTACCGTGCTCGAATCCTACTGTTTGCTGCAACTGTTACTACTGTCTTTATATTTACTACTGTTGTTACTTTACTATTCCTACTATAAAACTGTTGCTACTGATAAACTGTTGTGAGCAAGATTATTTCCAGGTGCAGCTGAATTGACAACTCAGTTGTTAAGGCTTATAAATATTCTTTGGATCCCCTTGTGTCGAATCAATAAATTGGGTTTCACTTCCCTCAAAAATACTGCGATATACCCCCTATACTTGTGGGTCATCACTAGTATTTGGGGTGGTGCCCACCTAGGGCGCCGCCTCCATCCCCTGGTCGGCCTCCTCCTGCCCTAGGACACGTGGGGGAGGCGAGGCACATAATCCTAAGCCCTAGAGGCGTCACCCTTCCCACACGCCTCGTCTCTCTATCCCTTGTTGCCTTTCACACTCGCGGTTCCTAGAAGAACTACGCATGTGGGATACTACTTCACCATTACGCGTCATCGCGTTGCTAGTACCCGATCGAAAAGATCTACTTCCACAATCTCGGCCGGATCGGACAACCAGGAGTCTTTGTTTAGCATTTTACGTGTACGAAACCACGGAGGTGCTACCAGTTGTGGCACCTATCGTCATGCGAGGATCAACACGATCTTGACGTCGGCTATGACGTACGACTACATCATCCACGTTCATCGCGAATGTTAAACACTTTTGGTCTACTAGGGTATGTCACCGAAACCTTTCTGTTACAGCTTTATTCCTATATAGATCTTGATAATTGGCGTAGGCTAGTTAGAAAAATTATTGTTTCCTGCTGTGAACCCCTATAGTGGTATCAGAGTCAATCTATGCATAATTATGTTTATACGGTTAGAACACATGTTTAATGTGGACATTGTTCCTATAATTGTTACCCTCTCACGTGTACTTGTTCATATTACGACATTGTTTGATGAAGCGTCTCAGACCGATCTTACGCGTACCTTTTGCAAGAAAGGTTCCGCCTTACGCGTATCTTATGCGAGAAAGGTTCCGCACTTGACATATGGCTTGTATAGTACCATATATGTGGTTGGCGGGTGTATGTTTCTTTTAAATTAGTTGATATAGCATTTGCAATGGAGGGGCTCAAAAGGTGTCCTAGAGACAATTATTTGATCAGTGTTGTGGTTATGAATTCCTAGGTAAGAAATGGTTCTTTTGCGAAAGCCCTAGCAACCACGTAAAACTTGCAAAATACAACATAGTGGCGTCTAACTTTATTTCACACGGGGCATGTGATGTGATATGGTCATGATGTGAATTCTATATGTTGTATAAAATGCACATTATGTAAAGCAACTGGTAGGAGTTATTTGGTGGTTTGTTTTATTTGATGGCCTACGTGCCGAGATCATGATGTAAAGTATTCATTAGTAGGAAAATGCCTATAGTAGTAATTTTGCCAATGGTGTGACCTAGAAAGAACACGTCGTTACTAAGAGCCAACATAGTAGTGGCGTATGGAACAAATCGAATGCCATTACTAGATCTTTGTCGTGGTGTTTAGTGTACTGCGGATGCCACTACTAAAGCAGACCCACAGGTGGAAAGGGGCCAAATTTAGGGGTGGCTTTCAGATTTTGCAAACGCCACCAACCCGGACGCCACTTTGCTGGCCCATGCCGCCCCGACCCGCATCTCCCTCCATCACTCCCTCTCCATCTTCCCCAACCTCCCCTCCCTCTTCCCAACCTTGTCAGCCGCCGCCGCACCCCGCGTGCACGGCATCGCCACCGCCACTCACCTCCACCGCATCGGCTACCACCACCCCCGCATCCACCACATCTGCTCCTCCACCCGCCGCCTTTTCCTAGTAGCCGCCTCATCCCCGTCTCCCTATTGTGGCCTTGTCCCTATCGTAGCCTCATCCACCACATATTCATTTCTTATATGTTGACTTACAGTTATACGAAATGTTGCTATTTAACTACTTAATTAGTATCATGTTGGAGCCGAAGCCGAAGTTTTATGGTGTTCATGGGAAACCCACGAGGACCTCGACTTGGGCAGCTCAGATCATAGTGGATAACATGAAGATCAGGAGGCCCGCGCCTACGACTGTGTCATGGTCCAGCACTTTGGGGCGAGAGCAGTCCTCAACTTCGAGGCAGAGCATCGCGCATCTCTTAACGTTAGATGTCATGAGGATCACCACGAGGGCCTAGGAGAGGGAGCACCGGCAGGCAGAGAGGCAGTTGGCACCATCGTCGCAAGGAGGATGACCCTTGGTCAGGGATCTCCTACTTGATCCCTAGGTGATGGAAGTCTAGTACGATGTCCTTAGCGAGAGCCGACAGTAGCGCGGGCAGGGCGAGGTTGGCCCCTCCGGCATGTAGCAGGATGACTCTTGCAGCCTATCGTCCTCTTTCTACAACCACTCGGATGACGAGGACCTCACTAACACTGGGTCAACTTGAGTTTAGGATGTTCTCATGTGACTGTCGTGTGCTACCTATCGTACTACTTATATAGACTTATCATGCTACTATTGTATTACTTATATATGATGCTAGTTAATCTTACTTATGTGTCATGTTGATATATTGTTCTACTTATGATGCAAATTAAGTTAAAATGGTCTATATAACTAAGTTTGCATGATCATATATAGATATAATGAATGGTTATCAGTGTGAAGATTGTGGTTACCAACATTGCAAGGACAAGAAGGTTGTCATAGTGCTCCCTTATGTCTGTGAAATTAGTATGGTATGTCCATTCATAAGAAATCAACCTATATATACCCTGTAATTGAATTACGTGCTAGTTATTGCTTTCTTATGATTCTATATGCGGAACATACCCTGCAAGTTTATACTTGATTTCCTGAAACGTTTTGATTGGTCGTTGTGGTAGTAGGGATAGTTTCAGGTCGATCTACTATCTATGAAGCAACCTACACCGACCTACACGGTCGAAGTCATGAACGAGGCGAACCGCACCTTTTTCGGTGGTCCGAGGTGGCCTGAGATGGTCGATTCCTATGAGATGGATGCCCATGAGAAGTTAGTCTTCCATCTCTATGAAGACCGCATGACCTACTTCAACTACCGAGTACCTGAAGCATCGACATACTTTGACGCTTGTTCAGATGACGAGATTCCTGCTGCTTCCATTAGGTATGGCACGGACGTTGCCGATAATACTTTTGAGGACTAGTAGTTAGTGTTATGTATCTATCTAGCTCAACTATATTTAGTTGATTGTAATGACGTGGTACCATTTCTATGAATATATCTTGCTATGCTGTGAATATTCAATTGGATGCACTGGATTTTTTTTATTTTTGAAAACTCACTTGTGGCGTTCATAATAAAAAGAACGCAAAAAATAGGATATGCAATGGTGGCGCTTACATGAAACTCCACTATTACGATATGTAATGGTGACACTTACAGTAAAAGCCACGACTAGGAATCCTACTAGTGCCGTTCGGTGGAGACGCCACAACTACGACCTAGTAGTGGTGTGAGATTAGTGGCATGTGGATTAAATGCCACAAACCACCTTTTCCAAACGCCTCCACTAGGAATTTTCCTACTAGTGATTGTTACACTACTAGGAAAAACATGTTAGTGGCGCACCGATTTTTAGCATCTGTGGCGCACATGGAGTGCGCCACTAAGCGCGCGTCATGGCTAACTTTTAGCCATGGTGCACTAGGTGGTGTGATGTCTACGCACTTCTATTCTTGTAAACAGTTGTTGGGCCTCCAAGTGCAGAGGTTTGTAGAACAGCAGCAAGTTTTTCCTTAAGTGGATCACCCAAGGTTTATCGAACTCAGGGAGGAAGTGGTCAAAGGTATCCCCTTTCAAGCAATCCTGCAATCAAGATACAAGAAGTCTCTTGTGTCCCCAACACACCCAATACACTTGTCAGGTGTATAGGTGCACTAGTTCGGCGAAGAGATAGTGAAATACAAGTGGTATGGATATAAGACAATGGTGCTAGAAAATAGCTTGATGGCGTGAAAGAGACTAAAGGCAAACTGAAATAAAGATGGAAGCAAGCAAACATGTAACAGATCTAGTTGCAAACGGTGTTTCAATGCTTAGAAACAAGGCCTAGGGATCATACTTTAACTAGTGAACACTCTCATATAAATATCTTCTCTTTATGATACTACTCTGAACTACTCTCCGGTTGGACACTCTAATCGTTGGTAGGGCTATAACAACACACCTCAAAGTCCATCTTTCCTATCTAGAAAACCCCACACTGTCACCTTGAGTACTAGATGGTTCAAACAAACACCACAATTTCATAAAGACATCCAACTCCAAATATAACTCATAACAAGTATTTGTAATATCTAGCCTAAGTGCCACCATGGTGTGCATGCTGTCACTTTCACACTCATGGGGAGAGCATAGATCTATTAAAGCACTTGAGTAGCAAGGTAGATCTACTTGATTACAAAGCTCATGATCACAATATGATCATGCATAGAGAGAGAGATGAACACATAGCTACCGGTAGAACCCTTAGCCTCGAGAGAGAACTACTCCCTCCTCATCATGGGAATCAGCAATGGTGATGGATATGGTGGTGGAGATTGATGGAGATGGCTCCGGGGGCACTTCCCCGTCCCGGCAGGGTGCCAGAACAGAGACTTTCTGTCCCCCAAATCTCCCCTTCGGTGGCAGCGGCGCAGCGGAACTTTTCGTGGATTTCTGATTGACTATTTAGGGTTTCTGCCTCGGGAGGAATATATAGGCAAAGGAGGCAAGGTCGGTGGCCATCCAGGCTCCACACCATGCCTCAAGCGGCTCTGGCTGGCCCGCGCCAAGGGCGGGCGTGGCCACCCTGTGGCCCCTCTCCGACTCTCCTTCTGGCTCCGTGAGTCTTCTGGGAAAATAGGAACTTTGGCTTTTGTCCCGTCCAATTCCTAGAATATTCATTTTCTGACTTTCCTGAAACCAAAAACAGCAGAAAACAGGCAACTGGCACTATGGCTCTTGTTAATAGGTTAGTCCAAGAAATCATATGAAAATTACTCCAAAGTTGGAACAAAACATAAGAAAGTAGATAAAACCAAGCATGGTACATCAAAAATTATAGATACATTTGCAATGTATCAACATCCCCAAGCTTAACTCCTGCTCGTCCTCGAGTATGTAAGTGATAAAAAGAATAATTTTTTAGGTGACATGCACCATCAAAGACTTGATCAAAGTATTTATAAAACATTCAAAGCTGGGATCATAGTACTTCAATCATAACATGAAAGCTAACGTTCTAGCAATAAGACTATGTTGCAACATGAAAAGGCACAAACAAAAGATTCATGAATAACAATGCTTTGCAAGACGTTTGTTTGTTTGACATAAAGAAAACATAGCATAATAACATTCAACTTGTCCCTCATAGAGTAGCAAATATAAATGCATAGGACACCTTCAAAGTTTATAAGAGTGACTAGATACAAATAGTTTAAAACAAGCAATATCAAGGTATGCATCAATCGACAAGTCTTGGGACAATGCACATAAACTAAGAATATGGTGCTTTTTTCTCTCTTTCCTCTCTTCATAATCTTTTTTTTTCTTTTTCTCTTTTTTTCTCAATAGGACTCTTTTTTTATAAGAAGAATGCTTCATAGACAGCTCATTATGGTTACGCTGCAGGTTTCCACCATGTCAGCATGGATTAGAC
Source organism: Avena insularis (assembly GCA_023614405.1). Lineage (NCBI taxonomy): Eukaryota > Viridiplantae > Streptophyta > Magnoliopsida > Poales > Poaceae > Avena > Avena insularis. Next base: position 75,073,030 of record CM042690.1, read on the forward strand.
CAGCGGCCCAGACGTTTCTCTAACACATATACATAACTCCATGGACTTACAAGCTCCCCTTTCATTTCACACCGACGACATCCATATACAAAAGAGCATGATATCAACTAGGTACAAGTACCAGGTGCAATGTTGAAAGCGTTCCCCATGAAAGCATGGTTGTGCTAATTCCCGAAAAATAAGTGCAAACATATACAACATAGAAGACACAATGGTTCAAGTTTATTAAGGTCAAGTAAAGTAAAGTGTGCCATCAAGTTCGTGAGAGCTTTAATCACTAGTTTTCTCATAACAAGTTTAATTTGGAAGATAAACAAAAGCATGAATATACTTGGAATAGCATAAGCTAGTAGGTAGGTATGGTGGACTCTTTGGAATAACTTGGTTTAGGGAGTTGGATGCATGAGTGGAACTCATACTTGGTTGTGGAGGCTAGCAAAAGACTGGGAGCGACAAACTAAGAGAGCAATAATGGCCATAATCATGCAGAGCGACAAAACATAATTGATCAAAGCATAAAGTGATACTACAAGTTGAAAACTAAAGGATCATAAAGGCTATGGTGACTTGAGATAGTCATAACATGGTGTGAGCATGCGCCAAGTCAACCCAAATAAAGCATCAAAGGAGGATACCACTATACTATGCTTTAATATGCTAAAACAACGCATGATTCATCCAAGGCACATTAAGCAATCTCAATTGTTTATAACAAGTCATGCTACAGCAAAGAATACTAAGCATAAAGCCAAAACAATATCAAGCATGGCATGACAAAGAATAGGCCACAATCAAAAACAAACTCTCTTTACCACATAAGCATGAACTTTCCTACTCTTTTCCAAACCAAACCAAACTATTTGCAAACCAATGTATGAAAGAGGGGGTCCAACCAATTTATTCAGCAAACTAAGAAAACCAAAGCAAACGAAAAACCAAAACGAAAACAAAAAGAAGACGCTCCAAGAAAAACACAACTGTGCATGAAACAATAAAAATGAAGCGTTTGGAAGAAACCTGGGATTTTTATTGATGAAGAAGGGGGATGCCTTGGGCATCCCCAAGCTTTGACGCTTGTACTTCTTGGATATTTCTTGGGGTGACACGCGTGGCATCCCCAAGCTTGAGCTTTAGTCCATCCTTCATCTCATTACTCATTCCTTCCATACACCTGAAATTTTTCCTTCATACACTTCACACAATCTTTATTAGCAACATTAGTGCACTCAAGATAATAAGTCTTTAGGTTCAGTTCTTAAACCAAATAAACTTCCATCAAAACACTAGCTACTGTAGCACTTCCCTCAAAAAGCTCAATTCCCCAAAAGAACTCAAAAAGGGAACAACAAGAAGCAAATGCAGAAAATGGCAGAAATCTGTCAAAACAGACCAGAAGGTAAAGACGATTTTTTTTTGAAGACCTTATGTTGCTCAAATCAAAACGTGTTGAACTAACGAAAGTTAGATAACAACCTGGGTCAGAAGCACAAAAGTTCACGCCTCAAAAAGACGTTCAGAGATTTTACACGAATTTTTACGGTGAAGCACAGAAATCTGTTTCGGGACAGCAACTTTCCCTATCATTACTTCTCTCTCATTAGAGGTTACTCTTGGCACAAAAGGCAAATAAAAAGGATAAGGAGAGGTTATTACTGAGGTAATAACTTTCAATACTCATCTAAAACTTTTGGGTTATCTCCTAATAAGTACTTTTCTTTAGGGCCTTTAAGTTAGGCATGATAGTTTGAGAAGATGCTCACATAAGAAATATGAATTGAAGTAAAAGAGAGCATAAAGAAGCAAATTCAAAGCACATTTAAGTCTAACCCACTTCCTATGCATAGGAATCTTGTAAAGAAACAAGTCATGAAAGCACAAAGCAACAAGCATAGGAAAGCAAAACAAGTGCAATTTCAAGACTTTCAACATAAAGAGGGGAAACTTAATATTATTGAGACGCATAAAACCATGTTTCCCTCTCTCATAATAACTTTCAGTAGAAACATGAATAAAATTAACAATATAACTATCACATAAAACATTCTTATCATGAGCCACATGCATAAAAGAATTAATACTCCCCACATAAACATAGTCATTCTTGTTAATTGTAGTGGGAGAAAATTCAACAAAATAGCTATCATTATTATTCTCATCACCATAATCATCAAATATAGGAGGCATATTGTAGTCATAATTAATTGCCTCCTCAATAGTAGGTGGACTGAAAATATCATATTCATCATTGTAATCATCATATATTGGAGGTTTGGTATCATCATAAGCAATAGAATAGCTATGTTCTAAAGCTGGGGAACTAAAAAGGTCATTTTCATAAAAACTAGCTTCCCCAAGCTTAGACTTTTCCATAGCATTAGCAATAATGGTGTCCAAAGAATTCATACTAACAACATTTCTATTAGCATGCAAATAAAGTTCCATAGGTTTTTTAATTTTCTCTTCAAACACTTCATGTCCTAACTCAAGATAAATACTATAAAGCTCTCTAATTTTTGTTGTTGTTTTCCATTAAGCCTAAATAGTGAAAACAAGAAACAAAAAGACAAAATTGCAGAATCTAAAGGAAATAACTTCGAGCACTCACACCGGAGGATGTGAGTACCTTTTACCTTACCTCCCCGGCAACAGCGCTTGTAAAATAGGCGTTGCGTGGAGGTTCTTCTTCTTCTTCAATCCTCCGGTGTGAATATCTTTTACCTTACCTCCCTGGCAATGGCGCCAGAAAATAGCTTGATGTCTACGCACTTCTATTCTTGTAGATAGTTGTTGGGCCTCCAAGTGCAGAGGTTTGTAGAATAGCAGCAAGTTTCCCCTTAAGTGGATCACCCAAGGTTTATCGAACTCAGGGAGGAAGTGGTCAAAGGTATCCCCTCTCAAGCAATCCTGCAATCAAGATACAAGAAGTCTCTTGTATCCCCAACACACCCAATACACTTGTCAGGTGTATAGGTGCACTAGTTCGGCGAAGAGATAGTAAAATATAAGTGGTATGGATAATTATAAGCGGTAACGGTGATAGAAAATAACTTGATGGCATGGAAGAGACTAAAGGCAAACTGAAATAAAGATGGAAGCAAGCAAACATGTAACATATCTAGTTACAAACGGTGTTTCAATGCTTAGAAACAAGGCCTAGGGATCATACTTTCACTAGTGAACACTCTCATATAAATATCTTCTCTTTATGATACTACTCTGAACTACTCTCCGGTTGGACACTCTAATCGATGGTAGGGCTATAACAACACACCTCAAAGTCCATCTTTCCCATCTAGAAAACCACAATTTCATAAAGACATCCAACTCCAAATATAACTCATAACAAGTATTTGTAATCTCTAGCCTAAGTGCCACTATGGTGTGCACGCTGTCACTTTCACACACATGGGGAGAGCAGAGATCTATTAAAGCACTTGAGTAGCAAGGTAGATCTACTTGATTACAAAGCTCATGATCACAATATGATCATGCATAGAGAGAGAGATGAACACATAGCTACCGGTAGAACCCTTAGCCTCGAGAGAGAACTACTCCCTCCTCATCATGGGAATCAGCAATGGTGATGGAGATGGTGGTGGAGATTTATGGAGATGGCTCCGGGGGCACTTCCCCATCCCGACAGGGTGCCGGAACAGAGACTTTCTATCCCCCGAATCTCCCCTTCGGTGGCGGCGGCGCAGCAGAACTTTTCGTGGATTTCTGATTGACTATTTAGGGTTTCTGCCTCGGGAGGAATATATAGGCGAAGGAGGCAAGGTCGGTGGCCATCTAGGGGGCCCACACCATGCCCTGGCGTGGCCTGGGCTGGCCCGCGCCAAGGAGGGGGGGTGGCCACCCTGTGGCCCCTCTCCGACTCTCCTTCTGGCTCCGTGAGTCTTCCGGGAAAATAGGAACTTTGGCTTTTGTCCCGTCCAATTCCGAGAATATTCATTTTTTGACTTTCATGGAACCAAAAACAGCAGAAAACAGGCAACTGGCACTGTGGCTCTTGTTAATAGGTTAGTCCAAGAAATCATATGAAAAGTACTCCAAAGTTGGAACAAAACATACGAAAGTAGATAAAACCAAGCATGGAACATCAAAAATTATAGATACATTTGCAATGTATCATGGTGCGCCAGGGGTAATAAAAGTTATGCGCCACGGCTAAGGGTTCACGGTGCGCCCAAGTTCGATTTTCAAAAATTCAAAAAAAGCGGGATCCAAAACTAGATCTGGATCTGAATCATGCCGCTGTTGTCGCCAGAGTTGCCTCATCTCACTCCCATCATCGCTGAAGTCACCTCGTCTCGCTGACATTGGCGAGAGGAGAAGGAGATAGAGGAGAGGAGAAGGAGAAGGAGAATCAGAGGAGGAGTAGGAGGAGAAGTAGGAGAAGAGGAGGAGAAGGGAGGAGATGGAGAAGGGGAAGGGATAAGAAGGAGAAGGAGAGGAGGAGGAGAAGGGAGAATAAGGAGAAGGAAAAGAGAGGAGAAGGAGAAGGGAGGAGGAGGATATGGAGAAGCAGAAGGAGAGGCGAATGGAGAAGAAGGAGAAGGAGAGAAGGAGGACATGAGAAGGGAGAAGAAGGAGAAGGAGAGGAGGAGGAGGAGGAGAAGGGAGAAGAAGGAGAAGGAGAATGGAGGAGGAGGAGAATCATAAGGGGAGGAGATGCAAAGTAAAGGTAGGTGGCCGCGGGGTTCAAACTTTGAATTCCGCCCTCACTTAGCCGTGGCACACCACTATGAGGTGCACCACGGGTAAGTGGCCTAAAATATTTTTTTGCAAAAATTCTTATTTTTGAAATGAACTTTATTCCTTACGAATTTTAAGATTCTAAAAAATGGGTAAATGGTCTCTAACCTTTGCCATCGGATAGAAATTTATGTGCTCGTCGTTTTGATATATTATAGATACTTTTCGACGTCGTATGCAAAAGTTATGACCATTTTACCGTGTCATGACCTTTTTTGCAAAAAAGGCCAAAATTCATATTTGTTATTTTTCCTAGAAACTACATCACATAATCTACCTATATCTGAAAGGATTTTATTTTTTAAAATGATTATCATTTTCTGTTATTTTTTGCAAACCTAAAAAGGTGACAGGGGGTGTGGAGCTCAAAATGGGAAGCGCATTTGGCCAAGGCGCATGTCATAGAGGTGCCCCACGGGTAACCCAGTATCCGTGGTGCATGGCATAGAGGTGCGCCACGGGCAAGTGGGGTGCGGTCGCAGGCACCCTGGCCCACATATAATGGTGGCGCATCGCTGCCATGTGTGCCACGGGTAAGTGACCTACCCGTGGGGAACTTCCTCTAGGTGCACCACGACTATTTTTCCATGGGGAACCACCTGGCATGTGCGCCACTAATATAATTATTACATAGTTGTTTTCCTAGTAGTGTTACTTTATGTTGCTAAGTTATAGTAGTAGTCAATCATCATGATGGATAATCAACTGGAGGCGTCGTGAACTTTGCGACATGCTGGTGGGCACGATGGAGATCATGGTAGAGAATTCGATGAATGGAGATCTTGCTAAAATCAAGACGCATTAATGAAACACCATATCATGTCATATATTTTAACTACATGTGATGTTAACCTTTATGCATCTTATTTATTGCTAGTATTAGAAACTCGACAGTACAATTATAAGATGATTCCTTAATTTAATACCAATAAAAGTGGTGTCCCTTAGTGTACACCACCAAGAAATTTCTCTGATATGAAGCATGTTGTGACGATCGGGTGTTACAAATCTCGGTGTTCGCAAATGGTGTGTGTAAGCCATTTTGCACAGCAAATATATTTTATGATGCATGAATGTAATGCACACACCTGTGGTATCTTCTTCTCCGACCTAAAACCCTAGGATGTTACACGGGATGTGCTGATGGCCTACCACTGGCTTCTCCAAGAGGAGTTTAACCGCCAACAGGCTATGTAGGCTAAACTCGATGAATGCAAGAGGCAAGAGCTCAACTCGATGAACGCCAAAAGGATTTTTTACCTTTTTTCTTGAAGATTGAGGATCTTCTCTTAAAATGGACTTATTTCCTTCATCCTTTTCAATGGAGTATATTGTAGTACTTCATTAGATTGAGATAATCCCATATCATGGTCTTCATTATTATTCTCTTTAGTTTGAGAATTAGAGCTAGATATATCATTTTTCTTATTCTTTAGAATTCCCATTAACTTCACTTTTATTGGGTGATTTTTCCTATAGAAGATCTTTTTCTTTAATAGAATCTTGCTCTTTTCTTTTGGATGCGCATTAGAATCCCGAGTACCTGGACCTCCCCTGGTATTAACTCAACATACTTGACGTCTTTCAGCAAGAAGTTTCTCATATAATTCATTTTGAAGAGAGATCATCTACTCAACTTGGTTGTTCATCATAGTGCACTTTTTAACAATAATTTTAATAGAATCCACACTAGAGTGTATTCTTTCATGAAGAAGTTCAGTTTTATGAGAGTCCTCCATAAGATTCCTTCCAGTATAATAATCAGAAGCCTTTTGATGATAAGAAACTTCATTTTGATGATCAACATATGAGATTTTAGTAGGATATGATACCTTCCCATTACCTTCAGCAGGACATATATCATGTACTTGGATAGGAAAACATGGTTCATCAATAGGGAATTTAACACCCATTTCTGATAATTCCTTAAGATGAGAAGTTTTAATTACCTCTATTTAGTGGACTTTGAAGCTTCTTTCATAACTTAATTAGATAACTTGAGAATACCCCTCTTTTTAGGAATCATTTCAATTTTATCTTCCTCTTCAAAGAAAATTGCACAAACCACCACACATTGTTGTCATCGTTGCGCAAAACACCAACTTTACCTGTTTTTCGCACGGATCACCAACTATTGGTGTAATACGTTGCACACAGGTCCAAATCCTAGATTAGGTTGTTTAATTAAAATCTGATGACCAGGATCCATAAGGCAGTAATGATGTGGTGTCAACGTGTCATTATCTAGTGAGTTGTTTTCAAACTTTTTCAAAAAAAACTTTCGGTAATTGAAATAATATAAACAACCCCTAAACTAACTAATCTAGAAAATTTTGAAAGAATCTTTTTTCAATGGTTGGAATTTTATATTTTTCAAAAATATAAAAAAACTAGATAATGACACATGGACATCAGATCCTTATGTCAATGGCCCAGTCGTAAAGATTGCGGTTAATCCACTTAATATGAGATTTAGACCTGTGTGCAACCTATTACACCAATAGTTGGTGGTTTGTGCAAAAAACATGAAAAATTGGTGTTTTGCGCAACGACGACTACAATAAGTGGTGGTTTGTGCAAGTTCCTCTCCTCTTCAATATGCCAATAATCACAATTCTAAGAAATAGTATCTAATAAATCCTTAGCTTCATCAATGGTCCTATGTCTCAAAATATTACCTGCAATACTATCTAGATAAGATCTAGATTCTCCAGTTCGTCCATTGTAAAATATATCAAGTAATTTATTATCTTTCAAACCATGGGTAGGACATTTCCTCTTGAGAGCACAATATCTCCCCCGAGCTTGAGACAAACTTTCTTTCTTACTTTGTGAATTTTTTACGAATTTTAGCAATCACAACATGTGTTTTATCAGTAGGAAAATATTTATAATAGAATAAATAAAAATATTCTTCTTTACTTGTGATTGACTTTGGATCCAACGAGATATACCAAGCTTCTCCTCCTAGGGAGAATTGAAACAATTCAAGAAGTAATAGTGTTGCTAAATTTTATATTTACCAAATAGAAAAGATAGTTCATGATGTTTTGAAAAGTTTTCATAGAGGAACTCCTCATCATTCCCGTAGAATTTACTAGCCTCACCTATCTTAATTATTTAAGGATCAACATTAAACTCATAGTCCTTATCTTTAATGTAAATTGGAGGTGCATAAGATTTACTAGCAATATGAAATAATTATCCCAGTGAGTTACTCATGCTAGCATCAAAATTATCCAGATCATCTAAATCAATATTCATAAAATCTTTAGTATAAGCAATGTCTTCTTTAGAAGGTGTTGATTTAAAACTAGTAGCAATAGTAGTTTCATCATTTTTATCAAAAAGTTCATCCTCATCATAATCATATTCTTCTTCATTATTAGACAAAGACTTGGATAGATTAGGTGTCCCCTCTCTATGCATATCATCATACAATAGTTTTCATTATTAATAGACATCCTACATAATGGTGAACTTGACAGAACAATAGTTTTCTTTTTAGTAAGAGGACTAGCAACAACATTAGGTGAAAATTGTGGCCTAGTAGGCAAGTCCGTATAGTTTCTAGTATTTGAAGGCAACATAACCTTCTTAGAACTATCCTTATCATTTCCCATGATGAGAAATAAATAAGTTTAGCAAGTAAATAATAATAAGTGGTCTTACAAATAAAGCTAGACTCCCGGCAACAACGCCAGAAAATATCTTGATGCCCCCAAGTATATGGGGTCGCTAAAATATTTGATTGGAAGTATTACCCAAATTTATATTTTAACATAAGGGGAGCAAAATAATACCAATAATACTTTAGCAATTGAGACTTCACTCTCAGCCAAACCCGCGTATCAATATTCTCAAGAAATAAGTGCTGATTGTAGCAGTTGAAGCAAAACACTAAACAGTAATAGAAGATTTCCAGTTTTGACTTTAAGTAGTGAAATTGTAACTTTCAGTGGCTAAAAGCGGAGGGCATTAGGTAATAGTGGGGTTTTACATGAATAAGCTTGATCATACAATAGAAATACAAATAATAGGGTGGTCATCTCTAATTCCATTTGTGTGTAGGTGTGTTGTTCTCAATATATATATGCGTACTAAGCAATAGAATTTGCACAAAATCTACTATCCTACCTTTCCATTTCACTAGGGCCAACTTGGAACCACAGGTAATTAAGGTTTACCCTTACGAATAGCACGGAACAATGCATTAACAATCTAAGAACATACATAATCCTCAAACTAACACATATACCCTTGTTTTTTCTAACTGTCACTTTAGGGTTCGTGGGATCAACATAATAATAGGTAATACACTTTGCAGATAAATACCAAACTCATATATATGATGGGGCAATAAAAGTACAGTACTGAAATCATATCACTCGGGCCCTAGTAACAAGCATTAAACACAGCAGAAGTGCATCAACACTCATACAAGAACATCCTCAAGATAAACCCCTCAAATCTCTAACTCACATGCCTATAGAGGACTACTCACTCATGGAGAGGAAGAAGGAGCACATGGTTGATGGAGATGATGTTGGTGATGATGGTGGTGTAGATAGCGTCAAAATCCCCCTCTCTAGCATGGATATCACGATCAATCTGACCCCGAAAACAAAGATCGTGATGGCGGCGATGCTCTATTTGGCAAAACACTTTGTCCTCCTAGATATGTAGGATTTTGAGGTATACAAGGGAGTACACTAAAAGAGGGGACGGGGCGATGCTCGGGGGCTGAAAGGCTATAAGTAGTATGGCCCCTACCATGGGACATTCCACCTAGGCTCGTTCAGGCCTCGTGGCCCCTCTCATGAGTTTCCAAGCCCAGTAGTCCTTCTTCCGATGAAAAATTGGAGTGGTGTTTTTCTCCGATTTTATTTCCCATGGAAAAAGACAGAAAGAAGACATTTGCTAAAAATAGCGTCAGATTTAGCAATTTTATCCCAGTATGAGGCGATTCCAGAGAAATCCATTGAGCAAAGTACTTGGAAAAGTAGATACATTTGGATTGTATCAAGGCTTCGCCGGCAAACTCAATTGGGTGATTCATGCCTAAATATTGCTGTATCGGGTGGGATTCATTCGTGTATACCCATGTTTTTTCTCTATCCGTTTGGTGTCAGAGGGAGCACTACGAAGCTCTGCTGGCTGTTACCGTAATGGGGGACGCTTTCTCATTCCATGGTGAAGTCAGCTAGCGGAGATTGAATATCCTGGAAGCCGAGATCTGAGGACTAGCAATGGTTATTCAAGTCTTTGTGGCGATGGGAAATTAGCTTGGTGATTCGTGACTTGGAGCAGCGGCGTCATAAGTGGGATGACAACACATAAGAAGTTCAAAGTCTTACATTTTAGGGTGAAAATTCAAGGTCTAGCCTTAATTGGTTGTGCCTAGCAATGACCTTGTTAAACACATTGTTTTATGAGCGAGGACTTTCTATAGGGTGAAAACCTAAGACCTATGATCCGACGACGATGGCGTTTGTGCATTGTTCTCTTCCTAGAGGCCTCACTTTGGAGGAGCTAGATTTATGTTGTTGTCGTGTTACTATTGCTGCTACTAGGAATAATCACTGTAGCGGGACTTTATTTTTTAAGTCTTCTTCTTTTTTCGGCTGTGTGCATCCATAAGGCCGTTAGGCCAATGCATTCTTGTTATTTCTTGAAATGGGGAGCAAAGCCCCGACCTCTGCATCAACTGATGCACACAACCTTTATTCATTATTAGAACCACAATGTCTGGCAAAAGGCATTACAAAGATCATACAAAACGGTTCCGCCAAAACAAAACACTGAGCAAAAACGATAACCGTATCGCCAGCTCCCCGACGAGATCTAGAAAACACCTATCTGCCTCTTTCGACGTCGCCCCACGGTCACTCGTAGCGACTCACCAAGAGAAACTGAAGTGCCTGAGTGTAGCGGCTCGAACTCATGCAAAAGGAGCCCCAGATCCACCCAGCCTATTCATATAGTGGCGCTCACGCACACGCTCCGGATCTCGCCACCTTCACAATCTTCCACCAAACCGTCTTCATCTTATAGATGGATGCGCAGACTCTCGCCACGCTAGCCACCGACACCATCGCGGTGCCAAGTAGCACCACCTGCCCGCGCGCTAGCCGCTCCACCTCCCCTGCCTCTTCCATCCAGCGCTGCTCCATAGACGATGCTCCCAAGAGAGAACATGACACCGCAGCGTTGCCATCGCTTGACCCGAAGATCTTAGGGTTTCCCCCAGAGCAGCCCGAGTGAGGTCGACACTAATTGCACGGTGATGCCTTCATCAAGGTCACGTCGTGGTAACACCGCCATCGCCCTCTAATCGGCACGGTTTTCACCATCACCTAGGTCTTCCCGCCTCACAGCCGGGACTAGATGATGGATCCTGGGGTCTGTCAATGTAGCCTCAGTTCGACCATCTCTGACGGAGAAGATGACCACCACCACCACCAATCCTAGGGCCTCCGCCCTAGGCATCCTCATAATGTGAAGCAGTCCCCAGATGGCCTCCACGCGACTTCCCCGGTCGGTGACGAAGATGGCAAAATTTGGAGGCGGCTGATCCGTAAGATCAACCACCACCGCCTCCAGCCAACCCCGCCACCTACAGATCCGTTGGGGTCGCCCACGGGCTGCCGTTGTTTCGCCCTCACCGCCAGAGATCATGGGCCATCCACCGCCGCCATGGATATTTGGCGGCCGCCGTCGGGATGAACGTGAGGACGGGAGACCGCCGCCGCGCCGCAGGGGTTTTCCCCAATGATGGAGCCAAGCGGCGGCAGAGGGAGATAGGTGTGAGGGGGGACGGGGAGGGAGCGCGGTGGTCCGCCGTGTGCGGCCTTGTAGAGGTTGGGTGTGATTGGTATCTTTGTGATATTAATTAATATATGCTCTTTGTAAAAAAACTGTGTGATTTTTTTTAGTGTGGGTGAGATCCCAAACGTCGGTCCGTGGGACTCCCTTTTTATTTCTCTTGAAATATTAGTATTTGACAATGTCTAAACGTGCTAAGCCTGACGGATCAAACCAACGCCTCCTACTCGAACACCTCAGGCATAACATATAATCAAGGATGACATAATTCATTAAAAGAAAAGGGACAACATAATTAATTGTACGCATATTCTTATTAGAGATCGATGTGATTAATTAAAATAGAAGAGTTGTCCCCTTCAACTTACGTGCGTTTCACAATTATCTTGGCAGCTGACAAGTATTTCTTCCTCGGAGTCTCCAAGCCACATATAATTATGAAGGGAGCATACCTCAAGAAACGTGGAGCAAATCAACAAGCGATCATGTTGGAGGATTGCGGATATATATACACGTAGGTGACTCGCGAGAGTATGTGAGAGTCGACGCGTTGGGTACGTAGTCAACGACGACGACATCCTGCATCGGATCATATCAAATCAGATCGGTTGGCCTATGCGTGCGAAGTCGCAGCAAATTAATGGATCTCTCCATGTGAAGCTCCGCATGAAACTTATGGCATGTACTGTACTCATGTGTGGCGTGAAACCATTTCTAACTACGGGTTCAGACCAGGCGACTTCAGCATTGAGCCAACTTCACCCTGCACTCGTCGGACTTTGACTTTGACTCAGAGTAGACCTTAGGATGTTTCTTATACAACTGGTCTGTTGGAGATATGCCCAAGAGGCAATAATAAAAGTGGTTATTATTATATCTTTGTGTTTATGATGAATGTTTACATCCCATGCTATAATTGTATTATAAGGAAACACTAATACATGTGTGTTTTGTAAACATAAAAGAGTTCCTAGTAAGCCTTCTTGTGGAACTAGCTTGTTGATTAATTGATGATCATGGTTTTCTGATCATGGACATTGCATGTCATTAATAACAAGGTTATATCATTAGGAGAATGATGTGATGGATACACACCCATAGTAAGCGTAGCATAAGATCAAGTCATTTAGTTCGTATTGCTATAAGCTTTCAAATGCATAGTAACATAATCCTTCGACCATGGGGTTATGTTAATCACCATCACCGGATGGTTACTTTGATGACATCAAACACCGCTTTGTAACTGGGTGGTTATAAAGGTGTCATTGGGTATTCTGAAAGTATGTGTTGAAGCGTATGAACCAAGATTGGGATTTGTCCATCCATATGACGGATAGATATGCTCTGGGCCCTCTCGGTGGAATGTCATCTAGTTAGCTTGCAAGCATGTGACTAGGTCACAAGGGATGACATAACATGGAACGAGTAAAGAGTACTTATCAGTAACGAGGTAGAACTAGATATGGAGATACCGACGATCAAACCTCAGATAAGTAGAATATCGCGTGACAAAGGGAATTGGTTTCGTATGTTAATGGTTCTATCGATCACAAAGTCATCGTTTAGTATGTGGGAGCCATTATGGATCTCCAGATCCCGCTGATGGTTATTGATCGGAGAGGTGTCTTCATCATGTCTGCGTATTCACGAACCGTAGGGTGACACACTTAAGGTTCGAAGTTGTTTTAAGTAGATATGGAATGTGCGTTGGAGACCGAATGTTGTTCGGAGTCTCGGATTGGATCCGGGACATCACGAGGAGATCCGGAATTATCCGGAGAATGAGATTCATATATTGGGGATCATTTTTATAAGTTAGGAAATGTTCCGGAGTATTTGTATGGGGATTCTAGAAGGTTTTGAAATGTTCCGGAAGGTTCTAGGAGATTTCTTGGAGTTTGCTTGAAAACCAAGAAAGGATCAAGGAGTCCTTGTGGGGCAAGACAAGGAGTCGTGAGGGAGGAGGACTCCTTCCCCCCTCCCAATCCGCCGGCCAAGGAAGGGAGGGGAGTCCTACTAGGACTCCCCCTCCCATGGCGCCCCCCTCCTTTAAATAGAGGGGTGGGGGCTCCACCCCCTTGCACCCGTCCACTCCAAACCCTAGCCGCCACCTCTCTCCTCCTCCTTCCCTCTGCTCAGGCTTAGGCGAAGCCCTGCAGAATTCTCTACTCCACCACCACCACCACACCGTCGTGCTGCTGGGATTTCGTGGAGAAGATCTACTACCTCCGCTGCTCGCTGGAACGGGGAGAGGAAGGTCTGCTTCGACTCCGCACGTGTGACCGATCATGGAACGCTGGCGCGGAAGGATCGTCCACACGATCTTGAGATCGGCAAGTGATCGACTACATCAACCACGAGATCCAATCTCGTAACGCTTTCGGATCTACGAGGGTTAGTACAGATCTATCTCGTTGCACATGTCTAATAGATTAGATCTTGGCTTTTATCTAGATTAGATCTGGGTTTTGTTCATTCTTGCGGTAGAAATTTTTTGTTTTCCATGCTACGAACCCATCAGTGGTATCAGAGCCTTGTCTATCTCGTAGATCTGTTGCACGAGTAGAACACAATGGTTTTGTGGGCGTTGGTGCTCATGCCGTCTTTTGCTTTGTTTACTTTGCATCTTGCGGTATGGTGGGATGAAGCGGCTCGGGCTAACCTTACATGTGATCGCACATGAGACTTGCTACACGCTTGACGTGTAACTTGCTTTGCACAAGTGGCTTTGCGGGTGTCTGTCTCTCCCACCATAGTATAGATCCAATTTACACTTTGCACTTGATAGCACTTGTATCAATGTTGCGGTTTAGTTTCGTAGGTAAGATCCGTTCTTATTCGAAAGCCCAAACCACGTAAAACATGCAAAGAAAATTAGAGGCGTCTAACTTGTTTTTGCAGGGGTTTTGTGATGTGATATGGCCATCATGTGATTATATTTGATGTATGCAATGATCCTTGTTGTAATATGGCAACTGGCAGGAGTCTAATGGTTGTCTTTAATTCCGTTAAGACCTGCGTGTCTATTCATCTTGTAATAGCTTTATTCCAAGTAGTTGTAATAGTTGCTGGTGATGATGCACAACCATGAAGCGGCGCCACTGACCTTGACGCAATGCTGGTGATGATGGAGATCATGTCCGTGCTTTGGAGATGGAGATCAAACGCATAAGAAGAAAGGGCCATATCATATCACACTAATTATGAATTGTCTGTGATGTTAATCCTTTATGCATCTTGTATTGCTTAGATCACGACGATAACATTATAAGATGATCCCTCTCACTAAATTTCAAGTAATAAAATGTTCGTCCTTAGTTGGCACCGTTGCTAACACTCGTCGTCTCGAAGCATCTCGTGATGATCGGATGTGATAGATTCTACGTGTGCATACAACGGGTGCAAGCCAGATTTGCACATGCGGAAACTAAGGTTAATCTTGACGAGCCTAGCATGTACAGACATGGTCTCGGAACACGGAATACCGAAAGGTAGAGCATGAATCATATGAGTGATATGATGAACATGAAGATTGTTCGTCGATGAAACTACATCTTCTCTCGTGAAGATCGGACTTGGTGTAGTGCACTTGGTTCGTGTAATCACTAAGACAATGTGAGGGATGTTGTTTTGAGTGGGAGTTCACCTAGTTAATTTAAGAATTAAAATTGAACTCAATTTATCATAAACTTAGTCTAAACTACTTGCAATTTGTTGTAGATTATGGCGAACCTCTCCATCAATTTCAATGCGTTCCTAGAGAAAGAAAAGCTTAAGAATAATGGAAGCAACTTCACGGACTGGCTCCGTGGTCTGAATATTGTCCTCAGGGCTGGTCAGATGACCTATGTGCTCGAAGCACCGCTAGGTGACCCACCTATAGATGATGCCACCGATGACGTAAAGAATGTTTACGCCACTCAGAAAAATCATTACTCCACAGTTCAGTGTGCCATCCTGTACGGTTCAGAAACGGAGCTTCAGAAGCGCTTTGAGCACCACGACCCGTTCGAGATCGGAGCTCAAGCTCATTTTTGAGACTCACGCGGCCGTGGAGAGCTATGAGGCCTCCGAAAAGTTCTTTACCTGTAAGATGGAAGAGGGAAGCTCCGTTAGCGAGCACGTGCTCACCATGTCTGGGCACGCAAACAAGCTCCAAGAGTTGGGGATAACGATTCCTAATGAGTTAGGGATTCACCGTGTCCTCCAATCACTGCCACCGAGTTATAAGAACTTTGTGATGAACTACAATATGCACTGCATCAACAAGACGTTGCCTGAACTATCATCCATGCCGAAAACTGCTGAAGTGGAGATCAAGAAGGAGCACCAAGTGTTGATGGTCAATAAGACCACCAATTTCAAGAAATAGGGCAAGCCTAAGAAAAAGGGCAACTTCAAGAAGGACGGCAAGAAAGCTGCCGCACCTGCTAAGAAGCCCAAGGCTGGTCCTAAGCCTGAAACTGACTGCTTCTACTGCAAGGGTGCTGGTCGGAAGCGAATCGCCCCAAGTACCTGGCGGATCTAAAGAACGGCAACATCAAGAAGAAAGGTATATTCGATATACATGTTATTGGTATGTATCTTACTAGTAATCGTAGTAGTGCCTGGGTATTTGATACTGGTTCGGTTGCTCATATTTGTAACTCGAAACAGGAGCTACGGAATAAACGAAGACTGGCGAGAGACGAGGTGACGATGCGCGTTGGAAATGGCTCCAAGGTTGATGTGATCGCCGTCGGCACGCTCCCTCTACATCTACCTTCGGGATTAGTTTTAAATTTAAATAATTGTTATTTGGTGCCTGTGTTAAGCATGAACATTATATCTGGATCTTGTTTAATGCGAGACGGTTACTCTTTTAAGTCTGAGAATAAAGGTTGTTCGATTTATATGAGTAATATCTTTTATGGTTATGCACCTGAGATGAATGGTTTATTCTTATTGAATCTCGATAGTAGTGATACACATGTTCACAACATAGATGCTAAACGAATAAAATTGAATGATAATTCTACATACATGTGGCAATCGCTGCCTTGGTCACATTGGAGTGAAGCGTATGAAGAAACTCCATTCTGATGGACTTCTTGAATCACTTGATTTTGAATCACTTGAAAGATGCGAAGCATGTCTAATGGGAAAAATGACTAAGACTCCATTCTCTAGAATAATGGAGCCAGCTACAGACTTATTGGAAATAATACATACCGATGTGTGCAGTCCAATGAGTGTGGCATCGCGTGGTGGATATCGTTATGTTCTCACTTTCACGGATGACTTAAGTAGATATGGGTATGTCTACTTTATGAAACATAAGTTCGAAACTTTTGAGAAGTTTAAGGAATTTCAAAGTGAAGTGGAAAATCATCGTAACAAGAAGATTAAGTTTATGCGTTCTGACCACGGAGGTGAATATCTAAGTTATGAGTTTGGCATGCATTTAAACAAATGTGGAATACTTTCGCAGTTGACACCGCCGGGAACACCACAGCGTAATGGTGTGTCCGAACGTCGTAATCGAACTCTCTTAGATATGGTTCGGTCTATGATGTCTCTTGCAGATTTACCGCTATCATTTTGGGGCTATGCATTAGAGACAGCCGCATTCACTTTAAATAGGGCACCATCTAAATGCTTGAAACGACACGCATTTAATTGTGGTTTGGAAAGAAACCTAAGTTGTCGTTCCTTAAAGTTTGGGGTTATAAGCGTATGTAAAGAAGTTACAACCGATAAGCTTGAACCCAAAGCGAGAAATGCGTCTTCATAGGATACCCTAAAGAAACAATTGGGTATACCTTCTATCATAGATCCGAAGTCAATTTTTTCTTTTACAAGAATGGATCCTTTCTTGAGAAGGAGTTTCTCTTGAAAGAAGTGACTGGAAGGAAAGTAGAACTCGACGAGGTTATTGAACCTTCTCTCGAGTTGAGAGTAGCGCAAAGACCGAAGATGTTTTGTGCCGCCCGCACCAAGTGGAGAGGAAGCTCATGATGGTGATCATGAAACTCGAACGGTTAGCTGAACCTCGCAGTCAACGAGGGTTCGTACCACTCCTGATTGGTATGACTCTGCCTTGAACGTCATGTTGGTGGACAACACTGATGACCCTGCGACGTATGAAGAAGCTATGGTGAGCCCAGATTCCGACAAATGGATAGAAGCCATGAAATCCGAAATGGGATCCATGTACGAAAACCAAGTATGGACTTTGGTGGACTTACCGGATGGCCGTAAGGCTGTCGAGAACAAATGGATTTTCAAAAGAAAAACAGATGCTAATGGTAATGTTACCGTCTATAAGGCTCGACTTGTCGCGAAAGGGTTCCGACAAATTCAAGGAGTTGACTACGATGAGACTTTCTCACCGAGCGTAAGCTAAAGTCTGTGAGGATTTTGTTAGCAATTGCTGCATATTTCGATTATGAGATTTGGCAGATGGATGTCAAAACAGCGTTCTTTAATGGTGACATTGAGGAAGAGTTGTATATGGTACAACCCAAGGGTTTTTTCGATCCTAGTGATGCTGACAAGGTATGCAAACTTCAGCGCTCCATTTATGGACTGAAGCAAGCATCCCGGATTTGGAATCAACGTTTTGATAAAGTAATCAAAAACTTTGGATTTATACAAACTTATGGAGAAGCTTGTATTTACAAGAAAGTGGGTGGGAGCTCTGTAGCATTCCTAGTACTATATGTAGATGACATATTGTTGATTGGGAATGATATAGAACTTCTTAATAGCGTCAAAACCTATTTGACTAATAGTTTTTCAATGGAGGATCTTGGCGAAGCGGCATATATTCTAGGCATCAAGATTTATAGAGATAGATCAAGACGCCTAATAGCGCTTTCACAAAGTACATACTTAGACAAAGTTCTAAAGAAGTTTAGAATGGAAGAGAGCAAGAAAGGGTTCGTGCCCATGTTGTCAGGTAAGACCTTGAGTAAAACTCAAAGTCCGGCTACGGCAGAAGATAGAGAAAAGATGAATAATATTCCCTATGCCTCGGCCATAGGTTCTATCATGTATGCCATGTTGTGTACACGACCGGATATAGCACATGCTGTTAGTTTGACTAGCAGATATCAAAGTGATCCTGGAATGGAGCATCGGATGCGTCAAGAATATCCTAAAGTACCTGAATAGGACTAAGGATATGGTTCTTTCTTATGGAGGTGATGAACAGCTTGTTGTAAACGGTTACACTGATGCTAGTTGGAACACCGATCCAGATGACTCGAAGTCACAGTCTGGATATGTATTTATTTTGAATGGTGCTGCAGTCAGCTGGAGGAGTGCCAAGCAAAGCGTTGTGGCGAAATCTTCAACCGAATCCGAATACATAGCTGCTTCGGAGGCTGCACAAGAAGCCATATGGATGAAGGAGTTCATTACTAAACTTGGCGTGGTTCCGGTCGTTGGACCCGATGGCCATCTATCGTGACAACACAGTGCCATAGCTAATGCACAGGAGCCAAGGTCACATAGCAAGCTGAAGCACATCAAGCTACGTTTCCATGCTATTCGCGAGTATGTCCGAGATGGTGACATAAAGATCTGCAAAGTACACATTGATCGGAATGTGGCAGATCCGTTGACTAAACCTCTCCCTAGAGCAAAGCATGACCAACACCAGAACGATATGGGTGTTAGGTATATTACCATGTAATCTAGATTATTGACTCTAGTGCAAGTGGGAGACTGTTGGAGATATGCCCAAGAGGCAATAATAAAAGTGGTTATTATTATATCTTTGTGTTTATGATGAATGTTTACATCCCATGCTATAATTGTATTATAAGGAAACACTAATACATGTGTGTTTTGTAAACATAAAAGAGTCTCTAGTAAGCCTCTTGTGGAACTAGCTTGTTGATTAATTGATGATCATGGTTTCCTGATCATGGACATTGGATGTCATTAATAACAAGGTTATATCATTAGGAGAATGATGTGATGGACACACACCCATAGTAAGCGTAGCATAAGATCAAGTCATTTAGTTCGTATTGCTATAAGATTTCAAATGCATAGTAACCTAATCCTTCGACCATGAGGTTATGTTAATCACCATCACCGGATGGTTACTTTGATGACATCAAATACCGCTTTGTAACTGGGTGGTTATAAAGGTGTCATTGGGTATTCTGAAAGTATGTGTTGAAGCGCATGGACCAAGATTGGGATTTGTCCATCCATATGACGGATAGATATGCTCTGGGCCCTCTCGGTGGAATGTCATCTAGTTACCTTGCAAGCATGTGACTAGGTCACAAGGGATGACATAACATTGAACGAGTAAAGAGTACTTATCAGTAACGAGGTAGAACTAGGTATGGAGATACCGACGATCAAACCTCGGATAAGTAGAATATCGCGTGACAAAGGGAGTTGGTTTCGTATGTTATTGGTTCTATCGATCACCAAGTCATCGTTGAGTATGTGGGAGCCATTATGGATCTCCAGATCCCGCTGATGGTTATTGATCGGAGAGGTGTCTTCATCATGTCTGCGTATTCACGAACCGTAGGGTGACACACTTAAGGTTCGAAGTTGTTTTAAGTAGATATGGAATGTGCGTTGGAGACCGAATGTTGTTCGGAGTCTCGGATTGGATCCGGGACATCACGAGGAGATCCGGAATTATCCGGAGAATGAGATTCATATATTGGGGATCATTCTCTAAGTTAGGAAATGTTCCGGAGTATTTGTATGGGGATTCTAGAAGGTTTCGGAATGTTCCGGAAGGTTCTAGGAGATTTCTTGGAGTTTGCTTGAAAACCAAGAAAGGATCAACGAGTCCTTGTGGGGCAAGACAAGGATTCATGGGGGAGGAGGACTCCTCCCCCCCTCCCAATCCGCCGGCCAAGGAAGGGAGGGGAATCCTACTAGGACTCCCCCTCCCATGGCGCCTCCCTCCTTTAAATAGAGGGGTGGGGGCGCCACCCCCTTGCACCCCTCCACTCCAAACCCTAGCCACCGCCTCTCTCCTCCTCCTTCCCTCTGCTCAGGCTTAGGCTAAGCCCTGCAGAATTCTCTACTCCACCACCACCACCACACCATCGTGCTGCTGGGATTCCGTGGAGAAGATCTACTACCTCCGCTGCTCATTGAACGGGAGAGGAAGGTGCTCGACCAGACGCAGTGACCGATCATGAAGCGCTGCCGGAACGCGGCGCCGGAAGGATCGTCCACACGATCTTGAGATCGGCAAGTGATCGACTACATCAACCACGAGATCCAATCTCGTAACGCTTTCGGATCTACGAGGGTTAGTACAGATCTATCTCGTTGTACTTGTCTAATAGATTAGATCTTGGCTTTTATCTAGATTAGATCTGAGTTTTGTTCGTTCTTGCGGTAGAAATTTTTTGTTTTCCATGCTACGAACCCATCATGGTCATGCTACTTCCTATACTATATCTTGCTACTTATCGTGCTATTTCTTTATGCAACTTATGCTAATTATGTATTAAGTTTAATAATGTGCTACTTATCATGCTATATCTTGCTAGACCACTTTGGAATGTATCATGTTTATGCTACCTGATGCTAATTTAAGATGGTCATATATACAGGATATGGATCCGCCGTGCGTTATATGTGGTTACACGTTGTGCGTGAACATGAGGTTTTCCATAGTGCTCTCTCAGAACTTTGAAACTAGAAACATATGTTTATGAACTATATCTATCTTGTTCAAACTCTATGTGCGATGGCAATTGGAACTAACTGTTGTTTTCTAGTAATGATTTTAATTAGAACATCCCATGTAAATCAAGACATGGCTTCTTGGAGAATCACTACAACATGGACATCGGGACCTGATAGTTATAGACACTAAGGCACATGCCTAATGGTTGTGCTCGCGCTGGCGCGACAAAAAAAGCCGCAAAGGATAACTGTGTCGGGAAAAGTACATCGGCGATGTTTTTTGGCTCAGCACAACATTATTCGCCGACCTAGCGTTCGCTGCCACCACATCTGATGCACTTTGGTAGACAAATACACATCGAAGCCTTTACTTCTTTGAAATAGACGCACCATTTCACCGTACTTGTACACTTTTTAGCAGCACTAATGTTAATTACAATCAATGCTAACAAATTGTTTTCTCCATTACATTTGGATTGTATTCAATTTTATTAAAATATAAAAAATTATTAACACATAAAACTCATTTACACTAAGCTCCTCTCTATTCAGTACCCCTTAGATCGAAATAAACTATAAAAAACAAAAAAAATCTAACTAGCAGAAGACTCCATCTCTCTATTCTGCAGACTTTTACCTCGCGACAGGGTGAAGGATCTTCGAGCGACATCCCCTAGCGCCGCAGGTTTATGCCCCATGGGATTCGCGGATCTAACTCCTCTGAAATCCTTGGTACGATGGTATCCTGGTGGAATTTTGTCTCTATTCTTGCTAGTTTAGGTCATAACAACATGGAAAATCAAGATTAGGCCCATGCTACTGTTGGGTTCTTTGCATGGAAAACAAAATAAATCCTATGGAAAGAGAGGAAGAAACCCAAAAAGATCCGATCTACGAGATGCTATTAATGAGAGATAGATCTAATCTACTTAAAATCGAAGTTTCTCAAGTGTTTAATGATAGAGGGATCGTTCATGATGTAGGTGTCACTAGTAGGAAAACCCTTATAGTATTCATTTTGCTAGTGATGTGCCAAAAGAATAACACACCACCACTTAGAAGAAAAATGGTAATCTCGAACGCAACCACTAAAACCTAGGGGTGGAGTTTTGGTATATATATACTCCAATGGGTCCCACAGGTGCAGCCGGGACGAACCTAGTGGTGGTGTTCCGAACAAATAAAAGCCACCAAAATTTACACTATTACCGATGTTCACAGAAAAACGAACGCCACGGCTAAAGAATACCCCGCGGTACACACGACCTTTCCCCCTCCCCTGTCATCTCACACACTCACTCGATCCCCCACTGCCTCCCCACAACGCTCGATCCACTGGCCCCTTCCCCCCTCCCACAACGCTCGATCCACCAGCCGACATGTTCATCGAGACACCTTCGACGCCCCCGGAGCCGCCGCACCGGCCTAGTCCCTGAGACACCGCACCCGCCCCATCCCAAAACCGCCCCACCCGCCCCATCCTCGAGCCGCCGGCCGCTGCTACTGACTCGTTCCCGAATCCTCGAGCCTCCGCAATCTGTTGACGATATGCCCTAGAGACAATCATGTATGATGTAATTCCCAATATATTCATAAAGATATTAAGTTGTCCTTGTATGAACATCTGATATGTATTATTGAATAAGTGATTCAGTTGTGTTACTACATATCATGTTGTTCATACTACTTTTCCTTGGTCATCGAGGTTTTGTTGGGCACTCAATTTAGACTAATGTGAAAGTTGGATGATGATTCGGTTCCACTTGTCATGGGCATGATGATGGTAATCTGACTTATACACATTGGGCTAAAAAGTTTAGCGAGTCAGACTAACCCATATTGAGATGCAACAAGGAAGTCATCATCTATATGTCTCATTCAATGTAATCCTTAGACCTAAAGTTTCGCACAATCCTTAGCCCTTGGAGATGCTTCCTTCAGGCCTAGCACGGTTACGAATATATTTATTTAAGACTTCCATGAACCTCTCAAAGGGGAACATATTATGTAGAAATACATGACCGAGAATGGAAATATCTTCGACTAGGTGAACCAAGAGGTGCTTCATAATATTGAAGAAGGATGGTGGGAATACCAACTCGAAACTGACAAGACATTAGAACATATCATTCTTTAACCATGGTAGATCTTCAGGATTGATTACTTTCCGAGAGATTGCATTGAGGAATGCACATAGCTTCACAATGGGTACTCGAACATAATCCGGTAGAAGCCCCCTTAATGCAATCGGAAGCAATTGCGTCATAATCACGTGGCAGTCATGAGACTTTAGGCTTTGGAACTTTTTCTCCGCCATATTTATTATTCCCTTTATATTCGACGAGAAGCCAGACGGGACCTTGATACTGCTTGGGCATTCAAAAAATATTTCCTTCTATTGTTTAGTAATAGCTTAGCTAGAAGGACCTTGAAACCGTTCTGGATGCAGGCCTTCTAGGTCTTTCATACGTTGATGGTCCTGCCGTGCTTCTGGTGTATCTTTTGTCTTCACATACACGCCTAATAAGCCTAGCCTGTTCACGTAAAGATTCTTCGTCACATGCATCATGTCGATTGCAGAGCGGACCTCTAGGAATTTCCAATAGGATAACTCCTGAAATATAGATTTCTTTTTCAATATGGGTGCGTGTCCGTCAGCGTCCTTTATAAAAGATTGTTTGCCAGGACCCTTTTCAAAGGTTACTATTTGATCCAAATCCTTGACCATATCAAATACATCAGCACCAGTACGTTCCTTAGGCTTGGGCTGGTCACATGCCCGACCGTTGAAATGCTTGCCTCTCTTTCTTAAGGATGCTTGGCCAAAAGAAATCGACGATTCTCCGGGTACACATTCTTCTTACAATGTTCCAAATATATAATTTCAGTCTCATCTAAACAGTGTGTGCATGCATTATATCCCTTGTTTGTCTGTCCTGAAAGGTAACTAAGAGCATGCCAATCATTGATTATTGCAAAAACAACGTTGAGAGGTCAAATTCCTCCTACTTGTGCTCGTCCCACACACGTACGCCGGGTTCGTGCCACAACTATAAAAATTCTTCAACTAATGGCCTTAGGTACACATGAATGTCGTTGCCGGGATGCTTCGGGCCTTGGATCAGCACTAGCATCATAATGAACTTCCGCTTCATGTATAACAAAGGACGAAGGTTATAGATACATAGAGTCACGGGCCAGGTGTTATGACCGAAGCTCTGCTCCCCAAAAGGATTCATGCCATATGTACTTAGACCAAACCTTAAGTTCATTGCGTCATCTGCAAAGTCTGAGTAGTCTCTATCGATTTTTCTCCATCGCGACCCATCAGCGGGGTGTCTCAACATCCCATCTGACTTACGTTTCTCTTTGTGCCATCGCAACAACTTGACATGCTCTTTGTTCCTGAATAAACGTTTCAACCGTGGTATTATAGGAGCATACCACATCACCTTGGCAGGAACCCCCTTCCAGGGGGTTCACTCTCAACATCACCAAGTCCATATCGTCTGATCTTATACCACAATGCAGTGCATACCGGATATGCATCCAAATTCTCGTACTCCTCATCGCAGTAGAGGATGCAGTCATTAATGCATGCATATATCTTCTGAACCTCTAAACCTAGAGGGCAGACAACCTTCTTTATTTCGTACGTACTGGCGGGAAATACGTTATCCTTTGGAAGCATATTTCTTCATCATTTTCAGCAACTTTTCAAATCCGGAGTCAGATGAACCACACTCTCCCTTCCATCGCATCAATTCTAGTGTACTACCAAGCATTTTCAGACCATTTTCGCAATTTGGGTACAACAACTGTTTGTGATCCTCTAACATGTGATCGAATTTCTCCCTCTTCTTTTCATTTTGCAGTCTCTCTATGCATCAGCAATGGTCCAACCAAGATCATCAGCGGGCTCATCATGTGCCTCTTCTTCAGCCTCCCTTCAGCTTCCCCCATGGAAGTATCACCGTATTCAGGGAACCCATGATAGTTGTCATCATCCTCTTCTTCTTCACTGTCTTCCATTATAATCTATCTCTCCCCGTGCTTGGTCCAACAATTATAGCTGGGCATGAATACGGACTTCAACAGGTGGCTGTGAAGGGTTTGTGAGTCAGAGTAATCCTTCTGATTCTTATATACACTACATGGATAGAACACAAAACCATTTCACTTGTTGCATCAGCCACACTGAGGAATTCATGCACACCATTAATGAACTCGCCAAAGTATCGGTCAGTACCGTACATCCATTCTCGGACCATCTGCATTAATACAAGTTATAATGTGAGCTTTTCAAGCATTAAATTCGAAGTTTAATAATTTTACATGCACCTATTTTTGAATTGGACAAAACAATTAACATGTGGAGTTTTTAATTATTGATCTAGCAGTGAAAATCTCATTCCATTCTGAGCTCGGAAACTCTAGAATTACACATTTCAATTTTCAGTAACTTTTTACTACAATCAAAATTTGCCTAAAATTAAAATTCATGCTCTACTTCTAGAGCATGAAATCTCTCTCTACTTATGGATCATTGAGCTAAACTATAACAATAAGAGAAATAATAAAGTTGCTAACCTTTTAATAAAACCTTGGATTTAGGGGTTGCCACCAAATCTTGGAGAAAAAAAATGGGCATGAATTCGGCTTTATCTTGGAGTAAAAATAGCCATGGCTCGGGCATGGATGAAGCCTAGTGATTTACCTCTAGTCCCAGTTTGGGCCCGGGACTAATGTTAGCATTAGTCCCGGTTTCAAGGGCTACGAGTGCCAGCCAGCTTTAGTTCCGGGTCAAACATGACCTTTATCTCGGTAGGTGTCTCCAGCCGAGCCTAAATATAGACCTTTAGTCCCGGTTGGAGACACCAACCCGGACTAAAGGTAAGCGTATTTTTTCTCTCTCATGCCTTCCCATGCAAAGAAAAGGTCTAAACAAATAACAAAAATGATAAAAGCTTCTGTTGGAGATATGCCCAAGAGGCAATAATAAAAGTGGTTATTTATATCCTTGTGTTTATGATGAATGTTTACATCCCATGCTATAATTGTATTATAAGGAAACACTGATACATGTGTGTTTTGTAAACATAAAAGAGTCCCTAGTAAGCCTCTTGTGGAACTAGCTTATTGATTAATTGATGATCATGGTTTCCTGATCATGGACATTGGATGTCATTAATAACAAGGTTATATCATTAGGAGAATGATGTGATGGACACACACCCATAGTAAGCGTAGCATAAGATCAAGTCATTAAGTTCGTATTGCTATAAGCTTTCAAACGCATAGTAACCTAATCCTTCGACCATGAGGTTATGTTAATCACCATCACCGGACGGGAACTTTGATGACATCAAACACCGCTTCGTAACTGGGTGGTTATAAAGGTGTCATTGGGTATTCTGAAAGTATGTGTTGAAGCGCATGGACCAAGATTGGGATTTGTCCATCCATATGACGGATAGATATGCTCTAGGCCCTCTCGGTAGAATGTCATCTAGTTAGCTTGCAAGCATGTAACTAGGTCACAAGGGATGACATAACATGGAACGAGTAAAGAGTACTTATCACTAACGAGGTAGAACTAGGTATGGAGATACCGACGATCAAACCTCGGATAAGTAGAATATCGCGTGACAAAGGGAATTGGTTTCGTATGTTAATGGTTCTATCGATCACGAAGTCATCGTTGAGTATGTGGGAGCCATTATGGATCTCCAGATCCCGCTGATGGTTATTGATCGGAGAGGTGTCTTCATCATGTCTGCATATTCACGAACCGTAGGGTGACACACTTAAGGTTCGAAGTTGTTTTAAGTAGATATGGAATGTGCGTTGGAGACCGAATGTTGTTCGGAGTCTCGGATTGGATCCGGGACATCACGAGGAGATCCGGAATTGTCTGGAGAATAAGATTCATATATTGGGGATCATTTTCTAAGTTAGGAAATATTCCGGAGTATTTGTATGAGGATTCTAGAAGGTTTTAGAATGTTCCGGAAGGTTCTAGAAGGTTTCTTAGAGTTTACTTGAAAACCAAGAAAGGATCAAGGAATCCTTGTGTCCTCCTCCCCCCTCCCAATCCGCCGGCCAAGGAAGGGAGGGGAGTCCTACTAGGACTCCCCCTCCCATGGCGCCTCCCTCCTTTAAATAGAGGGGTGGGGGCGCCACCCCCTTGCCCCTCCACTCCAAGCCCTAGCCGCCGCCTCTCTCCTCCTCCTTCCCTCTGCTCAGGCTTAGGCAAAGCCCTGCAGAATTCTCTACTCCACCACCACCACCACACCGTCGTGCTGCTAGGATTCCGTGGAGAAGATCTACTACCTCCACGTCTTGGAACGGGAGAGGAAGGTGCCGACTTCAGACGTGACCGATCATGAAGCGCCGGGAACGCAGGCGCGGAAGAATCGTCCACACAATCTTGAGATCGGCAAGTGATCGACTACATCAACCACGAGATCCAATCTCGTAACGCTTTCGGATCTACGAGGGTTAGTACAGATCTATCTCGTTGCACATGTCTAATAGATTAGATCTTGGCTTTTATCTAGATTAGATCTGGGTTTTGTTCATTCTTGCGGTAGAAATTTTTTGTTTTCCATGCTACGAACCCATCAGTGGTATCAGAGCCTTGTCTATCTCGTAGATCTGTTGCACGAGTAGAACACAATGGTTTTGTGGGCGTTGGTGCTCATGCCGTCTTTTGCTTTGTTTACTTTGCATATTGCGGTATGGTGGGATGAAGCGGCTCGGGCTAACCTTACATGTGATCGCACATGAGACTTGCTCCACGCTTGACGTGTAACTTGCTTTGCACAAGTGGCTTTGCGGGTGTCTGTCTCTCCCACCATAGTATAGATCCAATTTACACTTTGCACTTGATAACACTTGTATCAATGTTGCGGTTTAGTTTCGTAGGTAAGATCCGTTCTTATTCGAAAGCCCAAACCACGTAAAACATGCAAAGAAAATTAGAGGCGTCTAACTTGTTTTTGCAGGGGTTTGGTGATGTGATATGGCCATCACGTGATTGTGATTATATTTGATGTATGCAATGATCCTTGTTGTAATATGGCAACCGACAGGAGCCTAATGGTTGTCTTTAATTCTGTTAAGACCTGAGTGTCTATTCATCTTGTAATAGCTTTATTCCAAGTAGTTGTAATAGTTGCTAGTGATGATGGACAACCATGAAGCGGCTTAATCGACCTTGACGCAATGCTGGTGATGATGGAGATCATGTCCGTGCTTTGGAGATGGAGATCAAAGGCATAAGAAGAAAGGGCCATATCATATCACACTAATTATGAATTGCCTGTGATGTTAATCCTTTATGCATCTTGTATTGCTTAGATCGCGACGGTAGCATTATAAGATGATCCCTCTCACTAAATATCAAGTAATAAAGTGTTCGTCCTTAGTTGGCACCGTTGCTAAGACTCGTCGTTTCGAAGCATCTCGTGATGATCGGATGTGATAGATTCTATGTGTGCATACAACGGGTGCAAGCTAGATTTGCACATGCGGAAACTAAGGTTAATCTTGACGAGCCTAGCATGTACAGACATGGTCTCGGAACACGGAATACCGAAAGGTAGAGCATGAATCATATGAGTGGTATGATGAACATGAAGATTGTTCGCCGATGAAACTACATCTTCTCTCGTGAAGCTCGGACTTGGTGTAGTGGACTTGGTTCGTGTAATCACTAAGACAATGTGAGGGATGTTGTTTTGAGTGGGAGTTCACCTAGTTAATTTAAGAATTAAAATTGAACTCAATTTATCATAAACTTAGTATAAAACTACTTGCAAAATTGTTGTAGATTATGGCGAACCTCTCCATCAATTTCAATGCGTTCCTAGAGAAAGAAAAGCTTAAGAACAATGGAAGCAACTTCACGGACTGGCTTCGTGGTCTGAAGATTGTCCTCAGGGCTGGTCAGATGACCTATGTGCTCGAAGCACCGCTAGGTGACCCACCTGCAGATGATGCCACCGATGACGTAAAGAATGTTTACGCCACTCAGAAAAATCATTACTCCACAGTTCAGTGTGCCATCCTGTACGGTTTAGAAACGGATCTCTAGAAACGTTTTGAGCACCACGACCCATTCGAGATCATTAAGGAGCTCAAGCTCATTTTTGAGACTCATGCGGCCGTGGAGAGCTATGAGGCCTCCAAAAAGTTCTTTACCTGTAAGATGGAAGAGGGAAGCTCCGTTAGCGAGCACGTGCTCACCATGTCTGGGCACGCAAACAAGCTCCAAGAGTTGGGGATAACGATTCCTAATGAGTTAGGGATTCACCATGTCCTCCAATCACTGCCACCGAGTTATAAGAACTTTGTGATGAACTACAATATGCACTCAATGAACAAGACGTTGCCTGAACTATCGTCCATGCTGAAAACTGCTGAAGTGGAGATCAAGAAGGAGCACCAAGTGTTGATGGTCAATAAGACCACCAATTTCAAGAAACGGGGCAAGCCTAAGAAAAAGGGCAACTTCAAGAAGGACGGCAAGAAAGCTACCGCACCTGCTAAGAAGCCCAAGGCTGGTCCTAAGCCTGAAACTGAGTGCTTCTACTGCAAGGGTGCTGGTCACTGGAAGCGTAACTGCCCCAAGTACCTGGCGGATCTGAAGAACGGCAACATCAAGAAGAAAGGTATATTTGATATACATGTTATTGATGTGTATCTTACTAGTAATTGTAGTAGTGCCTAGGTATTTGATACTGGTTCGGTTGCTCATATTTGTAACTCGAAACAGGAGCTGCAGAATAAACGAAGACTGGCGAGAGACGAGGTGACGATGCGCGTTGGAAATGGCTCCAAGGTTGATGTGATCGCCGTCGGCACGCTCCCTCTACATGTACCATCGGGATTAGTTTTAAATTTAAATAATTGTTATTTGGTGCCTGCGTTAAGCATGAACATTATATCTGGATCTTGTTTATTGCGAGACGGTTACTCTTTTAAGTCTGAGAATAAAGGTTGTTCGATTTATATGAGTAATATCTTTTATGGTAATGCACCTGAGATGAATGGTTTATTCTTATTGAATCTCGATAGTAGTGATACACATGTTCACAACATAGATGCTAAACGAATAAAATTGAATGATAATTCTACATACATGTGGCACTGTCGTCTTGGTAAAATTGGAGTGAAGCGTATGAAGAAACTCCATTCTGATGGACTTCTTGAATCACTTGATTTTGAATCACTTGAAAGATGCGAAGCATGTCTAATGGGAAAAATGACTAAGACTCCATTCTCTAGAATAATGGAGCCAGCTACAGACTTATTGGAAATAATACATACCGATGTGTACGGTCCAATGAGTGTAGCGTCGCGTGGTGGATATCGTTATGTTCTCACTTTCATGGATGACTTAATTAGATATGGGTATGTCTACTTTATGAAACATAAGTCCGAAACTTTCGAGAAGTTTAAGGAATTTCAAAGTTTAGTGGAAAATCATCGTAACAAGAAGATTAAGTTTCTGCATTCTGACCGCGGAGGTGAATATATAAGTTATGAGTTTGGCATGCATTTAAAGAAATGTGGAATACTTTCAGATTGACACCGGAACACCACAGTAATGGTGTGTCCGAACATCGTAATCGAACTCTCTTAGATATGGTTCGGTCTATGATGTCTCTTACAGATTTACCGCTATCGTTTTGGGGCTATGCATTAGAGACAGCCACATTCACTTTAAATAGGGCACCATCTAAATCCGTTGAAACGACACCGTACGAATTGTGCTTTGGTAAGAAACCTAAGTTGTCGTTCCTTAAAGTTTGGGGTTGCGAAGCGTATGTAAAGAAGTTACAACCTGATAAGCTTGAACCCAAAGCGGAGAAATGCGTCTTCATAGGACACCCTAAAGAAACAATTGGGTATACCTTCTATCATAGATCCGAAGGCAAAGTTTTCGTTTCCAAGAATGGATCCTTTCTTGAGAAGGAGTTTCTCTCGAAAGAAGTGAATGGAAAGAAAGTAGAACTCGACGAGGTTATTGAACTTTCTCTCGGAGTTGAGAGTAGCGTAGCACCGGAAGATGTTTTTGTGCCGCCTGCACCAATTGGAGAGGAAGCTCATGATGTTGATCATGAAACTTCGAATGAAGTTGCTGCTGAACCTCGCAGGTCAACGAGGGCTCGTACCACTCCTGATTGATATGACTCTGCCTTGAACGTCATGTTGGTGGGCAACACTGATGACCCTGCGACGTATGAAGAAGCTATGGTGAGCCCAGATTCCGACAAATGGCTAGAAGCCATGAAATCCGAGATGGAATCCACGTACGAAAATCAAGTGTGGACTTTGGTGGACTTACCGGATGGCCGTAAGGCTGTCGAGAACAAATGGATTTTTAAAAGAAAAACAGATACTGATGGTAATGTTACCGTCTATAAAGCTCGACTTGTCGCGAAAGGGTTCCGACAAATTCAAGGAGTTGACTACGATGAGACTTTCTCACCAGTAGCGAAGCTAAAGTCTATGAGGATTTTGTTAGCAATCGCTGCCTATTTCGATTATGAGATTTGGCAGATGGATGTCAAAATGGCGTTCCTTAATGGTGACATTGAGGAAGAGTTGTATATGGTACAACCCAAGGGTTTTGTCGATCCTAAAGATGCTGACAAGGTATGCAAGCTTCAGCGCTCCATTTATGGACTGAAGCAAGCATCCCGAAGTTGGAATCAACGTTTTGATAAAGTAATCAAAAACTTTGGATTTATACAAACTTATGGAGAAGCTTGTATTTACAAGAAAGTGAGTGGGAGCTCTGTGGCATTCCTAGTACTATATGTAGATGACATATTGTTGATTGGGAATGATATAGAACTTCTTAATAGCGTCAAAACCTATTTGAATAATAGTTTTTCAATCAAGGATCTTGGCAAAGCGGCATATATTCTAGGCATCAAGATTTATAGAGATAGATCAAGACGCCTTATAGCGCTTTCACAAAGTACATACTTAGACAAAGTTCTAAAAAAGTTTAGAATGGAAGAGAGCAAGAAAGGGTTCGTGCCCATGTTGTCAAGTAAGACCTTGAGTAAAACTCAAAGTCCGGCTACGGCAGAAGATAGAGAAAAGATGAATAATATTCCCTATGCCTCGGCCATAGGTTCTATCATGTATGTCATGTTGTGTACAAGACCGGATATAGCACATGCTGTTAGTTTGACTAGCAGATATCAAAGTGATCCTGGAATGGAGCACTGGACAACGGTCAAGAATATCCTAAAGTACCTGAATAGGACTAAGGATATGGTTCTTTCTTATGGAGGTGATGAACAACTTGTTGTAAACGGTTACACTGATTCTAGTTGGAACACCGATCCAGATGACTCGAAGTCACAGTATGGATACGTATTTATTTTGAATGGTGTTGCAGTGAGCTGGAGGAGTGCCAAGCAAAGCGTTGTGGCGAAATCTTCAACTGAATCGGAATACATAGCTGCTTCGGAGGCTGCACAAGAAACCATATGGATGAAGGAGTTCATTACTGAACTTGGCGTGGTTCCCAGTGCGTTGGACCCGATGGCCATCTACTGTGACAACACAGGTGCCATAGCTAATGCACAGGAGCCAAGGTCACATAGCAAGCTGAAGCACATTAAGCTACGTTTCCATGCTATTCGCGAGTATGTCCAAGATGGTGACATAAAAATTTGCAAAGTACACGCTGATCTGAATGTAGCAGATCTGTTGACTAAACCTCTCCCTAGAGCAAAGCATCACCAACACGAGAACGCCATGGGTGTTAGGTATATTACCATGTAATCTAGATTATTGACTCTAGTGCAAGTGGAAGACTGTTGGAGATATGCCCAAGAGGCAATAATAAAAGTGGTTATTATTATATCTTTGTGTTTATGATGAAAGTTTATATCCCATGCTATAATTGTATTATAAGGAAACTCTAATACATGTGTGTTTTGTAAACATAAAAGAGTCTCTAGTAAGCCTCTTGTGGAACTAGCTTGTTGATTAATTGATGATCATGATTTCCTGATCATGGACATTGGATGTCATTAATAACAAGGTTATATCATTAGGAGAATGATGAGATAGACACACACCCATATAGGTGTGAGGGGGACGGGGAGCCGCAGGGGTTTTCCCCAATGATGGAGATATGCCGCAGGGGTTTTCCCCAATGATGGAGCCAAGCGGCGGCAGAGGGAGATAGGTGTGAGGGGGGACGGGGAGGGAGCGCGGTGGTCCGCCGTGTGCGGCCTTGTAGAGGTTGGGTGTGATTGGTATCTTTGTGATATTAATTAATATATGCTCTTTGTAAAAAAACTGTGTGATTTTTTTTAGTGTGGGTGAGATCCCAAACCGTCGGTCCGTGGGACTCCCTTTTTATTTCTCTTGAAATATTAGTATTTGACAATGTCTAAACGTGCTAAGCCTGACGGATCAAACCAACGCCTCCTACTCGAACACCTCAGGCATAACATATAATCAAGGATGACATAATTCATTAAAAGAAAAGGGACAACATAATTAATTGTACGCGTATTCTTATTAGAGATCGATGTAATTAATTAAAATAGAAGAGTTGTCCCCTTCAACTTACGTGCGTTTCACAATTATCTTGGCAGCTGACAAGTATTTCTTCCTCGGAGTCTCCAAGCCACATATAATTATGAAGGGAGCATACCTCAAGAAACGTGGAGCGAATCAACAAGCGATCATGTTGGAGGATTGCGGATATATATACATGTAGGTGACTCGCGAGAGGATGTGAGAGTCGACGCGTTGGGTACGTAGTCAACGACGACGACATCCTGCATCAGATCATATCAAATCAGATCGGTTGGCCTGTGCGTGCGAAGTCGCAGCAAATTAATGGATCTCTCCATGTGAAGCTCCGCATGAAACTTATGGCATGTACTGTACTCATGTGTGGCGTGAAACCATTTCTAACTACGGGTTCAGACCAGGCGACTTCAGCATTGAGCCAACTTCACCCTGCACTCGTCGGACTTTGACTTTGACTCAGAGTAGACCTTAGGATGTTTCTTATACAACTGGTCTGTTGGAGATATGCCCAAGAGGCAATAATAAAAGTGGTTATTATTATATCTTTGTGTTTATGATAAATGTTTACATCCCATGCTATAATTGTATTATAAGAAAACACTAATACATGTGTGTTTTGTAAACATAAAAGAGTTCCTAGTAAGCCTTCTTGTGAAACTAGCTTGTTGATTAATTGATGATCATGGTTTTCTGATCATGGACATTGCATGTCATTAATAACAAGGTTATATCATTAGGAGAATGATGTGATGGACACACACCCATAGTAAGCGTAGCATAACATCAAGTCATTTAGTTCGTATTGCTATAAGCTTTCAAATGCATAGTAACATAATCCTTCGACCATGGGGTTATGTTAATCACCATCACCGGATGGTTACTTTGATGACATCAAACACCGCTTCGTAACTGGGTGATTATAAAGGTGTCATTGGGTATTCTGAAAGTATGTGTTGAAGCGCATGGACCAAGATTGGGATTTGTCCATCCATATGACGGATAGATATGCTCTGGGCCCTATCGGTGGAATGTCATCTAGTTAGCTTGCAAGCATGTGACTAGGTCACAAGGGATGACATAACATGGAACGAGTAAAGAGTACTTATCAGTAACGAGGTAGAACTAGGTATGGAGATACCGACGATCAAACCTCGGATAAGTAGAATATCGCGTGACAAAGGGAATTGGTTTCGTATGTTAATCGTTCTATCGATCACGAAGTCATCGTTGAGTATGTGGGAGCCATTATAGATCTCCAGATCCCACTGATGGTTATTGATCGGAGAGGTGTCTTCATCATGTCTGCATATTCACGAACCGTAGGGTGACACACTTAAGGTTCGAAGTTGTTTTAATGGATATGGAATATGCGTTGGAGATCGAATGTTGTTCGGAGTCTCGGATTGGATCTGGGACATCACGAGGAGATCCGGAATTGTCCGGAGAATAAGATTCATATATTGGGGATCATTTTCTAAGTTAGGAAATATTCCGGAGTATTTGTATGAGGATTCTAGAAGGTTTCGGGATGTTCCGGAAGGTTCTAGAAGGTTTCTTGGAGTTTACTTGAAAACCAAGAAAGGATCAAGGAATCCTTGTGGGGCAAGACAAGGAGTCGTGGGGGAGGAGGACTCCTCCCCCTCCCAATCCGCCGGCCAAGGAAGGGAGGGGAGTCCTACTAGGACTCCCCCTCCCATGGCGCCTCCCTCCTTTAAATAGAGGGATGGGGGCGCCACCCCCTTGCCCCCTCCACTCCAAGCCCTAGCCGCCGCCTCTCTCCTCCTCCTTCCCTCTGCTCAGGCTTAGGCGAAGCCCTGTAGAATTCTCTACTCCACCACCACCACCACACCATCGTGCTGCTGGGATTCCGTGGAGAAGATCTACTACCTCCGTTGCTCGCTGGAACGGGGAGAGGAAGGACTGCTTCGACTCCGCACGTGTGACCGATCATGGAAGCGCTAGAACGCCAGCGGAAGGATCGTCCACATGATCTTGAGATCGGCAAGTGATCGACTACATCAACCACGAGATCCAATCTCGTAACGCTTTCAGATCTACGAGGGTTAGTACAGATCTATCTCGTTGCATATGTCTAATAGATTAGATCTTGGCTTTTATCTAGAATAGATCTGGGTTTTGTTCGTTCTTGCGGTAGAAATTTTTTGTTTTCCATGCTACGAACCCATCAGCTTCAAA
Source organism: Avena insularis (assembly GCA_023614405.1). Lineage (NCBI taxonomy): Eukaryota > Viridiplantae > Streptophyta > Magnoliopsida > Poales > Poaceae > Avena > Avena insularis. The sequence goes on from CM042690.1 coordinate 75,109,045, forward strand.
TTTCAAAATTCTTTGACATGCATGTACCGCACGCAACCAAACTTTAGGAAAAAAATTAAAATTTGAAATTTGATTTTTTTGTAAAAAAAGATTGTTACGAATTAAAACGGCAATAACTTTTGCGTACGAACTTGAAAAATTTGAGTAATATATGAAAATGTATGTACGCGAAAAGTTACATCCAATTTCAATGGCCTAAGGCCGTTTCTTGCGCAAATATTGTTTTTTCAAAATTCCAAAGGGAAATACGAAAGCAGGAAGATTTTAGGTTTTGCTAGGAAAAAATTGAGATTTTTTTTTATTTTTTTGAAATTTCTTTTTGTTTATTTTACTTTTAATTATTTTGAAGTTTTTATATTATTTTGGAATTTTTGATTTTTTAGTTTTTTGATTGTTTTTTATTATTTTCGAAAAATTTGTGTTTTTAAATTAATAATTGAATTATGCATAAAGATTATTTGGAATTCATTGTTGCTTATTATTAATTAATCATTGTTGTTTTTTTTAAAATTATTTGGAATTCAAAAAATAAAATCATGCATCATCAAATCTAAGAGTTAATAGAATGTTATCATAAGGTTGGATGGGGATGGATGGATGACTGATCGGAAGGTTTGACCACGAGTTTGCATTTTGACATGAGAATAGGGGTGATTAGAGATTAAACTGTCAAACAGTTCAAAAATCTAAAACTTTTAAATTCAAAAACAAATCCAAAATATTTTTTAAAAAAACTAAAAACTTCAACCAGACCTTTAGGCACCAACCGGGACTAAAGGGTCATCCACCCCCAGCGCGCTACCGCGGCCACGTGGAGAGTCTTTAGTCCCGGTTCGTGGTACAACCGGGACTAATGATCGGGACCTCTAGTCCCGATGGGGTAACTAGAACTAGAGGTCCTTACGAACCAGGACTAGAGGCTCGTTTTCTAGTAGTGCATGTACCTCTACTCATGTATGCACATTTGGAGGGTCGAAAAGGTCAGGTTTGTGCGTTGAATAAATGTGGACAGTTCTAAACTGACATGTAGTGAATAACAGCCAAGTGCAAAAATGACATGTAGTGTAATGAATAACAGCCAAGTGGTAACCACCTGCTGGTTGCTATGATGGTCTAAGAGCATTTACACTCGTCCCCCCCAATTGAGGTCCGGCAGGAGGGACTTTTTGCCTGTATGGGGGAGGGGGCAACTTCTAAATTTGGGGGTGGAGGCTACCCAGTCACACCCCCATACCAAAATCATATTAGCTTCATCATTTTTGCGAACACCTTGCGGGCTTCGGGCGGCGAGAGGGCGAGACGGCTGCACGACACGGGAGGGCCAGTGTTGAGTGCGGCGGAGTAGAGCGCCGACACGACGAGGCGTGGCTGAGCGTGCATGGCGGCGCGGCTAAGCGCGCAGGGCGGCGCGGCGAGGCACGCGGGGCGCGACAAGCAATGGCCAAGGCGTGTGAGCAGCCGAGCACGGCGAAGTGCGTGTGGCGAGGCGGAGTCGGAGGTGGTGCAGCCGGTGTGGGAGAGAGAAATGAGAGGTGGGGGAGAGAGAGAGGTGTGAGCCGGTGTGGGAGAGAGAAAGGAGAGGCGGGGGGAGAGAGAGTTGTGAGTGTGTGGTCCTAGGGACGCGTGGCGTGATTTCTGCTAGGGTGGGTGTGCGCCGGCGCCTCCAGTTGACTCCGTGTGGACAGGGGATGGTCCGGGGGCGCTGGATGTCGGACCGTGCCATACAAAAAAATAAAATGGGGGAGACGGCTGGGAGACGTTTTTCGCATCGGTGCCTCTATATTTTGTTTGGGGAGTTTTAGGGGCCTCTAGTAGAGATGCTCTAATCGTCTATATATATATATATGTGACGATGCCTACTTCCATCTGGTTCATCTAAAAAACTGATCTGATACCATCGATCACGTACAGCAGCTGCAGCAGCACAAACATCAACAATGTTAGCTAGGTTCGGATGCCCGTGGCCATGCAAACCAGCTGCAAGTAGCAACGGCAACTACCGCAGCAAGCCATCAGCAGCTACGATGAACACCAGGTAATTTTATTTTTTGAACGCACTCAGCCAGTGATGTTCAATTAACTCGCATCTTTTGCATGGGGGTGCGCATGCAGGTGGTGTCGTGGCGCGGTGAATCCTAGGGAAGGATCGACGACGGCCATGGTGGCCACACGGAGGGAGGAGGAGGAGGAGGAACAATGGAGGAGTTATCTGGCGCCGGAGAGGATGGAGGTGTTGGCGCATCTGGAACCGTGGGCCGAGGCGCACATGCTGCCGCTGCTGAAGCCGGTGGACGAGGCGTGGCAGCCGTCGGACCTGCTCCCGGACGCGGCGGCGTTGGGACCGGACGGCTTCCACCAGGCGTGCCTCGATCTCCGCGCGAGAGCGGAGGGCGTTCCTGACGCGCAGCTGGTGTGCCTGGTGGGCAACATGGTCACGGAGGAGGCGCTCCCCACGTACCAGAGCATGTCCAACCGCTTCGAGGCCACCCGCGACGCCACGGGCGCCGACAGCACCGCCTGGGCGCGGTGGATCCGCGGCTGGGCCGCCGAGGAGAACCGCCACGGAGACGTCCTCACCCGGTACATGTCCCTCTCCGGCCGCCTCGATATGCGGCAGGTGGAGCGCACCGTGCACCGCCTCATCGCCGCCGGCATGCCCATGCACGCCCCGGCCTCCTCCTACCACGGTTTCGTCTACGTCGCCTTCCAGGAGCGCGCCACCGCCATATCCCACGGAAACATGGCACGCCAGGTGGGCGCGCACGGAGACGCGTCGCTGGCTCGTATCTGCGGCGCCATCGCCGCCGACGAGAAGCGACACGAGGCCGCGTACACACGCGTCGTGGCCAAGCTCTTCGAGATCGACCCGGACGCCGCGGTGCGCGCCATGGAGTACATGATGCGACGCCGGATCACAATGCCGGCCGCGTTCATGGACGACGGCCGCGACACTGACCTCTTCACGCACTACGCCGCCGCCGCGCAGAAGGCCGGCGTGTACACGGCGACCGACTATCGCAGCATACTGGAGCACCTGATCCGGCAGTGGCATGTGGAGGAGCTCGCGGCTGGGCTGTCCGGCGAGGGGAGGCGCGCGCGGGACTATGTCTGCGCTCTGCCGGAGAAGATCCAGAGGATGGAGGAGAAGGCCCACGACAGGCCGCGCAAGGAGCCCACCCCGGTTCCGTTTAGCTGGATCTTTGATAGACCTGTCAGTGTCATTCTGCCTTGATTCGGACCAAGGAGCCGGGCTCTCTCCACATACTGCCTTGATTCGGACCAAGGAGCCTTTTAAAAAAAAAAAACTTTGCAGAAGTTTTGTTTTTGTCAGCCAATAATATGATAAATAATTATGTTTGGAGGTGTTGTCTTTTCTTTACAAAAAACGGCTGTATACTTTTCCATTTCTATGTTTGGCGACCATATCTACGTGTTTTTAGTTTTGTTCATGGTATTCTTGCTATACTAAGTTTTGAACTGTTTGCTATACTTTTCCTAGGTGGTTATTAGTTATTGTTCCTTCTATTTAATGATATATGGGTTGGGAATATTTCTCCAATTAACAAGAATTAATTTATTATAATTCATAAGACGCGGGAAAGAGCTGAGCCCAAGTTATAATGATTGGGCCAATAATAGACACGACATATATTTGTGTCATAGTGAACCGACGTTGCGGTATAACACTTCATTTATTTTCTTTAAGCAATATATAAAGGTTACATCAGCCATACGACCACAACTTTCTATCCACTAAAAAATATTATATCTTCCAGAATGTAAATGTTTTGCTCCCAGGTAGGCGTACACGACTTGCCTCAGGAGATGGGGCAAGATCCAATGGATGCCGAGCGCAGACGAGCGCGTGTCCAACTGGCTATGCTCGAAGCGTGCATGCCGACACTCTAAACGCAACTTGTGGACCACTTTGACCTTGACGCTTTGGTGTCTCCGGTGCCATAGGAATAATATAGTCTTGAAGGCATCATTATCTACGTGTAGCATATTTTTCATAATTTTTTAACTTTGAATTTGTGTTTTTGAATGGATCCGGAGCTCCAAACGTCCGCTCTCACAATATAACTCTTATCAAATTAAAATACACCTTTATGCATAGGCGGAGCTATGTGCATGTCGGGGGACGTCCCCCAGCTCAAGCAATCTGTGAATATATTTTTTCGGGACGAGCTTAGATATAATTTTTTTAGCATTTGACCCCCCCAAACATCCGAAGTTCGCATCTTGCCCCCCCCCATATGTCTCTATCTAGCTCCGCCACTGCCTTTATGATATCACTAAAAAGAGGCCGAAAGTAGGAAATCCGCGGCTCCTCTCGACTTACAAGTAGCATGAACTTCCACTAACCTAGCTATTAGATACGTTGATTGAGTAGCTTATCTTAGACAACACTCAAAGCAGGCAAAGCAAATCCTGCCACAACTGTTCGGTATTTATCATCCATTCCATTAACACTACTAGGAAAAGATTTATAGCAGTCATTTTTCTAGTGGCATCTTAAATAAAATGGGCGCCACTACTGCAAGGCAAAATAGTGGCAGCGTTCAGGAAAGGTTAACACCGCCACTATAGCTTATTCATGGTGTTCGAGAAACAGGGAACACCGACACTAAGTGGGGACCACGAGGCGAGCAGGGAACCCACAAAGACACCGACTTGGGCAGCTCAGATCAGAGTGGATAACAGAAAGATCTAGTTAGATACTTTCAGGTGCCCGTGGCAGGCGGCCCGCGCCTATGATTGCGATGCGGTCTAGTACTTTGGGGCGAGAGCGGTCCTCAACTTCGAGAATGAGTGCCGCGTGGCGCATCTGTTAGCGCCATATGGCATGAGGATCGCCACGAGGGTCGAGGAGAGGGAGCACCGATAGATAGAGAGGCAGCTGGTGCGCCACCGTCGCAAGGAGGATGACCCCTTGGTCAGGGATCTCCTACTTGATTCCCAGGCGATGGTAATCCAGTACGAGGTCCTTATCGAGAGCCAGCAGCAGCGCGGGCAGGGCGAGGCCAGACCCTCCGGCACGCAACAGCAGGGTTAACCTGGCCCCTCCGGCACGCAGTAAGATGACTCTTGCAGCCCATCGTCCTCTTTTTGGGACCGCTCGGATGACGACATCATTGACACTGGGTCGTCTACCCGAGTTTAGGATGTTCTCATGTGACTGTCGTATGCTACCTATCGTACTACTTATATAGACATATCATGATACTATTGTACTACTTATATATGATGCAACTAATCTTACTTATGTGTTCTGTTGATATATTGTGCTACTTATGATGCTAATTAAATTAAAATGGTCTATCTAATTAAGTTTGCATGATCATATAGGTATTACGAATGATAAGTGTGAGCATTGTGGTTACCAAGAGTGCAAGAACAAGAAGGTTTTCATAGTGCTACCTTATGACTGTGAAGTTAGTATGGTATTTCCAATCACAAGCAATCAAACTATATATACTCTACAACTAAATTACGTGTTAATTGTTGCTTTCTTATAATTCTGTGCAGAACATATCATGCAGGTTTAGACTTGATTTCCTAGACCATTTCGATTGCCCGTTGTGTAGCAGGGACCGTTGCAGGCCACTATAATGTCTCTGAAGCGACCTGGACCGACCTACACGGTCCAAGTCACCAACGAGGCGAACCACACCTTTTTCAGTGGTTCAAGGTGGGCTGAGATGGACGATGCCTATGAGATGGACACCCAGGAGAAGTTGGTCTTCTATCTCTATGAAGATCGCATGACCTACTTAGACTACCGAGGCCCTGGAGCATCAACAGACTCTGATGCTTCTTTAGATGAAGAGACTCCTGTTGCTGCCATTAGGTATGGCACCGTCGTTGCCGATAATCCTATTGAGGAATAGTAGTTAGTGCTATGTACACTATATGTAGCTAGCTAGCTTTATTATATGTAGTTATTGTAATGATGTGGTACCATTTCTATGAATATATCTTACTGTGCTCTGAATATTCAATTGGATGCACCTTTTTTTAATTTTCGAAAACTCAGCTGTAGTATTCAATGTAAAACGAACAACAATCGCCACCACTTGAAATCCTACTGGTGGCGTTCGGTGGATATGCCACCAGTACGACCTACCAGTGATGTGAGGTTAGTGGCGTACCGTTTAAACTCCATTAACCCCCATTTCCAAACGTCGCCACTAGGCCTTTTCCTACTAGTGTAAGTTTCATCAACCAGAAAACCACAACCACAAGTTTCTTATCACTAAAGCTAGCAGGGTGATCTAGGGCACAAGAAGTTTCAATTCCAAGAACCCAAGGTCAGGTCGGAACCTCCAAGTCCGAGAGAGTAAATGGCACCGAGAGTCATACAACTTATTCCGCATCTGTACTTAAGTCACATAACTTGTAAATTGAACTAACAAGTCACACAACTTGCGAACCCGTGCACCCATGGTCACAAAACCGGTCATAGGAAGCCTAATTTTTACAAAGAAAACCCTAAGCTTATATTTTTTATGTTGGCATGTGTATATGATGCTTACGAGGAAAACGGGGCGGTGGCTTCCTAGCTCACTGGAGCTCTTTTTATTGAAAAAAATAAAAAAAGTATTTTTAAAACTCCAAAAAATCTGAGAAAATCACTCACAAACAGTTATACATTCTGATGGTACACAAAAAATTTCTGACAAAAATACGTTTCATTTTGTAAAATATAAAAAAGACAATTCCTTGATAGGAGTACGTGCTATTTTATAATGTATACTGCTGGGATTTTTTTTGTAGCCCAAGAAAAAATGAGTTTTTTACAGAAAGTTTCCACAGTTATTTAGCCCGCACATATGTATTTCTGAAATAAATTTTGCATTTTTCTGAAATGAAAAAGTATGGATTTCAAAATTTTCAAATACTGCTGGAGCTCGGGAGCCACGAATCCTCTCTAATGCTCACGCATGCATACATAGTATTTGATAACAAAATACGTTTATTCTAGGCTATAGAAATTTACAAATGTGTGATGTATTATAGATCCACACATTTGTTACTTATGTGTATGGTGTGCCGATATTTGTTGCTGAAATTTGTACTTGTGTATATTTTCTCTATTATTTAATCATGATTATAATACTTTTATTTCGAGTTGAATATCTTCAAGATATACCAAGTCTACAGAAAAACATGCTAACATCTAGTCTTACCTATATAGGACTAAAATTTATTCTGTAGAAGTATGAGAGGTTTATTATAAAAAATTAATCTACCTATGACCGGTTTTGGTCAAACACCATCCAGTTGACCGGTTTTATAACCACGGGTGCACGGATTCATAAATTGTGTGACTTGTTTGTTTAGTTTGCAAGTTATGTGACTTACGTATACATGAGAGACAAGTTGTGTGACTCCCGATAACATTTACCCGGTCCGAGGATAACACTGGCGGATCTCTTCAAACAAGCATTAACTATTTTCCCGGATTAAACTACTTGAATTCCGAAGATGTTTCTGGTCATCCGAAAATGTTCCAGAGACTCCTGTACTTTCAAATATACTAACCAGTATGTAACAGTCGACTGTCAGAGATTTTGACAGTTGCATCATAAAACCTGTCAGGGGTGTGCTTTAGCGCTGACGGGTTGTATGCCCTTGGGTAAGCCTGTGCAAAAACCGAAACCGCTCAAACCGGCCAAAAAATCCCTAGTGCAATCTCATTCACGAATCTAATCTAAACTTTGGAGCTAGTACGAAATTTTGAACTAGCCCAAACCGGTCAAACCGACCAAACCGTATTTGCACAGGCTTACCCTTCAGTGCTACAAAGTCATCGTTGATTAACACGCTCTCACGGGCAAGTACCCTGTCACAACAGGGGTTTAAGCGTCTGTTAGAGACAATGGGTTCTATACAAGTGTCCTCGGCTATGTGGTCAGCATATATTGGTGTCTTCCTCAAAGGCATTCATAGGTGGCCTCAGATTTGGGAATGGAGAAACATGGGACACAGTTGTGTTCTATCAGCGACGCATTCGATGCAACCTCTGAGGCGAATGGTTCGTAAATTCATTGGTGGATGTTGTTTCTCTTTTTCTCGTGTTAAAGGTTTTATGTATGTCGGTGAAGACAACTGTATCATATTTGTACTGTTTGTATTTATACGTTCTACTTACATCATAATAAACAGATGTGTACCCTACGGTGTCTGTTTAAATAAAAATAAGAAAAATAAACTCTTCCTCCTATTTGCGCGGTGTAACATTAGATCGGCTTATACTACTAGCTAGTACTACATCAGAATGAGAGCCAACGGAGGATCAACTGAATTCGCGGAACTACAGGTTATTCAAGACTTGTAGAATCCCGATTCCTGATGAACATACCTGTCTTGGAACTGAACTATCTCTACTAGTTTGACATTTCCTAGTAGCTAGCTGCGATCGTGGGATGCTAATCTCAGCATGTGCTCGGCTGATCCGTCACAGTACTTGTTATATTAGTGAGCGGTGTCATAAATGGTGACCCCGGCCTGGAAGCTATGAATATGTTACCTGTGCTCCAAATTTAAAAACATTTTGGTATTCTGGCACAGAGGAAGTATACTCTATAGAGAATCCGTGTAGGTAGGTGTCAGCAGTCAGATTATGGAGCGAAGAGGAGGGAATCCAAAGATCATGCTGCGGATATCTTCCACAAGCCGTTGCCAGATGCGTCGTCTCAATTATCATGCAGTAGAACAAATCTTGATCTGTTAGAGACAGTTGAGGATTGAGGGAAAGTATATGATCAGACGATACAAAAGAATATGTTCAAAACAAATCAAATCAAATCAAAATGTGATCAGACGATATTGTGATCTTGATACAGCGCTGTATTGTGATCATGTAAACTCCATTTGATATAAATACATTTTTTTTTGAAATGGAGATTGCCGCGGCCTCTGCATCCCGGGATATTTGATATAAATACATGGTGAGGCCTGCCCTGAAAGAAGCCCAACCCTTGGAACCAACAATCTCGTCGTTCTACTTACAAGAGCCGCACCCCACAACAGCTGCGCGCGAGCGAGCTGATGGCCGTCGAGGACGATGCGGAAGCCTTCCTTCGCCGCTTCAGAGACCGCCTTGACCTGTAAGTGCAAGCGCACGGCATCTTACCTGTTACATGGTGTACGAACCAAGGCCAAGCATATATAACTTTTTTTTTTTGAAAAGGAGGATTACCCTGGGCCTCTGTATCGATGGATTGATTTATCCTTACTCTTGATGTCTGGCTGACTTTTGATAACGATACACGGTGATGATGATGTAGGGTCGGTGTCGAGCTCCCGCAAGTCGAGGTGCGATACGAGCACCTGTCCGTGGAGGCAGATGTCCATGTTGGAAAGCGCGCGCTACCCACGCTGATCAACGCCACCATCAACACGCTCCAGGTAGTAACATGACAACTTCGAATGTCCAGCCAAACGATCTGCATTTTTATTACTCTCTCCATTGCATATTAACTGTCACAAGATTTATTTAGACTAGTTAAATGTCCGTGCGTTGCCACACCTTTAAAATAAATTCTCAGAGCACACTCTAGTATGTCACTCCTGGAAAAAAACATGTATTAGAAATTAGTCATATAATATATTTTTTTCTCTTGATAAATATCCGGTCGTTTGCTTTTTACCATATAAGTGGGCCGGCGAGATGTACCGCGAAGCATAAGCTTATAATGTTTTTTGATCTTAAATTCCCGCTAATCCACAAAAGCCAACGTCTTGGATGGATCTTTCTTTTAAAAACCTTAATTATTTGTAGTGTACTTCTTTTTCTTCCTCATCATGCTCTCCAAAGCAAATATATCCAATCGATTCTAAAGAGAAGCAAAATATTATGTACCTCTTGGTGCTTTGGGGACATAGGACAGTAGCGAGCAGTCCAAAGAGACCCCAGTGTCGCCCACGCCTCACGACTCGGGGGAGATAAACTCCACCGCTGTCAGGGTCCCTCCACTGCCATCCTCTCCGCTTGCCGCCGCCGGAGCCAGCCGCGGTGGCGGCGGTCTCTGTCTCCCAAAGGGTGTAGGGGTCCTTTGGCCGGCGGAGCACGCTCGGTGGAGCTTGGTTGCAGGGCGGCGGCCCGGCTGGTGCCGGCCGGTGTGGCTACTGTAGGGGTTCGTAGCATGGAAAACAAAAAATTTCTATCGCATACAAACAAACAAGCCAAGATCTATCTACTAGATTGTAGCAACGAGTCGATAGAGGAACTCACCCTCGAAGATTCCAAAGCGGTTAACGAGAGCAGATTCTCGTGGGTGATGTAGTCGTACTCTTTCCGATCTCAAGATCGCGTAGACGATCCTTCCAGCTGGCGTTCGCAGCGCTCCATGATCGGTCACACGTTCGGTACTCGACGAAGACCTTCCTCTCCTTGTTCCAGCGGAGGTTGTAGCACTCTCCTCGCGATTCCGGCAGACGACGGCGTGTGCAGGAAGTAGAGGAGATCCATGAGCCGCCTTAAGCCAAGTGTAGTATGGTGGAGCTTATGAGAGAGGCTATTAGTGGTCTAGTAATTAGACACACCAATTAGAAGGCTCTAAACCAATTAGAAGGCTCTAAACCGAAATAGCTCTAAACCGGGGTTTAGATCTAGGGTTTAGATTAGAGGATAGGAACTTGTGTGTACTAGGAGGGAGCCCTGCCCCTCCTTATATAGGTGGGAGGGCCGGCCAAGGGGAGGAGAGTCCCTCCCCAAGTCGGCTTGGTGGGGCGCCGGCCAAGGGAGGAAACCTCATACAATTCTGCCTCCACCAATCCTCCTCTCTTCCCACTTCCCAAAATTGCCGTTTGACTTTCAAACTAGCCGCTTGACTTTTCAATTTAGGATTTAAATAAACCCTTTATTTTGGACAGCGAGAACACTTAGTACATGATGCAATCATTCCAATATGTAATGACACATTCATGTACCCTTCCCCTCCGAGTCGGACATTCCGGACATTCTAGAACATTCCCGATGAAAACACGGAACCATTCCCCAACTCCGAAATGGGACTTTCCTTATATGAATCTTATTCTCCGGACCATTCCGGATCACCTCGTGATATCCCGGATCCCATCCGAGACTCGAACAACATTCGGTCTCTTTCTCATAATACCATAACTACTCAAACAACGTCGAATCCTTAAGTGTGTCTCCCTACGGTTCGTGAATTATGCGGACATGATCGAGACACTTCTCGAACAATAACCAATAGAGGAATCTGGAAATTCATATGGCTCACATATTTCTACGATTACTTTGCGATCGAATGAACCACTTACATACGATACAAATTTCCCTTTGTCTCACGATATGTTACTTATCCGAGGTTTTATGATCGTCGGTATCTCTGCATACCTAGTTCAACCTCGTTACTGATAAGTACTCTTTTCTCGCTCCGTGATATGTGATCCCTTGTGACCAAGTCACATGCTTGCAAGCTAATTGGATGACATTCCACCGAGAGGGCCCAGTATATCTATCCGTCATGTGGATGGACAAATCCACTCTTGATCCATGTGTTTCAACCAATACTTTCCGAACACTCAATGCCACCTTTATAGCCACCCTGTTAAGGTGTGGTGTTTGATGACATCAAAGCATCCATCCAGTAAAGGTGATATGCATGATCTCATGGTCGAAGGAATTAGGTTACTATGTATCAGAAAGCATATAGCAATTGAACTATTTAAATGACTTGATCTTTATGCTACGCTTATCTATAGGAGTATGTCCATCACATCATTCTCCTAATGATATGACCCTGTTGTTAATAACATCTCTATGTTCATGATCAGGAAACAATGATCATATATTAACCAACAAGCTAGTTTAACAAGAGGCTTTACTAGGGACTCTTATATTAGTTTACAAATCACACAAGTATTAATGTTTCCGGTTAATACAATTATAGCATGGTATGTAAACATTTATCATAAGTGTGAAGATATGATAATAACCACTTTATTATTGCCTCTTGGGCATATCTCCAACAGTCTCCCACTTGCACTAGAGTCAATAATCTAGTTTCAAACCTTTTGTGTATTCAACACCTATGGCTTTCCGGTGTTGTATGTACATGATTGCTAGTGGTCAACTGATCTCCGGATCTGACACTTCCAGGTCCGTGTGTAATTGCATGTCTTTGCGTCTCCACGCATCACTCATTCTCTAATGAGATGGCTTTGTATAATTTGGTCTCTCGGTGTGACCTTTAGTTCTTTGGGGTTAAAACATGTTGATAATATTGTCGCACAATATATCTTCATAGTATTATCCCGCTGTGAACTACACCTAGTTTGATAACAAACTACTTGACACAAATGCCCTCTTTTGCTGCTATAATAGCAGTCATATACTTAGCCTTTTTTGTTGTAGTATCTGTCACAATGTCTTAACTTTGGAACTCATCCAAATCCATTATGGAACTTACTTTCCATTATATTGTGCCACCCTTAGTTTAGATTGAGATAAAACTTAATTTGTACTCTGTGACAAAACTAGTATCAATGTAGTACTTTTACAATGAACTAATCATCTATTTGTCACTTCTACAAATAATATACTCTTAGTTCTTCCAAAAGATCATAAGAATATCCTTACTATCGTCCAATGATCATCTTATGAATCATTCTGGTATATGCTCATAATATTTATAGCATAGGACATATCTGGATTTGTACATATCACAGTATGATTGATATAAATACTCTTTATACATCAAGTATCAACCTATACTTGAATCTTTGTTTCACTTACCAAGTGCCAATACACTTGAATATATCATCAACATTGAACTCTTTCAATCTTTCTGTGCAACAAGAACCTTTCTTGTAGTTTCTATATTGAATTCATTCAATATCTCGTCTATGTACTTCTGGCACAACCATATTAGCGTCCAATGATGCCAAATATTTTGGTTTTGCCTAAGTCTTTCATCGGGATGAAATTCTTAATATGTGTTAATAAAAGATACATTATTTCCAATCAACAATATGTCTTCCACACAATGTATTAGAAACATGTCTTAGCGCTCCCACTTAATTTCTTGCAAATGCAAGCATCCTCATTGTCTTTGATGAAATTAAACTCTTTTAACAGTTTCATCATAGTGAAGATTCCAACTCCGCTATGCTTACTTCAACCATTGAAGTTTGCATATGCTTTTAGCATCCTTTGAATTAACAAAACCCTTTGGACCGTGTCATGCACACGTCCTAGGTAACCATTCTATTAGAAGAACTTGTTTTGTTTATTCTACTACCATATAACAAATTATATGTAGTGGTTGCTACATTAATCCGTCTAGACTAAAAATCGCTATGAAAGATCAAATCTTGTCATATACAACCTTTGAACATTGTTGTGAACTCTTTCCCAACATGTCGACTATTTCATAGATGTGAAACATCCATGTCTACTTCTTTATAGATCCAAACACAACTGCAAGGTCTTACACCTTTTTCGAGGGTCCTTCAAGTTCAAAACTTGATTTCTCGTGTATGGAACTATCACGGATTATATGGCTTCAAGCCATTTGACGGAGTCAGGGCCCATCATCGCTTCTTTGCATGTAGTAGGTTTATTATTCTCAAATAATGATTTAACCCTCAAATCTTGGTATTTGATTGTTTACTTGACCTACTTGGTTCAATAGGAACTTAGACCTCCGTGACCACAACCTTTGAGGCACGTGAGCCATGAGCATTGTTGCTGCCTCCGGAACACTTTTCGGTGCTGCGCAACTTTGCACATATAGCTAAGGTTCCTTTAACCTTATCAAAGTTCTATTGTCCTCCCACTTAACTTTTCACGAAAAATTCCTTCTCAAAGAAACTTGACGTTCTAAGCGACAAACACTTTTGTCTCCGGTGTTTATGGAGGAATACTTTAACATTTATACAAAGATAGGTTCATCCGACTTTGGTTGCACACATCTTTCTTATGCATAGCATACCAATGTTTAATAAAGGACTACTTGGGTTTTATCCCAAACCATAACTTTATATGGTGTCATTTCAGCGGATTATGATGAAGCTCTTTTCAGTGGAAAAACGGTAATCTCTAAAGCTTTTAATCTTTAAAATATAATGGCAGTTTTATGAATTATACCTTTGATCTTACCATGTCAAACAAGGTTTAATTATATATCTCGAATGATCCATACTCTTATGGTGTTTCGGGAAATGCAAATCCACGGAACTATTCCATAAATCTTAGGTATTATGCTAAACTTGTAACTTAAATATCTTCCTTTACGATCTTATCATAAACTATTCATATTCTTGTTACAATGATTTTGCACTTCATCTTGAAAGTCTTTTGAACTTTTCAAATATTTCATACTTCATCCTTATTAAGTAAATATTCATATATTCACTCAAATTTTCAGAGAAAGCATATGAAGTTGAGATCCATCGCTCTTGACTACACATAATGGAGTTCGTACAACAATATGCACAAGTTCCAATAAGCTAGTCATTCATTCCCTTTTGGCCTATGAACGAAGTTTTAATTATCTCTAGGAAAGTTTCACAAACGTCATTTGATCAAAAATCAAAAGACTCCAAAATTCCATCCACATGGAGTTTCTTCATGTTTTCTTTCCAATATAATTTAAACGGCGATGTCACTTCCTAAGTGATCTTTCAATCAATTTGTCTTTCGACAATTTTAGCACTAGTTTTATGGATGTGATTTCTCCAACGAGATTTGTGAATCATCCATCTTTTATGGATTACGGCAATTATTTGAACAACCCTTTTGTTCTCATAATACCTGATAAAACAAATCTTGAAGGCAAGCGTTGATGTTTAACGAGCAACAAAATAACCCTTTATTTGTTCTCGATGAACATCATCACCTATTCTTTTGCTAGTTACTTAGGCCATTGTAGTTCATGAATTGTGTTGTTTCGTATGGCGATTCACACCAACAAATTCAGTATCAAATACTTAAGAACCACATTGTTTTAATAAGCAAAGAATATATAGCCATAACACATATATCATCTATATACTTAAACTGAACAATTCTAGTCTTTTCTTTTCTGCCATATACTTATGAGATTCTCTTTCAGTATTTCCTTTTCTGTTTGAAAGAATCTATCAACATCAATAGTGGAGTCATACTTATGACACATAGTCCAAAGCGTGTATAGTTAAATACCAATGTCTTTGAACTTGCACTTTGAAGTAGATCACCATTATCAAATATTTGGTGTTCTTTCAAATTCCTTTCTTTAGTAATCTCTTGGTGTAGTAAACATTTTACCTACATCAAATATTCACCCTTATCATGGACTTATCCATGATCTAGCTACTTTTAGCTTGTAACGGTGAATTGCGAGTATAATGTTGCTCTCCAAAACCTTTTGGAAGATTAGGACAACTAGTGTCTCCAACCTTTTGCAAATTCTCATCAAACATGAGAACATGACTTTGCCATATTATACTCTATCATGTTGTAACCAAAACTTCGTTTCAGATATCACAATATCTTCCACATCATGGTTTTAAAACAACTCTTTCAGATCCTAGATAACCTTGATATTAAGACAATCCTTTGAATATCAAGAATCATGGAGACAAACACGATACTTATATACTAACATTGGAATTGTTACTCTTGATTTTAATACCAACTATTAAACTTCATGGAGTAATCAAAACTTACTGAAAGTTTGCAATAGGACTTTTAAACTTTAGATTAACACTTCAAAAACAATACGATACCAGTTCGTAAAGTAACTAACCAGAATTCTATAGTTCTATCATCTCAATTATAACTAATCGCAAGGTGGTAAACGGATGCCAATGACTACAACAACTATGCAAATTCACTTTGATTTAGTTTATGATAAATTGAGTTCTAATTAATAATTAAATTAATCTAGGTGAACTCCCACTCAAAACAACATCCCTCACATTGTTTTAGTGATCACACGAACCAAATCCACCACATCAAAACCGATCATCACGAGAGTTGATGCAGCTTCAATGGCGAACAATCAACATGTTCATCATATCTACTATATGACTCATGCTTTACCTTTCGGCGATCCGTGTTCCTGAGGCCATGTCTGTACATGCTAGGCTCGTCAAGATCAAACCTTAGCTTCCGCATAAGCAAATCTGGCTTGCTTACGTTGTATTCACCATCGGAATCAAAGAAACACGATCATCACGTGGTGCTTAGAAGCAGCAAGCTTTGTACGGTGCATACTAAGGGTGAACACTTTAGAACTTGAAATTTATGTGCATGAGGGATCATCTTATAATGCTACCGTCGTCTACTAAGCAATACAAGATGCATAAAGGATTAACATCACATGCAATTCATAATATGTGATATGATATGGCCTTTCTTCTTTGTGCTTCCGATCTCCATCTTCAAGCACGAACATGATCTCCATCATCACCGGCATAGCATCAAGGTCAATGACGCTTCTTCATGGTTGTCGTCCACCAGCTTCAACTATTACAACTATTTTGAATAGACACGCAGGTCTTAACAGAAATTAAAGACAACCATATGGCTCACGCGTTGCCAACTTACAATAAGGAACATTGCATACATCAAATATAATCACAATCATGGCCATATCACATCATCGCACACCCTCGCAAAACAAAGTTAGACGCCTCTACTTTCTTTGCATATTTTACGTGGTTTGGGGCTTTCAATAAGTGTCGTTCTAACTTACGAACAAGAACCACAACATTGATACTAGTATTGTTGATCACCCGTTGTAAATTGGATCTTTACTATGCTAGGAGGAACAGGCACCCGCAAAGCCACTTATGCAATACAAGTTGCATGTCAAGCGTGGAGCAAGTCTCATGAACGATGTCATGTAAGGTTAGCCCGGGCCGCTTCATCCCAACATACCGCAAGATGCAAAGTACACAAGAAGCAATCGACAAGAAAAGCATCAATGCCCACAATGACCATTGTGTTCTACTCGTGCAACAGATCTACATATAGACACGGCTCTGATACCACTGTAGGGGTTCGTAGCATGGAAAACAAAAAATTTCTATCGCATACAAACAAACAAGCCAAGATCTATCTACTAGATTGTAGCAACGAGTCGATAGTGGAACTCACCCTCGAAGATTCCAAAGCGGTTAACGAGAGCGATTCGTGGGTGATGTAGTCGTACTCTTTCCGATCTCAAGATCGCGTAGACGATCCTTCCAGCCGCGTTCCCTAGCGCTCCCGCGATCGGTCACACGCGTTGACGAAGACCTTCCTCTCCCTTGTTCCAAGAAAATGGAGGTTGTAGCACTCTCCTCGCGATTCCAAGACGACCTGACGGCGTGGTACCGGAAGTAGAGGGAGATCCATGAGGCTTCGCCTTAAGCCGGTGCGAGTATGGTGGAGCTTATGAGAGAGGCTATTAGTGGTCTAGTAATTAGACACACCAATTAGAAGGCTCTAAACCAATTAGAAGGCTCTAAACCGAAATAGCTCTAAACCGGGGTTTAGATCTAGGGTTTAGATTAGAGGATAGGAACTTGTGTGTACTAGGAGGGAGCCCTGCCCCTCCTTATATAGGTGGGAGGGCCGGCCAAGGGGAGGAGAGTCCCTCCCCAAGTCGGCTTGGTGGGGCGCCGGCCAAGGGAGGAACCCTCCTCCAATTCGGCCTCCACCAATCCTCCTCTCTTCCCACTTCCCAAAATTGCCGTTTGACTTTCAAACTAGCCGTTTGACTTTTCAATTTAGGATTTAAATAAACCCTTTATTTTGGACAGCGAGAACACTTAGTACATGATGCAATCATTCCAATATGTAATGACACATTCATGTACCCTTCCCCCTCCGGAGTGCCGGACATTCCAGGACATTCTAGAACATTCCCGATGAAAACACCGGAACCATTCCCCAACTCCGAAATGGGACTTTCCTTATATGAATCTTATTCTCCGGACCATTCCGGATCACCTCGTGATATCCCGGATCCCATCCGAGACTCCGAACAACATTCGGTCTCTTTCTCATAATACCATAACTACTCAAACAACGTCGAATCCTTAAGTGTGTCTCCCTACGGTTCGTGAATTATGCGGACATGATCGAGACACTTCTCCGAACAATAACCAATAGAGGAATCTGGAAATTCATATGGCTCCCACATATTTCTACGATTACTTTGCGATCGAATGAACCACTTACATACGATACCAATTTCCCTTTGTCTCACGATATGTTACTTATCCGAGGTTTTATGATCGTCGGTATCTCTGCATACCTAGTTCAACCTCGTTACTGATAAGTACTCTTTTCTCGTTCCCGTGATATGTGATCCCTTGTGACCAAGTCACATGCTTGCAAGCTAATTGGATGACATTCCACCGAGAGGGCCCAGAGTATATCTATCCGTCATGTGGATGGACAAATCCCACTCTTGATCCATGTGTTTCAACCAATACTTTCCGAACACTCAATGCCACCTTTATAGCCACCCTGTTACGGTGTGGTGTTTGATGACATCAAAGCATCCATCCAGTAAAGGTGATATGCATGATCTCATGGTCGAAGGAATTAGGTTACTATGTATCAGAAAGCATATAGCAATTGAACTATTTAAATGACTTGATCTTTATGCTACGCTTATCTATAGGAGTATGTCCATCACATCATTCTCCTAATGATATGACCCTGTTGTTAATAACATCTCTATGTTCATGATCAGGAAACAATGATCATATATTAACCAACAAGCTAGTTTAACAAGAGGCTTTACTAGGGACTCTTATTTTAGTTTACAAATCACACAAGTATTAATGTTTCCGGTTAATACAATTATAGCATGGTATGTAAACATTTATCATAAGTGTGAAGATATGATAATAACCACTTTATTATTGCCTCTTGGGCATATCTCCAACAGCTACGTGGCCGGCGCACGAGCTGGGCGATGGGAAATGGGGCGGTGGTTTTCCATCACCATCTAGTGATCTGGCTCGCATGCTGGCCAGCCGTCTTGGGAGAAGTTGTAGGGCGTGGATCTAAATCGGCTAAGGACAGCCTATCGCCGACCTTGTGTTGGTGTCGGCGACAATGGCGCCCCTATGGAGTCGTTTGCCTTCCCGGAGGTGTCGTAGGGGAGCTCATCTTCCTCTCTCCACAATCTTAGGCTCCCCAGGTGAAAACCTAAACTCCGGTTGTTCGGAGTGGGCGGCGACGACATCTTTGCCGCTTCCCTCTTGGGGGCGTCATCTTGGGGAGTCGATGTGTGGGTGTGTCATGGCACCTCTCTTGCATCGGGGTTGGTGGATGTCGGGGCGGCGACCCCAGAAGGTTGCCGTGCGCCGAGGCAGCTGTGGCCTCGGAAAGTGATGCGATCGTGACCCTATGGTGGAGGGTGGTAGCTCTCATGGCTTGAGTGGCAACTTCGAGTCGCTAGTGCACGCGGGGGGGGGGGGGGGGGTTGTCGGCTCGGTCGATGCGTCCCAAAGGGGACGGTTTGACTCTATGTCGTCGCGGCGGCCTCAGATGTTTGGTGTAGCGGCCATGGTCTGCAGACGGTTGCCTTGTGCAACTTGGGTTGCAGGTGGCTGGGT
The DNA here is from genome assembly GCA_023614405.1 of Avena insularis. Classification (NCBI taxonomy): domain Eukaryota; kingdom Viridiplantae; phylum Streptophyta; class Magnoliopsida; order Poales; family Poaceae; genus Avena; species Avena insularis. The sequence continues at coordinate 75,128,623 of CM042690.1, forward strand.
CGTGCGGCATTGCAACTCGGAGAGCGAGTGGTGGTATGTCGAGGCGGCGGCCTCGAAAGGTGGTCTTTTTTTTAGATAACAACTCGGAAGGTGGTCTTGGTTGGCCACGCAGGGCATGGCAGATGTTGGAAAGTCGGGGCGGCGGCTCCGAGATTTCGATAGTTTTGAGGGTGTTTGACCTTGTATTGTGTGGGCGATGAGGTGGCTCTCGGGCTGGCCGGCTGTGTATCGGGGTCACTTTTGGCGCATGGTCTCATGGAATGCGGTCTTTGCATCTTTGCGGGAGCGTCCCGTGCCTACTCCTCCGGGTTCTTCTCTTCGATAGTGGTTGGAGACCGGATTAGTTTGGCGGAGCGGGTCAGCGTTGGTTGTGTTTGTGTATGTGTGGTTGGCCTCTTTTTTGGCCTTTGATGCGTTGTCGGCGAGGGTGGGCGCGACCGTATGCTATTTGTTTGTACTTGGTCCCGTTTGTATCAGATTTTGCCCAATTTTTCATAATAAATTGAACAACTTCTTATATAATTAATTAATAGATAAGGCAAAGCTTTTGGCTAGTTAAAAAAAAAGGCCTCTATAGTTTACACTTTTTTTGAAGTATATAGTTTACACTGTTATTCCAAAAAAAACGTCTTTCTACCAGCGTGCAATGGCATGTCCTCCATCAAACATTCAGATTTAGTACGTCGTTAAATATGTCGAACCTGCCGATCACTGGGACATCAAGGAATGTCGACTCGGCTGGTTTGCCACCACTGAAGCACATCTCGCCGAACGACACGAGTAGTCCGTCAACATGCTCACATCATCCACGCTGTTCATACCCATGAATCAGCGAGTTCCAGCACGAGATTTCTCAATTCCATAGGGGGTGACAAACTAAACTATGCATCCAAATGTTCAGTGCCTTCGTCAACTGCTACCTGTGGGCCTACCCCGATTCTCGCTGTCTCCTTCCGTCTAGCACAAGGCTCGTCCTTCTCTTTCCTCTCATGGACATCACCTCCTCTGCTTGCCAAAATCCGGCGAGATGGCGCCGCCGCAGATCGATTCCTTGCGCCCAGGCCCTCTACCCCGTTGTCTGCATCTATTCCCGGGAAAGAAAATGCTGGCCAATCATCGGCTACTCAGATGACGCGTTGCAGGTAAAGCCGCAGAGCAAGCGAGAGCTAGAGTTGAGCCAGAGGTATGCCTGGGTTTTCCCCGCAGCCAGCAGCGAGAGCCACCACCTTCTTCCGTCCGGTGAAGCAGCGCCGCCTCCTCCATGCAACGCCTCCCTCTTGTGAGCGCGCCAGTGACGCCACCCTCCTTGACCCATTCCCAGCCTCCAAGCACAGACCACAGAGCCTCCCGCGACCTCGACGGCTCGGCGGGGCAGATCGAACGGATCGAGGAGCACCTCCTCAATCGGGTGTGGGGCCAGATGGGGAAGCTTTCGGTCGTTTCAGGAGAAAAGAGGCAAAAAGACGGAGCCGCGTTCAGACGAAAATATAGAACGAACAGTTTTTTACTCAGAGGTGGCACTTCATGTAATAATTCCAAACCAGCAGGGCAAAAGTGTCTAAAAGGCGGCAGGCAGGCTCACTGTATAGCTTGCTCCCTAGCTAGCTGATCAAAAGAAGAAGAAATATTTTGGAAAATTATAGGGTTCACTAGGGGATCGCATAGTTCGATGCGATCCCCCGGATCAAGCACCTAACACGTGTCCCCACTCTGTAGGGAAACGGACAACGCTGCCCTTCCTTCTACCTTATTTCTATCGTGCTCTCCTCTACTAATTTCTCTCCGTTGCTTTTTGGTCTTCCTAGTCGTTGCTCCCTATTGTTGTTTCCATCCCACCGGCTCACACTGCCACCGCTACCTCCAACCACCAATCTTGTCGCCTCCTTTCGCGTCCCACCAACCTCCTCCTTCCCTGTGTCCTCCCGATCTGCATTGGCCCCTCGGGAACTGTCTCTCTCCCCCACAACACACCAGGGGGAAGCGGGGGAGGTGGGGGAGGAGGGCAGCAGGATCTGCGCGCAACTCCGCTAGAGACCATGAAGGTGCAGAGCATCTTAAATCGGTGATTGTTTCCCATTCCGTCGTCGCCCCCAAAATCCTGCCTCCCCTAGCGCTCAACCTTCACCAAAGATGGAGGCCTCGATGGAGGCGCTCACGCGCGGGAAGAGGGTGTTGAATCAGGTGAAGTGATGCTCTGACAACATCGCAACCTCAACTGCCGTTGTGGGCGGCGATGCTACCATTGTTGGCGGTGGTCCTGCTAGAGGACGCGATGCTACCATTGTTGGCGGTGGTCCTTTTAGAGGAGGCGATGCTACCGGTAGTATCCGGCGATGGTACCAACCCGGGCGCTGGTGCTGCCAACCTAGGGAATTTTTGCTGTAAGCCATTGGACTTTTTTTTGGATTTTTGGGATAGTTGGGATTTTTTCTAAGTCTACATAATTTTTTGAACACCTGTTCCGTGGTTTTGATACAATATTATAATGTTTTCCTACGAGGTGTCCAGAGGGAGTTCCTTTGATGTCTCTGACAAAGTCGGTTTTGCTACGGTAGCACAACCTTTTTTGCTATGAGATCTCTGACTTGGTCTCCGGTGAGGCTTTCGGCAGGATCATTCTTATTCTTTTGTGTTTTGTGGAAGAACATTCTTTTGCTACATAGTTCCAAAAGTGGATTTCTTTTGGTCAGATAACAAAAGTGGGATCCAAGACAAAATTGGACATGTGCCAACCGTTGGAGCCGACGATCTAGGGTTGGGGGAGGGGGATATCACCCGGGGATGCCGAACACAATTTGAAGGAAATCTCCGGTATAATCACCAGCGCCACTATGCGCGCAATATATACGGTAGAGATAATTATTTGCTTGCCCTCTCAGGGAACAAATATTTTGTTCGCATGTGGCGTCTTACCAGCGTCCGGCTTAACACATCCGTTATGAAGTTTAAGGTTCACATACGCTGCCACCCTTTTCCCTAAATCAACGTTAGATCGTCATTCGTTGTTCAAACAAGATAAAGTGTAATTTTTTTCTGGTTTCTAATAAATGTTGAGTAGAATGAAACAAAGCTAAAACGTAAGTGAAATACATCTTCCGTCAAATAACTTTTGAACTTGGTTATTTGGACATGGTCCAAATGAAACTTAGCTACTTCAGTATCGCCCCTAATTCTACCGTTCTATGAACCCATGCATTAGACCACCTCGTAGGCGCATCGTAGTATCGTGCGGTAAGACTTAGTACTGTCCCTTAGCTGTTTGCGGACGCTAGGAATCGGCTAGGCGTACAGGTCCAAAATACAGGCGTCTACTCCATAACCAAATTTCAACAAAAGCTCAAATCTAGGCCCTCCCATCTTACAGCATACTCCCACCCAGCCAACATTTTTGTAAGTTTGTAACGTGGTCGCTTTCGCGCTATGTCAAAATTCTACAAGAAGCATGTCAACATTTCAAAGACGCAAATTCAGCAAAAAAGAAAGGTTATGCAGAAAATCTCCATTAGTCTAGTAAATCCCACATGTAACATCATATCCACATGTATGCAATATGGAGGCCAAAGGCTGCACCCAAATAATAATCTCCGACATATTGCTCGTTTGCACCAAAATACTTACAAGTTTACAACGTGTGAAAGACACACATGCAACATCAAAAAATACTAAAATGACTAACATGTATTTTGAACCACCGACCTTACATTGCTTCATTTGGGCAACAAGTTGATATCCTCTGATTAAAGTTCCACCCTTCTCAATCAATGGTGGTACGAGATTCACGGAATGTTGGTGTGGAGGAGAAGGGGGGAGAGAAGGACGAGCCGTCTAGTGCGATTAGCAATAACACATTGAGGGACTGATAAGCCTAGAGCAGCAAAATTCACACCCACGGGGGAAAGGAAGTGATGTGTTGGGAAAAGCAAGCGAAGGCCACAAGAGAAGCTAGCTGATTACCCTAACGAATAATGACATTTACCTTTTATTTTTCCTTTGGTCTTGCGAGGTTGTGCTTTCTATCCACGTTGCTAAACAAAAAATGTGTTTTGACTCGAAATTTTCAAGGAATTCCGTTGACAAATCCACAGTTAGTTCGCTGATGTCAATTTGGTAAGTGCGAGGATCATAGTTGCATAAGTTCAGTGAAAGGTCGACTGCTAGTGCGCACTGCCTATTTGGCGTATGTTGCTGCTTGTTACGTATGACTCAAATTTGCTACTAATCTATGCTTTATGATAGGGGCTCCTGAGCAAATTTGGTTCATCGGATAAAAGGAGGATTGAGATTCTCAAAGACATTAGTGGCATTCTCAAGCCATCGAGGTGATTAACAGTTTTTTCCAAACTCGGTCATACAACATTATTTATCTAATTTGGTGCCAATTTATAGTTGTAAATGGTATTTCCATATAAACAAGCAAAATATCAGGGCAGCAGTATACTAGGAAGATTTGAATTTTCAATTTAAAGACACTAGATATTTAGGAAAGTTACTGTAGTATTCTTACAAGTAGAGTGTGTTTGAAAATTTGTTGACATAGTCCTACCGCAACAATGGGGAGGAGAAGATAATTAAGCACAACCAATTAATAAAATTGAGTTATATTGTCTATACATCTCGAATGTTTATGATTGATATTATTATTGTGTTTATTATGCAACTATAAATGAGTAATAGCTCAAACACACAACATTGTTGAGATCCCACCAAAATTAGTTGCGCAGATCATTTGCATTTTCCAAGTATTATTATACCGAGACACTTTAATATTAATACGAGTTCAAATGAACAATGTGCTTCCTTTAGCTATCATAGTGCATAACTGACATAGATCTAGCCTATCAATCTGAATTATGCAAACATGATTGTTCCAAAATTAATGCTCTCTATGTACAGAGACATGCTTCATGACTCATTGAGATTCTCAATGCATAATATTAGCTCCCTCTATCTCTCACGGTCTCTCCATCCCTCTGTCTTTCCCTCTCCCTACCCCCTCTCCCTCCCCCTCTATCCACCTCTATCTCTCTCAAATACAAACATTTGTGTTTGGATGCACTAATAGAATGAATCAGTTACAATCTTAAGCCTAAACCGTTACAACCAGACACCCATGCATGGCAGTGAACTACTACTAGTAGACAACTACATTATATTACACAAATGCTTCCCTAACTTAGTATTAGTTCAGAGACCATAAATGCAACTTCACGCCTCTCCAAGTCATATCTTCTAGTTGTCATAAATGTAGTTGTTTTTATCCTTTAATGGTGCTCATTTGAGTTAAAATCCAAAATCAGGTTGACACTTCTTCTGGGACCTCCATCATCGGGGAAAAGCACACTTATGCGAGCACTAACTGGGAAGCCTGATAAAAATCTCAAGGTTGCATTTGTTGTTCGAGGAATTCAATGCACTAAATTATGATTATGTGTGCTTGTTATATAGATGCTAATTCCCCTTATGACCACAGGTATCTGGCAGTATCACATATTGTGGTCATACATTTTTAGAGTTCTATCCTGAGAAGACTAGTACATATGTCAGTCAATATGATCTACACAATGGCCAAATGACAGTTAGAGAGACAATGGAATTCTCAAGACAATGTCTGGACACTAGCACACGATATGACATGCTCTCTGAATTAGCACGGAAGGAGAGGAATGCGGGCATTAAGCCTGACCCTGAGATTGATGCTTTTACGAAGGCAGTGACGGTTCAGGGAAAAGGAACTAATGTTATCACAGATCTTACTCTTAAGGTGAGGTCTATTGTTTTTTGTCTTCTGAAAGGTTAAAACACCATTTTTAGACCCGCTCCAGTTTGGTTATTTGTTGTTTTTTAATTTCTTTTTTCAAAAAAATAGTATGGCCCCGACCTCTGTGTATCGACTAAATCATGCGACCTTTATTTCATTATTAAATAACCAATGTTCACGTTTGAAAGTACATTTCATGAATTACAAAAAGGTTGATAGGTAAAGCAACCAACAAAAATGCTAATGTACAAAAATCTTCGAAGGATCAACATTGAAGCCTCCTAGCAAGCTGACAACCGCATCTGGAGTATAAACCCTGATCAATCATTTCCATGTTGGCGGTCCTCCTCCGGTACAAAACATGAATACCGAAGGCTCCAGTGGATAGCTAAAGGGAGCACCGGCAAAAATGAATTATGTTTTGATTTGACAAAAAATGAAATTATTCTGGACGTGCCACATTGCCTAAAGGATAGCACATACACCAACTCTTATTTGGAATTTTAGTTTCTTTTCGATAACACTTAACCAACTACCAAACAAGTTAGTGGTATTCTTAGCCGGGGCTACTCCAAAAGACATATAAACAATGCACCAAATTTATTTTTGACATAATAACAACAATATTCTCTTGCCAATTTATTTTTGCTAGGTTATCTTTTGCTAGTATTACATTCCGGTGAACTTTAAGATTCAATATATATTTTCGTACAAACCTACTATGCCCATTTACAAGATCAAGGTACATTGACATAACAGTAAACCCCACCTGACACTATTAAATTCCATGTAAACACATGTGAAGTATTCGACCACTTGGACATCCATCAGACGTCTAACAAGATGTAACCATCTATTCTATTTATTACAGGTGAGAGATTTTCTAAAAGCTATATTTAGTGTAGACTCATACATAACACTTGCCATGGAAACTTCTTTCATTTTGACTATATTATAAAGAGATGGATATTGGTGTGCTAACGAATTTCTCCTAACCAACAATCCTCCCAAAAACCGAGTATTTAGGCCATTTCTAGTTTTGAAAGGGCCTCTATAGAAGAAGCCTCCTTTGAGTTTTATTCAACCTTTCTAGAAAGGTGAGTCTATTGGTTTATATTGGAATTGATAAAGAGTATTATAATGAAGATATTTTTTATGCAATAGCTGTTGCCACACATCCTCTTCATTCAAGAGTTTAAATGGTCACTTATTGAGTAAACGCCTATTTTTAATTTCTAACACCTCCACCCAATTTGTTTATTTTAATGTACGAAAATGAGGTTGTGTGAGATTTTAGTTTTTATTACTTTTCATCAGTAAAATAGGTGCACATGTATCATTTTACAATTACGTCCATTTGAGAATTGAGTACTTTGTTTGATGAAAATAGAATCTTCACAAGCATGCACAATTCAGTCTTCTAACGATGAAAAGTATTTAGGTACTTGGACTTGACACTTGTGCTGATATTATCGTTGGGGATGAATTGAAAAGAGGCATTTCTGGTGGAGAAAAGAAACGTGTAACAACTGGTATGCGTGCAGCCATGCATATCATGTACATTGAAATCAAACCAAACTTGCTGGTCATTTTGTTGATTAAGTTTTATATCGGCTTCCTCGATCTTAAGTATTAACTAGTAGAAGCTAGATACCGATAATTTGTTTTATGAATTGTTAGCATAAATAGTTGTTATTTGTTTCAAATATCATATACTAGATTCCTGTGTCTATATTATATTTATCCTTTTCTCGAGTCGTAGAGTAAGTAATTTGCTCTATGAGATATAGTCACACATGATCCAACAATGTAGGTCAGTCATCCTTGTAGTTCTCTCATCAACTATATTTACAAGTAGTTGTGGAACCAGGATATCAACCTTGTCTAGTTAGTGTAAAATTGTGTGGTCTAATACATGTATTTGTACGTATTTTTATTTTTTCCACACTTTTAGCTTAAATTGCCAAACAAAAGTCTGCAGTTAATTGACTACGTAGCTTAGACATGGCTCCACCACTATGTACAAGGTGGCTGCACCACTCCATTGCTCATTTGTATTATTGATAATTGTAATTTTATCAAAAATATTGTACATGAAGTAATTTATCATTTGCATAGTTTCATAGGGAATAATATGTTACATTATCGACATATCAAGAATCCTAAGATTTGGTTTTTGATTTGTCATTACCATAGGGGAAATTCTAACTGGACCTGCAAGAACATTGTTCATGGATGAAATTTCTACTGGGCTTGATAGTTCTAGCACATTTCAGATTGTCAAATATATCAGAGAGATGGTCCATGTGATGGATTATACAGTGATGATCTCTCTCCTGCAGCCTCCACCTGAGACCTATAATCTATTCGATGACATCATTCTGCTATCAGAAGGATACATAGTTTACCAAGGGCCACGAGAGAACATCCTCCAGTTCTTTGAGAGTGCCGGTTTTCAATGTCCTGAGCGGAAAGGAGTGGCTGACTTCCTTCAAGAGGTGACTTCCAGAAAAGACCAACATCAATATTGGTGTCACGATCATGTGCATTATCGTTATGTCTCGGTCTTGGAGTTCTCTGAGCTTTTTAAGAGATTCCATGCTGGACAGAATCTCCAAAAACAGTTAGAAATTCCTTATGACAAATCTAAAACACATCCTGCTGCGTTGACTACCAAAAAGTATGGATTATCTAGTTGGGAGTCTCTCAAGATAGTGTTTTCAAGAGAGTGGTTGTTGATGAAGCGCAACTCCTTCATCTACATATTCAAGTCATTTCAATTGTTTGTCCTTGCGGTTCTAACTATGACTGTGTTTCTCAGAACAAAGATGCCCCATGCGAAATTTTCAGATTCTATCAAGTTTAGTGGTGTTTTGACGTGTTCTATGATCACAATCATGTTAAGTGGATTTTCTGAGGTACAGATGACAATAAAAAAACTGCCAGTCTTCTACAAACAGAGAGACTACTTGTTTTTTCCAGCATGGACCTTTGGAGTTGCAAACATAATCTTAAAGCTTCCCTTTTCACTCATGGACACATCTATTTTTACACTTGTTACGTATTATGTGATAGGTTACGCACCTTCTCCAGGAAGGTATCCATCCTTCTTTCTTGCATCAATTTTCATTTTAATGATATTATGTGGATAGTTTTCTGTATTATTTTTATTTGGTGATTGGGTTTCTCTAATGATTTCAGATTCTTTAGCCAGCTACTAGCATACTTCTGCATGCACCAGATGGCTGGGGCAATGTTCAGGATGCTAGGTTCAGTTTTGAGAACGATGGTTGTAGCTAATACATTCGGAATGTTTGTGCTCCTATTTCTTTTCTTGTTCGGGGGATTTGTCATCCCTAGAGGTAAGTATGTCATTATGGAAAATCCACCCTTTTTCCCAATGAGTCCCCTAGTTAGTTATTTCTTTTAGGTACAAAACAACTAGCTTGAAGATAGTTTGAAAGTTCATTATCTCGTAAGGTTCTAAAGTTAACTAATTTCTTTCTGGGTGTTTCTTGCTATATATTTATGTGCATAGATGACATCAAACCCTGGTGGATCTGGGCATACTGGATATCTCCCATGATGTATAGCAATAATGCCCTTTCAACCAATGAATTCCTTGACAGTAGGTGGGCTATTGTAAGTTCCCTTTCACTATAATGCTTTCTCTCCTTATCATATGATATGCAGAAAAAAGCACAAACCATTTATCACATGATACATATTGTTGGTGTATTTGCTCCTTTACACGATAGGAAAAAAGGAACACATTTGATAAAAAAATCAAGTCTTCTTTCTACAATGTTCATATATCTAAACAATAATATAATAGACTATGTATCTTGATGGCACATTCTTAATTGCAGCCAAACGTTGATAGAAGCATTGATGCATTAACAATAGGAGAGGCTTATCTCAAATCTAAAGGCTACTTCACGGGTGAATGGGGGTATTGGATTTCCATCGGGGCCATGATAGGATTTATGGTTCTTTTTAACATTCTCTACCTTTTTGCTCTTACATTTCTGAGCTGTAAGCACCCCCTTTTCCTATTTTTATTAGGTTTCCCTGATATTTTTATTTGTTCTATGTCTAGTTTAAGCACTTACATACTATCTTTCATATAGCTGTTGGCGGTTCAAAGAGTGTGGTTTCTGATGGTACCTCTGAAAATGAGTTGAAAATAAGATCAAAAAACGAAGAACATATGCCCCAGGTTACCCCAGGTAAGGTAGCAGCATATGCATCTCATTTGTATACTTTTGTCATATTCGTTATCGCATCTCTAGTTTTATAAATCTGCTGATGATTTCCTAATATATTTGTCAAGAGTCCCCATTTGGAATTCAATTCAACAGTTTATTTGGTGGAAAGAGAAAATTGTTTCTTTCGAAATTTATGTGAGGATACCATGTTCCAAAGGGGCCATGGATTATGTTACAATAGATTCATCATCCATATGTGAAGCTCATACTATCATATTTATGCATCATGAAGCATAAAGTTCTTTATTTCTACTACTAGATTTAGTATCTTTATCTATCTACCATCTCATAATTTATCCTACGACCAGGTTTAGGAAAAGAAGAATCAGCAAACAAGAGAACTCACATAGGAATGGTGTTGCCATTCCGACCACTTTGTCTTTCTTTCAACCACATGAACTACTACGTCGACGTGCCCATGGTAAGTTGTATTCTAAAAAAGACGTCTCAATTTTTTTTGACACAATGACATCATGCAATGTTGATTAGACACATCATAGCTTGAGTAGCAACGAGCTCCCCTCAATTTGTCTTATAGATGCATATTCGCCTCTTTTAACATGTATATTACCTTTTTTTGGACTAATCTATAGGAAATGAAAGCACAAGGATTCACCGAAAACCGTCTCCAGCTACTATCTAATGTCTGTGGTGCATTCAAACCTGGTGTTCTGACTGCATTAGTTGGTGTCACTGGAGCTGGAAAGACTACTCTAATGGATGTGCTGGCAGGAAGAAAGACAAGTGGAACCATTGAGGGAGATGTGAGGCTCTCGGGCTACCCTAAAAAACAAGATACCTTTTCCCGAATCAGTGGCTACTGCGAGCAAACTGATATCCATTCGCCAAATGTTACTGTGTACGAGTCCCTTGTGTATTCTGCTTGGCTGCGCCTTACCTCAGAAGTTGACGAAGACACTAGAAAGGTATGTATTCAATTGCTTAGTTTTGTGGAATCCATGTACTTGAACCCTTGATGTTGTTGGATGATATAGCCATATTAATTATATATTATATGATTGTGGTGTTTTACTTCAAGAGTGTGTTGGGTTGTCTGCATAAGAACAAATTAGTCCCGCGTATGAAAACTGTGTGTGTTTGGTTTCCTCCACAAGGACTTAGGCCAGGCTCACTTTCTTCTTAAAGCTAGTCATGCCCCGAGGGAGGGAACGCACGATTCTAGAGTATCCAGTGAGCTAGGACAGCTGATGCATAAATGAATGAATTGACCGTCTCTACCAATGAGGGAGAGATACACGATGCTTTGTGAGACATATTCCAATCACTCTAATGATCCGCTTCTCTTAGCGGCAATAATTTCGTTAACGATGGTCCTTGCACAAAATAACAGATCTGAATTAGCAAGGTGACTCCAATTATCTTAAACACAGCGTTCAAGCACCGAGCCTATGTCGCCCATGCGAACCAAAATCAGTTTTGCAAAATTTATCGCGAACGGTCTATCTTGTAAAAAATCCTATAAGTAGTTGTTTCGTCTAGCTAGTTAATAAAACACTAACAACCAAACATGCCATAGTGTTAAGTTACACCGCGCTACTGGGTTCATACATTATTTAATGGACTTAATGAAGGAAATTAGAAGAACATTATTTTTTTCTCTTGTAGAAGAGTTAGGTCTATGTCTTGTAATAAAAGCTTCATAATTGTTCAAAGTGAGTTTTATTTGAGTTGGTATATGTGGTCGGCTTATGATACATGATGTTTAACAAGATGCATATTTTTATTTTTAAGTTTATTTAAGAAAGTTTTTATTTTGACAAAATCTATTTAACTATAGGTTTTTGTGGAGCAAGTGATGTCACTTGTTGAGCTTGATGTATTGCGTGACACGCTGGTTGGTCTTCCTGGTGTTAGCGGGTTATCAACTGAACAAAGGAAAAGGCTAACAATTGCTGTTGAACTAGTTGCAAATCCTTCAATTATCTTCATGGATGAGCCAACTTCTGGCCTTGATGCTCGAGCTGCAGCAATTGTTATGCGTATTGTTAGGAACACAGTTAACACGGGACGAACTGTGGTTTGCGTAATCCATCAACCAAGTATTGATATCTTCGAATCTTTTGATGAGGTCCTTCCATTAATGTTATCTTAGTCTTATTTGGTCATATGTTTTTAGCTTTGTATGGTTGTATTGAAGTTCTGTTTTCAGCTTCTATTGATGAAGAAGGGAGGACAGGTCGCATATGCGGGCAAGCTTGGTCGCCATTCTGACAGACTAGTTAAATACTTTGAGGTGAATTGTCTTTATAATCTGTTTGTGATAACCAAGTTCTAATATAATATCAGTAGTGGTAAATTACGTAATCGCTCAACAACTGGCCTGGTATGGTCCAATTCAATTCTTCTGAGAAATTTTCCATGAGATTAGTAGTATGTTCGGTTTCTTCAATTGTTCGAAGGTATGTTAGGACATAACTAATAGATCAAAATGATGCAAAAATAAAATATGCTAATAAATCCCATTCCATGGTTGTATACACCATATATACACTAACCACGTGCTACAATTTTACTTAAAATCGAAATATTCTTGGCCATGGGATTGATTCTTAATCATCCATGTACCAATTTTAGGAGAGCTCTTTCCAACCCACCATGTTTGTCCCTAGTGAAGATATACGAGTAATTTTTTGTCGTGGATGGACATATACCCTGTATAATATGGAAAGAAGATATGCCTTCCTAACGCCAGACGACAAAAGCTATTTTTAATGTATAGGTTTTCGTGCAGTCAGTTCCAGGTGTTCCAAAAATAACAGAGGGATACAACCCAGCTACGTGGATTCTCGAAGTTAGCTCTCCTCAAGCTGAGGCTCGCCTGAATGTGGACTTTGCTGAAATTTATGCCAATTCTGAACTTTACCGGTAAACATATTAGCTGTGTTACTCTATTAACAGTTTCCTAGTTAAATTGTTCTAGCTTTGGTGCTATTTGAACTGTAAACACTTTGAGTGTTCAAACAAACAAGACATCAAGTTTCCCTTCTTATGTTCTAACACGTTCTTATGAATATGTTCAGGAGCAATCAAGACCTTATTAAGGAGTTAAGCGTCCAACCGGCGGGCAGCCAGGATCTCTCATTTCCTACAAAGTATTCTCAGAGTTTTTTAAATCAGTGCATGGCAAATTCTTGGAAGCAATTTAGATCTTATTGGAAGAATCCTCCCTATAACGCTATGCGTTATCTGATGACGTTTCTCTATGCCGTCCTGTTTGGCACGGTCTTTTGGGGCAAGGGAAATAATATGTATGATTCTACCTAATATTCTAGTTTATCCTATAATTCGGTTCATTTATGTGGAATGAATCGGTGGTCGGGTCTAACTCCCCTTTTCAAAATAACAAATAGACAGGGTGGTAATACATCTTGTTTGATCTCCTGCTTTCTGCCATTTGCAGAGAGTCCCAGCAGAACCTGTACAGTCTGCTTGGATCCATCTATGCTGCTGTTTTCTTCCTTGGAGCCTCCACCGTGCTATCAGTTCTGCCCGTTGTGTCTATCGAGAGGACAGTTTTCTATCGTGAAAAGGCAGCAGGGATGTACTCTCCACTGTCTTACGCATTTGCACAGGTAATTTCTTCTTGTCATTTGCATGTTAACTTGAATACTAACATATGGACATGCTTTAGTCTTGCACAGAAGGTAATTTTTTTTACTTCCTCCATTTGAAAAAATATGTCACGGATTTATCTTGATTCACATGTATGTAGATACATTTTGATGTATTGGTACATACGAATTTAGACAAATATGTGACATCCTTTTTTAGGACAGAGGGAGTATTTGTCGTTAGTAAATTCCTAGATGCACATTCTCCTAAAGTTGGGTGTTGTTTATAGGTACTTGTCGAGTTAGTGTACAGTGGGGCTCAAGGTGTTATCTATACCGTTCTCTTCTATCCCATGGTTGGCTTTGAGTGGAAGGCAGACAAGTTCTTCTACTTCATGTTCTTCATTTGTGCGAGCTTTGTCTACACCACATTGTATGGCATGATGCTTGTTGCCTGCACTTCCTCAGAGCTTCTCGCGAGCGTCCTTGTTGCGCTCTCTATAACTGTGTGGAACATTTTCGCCGGCTTCATCATATCCCGACCGGTACGCCTTTTAGTGAAGCACTTCTTGAGTGAAACTAATTAAATACCCGACATCTAAGATATTTTCTCTCTTGCAGATGATACCCATTTGGTGGCGTTGGTTCTACTGGGCAGACCCGGTTTCCTGGACAATCTATGGTGTAATTGCGTCACAGTACGGCAACGATAACAGAACCCTGACAGTTCCTGGTCAAACTGGCGGTGTGGTGGTGGTGAAGGATTTCTTGAATGACATGCTGGGCTACAGGCACGACTTCCTCAGCTATGTTGCGCTGGGGCATCTCGCCTACATCCTTCTCTTCTTCCTCCTCTTCAGCTACGGCATCAAGAAGCTCAACTTCCAGAGACGGTAGGAGCATGACTAGCCCGGTTTAGATCAGAAATTACCTTTTGTCCCGCCATTTATCTTCTGGTGAGGCAACAATGTACTGTATGCAGAGATGTACTGGTCTCACTGAGAGTAGTTTGTATCATATTGCAAATTCCTGTAAAACTTAAGTATTCTGTATACCTAATCATGATGCTTTCATTATTATTTCCATCTCTGTTTGCTTTTCTTGTTTCTTGTAGCACTTCTGTATGACCTAGTAACAAGATCATGGTACAGATTTGCAAGGATTTATTTTCAAAATTGAACTAAGAACCGGTTTCAAATACTGAATATGGAAGAAACATCAAGTGGCTGAGTCCTGACTAGAGCAAGGACTCGAAAAACATCTAATCACGTTTAAGTACTCCCTCCGACTCATATTAGTTGACTCAGTTCTGTCTAGATGCATTCGTATTTAGACAAGTTATAGTGCTAGATACATCCGTACGTAGATGAATGTAAGTCAACTAATATGGGTCAGAGGGAGTACTACTAGGTGCCATGTGACCGTGATGGTAAACTCATGGCGGGAGCCATCGGGAATGGAACAAAGAGGAAACAATGTGAATCTGACCGTGAGATAAGGCTCCGTTTGGCATCAAATATTTTTGAACTTTCTGGAAGTACCGAATTATTGAATACTTTAAGGTTTTGGGTCCAATAAATTCTGTAGCATTCTCTAAATTTGTGGTATTTCAGAACGAGGCAATAGCCTAGTGGTTGGGTCGCAGTTGCGCATTCCAATGACCGGAGTTCTATCCCTGTTAGGGACGAATTTCCAGAATTCTTACGCCGACCCGTTTCTACTATATCAAAAAAGTGTCTAGTTCCTCCTAGCACTGTTTCATCTTTTTAAAATTGTGGTATTTTCGAAGAATTTGGGACAGAGCTCATACCCTCTTTTTTTCTAGGACTTGGAAAGAAGAAAAGTTGTGATATTCATTAGCCGGGCGTTGGAAAACTTTTGTTTTGGAATACTTCGTTTTACAAAATACTGGGCTATCAAGCTTGGGCCCTCAGTAATTGTCACCATATATCCTTTACAATATATAAAACCACAGGTGATTAGTTAATCTAACTAAATACTAAATCTCTAGTTACATATTTCTAACAACATTTATCTAACACTAGATTTACGGTGGGGCGGTGATGAATGCAAGTGCATGTATCAATTGTAGCTAGTTTTGAAATAAGAGTATCAAACCCACAGAGGGCTATTTGGTTAAGATCTTTATGCTCCTCGTCACTATCTACCAAATTATACTTGTAAGCTGTCTTTAATCTCAAGTAAAAGGGTGTTTGAAGAGTGTTATTTTTATATACAAGAAAGTAATGAAAGCAAATAAAGTAAACACGTAACAAGAGCGTTGGGATTGGTGTTGGAACTCAATATGTCCTGAATGTTCTCGGGATGTAGTATGCACCACTAGCATATGAGAATATTCATGATTACGATAACCTATCTCTTTCGTAATGATATGCGTGGAGAGAGCTCGATCATAAGATGTTCACCAACAAGTCTTGTGAGCAATCCACTTCTACGAGTCATATGAGATGAGGTCATATCTGAATAACCACTATGATGCTTGCGAGAAACTACTTCTACATACCACCACAATTAAGGGTTTCCCCATAGATATCATTATGAGCTTAGCAAATCTCTCTTTATCCCTCTTTGACCGTGTAGATTATAAGCCCATGCTTGTAGTCACAAAGGAGCGCCGGACATACTCCCATACACGTCCACAGGGTAGTTCCCTCTCTCGAGTCCTGAGGGTAGATTCTATATGGTCGACTTCATATACCATCTAGAGAGAGATCTAACACATAATCATAAATCAATAGATTAAAGGCCGAAGTTATAGATAATCTTTATTTCATTTCATAATAATACTAGGCTTTCTCCACCTCCCCAAGAACAAAGGGAACTACTCACACATAGAGACAAGAATATCATCATATTTATATGGATGGATTGAAAGTGCAAAGGTAATACCAAGTGCAAACTCACAATTATATTAGAATTACAACAAGATCTAATGAATGAAGGAGAGGAATGATGGTGTTGATGGAGATGCAACAGTTGATGATAAAGGGGATGATGTGATATCCTCCGATGATCCATTTAGCAGCAAGGATATTTTCTTCTCCAAGATCCTCCTCAGATCTCTTTCTGGTGTGATTTTTCGTGGCTGGAAGTTTCTATTAATGTCGGCTCTCAGATCCGTCTTCGCATGGATTACTATTACGTATAGATTAGTAAATATACGCAAGTAGCAAGATTTTTTTGCTCCAATTTCTGTATAAAAATAAAAATATACACCGAGCATATACTGTATTGCGCTCGACATATGTGTCTGTGTCGTCATGACGTCCGTTAACATCGGCCGTGGTCGATACATGGCAGCAAACAAACTCCTTAACCCGTGGGCCTTTAAAATGTGCATAACGGCTGTAGAAATCGTGTGTTTAGGGCTCACGTGGCTGCGGCCCGGCAGACACCGCATATGTCCAGTATAAAACATAATATTCTCTTCACTGTTCGCATACGTGGTGTCTTCTCGGTCGCGGCCTGCACTAGCCCTCAAACCTTAGACACGAAATAGAGAAATATAACAGTTTTCACAGTTTTAACCATAGATTTTTGTTGGAGATATGCCCAAGAAGCAACAATAAAACGGTTATTATTATATCTTTGTGTTTATGATGAATGTTTACATCCCATGCTATAATTTTATTATTAGGAAACACTAATACTTGTGTGTTTTGTAAACATAAGAGAGTCCCTAGTAAGCCTCTTGTTGAGACTAGCTTGTTGATTAATAGATGATCATGGTTTTCTGATCATGGACATTGGATGTAATTAATAACAAGATCATATCATTAGGAGAATGATGTGATGGACATACACCCATAGTAAGCACAACATAAGATCAAGTCATTAAGTTCGTTTTGCTACAAGCTTTCAAATGCATAGTAACCTAATCCTTCGACCATGAGATCGTGTTAATCACCATCACCGGATGAGTGCTTTGATGACATCAAACGCTGCTTCGTAACTGGTGGTTATAAAGGTGACATTAGGTATTCTGAAAGTATGTGTTGAAGCGCATGGATCAAGAATGGAATTTGTCCATCCATATGACGGATAGATATGCTCTGGCCCCTCTCGGTGGAATGCCATCCAATTAGCTTGCAAACATGTGACTAGGTCACAAGGGATGTCATATCATAGTAACGAGTAAAGAGTACTTATCGGTAACGAGGTAGAACTAGGTATGGAGATACCGATGATCGAACCTCAGATAAGTAGAGTATCGCGTGACAAAGGGAATTGGTTTCGGATGTAAATGGTTCTATCAATCACAAAGTCATCGTTGAATATGTGGGAGCCATTATGGATCTCCAGGTCCCGCTGTTGGTTATTGATCAGAGACGTGTCTCGATCATGTCTGCATTGTTTGTGAACCATAGGGTGACACACTTAAGGTTCGATATTGTTTATGTAGATATGGAATACGAGTTGGAGACCGAATGTTGTTCGGAGTCTCAGATTAGATCCAGGACATCACGAGGAGATCCGAAATTGTCTGGAGAATAAGATTCATATAAAGGAGATCAATTTCTAGGTTTCGGAAACATTGCAGAGTATTCTATGGAGCTTCTATAAGGTTTCAGACAGTTTCGGAAGGTTCTAGAAGGTTCCATAGAGTTTGCTTGAAAACCAAGAAAGAAAAGGGGAAGACTTGGAGGGAAGGAAACTCCTCCCCTCCCCTTGTGCGCCGACCCTAGGAGGGCAAGGGGGCCATACCTAGGCCTCCTCCCCTCTATATAAAGGAGGGGAGGGGCGCCTCCCCCTTTTGCCCCTTCCACCCAAACCCTAACCGCCACTCCCTCCTCCTCCTTCCTCCTGTTGCGGCTTAGGCAAAGCCCTGCAGGAATTCTTCTCCACCACTACCACGCCGTCGTGCTACTGGGATTCCGTGGAGATCTACCACCTCCACTGCCCGCTGGAACGGGGAGAGGATCGTCTACATCGAGCCGTACGTGTGACCGAGTGCGGAAGCGCTGCCGAAATGCGGCGCCGAAAGGATCGTCTACTCGATCTTGAGATCGGCAAGTGATCGTCTACATCAACCACGAGATCCGATCTCGAACAAGGCTTTGGATCTACAAGGGTTAGTACAGATCTATCTCGTTGCACTTATCTCATAGATTAGATCTTGGCTTTTCCATAGATTAGATCTTGGTTTTGTTCGTTCTTGCGGTAGAATTTTTTTGTTTTCCCTACTACGAACCCATCAGTGGTATCAGAGCCATGTCTATGCGTAGATATATTGCACGAGTAGAACACAATGGTTTTGTGGGCATTGATGCTTTTGTTGTCGTTGTCTTCACGTGTACTTTGCATCTTGCGGGATGGTGGGATGAAGCGGCTCGGGCTAACCTTACATGTCCTCACATATGAGACTTGCTCCATGCTTGACATTCAACTTGCATTGCACAAGTGGCTTTGAGGGTGTCTGTCTCTTCCACCACAGTTAAGATTCAATCTACAATTAGCATCTGACAACACTTGTATCAGTGTTGTGGTTCTTGTTTGTAGGTAAGATCTGTTCTTATATGAAATTCCCAAGCCACGTAAAACATGCAAAGAAAATTAGAGGCGTCTAACTTATTTTTGTAGGGGCATGTGATATGATATGGCCACGATGTGATTGTGAATATATTTGATGTATGCAATGATCCTTATTGTAATACAACAACCGGCAGGAGCCTAATGGTTGTCTTTAAATTTTGTTAAGACCCGCGTGTCTATTTATCATGTAATAGCTTTATTCCAAGTAGTTGTAATAGTTTCTGTTAAGTGATGGACAACCATGAAGCGGCGCCACTGACCTTGACGCCACGCTGGTGATGATGGAGATCATGTCCGTGCTTTGGAGATGGAGATCAAAAGCATAAGAAGAAAGGCCATATCATGTCACATATTATGAATTGCATGTGATGTTAATCCTTTTTGCATCTTGTATTGCTTAGATCGCGACGGTAGCATTATAAGATGATCCCTCTCACTAAAATATCAAGTAATAAAGTGTTCGTCCTTAGTAGGCACCGTTGCTAAGACTTGTCATTTCGAAGCATCTCGTGATGATCGAGTATTATAGATTCTACGTGTGCATACAACAGGTGCAAACCAGATTTGCACATGCGGATACTAAGGTTAATCTTGACGAGCCTAGCATGTACAGACATGGTCTCGGAACACGGAATACCGAAAGGTAAAGCATGAGTCATATGCATGATATGATGAACATGTTGATTGTTCGCCTTTGAAGCTACATCTTCTCTCGTAGATCGGGCTTGGTGTAGTGGATTTGGTTTGTGTAATCACTAAAGCAACGTGAGGGATTTTTTTTGAGTGGGAGTTCACCTAGTTAATTTAATAATTAAATTTGAACTCAATTTGTCATAAACTTAGTCTAATCTCTTTGCAAATATGTTGTAGATCATGGTGACCCCCTCCATCAACTTTAATGCGTTCCTAGAGAAAGAAAAGCGGAAAAACAATGGAATACTTTCGGAGTTGGCACCGTCGGGAACACCACAGCGTAATGGTGTGTCCGAACATCGTAATCGAACTCTCTTAGATATGGTTCGGTCTATGATGTCACTTACAGATTTAATGTTATCGTTTTGGGGTTGTGCATTAGATACAACCATATTCACTTTAGATAGGGCATCATCTAAATCCGTTGAAATGACACCGTATGAATTGTGGTTTGATAAGAAACCTAAGTTGTCGTTTCTTAAAATTTGGGGTTGCGAAGCGTATGTAAAGAAGTTACAACCCGACAAGCTTGAACCCAAAGCGGGAAAATGCGTCTTCATAGCATACCCTAAAGAAACAATTGGATATACCTTCTATCATAGATCCGAAGGCAAAGTTTTCGTTGCTAAGAATGGATCCTTTTCTTGAGAAGGAGTTTCTCTCGAAAGAAGTGACTGGAAGGAAAGTAGAACTCGACGAGGTTGTTGAACCTTCTCTCGGATTTGAGAGTAGCGCAACATCGAAAGATGTTTCTGTGCCGCCTACACCAATAAGAGAGGAAGCTAATGATGATGATCATGAAACTTCGAATGGAGTTGCTACTGAACCTCGCAGGTAGATGAGGATTCGTACCACTCCTGATTGGTATGACCCTGCATTGAATGTCATGTTGGTGGACAACATCGATGACCCTACAACGTATGAGGAAGCTATGATGAGCCCAGATTCCAACAAATGTCAAGAAGCCATGAAATCCGAAATGGGATCCATGTACGAAAACCAAGTATGGACTTTGGTGGACTTACCGGATGGCCGCAAGGCTGTCGAGAACTAATGGATCTTTAAAAGAAAAACAAATTTTGATGGTAATGTTACTGTCTATAAAGCTCGACTTGTCGTGAAAGGGTTCCCACAAATTTAAGGATTTTTTTACTATGATGAGACTTTCTCACCGGTAGGCGAAGCTAAAGTCTGCGAGGATTTTGTTAGCAATCACTACATATTTCGATTATCAGATTTGGCAGATGGATGTCAAAACAGCGTTCCTTAATGGTGACATAGAGGAAGAGTTGTATATGGTACAACCCAAAGGTTTTGTCTATCCTAAAGATGCTGACAAGGTTTGCAAGCTTCAGCGCTCCATTTATGGACTGAAGCAAGCATCCCGGAGTTGGAATCAACGTTGTGATAAGGTGATCAAAAACTTTGGATTTATAAAAACTTATGGAGAAGCTTGTATCTACAAGAAAGTGAGTGGGAGCTCTGTAGCATTCTTAATACTATATGTGGATGACATATTGTTGATTGGGAATGATATAGAACTTCTTGAAAGTGTCAAAGCATATTTGAATAATAGTTTTTCAATGAAGGATCTTGGCGAAGCGGCATACATTTTAGGCATCAAGATTTATAGAGATATATCAAGACGCTTAATAGCGCTTTCACAAAGTACATACCTAGACAAGGTTCTAAATAGATTTAGAATGGAAGCAAGCAAGAAAGGGTTCTTGCCCATGTTGCCAGGTAAGACCTTGAGTAAGACTCAAAGTCTAGCTACGGCAGAAGATAGAGAGAAGATGAGTAAAATCCCCTATGCCTTGGCCATAGGCTCTGTCATGTATGCCATGCTGTGTACAAGACCGGATATAGCACACGTTGTTAGTTTGACTAGCAGATATCAAAGTGATCCTGGAACGGAACATTGGACAGCAGTTAAAAATATCCTTAAGTACCATAATAGGAGTAAGGATATGGTTCTTTCTTATGGAGGTGATGAACAGCTTGTTGTAAACAGTTACACTGATGCTAGTTGGAACATCGATCCGGATGACTCGAAGTCACAGTCTGTATACGTATTTATTTTGAATGGTGCTGTAGTAAGCTGGAGAAGTTCCAAGCAAAGCATTGTGGCGAAATCTTCAATTGAATCGGAATACATAGCTGCTTCGGAGGTTGCCCAAGAAGCGATATGGATGAAGGAGTTCGTTACTGAGCTTGGTGTGGTTCCTAGTGCGTTGGACCCGATGACCATCTAATGTGACAACACGGGTGCCATAGCCAATGCATAGGAGCCAAGGTCACACATCAAGCTAAAGCACATCAAGCTACGTTTCCATGTTATTCGCGAGTATGTCCAAGATGGCGACATAAGGATTTGCAAAGTACGCACTGATCTGAATGTGGCAATCCATTGACTAAACCTCTCCCAGAGCAAAACATGACCAACACCATAACGCCATGGGTGTTAGGTACATTCAATGTAATCCAGATTATTGACTCTAGTGCAAGTGGGAGACTGTTGGAGATATGCCCAAGAGGCAATAATAAAATGATTATTATTATATCTTTGTGTTTATGATGAATGTTTACATCCCATGCTATAATTGTATTATTAGGAAACACTAATACTTGTGTGTTTTGTGAACATAAGAGACTCCCTAGTAAGACTCTTGTTGAGACTAGCTTGTTGATTAATAGATGATCATGGTTTCCTGATCATGGACATTGGATGTTATTAATAACAAGATCATGGAGAATGATGTGATGGACATATACCCTTAGTAAGCATAGCATAAGATCAAGTCATTAAGTTTTGATACAAGCTTTCAAATGCATAGTAACCTAATCCTTCGACCATGAGATTGTGTTAATCACCATCACCGGATGAGTGCTTTGATGACATCAAAAGCTGCTTCATAACTGGGTGGTTATAAAGGTGGCATTAGGTATTCTGAAAGTATGAGCTAAAGCGCATGGATCAAGACTGGGATTTGTCCATCCATATGACGGATAGATATGCTCTGGGCCCTCTCGGTGGAATGTCATCCAATTAGCTTGCAAGCATGTGACTAGGTCACAAGGGATCTCATATCGCAGTAACGAGTAAAGAGTACTTATCGGTAACGAGGTTGAACTAGGTATGGAGATACCGACGATCGAACCTCGGATAAGTAGAGTATAGCATGACAAAGAGAATTGCTTTCAGATGTAAATGGTTCTATCGATCACGAAGTCATCGTTGAATATGTGGGAGCCATTATGGATCTCCAGGTCCTGCTGTTGGTTATTGATCGGAGAGGTGTCTCGATCATGTCTGCACAGTTCGCGAACCGTAGGGTAACACACTTAAGGTTCAATGTTGTTTAGGTAGATAAGGAATCCGAGTTGGAGACCGAATGTTGTTCGGAGTCTCGGATTGGATCCAGGACATCACGAGGAGATCCAGAATTGTCTAGAGAATAAGATTCATATAAAGGAGATCAATTTCTGGGTTTCGGAAATGCTCCAGAGTATTCTATGGAGGTTCTAGAAGGTTTTAGACAGTTTCAGAAGGTTCTGGAAGGTTCCACAGTGTTTGCTTGAAAACCAAGAAAGAAAAGGGGAAGGCTTGGGGGGAAGGAAACTCCCCATCCCCTTGTGCGCCGGCCATAGGAGGACAACGGGGTCAGCCCTAGGCCGCCTTCCCCCTCTATATAAAGGAGGGGTGTGGCGCCTCCCCCCTTTGCCCCTTCCACCCAAACCCTAGCCGCCACTCCCTCCTCCTCCTTCCTCCTGCCGCGGCTTAGGCGAAGCCCTACAGGAATTCTTCTCCACCACCACCACCACGCCGTCGTGCTGCTGGGATTTCATGGAGATCTACCACCTTCACTGCCCACTGGAACAGGGAGAGGATCGCCTACATCGAGTCGCACGTGTGACCGAGTACGGAAGCGCTGCCGGAACACAACACTGAAAGGATCATCTACTCGATCTTGAGATCGGCAAGTGATCGTCTACATCAACCACGAGACCCGATGTCGAACAAGGCTTTGGATCTACTAGGGTTAGTACAGATCTATCTCGTTGCACTTATCTCATAGATTAGATCTTTGCTTTTGCATAGATCAGATCTTGGTTTTGTTTGTTCTTGCGGTACAATTTTTTTCTATTCCCTCCTAGGAACCCATCAATTTTAACATCCAAACACGGCAATTAAGCAAGATTTAACACAGTTTGTCATAACCTCGTCGCATACGACCAACTAAAATACCCGTCAACACCATGAAACGAAGACGAGCATCAAGCATTGGCGCTAAGCAACACGTCATACTCACTGATTATGGTTTGATCGATGTCAACCGAATTTTCATTTAACAAGTTCACAAATGAAGTAGGCACTTCATGCAAATTGGAGCTACAATGGGTCATATCAAATCAACTACTCGCAAGGGTAAAATTTGAAGCAACTGCGAAGGGGGGGGTGAAGGGTTCATACCTCCCGGCCATATCCTCCATCATTTGGCTTGCGACAGAACCATTGTGCGGCGGAGTGGGTTACAAGAGCGATAGAACAGAGGACTACTTGCATTTTGCCACCACCGCTCTCGTCTTCCTCTGTGCTACATGTGTATTCTTCTTCGAGTTAGTGGTGGTGGGAGCGACAAAGACTGTCAGAGGAGTTTTCATGGCGCCATAGGAAGCCGCAACGGGCCAAACTTTGCTAGCGACTAGCGGCGGCTGCAGAACGTCTATGGAGGCACGAGAGGAGCGCGGGAGGCTGGGCGGAGTGGGAAAGGGAGGTCGGCGGAGTCGGTGGAAGGGGAAGCGGGAAATAGCACGGAGAAATGGCAATCCCTCCAAAGCCAACAAACGATAGAGGGCACAATCAGGTCGGCCACCAAACCATCGTATCTGCGAGTTGGTGATGTGATTTTTCTGCCCACCCCAAAAAAAATTAAAGGGCAACCTTGTATACGTTGTCTGGTCGGAACACTTCTTTCTTCCGAAACGATAAACCGGCGGTTGATGTGAGGATCTGCCCGTTATAAGGGGTCTGCTAGAGATGATCTCGTACCGAGCATCACACTAGGCATACACATCAGGTATGCCCAACGTCGAGTTTTGCCGAGCATTTTGTACAATATACCCTCGGCATATGTGATATTTGCTCAACATGATTTTTTGCCGACGGGACTTCTTTTACGCTCGGCTTACGGTCCGAGTTGCCGAGCGTGTGACTCTTCGCCCTCTTATGAATTGTATCAGTGTTTTTCTGAAGTAGCCATATATTTCCGTTTAGAATGATTACATATATGGTTCACACGTAAGAGAAAAGCATATTTGCACAAAGAACGCCATAAGTAAAATTACAATTTCATGTTTGGAGAAACTTGTGGTTCGCCGAACCATCATCCATCGTCCTCCGCCGCAACCATGGTAGCGCCGGAAAAATATCCGAATAACCGCCATACGAGGATGCTTTTTGAGCCGATGAACCGGGTCGTCGCAAGCGACAAGCATGAGACTTTGTGGCACGTTAGCTGGCATCTTCCCCATGGTCACCAGATCTCGACAACATCATATTTATCTGACGCAGTCGAAGAAGATAAACATTGTTGGCTGTTGTCTTTCATGCACAGAGCTGCAAAACGCAAAACACAACTGCAGCAACCGTCACGATCGCCACACACGAGAGTGGTGGACGTCGACCAACAAACACGAATCCCACCGGATCGAGAGACTGGCGAGAAGACCAGGCCACCTGCCCCCCGACATCACCGATTGGAGTGACAACAAGATGGAGAAAGAGCAGGGACAAATTATTCTAACGCGTCACAGTCTCCTCCATGGAATCCATGCCTCAAGGAAAATCCAGGCCAACCCTAACTACAGGCCGAAGCCCGTGGTCCCCACTGCCTCCCGTCTTCGGAGAGGCCGACGAGGATGCATGCACCGGCGGCTGGCTGTAGTCAGGAGCTGATGTGGTCACCTCGATCCTTTTTCTCCGGAGAGTCCGGTTCCGAGCGGCTTGGGTACACTTAATTGTGGCGACCCCAGGCGCCACCGGAGGGCTTCTACGATCCGCTGCCACCAACCTCCCTCCTTCTCCAGATCTCCTCCCTTCGCCGCTGCCATCGGTGTCGGCCGTGGTGGCGGCGACCCCCTAGTACCTAAGGTGCTAGGGGTGGCGGTTGCAGCAGTCTTCATCGATGGGGTGGCTAGGGCTACGACGTTTCATGAAGGCCCCGGCGGTGGTCAGGACGGCGCTTCCTATCCAGGCGGTGGCTACAGCCGGAATCCCCTCCCTCGACGGTTGCGGGTGTTGGTGTTGTGGTCGCGAGTCTAGGTTTCCTCCTAGATCCGCCATCCTCGTGGCGGCGTGGTGGGACTTGGAGCGAGCAGGTGGATGGCGAGGGGCTTGGGACGCAGCGCCGATGTGGCAGCGAGTTCGGCCTCTGATCTGGGCAAGGCTAGCACACCGGTGTCGCTATGCGATGGCTTTCTGATCTGTCTTCTTCTCTTATGCCCGGCTTGAATAAAAGGCGGTGGTCCTAGGGTTCCTACTCATCGCCATGGTGAAGATCTGCTAGTTGCCTATCGTCATTGATCTGGATGAAGCGTCGTGTTTCGGAAGGCTCCGCCGGCGAACTCCACAGCATATGCCGAGAGATCGCTGGATCGGGTGGGATTCGGTCGTGCGCACCCATATTTTTATTCTGGCCGTTTTGGTTCAGAGGGAGCGCTTCGAAGCTCTGTTGGCTGTTAATATCATGGTGCATGTTCTAGTTTCTGTTGGAGATATGCCCTAGAGGCAATAATAAATGTAGTTATTATTATATCTTTGTGTTTATGATAAATGTTTACATTCATGCTATAATAGTATTAACAAGGAAACATTAATACTTGTGTGATTTGTAAACTTAATTTGAAGTCCCTAGTATAGCCTCTATACTTCACTAGCTTGTTGGTTGATTGATGATTGTGGTTTCCCTATCATGAACATTGAGATGTTATCAACAACAAGATCATATCGTTAGGAGAATGATATGGTGGACATACTCCTATAGACAAGCGTAGCATAAAGATCAAGTCATTTCAATAGTTCAATTGCTATATGCTTTCTGATACATAGTAACCTAATTCCTTCGACCATGAGATCATGCATATCACCTTTACTGGATGGATGCTTTGATGTCATCAAACACCACACCGTAACAGGGTGGCTATAAAGGTGGCATTGAGTGTTCGGAAAGTATTGGTTGAAACACATGGATCAAGAGTGGGATTTGTCCATCCACATGACGGATAGATATTCTCTGGGCCCTCTCGGTGAAATGTCATCCAATTAGCTTGCAAGCATGTGACTTGGTCACAAGGGATCACATATCACGGGAACGAGAAAAGAGTACTTATCAGTAACGAGGTTGAACTAGGTATGCAGAGATACCGACGATCATAACCTCGGATAAGTAACATATCGTGAGACAAAGGGAAATTGGTATCGTATGTAAGTGGTTCATTCGATCGCAAAGTAATCGTAGAAATATGTGGAGCCATATGAATTTCCAGATTCCTCTATTGGTTATTGTTCGGAGAAGTGTCTCGATCATGTCCGCATAATTCACGAACCGTAGGGAGACACACTTAAGGATTCGACGTTGTTTGAGTAGTTATGGTATTATGAGAAAGAGACCGAATGTTGTTCGGAGTCTCGGATGGGATCCGGGATATCACGAGGAGATCCGGAATGGTCCGGAGAATAAGATTCATATAAGGAAAGTCCCGTTTGAGTTGGGGAATGGTTCCGTGTTTTCATCGGGAACATTCTAGAAGGTCCGAATGTCCGCACTGAGGGGGGAGGTACATGAATGTGTCATTACATATTGGAATGATTGCATCATGTACTAAGTGTTCTCGCTGTCCAAAATAAAGGGTTTATTTAAATCCTAAATTGAAAAGTCAAACGGCTAGTTTGAAAGTCAAACGGCAATTTTGGGAAGTGGGAAGAGGAGGAGTTGAACCGACTTGAGGAGGAGTCTCTCCCAAGCCGGCCCCACCCAAGGCCGAGTTGGGAGGGACTCCTCCCTCCCTGGTCGCCGCCCTCCCACCTATAAAGGGAGGGCAGGGCCTCCCTCCTACACACACAAGTTCCTATCCTCTAAACTAAACCCTAGACCTAAACCCGGTTTAGAGCTATTTCTTTAGAGCCTTCTAATTGGTTTAGAGCCTTCTAATTGGTGTGTCTAATTACTAGACCACTAATAGCCTCTCTCATAAGCTCCACCATACTGACCGCTTAAGGCGAAGCCTCATGATTTCCCTCTACCTCCTGCACCACGCCCAGTGTCAGGAATCACGAGGAGAGTGCTACAACCTCCGCTGCCCTCGGAACAAGGGAGAGGAAGGTCTTCGCCGAGTACCGAACGATGTGACCGATCAAGGGAGCGCTGGAACGCTGGCCGGAAGGATCGCTCACGCGATCTTGAGATCGGAAAGAGTACGACTACATCACCCACGAGAATCTGCTCTCGTTAAACACTTTGGAATCTTCGAGGGTGAGTTATTCCATCGACTGCTGCTGCAATCTAGTAGATAGATCTTGGCTTGTTTGTTTGTATGCGATAGAAATTTTTGTTTTCCATGCTACGAACCCCTACGGTGGTATCGAGCCGTGTCTATATGTAGATCTCACAGACGAGTAGAACACAATGGTCATTGTGGGCATTGATGCTTTTATTGTAGATTGCTTTTTGTGTACTTTGCATCTTGCGGTATGTTGGGATGAAGCGGCCCGGGCTAACCTTACATGACATCGTTCATGAGACTTGCTCCACGCTTGACATGCAACTTGTATTGCATAAGTGGCTTTATGGTGCCTGCTTTCTCCTAGCATAGTAAAGATCCAATTTACAACGGGTGATCAACAATGCTAGTATCAATGTTGTGGTTCTTGTTCGTAAGTTAGAACGACACTTATTGAAAGCCCCAAACCACGTAAAATATGCAAAAGAAAGTAGAGGTCTAACTTTGTTTTGCAGGTGTGCGTGATGTGATATGGCCATGATTGTGATTATATTTGATGTATGCAATGTTCCTTATTGTAAGTTGGCAACCGGCAGGAGCCATATGGTTGTCTTTAATTTCTGTTAAGACCTGCGTGTCTATTCAAAATAGTTGTAATAGTTGAAGCTGGTGGACGACAACCATGAAGAAGCATCATTGACCTTGATGCTATGCCGGTGATGATGGAGATCATGTTCGTGCTTGAAGATGGAGATCGGAAGCACAAAGAAGAAAGGCCATATCATATCACATATTATGAATTGCATGTGATGTTAATCCTTTATGCATCTTGTATTGCTTAGTAGACGACGGTAGCATTATAAGATGATCCCTCATGCACATAAATTTCAAGTTCTAAAAGTGTTCACCCTTAGTATGCACTGCCAAAGCTTGTCGCTCAAGCACCACGTGATGATCGGGTGTCTTTGATTCCGGTGAATACAACGTAAGCAAGCCAGATTTGCTTATGCGGTAGCTAAGGTTTGATCTTGACGAGCCTAGCATGTACATACATGGCCTCAGGAACACGGATCGCCGAAAGGTAAAGCATGAATCATATAGTAGATATGATGAACATGATGATTGTTCGCCATTGAAACTATATCAACTCTCGTGATGATCGGTGTTGATGTAGTGGATTTGGTCTGTGATCACTAAAACAATGTGAGGGATGTTGTTTTGAGTGGGAGTTCACCTAGTTTAATTTCATTAATTAATTTGAACTCAATTTGTCATAAACTTAGTCTAAACTATTGCAAATATGTTGTAGATCAATGGCAGCCCCTACCATCAATTTTAATGCTCCTAGAGAAAGAAAAGTTGAAAAACAATGGAAGCAACTTCGGATTGGTTCCGCAATTTGAGGATTGTCCTCACAGCTGGTAATTTGACCTATGTCTGGATGCACCGCTAGGTGACCCACTGCAATGATGCTACCGATGAAGTAAAGAATGTTTACCTTGCTCGGAAGAATCAGTACTCCATAGTTCAGTGTGCTATCTTGTATGGTTTAGAATCGGAGCTTGTAAAAGGTTTGAAGAGTCGATCCATATGATATTGTTGAGGATCTCAAATTAATCTTTGAGACTCATGCGGCAATTGAAAGTTATGAAGCTTAAAAAGTTCTTTAACTACAAGATGGAAGAGGGTAGCTCCCAAGCTGAGCATGTGCTTAAGATGTCCGGGCACGCAAATAAACTTCAAAGTTTGGGTATAGTGATTCCTAATACTTTGGGGTTTACCGCATCCTCCAATCACTACCACCAAGTTACAAGAACTTTGTGATGAACTACAACATGCGTAACATGAACAAAGAGTTGCTAACTATTTGCTATGTTAAAATCTGTAGAAGTGGAGATCAAGAAAGAGCACCAAGTGTTGATGGTCAATAAGACCACCAAATTCAAGAAAGGCAAGTCTAAGGAAGGGACACTTCAAGAAGGGTGGTAAGAAAGTTACCATACCGAAGAAGACCAAGGCTGGACCCAAGCACGATCATCGAGTGCTTTTACCGCAAGGGAGAAGGTCCTCGAAGCGGAATTGCCCAAAGTACTTGGGGATTTGAAGAACGACAACATCAAGAAGAAAGGTATATCGATATACATGTTATTGATGTGTATCTCACTAGTATTCATAGTAGTGCTCGGTATTTGATACTGGTTCGGTTGCTCATATTTGTAACTCAAACAGAGCTGCGTAATAAACGGAAGCTAGTGAAGAACGAGGTGACGATGCGCGAGGAAACGGATCAAAGGTTGATGTGATCGGTCGGCACGCTACCTCTTCATCTACCATCGGGATTAGTTTTATACTTAAATAATTGTTATTTGGTGCTGCGTTAAGCATGAACATTATATCAGGATCTTGTTTATTAAGTAGACGGTTACTTGTTTAAATCCGAGAATAATGGTTGTTCGATTTATATGAGTAATATGTTTTATACACATGCACCTTTGATAGATGGTCTATTCATATTGAATCTCGATAGTGGATATACACATATTAATAACATTGAAGCTAAACGATTGAAATCAAGCGATAACTCGACCTATATGTGGCAATCGCTGTCTTGGTCACATTGGAGTGAAGCGTATGAAGAAACTCCATTCCGATGGACTTCTTGAATCACTTGATTTTGAATCACTTGAAAGATGCGAAGCATGTCCGATGGGTAAAATGACTAAGACTCCATTTTCGGTATGATGGAGCGAGCCATGCACTTATTGGAAATCATACATACCGATGTGTGTGGTCCAATGAGTGTAGCATCGCTGCGATGGTTATCGTTATGTTCTTACCTTCACGGATGACTTGAGTAGATATGGGTATATCTATTTCATGAAACATAAGTCCAAACTTTCGAGAAGTTTAAGGAGTTTCAAAGTGAGGTAGAGAATCAACGTAACAAGAAGATTAAATTTCTACGCTCGATCGTGGAGGTGAATATCTAAGTTACGAAGTTTGGCGAGCATTTGAAGAAATGTGGAATACTTTCTGATTGACACCGCCGGGAACACCACAGCGTAATGGTGTGTCGAACGTCAGAATCGAACTCTCTTAGATATGGTTCGCTCTATGATGTCACTTACGATTTACGCTATCATTTTGGGGTTATGCATTAGAAATTACGCATTCACTTTAAATAGGGCACCGCCTAAACTGCTGAAACGACACCATATGAATTATGGTTTGGGAAGAAACCTAAATTGTCGTTCCTTAAAGTTTGGGGATGCGAAGCCTATGTAAAGAAGTTACAGCCGGACAAGCTTGAACCCAAAGCGGAAAAATGCGTCTTCATAGGATACCCGAAGGAAACTATTGGGTATACCTTCTATCATAGATCCGAAGGCAAAATCTTCGTTGCTAAGAATGGATCCTTTCTAGAGAAGGAATTTCTCTCTAAAGAAGTGACTGGAAGGAAAGTAGAAATCTACGAGGTTGTCGAAACTTCTCTCGAATTTAGTAGCGCAAAGACCGGAAGAAGTTCCTGTGGTGCCTGCACCAATAAGAGAGGAAGCTAGTGATGGTGATCATGAAACTTCGGTTGAAGTTGCTACAGAGCCTCGGAGGTCAACGAGAAATCGTACCACTCCAGATTGGTATGATTCCGTTATGAATGTCATGTTGGTGGACAACACCGATGACCCCGAGACATATGAGGAAGCGATGATGAGCCCAGATTCCAATAAATGGCAAGAAGCCATGAAATCCGAGATTGGATCCATGTACGAAAACCAAGTATGGACTTTGGTGGACTTACCGGATGGCGGAAGGTCCGAGAACAAATGGATTTTCAAGAAGAAAACAGATGTTGATGGTAATGTTATCGTTTATAAAGCTCGACTTGTCGCAAAAGGGTTTCACAAATTCAAGGAGTTGACTACGATGAGACTTTCTCACCGGTAGCGAAGCTAAAGTCTGTGAGGATTATGTTAGCAATCGCTGCATATTATGATTATGAGATATGGCAGATGGATGTCAAAACAGCATTCCTCAATGGAGACATTGATGAAGAGTTGTATATGATGCAACCCAAAGGTTTTGTCAATCCTAAAGATGCTAACAAGGTATGCAAACTTCAACGGTCCATCTATGGATTGAAGCAAGCATCCCGAAGTTGGAATCAACGTTTTGATAAGGTAATCAAAAGTTTTGGTTTTATACAAACTTATGGAGAAGCTTGTATTTACAAGAAAGTGAGTGGGAGCTCAGAGCATTCTTAATACTGTATGTGGATGACATATTGTTGATTGGGAATGATGTAGACCTTCTTAATAGTGTCAAAGAGTATTTGAATAATAGTTTTTCAATGAAGGATCTTGGCGAAGCAGCTTACATATTAGGCATAAAGATTTATAGAGATAGATCGAAACGCCAAATATCATTGTCACAAAGTACATATTTGGACAAAGTTCTAAAGAGGTTTGGAATGGAAGATAGCAAGAAAGGGTTCTTGCCCATGTTGCCCAATACGACCTTGAGTAAAACTCAAAGTCCGACATCGGCAGAAGATAGAGAAAGGATGAGTAAGACTCCCTATGCCTCAGCCATAGGATCTCTAATGTATGCCATGCTATGTACTAGACCCGACATCGCATATGTTGTTAGTCTAACTAGCAGATATCAAAGTGATCCAGGAGTGGATCATTGGACAATGATCAAAAACATCCTTAAGTACTTGAGAAGAACTAAGGATATGGTTCTTTCTTATGGAGGTGATGAACAGCTCGTTGTTAATGGTTACACCGATGCTAGTTGGAACACCGATCCGGATGATTCAAAATCACAATCTGGATACGTATTTATTTTGAATGGTGCAGCAGTTAGCTGGAGGAGTGCAAAGCAAAGCGTTGTGGCGAGATCTTCAACTGAATCGGAATACATGGCTGCTTCGGAGGCTTCACAAGAAGCGATATGGATGAAAGAGTTCATTACAGCTGGGTGTGGTTCCTAGTGCGCTGGACCCAATGTCTATCTCTTGTGATAACATGGGCGCCATAGCCAATGCGCAAGAACCAAGGTCACACAAGAAGCTGAAGCATATCAAGCTGCGTTTCCACGCTATTCGAGAACATATCCAGGATGGGGATATAAAGATTTGCAAAGTACACACATATCTGAATTTGGCGGATCCGTTGACTAAACCTCTCCCGAGGGCAAAACATGACCAACACCAAACTGCCATGGGTGTTCGGTATATTACCATGTAATCTAGATTAGATGACTCTAGTGCAAGTGGGAGACTGTTGGAGATATGCCCTAGAGGCAATAATAAATGTAGTTATTATTATATCTTTGTGTTTATGATAAATGTTTACATTCATGCTATAATAGTATTAACAAGGAAACATTAATACTTGTGTGATTTGTAAACTTAATTTGAAGTCCCTAGTATAGCCTCTATACTTCACTAGCTTGTTGGTTGATTGATGATTGTGGTTTCCCTATCATGAACATTGAGATGTTATCAACAACAAGATCATATCGTTAGGAGAATGATATGGTGGACATACTCCTATAGACAAGCGTAGCATAAAGATCAAGTCATTTCAATAGTTCAATTGCTATATGCTTCGATACATAGTAACCTAATTCCTTGACCATGAGATCATGCATATCACCTTTCTGGATGGATGCTTTGATGTCATCAAACACCACACCGTAATGTGGTGGCTATAAAGGTGGCATTGAGTGTTCGGAAAGTATTGGTTGAAACACATGGATCAAGAGTGGGATTTGTCCATCCACATGACGGATAGATATTCTCTGGGCCCTCTCGGTGAAATGTCATCCAATTAGCTTGCAAGCATGTGACTTGGTCACAAGGGATCACATATCACGGGAACGAGAAAAGAGTACTTATCAGTAACGAGGTTGAACTAGGTATGCAGAGATACCGACGATCATAACCTCGGATAAGTAACATATCGTGAGACAAAGGGAAATTGGTATCGTATGTAAGTGGTTCATTCGATCGCAAAGTAATCGTAGAAATATGTGGGAGCCATATGAATTTCCAGATTCCTCTATTGGTTATTGTTCGGAGAAGTGTCTCGATCATGTCCGCATAATTCACGAACCGTAGGGAGACACACTTAAGGATTCGACGTTGTTTGAGTAGTTATGGTATTATGAGAAAGAGACCGAATGTTGTTCGGAGTCTCGGATGGGATCCGGGATATCACGAGGAGATCCGGAATGGTCCGGAGAATAATATACATAAAAGGAAAGTCCCGTTTGGAGTTGGGGAATGGTTCCGGTGTTTTCATCGGGAACATTCTAGAAGGTCCCGGAATGTCCGGCACTCCGGAGGGGGAGGGTACATGAATGTGTCATTACATATTGGAATGATTGCATCATGTACTAAGTGTTCTCGCTGTCCAAAATAAAGGGTTTATTTAAATCCTAAATTGAAAAGTCAAACGGCTAGTTTGAAAGTCAAACGGCAATTTTGGGAAGTGGGAAAAGAGGAGGAGTTGGAAACCGACTTGAGGGAGGAGTCTCCTCCCCAAGCCGGCGCCCCACCCAAGGCCGAGTTGGGGAGGGACTCCACTCCCTCCCCTTGGCCGCCGGCCCTCCCACCTATAAAGGGAGGGGCAGGGCCTCCCCTCCTACACACAAGTTCCTATCCTCTAAACTAAACCCTAGACCTAAACCCCGGTTTAGAGCTATTTCGGTTTAGAGCCTTCTAATTGGTTTAGAGCCTTCTAATTGGTGTGTCTAATTACTAGACCACTAATAGCCTCTCTCATAAGCTCCACCATACTCGCACCGGCTTAAGGCGAAGCCTCGGGATTTCCCTCTACCTCGGTACCACGCCACGTTGTCTTGCCGGAATCACGAGGAGAGTGCTACAACCTCCGCCTGCTGGAACAAGGGAGAGGAAGGTCTTCGTCAATCAACGGTGTGACCGATTGGGGAGCGCCATGGGAACGCTGGCGCCCGGAAGGATCGTCTACGCGATCTTGAGATCGGAAAGAGTACGACTACATCACCCACGAGAATCTGCTCTCGT
This sequence comes from Avena insularis, assembly GCA_023614405.1. Classification (NCBI taxonomy): domain Eukaryota; kingdom Viridiplantae; phylum Streptophyta; class Magnoliopsida; order Poales; family Poaceae; genus Avena; species Avena insularis. The sequence goes on from CM042690.1 coordinate 75,164,023, forward strand.
TAAACACTTTGGAATCTTCGAGGGTGAGTTATTCCATCGACTCGTTGCTGCAATCTAGTAGATAGATCTTGGCTTGTTTGTTTGTATGCGATAGAAAATTTTTGTTTTCCATGCTACGAACCCCTACAGTTTCATGGTGCCGACGGAGAATGTCATGAAGGCCGAGATCTGAGGACTACCAATGGTGGGTCGAGACCGGGTGGTGATGAGGAATTGCCTTGGTGACTCGTGACTTGAAGCAGTGGTATGCAAGCGGGGGTGACAATACAGGAGAAGCTCATGGTCCTATCTTCCAGGGTGAAAATCCAGGGTCTGATCTTAATTGGTTGTGTCTGGCAATGGCCTTGTTGAAGGTATTGTTTTGAGAGCGTAGACTTTCTTCAGGGTGAAAACATAGATCTTCGATCGGACGATGATGGTGTTTGTGCACTGTTCCCTTCTTGAAGGCGTCGCTTTTGGAGAATATAGACTTCTGGTGCTGTCTTGGTGGTGGTAGTACTGCTGTTTCAATGAATGGGGAACCGTAGCGGGACTTTGCTTTCTTTTTGTAATTCTTTTTTTTGGTGGCCGACAGAGCAATGCGTTGTTGCACAGACCGAGTGTAATTGGTATCCTCTGATATTAATATATGCTCCTTTTTAAAAAAAAATCAGTAACTTATGGGTTTAATAAAACACTCTTTTATTTAAAAGGAGAAATCCGCTACACAACTTGCTGATCATGACGACACGCCCTACACCACCTACTGCCTACAACATGGCAGCAGCTGTAACTGACGCTACACGTCCGGGGTCTTGTGACTTTAACAATCGGCATCAAGTCCGGTTTAATTTACACAATGTTTAACATAAATATACATATAATCATCAACAGACAGGGTTAACAATTTGATATGTATCACTTCCCCATCGCGAATGTGCCTCTCAGTCGCGCTTCCTAGTCGCTCCAGTTTCACTCTCGACGGCCAGTGCCTAGAAAAGTGTTTCACGTTAGAGAGTACTCTCTCCGTTTCATAATATAAGATGTTTTAGATTTGTGAAGATAATGTAGCTAGACGCTTTTAGTGTATAGGTTCGAAGACCGTTCACTCCGAACCAACACACTAAAGAGTGTCTATATGCATTTTCTTAACAAAGCAAAATCATCTTATATTTTGAAACGGAGGGTCGAAAAAATATGAAGTCAGCTTATCATCACATCAATCTTACTTTAGCTGGGGAACGGATGTTGAGGAAGTCGTCAACCTTGGCCGAGTAGAGGTGAGGGAAGCTCCTGTAGTGGTCCACATGCGGCGACTGCACAAAATTGTGGGCTGACACGTTCAGCCCCAGTGATTTCTGCATGCCGATGAAGCTCTCCACACATTCCGCAGGTATCACCCTGTCGGCTGAGCTGTACAGGTAGAACTGGGGGCAGGACGGCTGCTTCTCCGAGAGGACGACGAGGAGCTTGCGCATTCCCCTGCACATGATTATCAAGGGGCCGATTAGTGTCTGGAAATGAGAATCCGTCTGACATGTTTCTACTGTGATGAATGTTGGGTGGGGGAAATGAAAAGTGGTTGTTTTGAAATATACGACAGAGAAGAAATGGATGAAACTGAATTCTACTGATTCGCTAATTTCTTACAGATTATTCACTTCACTTCACAGCGCACCTGATACATCTGTGGTCTTTCCTACTCCCGGTGGACCAACATGAGCTTATGGTTATTGGATGCAATCAACTTAAATAGGTTTCTGCTTTCTACTTAAATAGGTTATTGTCCCGCTTAAATAGGTTTTTGTCCTGCTCAAGATCAGAGGTTGTGAGCTTGATATGGTTCTGCTTACTACTTAAATAGGTTTTTGTCCCGCTTTATAAACATGCCAAGGGTAAATCCTCATACAACCAAGATCAACAAGACAAGGGTCAACAGGCCATGAGGGCCCATCAATGACAAATACAAAGTATAGCTAATGTGTATGTGACTATGTAGCTAGGTAGCTTACTTTTCAGGATGTGTGACAAATAATTGTTAAGGGGAACCATAAATTTTTAGATAACACTGTGATATTGCTCTATTAGTTAAAACACATAACACCTCCGACAAACATATAGCCATGGTAATCTATTTGAATGCATACAATTTGCTGTTAACTATGGAAAAAAATGCGAGCATCCAATACCATGTACTCAGAGTAATAATTGTTAATGGTGAAGCAGGGACTTACTTGTTCACATCAGTGACACGAAGGAAAATCTTAAAGACCTTCTGAAGAGTTGATTGAAGAACAGTTTCACGCCATGATTGTTTCGTCAACTTGGAGGCAGAATTAACATTGTTCAGAGACAGGGCAGCATTCAAAGTAGATCCATCAGGAGAGACTGCTGCTGAAGGTCCTGCGGAAGAACCTCTTTTCTTCAGCATGGCAGCAGTGAAACCAGCAGCCCAGACCTGAACAGTTTAGGGTACACGTGAGAAACTGCAAGTATTGAAGTTTGTCTGCTTGGCATGCTGAAGAATGTCTCTAGGTCTAAGAGAAATAAGTAAAATCTCTGTAGGTCTAACAAAAGATTAGTACAGTCAAATTTTCCGCAAATGCAAAATCCCCACAGGCTTAAAAAAGAGGAAGGCTAATTGCAGCATTTACCTACTATACCAGTTGAAGCAGAGATGCGTTGGTGTAAAAACTAACCTTTGGTGTGATGTCTAGGACTGGTGCAGAGTCTATCATGCATCCCCTTATCCTCTCAGTTATATCAGGCCTTGACTGTAGATTCTCAAGTACGGCACCATAACTGAAAAGAAATTAAAAGCAAAATACACTTATATATACACTCTGGAAAAATACGGGTAGAGAAGAAAGTGCATGCAGAGAATTGTTGGTTCTCTTACGTGAGCCAGCCGGTGTTGCTGAAGGTGTGGAAGAGTAGCGTGCGGCGGCTGTCGGCGTCGCACCAGGCGGCGATCATGGCGGAGAGTTCAGCGACAATTCGCAAGAATCGGGGAGCCAAGTGGAGCCCCATGATCTTGCGGACGGGCACGACGAACCGCAACGTCCCGACCCCGCGATCCCGGTATAGGTCTGCGTACCTCCGCAGGTGCTTCTGCCGCGCGCCCAGCCACCCCAGAAGCACCACCACAGTGTGCCCCTCATCTTCTCTGCCACTGCAAGGGAGCGGGGGGCCCCACTGGATGAAGTGCTTGGAGTCGCAGGGAAGGAGGTTGAAGGGCGCGTTGGCCAGCTGCCCGGCCGAGGAAGGGAGGGAAATGGAGGAGAGGCCGTGGTGGCCGCCGGCCGTGACCATTTGGCTCGCCGGTGCAGCCGCGTCCATGACGGCGGTGGCTTCTTGGGCGTTTCCGTTGTACGCTTGCTCCATCGTGGCTACGGTACCGGCGCCTTGGGGATTGGCGTGTGCGTCGTGGGACATACGGAGCAGCACCGCCTCTTTTATAGGATGGTCTGACTGACTTGACTGCCACCACCACCGCTTCCATCTGGGTGCTAGCTAGGCGAATCGTACTGTGAATCCGTTACCTACCAGAGTTTTTTTTCCCGTTCCTTTAAATATTATTATTTTTAAGTACATTTCAGAAATAATACTCCGGTTTTCGTTCTTGCAGAAATAGAGCACCACCATGCGATCCTGCGAGCCCATGCGACAAAAGAGGCCGGGACAAGGGGTTCTTTGAGGCCAGCAAAGCCAAGCACGATTACATGTCGAGTAAAGCCAAGCACGATTTGTTTTTGCAAAAATTCCAGCGATATATTTATAATCATAGCAGTATAAAGAGGCCAGCAAAGTAATTAGAATTAGAAATAGAAGGGACGATTAACACCATTCTGTGAGGCAATGGTTCTTTTTTTTTTTTTTTGCTGCAGCCTTCTTCATGTTTCCCAGCAGCTCCTACCAGTCATCTTTTTCCCGCAATACACTACATGAATGGCGTGGTAGGCCGACGGCCAAAAGCTGTTGGCGTAGGCCATATAGCCATCGACGTAGCCTACGCCGATGGCGGCCCTCGGCATAGCTCTCTTGGCAAAGGTCTTCTTCTTTTTTTGCCGACGACGGTCCTCGACGTAGCTCCCTCGGCGTAGCTCCATCTGTGAGGCTCAAGACAAGGGTTCTTTTTTTTTGCCGCAACTTTTTTTTTTGCGAAATTCTACCGATCTATTGAAAATCATCAACAACAGTACAAAGAGACCTAAAAGTAATAAAAATTACAAATAGGCCACGTCATATGTTTCCCAGCAGCTCTTATCGGTCATCTTTTTCCCGCCATATTTTCATGTCTTGTCCCACCACACCACTGATCCAAGCCTATAAATATCAAATCTTCTTCCTTCATCCAAGCTGTAGAACAATGAGATTGGGGCAAACAAGCTTGATCCAGACTACTAGCCTGGAGTAGGATGGATCAATAGAGTAGGACGGAGTGTACCCGCACTCGTTACCCGCCACGGCAGCGGCAACCTGCTTGTCATTGCCCTTGCCATTGTTGCCAGTACCGAGGAAATCCTGCTTGAAGCATCGATGATAGCGGAAGGCGATATGGCCCTCAGGGTCACAGACCTAGCATGCTTATTGGGCGCCGCAACAGGCGCAGCAGGCGCGCGGGCGACCACCACCCGTGATAGGGGTGCGGTGGGCCACAGAGCCTGCTGAGGTGCGGGCGCCGGATTGCCACCAGTCGGTGACAGCTTTTGGGGTTTACCGTGACCTGCAGCGCTGGTGGAGGAGAAGCTCGGGGATGGCATGGTGCGCCTTGACACGCTATTCGCGACCGAGGAGGCGCAAGTAGAGCTCACGAGGATGAAGCGGAGTGTTGCGACCATTGACGTTCTCAACGAGATTATCATACTCGTCGTTCAGGCCGTTCAGGATGTAGGTGGTGAAGTCCTCGGGGCGAAGCGGCTAGCCAATGCAGGCCAGTGTGTCGGAGAGGCTGGTCATCTTGTTGAAGTAGTTCGTGATGCTGAGGTCGCGGAGCTTGGTCTCGCCCAACTCAGTGCAAATAGCATGAGCACATGCCTGAGACCGAGAGGCGAAGCTGGTGTGAAGCGCCGTCCACGCATCCTGAGATGTAGCAGCAAAGAGGACAAGCGACGAGACGCTTGGCGTGAGCGAAGACTGGATAGCAGAGAGGATGTGAAAGGACATTTACTGTCATAATCACTTTTGGTGTTCGTTAACAACTAGTAGACCTTTTTTATAGTTTGCTATTGTCTACAGGTTGATATTTTACAAAGTGAAAAGGACCATTGGCCTGCGGAACATTCCCTGCATTGTTACTTGTCTCTTGGGATTTCCAGACCGGAGTCTCCGGTCTACCAAGACCGGAGTCTCTGGTGTGGTCTGGAGTTTCCCCAGGAGTCTTTAGAGGGGGCATCTGTTTTCTTGCCTGGGTCAGCCAGAGAGGTGGTCCAGAGCTTGGTCCAGAGTCTCCGGTCCGTACCTCAGGCCATAGTCTCCGGTGTAGAGGGGCCGGAGTCTCCGGTCCTCTTGGCTCCCAAGTGGGCTGGGTCATTCTGATTGACGGTCCGGAGGCTGGTCCGGAGATTGACTGGAGTCTCCGGTGTAGACCGGAGTCTTCGGTGTGCAGACCGGAGTCTCCGGTCTGACTCTTCTCCAACGGTCAAAAAACGGTTCACTGGGGCGAAGGGCTATAAATAGAGGACCTTATCCCCCTCATCCAGTTGCTCGTCCACCTCAAGAACACCATGTCCATTTGAGCCACCAATCAACAAGATCTCTTCATCCAACCATCCAAAGTCTTTGATCTTTGGAGAATCAAAGGAGGAGACCTTGATCTACAGCTTCACCAAGAGAGATCTTCATTTCCCCCTCATTCACTTGAGGGCCCCATGCTCTAGTGTTTCGTTGGAAACCCTAGGTTTTGATTTGGTTCTTATAAGCTTGTCTTTGATTGTTTGACAACTTGCTTGTATTTGGGAGCCTCCAATTAAGTTGTGGATGTGTGCCCCGAACTCGTTGTAAAGGTGCTGGCTTCTACCTCAAAGGTTTCCGTATAGTAGAAGAGGTGAATCGAACCCCTTGGGGTGAGGTTCATCGGAGAACAAGGGAGGCCTCTCGTGGCATTGGTGGTTTGATACCACCCCCTCTCCAAACATAGACATACTTCCCCTCAAAAGGAAGGAACTACGGGAAACAAATCCTTGTGTCTCCGAGCGCTCCACTTTGGTTACTTCTATCCTTTACCGCACTTTTCTTATCTAGTTCTTGCTTAGTTCTTGTGCTAGGTTGACATATAGGTAAATTCACCTTAGTTGCATAATCTAGAGAATTTATCTTTTTGTGTCAAACCCTAAATTGAAAAAGAGTAAAATTTGGAGTAGCACCTATTCACCCCCCTCTAGGTGCCCATACGATCCTTTCAGGATGGCCTGATCCTGGGCCACCCACGTGTGATACGCCGGACGATATGTCGGTGGGCACGACAGTGAGCCATTGACGCACCCCTCCAAGTAGCGGCAGTAACTGTGCACGCCAAGACAAGTAATTGTCCAGCGTGACCTTCACCAGGATGAGGTGCGAGAAGTAGAAGGGCGACGGCGCCGCAGCATGATCAACATGAGCCAACAGTTGTGACGCGTAGATACCCATCGGCGGCGCCATCTCTAGAGACGGGGCAGGGGCAACGGTTGCCGAGGCGGCCCTGTAGGCAAGCGTGGCACTACCGTACGCCGATGACGGGTAGACGACATATGGAGCGACGGCAGGGGCACCGTAGATCGATGCAGTCGGGGCCCCATAGGGCGACGCGGACGTGGCCCCGTAGTGCAGCGCCAGAGGGACCACGTAGGGCTGCAGAGGCGGCACACCGTCGGGTGGCGCCAGCCAGGCCGACGACAGCGTCGGCAGGGCGTCGTAGGTCTGTGTAGGGGCGTCGTACATGGGAACGGATGGGATGCCGTAGTTCGGCGCAGGTGAGGCACCGTAGGTCGGCGCCGAGTAGGCACCTTAGGGGCGCGGGTGCGGGACCTGATGGGTTCGTAGCATGGAAAACAAAAAAATTCTACCGCAAGAACGAACAAAACCCAGATCTAATCTAGATAAAAGCCAAGATCTAATCTATTAGACATGAGCAACGAGATAGATCGGTACTAACCCTCGTAGAACCGAAAGCGTTACGAGATTAGATCTCGTCGTTGATGTAGTCGATCACTTGCCGATCTCAAGATCGTGTGGACGATCCTTCCGCGCCGCTGCGCTCAGCTCAGACGGTCACACGTGCGGAGTCAAAGTAGACCTTCCTCTCCCCGTTCCAGCGAGCAGCGGAGGTAGTAGATCTTCTCCACGGAATCCCAGCAGCACAACGGCGTGGTGGTCGTGGTGGAGTATAGAATTCTGCAGGGCTTCGCCTATGCCTGTGCAGAAGAAAGATGGAGGAGAGAGGCGGCAGAGATTGGGTGTTATGGAAGAGAGACAAGAGGGGGCACCCCCTCCCTTCTATTTAAGGGAGGGAGGCGCGCCTGGGGAGGGAGAGTCCTAGTAGGACTCCCCTCCTAGGGCCGGCGGTGGGAAGGGGGGAGGAGTCCTCCTCCCCCACGAATCCGTGTCTTGCCCCACTTGGACTCCTTGATCCCTTCCTTGGTTTTCAAGTAAACTCCAAGAAATCCTCTAGAACCTTCCAGAACATTTCGAAACCTTCTAGAATCTCCATACAAACACTCTGGAACATTTCCTAACTTAGAAAATGATCCCCAATATATGAATCTTATTCTCCGGACCATTCCGGATCTCCTCGTGATGTCCCGGATCCATTCCGAGACTCCGAACATCATTCGGTCTCCAACGCATATTCCATATCTACTTAAAACAACTTCGAACCTTAAGTGTGTCACCCTACGGTTCGTGAATATGCAGACATGATGAAGACACCTCTCCGATCAATAACCATCAGCGGGATCTGGATATCCATAACGGCTCCCACATACTCAACGATGACTTTGTGATCGATAGAACCATTAACATACAAAACCAATTCCCTTTGTCACACGATATTCTACTTATCCGAGGTTTGATCGTCGGTATCTCCATACCTAGTTCTAACTCGTTACTGATAAGTACTCTTTACTCGTTCCATGTTATGTCATCCCTTGTGACCCAGTCACATGCTTGCAAGCTATCTAGATGACATTCCACCGAGAGGGCCCAAAGTATATCTATCCGTCATATGGATGGACAAATCCCAATCTTGGTCTATGCGCTTCAACACATACTTTCAGAATACCCAATGACACCTTTATAACCACCCGCCATTCTGAAGCGCTTTGATGTCATCAAAGTACCCATCCGGTGATGGTGATTAACATAACCTCATGGTCGAAGGATTATGTTACTATGTATTTGAAAGCTTACAACAATACGAACTTAATGACTTGATCTTATGCTACGCTTACTATGGGTGTGTGTCCATCACATCATTCTCCTAATGATATAACCTTGTTATTAATCACATCCAATGTCCATGATCAGGAAACCATGATCATCAATTAATCAACAAGCTAGTTCAACAAGAGGCTTACTAGGGACTCTTTTATGTTTACAAAACACACATGTATTAGAGTTTCCTTATAATACAATTATAGCATGGGATGTAAACATTCATCATAAACACAAAGATATAATAATAACCACTTTTATTATTGCCTCTTGGGCATATCTCCAACAGGACCGCCATAGGGTGGAAGCGCAGTCACGCAGGTTGAGGACAAAGGGTCGTCGTATGAGACCGGTGGCGGCAGATCTCCCTCTACGCCAGCGCCGGTGGCGGATGATGGAGGAGCCGATCCGATCGGGCCGGCTGTGGGAGAGGACCCGGAGGCGTGACCCCAGGGGACCGGGCTTGCCACCACGCTTTCGGCAGCCCGACGAGGCACACAGAGGAAGCACCCCCGCCTTCGGCAGCCAGGGCGAGGCCGCCACCGTCGGCGCCACGACGGCAGCGGCCGGAGAGATTGGCCGGCGGCGGCGACGTCTGGGCCTAGGGTTTTTGGACCCTCCGGGCCACCACCCGCAGCAACCCGGGAGCGGGTTTAGTCCGTCCACTAATTATGTCAATAGAATCAAGATAGTGTTGCTTATTTTTTTTGTCAAAGTTTGTCTTGAAATGCGTGCGAACCTTATTCATAGGAATGGAGGTAGTATGCAGTAGATGAGTATATATTTTTCGGCATTGTGTAGATTTCGTAGATGATGAATATTTGGATTTACTGTAGATGAATTTCTTGCGAGCGTGTAAATTTTGTAGATGATGAATATTTAGATGTGTTGTAGAGAGATTTTTTGCTAGTGTGTAGATTTTGTAGTTGATGAATATACTGTGAAAAACTCTTGTGGCTGGGAGGTATAACATCCGATGCCATCAAGTCTGGTGTGATGATGCGATCAACTACTCGTCAAGGGTATATAATCTATTTGCTTGCAACTATGATAGTGATCTACCGAAAGCCAGCAGTAGTCAGAACTCCAGTTCCCGTACGGGTGTCTCCTCCCGTGAGAAAAAAGGCGGCGGCTAGGGTGAAAACCCTAGCAGCCGTCACGATCTGCTTCGTCCTCGTTGTCTGCGACCGAGCATCGACGGGTCCCCGCCTCCTCTGCTTGCCGCTCCTCGGACCTGCGTTCGGCGGTGTAAAAGGTTCCTAAAGTTAGAATTTGGTCATCCGGCATCGTCGTTATGGTGGCTATGGCGGCGTTGTGCGGGACAAGGATAAGGTATACCCGCCTCCTCTTCCACCTCGTCGGCGACAATCCTGTTGCTGGCGTTGAGGAGGGTGAGGATTCGTCCGGTCGCTGCTTCCATGGAGTGGTAGATCTCTCCAGTCTACGTGTGTTTTAGATCTTGTCTAGTCTACATGTGTTTTTGGTTTGGTGTTACAAGTTTCGGATCAATTCAAGGGCTCAATGAAGACAACTTCATCTATGGAGCGCTGGTCCTTAGGGGCACGTGCACGAAGACTTCCCGACCGTCATTAACAACGGCATGCCGGCTCCGGTAATGGAGAGGCGACATCGGTGCGTCGACGGCTCGCTCTGGCGGCAGTAGTGGTCGTTCAGTGGTCCAAAGATCTCGATGTAATTTTTATTATGTTTACGATACTTTATACTTCTTATGAACTCATAAAATAGATCCGGATCTTTTCCCGCAAAAAAAAAACATGATAGTGATCTGATAGTATAACCTATTTGACTGCAACTCTGATGATGTGATCAACGAACGTGCGGCTCCTCTTTTTACCTCGGCCCAATAGCGAACACCCTCGCGATCTGTTTAACAGACGGTTGGACATTCCGCCTCGGTTGATCGAAGCCAACATGATAGTGGTGCCATTAACCTTTTTGCCGAGTTGCACAAAAAATATTCAGAATCAAATTAAGAAAAGTAATTTGCTACTTACATTTTAAGGAGACCATAATATCTGTGCCATTCAAATATGAAATTCAATTTTATTCCATTTCATGGCAGGATCTACATCACCAAGCCCTCAAAGCCACCGCAGCTAACAATGTGGAGATGGAGCAAAGCAATCGCACTAAAGCAGGGAAATCGCCACACTCGCACACCAGCAAATCCGACGGACGAGCAGGGATGCAGCGAGCAGCAGGCGAGGGGTACCGGTGGCGCTGGCGCGCAGTGAAATCGACTTTCTTTGCACTATAGTTTGGCTAGCTGCCCATCAATCTGGATATCTCCACGGCTCCACCGGTCAGGTGGATCATCATTATGAATCGTGAAAGTATTGTTGACTTGCTCGTATATCTGATCATATCGACCCATCATTAGTCGATATATTATAAAACAAGCAGGTATCTCAATCAATCTGATACGCAGATGCATCATATCGTTGCTCCGAGTTGACTCCCTCGTGTATCTGATCATCTCGATCATGATTTGTATGTGTGCGTATAATATAAAGCTTGCAAGAGTATCCCAGTCAATGTGATACGACGTAGATGCATTATGGCCTAGACGTGACTATATAAAAGCATGAAACACATGCGGCATCAAGTGTGTTCAATAATAATACACTATGTGATTATAGGATGGTGCGTTTATAATTTTTTGGGATCCTGATATCGTAAGTTGATCATGTAACCATTTCTTTACATATTACTGTCTGTCCACCTAACATATTTTTTTCCTTTCGGAAGATTTCATTTATATCGGAGAGATCCCATGTCGCTGCTAGTTTATTACAGGCACCCACTCCCATGATCGATCTCGACTAGTTGTCTGGGGTGGCTTCTCATACGATTCATGTCGGAATGGATGACGGATGTCACCGAAGAGGAGAGGTAGGAGACTGTCGCGGACCACATAAGAGGATGGGAAACGCCGCCTCACTATAAATCCCCGCCATGGCACTGCGTCGCCACCTCCTCTTCTCGCCACCGCATCCATGATGGTGCCCTAAACCCTAGGTCTGGCGTGCCTTAGGTTTCTCTTCTACTACGACGCCAGAGCGGTTGCCGTGTTCTACTTCTGCCTAGATCTAATCTAGTCGGACTGCAGAAGCGTTGTCGGATCTTCATGTACACGCTACTGCTTCGACCGTGAGATCGGCCTCACCTCGACGCGTTGTTGCTAACATCGTATGTGTGGACAGGGACGGAGCCAACCAGGGACGAGCAAGGGCGAGACCCCCCCGACGATCTGTTTTTTTTTTTTTGAAACACGCGGTGCACTTTATTCATCAATTAACAGAGATACATCATTTATTACATCCACTAAAACTGATGATGGAGGATCATCATCCCAAATAGAAAAACAATTAGAATCAAAACTTAATCTAGCTTGATTGTGTGCCAGTCTATGTGTGTCTCTTCTGCAATGCTGGAAGGATATCAATCCTATATGATTTGAAATCTGGTAGCCATATGCAAGTATGGTTGTATATGGGCTCCAAATCTCATCACAATTGCATGCTTTAATCAGCTCCAAGCTATCTGATTTCATTATAGCTGGTGTGCATCGCACATTCTCTAGCAGAGTTAGACCATACCTCAAAGCTAGAGCTTCAGCCGTAGATGCATCCGACACATTAGCTGCGGCTGCACCCCGGCCACTTGAGAAAAAACAAGCATCAACATTCAGTTTATATTGCCAATGTGGTGGTTTTATCCAGGAAATCTTTTTTGGTGTAGCTAGCCCTCGATGCTGCTAGCCCATAATTCAAGGTGAGTGCCTGAATCGAAAACGCCAAGCTGGACGTTGTAGCAACTCTCTTTCTCCTTTAACAGCTTCCCTTCGCTGCCACAAAATGTACCAGGCTCCTCCAGTAGCCACTATCTCTTGTAGTCCCAGCTTCCCTTAGCTCGACGATCTTTTTTTTTTTTATAATCAACACCATGTTATATTCATACTAGCAAATAGTACATGGTAGAGATACATAAGTTGACTCCATCGATTACAAAATAAAGGCTAAAAAATAGCAAATCTTTGACGTCTTCAATCTCATTCTTCTTCCAAGACATAATCTTGGACTTTTCTGAAGGCAGCCGAACACTGACAAATATCAAACCATAACTTGTAATTACCAATGAAGATTCTCCCATGATTTTTTGAGCTGCAGTGCCAAGACTACGTGAACGCGCGCAATCATTAGGATAATCAATCAATATCGGCAAGAGATCCAATACAAGTATTTCAGAGAAAATTAACCGAACGCCTAATCAACGTCGCTAGTGAACCGAGAGTTCGAATCACCATTGTCGAGGAAGTAGCACACGATCTGTTTTTCTTTGTTCATATTATAACCGGAGTTCCTTAATCTCTGCCTCCCGCGACAGCCGTCCAAGGCCCTTCGAACATATATCTCTATGGGCCCACCCTACAACCAGGCCTAAACGTGACGTCTAAAAAGTCCAGTCAGAAGAGGGCCAGGGACGACCAGATCCACGGAGGAGACGACCAGATCCCCTTTCGAAGCTTCTTTTCTCTTTAGCATGGTACCTACCTGACGGCTGCCAGCTAGGGCTCCAGTCTAAATCAATTGATCGAAACGGCGGCAATCCATAGCTGGCTGCACGTTCGCACACGCGGCCGGCCGCCCACGCGGTTGAGCATGTGCTCCGTCCCTGCGAAGAAGCAAGGTAGTTTACTAGTCTCCCTAATTTTGATTGTGATGTTGTTAATCCTTTGATCATATCTCAACATCGGACTAATTTAAGCCTTAAAAATGAATTAGGAATTGTGCTTGTTTGGACACGAAGAGCATGATAGCCCGAACAATTTATCATCATAGTTCACTAGTGCACACACACAACCCCCCCTCTAACACCGGTTTGGAGGGCCCTCTAACAGCGGTTGTAGAACCACTGTTGAGGTTTCGGTGTTAGAGGGGCCCCCCTTTAACACCGGTTCTTATACGAACCGGTGTTAAAGGGCGCACGTGGGGCTGCCGCAGGGCTCAGGGCCCCCCCTTTAACATCGGTTCGTAGATTCTGTGCCGCGGCAGGAAAAGGAGATAAATCTCTGCCGCGGCAGGAAAACGGCATAAATCTGCCATGCAGTTTCTGCCCCTGCCCGTTCTCGGCGTATTTCATGGCCTTGGCGGGGACGGGGAGGTGGGGGAGGGGGAATCGATCGGGAGCGGTATACACATACATCATCATCGGTACATACGAGTATATGAATAATTAAGCAACTATTATTATACACAACATCGTCATTGTGTGGTTTCTCCGTAAACGTTGAAGCATCAAGTACAAGACAAACACGTTCAAGCATATATACAACGTTCATTTTGGTGGATATCTAAAGAGTTCTCCGCAAGGCGTGACGACCTCATCAAGTATGAACCCCGCCAATTCCTCTTGAATGACTCGTATGCGGTCAAATGGTGTCCCGCATCCGTTCGATCTGAATATATATGAAGAATGGGGTCAATATATATATAAGAATAAAACTCAACATAATTGATGGTAATAAAATAATGTTGTGTACTTTGTTTACTTACTCTAAGTTGTTCTAGTGCGGCTTGGCCCGTCGCACATATCGTGTTGCGAATGAACTCGCAGACATAGTACCCACATAAGTTATTGCCGTGTCCCTGATGCGCGCACTTTAAGAGAATAGAGAGTTCAATCAAAATAATAATCAATAAAGCATGATATAATGGAATTGGAAGCAGAATCAAAGAGATACGCAGACCTAGCTAGCTAGTATTACTTACATTTTGGTCTACAAATTTTAGTTCTTCTGACCATTCACCCACGGCCCTGCCCATGAACCTTTTCCAAACCCTGTCCGGCAAAGAAAATGGATAAAGGAGTAATTAATTACTTGTTGTCACGAAAGTTGCCGATCTAGTGCGATAATATGATTGAAATTACCTCTGGAGCATCTCTCTAAAGTCTGCCCATCGCTCTTTTTCTTTTCGTAACGAGTCCATGACAAGGACTTTTCCTGAGTCAGGTTGAATGACTAGCAGAATAAAGTGGAACCTACGCACGCATAACTCATCATCAGTTACACTTAACATCGAGTAAGCCGAAACAGAATGTGTACAAGAGAGGGTAACAGTACTCACGAGAAGTTGTAAGGCAATAGTATTTCTCTTTTGGTTTGTTGTCTCAGTAAAGACCTTAGCAATAAATCTTACATTTGCCCGGTTTGGTTCTTACCACTTCTTCATGAACTCTATTTGGGTCAACGAACCCAATGTCAAAAGGTCCTCCTTTCATGCATTCCATAACCTTTTTCCTGCATAATAGTATATACATATATGGTGAGCATATATATATACATGCAATTAATGAAGTGAATGAGATGAGATAGAAAATACAGAAATAGTACTTACACACAATAAAGGCCGATGGCAGCTTTGTCGAGTTCCTTCTGATTGAATAGAAAATGCAAGTCTTGAATGTTGAAGGCGGTCTCGTCGTCTCCGCACAAGAAAATCTGATCTCTTATATGCGCCGTGATCCATCCTTCCTTTCTCGTCTTGCAGAAATCAAGGTACCACTTGTGCAATCTTCGCATCTTTGTTGGTAGATTCTTGAGCTCCTCTTTCTTGACGAGATTCTTCCCATACTTTCATGGCTGTATGGGGTTGGCATCGCATTTGGGCAAGTTGTCTCCCATGATGTTCAAGTATGCAATGTAAGTCATCCCCATCTTATTGGCCTTTCTTTGTAGCTCTGCCTCGTAATCATTTACGGGAGGAGCGTCCCGTGTGTCGAACACTTGGAGCGGGGCGCATGATTGGTTTTCCTGCTCTCCGAGCATGGGAACTGTTTTCTGGGGTGCCGCACGACTGCTACTTTCAGTCTCCCTACGGCGCCTTGCATCCGCCTTCAAAATCTGGCTTCGTAGTCCCAAGCACAAGTGGGGTTTTAGGTTTCAAAAGATTTTTGTAAAACTTCTCCACCACCGCTGGATCTATTTTCTCTTTTGGCTCGGCCCGTCTAGGTGCAAAGAATTTCTTGACCTCTTCTTCCGAGATCCTATTGGTCTCCTCGTCGCTGCGATTCCACGGTAAAACCGGCAATGGCTTGGCGGAAGGCTGTGGGACGTAGTTTTTTGAAATCTTTGGCGTACGGTTTCCTGCGGATTTCTTTGTGGCAGTGCTAGTGATGCTCTTCGTGGCAGTGCTCTTCCGCTTACGCGGAGGAGATGGCTGAAGCGCCGGAGATGGCTGACGGGCAGGAGATGATGGCTGGCCGGAGATGGCTGGTCGGAGATGGCTGAAGTGCCGGAGATGGTCGCCGCAGAGAGATGGCTCAAGCGGCTCGCATCGCCGACGACTGCTGGAGACGGGCGGGTGCCAGTGGCCTCAATTTGGAAGCACGATGTGTTCCTTCTTTCAAAGAATGGTTGTTTTCACCGCAAATTTGAGTTGAGTTTCCTTCACCGTAGCATGGTCAAGTTGTGCTTCCTCATATTCCTTCACAACCTCATCCACCCGACAATAGCATAGCCATCTGGAATCGGTCGGCGGTGGTAAGTTCCACCAGCTGAGGAGGTAAGGCATAGCCGATACCCACCTTAATGGATAAGCCCATTAATATCACATGCAGCTCAGCGTGTTCGGCTCTCCGTGATCTCATCCATGGAGTATCGAGGACCCGCCATTTCAGCGTGGGCTGCACGTTCTCCGTGGAAGCCACGCTGCTTTTCATGTGATGCAGGCCGCGGTAGCTTCCAATGCAGGCTCTTCGTGCGGCTGAGATGGGCCGTAGCTTGATGGCTCTGTTGTGCATTCACTTGCGCCTTCAGCGCCACAAGTGCATGTTCTATCTGTGTCATCCGCTTTATGCGCTCTTTTTCTTTCTGCCGCCATCTATAAGAGTCGCTCCACTCGGCAAACCCATCCTTCCACGCCATACCCCCATGCCTCATGCATGTCCAGGGTGTTCTTTTACCGATGGCGGCGTGTGAGCTGGTCATTCTCTCTGTCGGGATGGAAGGTCTGGCGGCTGTTTCCTCGTATGCCGTGATGAGTTCGGATGGGTTTGGCAAGGAGGGTTGGAAGATACACAATCTGTTCGGGTCCAACCTTGCCCGATTCCGTAGAACCAAGTCTTTGCACGTAGGTCCCACCCATGTGTCAGGGTGTGATCCCTCGTCGCAAGCAGGCCTTCTCAGCTTCCTCCCACTTAGGCCTCGAGATATGTAGCCACCGACCACATCCTCTGGTGATATTCCTTCTTCGGGCATTTAGCGTATTGGTTTCGACCTCTTTGTAGCTATAGCACCTTCCTTGTATGCCACAAATTCGCGCATGAGGTCTTATCTTCGCGTAATATGCGTCTTGAAATCTGAGTCTCGCGAGCTTTGACAAATTTGTTCAATTTTGTCTTCCGATTCTGAAAGCGTCGACCATCTTCTTTAGAGTCCACTCTTTGACCTTTTCCTCTAAAACGGTTTGTTCATCCTCCTCGGCGGATGGGTGAAATTTACCAATGTCAATTCCAAAGCGTTTCTTTGGATCTTTCATCGACAAAGGTACCGCCCTTCTTTGGCTTATTCCAATATTCAATTATGATTGGGATTTGGTCCCTAACAAGAACTCCAGCCCCGACGCACAAATTTGTCCGCTGCCTTCTTGGGCTCCATCGGCCTGCCATCAACACGGACCGCTTCGATCGTGAACTTTGCACGATCTTTCAACCGATGGCTCATACTCGCTTGCTCTTTTTCAGAGAAGAAGATGGTTGCTGGCTGGTCGATCCAGAGGGCTAAAAAGAAGAAAGAAGCGTTAATTAATACATGTAGAAGAAGATTGTTGGTGGAAGTCAGCAGAGGCTTAATCAATGCATATACCTCGCCGGACTTTGTAATCACTAAATTGCGTTCATCGGAGTCTTCATCTTCTCCATGACTACTTGAGTTGTCATCATGTCCCTCCAAGTCTAGATGTTGTGAGGTGTCCTCATCGATAATGTTCTCCATTATTTCTTCTTCTTCAAGGTTTCTACTAAGTGGATCCATAGTTTCTAAAACAATAATATTATCTAGAGTAAGAGAGTAAACATTCAAGTGGACTTGGATTCATACACAAATATACATATTATTCATACAAAAATACACAAATAGGATAAAGTACATAAGATAAAGTACATTATTAATACATCACCGGAGAATAGCTCGGGTGCATTATAGGATAAAGTATAAGATAAAGTACATTATTAATACATCACCGGAGAATAGCTCGGGTGCATTATAAGATAAAGTATAATATAAAGTACATTATTAATACATCACCGGAGAATAGCTCGGGTGCATTATAGGATAAAGTATAAGATAAAGTACATTATTAAGATAAACTAGCGAACGCGGCTGCCGCGTTCTATGCTACGGGAGCTCTGCAGCCACAGAAGAGGAACCATCACCGGAGAATAGCTCGGGTGAGATCCGTGAACCTGCCAGATATTGGAGAACCTAGTCTCCAAAAGATATATTTATCGCCGTACATGCTCGTCCTCCTCCCTAATACGACGACGTACCACCTCCTCCGGGGCTGGCTCCCTCTGCACCGCTCTTGGACCTCGTGGACGCCACCAAAGAAGCTCCAGGTCGACGATGATACCCGGATTCCTCACCAAGGTACGAGTCCCGACAGGTAGCACCTCCCAGTGCCAACCCGGCGGAGCCCAAACTCGGACATCCCCGACAGAGTCCAAAGAGGCTCGACGAGAGATGGACGATGACATAACTAAATAATAGCAATAAACAATCATAAAACATAAACAGTAACTAAATCACTAAGTATATATTTCCCTAATAACAATAACCCTAAACCTATCACTAACTAAACTAAACCTCATTAACTAAGTATTCTAACTAAACCTAATCCCTAATAAACCCCAATCCCTAATAAAACCCTAAGCCCTAATAATAAACTAACTAAAATCCCTAACTAAATCACTACTAAAATCCCTAACTAAATCCCTACTAAAATCCCTAACTAAAATCCCTAACTAAATCACTACTAAAATCCCTAACTAAATCACTACTAAAATCCCTAACTAAATCACTACTAAAATCCCTAATTAACTAAATCCCTAATTATCTAAAATCCCTAACTAAATCACTACTAAATCCCTAATTAACTAACAAAATCATATTACACTAGCTACTAAATAATATTACAACTATACACTACTATTACACTACTAAATAATATTACACACAAAATAATATTACACTACCAAATAAAATTACAACTATATACTACCAAATAAAAAAATGGAAAAAAAAGGAACTTGATCGCCTGGGGCCTGCTCGCGCCCATAATGCTGCCAAGCGCCCCACGCCGAGCCGGGACGGGAGAGCGAGGAGGCAGGGTGTACCTCTGGCCGGGGGCACACGCGAGGCGGATGGAGTGGCGGCGGTTGGGGGCGGTGGCGGCTGGAGTGAGTGGCGGCGGCGGCTCCCGCGGGATGGCGACGGCGACCGGCTGGCGGGGAAGAATCGATCGATCTGGCTGGGGGAAGAAGGAAGGGGTGGCGCGCGCGTTATAACCCCCCCTTTAACACCGGTTCGTGGCTGGAACCGGTGTTAAAGGGAGCAGTCGTTCAGCCGCACCCACAGTTCCAGCCACGAACCGGTGTTAAAGGGGGGTGTGCACGAAATAAATGCGCCCCCCCTTTAACACCGGTTCGTGGCTGGAACCGGTGTTAAAGGGGGGGCATTTATTTCATGCATTAAAGGGGTGGGGGCATTTATAATTCAAAAAATAGGATATGAATTTAGAAAATTCATATCTTATTCATTTCAACTCAGAAAAATATGAATAATATATCATAATTTTCAGAAAAATAATATCTATCCATTCATGTAAAAACATTTTATATTTACTTTAGATGAAAATTTTCAAAATGATTAAAACACTTACATATAAATTTTGATTATTCAATTCAAACAAAAATAAATTGTCAAATCCTAAAACTTTGAACATAAGTGATGAGGTTGCAGATATGAGTCTAGAGATGTGCAATGACAATGGAGGCCAACCCTACACTCATATCTGCCGCCTCTCTCCACTCTATCCCATGGCTTCCACCATACCTCTAACCCAAGGGAGGCGAAGATGTAGTCTTTCACGGGCTAGCAGGAAAATATTTTCCGAGGCGGAACTTCCGAAGATGCCATAGGGCGTGTGCACCAAGGGAATCTTCGAGAAGTTCCGCCACGGGAGATTTTCCAACCCTTTCCTCCATCCATGGGGATGAAACTCTCCATCCATGTTGGCTTGTTGAGTTGCTTGCCATGGCGTATCGATGCTCCTTTTATAGGCACGGCGCCGCTTCTACTTTGTCTTCTTCCTCCGACAGGGCGTCGTGCGCTACATCGAGCAGTGTAGTCCACCCACGCGTCCTTATCCTACCGACAGCTTTAGTCCCTGTTTGAGCCCCCACCCGGTACTAAAGGTTACCCACGCGTCCTTATCCCACCGACAGTTTTGTTAGATGACACAAAAACCACCTTTAGTCCCGGTTGCACCCACCAACCGGTACTAAAGGTTAGCCACCCCCTTTTGTTAATAGAAGAAATATGACATTGATTTCCATGTTGAGATACATATGTGTGCCAAAAATGGCTCAATTAATACATATAGTCAATCTTATGATCGCGTCGGCCGTAACCATGGAGTATCAACACCGTTTAACAGGATGGTTGGGTCAGTCTTCACTCTGAAGAGCGGAATTTCATCAAACTTATTATGATCTTCTGACATATCTGTTTTGTCCTCCACTCCCATGATGTTTCTTTTCCCTGAAAGAACTATGTGACGCTTTGGCTCATCGTGTGATGTATCTGTTTGCTTATTTTTTTCTTTTTTTCGGTTTGGTAGACATGTCCTTCACATAGAAAACCTGAGCCACATCATTGGCTAAGACGAATGGTTCGTCTAAGTTCTTGTCTATCTTCATAAGATTGTTGAGATCCACCGTTGTCATTCCGTACTTCTTGTCTACCTCAACCCCCCTCCTGTTAGCTTGACCCATTTGCATCGAAACAAGGGGACCTTAAAATTAGGTCCATAGTCAAGTTCCCATATCTCCTCTATGAACCCATGTCGTGGTCTTTTGCCCATTGTCTTCTGCATCAAGCGGACACCACTATTTTGGTTGGTGCTCTTTTTATCTTGGCCTATCGTGTAAAATGTATTCCCATTTATCTCGTACCCTTGGAAAGTACATACAGTCGAAGATGGTGTCCTGGCCAACAAGTACAGCTGATCCCCAACAGTGATGTTATTCGTGATAAGTCTTTGCAGCCAGCCGCCAAAACTCGCCATGTGTTCACTTATAGTCCATTCATCAGACTGCCCCGGGTGTTTGAGGCATATTAAATTCTTGTGTTCATTGATATACGGGGCAACCAAGATAGATCTTTGTAAAACCGTGTAGTGTGCTTGATTGAGAGAATGCTCGTCCCTACATATAATTACTTTACATCCTAGGGTGCCTTTTCCACGCAGTCTCCCCTCATGTCGTGATTCTGGAACACCAATCGCCTTAAGGTCAGGAATAAAATCAACACAGAACTCAGTGACCTCCTCTGTTACATAGCCCTTGGAGATGCTTCCTTCTGGCCTAGCACGGTTATGAACATATTTCTTTAAGACTCCCATGTACCTCTCAAAGGAAAACATATTGTGTAGAAATACAGGACTGAAAATGGCAATCTCTTCTACTAGGTGAACCAGGAGATGCGTCATAATATTGAAGAAGGATGGTGGGAACACCAACTCAAAGCTGACAAGACATTGGGCCACATCTGTCTGTAACCCTGGTAGGCTTTCTGGATCGATTACCTTCTGAGATATTGCATTGAGGAATGCACATAGCTTCACAATGGGTACTCGAACATTTTCAGGTAGAAGCCCCCTCAATGCAATCGGAAGCAAATGTGTCATAATCACGTGGTAGTCATGAGACTTCAGGTTTTGGAATTTTTTCTCTACCATATTTATTATTCCCTTTATATTCGACGAGAAGCCAGACGGGGCCTTGATCTGCTTTCTGCATTCAAAAAGATTTCCTTCTCGCTTTAGTAAGAGCGTAGTGCGGGAGTTAAGTGGCATCGTTTACCCTTCTCGTTCTCAGGATGCATAGGCTCTTCAGGGTCTTTCAGACGTTGCTGGTCCTGCCGTGCTTCCGGTGTATCTTTTGTCTTCCCATACACTCCTAGGAAGCCTAGCAGGTTCACGCAAACATTCTTCGTCACGTGCATCACGTCGATTGAAGAGCGGACCTCTAAGACTTTCCAATAGGGTAGGTCCCAAAATATAGATTGCTTCTTCCACATGGGCGCGTGTCCGGCATCGTCATTCGGAACAGATAGACTGCCAGGACCTTTTCCAAAGATTACTTCTAGGTCCTTGACCATACCAAATACCTCCTCACCGGTACGGAGGACAGGCTTCCTCCAGGGTTCTGCCAGACGTTTGAAATGCTTGCCTTTCTTTCTTACTGGATGCAGGTTTGGAAGAAATCGACGATACCCTAGGTATACAACCTTCTTACATTTATCCAAATATACACTTTCAGTCTCATCTAAACAGTGTATGCATGCATTGTATTCCTTGTTTGTCTGCCCTGAAATATTACTAAGAGCAGGCCAATCATTGATGGTTACGAAAAGCAATGCTCGTAGGTCAAATGGCTCCCCTTTGTGCTCATCCCACATACGTACACCTGGTTTGGCCCACAGCTGTAAAAGTTCTTCAACTAATAGCCTTAGGTAGACATCAATGTCATTGTCGGGTTGCCTCGGGCCTTGGATGAGCACTGGCATCATAATGAACTTCCTCTTCATACACAACCAACGAGGAAGGTTATAGATACATAGAGTCACAGGCCAGGTGCTGTGACTGCAGCTCTGCTCACCAAAAGGATTCATGCCATCTGTACTTAGACCAAACCTTAAGTTCCTTGCGTCACGTGCGAAGTCCGGGTACTCTTGCTCGACTTTTCTCCACTGTGACCCATCAACGGGGTGTCTCAACATCGCGTCTTTCTTACGGTCTTCCATGTGCCATCGCAACAACTTGGCATGCTCTTTATTTCTGAAGAGACGTTTTAACCGTGGTATTATAGGAGCATACCACATAACCTTGGCAGGAACCTTCTTCCTAGGGGCCTCGCCCTCAACATCGCCAGATTGTCTCGTCGATCTTATACCGCAGCAAAGGCATACCGGCATGCATCCAAATTCTCATACTTCTCCGCGTAGAGGATGCAGTCATTAATGCAGGCATGTATCTTCCGCATGTCTAATCCTAGAGGGCGACAACCTTCTTTGCTTGGTATGTACCGTCAGCAACTCATTATTTCTTGGAAGAAGATTCTTCATTTTTACCAACAATTTTGAAAATCTGTTGTCATCCACACCGTTCTCCGCCTTCCATTGCAGCAAATCCAGGTGGTACCTAGCTTTTGTGACCATCTTCGCAAGTTGGGTACAACAATGTTTTGTGATCCTTTAACATCTGCTCCAGCTTCTCCTTCTCCTTTTCAGTTTCACATTCTTCCTTTGCATCAGTAATGGCCCGACCAACATCGTCATCAGCGGGCCCATTTGCTGCCTCTTGATCTTCATTATCTACCCCCGTTGTAGTATCATCATATTCAGGATATATATTATGATAGTTGTCATCATCCTCTTCTTCTTCGTTGTCTTCCATCACAACCCCTTTTTCTCCGTGCTTGGTCCAACAATTATAGCGGGCATGAAACCGGATCAAGCAGGTGGGCGTGAATGGTTCGTATTTGAGTAGTCTTTCTTGTTCGACGGTGAACACACGGACATCACATAAAACCATTGTGACCACGGTTTGCATTAGCCACAACGATGAAATTTTGGAGGCCCGTAATGTACTGAAGTGCGGTCACCGTACATCCATTGCCGGTGCATCTGCATTAATATATAGTATATATCAAAAATAATAGGGAGATGACCATTTATATATATAGTACATCAATGACACATGAAAGGATAGTTGCCTCGACCGAGAAGGAAAGAGCAACGAGAAAACTTATTTTGAGCTCTCGGGCATTTCACGAACACCTCTTGTGCATACTGAAAAAACACAAACTAGCACACTTCACACCTCTTGCTAGGCTCCAAAATGAGATAGTGAAAAATGGAAGAGTGGGTGTGTGGTGTCTTAGAGTATAGCCTCTCTTTAACACCAGTTCAAGCCACGAACCGGTGTTAAAGGAGGGGGGGCTGCACGGGCCACTGGTGCAGGTTCGTGCCACGAACCGGTGTTAAAGGGGGGCTCCTTTTTGCTGCACGGGCCACGCTGGTACATGTTGGAGATATGCCCTAGAGGCAATAATAAATATAGTTTATTATTATATCTTTGTGTTTATGATAAATGTTTATATTCATGCTATAATAGTATTAACAGGAAACATTAATACTTGTGTGAATTGTAAACTTAATTTGAAGTCCCTAGTATAGCCTCTATACTTCACTAGCTTGTTGGTTGATAGATGATTGTGGTTTCCCTATCATGAACATTGAGATGTTATCAACAACAAGATCATATCGTTAGGAGAATGATATGGTGGACATACTCCTATAGACAAGCGTAGCATAAAGATCAAGTCATTTCAATAGTTCAATTGCTATATGCTTTCTGATACATAGTAACCTAATTCCTTCGACCATGAGATCATGCATATCACCTTTACTGGATGGATGCTTTGATGTCATCAAACACCACACCGTAACAGGGTGGCTATAAAGGTGGTATTGGGTGTTCGGAAAGTATTGGTTGAAACACATGGTTCAAGAATGGGATTTGTCCATCCACATGACGGATAGATATTCTCTGGGCCCTCTCGGTGAAATGTCATCCAATTAGCTTTCAAGCATGTGACTTGGTCACAAGGGATCACATATCACGGGAACGAGAAAAGAGTACTTATCAGTAACGAGGTTGAACTAGGTATGCAGAGATACCGACGATCATAACCTCGGATAAGTAACATATCGTGAGACAAAGGGAAATTGGTATCGTATGTAAGTGGTTCATTCGATCGCAAAGTAATCGTAGAAATATGTGGGAGCCATATGAATTTCCAGATTCCTCTATTGGTTATTGTTCGGAGAAGTGTCTCGATCATGTCCGCATAATTCACGAACCGTAGGGAGACACACTTAAGGATTCGACGTTGTTTGAGTAGTTATGGTATTATGAGAAAGAGACCGAATGTTGTTCGGAGTCTCGGATGGGATCCGGGATATCACGAGGAGATCCGGAATGGTCCGGAGAATAAGATTCATATAAGGAAAGTCCCGTTTCGGAGTTGGGGAATGGTTCCGGTGTTTTCATCGGGAACATTCTAGAAGGTCCCGGAATGTCCGGCACTCCGGGGGGAAGGGGTACATGAATGTGTCATTGCATGTTGGAATGATTGCATCATGTACTAAGTGTTCTCGCTGTCCAAAATAAAGGGTTTATTTAAATCCTAAATTGGAAAAGTCAAACTGCCAATTTTGGAAAGTGGGAAAAGAGGAGGAGGTGGAGGCCGAATTGGGGGAGGACTCCTCCCTTGGCCGGCGCACCACCAAGCCGACTTGGGGAGGGACTCCCCTCCCCTTGGCCGGCCAGCCCTCCCACCTATATAAGGAGGGGCAGGGCTCCCCTCCTAGACACACAAGTTTCCTATCCTCTAAACTAAACCCTAGATCTAGACCCCGGTTTAGAGCTATTCGGTTTAGAGCCTTCTAATTGGTTTAGAGCCCTCTAATTGGTGTGTCTAATTACTAGACCACTAATAGCCTCTCTCATAAGCTCCACCATACTCGCACCGGCTTAAGGCGAAGCCTGCGGATTTCCTCTACCTCGGTACCACGCCGTTGTCTGCCGGAATCGCGAGGAGAGTGCTACAACCTCCATCACTGCTTGGAACAAGGGAGAGGAAGGTCTTCGAAAATCGAACGTGTGACCGATCAAGGGAGCGCTATGGAACGCAGCGCCGAAGGATCGTCTCACGCGATCTTGAGATCGGAAAGAGTACGACTACATCACCCACGAGAATCTGCTCTCGTTAAACACTTTGGAATCTTCGAGGGTGAGTTATTCCATCGACTGCTGCTGCAATCTAGTAGATAGATCTTGGCTTGTTTGTTTGTATGCGATAGGAAATTTTTGTTTTCCATGCTACGAACCCCTACAAAGGGTATCGAGCCGTGTCTATATGTAGATCTGCCTGAGTAGAACACAATGATCATTGTGGGCATTGATGCTTTTATTGTAGATTGCTTTTTGTGTACTTTGCATCTTGCGGTATGTTGGGATGAAGCGGCCCGGGCTAACCTTACATGACATCGTTCATGAGACTTGCTCCACGCTTAACATGCAACTTGTATTGCATAAGTGGCTTTATGGTGCTGTTTCTCCTAGCATAGTAAAGATCCAATTTACAACGGGTGATCAACAATGCTAGTATCAATGTTGTGGTTCTTGTTCGTAAGTTAGAACGACACTTATTGAAAGCCCCAAACCACGTAAAATATGCAAAGAAAGTAGAGGCGTCTAACTTTGTTTTGCAGGGTGTCTTGATGATGTGATATGGCCATGATTGTGATTATATTTGATGTATGCAATGTTCCTTATTGTAAGTTGGCAACCGGCAGGAGCCATATGGTTGTCTTTAATTTCTGTTAAGACCTGCGTGTCTATTCAAAATAGTTGTAATAGTTGAAGCTGGTGGACGACAACCATGAAGAAGCATCATTGACCTTGATGCTATGCCGGTGATGATGGAGATCATGTTCGTGCTTGAAGATGGAGATCGGAAGCACAAAGAAGAAAGGCCATATCATATCACATATTATGAATTGCATGTGATGTTAATCCTTTATGCATCTTGTATTGCTTAGTAGACGACGGTAGCATTATAAGATGATCCTCATGCACATAAATTTCAAGTTCTAAAGTGTTCACCCTTAGTATGCACCGTTGCCAAAGCTTGCTGCTTCGAAGCACCACGTGATGATCGGGTGTCTTTGATTCCGCGGGTGAATACAACGTAAGCAAGCCAGATTTGCTTATGCGGTAGCTAAGGTTTGTCTTGACGAGCCTAGCATGTACAGACATGGCCTCAGGAACACGGATCGCCGAAAGGTAAAGCATGAATCATATAGTAGATATGATGAACATGATGATTGTTCGCCATTGAAACTATATCAACTCTCGTGATGATCGGTGTTGATGTAGTGGATTTGGTTCGTGTGATCACTAAAACAATGTGAGGGATGTTGTTTTGAGTGGGAGTTCACCTAGTTTAATTTCATTAATTAATTTGAACTCAATTTGTCATAAACTTAGTCTAAACTATTGCAAATATGTTGTAGATCAATGGCAGCTACCATCAATTTTAATGCCCTTAGAGAAAGAAAAGTTGAAAACAATGGAAGCAACTTCATGGATTGGTTCCGCAATTTGAGGATTGTCCTCACACTGGTAATTTGACCTATGTGCTGGATGCACCGCTAGGTGACCCACTGCGGCTGATGCTACCGATGAAGTAAAGAATGTTTACCTCGCTAAGAATCAAGATCCATAGTTCAGTGTGCTATCTTGTATGGTTTAGAATCGGAGCTTGTAAAAGATTTGAAGAGTCGATCCATATGATATTGTCGAGGATCTCAAATTAATCTTTGAGACTCATGCGCAATTGAAAGTTATGAAGCTTCAAAAGTTCTTTAACGCAAGATGGAAGAGGGTAGCTCAAAGTGAGCATGTGCTTAAGATGTCTGGGCACGCAAATAAACTTCAAAGTTTGGGTATAGTGATTCCTAATACTTTGGGGGTTTACCGCATCCTCCAATCACTACCACCAAGTTACAAGAACTTTGTGATGAACTACAACATGCGTAACATGAACAAAGAGTTGCGGAACTATTTGCTATGTTAAAATCTGCAAGTGGAGATCAAGAAAGAGCCAAGTGTTGATGGTCAATAAGACCACCAAATTCAAGAAAGGCGAAGTCTAAGCAGAAGGGACACTTCAAGAAGGGTGGTAAGAAAGTTACCATACCGACGAAGAAGACCAAGGCTGGACCAAGCCCGACATCGAGTGCTTTTACCGCAAGAGAGAAGGTCATCGAAGCGGAATTGCCCAAAGTACTTGGCGGATTTGAAGAACGGCAACATCAAGAAGAAAGGTATATCTGATATACATGTTATTGATGTGTATCTCACTAGTATTCGTAGTAGTGCCCGGTATTTGATACTTGGTTCGGTTGCTCATATTTGTAACTCAAACAGGAGCTACAGAATAAACGGAAGCTAGTGAAGAACGAGGTGACGATGCGCGAGAAACGGATCAAAGGTTGATGTGATCGCGTCGGCACACTACCTCTTCATCTACCATCGGGATTAGTTTTATACTTAAATAATTGTTATTTGGTGCTGCGTTAAGCATGAACATTATATCGTGATCTTGTTTATTGTAGACGGTTACTTGTTTAAATCTGAGAATAATGGTTGTTCGATTTATATGAGTAATATGTTTTATGCACATGCACCTTTGATAGATGGTCTATTCATATTGAATCTCGATAGTGGATATACACATATTAATAACATTGAAGCTAAACGATTGAAATCAGCGATAACTCGACCTATATGTGGCAATCGCTGCCTTGGTCACATTGGAGTGAAGCGTATGAAGAAACTCCATTCCGATGGACTTCTTGAATCACTTGATTTTGAATCACTTGAAAGATGCGAAGCATGTCCGATGGGTAAAATGACTAAGACTCCATTTTCGGTATGATGGAGAGCTACTGACTTATTGGAAATCATACATACCGATGTGTGTGGTCCAATGAGTGTAGCATCGCGTGATGGTTATCGTTATGTTCTTACCTTCACGGATGACTTGAGTAGATATGGGTATATCTATTTCATGAAACATAAGTCCAAACTTTGAAGTTTAAGGAGTTTCAAAGTGAGGTAGAGAATCAACGTAACAAGAAGATTAAATTTCTACGCTACGATCGTGGAGGTGAATATCTAAGTTACGAGTTTGGCGAGCATTTGAAGAAATGTGGAATACTGCAGCTTGACACCGCGGGAACACCACAGGTAATGGTGGTGTGTCTGAACGTCGTAATCGAACTCTCTTAGATATGGTTCGTTCTATGTCACTTACATTTGCCACTATCATTTTGGGGTTATGCATTAGAAACAGCCGCATTCACTTTAAATAGGGCACCGCCTAAATCCTGTGAAACGACACCGTATGAATTATGGTTTGGGAAGAAACCTAAATTGTCGCTCCTTAAAGTTTGGGGATCTGAAGCCTATGTAAAGAAGTTACAGCGGACAAGCTTGAACCCAAAGCGGAAAAATGCGTCTTCATAGGATACCCGAAGGAAACTATTGGGTATACCTTCTATCATAGATCCAAGGCAAAATCTTCGTTGTTAAGAATGGATCCTTTCTAGAGAAGGAATTTCTCTCGAAAGAAGTGATCGGAAGGAAAGTAGAACTCGACGAGGTTGTCGAACCTTCTCTCGAAATTGCGAGTAAGCACCGAAGAAGTTCTGTGGTGCCTGCACCAATAAGAGAGGAAGCTAGTGATGGTGATCATGAAACTTGGTTTGAAGTTGCTACAGAGCCTCGGAGGTCAACGAGAAATCGTACCACTCTAGATTGGTATGATTCCGTTGTGAATGTCATGTTGGTGGACAACACCGATGACCCCGAGACATATGAGGAAGCGATGATGAGCCCAGATTCCAATAAATGGCAAGAAGCCATGAAATCCGAGATTGGATCCATGTACGAAAACCAAGTATGGACTTTGGTGGACTTACCGGATGGCCGGAAGGTCATCGAGAACAAATGGATTTTCAAGAAGAAATGATGCTGATGGTAATGTTATCGTCTATAAAGCTCGACTTGTCGCAAAGGGTTTCGACAAATTCAAGGAGTTGACTACGATGAGACTTTCACCGTAGCGGCTTAAAGTCTGTGGAGGATTATGTTAGCAATCGCTGCATATTATGATTATGAGATATGGCAGATGGATGTCAAAACAGCATTCCTCAATGGAGACATTGATGAAGAGTTGTATATGATGCAGCCCAAAGGTTTTGTCGATCCTAAAGATGCTAACAAGGTATGCAAACTTCAACGGTCCATCTATGGATTGAAGCAAGCATCCCGAAGTTGGAATCAACGTTTTGATAAGGTAATCAAAAGTTTTGGTTTTATACAAACTTATGGAGAAGCTTGTATTTACAAGAAAGTGAGTGGGAGCTCTGTAGCATTCTTAATACTGTATGTGGATGACATATTGTTGATTGGGAATGATGTAGACCTTCTTAATAGTGTCAAAGAGTATTTGAATAATAGTTTTTCAATGAAGGATCTTGGCGAAGCAGCTTACATATTAGGCATAAAGATTTATAGAGATAGATCGAAACGCCAAATATCATTGTCACAAAATACATATTTGGACAAAGTTCTAAAGAGGTTTGGAATGGAAGAAAGCAAGAAAGGGTTCTTGCCCATGTTGCCCAATACGACCTTGAGTAAAACTCAAAGTCCGACATCGGCAGAAGATAGAGAAAGGATGAGTAAGACTCATGCCTCAGCCATAGGATCTCTAATGTATGCCATGCTATGTACTAGACCCGACATCGCATATGTCGTTAGTCTAACTAGCAGATATCAAAGTGATCCAGAGTGGATCATTGACAATGGTCAAAACATCCTTAAGTACTTGAGAAGAACTAAGGATATGGTTCTTTCTTATGGAGGTGATGAACAGCTTGTTGTTAATGGTTACACCGATGCTAGTTGGAACACCGATCCGGATAATTCAAAATCACAATCTGGATACGTATTTATTTTGAATGGTGCAGCAGATTAGTCGGAGGAGTGCAAAGCAAAGCGTTAGGCGAGATCTTCAATCAATCGAATACATGGTCGCTTCAGAGGCTTCACAAGAAGCGATATGGATGAAAGAGTTCATTAAAGAGCTGGGTGTGGTTCCTAGTGCGCTGGACCCAATGTCTATCTACTGTGATAACATGGGCGCCATAGCCAATGCGCAAGAACCAAGGTCACACAAGAAGCTGAAGCATATCAAGCTGCGTTTTCACGCTATTCGAGAACATATCCAGGATGGGGATATAAAGATTTGCAAAGTACACACAGATCTGAATGTGGCGGATCCGTTGACTAAACCTCTCCCGAGGGCAAAACATGACCAACACCAAACTGCCATGGGTGTTCGGTATATTACCATGTAATCTAGATTAGATGACTCTAGTGCAAGTGGGAGACTGTTGGAGATATGCCCTAGAGGCAATAATAAATATAGTTTATTATTATATCTTTGTGTTTATGATAAATGTTTATATTCATGCTATAATAGTATTAACAGGAAACATTAATACTTGTGTGAATTGTAAACTTAATTTGAAGTCCCTAGTATAGCCTCTATACTTCACTAGCTTGTTGGTTGATAGATGATTGTGGTTTCCCTATCATGAACATTGAGATGTTATCAACAACAAGATCATATCGTTAGGAGAATGATATGGTGGACATACTCCTATAGACAAGCGTAGCATAAAGATCAAGTCATTTCAATAGTTCAATTGCTATATGCTTTCTGATACATAGTAACCTAATTCCTTCGACCATGAGATCATGCATATCACCTTTACTGGATGGATGCTTTGATGTCATCAAACACCACACCGTAACAGGGTGGCTATAAAGGTGGTATTGGGTGTTCGGAAAGTATTGGTTGAAACACATGGTTCAAGAATGGGATTTGTCCATCCACATGACGGATAGATATTCTCTGGTTCTCGGTGAAATGTCATCCAATTAGCTTGCAAGCATGTGACTTGGTCACAAGGGATCACATATCACGAACGAGAAAAGAGTACTTATCAAGAACGAGGTTGAACTAGGTATGCGGAGATACCGACGATCATAACCTCGGATAAGTAACATATCGTGAGACAAAGGGAAATTGGTATCGTATGTAAGTGGTTCATTCGATCGCAAAGTAATCGTAGAAATATGTGGGAGCCATATGAATTTCCAGATTCCTCTATTGGTTATTGTTCGGAGAAGTGTCTCGATCATGTCCGCATAATTCACGAACCGTAGGGAGACACACTTAAGGATTCGACGTTGTTTGAGTAGTTATGGTATTATGAGAAAGAGACCGAATGTTGTTCGGAGTCTCGGATGGGATCCGGATATCACGAGGAGATCCGGAATGGTCCGGAGAATAAGATTCATATAAGGAAAGTCCTGCTTGAGTTGGGGAATGGTTCCGTGTTTTCATCGGGAACATTCTAGAAGGTCCCGAATGTCCGCACTGGGGAAGGGGTACATGAATGTGTCATTGCATGTTGGAATGATTGCATCATGTACTAAGTGTTCTCGCTGTCCAAAATAAAGGGTTTATTTAAATCCTAAATTGAAAAGTCAACCGCCAATTTTGGAAAGTGGAAAAAGGAGGAGGTGGAGGCCAATTGGGGAGGACTCTCCTTGGCTTGGCGCACCACCAAGCCGACTTGGGAGGGACTCCTCCCCTTGGCCGCCAGCCCTCCCACCTATATAAGGAGGGCAGGCTCCTCCTAGACACACAAGTTTCCTATCCTCTAAACTAAACCCTAGATCTAGACCCCGGTTTAGAGCTATTCGTTTAGAGCCTTCTAATTGGTTTAGAGCCTCTAATTGGTGTGTCTAATTACTAGACCACTAATAGCCTCTCTCATAAGCTCCACCATACTGCACCGGCTTAAGAAGGCCTCCCGGGATTTCCTCTACCTCCTGCACCACGCCATCTGCCGGAATCGCGAGGAGAGTGCTACAACCTCCGCCTGCTTTGGAACAAGGAGAGGAAGGTCTTCGAAAACCGAACGCAGTGACCGATCATGGAGCGCCATGGAACGCTGCCGGAAGGATCGCTCGCGATCTTGAGATCGGAAAGAGTACGACTACATCACCCACGAGAATCTGCTCTCGTTAAACACTTTGGAATCTTCGAGGGTGAGTTATTCCATCGACTCGTTGCTGCAATCTAGTAGATAGATCTTGGCTTGTTTGTTTGTATGCGATAGAAAATTTTTGTTTTCCATGCTACGAACCCCTACAGTACAGCCCCCCCCCTTTTGAAGGGTTTCGCAGCATAGTAAATCAAAATTTTCTACGGAAGCGAACAGAGGGAAAGCCAAGATCTAATCAAGGAGATGCAAACAACGAGAGAGATTGGATTAGATCTTCATACCCTTGAAGATTCTGACAATGAACGCTCATGAACGTGGGTGATGTAGTCGAACTCGCTTCTCCTCCTCGCGATCCGATCCGATCTAGCACCACAAGTGGCGGTGCCTCCGTGAGATGCACACGTGCAGCACCTCGACGTCTCCTCCTTCCTCGGACCAGCAAGTATGGTGGAGAGATGGATTGGATCTACAACACGACGGCGTGGTGTATATGGTGGAGAATTTCTCTGCAGGCTTCGCCACAAACAAATGGAGGAGAGAGGAGGGCCAGCAGGGAGGCTAGGGCTTGGAGGAAGGTGTGTGTCAGGGGGGAGGGGGCGCACCATCCCTCTATTTATAGAGGGAGGCGGCCAGCCCTAGCCTCTCCTCCAAGCCTATCTCTAGTTTAAACAATTTAAACTCTCCCTTATCCAGAAATCCTATCTTATCTTATCTCTAGTTTAAACGATTTAAACTCTAGGATCGGCTGGGCCCTATGGGGCCTTGTGCCCTGGCCCAATGCGCCAGGACACTCCCTCATAGGCCCATGCCCCTCCCGGAAGGTGGGGCCACGTTGGTCCCCTTCCGAAGGTTCTAGAAGCTTCCTGTACAATACCGATTAACCTTAACAATTCGAACTCCAAAACTGCACGCCTTATATGAATCTTATTCTCGACCATTCCGAACCTCTCGTGATGTCCCGGATCCCATCCGAGACTCAACAAAAATTCATAAACCAATTATCCAATCTATCCTAGCGTCGAGACACGTTAAGTGTGTGACCTGCGGGTTCGAGAATATGCGTACATGATCTTCTATCAATAATCAACAGGGGTCTGGGCACCCATATTGACTCCACACATTCATCGATGATCATATCGGATGAACCACGATGCCAGGATTCAATCAATCCCATATATATATTCCCTTCGTCTCGTGATATTTTACTTGCCCGAGATTCGATCGCGGTATCGTCATACCTAGTTCAATCTCGCTCACGCAAGTACTTTACTCGTTCCGTAATCCGATATAACTTTGTGATTAACTCCTTAACCACATGCTTGCAAGCGGTGTTGATATCTACCGAGTGGGCCCAAGTATATCTCTCCGACTTGGGAGGGACAAATTCCATCTCGATACATACAACCCAACAGATACTTTCTCCGATCACCTGAGAGACACCTTTATGATCACCCTCTCATAGGATGACGTTTGATGACCTCAAAGCTTTCTTTCGATACCAGGGAGTTGCATTATCTCATGGTCTAAGGAATACAATATTTGACATAAGAAAAGCTTTGCAAAGACGAACACGATGACACGATCTAATTGCTTCGCTTAGTTTGGGTCTGTCCACCATATCATTCTCCCAATGATATGATCTCATTATCAATTGACAACTCATGTCTATGGTTAGGAAACCTTAACCATCATTGATCAATGAACTAGTCCATAGAGGCGTACTAGGGACACGGTGCTGTTCACAAACCACACAAGTATTAATGTTTCCGCTTAATACAATTCTAGCATGGAATATAAACTTTATCATGAACAAGAATTATAATAATAACATCTTTATTATTGCCTCTAGGGCATAATTCCAACAGTCTCCCACTTGCACTAGAGTCAATAATCTAGTTTACATTTGGTAACAATCTCACACCCATGGCACTGAGGTGCTGATCATGTTTTACACGTGGAAGAGGTTTAGTCAATGGATCTGCGATATTCAAATCTGTATGTACTTTGCTTATCTTCAGATCTCCATCTGCTATATAATCTTGGATTATATGAAACTTGCGGTTGATATGCTTGGTCTTTGGATGATATCTTGGTTCCTTAGCGAGTGCTATGGCGCCGTGTTGTCACAATAATATCTCCAAAGGGGTCCAATGCACTTGAACCACGCCAAGCTCGATGATGAAGTTTCGATCCAAACTCCTTCACTTGACGCTTCAGCAGCCATGTATTCCGCTTCTCAGAGATCCCGCGATCACGCTTTGCTTGCAGCTTCTCCACTCACAGCTCCTCCATTCAAAATATACACGTATCCCGTCGAGATTTAGAATCATCCTTGTCGGTGTCGAAACTAGCATCGACGTAACCTTTACGATGAGTCGTTCATCACCCCATAGACTAAGAACATTTCTTTAGTCCTATTTAGGTACCTTAGGATGTTCTTCACTGTCCAAAGGTTCCACTCGGATCACTTTGATATCTCGTCACAAACTAAGAGCATTG
This sequence comes from Avena insularis, assembly GCA_023614405.1. NCBI lineage: Eukaryota > Viridiplantae > Streptophyta > Magnoliopsida > Poales > Poaceae > Avena > Avena insularis. The sequence goes on from CM042690.1 coordinate 75,198,995, forward strand.
GACACATCCGGTCTAGTACACAGATGGCATACATGATGGAACCTATGGCCGAGGCATAAGGCACTTTGCTCATAGCTTCCTATCATTTCATCAGAATGGACACCGAGCCTTGCTCAATATCTTACTCGACAACATAGGCACTGAACCTTTCAATGCCTTATCCATTCTGAACCTTTTCGAACTTTGTCTAGGTATGTACTCGCTTAAAGCTATCAGCGCCTTTGTCTATCTCTATAGATTTTGATGCCCAAGATATAAGCAGCTTCACCTAGGTCTTTCATTGAAAAACACTTGTTCAAATCACTCTTCACATCGTTAAGCAGGTTCATGTCATTTCCATTAATAAATATGTCATCCACAGATAGTACCGTAAACGCCACCGAGCTCCCACTCACTTTCTTGTAGATGCAAGCTTCAGAGCGCTTTGGAACAAATCCAAAGCTCTTGATCACTTGATCAAAACGAAGGTTCCAACTCCGAGATGCTTGCTTCATCCATAAATGGAACGCTGAAGTTTGCATACTTTATCAAAGATCCTTAGGATCGACAAAACCTTCGGGTTGCATCATATACAACTCTTCATCAATGTTGCCATTGAGGAACGCAGTCTTGACATCCATCTGCCATATTTCATAATCATGAAACGCAGCAATTGCTAATAAAATCCGAATGGACTTAAACATCGCTACGGAGAGAAAGTCTCATCGTAGTCAACACCTTGAACTTGTCGAAAACCTTTGCGACAAGCCGCTTTATAGACGGTAACATTACCATCCGCGTCCGTTTTCTTCTTGAAGATCCATTTGCACTCAACGGCCTTTCGGTCGCTAGGAGGGTCCACCAAAGTCCATACTTGGTTTTCTCTCATGGATCCCAATTCGGATTTCATGGCTTCTAGCCATTTCTCAGAGTCTGGGCTCATCATCGCTTCCTCATAGTTCGTAGGTTCACTGTCTTCTACTAACAAGACAACAAGACAGGTTGCCACCACTCAGAGGGGCACGCGACCTTGTCGACCGCGACGCTCAAGAGCAAAGATCGTCCAAAGCTTCATGATCCTTATCATTAGCTTCCTCTATTGTTGGTGCAAAGTGACTTTGGAACAATTTCAGGTGCTGCGCTACTCTTCAATTCAAGAGAAGATTCAATAACCTCGTCTAGCTCTACTTTCCTCCCACTCACTTCTTTCGAGAGAAACTCCTTCTCAAGAAAGAAACTGTTTCATGCATAAACACTTTGCCTTCGGTTCTGTGATAGAAGGTATACCCAATAGTTTCCTTAGGGTATCCTATGAAGACGCATTTCTCCGCTTTGGGTTCGAGCTTGTCCGCATCAACTTCTTGACGAAGCTTGATCCCCAAACTTTAAGAAACGACAACTTAGGTTTAGCACCAAACCACAGCTTCATACGGTCGTCTCAACGGATTTAGATGGAGCCCTATTTAAAGTGAATGCAGCGTTTCTAATGCATAACCCCAAAATGATAACGGCAAATCAAGAAGAGACATCATCGATCGGACCATATCTAATAGGGTTCGATTCGGCTCAGACACACCATTGCGTTGTGGTGTTCCGGTATGGAGTTGTGAAACGATTCCACTTGCTTTGAGATGCGTGAGAAAATCATAACTCAAATATTCGCCCACGATCGGATCGTAGAAACTTAATCTTTCTACGATGGTTCTCCACTTCATTCTGAAATTCTTTGAACTTTTCAAACGTTTCAGATTTATGTTTCATTAAATAGATATACCCATATCTACTTAAGTCATCGGTAAAAGTGAGAAAATAGCGATATCCACCGCGCGTCGAAACACTCATCGGTCCGCATACATCGGTATGTATGATTTCCAACAAGTCCGTTGCTCGCCCATCATACCGAGAACGGGTTTTGATCATCTTGCCCATGAGGCATGGTTCGCATGTGTCAAATGATTCAAAATCAAGAGACTCCAAAAGTCCATCAGAATGGAGTTTCTTCATGCGCTTTACACCAATATGACCTAGACGACAGTGCCACAAATAAGTAGTATTATCACTATCTACTTTGCATCTCTTAGCCTCAATGTTATGGATGTGTGTTTCATTCTTTTCGAGATTTAGAAGAAATAAACCATTCACAATAGGTGCATGACCATAAAAGATGTTACTCATATAAATAGAACAACCATTATTCTCCGATTTAAATGAATAACCGTCTTACAATAAACACGATCCAGAAATAATGTTCATGCTCAACGCAGCACATAATAACATTTATTAAGGTTTAAAACTAATCCCAAGGTAAAACTAAGGAGGCGTGACGGCCATCACATCAACTCTTGATCCGTTACAACGCCAAGATCGTCACCTCATCCTCGCAAGCCGCTCATTCCGTAGCTCTGCTTCGAGTTACAAATATTAGCAATGAACCGTATCAAATACCCGTGCACTACAACGAGGGCTAGTAAGGAAAACATCAATAACATGTATATCAAATATACCTTTGATGGTGCCAGCCTTCTTGTCCGCTAAGTACTTGACAGTTGCTTCCAAAGGACCCTTGTCCTTGCAATAGAAGCACTCAAAGGTCCGCTTAGGACCAGACTTGAGCTTCTTCTCGCCAGGGCAACGCGCTTGCCGCCACCTTTCTTGAAGGGCTTCTTTGCACCTTTTCCTTTCTTAAAGGAGGGCTTGTTGACCATCAACACATGATTATCTTTCTTGATGTCCACCTCCGCAGCCTTCAGCTTTGCGAAGAGCTCGGTGATCGTATCAGTGGAACCAATCTGATTATGAGTCACTACAAAACTTTTGTAGCCGGGAGGAGTGATTCCAGAACCTGTCAATCTTGAGCTCCTCTGAAATCTTGCAGTCCAGTTGCTCAAGGCGTTGAGTGTAGCCCGACATCTTAATGGCGTGCTCACTAACGGAACTCCCTTCCTCCATCTTGCAGTTAAAGAACTTCTCAGAGATCTCATATCTCTCTGAACGGGCCTGAGTCTGAAACATGGTTTTCAGCTCCTCGAGAATCTCAAAGGGCCCGGGATAGTTTTCAAAACGATTTTGAAGTTCCGGTTCCATAGCAAACAACATGGTGCTCTTAATCACACTATAATCATCTTTGCGCGACTGATAGACAGCTTTCTCATCACCGCCAGCTTGCAGGGGGGTTACCTAACGCTTTCTCAAGGACATAGTCCTTTGTCCGCCGCAGTAATGATTCTTAGATTGCGGAACCAGTTGGTGAAGTTAGACCCATTGTTTCTAAGCTTTTCTTTCTCAGCAAAAACGTTGAAGTTGAAGTTGGACTTGGCCATGTGATCTACAGTATTTGCATGTACAATTTAGACTATGTTCATGATAAAAAGTTAAAGTTAATCAAATTACTAGATGAACTCCCACTAAATTCAACATCCCTCAAGTTGTTTAGTGAACACGATCCAAATTCACCACACCTAATCCGATCATCACGAGAAGAGATGTGGTTTCAATGGTGGACAACGAAGTGTCGATCATATCATTCATATGACTCATGCTTAACCTTTCGGTTCTTGTGTTCCGAGGCCATGTACGCACATGCTAGGCTCGTCAAGTTAGACCCAAGTATTTCAGCTGCAGTAAACTGGATTGCACCCGTTGTATGTGAGCGTAGAGTCTATAGCACCCGATCATCACGTGATGCTTGGACACGACGAACTTTCGCAACGGTGCATACTTGGGGAGAACACGGTTTTTATCTTGATCTTTAAGTGAGGAATCATCTTATAATGCTACCGTCGCGATCTAAGCATAATATGATACATAAAAGGATAAACATCACATGCATATAACTTTATGTGACATGGTATAGCCAATCTTCGCGCAATGATCTCCATCTTGTGCGTTCCGGCATGATCTCCATCACTCCACCATGATTGCCTCCACCACGAATAGCAACTACAACTATTGCTAACTACTTAGCGATAAAGTAAAGCTATTACATGGCGTATAAGAAGTTGACTCGCAGGTCATACACAATTATAAAGACAACCATATGGCTCCTGCCGGTTGTGTACTCATCGACATGCAAGTCGTGAAACATTACAAAACATGATCATCGCATACAATATACACATCACATCTTGGGCCATACCATATCACAGAAAACACTCCCTACAAAAACAAGTTAGACGCCTCTACTTTGTTGTTGCATGTTTTACGTGGCTCATGGGAGTAGATGCTAAGAACGATTCTTACCTACGGAAAGCCACAACGGTGATATTATGGTTGCCAAACTCCGGTGTTAATCCCATGACAACTATAGTGAGAGAAACTGACATCCAACAGCCGCATGTGTGGTACAAGCCACACGTCAAGTGCGGAGCCGGTCTCATGACGGCGTCGCGTAAGGTTGGCCTGACCGCTTCAATCTCACTATCCCGCCATAAGAAGAACACAAACAAGAGGCTTGCAACAGAAAACATCAACGCTCGCAACAACCATGTTGCGCTCTACTCGTGAATCACATCTACGATAGATCTAGCTCGATACCCTCAAGGGTTTCGCAGCATAGTAAATCAAAATTTTCTACGGAACAGAGGGAAAGCCAAGATCTAATCTAGGAGATGCAAACAACGAGAGAGATTGGATTAGATCTTCATACCCTTGAAGATTCAAGCCTGAACGCTCGTTTAACGTGGGTGATGTAGTCGAACTCGCTTCTCCTCCTCGCGATCCGATCCGATCTAGCACCACAAGTGGCGGTGCCTCCGTGAGATGCACACGTGCAGCACCTCGACGTCTCCTCCTTCCTCGGACCAGCAAGTATAGTGGAGAGATGGATTGGATCTACAACACGACGGCGTGGTGTATATGGTGGAGAATTTCTGCTGCAGGCTTCGCCTACAAACAATGGGAGGGAGAGAGGAGGGCCACAGGAGGCTAGGGCTTGGAGGAAGGTGTGTGTGGGGAGGGGCGCACCATCCCTCTATTTATAGAGGGGCGGCCAGCCTAGCCTCTCCTCCAAGCCTATCTCTAGTTTAAACAATTTAAACTCTCCTTATCTAGAAATCCTATCTTATCTTATCTCTAGTTTAAACGATTTAAACTCTAGGATCGGCTGGGCCCTATGGGCCTTGTGCCCCTGGCCCAATGCGCCAGGACACTCCCTCATAGGCCCATGCCCCTCCCGGAAGGTGGGGCCACGTTGGTCCCCTTCCGGAAGGTTCTAGAAGCTTAGACAATACCGATTAACCGGAACAATTCAACTCCAAAACTGCACCGCCTTATATGAATCTTATTCTCCGACCATTCCGAACCTCTCGTGATGTCCCGGATCCCATCCAAGACTCAACAAAAATTCATAAACCAATTATCCAATCTATCCTAGCGCCAAGACACGTTATGTGTGACCTCGGGTTCGAGAATATGCGTACATGATCTTCTATCAATAATCAACAGCGGGTGCAGGCACCCATATTGACTCCCACACATTCATCGATGATCATATCGGATGAACCACGATGCCAGGATTCAATCAATCCCATATATATATTCCCTTCGATCTCGCGATATTTTACTTGCCCGAGATTCGATCGCGTATCGCCATACCTAGTTCAATCTCGTTCAGAAGTACTTTACTCGTAATCCGATATCACTTTGTGATTAACTCCTTAACCACATGCTTGCAAGCGGTGTTGATATCTATTACCGAAAGTGGGCCCAAGTATATCTCCGACTTGGGAGGACAAATTCCATCTCGATACATACAACCCAATGATACTTTCCGATCACCGAGAGACACCTTTATGATCACCCTCTCATAGGATGACGTTTGATGACCTCAAAGCTTTCTTCGATACTGTGGAGTTGCATTATCTCATGGTCTAAGGAATACAATATTTGACATAAGAAAAGCTTTGCAAAGACGAACACGATGACACGATCTAATTGCTTCGCTTAGTTTGTCGTCCACCATATCATTCTCCCAATGATATGATCTCATTATCAATTGACAACTCATGTCTATGGTTAGGAAACCTTAACCATCATTGATCAATGAACTAGTCCATAGAGGCGTACTAGGGACACGGTGCTGTTCACAAACCACACAAGTATTAATGTTTCCGCTTAATACAATTCTAGCATGGAATATAAACTTTATCATGAACAAGAATTATGATAATAACATCTTTATTATTGCCTCTAGGGCATAATTCCAACACCTTTAACACCGGTTCGTAGAAGAACCGGTGTTAAAGCCCATTTCCAGGCTCAACCAAAGGCCTCGTTTCCACTAGTGGTTGGAGAAGAGTAAAATCCACCGGCAGTACCTAAACTTGACACTCATTTTCAATACGGTCATCGACCTTAGGAATACGCGACTTACGGTCATTAAATACGGTGGAGGTCTCATTGCGGTCATTGGCTTCTGTACAACGACGTATTTTTCCGACTTGGCGGGGTGTGGACCCCATCTGTCAGCACCTAAGCAGGATACTATTTTTTGAATTAAAAAAACAGCAGGGGCAAATTGAAAAAATGGCAAAGGGAATTCCACCACCGCGTCATCCCGACGCACCTCCCGCCGCCGTCGAAACCGAATCACGCGTGCCCTCGCCACGGCGGTGCTAGCCCCAAACCTTTCTCGCGCCGCCAACCCCATCCTCTGCTCCGGTCCTCATGGGCGTCGAAGAAGGAGGCGAGGGAGAGCTACGCGGGTTCCCACCGCATCGCTGAACGAGGCCATGGCTCTGCCTCTGGTGGCCTCGTCTCCCCGGCGCGCCTCCACTACCCTAATCGGTGTGCAGCCCTTGCTCTTCACCGAAGACACCTCCGCATGGTCCATGCTGCCTCCACGTTTGCGTCTGGCCCGTGTTCCTCGGCGAGTTCATGGATGGCGGCAGAGCAGGACGAGGCCGACGCGGTACTGTTGGGGCTGAGGAAGATCAGAGCTCGGGTAGAGGCGCGGCGTAGGGTCTGGGGCCTGCAGGCCAGCAGCCGTGTCCGCACGTGGAGGACCGGCGCCGTAGGCGCGTGGGTGGCCGACGAGGAGGCGCTCCTCCCGCTCTGCGACGGCTTCCCGCACCTCGCCATGGCCGCGGCAACACCCTGACCATGTCCTGCACTAGCGTGGGAGCTGAAGGGGAAGGCCACCACGGCGGTACGACCGTCCCCGCCCAACCTAGCTTCCTCTGCGGCGGGGGCCATCGGCATCCTGCAACGTCGGCGGCGGGAGGTGGGACGGGATGAGGGGTGGAGGCGGCGCTGGGATTCTCCTTGCATTTTTTCAATTTGGTCCTGGTTGTTTTTTTATCCAGGTATGTGACACTGACATGTGGGCCTCACCATTCAGTTTTATCAGAGGGTTAATCTCTATACTTGGGCTTCATTTAGGGAGGGCTTTTTTTTTTTGCAAAAAATGCACAATTTGGACCGGTCAACAGCCCGCCACGTCGGAAAAATACGTCGTTGTACAGAAGCCGGTGACCGCAATGAGACAGCCACCGTATTTAATGACCGTAAGTCACGTATTCTTAAGGTCGATGACCGTATTGAAAATAGGTGTCAAGTTTAGGTATTGCTGATGGATTTTACTCGTTGGGGAATTAGTTAGGAATTTTTTGAGTGCCTACTTGTTCGATAATCATCATAGCTGGAGAGCCAACTTAGAAATTGATCTTTTGTTTTGTTTTGCCAAGCGATGTTGCTATGTTTTAATAAAAATGATATAGTGCCGTGATGTTCTATCTGCACAAATTTTCTTCCAATACAAAAATAATATGCATTTAGTTGGCCGTCGAGGAACAAAAAACTCACTTACAACAATTATCATCTTCGCCCCCCTCCCCCCCCCCCCCTCATGGTGAAACCCTGGCTCTGTCCCTGCGTGTGGATACCATGGAGGTGTTGCACATATATGCGACACTTGTTTGTGCGGATCTTCGTAAAGGAGAATTTTCTCGCGGCTAATCGACTAGCTTCCGGAATAGATAATCGTGGAGCCGTCCGTGAGATAATACAGCTCCTAGTGACTTGATAAGTCTCGTTGCGGGGATCAACGCACGTCTTCATCAACCTCATCATCGACAACTTCTACTAGATCGATCTTCGAGGGTATGATCCGTTGTCTTTCCATCCTGCATAACTTGATCCGGTTTATGCGCTAGAATCTTATTCCGTAGCTCGTTTCCTTAAAATGTGAGATTTTAAGAACATTTGGCTATTTCTAGTACTATAGCCCCAAAAACAAAACAAAAAATCTGGTATTAGCATATGCGTACGGAAAGTAACCAGCTGTCGACGCGTGGCACGTCTGCCGCTGGCCGTTGACGGCATAGAGACAGGCCGTCGGCAAACAAATAACTAGTGCAGCCTAGCAGGTACTCAACTCGCGAATAAACCCGTGCTTAGTGAGGCGCTGAAGTCTAACATAACATAATTCACGGCACACATATTCCCACAACCTCCATTTAAAGGTCACTGCATACTTTGATAAAGTAAACATGTAAAATCAACAAGGACCAAACCGGCAGACCTATCGAGTGAGCTCTGGCCACGAACGGACCATAAATCAGTGTGAACGCTAAGTTATTCGTACCATCCAGTGGAACCGGAATTCGTTGCACATCTGCGACTAGTCCTTTTACAACGACAAATAAGAATAAGCCTCCACGTGGAACTTGAGCGAAACCGTTTGTTGCTATGTTATAGTACCAAATATAATAAAAGTTGGACATTTTATAGAAAATCTAAAGGTTTTGTTGCAAAAGTGAAATTCTTTGTTAAAAGAAAGAGGACACCTGGCTGCATGGTTACCAGGACTGTAGGAACGTTTCATTGTCCGGGGAAAGCCCTGTACCGTGTAAAAAGGGGGTGGAACGATGTGCTTCTCACACGATTCGGGTTGAACTCGGACATAATGCATGCTTGGTCAGCAGATTGACATGGGCCTAATTAATCTTCTCAAACGGTGCTCGTTGTTTGGAGATCGTGGCCTAATGAATATATAATACAAAACCGTTTCCCAAAATTCTAGGTGGGCCCGCTCCAAAAAAAAAATCTAGGTGGGCCACGGCCAACCCCGCCCACCCTCTAGGTACACCAATGGGCTTTAGGCCGTAGGAGAAAGCCCTGTTACCTATAGTACATTTGCCAACAAGCTGAGCCCTCTTTTCCGAGTGTCATTTTTTTCCGTAGCTCGACAGAAAGGTCGCTGAGTATTTTTTTTTGGTAGTCGAGTATTTCCATACTCGGCGGCTAAGTTACTTCTAGTAGTGACAACACTGAAAAAATAGATATTTTATGGTACCTTGTACTACATATTTTAGGTGTAGTATTAACTAGATCCAACGGCTAATATGATTTGGGACAGAATTTGGGCCAAAGACAACTTGGCAATTTGTCAACTAATATTAGCTATCAAGGAATTTTTTATTTTTTTGCGAAATTCCACCGATCTATTAATAATAGTTCAACAACAATACAAAGAGACCCCAAAGTAATAAAAATTACAAATAGGTTATTGGACCACCTAGAGACGACTATAAACACTAGGTCGAGCCGAAGGCGTGCCGCCGTCCTCGCCCCTCCATCATCGGAGCCGGGCAAAGCTTGTCGTAGTAGAGCTTGTTATAGTAGAAAGACGAGAAGTCGTCGTGCTAAGGACATAATGGACCAGCGCACTAGAGCATCAACCATCGCCAATGATGATATCCGTAGAACGGAAGAGACTGACCTGAAAACAAACTGATGAACACGAAAATGGACAGAATGCTAGAAGATTTGCCGGACAAACAACTCCACGCGTCCTCCATTAGCGCTAGATGCACCACCGGAGCGAGGATAGAGCGGGGAGGACCTTATTCTGATTTCAGGACGTAGCCGTTGCCTCAACATCGCAAATAGACTAAAAAGCAGACGAAACAAAGAACGAATAACCACCCGCTGCCGAGAGGCCGTGGTCCGCACACCTCCAAGGCCATAGGGCCACCAGAGGCGGAACAGACCGACGACGTCGCCAGCGAGGGGTGCGGAACCCTATATGGGTTTTTCTCCTTGGAGCCTGGCGGCTGCTGGCTATCAAGGAATTAAGGGTCCTCTATCTCTCGGCTAAGTTATCAAGAAAATTGTTCAATGAGTAAAAGAAAACAAAAAATGAACAGAATAATAGAAACAGAAACCAAAAACTGAAAAAAAAAAATAGAAAATCTGAATAAAGGAAAACAGGAAAAGAAAAGAAAAGAAAAGAAAAAAGAAAAGAAAAAGAAACAAAAAGAAAGAAACTAAAGAAGGAACCCATCAATATGATACGGAAATTAAGATGGGCTGGCTCTTTCCGACAAATCAAAGAAGAAGCATCCAAAACAAAGGAGTTGGAACAATGAGGCAGGAAGAGAATAAGGCTGGCCCAAGAAGAAAAAAAAATACCATGGGCGACCCTCAAAAAAAACTAAGCATGTATAGTGAGTGCGGAAATTAAGGACGTAATTAGAGCAACTCCAACAGAAGCCGTAAACTGCCCGCACGCTAAAATAACTGCCCGTTTACCGCGCTAAAATCCGCGCACGCATCTCCAGCAGTTGCTGCACTTTCCCGCGCGCACTTCTCCGTGCCCTTTCTTTGCCGCGTAGTTGAGCGCGCGTGGGATAAAACGCACGCCGCGCGCAAAGCGAACTGCCCACCGCTTCAGCGCGCCACTTTCCCTTTCCCTTTGCGTCCCTTTCTACACCGTCCTCGCGCAGCGCCCGCGCCGCCGCCGCGCCCCAGCACCTCGCTAGCCGCCGGTGCACCGCATCACCTCGCCCGCCGCTGGTATGCCTCCGCGCCGGGAAAGCTCTGGCTACCGCGGTGTCCGCGCGCGCCTGAACGGGGTGTTCTACTCGGAGATACGGTTCGGCGACGGGGGCATCAGCCTCGGGACGTTCGAGACGGCGCAAGAAGCGTTGTGCGCCTACGCCGCCGTGGCGTGGCGGCTCGGCCGCCCGCGCGCCAGCATGAACTTCCACGACGTGTGGACGCGCGAGCAGGCCGAGGCACTTGCGCCGCCGCCTCACCTCGTGACGGCGGAGGAGCGCCGCCGCCAGCGTGACACGGAGCGCCGCCTGCGTCGTAGAGCGCGACGAGCGCCTGCGGCAGGAGTGGTGCCACCGCTTCCCCGATGACATCGAGGTGCAGCGCAAGCACGACACCGAGCTAGCGGCGAATAGGGCGGCGAAGCACGAGGACCGCCTCGAGCGCCGAGCGGACAAGGCGGTGAGGCAGCAGGCCGGCCCACAGACCATCGACGATGACGAACCCCGTTGGATGGACGAGTTGTCGTCCACGCCGGTGTTAGACACGACACCGGCGTCGCCCGATTTCGACTGAGAGGATTAGATTTTAGTAGCATCCCCGTTAGATGTTAGTAGCAAATAATGTAGTATATTTTCTAATCTATCGTATGTTGTTTTTATGTATTTTCCGAATCTTTTGAATGTGAGTTTCTTTGCAAAAAACTATTTGTGCGTGCTGCAGTTTAACGCGTCTACTGGGGCATTTTTTACCAAATTTTAACGCGCGGCTGTATAACGCGTCTGGTGGATGAGATTCGCGCGCTACATAGTCATTTTAGCACGCCGAAATTTAAAGCCTCTGTTAGAGTTGCTAAGGACATAGACGTCGTTGACTCATTGGTCTCCTGGAAGCTACGCTATATACTCCCGATAAAGTTTCTATGGTTACTCCATAGTCTCATTTTGTGAAACCTGAAAAATCAATTGCCTTATAATGAAATGCACATACTAATAACTAACCAGATTAGTAGGCTGTAATCTATACTCGATGTCATACTAGCTTCTTAAAACGGGAGTAATGCTACACATACAGGTAATTTTTTATAGAATTGTGTTAACGGAAGGACGTGGAGATCGCACGAAGAGTTTCCGGCCGGAAATCAACGGATGGTTCAACAGGCAAACCAATCGACTATTTCCACGTATGTCCATAACTCTACTCCGTAACAGCCAATCCGTAGTTCCAGGATTTCCGTTAAAATGACGACCGATTAGCCTCCTCTCCGACGCCCAAATAAGCCCCCGACGTTTACTGTAGATTCCCGTTTTGGGCCAATTAATATGCGTCGCGTGGCCGTGCACGCCGCGAGCTTCTTAGGGCATGTACAATGGTTGATAAGACAATTTTATCTTATACATATCATGTAATTTGATATAATAATAAAACATAATATACAATAGATCATTTATTAGTCTTATCTCTAGCTACAGATATCCATAGATATATAGTAAGACATATCGTCCTAAAAGTATGTTTTTTCTTTTCGGTTTCTCTGTTCCAACTTAGCAATCCTTCTTCTAAGTGGCATTGCTAACGTAAGATTCATCGTACGTGCGCTTATTTATTTCGCCATCTGCCGCATATTTTTCCGGTCGAAACGGTGTCCATGCCTCCAGGGTGCCCCGCGGAGCAAACCCACGCCATCTTCCTCCAATCCTCCCCACATCCTCGTTGCTGCCGACTCCTCCCTAATCCTCATCGTAGCCTCTCGGACCACTGAGCCAGAGTCTGACGGCGAGCAGCGGCACGACCACAGCTCGTGGTTTACCGGCAGCGGCTTTCCAGGTGAAGCCGCCTCGACATCAGCTCCACCACGACGACCTTCAGATCCAACGGGACCTCACTGGCAGGATGGGATGGAGCAGGAGAGGAAGCGAGAATCGGCGGAGTCGGCGGAATCGGGAGTAGCAGTGGTGCTCGAGTGTGTAGCGGGGTGCTCTAAGGCGGATGAGTGGGGCGGCGGCAGGGTCGTGGTGCAAGAGGGGGATGTGGTGGAGGCCGTCCTGGTCGGGTTGGGCTCCGGCGCCGCCTCACTCGACGCGCCCTTGGAAGGCAGTCTGGCCGGTCTGCACAAGGCCCTGCAATCCACGTTTAGGCGCAGGGATGCCTCCTTCGAGATGTACGTACGGGGCGGGAAGGACTACAGGCCTGCATCCTGCCTCACCCCGGCGGTGGTCGAAAGGAGCAAGTGCTCAGGTCCCTGCATGACTTCAGTTCCCCAACTAAGTGTGCTCTGGTTCAGACGTGTGGAGAGAGATTCCCTGGACCTGCAAGGTAATCCCAACTGAACCTTGAACTGAATTGCGTAGTTTGATAGTGTCGAAACTTTCCTGTTATTATGTACTCTAACCCTGATTCATCGTTGTCAGGCTAGTGTTTTAAGTGTCTTGACAACGATCAACCAGCCTCACTGCTGATTCAAAATGAGAGAAGCATTACACTAATTGTGAGTGTCCTGTAATATTTTTAATGTACAACAGAATGTCTTTCATTTGCCAACATCGAAGTGGTCATATTTTTCTTCATCTGGCCCCATCGTTATTGGTAAATACTCCTTAAAGCAAAGTATGAAATTATGACATCTTTATACTAATCGTATCGAACGGTGTTGCGTGTTCTCAGCCTATCGCCCTCTGGTGCCGTATGGTAGCTATCTTTCAACTGCTAATTGTTTCTACTTGATTTGCTTTCTCTGTTATTAGCGGTCCATTCTACTATCTGTTTAGAAATTACATGCATGTGTATTCATTGGGTCAACTTGAGAGACAACAGATATCCTTGATTGTGTTATACAACAGTTACCAATTGACAAGGGTTTTTTTTATCCTCCAGCACAATTTTGGTGGGAAATGATTATGGAATATCTGACCTTTACAGAACTTTATTCATCTGCACTATATGTGAACTAAGAAATATATTGATTCCTTCTCACAGTCGGGCTATTATTTGTGTGCATAAGTCCATAACATTCATGTAAAGGAGTACTTAATGATATGCCTATGTTTTTATTTTCCTTAACTGAACTAGGAGCATTTAATAACTTCAGTTCCATTTTGTTTATTCCATACATGATGTACATCCATGTTTCTTACATTGGGAGTATTTTCCTGGCCATCTGGATTCAGTCGCAAACTAACATGCATGAAGTTCTTTCCTTGCTACATAATTTCCTAATAACTACCATTGGCAGTACTATTTTCCTAAATCGACAATGTAGTTTGTGCTGATTTGATCTTCCATTAGTTCATTATATGATATTTCCTGTGTACTTTATTCGGTTCACCTGAAGGTAAAGTGGATTGCCTATAAGTAAAAAAAAAGAGCACAAACCCTATTTTTTTGTTTACAGCAGACACTTCTATTTTCCTATTGCATCTATAATATGTATGTCCAAGAAATATTTATCAACTGAGTTACAAATCCCAAGATATATTCTTACACGTATCATTTTTTCTGTGCAAGCAGGTGACTGAATTTATTTGTAGTCTGATCATGTGGGATATTTCTTGCTAGAGTTTCGACCAACCCTTCATTTTTATTTAAATTTGACAATGCAAGATGTATGGCTGAGAGGCTAGGGTTTGTTGAAGATACTTGCTGCTCCTTCATAATGCCCTTTCTTATCGTGTTAGATTTTACATTTGGTAACGCAATATGTATGACTGAGAGGCTAGCGTACATGAACTGGCCAGCTTTGTTGAAGATACTTGCTGCTTCTCAATAATGTCCTTTTCTTATCGTGTTACAACAATATTATATGGTGATCTCTTACCATCATTTATAAGAATTAGCAGTTCGATATAGTAGCTCACGGGTAAATTCTTGATCTGGTCAAATGGTGATGTAATTCTTTCTCCTTAAAAATCGTAAGCTTCTCAAAATCAGTTTGTCTGGAACCACCAGAATATTCTCTAAATGGACTATTTCTGAAAGAACTAACACTTTGGTACCCCCACATTTATTATGCCACTCATTTTATTTCTGATAAATATTCAGAGACATGCTGGTTTTGATACTGCTATAATCAAACGGACCACAAATCATCAAATATACACATGAATTTGCTTAAGCTGACCAAGCCTACCGAGAAGGTAAAGACACGGGTGTGTCATAATCGCTGGCGTTTTGTAAATGCTCACCCATGACCGTCCAGTGTACAAATAGATCGGTACTATCTACCATAATGTTATTATCGATCTAACTTAGCCTTGCAAATAGACATCAACTTAAAAAAACATACTGCCACCTCTTCGCTCCGAGAGCCGTGATTGCAAGTATTTCTATTTGCATCAAACTTGCTTCAAAAAAGATAACAACTCGGGCGCGGCGTGTCGCCGCGCCACTTTCCCTAGTATAAACAGTACGAATTGTCTAATTAGATACAGTTGTAACTTGTGTTATTCCTGATGTAGCTTTAGGAATTAGAACTGGGTGCTTTATCAAGAAATTCGGAAAACATGCATGCACAGGGATCTGGGGTCTATTAGACTCAATTGTACAACCCTACACCGCGGCCAACGACCGACATGATCGCATGATCGATAGGGAGCCGCAGCAAATAGCTCTATGGAGTGCCGGTAGATGCCCTAGCAGCGGAATGGTTCAATCAATCTGGTCTAGTGTGAGACAATGGTCAGATGGACTTTTTGTTTACCTGTCGGATAGATTGTTGGTGTAGGCGAAAAGAAAGTACAACTTCCAGGCCACAATGACCTGTTTAAATTTGGACATATGCGCCATATGTTCAGTTTGGCTTCCTAAGATTGTGGAATACAAGTTCGTAGCTACGGAAAACGGTGAAGCGGTACCCGCACAATTCTAGACGAACCCCGGTGACTAGAGAGTCGTCTTATGTCTTCGAGCTGTCCTCTGTACCCACTCCGACGGCACCGCTGCTCGGGGTTGGGGAAGAGGAGATGCTCGCTGTGTAGAGAGTAGCGGTAGTTTTAGGGTTGTTGGCCTCGTGCCACTAGTTTGAGTAGGCACTAGTAGAAAAATGGCCTTTGATTCGGGCCGGATGGCCCAAACCCGCCGAAACCATTTTTCCCGGATCGTTAGAGACCATTTTTCTCGGTTTGAGATACAAACCAGGACTAATGGGTACCCATTAGTCCTGGTTTGTATCTTAAACCGACACAAATGGGCTGACCCTATATATATGCACAACCCTGCTCTATTTTTTCATGGAGGAAGGTGGCATAGTTAGTGCTAGGTTTTTTTCTTTTCATATGCACTAGAGGTGCTCGATGAGATGCCTATGAGAGCGATGTCACTTGAGTTCACACAAGACAAAAATGATATGAGGTACCGGAGCCACACTTAAGTTTTCTCCTCTATGTTTCCAAGTGTCCTAAAAGGTTAGCAACTATTTTCCCGTTTAGACTGCGTGGTACTAATTTTAGCATCGTGATTGCATTTGATATATATGGTTGTATGATGCAGATGAGCCATCCATGGATGTACGGTGAGCGACGCTCTGACGCTTACAGATAAGGCGTGCATTCTTTTCGCCTTGTGGCCGAGGCGAACAAGGAGTGGGATGGTTTTATGTGTTGTTCATGTGTTGAATGTCGGAATGAGCAGGCTCATACTTCCTCAAGAGTCATTCAGAGCCACCTGCTTCGGTCCGGTTTCATGTCCGGATATAATGTTTGGACCACGCACGGAAAAAGAGGGGTTATGATGGAAGACGGCGATGAAGAAGAGAACGATGATGACAACTATTGATCTAGGTTCCCTGAATACGCTGATACCGCAATGGAAGACACTCAAGAAGGAGGTGAAGAACAGGCACCAGATGAGCCTACTGATGATCTTGGTCAGGTCATTTCTGATGCAAAGCGAGACTGCGACACAGAAAAGGAGAGGTTGCAGTTCGAGCAGATGTTACAGGACCACAACAAATTGTTGTACCCAACTTGTGAAGATGGCCAAAAGAAGCTGGGTACCATACTGGAATTGCTGAAGTGGAAGCCAGAGACCGGTGTGACTGACTCGGGATTTGAAAAGTTGCTGCTATACATGCAGAAGATGCATGCATGCCCTAATGACTACATTATCTACCACAGTGAGAAGTACGAGAATATGGATAAATGTCCGGTCTGCACTGCATTGCGGTATAAGATCAGAAAAGATGACCCTAGTATCTTGAGGGTGAGCCACCCAGGAAGAGGGTTTCTGCCAAGGTGATGTGGTATGCTCCTATAATACCACGATTGAAACGTTTGTTCAGAAACAAAGAGAATGCCAAGTTGTTGTGATGGCATATGGAAGACCGTAAGAAAGACGGGATGTTGAGGCACCCTGCTGATGGTCGGCAGTGGAGAAAACTTGAGAGAGAGTTCCCGGACTTTGCTGATGACATAATGAACTTATGGTTTGGTCTAAGTACAGATGGCATGAATCCTTTTGGGGAGCAGAGCACAACACCTGGCCCGTGACTCTATGTATCTACAACCTTCCTCCTTGGTTATACATGAAGCGGAAATTCATTATGATGCCAGTTCTCATCCAAGGCCCGAAGCAACCCGGCAACGATATTGATGTGTACCTAAGACCATTAGTTGATGAGCTTTTACAGTTATGGGCCAAACCAGGTGTACGTGTGTGGGATGAGCACAAACAACAGGAATTTAACCTACAAGCATTGATGTTTGTAACCATCAATGATTGGCCTGCTCTTAGTAACATTTCAGGACAGACGAACAAATGATACAATGCATGCACATACTGTTTAGATGATACTGAAAGTATATATCTGGATAAATGTAGGAAGAATGTGTACAAGTACAATTGTCGTTTTCTTCTGCCCAGGCATCCCTTAAGGGAAAAGGCAAGCATTTCAATGGCAAGGCAGAAACCCGGACAAACCCTGTCCCCCGTACTGGTGCTGATGTATTTGGTATGGTCAAGGATTTAAATATAATATTTGGAAAGGGTCCCGGTAGACAACCTGTTCCGAAAGACGTTGACGGACACGCACCCATGTAGAAGAAGAAATCTATATTTTAGGAGCTACCCTATTGGAAAGTCCATAAGGTCTGCTCTGCAATTGACGTGACGCACTAGACGAAGAATCTTTGCGTGAATATTCTAGGCTTCCTGGGCTTGTATGGGAAGTCAAAAGATACCCCGACAGCACGGGAGGACCAGCAACATCATAAAGGACTAGACGACATGCATACAGGGCAGTTTCAAGGGCCTGCCAGGTACGCTCTTACCAAACAAGAGAAGGAAATCTTTTTTGAAGTCCTTTTCAGTATCAAGGTCCCGTCTGGCTTCTCGTCGAATATAAAGGGAATAGTAAATATGAAATAGAAAAAATTCCAAAACCTAAGTCTCATGACTGCCACGTGATTATGACACAATTGCTTCCGGTTGCATTGAGGGGAATTCTACCAGAAAATGTTCGACTAGCCATTGTGAAGGTATGTGTATTCCTCAATGCAATTTCTCAGAAGGTAATCGATCTAGAAAGTCTATCAGGGTTACAGAATGATTTGGTCCAATGTCTGGTCAGCTCCGAGTTGTTGTTCCCGCCATCCTTCTTTAGTATTATGACGCACCTCCTAGTTCACCTAGTCGAAGAGATTAGAATTCCCGGTCCTGTGTTTGTACAAAAAATGTTCCCCTTCGAGAGGTTCATGGGAGTCTTAAAGAAATATGTTCATAACCGTGCTAGGCCAGAAGGAATCATCTCCAAGGGCTATGGAACAAAGAAGGTCATTGAGTTTTGTGTTGAGTTTCTTCCTGACCTTAAGCCGATTGGTGTTTCTGAATCTCGGTATGAGGGGAGGCTGACTGGAAAATGCACACTAGGAAGGAAAGAAATGGTATGTAGGGACGAGAATTCTTTCACTCAAGCACACTACACGTTTTACACAATTCCACCGCGGTGGCTCTGTATATCAAGAAACACAAGAATATTCTCCGATTCGAAAACCCGGGGAAGCCTAACTACTAGATCAAAGGAGAACACGAGAAGACTTTCGGTAGTTGGTGGCAGACATATCTCATGAAATTCCGCCCTTCAAAGTGAAAACTGACCCAAGCACCCTATTAGATGATGAAGATTCTCCATGGCTACGGTGCAGAAGAAAACCACAACACTAGATATAGATAGGGATGTTGGTGATGTGTAATAATGTATTAAACCTTTTATGTAATAAATCTATGCAAGATTGTTCTGAACATAGGGGATGAGCCTAGTTAAAACTTGCATTGGATCTCTGAAGAAACATCATATTGTGAGTCTAAAAATGATTTTTTCAAAATATCATGAGCATTAGATCATGTACCTATAGTTTAAACCGGACCAACTTTATTCCGATTCGGCAGACATTTGTCTTTTTCACCCGGGAAGTACGGAAAGGTTTGAGATCTTCCGGTTGGGACATCTTCCATGTAAGGTGTTCTAGTATTTTTGAAAAATGGGGTGGTAGCATTTTGAAACAGCATTTTGGTGGTTGCTTCACAAAACGCCCCGTTTTTTGGCGCTCGTGAAATGGAAAATGGCTTTTACATGTGACGAAAAGGAAAACTTACTCCTACAACATTGTTCGCCATCACAAGATGCACATGCACGCACAATATGGGCACAGTATCACAAACTATGTCGCGATTCTGCATATAACATTCGTCATTTGGACCGAAAAGCCATAAAACCTCGAACATGATAGATCATTTTGTGAAGGTTTTTTTTGAGACATAATCAGTATACTAAGTTTGGTATTTTTCCTTGCAACTATGTCACATAATATGACACCACACGAAGGATTTACATCGTTCGGACCATTTTTGAATTTCTTATGCCTGTTTCAAATATTTCCCGTTTCAGACAATGATCAAAACGGCGGGCATGAAGATAGGGGATGAGCCTCATTAAAACTTGCATTGGATCTCTAAAGAAACATCATATTGTGAGTCTAAAAATTATTTTTTTTAAAAATCATGAGCATTATATCATGTACCTGTAATTCAAACCGAACCCACTTCCTACTGATTCGGTAGACATTTGTCTTTTTCACCTGGGAAGTATGGAAAGGTTTGAGATCTCCCGCTTGGAAGATCTTTCATGTAAGGTGTTCTAGTATTTTTTTTTGAAAAATGGGGTGGTAGCATTTTGAAACAGCATTTTGGTGGTTGCTTCACAAAACGCCCCGTTTTTGGCGCTCGAAAAATGGAAAATGGCTTTCCGTGCGACGAAAAGGAAAACTTCCTCCTACAACATTGTTCGCCATCCCAAGATGCACATGCATGCACAATATGGGCACATTATCACAAATTATGTCGCAATTCTGCACATAACATTCGTCATTTGGACCAAAATCCATGAAACCTCGAACATGATAGGTCATGTTGTGAAGTTTTTTGAGACATAATGAATATACCAAGTTTGGTATTTTTCCTTGCAACTATGTCATATAATATGACACCACGCGAAGGATTTACATTGTTCGGACCGTTTTTGAATTTCTTATGCCCGTTTCAGAATATCTTTAGTCTCGGTTGAAGAAACCAACCGGGACTTAAGGGTTGCAGCAGGCTGGAGCCGGCGCGAGCATGTTTAGTCCTGGTTGAAGAAACCAACCGGGACTTAAGGGTGAGTGTCGATACTATGACAGGGGTGAGTGTCGACATTATGTAGTGAGTGTTGACACTATGTTGTGCTGCTTAATCTATAAATAGGCATCCTTGTGAAGTTATCAACTGTAACCAAGATGGTGTGCGAGAGCAGGAACAACACTACGGCCAGCTTGAGGGAGATGCCGGCGGAGCCTAGTCCTCCGGCATCTCCAACAAGCTGGCCATAGATGCATTCCATAATATGTGAAATTAGTTAGCTCACCGGCGTATTGATCTATTTTGAGAAGTTATACATTGCAAGATGGTGTGCGAGAGCAGGGACAACACTACGGCCAACCTGAGGGAGATGCCGGCGGAGCCCAGTCCTCCGGCATCTCCAACAAGTTGGCCATAAATGCACTCCCTAATATGTGAAATTAGTTAGCTCCCCGGCACAAGAATAGAACAACATCTCCATAGTTCAGGAAAGTTGTAGAGAGACCAACACTAGTAGGAAACGATTCATTAGTCCCGGTTTCCTAACTAAGACTACAGAATCGGGACTAAAGGCCCTCCTTTACTCCCGATCCAGCCACAAACCGGGACTAGCACTCAAGACATTTATTATTATTAAAAAACTGGGACTACGGAATCAGGACTAAAGGACCCCCTTTAGTCATACTCATGTCTAGCCCTATAGTACATAGCTTCAAGGTTGTCTTCGTCTTCGTTGTCATCGCCATCATCGTCACTAGGTGCACACGGTTGGATCCTAAGCCTAACCAAGGCATATTCCGGGGGCACCTGCCACTCCGGCCTCGGATTCACGATGCGCGGGGGAGGGGGCTCCTGGATGACTGTCGCTACGCCTGCGGCCTTCACCACCACCACCCTTCTTGTGGCTCTGTGGAGGGTCAAAGTGCGGGCACCGTAGGCGAGGATGATTTTCCCGAGTGATGTAGCGCATCACACCGACGATAGTCCGGTTTTCCCACCACAGGCGGCAACCGGCCTCGTTGTGGTTCACTAGGGCGGGCCATCACCCTCATACCTGGCTAGCTCCCTTTCCTGTCGGTTGGTACATTGCAAATGTATCTATAATTTTTGATGTTCCATGCTTGGTTTTATCTACTTTCTTATGTTTTGTTCCAACTTTGGAGTACTTTTCATATGTTTTCTTGGACTAACCTATTAACAAGATGCCACAGTGCTGCTTGCCTTTTCTCGCTGTTTTTGGTTCCAGGAAAGTCAGAAAATCAATATTCTCGGAATTGGACCGGACAAAAGCCAAAGTTGATATTTTCCTGGAAGATTCATGGAGCCAGAAGGAGACACGAAGGGGGGCCACAGGGTGGCCACATCACCCCTTGGCGCTGCCAGCCTGTGCCATGCTGTGGCATGGTGGGCCCCTGGCCGGCCACCGACCTTGCCTCCTTCGCCTATAAGAGCCTCCCGATACCAAAACCCTAGATCATCAATCATAAATCCACGAAAAGTTCCGCAGCGCCTCCGCCACCGAACGGGAGATTCGAGGGACAGAAAGTCTCTGTTCCGGCACCCTGCCAGGACGGGGAAGTGCCCCCGGAGCCATCTCCATCGATCTCCACCACCATCTCCATCACCGTTGCTGATTCCCATGATGATGAGGGAGTAGTTCTCTCTCGAGGCTAAGGGTTCTACCGGTAGCTATGTGTTCATCTCTCTCTCTATGCATGATCTTATCGAGATCATGAGCTTGTAATCTATAGATCTACCTTGCTACTCAAGTGCTTTAATAGATCTTTTCTCTCCCCATGTGTCTGAAAGTGACAGCGTGCACACCATGGTGGCACTTAGGCTAGAGATTTCAAATACTTGTTATGAGTTATATTTGGAGTTGGATGTCTTTATAAAATTGTGGTGTTTGTTGGAACCATCTAGAGCTCAAGGTGATAGTGTGGGGTTATCTAGATGGGAAAGGCTTACTTTGAGGTGTGCTGTTATAGCCCTACCATGGATTAGAGTGTCCAACCGGAGAGTAGTTCAGCATAGTATCATGAAGATAATATATTTATGAGAGAGTGTTCACTAGTGAAAGTATGATCCCTAGGCCTTGTTTCTAAGCATTGATACACCGTTTGCAATTAGATATGTTACATGTTTGCTTGCTTCCATCTTTATTTCAGTTTGCCTTTAGTCTCTTCCACGCCATCAAGTTATTTTCTATCACCGTTACCGCTTATAATTATCCATACCACTTGTATTTCACTATCTCTTCGCTGAACTAGTGCACCTATACACCTGACAAGTGTATTGGGTGTGTTGGGGAGACAAGAGACTTCTTGTATCTTGATTGCATGATTGCTTGAGAGGGAATACCTTTGACCACTTCCTCCCTGAGTTCGATAAACCTTGGGTGATCCACTTAAGGGAAAACTTGTTGCTGTTCTACAAACCTCTGCACTTGGAGGCCCAACAACTGTCTACAAGAATAGAAGTGCGTAGACATCAAGCTATTTTCTAGCGCCGTTTCCTGGGAGGTAAGGTAAAAGGTATTCACACTGGAGGATTAAAGAAGAAGAACCTCCCATGGCAAACGGGTATTTTCTGGCGCTGTTGCCGGGGAGGTAAGGTAAAAGTTACTCACATCCTCCGGTGTGGGTGCTCGAGGTTATTTCCTTTAGATTCTGCAATTTTGTCTTTTTGTTTCTTGTTTTCACTAGTTAGGCCTAATGGAAAACAACAACAAAATTAGAGAGCTTTTTAGTATTTTTCCTAAGATAGAACTTGAATTGTCTGAAAAGAAAATTAAAAAACCCATGGAACTTTCTTTGCATGCTAATAGCAATGTTATTAGTATGAATCTTTTGAACACCTTTGTTACTAATGCTATGGAAACGTCTAAGCTTGGGGAAGTTGGTTTTTATGAAAAGGATATTTTTAGTTCCCCAGGTTTAAAGAAGAAAATTTGCTCTGATGATACTTTATCTCCCATATGTGGTAATTCTAATGATACTTGTGATATTTTAAATCCACATATTGAAAGCATCCCTTTTAAAATACCTATAAAAATTGTTGAATGTGTTATGAATAACTGCTGTTTGGGAGATGGAACTGTCCATCGTAGTGATCATTTACTCTTTATACATGAATTATGCGAGTTGTTCAAGTGTGCAGGTATTTCAATGATCCAAGTTAAGGGGAAGCTATTCCCTATTTCACTTAAGGGCAAAGCAAGGGAGTGGTATGAGCTACTAGATGATCCTCATCATCTGGAGTGGAAGGAACTTGAATCTCTCTTTTACTCTAAATTTTATCCTTCTCATGAAATTCATAAAGATAGGAATTACATTTATAATTTTCATCCTCATGATGGAGAAAGTATTGCCCAAGCATGGGGGAGATTGTAGTCACTAATGCTCAAATGTCCCATTCATGAGCTCCCCAATAATATTGTTATTAATAAATTCTATGCAAGGCTTTCAGGACATTACAAGGACTATCTAGATACTTGTTTAGAGGGATCCTTCACAAGTAAGGAGGTCAAAGCTAAGTGGTATCTCCTTTAAACAATTCAAAGCAATACCGAAGATTGAGATAACAACAAAGGTAAAGAACCAGGTATAAGCTATGAGTATGATTGCATTAAGTCTTTCGCTGAAACTGCTGATTTTCAAGAGCTTAGTGCTAAGCATGGTCTTGATCCTCAAATTCTTATTGATTGTTTTAGAACCTTTGCTTCTCATATTAATGCTCCTAAAGAAAAATGGGACATGTATCATGAGCCTTTTAAAGACACTTGCATGGAAAATGAAACTGTTATTAATGATAGCAATAAACATGCTCAAACCTCTGAAAGTACTATTTCTTATAAGCATGTTAATTTTAGTGGAATACATAGACCTAGTGAAAATAATCAAATTAAAGAAGAATATTGTATCACCCACAGGAATGAAAAAACTAGAATGTGGTATAGGGCTTTAAATGATCTTGGTAAAAAAGTTTGTGCCCTTTATCCTTTTATTTGTAAACTTTGCTTTGAAGTGGGTCATTTCAATTTTCAATGCCCGGGACATAATAATAGCCCTTCTAATCCAATGAGTACTGCAAGTTTGTATTGTGATGACATGATCACTCCTAATCAGCATGATGAACTTACATTATTTTTGGGATGTGAAGAGTTATCAAGAAAAACCTCTTTGGTAGATATGAGTGCTTTTGATATGAATAGTGTCCTGCATGGTTGTCATCTTTATTGTGTTGATAATTGCCACACAAACACTTACATACAAAATATTATAGAAGATGAGATTTTACCAAAATATGATAGGACTAATATGTGTTTTGATCTTACTAATGAAAAGAAGGAATCCTCCAAAGTTTCTTCTATTGTCTCTAATAATAAACCAGGGTATATGGAGAAGCTTCCTTTCAAGCCTCTCCCTCCTAAAGAGAAGAAGATAAAGAAGAAAAGGAGGAGTAAAAGGAGGGAGGAAACGGTATTTTCCCCTAAGCATGTAGCTCCTATTATAGTTTTTGATGAGTCTGAACTCGATGATGTTCCTATGCCTGTTACCTATAGTAGTGATCATGATTGGAAAAAGCACACTTTTTTTGATATTGAAAATCTCTTTGGTACCAATTCTGAAAATGATGATATTAATAATTGCTATACTATTAGTGCTATCCATGATCCTTCCAATGATGATATGTTTACAAATGAACACACTTGGGAAGATAACTATTCTATTGCTTATGATGATGCTATACCTCCAATATATGATGATTGCAATGATGAATATGATATTTTCAGTCCACCTACTATTGAGGAGGAAATTAATTATGATTACAATATGCCTCCTATATTTGATGATTATGGTGATGAAAATAATAATGATAGCTATTTTGTTGAATTTGCTCCCACTACAATCAATAAGAATGACTATGTTTATGTGGGGAGTATTAATTCTTTTATACATGTGGCTCATGATAAGAATGTTTCTTGTGATAGTTATATTGTTAATTTTATTCATGATACTGCTGAAAGTTATTATGAGAGAGGGAAACATGGTTTTATGTATCTCAACAATATTAAGTTTCCCCTCTTTATGTTGAAAGTCTTGAAGTTGCACTTGTTTTGCTTTACCATGCTTGTTGCTTTGTGATTTCATGACTTGTTTCTTTACAAGATTCCTATGCATAGGAAGTGGGTTAGACTTAAATGTGCTTTGAATTTTCTTCTTGATGCTCTCTTTTACTTCAATTCGTATTTCTTATGTGAGCATCTTCTCAAACTATCATGCCTAACTTAAAGGCGTTAAAGAAAAGTACTTATTGGGAGATAACCCAAAAGTTTTAGATGAGTCTTGGAAGTTGTTGCTTCAGTAATAACCTCTCATTATCCTTTTTATTTGCTTTTTGTGCCAAGAGTAACCTCTAATGAGAGAGAAGTAATGATTGGGAAAGTTGCTGTCCCGAAACAGATTTCTGTGCTTCACCGTAAAAATTCGTGTAAAATATCTATACGTCCTTTTGAGGCGTGAATTTTTGTGATTCTGACCCAGGTTGTTATCTAACTTTTGTTAGTTTAACACTTTGTTATTTGAGAAATAGAAGGTCTTCGAAAAAAATCGTCTTTACCTGCTGGTCTGTTTTGACAGATTTCTGCCATTTTCTGCATTTGCTTCTTGTTGGTTCCTTTTTGAGTTATTTTGGGGAATTGAGTTTTTTGAGGGAAGTGCTACAGTAGCTAGTGTTATAATGGAAGTTTATTTGGTGCTAGAACTGAACCTTAAGACTTATTTATCTTGAGTGCACTAATGTTGCTAATAAAGATTGTGTGAAGTTTTGTATGAAGGAAAAATTTCAGGTGTATGGAAGGAATGAGTAATGAGATGAAGGATGGACTAAAGAACAAGCTTGGGGATGCCATGCGTGTCACCCCAAGAAATATCCAAGAAGTACAAGCGTAAAAGCTTGGGGATGCCCAAGGCATCCCCCTCTTCATCAATAAAAATCCCAGGTTTCTTCCAAACACTTCATTTTTATTGTTTCATGCACAGTTGTGTTGTTCTTGGAGCGTCTTTTTTTTTGTTTTGGTTTTTCGTTTGCTTTGTTTTCTTAGTTTTATGAATAAATTGGTTGGACCCCCTCTTTCATACATTGGTTTTCAAATAGTTTGGTTTGGTTTGGGAAAGAGTAGGAAAGCTCATGCTTAAGTGGTAAAGAGAGCTTGTTTTTGACTATGGCCTATGCTTTGTCATGCCATGCTTGACATTATTTTGGCCTTATGGTTAGTATTCTTTGCTGTAGTATGACTTGTTATAAACAATTGAGATTGCCAAATGTGCCTTGGATGAATCATGCGTTGTTTTAGCATATTAAAGCATAGTATTGTGGTATTCTCCTTTGATGCTTTATTTGGGTTGACTTGGCGCATGCTCACACCATGTTATGACTATCTCAAGTCACCATAAGCCTTTATGATCCTTTAGTTTTCAACTTGTAGTATCACTTTATGCTTTGATCAATGATGTTTTGTCGCTCTGCATGATTATGGCCATTATTGCTCTCTTAGTTTGTCGCTCCCAGTCTTTTGCTAGCCTCCACAACCAAGTATGAGTTCCACTCATGCATCCAACTCCCTAAACCAAGTTATTCCAAAGAGTCCACCATACCTACCTACTAGCTTATGCTATTCCAAGTATATTCATGCTTTTGTTTACCTTCCAAATTAAACTTGTTATGAGAAAACTAGTGATTAAAGCTCTCACGAACTTGATGGCACACTTTACTTTTTTGTATCTAATAAACTTGAACCATTGGGTCCTTCTTTGTTGCGTATATAATTGCGCTTTATAAGTTGAAATTAGCAGAACCATGTTTCATGGGGAACGCTTTCAACATTGCACTTGTATTTGTACCCCGTTGATATCATGTTCTTTTGCTTACGGATCCTGGCGGTGTGAAATAAAAGTGGAACTTGTAAGATCATGGAGTTTGTATGTGTGTTAGAGAAACGCCTGGGCCGCTAGCCTAAGCCATGCCTAATCATGGTGGAAACTTGCAACATCACCATAATGAGCACTGTATGAAGCATCCTCAATAAAAACCTATGCAAATAGCAAATAAAAAGATTGCTGAGATGCTCATTGTCTGCTTGCCTTGTCATTTTGATTATGGGATAGCTCATGTATCATGTGCAAGGGGTACCCCATTGGCAGTTCTTTATGATACACATGTACTTACAATGACAAGAGCTTACTTGTGACTAAAGTTGAGTAGCATGAGGATCGGTCTTCATAAGTAAGGGGCATGAGATTTCGGTTTATAACTTGTCAAGCATATCCTCTTAGTTGTGTTACTTTAACCTTAATCACCTTCAAGATGCTTATGATAGGGGCAATGAGAGCTGAAAGCTATAAGTACCATAATTTTTGGAAGCTCTTTATGAGACTTGAATCCCTGCTTC
This sequence comes from Avena insularis, assembly GCA_023614405.1. NCBI lineage: Eukaryota > Viridiplantae > Streptophyta > Magnoliopsida > Poales > Poaceae > Avena > Avena insularis. Next base: position 75,226,803 of record CM042690.1, read on the forward strand.
CTTCTATGAAGACCTTTCTTCCACCATTATATTGAGTCTCCACCTTCTATCTTTATGCACCTACTTTGAGAGCATAGTGGCCATTCTTAGTTCTATGTGCTTTTTCCCAAGACTAGTTGATTGATGCATACTTTGATATTGCTTGTTTTAAACTATTGTATCTAGTCACTCTTATGAACTTTGAAGGTGTCCTATGCATTTATATTTGCTACTCTATTGAGGGACAAGCTGAATACTATTATGCTATGTTTTCTTTATGTGAAACAAACAAACGTCTTGCAAAGCATTGTTATTCATGAATCTTTTGTTTGTGCCTTTTCAATGTGCATCATAGTTTCTTTGCTTATTGCTAGAACTTTGTCTTTCATGTTATGATTGAAGTACTATGATCCCAGCTTTGAATGTTTTACAAATACTTTGATCAAGTCTTTGATGGTGCATGTCACCTCAAAAATTATTCTTTCTTTTTTATCATTTATCTACTCAAGGACGAGCAGGAGTTAAGCTTGGGTATGTTGATACATTGCAAATGTATCTTTAATTTTTGATGTTCCATGCTTGTTTTATCTATTTTCTTATGTTTTGTTCCAACTTTGGAGTACTTTTCATATAATTTCTTGGACTAACCTATTAACAAGATGCCACAGTGCAAGTTGCTTGTTTTCTGCTGTTTTTGGTTCCAGGAAAGTCAGAAAATCAATATTCTCGGAATTGGACCGGACAAAAGCCAAAGTAGATATTTTCTCGGAAGATTCATGGAGCCAGAAGGAGACACGAAGGGGGGCCACAGGGTGGCCACACCACCCCTTAGCGCGGGCCATCCCAGGCCGCGCCAGGGCATGGTGTGCCCCCCCTGGACGACCATCGACCTTGCCTCCTTTGCCCAGAAGAGCCTCCCAATACCAAAACCCTAGATCATTAATCAAAATCCACGAAAAGTTCCACAGCGCCGCCGCCATCGAACAAGAGATTCGGGGGACAGAAAGTCTCTGTTCCGGCACCCTGCCGGGACGGGGAAGTGCCCCCGGAGCCATCTCCATCGATCTCCACCACCATCTCTAGCACCGTTGCTGATTCCCATGATGAGGAGGGAGTAGTTCTCTCTCGAGGCTAAGGGTTCTACCGATAGCTATGTGTTCATCTCTCTCTATGCATGATCTTATCGAGATTATGAGCTTGTAATCTATAGATCTACCTTGCTACTCAAGTGATTTAATAGATCTCTGCTCTCCCCATGTGTGTGAAAGTAACAGCGTGCACACCATGGTGGCACTTAGGCTAGAGATTTCAAATACTTGTTATGAGTTATATTTATAGTTGGATGTCTTTATGAAATTGTGGTGTTTGTTGGAACCATCTAGAGCTCAAGGTGATAGTGTGGGGTTATCTAGATGGGAAAGGCTTACTTTGAGGTGTGCTGTTATAGCCCTACCATGGATTAGAGTGTCCAACCGGAGAGTAGTTCAGCATAGTATCATGAAGATAATATATTTATGAGAGAGTGTTCACTAGTGAAAGTATGATCCCTAGGCCTTGTTTCTAAGCATTGATACACCGTTTGCAATTAGATCTGTTACATGTTTGCTTGCTTCCATCTTTATTTCAGTTTGCCTTTAGTCTCTTCCATGCCATCAAGTTATTTTCTATCACCGTTACCGCTTATAATTATCCATACCACTTATATTTTACTATCTCTTCGCCGAACTAGTGCACCTATATACCTGACAAGTGTATTGGGTGTGTTGGGGGCACAAGAGACTTCTTGTATCTTGATTGCAGGATTGCGTGAGAGGGAATACCTTTGACCACTTCCTCCCTTAGTTCGATAAACCTTGGGTGATCCACTTAAGGAAAAACTTGCTGCTGTTCTACAAACCTCTGCACTTGGAGGCCCAACAACTGTTTACAAGAATAGAAGTGCGTAGACATCATCGATTAGTGAAGAAGGCATTCCACATGTCGTAGTTATTGGGATCCCAATGGCGATCCATCCGTTGCTCCCGCGTGAGCTCGAGGTAGAAGTGGTTCGTGATGGCCGCCTGGTGGGCGGAACCTTGAGGCATAGGAGAGACAGGAACTCCTCCAGCACTCAGCATCCAGTCGGCGGACAGCCGGTAGCCTAGCGATCATGGGTAGCTAGAGGCCCACAGCGCCTCGGTCTCCTCGAGGGTCATAATGGCCCAGTATGCGGTGTCCATTGTTGTGAGAGGGGCAGTTGTGGATGTGTGGATGGCCATGGTGGTCGGCCTAGATATAGAGGGAAAATGCGGGAAAATATGGCAGGAAGCGGAGGGAAATGGCAGGAAAGCATGACACGTGGCTTGACGGCTCTGAGAAGGGCGGGAAATATCGTAAGTCTGTTGGAGATATGCCCTAGAGGCAATAATAAATGTAGTTATTATTATATCTTTGTGTTTATGATAAATGTTTACATTCATGCTATAATATTATTAACAAGGAAACATTAATACTTGTGTGATTTGTAAACTTAATTTGAAGTCCCTAGTATAGCCTCTATACTTCACTAGCTTGTTGGTTGATTGATGATTGTGGTTTCCCTATCATGAACATTGAGATGTTATCAACAACAAGATCATATCGTTAGGAGAATGATATGGTGGACATACTCCTATAGACAAGCGTAGCATAAAGATCAAGTCATTTCAATAGTTCAATTGCTATATGCTACGATACATAGTAACCTAATTCCTTCGACCATGAGATCATGCATATCACCTTTACTGGATGGATGCTTTGATGTCATCAAACACCACACCGTAACAGGGTGGCTATAAAGGTGGCATTGAGTGTTCGGAAAGTATTGGTTGAAACACATGGATCAAGAGTGGGATTTGTCCATCCACATGACGGATAGATATTCTCTGGGCCCTCTCGGTGAAATGTCATCCAATTAGCTTGCAAGCATGTGACTTGGTCACAATCGATCACATATCACCGGAACGAGAAAAGAGTACTTATCGAACGAGGTTGAACTAGGTATGCAGAGATACCGACGATCATAACCTCGGATAAGTAACATATCGTGAGACAAAGGGAAATTGGTATCATATGTAAGTGGTTCATTCGATCGCAAAGTAATCGTAGAATTATGTGGGAGCCATATGAATTTCCAGATTCCTCTATTGGTTATTGTTCGGAGAAGTGTCTCGATCATGTCCGCATAATTCACGAACCGTAGGGAGACACACTTAAGGAATTGACGTTGTGTGAGTAGTTATGGTATTATGAGAAAGAGACCGAATGTTGTTCGAGTCTCGGATGGGATCCGGATATCACGAGGAGATCCCGAATGGTCCGGAGAATAAGATTCATATAAGGAAAGTCCTGTTTGAGTTGGGGAATGGTTCCGTGTTTTCATCGAACATTCTAGAAGGTCCTGAATGTCCGCACTCGAGGGGGGGAGGTACATGAATGTGTCATTACATATTGGAATGATTGCATCATGTACTAAGTGTTCTCGCTGTCCAAAATAAAGGGTTTATTTAAATCCTAAATTGAAAAGTCAAACGGCTAGTTTGAAAGTCAAACGGCAATTTTGGGAAGTGGGAAAAGAGGAGGAGTTGGAAACCGACTTGAGGGAGGAGTCTCCTCCCCAAGCCGGCGCCCACCTCAAGGCCGAGTTGGGAGGACTCCACTCCTCCCTTGGGCCGCCGGCCCTCCCACCTATAAAGGGAGGGGCAGGGCCTCCCCTCCTACACACAAGTTCCTATCCTCTAAACTAAACCCTAGATCTAAACCCCGGTTTAGAGCTATTTTGGTTTAGAGCCTTCTAATTGGTTTAGAGCCTTCTAATTGGTGTGTCTAATTACTAGACCACTAATAGCCTCTCTCATAAGCTCCACCATACTGCACCGGCTTAAGGCGGCCTCATGGGATTTCCTCTACCTCCGGTACCACGCCACAGTCCGCCGGAATCGCGAGGAGAGTGCTACAACCTCCGCTGCCTGGAACAAGGAGAGGAAGGTCTTCACGAGTACCAAACGTGTGATCGATGCGGGAGCGCTCATGGAACGCGCCGGAAGGATCGTCTCACGCGATCTTGAGATCGGAAAGAGTACGACTACATCACCCACGAGAATCTGCTCGTTAAACACTTTGGAATCTTCGAGGTGAGTTATTCCATCGACTCGTTGCTGCAATCTAGTAGATAGATCTTGGCTTGTTTGTTTGTATGCGATAGAAAATTTTTGTTTTCCATGCTACGAACCCCTACAAAGGGTATCGAGAGCCGTGTCTATATGTAGATCTCACAGACGAGTAGAACACAATGGTCATTGTGGGCATTGATGCTTTTATTGTAGATTGCTTTTGTGTACTTTGCATCTTGCGGTATGTTGGGATGAAGCGGCCGGCTAACCTTACATGACATCGTTCATGAGACTTGCTCCACGCTTGACATGCAACTTGTATTGCATAAGTGGCTTTATGGGTGCCTGCTTTCTCCTAGCATAGTAAAGATCCAATTTACAACGGGTGATCAACAATGCTAGTATCAATGTTGTGGTTCTTGTTCGTAAGTTAGAACGACACTTATTGAAAGCCCCAAACCACGTAAAATATGCAAAGAAAGTAGAGGCGTCTAACTTTGTTTTGCGGTGTGTGTGATGTGATATGGCCATGATTGTGATTATATTTGATGTATGCAATGTTCCTTATTGTAAGTTGGCAACCGCAGGAGCCATATGGTTGTCTTTAATTTATTAAGACCTGCGTGTCTATTCAAAATAGTTGTAATAGTTGAAGCTGGTGGACGACAACCATGAAGAAGCATCATTGACCTTGATGCTATGCCGTGATGATGGAGATCATGTTCGTGCTTGAAGATGGAGATCGGAAGCACAAAGAAGAAAGGCCATATCATATCACATATTATGAATTGCATGTGATGTTAATCCTTTATGCATCTTGTATTGCTTAGTAGACGACGGTAGCATTATAAGATGATCCCTCATGCACATAAATTTCAAGTTCTAAAGTGTTCACCCTTAGTATGCACTGCTACAAAGCTTGCTGCTCAAGCACCACGTGATGATCGGGTGTCTTTGATTCATGGTGAATACAACGTAGCGTAAGCAAGCCAGATTTGCTTATGCGGTAGCTAAGGTTTGTCTTGACGAGCCTAGCATGTACAGACATGGCCTCAGAACACGGATCGCGAAAGGTAAAGCATGAATCATATAGTAGATATGATGAACATGATGATTGTTCGCCATTGAAACTATATCAACTCTCGTGATGATCGGTGTTGATGTAGTGGATTTGGTTCGTGTGATCACTAAAACAATGTGAGGGATGTTGTTTTGAGTGGGAGTTCACCTAGTTTAATTTCATTAATTAATTTGAACTCAATTTGTCATAAACTTAGTCTAAACTATTGCAAATATGTTGTAGATCAATGGCAGCCCCTACCATCAATTTTAATGCGTTCCTAGAGAAAGAAAAGTTGAAAAACAATGGAAGCAACTTGGATTGGTTCCAATTTGAGGATTGTCCTCACATGGTATTTTGACCTATGTGCTGGATGCTCCGATGGGTGACCCACCTGGATTTGATGCTACCGATGAAGTAAAGAATGTTTACCTCGCCTAAGAATCAGTACTCCATAGTTCAGTGTGCTATCTTGTATGGTTTAGAATCGGAGCTTCAGAAAAGGTTTGAAGAGTCAGATCCATATGATATTGTCGAGGATCTCAAATTAATATTTGAGACTCATGCGGCAATTGAAAGTTATGAAGCTTGAAAAGTTCTTTAACGCAAGATGGAAGAGGGTAGTCCGGTCAAAGGAGCATGTGCTTAAGATGTCCGGGCACGCAAATAAACTTCAAAGTTTGGGTATAGTGATTCCTAATACTTTGGGGTTTACCGATCCTCCAATCACTACCACCAAGTTACAAGAACTTTGTGATGAACTACAACATGCGAATGAACAAAGAGTTGCGAACTATTTGCTATGTTAAAATCTGCAGAAGTGGAGATCAAGAAAGAGCACCAAGTGTTGATGGTCAATAAGACCACCAAATTCAAGAAAGGCAAGTCTAAGCAGAAGGGACACTTCAAGAAGGGTGGTAAGAAAGTTACCATACCGACGAAGAAGACCAAGGCTGGACCCAAAGCCCCGATCTTGAGTGCTTTACCGCAAGGGAGAAGGTCATCGAAGCGGAATTGCCCAAAGTACTTGGGGATTTGAAGAACGGCAACATCAAGAAGAAAGGTATATCTGATATACATGTTATTGATGTGTATCTCACTAGTATTCGTAGTAGTGCCGGTATTTGATCTCGTTCGGTTGCTCATATTTGTAACTCAAACAGAGTCGCAGAATAAACGGAAGCTAGTGAAGAACGAGGTGACGATGCGGCGTAGGAAATGGATCAAAGGTTGATGTGATCGCGGTCGACGCTACCTCTTCATCTACCATCGGGATTAGTTTTATACTTAAATAATTGTTATTTGGTGCCTGCGTTAAGCATGAACATTATATCAGGATCTTGTTTATTGCGAGACGGTTACTTGTTTAAATCCGAGAATAATGGTTGTTCGATTTATATGAGGAATATGTTTTATACACATGCACCTTTGATAGATGGTCTATTCATATTGAATCTCGATAGTGGAAATACACATATCAACAACATTGAAGCTAAACGATTGAAATCAAGCGATAACTCGACCTATATGTGGCAATCGCTGCCTTGGTCACATTGGAGTGAAGCGTATGAAGAAACTCCATTTCGATGGACTTCTTGAATCACTTGATTTTGAATCACTTGAAAGATGCGAAGCATGTCTGATGGGTAAAATGACTAAGACTCCATTTTCTGGTATGATGGAGCGAGCTACAGACTTATTGGAAATCATACATACCGATGTGTGGTCCAATGAGTGTAGCATCGCTACAGTGGTTATCGTTATGTTCTTACCTTCACGGATGACTTGAGTAGATATGGGTATATCTATTTCATGAAACATAAGTCCGAAACTTTCGAGAAGTTTAAGGAGTTTCAAAGTGAGGTAGAGAATCAACGTAACAAGAAGATTAAATTTCTACGTTACGATCGTGGAGGTGAATATCTAAGCACGAGTTTGGCGAGCATTTGAAGAAATGTGGAATACTTTCATGATTGACACGCCCGGGAACACCACGGTAATAATGGTGTGTCCGAACGTCGAATCGAACTCTTAGATATGGTTCGTTCTATGATGTCACTTACAGATTTACCGCTATCATTTTGGGGTTATGCATTAGAAACAGCATTCACTTTAAATAGGGCACCGTCTAAATCCGCTGAAACGACACCATATGAATTATGGTTTGGGAAGAAACCTAAATTGTCGTTCCTTAAAGTTTGGGGATGCGAAGCCTATGTAAAGAAGTTACAGCCGGACAAGCTTGAACCCAAAGCGGAAAAATGCGTCTTCATAGGATACCAGAAGGAAACTATTGGGTATACCTTCTATCATAGATCCGAAGGCAAAATCTTCGTTGCTAAGAATGGATCCTTTCTAGAGAAGGAATTTCTCTCGAAAGAAGTGACTGGAAGGAAAGTAGAACTCGACGAGGTTGTCGAACCTTCTCTCGAATTGCGAGTAGCGCAGACCGGAAGAAGTTCTGTGGTGCCTGCACCAATAAGAGAGGAAGCTAGTGATGGTGATCATAAAACTTGGTTGAAGTTGCTCTGAGCCTCGGAGGTCAACGAGAAATCGTACCATTCCAGATTGGTATGATTCCGTTATGAATGTCATGTTGGTGGACAACACCGATGACCCCGAGACATATGAGGAAGCGATGATGAGCCCAGATTCCAATAAATGGCAAGAAGCCATGAAATCCGAGATTGGATCCATGTACGAAAACCAAGTATGGACTTTGGTGGACTTAACTGATGGACTTAAGTCCGTCGAGAACAAATGTATTTTCAAGAAGAAAACAGATGCTGATGGTAATGTTAATGTCCATAAAGCTCGACTTGTCGCAAAAGGGTTTCGACAAATTCAAGGAGTTGACTACGAGACTTTCTCACCGTAGCGAAGCTAAAGTCTGTGAGGATTATGTTAGCAATCGCTGCATATTATGATTATGAGATATGGCAGATGGATGTCAAAACAGCATTCCTCAATGGAGACATTGATGAAGAGTTGTATATGATGCAACCCAAAGGTTTTGTCAATCCTAAAGATGCTAACAAGGTATGCAAACTTCAACTGTCCATCTATGGATTGAAGCAAGCATCCGAAGTTGGAATCAACGCTTTTGATAAGGTAATCAAAAGTTTTGGTTTTATACAAACTTATGGAGAAGCTTGTATTTACAAGAAAGTGAGTGGGAGCTCAGAGCATTCTTAATACTGTATGTGGATGACATATTGTTGATTGGGAATGATGTAGACCTTCTTAATAGTGTCAAAGAGTATTTGAATAATAGTTTTTCAATGAAGGATCTTGTACAGCTTACATATTAGGCATAAAGATTTATAGAGATAGATCGAACGCCAAATATCATTGTCACAAAGTACATATTTGGACAAAGTTCTAAAGAGGTTTGGAATGGAAGATAGCAAGAAAGGGTTCTTGCCCATGTTGCTAATACGACCTTGAGTAAAACTCAAAGTCCGACATCGGCGTAAGATAGAGAAAGGATGAGTAAGACTCCTATGCCTCAGCCATAGGATCTCTAATGTATGCCATGCTATGTACTAGACCCGACATCGCATATCTCGTTAGTCTAACTAGCAGATATCAAAGTGATCCAGAGTGGATCATTGGACAATGATCAAAAACATCCTTAAGTACTTGAGAAGAACTAAGGATATGGTTCTTTCTTATGGAGGTGATGAATAGCTCGTTGTTAATGGTTACACCGATGCTAGTTGGAACACCGATCCGGATGATTCAAAATCACAACTGGATAATGATTTATTTTGAATGGTGCAGCAGTTAGCTGGAGGAGTGCAAAGCAAAGCGTTGTGGCGAGATCTTCAACTGAATCGGAATACATGGTCGCTTGGAGGCTTCACAAGAAGCGATATGGATGAAAGAGTTCATTACAGAGCTGGGTGTGGTTCCTAGTGCTGGACCCAATGTCTATCTCTGTGATAACATGGGCGCCATAGCCAATGCGCAAGAACCAAGGTCACACAAGAAGAAGCATATCAAGCTGCGTTTCCACGCTATTCGAGAACATATCCAGATGGGGATATAAAGATTTGCAAAGTACACACAGATCTGAATGTGGCGGATCCGTTGACTAAACCTCTCCCGAGGGCAAAACATGACCAACACCAAACTGCCATGGGTGTTCGTATATTACCATGTAATCTAGATTAGATGACTCTAGTGCAAGTGGGAGACTGTTGGAGATATGCCCTAGAGGCAATAATAAATGTAGTTATTATTATATCTTTGTGTTTATGATAAATGTTTACATTCATGCTATAATAGTATTAACAAGGAAACATTAATACTTGTGTGATTTGTAAACTTAATTTGAAGTCCCTAGTATAGCCTCTATACTTCACTAGCTTGTTGGTTGATTGATGATTGTGGTTTCCTATCATGAACATTGAGATGTTATCAACAACAAGATCATATCGTTAGGAGAATGATATGGTGGACATACTCCTATAGACAAGCGTAGCATAAAGATCAAGTCATTTCAATAGTTCAATTGCTATATGCTTTACGATACATAGTAACCTAATTCCTTCGACCATGAGATCATGCATATCACCTTTATCGGATGGATGCTTTGATGTCATCAAACACCACACCGTAACAGGTGGCTATAAAGGTGGCATTGAGTGTTGGAAAGTATTGGTTGAAACACATGGATCAAGAGTGGATTTGTCCATCCACATGACGGATAGATATTCTCTGGGCCCTCTCGGTGAAATGTCATCCAATTAGCTTGCAAGCATGTGACTTGGTCACAAGGGATCACATATCACGGAACGAAAAAGAGTACTTATCAGTAACGAGGTTGAACTAGGTATGCAGAGATACCGACGATCATAACCTCGGATAAGTAACATATCGTGAGACAAAGGGAAATTGGTATCGTATGTAAGTGGTTCATTCGATCGCAAAGTAATCGTAGAAATATGTGGAAGCCATATGAATTTCCAGATTCCTCTATTGGTTATTGTTCGGAGAAGTGTCTCGATCATGTCCGCATAATTCACGAACCGTAGGGAGACACACTTAAGGATTCGACGTTGTTTGAGTAGTTATGGTATTATGAGAAAGAGACCGAATGTTGTTCGAGTCTCGGATGGGATCCGGATATCACGAGGAGATCCGGAATGGTCCGGAGAATAAGATTCATATAAGGAAAGTCCCGCTTTGAGTTGGGGAATGGTTCCGTGTTTTCATCGGGAACATTCTAGAAGGTCCCGGAATGTCCCAAGACTGAGGGGGAGGGTACATGAATGTGTCATTACATATTGGAATGATTGCATCATGTACTAAGTGTTCTCGCTGTCCAAAATAAAGGGTTTATTTAAATCCTAAATTGAAAAGTCAAGCGGCTAGTTTGAAAGTCAAACGCAATTTTGGGAAGTGGGAAAGAGGAGGAGTTGAAACCGACTTGAGGGAGGAGTCTCCTCCCAAGCCGGGCGCCCACCAAGGCCGAGTTGGGGAGGGACTCCTCCTCCCTTGGCCACGCCCTCCCACCTATAAAGGAGGGCAGGGCCTCCCTCCTACACACAAGTTCCTATCCTCTAAACTAAACCCTAGATCTAAACCCCGGTTTAGAGCTATTTTGGTTTAGAGCCTTCTAATTGGTTTAGAGCCTTCTAATTGGTGTGTCTAATTACTAGACCACTAATAGCCTCTCTCATAAGCTCCACCATACTCGCACCGGCTTAAGGCGAAGCCTCGGGATTTCCCTCTACCTCCTGTACCACGCGCCGTTGTCTGCCGAATCGCGAGGAGAGTGCTACAACCTCCGCTGCTTGGAACAAGGAGAGGAAGGTCTTCGAAAATCGAACGTGTGACCGATCGGGAGCGCAAGGAACGCTGGCCGGAAGGATCGTCACGCGATCTTGAGATCGGAAAGAGTACGACTACATCACCCAAGAATCTGCTCGTTAAACACTTTGGAATCTTCGAGGGTGAGTTATTCCATCGACTCGTTGCTGCAATCTAGTAGATAGATCTTGGCTTGTTTGTTTGTATGCGATAGAAAATTTTTGTTTTCCATGCTACGAACCCCTACAAAGTCCCCGTTATTGGCTCCAACCGGGACTAAAGGCCCCCAAAATATCTTTAGTCCCAGTTACTAGTTTTAATAGTTAGACTAAATATTTTAGAGAACAGAAAATGGTTTTGGATGATTCAATCAAATTCAAACCCTAAAACCCTAAACCCTAAACCCTAAACCCAATAATATTGTAAGTTTTATCAGATTTAATAATATGGATATATATACTTTTATTAGATAGATTGTTACTAGTTTATTTAATAACATTGTATACAGTAAGGTGGGAAATAGAGTTTGTAGGCAATTTTTTAAAAAAAGGGACCTTTAGTCCCGGGTCGTGGCACGACGGACTAAAGGGGTGCGGTTGGCGCACGCCCTTTGGGCTGCTGCCGAAAACCTTTAAGTCCCAGGTCATGGCACGAGCCGGGACTAAAGACCCTTTAGTCCCGGGTCATGCCACGACCTGGGACTAATGGCCCTTCCCCTTATATTCACGCGCCCCTTCTCCCCCAAATCCCCATCTCACTCTTCTTGCAGTAGGGAGGCCTCGATGACGACGCGAAGGACACCGGCAGGCTGCCCGATCGATTCTCTAGCCACCATCACTTCCAACCGTCGTCGCGCGCGCATCGTCCCCCTCCCCGGTCGCCACCACCTCCAGCCGCCGCCGCGCATCGTCCCCGGCCAGGTACGCGCCCCCTATGCCCTGTCTGGCATCGGTGGCGGCAGCCACGGCGGCGGTGGCACCGACCACTGCGGGGGCGAGCAGTCCGGGGCGGCACCGGCCATTGCGGGGGCGAGCTAGCAGGGGTGGCGCCGACCAGTGCAGGGGCGAGCTAGCACGGGCGGCGCCAACCAGTGCGGGGCGAGCTAGCAGGGGCCGGCAATATCATTTTTTTCTCGTATTTTTTCTAGGGCACTATTATTACTATATAGTGTAATATATAGTGTATAAAAATATAATATATAGTGTATAGTGTAATACATAGTGTATATTTTTATAGTGTAATATATAGTGTATAGTGTAATATATAGTGTATAGTGTAATATAATATATAGTGTATAGTCTAATATATAGTGTATAGTGTATAAAAATATAATATATAGTGTATAGTGTAATATATAGCGTATAGTTTTATAGTGTATATATTTTTATAGTGTAATATAATATATAGTGTAATATATTTTCTAGTATAATATATAGTGTATATATTTTTTATAAACTATATAAAAATATATAGTGTATAATATATACAGAGATCACCGCGAGCAAAGAGGGCCCCGTTAGCAGCGCCCATCTCTTGCGACCTGCACCCTAACCGTAACGGGAGGAGGAAGACGAAGCGCGACGACAGTCCTCGCTGACGTCGGGGACGACGCGGCCGCATCTGCTCGTGGGCCGGCGAAGGTGAGGAAGAAAACTTAGGGGAGGGGTAGGGTGGTGCTCGCGAGCGACCGGAGTTAGGGTTAGGGTGGTGGTGCTCGCCGGCGACCGGACTTAGGGTGGTGGTTGCAGGTCGGGGGGTTTAGAGGGATGGTCGGCCGGCCGGAGACCTCGTCGGTCAGTTTTCAAACGGGGCCCATGCGAGGCATCACTAGAATTTTGCTATAGTATTATTGTAGCATATTAGGTGTACATATTATTGTTTAGTATTATTTTATGTACCAATATTGTATGAAAAATGATATTGTGTGCATTTTGCAGAAAACTAGGGATCCAATCCAGAGATACCTAGCACATGAAGAAATTCTCGAGGATATGATCCACAACGCCCCCCATGTTGATCCACCCGAATCTCCGTCGATATATCTGAACCCCTCCGTTGAGGGTGTGGAGGTCGACCGAAGTGAGGGAGAAGCCGACGGCTCCGGTGGACCCTTAATGAAGTCCGGCGAGGTATATATATGAAGTCATGTGATCAGTAGATGCATTAATTGAGTTGTATATATTTAAATTGACGAATGCCTCTTCTCTTAGGCCTCCACATCAAGAAAAAATATTCCAAACTAGGCCCGGCCAAAAAGTTTCCCGCATCTACGCGTTATACAATTATGGCGGTATCAGCACTGGGCGAACCGTTGGAATCCGAAAAGGCTAAAAATGTATTTGTACAACAATGCGGAGTTATGGTTAGGGATCGCATCCCGATCACTGTTCGAGAGTGGCATAAGCCTAAAGGGGCGGAAGAGAGTGAGTATGTCGCCGAAAGGTACAAAGAGGGTCTTTGGAATGACCTCATGGCACATTTCACCCTGCCAGAATATGAGGATGATGCCGACATAGCTGTATTGAGGAAGAAAGTCAAGCAGTGGAATCTTAAGAAGATGGCCGAACTATTCAAGAACTGGAAGAAAGCATTATGGCAAAAGTATCAAAAGGACAAGACTGTACCAAAATTCGAAGGCTATGTACCGAAGCAACAACGTTATTGGGATGCATTTGTGAAGTACAAGAAGTCAGAACCTGCTAAGAAAAAGTCAGAAAAAACAAGAAAAATGCCGCGAAATAGAAATATCACCATCACCTAGGGTCAGGGGCTACGCGACTACCATGCCAAAGTAGGATAAGAAGAGAATGAACTGCTTGCTAAAAGGATCACTCCAGAACCAATACGCGAAGAATGGGATTTGAGGGCAAGAAATTGGTTCATTGGGCATGCGAGTGAGTATGATGATAATACAGGGGACCTTATTTGTAGTGACGGGATTAGGATACCCAGGGAGACATGGCAGAGAGTAGTGAAAGAAATTAAAGAGGGGAAAACAAAGTTCCATCCTGATAGAGAGAAAGACTTGCTGACAAAGGTCCTCAGGAATGACGAACACGAAGGACGAGTACGAGGCCTTGGCCCTAATTATACATGGGATATTGGGTTTAAGATAAAGATACTTATAGAAGCCGAGGGAGAGCAAAGAGGCGATGGGAGGAGGAGGAGGGAGACAGGTTCAACCAGTTGCTAGGAAGAATTAAAAGCAACAGCAACAGTTGACGAACTTAGAGGAGTAGTGTGCCTGCAAGATCCTGCACTTGATATTACCGCCAGCCCATCTCAGCGGAGAAGCAGCGTGGCTGAATCGGTGGTCCCGTATGACGATGCACAGATGAAATATGGCGGTCCCGGCTACCCCGTGGATGGAATCAAGGAGCAGATATCTTGTGAGCTCCATAGAAGGTGAAGAACATATCCCTGAAAGTGGCGATCGGATGTGCTTTACCTTGTCCACCTAACGCACGCTGGCATGGTCGTGAGATTCCAACTGGCTATGCTAAAGTAGGGGTGGATGAAATCGCAACGGGGTTTCACTAAATGGAGCTTGACATCCCTAGACTTGAAGGTGAGAGGACACTCGGAGAAGTACTGGGTGGTATCATTTATGGGACAAGAACAACATCAAGCTTCTAGGCTCGGCACCAAGGCCAACACCGCCTCCGAGTCACGGCATGTCACCTTCACCTCCATCAGCTCCAAGAAGCCCACCCCATGACTACGACCACCATAGTGCGAGTCCATCTCGATCTCCGCCATAGGGTCAGCCGTCTTCGGCGCCCGCTAAGGACAATAAGTGGAAGCATGCCCCGTCGATGAGTACTAACTGACGCAGCAGTCCAAAACGACAAATGTCGCCCCTCCCAAGAGTACCTTATAAGAATCTTCCCATCAGACCTTACGATCGTACTGACGAGGAAAATGCAGCGATCGCAAAAGGCCCAATGTGATGCGCATTTTCAAAAGAAGAAACCCGATCCCGCACCGGTATATACCAAGAAGTAAAAAAGCATATGCACTTGATTTTTTGAAAACAAAATCGCAATATGAGTTGCACCATAAGCCAGCTGACTATCTACGCACACTTCAGAAGAAAGTGAAGAAGAGAAAATGAAGTATAAGTGCAAGCGGGAGCAAATCAAGTATAAGTGCCAGCGGGAGCAAATCAAGTAAAAGTGCAAACAAACCAAGTGCAAACAATCCAAGAAGGAGCAAAGCAAGCGGGAAAAGAAGGGACGTTCCCTAGCTCGGGAAACAGGCTAAACAATTGATCCCACCCCTCAAGGTTTTATCCAAAGACGTTCCCCAACTGGATATGGAAGAAGTTGCGAAGTGGGCGGCCTCTATGGGTGTGAGTGTTGCTGAATTGCTAGGTTCCCAAGACAATAAGTTACCCAAGTTTGATGTAGTCCCTAGATATGTCCCAAGGATGCCTTTGGTCAGCGAAGATAAGTTCCAACAACTTCCAACACAAATGCGAAGTTTACATAAATGGTACTTGAGGGAAGTAAAGGAGGAAATAATAATGATCACGGCGAAAGTCCCACATGAGTACTACTTCTGAGCCAACGAGGTCTATGTTGACTTTTCAGAACTCTTCCAGTTATACAATTTCGATGCCCTCGACAAACCTCTCATGAGTTGCTATTGTCTGTAAGTTGTTCAATTCATTGTCTACATATAAGTTGTTCAGTTTTTCAGTTGTTCAGTTCATTGCATGTAATTATCCTCATTATATCCTTTTGTACTCTATTATTATGCAGAATGAAGATCCAGAAATGTAAGAGAAGGTCACTCTATAGTGTTAAGTTCATTGACCCAGATAAAGTACATATAAAGACGCCAACAGATAAACCCGAGGAGACATAGGAAAAACCTTCTAAGGTTTCTAACGAAGAAAAATTTCTGTGACCACATACTGTTTCCTTAGAATTCAAGTGAGGGTCTTACTCTGTTGTACACATCACTTCTGCTTACTCGATGTTCAGTGTAATTGATGAGTTATTGATGTGTATATAAACGTGTGCAGGTTCCACTAGATTCTGCTAAACATGCAACATGATAAGGGAATAGTTCAAGTAATGGACCCATTAAAGAGACACCTGGAAGAGTTTAGGAACATGCAAGACATGCTTCAAAGGTAATTTCACGCTATATCGATCTCTTTCGTTGATTTCCTGATATATCAGGTAATAAATAACTCATTCATTCGTTTTCTTTGCCGGATAGAGTTTGGAACCTGTTCAAGAGTGTGGTTACGAGTTCCTTTAGTGAGAAGCTGACGTTTACTCCGGTCTCGATAAATAGTATGTTATATGTCTGCGCATCTCTTTACTTCTAGTTTCAATATAATTATGATGCTAGATTATTATTTTGATTGAATTCTATTCTCGTAAAGTGCACGAGGCAGCCACCGGGGAGGATTATATGTGGATTTTACATTTGCAAGTTCATTCGCACATTTACCACTGAGCACAAATATTATAGTCGATGTAAAAAATACATTCACAATATTATTTTATTACCATCACTTTTTGTTATCGTGATTGATATTCATATTGATCTCCTTTTCTTATATAGTTCGAGAGCATGTAGGATCAGCTTCTACCAGAGCAACGTGTACTAGGAATTTCAGAAGAACTGGCAGGATTTTTGTTGAAAGAGATGGCAGATGATGCCAGAGAATTTAGTGTGAATAGGCGGTACTGATGATCCCCGACCGTGTAATCGAATAGACGGGCTCTAGTCTCGGTAATTGTGATCTCCATGTAACTATCAAATTTGTATATATTTTTGTATGCTCGATGGCAAGACAAGTTATCTTATATATGCACGAACGTGTACGGTATGTGGTAGCGTATAAATATTTAAAAACTATTTTAAAACGAAAAAAATAAAATAAAAGAATACAAAATGAATTCTCTGCCGCGGTAGAAAAATGCCAAAAATGCTGACGCGGCAGAGAACCATTTGTCCCGGTCCGTAAGAGGAACCATGACTAATGGGAGGGCACCCCGCGCGTACCGCAGTGACCACGTGGAGGACCATTTGTCCTGGCTGGTAACCGTGCCGGGACTAATGTGTGGAGATTTAGTCCCGCTTTTCCAGTCTCGGTTTCAAAACCATGACAAAAGCCCCTTAAGGACCAGGACTACAGGCGCCTTCTACACTAGTGAGGGTGAAAGATATGTGTGACTGGATCTGGATCCAGCTAACGTTCGTCCTCCTCGTTTTGCTGTGTTCTCCGACCATCCATGGTGGCGAAGGGAGAGCAGATCTAACGATGCCGGAGAGGACCACCGTCTCCGCTAATAAACAAGTCGCATTTGTTAACTCCTTTTTTTTTTGAAACGTGTGCATATATTACTTAATAGTAATGTTTACACCCGGCCTCTGCATAGCTAGGATGCACACAGCCGATCAACCACACACCAAGTGTCCAATACAAAAGTACGAAAATTACAAAACATGCTATAAAATGAGACTCCTCGATCTAATGTTGATCGATTCGCAGATCACGCTGCCATCCATGTCGGGAGAAAATATCCCTCGTCATATCCTCCAATCACGTACACCCCTCTACAAATAAGTCGCGAAGCTCCATACGCTGGAGAGTAGTCCATGATCAGACAATAGCCGTAGCTCGATAGATAACCTGCAAAGAAGAAGACAATGTTATTAAAAATCTTGTTATTTCTACATAGCCAAAGCGACCAAATAATAGCAAGCGCTCCCACCCTAAACAAAGGCCCATATTTATCTTGTGTCCCATGTAGCCAGTTACCAAAAATATTGGTTACCGACCGAGGAGGAGATAAACTAGAGGCCATTTGGATGATTGACCATATAGCACGAGCAATTTTACACTAGAAGAATAAATATCGGATTGTCTCATTATGATGACAAAAAAACGCATTGGGTACTTCCATGCCAATTCCTCTTAGCAATATTATCTTTTGTAAGAATTACACCTTTACGGAGATACCACACAAATATCTTCGTTTTAAAGGGTATTTTCATCTTCTAAATTTTACTATTATCATCTACTGGAATATCAGGTTAGATCAAAGCTCTATACATTGAGTCTACAGAAAATTTACCACTCTCTAGTAGTTTCCATTTGAACTCGTACACACCCTCCGACAGCTGTGTCATGTATAATCTTAATAAAATATTGTTCCACGACACCAGTCTAGGACCTATGAGACTTCTTCTGAAAGACTCATTAGGTGGATTAGATCCCAACACTGTGAAAAGTGTATCCCCTTTATGTCTAACAATCAAATATAAAGTTGGATATTGTTCACGAAGAGTAGTTTTGCCAAGCCATATATCTTCCCAGAATCTAATCTACGAACCATCCTTAATATTAAAAATACCAAAGAGGAAGAAATGCTTTTTGGACGCCATTATTCCATCCCAAAAATGTGAATCACCGGGTTTCCAAACCACTTGATACACAACTTTGGAACCAACATACTTCCTCCATAGAATGGTTTGCCAGACACCATCTTCTGTAAGTAGTTTAAATAACCATTTACCCAGAAGCGCGGTGTTTTTAACTTGCAAATCTTGTATGCCCAATCCACCGTACTCTTTCGGTCGGTAAACCACATTCCATCTGGCTAGTCGATATTTTTTCTTTTCACTATCCCCTTGCCAAAAGAATCTTGATCGGAAATAATCCACTTTCTTCAAGACATCCTTTGGTATTTGGAAAAACGAGATCATAATGTTGGTGAGTACTGAATTTATGAGAACAAGTCTTCCACCAGGGGATAGCAGTTTACCTTTCCAACCATTAAGACGTTTCTGTAGTCTTTCCTCAACGAGTTTCCATTTAACAATCGTGAGACGCCGATAATGGATCGGTATTCCCAGATAGTTGATTGGAAAATGCCCCAGGCCACAGCCGAAAAGTTTAGCATATAGGTGGGCATCATTATTAGCCTCACCAAAACAATACAAAACACTTTTATGGAAGTTAATTTTCAATCCAGAGAGTTGCTCAAATACTGATAAAATGAATTTCAGATTCTTAGCCTTCTATAGACCGTGTTCCATAAATAAGATTGTATCATCAGCGTATTGAAGAATGGAGAGACACCACCATCAACCAGATGGGGAACTACCTTCAACTTGGCCATCAGCCTTGGCTCTCTCAATCATGATAGCCAACATATCTGCCACTATGTTAAATAGTATAGGCAATAATGGATCCCCTTGTCTTAGCCCTTTTTTGGTTTGGAAGTATTTGCCAGTGTCGTCATTGACATTGATGGCAACACTACCACCAGACACAAAATACTATATGAGAGCACATAACTCCTCCGAAAAACCTTTCGTTCAGAGTGTTTACTGAAGAAAAGACCAATTAACCTTGTCATAAGCCTTCTCAAAGGCAATCTTGAACAATACACAATTTAGTTTCTTTGAGTGTATTTCATGAATTGTTTCATGCAGGATTACGACACCATCTAGGATGTTTCTTCCTTGCACGAAAGCAGTTTGAGATGGGCGTACAACATGATTAGCTACCGAATTTAATCTTATCGTAGCAACTTTTGTGAAAATTTTAAAACTAACGTTAACAAGGCAGATTGGATGGTATTGCTGTATACGTTCTACATTATTAACATTAGGTAGCAAAAAAATATTGCCAAAATTGAGACTAAAAAGGTCTAGCTGACCAACATGCAGGAACTCAAATAAATGCATCTGGTCCTCCTTAATAACTTCCCAGAATTTTTGATAGAATTTCACTGGAAAGCCATCAGGCCCTGGTGCTTTGTTATGTTCTATTTGGAAAACAACTTTCTTGACCTCCTCCTCCGTATAAGAAGCGGTTAGAAAGTTGTTCTCCTCAACAGAAACCTGAGGAATATCCGTTATTTGGGACTCATCCAACATGAATGAATTCTCTGGCATTGCCCCAAACAAGGATTTGTAATAATTAGTAATATAAGATTTTAGTTGCTCCTGACTCTCAGTCACACCTTCATCCAGAATTAAAGAGTGAATAAGTTTGTTTTTATGCTTGCCACTGGCAACAGCATGAAAGTATCTTGTATTCACGTCTCCTTCAAGAATGATTTTCGCTTTGGAGCGTCGGTACTATTTGAGTTCCTCCTCGCGGAGTAGTCTAGCAATTTCTGAATTCGATTGGTTTTTAAGCTCAATCTCTTGTGCAGTTAAAAGCCTGACTTCCGTAGTAGCCTCTAAATCGTTAATAATAGATGACAAGCATATTTTCTCTTTTTTTAGGATTCCAGCAGTATGTCTGGCCCAACCACGAAGGAACTTGCACAAGGCACGTATTTTGTTGTTCCATCGTTGTATATGCATTTGACTACTAACATGTTTCTCCCAAATAGCCTTCACCAAATCATAGAAACCATCACGAACCATCCATCCAAGTTCAAATTTGAAACTATGTTTGGCAATTCGTGGTGGTGTTCCAACAGATAATAATAATGGAGCATGATCCCACAAAGCCTCAATACGCTCTAGAGCGCGAACACTTACTATAGGAAAATTTTCTTCCCATTCGGTATCCATAAGCACTCTATCTGGTTTTTCGTATGTAGGATCCAGAAGACTATTAGCCCAGGTGAACTTTCTTCCTAACATTGTAACCTCTCTTAAGTCCAAACTGTCAATGACAACATTAAACATGAAAGGCCAATGTTCGTCAAAACGGCCCTGACTTTTCTCATGAGGGAATCTTAGCAAGTTAAAATCCCCACCTATAAGTATAGGGTATGGATTATCCTTAGCCAGATTAACCAACTCACGCAAAAAGTCAGATTTATAAACATCCTAGGCAGCCCCATAGACAGCGACTAGAGACCATATGAAATTATCAGCCTTGTTACGGATATGGAGTTTAATAAAAAATCTCCATTCGAACTAGCTAAGACTTCCATAGTCTCATCTCTGATGCCGAACAGGATTCCCCCAGATCGACCTCATGGTGGATGTGATACCCACGTAAATTCCACTACACCAGAAAGACGATTGAGTTGGGCTTGTGAAAAATCACGTCTCCCAGTCTCAGAAATACCCAAAATATCCAACTTATGATCTCTCACGCAATCGGCAAAAAAATGTTTAGCCAAGTCACGAAGATCTCTTCTATTTGAGAACATGTCATTCATTGATAAACAATAGGAGATTTGGATACATGAGACCTCTTGCGAGATTTTAGGTTCTTTGATTTTCGACCAGAAGCTTTAAGCTCATATAATGAGACCAACCTAGTCTCATCAAAACCCACATCTAACACTTCACCAACTAAGTGAGAGAGGATTTGACCATCTACTCTGGCATGCAACTCCTCCTCCTCCGTTGATAAAGAATCAGGAACAACTAGGACCTTAGGAGAAACCGTTAAACGGTCAACCTCCACATGTCTCAAAATAGAACTAGAAAGATTAATTTCCTTTACAGATCTACCCATGCTAACACCAATATTGGCAAGCTTATCAAAAATAACAGGGGTAGAAAACGAAAGGAAAGATTTAGACGGATTAATTGTACCCTGAGAGTCTAGATTCTTTTCAGCCTTCCTTCGCATGGCCTTGACCATCGAGTCCTCGTCCGTAACCGATGCCCAAGGGCATTGGTTCCATGACGAGAGCTCCTACACGAAGGCGTCTCAACCACTGGAAGCCTGCTCAACAGGCCACCTGCAGCCCCACCTTGGCCGCGAGATGATGAGGTAAGGGAGTAACATGATCCCTCCTGGGCCTGGTCCCCCCAACGTGCAACCCCGCCTGGGTATTGTTGCCACCAGAATGTAGCCCTTCCTGGGCCGCGACGACACCAGCGCCCGGGTGCCTCGCCTGGGCCCCCGAGTCAGCCGTCTGGGACACTGAGGCAGCCACCTGGGCCGCCGCTGAAACCTGTCCCAGCTCAGCAGGCCTCACCGTGGTAAGCACCTCCGCGGTGGAGCCCGGGTCAGTCCGCCCCTCCTGGGCCTCGACACCAGAGTCTAGGCCTGCCCGCCCCACCTGGTCCTCAACCATTGCAGTCCTGCCACATAACCGATCAGCCAGCCCCTCCCGGGCCAGCCCAGCGGTCGCGTCGTCAACAGGAACCTCCAGTAGCACCAGCTCCAATCCTCGTGCCATAGGCCCAGGGATAGATCAACCCATCACATTCGGCCTACACCGAGCAGGTGAAGCCAACACAGGAGAAGATCCCTTAACCATATGTAAAGCATCCTGCAGCTGGGTAGACGTGATACAAAGCGAGCCACCAGTCATCTTACTCCCGCGTAGAGGGGAGTCCAAGGGCAAGGCATCCAGAAGTTCCGTGCCGCGTGGAGTAGAAGGAGAAGCATTAAAAGGAGTAACCGCATAAACTGGCAAGGAAGCCTTTCAGGTCGAGGACGGAGTAGAATTCCCATGACCAGATGGTTGTCCAGAAGACGCCCCATCCGCAGGGGTAGCAAAAGCTGGTTCCAAAGTGTCCATCACATCATCTCCATTATTTCCTGTACCATCTCCCTCAGAATCATCATTCTGCTTCTTCCACAAGTACGGTGAGAAATCCGGCTCCGGGGCGTACACCTCAGGATCCAATCTAAACCGAAGCTCATACCCCTTCAATTTAACCACAACATCAGAAGTAAGGTAGGAACCCAAAGCATCCTGGCTCCTGAACACCGTAATATCAAACATGCTGACCAAAATATGAACAACCCCCCTCCTCCTCAAACACAGTAAATCCACATCAAGAGGGGTTCCCAAAAGCGATCCAACCGCCCACAAACCAAGAAAAGTTCGCAGAGAGTGCGGAACTCCCTCAACATGCAACCAAACCTGATGTAACTCACATTTGTTTGGCACCTCCTAGGTCTTGTAGGCTGAGACAGCTAACTGGTTCTTACCCATCGGCATAGAGAACTGACTCCCATCCACCCTATCTAAGTCCTCGAACGACAGGAAGCTGACCAACAAGGCATTGTCCCCGTGAGGCACTGCTTCCCACTTCCACTATGGCCGGACCTGGCATCTCTTCGCAATCTGCAGCTGAACCATTTCGCAGAGACCGCATCACCAGAAACCTGGACCAGTGCAATAGGGATCTGACTAGGCCCCATATCATCACGGACATCATTGGCATCATTCCTTCTGGTGGTGTGGTGTTGCTCTGCAGGGTGCTCCGTTTGGCATGGAGGCGAGGGGAGTGGATTCTACAGGACACCGTTGATTCCTCCTCAAGGGTGGAGAGAGTCACTGCTGCCGATTTGAGTGAATCACATGGCGACCATCGTCGTTGCCATGATCTGTGGCCGAAAGGGCGGCCCGTTTCGCCCCCATGGAGACGTCACTTCAGCCTCCAGAGTCAAGGCCCCACCCCCTGGAACCTCGGGTCACCGCTCATCGCCTTCTCCTCGCCAAGTGGTGCGTCCCTGGCGGCGTCAAGGTGGCCGGCACCCGAGGTTCAACATCAGTGGAGAGGGTAAAGGACCTGATCGCGTTTTCTGTCTTAGATTTAGGGTCCTCCTTGCATATATAAAGGACTGCAATATAATTTTACTTTCTGCTCTGTTTGCTGTTGCAATAATTTGTACCCACCGAGGATAATTAATGGCAGCATCAGGGTCCTTCGAGACCCCTCTCTTGTGCAAAAACAAAATTATCCTCCCTCCGTTCTAAAATATAAGATGTTTTAGCTTTATAAAAAGAGTGTATGTAGACCTATTTTAGTGTGTAGGTTCATCTAGATTTGGAGTGGACCTACACACTAAAAGGATCTAGATACACTCCTTTCACAAAGCTAAAACATCTTATAATTTGAAACGGAGGTAGTAGCTACTAATCAAGCAATTATATACGTCCATCATGGATATTATAGATACTACTAGTTGTACCCCACCTCCCCACCCTGGCTGCGCCCCTGATTCTCTGAGAAACTATGCACTATTCTGGTAGGATTCCAAGTTAAGGCAAGTTGACCCGCTCCAATAATTCCACATGCTGGGTTGGTCCGAGAATATTTTCTTCCGCGGATCTTCCAGCCATAGAATTAAGAAGTGAACATAATGTTTGTTGTTTAGCTCAAAAAACGCGGAGGCGATCATGTTATTGAGTGTGGTTGCACGTGAACAAACAATGTCGATCGGGCCGGGGGAGAGAGTGGCCAGCCAACGATCGGATCATAAGATCAGATCGGCTGGAACAGTATCAGATCAGATGCTGTAATATCATGTGGACGCACTGCACATAGTACATGCAAGTGGTGTGGCGAGCTGCTATTTTTTATGGGCTATATCAAGGGAAACTTGGTCACCGTGAACCTGCTAGCTGATATTGTATCTTCTCCAAATGATATTGTATCTTCTCCAAATGCGGAGGGGATCATGTTATTGAGTGCGAATGCACGTGAAATCCAGCCATACTTATCATATCATATCAGATCAAATCAACTGGATCAGTATCAATTGATCAGATACTGTACTCTTATGTGGATGCACTGCACATGCATATGGCGCGGCGTCCCTAACACGGAAACCATTTTTGAGTTCATATCACGGAAAACTTACACCAAGTTTTCGATCAGTATATGTGATGTTGCAGCAACACACAGTTCTCCAAGCTAGGGAAAACAAACCCCCCACCCCACCTACACACGCACACACACACAAAGGCAGATGGTTCCATCATGGACCGAGGCTGCAGCGCGTTTCCTTGTAGCAAGATTTCTCAACCGATACATATCCATCGGCAGCTTGACGTGAGCTTTTGCATCATTCGCTATGGCAGCGTCTACCCATGATGTTCAATTTCTCACCATCATAGTCGTCATGCAGATTGCTCGAAGATGGAGGCGGCACGTTGAGCTTTGGTGATTCCAGTGACAAATGCCATGTAAAGTCGGTCATGCGAATTCATGACCCCATGTTCTACTGGAAGGTATGTGCCTTCTTCACACATGTATGATTTATATATGATGCGTGCATATGCCTCTTTAGTCTTTACTGCAATCTCAATTGGATGAAACGCCTTATATCAGCCGGCTTGCTTGCTTGGGCCAGGGGTCATCTCCTTCCTTCCACCACCGCCCCATGCTCGTGCAGTCGTGCTGTGGCCGAGCGCCACAACCCTCTACTCGCTGTTGTTTTCCCTCTCTCTTTCTCCCCCTCCTGGCTCTCTCCCGCAAGCTTTCCCAAGTTCAGTGATGGCCGCCACCTAGCTAGGACCACAGATTCAAGTCGGCCCCACCTTCTCCGACCACGCCTTCCGCACCTAATGGAGGCCTAGAACCTCCTCACCTAAGAATAAACAAGGGCACTTACAAGTTAGAATCCTGCGAATCAAGGTCATTTTCTTCACCTCAGGCCGACCGTTCGATTTGATACCGTACAAGCTTACCGGACTCCTCTTCTCAGGGCAAATTAAAGACAGCATTGTAGGCAGCCGCGGTCGCCCAGGCTGTTGAATCCCGGACGCAAGCAATCTCCGTCCTGGGGCGGTCCAGGAGCTCCATAAGGCCATGTTTGTACCAGTGTTTTTGTGGGGATTATAGCGGATAATCCTGAGGGGATTGGGTGAAACTCCCACCCACACCCAAACTCCTATAATCCCCATAAAATACAATCCGCACCAATTCACTGGTAAGGGTAGTGTATTGGATATGGAAAAAATACACTAAAACTTAGGGAAAAGTGAGGATTAGTAGGGATTGAATCAATCCAATACTCTAAAACCAAATATACTATTTGAAGTAAATGAGGATTTGGGGTTTGGTGGGAATTATCCCCTCTAATCCCTACAAATACTCTAGTACCAAACAAAGGCCTAAATGAGGCGGCCGTGGGACAACTCCGGCCAGGCGCTTGGCCATGGCACGGCACATGGCGGGGACGGGGCCGGTGGTGTTTCCGCTTCCATGGAGACGTCGGCGACGTGTAGACCACTGAGACGCCAGCGACACGTAGACCGCCGAGACACCGGCCACGTGCAGACCTTCAAGCTTTTACTCTATTTTTTATATTATAGTTTTAATTGGGCTGGCATGTGAGACCCACACTTACATCTCAGGAAAGTTCTTAGTACCTTAGCCTTATAGGAGGGGTCTGACCGGTAAGAAACTATGTCAATTCGCAATCAATCTACAACTAGTATTTTTTTCGAAAACTTAGACAACATATGGAGGTCTTATGCCTGAAAACGAAAAGTGGTACCATTTGGTTGTAGCCAGAAAAATATTGGTTTTATGCTACAACGCTGGCGTATGTTTCTCAGGTTGCAACCGAATCTGACCTTGGTTTGGCAGATGCCTACATCAACGGCTGGTGTTCATTTCCCAATGACAAAGAAGGCCTTGTGAATCTTTTCCTGGTAAAACTATCTCATTGTCCATGCTAGGCCCTGCCCTCTCTTTTTTGTACACAGATTGACACATTTCTCTACAGATTTTCATTGCCAACAGAGATGCTCCCACGAGTAGTAGCAGCATTTTCAGCAAAAGGTATCGAAACCTTCAATTCTCTACTACACTCGTCTGATTCATTTGATCCAACTGAAGATCTGTACTAAATTGTAAATAATCGTGTATATATCTATATTGTTGGCAGGGGTTGGTGGACACCCATGCTTCAAACAGCTGGTCTGGCATCTGCCAAATATTTCCTGCGCCATGTCTCGAGGAAGAACACTGTAACACAAACTCGTCGAAACATCTCACAGCACTATGATCTGGTCAGTAACTCCATATGTGTCTCTCTTTTTGTCGTCACGCTCGATAGAACCATATATGCTTAGTCCTTATTAGAGATGTATGTAATTTTTTGTGATCCATTATGCATTGTACTATTTAACACAACAGTGGATACACCACATTATTTACTTTTCATATATGTTTCATGCAGAGTAACGATTTCTTCTCATATTTTCTGGACAAATCGATGACGTACTCATGTGGAATTTTTAAGGTTCGATAATTTTCTGATTTTATTTTACGGTTTGTCAAATACGTACTATATGAATAGATGGATTGAAATTAATTTTGTAGACGGATGATGAAAGCTTAGAAGCAGCCCAGTTGCGCAAAGTGAGCCTTCTAATTGAGAAGGTAATAAATAATCGTACCCCCAATGATAACGTCAAGAAACCATTTATTTCAGCAATACACTAGTTAGACAGAGGTGTGTACTGTGTACATGATCTGATGGTGTTTCAATCTTTCAATGTATGCATTCTACCAAAGGCTAAAGTTGAGAGGGATCATCACGTTCTTGAAATCGGTACTGGCTGGGGCAGTTTAGCAATACAGTTGGTCAAGCAAACAGGCTGCAAATACACTGGAGTAACTTTGTCGGAGGAGCAGCTTAAATACACACAGAAAAAAGTGAAAGAAGCTGGATTAGAGGTTAGCTATGTGCTACTCTTTCCTTGCCCAACTTACTTGGCTCGGTGAAATTTTACCTGACATCTCTACTGTTTAAGGATCACATAACATTCCTATTGTACGACTACCGTGAAATACCAGCTCACAAATATGACAGAATCATATCCGTGTAAGTATACTACTGATATGTACTGATATTTATATGGGCATGCACGTTGTAACAACTTTTATCCCGATTCTTTAAATCAGCGAGATGATCGAACATGTTGGCCATGAATACATGGAAGCATTTTTTGCCAGCTGCAACTCTCACCTAACTGAAGATGGCTTATTTGTCATTCAGGTTCGATGCTAATCATTGTTGTTTAACAGCCATATATATGCATGCACCAGTTGGTTGTGTAGACTTGTTTCGCTTAACTACCTATTCTTCATTTCCTCCTAAACCGTAGAACAATTGAACGAGAATACCTCCCTTCCGATATCATTTATAAAGAAAAATTCTACTAACAATTGTTATTATAATCTATCTGACCAAGTAAGCTATCCACATCATCCATTATTTCACTGACCAATTGTCTAGATAATCCATTTTTAGCAATTCGATCGATGAAATCATCCATCCTACTATGAAATTACACAAGTCGAGCACCACAATTGGTTTCTTCTTTAATCTTTTCAGCCAAACATCAACTTTTCAACCAACTGTTCTCTATGATGAAAATCATTTGAACGTTCTTCATGATTATTATTATTTCTGTATGTAACTACTCAAAACACTTCCAAATAGTTTATATGGCAGCGTAAAGGGCTTCTCTATGAGATCCTGACACATGGCTTAATAGGATTGATAGGATACATATACCAACAAGTTACAATTTCTTTTTCGGAGCTCATCTTTAAAAGGACGTCAGGTTAAGCGTGATTGGTCTGGAGAAATTTGAGGATGGGTGACCAACCGAAAAGTTATTTCCGGGTGTACATTAGTAAGCACAAAGTACACAGAAAAGACAAGTGTTGGTATGTGAGACCAGTCTACACATTCTATATAGCTGCCAGGGGTAACAGCCACCGGGTCAGGGGTGACCAGGATGTTACAAGTGGTATCAGAGCCGATACTCGTGGTTACATAGGCGACTACATATGGCGCATGGCGTGTGTGGGACGTTGTGGCACACGACATGGCGCATGTGCCAGCACTAGATGCACAAACGTGTGCCAAGAGGGGACTTTCCTGGCATGTGTTGTTGATTGACGAGTACGTGGATCTTCTAAGGGCGGGTGTATGTGATATCCTAGCGTATGGCTTAATAGGATTGATAGGATACCCATACCAACAAGTTGCAACTTTTTTTTGAGTGTCGTCCTCAAAGGAACTCTAAATTAAGCGTGCTTCGTCTAGAACAATTTGAGAATGTGTGATTGACCAGGAAGTTGTTCCCAAGTGTACATGAGTGAGGACATAGTGTGCAAAAAATATTAGTGTTGGTATGTGACGCTAGTTTATAAATCCTAGATAACTGTCCACTGCGCCCGGGGTGACCGGGGTGTTACATTCTCTTTGTTTAAGTATCCACATCGATCATTTGTTCATGCATTTCGTTTCATCTTGTATATTGTTTTAATTAATTTCCATGCATCACCAATCATATATTTTCGTGAACCTTGATGTTCTTTAATTGGTCAAACACACAATCATTCTCTATTATTTTTTCCACTCAACTAATTTGGCCAACTAAGTCTTGCATATGGCTCTTAGATAATTTCATGTTTCGTGCATCTTATACTATTTTATTTTAAAAGTAGAGTTCTTGACAATATTCTCGCTAAAGCAAGCGGTGCATCCCTCTATTATAGGGAACGCTGGGTCCAATTCTCAACCTACTTTAACTTAGTTGAGCGAAGCAACTAACTTTCACTTCTATGTCACCCATGCAGGCCATCACAATGCACGACGAACTCTACGAGGAATACATTAGAAGCCCGGACTTCATAAAAGAATACATCTTCCCTGGGGGTTCACTTCCTTCTTTGTCTAGGATAAAGAATGTTTCTAGTTCAAATGGGTTTTGGTATGTGTGACCTCAATTAGTTAATGTTTAATTTTGTAAGTCTTTGCTGATAATATCCTACCTAATATGGTTGCATAATGAGTATAGCATAAAGCACCTCGAGGATATTAGTTGGGACCACTACTACCGAACTCTAGGATATTGGAGGGACAACTTAATGGATAACAAAGAGTAAGTACCACCAAGCATCTAGTACACGCATGAAACTTGAAACTGGTTACCATATACATTTGTGATTGGGTTCATACTCCTTATGTCTCAATAGGAGGCATATAAATTGTTTCTGGAGTCAAACAATGTGAGTTCTGACCTAGCTTATAGAAAAATATCAACATGTAAAATGTTAAATCTGTATCATTAGGTATACTATTGAATTTATGTTTATTTTATATCTGCATAGTTTTTGATAAGTTTTACTCTAGGCTCGGTCAAGTTTCGTATATTTGACACGGGACTAATTTTATATGCCTTCTATTCCTAAATGGTGGGAGTATGCAATATTATTATAATATTACCCTAATTTTTTTATATTGTCTTCCCAGTAAAATTTTGGCAATGGGTTTTGATGACAAGTTCATGCGTACATGGGAGTACTACTTCCTGTACAGTGCAGCTGGTTTCAAGGGGAAAACGGTTGGAGAATGCCAGGTGGGTGCTTATTATATTTTTTGTGCATATGACTACATGCAATCCATACTTATTAATCCATTTCTTGACAAGGATTGTCTCGCTTTGCCTATACGTATGTATTGCATACAGGTTGTGTTTTCTCGTGCGGGAAATGATAAGCTGGCAAATGAATGACGACTGATGCATGATCTCCATCCAATCTGCTGCACAAGGGCATATGTGACTTGCTGTGTCTTGTCATGATCTCCATCCAATCTGCTGCACAAGGGCATATGTGACTTGCTGTGTCCTGTCACATATACGCATGTTGTATTCTATGTGTGTGGCCCAACATGTACGCATGTATCTTAATATGTCAGTTATTCCAAGATATGTTAGCCCTGACTGGGCTCGTGGTGGTCTAAAAAGATATTTTTAACTATGTTGTTTTAGTGGTACAATGTTTGTTTGTATTGGAAGTATGGAGCTATGGACTCCGCCATATTGTCTGATAGTAACAACTTGCAAGATGCATGATTGTGATGGCCCGAAGGATAACAACTTTTAGAGGACTGATTTGTGATGAGCGTTTTTTCATAGCATGTATTTACCGAGGTGTGAAAATTTTAAAACTTTGTTTTAAGGAGTTACAAGTGATTTAGATTGAACTCTAGTAATGAAGTTTGACTTAGGTTAACACTAGGATTTGAATTCAAAATTCAAAGTGAACTTGTAGTTTCCAAAAATTAGGATTTAAAATGATTTTTGCATTATAGATTGAGTTGAATGCTCAAAACAACACATACACATAGATCATGTGACTATTGAGTTCAAACTGAGATTTGAATTATTCAAATTTGAACTCATATATTCACAAGTAAACTAAAGGAATTCACAACTATATAAAACAAAGGATACAATGTTATGAAAGAATCTTTATTGATATCAATATTGAGATGGTTCTTTACAAAAGGATATTACAAAGAGAAGTGGAACCTATTACAAACTACAAAACAAAAATAAAGGTAAAACCTAAACTAAAACGCTAAACTACAAAATGTTGTTCTTCTTGTTTTTCTAGCCCATATTGACCTGCAACACAAATAAATACAAAAACAATCCAAGTCTGGTTTTAAGATGTTGGATCTAACAAGTGGTGAATCCATTTGGTGTAGAATCCATTGGGCAGTATAAGCAGCTACTCATTGCATGCAAAAAGTGAGGTCTAAACAATAGGTGAATCCCAAAGTACTATAAATAGCAGCCTAGACCCAACCCCAGGGCTCACTATCCTCAAAGCCAGCTCATAAGAAACACCTTCACTAGAGAGAGACAGAGTTTCATGAATTTGTCGGTAGAAAAAGTCTCATGTAGTGATGTTTTAGCATCGCTACGGTAGAAAAAGTCTCACGTAGTCAACTCTTTAAATTTGTCGAAACCCCTTTGTAGATGGACACATTACCATTAGCGTTAGTTTTCTTCTTGAAAATCCATTTATTCTCAACGACCTTTTGATCATGAGGTAAGTCCACCAAGGTCCAAACCTGGTCTTCGTACATGGATTTCATCTCGGATTGCATGGCTTCTAGCCATTTGTTGGAATCCGGGGTCATCATTGCTTCTTCATATGTTGTAGGGTTATCATTTCCATCTACCATGAAATTCATGACAGGATTCCGTACAGTTACTTGACCTGCGAGGTTCGGTAGTATACTCTTTAAGAGCTTCGTGATCTTTATCATTAGGTCCTTCTTCATTCGGTGAAGTCAACACCGAAATAATTTCCGCCGCTGCGCTACTCGCCATTTTATGAAGAGAAGGTTTAATAACCTCTTCGAGTTGTACCTTCCGACTACTCACACCTTTCGCGAGAAACTCCTTCTCTAGAAAGAATCCATTCTTGGCAACAAAAACCTTTCCCTCGGATCTATAATAGAAGGTATACCCAATTGTTTCTTTATGAAGACGCATTTTTCTGCTTTAGGTTCGATTTTATTAGGTTGAAGTTTCTTCACATAAACATCGCATCCTCAAACTTTTAGAGATGACATCTTTGATTTGTTTCCAAAACACAATTCATTCGGTGTCGTTTCAATGGATTTAGATGGTGCCCTATTTAAAGTGAATACAACAGTTTCCAGTACATAACCCCAAAACAAAAGTGGCAAGTCAGTTAGAGACATCGTAGATCAAACCTAATCTAATAAGGTATGATTACGACGCTCCGATACACCATTACGCTGTGGTGTTCCAGCACGCGTGAGTTGTGAAACTATTCCACACTCTCTCATGTGTGTGCCAAACTCGTAACTAGATATTCACCTCTGTGATCAGACCGCAGAAATTTAATCATTCTATTACGATTATTTTCCACTACTCTGAAATTCGTTGAACTTTTCAAAGATTTTAGACTTGTGTTTCATCAAATAGATATACCCATATCTACTTAAATCCTCCGTGAAAGTAATAAAATAACGATATCTACCTCGCACTGACACACTCATTGGACCACATACATCAGTATGTATGATATTCAATAAATCTGTCTCCCGTTCCATTGTACCGGAAAATGGGATTCTAGTCATCATGTCCATAAAGCATGGCTCACATGTATCAAATAATTCAAAATCAAGTGATTCTAAAAGTCCATCAGAATGGAGCTTATTTAGCGTTTTACGCCAATATGACCTAGACGGTAGTGCCACATATATGTAGATATATCATTATCAAGTTTAATCATTTTAGCATCAATATTATGAATATGTGTATTACTACTATAGCATCAACATTATGAATATGTGTATTACTACTATCGAGATTCAAAAGAAATAAACCATTCATCACAGGTGCATGACAATAAAAGATATTATTCATATAAATCGAAAAACCATTGTTTTCGAATTTAAAGGAATAACCGTCTTGCAATAAACATGATCTAGATACAATGATCATGCTCAAAGTAGGCATCAAATAACAATTATTGAGGTTAAAACTAATCTAGACGGTAAATGGAGAGGCAGTGTTCCGACGGCGATCACATCAACTCTTGATCCATTGCTGACACATCGTGACCTCATCTCTTGCTAGTGGTCGCCTGTTCCGTAGCCCCTGATTTGAGTTAAATATATTACCAACTGATCCAATATCAAATATCCAGGTGCTACTGCGAGTACTAGTTAAGTACACATCAGTAACATGTATATCAAATATACCATTGTTCATCTTGTCGGCTTTCTTATCTGCCAAATATTTGGGACAGTTGCGTTTTCAGTGGCCGGTCCCCTTACAATAGTAGCACTCTGTATCTGGCTTAGGGCCAGCCCGGGTCTTCTTCTTAGGCGCAACAACAGATTTGCCGCCCTTCTTGAAGTTACACTTTTTGTCCTTCTTATAACCGGTGGTCTTATTGATCATCAACACTTGATGCTCTTTCCAAATCTCCACTTCAGTAGTCTTAAGCATTAACAAAAACTTAGGGATAGACTTCTTCATGCCATACATGTTGTAGTTCATCACGAAGCTCTTGTAGCTTGGTGGCAGAGATTGGAAAATACGATGTATGTCTAAGTCAATAGAATTGTTATACCCAAGACTACAAGTTTATTGGCTTACCCAGAAATTTTGAGTACGTGCTCACTAACGGGGTTGTTCTCCTTCATCATGGAGCTAAAGAACTTTTATGAAGCATGATAACTCGCTACGGCAGCATGGGTATCGAAAATTATTTTCGATTCACCCATGGTCTCAAAGGCATTGTCATTCTCAAAACACTTTCGGAGTTCTGGCAAAGTATTCACACGAAAAGTATCCACGGGCCCTCTGTATGAACTGCATTCATTTCAGCTGTCTTCAACAACTCGTTGACACCGGCAAGGAACACATCGGTCGCACGATTCCCGATGTACATCTACCCATCGTCCATCCATAAAATAAGACAAATTAATATGCACAAGTAATAAAATATGAATTCACATGCATTTAACACCGCATTTATCCATAAACAAATAGATGAAAATTGAAGTAATCTAAAAAAGCATTTTTACGGACGTCCGGAGGCTCCGAATTCTCCTCTTTATGACCCGGCTGGACCCTTCTTCCTCGTTTTCCTCCTCGCTCTTTTGAAGAGCCCTTTCTGCTCCACACCCTCTCTCTTTTTCCTCCCGAACCACCGCCTCATGCTGCCCTCACCAACGCTGTTTAGATCGAGCACCCCAACATATGGATCTAGCTACCACGAGGTGCCACAAACGTCAAATAGTCAGCGTGCCTCAGATCTCCGTTGCCTACATATGTGTCGCCATGCTTAGGACAATGGACAACAGCCAGATCCTCGTTGGCCTCGGGAACTACTCCTCCTCGTCAGATGAGGTACTAAGCTTCTATCTTTTCTGACTCTAATTCTATTTGTTTTGAAATTTTGGATGCATCTGGTGATCTTTTCCTAATTCAATTTGTTTTTAAATTTTGCTAGGAATCAGCTTGTGAGTGCGGTATTCATGATGGATGATAAGAGGAAAATAGGAAAAGTAATTTTACTAGAAGAATTAGACTTTATAAGGGAGGAGAAGAGGAAGACAGGAAAAATTGAGGAAGACCAATGAAGAATTGAGGAAGACGAAAAAGAAGATAAGTCTAGTTCATGAGACAATCTGAATGATGGAGCAAGCAATGAAAACCATCAACGAAAAAATGAAAAGGGTTGTGAAAGATAAGGGGAAAATAGAGTTGGTGTTGGCCGATATCATCGGTGCACACAACATCAACAAGACAAGAAAGTAGGCAAACAACTAGGTTGAAGATGCATAAGATCAAAAATTATGTTGTTTGGAAGGAAAGGTGTCTACAATATGCCTTTGGTGCCATTGTTATCCTAGTCACGGTTACAATAGCCATATCCGGATTTTCTAAATGCGCGAAGTAGTTGTTACTTTGAGCATAATTGTATATGTTACTATCTGTATGTGAGAATTGATTGTATCATATATGTTGTTTGAATGAAAAATAGATTGTACAAAAATAAAAGTGGACAAGATCAAAACGCACCTTCAAAATAACACTTGCAAAATGGTTAGTGAATCCCCAAGGCATCTCACCAGCACGAAGCCTTGTTCCATATATAATCAACATCAAAGGAGATCTTAAACGATTTATAATTGAAACCGCCTCTAGTTAGATATATGTTTGAGGCAGTCGGAATTAATAATTGACCTAGTTATAAGTTTTCACGGCGGTCGATATAATGATTCGCCTCATGTGGCACCTGGAGGCGGCTACTTTTTATGGATGGCTGTGGTTAAAATTTATAGGGAGATAGACCACTATTTTCCTACGCCTCAGAGGAGTTTTGTTTTATCGAACGGCTGATGAGGAAGTAGTACTAGAGAAGGTGTTATTTTGTAACCATCTGAGGTTGCTGTTATAGACGGTAAGAAAATAACAACTGTCTGAGGTTGCTAAACACAACCGGTTCTATCTATTTTAGTGGCAGACCGCCTCTATGCACCGTCTATAAGTAACGATTTTCTACTAGTGTACCCTCCGAGGCATGAAACTGGGTAAACATCGCTTTCCCTCTTATTTGTTATCCAACGAATCTACCAGCGCACCTTTCTCCCTAAACCCAAGTCCATCATCCATGGACATTCCTGTGGATACCCTTGTCAGGACCCAACACTCCCGGAGAAGTCGTGTAGCCATCTTGCAACTCCCAACAACAATACTCACATGCTCTTTGTTCACTTTAAGTAGTTACTATGCTTTAGTTTATTTTTGTTCTTAGTTAATCGTCACATCAAACCTTCCATTATTATTCCATCACGTCAAACCTTTCAATATTATTTCAGTAACTTATAGATTAGACTATTTCGAAACCACGGTTTAAGCGTGAATGCGTTGGTGCTTGATAACATAGTGTGGGGTTTTACTATTTCCTTGCAGCAAAACTTCAGTGGGACAGTATTATATGGGAAAGGAATACTTCCCGTAAAATACTGCTATAACCCTGTGGGCTTGGAGGTCATCACGTACATACACATGAATACATTCCACCTGCGTCACAGTAATGGTGATGCCTTGCCAGCGGCAGCAGACATGTCCTCACGCCACCCTATGAGGATGGCGGTGGCCACATAATGCGTGAGCGCGCCGATGAGCACTAGCACGTGGAAGATCTGGTGGCTATGCCCAACACAGTCAAACATACCGGGCCGCCACCTCTCCGGCACTCTGGCTACGTAAAACCCTAGGCCAGCCGCGTTCACGAGCCCCATGACGAGCTCAAGAGATAGCGCCATACAGCACTCAGGGTGTCCCCAGTTTAGCCAGAGCGCGTGGAGCGCTGGCACGAACCCTGAGAGGCTCATGGAAAAGAAGAGCCCCACCCGGATGTGGCGGAGCTGCATCGAAGATCTAGCAGGAGCCATGAGTGTGGCCACAACGAGCACACCGAGCAGGGTGATGATGGAGAGGTAGACGAGCTGCGCGGTGGGAGTGCCGAGGAAGGTGTAGTAGACCGTGGGAAAGAAAGAGGAGACAATCATGACCGCGATGCCTGCATAGTCGAGCTGCCAAAAGAGGTGGTTGAAGCTACGTGAGTGGGAGGCCAACAGGTGTGCTGCCGCACTCACAAACATGCACATCATGGCGCCGTACATGAACACGGTCCGCGGCCACCGCGCAACCTCATGCCCGCCGTCTGTGCCACTAACGGTTAATAAGCTGTAGCTCGCCAATCTCTGCACAAACCAAAGGGGAATCATTGGTCAATGACATACTACTATAACTTCATAAGCATATGTTTTTATATTGAGAAACACATATATATCTTTTGAGTCGATGCGTTCGTAATAAGCCCGTAAACAAAAAACATACAACAGATACAAAGACATACAACAGATGCCGCCATGCCCCTCGACATAAATATCATCCAAACAAGGTACGACATACCATCATAGTTTTAAAACCGGACCGGACCGGCGGTTCAACCGGAAAAAACCGGAACCGGAGGCTCCTCCAGTTGTTTAAGCGCAGTGGAAAGGACGCGCCAACGAACCGGAATAAACCGTCCGAACCGTGGTTGAGCCTGTCATTTATGTCTTTAAACCGGACAACGGTCTGACCGGCTCGGCTCCCTGATAACTACCCGATTCACCAGTGTTTGTTCTTGGTAGACAGACAAACCTCTTTTGTAAATACTCCACACGGTAGCGGTAATAATTGTTGCACTCCTTATTATTTTTATAAAACTATATGGTCGTGGTCTTTTGTTGATTCACGTAACAAATTCATGAGTATATTCTCATGTGAGTGAGACGCGCATAATGAATTTGTCCCAGACACACCATGTTGGAATCTACATATTATAGCATTGCGATTTTAGACTATTTTACAACTTGTGTGAATTATTATTTTTGCAGATTCTAAGTCTAGACACACACAATCATATTTTTGAATGCGTAGGTAGTATCTGAATGTCCAACGATAGCAGTCTGGGTGAAGGGTTTAGTCTTTCTTACCGAGCTGCGGCTGTTGTTGGCTGCCCACGACGACGACGCGTTGGCAGATGTCATCACCAACGTCGTCGTGATCCACTGAGCTTGAGTGGCGGTTGGCCATGCCGTCTCGCTGGTGATGGCGAGCCAAAGGAACAGGAAGAAGCCTGCGAGGTGGCTGCCAGAATGAACCGAGACAAGTTGACATTATTGTGTTAGACAAAAGAAGTAGAGACTTGAGACCAAACAAGTAGCTGATTTAGAAAATGCAGATAATTAACTTATTTTTTTTGGAAATGCAGATAATTAACTTATGAAACAAACTAATCAGAGAAGCAGCCAAGAAGAAGAAGGGGAAGGGCAACGAACGTCCAAACGTTGAGGGTCTCGTTGTGCCAGGAGAAAACGCTGCGTAGAGCGTCACGGACGGACCACTGGCAACGGTAGTGGCTACGGATGAACTCGTTGTCACGGAGGTAGTCCGGCAGCTCCTCGAACCGTGACAGCCGCGGCAGCCTCCTCCGGATCCACCCCTCTTTCTCCGCCGTAGCCGGGCGCTGCGTCGCCCCGGTGGTGGTGGTCATCCTCCCTCTGTGTTTAGGACTCCACGAGCATGGCGATGGCAGAGGTCCATAGGACGTGCTTATATAAGATGAGAATAGAGGCGAGGCGTCGGTGTGTGGTGGTCGGCAATCCAATCATAATCGCATGCAGTTGGCAAAGAAAATCCTTTTATATCTAAACCGGATCAATTAGAGTAGACTGCATCAGCATCCAAATCGCAGTTGCTCCTGATTAGGATTTGCATTTGCTCATGTTTGACTGCCAGGCGGCATGCAGCTGGGTAGGTCGTATTTTTTGTTTTTGCAGATGTGCCTCGATCATCCAATTTTAGTTTAGTGTAGCTCGCAGCTGTGCTAGCGTTTAATTAGATTAGGCCGCCTGCAGTACGTACGTTGGGCATGTTTGAGGAGCAGCGTGCTAGCTTTGTCCGATTTGTGTCCCCTTGCAAGTTGCAACACAATACCACTATCTTCTACTTCCTCCGTTTCAAAATATAAGATGTTTTAGCTTTGTAAAAAGAGTGTATCTAGACCCCTTTTAGTGTGTAGGTCCATCAAGGTTTAGAGTAAACCTATACACTAAAAGGGTCTACATACACTTCTTTCACAAAGCTAAAACATCTTATATTTTAAAACGGAGGAAGTATTATGCAACTAAACTTTGACAATTCATGGACTGTCCTGTTATCCTCACTGTCCATTTTCCTAATCATTATGTATACTAGGTGGGCGTGTGCCGATCTTCGCCTCGCCGTCTATACGGTGTTAGATATCGCGGATGAGCACGCGAGTTTTCGGTCACGCTCTTATTTTTTTTTCTTGTCCAGTTATTTTCAATACATTAATAGTGCGTACACGGTTAATTGATGGAGTGTTGTTAGCGCTTGGTCCCAATCTTATTATTAGAAATATAAATGAATATTGTGATACAAAATTCAGTACCAATTATGCTCATCTGTAGTAAATTTTGCAATTGAGAAAAAGAAGAAAAAAAGAGAGTTCGGGAGAAGGAAATGACAGCTCCACCTAGGGGCGGATTCTGCACTCACCTTATCCACAACAACGCCTACTCAGGACGTCTGCCTGTTTCACACAAGTTGAAGGAGAAGAGAGAGAGCTGGGAGTGAAGAAGAGGAGCAGATGAGAGGGGTGCCCGGCCTGAGGAGGAAGCGTCTTTCCTTGTCTTTCCTTGTCGTCTCTAGGCAAAAACGGACCAGAAGGTTTAGGCGGAGTCGACCCACCCAAGTGCATCCCTCTCCCACGCAATGCTGCCCTAGAGTCGATGTCCCCACACCTCCTCTGCAGGCTCAACTCCATGGCAAAGACCGTGCCTCGAGATGTGTCTCCAAGCCCCCGCCTGACCAGTGCCTCCTGCAGCGTCTCATCACCGTCGGCTCGTCCTCCCGTGCGACACCTACACCTAGAGCAACGCTTCCGTGCACCCCTCCTCGTGCATGGCCGCACGGTGGTCGAGATGAGAACGGGTGAGGCAACCTAAAGGAGTTACGGTTGAGCAGGCTTAGTGTGGTAGCAGTCGGAGAATCTTAGGCGGCAGCCGAACACCCTAGCCCGGAGTTCTCGAGGAAGATGAATAGAGAGATGAGGGAAACAGACGGTCGGCTCCACGAAAAAACACTTTAGAGCATGGGATTCATGGAGCCTTTTTTGAATTTTCTAAAATTCATCAATTAGTTTTTTAAAAATACCTACGCATAGCCAACAATATGAAATACACGTCTGTAAAAATTTATTGGAAAATACTTTATGTTCCCGTCGCAACAAAAGAGATAATATGACAAACTTTGGAAAAAAGTACTTCCAGATTTGAATATTTTCCTTTTTTTGAGATCGTAATACAAAGTATTTTCACATAAGAGTTGTACGCGTGTATTATAAATCATTATATGTATCCTGATATATTTACTGAAACTTTTTAAATCTTTAAATTGATTTTTTTAAATAATAATAAGGTCCTCCATAGAGCTCGTCCCACGGGATTTGCAAGTTCCCTCATTTGTCATGCATGTAACCATGTTTAAGCTATAGTATAATTCAGCACATCATGAAAGAGTACGTAAGGATCGAATGAAGACATACATTTCCCGATCGAAGAACCCAGTTGAACCGGTGATGAGGATGGTCTTTCCCTTGAAGTATCCTACCTCAAAGATAGGTAATCGCACTAGTAGAAAACTGGTCTTTGGTTCGGAGCATTAGTTTCGGTTTTGCTACGAATCGGGACTAATGTCCCAGTTCCAACGGCTAGAAACGACCGTAGGGTACGCCACCCACTAGTCCCGATTCGAAAGGGACCTTTAGTCCCGATTATTTCTTTTGTTCCTTGTGGCCGAGGAAAACAAGCAGAATGGTTTTATATGTTATCCATGTAGTGTCTGTCAGAATAAGAAGGAATACTCTTTCTCAAGAGTACTTCACGGCCACCCGTTTCAGTCCGGTTTCATGTCCGGCTATAATTGTTGGACCAAGCACGGAGAAAAAGGTGTTATGATGGAAGACAACAAAAAAGAAGAGAATAATAACAACTATCCTCTGTCGCTTTAATATTGCAGTGCTACAGTGCGAGACAATGATGAAGAAGAAGCTGGAGAACGGGCATCAGATGAGACCATTGATGATCTTGGTCGGGCTATTACTGATGCAAAGGGAGAATGTGAAAGTGAAAGGGAGAGCTTGAATTTCGAGCAGATGTTAAAGGATCACAACAAATTGTTGTACCCGAATTGCGAAGATGGCCATAAAAACCTAGATATCTGTAACACCCTCGAATCGGCCCTATGCAAGCTTTAGCCCTTTCCGCCAAACCCGCATAGAAACGATTCAAGGACGCCCACCAGGCACTTCCGTGCGGGTGGAAAACGAAGTAATACCATTACACAACAGTTCTCGATGGGACCCACAGAACAGATATATATACAACAGCGACTCAACGAGTCAAGAATACAGATATACAATGCAAAGATCCAAATCACCTTGAAAACGTTACAGCGTCCGAGTACGGACAAGATGCAAATGGGGCTAAGAGCCCTAAAGAATAACCAATGGCGTCCATAACCCTGCCCAGGCCAAGCCGGAAGGGTAACCCTGCTAACGACGTCGATCTCAAACCTGCTAAAACAAAAGGGGTGCCGACAAAGGGCAAAGGAAAAAGAGGAGCGTCAGTACTGAGGCCAGTACACGGCGAGGCTAGAATTCGGCGGCTCTCGCCTACGTAGGTATGGTGGGCTGAAGAGCTGCGCAGCGGCACTAAACAACCTATAGAGACTCGGTATCACTGGCGGCTATTAGAGAGGGGTAAGAAAGACCTATTCGGATCCTACCTGAAGCTAACACCAAACATACCCAGCCTGGTATTTCCCCCTCGAGACCAAACGAGGAAGTCGGGCCAAGGAACTCACACAGTTGGCAGTTTTACTCATTCCATTTTAGTTGTAGCATTTACTAGTCAGATATACAGCATGAGTAATCCTGATAGCGTAAGTAGTGGGCAGTTTTAGTTAGCATTCCGTTGTAGTTGCAACATTTACTAGTCAGATATAATTGTCCTGAGGAATCCCAAAACCTAGCAATTGGCACTTTTATCACATTCCATTGGAGTTGCAATACTTACTAGGCAGGTATAGTATGACACAGATCACCACAGATCCACCAGTTGTTGGCATTTTTATTATCCATTCCATTGTAGTGAAGCTGATTACTAGTCACATATTAAATCAAATTTATAACACTACTTTAGTTATGCTTGTCTATGATCGAGATACTGTGCTCCAAGTCGTCCATAACCATGGACACGGCTTTCAGAAAGATTTACCCTGCAGGGGTGCACAAATAGCAACACACACATGATCAACCTCAGAAAAACCAAATCAAAACCCAACGAGGCTTTCACGACAAAGCAATCATAGGATTCATAAACTATTTCAGGGGGCCACCCCACTAAGCTACCCGCAACGAAGTTGGCCGGCTCCGGAACAGACCCAGGGTTTGTGACGACGTCTATAAACGACTGGGAACCCGAAAGTGTGACTGGAATTGTCGATACCGCGAAAACGTGGCACGATCCAAAACAGTACAGATGCTCCACGCACAATCTTAAATAAAGCAGTGAAACATGGCATAAGTATAGGATAGAAATAAAGCCCCAAACTAGTTTGTGGCCCCAAGAAATAAGAAATGAATCAAGCTCTGGCTAAGGGGATTCATGGTCCCATATGCGGATAGTGCGATAGTCAAGGAACATGTATCAAGTACTCGGGGTCCTACGGGACACAAGTGAGCGTGGAACAACCAAATAACATCTATTGCCCACCGATGCCTCTGCATTAGTTATATCTAGCAATTTAATAACAAGTTGTAATTAAAGCCATGATCAACTCCACCATTAAGCATCTGCCAGCATTCCAACAACTGTGGTACTAGACAACACGAGATCGCACCTGAGCGAGCAACTACGACTCGCAAGGCCAGCTATCTACCAAACACAGGTAATAGGAGGTGTCCAAGGCAATATAGAGGCTGCACGGGATATAACTGGTGTACGGAAACTAAAGCATCGCGACAAGGATAGCAATAGATCAACAGGAAGAAATAAAAACTATAAATGCAAAATAGGTAGAAAGGGGGAGAATGCTCGCCTGGAAAACACTGCCGAAGGATCATATCCGGAGAACTTGTCGATACTCGCATCAACTCCTCGGCCTAATCCGCGAAGAAGCAAACACTAGAAGAAACACCGGATGCAATATTTAATACTACGGCAGAAGATCTGGCATGCTTATGATATAATGCATGGCATGGCACAGATGCGGTGCAATTAGGCAATATTAAGCGGAACCGGGGTCCCGATAATTAATTACACGGTTCAAACATGCTAAATTAATATGCAACAAGTATATGTCATATATTATAAAAATAGGGGTCTCGGAAAGGGGATCACATTGGGGACTCGGCTCCGGGGTCTCGGGGTTCGACGGGGATCGGTCTTCGGGCTCCGGGAACGGGGCTCCAGGATCTGTGGGGAGATCTTGGCGTCCGAGGTCTCGTCGAGATCGGTGTTCGGGGTCAGGCTTCAGATCCGGGAATGGGTCTTGGCGTCCTCGTAGGAGTACTTGATGCTCCGCGGCGGATGGCTTTGAGTCACCGGATCCGAGAAGCGAAACTCGTGATCGATGGAGAGCTTGGATGGATCGGGCAATGGGTTCTTTACGGTCCCTCAGGTTGGCTTCTCGCGCGTCGACCAACGGAAGATCTTGACGACGGGGTACGTGTGGCGTTGAACTTGGCAGCATTCTCGACACCAGACAACACCAAAACACCAGAAAACAAAACCAAGACCAAGAGGTTCATCGGGACGACATGTTAGCTCCAGGCAACAAGACGTGCAGACGACGGACAGTGACGCGCTGGCGAAAAACGAGGTCGCAGCCCAGGCGGTGATGGGGCACGCTCGGGAGAAAAGTTGAGGCGGTCCGAGCCTGGCGACGAGGACGGAGGGCAGCGGCAAGCGGCGCAACGGGGCTCCGGCGAGGTAGGACCATTGCCGCAAACGGGGGTGGCGCTAGCGAAGAGGATGGAAGGGTCGATGCGAGGCGGCGGCGGGACCCACGCTGTTGGCTCAGCGGTAGGCGACGGGGCGCCATGGCCAAAAGAGGTACAGAGGCACTGTGGTGCGAACTTAGCGGCGGCAGCTCGGCGGCGTGGTGGAGCTCCACGGGCGTCCGCAGAGGAAGGAGAGGATGTCGAGGTCGACCATGGCGGCAGCGAAGCCGGCAAGGCGACGGTGGCGCGGGGTGGTCTCGGGCATGGTAGCGAGGGCCCGCATGGGGTCGTGGTGGCGGAGCACGGCGTCGCGGCTTGCAGGGCTTCGAGGCGAGAGGGGAGGGTCGGCGACCGGCGACTCGGTGAGGAGCGGATCGAGGCGCGCCGGGGCTCGACGAAGGAGAGGCTGGCGGGGGTGGAGCGGACGAGGAGGAGGTCGGCGGCCGAAGGTGGCTTGGGCCAAGCTCGGTGCGGCCAGCGGGGAAGGCGGCTCCGGCGAGCATGCAGCGAGGGGCCCGGCGGCGTCCGGAGCCGAGCACGGAGAGGTCAAGGCCTTCAGTGCCGGCGGTGCTCTTGATGGTGGAAGCGGGCTCGCCTCACAGGAAGAAGAGGGCGAGGCGGGATGGGCCTGCTGGGAGACGGCAGTTGGTGGGGAGGAGGTGGGACGTGTGGGGGGGTGGGACATGAGGTGGGACCCGGAGCGGTAGGTGGGAGGGGTTTTTGTCGGGAGCAGGGGAGGGTTCTCTACCGCGCGGTAGGATAGGACAGAGCGGGGGCGGCAGGTGGGGCCAGAGAAAAGGCAGCGGGCCAGCGGGAGTTGGGCGCGGTGGGGACTGGCGTCTGACCAGGCGTGGGAGGCGGGCGGGGTCATGCTCGCCGCGAGAGGTGGGGGAAAAAAAAGCAGTGGGCGGCGGCTGAAAAAGGGAGAGCGGGAGGGAGGAAAAAGGGGTAGGTAGGATTGGGACAGGGTTAGGACATGCTAAATTAATATGCAATAAGTATATGTCATATATTATAAAAATAGGGGTCTCGGAAAGGGGATCACATTGGGGACTCGGCTCCGGGGTCTCAGGGTTCGACGGGGATC
The DNA here is from genome assembly GCA_023614405.1 of Avena insularis. Taxonomy (NCBI): domain Eukaryota; kingdom Viridiplantae; phylum Streptophyta; class Magnoliopsida; order Poales; family Poaceae; genus Avena; species Avena insularis. The sequence continues at coordinate 75,271,525 of CM042690.1, forward strand.
GGTCTTCGGGCTCCAGGAACGGGGCTCCAGGATCTGTGGGGAGATCTTGGCCTCCGAGGTCTCCTCGATATCGGTCTTTGGGGTCAGGCTTCAGATCCGGGAACGGGTCTTGGCGTCCTCGTAGGAGTACTTGATGCTCCGTGGCGGATGGCTTTGAGTCACCGGATCCGACAAGCGAAACTCGTGATCGATGGAGAGCTTGGATGGATCGGGCATCGGGTTCTGTACGGTCCCTCAGGTTGGCTTCTCGCGCGTCGACCAATGGAAGATCTTGACGACAGGGTACGTGTGGCGTTGAACTTGGCAGCGTTCTCGACACCAGACAACACCAAAACACAAGAAAACAAAACCAGGACCAAGAGGTTCATCGGGACGACATGTTAGCTCCAGCAGCAGCGAGGCGTGCGGGCATGACTTAACGGTGACGCTAGCGAAAGCGAGGTCGCGGCAGCGGTGACGGGGCACACTCGGGAGAAAAGCTGAGGCGGGCCAAGCCTAGCGACGAGGACGGAGGGCAGCGGCGAGCGGCACAACGGGGCTCCGGCGAGGTAGGACCATGGCCACAAACGGGGGTGGCGGCGCTGGCCAGAGAGGGGATGGAAGGGTCGATGCAGGCAGGGTGGCGAGGCGGGGACCCACGGGCGCGCGGGTTCGGGCGCGAGGGCGCACGGGACGGCGCCATGGCCAGAAACAGAGGTGGCCACGGGAGGCGCGTGGTGGTGCGGAACTTGGCGGGGCAGCGGGCTCAACGGGCGGCGGTCGGTGGAGCTCCATGGGCGTCCGCGAAGGAAGGAGAGGATGTCGAGGTCGACCGTGGCGGCAGCAAAGCCGGCAAGGCAACGGTGGCGCGGGGTGGTCTCAGGCATGGTAGCGAGGGCCCGCAGGGGGTCGTGGTGGCGGAGCACGGTGTCGTGGCTTGCAGGGCTTCGAGGCGAGAGGGGAGGGTCGGTGGCCGGCGACTCGGTGAGGAGCGGACCGAGGCGCGCCGGGGCTCGATGAAGGAGAGGCTGGCGGGGGTGGAGCGGACGAGGAGGAGGTCGGCGGCCGACGGTGGCTTGGGCCTAGCTCGGTGCGGCCGGCAGGGAAGGCGGCTCCGGCGAGCTTGCGGCGAGGGGCCCGGCGGCGTTCAGAGCCGAGCACGGGGAGGTCGAGGACGCTCGCGCGACCGGCGGTGCTGCGGTGGTGGAAGCGGGGCTCTGCCTCGACAGGAAGAAGAGGGCGAGAGCGGGGATGGGCACGCGGAGACGCGATTGGTGGGGGAGGAGGTGGACGCGTGTGGGGGGTGGGACCGCGAGGTGGGACCTGGAGTGGTAGGTGGGAGGGGTTTTTGTCGGGAGCGGGGGAGGGTTCTCTACCGCGCGGTAGGATAGGACAGAGCGGGGACGGCAGGTGGGGCCAGAGAAAAGGGAGCGGGCCAGCGGTAGTTGGGCGCGGTGGGGCATGCGACGCGACCTGGGTAGGACCGGGGAGTGGGAGAGCGGGCCGGTAGGGCGTGTCGGTCGGCCATGTGAGCCTCTCGCCCAGGGAGTGGGCGGGAAAAAGGCAGGTGGTGGGCGGCGGCTGAAAAAGGGAGAGAGGGAGGGAGGGAGGAAAAAGGGGTAGGTAGGATTGGGACAGGGTTAGGACTAGATTTAGGGTTTTGGAGGTGGCCGGCCGGGCTTTCAGGCCTGGCGGCTGCCTCCTAAAAACAACTTAAATATTTTATTATTTAAAAACGGGGCTTTTCAAATCTGTTTGTAGACAAAACAAAATAATCCAGAGAAGCCCGGGGTTTTCGATTTGAATTAAAGACGGGTATTTAGAAAACAAAAAATAGACTTTTCGAAAATAGTTTTAGACAAAACCATGCGTGATGATGACGATGCTCCAATTGAATGTTGCATGATGACATGAGCATGCGGTCATGATGATGCGATGCACAAAAACACCGCGATTTTCTAGTAGTGGTTTTAGCGGGATGCCACAATATCACACTGGAATTGCTGTAATGGAAGGAAGAGAACCGTGTGACTGACGAGGGATTTGAAAAGTTGCTGACAATACTGAAGAAGCTGCTTCCAAAATTAACTAACTTCCTGCTAGTACGTACGAAGCAAAGAAGGTTGTCTGCCCTCTAGGATTAGACGTGCAGAAGATACATACATGCATTAATCCGCATTGAGGAGTACGAGAATTTGGATGCATGACCGGTATGCACTACATTGTGGTATAAGATCGGACGAGATGACCCTGGTGATGTTGAGGGCGAAGACTGGGTTTTCCCAGTACATCGACACTTATACAAGTTGGTCGAGAAAAACGAAGCGGCAGCAGGCGTAGGAGGCAGAGCGATTGGCAAAGGTTGAAAGAAAGAACGAGGAATTTCAATCCATGTTGGAGTGGAAGCGGGAGCTTGGAGGACTGGTCCGACAGCAAGATCCTGCATTCGACAGTACGGCCGGCCTATCTTAGTGGAAAAGCAGCATGGCTTCCACAGAGGTCCAGGCTAATGATGCACTGATGATCGAGAATAATGAACCGATGATAGATGATACCGGTGCAATGATGGATGGCTGCCCCATGGATGCAGTCATGGAGAAGACAAGTTGTGAGCTACATATCCATGAAGGTGACGGTTGGCTTTGCTTTACCTTCTACACTGGAGCAACCTCCCATTAACGTTCGATTCCAACTGGCTATGCTCATGTCGGTGTGGATGAAGTTCAACCGTTATTTCAGTCACTGCAGATTGACATCCCTGGAGGTGAAGGGGAGACAACACTGGGAGAAGTCACGAGTGACTTCATTCTTTGGAAACAAGAATACATTAAGTTTCCAGGCTCGGCGCCAAGGCCACCATCTCCACCGAGAAGCAATCCCTCACCTCCAAGGCCACCGTCTCCTCCAAGTAGAAGTCCACCACCTCCAAGTCCACCCCTCCTTGAGAAGGACCGCAGCGCGAGTCCATCTCGATCTACAACACCTCAGCCTCCTCCACCCATTAAGGGCCAAAAGCGGAAGAGTACCACCGCTTTGTCGATGGATAACAGACGCAGAAACCGAAAGCGCCTCCCAAGAGTACCGTTGACTCCTCCAAGTTACCTTACCACATTACTGATGAGGAAAACAAGGCAGTCGTAGATGCCGAAGTGAAGGCCCATTTTGTACCAAAACAACCCGAGTCAAAGGTCCCAATAGATCCAAAAGTCAGGGACCACTTTAGCAGATTTCTTGTGCATCCATCCCAAGATAAGTTAAATGTGCTAGATAACTATACACGTTGTCTTGTGAAGACAGTGAAAGAGAAGAGGTCAAGTGATAGAGGAAGCATGAAAAGGGACGTTGCCTAGCTCAGAGAATAGGCAAAACAATTGATCCCCCTACTCAAAGTGTTACTCGAACATCAAATATATGGGGAAGAACCTTTGGCTATGGAAGCAGCTCAGCTATTAGCCGAGCAATGTAATATGTATGTTGATGAAATTCTTGGCGGCGCTGCTATCCCCAAGGCTGATGTATCACGACAATATGTCCACAGGCAGCCTATGGTCAGTTATGAGATGCTCCAGCGTCTGCCAAACTAAATGCGACAATTGCATGACTGGTACCTGCAAGTCGCAGATCAAGGGCGAGAAATGCTCATAGGGAAAGTTGGAGAGGTGCATTACTTCCTTCCAGAAGAGATCCATATTGACCTTGTAGAAATCTTTCAGTTACTCAAACAAAGGGCACTTGACAAATCTCTCCTCAGTTGCTAATGTCTGTAAGTGATTAATTTATTTATGTAATTAAGTCACTAGGTCAGTTCGTTCAATTCATTGTCGGTAATTATCCTTACTATATTCTTTTGTATGCTATGATGCAGAAAGAAAATTCTCAAATGTAAAAAAAAGTGAATCTATTGTATTGGGTTCATTGACCCAAATCGAGTTAATGAAGCTATGCTAAAGATGAAACCCGTGGACATGGAGCGTAACTTGCTAAGGTTTCTCAAGAAGCGTCATTACTGTAAGGAAATACTATTTCCTTACAACTACGGGTGAGAGTGTTACTGTCTTGTACATATTAACTTTTGCTTACTCGATGTTAAGTATAAATGATGAGTTACTAACGTATATAAATCATGCGCAGCTTTCACTTGATTCTGCTAAACGTTGCCGTTGATAGTGGAAGAGTTCAAATCATGGATTCATTAAAAAAGGACATGGAAGAGTACCGCAACATGATTGATATGCTCTAAAATTAATTTCAATCATTATCGCACTATATCGATCTCTTTTGTTCATTTTCTAAGATATCAAGTAATTCTTAGCCCATTCATTCATTTTCTTTGCCGGGCAGTGTTTGGACACGGTTCAAGATTGTGGTCACCGGTCAATGGCGTGAGGAGCTGAGTTTTAATTCAGTCTTGGCCTGGATCAAGAAGAGATAATGCAGAAACTATGGAGCGTGACCTGGATTAAGAAGAGATAATGCAGGGTATGATAGACGGTGATGATATCACCTCGCAGTATCTGAACGACTCCGGTGAGTGAGTGGAGGAGAATCTCGAGCGGAGAGACGGCTCCGGTGAGGAAAGATATGACTCCAGTGAGCGAAGTGACGGCTCCGGTGAGGGAACCTTGACTACAAAGTCTAGAGAGGTATATAAATTAAGTCACTACTGACTAGATGCATTAATTGATTTGTATATATATTAACGATTCTTTCTTCTTTTAGCCCTCTGGATCGAAGCAATCTACTGAAAGAAAACGAGGCCCGATAAAAAAGTTGCCAACGATATAGGGTTCACGATCGAAGAAGCCATTATAGATGGCGCTCCGATTGCTTCCGAGCACAACCCAAGTGATGCGGGCAGAGAACCTTGATGCGAAGAACTCATGATGTCCACGGTCGCAGGAGGTAGAGAACCTTCAAATTGGCACATATGAGCCACCAACACACCATAATCGCTGCCAATTTAGGTAATTTTAGATGCGCATGGTACAATCAATATTGGACCATATGATGGTACGGCTCGTTCTGCACCAAGGAGAGGTGTTTTCTGCAAATCCTGTGCCGAGATGTGGTCATTTTTGCAATTTTTGTAGGAGGGTGCGTTGAGATCCAATCCTGAATCTACTTTTTCACTCAACCCCCGCGATCTGGACGTCCCAGCTGGATTACTGAATAGACTGGAGTATTGGATACGTTCTCGAGATGATACAGTGCCATGAGAAACTATGCAATCTACTCGATCGGCTGTTCTAGTAGGATAACAGCTCACGGCAAGTTCCACGCGGTCTCCCAGCCAGAGATTAAATAACTGAGCATATATTTGTTGTTTAGCTCGGAAAACGCGGAGGCGATCATGTTGGTGATCGCGGATGCACGTGAATCAGATCAAACACTGTCGTGAGAAAGACACGGTGCCCATAACTCAAAGATCTGATCAGATCAACTTGTGCTGCGTCGTCCCTGGAAACAATATTTTAGGGTCACTCCGTCATGGAGAACTGGATCTTCCTGAACAGGCTAGCTGATACTCCCTCCGTTCTAAAATATAAGATGTTTTAGCTTTGTGAAAAAACTGTTCCTAGATCCTTTTTAGTGTGTAGATTCATTTAGGTTTGGAGTGAATCTATACACTAAAAGAGATCTAGATACACTTATTTCACAAAACTAAAACATTTTATATTTTGAAACGAAAGGAGTACTAGAGGATCTTTATTTCCCAATCAGTAGTATATATAACATGGTCTCTATGGCACACCAGATCGCCCCAGACCACCTAACCTAATCAACCATATCCAAGTTACGAGAAGTGTAGTAGTGCTGCTGGCAAAGACACCAACTCAAGCGCGATGGTTCCATCGTGGACCGAGGCCGCGGCACGCTTCCTGGTAGCAAGATTTCTCAACCAACACATTTCCATCGGCAGCTTGACGTGAGTTCTTCGCATCAACCGCTACGCCTGCATCTAAACCATGATGATTTTCAGTATTCTCACCGTCGTCTCGTATATCTTGCAGATTGCTCGAAGATGGAGGCGGCACGTTGAGCTTCGGTGATTCCAGTGACAAGTGCCATCTAAAATCGGTCCTCCGAGTCCATGACCCCATCTTCTACTGGAAGGTCTCGATCGGTGCATGCCTCAATTCTTGCTACTCCTCGATACAATCATCTCATTTGGCTTGAATGTGACTCAGATCGCAACGGAATCCGACCTCGGTTTGGCAGATGCCTACATCAATGGATGGTGCTCTTTTCCCGATAAGGAAGAAGGACTTCTCAATCTTTTCCTGGTATAACAAACTATCTCATTGCCCACCTTCAGCTTGGCTATTTCTTCTTTTCTTTTTTTTTGAAAGTGCTTGGGCTATTTCTTCTCTTTTATGTTTCTCCGATTATATCCTGGACACATTTCTCTGCAGATTTTCATTGCCAACCGAGATGCTCCCAAGAGTAGGACCAGCATTGTGAGCAAAAGGTTTCGTAACATTCAAACTTGCCTAACTACATTGCTCTGATTGCTTTAACAGTAAATAATCATGTACTATAAAACTATATTTTTTGGCAGGGGGTGGTGGACACCCATGCTTCTAACAGCTGGGCTGTCATCCGCTAAATATTTTTTGCGCCACATGTCGAGGAACAACTCCGTAACACAAACTCGTCGAAACATCTCGCAACACTATGATCTGGTCAGTCCATATGTGGCTTCCCTTTTCTCATTACACATTTACACTGACTGAGTTCCACTTTTTACACTCTAGTTTAGCATCTGTGACACCAAGTTTAACATGATTTATAAATATTATTCAGATTATATGTGGGAACCTAGATTATGGCACCCTAGTGCGCTGCGTCCAAGGACCTCCTCATTGGGATGACATGGCACACTTTCATATAAGAATATGCTTTCAGTTTTGTATGTAGAAACTGAATGGATTGTGGGACACTTCCAGAACAGAGTATATGTATTAAGCAGTACTGATTATGCTAGCTCATCAATGCACACAGGAAAATAGTTACAAGGGCCTAAAGTGGGTTTAAAACATAAATAGGTTAATCACAAAATGTCAACTGCGGTATAATAACTGGAATTCATTCCTACACTTGTAATATAAGCAGCTGCTCACACCCCATTAGTATTATGAGTGTTACTTCAGATCCTGTTGATTTTCTTGAATCTTAAAACCTATGATACTGAACCTTGTACCTATATAATTTTATGACCCATCATGCATTCTTGTTGTCCAATATTGAACTCACCAGTCTGTACAATGGATTATTTTCTTGACATATTTGTTCGTGCAGAGTAATGATTTCTTTTCGCTTTTTCTGGACAAATCGATGACGTACTCTTGCGGAATTTTCAAGGTTTGTCTTTTGTGATTAATTTGGTTCTGCATCTTGCAGAAATAATTATAATGTGAATACACGAACTGATATTAATTTTGTAGATGGAGGACGAAAGCTTAGAAGCAGCCCAGATACGTAAACTGAGCCTTCTAATTGACAAGGTAATATATCGTACTTCCTCCAGAGATAATATCAAGGAATCAATTGGGTCAGGGATACTAATCAAACAATATGCAAATAACGAAAGGCTAAAGTTGAGAGGGATCATCAAGTTCTTGATATCGGCAGCGGCTGGGGAAGCTTAGCGATACAAGTGGTCAAGCAAACTGGCTGCAAATACACTGGAATAACTCTGTCAGAGGAGCAACTTAAATACGCCCAGAGGAAAGTGAAAGAAGCTGGCTTAGAGGTTAGTTGTGTGCTACTCCTTCCATCCCAGCTTACGTTGAAGCACGGTGAAATATTACCTGACTACTCCACTGTCTCCTCATTAATTTTCAGGATCATATAACATTCCTGTTGTGCGACTACCGTGAAATACCAGCTCGCAAATATGACAGGATCATAAGCTGGTAATTATTCTACTGATATGATCTAGTATAATTATGTGCCCCGTGCGTGTGGTAACAATTGTTATCCCTCTTCTGTAAATCAGTGAGATGATCGAACACGTTGGCCATGAGTACATGGATGCATTTTTTACCTGCTGCAAGTCTCACCTAACTGAAGATGGCATATTTGTCCTCCAGGTTCAATGCTAACTATCATTGTTTAACAACTAATTATATATTTGCGTCAATTGGTTGTGCACTGTACTCCCTCCATTTTCATATAGGTGGCGTATAAATTTGGTAAAAAATTATATACTTTCTAAGTTTCACCAAATATATAGAATGGAATATACACAACAGCAACGCTGAATCAATATTATGGACATTATCTTATTTTTTATCTATTGATATTGATATCTGTGTCAAAATTGGTACTTGGTCAAACTTAATAAGTGAGCTTTATAAGAAACCTATTTATAGACGGAGGGGGTAGAAAATATAGTTACATGTGGCTTTTTGGGTGATAAACCTATTCCTCCTTATTCAGGGGAATATTAAGTGAGAATACATGCCTAAGTGAGGAAGTTGATGGTTCTTACTCACAACATACCATACAATTGTGGAGACTGGAACTAACTTACATTTTTTCAATACATATGTATGCATATTGTCCATTCAGGCCATCACAATGCCCGACCAACTCTATGAGGAATATATTAGAAGCCCAGGCTTCATAAAAGAATACATCTTCCCTGGGGGTTCACTTCCTTCGTTGTCACGTATAAAGTCTATTTCTGTTTCATCTGGGTTGAGGTATATTTTACCTCATCGGTCGATGTTTAACTTAATTAATCTATGTTGATTAAACCCTCTCTGACCTAGCTGCATATTTCTTATAGCATAGAGCACCTTGAGGATTTTGATGGGGACCAGTATTACCGAACTCTGAGAAGCTGGAGGGACAACTTAATGGCCAACAAAGAGTAAGTACCACTAAGCATCTAGGACATGCATGCATCTTGCATCCACTGAACTATATATGTCATAAAAAAAGACTAGTATTTTTCTCCGAACTGAAACACTATGAAATTTGACCTAGCTTATAGAAACATTTATGAATGCTATGGTGCTAAGTTAGAATAATTAGATACGCCGCAAATTACTATAGTTGTTGGTGTTTTTCCAAAAACTAGGTCAAACTGTACACTATTTGACATTTGGACTCTATTTATATTCCTTCTAAGTTTAGTAGTGTAAAAGTATTAGTCCTAATTTCTTTTCTATATTCGTAGCGAAATTTCGGCACTAGGCTTTGATGACAAGTTCATTCGTACATGGGAGTACTACTTCATATATTGTGCAGCTGGTTTCAAGACGCAAACACTTGGAGATTGCCAGGTGTGTACTTACTATATCCGTGTATATGCATGGGTATATATGCAATACGATATGTATTATATCTTAGTATTTATTCCTCCACGTGTTGACAGCGGTTTTGTGTTGCATGCAGGTTGTATTTTCTCATGCTGGAAACAATAAGCTGGTCCAGAATTGATGGCCGATGCATGATCCTAAAATGTCGATGAGTTATGTTGCAAGATGCAGTATATTCATATGTATTCCGTTTCTAAAATGTCGATGAGTTATGTTGTAAAGTAGTAGTATTATTTTCCCTAAAATCTAAAGTGTGCTCAAGCCCATTGGGGTGGGGCTAGGTTCAGGTGGATGAACAAATATATTGACCTAACCTGATGTCTGCTGAATATGGTTTTCGCCTCTAGCTAGTGAGTTATGCTATCTCCCGTTGTGGCTTGTCAGGCCTCCGATCTTTACCCCATAGTCCTCGTATCTAGCATAGATTCTAGCTCGAGGATTAGGGGAGATTACTTTAAGGTTCTACAGCTCACGAGCCCACGCTCCAGAGGGCCGGAGTTGCTTGAAATAAGACTGGGTAATCCAGGTTGTCCAGCCAATTGTCTAGACGGGGCATTTCAGCATGAATGGAATCAAAATATCGATGTCACGTCCGTCATGTTGGGTCCCACTTGTCAGTTTGACCGTTATTTCATTGCCACCTATCCCTAAGCAGTTTGGCAGTTTGGCACTTGCCATCCTATCCCTAAGCAGTACAAGTTCACGACGTGTGACTGCTGGTGAACTGATGGATCTCGATTTACCCTTTATATCTTGGAATCAGTAAAGTAGACGGTTGGACCCATTGCTTGCACGCACCATGCGCACCAGCCATGACCGAAACAAGATGACCCCGTCGTTGGCGTGGTCCAACGCTGGCCGGTGACGCCGCTACCGACAACCCGTCGAACCTGCCTCCATCCTACTTGTGCTGTATATTTTTGTTGGGCACATGGATCCTTGGTGCTTCCCCATAGGCAGGCCCCACTTGTCAGTTTAGCCGAAGGAAGGAGTAAAATCAAATGGACCAAATGTGGGTTTTGAACTCAAATTGACAACACGTATCACACATGCTAACCACAAGGCCACAAACTATTTCATGTTCAACGTTTGTATGTAGAGTTAATATACAACATAATTGGCATGCGCATCTCTTTCACTATGGCCCTAGGACGTTGCACTTCCACTACTCCTGTCTGATAGGGACATGGAGGTATGGCTGCCGACGAGCTCCCGGTCTTTCTCATCAACAAGATGTCGTTGTGCTGGCACTCGCTCTGCCTGCTCTCCCTCCTCGTCACCGCGCACCAGCGGTGCCGCTCATGCCCAGGCTCGCCGCACTGTGTAGGGCGGGCAACCCAGAGTCCTACGTGCTACGATTCTAGAGATGACGTCGGGCGAGGGCACGGTCGTTGGAGGCGTGGAAGCGATACCGGAGGGTGAGGGCACAGTAAAACTAGACTTGGCACTGTCAGCCAAGGCTTTTCCAGCCTCGGTCTAGCGGACACACACGCAATGGACGGCGTGGAAGCGATACCGGAGGGTGAGGGCACAGTAAAACTAGACTTGGCACTGTCAGCCAAGGCTTTTCCAGCCTCGGTCTAGCGGACACGCACGCAATGGACGGCGTGGAAGCGATACCGGAGGGTGAGGGCACAGTAAAACTAGACTCGACTGTCAGCCAAGGCTTTTCCGTCCTCGGTCTAGCGGACGCGCACGCCATGCATGGCGTACATTGCTCCTTGTGGCCACACCATCTAGGTCATCGTCGTGAACCCCGTCGCGTGCGTTGTTGAGAAATCCACGCCGGACCGTGCCAGGAACACCGTCACCCACGCCATCACGCACCGCCACTCACCATGCATAACTTCATGATGGCGCAAGTCATAGACGCCGTGCTAGACCTTACCCAACTTGGAGGGCATGGACGCGCGTCGTCGTGCGAAGATCGACATTAGGAGGCAGCGCACGCCATCATGTGCAGCTCGGCAGCGCTCAAGCTTGTCGCGGTCACAGAAACGGGATAGTGGAATGGTCCTGCAGCTTCTAGCGCGACGTGCCCTCTACACCGATGGTTACGCCGCGGGAAGCTGCATGTGCTTGTCTGCAGCCTGCAACATATACTTGGCTAGCTCTACCGATAGGATTGCGAGTCCAGAGTGCGGTCAAAAATTGGTCATGCGTGCATGTGGTTGTTCGAACTATATATAAAGAAATCAGGACCTAATATAATATAAGTGGTAATCTTGTGTGGGTATATGCACTTGTTTCTGAGTTCAAATGTCGCATTTAGTGTATTAAGTTTTATTTCTTATTTCGGCCACTGACAAATGGGGCCGTCTGTAGGGCAGCACCAATGATCCATGTGCGCGAGAAAAATATATGGAGTGTCTTTGCAAAGAATTATAACGCCACGTGACAGCTCTAGAATGATTTTGGACTAATTTGCTCTCTCGATACAAATATGTGTACCGTGGGATCAGGCTTTACAAGTTGTGGGACTAATTTGCACGTGCTAAACAACCTGTCGAGATAATAGCATATTTAAATCTAAAAGAAATCATAGTTAACTGAAAAAACATAATTAGATAGCACTACTAGCAGTTGGAGTTTATATCGGAACCAGTAACAACCTCCGGCCCACGTTCAAATCCTCCGGCAGTACTGCAGCGGTACTCCGATCCCTAGTTGTTCTTTCCAAAGCAAATCCCTTAAAATCAGGTGCTCAAGCAGCAGATCGATATACATACAGCCAAGGCGCAGGTAGGAAAAGAAGCGCAGTCAATCTTTGACATACTATAGTATATCGGCACGTACGCACCGAGGCGATCAATGGGCGCCGCCGATATCGAGAACCCAGACGACGGCGGCGATAATATCGCCGACGCTGCCATGACAGCTGAAACATCCGACCAGGCCTTGTGCTGGATCGGACTTATCGGAACCTGCTGTTTCCTAGCGCCCGTCTGGTACGCCTCGTACCAGGCGGTCAAGTCTCATCAGGCCACCATTACTGGAGTCGTCACATTCAACCTCTGCTTCCTCCTCATGACCATCTGCTTCGCCGCCATCGTCAGCTACATCGTCGTCTACGTTTTGCCGCCGCTGCTCTTCCACTCCAAAGAGAAGAAACCTACTAGTACAAGTCAAGAAGAAGAACAAGAAGAAGCGGGGAAGTCACACCGCTTGTTAGCCTAGCCTGGTCGTGACTCCTACAGCTCCCTTATTGCTACTGTATTTCGTCTTGAATTACTCTCGCTACTTGGTTATATATTATCGCACCACCTGATTTGATTGCATTGTGCTTCTAGTATAGGCTTGTAGCCATCTCAACAATATTCTATATTGATGTATTTGTTGGGAGCAACACGCTTGGGGCTTAACTAGGACGTTTCAAGTAACACGCTTTGTTTGCCTTAGACAGACTGTATTTTTCCCCAGCCTTGGCTCTCCTCGCATCGTATTCACCTTGTGGTGGACAAAGTGCGGTACTACCCATGGTAGAAATAATATTTTTCCGGTCTTGTTTTTCCAGTCTAGTTTCCAGTCTAGTTTTGCGTGTATCTTCCTCTCTCCGTTCATTTCACAAGTCCAAGTGGCAGCACACAAATCGAATCGATCAACTTCAGAATACAATTGAACTCAAGTAGTTTGTCCAAACAAAATCGGTTAATTCATAGTACAAAATGTCTCCGGCCGGTTCTCTGCTTTGGGAGTGGGGAATATATAGCTCTAGCTTTGTGGTGCTAGCTTGGAATCCTGAAAGAAGCCAGGATAACTTACTTGAGATGGTTTCTTCTCCCTGCGTACGTATTCGATCTAAAAAGCTTCTCTCTACGATACACCACATCTAGCTAGCTAGTTCGTACGTACCTAACACTAGGCATGCAGACACAGGGAGCTGGTGGCGTACGTCAAAGCAAAGGTAAGATGAAACCAAAGAAAAGAAAAAGATATGTACTACCAAATGAACCACCTCTCGCAACACATACATTGACCACATCACTCCACACTGATCGCGGGATGAAGAATGCAGGGTCAGGGAAGCCGACGGTCGGCCGCGACGACGACCGGCGGTGCAGGCCACCTTGTTGGGTGTTCCTGCTGGCGCTGCTGCTCACCACCGGCGTGGCGGCAGCTATGGCCCTCTACCACGTCTACATCAGGCTGACGGCCGTGCCGCGGCTGCAGATCTGCGGCGCCAAGCTCGAGTGGCCCGATGTGTACAACCCTACTTTCAACGGCACCATCCAGAACCTCAAGCTCAACATCACCTTTTGCTGGAAATGAATCGCTGCTCTATGTTCTCGTGTGTGTGTACTAGTTAGTTAACCAATCACTGTTCTGTGTTGTCGTGTGCGTGTGCGTACGAGTGCTCATGGTGTTTAGTTTGTGCCACACACAGTGGAGCCGTGGAGGGTTATATATTTTTCCTCGAAATATGAACATGTATAGCTATGTTGTCCTTTCACGTCTTGAAAACAGCCATCTCTGCTAGCTAGCAGCTCAACTCAGTGAAGAAATGTACATACATAAATCTAATTAAGGTGGGTGTTCGTCCTGATTATTCCTACTTATCCATCTGTTATAAATTATAAGTCCTTCTCCATCCCAGCTTCACTTCTTAGAATAAAGTGTTAGTTCAAAACGTGTGTTAACAGAACAAATTGACAGGCCGTTGTTGGACGCCAGATCCTCCACCGTTGCCGCCGCCGCCGTGCTCTGGATCGCGTTGCCGAAGTAGGCCGGGGAGATCGCTGGAGCAGACGATGACGGCAGTTCACCGCTATGCGCATCGTCGTCGTCGCGCCGGACGCGAGCTGCTTCCGTGCGCGCTGTCGTAGAGATCCATGTCTGCGAGCGCAGTGACTGGAACGACGAGATCTCGCCGCGCACTTGCGCCATCTTGCCATGAACCTTGGCATCTTTCAATCAACTATACTGCTCTTAAAGAAATCAGATTCAAAATGCATGGGAATAAATCTCTGAACGTACTTAACGAGTACGCATATCACATGGAGAACAGGGGAGAGGAAAAAGAGGCGATGGAAAGAATGGAATGAAACCTCCACAACACAAATCAAATGAGCTAAAAAGTAGTGGCCGCCTGCTCTCCTTGCCTGGTATCTTTGCACACCACCGCCGCCGGACATAGAACCGCCGCCGCCGCTGGATCTCGCGCCCGCTAGCCAACATGCCACTCATCGGGACGACCAACTGCGGAGTGGCCGCTCGCCTCGCCGGTTATGTCTGTACACCGCCGCCGCCGAACATACACCCTCCGGCTAATCTTCACTCTGCTCCTCTCCTCTCCTCGACGAGCAAGAGTCAAAGTCTAAGTCGGTCGCACGCGCTAGCCGTACGCGGCCGGTGATGGTGGCCTTGTACTTATAGGGGCGAAGGTTTGGCAGCCAAAAAGTTTGAAATTTTGAAGTATATAGAAAGACGGGGCGGGAAGAGGGGCTTAATTCTGAAAATGCATACGAGCGGCCATGAGGTTCTCTCTTCTCTCTGTTGCGAGTGTTGTATCAGACGACGGATGGACTGGAGAGATGGAGATCGACAAGGATTGATGACCCGGAATTATGGTCTATCCTTGAATTATGGGTGGGCGTCAAAGTAAGTGCAGTAATTATGGCGTGATGGGGTCCATGCCTCTTGGTAATCAAAGTGATCTTTCGCTATCCCCAAAAATAAATGTGTTTGCTTCTATTCCTCCTGTTTTCACTGCATGGGAAACCCCATGAACCCGGAAATAAATGCTTTTGCTTGTTTTCCCTCCTATTTTCACCGCATGGGAAACCCCATAATCTAGGAAAATAAATGTCTTTGCTTGTTTCTCTCCTATTTTCACGCCCCTTATGTTCATAAACAATTTGTTAGCAAGAATGAGATTGCGGCTTCAGATCATGTCAATGGCAACTAGCCAAATACGTTTGTTGATATTTCTTTTTATTTTGACTCTGCCAAATTTTACAGAATCGATAGCAGGCATCAGCTTCTATTGGTGGTTTCGGTGAAACAGTATGCTGGAATTAGTTCACTAGACTAGGAAAATGTACACAACCGTGTATATTGCATACTATCCCTCCCTTTCCTCTAAACAGCAACAGCTAAATTTTTTGACATGCATTGGCGTGCGCACAACTGGTACCATGATCACGTTGAATAAGATCGAGAAATTTCAGTCCCCAGTTACATCTAATACGAGCAAAAGATTCCCCAAGACTCCTAATATAGTTCATGCATACAATTTCCAGAAGAAAAGAGTATAAAATATATAATCTTTCCATCAAGGAATCCAGTGTTCACATCTTGTAGCACGCTCAACTGGAATACGGTCAGCTGAAAAAAATTCTAACACCAGCATCAGAAACACAAATTCCTCGATACTACTGGCATACACTTTGCACAAGCAAACCGTACACATACAAAAAAGGCCCTTGGGTCTAGCTAGGCAATCTATACATGTATAGCTCGATCAGTACATGGAAAACATGACTTTACGTCCACGTAGATGCTCCAGGCACAAACCACTGCAGCTATGAGCTCATCGGTACCTAACCAGCCACGACATCAGCCCAAGAAATCAACAACGAAAAAGCATGTCCGGCAGGCATGATCTCCAGCTCCACTTCCTTCATGAGAAAATGACATAGTAACCTGCTGCTCCATCCTTGCGTCCAAGGTTGAACCAGCTCAACTCGTCCATCCCTGCCATGCAGGTTATACGAGATATCATCTGCAACAACAACAAAAGCAGATTTCAATGCGGTATGAGTATGAAGTATTTTCAATGCTCACAAAGATTTTAACCAACACATTTTTACCAAGACAAATAGCACGTACTGTAAGATATATATCAGCATTGACAAGAAAATTTTGGAGCAAGACAATGCATCACAAGTGAGAAGGGAATACGCAGAAACCCACCTAAATCATGGAGAGGAAGATGCCACTGCTACCGAGGTGAACTTGCTGCACTCGCACGGAAGCAAGGGGTGGGGTGAAGGTGGCCGGGCCTACAACTGACTGCGAGGTACAGGAGGTCGTGGCCAGCACAACAACATCAGTAGAAGCTAGAACGGCTGGACTACGTCAGATGCGGTGGACTTGGCTCCATCCTGGACTACTCCAGCAAGACTGATGCTATGCAGAGGTGGATGAACATAACCACGGATTAATAAAACAATCCCCCGAAGTGAGAATTGAAACTGATGCAAACATTATTACCAGTACAGCATTCTACACCAGAAGGTCATGTCTAAAACTAGATCATGTGTAGCAGATTATGATCTTGATCTTGCACAAGGCAACTAGGCCATTAAGCAAAAGGGCAACAGATCAGTCCATAGGAAAAAAGAGACCTTAATTAGGCAACCAAGACAGTTCTCCATTGTCATTGCCCAAGAAACTAGTCATACAGATCACAACTACACAGCACATCAAGGTGACCAATAGAAGAAATAATCAGCAGATCACACACAGATCAACACTTGAAACAGAGCTAGGAATGGAGGATTTATACCTCTCCCTATGGCAGAACCAACTCGCTGAAGACGTGCAGCAACAGCAGCCTCATGTCGTTATTAAATAGCCTTGCTAGCTACAGTCTACAGGCATAACACTATAAAACAAGATGGGACCCAACATGCGAACTGGTTACACAAAGCTAGCCTCAAACTTATGAAAGATCTGTAACATTTTTGTATATAATATTTTATCTCGATTTTCAATATTAAATCCATTTGGGCACACTGAACGAAAAAATGAGCAGAAACTAATCCATGCTTCCCTATTTTCCCCACTGGCAAACATAAACAGGGATTCTCTCCGACAAATGGCACAATTGTCCACATGGTGTAATAGAATGGATTATGTGGTACTCATCAACTGTGTTCATCTTCACAGAGAAAAACTAGCACAACAATATTAACTATTTACCGAACACAAGAAGCCAAGACTAGAGCAGAAACTAATGGGTATCTCCTCAAACAAATGCATTATCCACATGGTTTACCAAAATGGACATCAGACTTGTCATATGTGTTACTTCAACATTGAAATCCCAAAAATATAACGATTTGAGTGACTCAGGCAGACAAGCAAACCTATTATATCGACCACACAACATGGAGAAAGATAAAAAAGGAAGACTGATGTCATTGTTACTAAAACTGAGAGCCACGAGTCATTACATTTTAAGGTCTTGTTTGCACTCAACATGGGCAAGGTTTAGTTAGAGGAAACAGGGTACAACATGATCATCTCCAGCTAGTAGACATGAATCACATTACTTGTTCGAGTCCAGGATATCTATTTGGCAGGTAGAATAACACTTGAAACAAACCTAGAAAGGAAGGATCCACCTCATATGTCAGAACCACCTCAATGAAGAAAGGTAGCAGAAAGCTCGTCACTCTTCTAGCTCCATGTTTACCAGCTCAGCTGTAGCAAGGGCTTCTCGCATTTGCTCAGCTCAACACCTAATTGCACGCAACAAGGAAAGCAAAAACAAACATAAGATTGCCAACTTCCAGTATGCAATCAAATCAAAAAACACAAACTGTGAAGAGACTGACTTTCTCATGAGCATGTGGATGGATATACGTATACCAAAACAAAAGTTTCATCTAACTAACATGAAAGTCTTCTCCACCTAATAAGAACATCCCCATGGAATGCTTAATACTCCCTCCATTCCGGTGTGTAGGGCTCAATTCCAAAATCAGTTTGTTCCGAAATAGAGGTGGAATAAGGCCTATCTAGCCATTAATTCTCCCTATTTAATGCCCTGGTGGCCTTCTTTATCCTACTCTAACTACTCTCAACCATGCCACTCCTCCCTCTTATCGCCCTGGTTGGGAACTGATTGGTTGTGTTTGCGGCTGTAGTTGACTCGTGTTGCATGTAGGTGGGCCTCCTAGGCTGTTGGCATGCCCTAATTTAATGGGGGATTAGAGATATACGCTGACTGGATGGGAAAAAGAAGAAGAGAAGAGGATTTAATGTCCAATGAAAGCACGCCTAGGTCGCGATGCCCCTCCATGGGAGCCCAATACACCAGAACAGAGGGAGTACATAAAACCAGTACAAAATACTTGGCTTTTCAGTTAAGATACTTCGCTTTTCAGTTAAGGAACAGCTCACGAGGCACAAAACACAGTCGCCAGTACTTATAATCTGTTCAATACTATAGAACATTTTAGCAAACAGAAAACATTTTACAATATGGAACACAGGTAGTATATCCCAGGAAACAAGGGTTAACCACATGAATTGTCTCATACAACATGCTTCTAAACAAAAATATAATTTATGCATCAGACTGCAATGCATGTCCGATCTAGCTAGCCCAAAATCAACTGGCTAATAGAACAACGTTGCTGGTTACAGTTTAGTTTGTTTTGTGAGCAATAGAAAGGTGAGAAAAAAATAAGGAAATGTCACTTCTTACAATCAGGTCCTATGTAACTTGAGCTACTAGGTATAACATGATGGAGAAGAAAATAACAATGGGTTATTAGTGAGACAATAAACAACATTATGATTAAAAAAACACTTCCATTTCTCTGATCAAGAACAGCCAGACTACAAATGAGCTAAAAATAGCTTCATATCTGAACCAAAAGAATCTATATCATCTAGGCACAATCAGACCATCTCAAAGTTTGGAAGTTCATTGAGAATATCATTAGTATATAATGCAAACTGATGTAGCAAACAATCTTGACATAGTTCTATTTATCTAGAATTCTATAGCCTTTGTTACTAAATATAAGACATTTAGGGAGTTTAATTTGAAACCCCAAAACATCTTATATTCAGGAACAGAGATAGTACTCCCTCCGTCTAGAAATAAGTGACATGGATTTGTCTAGATTTGAATGTACCTAGACACTTTTTGGTGTATAGATAGATCCAAATTTAGACAAATCCAAGTCATTTATTTATGGATGGAGGTAGTAATAGTTAAATTTAAATGCAGAACTCACCCTCACTGTCCAGAGCCTCACCAGTTCGGCAGCTCCCCTCCTTGGACACATTCTGGAACATCTTGTCCTCATAGTACATGAGGCATTGTGTCAGCAACATGGTCGGTAACCTGCAAGAAAAGATGGGGTTACTTCAAAAGATTGATATAGATTCCAAGTTATAACTGTTGCAAAGTAAATCCCGCACATATGATTCATGCTTCCTAGACTATAACTACTCTTTGGCAGCATTGAAGTCAACACCTTGTAAATAAATGTTGTAATTTGATGCGTCTAAGTTGTGTGCAGAAAATGACCTCAATCAGTTATATTTTAAGAATCTAAAATTAAATTTCAAATTATCTTCTGGGGTTTGTCAGGTTTAGATGGTTACACGATATGCTAAATAGTTCCAACCATCCAGTGAAGAAAGAAACATACCAAGCACCATGGATCGCATAATTATAATGTGGTCGGGCCATATGTCACAATAGTTGATAACCATGAGTACCACAAAACCTGACTACGATAAAAAGGGGGCATCACAATAACACAGTTTTTCTTGCTCAAGGAATAGAGATTTTCTTGTTGTTCCTTGCTGCTTCCTGTAAGGTAAAAGATACCAAATGAGTACAAGCGAACCTAAATGCAGCCGGGCCGTAGGTCAAAATAGAAACTCCAGTGATGAATCTTTTTGGAAAAATGATTGCATTATTGAAATGCAGTGTATAAAGAGGAAAAATAAGACAGTCCGTTGCTTTCGTATTCCAGAACAGAATTTCATACATTCAGAAGGCTAATACATCAACTTAAATGATGCTTGGTGATGTTTATATTGAACACAACAGGTATCCCCAATCAGAAAAGAGACCATATAATGTGATAAAAACATCAAGAAAGAATCAAGCATGGGCACATATGGCTAGCATACCTAAAAGGGTAATGTGCTTTTCATATATAAATATAGCTGGTTTTGAACATGAAAAGCACCAAAATTTGACAATTGAGGTTCTCAGCACATAAAAGAATAATTAGCTCATTACAGTTACAAACTTAGATAAAAAAAATACACAAAGGTTGAATTTGCCAACTGAGACTCGACAGATCTCGTTGACGCCACCGCTGGTAGCAATTTGACTAAATAAAAGGTTCAATAATACATGAGCGTTTGCATCTCCCAAGTTTCTAGTAGAAACGTGTAGAAAACCATATTTTAAAATGTTGAAGAGATCAAATTTGAGCAAAACTGTTTAGTCGCTAGTGTTTATTTACCATGATTAAACCTCCTACAAAATCATGCTATTTTCTTGATGTTCCTTGCTGCTTCTTGTAAGGTAAAAGTAGTCCAATGAGTACTACTGAAACTGACTGGGGCCGGGCCATAGGTCACAACAGGAACTCAAATGTGGGGTTGCGGCGGTACGGTGCTGCGTTTCTCAGGGCAGTTTATATAGGACACGAAGAGATGGATGCATGCACCTCACGCATCCCAACAAAAAAATATTCGTTCCTTTTCAAACAAACTTGCAAGTACTTTAAGGACCTAAATACTCTTTAATACATGAAAATCATAATATTTTTTATGAAAATTCCACCGATTTCATGGACAGCAGTACAAAGAGGACAAAATAAAAGTTCATTTTTTTCAAAAACAGGTTCATGGACCACATAGCAACGAACTACAAACACTAGCACAAATCGAAGGTGTGTTTCCGTCCTCGCCCCTCTATCTCCAAGACCGGGTAACACTTATCATAATGGAGCCTGTCACAGTAGACAAATGGAAAGTTGTCGTGCTAAGACCCCAAAGGACCAACGCACTAGAGGAGCAAAATGACATCCATAGATCAAAAAAGACTGATCTAAAACCACACCAATGAATTGATTAGCTTAAATAGTGGACGATGTGGATAGCTTGTAATATTTGTTACTTAGTGGGATTTTATTTTATATCAGAAAGTATAGATTTCAACTATCGCTGGCGAATTGTCACTTTGTCCATCATAAATCTTGGAAAGAGACATAGCTGATAATTCTTTTTGGTGAATTGTCACATTGTCCATCATAAATTTTGGAAAGAGACATAGATGATAATTATTTTTGGACAAGATAGTATGTCATATAAAGGAACAGCTAAAGTTGTGTGCTATGCTTGTGAAGAGCTAACTTTTTAAAAATAAGTATTTTGATTGTTAGGTTATAGCTAGCAGCATAGAATTTATTGTATTTCTCCATACTAAAATAAGTGACTCAGTTTTTTTTTTTGCGAAAGTGACTCAGATTTGATTAGATTTGCAAATATCTAACACTAATACACAACTAGATATATATGAATCTAAACAAAACCAAGTCACTTGTTTCCGCACTAATGGCGTAAAGAATGAAATATATTTTGTTATGGTCCGATGTAATTTTGTCTTTTATTTAGCACAAGTGTATAGGGTTGTTGTCTACCCATCAAAAATATTTTATTCAAAAGATTCTCCTAATTCCTCTCAGTCCTAGCATGCTCATATTATCCTGTACTGCATCAATGGACATACATCCATTCAAGAAACTAGCACGGTCTACTTATCAATAACGTTTTGTTATTATTAGTACATTATAGTACTATAGGTTACTACCGGTGATGATGGGAGTATCGTGGGAATGACCACGACAGTCATTATCAGAGGGAGCGATTGATACGATTGGGGGCAAGAGCGAGTCGTCATCTACGGGTGCGAGATTGAGAGAAAACACAAGAGTTTACCCAGGTTCGGCCCCCCGTAGGGTAAAGACCTGCTTCCTGCTGGATTGTATTGATGGCGAGTTGATTACAAGATCGGCAAGCTCGACGGCTAGGCAGGGAGTCGCTTGGATAGCTAATAGGATGTAAGCATACAAAGTACCCTAGGGAGGTTTATTTAGAGACACCTCGCTAGGGTTTACAGGATTACAACTGAATTAGTTTAGATTTCGGATGATTTGACCTAATCCGATTGGGCCTATCTAAGATCTTGAGCCTTCAGCTTCTAGTCGCCAGATTTTATCTTCAGTCTCATTTCAGTCGTCGTGCCTGCAGACCCACTCGCCATGGGGCTAGGCCAGTCAAACCAGCCTTCTAGGTATACCCCGATTGGCATATCCCCATCAGCGAGAATTTTTTGTTTGTTTGCGGATAATGGTAGGAGAACTGAACATGGTCCGCTTGTGAGCTGAATGTGGACGCCATGAAAATTACATGCTGTCTTGCGAAGTTCTTACACACGTTACTAGCTACTATAGATGATATGTGGCCAATGTGTTAAAAAACTGAAGAACATTGAGGCCATTAGCGTGACAACAAATATTTTCGCGGTTACATCTTCATTTCACATCATTTAATAAGGAAAACCGGTACATGTTCATTGAATCCGTTCAAGAACTTGTCCGACCAACGGTACTCTATAATATCACCTCAATGAGTGAATGCTATACCAGTAGTCTCTTGTATTGACCTGACTTCAGCTACCCGATCGATTAAGAAACCTCGACCGTTTGCGTGGAGTGCTTTCTCTTCTTTCTGTAGTGTGTTCTTCATCAATTATACTTGCGCAACTCTGGTTTAGAAGGACCGCATGAAGTTTAAAAAAACTTTGACCATTGATATGATAAAAATATGTGAATTATATGTCATAAAAATTATATATTTGGATACTTTTTTGAGTATGAATCCATCTATACCTTGTATGGCATATATCTCACATTTTTTTGACAAAACTGGTAGTTAAAGTTTTTATTAAACTACATGTAGCAGGTCTTATAAACTGGAACAGTTGAATTATTTTGTTGAGAAGAAAAAAAGAAAATATAGACATGAGAAAGCGAGACAATTGGCCAGGAAGGCCCATGAGAAAAAAATAAAATATAGACATGAGAAAATATAGACATGGCCTGTGTGGCATTTTATTTGGTTTATTCGTAGCGGCTTTTCTTTGTGTTAAAAACTTAAAATGGAGGCAGAGCAAGACAATTGGCCAGGAAGGCCCAAAACGGCGGGACAATTAGGAGACCTCTTTTTTTTTGTGTGAAACCAATTAGGAGGCCTCGTTGGGAGCACATCCTGACATGGGGATGACAACCCGTTCGTTCATATCCTTCCCATGATGTAAATTAGACGCACCAAATCGGGCTGATTTGGTGTCCGAAGTTCTCGCAGAGTACCTCCACTGTGCATATGAGAGATTAAACATTAGGAGTACGTACGCACATGACAACATAGACTGGTGATTCATTTCCATCAGAGGGACAGTTCAGCTGCAGGTTCTGGATGGTGTGGTTGAGAGGGTTGTAGACGGCTTACTTATGACAAATTTGTGTCATAACCCTCTGATGGTGTACGGGCCCCCCTCGATCCCTCACTGTTTGTTTCGCATTTGTGTTAAGAAATCTGTTTTAACAATCACTTTTAATTTGAGTACTACTCCCTCCGTTTTAAAATATAAGATGTTTTAGTTTTGTGAATGGACTGTATTTAGACCATTTTTAATGTGTAGGTTCATCTAGGTTTGGAATGAATCTACACACTAAAAGAGTCTAGATACATTTCTTTCATAAAACTAAAACATCTTATATTTTGAAACGGAGGGAGTACTAGTTAACCTGGGATGGAGAAGCAATGTTTCTGAAACTATTAGGGAAGTAGGTAGCCAGGATGAACACATTATTTTTTAGTACGTTTCTGCACTCAATTTCTTGTACTCCCTCCGATCTAAATTACTTAACTTAGATTTGTGTAGATTCGGATGTATCTAGACATGTTTTAGTGCTAGATACATCCGAATCTAGATAAAACCAAGTCAATTAATATGGATTGGAGGGAGTAGCAAATACAGCATGGATATGTTCATTTAGTTAAATAAACCAATCACTGAGAGAGAGAGATATGTTCATTTCCAGCAGAGGGTGACGTTCAGCTTCAGCTCTCCGACGGTGCTGTTGAGAATGTCGTAGACGAGCGGCCCCAGCTTGGCGTCGCAGACCTGCAGGCGCGGTGGCATGGCCGTCAGCTTGTAGTAGATGCCGTAGAGGGACGTGGCGACGACGAGCAGCAGCGCCAGCAGGATCGCGGGCGGTGGGCAGAGGCTCCGGCGCTGACGCTGACGCCGCCTGTCCTCCGGCCTCTCTCCAGTCTTCATCTCGATGATGACTCGGTCGGTTACTTGCTATGGATTGTGGTTGAGGAGGAGCGGTCGATGCATATACTTGAAGCCAACCGGCTGAGTTTATATAGTTAGAGGGATCGGCATCTGCGTGAGGTAGTTCCTTTGGTATCGATCTTCTTTCTTGCTCTCATCTTACCTTACTTGGACGCCACCAGCAGAACAGGTACGCCACCAGTCGTCAATAAGTTGGAATGGTCGGCAACAAGTTTCATAGATAGACCAGTGCTAGGTGCTAGCAAGATGCTGCGTAATCCTTGCTTCATTGAAGCCTGCAACCTATTCCCACTCTCCAAGCAGAGAAGTGGATACACATACATACATATTTCAGTTTAGCGGTTGGGCAGCGCGGGTCAGCACACCAAATTTGCAGCGAAAGGATTAAGCTTTTTGTGTGCGTGTCCTAAATTGTTTTGTACGGAACCAATTTTTAGACGTCTGCTGGAGCACGAATTTGCCTCGACGTGTTCAATAATAGCCGTTTTTTTGCACCAACTGATTTTTGTGCGTCCAACAAATTGAAGATGCTCTAACTATGTTTGTTTGGTTTTTTTCCCAGACAGGCCTTGACTAATTACTCATTTTCTTTAAGTTGACCCTATTTAATCTTATTTTTTGGGCCTACTAGCCATAGACACATACTCCCACATGGCTTGAGAATGCTTCCTTTTTACCAAACTTAAGTCTATAGATAATATGCATGTTGGTATCACTCCATTTACTTTGGACAGAAAGAATTTTAATTCAAATGGTTGCAAATATCCCTTTCTTGTCCAACATGAAGGCCACACCGCAAGTCACACTAAAAAGAAAAGCCCCTGCATCCAAAGAAAGCGACAAGGACATGTTTGGATTAGCAATAATATTATGTTAATTATCAATTATCTACGTTACAGAGGAAGTAATTACACAGCATTTAGCAATTTCTCATTTATTTGTTATGTAGCTTATCCACGGGCACGCGAGGTCCTTGATCGTTGTACAGCACGAGGCGAGGCGGGGCGGGGCTCGAACGGGAGCTGGCGGTGAGTACAGAGACGCTGACTACCCTACTAGATCGTACACACATGGTTCCAACTTATGTATCTCTTTGTAGGAGACGATCAACATTTTGCGAAAATATCGTGGATTAACTCTTGTTTACTCTGACAGGCATTGGTGCCGAATCTCGGTGTGTCATGCCTACGGTCTCACGTGCGAGCATTGTTCAATCTTGTTAGCCGTTTCATCATTAAGTGGTTTTTTCAAGGTGTCCAACACACTTCGTGGCAGATCCGCTCTCAAATTACATTTCTAATTAATTTTCAACCAACAACTATGGAATTTCCCGCAAAGAAAAATGTATGAACTAGACATCAAAAGGTATGGCTAGAGACCAGTCAAGAGTTACTAGCAAAGAACGGTGGCCTCGATCACCACACCACCCACGCACGGTCATTCAACAAACATCATACCAGACTAATCCTCAGATTACACCGAGTACATCAAACACACTGGTACCATAACTACATTGAGCGACTGCACGTCACAGAACAAGAAATTGTAGAAAAAACGCACATACACACACACTTGCCAAACATACACACAGAAAACAGACTACTATAGAGCATTATCTACAAGGTGACACCGTATTATGTTGTAGACGATATGAAGAGAGAATGATAGTGCCTTTAGTCGCGACTAATTAGCAATGAAAATTAGCTGGAAAACAACACTAGACAACAACTACCATCGTGACCACAGAAAGAAGGACAACCGCGAAACTTGCGGCATTGAGACGTCACAATGCACGTTGACCGGCCCTCGCTAAGTGGCTCTTCCTCCTTCAACCAATTGGATGACAATGGAATCTGCTACCATGGACGACATCAGGGACACCGGCATCACGCCGGTAGATTAGCAGAGTTAAAATAAATTCCTAATATTTTTTTATACTAAATATTTTTAGTTCTTTATACCCCATTCCCCTGACATGCAATCTTAACAATTTTAATTTTTCTATTATATTTACAAAAACTAGTCACATAATAGTGAAGCTATATTAAGATACAATAACATTGTTGTATAATTTAATGCCATTCATAAAAAGTGCACTTACACTAATTTAAACCATACATTCTAAGAAAATATATGTATTTGTTTTACTTTTCGTGAGATTGTCTCTTAAAAACTATGAATAAACCAAACTTTTCCATATCAGAGAACAATAAAAAGGCAACAAATTTGCATGTTTCCACTAATTTGTTTGATCCTACTTGAAAAGTTCTCGGTATGTGAATATGTTACTTTGGCTTACTTAAGTATCACATGAAAGAGCTCAACATTTTCCCTTGGTTTCTAGAGTACATTATTGTCACTTCTAGGTGTAAGTACATATATAAAAACAGTACCGATATACTAAATTGAAAATTCTGGAGTGCACAATATAACTACAAAGATTTTGTCTCTCGGCGTTTTGTTCATTAGTGCCTTCAAGGCCCTCATAACTCAAATAAAGAATACATGTTACATCTAGTGGTGAAAGCATACGAATGTAGATACGCGTATCAGTCGTATCGTATCTCACGAGAATTTGGAAAGACAACATGGTAGTTACGGAGCCAAAATACAAAGATAGGGAGGTATAGAAAAGAGGATACATAAGTGAAGAATGAGAAGATAGTATAAAGAGTAGTGGTGTTGAATATGATATGGGCCCTATATAAGGATGTCACTAAAGACGTGCTTGTCAAGATCATTGAATGATCTAAGAGAATCTCCAACGCGAGACCCAATTCTTTGTCCAGCACTCCTGTGTCAGCCATGCCCAAAGAGAGTTAACCGGCCACGCCGACAACTGCTGCCACTCGGAAGCGCCGCACACGGCCGCCTTGGCAGCAAAACAAAGTGGAGATACATCACTTACCCTTTCCACCAAAATGTCATCTCCATTCCATCTATCCTGCCTCCCGCCCATCGCTCTCCTTCCCGCCCAGACCTGTGGCCGCTATCCCGCCTCGCCACTAATCATCATGGCATAGCTTGGCAAGCCACGCAAGAAGAAGGTGTTGACGAAGCCGGAGGACATGGATGAGTCTACTTGGCACGCGGAGGTTAACCGATGTACGTTCATGATGGATGACCGGAAATAATGGTGTGTGGTGGCTTTGGTCAATCAAGAAGCGGCAGTGGCAGCTGCTAGTGCGGCCTCGTACATCGCATCCCACGGTGGAAAAGGTGTTGGAAACATGCTAGGCGGTGACGGCGGAGCGACCCAAGTAAACACCACCATAGGGGGTTCGAGGTACGCCTAAGCATCTCGCCATCTTTCTTCAACGACATCATAGTACCGCCGATTCGGTTCTACTCCCCCGAGATTGGCGAGAGTGAAGCGTCTTACAATCCGAACAACGTTTACTACCCGATTACGGACAAATCGTGCTAGCACAATGAATGGTATGTCATCCTTGACCTAACTACAGCAACAACGGATCATCGGCGATGCGGTGGGTGCCAATCTCCTTCGTCGATAATGCAGGCACGAGCTCCTAGACCGGGCGTAGCTTTTTCTTCCTCGATGACAACAGCGACCATCACATGTTCGACAGAATGCATGGCGTTAACGCCGTTGAGGTAAGCATTCCCTTTAACTCCTACGCGTCAACAGAATGTGGGGTGTGTTGGAGATATGCCCAAGAGGCAATAATAAAAGTGGTTATTATTATATCTTTGTGTTTATGATGAATGTTTACATCCCATGCTATAATTGTATTATAAGGAAACACTAATACATGTGTGTTTTGTAAACATAAAAGAGTCCCTAGTAAGCCTCTCGTTGAACTAGCTTGTTGATTAATTGATGATCATGGTTTCCTGATCATGGATATTGGATGTGATTAATAACAAGGTTATATCATTAGGAGAATGATGTGATGGACACACACCCATAGTAAGCGTAGCATAAGATCAAGTCATTAAGTTCGTATTGCTATAAGCTTTCAAATGCATAGTAACCTAATCCTTCGACCATGAGGTTATGTTAATCACCATCACCGGATGAGTACTTTGATGACATCAAACACCGCTTCGTAACTGGGTGGTTATAAAGGTGTCATTGGGTATTCTGAAAGTATGTGTTGAAGCGCATGGACCAAGATTGGGATTTGTCCATCCATATGACGGATAGATATGCTCTGGTCCCTCTCGGTG
The DNA here is from genome assembly GCA_023614405.1 of Avena insularis. Classification (NCBI taxonomy): domain Eukaryota; kingdom Viridiplantae; phylum Streptophyta; class Magnoliopsida; order Poales; family Poaceae; genus Avena; species Avena insularis. The sequence continues at coordinate 75,300,157 of CM042690.1, forward strand.
GAATGTCATCTAGTTAGCTTGCAAGCATGTGACTAGGTCACAAGGGATGACATAACACGGAACGAGTAAAGAGTACTTATCAGTAACGAGGTAGAACTAGGTATGGAGATACCGACGATCAAACCTCGGATAAGTAGAATATCGCGTGACAAAGGGAATTGGTTTTGTATGTTAATGTTCTATCGATCACGAAGTCATCGTTGAGTATGTGGGAGCCGTTATGGATCTCCAGATCCCGCTGATGGTTATTGATCGGAGAAGTGTCTCCATCATGTCTACATATTCACGAACCGTAGGGTGACACACTTAAGGTTTGAAGTTGTTTTAAGTAGATATGGAATGTGCGTTGGAGACCGAATGTTGTTCGGAGTCTCGGATTGGATCCGGACATCACGAGGAGATCCGGAATTGTCCGGAGAATAAGATTCATATATTGGGGATCATTTTCTAAGTTAGGAAATGTTCCGGAGTATTTATATGGGGATTCTAGAAGGTTTCGGAATGTTCCGGAAGGTTCTAGGAGATTTTTTGGAGTTTGCTTGAAAACCAAGAAAGGATCAAGGAAGTCCTTGTGGGGCAAGACACGGATTCGTGGGGGAGGAGGATTCCTCCCCCCCTCCCAATCCGCCGGCCAAGGAGGGAGGGGAGTCCTACTAGGACTCCCCCTCCCATGGCGCCTCCCTCCTTTAAATAGAAGGGAGGGGACGCCACCCCCTAGAGCTCTCCCATAACAAACCCTAGCCGCCGCCTCTCTTCTCCTCCTTTGCTCTGCTCTGGCTTAGGCGAAGCCCTGCAGAATTCTCTACTCCACCACCACCACACCGTCGTGCTGCTGGGATTCCGTGGAGAAGATCTACTACCTCACGTCATTTGGAACGGGAGAGGAATGTCTGCTTCGACTCAAGACGTGTGACCGTCTCATGAAGCGCCGAACGCGGCGCTGGAAGGATCGTCCACACGATCTCGAGATCGGCAAGTGATCGACTACATCAACCCCGAGATCTAATCTCGTAACGCTTTCGGTTCTACGAGGGTTAGTATAGATCTATCTCGTTGCACATGTCTAATAGATTAGATCTTGGCTTTTATCTAGATTACATCTGGGTTTTGTTTGTTCTTGCGGTAGAAATTTTTTGTTTTCCATGCTACGAACCCATCAGGGTGTCAATGCCGCTAAGGTTTGTGGAATTGTGTGCATGCCGAGGGTGCTAGCATCTTGGCCGACATGATCTGTGGAGGCATTGGTCACGGTTCCCTAACGGGGGTTCAGGTTTCTGTCACTCCGGCAACCCCTACGATTAGTAGCCAAATACACAATGCATTCCCCTAGACCCATATAGGTGAAGTGTCATGTAGTCGACGTTCACTTGATACCACTAGTAGAAGTACACCACAACTTAATTAACAAACTATTGAATCTTTCTCAACACAATTCCACTACTAACAACATGACTTCTCCCATGTCCTCAAGAATAAAACGAACTATTCACAAGACATCATATGGATCATGATCAGAGATAGAGTAATGATGTATAACAATCTGAACATAAACAATAATTTAAATGTTCACTCAATAGCATCAACTACAAAGAGTAATCAACACTGGGAAAGTTTCCCCTAAGAACTATGCAAGATTCAACTCAATTGTTACAGTAATATGGAGATGGTGATGAGGGTGCTAATGATGATGATGGTGGTGATGATGATGATGATCTCGATGAAGTCCAACTTGATGGTGGTGTTGATGGCGACGACCTCTCCTCTCCGGGAAGGAATTCCCCCAGCAGAATTCTGTCTGCCGGAGAGATCTTTCTCTCTCGGTGTCTTCCGCCCCGCAGAGGCAGCGGAATCTTTCTATGGTTGCTCCCCGAGTATTAGGGTTTCGGGAGGATAATATATGCCAGAGGGGAGAAACAGAGGTGGGCCAGGGCGCCCACACCACCTGGGGGCGTGGCCTAGGCTGGACCGCGCCAAGGGGTGGTGTGGGCCTCCTGTGGCCCATCTCCACTCCTCCTTCTGGCTTCCTTCGTCTTCTGGAAAAATAGGATTTTCCGTATATTTTTCCGTATTGTCTGATCTTCGCGAATTTTGCCTCCAAACAGCACCTTTTCCTCTCCCGCCATCGCGTTCACCACGAACAACGTCTCCCCATGTAGTGTTGCTGCATTCACCCTGCATCCACCGCTTGGGGCATCGTTCCTGTCGTTTTCTTGCCAATCAAATCCGCCATTGTCCTTGCTGTTCCACTGCCAGAGTTGACGTAGAGGACGAACTCACGAGTGTACGTCATTGCTACCACGAGTGTATGTCATTGCTACCAAACGCAGACGGCTTTTGCTACCTTGCGTCAACGACTTTGCTACGGATGTGTTTTGTACAAATTTTGGCTATAAAATCCGGCGAGAGTTCCGGTGATGTCTCCGGCAAAGTTTGCTTTTTGCTACACTAATACAATATTTTCGCTACAACTGTTCTTCGATTTTGCTCCATTAGCACACCGTTTTTGCTACGAGGTCTTCGGTGATATCTCCCAGCGAAAGTCTCCGACGAGGTCAATTTTTGCTACATTAGCACATTCTTTTTGCTACCACTGTTTTGCGGTTTTGCTACAATATCGTAAAATTTCTGCTACAATGTCTCCGACGAGGTCTCCCGATGAATGCCTCCGGCAAAGTCGATTTTGCTACATTAGAATAAAGTTTTTGCTGCAAAGTGTCTGGCGAGGTTTCTGGCGAGATCTGTCTTTTTATTTTTTTGTCTCGTGGGCGAACCTTTTTTTGCTACAGGTAGCAAAAGCGGGTCAGTTGTAGCAAAAGCGGGAGGAAGGACGGGATGTTTAAATCTAGGATGTTGATCCCGAAGTGAGGCCACCGGGGGATCTCTCCCTGTCCTCCTCCAACCCCTCCCTCCCTCCTCAGCCCCCTCCCACCATTGACTGCCACCTCCGGGCGTTGCTCGTGAGGTGTCAGTGGCGGCGGCCGCTATTCCCCACGCGCGCGGACCTCCAGCTCGGGCGGGAGCGGTCGACAGCGGTGCAACTCGGTCTGTAGCGGTCTGGTGGCGGCGCGACGGGCCCCAGATGGACGTTGGGCGATGGCGCCGCCCCTTTGGTGGCGGTGCACGGCAAGCAGCTTGCGGTGGCGACTGGAGCTCGCTCTCGGCCCAGATCTGAGCTTACGTGGGCCTCATATGGGTCGGGCGGGGCTATATGCACAGTGAGGCGGCGATGCTCCCCGAAGGTGGAGGTGGGACGGCGGAGGGTCAAGGAGGGTGGCGGCTAGACTACTATAGCATGGCGACGGGGGCGTTGCTGGCCCAATCTAGGACCGGCTAGGCCAGTCAGGCCTGGTATGCCCATGCTGCCACGTCCGATCTGCTACCACGCTCACGGTGGAGGATGTTCCCTCCCGCCGGCTGCGGTATTGCCGCCTCGATTCTCGCTGCTCCTTGTTTTATCCTTCTAGGCCTCGTATCGGTGTTCATGGAGAGACGACAAGGAGGATCTCAAGACCATGGTGGTGCATGCTAGCGAGTGACAAGACGGGTGGAGCGTTAAGGATCGGTCGGGTTGTGTTTTTTGGGGTCAAGAGAAATCCATGTCAGCTTGTCCGACACCGATGCGATGACGCCTGCGGGTGTCGTCCGTCCTTCCTGAAGGGCGTCTGGTGTACCCCTTCCTCACTCTCCGTTGTGTAACTGGGGAAATCTTAGGACAAGTCCGAGCAGCTGTTTCATTGATGCCGCTTTTCTTCTTGGAGGTGCTGCTTGGTACATGACGATTCAGAATGCTAGATCACGGTGGTAATTCTCATGAGGGCGCAACGGTTTCGAGTCTTCGTCGTTCTAGTTGATCCATCGGTGTCGGTATTGTTTTCTCATTTTGTTTTGTTCTTTTGGGATCGATTGTGCTGTTTGGCCCAACAATGTCAAGTTATACAGTGTGGTTACTATATTAATATAGCGGGGCGAAAACCTATTTCGAGGCCCCACGTACGTGAAAGCTTATCTAGTGATACCACTGGTTACATGGTATCACGATCCCAATCTTTACAATTCAAATTTACATGTTTTAAACATTTTGAAATAAAATTTTGGATGACAAATCCAACATGAATAGTGTCAAAAAAGAGAAAAACCCAAAATGGCACTGTTCACATAGCAATTTTCCTTTTTTATTTCTCATTGCATATCTCGAATTTGTTCTAAAAGTTTTAGGGAATGCCACAGTTTTGTTTAGAAATTTTCTGATACTTATAAATTTGAATTTTGATATGTGGTATAATGTTATCATATGAGTGTGCGGTATCACTGGATATTTTCCCCACAGTATGTAACGTGCAATCATATATTCCCTCTGTTTTGAATTAAGTGACGCAGTTTTGGCTAGATATGCATATATTGTCACACTAAAACATCGTCTACATACTTACATATCTAGACAAAATCCTATCAGTTAATTTGAGACAGATGTTTTCTATGACTAATGAAAGAGATCTGAAGCGTACATGACATGCATGTGTACTTTTGCTCGACCGACCGTGTTAGGTTGAACTATCAATAATGCACAAGTAATGATTAGTTGATGAGATGTAGTGTATTGCACTAGCTCTTCATTTCAAAATAATTGAAGTTCTAGTTTTGTTCTAAATTAAACTTAACTGACTTTGACTGGAGTTAAAGAAATATATATTGTCAATCTACATAGTAAAGAATATTGTATCATGAATTTAATAAAACTAAATTGGTATTCTAGATTTTGATATATTTTCTATATTTTTTTGTCAAATTAAACCATTTTAACATAGGACAAAATTTGAACTTCCACTATTTTGAAATGAAGGAATATTTTAGATGGGAGGGAGTATTGGTTAGGAACGTCCCATAACTTTTCGGATATGGAGCAGGTGCTGAATCATTGTGTCTGTTGTATTTTATCCTTACTTTTAGGATATGGAGCAGGTGCGAAATCGTTGAGTTTGTTGCATTTCTAGGGTAACTTTGTTTGACTCTCAGGGTGCAAAATAATTATTTTGCATCCATCCTGCAGCCGTATATGATTTTTGATTTTTTCTTACTTTGAAAGTTGAGAAGAATATAAGCAAATTTAGATATGACATAAAAATTATTTTACGTGTCATATAAAAATACAAAAATATTTATAGAATGACTTGTATGCTGCTTTTTTATGTCGATTTTTTTATGGCTTAATATGAACATAATTATTTGTATACAAAACATGAATTTCTAAATATAAAAAAGCGAACTAAGGGAAACTCCAAGGGCGCCCACTATTTGACACCGAAAGTGTCTGATCTGGTCATTTGCGGTGGGCTGCGGACAGGCCGGAGACCTATGCCTGCCTAGGACAGGCCCGACGCCACCCCATTTGTCCGCTTTTTTTATAGCAAGTATGGTTCTAATTTAATTAAATGGCAACATTACAAGGTAGAATTTGCATTAGAGGGTTAAAATCTAGTAAAACTCGCAAACTAAACTAGTAGGTTCGACGGTCCAAGTGTCCAACTAAGCCTCACTCCTGCTCGAGGGAGCGGAGGAATGCGTTTTTCTTATCGAGCTTCTCCTGAGCTTGCTCGATGCGGAGATGCGCGGTCGCGTTGTCGGGGTTCGCGTGTACCTCGCGGAGGCACTCCAACTGAGCCGCTCTCGAGATGTTGCAACCGGAGGTGCTCTGGCAGGAAGATGTTGTCGAGGACATCCCACCCGAAGGGGCGACCGGTGGTCCGAGAGGCTGGTCCTAGATGCCGCCGAGCTGATGAGCCCGTGTCCATGGATCTAGGGTTCGGCGGCTACGAGGCGAATGGGGGGCTAGTGTGACCGGTGTGTGTGCCTGGTTAGACAACTCATGCCGGATAAATAGACGTGCACGACGCCTATCTGCTGGATCGCAAAGGCAACCGAATTTGTGCTAGGAATGCGGGGAAACGGACCGGATGGCCATAAAAACAAAACATGCTTGATCTCGATGGATCCCTTCACATGCAGGGATGATCATATCGATAATTTGATGTGCATGGCTTAGCGCGTTTGCATGTGAGAAGATGCTTTGCAAGCTTAATGTATGGGAAAGCAAATGTACATACTCGTGAGTGGACATTTTTTATATCTACAACAACCGCACCTGCAGACTTACCTAGATCAAGGGAATGTAAAGCTATCGAGCTGAAACCGTCGGTATAACAAAACAAAACGATGACCTATTGACCAATAATACGGTGCTTTGTTCACACCCTATACATTTCATGTGCTCTATATAAACATAGCTAGCTTCTTCTGCTTTCTTTCATAATCGTATATAGCCATCCATCACGAACAACCTGCAGCTGCAGGCTCTCCTCAAGATCAAGGGTGGGTGTGTATCTACGGCGCACAACGGCTGCTTCGCTTCCACTGAGGTACGTATGGCAGACGACTTTCAAACTTTTTTTTTATGTTTTAGTAGCAGTGTCTTCGCATATATCATGTTCGTGTACATCTGTTATTTGTTGCATATATAACGGTATATAACATGTATCCCTGCAAAATTCTCTCGACGTTTCTCGGCAACGGTTTTCGTCAGAAAAACAATTCAAGGAGAAGACGGAGTGTTCGGTGCTTCTTTTTTAGTCTTTTTTGAGAAATGTTTGTTGGGAGGTGCTGCTGCGTGGTATTGTCGACGAGTAGACCATGAGAGAGAGAGAGAGAGAGAGAGAGAGAGAGAGAGAGAGAGAGCTGGGGCATGCAATGTGAGGAGTGTCCGGGACAGCGAGACACAAGTTACACGGATTCAGATCTCGTGACGATGGCAAGGTTCTACTCCTGCTATAAACCACTATAAGAACAACAAGTGCACAAAGTACAGAGATTGTAAGTTATGCCCTAAGGGCTGCACATCATAGGGCGCGAGCTTGTAACGGAGTTTTCGAAGGAAAAAAAAAAGATAAAGAAAGACATAGCCAAGGTACAGGGCATCCACAGTGTTGCTATAGCTAAATTTTTGATGAAGTACTATTTGACATTGGTGTGAAATTTGGCAACAGCTCCACAATGTAGCTAGTTTCAAATATTAATATTTGTACAACAGGTCCTACAACTGAAAAACACATACGGTGTGTTTCGTTGATGTCACGAAGTGCAATGTAATAGAATGGTTCTACATTTGAGAGTCGTTTTAGTGTTCAGTTGAAAAATGCAATGGAACAAGGTGGTTCCTCAAAAGAGTATATTCCCTGTAGATCCAGAACACACCCATTCCTCCAAATCGGTGAAATCTCCCCGTTCCTCTATACTAAAGCCACCCAAACCTTCTCACTCTCTCTGCTCTTTTGCCATCCTTTTTGCTAAATGCATCCAAACATAGAATGAAACCATTCAATTCCACTTTTTTGGCATAACCGGACATAGGATGGAACCGTTCTTGGTTCTAACCAAACATAAGAATGGAACCAACTCATTCCAGTGAAATGGAACCATGACATTCTCCACTTCGTTCCTAAACCAAACACACCCATAGAGAAGGGCGTTGTCTCTCCTCTCCTCATGCATGTGCATGCACTTTAGTATTGGTAGTTGAACAAAAAGCATTAAACTATTCCTTACCATACTTTAGTATTCGGAGCAAGAGCATACTCCGGTTCTCTCTTTTTTCTAATTTAGAGCTACACTCAAAATATGAGGAACTAGTTCCAAAAGCTAAAACCAAAATTTGGAACCATATTTGGCCACACCCTGTGGGTGCCCTAAGCGGACAATTCTTCGTGATCACGTGTGGGCTGAACTATAATAGTGAGAGGGGTGTCTAACAAAAATACTAGACTCGTGTCTAAGGAAAGCAAAAGTGTCCCATCTTACTAGACACCATGCTAGGCTCCACTGGCAAAAAAAAACATTGTTTATTACCCAGAACTCATCAGAGGCTATGATTTCTTACCAATTACTAGGGCGTAGGGGTCAAACCTACACTAGACATGGTGTCTAGTATTGTACTCAGGTATAGGTCTAGTAAAACTTTTCTTAGCTACCCCTAAATCCATACGTCTAATATAGGCTGAACCCAACACAAGGGAGGGCCGGAGCTAAACCATGGCTATGTAAAAATAAGGAAACATTATTTTTTGGTGATTTATCATTTTTTTACTTGAACTGTCATAATTTTTTTAGTCTTTATTATATCGAATTTGCTAGTTCTCAGACGTATGAGAACTTCTCATGTCTCAGTCACCTCTCTTATCATTGGATTTATCTCGCAATTCGTGCAACGTGATACTTACACATGAGTTGCAACTAAGTTATAACTGGAATTTTAATGAGTTGCAACTGAGAATTAGTATATATTGTATAAGGTGTAACTAGGTTACAACTGAGAATTAGCATAAATAGTAGGGTGATGTCAGCGATTTAGACACAAGAAAGTCTCAGGCGTCTGAGATCTAGGCTGTGGGATTTCAGATTGTCAAGGAGCTTATCGACGGTTACTTCTTCCTCTTCGTCTCCAAGACTAATATGGTCTTTTAGACCCGTTTGGCAACTTCTCGTCCGCAACCAACAATGTCATACTGGCTCAGGAAGGAGCGGCAGCGGCGGCGTGTCGTCGACACGGTCAAGAGATTGAAAACGAAGGGCATCTCAAGGATTTCGTTGAATTTTTTTTTTGTGGTGCTTTGTACTGCCGTATGTTTTTTTTAATACCAGAAGTCAATTCCCTAAAAAAAATAGTGTAGTTACATAATAAGGAAACATTTCCTTAAAAAAAAAAGTCCCTCAATACAATAAGGAAACATATAATTTTGGTGATCTGTCAAAAGTCCCGAAGGAAACAAGCACGCCTCGTCCGTAGCCCCTACTATTCTGTTGACTGCCCGCCACGCATTGACCCGCCGCCGCCGCATTCGCCTCCCTGCTGCCGCCTCCCGTGGGAGGAATGGAGCTCCGCATCGCCTACTCCAGCGGCGCACTGCTCCGCCCGGCCGCTTGGCCGCTCGCCAGCCTGCGGTCGCGGCCCTCGCCGTCGCTTCAGGTAACCGACGCCGACCTTGCAATGCGTGGGATTAGTGGTCAGGGGTTAGGCTGCGAACTGCTGCTTATGATTAAGCTAAACCTCCAGGTTGCTATCGATGTACAGCAGCCGTCGATGCGACGTGATGCTGTTAGAAAGTTAGCCTATTTGGATGTCCATTACACTTGACCAGTTCATCTAGGACGACTATGTAGTACTTTGACTGACCACTTGACTGAATCGGGAACAAAATAGTTGCTTTGACTTACTGGAGTTGGGTCGATGTCCAGTTCACTTGCTGTAATTTCCATCCTTGGAATATGATTTGCTAGCTCCCTTTTGTGTTTTCTCGTAAATCTGCAGACGGATTTCAGGTGGTGTTTAACTGTCAGTCACCAAGCCTTTGATATTAATCTACTGATGAACAGTATTTTTCTTGCCGCCACAGATCCAGAATCACATATATTCGATGCCGAATCTTCGTCACAAGGCTCACGCCGCAGTAGGATGCCAGGCAGCTGTAGCAACCAAATACATGTATGTAACCAGAAACTGTATGCTATCCGTCTCACCAGGGTCGTGTTTCGACTACATCCTTGAGAGTATTTCTTCCAGGTGATGGTTCTGAACTCTGTTCTGATGGTGTGATTCTTGCCAGGGAGACACCCGAGATAGTTGACTTGGACTGGGAAAACCTTGGATTTGGCCTTGTGGATACCGACTTTATGTACATGGCAAAATGCGGGCTGGATGGAAACTTCTCCAAAGGAGAAATGGTGCCGTTTGGACCCATAGCACTGAGCCCATCTGCTGGAGTCTTAAACTATGGACAGGTTAGTAGTGAGTGGGTTGGCGGACTTGGAATGCAACACCTTGTTTCATATATGCGGTGGAATAGGGACTTTGTAGAAATCATAACCTTTGAATTGGTTGTTCTTTGGAGGCTTGTCTTCTTAAACAATTGCTATTTTGGTATGTAGGGATTGTTTGAGGGCCTAAAAGCATATAGGAAAGCTGATGGGTCTGTCCTGTTATTTCGTCCGGAGGAAAATGCCATAAGGATGATAAATGGTTCAGATAGGATGTGCATGCCTGCACCAACCATGGAGCAATTCGTGGATGCAGTGAAACAAACTGTTTTGGCAAATAAAAGATGGGTACACATTTTTTTCTGTCTTCTCAAGATCATTTTATTAGGCTATGCATTCATTAATCCTTGTTATGTTCCTGATTCCTAACTTCTTGTTTAATGTAGGTGCCTCCTACCGATAAAGGTTCCTTGTACATTAGGCCGCTACTTATTGGAAGTGGGGCTATTCTTGGTCTTGCACCTGCTCCTGAGTACACCTTTCTTATTTATGTTTCCCCTGTTGGGAATTATTTCAAGGTTTGTACTGAGCTTTCACCTTTTCCACACACTAGATTATTTAAGCATTCATCGAAAATGGAAAGATTCGGGCTGGTGAAATTATCACAACTAGTATTCTTACCTTCTCAGTGATAGAGTATAGATGAATGGTAATAATGCCACAAGCATATTCTACAAGTACAAGCTCATCCTGTGATGTATCTTGAGTAGTTCTTTTTTTGTAAATTAAGTCTATCCTAGATGTTGATTACGTTTCTTAACTTTATTCTGCAGGAAGGTTTAGCTCCTATTAATTTGATTATCGAAGATAACTTCCACCGTGCTGCCCCTGGTGGAACTGGAGGTGTGAAAACCATTGGAAACTATGCCTCGGTAACTTTTTACTTTGGCTGTAATTCTTTTTTACACTGGCATCTACGGAAGCTATAATTTTCATAGATTCAGCATGCAACTTCTTTGGGCCTCGCTTACTTAATGATGAAATTAACATCCACTCTAAAACAGATGTATTTAAATATAAATGATTGAACTTACAACATAATAGCATTCTTTCTTTCATCATACTTGCTCTTTGTGATTGGCTGGAGTTTGTTTCAGATTAATTATCCTTTTTCTATTATTTAAGATGCTAGATGTCGGATAGAAATTATATTTTCTTATGGTGCTAAATGCTTATCTCACCTATTATTTTCTACTTTCTCATTCTAACTTATTGTAAAAGGATGGTGCTCAATTTATCCTGAAATTGAAGTCTATTAGTCTGTGAGGAGTTGTTAACTGTACTACGTTCTAGTGCCAACGTTGTTTTCGCTTCTGAATCTGAAACTATGATTACTTAATTGTCACCACCATGTAGGTGTTGAAAGCGCAGAGAACTGCGAAGGAGAAAGGATATTCTGATGTCCTCTATTTGGATGCTGTCCACAACAAATATCTGGAAGAAGTTTCTTCATGCAATATTTTTGTTGTGAAAGTATGATCCTTCACATAGCAATTTTTGTTATTTCTGTGAATCTGTCTCAGTATGGTCAGTTAGAAGTAGTTTTATGATCAAAATCTACAGTGGCGGAGCGTGACTGAAATATAAGTATGGGCCAAATTGTCAACCATGAAGATAGTATGGGCCAATCAGGCCAAATCTTTTTGATGATACACTATTTACCAAAACTGGTTGGTTAAATAGGCTAATAAAAATGAATTTCGGATTGCTAAGACTGGGCCACCACCCAGGTTGGCCTCCAAGACGCTCCGCCCCTGAAAATCTATGTGGATAGTACACCAGTAGACAGTACTATTTGGTCGATATCGTATTTATGTACAACCTCCTCCCTCTTATATAAACTAAGCAAGTCTAACTAGCAACAGTCTTAGTTCAGTAGCACACGAAATTGCAGGATTTGTCATCACTATCTGAATAATACTTTGATTTGAACATGATTGAGCTTTCAAAAAAGATGTAAAAGCAATTAGGTTCTTCTAGTTTGTTTCTCATCTTAGTTGCATTAAACATCACTGATTATTTTCACGGAGGATGAATGCTTCTTCTATTTCTGAACTTATACATGACTTTTGTCTAGTTTTCCCGAGAATTTTGTTTCATCAAGGACTGCAAAGATATTACTTATATTTGTTATGCTTTTTTACACCAGGGCAATACCATTTCTACTCCAGCAATAGAAGGAACGATACTGCCTGGTATAACAAGGAAAAGTATAATCAAAGTTGCTGAGAGCAAAGGCTACAAGGTAAATTGTTCATCTTGTATATGGGTTCCATTTTGAGGAACTAGTGAAAGTTTGCATATTGGTAACAAATCAAGTATCATGATTATAATGGCTAGACCTTCAATACTACAGTGGAAATATTGTTATGTGTTGGCATGATTGACACTAGTAGGATGCATGGAGCAGGCTCAAGTTTAATCAAACATTTTAATTAGCCTATCTGCTGAGCCTTGAAGAGCTATTGTCAGGTGTCGTTGTCAGGTGTCGACCCATTACAGGGTCATTGATCAGGCGAGGAAAAGTGTTTGTCACCAAAATTTAATAGTTGATAAGAAGTAGTAGTACTATTTGACTCTTCTGATATTATCTGGTCTTAATTAACACAATTGGCTTCTATTAAGGTGGAGGAACGCCCCGTGTCTGTAGATGAATTGCTCGACGCCGATGAAGTTTTCTGCACGGGAACAGCTGTCGTGGTTTCACCTGTGGGAAGCATTACGTATCTGGGGAAAAGGTGAAACATCTGCTCTTCCTTGGAACTGAATGTTTCTTAGTGTTCTTTAAGCAACGAGGAACAGACCATGCTATACTACGAGATCTGAGACTCCATGCATTTTTCTGCTTGGCAGGGTAGAATACGATGGCAACCAAGGGGTCGGCGTCGTGTCACAGCAGCTATATACCTCTCTGACAAGCCTCCAGATGGGTCACACGGAGGACAAGATGGGCTGGACCATGCAACTGAATTAGTATCGCATCACAGATCTTCACCTTGACAGATTTCTCAGAACACGTCTACAGTCGATGGATCAATCTTTTCAACTGGGATCTGGTGAAGCTAATGTGCAGCCCTTTTGCTCATAGTCCGTGAGGAGAAATGTCAATGTAACTGCTCAGCTCGTCATAGAGTTGCTTTTTTTCCGAAATGGGTGAAACCCTGGCCTCTGCATCAATGGATGCACACATACTCCTACTCCAATTACTCTAGCGAACTAGATGCTACTTCATTTAAGTATTGCCTAGCACTGTTTTGCTTATTGATATTGTTAGATTCTCATCAACAACTACCCTTGTTTTGTTGACATGATGCAGTGGGTAACCGGAAAAAGTTTATGTCTCAGTGGGTTGAATCGGTTGTTCTGAAACACCTTTATTTGCTTGTTAATTATTGTTACTATTAGATGCAAATGTAAATATGCTTTTGTGAGGATCCCTCGCGAAGAAAACCTGAGGCCCTCCCTGCAACAATTCACTTATGAATACCGTAAAGGGATGGACAAGTCCTGGATCCTGGATGATCCTGTCGCGAGAAGAAAGGTGTCGGCGGAGGAGGAATACCAAAGTTGAGTATCTTGGTCATCTTGACCCTGTATCGGACGATCACCGTTTTCCTGCTTACGTGCAGGAGTCATTTGTGTATACTCCATGCAGGATCGACCTACCTTCTGATCAGAATGGTACTTCTGTTGATCTGAGTAGTTGGGTTACATATCCTAGTCAATGAAACAACACGAGTGAGATATCTGTCATAGGCTCTTCCTGCGTGCAGCCTGGTTTGGTTCGTCTTGCACAAGACTGCATTTATATTGCTTAAATAGGTTTTTGTTTTCAAAAGGAACTTTTTTTTTGACACTGTAATCCGCTTTTTATTAATAAGATAAAAACAAATTACAAGGTACGAACGAAACGACCTTACAGAACTGAAACGATAGGATAAACCTATGTAAAATACCAACTCCTATCCTCCTCCTTCGGCACCACCGAAGCGACCACCAAAGGGGCGAAAGACAGATCACCACAATACCCGAGCTTGACGCGGCTCCATCGCTGATCAGCAGCTTTTTAGACCTCGAAAATAGCTTGCCAAAGGCAAAACCATTGTCGTTGAAAGAAAGGAACTTGTTATCCCATCAACTGAACTGTGGTGTCCTAGGAAATGCATCTTTGCACAAGAAAGTTGTCTAGCATTTGTGATTTGTAACTGACAGATTGTTGTGCTGCTCCACTTGTGCTCTTCTAAATGTTCTTATGTAAATCTGGTTAAATTTGAAGGAATTCAAATAAAAAGATTGCCACGCAGTTTAATTGCAAGAATTCACATGAAACAAGTTAGTGAACGTCGGAGTTAACACTTCAGTTAATTCTTTAAAATTAATTGTAAAATAAATCTAACGCATTATAATTCAGCAACCGTGATAATAAGACCATAAATCTTCATGCACCGTTTTAAATTTATATAATGTTGCTGCAACTTTGTTGCTGCAACTACAACCACTTAAACCACGAATTAATGCACATGTTTAACATCTGCTCATTCTTCCGTTGTCATGTTGGACGTTGGAGACTCGCACGTACGGCAAGGGGAGATGCCTCTGGCGTTCCGCGCGGCCGTGCTCGCTGTCGTCGTAATAAGCTTCGCCGCCGCGGATGACGGAGATGACGCGCTCCTCACGTCGCCGCCGCACGGCTTCACCGGGCGGAGCCTGCTCCAGCTCAAGAAAAGTACGTGGTAACCTTCCATTCATGTACAGTACACGTCTTATGTTCTGGGTTGACACTTAATTTCATGGATCCACACGGGTTCCTACTAAGTTTTACGCTTCGTCTTGGCGCGCATGGATGCAGATTGCCCTGTGAACTTGGAGACGGCCAACTACACGGAGGTGACGAGCCGGTGCAAGGGTCCCGTCTACAATGAGTCACGCTGTTGCGCCGCGTTCACCGACTTCGCCTGCCAATACAGCGCCAACATCAACGACATGACCACCAACTGCGCCGCCACCATGCTCAGCTACCTCCATCTCTACGGCAGGTACCCGCCGGGCCTCTTCGCCAACACCTGCAAGGAGGATGTCAGAAAAGGCCTCCGCTGCCTGGAGGACGAAATCTCTGATGCAGCCGTCGACGAAGATCGAGTGTCGCCCCTTGTCTTCACCACAATTGCCTTTTCCATCTACGTCCTAATTAATGCTCTTTACTGATAGTAGATTTTAAGATATCAATCGCACCCTCATACTTATTATGTACTAAGTCGGTTCTTGAAAAGAAAGGCGTACACCTTTTTTTCTGAAGTCAAACAACATAAGGATTGACACAATTTTTGAAAAAAATGTGATGTATCAAATGATATTGATTCTTATGAATCGTATTCACTATATTCTTTTCTTCTTCCGGAAATGGAGAGTAGACATTAAAATCACTGGAAATGGACATGTTAAAAAGATCTTCTTGGTGAAACAACCATGCCCGACCCCTACGTCGCCCTCCTCTGGCGACATGGAGGAGAACCGGCCGCCGCCCCCCTAGGATCCTCCACCCCAGAACCCCAAATCATCGCCGCCAAAGGGGTGCCGGCGAAGCCACGTGTTCCTCGGGAAAAGTGGTGGCGGGGCGGTTTTTTCCCTCGAGGCCTCCTCGAGTCTTGGAGCGCAATTCTGCTGGCAGCACATCGGCAAAGCTGCGGGAGTGGCGTGGCTCAGGTCGCCGTGTCCGGAGGCAGAGAAGAGGATGCGGTTGGGGTTGCATCAGGGGAGGCCTGTGGAGGTCTGTGGCGCTGCTGCTGCTGGTGGCTAGGCGGGCCCGATCTAGGATCGCCTCAGGCCGGAGCTGGCAGTGTTTCTGCGGCATGGTGTCGGATCTGCAGCAATAAGCTGCCCGTGCGCCTAGGCGCGCGAGGGAGGTGTGGAGGCTGCGACGTGCTCGGTGGAGTTGTCGGAGAAGAAGGATGCAGAGCCCCAGTTATGATCTCTGGTGACATGGTTGCAGCGCTAAGGCCTGGGTTGCGTGCGATCTGCAGCGAGGATGTCGGGGCGGTGAGGCCCTTCATGGGCGGAGGAGCATGGGTGTGGGCTGGCTGGTTGGGGGAGGTCCTCCTCCTTTGGTCGGTGTGTTCCAGTCTCGGGCGAGGATGCCGAGGAGGCGTCCCTAGAGCAGCCGTGGTTGCGGCTTGGGCGCACCTTGGCATGGCTTTTGCCACATCAAGAGGTGCGGAGGTGGAGGTGGTGCAGGCGGCATGTGGTGGAGCCTGTTGGTCAATGGCATGGCCATGCTACCTTCTCACTGCTCTGAAAGCTTCACGGTCAGGTCAAACTCCGGACAAAAGTCCTGCAACAAGTTGGGCCGGTGCCGATGATGGCGGCGCTTTAGGACGTTGCGCCCTTTTTGTTTGCATCCGCTGTGGAGTTTCAATTTCAACCGATGAGAGTCGTTTCAAGTTCTCTAGGTGAAAATCTAAGCTTCATTGGGAGCGGGCGGCGAGGACGGACACATCACTACCTTGTTGGAGGCTTCGCCTTGGAGCTCTTGGCCCTCGCGGTGTGACGGGTCCGCGGAGATTAAGTAGATGACTATGTGGTCAAGGGTAGCGGGCGCCGGGGCATCTGCCCCGGACGGTGGTGGCATGTCGAGGCGGCGGCCTCAGTCTCCCCTACAATGACGGTCATATGGGGCTTGGTCGTGGCCTAGCATGAGAATAGGGTGACAACTTCGAGATCTATGTGTACAACGAGTTCGTGGACCCGGCTGATTCATCTTCGGGCAATGCGAAGTTTGATCTCGCTACGACGTCATGGTGGTGGCCCCGGAGATGGTGGTGTGACAGGTCTACTCGCATGTGTGTTTTTCGCCGGTTTCAAACATAAACCGGATCACTCTCCTCTATCTATAATCAAACGGTCGGATATGACTGCTTTGGTCTCAAAGAGAAAAAAAAGATCTTGGTAGGAACCTAGCCGAGTAAATGATCTTCATGGTATGAGCTTAGCCGAAAAGGTAGCAGCCAAGACCGTTACTTAGTCGATCTCCGGCAACAACAATACCTCTTAATAGTTGAACAAGTAACTCATAGACACACACACACACACACACATGGGGTTATTTTATGAGCTGTCTACTTAGTTCCTTGCGTCTTTAATTCGCACAAAAGAGTGTTCCTCCATTGTCTCCCTATTTAACACATCTATCTCCCTCGTCTCTTGGATCATTCCTTCCATTGTCTCAAGTTTCCTGGTGCGTTTCCTGCAACGGAAGATCTTGGGTGATGCATTTTGTGCTTTGCGCGGCCCTGCTCGCTGCAGCCGGATCTATCTCAAGTTTGTCCCCATCGTCGATTACAAGCAAATTGAAGCTTCCATGCATCTACATTCGAACATCATCTATCTTACGCTTCTTAATCGGTTCACCGATATGATCATGACTAACTAAAGCTCCATCATGTATATATAGGTGTGGGTAGTACGGATGGCGCGCTCCTAGACCTAGCGTACGACGGTGCCGCCACTGGCCAGAGCCGAACCCTGCTCCATCAGGAAGTCGAGCGGTTGCCGGTTGGCCACTAGCCCAATAAAAAAATTGTCTTTTTTCACATGTATACTAGGCCAATATTTTTTTGGGCCCCTACTTTTTTGGGCCCGGGGCGGCTGCCCCTCCAGTCCCTCCTCAGGGTCGGCCCTTCCTACTAGGGGGTGCGTTTCCCCCGGCGGAGATCATGGATATGGATCCCCGGGGGCAGGGCGGCAGAAGCGTGTTGACGCTAGGGTTTGCATTGAGATTAGTCTGATTGAAATGTTCTATGTACCAAAAAATCATTGGCTCAGAATTCCGTACAACTTTTATGTTTCAATGTTTTTCCATTAGATGCCTCCTTCCGACGACCTCTCGGCCGGTTGCGAAATAATGTTGTCATTGTCGCGAATGTCTGGTTTGGGCCTGACGGTTGCTTTCTGAACATCGCAAAGAAGAATAGGGTAATTAACACTACAGTGAAGACTAGCGGCAGACAGCAAAATACTTGTAGTCATGAACTCGCCTCGTTGGGGAGAACTCAAGCTAGGATGGTATGGTATGGCTATAGGCTCGGGTAAATTACAAAACACTCGGAAAAAGGCCTTGCCTTCTCGGCACCGACGCGGTGACGCCTGCGGGTGTCACTGTCCTTCCTGAAGGGCGTCGGGAGTACCCCCTTCCCAACCCCCATAGCGTATCGAGGGAAACCCTAGAACGCGTTCCGGGGGAAACCCTTGGATTGGTTCGGGCAGCAGCGTCATCGTCGTCGCTCCCTTCTTCGAGGTGCTGCTTGATACGCGACGCGTCGGAGGGCTAGGAGTGTGGTAGAAATTCTCCGGATGGCGCAGCGGTGGCGAGTCATCTCCATTTTTGTTGATTTCGAGTTTCTGGAAAAATACACACTCGGCAGACAGCCAAATACTCATTCCCCTACTCGTCCCATAGTGAGTATGCGTTGGCAACGATAATTTATCGATGTTAAATCATAATATTGCGTTTATTTATCTATCATGAATTCACATTTATGTAGTATTAACAACCATATATAACTTTCTCATTTATTTCGTTTGTAACTTACCCAGGCTGATTAACACGATCGAACAGGTAATAAGCAAATAAATATACGTGTTACACATTCATAGATTTCTCATTCTGTAAATTATTCCACGACGGGGAGGAGGCGGCGGCGTCGACGGCCTAGCTACAGGACCATCAGGGCATGTGAGACCCTCGGGGCCTTCATCGCAGTTGAGGTAGAAGACGCCTGGCGGGTAGTTGCCATGTAAGCGGATGTATTGGAACAAGGTAACAGCGCAGTCGTTGCCCTTCACGTCGTTGAGGTAGTGGGCGTAAGGGCATGCCAAGTCTTTGAAGGCCGCGCAACATGGGGATGGATCGAACGGAGGCCACGGGCACCGGCTGGTGAGCACCGTGTAGTTAGCGGCCACCAAGTCCACGGGGCATGGTGCTTTCCTGCCGGCCTGCAACAAGCTCCGGCTCCGGCCGGTGGCGACGCCGTCGTGCGCTAGGTCTAGGAGTGCGTCATCCGCACTACCCACACCTATATATACATGATGGAGCTTCGGTTAGTCATGATCATATCGGTGAACCGATTAAGAGAAGTGAAAGCTAGACGACGTTTGAATCTAGATGCATGGAAGCTTCAATTCGATTGTAATCGATGGGGACAAACTTGAGATGGATCCGGCTGCAGCGAGCAGGGCCGCGCAAAGCACGAAATGCATCACCCAAGACCTTCCGTTGCACCAGGAAACTTGAGACAATGGAAGGAATGATCCAAGAGACAATGGAGGGAGAGAGAGGTGTTAATAAATAGGTGCCCTCGGCCACGCGTGCAGTCGTACGTACGTTACGTTAAAATAGGTGTACTAGTAGTTTTATGGATAAGTTCGAGTCAAGGAACTACAAAGCTCATAAATAAGAGGACTGGTGTGTCTATGAGTTACTTGTTCATTTATTAAGAGGTATACTTTTGTTGCCTGGGATCGACTAAGCAATTAACAGTTTTGGCCGCTACCTTTCCGGCTATGCATCCACCATCTTTTACACGGTTAGGCTCTACCATGAAGATTTTTTAAGGCTAAAAGTGTCCGGCAGTCCGATTAGATAGAAGAGAATGACTCAATTTATAAGGGAAACAACATCTAAAATCCATACAAACTACACATTACCCGATTTATAACATAAACCGGGGCGAAAAACCACACATGCGATGAGACCCGTCCTCCACACAATGTAACCACTAGAACACAACAAACACACACCACCATCTCCAGGGCTGCCGCCCCGACATAGCAGCCAGATCGACCTTCGTATTGCCCGAAGACGAACCAGGCGGGTCGATGAACTCGCTGCCCACACAGATCTCCAAGTCGCGACCCTATCCTCATGATAGGCCACGGCCAAGCCCCATATGACCGTTGCTGCAGGGGAGACCAAGACGCCACCTTGACATGCCACCACCGTCTAGGACCGTTGCCCTGACGTCCGCTATCATCGACCACAGAGCCATCTACTTAACTGATGTGAACCAGTATCACCACGAGGGCCAAGACCTCCAAGGCGACATCTCCAACAAGGTAATGACATGTCCATACCCACCGCCCGCTGTCGATGGAGTCTAGGTTTTCACCCGGATATCTTGAAACCACTCTAGTCGGTCAAAGTTGATACTCCACAACGACGCAAACAAGAAAGGTACAACGCCCAAAAGTCCCACCGCCGTCGGCATCGACCGAAGTTGGTGCAGGACTTTCGTCCAGAGTTTGACCCGACTGTGAAGCTCTAGGAGCAGTGAGAAGGTACATGGACATGCCTTCGACTAGCAAGATCCACCACATGCCCCCTCCGCACCACGACCTGAGCCATGCCACACCCGCAACTTCGCCGATGCGCCGCCAGAACTACGCTCGAAGACTCGAGGAGACCTTGTGGGAAAAAACACCTTGTCGCCACTTTCCCCGGGGCACGTGCGGCTTTGCTGGCACCCCCTTTGGCGGCGGCGATTCGAGAGACAGATGGTGGAGGGCCCTAGAGGCGGCGGCTAGTAATCCCCCATGTCACCAGAGGAGGGCGACGCAGGGGCCGGGCGTGGTTGTTTCAGCATGAAGATCTTTTAACGTGTCATTCGAGAAGACAAAATGTACATGAATGGACGGTTACCACGTACTTTTCTTTGAGCTGGAGCAGGCTCCGCCCGGTGAACATGAGGAGCGCGTCATCTTCGTCGTCCGCGGCGGTAGCGGCGAAGCTTATTACGGCGACAGCCAGCACGGCCGCGCAGAACGCGAGACGCATCTCCCCGTGCCGTACGAGGAGATGTTAGACATGTGCATTAATTCGTGGTTTAAGTGGTTGCAGTAGCAGCAACGAAGTTAATTACTACCCTTGGCCGTTGGATCTTTTTTCGGCTGATTCGACTGGAGACTCTCGTGAGGTTGTAGTAACACACTGAAATTTAAACGGTGCATGAAGATTTATTTATGGTCATTATCGCGGTTGCTGAATTATAATGCGTGTGATTTATTTTACAATTAATTTTAAAGAATTAACTGAAGTGTGAACCCCGACGTTCACTAACTTTGTTTCATGTGAAATTCTTGCAATTAAACTGCGTGGCAATCTTTTTATTTGAATTCCTTAAAATTTAAGCAAACCTTGTTTGAATTCTTTCGTGAATCAGAGTATAGTAATTAAGCAGTACATTTTTTCAAACTCCAAATCTGTCAAATTTTATCAATTTGGTATAGTTTAGCCTTGAAATTATAGTATTTCGCAATGAGACTTTGCACGCTCGTAGGATTCATAATTACCCTACATCTAGATTTGTTTTCGGAATTGTTTCAAACTTTTAAATATTGCTTTCAATTCTTTTAGAATAAAGGGCTACCTATAGCTGAAACCAACTTTTGGTTTTCTCGACCTCAAATGCATTTGATAAGGTAAAAGACGGCTGACACGTGTGGTTGCCGTTGAAGAAGCGCATGTATTGGACCATGGTGACGCTGTTGTTGATGTAATCATGGTCGTCTAAGCATGCAAAGTTTTAGATAAACATGAAACTTTACGTGCCAATCTGACATTACTACTACTATTACCCAAAAGGAAAAGGAAAAACTCTTATAGTAGTAAGGGGAGCCCTGAAAAAAAGGATGTGTGCATCGGCTGATGCAAAGGCTGGGGTTTTATTTCCCTTTTCGAAAAAAGGGGAGCCCTGAAAACTTCTTCAATTGAACGCCTCTGTCACAAATACAAATGAGTGGGAAGGAACATGGTTGTTAGTATCCCGATACGTATCGTAGTATCTTACGATTTTACGATACCACCACAGACAATCGATACATACCGTGATGGTATCGTAATCTAGTAGTATCTTACTCGTATCACGATACATATCATAGTATCTTTAGTATCCCGATACAAAGATGATCCCACGTTTTAGTAAAAGTAAGAACACAATGGCTTGGCAAGCTAAAAGGATAAAATTGTTTTGTATTCCAAAATGAACTAGGTACTTAAATAGTAAAACTTCCATTGTTTTCAGGATATTGAGTATAAAACAGGAGTTTGTACATTGAAACAAAGCAGTCAACTGCCCATATTTATGTAATAGCTTTGAAGTATATATATGGTATTAGTTTTTGGTTTGTGGATGGCTCTACAAAATACATGAAATATGCTTAAAATTAAAATTACTAATTAAATTTAAATGTATTTGAGGTATTTTTTAATATATTCTTGCATTTTATTTAAAAACAAAAATATACGATACGATTATACGATATGATACTACGATAAAAATACAAGAAAACGATACTACCTGGTATCCCGAACCTTGCAGGGAAACAGATTTTGTACTGAAAACGATACTACATCTGCACATGCTTGCACAGAGTTTGCACCCTGCAAACGCTTTTCTTTTGGTTCCATATGATTTCTGGGGTAACGTAACACTTGATATCTCTGTTGCAATGTCTGCCTCTGTCAGATGTGAATATGATTATGTCCTCTTTCTCTGTGCTCGGAAATGTAGGAAGTGTGTAGCAGTGCAAATTTATTCTGTAAATTAGTTCCAACATGTACATGTACATGTACATGTAAATGCAGTTGTTCCATGTGGGCACACTATTGTAAACACTAGCTAGCCTAAATTTACAGAAGAACTTTTAGAAGAGCAAGTGGAGCAGCACAACAACTTGTCAGTAACAAATCACAGATGTAGGCAAATTTCTCGTGTACAGATGCATTTCCTGGGAAACCCGTTTAGTTCATGGGATAACAAGTTGCTTTTGAAAACAAGAACCTAGTACAGAATTAGGAAAGCAGTCTTTTACAGGAGCAACCACACTAAGCTGCCAAGGAGGAAGAGCATTTCCTTGGAAACATCTCACTCGTATTGTTTCATTGACTAGGATATGTAACCCAACTACTCAGATCAACAGAAGCACCATTATGATCAGAAAGTAGGTCGATCATGCACGGAGTATACACAAACGACTCCTGCACGTAAGCAGGAAAACAGCAATCGTTCGACACGGGGTCAAGATAACCAAGATACTCAACCTTGGAGGTGCGCAGGTAGTAGGCAAACGCGCAATGCTCATACTTGTAACCGAAAAGGACAATCTCCTTTTGTGGATGGTACCCCAATAAATCCAACCAACCCACATACTCGCGGTGGTCGCCTTCTTGAGCCACATCGGCATGGCCATCACCGTAATCATCATCGTCCGAGTCCCATTCACGGCATTCCTCCCTGCGTTGCACGGATACGGCAAAAAAGTGTCGTATCCGTATCGGATACGGTCGGATATTCGGATACGTATCGGATACCTACGGATACCTATTCTGTATGTATTATACTATTTTTTTAAAGAAAATATATCTGATAAGGGAGAGATACAGCTGCACAACTAGAGTTGTCAAGCTTTTGTGGCAAACAACCCTGTCAAGATACTTCTATACTCCTACGGATTATATAGTATTTCTCATTTGGGTAAAAAGCAGTAAATTTTAAATATTATCAATATTATTATATATATAGAAACGTATCCCCGTATCTGTGTTTTTGTAAAATCACCGTATCGGCGTATCGCGGTATCCGTATCCGTATCCGTATCGCCGTATCCGGGCAACATAGATTCCTCCTTGGCTGACTTGCTTCTTCTCGCGGAAGGATCATCCAGGATCCAAGACTTGTCCATGGCTTTACGGTTTTCATAAGTGAGTTGTTTCAGGGAGGGCCTCAGGTCGGCATGATGCACCATCTCCCATGTTGGTGGCGCCATCAGCGATTCTTCGTTCAATGCCCATACCCAAAGCTTTACACCATCGATAGCGGTGTAGTATACCCCTTTATGGGACTTGCTCAGGTACGGCATAGCCCACTTATGGCCGGTGAGTTTGATGACTTCTGGAGTTTTGATTACTATATACTTTCCTGTCAGCAGCGACAACCTGCAGCAGCATATCAAAGCAGTCTAGATTTAGCAATCAAATCATCAGATCAAAATATTGATTTATTTGTTTTTTCAAGCAAATTATATATAGTACGGCAATGTGATGATGCAATGATGAATTTGGTTTCGGATTAGCAGGCAAATTATCAGTATATAGGCCAGCAATGTAATGGCACAGTGTAGGTTTCAAAATGCACATGTTGTTTTCTGTCGGTAAATTAAGTGCTCGATCGGCTGCTGGTGTTTAGGGTATACTAGGCAGGAAAACTAATGAAAATATGCAAAGAGAAATTTATGCACAATCTAATTTTACTTTAGGGTACTCGACGGTATACTAATACAACATAGTATGGCTTGACAATGTTGCGATGGTGATTATTGGTTCATGTATGTACCTGATGATGAAACAGCCGCGGCAATGGACGTAAAGAGATCGCCGCCAGTATACGGCATGGCGACGTCGTGGCCCGCACTGAGGCACGGCACCTCCATAACCGGGTGACCGTGGATCCGACCACATGCCAGCCACGGTCCCCGCGGCGCCACCTTCCCGGACGAACGCCCTCTCCTCCCACTGCCCGGTGGTGGAGGAGAACACTTGCGCAACGTACAGCGACGGTGGCCATTCCATGAGCCCCAACGTGTCCTTTTCCTCCTTGGCCTGGAGGTGCTCGCAGCGGCCGCCGGCTCTTGTACGCCACCGTGGTTCGTTATCGGTGTATAGCCAGTCCTCCCCGTCGTCTTCGTCGCTGTCGATCTGAGGCGGCTCCGCGCTGTCCGCGAAGAAGAGTCTCGCAACGTTGAACGGCGGGGGCGGCGGGTCGTCGGGCTCGTCGGGCAGCTCGGGGAGCAGGAACACGTGGTGGTGGAGAGACACCGCGGGATCGAAGACGAGGTGCGCTGGGGAGGCGACACCCCAGGGCTCCGCGTTCGGCGGGGGCGGGATCGTCGCCGACCGGCGCGTGGCAGGGTTGTAGACGAAGCGCTCGCCATGGGTGCCCTGGCAGAGGAGGAGCCCGTTGCGGTGGTCCACGAAGGCAGTGCACCACCTGGTGGGCGCGTCGGCGAGACGGGCATCGACGCCGCCGACACCGCCTCGCGCGAAGAAGTAGGTGTCCCCCCAGCCATCAGCCGTGAAGTTGATGAAGGCGCCGCGCGGTGCGCCGGACGGCAGGAGGTGCCTGAGGACCAGCCTGCGGCCGTCGATGGTGGCGCGCCAGTAACGGCAGACACGCCTGCACTCGGCGAGGTGGCAGAGAGGGGCCACACGGCGCAAGATGTCGGCTAGGACCTCCTCGGGAAGATCCATCGCCATCGGACGCTGGCCCTCCTGCAGCCGCCAAGATCTATCAATCTGCGCGGGTCGGATGCGATGCGTGGCAGTAAACCAGCTGGAGTCGGAAGCCTCTTTTGGTTTTATAAAAGCCCAATAAGCTAATCCAACATATACTCTATCTTTTGTATAAGTCAAACTTTATTAAATTGATCAATTTTATAGTAGATAATATAGCACCATATATTATATCAAAATGACATATTATGAACAAAATTAGAAAACAGATCTAGTAGTACCAATTTAGTGTCATAAATATAACTAAATTTCTCTATAAAGTTGATCAAACTTCATTAAAATTAATTTAGAACAAAGTTAGAAGTACACTTATTTGTGGACGTAAGTATATTCCTTTGTTTTTTAACCCAGAAGTAATTAGAAACTAAAATCGTTCTGATTAGTTTGTAAAGTACATTTACTTGAATGTCGAAAGAAAAATCATTGTTGAGCGTGCGCTAGTAGAAAAATACAGCCAGAATATTCCCTGGATAACTCATATCGCTGAATCCATATACCGGTGACAAACCAAGGCCATGCTTAATACACAGTAGATCCTCACAAAAGCATATTTACATTTGCATCCAATAGTAATCATAATTAACAAATAAGTTTTAGTGTTTTTTTAAATATAAGCGTTATTATTTAGAGTAAAGTATTACACCCGGTCTCTACATAATTTAAGTTGCACACAGCGGACAACCATCCAAGAGAAAACATAGAAAAAAGGTACACCTACCCTAGCTACAAGGATGATGCAAGACTCTTAAGATCTTACTGGACGAACTGCCCGTGTTGGCGACTAGCGACATGCCGATCCTCCCCTCCCTATCCCCTTCCGATATCTCTCAAGGTTTGACCTCTTCTGATTTTTCTCCATACTCACCTCCCTACTCCTTGATCCGCTTCTCCTAGTCTCAATCAAAAATCCCCAAAAACTTGATCTTTCGAAAACACCTAGAAGAAAGAGAACTCGGTTACGCAACCTTCCTGCTGCTCCGTCACTTTTTCCACATCGCCAGCAACCTCAACGCATCGTTGTCGGATCTCTGCTACTCCCTGGAACTTGTCCCCCTTCCTCTCTGCTTTCGGTGCATAACCCAAGGAACATCTTCCAAGCCAATCCACCTGAATCGCTTAGAAGGGAAAAAATCTGCTACGCACGCTCTGCCAATCCCTTTGATAGCGGACGACCCTGCTCCATAGTTGCCGGATCTCCGTACTCCATGCGACTTTTTGGTTCTACTCTGTCCCCCTTTTCTAGAAGAGCAGCAACCCACCGATTTCTGAATAAGATAGCACCAATTTCCCCTCTCCTGGGTGGCAAGACCAATTGTTGCTCACGAATAGGCTGGTAAGAAAGCTGATGTTCATGTAAAAGACACTCGGGGAGCCACCTGATGTAGTCGCAACTAGAGGAGACCGACCTCCTGATGTTGATCAGTTGACAGTGGAGATACTGATGTTGGTTCCATGGCCACATCCACAAGAGGCGCTCATGATACTATAGCTATGAAACTCGTAGGCTAGAATTGTCGCGGTATGGGAAAAGATCCTTTGACGGCTCCACTAAGATGGAGTACCTTGCAAGGTTGATGAACTCCACATGTGCACATATCACTTTTATTTCAGAAATAAGAACATCGGTGTACAATTCATCACATCTGAAATCGCGGTTTAATACTGCTGATAGCTTTGTTGTTTCGTCCAATGGTCGTTCAGGCGGGCTCTGGTTGCTTTAGTCCGATGAAGTTTGTGTCTCAATCAAGTTCTCGAACCACTATATGATATTGTTCTTGTTGTCAATAGAACCACTAATGTAGATTTTGCCCTGGCTTGTATTTATGGAGATCCCATCATCACCACACTAGGGAGATATGGGATCATGTTTTCTATTTTGTCAATGATAGGGAAGCCACTTGTTTGCCTAGGTGATCTGAATAACATCATGTGCGATGTGGACACCACTTCTATTAATGTAAATAAGTGTGCGCATGCGTTCTTTTAATTCATATGTCAAGCAATGTGGCATGTTTGATTTGGGATTTAGTGGTCCGGCTTATACCTGGACAAATATGCATTTTTCTTCTACACCTATCTTTGAAAGGCTTGATTGTTGTATTGCTAATCAGAATGGTGTGATGTGTATCCAAACACTGATGTGTTTAATTTACCAATCATTCACTCTCTAAGTTATCCTGCGCCTATTATGGTTCCTACCCATTCCCAATATCGTAGACCTAAAACTTCATTTCAAATTTGAAAACTGGTGGACTCTTGAGGAAGACTTTCAAGGTATTTCGTCAAGGGTGAAATGGTAGCAGATTCCTCTCGGATGGCTTTCTCAATCAGTGCATTGACATCCAATTATGTGTCAGCTTAATCTGCAAATGCTAGCGAACCTATGATCGCTTGGAAGAAACATGCCGTAGGATGCATTAAATTAAATACTAATGTTGCGTTTCATATGGACATTACAGGAGTTGTGGGCATGGTTCATAGAATCATAGGAATGATAAAGGAAAAGCTCTTGCAGGCTACGCGCACCCAGTGGACCGACTCCTCGATGCAGCAACCGTGGAGGCGACAACATTGCTAAGGGGTCTTGAACTTCTGGAGCAACTTGGGGTGGCCTCGGCTACTGTTGAATCAGATTCGTTAGAACTGATCCAAGCATGCAATTCGGCTGTTGAAGTCTCGAACCCTTTCTCGGCAATCATGGTTGAGAAAGCAACCATGATCTTGGTTGAAAAAAACGAGCCTGTAGCCATACCATACGTTCCTATCTTGCATTCTCCCCAACCGACTATATAGCCATACCATACTTTCCTAGTCTTCACTGCAGCGTTAATTAGTAATTACTCTATTCTTCTTAACGATGTTGAGAAAGCAACCGTCAGGCCGAAACCCGAAATTCGCGAAAATGACAACACTCTTTCAGAGATGGCCAAGTACTGTACAACGTACAACGCCACTTATGACCAGATCCTTATCCATTGGTCCCAAAGGGAGACAGAAGACACACTCCGTCGCTAGGCTTTTATCTTCGCTAGGAAACACGCTAGGCTTTTACCTTCGCTAGGAAACACATTCGTGCGTTGCAACGGGAGAGAAAAACTGTCACATAGGCACCAAACCTGTAAGAGCAATACATATCTTCAGCTTTTTTGCCCTGTTTCGCTACTTTCTCGCTGCAATGTAAAATGTGAGGGCATTGAATCCCTTTGATGGAGGCAGATTCACTAAAATCTTACAGATGAGATATAAATTCATGGAGCTTCTAGATACAAGTACAAAGGAACAATATGAGAGCTGGACCTCATTTTGCATCCTCTCACTCCAAGTTTGACTCCAGTCTGGGCTTCTAATCCTCTGTTTCAGCATAATAAAGCTATCAACGTGTACACAATTTTTCAGACCTGAATATGCCATTGACAGAGAGAAGTAACGGGGGGCAATTGAATCAACTAAGTAGCAGACAATGAAATTCAGAAAAACTGCAAGACCAAAGAACATTGGAATAACAGACCACCAAACCATAACATCAATTTCGACAGCTGAAGCTCCAAAAAAATTAATGGAAGGTACCGCATAATATTTGTTGGTTTAGTGAACATCAGGTGCCTGGTGCGAGATCTTGTATTTCATTGCAACAAGAAAAGAACATCACGAATTTCCTAAACACAGGTATCCTGCAAGAATTGATGTAAAGATTGACTATATTACAGGTTCACAAAATAGAAGTGCAGAATTTCATACAACAATAAAAGAAGACTTCTATTAACAAAACAAAATGGTCAACAAAAATCTCTTGATATAAAGATCTTCCAGGTTCACCTGCCAAGGTTCACTTACATCTTCCATTTTCTCTTTTCAATAACGGGTAAATAAACTGTCAGGATATAGAAATGCATGGATTCACTCGAAGGCAACATGCCTCCTGAGGCGCAAATAGTCAAATACGTTATAGGTAAATCAGCTACTGCTTGAGATATCAGTTACTCCCTCCCTCTAGAAATATAAGATGTTTTAGATTTGTGAAACGGATGTATCTGGATGACTTTTGTATATAGATTCTGAGTGAACCTATACACTGAAACACATCTAGATACATTAGTTTCACAAAGCTAAAATGTCTTATATTTCTGAACGGAGGGAGTACATGGGATATCAACTAACAAGAGGACTGTAAGACTTCAGCATTGTACAAGTAACATAGCACATGAGAAGTTGTCGCCAAAAAAAAAAGATACTACTAAGAAGCTGACTGACGTACTCACATCATGCATTATGCCTTATTTTGGGTGAAGGCACCAATCTCAAACCTTTAGACAATTGTTGGAGTTAGAAGATTCCTCGATATATTCACTGGAAATTCTTCATTTTTTCAGTATATAGCTCTTTGTGAAGTCAAGTCAAGTTCAGTATATAGCTACTTGTAACGTACGCTGCTAAGCATTTTGGCTACCAATTCCCTCCCACCATGTACAATTTTTCTTCTTTCTGCCATGCCATTCCATTTGTCTTGCTCACTATTTTCTTCGGGTTTTGGCAGTACAAAAATAAGTTGAGCCTAGCACTTAGCCAACTATAGCAAACCAATTATGCAACATAGTTTCAATTGTTGCGAGGCTTGAAACGCTCGATCGCAAATGGGATGCATATTTGGAACAGAGGCACATCAACTGGTATCTCGGTAAAGCCCGTCCTAGAGCACCAACACTACCGTGCCTCACTCGGACGCCGCTGGCGATGACTAATATATCTTACTCATGCCCCCTCCAGATGCACAAGGTTTCGCTCGGGAGAAGCTTTTTGTATGAGTAAGTAACTAAGTATATGACTCGACGAAAAGTTGAGATCACTCCTGTAGTGTATCATTTTCTGCTAATACAACATGCACATTCAACGTGAAGACAAAAGTTTTCAGTTCATTTGTACCTGCCATTGACTAAGAATTTTACCCTCGAAGCCTTTTTTCTCTTATTGAATTAACTAATTCATTTCCTTTTTTACTTTTGGATTTTTGGAATAAGGTTTGATCCTATTCATGGGGATTCCGGTGATCGAACCGTCTAAAAATATCCGAGATGCTTCTTCAAGAAGCCCTGCGAAGCCGGTTCTGGTGTCAAACTCGAAGCATTGCCTGGACGAAGGAAAAAATTGGTGTCAATACTAGTATTTATGAATGTGAGAGTCTACCATAAATCAGTCCATGACAGTGCCTAATGAGTTCTCATAAACTAGAAAGGATGTTTCTTTCTGAAAATATACTACCAGATCCATCAGTAACTTGCTGGAGCCAATTCTTTCGCTGTTCAATTATTATGCAGCCAGGAAGAAACCAGAATGTTAGGTGGATTGACCCTTTAAATTACTTTGGCCAAAAAACATTTACTCTCTTTAGTTTTGCAAACATAACCACCTAAAAACAAAGCTTTCCTTAAACTGATAAATCATTTCAAATCAATAAATTATTAAACCTATTTATAGACTTTATATTACATTACATATTTTCCATTTAAAAACGAAATATTTTCATGTATTTAATTATTTGTTTTGATCCCTTTGCAAAGCCAAGGGAACTTGCAGAATCATTTGATGGTAGACAGGTTTAAATGGTATAAGGACACACTTTTATCTTGGGTAAACCAAAGGACACTGACAACATACTGGAGCCGTGGCGGCAGGTAGTGGCAACCTCCTTCGGAAAGGCTACTGAAGTTCGATAAACTAGCGATATGTGGGTGACATGTGGAACCCATGCCTCGTTGACAGCAAGGAGAAAGCCTGCCGTGCTGGCTTGAGAGAAGATGAGGCTGGCAAAGGGATCGCACGCTGAGATGCAGTGAGGGTTCACAGCGAGTTGCGTGAAGGATGATGATCCTGTCCTTCCTTCCAATTTTGTTGTTGATCCGAGTTCTGAAGCAGGGAGGCCTGAAGAAGAGAGACAGCTGCAGCCTTGGTCCTGCAGACGAGCTGCCAGTAGAATGGCCTTCCTCACTGCAAACACCTGTGCAGTGAGACAGAGTCAATTCTGGCCTTCCAAAGACACCACAGGAATGTATGCACGTTAGACAAGGAGGCACTAGGATGCCCAGAGGAGATAATTGCATGGAATGTAGCTGGAGCAGAGTTACAGTTTGCGGTGTAGAATTCAAACGAGAAAAGTGTACGAGTGTATTATATATGCTCATTTTCGTCTCGGTTGAGTAATTTCTGAACATGACATCAACTAGTATTAGACAAAAAAAAGGAGGGGCAACCTTGCATTATTTAGTCAGAATAGTGCCTCCAAGAAGATGCCTTCTCTCTGAAAACAAAAATAGCAGGAACTCACACAAGGCCAGAGCAGGAGACAGTCATGCGAGGGATGATTTAAACTAAACACAAAGGCTCTGTCATGTTTATTGTAAATGTACTACCAGATACATCAGTGACTTGTTGAAGTCAATGCTTTCGCTGTTCAATTATTAGCAAGCCTCAGCTGCAAAGGCCTTCACTACTAGTTAAGTTGCTAAAAAAGAAAGGAGCTGTCAAGAATCACGAGCTCGAATTATTATACACCTAGTTCGTGAATAACGAGCTCGAATTATTATACAGCTAGTCCTAGTCAGCCTGGCTGAGATTTGGTTGTTGATTATCAGCTCTCTTTTTTACTACTCCCTCCGATCCAAATTAATGTTCTCAGTTTTGTCTAGATTCGGATGTATCTGGTACTAAAACATGACTAGATACATTTGAATGTAGACAAATTTGAGAACGTTAATATGGATCAGAGGGAGTAACCTTATCCAAAACCGATTGAGAGATGGGCGCATCTCCACCCAGCTGGAATGTGTTGTTCTGTGCTAGCAAGCGCGATGAGCTAACTACCATCACTTAATGAATCCAAGTCTTGGTCTTTGCTAGTTAAGTTGCTAAAACAAAGAGTTGTTAGAAAATCAAGAACTAATAAATAAGTGACATGAGTTTGCCTAGCTCCAATTATGTACTACTCCCTCCGTCCCAAAATAAGTAACATGAGTATGTCCAGATTCGCATGTCTCTAGACATGATTCGCATGTATCTAGACATGTTTTAGTACATCCAAATCTAGACAAAGCCAAGTCACTTATTTCTGGACGGAGGGAGTACTAGTAATTAATTCCTTGAAGCAAATATGCTTGTCATGTGCATCATCAGGTCAACATGCCCCAACTGCGAGAACCAGCAAGCATTCTAGCTAACTAACTCGTATATAGGTTTTGTCCAGCTAGGCTTTGTAATGTGCAGGGTAATCATGCAGGTGCGTATGGACGCAAGAGGGAGAGAATGAGAGAGTAATCAGTCATCTAGCTAGCAGATTCATCCATGGCGGAGACTGCCATCTCGGCAGTTCTTTCCAAGCTCGGGGAGCTCGCCATCAGCGAGGCCAGGACACTGCTGCAGATCCGCGACGACATCGTACTGCTGCGCGATCGGCTGGAGTGGCTGCAGGCCTTCGTCCGCGACGCCGACCGGAGACGGCGTGCCGGCACCGACGGGCTCACCCGCGTGTGGGTGTCCCAGACGCGCGACGTCGCCTTCGAGGCCGAGGACGCGCTCGACGAGTTCTTCTACGAGGAGGTGTGTCCATCCGTTGCACCCTGCATTTACAAAATGTATAATCAGCAATCTGTATTTCTATAAGTTGAAAGATGCAGTACATTAGAAACATGCGATGTATAGGAACACACAACATGGTAGAAAGAATAACGTGCAAACACCCGATCTAGTGTATACACACCATGCGGTAGAAACACGAGATGCAAAAGACACGCACGAGCAGCAGAAAGAATACAGTAGAAACCCGTGATGCGTTGGAACTAAGAATATTTTTGAAAATTGTGTTTATGCAACCCTGTCTGTAATTCATGAATGAATTTCCTTGCCAATAACAGCTCGTTGGCCGAAAACACAAGGGTGGTTGTCGACGCTGGAAAGCTGTGCGCAGTCACTTTACTGGCTTGTTTAAAAAAGCCATCGTCCGACATGGGTTGGCTGATCGAATCAAAACGATTAAGAGCAGACTTGACCAAATCTCAGAGAACCAAAAGGAGTACCAGATTGTGCATACACCGTCAGCGGTACTGGCATCCTCCACCACAGCAATTGCAGCATGGTAGTCTATACATGGCAACCCTTCTCTACTTTACTAATATGACTGCATGCATATATGTGTTGAAGAATATGACATTAATTCATATTGAGTATATTAAATCTTCATGCAAAAATTAACAAAAGCATATATATATGAGCAGGAGGGATAACCTGGAGAACGCCATGGTATTTGACCGGGACGTGGAGATTCTTAAGCAGATGTTGGCCCGTAAAGATGAGCGTAGTCTTTTCTTCTTTATGAGAAATGGACCAGAACACCCAATGTTCATCTCCATAGTTGGGGACAGTGGTGCCGGAAAGAACACGCTCGCAAAGATTATCTATAGTGAGATGAGGTCAGAGATGAAAATGTTAGTCCGCTGCGACATGGAGCCCAGTTCCAGCACGACAGATTTCCTTGCAAAGGTGTATGATCATGCATCCCTTCTGTTGTCCTTTGACTATGAGCGGAAGATGATAAAAAAACAAGCAAGAAAGAAAGGTTGGGATATCGGTGACAAGCTCCGTTACCTCCTGGGCGGAAAGAGGTACTTGTTGATTCTGGGCGGCATATCCTCGATAAGCATCCTGAATTGCGTGAGGGCGAGCCTGCCCGACCCAAAGGACGACAATAATAGTGGAGGCTGTGTGATGCTCATATTGGATACTGAAAACGAAGAAGTTGCTTGGTATGCCAATACCATGAACATAAATGGAGTCAACGGAGTACACGTGCTGACCCGTTTGGATCGAAAACGAAGTGGACAACTATTCATGTGGAAGGTGCTGAGAAAGACTCCAGCGGGAATTAGAAGGGTGAGCAATCAGGAGGAAGATAGGAGGTACTCAGAATCAGTACACCGTATAACAGGGGGATATCCTATGGCTATAGTGCTTCTGGCCGGACTTCTCCGGTTCAAAGAGAAGCATGCCCAGTGGGAAGCAGTGCTGCAGCAGCTCGAGTCTGTATATCCACCACCCCAAGACAAGCATGGCGGCTATCACAGCTCTAGGCATGAAACCAACCACATGTGCAACATAAAGGCGATTGAGATCATCTTCTGGGCGAGCTTCAAAGATCTTCCCAACGATGTAAAATCGTGCTTCCTCTACTTTGCCGCTTACCCCAATGATACATGCCAATATGCCGATGAGATCGTGCGCATGTGGATTGGAGAGGGCTTCATTAAGCCGCAAAACAGAAAGACCATGGCGGAGGTTGGGCATGACTACCTCAAGGAACTAGTCTTAAGGTGCCTTGTTGAGGTAGAGGAGATGAAAGATGGCGGTGGCATCCAGCTTGTCAGAGTTCACAAGAGCCTCATGGGGTTCCTGCAGTCAGAGGTCCGTGAGTCTGGCTTCATGGAGATCATCAATGACAGTGATATACATGATGTCCTTGTGCCACCATCAGTACGCCGCCTCTCCATTCAGAGTGACTACGGCAGACGATACACCAGCACATTCACCAACAAAAAGTTGCCTAAGTTGCGCTCTTTCATATGCCGCATCATCAACAAGGACGATCAGCCTCATTCCCATGACCTCGAGTTCTTGTACGGTTCTAAGTTCATCCGCACCATCTCTGTAGAGGGGTTGAGGCTTCAAAGGTTGCCGGATAGGATTGGCGACATGATTAACTTAAGGTACCTACGCATTGACTCCATGCTCCTGCAGCAGCTCCCGTCCAGCATCTCGAAACTGCTCAACCTGCAGACCCTCGACATAAGGAACACCAAGGTCCAGCAGATTGACAACGATTTCTGGAAGATCAAGACCCTGCGGCATGTGCTCGCAACTGACCTCGTGCTTCCAAGAACAATGCCAGTCGGCGTGGAAGAATATGAGGGTGGTGCTCGTGGTTGTGAGATACAGACACTACACGGCATCAGACTGGATAACTCAAGAGAGGGGATCGCAGAGAACTGCCCATTGGACAAGATGGCAAACCTACAGTCAATGGAGATGCATGGTTTCCAACATGCGAACCACGATAGCCCCGCGTTCCAGGCTGCTCTCGGGAAGATGCACCTCCTTGAACACTTGAGTCTGGAAGGTGATAAGATACCTTTATGTGTCTTCACTAACTCAGGCCTTCGGAGTCTCCAGACCATGGTGCTACATGGAAATGTGGATTGGCACAAGATCTTCCGGAAAAAGAAAGACATCGAGAAGGTGGGTCATCTTATTCTAAAGGTACGGCCAAACCTCATTCAGATTAAGCTGCAAGATACCAAGGAGGTGCCTGAAATCATCAAAGAGCAACTAGGAAGGATGCTAATCAAAGAAAAAAAACAAGAAGAAAAAGAGGAAGAAGAAGAAGAAGAAGAAGAAGAAGAAGAAGAAGAAGAAGAAGAAGAAAAAGAAGAAGAAGAAGAAGAAGAAGAAGAAGAAGAAGAAGAAGAAGAAGAGAACAAGAAGAAGAGGTTATCGGCGAGACAGAACGTGAAGGAATCTAGCAGACATGCGGCATGATTTTGTGTGTTTTCCTATTTTACCTTCCAATACGTATTTAATTTGATTGTTTTTATGACTTGTTTGCTTCGAACTGAATCTCTATCCATTCATTGTTTTTCAGTTGTAAGTGAACTGTTTATGTATTGTCAATAAGAGAAACGTGTCTGCATTCAGTGATGTCTTCTTTGGGTAGGTTCCTTGATTCTTTTACATGAGCAATTCGGCAGGCTAGTTCCTCCGGTACATGCTTGTAAGTGCATTTGTATGTGTTCTCTTGTAGCAAGGCAGATGTAGCATATGCGTAGCCTATCTAATCAAACATATGGAGCAAGACAGACTAATTAATTTGTTTCTTGTTCTACGACGCTTGCTGCACAAATTTTTCATCAACAGTATGTTCCTTCATCACTAGTGCGTGTCATGATGTAAGAACAAAACTCACAGGGAGCAAACTGAAGATCGATTCACGGCAACATGTAAGCAAAGTGTCGTTGCCGACCAATGGGATCGCTCCGACCAAGCATACCTCGTGCAGCAGGGTTGAGGTGTGAACGCCGTGGGGGAGCAGCGGAGGACGAATCTCAGGCAGCCGTAGGAGAGAAGCAGGTCCGGCGTGGTGAGCTTGGGCCGCATCGCCTCATCCCCCTCCGCCGCCGCCGCTGGCGAAGCGGGAATAGAGCAGCCGGTGGGAGGCGAGGTTTGGGTTGGGTTCGGTGGAGGAGTACGGCGGGGCAGCCGCGGAACCAGTGGCCCGGGCGGCCGCACTTGAAGTAGCCCGTCGGCGCTGACGCCGGCGCGGAGTGAGGTTTTTTTGTTTAGCACATGGAGTAAGGTGGAAGACGGTGGAATTGGGCATCACGTGGGCCGGGAGATGTTTTAGCTTTTGTTTCTGGCCTATTGATAATTCGTGGGACTTGTTCATGGGCCTTACCCCGCCCAGACGATCATGACATTCTCTTTTTATTTGACAAAAATAGAAGAATTCTCAAAAAAAATAAAAAGACAAAAACAGAAGACCATGACATCTCTACGTTCCGACACGATTAGACTATGAATGCAGCTGGAACAAGAATGATTGCGTTGCACAGGTGCATCACACCTCTTAACCGGAAAAGTAATCCGTCGAAACTTCTAAATTCGGTTTCAAAACCTCTCGACTATCCTAACTGTACACATATATAGATTACAAATTTGGTTGATTCGGGTCATGATTGGTAGGCCGCACGCCTTGCAAACAGGTCCTGGGGATGCAAATGTGCACCGTTTGGAAGGCTGGGCAGGTCCACGTAGCCAAGACGCTGCGTGTCAAAGCGGCTGAACCAGTCCAACGACAACGGCCAATTCAGCCGTTCCCAAGAGCCACCTCCTTCATGCCTCTCCGAGCCAAATTTCCTCTCCCTCAGACTGCTGCTGACCATGGAGATGGCGTGAGCTCCCGCGGTGCAGCAAAAAAGGGGGCGGGAGTATTTCGTTCTCCTCCCGCCGAACCCTATCCATATTTCTACCTCTCCCTTCCCCTTCACAGTTGAAACCACCATTCCCCCCTCCCCATCGATCTTTCTTCCTCGGGCGGTTGAACAAGGTGAGTCGACGACGGCTACTTCCACTATGGCAAGGACCCAAGATCTGTAGGGGTTCGTAGCATGGAAAACAAAAAATTTCTATCGCATACAAACAAACAAGCCAAGATCTATCTACTAGATTGCAGCAACGAGTCGATGGAATAACTCACCCTCGAAGATTCCAAAGTGTTTAACGAGAGCAGATTCTCGTGGGTGATGTAGTCGTACTCTTTCCGATCTCAAGATCGCGTAGACGATCCTTCAAGGCCGCGTTCCTTGGCGCTCCCTTGATCGGTCACACGTTCTTTCGACGAAGACCTTCCTCTCCTTGTTCCAAAGTGAATGGAGGTTGTAGCACTCTCCTCGCGATTCCGGCGGCCTGGCGTGGTCTGGGAGGTAGAGGGAAATCATGAGGCTTCGCCTTAAGCCGGTGCGAGTATGGTGGAGCTTATGAGAGAGGCTATTAGTGGTCTAGTAATTAGACACACCAATTAGAAGGCTCTAAATCAATTAGAAAGCTCTAAACCGAAATAGCTCTAAACCGGGGTTTAGATCTAGGGTTTAGTTTAGAGGATAGGAACTTGTGTGTGTTGGGAGGGGAGCCCTGCCCCTCCCTTTATAGGTGGGAGGGCTGGCGCGCTAGGGGAGGGAGGGAGTCCCTCCCCAACTCGGCCTAGGGCTGGCCGCCGGCTTGGGGAGGAGGACTCCTCCCCCAAGTCGGTTTCCTCCTCTCCTCCCACTTCCCAAAAACTGCCGTTTGACTTTCAAACTAGCCGTTTGACTTTTTCAATTTAGGATTCAATTTAATCCTTTATTTGGGACAGCAAGAACACTTAGTACATGATGCAATCATTCCAATATGTAATGACACATTCATGTACCCTTCCCCCTCCGGAGTGCCGGACATTCCGGGACCTTCTAGAATGTTCCCGATGAAAACACCGGAATCATTCCGCTACTCCGAAACGGAACTTTCCTTATATGAATCTTATTCTCCGGACCATTCCGGATCACCTCGTGATATCCCGAATCCCATCCGAGACTCCGAACAACATTCGGTCTCTTTCTCATAATACCATAACTACTCAAACAACGTCGAATCCTTAAGTGTGTCTCCCTACGGTTCGTGAATTATGCGGACATGATCGAGACACTTCTCCGAACAATAACCAATAGAGGAATCTGGAAATTCATATGGCTCCCACATATTTCTACGATTACTTTGCGATCGAATGAACCACTTACATACGATACCAATTTCCCTTTGTCTCACGATATGTTACTTATCCGAGGTTATGATCGTCGGTATCTCTGCATACCTAGTTCAACCTCGTTACTGATAAGTACTCTTTTCTCGTTCCCGTGATATGTGATCCCTTGTGACCAAGTCACATGCTTGCAAGCTAATTGGATGACATTTCACCGAGAGGGCCCAGAGAATATCTATCCGTCATGTGGATGGACAAATCCCACTCTTGATCCATGTGTTTCAACCAATACTTTCCGAACACCCAATACCACCTTTATAGCCACCTTACGGTGTGGCGTTTGATGACATCAAAGCATCCATCCAAAGAAAGGTGATATCCATGATATCATGTTCGAAGGAATTAGGTTACTATGTATCAGAAAGCATATAGCAATTGAACTATTGAAATGACTTGATCTTTATGCTACGCTTGTCTATAGGAGTATGTCCACCATATCATTCTCCTAACGATATGATCTTGTTGTTGATAACATCTCAATGTTCATGACAGAGAAACCACAATCATCAATCAACCAACAAGCTAGTGAAGTATAGAGGCTATACTAGGGACTTCAAATTAAGTTTACAATTCACACAAGTATTAATGTTTCCTGTTAATACTATTATAGCATGAATATAAACATTTATCATAAACACAAAGATATAATAATAAACTATATTTATTATTGCCTCTAGGGCATATCTCCAACAGTCTCCCACTTGCACTAGAGTCATCTAATCTAGATTACATGGTAATATACCGAACACCCATGGCAGTTTGGTGTTGGTCATGTTTTGCCCTCGGAGAGGTTTAGTCAACGGATCCGCCACATTCAGATCTGTGTACTTTGCAAATCTTTATATCCCCATCCCGGATATGTTCTCGAATAGCGTGAAAACGCAGCTTGATATGCTTGACTTCTTGTGTGACCTTGGTTCTTGCGCATTGGCTATGGCGCCCATGTTATCACAAGAGATAGACATTGGGTCCAGCGCACTAGGAACCACACCAGCTCTGTAATGAACTCTTTCATCCATATCGCTTCTTGTGAAGCCTCCGGCGACCATGTATTCCGATTCAGTTGAAGATCTCGCCACAACGCTTTGCTTTGCACTCCTCCAGCTAATCATGCACCATTCAAAATAAATACGTATCCATGTGATTTAGAATCATCCGGATCGGTGTTCCAACTAGCATCGGTGTAACCATTAACAACGAAATGCTCATCACCTCCATAAGAAAGAACCATATCCTTAGTTCTTCTCAAGTACTTAAGGATGTTTTTGATCATTGTCCAATGATCCACTCTGGATCACTTTGATATCTGCTAGTTAGACTAACATATGCGATGTCGGGTCTAGTACATAGCATGGCATACATTAGAGATCCTATGGCTGAGGCATAGGAGTCTTACTCATCCTTTCTCTATCTTACGCCGATGTCGGACTTTGAGTTTTACTCAAGGTCGTATTGCAACATGGGCAAGAACCCTTTCTTGCTATCTTCCATTCCAAACCTCTTTAGAACTTTGTCCAAATATGTATTTTGTGACAATGATATTTGGCGTTTCGATCTATCTCTATAAATCTTTATGCCTAATATGTAAGCTGCTTCGCCAAGATCCTACATTGAAAAACTATTATACAAAAACTCTTTGACACTATTAAGAAGGTCTACATCATTACCAATCAACAAAATGTAATCCAAATACAGTATTAAGAATGCTCTGAGCTCCCACTCACTTTCTTGTAAATACAAGCTTCTCCATAAGTTTGTATAAAACCAAAACTTTGATTACCTTATCAAAACGTTGATTCCAACTTCGGGATGCTTGCTTCAATCCATAGATGGACCGTTGAAGTTTGCATACCTTGTTAGCATCATAAGGAACGACAAAACAATTTTGATGCATCATATACAACTCTTCATCAATGTCTCCATTGAGGAATGCTGTTTTGACATCCATCTGCCATATCTCATAATCATAATATGCAGCGATTGCTAACATAATCCTCACAGACTTTAGCTTCGCTACCGGTGAGAAAGTCTCATCGTAGTCAACTCCTTGAATTTGTCGAAACCCTTTTGCGACAAGTCGAGCTTTATAGACAGTAACATTACCATCAGCATCTGTTTTCTTCTTGAAAATCCATTTGTTCTCGACAGCCTTCCGGCCATCCGGTAAGTCCACCAAAGTCCATACTTGGTTTTCGTACATGGATCCAATCTCGGATTTCATGG
This sequence comes from Avena insularis, assembly GCA_023614405.1. NCBI lineage: Eukaryota > Viridiplantae > Streptophyta > Magnoliopsida > Poales > Poaceae > Avena > Avena insularis. Next base: position 75,340,965 of record CM042690.1, read on the forward strand.
CTTCTTGCCATTTATTGGAATCTGGGCTCATCATCGCTTCCTCATATGTCTCGGGGTCATCGGTGTTGTCCACCAACATGACATTCATAACGGAATCATACCAATCTGGAGTGGTACGATTTCTCGTTGACCTCCGAGGCTCTGTAGCAACTTCAACCGAAGTTTCATGATCACCATCACTAGCTTCCTCTCTTATTGGTGCAGGCACCACAGGAACTTCTTCCGGTGCTGCGCTACTCGCAATTTCGAGAGAAGGTTCGACAACCTCGTCGAGTTCTACTTTCCTTCCAGTCACTTCTTTCGAGAGAAATTCCTTCTCTAGAAAGGATCCATTCTTAGCAACGAAGATTTTGCCTTCGGATCTATGATAGAAGGTATACCCAATAGTTTCCTTCGGGTATCCTATGAAGACGCATTTTTCCGCTTTGGGTTCAAGCTTGTCCGGCTGTAACTTCTTTACATAGGCTTCGCATCCCCAAACTTTAAGGAACGACAATTTAGGTTTCTTCCCAAACCATAATTCATATGGTGTCGTTTCAACGGATTTAGACGGTGCCCTATTTAAAGTGAATGCGGCTGTTTCTAATGCATAACCCCAAAATGATAGCGGTAAATCTGTAAGTGACATCATAGAACGAACCATATCTAAGAGAGTTCGATTCTGACGCTCAAACACACCATTACTGTTGTGGTGTTCCCGGCGGTGTCAACTGCGAAAGTATTCCACATTTCTTCAAATGCTCGCCAAACTCGTAACTTAGATATTCACCTCCACGATCAGAGCGTAGAAATTTAATCTTCTTGTTACGTTGATTCTCTACCTCACTTTGAAACTCCTTAAACTTCTCGAAAGTTTCGGACTTATGTTTCATGAAATAGATATACCCATATCTACTCAAGTCATCCGTGAAGGTAAGAACATAACGATAACCATCGCGATGCTACACTCATTGGACCACACATCGGTATGTATGATTTCTAATAAGTCTGTAGCTCGCTCCATCATACCAGAAAATGGAGTCTTAGTCATTTTACCCATCAGACATGCTTCGCATCTTTCAAGTGATTCAAAATCAAGTGATTCAAGAAGTCCATCGGAATGGAGTTTCTTCATACGCTTCACTCCAATGTGACCAAGACGACAGTGCCACATATAGGTCGAGTTATCGCTTGATTTCAATCGTTTAGCTTCAATGTTATTAATATGTGTATATCTACTATCGAGATTCAATATGAATAGACCATCTATCAAAGGTGCATGTGCATAAAACATATTACTCATATAAATCGAACAACCATTATTCTCGGTTTAAACAAGTAACCGCCTCGCAATAAACAAGATCCGATATAATGTTCATGCTTAACGCAGCACCAAATAACAATTATTTAAGTATAAAACTAATCCCGATGGTAGATGAAGAGGTAGTGTGCCACCGCGATCACATCAACCTTTGATCCGTTTCCTACGCAGCATCGTCACCTCGTTCTTCACTAGCTTCCGCTTATTCGTAGCTCTGTTTGAGTTACAAATATGAGCAACCGAACCAGTATCAAATACCTGCACTACTACGAATACTAGTGAGATACACATCAATAACATGTATATCAGATATACCTTTCTTCTTGATGTTGCCGTTCTTCAAATCCGCCAAGTACTTTGGGCAATTCCGCTTCCAGTGACCTTCTCTCTTGCAGTAAAAGCACTCAGTATCAGGCTTGGGTCCAGCCTTGGTCTTCTTCGTCGGTATGGTAACTTTCTTACCACCCTTCTTGAAGTGTCCCTTCTGCTTAGACTCGCCTTTCTTGAATTTGGTGGTCTTATTGACCATCAACACTTGGTGCTCTTTCTTGATCTCCACTTGCAGATTTTAACATAGCAAATAGTTCGGCAACTCTTTGTTCTTGTTACGCATGTTGTAGTTCATCACAAAGTTCTTGTAACTTGGTGGTAGTGATTGGAGGATGCGGTAAACCCCCAAAGTATTAGGAATCACTATACCCAAACTTTGAAGTTTATTTGCGTGCCCAGACATCTTAAGCACATGCTCACTGACGGAGCTACCCTCTTCCATCTTGCAGTTAAAGAACTTTTCAGAAGCTTCATAACTTTCAATTGCCGCATGAGTCTCAAAGATGAATTTGAGATCCTCGACAATATCATATGGATCTGACTCTTCAAACCTTTTACAAGCTCCGATTCTAAACCATACAAGATAGCACACTGAACTATGGAGTCTTGATTCTTCCGAGCGAGGTAAACATTCTTTACTTCATCGGTAGCATCACCTGCAGTGGGTCACCTAGCGGTGCATCCAAAGACATAGGTCAAATTACCACCGTGAGGACAATCCTCAAATTGCGGAACCAATCCATGAAGTTGCTTCCATTGTTTTTCAACTTTTCTTTCTCTAGGAGCATTAAAATTGATGGTAGGCTGCCATTGATCTACAACATATTTGCAATAGTTTAGACTAAGTTTATGACAAATTGAGTTCAAATTAATTAATGAAATTAAACTAGGTGAACTCCCACTCAAAACAACATCCCTCACATTGTTTTAGTGATCACACGAACCAAATCTACTACATCAACACCGATCATCACGAGAGTTGATATAGTTTCAATGGCGAACAATCATCATGTTCATCATATCTACTATATGATTCATGCTTTACCTTTCGGCGATCCGTGTTCTTGAGGCCATGTCTGTACATGCTAGGCTCGTCAAGACAAACCTTAGCTACCGCATAAGCAAATCTGGCTTGCTTACGTTGTATTCACCCGCGGAATCAAAGACACCCGATCATCACGTGGTGCTTGAGCGACAAGTTTTGTAGCAACGTGCATACTAAGGGTGAACACTTTAGAACTTGAAATTTATGTGCATGAGGGATCATCTTATAATGCTACCGTCTACTAAGCAATACAAGATGCATAAAGGATTAACATCACATGCAATTCATAATATGTGATATGATATGGCCTTTCTTCTTTGTGCTTCCGATCTCCATCTTCAAGCACGAACATGATCTCCATCATCACCGGCATAGCATCAAGGTCAATGACGCTTCTTCATGGTTGTCGTCCACCAGCTTCAACTATTACAACTATTTTGAATAGACACGCAGGTCTTAATGAAATTAAAGACAACCATATGGCTCTGCCCGGTTGCCAACTTACAATAAGGAACATTGCATACATCAAATATAATCACAATCATGGCCATATCACATCATCGCACACCCTGCAAAACAAAGTTAGACGCCTCTACTTTCTTTGCATATTTTACGTGGTTTGGGGCTTTCAATAAGTGTCGTTCTAACTTACAAACAAGAACCACAACATTGATACTAGCATTGTTGATCACCCGTTGTAAATTGGATCTTTACTATGCTAGGAGAAACAGGCACCCGCAAGGCCACTTATGCAATACAAGTTGCATGTTAAGCGTGGAGCAAGTCTCATGAACGATGTCATGTAAGGTTAGCCCGGGCCGCTTCATCCCAACATACCGCAAGATGCAAAGTACACAAAAAGCAATCTACAATAAAAGCATCAATGCCCACAATGATCATTGTGTTCTACTCAGCAACAGATCTACATATAGACACGGCTCGATACCCTTTGTAGGGGTTCATAGCATGGAAAACAAAAATTTTCTATCGCATACAAACAAACAAGCCAAGATCTATCTACTAGATTGCAGCAACGAGTCGATGGAATAACTCACCCTCGAAGATTCCAAAGTGTTTAACGAGAGCAGATTCTCGTGGGTGATGTAGTCGTACTCTTTCCGATCTCAAGATCGCGTAGACGATCCTTCCGGCGCCGCGTTCCCGCAGCGCTCCCGATCGGTCACACGTTCGGATTGACGAAGACCTTCCTCTCCCTTGTTCCAAAGAAGCGGAGGTTGTATCACTCTCCTCGCGATTCCGGCAGACTGGCGTGGTACGGAGGTAGAGGGAAATCCCAGGCTTCGCCTTAAGCCGGTGCGAGTATGGTGGAGCTTATGAGAGAGGCTATTAGTGGTCTAGTAATTAGACACACCAATTAGAAGGCTCTAAATCAATTAGAAAGCTCTAAACCGAAATAGCTCTAAACCGGGGTTTAGATCTAGGGTTTAGTTTAGAGGATAGGAACTTGTGTGTGTTGGGAGGGGAGCCCTGCCCCTCCCTTTATAGGTGGGAGGGCTGGCGCGCTAGGGGAGGGAGGGAGTCCCTCCCCAACTCGGCCTAGGGCTGGCCGCCGGCTTGGGAGGAGGACTCCTCCCCAAGTCGGTTCCTCCTCCTCTCCTCCCACTTCCCAAAACCGCTGTTTGACTTTCAAACTAGCTGCTTGACTTTTCAATTTAGGATTCAATTTAATCCTTTATTTGGGACAGCAAGAACACTTAGTACATGATGCAATCATTCCAATATGTAATGACACATTCATGTACCCCTTCCCCCTCCGGAGTGCCGGACATTCCGGGACCTTCTAGAATGTTCCCGATGAAAACACCGGAATCATTCCGCTACTCCGAAACGGAACTTTCCTTATATGAATCTTATTCTCCGGACCATTCCGGATCACCTCGTGATATCCCGAATCCCATCCGAGACTCCGAACAACATTCGGTCTCTTTCTCATAATACCATAACTACTCAAACAACGTCGAATCCTTAAGTGTGTCTCCCTACGGTTCGTGAATTATGCGGACATGATCGAGACACTTCTCCGAACAATAACCAATAGAGGAATCTGGAAATTCATATGGCTCCCACATATTTCTACGATTACTTTGCGATCGAATGAACCACTTACATACGATACCAATTTCCCTTTGTCTCACGATATGTTACTTATCCGAGGTTATGATCGTCGGTATCTCTGCATACCTAGTTCAACCTCGTTCGATAAGTACTCTTTTCTCGTTCCCGTGATATGTGATCCCTTGTGACCAAGTCACATGCTTGCAAGCTAATTGGATGACATTTCACCGAGAGGGCCCAGAGAATATCTATCCGTCATGTGGATGGACAAATCCCACTCTTGATCCATGTGTTTCAACCAATACTTTCCGAACACCCAATACCACCTTTATAGCCACCCTGTTACGGTGTGGCGTTTGATGACATCAAAGCATCCATCCAGTAAAGGTGATATGCATGATCTCATGGTCGAAGGAATTAGGTTACTATGTATCAGAAAGCATATAGCAATTGAACTATTGAAATGACTTGATCTTTATGCTACGCTTGTCTATAGGAGTATGTCCACCATATCATTCTCCTAACGATATGATCTTGTTGTTGATAACATCTCAATGTTCATGACAGAGAAACCACAATCATCAATCAACCAACAAGCTAGTGAAGTATAGAGGCTATACTAGGGACTTCAAATTAAGTTTACAATTCACACAAGTATTAATGTTTCCTGTTAATACTATTATAGCATGAATATAAACATTTATCATAAACACAAAGATATAATAATAAACTATATTTATTATTGCCTCTAGGGCATATCTCCAACAAGATCCACATCCTCCAGCTCTACACGTCGTCATGTACCACCGACGATGACTGTAAGTACCATTTCCTCCTTCTATGGCAGTAGGAACTTAGATCTGGCTAGTATGTGCCACTCCTTGCATATCTTTGAGTTAGGTTCATAGATCTTAGGCGGGTTTGTTGCTTTGGTTATAGTGTGATTGTTAGCTCTTGCCTAGATCGTCGATTGCTTTCATTGCTTCTAGGTTGGTATGTTCAGCATGTGCATGTCTAGGATCTTGTAGGATCCTATTTCTGATGAGTTTAGCCAGGCACTTGTCCTATTAAGAGACTCACTGATCTACTCGTTCGTTGATGACTAGAAGTCAGTCACCGATGACGAGCCTTTTGTGCATGTTGAGCAAACACAGAATTCTATGTTTGCTCAACATACTCAACTTGGTTCCATGTCTGCTAGTGTGCACAACATTCTTCCAAAGGCGGACATGAGGTTGGCGAAGGTGTGCAAGGCCCAGTATGCGCAAGATGCTCGCAATGCATGTAATGCGCACAATGCACATATGAAGAACACAATAAAGTGGCTCCCCTTTTAGTCCACATTTGTGCTGCAGAAGATGTGCGACATCATCAAGAGTGGCTTCCGTATGGACAAATGGTCAAGAAAGTCCATCTAACTACATGTGCCAAGGCTCTGTTTGAGAATTGTGAAGTTGAACCACCTGAGGAAGTGGAGGGTGAGGTGGATATAGGTTAGCAAGCTAAGAGACCTCAACGGTGCTCACTGGGATGAGGAAAGTAGCTGCATCATGTTATAGGTTGAGCACTATAAGGGACACATCATGGTTAGAATTTTATCTTGCACTTTTCTTACCTCAACGTTGATACATTGCAAATGTATCTATAATTTTTTATGTTCTATGCTTGGTTTTATCCACTTTCTTGTGTTTTGTCCACACTTTGGAGTACTTTTCATATGATTTCTTGGACTAAACTATTAACAAGAGCCACAAGTGCTACTGCTTTTCTGCTGTTTTTGGTTCTAGGAAAGTCAGAAAATGAATATTCTCAGAATTGGACGGGACAAAAGCCAAAGTGCCTATTTTTCCGGAAGTCATCAGATGCCAGAATACGAGACGGAGAAGGGCTGGGGGCTGGCCACACCACCTAGCCGCGCGGCTAGGCCTGGCCCACGCCAGGGGGTGGTCCGCCGACCCAGACCCTGCCTCCTTCCGCCTATAAGATGCCCTCGACCAAAATCCTGGCACCATCAAAATCCACGAAGAGTTCAGAGTCGCCGTCATCTCCATCCCTAGATCGGAGGATCTGAAGCTCTTCCAAGACCACGGAGAGGGAATTCACCACAGGCCTTCTTCATCATCATGCAAGCCTCCGGTGTGATGCGTGAGTAGTTCATTTTTGGACTACGGGTCCATGTAGTAGCTAGATGGTTGGTTCTCCTCCTTTGTGCTTTCATGTCTAGATCTTGTGAGCTCCATTCATGATCAAGATCATCTATTTGTAATTCTGCATGTTGTGTTTGTGGGGATCCGATGGATATTGAGATACTATTTTAGATTGATTATTGATTCTATCATGTCTTTGTTATTTGTGATCTTGCATGCTTTCTGTTGTTAGTAGCTATCTTGGCCAAGTAGATGCTAGCAACTCTAAGAGTTAGTATTTAATGCTCGATAGTGGGTTCATGCCTCCGTAACTGGGAAGTGATGTAAATCTCTAAGGTACTAGATGTGATGTTGCTACTAGGGAGAAAACAACAATCCTTTATTCATAGAATAATCATATTGTTTACATTACACGCAATTCGTAAAGCAATAATCGGTTGCTTGCAACTTAATACTGGAGGGGGTTCAGATGATAACCTGAAGATGGAGTATTAGTCATAGATGTAGTTGGATGGCGGTCTATGTATAATGTTGTAATGTCCAATCAAGTTCCAAAGGAGTCAAGATGATTAGTATATGCATGTATTGCTTTCTCGATGTTTGTCAATTGCCCCGCTGTAATTTGTTCACCCAGCATGTTATCTATCTTAAGGAGAGCCACCTCTAGTGAACTATGGATCCCGATCCTTTCTTTTACATACAATCTATAAACTGTTTACTGCTTTGTGTTTACTTTCTGCAAAGTATTACTTCCTTCCATTCGATACGTTTAATCCTTTGTTTTCAGCAAAACTGGTGAGATTGACAACCTCATCGCAAGTTGGGGACAGAGTTTTGTGGTTGTGTTGTGCAGGTCTCCACGTTGCTGCTGGCACCGGTAGTGCGCCCTGCCAACGTTCAGCTAGCTACACCTTTGGGGTGTTTCCTTACTCCTATTGGATTGATAACCTTGGTTTCATACTGAGGGAAAACTTGCTCCTGTGCTCATCATACCTTCCTCTTGGGGTTCCCCAACGAGCTCGATATAATTTGGGCCATCAAACGTCGATGACTGCATTGCACTACTAATAAGCCACATGTGTTGTTTCCCTAGGATCACCCCAAGGATGCTGAGTTCCTTAACAAGCCCATGCCAACTACAATGAGATGCACACCATCTTCTCATTCGGCCTTGCCACCGGCAAGTTTGCCATGGGGTCAAATGAGCCCTCAGTACACCTTGTCCTTCACCCGAGGAAGCATCTGACACTCAGGAGTCTGAGACCATCATCATCGGCCCGAACAAGCCTGCCAATGTGCCTAGACCTTGTGGGAAGAGGAAGAGGGGAGGGCTTGATGATGATGAGATCGTGGCCTTCAACAACATGACCCACGTAGTTAGAGACATCGCTCAAGCGATCAGGGATAACAAGCCAATAGGCATGCATCCAGACCTCTACAGAGCTGTCATGGAGATGGTTGGCTTCACTGAGTAGTCTCTCATGGAGGCTCTCGGTCACCTTGTCTACAACAAGGCTTAGGGCACAAGCTTCGTCAGCATGGTTGAGCCACACAAGGTGTTGTGGCTTAGGACCTACCTCAAAAAATTCTACGACCAGTAGTAGAGCTTGTGATCATGGGGCCTAAGGGTGGGGATGCATGGTGCTGATGAAGATGAAGATGATGATGATGATGATGATGTTGATCTTGATGTATATTTTAGTGGTAGCTAGGGATTAAAAACTTATATGGCCTGTATATTTTGATGAGGTGGTATATACTAACCCCTCATGTGATGCTGAAATTGTGGTATTACGACACTCACTTTCGATGCGGTGGTAGATTAATACCATAGTGGTAGGTTGAACTTGTGATCTCCTTTTTGGGTAATGATCATGCATGCTTCCCTTAGTTCTTGAACGTGCTGCTTATCATGAACTTGTGATGGCTGTGATGCTTCTGATGTTGACTAATGATCATGCATATTTGTTTCCTCTATAGTGGTACATGGTGTACAGAGGGAGGCGACCAGGAGTGTATGATTCTCGGAGGATCTGCCAAGATCAATTCACTGGTTTCTCCAACAATAGCTACAGAAGGTATGATACTCTAGAGGAGGCCCAAGATGAGTTCAACAGTTTCCTAGGCGAGGAGGCTATGGCTGATCAAGCTATGATTCTTGAACCAATGCTTGTTCAAGCAATGGTTGTTGTAGCCACGGCTATCGAAGCAATGGATATTCAGCCCATGGCCATTAAAGCTCCGAAAATGGGTGATCATGGTAGAGAGATAAGGCTCAGAGATTTCATCATCGCCGTCCTCCTTGTGGTCATCGTCAAGCTCATCATGTTTGGACCCTTGTCAATGTGTATGATCGTATGCATTCTTAACCCTATGTAGTTTGAATTTGGCTGTTGAATAACCGTAGTGGCAACCAAACACCTTGAAGTTGCACCTGCCAAGACAAAAACTCTCTTGCAGCGTACCAAACAATAGGGCCAAATTTGCTACACAGATGCAGAAAATTCTGACGCGGGCAACCAAAAAAAGTGGACAACGTGTCTTTTACTCCGTTTCTACCTAGCCATGCCCCCCACATCCTGCCCCCGGGAGCGCAAAACTGAGTGCATGCTACCAATCACGCCCTCGATTTCTGGTCGGCCTCCATGTTGTGGTTTGCACAGGTATTAAAGCACATCCGGATCTGTAGTCTTTTCGGGCAGGCCCTTAGGAGAAACAAGTTTGCTCACTTCCTTTTTATTGTTTACCAACCTCTTTTAATTAGCGCATGATGCTTCGATTTAAAATAACCTCTATATGAAAAAGATACACGTTGATGTTAGGTTTCCATTCCGATAATCGGCACCGAGTTTCGTCAACTGTATCTTATGAGATTTGTATTCTTGTCTGGAGATTTTTTAGTGTATTTTTTTAGGTTCGTAGCATATGGTGAAGCTCGTCAAATTTCCTTTTAAAAGTACCTTAAACTCACAGTTCCACACAATTCCCATGTTGTAAGTTTTTCGAACCAATGGACGTTGAAGAATACATATGTAGCTCTCTAATATACTGTAAATTATTTATGTATGGACACTAAACTTAAGATGCTAACAACTTGTGATGATCATAGAGAAATTATTCAGAAGGATGCGGAAGCGCACAAGAGACAAGAGGTCCGTAACGGCGAGCTTGACTCTTGCGATGTTGTTGAGGGCATCGAGCGACGTCACGTCGTTCACCACCGTTACCTTCTTCCTGGTGTTCTAAAGACAAAGAAGAAGTAGAGGACGTCTCTAAAGACGACGAGATCAGACAGTTCTGAAGGGATGGACTAACTAATTGAGCATGATGGCGAGCCACGTCGCGGCCGCCAACCAGAAGGTGCCAACACGGATGTAGAGCTTCTTGGCGACCTCGAAAGATCGCCACATATTGATGCCGCAACGCTCTGTCTCCCTCTGACGGTAGCTAGGAGAGCACGAGCGCATGGTCCACTTCGGTGTTGATGAAGGTGACCTTGAAGCCGTGCTCGTCGAGGCGACGAAAGAGCTCCATGAGCGGGTTGACATGGCCCTAAAATATTACAGGTGTTTACATGTGGATGTTAATGGTTAATCACGAGGCAACAAAATGGAGTACAATAAACCAAACAGTCGTCACTCCCATCTCCCTAAAAAAAAAGACCACAGACGCAAGGACATGCCCCTAGAGCCTAGCCGCAACCCGCCCCAAAAATCAAGACATGAACCAAACGCACCTTATACGTTTATTCCAGCAACACTATCTATCTATTCACTACAAATATGTCTCGCTCTTTGGTCACTCTAGGGTGACAAAGTGGCCAGCCCTAGTCTGTGACACCGGTAGCTCCTCGAGCCTTCATCCTCCTCATCGCCTGCTGCTACAGCTAGTCGGTGGATAAAGAGCCTTTTAGGTATAAGTAGTGGTTTATAAAATCCACCTCCCCCAGTGAAATTATGTAGAGGTGTAAGTGTAAGGTATATATAGAGTCATATCTTAAGTTATGGAAACCAAATAGTGGTATACACGGAGTTAGAGAGTATTAGAAGACCCTAATGTGGAGAGTAAACAATGAAGCAAAAGTATCAGGATTCAATACCTGGAGTAGGGGTTAAGAAGAAATCCTAAACTAAGATTCCAGTAGACCTTATTTTTATAAGGTTAATTGTAATTATCTCATAATGGGACTCTTGGAAGTATGATAACATGGAAATTGAAGTTTATACTTCAAGATAGTAAGAAGGACTAAAACAAACTGATATAGAGGAATAAGAATCTACGAGTGGTTTGGGCTAAATGACTCCAAAACATTCTTGGTAAGTAAGCCATGATAAGTAATATTAGGTTGGGCTTGCTGCGATCATGCGGGTGCTAAGTCCCTGCCACGGTTGCCGTTGCTTTGTTGTTTCCCTCTGCACCTACCCTACAGGGTGGAGTCGTCGGCCAGTTCGGTGTGCTGGCACCATGTTAGGTTGTAGCCTGAGAGGCTCCAGAGTTCTTGTTTAGGGTGTCTTGCTCTTTGTAGCTTCGGTGATATATCAGTAGGCTTTGTGGATGCACGGTCTCAAGTCTGATATGGGTGTCAAAGTGGTGACTTCGTTTGGTAATGTATCGTCTTTGGTCGGGGCGGCCTGATAGGGGCACAGTCTCGTGACCAATATGTGTATTGTTGATTTGTTGTATCGGCTTTGTCTTGTTTCCGTAATTACCAGAACTCTTTTGGACAAATCTTTTGCATGGCCTTTGTCTGTATATGCTGCAGTGTACATTTTTAATAATTAGAAAATGAGTTATTTTTCTAAAATAAAATTCTTACACTAACAAGTGTAGGTGCAGTAACCATACGGGCCGGGTCGGGGGCGAGACCGTGTACTGGCTGGCTAGTCCATTTCCCTTCGAATGGAGAGATAGGCTAACTAGTTGGGCCTAATAGGGCCCAAAACAGCCCACGCCGGAGTGCTACGGCACGGGTAGCATTTCTTTCTGGCCTCTGCCGCTGATTCTGGCTCTCTTCCCCGATCTCTCTCTCTGTCCCTCGATCGCCACCACCACCGCTGCGCGCCAGTCGCCGCCGGCCGCGAGCGATCCCGGCGCAGGATGCCGCCCCTCACGACCCCGAAGTCCGGCGACGCCCTCTTCGCCAGCGTTGAGCGCGTGGTGAGCCCCTATGACAAACCCCTGAACCCTTTTCGCCCATTCCGCCCGCCCGTAGATCTGCATCCCCACTTATCCTATCCGGTCGTGCTGCTGGTTAATTTTCAGAACGCGGAGCTCTTCACGCTCACCTATGGCGCCATCGTGCGGCAGCTGCTCACGGATCTCGAGGAGGTCGAGGAGGTCAACAAGCAGCTAGATCAGATGTACGCCCCGATTTCCTTCCCCACTTCACCTGTTACTGACTTTCTGGCATCTAGCCAATTTAGGGAACTCTCGATCTAGCAGAAGAAATGTGGAATTTGCAGTTTCTCTAACCCATGGATCAACTGTGAACTAGTTGCCATAGCCTGCCTGAAGATGAGAAATCCCAACTACATTGATTTAGCTACTTATGCCTCACCCATAAATGACCAATGTGCATGTACTCTAACTGCAAGGTTTTGCTATCACAGCAGTAACTTCGTGTTAAGGATCATACCCGAGCTAGGTTATATAGTGTTGTCAATGTTAGTATGGCAACATGTCATCTACGCTCCATTGTTCGATGGGAGGGAGCAGATTTATTACTCCAAACCTGTTCCATTTTTTGTACTGAATTGAGGAGCCAGGGATCTAGTACGTTTAAGAATTGTGTTAGCCATGTATCACTGATAGAGAAACGAGGGTAAGCAGGAAATGGAGTAGAATTACATATGAAGTTTCGATGTGTCTTCTACTATGGTTGCTGGTCCACAGCTTATTTAGTGAATTGACATTATCTCAGGTTTGCTGTCAGCTGTTACTATGGCTTCTGTATTTCATCTTTGTGTGGGAACCAGTTTTACAGCTACATCTTATTTACTTCTCCAGGGGTTACAATATTGGAGCTCGGTTAGTTGACGAATTCTTAGCCAAGTCGAACGTATCAAGATGTGTCAACTTCAAGGATACCGCCGATACTATAGCCAAGGTATTTTACTAAACATGCTACTCTGTGGTTGAAATAATAAAAAACAATTGTGTTTCCCATACTATCCGAGTTTGTTATCCTTATTCCTTATTCATATTTCCTGGACTTGTAAGACACAATGTTTTTAGGGGCTAGAAAGATTTGATTATACGTGTGTTTAGTCATGTTTTGCATCCGAAATTGGAAGTAATGCACATGATGTCATATCTCCAACAGAAGTCAACAGTCTAGCACTTTAAAGTGGTTTCAGTTTTATTAGATGGAGGCACTCGGTTGTGTTTTTGTCCATCGATAGCTTTCTTTCCTGCTACAGTAGTTGTACACCATTCAGAGTCATTCCATGGCTTTTCTTCCTTCTGCAGATTCTGTACTTAGTGCATTAAACTTGTTATTTTATACACCTCAACTTGTTGACCAACTGAGGGGGCAGGAACCATTACCATATTTTCAAGTTGCGGAACACATTCATTTGCTTCCTATAGCAATAAAACCCATCTGCTATCTGGTTACCCCCTTTGTTTGTCGTCATCATGGCTTTGTTGTCTGACAATTTCCCTTTTCTTTTCGAAAACAGCTTGGATTCAAAATGTTCCTTGGTGTGACTGCAACTGTCACAAATTGGGATGCTGAGGGTACAACTTGCAGCTTTGTATTGGAGGACAACCCACTTGTAGATTTTGTTGAGCTTCCTGACACCTGCCACGGCCTTCAGTATTGCAATGTGTTGAGTGGAGTTATCAGGGGTGCACTGGAAATGGTCAGTCTTCTGTGATGCCATCTCTTATAACTTTTGCCTCTTTTATAACAGTTGAGGAATAAATATTTTACAAAATGGAGCTGGGATCCCTGACCCCATGCTTATATAAAACTAACATTAGAAAACTAAATCGAGAATGGTGTAGCAATAATCTATACCTTCTCCCCTTGTGAATCACATGTTCTGTTATATCAATATCTCAATGCACATCACAGTGAACCTCTGCAAACCACTGTTTCATGACACAGTACCACAGTGGACAACCTGCTCTAGTATGTAGTATTATCCACTGGGGTTCTAACTACTAGTTGTAATGGTCGAATGGAACAGTACTTTAGTAGCTTATATGATAATTTTAGATTTGTGTTCCCAGTGTTGGGGGAACCTACCTACCAGCTTCAGAGTTCTTCTTACCAATCTGCTGCTCTAGTTTAATTCACATTTGCGGCGTAGGTTTCCATGAAGACGGAGGTTACATGGGTCCGCGATATGCTCCGTGGGGACGATGCATACGAGATGCGTGTGAAGCTTACCAAGCAGGTCCCGGAGGAGTATCCCTACAAGGATGATGACTAGCTTCAATCTCAAGAAGGTAGCTCTTTCGGCACGCTAGTGCTCGTCTGGTTTTCCCTGTGTTTGTAATTCTGGAATAACGGTGAAGGTTTACTGGAGGCACACTGGTGCATTATATTTTGAAGGTGCACTGTGTACTGCCGGTGTATTTAGTAGAGATTTGTATGGCTTTGCTGCTTTGGAAGAGTCTGATAAATTTTGTCAGAGTAAATTCTGATGCTGGCTAGATATCTTATTGTTTTGCCTGGAGATGAGGTGTTTTTACTGTGGTTAGCTGCCAAATCGTTTAGGGAGTAACTGGTATTGAAATGGGAATCCTCGGTAAATATCTTCTTTACTAGCTGCTAGTGTAAGGGGCTGCAACGAGAGGTAGCATGAATAACGGTGCCTTGGGTGAAAGCATGGTTACAGAACGATGAGGGGTATCAGCTGCGTCGCACCCTGCCGGTCGGAGGCGGCCCATCGCCTCCAATTTTTTTTACAATTATCTGACCGCCTCTAATTAATCTCCCCACAGTGCATACAACTTTTTTTTTTAATTTTTGCGTAATTTTACCGATATATTAATAACCAGCAACGACATAATATCATGTGTGTGCTATGTAAGTGGAGTACAATTCATTTCAGTGATTCAATCTTGTCCTTTTTGTCTAGGTCACAAATTGACATAATATTGAATGATTTCCTACAAGTCCACCGGAAATAGCATAACTAATATTTTGCACGCCTCCATCGAGGTCAATCGAAACTAACGGCCAGGCCACACACAGGAAAAGTGGTCTCTCGCATTCGCTTCCGACGACTACGGCGAGCCTCACACGCGCCAACGGACGAGCACGGCCACCCCGGCCGCTCTCTTGGGCGCGCGCCCATAAATAACGACGACGTACGCACGCACATCATCCAGCTATCAGAATACACCCAAGCTAATAAGCTAAGCTTGGATCAACCGATCGAGATCTCATCTCGATGTCGTCGTCCTCCAAAAGCAGCGGCCTGCTGGCCATGGCGTTGCTGGCGGCGCTACTCGCCGGCGCGCGGTGCGCCGCCCCCGCGCCGCCGGTGACGTTCACGGTGGAGGCGGGGTCGAACGAGAAGCACCTGGCGGTGCTAGTGAGCTGCCAAGGGGACAGCATGGTGGAGGTGGCGCTCCGGGAGAACGCCTCCTACGAGTGGGTGGACATGAGCAAGGGGGAGGGCGGCGTGTGGACCTTCGACAGCGAGGAGCCGCTCCAGGGGCCCTTCAACTTCCGGATCTGCACCGAGAAGCGGATGAAGGACGTCTTCGACGACGTGATACCCGACAAGTACACCATCGGGGCAACCTACACGCCGCGGGAACAGTAGTAGTGTAGTACGTACTAGTGATGATCATCCTGCATGCTTCATTCCTCCTCCTGTTTTGGCATGGATTAATTGTTGCATTGTACTATCTAAGTGTTGAGAGACAGGGGATATGCTTAATTTTTCTTCTCTAGATTTTTTAGGTCCTTTACAATAGAAGTTCCTTAGCACGATATCATAGACGAAATGCTTATGTGGCACTATAAAGGAGGGAGGCCCTCCGTTTAGAAATATAAGACATTTTAGCTTTATGAAATGAATGTATCTAGACGATTTTTAGTGTGTAGGTTCACTTCGAACCTCTACGAACCTATACATTAAAAGACGTCTAGGTACGTTCGATTCATAAAGCTAAAACGTATTATATTTCTGAACGGAGGGAGTATTTTAGTTAATGATGAGTAAGATACACCTCTTACATGCAACTATACAAAAATACAATTCCTAACCCAATCCTATGCATACGCATGTCTCCAAATTCATTAAACATAGAGACAACATTTAAAGACAATCAATTGGACTCTTAGGGCATGTATAATGGTATGGAAGGCGGGTCTTCTCTTAACCCTCCACATAATCTAGAGAAGGCAATAATCTCAAAGAATAAAGTCCCGCGAAGGAACAGGGGTACCAACAAGCCCCGGATTCGTGAGGGGACTGAACACACATTTAGATCTCCTCAACGACGATGGCCACAACGGGACTCGCACACGACAGGGAGTTGAAATAGTAGTTTTTTTACCCAGGTTCGGGACCCTCGTGAGGAGGTAAATCCCCTACTCCTGCTTGGTTGTATTATTGCTCGCGGTGTTTCACAAGGGTATAATGGCAAGTGAAAGCCTAGGGTTTTTGATCGTAAGGATTGACCCTTTCTAAGGTTGGGGTGGCATGTTGGGGATATACTTTTCGGGTATACCCATTGTGACTCACTGACCAGGGTGGTCCACTTCCGGGTTAGAACTATGCTTCACGGGCGGCCCAGTCAGAGAGAGAAGTTGGAAGCCCATTCGGCTACGGGAAGACCCATAAGACTTACCGACTTAGTCATGTAGTGTTACTTGTAGTCCAAGATGTACTATGTAACCGACTCTGTATCGTAGCCGGATAGGACTCTCCTGTAACTCTAGGACCGGATGACTATATAAGCTGTCCTACGGATAGACCTTTAGCGAATCGACAATCACAACCTCAACTCGCACAGGCGAAACCTCTCTTGTAATCTGTACTTCCGGCTCTGCCATATTACTGGATTGCTATCAGGAGTAGGATCCGTCCACCGCAGGTGGATTCGGACCTGGGTACGGTTGTGGGCTCACTGTCCTGGACAACCATACGTCTCACACCCCATACTTTCCTACGCCCCGAGGACCCCCTGATGGCATACTTCTCATCAATTCGACGACAGTTGGCACCCACCGTGAGGCAGGTGACTTTCGGAGCTGCGTTCCGGGTGGAATCTGCGCTAATCGGAATCGGCGAGACCATCACCGTCGGTCCGGGTTCTTTATGCCAGTGAAATCCCTCTCGTCCTTCTCGATGAGACTTGGATTCCGGCTAGGGAGCCCATGACCAGCTACATGATTCCTTCGATCTGGATTACAGATGTAGTATAGCTCTTTTTCCCTAGTAGACCTAGGTTCATTGAATCCCCAGGAAGCAGAAGCGTAGTGAAGTTACTTTAACGGACCTTCGGGACTTTTAGAATTCCTTTTGTGTTTTTATCGGACCAATAGTTTGCGTCTTTTTGTTGTTGTCGATGATGGAGAGAGAGGGCCTAGGGCGTTCGGTTTCACCTGTAGCTGTACAAAACATCTGATGGGAATAAAAGATGATAATAAAGTATGCATGTAATTGTTAGAGCAAGATAAATTATGAGGGCAGTGCATACATAATTTCTATTGCCCCCGCAACCGCTTATAGCAATAACCTACTAGTCTCATCCATTAGAGAAAGAGAACTAATGATATGCATAGTAACATCACCGTTAATCCCAAGTAAATCCCGCACATACATTGCCAATTACCCCTTACATCACTAGGGTTCCCAACCTGCAGATTAGTCATTACTCATACTCCCTATACCTGGCTCAATCCTCAGGGTCTTGGGTACATGACAAGTCCTTAGATTGAGGCAAGAGAGGATACAATAATCATCATGTCATACAAACTAATACATGATCCCATCTATGATAAATAACATGCACAAAAAGCTACATGGCTAGGCCGAAGCCCTTAGCCCAAGGAGAATTACTCACACATAGAGATGACACCAAAGATCATAAACATTGTAATGGAAATCATGAGATTGATAGAAAATAGTCTTACAATGTCGCCAATCGAAGATTAGATCTACTATTACAAGTGCTGGAATATGGCTATGGTGATGGAGAAGGGTTTAGAGATTAGATCTAAGTCTATTCCTCGGGCGGCTCTTCGGTGTTCTGGATGGAGATCTAGGGGTGGCTGATGATCGGAAAGATCTCTCTTTTCTTGTCACCCGAGGCTCCTTTATATAGGGATACCTTCACGAAAGTTGTTCTGTTTGACCTAGTGGTGTCGATGGCAACTATACCACCGGAACTATACGGCCGGAATTTTATTCTGCTCGAATAGTTGGTCGTTAAAGCGTCTGTCTCCGCTTCACGACTCCTGGTTTCTTCTGGTTGTTGGAAATCTCGTATCTTTGACTTTAATGTAGTGATTCCCATCATCAAACGTCATTATCTGCGTAGGAAAAATAGAAAGAAAGGATTGCATACCCCTTTGATCATTAGGCATTAGTGGCAGGGTTTAGAGAGTCATTTCATCAAAAATATGAATAATATCTAGTTTAAATGTGGATGTGGACGGCTATATTTCAGAGCCATAACTACACAATCATGTCTTTTGGTGAGATCGATGTTTACCTCGGTTTCGCTGAACCTGCCCAACCCACCCCAGCGGTGATGATAGAGGTAGAAGAAACTTCTGGATCTACTTTTTCCGCGGAGGCGGTAGAGTTCCGGATCTTAGAAATCACTACTCCTACCCAGCCCACACCTGAAGTGGAGATCGTGGAGAAGATCGGATCTAAAGAAGATCTCCCCCAGGAGGTCGAACCTCAGGTGGTTCAAAGTAGCAACAACTCCGGATCCGGCTCTACTGATGCTGGAGCAGGACAATCGGTTCCGAGGCACACAACAAGGCGGATGATGCTGCGCGGCAACACCGGTATGGGTAGAATCCTCAATACCATCCAAAGTTTTGAGGAAGCTTTGGATCCGGCTCTACCGATGCTAGATACGAAACACTCGGTGCTGGACTCAATCGGAACAAACACCAACACACTGGCCTCCCCATGAGATTCCATGACATCGGTAGAATTCCGGGCGTTTGAAGCACAAATTGAAGAGGAGATCAACTCCAAGGCTGTGCAAGAAGGAGAAGGTCTGGATCTAAGTCCGTACAACAATATGGATGAGAGATATGACAAAAACTCTCCCAAACCACAAGATGATATGGATATCAGAGAAAATCCCGATGTACTGTTGTTCAAGAGTACTGATAGAAGCTTGACTCTAGGAATCAGACACAAAGCCATCTTTGATATGGGTGCCGATAAGGCTAACAAGGCAAATAAGAATAATAAGACTTCGGCCGAAGATCCTCCAACTGCGGAGATAGTTGCCGAAGAATACAAGGAGGATTCATACGGTGCTCTTATCCTTGAAGAAACAAAAAAGACTCCGATGATGGACACGTGGTTACCCATGGTGCCCATGAAATTCTCGGAGACATACTCACAACATCGATCCCAACCGCCTCGGATCTCACGCCAGACGAGTTGGAGGAAAGGGCCCAAGCCCTAGAAGCACATCACCGGGTGCTCTTGGACGAAGCCACTCATATCATAGATGAGAAACAACGTATCACAGAAGCAGGACAGTACAACTCCCTGCAACATCAGAAGATCCGGAACAGCCCTAAGCTGGCCAACAAAAATTCAGAAGTTCACAAATCTCTCTTTGAGGGAAACAAAGCAAACATAGTCGTGGGACAGCCTCAAATCGATAGCAAGGGAAACCAGGTGTATAACACGCCGGTAGAAAATACTTCCGTAGCCCGAGAGATCCTTGCGAATAATCTAACTCCAGAGTAGGTACAGATGAGTGTAGCACTACACAACAAGGGCCTAGAGCAACAAAAAATCACCACATACTTTAGTGGAAAGCTGGTCTCCAAATCCGATGTAACGCCCCAGTTTTAGTTAATCATATTTAGGGCTTTGTTTGTGCATTCATGAGCATCATTTCTTAAAAAATGCATGTAAAGGAAATAATGGAAACCCTAAACCCTAGTTTCCTTCTTCCTCTCAAACATATTCAAAATAGTTTGAATTTCGAAAAAGTTCAAATAGTGTGGAGCCCAAATGGACTAATAGGGCCCCACAATATTTTCCATAGTTTACTAAATGTTCTGGTATTTTTGAAATGATTCAAAACAGAAAAGGAAAAAGGTTTTGCTAAAAAAATGGAGCCAAATGCCACAGGCCGGGCAACCCAGCAAGCTTTCCCTCTTCTCTTTCTTTCTCGTAGCCCAAGCCGACCCATTTGCGGCCTGCTTCTGGCCCGTACCCCTTCAACCCTTCGCTTTGTCGTCTTCCCCACCGACGGGCAAGCTGCTGTGTGCCGGTGCACTCGCTGTCGATCTCCATTGCGCCAAGATGCCCGCCCCACCGCTGATCTGGGCGAGGATAAGACCAACGCTGGACATCTGTCTCCCTCTAGATCCCTCTCTCCCTCTTGCGAGCTCCCTCTCTGTTACCCTCTACACGCCAAAACCCTAGCCTCGCCAGGTGCCGATGATCCCGGCCATTTCTGGCCTCCCCTGAGCTCCTCCGATGATGCTCGTGTGTCCGCCTCGTCTCCCTAAACATGCTCGCCAAAGGAATAGGATGTGGGAGCCCAAAATTGAGCTTCCCGTCTTCGGCAATCCCCAACTCCGGCAGCCGCTCCCCACCGTCCATTCGCATGACCTCGGTCTCCTTCGTCTTTGCCGACCCTTCCGACGCGCCGAGGGTAAGCTCACGAGCCTCCTGGACCTTCTCCCCGTCCTGCTTACGCCCTGTAGCCCCTGCCGCTGTTGCTCTGCAAGTTCCGCCGCCGCACACCGTCGCAGCCACTATTCTAGTGGTTAAATCGCAGCGGCGCCACCACTAGCTAGCTCGCCTTGCAGCCCCGGTTCG
Source organism: Avena insularis (assembly GCA_023614405.1). Lineage (NCBI taxonomy): Eukaryota > Viridiplantae > Streptophyta > Magnoliopsida > Poales > Poaceae > Avena > Avena insularis. Next base: position 75,361,866 of record CM042690.1, read on the forward strand.
AACCATATGCCCATCTCGCGCACGTGTGCTCGAAAACTCCGGCGCCGATGACCCTCTGTAGGTGGCCGGCGGTGTGACATCACTGTGACATTGTGCTGATGTGGCTCGCGGGTCCGCTGACCTTTGACCACCTGCGTGGCTTGCTGACGTGGCCCAGGACCCACCAGTCAGTCACCGTGGGTAGTCCTGCCTCGGTGAGAAAAGTTCTAGTACCTGTGCTGGCGTCGTGGTGATGTCAGCATGACACAATAAATTTGTTTAATTGGTTTATTAATTACAAGAAATGTTATAAATATTGTAAATTGAATAACTAATTATTTATAAGTCAGAAAAATATGTACAATATATCAAAATGTTCATAAAAATGAGATCTATCTAATAGCATCAACATAATGCATTGTTCAACAATTTAAATTGCAGGTTCAATTAGAGAACTAAATGAACCCCCGTAGGTGATCCCGGGGTCTTTCCTGTATTAGGGTTTGCACCCCTCGGATGCCGCTTAAATTGCCAAGCATGCTTTAGGGTTACATCTCAACTCCGTTTAACTTGTCATATCATCATCCTTGCTTGAGCATTGCATAGATGCCATGTGTTGATTGTTTCCCTTTCTTTCCGGTGTTTGCTTCTTCCTGGTAGAATACGATATCGAGATCAAGATTGAATACCGAGGTTAACACCATCGAAGATCGATGAACAATACTTGATCAACTACAATCAAGTCAAGTACAAGGCTTTTGAAGATCTTCTTTTTGAGTTATCAATAAACAAGGCAAGCAAAGCCCCACCATTATACAATCCTATGATTTCAAAAGTATTTCATTCTTGCCATGTTGCAGACGATTCTACTATGGTCTTTTATCAATAGATAGAGTATCGTATCTATTGCATTACTCCCTTTGAGCTTATATTACCAGATCCACTGCTCCTAGCATAGCTAGGTTTGGCTTGTGTGCACTGCTAGAGCTACTATCTGTGTCTTGCTTAGCCATGCATAACTGTCAGTGCTGGTTCATCCAGATGATGTACCAATTGCAGAGAATCTAGTATGACAGGAGAACGTGATGAGGTAAGATCAGTGGTTAAGGTTAAACATGCTAAGGCTTGTATGGGAGGCCACAGTGGGATGTGATTTTTGTAGTCCCATGCTCGCCACTACTAGGAACCGAGTTCTTGCCTTTGGAACCGAGACGAGCGTACAACCACACGGGGCCTAGAAAACCTCACGAGTAACTAACTTGCCTAGTAGATTCCATGAGTCACATAGTTCGGCGTTCCATTCAACATATGCATAGAAAATGTTTTGAAAGATTTGGCGGGTGAAGGTGCATCATAATAGGTAGGTAAGCGTGGCCGAGGTTGCTTGGGGTAGATAGCGCCCCTAATAAACCAACCTCAACTCACATCTCTAGGGACCAGCTTCAGGATTTGACCCGTTATAGCGGAACCCTCCTTAGGGCGTGACTCATGGTCTCGGCAAAAACAAGGTAAAGGTCGTGTCTAACCACCCTCTGCCGGCCTTACAAGGAAGATGGCTAATGATCTAGCATTAAGAGTCGATTAGTACGTGTGGGTAAAGTTGTACACCCCCGTAGGGCAAATCTTTTCGAAAAGCCGTGTTCACGGTTATGAATGCTTGGTGACCAAATTCTAAGATCATAGAGAACTTCAACCTAATCGTAAAAATTGGTAGATCAACGTGTGCTTAAGGATGCTTCCTATTGGGTATGAGGGGGTGATCCTAGTTGTGAGATGAGGATTACTTTGGTGGATATCAGGATGATGATCAATTCTTCAGACATGCCGCTCTCTTATCCCCTTTTAAAATATTCTGATTAGACGAGCTTCTTCTCCCTATCATTTTATAAACAAAGATGGATTTATGCAAACTAATCCCACCAGCCATAAGTCTTGCGGACTACATCCTGTACTCACCCTTGATTTGTTGATACTTTTGTAGCAGAATAAGTGTTCCCCTAAAGACGAGTTTGGTACGACATCGACACTGATGAGTAGCTTGGGGTTCCTTTGCACCGAATCTATGGGCCGGGACATCATCGTTATGCTTCAAGCCTCTTAGGCCATTTGTTAAGTTTGCTATACTTAATAGCATAATTTGCCTTCCGTTGTTTGATGTTTGTGGTCAGTGACCTCTGCTTGTAATATTTTGGTTCTTCGCTCAGTTATGAGCTTGCTGTAATAATTTTTGTGTCGCAGGGTTACTGTTGTGTTACCGATTTCTCACTGAATACCCTCGAGCTCTAGGTTAAGCTTATATCTGGCTAAGGTATGGGATTTGTTTAACCCTGATCCCGGGTGACATGGGTATGCCCAATAGGCACTCAATTACAGCCTACCAAAGTGCGGGTTGACGGAAGGCCCACTCGATTTAATTGCCAAGGTCCATGACGCCTATGAGCTCGAGTGGTATGAAGCCCATATGGACTCCCAAACGCACAAGACAAGAAAACATCAAGACTAGAGTTTGAATCTAACTTGTAACCAACTCGTATAGGTACCTAAGACCTAGCCTCCCCATACTAGGAGGGTCCAACATAGATAATAGATCTACGAGGGACCTAAGACCCCAATAGACAAATCGCGACTCACCCAATAGATAGATCTACGATCTCCCACATCACCACAATAGATAATAGATCTAGACAACACCCGTAGCATACACATACGCCAAATCCAATCATACAGACACCGCCATGGCGACATTGTAATCCTTTGGATCATCATCAATCAAGAGCAGACAAGCAAGAGTAGGGTCCTCTACGAGGCCTAAACCTGGGTAAACCTTGCGTCCCTGTGTGCTTGTTTGCTAGCCGTACCGAGATCTCCAGCGCTCCCTCCTTCTCCAAAACCCAAGTCCATAACAATGGGCATTGATGAGTTAAACCCTCGTCACCGGGGGTGTCACAATTTTTGGTATCAGAGCAATACCGACCGTAGGAAAAGCTTGCTACTGGTCGATATTGAGTCTAGTATTTGTGAAAACTATTTCAAAGATGAAAATTATTTGCAAAAACTCTGGTATGCTTCCTTTGCTCCTTATCTGGTCTCGCTCTTAACTCTGGGTCATCTTACCTTGTGTTGATTTGGAAAAGTTTTGATATCTCTTCTAGTCTTTCAAAGAGTAGGTGCCTTGTAGGCATGTCATTTCTCAACCCATTGACCTAGTGTAGAGTTCTCTAGAGTTGTGTGTGTTGTGTTCTTTGTGCCCGATTTCTCTGCTTTAGATGAGAGATTCCTTTCTATCATGATCTCTCTGTCTTATGGACCTACAATATTATATTGTAGGATCCATAGTGTTCTGTTCTAGGCTTTGAGGTTTCCTTTTGCCTTGTATGCCTCCTTTTTATTTGTTTGCGTACTTAAGAAGTCGTTCCTTCTATTGGAAGCTACCTCGTGATTACTACCTTGTAGTGTACATTGTGTCACTCAAGTGGTAGTTACTTTTTTCTCGGTTTTAACCCTTGGACTTGAACCGAAGATCCCGGATTGTGCTGGATTCTAGTGTTGAGAGTCTTGTACATGAAGCTGATCTTTAACCCAAGATCCATTCATTTGACCCCTATCGTAGATGTTCACAAATTACCTCTAGATGGCTGGTACTACAATTCTAGCCTTCAAGCTTGTGATCTTCGTCGCGATTGAATTGTGACAACTAAGGACTTCCCCTACCACTAGCTATGGCAGATGTTCTATAATGGAACCAAATAGATCACGACAAGATTACTCCTCGTGAGTCTTGCATCTATATTTGTGACTCTACCCCACCTCTCCAACCTTTGCATTGGTTTTCGAAAGATTGATAATCTATGCATCTACATCTCAGGATTCTATCCCGAGAATGTTCCTTTTCCCCTTGTTGTTTCCAACCTTTATCTACCAGTTGGTAGCCAAGTAGTAATTTGCATTGGTGTCTTCCGATTCAAGATACTCTTGTGGTCCATCATGACAAACCATTTCGGGATGTCAGGAGAAACAAACTCCAGTACCTTGTCATATCTAGGACTAGGTCAAAGTGTTATAATCCGTAGATCAGGAGGCATGATTAGCTTCCATCTATTCTACCTTAGAGTATCAAACCCTTTTATATTAAGAAGTTGTGTTGAGTTTCATGACCCCTTAATGAAGTGATGCTCTTACATATTATTACCCACCCTTCCTCCGAGCTTTTGTGCTCGTGAATGATGCGTGTGCGTAATAATGTGGTCATCTAACATTCTTAGCAATCATTATTGCTTCGAGCTCCAAGGACATTTTTCTTATTCTTGGCGTGATGGTTAACCCTATCACTAAGCGAAGGATGATCGCGCTACCAAGTCTACTATTCTGGTACACTCTCCTCGGTCAAAGAGTTAGGATTGTGCCAAAGCTCTGAGACTAAGTCTTCTTGCCTTACTAAGCAAGTTTCCTCTCGAACTAAGTGACATATCGGTGGTTCATAATATTCTAGATGTCTACTAGAAGTATTGCCATGTTGCCACATGACCGTGCTATTAAGTTATTGAGCAAGCTAGTTCTCTGAACTGCTCCTTTATCCAAGGATCCATACTGGATACCCCTGAACTAGTTAGTTGAGCTTAAACAACCACTTGGAGAGTTGTAAGACAAAAGTTCTACCCGACTTAGTTCCTTCTTAAAGGGATGTTTAGTGTTGTTCGTACTGAAGAAAGATAGTGTTTCCTTCATGGAAATGTTATCGTCCCCACCTTTGATTTGATTTGGGTTATCGTCAAATCAAACTCAGTTCCAAGGACTATCTTGATGATGCAGCTCCTTGTGATGTTTCACTTGAGTACATCTTCATGTTCATTGGTCTGACCAATACTCTGCCTTGTTCAAGTAACATATGAGTTCATCATCTTGGAGTATCTTGATAAGTTTGTTGTTGAGCCCATCGATAACATACTTATCTTCTTCAAGCTAGAATAGATTCATATGGAACATTTGGCATTAATGTTGGAAAACTTTCGAGCACCTCCTTCGTGTTATCTCGAAGTATGTGTTCTGGATGTTAGAAGTAACCTTCTCTGATTCACGGGAAAATGGTGAAAGATGTCTCCGTGGATTCGAGTAGAGTTATCTATGTTTCCTTATGGACACTTGTGTTTCATTGCAAGTACTTCATGTATAAGCAGTTGTCTTCTAACAAGTTGTTAATACATGGGTCTAGCAATTCAGCTCAGTCTATTATAGCTTAACACTGTAGTCCATGTCTTGAGAATCCAGTAAGTTTACCTTCATGGTAAATGTTGCAAACTTTCTAATTGGACACGCTGAGTCTGAAGTATCTTTACACCTCACCAAATCTGAATCTCAAGCAAATATGATGGTTGGTGTTCCTCAAGTTTTTGACATAGGTTTCTATGTAAGTCCGACATGATTGATGTAACAGTTGACACAACTAGTCGGAAAGGCCTATTGTCATATTCTCTTGAATCAGCGATAATAACCAATCTTCATGAGGCTTCTTCTATGATTTATTATAGGAGTTGTGCTCATGGTTCCCTTTGTCTCCGAAGTCCGACCTCTACTTGATGTCTCGTGCCTCGAACATCAAGGAGAACACTTAAAGTAGTGTTGCTAAATGTCTCTCGGTCGATCGTCCAGACCCTTTTATGTTGGCAACCATTTGTTGAGCCAAGTAATTGAAGTCTGAGAATGAAGTTTCTTTTTCCTCGTGTCATCATGAATCTTCTTATATATTCATCTTAGTGGTGCAAAGTGATATCAGGATCTTCGGTAAAGATTTTGATAACCCTGGATGAATAAAGAGTTTCCTTCGTTCCCGATCATGTTCGAAGAGCGACTATGATTTTGGTAATCAGAAGTTTCTCTTGTTACATGTTCCTTGTGACTCTTACGAGTCCTCTCCACAAAACACCTTTCTGTCTTAGCCTTCTGTTGAATGAAGAGTGATCCTTTTGTATCAAAAGTAGTTTAATATCTTGATTATCCGTATCTCTGTATCCCTAGAAGCTCTACTTAAGCCATTTAGTAGAGGTTCATCTCTCGAAGTCTGTGGTCATGTCCTTTTTGTTGTAAGCTTTCCTTTTCAGAAGCTTAAATCCTTCTAAAACTCCATGGTCTCAATCCTTATGAAGACCAGCTATCTACCACCTTGAAACCTATCTCCTCTTATTTCCTCCATTACCTTGACGTGTTTCATGTTCGTCATCTCAGGGTTGTTTCTGAACACTCCTTCATGAGTTGACCATGAGATACTCGGTGTGTTGTTTAGTGTGTTTCCCTCTTATCCTTAGAGTGGCCTTGTTTCCTTTTCCTTCTTCCTACCTGCAGAATCTCGGGTCAAGATTCTCGTAAGGGGGATAGAGCTATAATGCCCTAGTTTTAGTTAATCATATTTAGGGCTTTGTTTGGGGCCTGTTCGTCTGCGGTACCAAAGTTCACAGGCCAGCACATGGCGGGACCTAAGTTGGCTGAAATTGCCACGTTTCGAAATATTGGGCCACCAACTACTGAGAGGGGCCATTTCGAGGCAAACTCATCTCACCCCTGCCAAATTCAAACATTCCGTTAAACTGCCCCGTGAAGTAGATGGTCAGGACCCTCATGTCGGTCATCTGTCCATGACGCGAGCGCCAAAGCGGCAACCTCTTAGGCAAATTGAGTAGCTAAGTGGATTGGATGCGTTAACCAATTTCACAAATCCATTCCCACCTTTCCCCTAGCACCGGCAGCGTCGGAATCCACCCTCCAGGCAGGACGATCCCTTCGGACATTTGACTTCCAGCGCCCAGTTGCTGTGCCCAGTTGCTGCACCTAGTCGCTGATCCCGAGCTCCAATGGCGCATGCCGTAGCTGCTGTTGAGAGGGTTTAGCCCGCCTCCGACACGGACGAGCCGAGCAGCTCGGAGGATGGCAGATCCTACTACCAAGGAAAAAGAAGTTCTGGCTACAAGTGGGTGAGCTACCCTTCTCTTTGCTGTTCACACTAATTATAACTGCTAGCTGGCTACTAAACCTCAAATTGTTTGTTAGCCCAACACTGACAAACATATTTTGTCTATAGTTTTCTGTCAAGTGGGATCTCCGTGGACCCCCCTTACCTGGTTACGGTGGTCCTCTTCAGGTACGACTTTAAGGGCAAGTGGTATGGACACCATTGTATCACGATGGAAGAAGCGCTGCAGACCGCACTCTATCCGGTATGGTTGCCGCCTGGGTAATCATGATGAATTATGGTCAAGGCGGCAAAACTTCATCTTCATGGATGAACGTGGCATCATGGTTCCTCTAACGTGTGACAGTCAGCTAATTGGGTTGCTGAAAAGGTATGCTTAGGCTTGCATGTTTGAGCTGAATTGTGATTTACTGGATGTGGAAGCTGCTGCAACTGGGAGTCGCCCTTCTTTTCTTGGACAGGGTGGTTGCTCGAACCCAATTAGCTCATGGTAAGCAAAGGTCGCTTGGGGTTCGCATGTTTGTGCTAAATTGTAATTTTTGTTTTATTTACTCTGTAGATATTGCGCAGTTATGCAACAGTCTTGTTTCTTTGTCAGGAAGCGCCGCAAGGTTAGAAACATGACTGCCGGGTAAGTCATTTTGCTGCCCGAAGAAATTAAAAACGAGTGGAAAGATGATGCTGGACATGATTCTGGTGGCCATTGTCCCGGTGATGTAGAGTACGTGAAGCTAAGAAAATTGGCACCGAGGAAGAGGAAGAAGGCAGGAAATGAAGAAGCCAGTGGACGTGAAGGCTTGGCACCCAGGCTGCGGAAGAAGGCTGCTGGCAATGAAGATGCATAGTAATGTGTTGAACTTGAACCTATATATGTAATTCTGTTAAATTCTAGAGCTCTATGTGTGGCACGTTGCTGGGCGAAACAATCTACCCACGTTCTCTAAGTAAAATGTACCGTGACTTAGGTTTTGGAAACGCCCAAGTCAGTAGTTGAATCCAAAATTTTGATTGTGCCACTACTATCTAAAAACACGGAGCACCGGTTCCACGATTGCTGAGGGGTAGGACGTCTCCAAATACGATGGAGTGTAAGTGGCACATAAATAAATTATTTAAGCTACCACACTCCAGAAGCAGCAACTTATTTCAGATGCTACACAATGATGTGGCAACATAAACAGCAATATTCTCACCGATAATGCCCAGATGAGGAGGAAATTGGTACCACTTTCTGGCCTAATCTTGAGCCCGTCTATCTCACCGCCTCTCTGCTCCTGCATCCCCTGCATCTGGCGAAGCTCCCGGATCTCTAGTAACCGGGTGTACGTGCTTCCACTTTATAAATTGTGGTTGTGCCATTTGCATGCGGCACAATCCACGTAGATTACGTTTAAACAAACCACCAATGTCAGAATACACTAGTAGGAAAAGGGTCTTTGGTCCATGGTCACGTTCCCAATCCGGGACAGAGATCTAAATCGAGGCAGAAATTGATCGAAATCACAAATTCTTCCACAAATTAATCGAGACAGAGATCTAACTCGAGGCATTTCATTAATTCAACCACAAATTCTTCTAAACAAAGGTGAGATTTCACATTCTACATTAATTCAACCACTAGTCAACAATTTCACTTCCGCTGCCACTGTCCTTCGAGCCACCGGCTTCCTCGTCGTCGTCAGACGGAACCTCCACGATTTCCCCATTGTTCGTAAGACGGAGCACCTCTTCGCGGCGAGCGACAGCGATGATGGTGTACTTGGTCCGTCCAGGGACGGACCAGAACCTCTCCCACCCTTCTCGGTTGTGGAGATCCCGGTACACCACGCGCCCGTCAACGATGCGGTTGCCAATCTTGGCCTTTCGCTCCTTCTTGAACAGCGCTGACCAGTACGGGCTGGCCGCCGCGTACCGGGGCATCGCCCTCTTCCATGCAGGCATCTGGCGGCGGCGCGCCGTGATTTCGCTCTCTATCTTAGCTTGGTCAGGGAGCAGAGCCACTGGCACCCCCGCATAGCTGATGCGCCATCCGTGGGGCACCGTCGCAGCCGGCGGTGCGAGGATGTCGAAGTGCACGAACATCACTGCCTCGTAGAATTTCAGCGCGGGCATCTCCATGGCGGCGCGGTGGAGATTGCAGAGGGAGTGAGGGGATGTACGACGAAGCGATGGTGTGGTGGAGATTGGAGAGGACGAGGGGATGGACGACGAAGCGATGCGCTGTGGCGCCTCCTATTTGTACACGAGGACGATGAAGCGACGAGCGGAATATCCAAGGGCATTGGTCAGACAAAAGGAAGTAATGCAGGGTTAAGACAGATTAACGGGCGACTAATTTTTTTCCTCCCAGGACTCCGAGGCCAATAGTTCAGACCGCTAGATCAACAAGTACAACTATTACAACTTAAAAAGGCACGGAGCTTAAGCTAAATAGAACTATTTATCACACATCTCCTTGATCTTCCTAATCTTAGCCCGATGCGCATCTTCCTGCGAGAGTAAGGATCGAATCATTTGCTCCTTCCTTTTAGCATCTTCCTTGCACAGCTTCAAATTTTTCTCTGCATTTTTCCTCATGCACTTATCAATACTCGTAGTTGTGAACTGCAGGACTTTGGCTTGGTGAAGATCATTCCTTGCTTGAGTCAGTTCTTGCTCTGCTTTAGCCTTCAGGGCCAACGCCGCGTCCCTCTCCTTCTCGACTTTGCTAACCTTGTCTTGCACCCACCTGAGATCTCGCTTATGCTTGGTCGTGTCAACTGGTTCCCATAGCTTCATCTCAACACTGTCAAGAATTGAGCTGAATATGGCTTCTTTCAACTCAACAGTCATTTCCCATAGTTTGTCCAGCGTTTTCTGCATCGATTTAGGCCACTCTGGATCTACCCATTTGACAACACCGCAACTTCCGCCTTGCATCATTGCACGGTCTCCTTGATAGCGTAGAAACCTCCTGCCTGCGTTTCGTCCTTCGAACGCTACAAATTTAGCGGGCACATATCCATGTTTACATAGCAGAGGACTGTCTCCATCCGCTAAACTGTGATAGTCGGAGTCATACATTGTCTGGTTGGCCTAACACATCATACGCGCATGAGTAAACAGATTAGATCTAGCTCAAAAAAATATAACTGGCCACAGATGATAGAGATAGAGATGAGATGACTCACATAGAAATCACCGTCCCTGTCGTCACGACGCGTTTCCTCGCTGTCTCCCCTTGAACCCATGGCGAGAGGGGAGGGGGGTGGCTGCCGGAGAGGGGATTGGGATGGAGGCGCCGTCGGCTTGCGGCTACGGCAGGATGGGAGTGACGTGGGGAAACTGGCTTCGAGGGGAAGGAAGAGAAGTACAGGGAGGAAGAGAAGTAATGGGGACGTGACACTAGGATATGGCCCACTGAACTCGTGAGTCGTGACACTCGCAACAGGGGAGCGCCCGGTGTTGCCAGTTTGTCCAGAGCAAGCATGGCCAATCATGCCGCAGAACAGCCTACTCGCGGATCGCTCTCACAAAGACCATCCCAATCGTCCAAGCACCCCGATCTAACGGTATGTAACAATCGTCAAGCAGAACAACTGTGTTAGGGCGTTCCTTCTAGAAGACTCGGTCTAACGGCCACCCATTGGGGGGGTGATGTCTACGCACTTCTATTCTTGTAGACAGTTGTTGGGCCTCCAAGTGCAGAGGTTTGTAGAACAGCATCAAGTTTTCCCTTAAGTGGATCACCCAAGGTTTATCGAACTCAGGGAGGAAGTGGTCAAAGGTATCCCCTCTCAAGAAATCCTACAATCAAGATACAAGAAGTCTCTTGTGTCCCCAACACATCCAATACACTTGTCAGGTGTATAGGTGCACTAGTTCGGCAAAGAGATAGTGAAATCCAAGTGGTATAGATAGTTATAAGTGGTAATGGTGATAGAAAATAACTTGATGGCGTAGAAGAGACTAAAGGCAAACTGAAATAAAGATGGAAGAAAGCAAACATGTAACATATCTAATAGCAAACGAAGTATCAATGCTTAGAAACAAGGCCTAGGGATCATACTTTCACTAGTGAACACTCTCATATAGACATATTCTTCTTTATGATACTACGCTTAACTACTCTCCCGTTGGACACTCTAATCCATGGTAGGGCTATAACAGCACACCTCAAAGTAAGCCTTTCCCGTCTAGAAAACCCCACACTGTCACCTTGAGTACTAGATAGGTCCAACAAACACCACAATTTCATAGAGACATCCAACTACAAATACAACTCATAACAAGTATTTGTAATCTCTAGCCTAAGTGCCACCATGGTGTGCACACTGTCACTTTCACACACATGGGGAGAGCAGAGATCTATTAAAGCACTTGAGTAGCAAGGTAGATCTATAGATTACAAGCTCATGATCACAATATGATCATGCATAGAGAGAGAGATGAACACATAGCTACCGATAGAACCCTTAGCCTCGAGAGATAACTACTCCCTCCTCATCATGAGAATCAGCAATGGTGATGGAGATGGTGGTGGAGATCGATGGAGATGGCTCCGGGGGCACTTCCCCGTCCCGGTAGGGTGTCAGAACAGAGACTTTCTGTCCCCCGAATCTCTCCTTCGGTGGCGGCGGCACTGCGGAACTTTTTGTGGCTGGAGGCTTGTCGATCTAGGGTTTTTGTCTCTGGAGGAATATATAGGCGAAGGGGCAAGGTCGGTGGCCGGCTAGGGGGCCCACACCATGCCCTGGCGCGGCCTAGGTGGATCCGCGCCACGGGGTGGTGTGGCCACCCTGTTCCCCTCTCCGGCTCTCCTTCTGGCTCCGTGAATCTTCCGGGAAAATATCGACTTTGGCTTTTGTCCGGTCCAATTTCGAGAATATTGAATTTCTGACTTTCCTGGAACCAAAAACAGCAGAAAACAGGCAACTGGCACTGTGGCTCTTGTTAATAGGTTAGTCCAAGAAATCATATGAAATGTACTCCAAAGTGTGGACAAAACACAAGAATGTAGATAAAACCAAGCATGGAACATAAAAAATTATAGATACATTTGCAATGTATCAACATCCCCAAGCTTAACCCCTGCTCGTCCTCGAGTAGGTAAGTGATAAAAAGAAATAATAATTTTTGAGGTGACATGCACCATCATAAACTTGATCAAAGTATTTGTAAAACAGTACTTCAATCATAACATGAAAGACAAAGTTCTAGCAATAAGACAAAGAAACTATGTTGCAACATGAAAAGGCACAAACAAAAGATTCATGAATAACAATGCTTTGCAAGACGTTTGTTTGTTTCACATAAAGAAAACATAGCATAATGGCATTCAGCTTGTCCCTCGTAGAGTAGCAAATATAAATGCATAGGACACCTTCAAAGTTCATAAGAGTGACTAGATACAAATAGTTTAAAACAAGCAATATCAAGGTATGCATCAATCAACTAGTCTTGGGACAATGCACATAGAACTAAGAATGGCCACTTTGCTCTCAAAGTAGGTGCATAAAGGTAGAAGGTGGAGACTCAATATATAAGTGGAAGAAAGGCCTTCATAGAAGGAAGTAGGGATTGAAGTATCATAAAGAGCTTCCAAAAATTATGGTACTTATAGCTTTCAGCTCTCATTGCCCCTATCATAAGCATCTTGAAGTGATTAAGGTTAAAGTGAACAAACTATGGTGTACATGCTTGATGAAGTATAAGTTAGAAATCTCATGTCCCTTGTATACGAGGGCCGCTCCTCATGCTACTCAAGTTTAGTCACCGGTAAGTTCTTGTCATCGTAAGTACATGTGTATCATAGAGAACCGCCAACGGGGTACCCCTTGCTCGATGATACGGAAGAATCCCCATATCAAAATGACAAGGCAAGCAGACAACGAGCATCTCAGCAATCTTCTTATTTACCATGGGAATATGGTGCTTTTTTATCTCTTTCCTCTTTTTATAATCTCTTTTTTCCTTTTTTCTGTTTTTCTCAATATAGGACTCTTTTTTATAAGAAGAATGCTTCATAGACAGCTCATTATGGTTACGCTACAGGTTTCCACCATGGCAGCATGGATTAGACCAGCGGCCCAGGCATTTCTCTAACACATATACATAACTCCATGGACTTACAATCTCCCCTTTCATTTCACACCGACGACATCCATAGACAAAAGAGCATGATATCAACTAGGTACAAAGTACCAGTGCAATGTTGAAAGCGTTCCCCATGACAACATGGTTCTGCTAATTCCCAACAAATAAGTGCAAGCATATACAACATAGACGACACAATGGTTCAAGTTTATTAAGGGCAAGAAAAGTAAAGTGTGCCATCGAGTTCATGAGAGCTTTAATCACTAGTTTTCTCATAACAAGTTTAATTTGGAAGGTAAACAAAAGCATGAATATACTTGGAATAGCATAAGCTAGTAGGTAGGTATGGTGGACTCTTTGAAAAAAACTTGGTTTAAGGAGTTGGATGCATGAGTGGAACTCATACTTGGTTATGGAGGCTAGCAAAAGACTGGGAGCGACAAACTAAGAGAGCAATAATGTCCATAATCATGCAGAGCGACAAAACATCATTGAACAAAGCATAAAGTGATACTACAAGTTGAAAACTAAAGGATCATAAAGGCTATGGTGACTTGAGATAGTCATAACATGGTGTGAGCATGTGCCAAATCAACCCAAATAAAGCATCAAAGGAGAATACCACTATACTATGCTTTAATATGCTAAAACAACGCATGATTCATCCAAGGCACATTAAGCAATCTCAATTGTTTATAACAAGTCATGCTACAGCAAAGAATACTAAGCATAAAGCCAAAACAATTCAAGCATGGCATGACAAAGCATAGGCCATAGTCAAAAACAAGCTCTTTTTACCACATAAGCATGAACTTTCCTACTCTTTTTCCAAACCAAACCAAACTATTTGAAAACCAATGTATGATAGAGGGGGTCCAACCAATTTATTCAAGCAAACTAAGCAAAACAAGCAAACGAAAACTAAAAACAAAAACAAATACGCTCCAAGAACAACACAACTGTGCATGAAACAATAAAAATGAAGTGTTTGGAAGAAACCTGAGAGTTTTATTAATAAAGAAGGGGATGCCTTGGGCATCCCCAAGCTTTGACGCTTGTACTTCTTGGATATTTCTTGGGGTGACACGCGTGGCATCCCCAATCTTGAGCTTTAGTCCATTCTTCATCTCATTACTCATTCCTTCCATACACCTGAAATTTTTCCTTCATACAAAACTTCACACAATCTTTATTAGCAACATTAGTGTACTCAAGATAACAAGTCTTTGGGTTCAGTTTCAACACCAATAAAACTTCCATTAAAACACAAGCTACTGTAGTACTTCCCTCAAAAAGCTCAATTCCACAAAAGAACTAAAAAAGGAACCAACAAGAAGCAAATGCAGAAAATGGCAGAAATCTGTCAAAATAGACCAGCAGGTAAAGACGAATTTTTTCGAAGACCTTCTGTTGCTCAAACAAAAAAGTGACGAACTAACGAAAGTTAGATAACAACCTGGGGCAGAAGCACAAAAATTCACGCCTCAAAAGGACGTACAGAGATTTTACACGAAGTTTTACGATGAAGCACAGAAATCTGTTTCGGGACAGCAACTTTCCCAATCATTACTTCTCTCTCATTAGAGGTTACTCTTGGCACAAAAAGCAAATAAAAAGGATAAGGAGCAGTTATTACAGAGGTAATAACTTCCAAGACTCATCTAAAACTTTTGGGTTATCTCCCAATAAGTACTTTTCTTTAACGCCTTTAAGTTAGGCATGATAGTTTGAGAAGATGCTCACATAAGAAATATGAATTGAAGTAAAAGAGAGCATCAAGAAGCAAATTCAAAGCACATTTAAGTCTAACCCACTTCCTATGCATAGGAATCTTGTAAATAAACAAGTCATGAAAGCACAAAGCAACAAGCATAGTAAAGCAAAACAAGTGCAACTTCAAAATTTTCAACATAAAGAGGGGAAACTTAATATTATTGAGATGCATAGAACCATGTTTCCCTCTCTCATAATAACTTTCAGTAGCAACATGAATAAAATTAACAATATAACTATCACATAAAACATTCTTATCATGAGCCACATGCATATAATGATTATTACTCTCCACATAAGCATAGTCATTCTTATTAATTATGGTGGGAGCAAATTCAACAAAATAGCTATCATTATTATTCTCATCACCATAATCATCAAATATAGGAGGCATGTTGTAATCATTAATTTTCTCCTCAATAGTAGGTGGACTGAAAATATCTTATTCATCATTGTAATCATCATATATTGGAGGTTTGGTATCATCATAAGCAATAGAATAGCTATCTTCCAAAGTTGGGGAACTAAAAAGATCGTCTTCATAAAAACTAGCTTCCCCAAGCTTAGACTTTTCCATAGCATTAGCAATAATGGTGTCCAAAGAATTCATACTAACAACATTTCCATTAGCATGCAAATAAAGTTCCATAGGTTTTTTAATTTTCTCTTCAAACTCTTCATGTCCTAACTCAAGATAAATACTATAAAGCTCTCTATTTTTTGTTGTTTTCCATTAAGCCTAACTAGTGAAAACAAGAAACAAAAAGACAAAATTGCAGAATCTAAAGGAAATAACTTCGAGCACTCACACCGGAGGATGTGAGTACCTTTTACCTTACCTCCCTGGAAACGGCGCCAGAAAATAGCTTGATGTCTACGCACTTCTATTCTTGTAGACAGTTGTTGGGCCTCCAAGTGCAGAGGTTTGTAGAACAATAACAAGTTTTCCCTTAAGTGGATCACCCAAGGTTTATCGAACTCAGGGAGGAAGTGTTCAAAGGTATCCCCTCTCAAGCAATCCTGCAATCAAGATACAAGAAGTCTCTTGTGTCCCCAACACACCCAATACACTTGTCAGGTGTATATGTGCACTAGTTCGGCGAAGAGATAGTGAAATCCAAGTGGTATAGATAGTTATAAGTGGTAATGGTGATATAAAATAACTTGATGGCGTGGAAGAGAATAAAGGCAAACTGAAATAAAGATGGAAGCAAGCAAACATGTAACAGATCTAATAGCAAACGAAGTATCAATGCTTAGAAACAAGGCCTAGGGATCATACTTTCACTAGTGAACACTCTCATATAGATATATTCTTCTTTATGATACTACGCTTAACTACTCTCCCTTTGTACACTCTAATCGATGGTAGGGCTATAACAACACACCTCAAAGTAAGCCTTTCCCGTCTAGAAAACCCCACACTGTCACCTTGAGTACTAGATAGGTCCAACAAACACCACCATTTCATAGAGACATCCAACTCCAAATATAACTCATAACAAGTATTTGTAATCTCTAGCCTAAGTGCCACCATGGTGTGCACGCTATCACTTTCACACACATGGGGAGAGCAGAGATCTATTAAAGCACTTGAGTAGCAAGGTAGATCTATAGATTATAAGCTCATGATCACAATATGATCATGCATAGAGAGAGAGATGAACACATAGCTACCGGTAGAACCCTTAGCCTCGAGAGATAACTACTCCCTCCTCATCATGAGAATCGGCAATGGTGATGGAGATGGTGGTGGAGATCGATGGAGATGGCTCCGGGGGCACTTCCCCGTCCCGGTAGGGTGCCGGAACAAAGACTTTCGATCCCCTGAATCTCCCCTTCGGTGGCGGTGGCACTGCGGAACTTTTCGTGGCTGGAGGCTTGTCGATCTAGGGTTTTTGTCTCCGGAGGAATATATAGGCGAAGGGGCAAGGTCGGTGGCCGGCTAGGGGGCCCACACGATGCCCTGGCGCGACCTAGGTGGACCCGCACCATGGGGTGGTGTGGCCACCCTGTGGCCCCTCCCCGGCTCTCCTTCTGGCTCCGTGAGTCTTCCGGGAAAATATCGACTTTGGCTTTTGTCCGGTCCAATTCGGAGAATATTGAATTTTTGACTTTCCTGGAACCAAAAACAGCAGAAAATAGTCAAATGGCACTGTGGCTCTTGTTAATAGGTTAGTCCAATAAATCATATGAAAATTACTCCAAAGTGTGGACAAAACACAAGAAAGTAGATAAAACCAAGCATGGAACATCAAAAATTATAGATACATTTGCAATGTATCAGGGGGCTAAGGTTAGGGCTCTCCTAAGGTTAATTAGGATCCATATGTGGTTTGTGAAAAGAGCAGACATGCAATGACACTGGTGTATCCATATGTGGTTTGTGAAAAGAACACACATGCAATCACACTGGGTGGATCCATATGTGATTTGTGAAAAGAACACACATGCAATGCCATTGGTTGATCCATATGTGGTTTGTGAAAAGAACACACATGCAACGACTCTAACTGTGGTTAATGAAAAGAGTAGACATGCAATGACACTGGTGGATCCATGTGTGGTTCATGAGAAGAACACACATCCAATGATACCGGTGGATCCTTATGTGGTTTGTGAGAAGAACATACATGCAATGACTCTAGCTGTGGTTCATGAGAAGAACACACATGCAATGACACTGGTGTATCCTTATGTGGTTTGTGAGAAGAACGGACATGCAATGACTCTAGCTGTGGTTTATGAGAAGAACACACATGCAATGCCATTGGTGTATCTTTATAGATCCTCGGCTTGCTCCAAGGCACTTGGCCAGTAAAACCCATGCCGGAAAGCTTTTTCCACTAAGGCTCTAGATGATGCATGATGCCCACATTTCCACTGATGGATATCTTGGAGGATGTCAAGCCCTTCTTCTGGGTCAACACGTTGCTACAGAACACTTGTGGAACTCCTTATGTAGAGTTCAACATTGATAATGGTATATGCCTTTGATCTGCTTTGGATTTACCTTGAAAATACCTCATCATTTGGAAAAGTTCCATCCTTCAAGAACTCAAATATTGGCTTGGCCCATGTTGGTATAGCACGAACACGGAAAAGCTCCTCGTCAATTTCCATTGCATCCACCGACATAACTCCAACTGGATCAAGCCGAGCAGTCCCCGGGTTCTGTGATGTAGTCCCCGGGTTTGCCGAGATAGTCCCCGAGTTTGCTGAGGTGTTCCCCTAGTCAATGTTCATTTGGGTAACCCCTGATCCAGAGTTTCCCGGGACATAGATTGATTCAGATTCTGGTGAAGGTGTGATATATGGTTTTCTCAAGTGCTCTAAAGCAACTCCTAATGGGATGGGCTACCGAGATGAGCCTAGCTTTGACAGTATGTCAACTGCCTCATTTTCAAGCCGAGGTACATGGTGGAAGTCATATCCCTCAAAGTACCCACATATCTTTTGGACATGGAACCTATAAAGGGCCATGTTTGCATCCAGGGCATCCCAATGACCAGACACTTGCTGCACCACCAAATTGGAATCACCAAAGCATTGTATCTGACGTATCCCTACTTCCTTTGCCACTTTAAGTCCATGCATGAGCGCTTCATACTCGGCAACATTGTTTGTTGCTCTAAAATGAATCTGCAGTACATATTTCAACAGATCTTTCTTGGGTGAGGTAAGTACTACCCTGTCCCCTAGCCCTTCTTTCAGATTTGATCCATCAAAATGCATCTTCCAATAGTTTGAGTCCGGCAAAGGTGGTTCATACTGCATCTCGGCCCAATCCACGAAAATATTCGCCACTGCCTGAGATTTGATGGCATCTCTCCTATCATATTGAGGTGCGTAAGGAGCTAACTCAATTCACCATTTTGCAATCCATCCACGGGCATCCTTGTTGCTCATTATCACTGATATGGGTGATTCGCATATCACTTTGGGTGTTCCTCAAAGTAATGCTTTAGCTTCTTTGCTGACATATACACACCATAAGCCATTTTTTGGTAGTGCGGATAGTTCTGCTTTGACGCGGGCAATACCTCGCTTAAGTAATACACTGGCCTCTACACCGACTTACCCTCTTCGTCACGCTCCACCACTATAACGGCACTTAAGACTCGGTTGGTCGCGGCTATATAGAGCAGCATTGGATCTTTGGCTAGAGGTGAAGCTAACACTGGTGTAGAGGCTAGCATATTTTTTAGCTCATGGAACGCGCTATCAGCTTGCGGTGTCCATACAAATTTATTTGACTTTTTCATTTGCTGATAGAGAGGCAGTGCCTTTTCTCCTAGCCGACATACAAACCGACTCAAGTATGCCAAGCATCCAGTGAACTTCTGCACATCATTTATACACTTCAGCAGCTCCATTCACTCTATGGCTTGGATTTTTGTGGGGTTGGCCTCGATACCTCGGCTAGACACGAGAAAATTGAGTAACTTCCTAGCTGGCACACCAAAGGTACATTTCTCTGGGTTAAGCTTCATTCAGAATCTTCTTAGGTTCACGAACGTTTGCCGGATATCATCTAGGAGCGTTTTGATTTCCTTAGTTTTTATCACAACATCATCAACATATACTTGGACATTTTTGCCAATTTGATCATGCAAACATTTTTGCATACACCTCTGATACGTTGATCTAGCATTACGTAAGCCAAATGGCATAGTGCGATAGTAAGAAGCCCCATACGGGGCAATGAAGGAAGTTTTTATTTGATCATCTGGGTTCAGGGGTATCTCGTGGAAACCAGAATACGCATCTACAAATGACAATAACACACACCCAGCGGTCAAATCTATGACCTGATCTATCCTTTGTAGTGGGAATGGATCTTTTGGACACGCCTTGTTCAGCTTCATGTAATCAATACACATATGTCACACCACTGCTAGCTTTGGATCATCCTTTTTCTTCTCCACAAGCACCAGATTAGATAGCCAATCTAGATAGAGTACTTCCATGATAAACCCGGCTGCAAGGAGCTGAGCTATCTCGTCGTCAATCACTTTTCTCCTGTCTTCGGCGAAACGGCGGAGGATTTGCTTCATTGGCTTAGCTCCGAGTCTCACATGCAAAGAGTGCTCGGCCAAGTCCCTCGGTACACCTTGCAGATCCTATGTGGACCAAGCAAAGATATCCCGATTCTCACGGAGGAAGTGGACGAGCTCGCTTTCCTATTTATCGCTCAACCCGACACCAATGGTTATGGTACGCTCTGGGAACTGATCATCAACAGACACTTTCTTGGTATCCTTTGTAGCTTGAGATGAGACACTCTCGTGCGGGTTACTCAACACCGACATATGCATCTGCGCGGACTGAGCTAATGCCGCTACCTCTTGGGTTTTCTTTTCTCTTGTGCAATCACAAGCGACTCGGCCAAGTTAGACCTGGCTGAGGTACACTCAATGGAATGCCTGAAATCCCCTACTATGGTGATCACTCCATTAGGCCCAGGCAATTTCATCTTTAGGTAACTGATATGAGTACTTGCCATAAACTTGTTGAGAGTAGGCTTGCCGAGTAATGCATGATAGGCACTTTCCAAATTCACAACCTCAAACTCCAAATTCTCAGTCTAGCAGTTATCTCTTGTGCTGAATAACATGTCAACCCGAACCTTCCCAATGGGCTCACATGAGATACCCGGCACAATGCCATGGAAATTTGTCTTCATCGCTTGGAGCATGTTCTCCGATATTCCCAACTTGTGCATAGTATCCTTGTACATGATGTTGATACTACTACCATTGTTGATCAACACCTTGGAAAACCTCACATTGATATTTGGCCCATTAAATGTCAGATCCAGCACTAGCGCATACGATCCACGACTCGGCATGAGCCTGGGGTGATCCTTGATGCTCCAAGTGATTTCTTAGTAAGACCAGGGCATATACCTCGTCACAGTCGGCATTACCGCATTCACCTCCATATGTCGGTGTTGCAAACTCTTTCTATCAGTTTCCTTAGTAGTGAACACACAGTAACTCTGGTGATGCTCTCTGTATTCGTTCCTCCTATCATTGTCGTGATACCCTTGGTCCTTCTACTGCTGATTATTCACCTGATGCACTGCATCCCTTCTCTCGTGGTTCTCATACCTCGGAGGAGGCAGTGGCAACATTAGTTGTTGTCCATTTCCCCTAGTGAGATGCTGCTGTCGGGGTGCATCGTTCCGAGGTCCATCATGCTGAGGTGCATTGTGCCGAGGTGCCTGAGCATTCCCCGAACCACTTTGCTATATTTTCCTCATCCATTCACATTGTCGGGTCGTATGATTCGTTGGGTTATTTGGATTTAGCATGTGGAACTTGCATGACTGATCCAACATAGACTCATAGGTGTATCTCGGCCTATCTTTCTTTTCATGCCACTTTTTCTTCTGCTATCGTGTCCAAGTTTTCTTGCCTTCACTCCTTTGTTGCCACTGTTGCCCTCTAGTTTTCTGACGCTGGCTAGCACCGGAATTTGGCTGATCTTGATACGCTGCAACTTGCTGCGAAATGTACCGGTAATCCGGCCACTCATCTCTCCTTTTACCTCAGAAGTCATTCCTCCGGGATAACCCATAACCATATCTGTTGTAGTACTCCTCATTTGATTCGCTTGACATCATTTGAGGTTAGGTTGGATCACCCAATGCATATGAATCAGCAATCTGAATTGTTTCTGCCAAGGTAGTTGGCATATCTCTCTGCAACCTTTGCCACAACATAATCCCATATTAACATCCTTGGGCGAACCACGCAATAGCTTGTGACTCAATCACCCCTTCACAGGAATTGCGCACATTGCACCGGCGAGTCATGAAGTCCTGGTCTGGCTCATTCCGTGTTTGCCTGCACAGTGCCAAAGTCTATGGCCTATTTGGCCTCTTGTATAAGCTTGAGAAATTGTTGATGAACAACTCCTCAAAATACAACCAATATTTGATACTTCTTGGCGGCAAATTGTTCAACCAGACTCTTGCAGGCCCCTCCAACATCTAAGGCACGTATCTCACTACCCATATCAAGTTGCTCGTGGCAATGTTTACAGCAGTTGCATAATCAATGATCTAATCATCCGGTTTGGTGCTGTCGTCATATGTCTTTGTTCCCCTGGCCAACTGAAAGTTTGGCACAGGTGGCTCCCTCATGATCCGACGTCCAAAACATGATGGACTCGGAGGACCTTGCACCTCGATCATCTCTGACCTATAGATTTGGTCCAACTTCAGTCTTGCATCATCTGGCTGCAAGTTCCTGTTCCAAATCTCGATCCCACCACGTGATGCTTTGGCCTTAGAAATCCGGCATCAGCCATTTCCGAATAACCATCATTGTATATATTGGCCAGAACGAGCATATTGTTGTTGCATTGCCGGGCCTGCACTTCTGTCCTCCCGAGGTACATATTGCTGTTGATGTTTCCAAGGTGGGTTTTGTCCTGCTCTTGCTGAATTACACTGTCCGGCATTGTCGTTGGCCGGGTTTCCCTGACTGGCATTGCCTTGGTCGCGGTTACCTAGGCCAGCTTCACCCTGGCAGGCACTGTCACGGTCCTCATCAAATTGCACTGCTTTTACTTTCCCCACCTTTGTCGGGTCATACGGGACCATTTTCTTGTCTTTTCTCCCGGAGGTTACCAACTCCTCTCTTCTAGGGCCATCATGAGGGGATGATGTTGCCCCAGCGGATCTCGATGGGTTACCCCTTGCCGAATGTACTACGTGTGACCCTCCTGGTATTGCCAGGTTAGCCTTGAGTATTTTAGCGTTCTGCTTATTCGCTACTCTCACTAAGTGGTTTGCTCTTTCCTGCTATCTCTCATAGGATTCTCCCATTAAACCCTCTAACTCGGACACAACTGCTTCGGCATCCCTAAGGTTCTTTGCCAGGGTAATGTATCACTCTAGCCCTGCTATCAGTAGGGTAGCTATTTGGCCCTGCTTAGGCACATACTCTTTGTCTATCTCAGTGATCAGGTTTCTACCTCTAATTTTTACGCCATCCAAATTGCTTTTGTGTACTCACGCAAAGTGATGTTCAATGACTGTTGCAACTCAGCTACTTTCTTTGCCCCGGCTAACACCTTTTGTCGGGTCTCCTCCAGCTTGGCGTATGCTGGAGCCGCATCTACTACAGATGATATAGGAGTAGCTAAGCTATCTATTGCTTGTTGCAGCACATTCTCTAGACTCTCTAGTGGAGGGAATCTTGACCTTCCTTGCTTTGGTGTAGCATCCGGATCTGGTGCCGGGTCCTTGCTTGCTCTTGCATCTGGCGTGGTCATCATGACCTCAACGCAGCTAGCGGGGCGAGTGATACGCATGCCACAAGCCGTGCTGAGAGGTGGATCCCCTCCTTCGACGATGTGCTACGGGTGAACGCAGGACTCATCGACAATGACGTAGATCTTGTGGTTGCCAAGGTTGATGAAAAGGCCATTGCACGGAGGAGGGCACCTGGCAAAGCTGCCAGAGTTGTTGCTGATGTAGTCCAGCGCTCCAAAGCATTGAACGAGCCCAAAGACGATGCGCTCCCCGGTGGCGATGATGCTTCCCATCCGGATCTTCACTCCTGCTAGCGCCGCTAGCCCCATAGTGGGCACCAACTGTCGTGCTGGTGGCACGACATATGCCATGTATAGGCTAAAGATGGGGCCAATGAGCACTAGAGGTATCCAAGGAGGGATAGTGTGATGATTCCACACACAGAAGTTTGTATTTCTCTCTTACCAATGGTGAATTACAAGGGCTCCTTGAGCTATTGGTGGGAAGGAGACTACTGGTCTTACTACCCACTGCTACCTCTCTAGGGTTTTCCCTTAGTCAAAATGGCCGACACCCTCTATGGGGATCCTGCCCCCCTTATATAGGGGGCTAGGTTACAAGTTGGGGCATACGTGGAAGGCATATTCTCCGAATATGCCTCTCCCAAAACAGAAAAGCGGTGCTCCTCTTTTCTTTGTCTAAGCTAATCCGTACCCAGGGCATAAGCCTCTATGAGCCCCTCTATGGCACGACGTCATTCGACATAGCCAACATCACCCGACATAGGCGACGCCACCTTTGTCGGCCCGTACTCGCTGGTCCATCCCTCTGTCTCCTAATCTCATGCTACAGTGGAGAGAGAAAACCTTTCACCAAGAAGATTCCTTCCTTCTCTTGTAAGCCAAGTGGTAACCCGGATCAGACCTGGTTAACTCGACCCTATGGGTACCTGCAAACAAGTTACAAATAGCTAGCCGACATATGTTTTATGTAGGCCGGGATAATGTTAGACGAACACCCTTGGGTCGGGTCTTACTATATGTCAGTTTGCCTTGAGGTGACTCGGCCAGCTAACACTTTGACCTTGCCATACCTCGGCTTACATGGCTATTATACCCTAGCGTGACCCTACCCGGGGTTATCCCCCCAACAGTAGTTGTGTCTCCTGAGGAAGTGTCTCATGATCATACTTTTTCTCAACCTAGCAGCTCCCAATGACAGTATCTTAGCTCTCTGGTACAGTTTAATCTTTCTATGAGACCGAAGAAATGGTACTTCGTTCGGACTAGCCAATACATGATTGTGATTGTTGTCAGATCTTTTGACAATCCAGACTCCACGGGAAATATCATGCTTCACGCTGAGATGGGCATTGCAATTACAGCGAGTCTTGGGTCTCAGCCTACGGGTGTGGCCTTCCTCTGTTAAGAGTTTTTCCTAACGTTTGCCTTCCTTGGAACAAAGATACCATCTTAACCATATTTATTTCCTAGAGCTTTTCCCTCGCTTCACAATGTCCTTTCTTATACTGAAGCCATGGTCTCTCGCATAGCTGTTGTACCAGACAAAAGCCGCCGGTTCGGAATCAAAAGTCATGTCCAATATTTTTCAGTGATTATCATCTAGGAATTTATTATCTTCGTGACTCACAAATTCTATGTCTGGTTTCCCGTGATGTTCATTCCCATCGTGAGCACCAGATATCACCTACAAAGGTAAAGACAAATAACCAATATAAGATGTCATTTCATTGTTAACATTCATTGCTTGCCATAGTGAAAATATTCATAAACCTCGCTCCTCTTTTCTAAGCTAGATTCGTCCTAATACAGTGTTTCGATGCTATATTCATTAAAACCAACTTCCAAGTCTGAATATTCTTGCTCGTCGTGACCACCGGCAACCACCTACATAACGAAAAACACAGAATGTAGGATGTCATTTGACGGGTTCCATTTGTGACCGGCAGAAATCACCTACCTAACGAAAATATTCAACATACTTCACTAATGCTTTCTGAGTATGCCGGTGACCCACGATCATTCCACCCATTATTATGACTACCATACTGGCTATTCTCGGGAGGTACATTTTCATAGGTTCTGGATCTGTTCTCCAAACTAGAATCCTCATCGCCCGTGTAACTGTTATCATTGTCATTCCAAGTTGAGATAGAGTCCCCCATCTCTCCGAAAACTACACGGCAACATCCGATAGTTAATCACCGAGAAATAAATAACTAATACAAACTTAGTTCACATAGAAAATAAATATCTATATTTAGGACACACGAAAAGTTAGTTGAAAAAAATGGCTTTTGTTGAATAAAATATGGCATGAGGGGGGCCAGCAGAAAAACCGATGTACCGGACAAACTGGCTAAAGGGGTGTCAGACAGTCCACTACTGCCAGACAGACCAGCTCAGTTAGCCGGACATCTTGGTGACCTAG
This sequence comes from Avena insularis, assembly GCA_023614405.1. Classification (NCBI taxonomy): domain Eukaryota; kingdom Viridiplantae; phylum Streptophyta; class Magnoliopsida; order Poales; family Poaceae; genus Avena; species Avena insularis. The sequence goes on from CM042690.1 coordinate 75,387,371, forward strand.
CTACCGCGGTGATCTCATGTGCCACGATCGGGAAAGGTCCAACCTACACCGGCATGGACGGTCGACGAGGACACGATAGCTGGCGTCGATGGCGGTTGTGAGATGGCCGGCGGTGGCAGTGATGGCTGCTGACGGTGGTGATGGCCGGGGGCAGCGATGACGAATGGCCGGCGACAGCGGCGGTCGGTGTCATAGAGGAGTCAGGTCTGCTGTGTGGGAATGCGTGTATCTACAGATTCTTATCGTATCCCTATACATATGTAATACTCAATGTGGATATGGGTTCATTTATATATTTTATCGTATTTATACGAGTTTAGGTTGGGGGTGTAGCACCAGAGCAGAGGCCTAGAATAAAATTATGCATTACAGATGAGGAAAAAACCCTCCAACTATGGGTGGTAGAAACAATAAAAATGCAAAGTGCAAAAGCACTCAATAAAATGATTGACTATGCTTTATGTTATAGGTTTTGTTACTAATATGTATGGTTGAATATGACATTATTTGGAATGTTAATCCAAATCCATGGTTTTATTTGAGCATCTTATCATTTGTCCTAACATGAAAGAGATGATCAGGATATCACGCTATTCTTGTTTTGGGTTCAGTTGGTATGAGATACTCTAAACAATGTTAAACTCAAACATGCTTATTTTGTCTGCAACATATAATGTTCAAGACATGTTTTCAGTAGGGCTATATGTGCCAATAAAGATGCTAATACTAGGGGCAATGGAACTCCATACTAATGATGAAACTTTGACATGAGCTACATTCGTAAATTTTTATATTCCTATTTTTATAATCAATGGTCTAGCACATGTATAATATCTGGTTTTTACTGCGAAGAAACTTCCTTCTTCTTTCTAAGACAAGAGAAAAATCCCGTAAATATATCTTCTAGGACCATTGTTAGGAACAAGCCTTTTTTGCATAAACTTGCTTATGTTCCACACTTGGACATCTCGCACTTGCACAGAAAATTTCTCCATTGTCAATGGTACTTGTAAATGCATATTACAACCTGTTTTTGTACAAATGTTCTGATCAAACTAGTATACGAGGACGGGCAAGGTGGAACATGTTTGTTCTATGGAGCAACTGGTAGTAGCAACTAGATAGCGACGGAAAATTTATGACCTACTGTACTTCATAGCTTTTTGTTGCTGCTTCACTAGGGATAAATGAATGCATGTGTTATTATCATCTATTGTCAGAAATTATGAGCTCGTTTGGTCCAGGCAGCAATTTTGATATTCAATATCATGTCAAAATACTTAAGGTTTAGTTCCCGTTTGTTAAGTTTTCTATAACAAGAAGAGTCTAAGTGAGATGTGTTGCATCTCAATTATAGGGCGCGATGCCGATATGAATGCATATCAAACACTTAAATTTCGTATCAATATTATCTTGTTTGTGAATTTTTATGCGCGTCACAATGTTTATGAGAGACTAGTCCAGTGGACCTTTTACTTTACTTTAGACACACATATATTCTTTACAATTATTTATTCCAAAAATACCAAATCATATTCTTACCTTGCATTTAAAGTTTACATATAGTTTTCATCATTCCCATCACCGTTGCACTATTTTATGGCATTGCATTACAACCCATTACAGTGGAGATGTGGACAAAGGCAAATCACATTTTTTTGTAGGTTGATAAAATGACGAAGAGGGAAGCGTACCCATGGTTTCACCCCGGCTAGCCATGAACCTAGTCGGTGCAGCCTATTGGGGTTTAGTGCTAGAAACAATAATTTTTCCTACGCAAACAACCCTAATGCCAGGATCTATTATTAGTAATAAAATAACAATAGGGGCTTTTGATGAACTTACCCTTAAAGACCAAAAAGCTTTGTCAACGTTCAGGAGAATGTGGTTGATGTAGTCGTACCAACACTGACCTCAAGGTCTTTGTGAACTCGAACGGCTCCACCAGCTCCAGCTCTACCAGTGATACATTGCAAATGTATCTATAATTTTTGGTGTTCCATGCTTGGTTTTATGTACTTTCTTGTGTTTTGTCCACACTTTGGAGTACTTTTCATATGATTTGTTGGACTAACCTATTAACAAGAGCCACAGTGCCAGCTGCCTGTTTTTTTGCTGTTTTTGGTTCTAGAAAAGTTAGAAAATGAATATTCTCGGAATTGGACGGGACAAAAGCCAAAAATCCTATTTCACCGGAAGACTCACTGAGCCAGAATATGAGACGGAGTGGGGCTAGGGCCCAACTACACCACCTGGCTGCGCGGGCTAGGCCTAGCTGTTGGGGGGATACCTCCGGGTAGGGTCACGCCGGGGTATAAAGGCCGAGTTAGCCGAGGTTCGGTAAGGCTAAAGCGGATGCTGGCCGGGTCACCTCAAGGCAGGCCGAATCACGGGGTAACCCGGACCAAGGGGGCGTCCACCTAACTAGGTCTCAACCGACTTAAGCCGTAAGTCAGAATGGCGTGTTGCTTTAACTATGCGAATGGGTGTGGCCGGATCAACTATGATCCGGGTCATATCTAGCTTCTAGGAGAAGGAAGGAATCTCGCTGGTCAAAAGAAGCCCCGGTACGCACTGCATGAGCGAAGCGAACAAGGGCAGGACCACCGAGGCGTGGCCGACAGAGGTGACGACACCCGTGTCGGCTGACGCAGGCGCCGCAGAGGCTCACGTAGCCTATGCATGGGTGACACGGGAGAAAAGCACCCCGGTCGGTTTGCTATTTTGGGAGGAGGCATATTCCCTGGAATATGCCTCCACGTATGCCCTAAGGGGAGACCTAGCCACCCCTATATAAGGAGGGCTAGGGCTTCCATAGAAGGGGTTCCTCTATTCTGATTGGTTTTAGGTTCTAAGGGTCGATCTCTAGTTGGTCTTGTACGGGTTAACTGTGGGTGAGAGTAAGAGAGCTCCTTCTTCCTCGTCTCGCCAATACAGCTCTAGGAGCACTTGTAACCTTGGAAGTGAATCAAATACAAACCTTCTATGTGGGGAATCACCTCACCATCCCTCCCTGGATTCCCCTAGTGCTGTTAGTCCCCACCTTTAGCCTATCCATGGCATCTGCCGTGACACCACCACGACAGTTGGCGCCCACCGTGGGGCTAGCGGCGCTAGCAGGGGTCAAGATCCGGACGGGAAACCTCATCGGCACCGGCGAACACATCGTCTCTGGGCTCGTTTAGCGCTTTGGAGCGCTGGACTTTGTCAGCGACAACGCTGGCTGCTTCGGCACGCGCCCACTTCCACGCAACGGCCTCTTCGTCAAGCTTGGTGCGCACAAGGTCTACGTTGCTGTGGACGTATCATGCGTTCATCCGTGGCACGTCGTCGAGGCAGGGGAGCCACCCCTTAGCATGGTTCACGGGGCGCATATCACTCGCTCCCCGGACCGTGCTGAGGTGATGATGACTGCGCCAGGTGCAGGCGCAAGCAAGGATCTAGCACCAGATCCGGAGGTAACACCTAAGGTACCAAGAAAAAGTAGAGGTCCTCCACTAGAGAGGCCTGAGAATGTACTGAGAGAAGCTATGGATAGCTTGGCAAACCTGGTAGCATAAGTGGTAGATCCGGCTCAGGCACATGCCGAGCTAGAGGAAACTAGGCAGAAAATTCTAGAGGGAGCGAAAAAGATTGCTGCGGCTCAACAGTCGTTGAACATGACGCTGTGTGAGTATGCAAAGGCAAATAAAGTAGGTGCTGTAAAAGTGAAGGGGAGAAATCTCATGAGTGAAATGAACAAAGAGGGTGATACTCGGATTGAGGAGTCAGAAAACTGTTTGTCCGTGGGGCTGCCGAAGTACAGTACCCCGGCAAAAAACCTCAGAACAGTAGATGCAGCTGCATCTGAGCTAGAGGGTCTGATGGGTGAAGCCCGCCAGAGACAGCAGGATAGGGTTAACTAGTTGGTTCGGATCGCGAACAGGCAAAATGAGGAACTGCTCAGGGCAAACCCGGAGAGAGCTGGGGCCTCCAAAATCGTTCATTCGGCGGTGGGTAACCCAGAGAAATCCGCTGGAGCCGCATCGTCCCCTCATGGCGGTCCTAGGAGAGAAGAGGTAGTAACCTCGGCCAGGAGAAACAAACAGATCATTCCGTATGACCCGACAAGGGCAGGGAAAGGAAAATAAGTACATAGAAATGATGATCGACGAAGTGTGAGCCGAGGTGCAGCTGGCCGAGGTAATCGCGACCAAGGCAATGCCGGTCAAGGAAACACTGTAAATGGCAATACCGGACAACATAACTCGGCAGGACAACCGCAGCAGCGGAATATACCAAGGCAAGAGCAAAGTGCCGGCCGAGGTATGCAACAGAGAGATGCGCCATGAGAGCGAGACCGGTATAACGATGGAGATTCGGAAATGGTGAATGCAGGATACCCAAGGCCGGACTATCATGTGATAGGGTCGAGATTGGAAAGCAGGGATCTGATGCCGGATGATGCCAGGTTGAAACTGGATCGGCTGTATAGGTCGGAGCAGATTGAAAGTCAAGGTCCTCCGGGTCCTGCGTGTTTTGGACCCTGGATCATGAAGGAGCCACCGGTACCTAACTTCCAGTTACCCAGAGGCACAAAGACGTATGACGGCAGCACTAAGCCGGAGGATTGGTTGATAAACTATGCTACGGCTGTGAAAATTGCTACAGGTAACTTGCGATGGGCTGTGAGATATGTACCCTAGATGTTGGAGGGGCCAACAAGGGTATGGTTGAACAATTTGCCGCCCGAAAGTATTAACTGCTGGATCGATTTTGAGGAAATGTTTATCAGCAATTTCTCAAGTACGTATCAGAGGCCAAATAGACCACAGACGCTAGCTATGTGTAAGCAGAGACCGAACGAGACGGAACGGGAGTTCTTAACCCGGTGGTGTACCGTGCGAAACTCGTGTGAGAGTGTGATAGAGTCACAGGCCATAGCATGGTTTGCGCAGGGGTGCAGGTATGCAAGCGAGCTGTGGTAGAAGTTGCAAAGGAAAATGCCAACCACTTTGGTAGAAATGATCCGGATCGCTGATTCGTACGCTTTGGGTGATCCGACTCAACCTAGGCTCGTGTCGAACGAGTCGGATGAGGAGTACTACCAGAGAGATGGAGCCGGATCATCCCAGAGGAATGATTACAGAGGTAAAAGGAGAGATGACAGACCCGATCACCGGTACAGTTCGCAACAAGTTGCAGCTATGAATCAAGATCAGCCCGGAACAGGGAGCAATCAACGTCAGAAAACTGGAGGGCAACAATGGACACCAAGGAATGATGGAAAGAAAACTTGGATGCCAGAGCAGAAGAAACAGTGGCAAGAAAAGAAGGACCGTCTGAGGTACACTTATGAGTCGGTGTTGGATCAGCCGTGTAAATTTCACACGCCAAATCTGAGTAACCCAGCAGGTCATACAACGAGGCAATGTGAGTGGATGCGTAAGATAGAACAAGGTGGTTCGGGGAATACTCAGGCACCCCGGAATGATCAACCTCGGCAGGAGTTACCCCGAAAGCAATTGCTCTCCGGAGCGAACACGCAACAACTAATGTTGCCTCCCCCTCCGCCGAGGTATGATAATCATGAGAGAAGAGATGCAGTGCATCAAGTAGAAAACCAACATCAGCCGGATCAGAGGTACCCCAGAAATGAGGGGAGGAATGAGTACAGGGAGCATCATCAGAGTTACTGTGTGTTTACCACTGAGGAAATAGATAGGAATAGCTTGCAGCACCGACATATGGAGGTCAATGCAGTAATGCCCGTAGTGACGAGGTATATGCCTTGGTCGGACCAGGAAATCACTTGGAACATCAAACATCATCCCAAGCTTATGTCGAGTCCTGGTTCGTATGCGTTAGTGCTGGATCCGACATTCATTGGGCCAAACATCAATGTGAGGTTCTCCAAGGTACTGATTGACAATGGTAGTAGCATTAACATCATGTATGCGGATACAATGCGCAAGTTGGGTATCTCGGAGAACGTGCTCCAAGCTACAAGGACAACTTTCCATGGTATTGTGCGCGGCATTTCTTGTGAGCCCATAGGCAAAGTCCGGGTTGACGTGTTGTTCAGCACGAGAGATAACTGCCGAACTGAGAATTTGGAGTTTGAAGTGGTGAACTTGGAAAGTGCGTATCACGCGTTACTCGGAAGACCAGCACTGAACAAGTTCATGGCAAGTTGCCACATCAGTTATCTGAAGATGAAGTTGCCCGGGCCAAATGAAGTGATTACCATTGCTGGAGATTTCCGACGTTCAATTGAGTGTGCCTCAGCCGGGTCTAACCTAGCTGAGTCACTCGTGATTGCGCAAGAGAAAAGAAAAATCCAAGAGGTGGCGGCATTAGCTCAGTCCGCGCAACAGTATATGCCGGTGTTGAGTAACCCGCATGGTAGCGTTTCATTCCAAGCCACAAAGGATACTAATAAAGTGCTTGTTGATGATATGTTCCCAGAGCGCACCGTAACAATTGGTGCCGGGTTGAATGATAAATAGGAAAGCGAGCTCGTCAACTTTTTTTGTGAGAATCGGGATATTTTTGCTTGGTCCACACAGGACTTGCAGGGTGTTCCGAGGAAGTTGGACGAGCACTCTTTAAACGTGAGACCCAGAGCAAGGCTGGTGAAGCAACCTCTCCGCCGCTTCGCCGAGGATAGGAGAAAAGTCATTGGAGATGAAATAGCTTAGTTACTAGCAGTAGGATTTATCATGGAAGTACTTTACCCGGATTGGATATCTAATCCGGTGCTGGTGGAGAAGAAGAAAGATGATCCGAATGTGGCGGTGGTTTGGTGTATGTGTATCGATTACACGAACCTGAACAAGGCGTGTCCAAAAGATCCATTTCCACTGCCAAGGATAGATCAGGTCATAGACTCAACTGCTGGATGTGAATTGTTGTCATTCATTGATGCATATTCTGGTTTCCACCAGATACCTCTGAATCCGGATGATCAAATAAAGACTGCATTTATCACCCCGTATGGGGCTTATTGCTATCGCACCATGCCGTTTGGTTTACGTAATGCAGGGGCAACGTACCAAAGATGTATGCAACAATGTTTGCACGACCAAATAGGTCAAAATGTACAAGTGTATGTGGATGATGTGGTTATCAAGACCAAGGAAAGCAAAACGCTCCTTGACGACATCAGGCAGACATTCGCGAACTTAAGAAGGTGCCGGATGAAGCTTAACCCGGAGAAATGTACCTTCGGTGTCCCGGCTGGAAAATTACTCGGATTTCTCGTGTCCAGCCGAGGTATCGAAGTTAATCCAACTAAGATCCGGGCCATTGAGCGAATGGAACTACCGAAGTGTCTTAACAATGTCCAGAAGTTCACTGGTTGCCTGGCATCGTTAAGTCGGTTTGTATGTCGGTTGGGAGAAAAGGCATTGCCTCTCTACCAACTCATGAAAAAGTCGGATAAGTTCGTTTGGACGCCACGTGGCGAAGCCTTTGCCCACTTAAAGAAGATGTTAGCCACTGCACCAGTGTTAGCCTCTCCACTATCAAAGGAGCCAATGTTGCTCTACATAGCCACAACCAACCGAGTTGTAAGTGCAGTGATTGTGGTAGAGCGTGATGAAGAGGGTAAGTCGATGCAAAGGTCAGTATATTACTTGAGCGAGGTATTGTCTGCCTCAAAGCAGAACTACCCACACTATCAAAAGGTGGCATATGGTGTCTATATGGCAGCTAAGAAGTTAAAGCATTACTTTGAGGAGCATCCCATCAAAGTAATATGTGAAGCTCCCATATCCGAGATAATGAGTAACAAAGATGCGAGTGACATAATTGCGAAATGGGCAATTGAACTAGCTCCTTATGCGCCACAATATGACAGAAGAGACGCAATCAAGTCTCAGGCCGTGGACGACTTTTTTGTGGACTGGGCCGAGGTACAATGTGAACCACCGCCACCAGATCCGAACTACTAGAGGATGCATTTTGACGGGTCAAAAACAAAAACTGGGCTAGGCGCCGGAGTTGTGCTTACCTCGCCAAAGAAGGACCAGCTGAAATATGTGCTGCAGATCCATTTCGCGGCATCGAACAATGTCGCTGAGTATGAAGCACTTGTGCATGGGCTCAAAGTGGCAAAAGAGATTGGGATACGTCGGATCCTGTGCTTTGGCGACTCGGATTTGGTAGTACAACAAGTGTCGGGACTGTGGGACGCCCTTGATCCAAACATAGCTCTGTACAGATTTCATGTGCAGAAGATATCTGGTTACTTTGAGGGATGTGAATTTCACCATGTACCCCGGGTGGAAAATGAGGCTGCCGACATGCTGTCGAAGCTCGGATCAACCCGATAGGCATTCCACCGGGTGTAGCATTGGAACACCTCCGAAAACCGTCAATCAGGCCGTCCCCAGGAACCGACTCAATCTATGTCGCGGAAGATACAGAATCCGGAGCTGTGCCCATGGACATTTACATGGGAGGTAGTGCGCGAAACCCGGATCGTGATCAAGAACCCGGGGATCGCCTCGCGAGACCCGAGGACCAAGCCGTGATCCGGTTGAAGTTATGCTGGTGGATCAAATGGAAATTGATGAGGATGTGTTCCCTGTGCGAGCAATACCAGCTTGGGCACTGCGTATATTTCAATTCCTGAAAGATGGAACATTACCCACTGAGGAGGTGTTATCCAGGCAAACTCAGAGGAGAGCAAAGGCATACACAATCATCAATTCCGAGCTATACAAACGGAGTGTGACCAATGTCCTCCAGCGATGCGTTGACCCGGAAGATGGGCTTGACATCCTCCGAGATATACACCAAGGGGAGTGCGGGCATCATGCCTCGTCCCGAGCCTTGGTGGCAAAAGCTTTCTGACATGGATTCTACTGGCCAAGTGCCTTAGAACAAGCAAAAGATCTGGTGAGAAAATGCAATGGTTGTCAGAGGTATGCTACCAAGACACATATGCCTATGTCGGAACTCAAAACCATACCAATCACGTGGCCATTTGCCGTATGGTGTTTGGATATGGTTGGCCCATTCAAACCAGCAAGGGGGAATATGACTCACTTTTTGGTCATGTGGATAAGTTTACAAAATGGATTGAAGTGAAGCCTATAAGAAAATGTGATGGAGCTACGGCCGTAACATTTGTCAAAGACATTATCTTGAGATACGGTTATCCTCATAGTATCATAACTGATAATGGCACAAATTTTGCTGAACGAGCATTCGCGCGATTCTGCCGGGATAAGAAGATCCAGCTGGACGTTGCCTCGGTAGCCCACCCCGCATCGAACGGACAAGTGGAAAGATCCAACGGATTAGTGTTATCCGGGATAAAACCCTGGCTCATTGAGCTGCTGCAAAGATCAGCGGGGTGCTGGATAGAAGAACTACCAGCGGTATTGTGGAGTTTAAGAACAACTCCGAATCGATCAACAGGCTATACGCCATTTTTTCTGGTATATGGGGCAGAAGCTGTATTACCAGCCGACATAGAGCATGATTCGCCTAGGGTCACCCAATACACAGAAGCCGAAGTGCAAGAAGCCCGGCAAAATGATGTTGATCTGCTGGAAGAAGCGAGAGAATTGGCATTGTCCAGATCCGCCATATATCAGCAAAATCTCCAACGCTATCATAGCCGGAAAGTAAGTCCTCGAGTTTTCCGGGAAGGCGATCTGGTGCTCCGGTTGATACAACGTACTGCTGGCATGCATAAGTTATCCCCCCCATGGGAAGGGCCGTTAACTGTGAGCACAACATTGCACAATGATTCTTATTATCTTATCGATGCAAATCCACAGGAAAAGAACAAGGCGGACATGTCCGACGAGGAATCTAAGCATCCATGGAATGTAGCTCTACTTCATCCTTTCTACACTTAGCAGAGAAGTGTATGTATCCGAGTCTTCTCATATGTCGGTATGTATGCCGGCAATGAGCCTATCAATGAAGTGTTGGCACCTCGAGCAGTAACTCGGGGACTGCCTTAATAATATTTGTTGTCTTTTATTATTTATACGTCGGTTGGAGTAAGTTGTTCTACTTAACTCGGATTAGTAGTGTGTGAGCACCAAAAGCCCAACTCTTTGACTTGCTGCTGTCCAACAAGAATTGGCTTCATGGCAAGCAAGAGAACAAGTTTGGAATTGCTTAGCACATGAAAAACGACTAAGGAAAAGAACTTAATCGAGCCGACGTTTGTTTTTCGGACTAACCTTGTATTTACTTTCAAATTATTATGCTGAATTATTTTGAGCTAAGCCTAAAGTTTCCAAGTATTGTTAAAACAATTTTTGAAGCTCGGATTCATAAGTCGTAAAACCGAATCAAGGTAGACATGAACCAAGCCAAAAGATTGGATGAACAAGAAAGTGAAACTCGGGGACTGCGCCCAAGTTAATCTGGCATTAGAAACTTAGTAGCAAAATATCACATGTGTACTAGATACAATTCCACCCGGCATACCGGGGATCTGATAAGTTTTCAAGTGTTTTCACTTAAGGAGCAGCAGGAGGAGGAAGTTCGGCGTCATCTTCGCCGTCTTCGATATGCGAGGCATCGTCCTCTCCATCCTCGTCCGAGCCATCTTCAACGTTCTCAACCTCTTCGTCACCAGCGGCTTCTAGGAAGCTCGGACCCTCAGTCCATTCATGAATGGGAGCATATTCAATAAGGCTATGGGCGCAAGCCTGGCGCCGAGCTACCCACTTCGGGTCATTTGTCCACTTGGATCTGGTGCGCAGGCGCGTCAGGAGGTTGAGATCGATCTTCTCGTACCACGTGAGTATGTGGTGAAGAACGGTATCAGCTGCAGCACGTCTAGCGAACTCCCTCCAAAGGTCGAGCTGGCTCTCGATTTCCGTCAGCTTTTCAGCGAGAATGGCGATTCTCTCTAGAGTGTCTTCGCCAGGCCAGAACGTGTTGAAGACTCGGACTGCAACGTCAAGGAGATCCTTGCCGTAGTTCTTAATGATTTCCACGCGAGATGACAGGCTGACCAACAGGTCCTCCATGTCATAGGGAATGTCTTCACCATCAGGAGCGACGGGAGTACCCCTATCTCGGCGGAAATTGGCAACGACGGCGCCAGAATGGGAGTACCTCCGAAATTGCCTAAAAACGGGACAAGAGAAGCAAATAATGAAAATACATGTGAGGTAACCTGGAGAAATATGCCGGATAAGGAAAAGGAACTTACGTAAAATGTGGCTGTGGATCCAGGTCAATTCCTGGGTACAATCATTGCGTCTTTTGTGGAGCTGCACCAGTTCAGCATTCGCCGACTCCTGGAGAAGTTCTCGATCCTTGGAAATTTGGAGATTGAGGCGCTCGCGCTCTTCGGTGTAGTCCTGGACAGCCTTTTCAAGCTCGGTTTGATGCTGCGCTTTCATCTTCTTCATTTCTGCCTTTAACTTGGCAATCTCGTCATCCTTGGTTCGGAGGAGGGCAAGCTCATCGTCTTTCTTCTTGAGCTCGGCCTGATGCTGCCCTGCTTGTTCGAGAAAATGCAGCATCATATCAGGCACGGGCACACTATCTTCCAGCGATACTGAAATAGTTTGTTAACCCGGCAAAGCCAAGGTATGAATGTTTGCCAAGCCAAGGAGAAAAGGAGATATAAAGCAAATCAAGGTCGGACAAAAGTAGCTTACCCTTAATCTGATCCAGATTCTTCCTCATAAGCTTGTTCTTAGCCTCCACCCCAGCCGCGAAAACCGAATGACGGATTAGTTCGGCAAAAAAAGATGAAGGAAAACAGAAAAATGTGAAGAAGAGAACTTACCCCTTTTCTCGTGCTCAGCGAGATGTGGATTGTGCTTTGCGAGCAGCATTTTGTGAGTGTCCAGGAGATGCTGGAACTCAGCGCTCCGGCGGTTGGTGGTCACCTGAAAAGAGTACAAAAATTTAGCTTAAGCCTTGTGCATATTCGAAGTGTACAAGATCCAGGCCAAGTGGAACTTAACCCGGCTCTAGGTGTGTGCATATTCGAAGTGTACAAGATCCGGGCCAAGTGGAACTTAACCCGGCTTTAGGGGTGTGCATATTCGAAGTGTAAAGATCCGGCCAAGTGGAACTTAACCCGGCTCTAGGTGTGTGCATATTCGAGTGTACAAGATCCGGGCCAAGTGGAACTTAACCCGCTCTAGGTGTGTGCATATTTGAAGTTGTCAAGGAGCTACGTTAGTTTTCTATGAGCATCCGCCGAGTAACAAGTTACTCCCGAGGCTCGGGACTAATGGTTATATCACTAATATCTGCAGATGCTAAGGAAAAGGTGAAGTAACATACCTCCATCATCCGACCATGAGGTTAATCGCTTTAGCGGCCTTGTGAATTCATCCGAGCAGAGAACTCGGCGGGACCGAACTTCTCCGGAGATCGTTGTTATAGATTTAACTCCGCCTTTGTTCCATTGTTCATAAACTCGATCAAGGTCGGAGGATATCGCCACCGCTGAGCATGTGGGGCGCCACCAAGCCCTTGGCATGCGCTTCCTCCTCTCAACCTAAGCAAGGGCGACCGGTGTGCGTAATGTTGCTGCGCATTAGCTGGCTCGGCAGGGCGCCCTTCGGCCGGAGGCTTCGGTAAGCATGGACGCGAGGGTGCGCTGTCTGCATTCGGGACGCTGCCCTGGTGGCGTCAGGGGCTTTCTTGCCTTTGAGCTGCTGAGAGGAGGAAGTGGTTGCAACAGATTTTCCCTTAGGAGCTGCCTGGGTACTTCCTCACCGAGACTGAGAAGACTCGGACAAGGCGGAGGAGCTTGGCGCTGGTGCTCTTGTTACTGGACTTGGTGCTGCTGCTGATGTTCTTGCTGCCGGAGTTGGTGCTGGTACCGGAGTTGGTGCTGGTGCTGGAGTGGTTGCTGGTGCTAGTGCTGGAGCTGGTGCTGGTGCTGAGGTAGTCTTAGTAGTTGCTGGTTGCGGCGAAGCCGAAGTTGTGGATGCCGTCGCCTCGGCTGGGCCGGTCTCCCCCGCTCCAAGGTTACCCTCCTCTTGACGAGGTGGAATAGAACTCGGAGCAGCCGCAAAACCCTCTGGAATAGGGCTCAGCGGGCGTGACGCGTCGTCACGAGGGGGAGAAGGGCTAAGTCGGAGCGACGAAGAGATGCTAGATCCACTCTGGGGGACCTCCTCCGCAGCACTGCCGAATCAAATAATGTCAGAAGAGAAACTAAAACAATGCAAGGAAGAATAAGTCAGGGCCTCCTTGGGTTTCCGAGCCCTTCGTGCTGGGGCCTTGCCTGCTGGCTTGGAGGCGGTTTTGTCTCCGGACTTCTTTCGCCTTTTGGAGGGCTGAGAAGGTCCGGAGGAGGAACTTTATGCAGCTCCACGCCTCTTCTTTGGCGCTACCGGAACAGGTTCACCCATAGCAAGGGGAGGGTCCTCGTGGATCTGCCCACCGGGGTTAGCTGATGCCGGAAAAGCATAAGAAAGGGGGACAACTTCAATAGCTTCCATCACCTCGATATCTGAGTCATCTTCATCATCGGGCCAATCTCTAATAGAAGAGAGTTTACCGGTGGGTCACTTAGTCGCGTCGTTGGGAGGAACATCTCCTGGTCCGGTTCTTCCTTGTCCGAGCTCTCCCGGTTAGGCGCACATTTGAGGGTGGGATCGGTGCCATCCTCGATAGTCTGCTGAAGGAATTGCTAAAGGAGAAAAAAGACAACGGAGTTACAATACAACGGCAACCGTCATAAGGTTTAATTCGGAGAAAGTTGGTGGCACGAAGCTTACCACGGGAGGAAGCCTATCCCGGCAATAATGCTCAATTCCCCACGTCCACTCAGAGGAGAAGTCCTTGTGGGTGGTGAAGAGCGCCTTGACCCGGCGGTAGATTTCTGTGTTGCTAAGCTCGAAGGACGAGGTCCGGTTGGGGTCGCGGCCCCAGCTCATGTGGCACACCTTGTGAGTGCGCTTCTGGAGAGGGGAGATCCGGTTACGGATGAATGTGATCATGGCGTCCTCATTGCGCAACCCGAGATCCTTCATCTCCTTGAACCTCTTATTGACCTGGTTGGCCAAGACTGTGGGCTTCTTGGGGACAACGTCCCATAACTCCGGATTAGGAGGACCCGGAGCATAGGGGCGAAGCCGGATCAAATCTTCAGTGCCTTCATTCTGAACATAAAAGAAGGTCTGGGCCCATCCTTTGCAGGAATCCAGCCCGGTAACCCGAGGAAAGACGGAGAACCTCCAGGGTGAAATGGACGCAGCTTCGAATTGAGTGAGCTGCTTGTCCTCCGGATCAAGTTGAATGTTCGGAATGACATTACGACGAAGGCCGAAAAATCGGATCCATAGCTCCTTCCTGGGCCATAGTCCGGCATAGCCTTCGATCGTGGAGGCGAAAGCAGAAAGAGAAGTAATTGCGTTGGCAGGAAGGTGGTGTGGCTGGAGTTCATAGGTATTCAACCAATCATGGAAAAAGTCGCTAACTAGTAAACCGAACCCCCACTGGAAGTGTGACAAGAACACCACAAACTCACCCGGATTGGGTGAGGGGCGTTCGGCGCAGGCAAGGCGCCTTGATGACTCGACACGGGATGCGCCTGGTGCGGTAGAGCCAGTCCAGGTCGTCCTGGCAGACCCAGGAGCCAGCCCACGCACCGCGGTCCGTCGTCGCGGTGTCCTCCTCCATCTCCCGCTCAGCAATGACGAGTTCCTCTTCTGTCGTCTCTAGTTCGTTGCCCTCACTGTCGCTAGCAGCGGTGGGGGGCAGCGGCCTAGATTGACAAATACCGTGGCGGAGGAGGTGCAGCGACAACGGCAAAGGGCGTGGGGAAGCAAGCGCGGCGGCGCTGCTACTTAGAAGCAGTTGCGGCGGCGCTGTCACGGGGAAGACGAAGAAGAAGAAGAGCTAGAGGCAGAGAGGCGCGAAAGGGGGAAAAGACCTAAGGGGTGTGCCCCTCCCCTATTTAACCACTCCCTCGAGGGGGAAGTGGGATCGTGTCATACGGGTGTGCCACTCGGTGTGGCCGTGTATTGCCCGTGTCAACCAATCAGCAACGAGCCACACGGAAGGCCACAGGGTGTAGCTGATCCCATGACGTGACGCATTGATGCGGTTAACGAGGAGGCAGACGTGACGTGACCCGCGCGCAGTGATAACTGACAATTACTACGGCGGTTACTGTGGCTGGCCCTTAAAATGAGGCAACCTGATGATTAGCCTCCACGTGGGTTAGCATACGAGAGAAGGAAAGAAGACCCGGATGAGATCGTGGTAACCCGGCCAGCAAGTGAAAACTTGGAATGTGCCAAGGGAAGGTAAAACCATGAGGTCTGAGTTGAGGTAGTAACCCGGCCAGCAAGTGAAAACTTGGAACGTGCCAGGGGAACGTAAATCCATACAACCCAAGATAAGGAGATAACTCGGAAATGACATCCAAAGCTCGATAAAATTATACCTGATGTGGCCTTAGCAGCCAAGGCAGCTAAGACCGCACCATCTTCGGGGACTAATGTTGGGGGGATACCCCCGGGTAGGGTCACGCCGGGGTATAAAGGCCGAGTTAGCCGAGGTTCGGCAAGGCTAAAGCGGATGCTGGCCGGGTCACCTCAAGGCAGGCCGAATCACGGGGTAACCCGGACCAAGGGGGCGTCCACCTAACTAGGTCTCAACCGACTTAAGCCGTAAGTCGGAATGGCGTATTTAACTTGTATGCAGGAACGGGTGTGGCCGGATCAACTATGATCCGGGTCATATCTAGCTTCTAGGAGAAGGAAGGAATCTCGCTGGTCAAAAGAAGCCCCGGTACGCACTGCATGAGCGAAGCGAACAAGGGCAGGACCACCGAGGCGTGGCCGACAGAGGTGACGACGCCCATGTCGGCTGACGCAGGCGCCGCAGAGGCTCACGTAGCCTCTGCATGGGTGACGCGGGGAAAAGCACCCGGGTCGGTTTGCTATTTTGGGAGGAGGCATATTCCCTGGAATATGCCTCCACGTATGCCCTAAGGGGAGACCTAGCCACCCCTATATAAGGAGGGCAAGGGCCTCCGTAGAAGGGGTTCCTCTATTCTGATTGGATTTAGGTTCTAAGGGTCGATCTCTAGTTGGTCTTGTACGGGTTAACTGTGGGTGAGAATAAGAGAGCTCCTTCTTCCTCCTCTCGCCAATACAGCTCTAGGAGCACTTGTAATCTTGGAAGTGAATCAAATACAAACCTTCTGTGTGGGGAATCACCTCACTATCCCTCCCTGGATTCCTCGAGTGCTATTAGTCCCCACCTTTAGCCTATCCATGACATCTTCCGTGACACCACCACGACACTGGCCACGCCAGGGGTGGTCTGGCCGCCCCAGACTCCCCCTCGGTATCCCTCTTCGCCTATAAGTTGCCTTCTGACCTAAAAACTCAGGGGAGGTCAACGTTTTTCTAGAAGGAGTTCCGCTCCGCCGCCACCACTAGATTCCACAAAACAGCACCAGAAACTCCGTTTTAGCACCCTGTCGGGACGGGGAATTGGAGGAGATCATCGCCATCATCAGCACCATCACTTCTCCATCGACCATCCATGTTTCCCCATCTATGAGTGAGTAATCCCCCGCTGTAGGCTATGGGGATGGTAGGGATTGGATGAGATCATTCATGTTATGGCATCAGATTGTTAGGGCATGGTGCCTAGTATCTTCTATTAGTGCTTTATGACTTTGTTGCGACTTGTTATGCTTAATGCCTGTCACTAGGGCCCGAGTGCCATGATTTCAGATCTGAACATGTTATTGATTCATTATGATATTATTGTTTATGGTCTTACCTACAAGTTGTATACACACGTTGTCCAGAACCAATGGCCCCGAAGTGACAGAAATCAGGATAACCGGAGGGAATGGCTTTGATGTGAGGATCACATGTGTTCATGGAGTGTTAATGCTTTGCTCCGGTGCTCTATTAAAAGGAGCACCTTAATTGCCAGTAGTTCCCTTGAGGCCCCGCAAAACGGGTCAGGTGACAAAATATGTTGTGCAAGTTCTCATTGCGAGCACGTATGACTATATATGGAACACATGCCTAGGATTATCTAGTACTTGGATGCTTTATCTTATTTATCTGCAATTGCCCTATGTTCTGATTGCTATGTGAATTGTCTTGTCCATGCAACGCCCGTCCATCCATCCCTATGCCTACCGCACTCGAATCCCACTGTTTACTACTATTGCAAGTGCTGTTTTTTACTTTACTACTGCTACTTTACTATTCGTAGTACAAAACTCATTACTCTTGATAAACTGTGAGCAAGATTGTTTCCAGGTGCAGCTGAATTGACAACTCAGTTGTTAAGGCTTATAAATATTCTTTGGCTCCCCTTGTGTCGAATTAATAAATTGGGTTTCACTTCCCTCGAAAATACTGCGATACACCCCCTATACTTGTGGGTCATCAACCGGCTCCAATGACTCTGATGGCTCGAACAACTCGAACGACACTAGTACATTGCCTCGTAGGGGGTCACACACATACGGTGTTTGACAACGACTCCCGGACCCTAATCCAGCAGAGGTTTTGGAAGTAGATATCCTGGATCTACAATCCTCGCAGCGAGATGGTGCTTCGTGGTGAAGAACACTCTCGTTCACACAACCCTTATAGTGGGTCCGCGCTCATAAGAGAGAGAGGGAGAGAGGAGGTCACTTGGAGGGGGAAGCCTCGAAGCTTAGGATTTATTGGTGTCTTTAAATCCCTCGATATGCCGTCCTTTATATAGGGGGAGTGGAGCCCCCAAGTCCCTTAGCCTAGCCATATGGGACTAGACCAAGGGGAGGAGAGGGGGAGGCTTGGCCGGCTACCATGTGGCCTAGCTGCCCACTCCCTCCCTTTTCCCTTTGGGTGGTTTTCCCTCATCGGCCCTTTCCCCTTGGGATTTGGCCCATTAGGCATGGGCTGCTTATTAAATCATATTTAAATCATTAAATAAATATAAATAAATGTATAATTCAATAATTATCATATACACATTATTTAATTGCCGCTGCACCATAACTCCTTTTGGATAACTCTGGACACCCGCCGGACTTTCCCGAAACCCTTCTGGTTTCCCCTTCTCTTTTCTTCTGTGATTCTTGTGATACCAAAACAATCTCCGAGTGTTGTCAAACCCTTAAGCGTGCTAATCTAACGGTTCAGGAATACTCCAGAGATGGTCGAGACCCCTCTCAAACCAATGATCATCAGCGGGACCTAGATGCCCATAATGGCCCATGTGCATTCCATGAGAATCTTTGTTGTTGAACCATTAAACATATAATCCTATTCACTTTGTTACTTTGATACTTTACTTGTCTGAGACCTGGTCAATGACATTGCCATGTCATGTTCAATCTCGTTACCAACAAGTACAACTTTACTTGTTCCGAGCTATGCCATCCCCGTGACCTAGTCACATGCTACAACTTTATGGATGTCATGTCTTCAAGTGGGCCCAGAGTATCTCTCCATCACACGGAAGAAGAAACCCCGCTCTTGACGCATATGCCTCTACATACCCCTGTGAATACATGAACATACTTTTATGATCACCATTTTACCAAGTGATGTTTGATGCAAACAAGGCACTCTCAAGTGATAGTGATTAAATATTTCCTCGCGGTCTAAGGAATTGCTTATTATGTTTCCCAGTTATTGTAACGGTGAACTTCATGACTTGACTCTATTAGAATTCATGTGTTGGGTATGTTCATCACTTTCATTCACCTAATGAAGTTACCCCATTGTAAATTGACATAAATGTGCATGATCAGGAAACGTCGATCATCGGTTGACCAATGAATTAGTTTCTAGAGGATCACTAGGGACTCTGGTCGTTTACAAATCACACGTGTATTGACGTTCCTATCAATACAGTTATAACATGATATAAAACCTATTATGAACTTAATGAAATATGTCAATAATCTATATTTTTATTTGTCTCTAGGGCATATTTCCAATAGTTGCCCACTTGCACTAGAGTACAAATAAACTAGCTGCATTTGATACGAATCATTACACCATGAAACTTTTGGTGTTTTGATCATGCTTGCTCATGGAAGAGGTTTTGTCTATGGACTATACTATACAAATCCTTATGTGTTTGCGAATTGTTAATGTCACCTAATTTCATATTTCCCTTTATCATTACATGATAACCTTGCGGTATAAATATTTATGTTTTGGTGATAGACTGTTGTTTCTATTCCTTCTATCATGACATCCATTTATTCAATCAAAAGATGACGTTTTCATTGCCATGAGCATTACGAACACACTCCGTGGGAAGATGGACTTCCCCAGCCACAACATTACATATTTTACCTTTGAAGTATTGATATACTTCTCTGTCAATGTAAATCTAATCGACAGCGCAATAAATGACACTTTGATGTCTAACCATGTTTCTATTATTCTAAGGCACTCAATGTTTTGAGAATTCCACTCATCAAGGTTGGGTGGAACTTCCTATAGTAACCCTTTTATGATCAAGTTCACCATCCTTACAGATCAGATGTATACCTTCCGTTCTCTCTAGACATTGAAGACTATACTTAACCTTTTATTCAGTGATTCATTCAGGTATCACTTCGGAACATGTTCTTAAAATTAAGATCTTGGGTCATATTATGTCGAGTATACAACATGGTTTTATAAGATGGAACCTATGACTGAGGCATAGTAGATGTTACACATATTTTCCTTCTTTTAACCATCATTGTACCGAGACAATCTCAGTGCTCCACCTATTTATACAACTAAGAACTTCCTTCTTAACTTGTTCCATTCTGAACTTCTTTAGAATCCAATCTAGGAAAACATTACAACTTAATGCTATTAAACATATCAATCTACGTTGATAGATTTCAATGTTCAATATTCGTTCAATACTTAATATTCTCTAATAATTACTAATACCAACAATACCATTCAGAATATGTCAATCACATAAGAGAATGTTTCATCAATCTCCCACTCAAATATGTCAGTTACATATAAGAGTATGGAACTCTCTTAGCTGCCACTCAGTTTATTGTAAATGCAGGTCTTCTCAATATTTTGAGCACAATCCCAAAATCCATTGATCATTCGTCAAATTGAGAATTATATCTATGAGATTCCATTTGTCCGACTTAAGCATTGCTACACATTGTTGTCAACCATTTGAATTTGTTCAATACATTTCTTGACACAAATCATGATTTATGTCTTACTTTAAGTTTCATTTCTTACTCACGACTCATATAGAGAGACTATGAACTTGGGCACGGAGGCACGAATACTTTTGACCTTTCTCCATCATCATTTACTCTAGAAGTCCCTTTGGGAAGATCAAGTAACATATTTACTTTGATAAGATCAAGTAACATTTTACTTTACCATATTAAATGTAATGTAATGTACATGATTTCATGACTCTAAGTCATTTCTCGTACTTGGGTTCACCATCGCTTATTTGTGCTTCGTAGGTATGCCAATTTTTCTATTAACATGAAAAGTGAATCATGAATTTAATTTTGCAATGAGGCAGAACTTATTCGTGAATCCTACTTTATTTTAGTAAAAGCTCCCACTGAAACTTTTGATCATTATCATTAGTTTCTCCTCTATTTAGTAGAGTTTTGTTCTGGAATCAATTTTGTTGCGCTACTCTGTCATTTGGAGGCAAGGTGCTCAACCTTATTTGAGCTTTCACCTTTACCCATCAACTCTTTTATTGAGAAACTCTTCTCGATAAACCACCACAGTTTGAGAAATAATAATTTGCCCCTTTGGTTGTAGTTGTGGAATACATGTTTTCTTAGTTTTCTAGGAATACATTACAAAGTTTTATTCATTCTAATTCTGAATTATCACATAACTCTTGAATTTATGAAACCCACATTGTGCCATACGCTTATGGTGTTGTTTCCAAGAATCCTTGATGATTCTTTATACAATAAGTAAGTGTTTGCTATTCTAATTTATTTACTCTAAATACGAACACTAACACGCTAAGAGATTACTTTAGACCATATGATCTCTAATATGGTATGATTACAATTCTTTATACATGTCGACACATTGAAATATTCTTATATTCTTAGCATTTTAATTTGTAGAACAGTTTTCACAAGTTTTATATGCGTGAATCACAACTCAAATACTTGTCATGTTGATCAAATCATAGGGGCTCATATTCTTCTTAATTAAATATTCTTGTTCACTCTGAAATTCTTTGTCCATAACAAATAGTTTCAAACTTGTGTCACATTCAGTGAATATATTTATTTGCTTAGATTCACAATGAAGTTGTACGAAATAATGATATCCTTCATTTCTTGAACAATACAACTTACCATCATGTATGATATCTAATTATTCAACACACACTCTATCTTACCAAAACATGGAGGTTTAGTCATTTTTCCTAACAGGGGCATGGTTAGTATGTGTCAAAAGATCAAGTATCTTTAAGACCTTGGTTTCATCACTTATGAAACCTTTCATATGTACCATTATGACTTAACACAATAGTGTCATTCAAAATGATGTCATTATTAAGTTTGAATATCTTTTGGCATTTTCACAATTTTATAAACATTCAAGTTTCTATCATCAAGATATGAATAACTCATTCATAATCAAAAGCGTGAACATAAAAGATATTACTCATCGGAATAAAAAAATTGATTTATCTCAAATTCATATGAATAACTGTCTTACAAATGCAAGACACACACTAATGTAGTTCACTCTCATCAATTACAAATTTATTCAAATATTCTAATCCAAATGATAACTTTAAAAGGAGAGCGTTGGTGGCATCTTATTTGCCATCAACAAGTGTTGTCGCGCCCACTCCTTCAATCATTTCTCAAGTAGCAGGTCCTATTTTCACAAAATAGTACAAGTATCAAATACTTCGTAAAGTGCTATGTTTGAAAATTAAACATTTATAACTTTGTATATAAAATATATACCTTTCCCATTGATGATAGCTCCTGGAGCAGGCACTACATTCCGAGTTCTCATATGAGCCATGAACGCAAGTAAGTTAAACTCTTTCCCTTACAAGAAATGTTATAAATATTGTAAATTCAATAACTAATTATTTATAAGTCAGAAAAATATGTACAATATATCAAAATGTTCATAAAAATGAGATCTATCTAATAGCATCAACATCATGCATTGTTCATCAATTTAAATTGCAGGTTCAATTAGAGAACTAAATGAACCCCCGCAGGTGATCCCGGGGTCTTTCCTATATTAGGGTTTGCACCCCTCGGATGCCGCTTAAATTGCCAAGCATGCTTTAGGGTTACATCTCAACTCCGTTTAACTTGTCATATCATCATCCTTGCTTGAGCATTACATAGATGCCATGTGTTTATTGTTTCCCTTTCTTTCCGGTGTTTGCTTCTTCCCGGTAGAATACGATATCGAGATCAAGATTGAAGACCGAGGTTAACACCATCGAAGATCGATGAACAATACTTGATCAACTACAATCAAGTCAAGTACAAGGCTTTCGAAGATCTGCTTTTTGAGTTATCAATAAACAAGGCAAGCAAAGCCCCACTATTATACAATCATATGATTTCAAAAGTATTTCATTCTTGCCATGTTGCAGACGATTCTACTATGGTCTTTTATCGATAGATAGAGTATCATATCTATTGCATTACTCCCTTTGAGCTTAT
Source organism: Avena insularis (assembly GCA_023614405.1). Taxonomy (NCBI): domain Eukaryota; kingdom Viridiplantae; phylum Streptophyta; class Magnoliopsida; order Poales; family Poaceae; genus Avena; species Avena insularis. Next base: position 75,410,001 of record CM042690.1, read on the forward strand.
ATTACCAGATCCACTGCTCCTAGCATAGCTAGGTTTGGCTTGTGTGCACTGCTAGAGCTACTATCTGTGTCTTGCTTAGCCATGCATAACTGTCAGTGCTGGTTCATGCAGATGATGTACCAATTGCAGAGAATCTAGTATGACAGGAGAACGTGATGAGGTAAGATCAGTGGTTAAGGTTAAACATGCTAAGGCTTGTATGGAGGCCACGGTGGGATGTGATTTTTGTAGTCCCATGCTCGCCACTACTAGGAACCGAGTTCTTGCCTTTGTAACCGAGACGAGCGTACAACCACACGGGGCCTAGAAAACCTCACGAGTAACTAACTTGCCTAGTAGATTCCATGAGTCACATAGTTCGGCGTTCCATTCGACATATGCATAGAAAATGTTTTGAAAGATTTGGCGGGTGAAGGTGCATCATAATAGGTAGGTAAGTGTGGCCGAGGTTGCTTGGGGCAGATAGCACCCCTAATAAACCAACCTCAACTCACATCTCTAGGGACCAGCTTCGGGATTTGACCCGTTATAGCGGAACCCTCCTTAGGGCGTGACTCATGGTCTCGGCGAAAGCAAGGTAAAGGTCGTGTCTAACCACCCTCTGCCGGCCTTACAAGGAAGATGGCTAATGATCTAGCATTAAGAGTCGATTAGTACGTGTGGGTAAAGTTGTACACCCCCGCAGGGTAAATCTTTTCGAAAAGCCATGTTCACAGTCATGAATGTTTGGTGACCAAATTCTAAGATCATAGAGAACTTTAACCTAATCGTAAAAATTGGCAGATCAACGTGTGCTTAAGGATGCTTCCTATTGGGTATGAGGGGGTGATCCTAGTTGTGAGATGAGGATTACTTTGGTGGATATCAGGATGATGATCAATTCTTCAGAGATGCCGCTCTCTTATCCCCTTTTAAAACATTCTGATTAGACGAGCTTCTTCTCCCTCTCATTTTATAAACAAAGATGGATTTATGCAAATTAACCCCACCAGCCATAAGTTTTGCGGAGTACATCCTGTACTCACCCTTGATTTGTTGATACTTTTGTAGCAGAATAAGTGTTCCCCTAAAGACGAGTTTGGTACGACATCGACACCGATGAGTAGCTTGGGGTTCCCGGCCAGCAGCCTGGAATCTATGGGCTGGGACATCATCGTTATGCTTCAGGCCTCTTAGGCCATTTGTTAAGTTTGCTATACTTAATAGCATAATGTGCCTTCCGTTGTTTGATGTTTGTGGTCAGTGACCTCTGCTTGTAATATTTTGGTTCTTCGCTCAGTTATGAGCTTGCTGTAATAATTTTTGTGTCGCAGGGTTACTGTTGTGTTACCGATTTCTCACTGAATAGCCTCGAGCTCTAGGTTAAGCTTATATCAGGCTAAGGTATGGGATTTGTTTAACCTTGATCCCGGGTGAGATGGGTATGCCCAATGGGCACTCAATTACAACCTACCTGGTGCGGGTCGACGGAAGGCCCACTCGACGAATTGCGAAGGTCCATGACGCCTATGACGGTTCGAGTGGTATGAAGCCCATATGGACTCCCAAACGCACACGACAAGGAAACGTCAAGACTAGAGTTTGAATCTAACTTGTAACCAACTTGTATTGGTACCTAAGACCTAGCCTCCCCATATATAAAGGCTAGGAGGGTCCAATGAAGAGGTCGACCTAAGACCCCAATAGACAAATCGCGACTCACCCAATAGATAGATTTACGATCTCCCACATCACCACAATAGATAATAGATCTAGACAACACCCGTAGCATACACATACGCCAAATCCAATCTGCGCGTACACTGCCATGGGCGACATTGTAATCCTTTGGATCATCATCAATCAAGAGCAGACAAGCAGGAGTAGGGTCCTCAACGAGGCCTAAACCTGGGTAAACCTTGCGTCCCCGTGTGCTTGTTTTCTAGCCATACTGAGATCTCCAGCGCTCCCTCCTTCTCCGAAACCCAAGTCCATAACAATGGGCATTGATGAGTTAAACCCTCGTCACCGGGGGTGTCACAATTTTTGGTATCAGAGCAATACCGACCGTAGGAAAACCTTGCTACTGGTCGATATTGAGTCTAGTATTTGTGAAAACTATTTCAAATATGAAAATTATTTGCAAAAACTCTGGTATGCTTCTTTTGCTCCTTATCTGGTCTCGCTCTTAACTCTAGGTCATCTTACCTTGTGTTGATTTGGAAAAGTTTTGATATCTCTTCTAGTCTTTCAAAGAGTAGGTGCCTTCTAGGCATGTCATTTCTCAACCCATTGACCTAGTGTAGAGTTCTCTAGAGTTGTGTGTGTTGTGTTCTTTGTGTCTGATTTCTCTGCTTTAGATGAGAGATTCCTTTCTATCATGATCTCTCTGTCTTATGGGCCTACAATATTATATTGTAGGATCCATAGTGTTCTGTTCTAGGCTTCGAGGTTTCCTTTTGCCTTGTATGCCTCCTTTTTATTTGTTTGCGTACTTAAGAAGTCGTTCCTTCTATTGGAAGCTACCTCGTGATTACTACCTTGTAGTGTACATTGTGTCACTCAAGTGGTAGTTACTTTTTTCTCGGTTTTAACCCTTGGACTTGAACCGAAGATCCCGGATTGTGCTGGATTCTAGTGTTGAGAGTCTTGTACATGAAGTTGATCTTTAACCCAAGATCCATTCATTTGACCCCTGTCGTAGATGTTCACAAATTACCTTCGGATGGCTGGTACTACAATTCTAGCCTTCATGCTTGTGATCTTCGTCGCGATTGAATTGTGACAACTAAGGACTTCCCCTACCACTAGCTATGGCAGATGTTCTATAATGGAACCAAATAGATCACGACAAGATTACTCCTCGTGAGTCTTGCATCTATATTTGTGACTCTGCCCCACCTCTCCAACCTTTGCATTGGTTTTCGGAAGATTGATAATCTATGCATCTACATCTCAGGATTCTATCCTGAGAATGTTCCTTTTCCCCTTGTTGTTTCCAACCTTTATCTACCAGTTGGTAGCCAAGTAGTAATTTGCATTGGTGTCTTCTGATTCAAGATACTCTTGTGGTCCATCATGACAAACCATTTCGGGATGTCAGGAGAAACAAACTCCAGTACCTTGTCATATCTAGGACTAGGTCAAAGTGTTGTAATCCGCAAATCAGGAGGCATGATTAGCTTCCATCTATTCTACCTTAGAGTATCACACCCTTTTATATTAAGAAGTTGTGTTGAGTTTCATGACCCCTTAATGAAGTGATGTTTTACATATTATTACCCACCCTTCCTCCGAGCTTTTGTGCTCGTGAATGATGCGTGTGCGTAATAATGTGGTCATCTGAGATTCTTAGCAATCATTATTGCTTCGAGCTCCAAGGACATTTTTGTTATTCTTGGCGTGATGGTTAACCCTATCACTAAGCGAAGGATGATCACGCTACCAAGTCTGCTATTCTGGTACACTCTCCTCGGTCAAAGAGTTAGGATTGTGCCAAAGCTCTGAGACTAAGTCTTCTTGCCTTACTAAGCAAGTTTCCTCTCGAACTAAGTGACATATCGGTGGTTCATAATATTCTAGATGTCTACTAGAAGTATTGCCATGTTGCCACATGACCGTGCTATTAAGTTATTGAGCAAGCTAGTTCTCTGAACTGCTCCTTTATCCAAGGATCCATACTGGATACCCTTGAACTAGTTGGTTGAGCTTAAACAACCACTTGGAGAGTTATAAGACAAAAGTTCTACCCAACTTAGTTCCTTCTTAAAGGGATGTTTAGTGTTGTTCGTACTGAAGAAAGATAGTGTTTCCTTCATGGAAATGTTATCGTCCCCACCTTTGATTTGATTTGGGTTATCGTCAAATCAAACTCAGTTCCAAGGACTATCTTGATGATGCAGCTCCTTGTGATGTTTCACTTGAGTACGTCTTCATGTTCATTGGTCTTACCAATACTCTGCCTTGTTCAACTATGTGTTCTCATGTTATCTCGAAGTATGTGTTCTGGATGTTAGAAGTAACCTTCTCCGATTCACGGGAAACTGGTGAAAGATGTCTCCGTGGATTCGAGTAGAGTTATCTATGTTTCCTTATGGACACTTGTGTTTCATTGCAAGTACTTGATGTATAAGCAGTTGTCTTCTAACAAGTTGTTAATACATGGGTATAGCAATTCAGCTCAGTCTATTGGAGCTTAACACTGTAGTCCATGTCTTGAGAATCCAGTAAGTTTACCTTCGTGGTAAATGTTGCAAACTTTCTAATTGGACACGCTGAGTCTGAAGTATCTTTACACCTCACCAAATCTGAATCTCAAGCAGATATGATGGTTGGTGTTCCTCAAGGTTTTGACATAGGTTTCTATGTAAGTCCGACATGATTGATGTAACGGTTGACACAACTAGTTGGAAAGGCCTATTGTCATATTCGCTTGAATCAGCGATAATAACCAATCTTCATGAGGCTTCTTCTATGATTTATTATAGGAGTTGTGCTCATGGTTCCCTTTGTCTCCGAAGTCCGACCTCTACTTGATGTCTCGTGCCTCGAACATCAAGGAGAACACTTAAAGTAGTGTTGCTAAATGTCTCTCGGTCGATCGTCTAGACCCTTTTATGTTGGCAACCGTTTGTTGAGCCAAGTAATTGAAGTCTGAGAATGAAGTTTCCTTTTGCTCGTGTCATCATGAATCTTATTATATATTCATCTTAGTGGTGCAAAGTGATATCAGGATCTTCGGCAAAGATTTTGATAACCCTGGATGAATAAAGAGTTTCCTTCGTTCCCGATCATGTTCGAAGAGCGACTATGATTTTGGTAATCAGAAGTTTCTCTTGTTACATGTTCCTTGTGACTCTTATGAGTCCTCTCCACAAAACACCTTTCTGTCTTAGTCTTCTGTTGAACGAAGAGTGATCCTTTTGTATCAAAAGTAGTTTAATAGCTTGATTATCCGTATCTCTGTATCCCTAGAAGCTCTACTTAAGCCATTTAGTAGAGGTTCATCTCTCGAAGTCTGTGGTCGTGTTCTTTTTGTTGTAAGCTTTCCTTTTCAGAAGCTTAAATCCTTCTAAAACTCCATGGTCTCAATCCTTATGAAGACCAGCTATCTACCACCTTGAAACCTATCTCCTCTTATTTCCTCCATTACCTTGACATGTTTCATGTTCGTCATCTCAGGATTGTTTCTAAACACTCCTTCATGAGTTGACCATGAGATACTCGGTGTGTTGTTTAGTGTGTTTCCCTCTTATCCTTAGAGTGCCTTGTTTCCTTTTCCTTCTTCCTACCTGCAGAATCTCGGGTCGAGATTGTCGTAAGGGGGATAGAGCTATAATGCCCTAGTTTTAGTTAATCATATTTAGGGCTTTGTTTGGGGCCGGTTCGTCTGCGGTACCAAAGTTCGCAGGGGAGCGCATGGCGGTACCTAAGTTGCCTGAAATTGCCGCGTTTCGAAATGTTGGGCCACCAACTACTGAGAGGGGCCATTTCGAGGAAAACTCATCTCACCCCTGCCAAATTCAAACATTCCATTAAACTACCCCGTGAATTAGATGGTCGGGACCCTCATGTCGGTCATCTGTCCGTGACGCGAGCGCCAACACGGCAACCTCTTAGGCAAATCGATTAGCTAAGTGGATTGGATGCGTTGACCAATTTCACAAATCCATTCCCACCTTTCCCCTAGCACTGGCGGCGTCGGAATCCACCCTCCAGGCAGGATGATCCCTTCGGACATTTGACTTCCGGCGCTTAGTTGCTGCACCCAGTCGCTGATCCCGAGCTCCAATGGCGCATGCTATGAGTCTAGTCAGCCCTGCCCACCGACGAGCCGAACAGCTCGGAGGATGGTAGATCCTACTACCAAGGAAGAAGAAGTTCTGGCTAGAAGTGGGTGAGCTACCCTTCTCTTTGCTGTTCGCACTAATTATAACTACTAGCTGGCTACTAAACCTCAAATTGTTTGCTATCCCAACACTGAAAAACATATTTTGTCCACAGTTTTCTGTCAAGTGGGGTCTCCACGGACCCCCCTTACCTGGTTACGTTAGTCCTCTTCAGGTATGACTCTAAGGGCAAGTGGTATGGACACCATTGTATCACGATGGAAGAAGCGCCTGCGTAGATCTGCACTCTATCTGGAATGGTTGCTGCTTTGGGTAATCATGATGAATTATGGCCGAAGCAGACTGCAAAGTTCAGCTTCATGGATGAACGTGGCATCATGGTTCCTCTAACGTGTGACAGTCAGCTAATTGGGTTGCTGAAAAGGTATGCTTAGGCTTGCATGTTTGAGCTGAATTGTGATTTACTGGATGTGGAAGCTGCTGCAACTGGGAGTCACCCTTCTTTTCTTGGACAGGGTGGTTGCTCAAACCCAATTAGCTCCTGGTAAGCAAAGGTCGCTTGGGGTTCGCATGTTTGTGCTGAATTGTAATTTTTGTTTTATTTACTCTGTAGATATTGGGCAGTTATGCAACAGTCTTGTTTCTTTGTCAGGAAGTGCCGCAAGGTTAGAAACATGACTGCCGGGTCAGTCATTATGCTGCCCGAAGAAATTAAAAACGAGTGGAAAGATGATGCTGGACACGATTCTGGTGGCCATTGTCCCGGCGATGTAGAGTACGTGAAGCTAAGAAAATTGGCACCGAGGAAGAGGAAGAAGGCAGGAAATGAAGAAGCCAGTGGACGTGAAGGCTTGGCACCCAGGCTGCGGAAGAAGGCTGCTGGCAATGAAGATGCATGAACTTGAACCTATATATGTAATTCTGTTAAATTCTGGAGCTCTATGTGTGGCACGTTGCTGGGCGAAACAATCTACCCACGTTCTCTAAGTAAAATGTACCGTGACTTAGGGTTTGGAAATGGCCAAGTTAGTAGTTGAATCCAAAATTGTGATTGTGCCACTGCTATCTGAAAACACGCAGCACCGCTTCCACGATTGCTGAGGGGTAGGAGGTCTCCAAATACGACGGAGTGTAAGTGGCACATAAATAAATTATTTAAGCTACCACACTCCAGAAGCAGCAACTTATTTCAGATGCTGCACAATGACGTGGCAACATAAACAGCAATATTCTCACCGATAATGCCCAGATGAGGAGGAAATTGGTACCACTTTCTGGCCTAATCTTGAGCCCATCTATCTCACCGCCTCTCTGCTCCTGCATCCCTGATCCGCAAAGCTCTGGATCTCTAGTAACCGGGTGTACGTGCTTCCACTTTATAAATTGTGGTTGTGCCATTTGCATGCGGCACAATCCACGTAGATTACGTTTAAACAAACCACCAATGTCAGAATACACTAGTAGGAAAGGGGTCTTTGGTCCATGGTCACGTTCCCAATCCGGGACAGAGATCTAAATCGAGGCAGAAATTGATCGAAATCACAAATTCTTCCACAAATTAATCGAGACAGAGATCTAACTCGAGGCATTTCATTAATTCAACCACAAATTCTTCTAAACAAAGGTGAGATTTCACATCCTACATTAATTCAACCACTAGTCAACAATTTCACTTCCGCTGCCACTGTCCTTCGAGCCACCGGCTTCCTCGTCGTCGTCAGACGGAACCTCCACGATTTCCCCATTGTTCGTAAGACGGAGCACCTCTTCGCGGCGAGCGACGGCGATGATGGTGTACTTGGTCCGTCCAGGGACGGACCAGAACCTCTCCCGCCCTTCTCGGTTGTGGAGATCCCGGTGCACCACGCTACCACAACGGCGCGTTGCCAATCTTGGCCTTTCGCTCCTTCTTGAACAGCGCCGACCAGTACGGGCTGGCCGCCGCGTACCGGGGCATCGCCCTCTTCCACGCAGGCATCTGGCGGCGGCGCGCCGTGATTTCGCTCTCTATCTTAGCTTGGTCAGGGAGCAGAGCCACTGGCACCCCCGCATAGCTGATGCGCCATCCATGGGGCACCGTCGCAGCCAGCGGCACGAGGATGTCGAAGTACGCGAACATCACCGCCTTGTAGAAGTTCAGCGCGGACATCTCCATGGCGGCACGGTGGAGATTGCAGAGGGAGCGAGGGATGTACGGGGAAGCGATGGTGTGGTGGAGATTGAGAGACGAGGATGGACGATGACGATGCTGTGGCGCCTCCTATTTGTACACGAGGACGACGAAGCGACGGGCGGAATATCCAAGGGCATTGGTCAGACAAAAGGAAGTAATGCAGGGTTAAGACAGATTAACGGGCGACTAATTTTTTTCCTCCCAGGACTCCGAGGCCAATAGTTCAGACCGCTAGGTCAACAAGTAAAACTATTACAACTTAAAAAGGCACGGAGCTTAAGCTAAATAGAACTATTTATCACACATCTCCTTGATCTTCCTAATCTTAGCCCGATGTGCATCTTCCTGCGAGAGCAAGGATCAAATCGTTTGCTCCTTCCTTTTAGCATCTTCCTTGCACAACTTCAATTGTTTCTGTGCATTTTTCCTCATGCACTTGTCAATACTCGTAGTTGTGAACTGCAGGACTTTGGCCTGGTGAAGATCATTCCTTGCTTGAGTCAGTTCTTGCTCTGCTTTAGCCTTCAGGGCCAACGCCGCGTCCCTCTCCTTCTCGACTTTGCTAACCTTGTCTTGCACCCACCTGAGATCTTGCTTATGCTTGGGCGTGTCAACTGGTTCCCATAGCTTCATCTCAACACTGTCAAGAATTGAGCTGAATATGGCTTCTTTCAACTCAACAGTCATTTCCCATAGTTTGTCCAGCATTTTCTGCATCGATTTGGGCCACTCTGGATCTACCCATTTGACAAGACCGCAACTTCCGCCTTGCATCATTGCACGATGTCCTTGACAACGTAGAAACCTCCTGCCTGCGTTTCGTCCTTCGAACGCTACAAATTTAGCGGGCACATATCCATGTTTACATAGCAGAGGACTGTCTCCATCCGCTAAACCGTGATAGTCGGAGTCATACATCGTCTGGTTGGCCTAACACATCATACGCGCATGAGTAAACAGATTAGATCTAGCTCAAAAAATAGATAACTGGCCACAGATGATAGAGATAGAGATGAGATGACTCACATCAAAATCACCGTCCCTGTCGTCACAACGCTGCTTTCTCTGTCTCCCCTTGAACCCATGGCGAGAGGAGGGGTGGCCGGAGAGGGATTGATGGAGGCGCCGCTGGCTTGCGCTACTGGCAGGATGGGAGTGGGGAAACTGGCTTCGAGGGGAAGGAAGAGAAATACGGGGAGGAAGAGAAGTAATGGGGACGTGACACTGGGATATGGCCCACTGAACTCGTGAGTCGTGACACTCGCAACAGGGGAGCGCCCGATGTTGCCAGTTTGTCCAGAGCAAGCATGGCCAATCATGCCGCAGAACAGCCTACTCACGGATCGCTCTCACAAAGACCATCCCAATCGTCCAAGCGCCCCGATCAAACGGTATGTAACAATCGTCAAGCAGAACAACTGTGTTAGGGCGTGCCTTCTAGAAGACTCGGTCTAACGGCCACCCATTGGGGGGGGGGGGGTGATGTCTACGCACTTCTATTCTTGTAGACAGTTGTTGGGCCTCCAAGTGCAGAGGTTTGTAGAACAGCAGCAAGTTTTCCCTTAAGTGGATCACCCAAGGTTTATCGAACTCAGGGAGGAAGTGGTCAAAGGTATCCCCTCTCAAGCAATCCTGCAATCAAGATACAAGAAGTCTCTTGTGTCCCCAACACTCCCAATACACTTGTCAGGTGTATAGGTGCACTAGTTCGGCAAAGAGATAGTGAAATCCAAGTGGTATAGATAGTTATAAGTGGTAATGGTGATAGAAAATAACTTGATGGCATGGAAGAGACTAAAGGCAAACTGAAATAAAGATGGAAGAAAGCAAACATGTAACAGATCTAATAGCAAACGAAGTATCAATGCTTAGAAACAAGCCCTAGGGATCATACTTTCACTAGTGAACACTCTCATATAGATATATTCTTATTTATGATACTACGCTTAACTACTCTCCGGTTGGACACTCTAATCGATGGTAGGGCTATAACAGCACACCTCAAAGTAAGCCTTTCCCGTCTAGAAAACCCCACACTGTCACCTTGAGTACTAGATAGGTCCAACAAACACCACAATTTCATAGAGACATCCAACTCCAAATATAACTCATAACAAGTATTTGTAATCTCTAGCCTAAGTGCCACCATGGTGTGCACGCTGTCACTTTCACACACATGGGGAGAGCAAAGATCTATTAAAGCACTTGAGTAGCAAGGTAGATCTATAGATTACAAGCTCATGATCACAATATGGTCATGCATAGAGAGAGAGATGAACACATAGCTACCGGTAGAACACTTAGCCTCGAGAGATAACTACTCCCTCCTCATCATGGGAATCAGCAATGGTGATGGAGATGGTGGTGGAGATCAATGGAGATGGCTCCGGGGCACTTTCCTGCCCAAGGGGGTGCCTAGCAGACTTTCTGTCCCTCGAATCTCCCCTTTGGTGGCGGCGGCGCTGCGGAACTTTTCGTGGCTGGAGGCTTGTCGATCTAGGGTTTTTGTCTCTGGAGGAATATATAGGCGAAGGGGCAAGCTCGGTGGCCGGCCACGGGGCCCACACCATGCCCTTGCGCGGCCTAGGTGGACCCGCGCCAAGGGGTGGTGTGGCCACCCTGTGGCCCCTCTCCGTCTCTCCTTCTAGCTCCGTGAATCTTCCGGGAAAATATCGACTTTGGCTTTTGTCCGGTCCAATTCCGAGAATATTGAATTTCTGACTTTCCTGGAACCAAAAACAGCAGAAAACAGGCACTGTGGCTCTTGTTAATAGGTTAGTCCAAGAAATCATATGAAAAGTACTCCAAAGTGTGGACAAAACACAAGAAAGTAGATAAAACCAAGCATGGAACATCAAAAATTATAGATACATTTGCAATGTATCAACATCCCCAAGCTTAACCCCTGCGTCATTCCTCGAGTAGGTAAGTGATAAAAAGAAAGAATAATTTTTGAGGTGACATGCACCATCATAAACTTGATCAAAGTATTTGTAAAACAGTACTTCAATCATAACATGAAAGACAAAGTTCTAGCAATAAGACAAAGAAACTATGTTGCAACATGAAAAGGCACAAACAAAAGATTCATGAATAACAATGCTTTGCAAGACGTTTGTTTGTTTCACATAAAGAAAACATAGCATAATGGCATTCAGCTTGTCCCTCGTAGAGTAGCAAATATAAATGCATAGGACACCTTCAAAGTTCATAAGAGTGACTAGATACAAATAGTTTAAAACAAGCAATATCAAGGTATGCATCAATCAACTAGTCTTGGGACAATGCACATAGAACTAAGAATGGCCACTTTGCTCTCAAAGTAGGTGCATAAAGGTAGGAGGTGGAGACTCAATATATAAGTTGAAGAAAGGCCTTCATAGAAGGAAGTAGGGATTCAAGTATCATAAAGAGCTTCCAAAAATTATGGTACTTATAGCTTTCAGCTCTCATTGCCCCTATCATAAGCATCTTGAAGTGATTAAGGTTAAAGTGAACAAAATATGGTGTACATGCTTGACGAAGTATAAGTTAGAAATCTCATGTCCCTTGTATACGAGGGCCGCTCCTCATGCTACTCAAGTTTAGTCACCGGTAAGTTCTTGTCATCGTAAGTACATGTGTATCATAGAGAACCGCCAACGGGGTACCCCTTGCTCGATGATACGGAAGAATCCCCATATCAAAATGACAAGGCAAGCAGACAACGAGCATCTCAGCAATCTTCTTATTTACCATGGGAATATGGTGCTTTTTTATCTCTTTCCTCTTTTTATAATCTCTTTTTTTTCTTTTTTCTGTTTTTCTCAATATAGGACTCTTTTTTTATAAGAAGAATGCTTCATAGACAGCTCATTATGGTTACGATGCAGGTTTCCACCATGTCAGCATGGATTAGACCAGTGCCTGTGCTTTCTCTAACACATATACATAACTCCATGGACTTACAATCTCCCCTTTCATTTCACACCGACGACATCCATAGACAAAAGAGCATGATATCAACTAGGTACAAAGTACCAGTGCAATGTTGAAAGCGTTCCCCATGACAACATGGTTCTGCTAATTCCCAACAAATAAGTGCAAGCATATACAACATAGACGACACAATGGTTCAAGTTTATTAAGGGCAAGAAAAGTAAAGTGTGCCATCGAGTTCGTGAGAGCTTTAATCACTAGTTTTCTCATAACAAATTTAATTTGGAAGGTAAACAAAATCATGAATATACTTGGAATAGCATAAGCTAGTAGGTAGGTATGGTGGACTCTTTGAAAAAAACTTGGTTTAAGGAGTTGGATGCATGAGTGGAACTCATACTTGGTTATGGAGGCTAGCAAAAGACTGGGAGCGACAAACTAAGAGAGCAATAATGTCCATAATCATGCAGAGCGACAAAACATCATTGAACAAAGCATAAAGTGATACTACAAGTTGAAAACTAAAGGATCATAAAGGCTATGGTGACTTGAGATAGTCATAACATGGTGTGAGCATGTGCCAAATCAACCCAAATAAAGCATCAAAGGAGAATACCACTATACTATGCTTTAATATGCTAAAACAACGCATGATTCATCCAAGGCACATTAAGCAATCTCAATTGTTTATAACAAGTCATGCTACAGCAAAGAATACTAAGCATAAAGCCAAAACAATTCAAGCATGGCATGACAAAGCATAGGCCATAGTCAAAAACAAGCTCTTTTTACCACATAAGCATGAACTTTCCTACTCTTTTTCCAAACCAAACCAAACTATTTGAAAACCAATGTATGATAGAGGGGGTCCAACCAATTTATTCAAGCAAACTAAGCAAAACAAGCAAACGAAAACTAAAAACAAAAACAAATACGCTCCAAGAACAACACAACTGTGCATGAAACAATAAAAATGAAGTGTTTGGAAGAAACCTGAGAGTTTTATTAATAAAGAAGGGGATGCCTTGGGCATCCCCAAGCTTTGACGCTTGTACTTCTTGGATATTTCTTGGGGTGACACGCGTGGCATCCCCAATCTTGAGCTTTAGTCCATTCTTTATCTCATTACTCATTCCTTCCATACACCTGAAATTTTTCCTTCATACAAAACTTCACACAATCTTTATTAGCAACATTAGTGTACTCAAGATAACAAGTCTTTGGGTTCAGTTTCAACACCAATAAAACTTCCATTAAAACACAAGCTACTGTAGTACTTCCCTCAAAAAGCTCAATTCCCCAAAAGAACTAAAAAAGGAACCAACAAGAAGCAAATGCAGAAAATGGCAGAAATCTGTCAAAACAGACCAGCAGGTAAAGACGAATTTTTTCGAAGACCTTCTGTTGATCAAACAAAAAAGTGACGAACTAACGAAAGTTAGATAACAACCTGGGGCATAAGCACAAAAATTCACGCCTCAAAAGGACGTACAGAGATTTGACACGAATTTTTACGGTGAAGCACAGAAATCTGTTTCGGGACAACAACTTTCCCAATCATTACTTCTCTCTCATTAGAGGTTACTCTTGGCACAAAAAGCAAATAAAAAGGATAAGGAGCAGTTATTACAGAGGTAATAACTTCCAAGACTCATCTAAAACTTTTGGGTTATCTCCCAATAAGTACTTTTCTTTAACGCCTTTAAGTTAGGCATGATAGTTTGAGAAGATTCTCACATAAGAAATATGAATTGAAGTAAAAGAGAGCATCAAGAAGAAAATTCAAAGCATATTTAAGTCTAACCCACTTCCTATGCATAGGAATCTTGTAAAGAAACAAGTCATGAAAGTACAAAGCAACAAGCATAGTAAAGCAAAACAAGTGCAACTTCAAAATTTTCAACATAAAGAGGGGAAACTTAATATTATTGAGATGCATAGAACCATGTTTCCCTCTCTCATAATAACTTTAAGTAGCAACATGAATAAAATTAACAATATAACTATCACATAAAACATTCTTATCATGAGCCACATGCATATAATGATTATTACTCTCCACATAAGCATAGTCATTCTTATTAATTATGGTGGGAGCAAATTCAACAAAATAGCTATCATTATTATTCTCATCACCATAATCATCAAATATAGGAGGCGTATTGTAATCATTAATTTTCTCCTCAATACTAGGTGGACTGAAAATATCTTATTCATCATTGCAATCATTATATATTGGAGGTTTGGTATCATCATAAGCAATAGAATAGCTATCTTCCAAAGTTGGGGAACTAAAAAATCGTTTTCATAAAAACTAGCTTCCCCAAGCTTAGACTTTTCCATAGCATTAGCAATAATGGTGTCCAAAGAATTCATACTAACAACATTTCCATTAGCATGCAAATAAAGTTCCATAGGTTTTTTAATTTTCTCTTCAAACTCTTCATGTCCTAACTCAAGATAAATACTATAAAGCTCTCTATTTTTTGTTGTTTTCCAATAAGCCTAACTAGTGAAAACAAGAAACAAAAAGACAAAATTGCAGAATCTAAAGGAAATAACTTCAAGCACTCACACCGGAGGATGTGAGTACCTTTTACCTTACCTCCCTGAAAACGGCGCCAGAAAATAGCTTGATGTCTACGCACTTCTATTCTTGTAGATAGTTGTTGGGCCTCCAAGTGAAGAGGTTTGTAGAACAGCAGCAATTTTTCCCTTAAGTGGATCACCCAAGGTTTATCGAACTCAGGGATGAAGTGGTCAAAGGTATCCCCTCTCAAGCAATCCTGCAATCAAGATACAAGAAGTCTCTTGTGTCCCCAACACACCCAATACACTTGTTAGGTGTATAGGTGCACTAGTTCGGCGAAGAGATAGTGAAATCCAAGTGGTATAGATAGTTATAAGTGGTAATGGTGATAGAAAATAACTTGATGGCGTGGAAGAGACTAAAGGCAAACTGAAATAAAGATGGAAGCAAGCAAACATTTAACAGATCTAATAGCAAATGAAGTATCAATGCTTAGAAACAAGGCCTAGGGATCATACTTTCACTAGTGAACACTCTCATATAGACATATTCTTCTTTATGATACTACGCTTAACTACTCTCCCGTTGGACACTCTAATCCATGGTAGGGCTATAACAACACACCTCAAAGTAAGCCTTTCCCGTCTAGAAAACCCCACACTGTCACCTTGAGTACTAGATAGGTCCAACAAACACCACCATTTCATAGAGACATCCAACTCCAAATATAACTCATAACAAGTATTTGTAATCTCTAGCCTAAGTGCCACCATGGTGTGCACGCTGTCACTTTCACACACATGGGGAGAGCAGAGATCTATTAAAGCACTTTAGTAGCAAGGTAGATCTATAGATTACAAGCTCATGATCACAATATGATCATGCATAGAGAGAGAGATGAACACATAGCTACCGGTAGAACCCTTAGCCTCGAGAGAGAACTACTCCCTCCTCATCATGGGAATCAACAATGGTGATGGCGATGGTGGTGGAGATCGATGGAGATGGCTCCAGGGGCACTTCCCCGTCCCGGTAGGGTGCCGGAACAGAGACTTTCTGTCCCCCGAATCTCCCCTTCGGTGGAGGCGGCACTGCGGAACTTTTCGTGGCCGGAGGCTTGTCGATCTAGGGTTTTTGCCTCCAGAGGAATATATAGGCGAAGGGGCAAGGTTGGTGGCCGGCCAGGGGGCCCACACGATGCCCTGGCGCGGCCTAGGTGGACTCGCACCATGGGGTGGTGTGGCCACCCTGTGGCCCCTCCCTGGCTCTCCTTCGGGCTCCGTGAATCTGCCAGGAAAATATCGACTTTGGCTTTTGTCTTGTCCAATTCCGAGAATATTGAATTTTTGTCTTTCCTGGAACCAAAAACAGCAAAAAACAGGCAAATGGCACTGTGGCTCTTGTTAATAGGTTAGTCTAAGAAATCATATGAAAATTACTCCAAAGTGTTGACAAAACACAAGAAAGTAGATAAAACCAAGCATGTAACATCAAAAATTATAGATACATTTGCAATGTATCAGGGGGCTAAGGTTAGGGATCTCCTAAGGTTCATTAGGATCCATATGTGGTTTGTGAATAGAGCAGACATTCAATGACACTGGTGGATCCATATGTGGTTTGTGAAAAGAACACACATGCAATCACACTGGGTGGATCCATATGTGATTTGTGAAAAGAACACACATGCAATGCCATTGGTTGATCCATATGTGGTTTGTGAAAAGAACACACATGCAACGACTCTAACTGTGGTTAATGAAAAGAGTAGACATGCAATGACACTGGTGGATCCATGTGTGGTTCATGAGAAGAACACACATCCAATGACACCGGTGGATCTTTATGTGGTTTGTGAGAAGAACAGACATGCAATGACTCTAGCTATGGTTCATGAGAAGAACACACATGCAATGACACTGGTGGATGCTTATGTGGTTTGTGAGAAGAACGGACATGCAATGACTCTAGCTGTGGTTTATGAGAAGAACACACATGCAATGCCATCGGTGTATCCTTATAGATCCTCGGCTTGCTCCAAGGCACTTGGCCAGTAAAACCCATGCTAGAAAGCTTTTGTCACTAAGGCTCTGGATGATGCATGATGCCCACATTTCCCCTGATGGATATCTCGGAGGATGTCAAGCCCTTCTTCTGGGTCAACACATCGCTACAAAACACTTGTGGAACTCCTTATGTAGATTTCAACATTGATAATGGTATATGCCTTTGCTCTCCTTTGGATTTACCTTGAAAATACCTCATCATTTGGAAAAGTTCCATCCTTCAAGAACTCAAATATTGGCTTGGCTTATGTTGATACAACACGAACACGGAAAAGCTCCTCGTCAATTTCCATTGCATCCACCGACATAACTCCTACCGGATCAAGCTGAGGAGTCCCCGGGTTCTGTGATGTAGTCCCCGGGTTCGCCGAGATAGTTCCCGGGTTTGCTGTGGTGTTCCCCCAGTCAATGTTCATTTGGGTAACCCCTGATCCGGAGTTTCCCGGGACATAGATTGATTCGGATTCTGGTGAAGGTGTGATAGATGGTTTTCTCAAGTTCTCTAAAGCAACTCCTAGTGGGATGGGCTACCGAGATGAGCCTAGCTTTGACTGTATGTCGGGTGCCTCATTTTCAAGCCGAGGTACATGATGGAAGTCACATCCCTCAAAGTACCCACATATCTTTTGGACATGGAACCTATAAAGGGCCATGTTTGCATCCAGGGCATCCCAATGACCAGACACTTGCTGCACCACCAAATTGGAATCACCAAAGCATTGTATCTGACGTATCCCTACTTCCTTTGCCACTTTAAGTCCATGCATGAGCGCTTCATACTCGGCAACATTGTTTGATGCTCTAAAATGAATCTGCAGTACATATTTCAACAGATCTTTGTTGGGTGAGGTAAGTACTACCCTGGCCCCTAGCCCTTCTTTCAGCTTTGATCCATCAAAATGCGTCTTCCAATAGTTTGAGTCCGGCAAAGGTGGTTCATACTGCATCTCGGCCCAATCCACGAAAAAATTCGCCACTGCCTAAGATTTGATGCATCTCTCCTATCATATTGAGGTGCGTAAGGAGCTAACTCAATTCACCATTTTGCAATCCGGCCACTGGCATCCTTGCTGCTCATGATCTCTGATATGGGTGATTCACATATCACTTTTATTGTGTGTTCCTCAAAGTAATGCTTTAGCTTCTTTGCTGACATATACACACCATAAGCCATTTTTTGGTAGTGCGGATAGTTCTGTTTTGACGCGGGCAATACCTCGCTTAAGTAATACACTGACCTCTACACCGACTTACCCTCTTCGTCACGCTCCACCACTATAACGGCACTTACGTCTCGGTTGGTCGCGGCTATATAGAGCAGCATTGGCTCTTTGGCTAGAGGTGAAGCTAACACTAGTGTAGAGGCTAGCATATGTTTTAGCTCATGGAACGCGCTATCAGCTTGCGGTGTCCATACAAATTTATCTGACTTTTTCATTAGCTGATAGAGAGGCAGTGCCTTTTCTCCTAGCCGACATACAAACCGACTCAAGTATGCCAAGCATCCAGTGAACTTCTGCACATCATTTATACACTTTGGCAGCTCCATTCGCTCTATGGCTCGGATTTTTGTGGGGTTGGCCTCGATACCTCGGCTAGACACGAGAAAATCGAGTAACTTCCCAGTTGGCACACCAAAGGTACATTTCTCTGGGTTAAGCTTCATTCGGAATCTTCTTAGGTTCACGAACGTTTGCTGGATATCATCTAGGAGTGTTTTGATTTCGTTAGTTTTTATCACAACATCATCAACATATACTTGGACATTTTTGCCAATTTGATCATGCAAACATTTTTGCATACACCTATGATACATTGATCTAGCATTAAGTAAGCCAAATGGCGTGGTGCGATAGTAAGAAGCCCCATACAGGGCAATGAAGGCAGTTTTTATTTGATCATCTAGGTTCAGGGGTATCTGGTGGAAACCAGAATACGCATCTACAAATGACAATAACACACACCCAGCGGTCAAATCTATGACCTGATCTATCCTTTGTAGTGGGAATGGATCTTTTGGACACGCCTTGTTCAGCTTCATGTAATCAATACACATATGTCACACCAGTGCTATCTTTGGATCATCCTTTTTCTTCTCCACAAGCACCAGATTAGATAGCCAATCTGGATAGAGTACTTCCATGATAAACCCGGCTGCAAGGAGCTGAGCTATCTCGTCATCAATCACTTTTCTCCTGTCTTCGGCGAAATGACAGAGGATTTGCTTCATCGGCTTAGCTCCGAGTCTCACATGCAAAAAGTGCTCGGCCAAGTCCCTTGGTACACCTTGCAGATCCTATGTGGACCAAGGAAAGATATCCCGATTCTCACGGAGGAAGTGGACGAGCTCGCTTTCCTATTTATCGCTCAACCCGACACCAATGGTTATGGTACACTCTGGGAACTGATCATCAACATGCACTTTCTTGGTATCCTTTGTAGCTTGAGACGAGACACTCCCGTGCGGGTTACTCAGCACCGACATATGCATCTGCGCGGACTGAGCTACTGCCGCTACCTCTTGGGTTTTCTTTTCTCTTGTGCAATCACAAGCGACTCGGCCAAGTTAGACCTGGCTGAGGCACACTCAATGGAATGCCTGAAATCCCCTACTATGGTGATCACTCCATTAGGCCCAGGCAATTTCATCTTTAGGTAACTGATATGAGTACTTGCCATAAACTTGTTGAGAGTAGGCTTGCCGAGTAATGCATGATAGGCACTTTCCAAATTCACAACCTCAAACTCCAAATTCTTAGTCTGACAGTTATCTCTTGTGTTGAATAACATGTCAACCCGAACCTTCCCAATGGGCTCACATGAGATACCCGGCACAATGCCATGGAAATTTGTCTTCATCGCTTGGAGCATGTTCTCCGATATTCCCAACTTGTGCATAGTATCCTTGTACATGATGTTGATACTACTACCATTGATGATAAACACCTTGGAAAACCTCACATTGATATTTGGCCCATTAAATGTCGGATCCAGCACCAGCGCATATGATCCACGACTCGGCATGAGCCTGGGGTGATCCTTGATGCTCCAAGTGATTTCTTAGTAAAACCAGGGCATATACCTCGTCACAGTCGGCATTACCGCATTCACCTCCATATGTCGGTGTTGCAAACTCTTTCTATCAGTTTCCTTAGTAGTGAACACACAATAACTCTGGTGATGCTCTCTCTATTCGTTTCTCCTGTCATTGTCGTGATACCCTTGGTCCTTCTACTGCTGATTATTCACCTGATGCACTGCATCCCTTCTCTCGTGGTTCTCATACCTCGGAGGAGGCGGTGGCAACATTAGTTGTTGTCCATTTCCCCTAGTGAGATGCTGCTGCCGGGGTGCATTGTTCCGAGGTCCATCATGCTGAGGTGCATCGTGCCGAGGTCCCTAAGCATTCCCTGAACCACTTTGCTCTATTTTCCTCATCCATTCACATTGTCAGGTCATATGATTCATTGGGTTATTTGGATTTAGCGTGTGGAACTTGCACGGCTGATCCAACATAGACTCATAGGTGTATCTCGGCCTATCTTTCTTTTCATGCCACTTTTTCTTCTGCTCTGGTGTCCAAGTTTTCTTGCCTTCACTCCTTTGTTGCCACTATTGCCCTCTAGTTTTCTGACGCTGGGTAGCATCGGCATTTGGCTGATCTTGATCCGCTGCAACTTGCTGCGAAATGTACCGGTAATCCGGCCGCTCATCTCTCCTTTTACCTCGGAAGTCATTCCTCCGGGATAACCCGGAACCATATCTGTTGTAGTACTCCTCATTTGATTCGCTTGACATCAGTTGAGGTTAGGTTGGATCACCCAATGCATATGAATCAGCAATCTGAATTGTTTCTGCCAAGGTAGTTGGCATATCTCTCTGCAACCTTTGCCACAACATACTCCCATATTAACATCCTTGGGTGAACCACACAATAACTTGTGACTCAATCACCCCTTCACAGGGATTGCGCACATTGCACCAGCGAGTCATGAACTCCTAGTCTGGCTCATTCCGTCTTTGCCTGCACAGTGCCAAAGTCTATGGCCTATTCGGCCTCTTGTATGTGCTTGAGAAGTTGTTGATGAACAACTCCTACAAATACAACCAATAGTTGATACTTCCTGGCGGCAAATTGTTCAACCAGACTCTTGGAGGCCCCTCCAACATCTAAGGCACGTATCTCACTACCCATATCAAGTTGCTCGTGGAAATGTTTACAGCAGTTGCGTAATCAATGATCTAATCATCCGGTTTTGTGCTGTCGTCATATGTATTTGTTCCCCTGGCCAACTGAAAGTTCAGCACAGGTGGCTCCCTCATGATCCGACGTCCAAAACATGATGGACCCGGAGGACCTTGCACCTCGATCATCTCCGACCTATAGATTTGGTCCAACTTCAGTCTTGCATCATCTGGCTGCAAGTTCCTGTTCCCAATCTCGATCCCACCACATGATGCTCTGGCCTTAGAAATCTGGCATCAGCCATTGCCGAATAACCATCATTGTATATATATTGGCCCGAACGAGCATATTGTTGTTGCATTGCTGGGCCTGCACTTCTGTCCTGCCGAGGTACATATTGCTGTTGATGTTTTCAAGGTGGGTTTTGTCCTGCTCTTGCCGAATTACACTGTCCGGCATTGTCGTTGGCCGGGTTTCCCTGACCGGCATTGCCTTGGTCGCGGTTACCTAGGCCAGCTTCACCCTAGTAGGCACTGTGACGGTCCTCATCAACTTGCACTGCTTTTACTTTCCCCACCTTTGTCGGGTCATAGGGACCATTTTCTTGTCTTTTCTCCCCGAGGTTACCAGCTCCTCTCTTCTAGGGCTATCATGAGGGGATGATGTTGCCCCAGCGGATCTCGATGGGGTACCCCTTGCCAAATGTACTACGTGTGACCCTCCTAGTATTGCCAGGTTAGCCTTGAGTATTTCAGCGTTCTGCTTATTCGCTACTCTCACTAAGTGGTTTGCTCTTTCCTGCTATCTCTCACAGGATTCTCCGGTTAAACCCTCTAACTCAGACGCAACTGCTTCGGCATCCCTAAGGTTCTTTGTCAGGGTAATGTATCACTCTAGCCTGCTGTCACTAGGGTAGCTATTTGGCCCTGCTTAGGCACATACTCTTTGTCTATCTCAGTGATAAGGTTTCTACCTCTAATTTTTACGCCATCCAAATTGCTTTTGTGTACTCACGCAAAGTGATGTTCAATGACTATTGCAACTCAGCTAAGTTCTTTGCCCCGGCTAACACCTTTTGTCGGGTCTCCTCCAGCTTGGCGTATGCTGGAGCCGCATCTACTACAAATGCTATAGGAGTAGCTAAGCTATCTATTGCTTGTTGCAGCACATTCTCTAGACTCTCTAGTGGAGGGAATCTTGACCTTCCCTGCTTTGGTGTAGCATCTGGATCTGGTGCCGGGTCCTTGCTTGCTCCTGCATCTGGCGTGGTCATAATGACCTCAACGGAACTAGCGGGGCGAGTGATACGCATGCCACAAGCCGTGCTGAGAGGTGGATCCCCTCCTTCGACGATGTGCTACAGGTGAACACAGGACTCATCGACACTGACATAGATCTTGTGGTCACTAGTGGAAAACGGGCCTCTAGTCCCGGCCCGTAAGGGGCTTTAGTCCCGGTCCTGGTAACCGGGACTAGAGGGGCGGGACTAAAGGCCTACCCATTAGTCCCGTCCCTCTTACCAGCTGGGACCAATGGGCATCCACGTGGCTGTCTCTGCGGGCGCTGGGTGCCCCCCCATTAGTCCCGGTTCGTATTACGAACCGAGACAAATGGTTCTCTGCCGCGGCAGAATTTTAGGCACTTTCTCTGCCGCGACAGAGAATTTAATTTGTATTCTTTTTTTTCATTTCAAAATAATTTTCTATGCTACCACATACCATACATGTTCGTGCATACATAAGATAACTTCTCTTAAGATCGAGCATACAAATATATACATGATAGTTACACATGGAGATCACAATTATCGGGACTAGAGCCCGTCTATTCAATTACACGGTCGGGGATCATCGGTGCCTATTCACACTAAATTCTTCGGCGTCATCTATCATCTCGTTCATCAAGAATCCTGCCAGTTCTTCAGCAATTGCTACTATGCGTTGCTGTGGTAGGAGCTGATCCCGCATTTTCTCGAACTATATAAGAAAAGGAGATCAATATGAATATCAATCATGATAACAAAAAGTGACGGTAATAAAAATAATATTATGAATGTATTGCTTACATCGACTCTATAATCATTCAGCTAACTGCTAAACGTGCGAATGAACTCGCAAACGTAGAATCCACATAGATTCATCCCCTGTGGCTGCCTCGCGCACTTTACGAGAATAGAATTCAATCAAAATAATAATCATGCATCATAATTGTATTGAAACTAGAAGTAAAGAGATGCGCCTACTACTTACCGAGACTGGCTTAAACGTCAGCTTCTCAGTAAAGTCACCCGTAACCGCACTCTTGAACTGGTTCCAAACCCTACCCGGTAAAGAAAATGAATGAGTTATTTATTACGTGATATCTCAGGAAATCAACGAAAGAGACCGCTATAGCGCAAAAATTACCTCTGGAGCATGTCCTGCATGTCACTAAACTGTTCCAGGGGTCTCTTTAATGGGTCCATGACTTCAACTCTTCCCTTATCAAGTTGCATGTCCATGAGAATCTAGTGGAAACTGTACACGTTTATATATACATCAATTACACTTAACATCGAGTAAGCAAAAGAGAATGTGTACAATAGAGTAAGACACTCACGCGAAATTGTAAGGAAACAGTATGTGGTCACAGAAATTTTGCTCCGTTAGAAACCTTAGAAGGTTTTCCTGTGTTTCCTCGGGTTTATCCTTTAGCGTCTGACAATGTATTTTATCTGGGTCAATGAACCCAACACTGAAGATTGACCTTCTTTTACATTCCATCATCTTCATTCTGCATAATAATAGAGTACAAAAGGATATAATTAGGATAATTACATGCAATGAACTGGACAACTGAAAAAATGAACAGCTTATATATAGACAATGAATTCAACAACTTACAGACAATAGCAACTCATGAGACTTTTGTCGATGGCGTCTAAAGTGTATAACTGGAAGAGTTCTAGAAACTCAACATGGACCTCATCTTCTCGGCAGTAGTAGTCATGTGGGACTTTCGCCACGATCATTATTCTCTCCTCCTTTACGGCTTTCAAGTACAATTTATGTAAACTCCGCATTTGTGTTGGCAGTTGTTGGAACTGCTCAAAGCTGACTAAAGGCTTCCCTGGGACATATGTAGGGACTACCTGAGCCTTGGGTAACTTGTCATCCTGGGAACCTAGCAATTCCTCAACAGTCACATTCATAGTGGCCGCAAGCTTCTTAGCTTGTTCCATATCCTGCTGGGGAGTGTCATAGGATACCACCTTGAGGGGTTGGGTCAATTTTTTGGCCCGTTCCCCGAGCTGGGGGACATCCTTTCTTTTCCCGGTTGCACTTTGACTTGATGATTTGCTCCCGCTTGCACTTCTACTTGATTTGCTCTTCTTCACTTCCTTCTGAAGTGTGCGTCGATAGTCATCTGGCTTATGGTGCAAGTCATATTGTGATTTTGTGTTCAGAAAAGAAAGTGCATACGCTTTTTGCTTCTCGGTGTATACCGGGGCGGGCTCGGGTTTCTTCTTTTGAAGCTGCGCAACACATTCGGCCTTTACGATCATGTCGGTTTCCTCGTCAGTACGATCGTCAGGTCTGATAGAAAGATTCTTATGAGGTACTCTTGGGAGGGGCGACATTTGTCGTTTTGGGCTCCTGTGTCGTTTAGTACTAATCGGAGGCTGCGGTGGAGATCGAGATGGACTCGGGCTATGGTGGTCGTAGTCATGGGGTGGGCTTCTTGGAGGTGATGGAGGTGAAGGTGACATGCGACCACTCGGAGGCGGTGATGGCTTTGGCGTCCAGCCTGGAAGCTTGATGTTGTTCTTATCCCATAGAATGATACCACCCAGTACTTCTCCGAGTGTCCTCTCTCCTTTAGGTCCAGGGATGTCAAGCTCCATTGAGTCCCACCCCATTGCGATTTCATCCACACCAACTTTAGCATAGCCAGCTGGAATCTCACGGCCATGCCAGCGTGCGCCAGGTGGACAAGGTAAAGCACATCCGACCGCCACCTTGATGGATAGGTTCTTCACCTTCTGATGGAGCTCACAAGATGCCTTCTCCTTGATTCCATCCACGGGGTAGCCGAGACTGCCATCTACCATACGTTCATCGTCAGAAGGGACCTCCGATTCAGCCACGCTGCTTTTCCGCTGAGATGGGACGGCGGTAATATTGAGTACAGGATCTTGCAGGCGCGCTGCTCCTCGAAGTTGGTCAATCTATTGCTGATGCATTCGAAGTGTTCCTATCAACTCGGTGAACTTGTCTCCCTCCTCCTCCTGCCGTCGCCTCTTTGCTCTCTCTCGGCTCCTATAAGTATCTCTGTCTTTGGGAAACCCCATCTCCCACGTATAACTAGGGCCAAGGCCTCGTACCGCCCTCCGCGTTTCATTCCCGAGGACCTTTGTCGCAAGTCTTTCTCTCTCGGGATGGAAGTTTGTTGTCCCCGCTTTAATCTCTTTCACCACTTTCGCCATGTATCCCGGGTATCCTAATCCCGTCACTACAAATAAGGTCCCCAGATTTTCATACTCACTCCCATGCCCAAGGAACCAATTCCTTGCCCTCAGATCCCATTCTTCGCGTATTGGTTCTGGAGTGATCCCTTTAGCAAGCAGCTCATTCTCTTTAGCATCCCACTTTGGCATGGCAGCCACGTAGCCCCCTGGCCCCAGGTGATGGTGATATTTCTTCATCGCGGCATTTTTCTTGTTTTTTTTTCGACATTTCCATAGCAGGTTGTGACTCCTTGTACTTCACAAATGCATCCCGCTTAGCCCGCCGCTTCATAGATAACATTCAAATTTAGGAGCCTTCTTCGCCTTCTCGATACATTTGCCATAATGCTTTCTTCCAATTCTTGAATAGTTCGCCATCTTCGTAAGACTCCACGCTTGACTTTCTTCCTCAATGCAGCTGTGTCGGCATCATCCTCACATTCGTGCAGGTGAAATTTGTCATGAGGTCATTCCAAAGACCCTCTTTGCACCTGTCGGAGACATACTCACCCTCTTTCGCCCCTTTGGTCTTATTCCACTCTCGAACGGTGATCGGGATGCGATCCCTAACCATAAGTCCGCATTGTTGTTTAAATACAGTTTTAGCCTTTTCGGGTTCCACCGGTTCACCCCGTGGTGATACCCGCGTAATTGTATAACGCGTAGATGCGTCCAACTTTTTGGGCGGGCCTCGTTTGGAATATTTTTTGCTCGATGTGGAGGCCTAAGAGAAGAACATTCATCAATTTATATATATATACAACTCAGTTAATGCATCTACTGATCACCAGACTTCATATATATACCTCGCCGGCTTCTCCACCACCGAGCCGTCGGCTTCTCCTTGATCATTTCGTCGACCTCTCCCTCACCGGAGGGGTTCAGATAAATCGACGGAGATTCGGGTGGATCAACATGGGGGGTGTCGTTGATCATATCCTCGAGAATTTCTTCCTATGCTAGGTCTCTCTGGATTGATCCATAGTTTTCTACAAAATGCACATAATAACATTTTTCATTCAATATTGCTGCATAAAATAACACTAAACAATAATATGAACACGCAAATTGCTACCACGCTAAGTCCAGGGGCCCGCGAGCACAACCACCCTAACCCTAAGTCCGCCGCTCATGAGCACTATCACCCTAACCCTAAGTGCGGGGCCCTGCGAGCACTACCACCCTAACCCTAAGTGCGGGGCCCCGCGAGCACTACCACCCTAACCCTAAGTGCAGGGCCCGCGAGCGCTACCACCATACTATATCTATATGATCTATTACTATTATACACAAACATATTTATATATACTATATCTATATATACTAGTAATAATTATTAACATATAAAAAATACACTAGAAATTAATATATACTATACTAGTAATACTAGTAATAATTCTATCTATTACTATTAATAATTCTTAATTAATATATAAAAAATACAAAAAATTAAAAAAAGTGGCGGGCTCTTGGGATGGAGGCGTCTTGGCAGTCATGAGGCGCCGCCGAACTCGGCTGCCTGTGATGGGGTGGCCGGGGAGAGACGGACGGAGAGGCGTGCCTCCCAAAGAACGGGCAGGCGGTGGACGTGCGCGCGTCTCGAGAGGCGGTGGCGCGGCGCCAACATGGCGGGGTGGCTACGCGGACGGGCGTCTGGAGAGGCGGCAACACGGCGGGGTGGCCACGCGGACGGGCGGAGAGGCGGCGAGGTAGCGAGGCGGCGGCGTAGCTCCAAATTTTGGCAGCCTGACGGGCATCGCTAGCTCGCGAGATGTGCTCCGTCGATGGATTCGAGGGAAGAAGCGACACAATAAATACCCTCACCCTTTAGTCGGTCAAGTGGCATGAGGGACTAATGGGGGGTCTTTAGTCCCGGTTCCAGCCATGCACCGGGACTAAAGGCTTTGGATGCCTTTTCGCCTGCAGAGCCTTTAGTCCCGGATGGTGTTCTGGGCCGGGACAAAAGGCCCAAATTTGCCCGCGTTGGGCCTAAGTTGACGCCTATTTTTTCAAATATTACAATTTGTAACTATTAGATTTTTTAAACATTTGAATTATAGAGGTTTTGCATACTTATGAATTTGAGAAAAATTTCAACATGAAAAGTTTTTGAATTTGAATAAGTAATCCAAATCTATTTTCTGTTTTATAAAATAATTATTCTAACTAGTGAAACTAATAACCATTTTGCCATTTCCAATTTAAAAATGCATTAACTATTATATTTTGCATATTTTTAACATAAAAAGTGCTTGAATTTGAATTAGAGATTCAAATCCATTTTCTATTTTATAAAATAATTATTCTAACTAGTCAAACTATTAACCATTTTGCCATTTTCATGTGATTCCGACGCTTCGGTGGTCTTCCTCCGGCGAAACCCTAGACCGGGGGCCTCGGATCGTCTACCCCGGTAGCTTTCTCCGTACGAGGGTAGCCCCTTTAGGGTTTAGGGTTTAGGGTTTAGGCTTGGTCGTTGCCATAGCACATCTAGACTCATATCTGCCCCCTCTCTCCACTCTATCCCATGGCTTTCACCATACCTCTAACCCCAGGGAGGCGGAGATGGAGTCTTTCATGGGCTAGCAGGAAAATGCCCGAGGCGAACTTCGAAGATGCCATAGGGCGTGTGCACCGAGGGCATCTTCGAGAAATTCCGCCACGGGAGATTTTCCAACCCTTTCCTCCATCCATGGGGATGAAACTCTCCATCCATGTTGGCTTGGTCATTGCCATAGCACATCTACACTCATCAATTACACTTAACATCGAGTAAGCAAAAGAGAATGTGTACAATAGAGTAAGACACTCACGCGAAATTGTAAGGAAACAAAGATGTGGTCACAGAAATTTTGCTCCGTTAGAAACCTTAGAAGGTTTTCCTGTGTTTCCTCGGGTTTATCCTTTAGCGTCTGACAATGTATTTTATCTGGGTCAATGAACCCAACACTGAAGATTGACCTTCTTTTACATTCCATCATCTTCATTCTGCATAATAATAGAGTACAAAAGGATATAATTAGGATAATTACATGCAATGAACTGAACAACTGAAAAAAATGAACAGCTTATATATAGACAATGAATTCAACAACTTACAGACAATAGCAACTCATGAGACTTTTGTCGATGGCGTCTAAAGTGTATAACTGGAAGAGTTCTAGAAACTCAACATGGACCTCATCTTCTCGGCAGTAGTAGTCATGTGGGACTTTCGCCACGATCATTATTCTCTCCTCCTTTACGGCTTTCAAGTACAATTTATGGAAACTCCGCATTTGTGTTGGCAGTTGTTGGAACTGCTCAAAGCTGACTAGAGGCTTCCCTGGGACATATGTAGGGACTACCTAAGCCTTGGGTAACTTGTCATCCTGGGAACCTAGCAATTCCTCAACAGTCACATTCATAGCGGCCGCAAGCTTCTTAGCTTGTTCCATATCCTGCTGGGGAGTGTCATAGGATACCACCTTGAGGGGTGGGGTCAATTTTTTGGCCTGTTCCCCGAGCTGGGGGACATCCTTTCTTTTCCCGGTTGCACTTTGACTTGATGATTTGCTCCCGCTTGCACTTCTACTTGATTTGCTCTTCTTCACTTCCTTCTGAAGTGTGCGTCGATAGTCATCTGGCTTATGGTGCAAGTCATATTGTGATTTTGTGTTCAGAAAAGAAAGTGCATACGCTTTTTGCTTCTCGGTGTACCGGGCGGCTCGGTTTCTTCTTTTGAAGCTAAGAACACATTCGGCCTTTACGATCATGTCGGTTTCCTCGTCAAGACGATCGTCGGTCGATAGAAAGATTCTTATGAGGTACTCTTGGGAGGGGCGACATTTGTCGCTTTGGGCTCT
Source organism: Avena insularis (assembly GCA_023614405.1). NCBI lineage: Eukaryota > Viridiplantae > Streptophyta > Magnoliopsida > Poales > Poaceae > Avena > Avena insularis. The sequence continues at coordinate 75,439,033 of CM042690.1, forward strand.
GTCGTTTAGTACTAATCGAGGCTGCGTGGAGATCGAGATGGACTCGGGCTATGGTGGTCGAGTCATGGGGTGGGCTTCTTGGAGGTGATGGAGGTGAAGGTGACATGCGACCACGGAGGCGGTGATGGCTTTGGCGTCCACTGGAAGCTTGATGTTGTTCTTATCCCATAGAATGATACCACCCAAGACTTCTCGAGTGTCCTCTCACCTTTAGGTCCAGGGATGTCAAGCTCCATTGAGTCCCACCCCATTGCGATTTCATCCACACCAACTTTAGCATAGCCACTGGAATCTCACGGCCATGCCAAGGCGCCAGTGGACAAGGTAAAGCACATCCGACCGCCACCTTGATGGATAGGTTCTTCACCTTCTGATGGAGCTCACAAGATGCCTTCTCCTTGATTCCATCCACGGGGTAGCCGAGACTGCCATCTACCATACGTTCATCGTCAGAAGGGACCTCCGATTCAGCCACGCTGCTTTTCCGCTGAGATGGGACGGCGGTAATATTGAGCAGATCTTGCAGCGCCGCTCCTCGGTTGGTCAATCTATTGCTGATGCATTCAAGTGTTCCTATCAACTCGTGAACTTGTCTCCTCCTCCTCCCGTCGCCTCTTTGCTCTCTCTCGCCCTATAAGTATCTCTGTCTTTGGGAAACCCCATCTCCCACGTATAACTAGGGCCAAGGCCTCAGACACGCCCCTCCGCTCGTCATTCCCGAGGACCTTTGTCACAAAGTCTTTTCTCTATCGGGATGGAAGTTTGTTGTCCCCGCTTAATCTCTTTCACCACTTTCGCCATGTATCCCGGGTATCCTAATCCTGTCACTACAAATAAGGTCCCTGATTTCGGCCATACTCACTCCCATGCCCAAGGGACCAATTCCTTGCCCTCGATCCCATTCTTCGTATTGGTTCCGAGTGATCCCTTTAGCAAGCAGCTCATTCTCTTTAGCATCCCACTTTGGCATGGCAGCCACGTAGCCCCTGGCCCCAGGTGATGGTGATATTTCTTCATCGCGGCATTTTTCTTGTTTTTTTCGACATTTCCATAGCAGGTTGTGACTCCTTGTACTTCACAAATGCATCCCAGTTAGCCTGCTGCTTCGTTAGATAACATTCAAATTTAGGAGCCTTCTTCGTCTTCTGATACATTTGCCATAATGCTTTCTTCCAATTCTTGAATAGTTCGGCCATCTTCGTAAGACTCCACTGCTTGACTTTCTTCCTCAATGCAGCTGTGTCGGCATCATCCTCACATTCAGGCAGGGTGAAATTTGTCATGAGGTCATTCCAAAGACCCTCTTTGCACCTGTCGGAGACATACTCACCCTCTTTCGCCCCTTTGGTCTTATTCCACTCTCGAACGGTGATCGGGATGTGATCCCTAACCATAAGTCCGCATTGTTGTTTAAATACAGTTTTAGCCTTTTCGGGTTCCACCGGTTCACCCCGTGGTGATACCCGCGTAATTGTATAACGCGTAGATGCGTCCAACTTTTTGGGCGGGCCTCGTTTGGAATATTTTTTGCTCGATGTGGAGGCCTAAGAGAAGAACATTCATCAATTTATATATATATATACAACTCAGTTAATGCATCTACTGATCACCAGACTTCATATATATACCTCGCCGTCGGCTTCTCCACCACCGGAGCCGTCGGCTTCTCCTTGATCATTTCGGTCGACCTCCTCTCCCTCACCGGAGGGGTTCAGATAAATCGACGGAGATTCGGGTGGATCAACATGGGGGGTGTCGTTGATCATATCCTCGAGAATTTCTTCCTATGCTAGGTCTCTCTGGATTGGATCCATAGTTTTCTACAAAATGCACATAATAACATTTTTCATTCAATATTGCTGCATAAAATAACACTAAACAATAATATGAACACGCAATTTGCTACCACCCTAAGTCCAGGGGCCCGCGAGCACAACCACCCTAACCCTAAGTCCGGCTGCCCGCGAGCACTATCACCCTAACCCTAAGTGCGGGGCCCTGCGAGCACTACCACCCTAACCCTAAGTGCGGGGCCCCGCGAGCACTACCACCCTAACCCTAAGTGCAGGGCCCGCGAGCGCTACCACCATACTATATCTATATGATCTATTACTATTATACACAAACATATTTATATATACTATATCTATATATACTAGTAATAATTATTAACATATAAAAAATACACTAGAAATTAATATATACTATACTAGTAATACTAGTAATAATTCTATCTATTACTATTAATAATTCTTAATTAATATATAAAAAATACAAAAAATTAAAAAAAGTGGCCGGGCTCGGGCTCGCCGGTCGGGGCTGCCGGGATGGAGGCAGTGCTGTGGGCGCCGCCTGCTCGAGCACGCTGTGGGGTGGCCGACGGGACGGAGAGAGGCAGATCCCAAAGAACGGGTGGACGTGCGCGCGTCTCGAGAGGCGGTGGCGCGGCGCCAACATGGCGGGGTGGCTACGCGGACGGGCGTCTGGAGAGGCGGCAACACGGCGGGGTGGCCACGCGGACGGGCGGAGAGGCGGCGAGGTAGCGAGGCGGCGGCGTAGCTCCAAATTTTGGCAGCCTGACGGCGTACTGCTAGCTCCTCGCGAGATGTGCTCCGGTCGATGGATTCGACTGGGGAAGAAGCGACACAATAAATACCCCCACACCCTTTAGTCCCGGCATGGGCATCGGGACTAATGGGTCTTTAGTCCTGCCCAGCCATGCACCGGGACTAAAGGCTTTGGATGCCTTTTCGCCTGCAGAGCCTTTAGTCCCGGATGGTGTTCTGGGCCGGGACAAAAGGCCCAAATTTGCCCGCGTTGGGCCTAAGTTGACGCCTATTTTTTCAAATATTACAATTTGTAACTATTAGATTTTTTAAACATTTGAATTATAGAGGTTTTGCATACTTATGAATTTGAGAAAAATTTCAACATGAAAAGTTTTTGAATTTGAATAAGTAATCCAAATCTATTTTCTGTTTTATAAAATAATTATTCTAACTAGTGAAACTAATAACCATTTTGCCATTTCCAATTTAAAAATGCATTAACTATTATATTTTGCATATTTTTAACATAAAAAGTGCTTGAATTTGAATTAGAGATTCAAATCCATTTTCTATTTTATAAAATAATTATTCTAACTAGTCAAACTATTAACCATTTTGCCATTTTCATGTGATTCCGACGCTTCGGTGGTCTTCCTCCGGCGAAACCCTAGACCGGGGGCCTCGGATCGTCTACCCCGGTAGCTTTCTCCGTACGAGGGTAGCCCCTTTAGGGTTTAGGGTTTAGGGTTTAGGCTTGGTCGTTGCCATAGCACATCTAGACTCATATCTGCCCCCTCTCTCCACTCTATCCCATGGCTTTCACCATACCTCTAACCCCAGGGAGGCGGAGATGGAGTCTTTCATGGGCTAGCAGGAAAATATTTTCCGAGGCGGAACTTCCGAAGATGCCATAGGGCGTGTGCACCGAGGGCATCTTCGAGAAATTCCGCCACGGGAGATTTCCCAACCCTTTCCTCCATCCATGGGGATGAAACTCTCCATCCATGTTGGCTTGGTCATTGCCATAGCACATCTACACTCATCAATTACACTTAACATCGAGTAAGCAAAAGAGAATGTGTACAATAGAGTAAGACACTCACGCGAAATTGTAAGGAAACAGTATGTGGTCACAGAAATTTTGCTCCGTTAGAAACCTTAGAAGGTTTTCCTGTGTTTCCTCGGGTTTATCCTTTAGCGTCTGACAATGTATTTTATCTGGGTCAATGAACCCAACACTGAAGATTGACCTTCTTTTACATTCCATCATCTTCATTCTGCATAATAATAGAGTACAAAAGGATATAATTAGGATAATTACATGCAATGAACTGAACAACTGAAAAAAATGAACAGCTTATATATAGACAATGAATTCAACAACTTACAGACAATAGCAACTCATGAGACTTTTGTCGATGGCGTCTAAAGTGTATAACTGGAAGAGTTCTAGAAACTCAACATGGACCTCATCTTCTCGGCAGTAGTAGTCATGTGGGACTTTCGCCACGATCATTATTCTCTCCTCCTTTACGGCTTTCAAGTACAATTTATGGAAACTCCGCATTTGTGTTGGCAGTTGTTGGAACTGCTCAAAGCTGACTAGAGGCTTCCCTGGGACATATGTAGGGACTACCTAAGCCTTGGGTAACTTGTCATCCTGGGAACCTAGCAATTCCTCAACAAATACATTCATAGCGGCCGCTTCTTAGCTTGTTCCATATCCCGCCGGGAGTGTCAGGATACCACCTTGAGGGGTGGGGTCAATTTTTTGGCCTGTTCCCCGAGCTGGGGGACATCCTTTCTTTTCCCGGTTGCACTTTGACTTGATGATTTGCTCCCGCTTGCACTTCTACTTGATTTGCTCTTCTTCACTTCCTTCTGAAGTGTGCGTCGATAGTCATCTGGCTTATGGTGCAAGTCATATTGTGATTTTGTGTTCAGAAAAGAAAGTGCATATGCTTTTTGCTTCTCGGTGTATACCGGGGCGGGCTCGGATTTCTTCTTTTGAAGCTGCGCAACACATTCGGCCTTTACGATCATGTCGGTTTCCTCGTTAGTACGATCGTCAGGTCTGATAGAAAGATTCTTATGAGGTACTCTTGGGAGGGGCGACATTTGTCGTTTTGGGCTCGCCGCTTAGTACTAATCGGAGGCTGCGGCGGAGATCGAGATGGACTCGGGCTATGGTGGTCGTAGTCATGGGGTGGGCTTCTTGGAGGTGATGGAGGTGAAGGTGACATGCGACCACTCGGAGGCGGTGATGGCTTTGGCGTCCAGCCTGGAAGCTTGATGTTGTTCTTGTCCCATAGAATGATACCACCCAGTACTTCTCCGAGTGTCCTCTCACCTTTAGGTCCAGGGATGTCAAGCTCCATTGAGTCCCACCCCATTGCGATTTCATCCACACCAACTTTAGCATAGCCAGCTGGAATCTCACGGCCATGCCAGCGTGCGCCAGGTGGACAAGGTAAAGCACATCCGACCGCCACCTTGATGGATAGGTTCTTCACCTTCTGATGGAGCTCACAAGATGCCTGCTCCTTGATTCCATCCACGGGGTAGCCGGGACTGCCATCTACCATACGTTCATCGTCAGAAGGGACCTCCGATTCAGCCATGCTGCTTTTCCGCTGAGATGGGACAGCGGTAATATTGAGTACAGGATCTTGCAGGCGCGCTGCTCCTCGAAGTTGGTCAATCTATTGCTGATGCATTCGAAGTGTTCCTATCAACTCGGTGAACTTGTCTCCCTCCTCCTCCTGCCGTCGCCTCTTTGCTCTCTCTCGGCTCCTATAAGTATCTCTGTCTTTGGGAAACCCCATCTCCCACGTATAACTAGGGCCAAGGCCTCGTACACGTCCTCCGCATTCATCATTCCCGAGGACCTTTGTCAGCAAGTATTTCTCTCTATCGGGACGGAACTTTGTTGTCCCTGCTTTAATCTCTTTCACCACTTTCTGCCATGTATCCCGGGGTATCCTAATCCCGTCACTACAAATAAGGTCCCCTGTACTTTCGTCATACTCACTCCCATGCCCAAGGAACCAATTCCTTGCCCTAAGATCCCATTCTTCGCGTATTGGTTCTGGAGTGATCCCTTTAGCAAGCAGCTCATTTTCTTTAGCATCCCACTTTGGCATGGCAGCCACGTAGCCCCTTGGCCCCAGGTGATGGTGATATTTCTTCATCGCGGCATTTTTCTTGTTTTTTCCGACATTTCCATAGCAGGTTGTGACTCCTTGTACTTCACAAATGCATCCCAGTTAGCCTGCTGCTTCGTTAGATAACATTCAAATTTAGGAGCCTTCTTCGTCTTCTGATACTTTTGCCATAATGCTTTCTTCCAGTTCTTGAATAGTTCGGCCATCTTCGTAAGACTCCACTGCTTGACTTTCTTCCTCAATGCAGCTGTGTCGGCATCATCCTCACATTCTGGCAGGGTGAAATGTGTCATGAGGTCATTCCAAAGACCCTCTTTGCACCTGTCGGAGACATACTCACCCTCTTTCGCCCCTTTGGTCTTATTCCACTCTCGAACGGTGATCGGGATGCGATCCCTAACCATAAGTCCGCATTGTTGTTTAAATACAGTTTTAGCCTTTTCGGGTTCCACCGGTTCACCCCGTGGTGATACCCGCGTAATTGTATAACGCGTAGATGCGTCCAACTTTTTGGGCGGGCCTCGTTTGGAATATTTTTTGCTCGATGTGGAGGCCTAAGAGAAGAACATTCATCAATTTATATATATATACAACTCAGTTAATGCATCTACTGATCACCAGACTTCATATATATACCTCGCCGTCGGCTTCTCCACCACCGGAGCCGTCGGCTTCTCCTTGATCATTTCGGTCGACCTCCTCTCCTCACGGAGGGGTTCAGATAAATCGACGGAGATTCGGGTGGATCAACATGGGGGGTGTCGTTGATCATATCCTCGAGAATTTCTTCCTGTGCTAGGTCTCTCTGGATTGGATCCATAGTTTTCTACAAAATGCACATAATAACATTTTTCATTCAATATTGCTGCATAAAATAACACTAAACAATAATATGAACACACAATTTGCTACCACCCTAAGTCCAGGGGCCCGCGAGCACAACCACCCTAACCCTAAGTCCGGCTGCCCGCGAGCACTATCACCCTAACCCTAAGTGCGGGGCCCTGCGAGCACTACCACCCTAACCCTAAGTGCGGGGCCCCGCGAGCACTACCACCCTAACCCTAAGTGCAGGGCCCGCGAGCGCTACCACCATACTATATCTATATGATCTATTACTATTATACACAAACATATTTATATATACTATATCTATATATACTAGTAATAATTATTAACATATAAAAAATACACTAGAAATTAATATATACTATACTAGTAATACTAGTAATAATTCTATCTATTACTAGTAATAATTCTTAATTAATATATATAAAATACAAATAATTAAAAAAAGTGGCCTCGGTTTGCTCACGGGCCGCTGGATGGAGGCAAGGCTGGCTGGGCGCCGCCTGGCTCGAGCAAGACGCGGGTGGCTGGGACGGGACGGAGAGAGGCGATTCTCCAAAGCAACGGCTTGGGACGGGCGCTGCCTCGAGAGGCGGCGGCGCGGCGCCAACATGGCGGGGTGGCTACGCGGACGGGCGTCTGGAGAGGCGGCAACACGGCGGGGTGGCCACGCGGACGGGCGGAGAGGCGGCGAGGTAGCGAGGCGGCGACGTAGCTCCAAATTTTGGCAGCCTGGCGGCGTACTGCTAGCTCCTCGCGAGATGTGCTCCGGTCGATGGATTCGACCGGGGAAGAAGCGACACAATAAATACCCATTACTTTTAGTCCTGCGTGGCGCATCCGGGACTAATGGGGGGTCTTTAGTCCCGGTTCCAGCCATGCACCGGGACTAAAGGCTTTGGATGCCTTTTCGCCTGCAGAGCCTTTTGTCCCGGATGGTGTTCTGGGCCGGGACAAAAGACCCAAATTTGCGCGCGTTGGGCCTAAGTTGACGCCTATTTTTTCAAATATTACAATTTGTAACTATTAGATTTTTTAAACATTTGAATTATAGAGGTTTTGCATACTTATGAATTTGAGAAAATTTTCAACATGAAAAGTTTTTGAATTTGAATAAGTAATCCAAATCTATTTTCTGTTTTATAAAATAATTATTCTAACTAGTGAAACTAATAACCATTTTGCCATTTCCAATTTAAAAATGCATTAACTATTATATTTTGCATATTTTTAACATAAAAGTGCTTGAATTTGAATTAGAGATTCAAATCCATTTTCTGTTTTATAAAATAATTATTCTAACTAGTCAAACTATTAACCATTTTGCCATTTTCATGTGATTCCGATGCTCCGGTGGTCTTCCTCCGGCGAAACCCTAGACCGGGGGCCTCGGATCGTCTACCCCGGTAGCTTTCTCCGTACGAGGGTAGCCCCTTTAGGGTTTAGGGTTTAGGCTTGGTCGTTGCCATAGCACATCTAGACTCATATCTGCCCCCTCTCTCCACTCTATCCCATGGCTTTCACCATACCTCTAACCCCAGGGAGGCGGAGATGGAGTCTTTCACGGGCTAGCAGGAAAATATTTTCCGAGGCGGAACTTCCGAAGATGCCATAGGGCGTGTGCACCGAGGGCATCTTCGAGAAATTCCGCCACGGGAGATTTCCCAGCCCTTTCCTCCATCCATGGGGATGAAACTCTCCATCCATGTTGGCTTGGTCGTTGCCATAGCACATCTACACTCATATCTGCTGCCTCTCTCCACTCTATCCCATGGCTTCCACCATACCTCTAACCCAGGGAGGTGGAGATGGAGTCTTTCACGGGCTAGCAGGAAAATATTTTCCAAGGCGGAACTTCCGAAGATGCCATAGGGCGTGTGCACCAAGGGCATCTTCGAGAAGTTCCGCCACGGGAGATTTCCCAACCCTTTCCTCCATCCATGGGGATGAAACTCTCCATCCATGTTGGCTTGTTGAGTTGCTTGCCATGGCGTATCGATGCTCCTTTTGTAGGCACGGCGCCGCTTCTACTTTGTCTTCTTCCTCCGACAGGGCGTCGTGCGCTACATGCTTTATCTCATCGAGCAGTGCGTCCACCCACGCGTCCTTATCCTACCGACAGCTTTAGTCCCGGTTTGAGCCCCCACCCGGTACTAAAGGTTACCCACGCGTCCTTATCCCACCGACAGTTTTGTTAGATGACACAAAAACCACCTTTAGTCCCGGTTGCACCCACCAGCCGGTACTAAAGGTTAGCCACCACCCAGATAAGGCCCTCCCAGATAAGCCTCCCCCAGATAAGGCCCCCCATCTTTTGTCCCGGTTTGAGCCCCACCCGGGATGAAAGTTTCCCGCGCCACTGCGTTCCCGCGCTTTCCACCGGTTCCCACCTCTGTCTCAAATAAAAGGTTTAATACATTACATAGATTTATGTCTCAAATAAAAGGTTTAATTACATAGATTTATGTCTCAAATAAAAGGTTTAATACATTATTACACATCACCAACATCTAGTGTTGTGGTTTTCTTCTGCACCGTAGCCATGGAGAATCTTCATCATTTAATAGGATGCTTGGGTCAGTTTTCACTTTGAAGGGCGGAATTTCATGAAACTTATTGTAATCTTCTGACATGTTTGTCTTGTCATCCACTCCCACGATGTTTCTTTTCCCTGAAAGAACTATGTGGCGCTTTGACTCATCGTATTCTGTACTCTTTTGCTTATCTTTCCTTTTTCTCGGTTTGGTAGACATGTCCTTCACATAGAAAACCTGAGCCACATCGTTGGCTAGGACGAATGGTTCATCCATGTACGCAAGATTGTTGAGATCCACTGTTGTCATACCATATTTTTCGTCTACATGTACCCCGCCTCCTGTCAGCTTGACCCATTTGCACCGAAACAAAGGGACCTTAAAAGTAGGTCCATAGTCAAGTTACCATATCTCCTCTATGTACCCATAATATGTGTCAATCTGCCCATTGTCATCTGTTGCATCAAAGCGGACACCACTATTTTGGTTGGTGCTCTTTTATCTTGGGCAATCGTGTAAAATGTATTCCCATTTATCTCGTACCCTTGGAAAGTACATATAGTCGAAGATGGTAACCTGGCCAACGAGTACAACTCATCTCCAACAGTGGTGTTATTCATGAGATGTGTCTGCAACCAATTGCCAAAATTCTTCTCGTGTTCCCCTTTAATCAAGGTTTCAGGCTTCCCCGGATTTTCGGAGCGTAGAATATTCTTGTGTTTCTTGATATACAGAGCCACCACGGTGGAATTGTGTAGAACTGTGTAGTGTGCTTGAGTGAAAGAATGCCCGTCCCTACATACCATTGATTTCCTTCCTAGTGTGCCTTTTCCAGTCATCCTCCCCTCATACCGAGATTCAGGAACACCAATCGGCTTAAGGTCAGGAAGAAAGTCAACACAAAACTCAATGACCTCCTCTGTTCCGTAGCCCTTGGAGATGCTTCCTTCTGGCCTAGCACGGTTATGAACATATTTCTTTAAGACTCCCATGAACCTCTCGAAGGGGAACATATTGTGTAGAAACACAGGACCGACAATTCTAATCTCTTCGACTAGGTGAACTAGGAGGTGCGTCATAATATTGAAGAAGGATGGCGGGAACAACAACACGAAGCTGACCAGACATTGCACCACATCAATCTGTAACCCTGATAGACGAGAAGCCAGACGGGACCTTGCTACTGAAAAGGACTTCAAAAAAGATTTCCTTCTCTTCTTTGGTAAGAGCATAGCTGGCAAGCCCTTGAAACTGCCCTGGATGCTTGCCGTCTCGTCCTTTATGATGTTGCTGGTCCTCCCGTGCTGCCGGGGTATCGTTTGACTTCCCATACAAGCCTAGGAAGCCTAGAATATTCACGCAAAGATTCTTCGTCAGGTGCATCACGTCGATTGCAGAGCGGACCTCATGCACTTTCCAATTGGGTAGCTCCCAAAATATAGATTTCTTCTTCCACATGGGTGCGTGTCCAGTAATGGGGTCTTTCGGAACAGGTTGTCCTCCAGGACCCTTTCCAAAGATTACATCCAAATCCTTGACCATACCAAATACATCAGCACCACTACGGGGGACAGGCTTCGTCCGGGTTTCTGCCTTGCCATTGAAATGATTGCCTTTCTTCTTCAAGGGATGACTGGGCGGAAGAAAACGACGATTGTACGGGTACACATTCTTTCTACATTTATCCAGATATATACTTTCAGTCTCATCTAAACAGTGTGTGCATGCATTGTATCCTTTGTTCGCTCGTCCCGAAATGTTACTAAGAGCAGGCCAATCATTGATGGTTACGAACAACAACGCTTGTAGGTCAAATTCCTGCTATTTGTGCTCATCCCACACACGTACACCTGGTTTGGCCCACAACTGTAGAAGTTCATCAACTAATGGCCTTAGGTACACATCAATGTCGTTGCCGGGTTGCTTCGGGCCTTGGATGAGCATTGGCATCATAATGAACTTCCGCTTCATGCACAACCAAGGAGGAAGGTTGTAGATACATAGAGTCACGGGCCAGGTGCCGTGACTGCAGTTCTGCTCCCCAAAAGGATTCATTCCATCGGTACTTAGACCAAACCATAAGTTCGTTGCGTCACCAGCAAAGTCCGGGAAGTCTCTCTCGATTTTTCTCCATTGCTGACCATCAGTAGGGTGCCTGAACATCCCGTCTTTCTTACGGTCTTCCATGTGCCATCGCAACAACTTGGCATGCTCTTTATTTCTGAACAAACGTTTCAACCGTGGTATTATAGGAGCATACCACATCAACTTGGCAGGAACCCTCTTCCTGGGTTGCTCGCCCTCAACATCACCAGGGTCATCTTTTCTGATCTTATACCGCAATGCAGTGGATACCGGGCATTTATCCATATTCTCGTACTTCTCACCGCAGTAGAGGATGCAGTCATTAGGGCATGCATGTATCTTCTGCACGTCTAATCCTAGAGGGCAGACAAGTTTCTTTGCTTCGTACGTACTGGAGGGCAATTGGTTATTTCTTGGAAGCAGCTTCTTCATTATTACCAGCAACTTTTCAAATCCCGAGTCAGTCATACCGGTCTCTGCCTTCCACTTCAACAATTCCGGTGCTACCGACTTCTTACGGCCATCTTCACAAGTTTGATACAGCAATGTGTTGTGGTCTGTAACATCTGCTCGAACGCAACCTCTCCTTTTACGTATGTCTAGTCGCCTTGCATCACTAATGACCTGACCAAAATCATCAACGGGCACATCTGGTTCCCGTTCTTCACCCCCTTCTTTTTCATTATCTTCAACTGTGGTATCATCGTATTCAGGGAACATAGATCGGTAGTTATCATCATCGTTATCTTCTTCATCGCTGTCTTCCATCATAACCCCTCTTTCTCCATGCTTGGTCCAAACATTATAGCTGGACATGAAACCGGACCGAAGCAGGTGGCTCTGAATGACTCTTGAGGAAGTGTGAGCCTGCTCATTCCGACATTCAACACATGGACAACACATAAAACCATCCCGCCGCTTGTTCGCCATGGCCACAAGGCGAAAAGAACGCACGCCTTCTCTGTAAGCGTCAGAGCATCGGTCACCGTACATCCATGGGTGGCTCATCTGCATCATATAACCATGCATATATATCAAACGCAATCACGATGCTTAAATTAGTACCGCGCAGTCAAAACGAGAAAATAGTTGCTAACCTTTTAGGACACTTCAAAACAAAGAGGAGAAACCTTAAGTGTCGCTCTGGCAGCTCATATCATATTTTGTCTTGTGTGAACTCAAGTGGCATCGCTCTAATAGGCATTTCACCGAACACCTCTAGTGCATATGAAGAAAAAAAGTTAGCACAAAGTTATACCCACCTCTCACATAGGAAAAAAACAGGAGAGAGTGGAGGACTGGGTGCATATATATAGGGCCAGGCCATTAGTCCCGGTTTGAGATAAAAACCGGGACTAAAGGTTCTGCGCACCGGCCCAGACCTATTTGTCCAGGTATGTATCTCAAACCGGGACTAATGGATCCTTACGAACCGGGACATAGTGCCTCGGCCTCCTCATGCCGTTTGGTTCGGACCATTAGTCCCGGCCCCAGCCACGGCCGGGACTAATGGCCCAAACCAAAGGCCCATTTTCTACTAGTGGGTTGCCAAGGTTGATGAAAAGGCGATTGCACGGAGGAGGGCACCTGACAAAGCTGCCAGAGTTGTTGCTGATGTAGTCCAGCGCTCCAAAGCGTTGAACGAGCCCAAAGACGATGCGCTCCCTGGTGGCGAATATGCTTCCCATCCAGATCTTCACTCCTGCTAGCGCCGCTAGCCCCACGGTGGGCACCAACTGTCGTGTTGGTGGCACGGCATATGCCATGTATAGGCTAAAGATGGGGCCAATGAGCACTAGAGGTATCCAAGGAGGGATAGTGTGATGATTCCACACATAGAAGTTTGTATTTCTCTCTTACCAATGGTCAATTACAAGGGCTCCTTGAGCTATTGGTGGGAAGGAGACTACTGGTCTTACTACCCACTGCTACCTCTCTAGGGTTTTCCCTTAGTCAAAATGGCCAACACCCTCTATGGGGATCCTGCCCCCCTTATATAGGGGGCTAGGTTACAAGTTGGGGCATACGTGGAAGGCATATTCTCCGAATATGCCTCTCCCAAAACAGAAAAGCGGTGCTCCTCTTTTCTTTGTCTAAGCTAATCCGGACCCAGGGCGTAAGCCTCTCTGAGCGCCTCTACGGCACGGTGTCATTCGACATAGCCAACGTCACCCGACATAGGCGACGTCACCTTTGTCGGCCCGTACTTGCTGGTTCATCCCTCTGTCTCCTGATCTCATGCTACAGTGGAGAGAGAAAACCTTTGACCAAGAAGATTCCTTCCTTCTCTTGTAAGCCAAGTGGTAACCCAGCTCAGGCCTGGTTAACTCGGCCCTATGGGTACCTGCAAACAAGTTACAAATAGCTAGCCGACATATGTTTTATGTAGGCCGGGATAATGTTAGACGAACACCCTTGGGTTGGGTCTTACTGTATGTCAGTTTTCCTTGAGGTGACTCGGCTAGCTAACACTTTGACCTTGCCATACCTCAGCTTACATGGCTATTATACCCTGGCGTGACCCTACCCGAGGTTATCCTCCCAACAATAGTTGTGTCTCCTGAGGAAGTTTCTCATGATCATACTTTTTCTCAACCCAGTGGCTCCCAATGACAGTATCTTAGCTCTCTGGTATGGTTTAATCTTTCTATGAGACCGAAGAAATGGTACTTCGTTCAGACTAGCCAATACATGACTGTGATTGTTGTCAAAGCTTTTGACAATCCAGACTCCACGGGAAATATCATGCTTCACGCTAAGATGGGCATTGCAATTACAACGAGTCTTGGGTCTCAGCCTACGGGTGTGGCCTTCGTCTGTTAAGAGTTTTTCCTAACGTTTGCCTTCCTTGGAACAAACATACCATCTTAACCGTATTTCTTTCCTGGAGCTTTTCCCTCACTTCACAATGTCCTTTATTATACTGAAGCCATGGTCTCTCGCATAGCTATTGTACCAGACGAAAGCCGCCGGTTCGGAATCAAAAGTCATGTCCAATATTTTTCAGTGATTATCATCTAGGAATTTATTATCTTCGTGACTCACAAATTCTATGTCTGGTTTCCCGTGATGTTCATTCCCATCGTGAGCACCAGATATCACCTACAAAGGTAAAGAGAAATAACCAATATAAGATGTCTGTTAACATTCGTTGCTTGCCATAGTGAAAATATCCATAAACCTTGCTCCTCTTTTCTAAGCTAGATTCGTCCTGATACAGTGTTTCGACGATATATTCATTAAAACCAACTTCCAAGTCTGAATATTCTTCCTCGTCGTGACCACCGGCAACCACCTACATATCGAAAAACAGAGAATGTAGGATGTCATTTGACGGGTTCCATTTGTGACCAGCAGAAATCACCTACCTAACAAAAATATTCACCATACTTCGCTAATGCTTTCTGAGTATGTCGGTGACCCACGATCATTCCACCCATTATTATGACTACCATACTGGCCATTATCGGGATGTACATTTTCATAGGTTCTGGATCTGTTCTCCAAACTAGAATCCTCATCACCCGTGTAACTGTTATCATTGTCATTCCAAGTTGAGCTAGAGTCCCCCATCTCTCCGAAAACTACACGGCAACATCGGATAGTTAATCACCGAGAAATAAATAACTAATACAAACTTATTTCACATAGAAAATAAATAGCTATATTTAGGACACACGAAAAGTTAGTTGAAAAAAATGGCTTTTGTTGAATAAAATATGGCATGAGGGGGGCCAGCAGAAAAACCGATGTACCGGACAAACTGGCTAAAGGGGTGTCAGACAGTCCACTACTGCCAGACAGACCAGCTCAGTTAGCCGGACAGTTTGGTGACCTAGCTACCGCGGTGATCTGACGTGCCACGATCGGGAAAGGTCCAACCTACACCGGCATGGACGGTCGACGAGGACACGATAGCTGGCGTCGACGGCGGTTGTGAGATGGCCGACGGTGGCGATGATACGCGGTGGATGGCCGGGGGCAGCGATGACGAATGGCCGGCGACGGCGGCAGCGGCGGTCGGTGTCATAGAGGAGTCAGGTCTGCTGTGTGGGAATGCGTGTATCTACAGATTCTTATCGTATCCCTATACATATGTAATACTAGATGTGGATACGGGTTCATTTATATATTTTATCGTATTTATACGAGTTTAGGTTGGGGGTGTAGCACCAGAGCAGAGGCCTAGAATAAAATTATGCATTACAGATGAGGAAAAAACCCTCCAACTATGGGTGGTAGAAACAATAAAAATGCAAAGTGCAAAAGCACTCAATAAAATGATTGACTATGCTTTATGTTATAGGTTGTGTTACTAATATGTATGGTTGAATATGACATTATTTGGAATGTTAATCCAAATCCATGGTTTTATTTGGGCATCTTATCATTTGATCCTAACATGAAAGAGATGATCAGGATATCACTCTATTCTTGTTTTGGGTTCAGTTGGTATGAGATACTCTAAACAATGTTAAACTCAAACATGCTTATTTTGTCTGCAACATATAATGTTCAAGACATGTTTTCAGTAGGGCTATATGTGCCAATAAAGATGTTAATACTAGGGGCAATGGAACTCCATACTAATGATGAAACTTTGACATGAGCTACATATTCGTAAATTTTTATATTCCTATTTTTATAATCAATGGTCTAGCACATGTATAATATCTGGTTTCTACTGCGAAGAAAATTCCTGCTTCTTTCTGAGAAGAAAAAAATTCCGTAAATATATCTTCTAGGACCATTGTTAGGAACAAGCTTTTTTTGCATAAACTTGCTTATGTTCCACACTTGGACATCTCGCATTTGCACAAAAAATTTCTCCATTGTCAATGGTACTTGTAGATGCATATTACAACCTGTTTTTGTACAAATGTTCTGATCAAACTAGTATACGAGGACGGGGAAGGCGGAACATGTTTGTTCTATGGAGCAACTGGTAGTAGCAACTAGATAGCGACGGAAAATTTATGACCTACTATACTTCATAGTTTTTGTTGCCGCTTCACTAGGGATAAATGAAAGCATGTGTTATTATCATCTATTGTCAGAAATTATGAGCTTGTTTGGTCCAGGTAGCAATTTTGATATTCAATATCATGTCAAAATACTTAAGGTAGTACTATGTTTATCTTAGTTCCCGTTTGTTAAGTTTTCTATAACAAAAAGAGTCTAAGTGAGATGTGTTGCATCTCAATTATAGGGCACAATGCCGATATGAATGCATATCAAACACTTAAATTTCGTATCAATATTATCTTGTTTGTGAATTTTTATGCGCGTCACAATGTTTATGAGAGACTAGTCCAGTGGACCTTTTACTTTACCTTAGACACACATATATTCTTTACAATTATTTATTCCAAAAATACCAAATCATATTCTTACCTTGCATTTAAAGTTTACATATAGTTTTCATCATTCCCATCACCGTTGCACTATTTTATGGCATTCCATTACAACCCATTACAGTGGAGATGTGGACAAAGGCAAATCACATTGTTTTGTAGGTTGATAAAATGACGAAGAGGGAAGCGTACCCATGGTTTCACCCCGGCTAGCCATGAACCTAGTCGGTGCATCCTGTTGGGGTTTAGTGCTAGAAACAATAATTTTTCCTACGCAAACAACCCTAATGCCAGGATCTATTATTAGTAATAAAGTAACAATAGGGGCTTTTGATGAACTTACCCTTAAAGACCAAAAAGCTTTGTCAACGTTCAGGAGAATGTGGTTGATGTAGTCGTACCAACACCGACCTCAAGGTCTTTCTGAACTCGAACGGCTCCACCAGCTCCAGCTCCACCAGTGATACATTGCAAATGTATCTATAATTTTTGGTGTTCCATGCTTGGTTTTATCTACTTTCTTATGTTTTGTCCGCACTTTGGAGTACTTTTCATATGATTTCTTGGACTAACCTATTAACAAGAGCCACAGTGCCAGCTGCCTGTTTTCTACTGTTTTTGGTTCCAGGAAAGTTAGAAAATGAATATTCTCGGAATTGGATGGGACAAAAGCCAAAAATCCTATTTCACCAGAAGACTCCCGGAGCCAGAATATGAGACAGAGTGGGGCTGGGGTCCAGCCACACCACCTGGCCGCGCGGGCTAGGCCTGGCCGCGCCAGGGGGTACTCTGGTCGCCCTAGACTCCCCCTTGGTCTCCCTCTTCGCCTATAAGTTACCTTCTGACCTAAAAACTCAGGGGGTTTGATGTTTTGCCAGAAGGAGTTCCGCTCCGCCGCCACCACCAGATTCCATGAAACAGCACCAGAAACTCCGTTCTGGCACCCTACCGGGACGGGGAATTGGAGGAGATCATCGCCATCATCATCACCATCGCTTCTCCATCCACCATTCATGTTTCCCCCATCTATGAGTGAGTAATCCCCCGCTGTAGGCTATGGGGATGGTAGGGATTGGATGAGATCGTTCATGTAGTGGCATCAGATTGTTAGGGCATGGTGCCTAGTATCTTCTATTAGTGCTTTATGACTTTGTTGCGACTTGTTATGCTTAATGCTTGTCACTAGGGCCCGAGTGCCATGATTTTAGATCTGAACATGTTATTGATTCATTATGATAGTATTGTTTATGGTATTACCTGCAAGTTGTATACACACGTTGTTGTCCGGAACCAATGGCCCCGAAGTGACAGAAATCGGGATAACCGGAGGGAATGGCTTTGATGTGAGGATCACATGTGTTCACGGAGTGTTAATGCTTTGCTCTGGTGCTCTACTAAAAGGAGCACCTTAATTGCCGGTAGTTCCCTTGAGGCCCCGCTGCAAATGGGCTGGCAGGACAAAAGATGTTGTGCAAGTTCTCATTGTGAGCATGTATGACTATATATGGAACACATGCCTAGGATTATCTAGTACTTGGATGCTTTATCTTATTTATCTGCAATTTCCCTATGTTCTGATTGCTATGTGAATTTTCTTGTCCATGCAACGTCTGTCCATCCATCCCTATGCCTACCGCACTCGAATCCCACTGTTTACTGCTATTGCAACTACTGTTTTTACTTTACTACTGTTGCTACTTTACTATTCCTACTACAAAACTGTTGCTACTGATAAACTGCTGTGAGCAAGATTGTTTCCAGGTGCAGCTGAATTGACAACTCAGTTGTTAAGTCTTATAAATATTCTTTGGCTCCCCTTGTGTCGAATCAATAAATTGGGTTTCACTTCCCTCGAAAATACTGTGATACACCCCCTATACTTGTGGGTCATCAAGACTATTTTCTGGCGGCGTTGCCGGGGAGGCATAGCTTTATTTATCAAGTCCACTTGGATTCACTATTGTTCAAGCTTAGTTTATTTCCGCCTTGTTTGCTTGTTTCTTTATCAAAAATACAAAAAAAATAGTTCCTACTCTAGTTGTTATTTTCGTTGGTCTATTATTGTCTTGCCTTATCATGCTCTTTATCAATGGTTGGTTTCTTTGAAACTGAATCTTATTGGCAAGGTGGGTTCACGTAAGATCAAAAATATTATTATAAGAAACACCGCTTGTCACAAAAAGGGAAACACTTATGGGAACAAATTGATAAATTGTATACCATTGCTAGAAACGTGTGCTCTGCTTATAATGTTACTTATTGCTTTGATAAATCTTGTTGCTGTAAGAGGTATAACCACCTCCCTTTTCAATGTGAGTATAATGATAATGTTACCATATCTTCTTATGTTAAAGGAATTTATGACTTTTATGATACGGAACAAATTGAAGAATTTATTGCTTGGAAGGGTGCATTTGAACTTGCTAGTTTGCTTGAAAATATTGATGATTCACCTTATAAATATGAGGTTTATGGTATACTTAAATTTTGCTTTGATAATTAAGGAATAAAATGGCTATATTCTTGAATATATTAATATATGCTTTCCACAAATGGAAGAGACTAATGCCTTGCAGGATCCTATGGAAGAAGAAATTGATTAACCTGAAATCTCATTAGATGAAAACGAGGAGGGGAGTGATGAACAAAAGAAGGAAGAATGGATTAGCTACCCATGCCTACGTTCTAATGAGAGTAACTCTTTATTCCTTACATTATTTGATTGTCCCCCATGCTTACTAAAGGAGGATGAATGTTATGTTCCTAAGGATCCTTTTGAAAATGTTTATAATAAAGCTCTAGTGCTTGTAGATCATGAAAAGCATGCTTTAAGTGATAGTTATATTGTTGAGTTTATTCATGAGGCTACTAAAAATTATTATGAGAGAGGAAAATATGGTTGTAGAAGTTTTCATGGTATTGAAACACCTCTCTATGTGCTAAAAGTTTTGAAGTTACTCTTGTTTTATCTTCCTATGTCTGTCACTTTGTTCTTTGTGAATTTATTTGCATACACGATTCCTATGCATAGGAAGTGGGTTAGAATTAAATGTGTTTTGAATTTGCTTCTTGATGCTCTCTTTTACTTCAACTCATATTTCTTATGTGAGCATCCTCTCAAACTATTATGCCTGAAGATGATAATATGTCTATTATTCTTGGGAGCCCTTTTCTTAAATACTGCAGGAGCTGTTATTAATTGTAATCAAGGGAAGGTGACCTTCAATGTTAATGACAAGGAACATACTGTTTATTTCCCCAAGAAGATTGATAGGACTTATGGTTTTGAATTTTTTTTGACAAAAACAGTAGGGAAGGCCCCTACTGTGTCATTTTATAAATTTTATAATGTACAGAGGGTTGTGCCAGGCTCAGATCCATGTTATGGTTTTGAATTCAATTGAACATGATGAGGGTATTCAAGTTTGAGAAATATATTGTCCCATACCAAGAGAAAAATTTGAAACTATTATGATTGGGACCATTGCTATCAAGGTTGAGGTAACATAATCATTAGTGGAATACAAAGTTTTGTCTCATATGAAATTGTTTTGGTAACAAGACCTGATCAACCTTGTTAACAAAAGGATTTCATTGAACAAAACAATGTTTTCACCATGATTATCTCCGCTTACTTCTATTCTATCCATTTTAGTTTTTGATTATGCCTAACTTAAAGGCGTTAAAGAAAAGTACTTATTGGGAGATAATCCAAAAGTGTTAGATGAGTCTTGGAAGTTATTACCTCTGTAATAACCTCTCCTTATCCTTTTTATTTGCTTTTTGTGCCAAGAATAACGTCTAATGAGAGAGAAGTAATGATTGGGAAAGTTGCTGTCCCGAAACAGATTTCTGTGCTTCACCGTAAAAATTCGTGTAAAATCTCTGGACGTCTTTTTGAGGCGTGGATATTTGTGCTTCTGCCCCTGGTTGTTATCTAACTTCCGTTAGTTCAACACTTTTTGATTTGAGCAACAGAAGGTCTTCGAAAAAATTTGTCTTTACCTGCTGGTCTGTTTTGACAGATTTCTGCCATTTTCTGCATTTGCTTCTTGTTGGTTCCTTTTTGAGTTCTTTTGGGGAATTGAGCTTTTTGAGAGAGGTGCTACAGTAGCTAGTGTTCTAATGGAAGTTTATTTGGTGTTGTAACTGAACCTTAAGACTTATTATCTTGAGTGCACTAATGTTGCTAATAAAGATTGTGTGAAGTTTTGTTTGAAGGAAACATTTCAGGTGTATGGAAGGAATGAGTAATGAGATGAAGGATGGACTAAAGCTCAAGCTTGGGGATGCCACGCGTGTCACCCCAAGAAATATCCAAGAAGTACAAGCGTCAAAGCTTGGGGATGCCCAAGGCATCCCCCTCTTCATCAATAAAAATCCCAGGTTTCTTCCAAACGCTTCATTTTTATTGTTTCATGCACAACTGTGTTGTTCTTGGAGCGTCTTCTTTTTCGTTTTCGTTTTGGTTTTTCGTTTGCTTGGTTTGCTCTGTTTGCTGAATAAATTGGTTGGACCCCCTCTTTCATGCATTGGTTTTCAAATAGTTCTGGTTGGTTTGGAAAAGAGTAGGAAAGCTCATGCTTAAGTGGTAAAGAGAGCTTGTTTTTGACTGTGGCCTATGCTTTGTCATGCCATGCTTGATATTGTTCTGGCTTTATGCTTAGTATTCTTTGCTGTAGCATGACTTGTTATAAATAATTGAGATTGCTTAATGTGCCTTGGATGAATCATGCGTTGTGTTAGCATATTAAAGCATAGTATAGTGGTATTCTCCTTTGATGCTTTATTTGGGTTGACTTGGCACATGCTCACACCATGTTATGACTATCTCAATCACCATAGCCTTTATGATCCTTTAGTTTTCAACTTGTAGTATCACTTTATGCTTTGATCAATGATGTTTTGTCGCTCTGCATGATTATGGCCATTATTGCTCTCTTAGTTTGTCGCTCCCAGTCTTTTGCTAGCCTCCACAACAAAGTATGAGTTCCACTCATGCATCCAAATCCCTAAACCAAGTTTTTCCAAAGAGTCCACCATACCTACCTACTATCTTATGCTATTCCAAGTATATTCATGCTTTTGTTTACCTTCCACTTGTTATGAGAAAACTAGTGATTAAAGCTCTCACGAACTTGATGACACACTTTACTTTATTGCCTCTAATAAACTTGAACCATTGGGTCCTTCTTTGTTGTGTATATGCTTGCGCTTTATAAGTTGAAATTAGCAGAACCATGATTCATGGCGAACGCTTTCAACATTGCACTTGTACTTTGTACCCCGTTGATATTATGTTCTTTTGCTTACGGATCCCGACGGTGTGAAATAAAAGTGGAACTTGTAAGATCATGGAGTTTGTATGTGTGTTAGAGAAACGCCTGGGCCGCTAGCCTAAGCCATGCCTAATCATGGTGGAAACTTGCAGCATCACCATAATGAGCACTCTATGAAGCATCCTTAATAAAAACCTATGCAAATAGCAAATAAAAAGATCGCTGAGATGCTCATTGTCTGCTTGCCTTGTCATTTTGATTATGGGAAAGCTCCCGTATCATGTGCAAGGGGTACCCCGTTGGCGGTTCTTAATGATACACATATACATACAATGACAAGAGCTTACTCGTGACTGAAGTTGAGTAGCATGAGGATCGGTCTTCGTAAGTAAGGGGCATGAGATTTCGGTTTATAACTTGTCAAGCATAACCTCTTAGTTGTGTCACTTTAAACTTAATCACCTTCAAGATGCTTATGATAGGGGCAATGAGAGCTGAAAACTACAAGTACCATAATTTTTGGAAGCTCTTTATGAGACTTGAATCCCTACTTCCTTTTACAAAAGGTTTTTCTTCCACCATTATATTGAGTATCCACCTTCTATCTTTATGCACCTACTTTGAGAGCATAGTGGCCATTCTTAGTTCTATGTGCATTGTCCCAAGACTAGTTGATTGATGCATAACTTGTTATTGATTGTTTGAAACTATTGTATCTAGTCACTCTTATGAACTTTGAAGGTGTCCTATGCATTTATATTTGCTACTCTATTGAGGGACAAGCTGAATACTTTTATGCTATTCTTTCTTTATATGAAACAAACAAACGTCTTGCAAAGCATGTTATTCATGAATCTTTTGTTTGTACCATTTCATGTTGCATCATAGTCTCTTTGCTTATTGCTAGAATTTTGTCTTTCATGTTATGATTGAAGTACTATGATCCTAGCTTTGAATGTTTTGCAAATACTTTGATCAAGTCTTTAATGGTGCATGTCACCTCAAAAATTCTTTCTTTTTATCACTTACCTACTCGAGGACGAGCAGGAGTTAAGCTTGGGGATGTTGATACATTGCAAATGTATCTATAATTTTTGATGTTCCATGCTTGGTTTTATCCACTTTCTTGTGTTTTGTTCCAACTTTGGAGTACTTTTATTATGATTTCTTGGACTAACCTATTAACAAGAGCCACAGTGCCAACTGCCTGTTTTCTGCTATTTTTGGTTCCAGGAAAGTCAGAAAATGAATATTCTCGGAATTGGACGGGACAAAAGCCAAAGTGCCTATTTTTCCGGAAGGGATCAAGTGCAGGAATCACGAGACGGAGAGGGGCGGCCGGCCACACCACTGGCGCGGCCAGGCAGCCACGCTTAGGCTGGTCCGACCCTAGCACCCTCGGCCTCTCCTTTCGCCTATAAGTTGCCCTCGGACGAAAACCCTAGGTACAGATAAAAACCAAGAAAGAGTGCAGAGTCGCCGTCTGTCCCTAGATCGGGGGGATCTGAAGCTCTTCCCGACACCCTGCCGGAGAGGGGAATTCACCCTGGAGGCCTTCTTCATCACCATACAAGCCTCCAGTGTGATGCGTGAGTAGTTCATCCTTGGACTACGGATCCATGTAGTAGCTAGATGGCTGGTTTCTCCTCCTTTGTGCCTTCATGTTTAGATCTTGTGAGCTCCGTTCATGATCAAGATCATCTATTTGTAATCCATACATGTTGTGTTTGCGGGGATCCGATGCATATTGAGATGCTATTTCAGATTGATTATTGATTCTATCATGTCTTTGTTATTTGAGATCTTGCATGCTTTCCGTTGTTAGTAGCTATCTTGGCCATGGAGTTGCTAGCAACTCCAAGAGTTAGTATTTATGCTCGATAGTGGGTTCATGCCTCTGGTAATCTGGGGAAGTGACAAAAATCTCTAAGGTACTAGATGTGCTGTTGCTACTAGGGAGAAAACAACGATCTTTTGTTCATAGAACAATCATATTGTTTACTTTACACGCAGTTCGTAAAGCAATAATCTGTTGCTTGCAACTTAATACTGGAGGGGGTACGGATGATAACCTGAAGGTGGATTATTAGTCATAGCTGCAGTTGGATGGCGGTCTATGTATTATGTTGTAATGCTCAATCAAGTCTCAAAGGAGTCAAGATGATTAGTATATGCATGTATTGCTTTCTCGGTGTTTGTCAATTGCCCTGCTGTAATTTGTTCACCCAGCATGTTATCTATCTAAGGAGAGCCACCTCTAGTGAACTATGGATCCCGGTCCTTTTTCCTTACATACAATCTATAAACTGTTTCTGCTTTGTGTTTACTTTCTGCAAACTTTTACTTCTTTCCATTCGATACGTTTAATCCTTTGTTTTCCACAAAACACGGTGAGATTGACAACCTCATCGCAAGTTGGGGACAAAGTTCTATGGTTGTGTTGTGCAGGTCTCCACGTTGCTACTAGCACCGGTAGTGCGCCCTGCCAAAGCTTCGCCTAGTAACACCTTTGAGGTGTTTCCTTGCTCCTACTGGTTCGATTAAACCTTGGTTTCATAACTGAGGGAAACTTGCTGCTGTGCTCATCATACCTTCCTCTTGGGGTTCCCAACGAGCTCTACATCAACACCGCCATCAAGCAATTTTCTGGGCGCCGTGCATTGAGCCATCAATGTGAGGATCACATGTGTTCATGGAGTGTTAATGCTTTGCTCCGGTGCTCTATTAAAAGGAGCACCTTAATTGCCAGTAGTTCCCTTTAGGCCCCGCTGCAAACGGGCTGGCAGGACAAAAGATGTTGTGCAAGTTCTCATTGCGAGCACGTATGACTATATATGGAACACATGCCTAGGATTATCTAGTACTTGGATGCTTTATCTTATTTATCTGCAATTGCCCTATGTTCTGATTGCTATGTGAATTGTCTTGTCCATGCAACGCCCGTCCATCCATCCCTATGCCTACCGCACTCGAATCCCACTGTTTACTACTATTGCAACTGCTGTTTTTACTTTACTACTGCTGCTACTTTACTATTCCTACTACAAAACTGTTGCTACTGATAAACTGTTGTGAGCAAGATTGTTTCCAGGTGCAGCTGAATTGACAACTCAGTTGTTAAGGCTTATAAATATTCTTTGGCTCCCCTTGTGTCTAATTAATAAATTGGGTTTCACTTCGCTCGAAAATACTGCGATACACCCCCTATACTTGTGGGTCATCAACCGGCTCCAATGACTCTGATGGCTCGAACAACTCGAGCGACACTAGTACATTGCCTCGTAGGGGGTCACACACATACGGTGTTTGACAACGCCTCCCGGACCCTAATCCAGCAGAGGTTTTGGAAGTAGATATCCTGGATCTACAATCCTCGCAGCAAGACGGCACTCCGTGGTGAAGAACACTCTCGTTCACGCAGCCCTTACAGTGGGTCCGCGCTCACAAGAGAGAGAGGGAGAGAGGAGGTCACTTGGAGGGGGAAGCCTCGAAGCTTAGGATTTATTGGTGTCTTTAAATCCCTCGATATGCCCTCCTTTATATAGGGGGAGTGGAGCCCCCAAGTCCCTTAGCCTAGCCATATGGGACTAGACCAAGGGGAGGAGAGGGGGAGGCTTGGCCGGCTACCATGTGGCCCAGCCGACCACCAAAGGGCCCAGCCGCCCACTCCCTCCCTTTTCCCTTTGGGTGGTTTTCCCTCATCGGCCCTTTCCCCTTGGGATTTGGCCCATTAGGCGTGGGCTGCTTATTAAATCATATTTAAATCATTAAATAAATATAAATAAATGTATAATTCAATAATTATCATATACACATTATTTAATTCCCGCTGCACCATAACTCCTTTTGGATAACTCTGGACACCCGCCGGACTTTCCCGGAACCCTTCTGGTTTCCCCTTCTCTTTTCTTCTGTGATTCTTGTGATACCAAAACAATCTTCGAGCATTGTCAAACCCTTAAGCGTGCTAATCTAACGGTTCAGGAATACTCCAGAGATGGTAGAGACCCCTCTCAAACCAATGATCATCAGCGGGACCTAGATGCCCATAATGACCCATGTGCATTCCATGAGAATCTTTGTTGTTGAACCATTAAACATATAATCCTATTCACTTTGTTACTTTGATACTTTACTTGTCTGAGACCTGGTCAATGACATTTCCATGCCATGTTCAATCTCGTTACCAACAAGTACAACTTTACTTGTTCCGAGCTATGCCATCCCCGTGACCTAGTCACACGCTACAACTTTATGGATGTTATGTCTTCAAGTGGGCCCAGAGTATCTCTCCGTCACATGGAAGAACAAACCCCGCTCTTGACGCATACGCCTCTACATACCCCTGTGAATACATGAAGATACTTTTATGATCACCATTTTACCAAGTGATGTTTGATGCAAACAAGGCACTCTCAAGTGATAGTGATTAAATATTTCCTCGCGGTCTAAGGAATTGGTTACTATGTTTCCCAGCTATTGTAACAGTGAACTTCGTGACTTGACCCTGTTAGAATTCATGTGTTGGGTATGTTCATCACTTTCATTCACCTAATGAAGTTACCCCATTGTCAATTGACATAAATGTCCATGATCAGGAAACGTCGATCATCGATTGACCAATGAATTAGTGTCTAGAGGATCACTAGGGACTCTGGTTGTTTACATATCACACGTGTATTGACGTTCCTATCAATACAGTTATAGCATGATATAAAACCTATTATGAACTTAATGAAATATGTCAATAATCTATATTTTTATTTGTCTCTAGGGCATATTTCCAACAGTCGCCCACTTGCACTAGAGTACAAATAAACTAGCTGCATTTGATACGAATCATTACACCATGACACTTTTGGTGTTTTGATCATGCTTGCTCATGGAAGAGGTTTTGTCTATGGACTGTACTATACAAATCCTTATGTGTTTGCGAATTGTTAATGTCACCTAATTTCATATTTCCCTTTATCATTACATGATAACCTTGCGCTATAAATATTTATGTTTTGGTGATAGACTGTTGTTTCTATTCCTTCTGTCATGACATCCATTTAATCAATCAAAAGATGACGTTTTCATTGCCATGAGCATTACGAACACACTCCGTGGGAAGATGGACTTCCCCAGCCACAACATTACATATTTTACCTTTGAAGTATTGATATACTTCTCTGTCAATGTAAATCTAATTGACAGCGCAATAAATGACACTTCGATGTCTAACCATGTTTCTATTATTCTAAGGCACTCAATGTTTTGTGAATTCCACTCATCAAGGTTGGGTGGAACTTCCTATAGTAACCCTTTTACGATCAAGTTCACCATCCTTACAGATCAGATGTATACCTTCCGTTCTCTCTAGACATTGAAGACTATACTTAACCTTTTATTCAGTGATTCATTCCAGGTATCACTTCGGAACATGTTCTTGAAATTAAGATCTTGGGTCATATTATGTCGAGTATACAACATGGTTTTATAAGATGGAACCTATGACTGAGGCATAGTAGATGTTACACATATTTTCCTTCTTTTAAACATCATTGTACCGAGACAATCTCAATGCTCCACCTATTTATACAACTAAGAACTTCCTTCTTAACTTGTTCCATTCTGAAATTCTTCAGAATCCAATCTAGGAAAACATTACAACTTAATACTATTAAACATATCAATCTACGTTGATAGATTTCAATGTTCAATATTCGTTCAATACTTAATATTCTCTAATAATTACTAATACTAACAATACCATTCACAATATGTCAATCACATAAGAGAATGTTTCATCAATCTCCCACTCAAATATGTCAGTTACATATAAGAGTATGGAACTCTCTTAGCTCCAACTTAGTTTATTGTAAATGCAGGTCTTCTCAATATTTTGAGCACAATCCCAAAATCCATTGATCATTCGTCAAATTAAGAATTATATCTATGAGATTCCATTTGTCTGACTTAAGCATTGCTACACATTGTTGTCAACCATTTGAATTTGTTCAAGACATTTCTTGACACAAATCATGATTTATGTCTTACTTTAAGTTTCATTTCTTACTCGCGACTCATATAGAGAGACTATGAACTTGGGCACGGAGGCACGGATACTTTTGACCTTTCCCCATCATCATTTACTCTAGTAGTCCCTTTGGGAGATCAAGTAACATATTTACTTTGATAAGATCAAGTAACATTTTACTTTACCATATTAAATGTAATGTAATGTACATGATTTCATGACTCTAAGTCATTTCTCGTACTTGGGTTCACCATCGCTTATTTGTGCTTCATAGGTATGCCAATTTTTCTATTAACATGAAAAGTGAATCATGAATTTAATTTTGCAATGAGGCGGAACTTATTCGTGAATCCTACTTTATTTTAGTAAAATCTCCCACTGAAACTTTTGATCATTATCATTAGTTTCTCCTCTATTTAGTAGAGTTTTGTTCTGGAATCAATTTTGTTGCGCTACTCTGTCATTTGGAGGCAAGGTGCTCAACCTTATTTGAGCTTTCACCTTTACCCATCAACTCTTTTATTGAGAAACGCTTATCGATAAACCACCACACTTTGAGAAATAATAATTTGCCCCTTTGATTGTAGTTGTGGAATACACGTTTTCTTAGTTTTCTAGGAATACATTACAAAGTTTTATTCAATCTAATTCTGAATTATCACATAACTCTTGAATTTATGAAACCCACATTGTGCCATACACTTATGGTGTTGTTTCCAAGAATCCTTGATGATTCTTTATACAATAAGTAAGTGTTTGCTATTCTAATTTATTTACTCTAAATACGAACGCTAACACGCTAAGAGATTACTTTAGACCATACGATATCTAATATGGTATGATTACAATTCTTTATACATGTCAACACATTGAAATATTCTTATATTCTTAGAATTTTAATTTGTAGAACAGTTTTCACAAGTTTTATATGCGTGAATCACAACTCAAATACTTGTCATGTTGATCAAATCATAAGGGCTCATATTCTTCTTAATTCAATATTCTTGTTCACTCTGAAATTCTTTGTCCATAACAAATAGTTTCAAACTTGTGTCACATTTAGTGAATATATTTATTTGCTTAGATTCACAATGAAGTTGTACGAAATAATGATATCCTTCATTTCTTGAACAATACAACTTACCATCATGTATGATATCTAATTATTCAACACACACTCTATCTTACCAGAACATGGAGGTTTAGTCATTTTTCCTAACAGGGGCATGGCTAGTATGTGTCAAAAGATCAAGTATCTTTAAGACCTTGGTTTCATCACTTATGAAACCTTTCATATGTACCATTATGACTTAACACAATAGTGTCATTCAAAATGATGTCATTATTAAGTTTGAATATCTTTTGGCATTTTCACAATTTTATAAACATTAAAATTTCTATCATCAAGATATGAATAACTCATTCATAGTCAAAACCGTGAACATAAAAGATATTACTCATCGGAATAAAAAAATGATTTATCTCAAATTCATATGAATAACTATCTTACAAATGCAAGTCACACACTAATGTAGTTCACTCTCATCAATTACACATTTATTCAAATATTCTAATCCAAATGATAACTTTTAAAGGAGAGCGTTCGTGGCATCTTATTTGCCATCAACAAGTGTTGTCGCGCCTACTCCTTCAATCATTTCTCAAGTAGCAGGTCCTATTTTCACAAAATAGTACAAGTATCAAATACTTCGTAAAGTTGTATGTTTGAAAATTAAACATTTATAACTTTGTATATAAAATATATACCTTTTCCATTGATGATAGCTCCTGGAGCAGGCACTACATTCTGGGTTCTCATATGAGCCATGAACGCAAGTAAGGTAAACTCTTTCCCTTCCACGAGGTAGTTCAAGACGACATCTTTGTAGCTGTGGGGTAGCGAGCGCAACACTACATCTATCACAAATTTGTCGTTCACCCAGTAGTCCATTATGTCCACAAGGCGCTCATGAATTCTTTCCATGATATCCAAGTGGTCTTCTAGGATGGTGTCTTCCCTCATCTTGGTTGAGAGGAATTCACCCATGTATGCAAACGCCATGGTTCTGACTTGAGATGGAAAGAGCATCTGAAGTCATTCGGCCAGGTGGAAGGCCTCAATCTCATGGAACTGTGCTCCCAGAGCAGAGGCTTGTGATGTGATATGGTTAATGTAAAAGGTAAAATAATTTACTTTCCTGTTGCTAAGTTGTAGTAATAGGATGGTGGCATCAAGGGCTTGGCGCCACACATTGGAGCACATGATGGAGATCATGGCGCGACGATCAATGAGCCTACAATTGCAACAGGAAAGTATTAGATGATGGGGTTCATTGCATGGAGAACAAAAAAATTCCTACAATTGCAACCACCAAGATCATATGTAGGAGATACATGTAACGGTTTCATATGGACTCACCCTTGAAGACCGTAATGCGGGATAACGTTCCCTCAACAAACATGGTTGTTGTAGAGTGTACTCGACCATCCTCAAGGACGCGATGATAGTGCTGCATGTGTAGCACCTTCATAGTCTGTCACACGTACGGTGTGTCGACGACTCCCGAACCCTCGCTCCAGCTGGCCAGCGGAAGTAGCGGATCCTTGGGAACTTCAACAGCGCTACGCCATGGTAGATATGGCAAAGGGGAAGATATCGAGTAGGGCTTCTCCTAAGCACCTTTTCTTGTGGAAATGGAGAAGGCTAGCAAGAAGGAGAAGATGCCAACCAAAGGGCATATGAGAGGAGTGGGCAAGTGTGTGTGAGGGGGGAGGTCTCCACCTCCTTTTATAGGGGAGAGTGGGGTAATCCCCCTCCTTGGTCCACGCCATGGGGTGCCCCTTCCCCTCCTCTCATTCATGTGGGTGGACTCTCCACTCACATAATTTCAATCTCCACTTTCTCCCATTTATTCTCCATTCAAAAACCAAAGGTCTTTCCATTAAAGCACTTTAATTCTCTTGTTTTAATGCAAATAAATTTAATTAACAATTCATTTAATGATTACTTCATTTAATGAACACTTCATTTAATGAACACATTAACATTTTTATCCCTTGCTTTGTCGATACCCCGAAACCATTTCGGCAGATTCGATAGAATAAATTCCTATGATGTCCATTATCTTCTATGTTCCCTATCCACTCCATTGTGTCAACTACCCTTAAGTGTGTCTCCCTACGGTTCACGAAATGTGTGGACATGATCAAGCCATTCTTCGATCAATAATCATTAGCGGGACCTATAGATCCATAATGACTCCCACCAGTTCATGCGATGACTTAGTGATCGCGTGATCTTTTATTCGTAGTAACCAATTCCTTTTGTCTCGCGATATTTCAATTGTTCAGGATCCAATCATTCGGTATCATTCATACCTAGTTCGATCCCATTACTGACAAGTACTCTTTTCTCGTTCCAGTGATATGACATTCTTAGTGATCATTATCACTTGCTTGCAAGCTTTGTCAATGTGATATCACCGAGAGGGCCCTGAGTATATCTTTCCATCATTTGGATGGACAAATCCCACACTTGATCCATGAGCCTCAACTAACACTTTCCAAGTATCTAATGACACCTTTATGATCTCCCTATTATGGTGTGATGTTTGATGCAATTAAAATACTCTTCCGAAGTCAGTGATTGACGTGATCTCATGGTCTAAGGATTAGTGTTACTTTGAATGACGTTATAGTAGTGTAAACATAATGTCTTGATTGTGTTACTATACTTTGGGAGTATGTTCATCACATCATTAAATCAATGGTGTGACCTTGTGATTAACAACATCCAATGTCAAGATCAGGAAACCTTGATCATCTGTTAATCAACAAGCTAGTGTAATGAGAGGCATCACTAGGAACCATCTATTTGTTTAGTAAACACACATGTATTAACGTTTCTCTTTTAATACAATTATATCATGAGAAATAAACATCTATTATAAACCTGGAATAACATAATAACCATTTATTATTGCCGCTCGGGGATATTCTTTTTAGTCTCCCACTTGCAGTAGAGTCAATAATACTATTTTACGTAGTTATGGATCTAACACCCATAGCGTTCTGGTGTCGATCATGTTTTTCCATTGGGAGAGCTTTAGACAATGGATCCACAATGTTCAAATCCGTGTCTACTTTGCAAATCTCTACATCACCACCCTGGACATACTCTCGGATGGAGTGATAACAACGCTTGATATGCTTGGAATTCTTGTGAAACCTTGGTTCCTTAGCATTGGCTATGGCACCATTGTTGTCACAATAGATAATTGTTGGATCCAAAGCACTTGGAACCACACTTGGTTCAAAAATGAACTCCTTCATCTAAACCGCTTCCGCCACTGCTTCTGAAGTAGAGATATATTCAACCTCCATTGAAGATATTTCCACCACATGTTACTCGGAACTCCTCCAACTCATCACTGAACCATTCATAATAAATACATATCTGGATTGTGAATTAGAGTCATCCGGATCGGTGTCAAATCTATCATCAACGTAACACTTTGCGACAAGCTCTTCTTCACCTCCATAGATGAGAAACATGTCTTTAGTTCTTCTTAAGTACTTAAATACATTCTTGACTACTTTTAAATGTTGTACACATGTATCAGATTGGTACCTGCTAGTCAAACTAACATCATGTGCCACATCCAGTCTTGTACATAGCATAACATACATAAGAGAGCCTATGGCTGAGGCATAGGGGACATTGACCATCAATTCTCTATCTTGTGTTGTAGTTGGACTTTGAGTTTTACTCAAAATCAAACCTTGTGCCAGACCTTTCTTACTATTATGAATTTTGAACTTATTCAAAATCTTGTCAAGGTATGTACTTTGTGATAATCCAATTAAGCGTCTTGATCTATATCTATAGATCTTGATACCTAAAATATAGGCAGCTTCACCAAGTTTCTTCATCGAAAACTTACTATTTAAGTAATCATTTACGCTATTCAAAAGATTGACATCATTTCAAATCAATAATATGTCATACACATATAATATCAGAAATTCTATAGAGCTCCCACTCCCTTTCTTGTAAATATAAGCATCTCCTATAGTTTGGACAAATCCAAACCCTTTAATCACTTCATCAAAGCGGAGATTCGAACTTTAGGATGCTTGCTTTAGTCCATAGATGGAACACTGAAGTTTGCATACCTTGTTAGCATCCTTAGGATTGAAAAAACCTTTTGGTTGCATCATATACAACTCTTCCTCAATGTTTCCATTAGGAATGCTATTTTTACATCCATCTACCAGATTTAATAATCGAAAAATGCAACAATTGCTAACATAATCCTAATTGACTTTAGCATCGCTAGGGAGAAAAATTCTCCTCGTAGTCAACTCCTTGAATTTGTCGGAACCCTTTCATGACAAGTTGAGATTTATAGACGGTTAGATTACCGTCAGCGTCCGTTTTCTTTTTGAAAATCCATTTATTCTCAACAACCTTGCGGTCATGAGGTAAGTCCACCAAAGCCCAAATTTGGTTTTCGTACATGGATCCCATCTTGGATTGCATGGATTCAAGCAAATTGTTGGAATCCTGGCTCATCATCGCATCCTCATATGTCGCAGGGTCATTGCTTCCATCTACCATGACGGGTGGGACCTAGAGGGTTCTGACCGGTGGGACCAAGACGGTTTGGACAGGTGGGACCAAGATGGTTCTGACACGTGGGTCCACATGTTGATGACAGTGTCAGTAATTTTGTCGCGTTAATAATTATGCAGAAAATAAGAAATTATCATATAGAAAAATAAAATTTAGAACTAATATATAAAATGGCGGCGATAAAATTTCGTGCAATAGTTTTAACATGAAGATACAACTAAGTAAATCACACTGATGAAATTTTTTATCAAGATGGAGGTGTTGTTGAGTTGTTGCCCTGTCCTTGTTGCTGTGATGTCCGTAAGATGAAATTAAGTATGGTTTCTAATTCTTGCTGCTTCTTTTCAGTTTCTCTAGTTTTCTCTTCTTGTGCCTTCATCAGAGCTGCATGGTCCACTTCTTGTTTTTTTTCATTTCTTCAACTCTTTTATCCTAGGATTCCATCCTTTCCTGCATCTCTTGTTTGTACCTTTCAGCTGCGAGGAGTGATTGTTCCTCTTGTTCAGCAAGCTTGATTTCTAGTTCTCGGATGTGTGCTATGGACACAGATCTCTTCCTTGTTATTTATCCAACTCCCAAATTTGAGAGGAACGTGCCTATGCTTGAGCTCGTTCTGCTCTTCTCCTTCAAGACTTCTTCAATAATCCGCAATTCTGTTTTTAGTCTCATCTTCTATGCGTGGTATATTTTTCATGGTCATCATTGCATCCTGCAAATAAGTTCAAAT
The DNA here is from genome assembly GCA_023614405.1 of Avena insularis. Lineage (NCBI taxonomy): Eukaryota > Viridiplantae > Streptophyta > Magnoliopsida > Poales > Poaceae > Avena > Avena insularis. Next base: position 75,473,231 of record CM042690.1, read on the forward strand.
GAAAGCATAAGAAATATTGAAGTAGAAAGCTTATTCATTACAAAATATTAGCAGTATTAAAAATGTCTTACATAAGCATCTTTCGCTTCCGTAGTCATGATGCCTTCCTTGTTAGTGTGGGTAAGTCTATAGAATTCAATTGGAGATATCACCTCCTCCAAGTTCTCCGAGTTCTACAAAAAATGGAATTACGAACATGATTTAGCAAAATTTATACTGAGTTTGGTAAAACAATTGTTTCATATATGAACTTAAAACGTACAAGAGCTTCGTAGTGTGCAATGAAGCATCTCGATCCAATTGTATGGTTCTTCTTCACAGCTTCTCTGTTCACTTGATTCTTCACACACATTTCCTAAATTTGAGTATGAACTTGTGAGTTTTCTGTGCAGCAGAGATTTATGTGCTGAGTATTTGTAAGTGTAAATGTTAGTATCTGATAGTGGGCATCAAACCATCCGTCCACATGATCTTTCCAACCTATCTCAAGTACATTTGCTGGCTTCATGTTATATGCTTCCTGGGGGCTCATATCTTTAATCTTGTCCCAATTCTCCTTCTTAAGCTTGTAGCTTAGTTGGCACATACTACTCTGTATAATATTAGTGCACACTCTCTTGGTCACTACATCATTTGTGTCCATTTCAAAATTTCCCTGAAAAATGGAGATGCATATTATGTACTTACATAGGTAGACAATATAAATAGCTATTATGTAGTTACATAGGTAGATAATATAAATAGCTATGATGTTATGGTAGCTTAAAATTCAGTGAACAGAAGATATGATAACCTTTGTTTTAGGGTTACCGATGTTCTGGCCCTCATCATATGAAGTCGGCTCGTCATTAGCTGTGGCCATTTCTTCTGAATTGGGTTCATATGTAGGGTCTAGTTGAGTGTGGTTAGCATCCTTTCGTTTACCTTTTTTGGTGACATCTGTCACTTTGCAAATGCCATTGTACACGAATTTATAGCATAATAGAAACACTACTATCAAGATCCCATAAAGCTTTGAAATCAAAGTCATTCACTTTCATATTAATGATGGGTTCCCAACCATCTTCTTGTTTAATAGGAATAGAAGCTTTATGTTTCATCTTTTCTTCTTCAATCTTTATGAGAGCATCAGTAATGTGTTTTGTAAAGGCCATGTTCATAGCACTAGCATTAGGACTTTTAGCAAGCTTTTGTAGGAACTTAATAACTTCAGAGATGTTGCAACCATCAAGATCAAAATCAAATTTATCATCTAGAGTAGTAGAACTATTACTAGCCTCAACACTAGTGGTGGTGATAGTAGAAACACTAATGTTTCTAGCAATTTCATCTTCTCTTTCCCACTTAGCATGTAATTCAGCTAATAGTCTAACATTTTCATCAATTCTTACATGTATAGCATTAGTGGCTCCAAAGGGATTATCATTAGTTTCAAGTTTAGCAGCCATTTTATTCAAAGAAGATTGAGCATCAGCCAAAGATGCTATATTTCTTTCAGCATTAGAGAGTTTTTCCTCAATAATTTTATTGAAAGCAGTTTGTTTACTAATAAAGTCTTTAAGCATAACTTCAAGTTCATAGGGTGCACTCCTATTATTGTTGTAGGAACTTCCATAAGCATTACCATTGTTGGGAGATATGGCTTATAATTGTTGTTACCAAAATTATTCCTATACGCATTATTGCCAAAGTTGTTATTTCTTATGAAGTTCACATCAACTTGCTCTTCTTGAGCAACCAAAGAGGCTAAGGGAACATTATTTGGATCAATATGGGCTTTCCCATTCACAAGTATAGACATAATAATATCAATCTTATCACTCAAGGAGGAGGTTTCCTCAATAGAATTTACCTTCCTACTTTGTGGAGCTCTCTCAGTATGCCATTCAGAATAATTAACCATCATATTGTCTAGAAGTTTTGTTGCAGCACCCAAAGTGATGGTCATAAGGTACCTCCAGCAGCAGAATCCAATAGGTTCCTTGAAGAATAGTTCAATCCTGCATAAAAAGTTTGGATGATCATCCAAGCAGTCAGTCCATGAGTGGGACAATTCTTTACCAAAGATTTCATTCTTTCCCAAGCTTGAGCAACATGTTCATTATCAGATTGTTTAAACTTCATTATTTCACTTCTCAAAGATATAATCTTAGCAGGAGGATAGTACTTTCCAATGAAAGCATCTTTGCACTTAGTCCAAGAATCAATACTATTCCTAGTTAAGGAATTCAACCATTCTTTATCTTTCCCTCTCAAAGAGAAAGGAAACAATTTAATCTTAATAATATCTCCATCTACATCCCTATGCTTTTTCATCTCACAAAGTTCAACAAAGTTATTTAGATGGGCAGCAGCATCTTCATTACCAATACCAGAAAATTGTTCTCTCATAACAAGATTGAGCAAAGCAGGTTTTATCTCAAATAAAGTAGCTTCAGGGACAGGTGGAGCAATAGGTGTGCTCATAAAATCATTGTTGTTTGTTCTAGTGAAGTCACACAACTTAGTGTTTTCAAGAGTAGCCATTTTTTTGTGTTTTCAAATAAGAAAGCAAACTACTAAAACTATTTTTGTGTGTTTTTGATAAAGAAACAAGCAAACAAGGCAAAAATAAACTAAGCAAAACAAAAATAACAAAGTAAAGAGATTGATTATGAGGGACTCCCCGGCAACGGCGCCAGAAAAATGTTTGCTGACGCGTGGTTGACGTGGGAGCTTCTTCTTCTTCTTCAAGTCCCCGGCAATGGCACCAGAAAAATGCTTGATGGCTCGATGTTGATGTAGAGCTCGTTGGGGAACCCCAAGAGGAAGGTATGATGAGCACAACAGCAAGTTTCCCTCAGTTATGAAACCAAGGTTTAATTGAACCAGTAGGAGCAAGGAAACACCCCAAAGGTGTTGCTAGCTGAGCCTTGACAGGGTGCACTACCGGTGCTAGTAGCAACGTGGAGACCTGCACAACACAACCACAGAACTTTGTCCCCAACTTGCGATCAGGTTGTCAATATCACCGTGTTTTACTGAAAACACAGGATTAAACGTATCGAATGGAAGGAAGTAATAGTTTGCAGAAAGTAAACACAAAGCAGTAAACCGTTTGTAGATTGTATGTAAAAGAAAAGGACCAGGATCCATAGTTCACTAGAGGTGGCTCTCCTTAAGATAGATAACATGCTGGGTGAACAAATTACAGCGGGGCAATTGACAAACATCGAGAAATCAATACATGCATATACTAATCATCTTGACTCCTTTGAGATTCGATTGGGCATTACAACAGTATACATAGACCGCCATCCAACTGCATCTATGACTAATAATCCACCTTCAGGTTATCATCCGAACCCCCTCCAGTATTAAGTTGCAAGCAATAGATTATTGCTTTACGAACTGCGTGTAAAGTAAACAATACGACTGTTCTATGAACAAAGGATTGTTGTTTTATCCCTAGTAGCAACAACACATCTAGTACCTTAGAGATTTCTGTCACTTCCCCAGATTACCAGAGGCATGAACCCACTATCGAGCATAAATACTAACTCTTGGAGTTGCTAGCATCTACTTGGCCAAGATAGCTACTAACAACGGAAAGCATGCAAGATCACAAATAACGAAGACATGATAGAATCAATAATCAATCTGAAATAGCATCTCAATATCCATCGGATCCCCGCAAACACAATATGCAGAATTACAAATAGATGATCTTGATCATGAACGAAGCTCACAAGATCTAGACATGAAAGCACAAAGGAGGAGAACCAGCCATCTAGCTACTACATGGATCCGTACTCCAAGGATGAACTACTCACGCATCACACCGGTGGCTTGCATAATGATGAAGAAGGCCTCCAGGGTGAATTCCCCTCTCTGGCAGGGTGCCGGGAAGAGCTTTAGATCCCTCCCGATCTAGGGATGGAGATGACAGCGGCTACAGACTCTTTCGTGGATTTTTGATCAGGACCTTAGGGTTTTTGTCCTGAGGGCAATATATAGGCGGAAGGAGAGGCCGAGGGGGTGCTGGGGTCGGCCAGACCACCCCCTGGCGTGGGCCCGGGCTGCTGGCCAGTGGTGTGGTCCCGGTCCGCCTTCTCCGTCTCGTATTCTGGCATCTGATGATTTCCGGAAAAATAGGCACTTTAGCTTTTGTCCCGTCCAATTCCAAGATATTCATTTTCTGACTTTCCTAGAACCAAAAACAGCAGAAAACAGGCCGCTGGCACTGTGGCTCTTGTTAATTAGTCTAAGAAATCATATGAAAAGTACTCCAAAGTGTGGATAAAACACAAGAAAGTGGATAAAACCAAGCATGGAACATCAAAAATTATAGATACATTTGCAATGTATCACACACCGGGACTAAAGGTGCGGCGTTGGCGCAAACTGTTATGGGCCGAAAACCTTTAGTCCCGGTGCGTGCACGCATCAGTAAAGGGGACTTTAGTCCCGGTTCGTATCACGCACCGGGACTAAAGACCCTTTAGTCCTGGTGCGTGCTACGGACCGGGACTAAAGGTCCCCGCCCTTTATATTGTTGCGCCCCTTCTTCTCCCAAATCAGCACACTCGAGGACGCATGCAGGGGAGCACGCGAGGACGACGAAGGACGCCGACAGGCTGCCCAACTCTCCAGCCGCCGCCACTCGCCGTCCCTACTCCAGCCGTCGCGCCCACTCCAGCCACATGGCCTGCCTAGGTACCCCGCCGATCCCCTTTCCCTCCCAGACGTCTGTGCGCGTAGCATGACGTGTGAGCATGCTGGCTGCTGGCGGGCGTGGTGGAAGTGAGCAAAGGTGGCCCTAGCCACTACTTTAGTTTTTTATTTTTTATTTTGTAGTGTATATAGTAGTGTAATAGTAGTATTATATATAGTATGTAGTATGTAGTGTATTTTTTAGTATGGTATGTAGTATTATTGTGTATTTTTGTAGTGTATTTTTTTTATTTTGTATAGTATGTAGTATTACATAGTATGTATATTGTATAGTAGTATATAGTATATTGTATATAGTATTATATAGTACTATTATAGTGTATATAGTATTATATAGTACTATTGTATAGTGTATATACTATAGTAAATATACTATAGTATTATATAGTACTATTGTATAGTGTATATAGTATTATATAGTACTATTGTAGTGTATATAGTATTATATAATACTATTGTATAGTGTATATAGTGTATATAGTATTATATAGTACTATTGTATAGTAGTATATTGTATAGTAGTATAGTGTAGTGTAATATAGATACATGCCATAGTCGATTGAGACAGACAAGCATTAGTGCTAAATAAAGATAAGCTAAAGAAATAACTACCCTAAGTCCGGTAGTGCTCGTGGGCCCCCGGACTTAGGGTTAGGGTGGTGGTGCTCGTGGGCCCCCGGACTTAGGGTTAGGGTGGTGGCGCTCGTGGGTCCCCCGGACTTAGGGTAAGGGTGGTAGTGCTCGTGGGCCCCCGGACATAGGGTTAGGGTGGTAGTGCTCGCGGGCCCCGGACTTAGGGTTAGGGTGGTAGTGCTCGCGGGCCGCCGGACTTTTGTATATAGGAAATATTTGTATATAGACAATATTTGTATATAGGAAATAATATTGTGTGCATCTCAAATTTTGCAGAAACTATGGATCCACCTAGTCCAATGCGCAAAGACCTAGCACAAGAAGAAATTCTCGAGGATATGATCAACGACGCCCCTATGTTGATCCACCCGAATCTCCGTCGATGTATCTGACCCCCTCCAGTGAGGGTGAGGAGGTTGACCGAAATGATAAGGGAGAAGCCGACGGCTCCGTTGATGGAGAAGCCGACGGCCTCGGTGGAACCTTAACGAAGTCCGACGAGGTATATATATGAAGTCCGATGATTAGTAGATGCATTAATTGAGTTGTATATATATAAATTGACAAATGTTTCTTCTCTTAGGCCTCCACATCGAGCAAAAAATATTCCAAACGAGGCCCGGCCAAAAAGTTGGACGCATCTACGCGTTATACAATTACGGTGGTATCACCACGGGATGAACCGTTGGAACCCGAAAAGGCGAAAAGTATATTTGTACAACAATGCGGAGTTATGGTTAGGGATCACATCCCGATCACCGTTTGAGAGTGGAATAAGACCAAAGGGGTGGAAGAGGGTGAGTATGTCGCTGACAGGTACAAAGAGGGTATTTGGAATGACCTCATGACACATTTCACCCTGCCAGAATGTGAGGATGATGCCGACACAGCTGCATTGAGGAAGAAAGTCAAGCAGTGGACTCTTACGAAGATGGCCGAAATATTCAAGAACTGGAAGAAAGCATTATGGCAAAAGTATCAAAAGACGAAGACTCCTCCTAAACTCGAATGCTATCCAACAAAGCAGTAGGCTAACTGGGATGCATTTGTGAAGTACAAGGAGTCAGAACCTGCTATGGAAAAGTCAGAAAAAAACAAGAAAAATGCCGCGATGAAGAAATATCACCATCACCTGGGGCCAGGGGGCTATGCGACTGCCATGCCAAAGTGGGATGCTAAAGAGAGTGAGCTGCTTGCGATTGAGTATGGGATCTGAGGGCAAGAAATTGGTTCCTTGGGCATGGGATTGAGTATGACGAAAAAACAGGGGACCTTATTTGCAGTGACGGGATTAGGATACCCCGGGAGACATGGCAGAGAGTGGTTAAGGAAATTAAAGAGGGGACAACAAAGTTCTGTCCCGATAGAGAGAATGACTTGCTGACAAAGGCCCTCGGGAACAAAGAACGTGGAGGACGAGTACGAGGCCTTGGCACTAGTTATACTTGGGAGATGGGGTTTCCCAAAGACAGAGATACTTATAGGAGCCGAGAGAGAGCAAAGAGGCGACGGCAGATGGAGGATGGAGACAGGTTCACCGAGTTGCTAGGAACACTTCGAATTCATTAGCAACAGATTGACGAACTTCGAGGAGTAGTGCGCCTGCAAGATCCTACACTCGATATTACCGCCGTTCCATCTCAGCGGAGAAGCAGCGTGGCTAAATCGGAGGTCCCGTCTGACGATGCACGGATGGTAGATGGTGGTCCTGGCTACCCCGTGGATGGAATCAAGGAGCAGGCATCTTGTGAGCTCCATCAGAAGGTGAAGAACCTATCCATCAAGGTGGCGGTCGGATGTGCTTTACCTTGTCCACCTGACGCACGCTGGCTTGGCCGTGAGATTCCAGCTGGCATGCTAAAGTCAGGGTAGATGAAATCACAACGGGATGGGACTCAATGGAGCTTGACATCCCTGGACCTGAAGGTGAGAGGACACTCGGAGAAGTATTGGGTGGCATCATTCTATGGGACAAGAACAACATCAAGCTTCCAGGCTCAGCGCCAAGGCCAACACCGCCTCCGAGTTGTCGCATGTGACCTTCACCTCCATCACCTCCAAGAAGCCCACCCCATGACTACGACCACCACAGTGAGTCCATCTCGATCTCTGCCGCAGGGTTAGCCGCCTTCGCCGCCTGCTAAGGACAAAAAGCGGAAGCGTGCTCCGTCGATAAGGACTAAACGACGCAGCAGCCCAAAACGCAAATGTCGCCCCTCCCAAGAGTACCTCATAAGAATCTTCCCATCATACCTTATGATCGTACTGACGAGGAAAACGATATGATCGTAAAGGCCGAATGTGTTGCGCAGCTTCAAAAGAAGAAACCCGAGCCCGCCCCGGTATACACCGAGAAGCAAAAAGCGTATGCCCTTTCTTTTCTGAACACAAAATCGCAATATGACTTGCACCATAAGCCAGATGACTATCTACGCGCACTTCAGAAGGAGGTGAAGAAGAGCAAATCAAGAAGTGCAAGCGGGAGCAAATCATCAAGTCAAAGTGCAACCGGGAAAACAAAGGACGTCCCCTAGCTCGGGGAACAGGCCAAAAAATCGACCCCACCCCTCAAGGTGGTATCCCATGACATTCCCCAGTAGAATATGGAAGAAGGTGCGAAGCTTGCGGCCTCTATGAATGTGACTGTTGAGGAATTGCTAGGTCCCAAGGACGACAAGTTACCCAAGGCTCAAGTAGTCCCTACATATGTCCCAGGGAAGCCTCTGGTCAGCTTTGAGCAGTTCCAACAACTGCCAACACAAATGCGGAGTTTACATAACTGGTACTTGAAAGCCGCAAAGGAGGAGAGAATAATGATCGTGGCGAAAGTCTCACATGACTACTACTTCCGAGAAGAAGAGGTCCATGTTGAGTTTCCAGAACTCTTCCAGTTATACGCTTTCGACGCCCTCGACAAATCTATCATGAGTTGCTATTGTCTGTAAGTTGTTGAATTCACTGCCTATATATAAGTTGTTCATGTTTCCAGTTGTTTAGTTCATTGCATGTAATTATCCTAATTATATCCTTGTGTACTCTATTATTATGCAGAATGAAGATCATGGAATGTAAAAGAAGGTCAATCTTTAGTGTTGGGTTCATTGACCTAGATAAAATACATATAAAGACGCTAACGGATAAACCCGAGGCCTCCACATCGAGTTGTATATATATAAATTGATGAATGTTTCTTCTCTTAGGCCTCCACATCGAACAAGAAATATTACAAACGAGGCCCGGCCAAAAAGGTGGACGCATCTATGCGTTATACAATTACGGTGGTATCACCACGGGGTGAACCGTTGGAACCCGAAAAGGCTAAAAGTGTATTTGTACAACAATGCGGAGTTATGGTTAGGGATCGCATCCCGATTACCGTTCGAGAGTGGAATAAGACCAAAGGGGAGGAAGAGGGTGAGTATGTCGCCGACAGGTACAAAGAGGGTCTTTGGAATGACCTCATGACACATTTCACCCTGCCAGAATGTGAGGATGATGCCGAGACAGCTGCATTGAGGAAGAAAGTCAAGAAGTGGACTCTTACGAAGATGGTCGAACTATTCAAGGACTGGAAGAAAGCATTATGGCAAAAGTATCAAAAGACGAAGACTCCTCCTAAATTCGAATGCTATCTAACAAAGCAGCAGGCTAACTGGGATGCATTTGTGAAGTACAAGGATTCAGAACCTGCTATGGAAAAGTCAGAAAAAAACAAGAAAAATGCCGCGATGAAGAAATATCACCATCACCTGGGGCCAGGGGGCTATGCGACTGCCATGCCAAAGTAGGATGCTAAAGAGAGTGAGTTGCTTGCTAAAGGGATCACTTCCAAACCAATATGCGAAGAATGGGATCTGAGGGCAAGAAATTGGTTCCTTGGGCATGGGAGTGAGTATGACGAAAAAACAGGGGACCTTTTTGAAGTGACGGGATTAGGATACCCCGGGAGACATGGCAGAGAGTGGTTAAGGAAATTAAAGAGGGGACAACAACGTTCTGTCCCGATAGAGAGAATGACATGCTGATAAAGGCCCTCGGGAATAAAGAACGTGGAGGACGAGTACGAGGCCTTGGCACTAGTTATACTTAGGAGATGGGGTTTCCCAAAGACAGGGATACTTATAGGAGCCGAGAGAGAGAGCAAAGAGGCGACGACAGGAGGAGGATGGAGACAGGTTCACCGAGTTGCTAGGAACACTTCGAATGCATTAGCAAGAGATTGACGAACTTCGAGGAGTAGTGTGCCTGCAAGATCCTGCACTCGATATTACCGCCGTTCCATCTCAGCGGAGAAGCAGCGTGGCTGAATCAGAGGTCTCGCCTGACGATGCACGGATGGTAGATGGCGGTCCTGACTACCCCGTGGATGGAATTAAGGAGCAGGCATCTTGTGAGCTCCATCAGAAGGTGAAGAACCTATCCATCAAGGTGGCGGTCGGATGTGCTTTACCTTGTCCACCTGACGCACGCTGGCATGGCCGTGAGATTCCAGCTGGCTATGCTAAAGTCGGAGTGGATGAAATCGCAATAGTGGGACTCAATGGAGCTTGACATCCCTGGACCTGAAGGTGAGAGGACACTCGGAGAAGTATTGGGTGGCATCATTCTATGGGACAAGAACAACATCAAGCTTCCAGGCTCAGCGCCAAGGTCAACACCGCCTCCGATTCATCGCATGTCACCTTCACCTCCATCACCTCCAAGAAGCCCACCCCATGACTACGACCACAGCCATGAGTCCAGCTCGATCTCCGCCATAGGTCACCTTCGCCTTTGCTAAGGACAAAAAGCGGAAGTGTGCTCCATCGATAAGGACTAAACAACGCAGCAGCCCAAAACGACAAATGTCGCCCCTCCAAGAGTACCTCATAAGAATCTTCCCATCAGACCTTACGATCGTACTGACGAGGAAAACGACATGATCGTAAAGGCCGAATGTGTTGCGCAGCTTCAAAAGAAGAAACCCGAGCCCACCTCGGTATACACCGAGAAGCAAAAAGCGTATGCACTTTCTTTTCAGAACACAAAATCGCAATATGACTTGCACCATAAGCCAGATGACTATCTACGCGCACTTCAGAAGGAAGTGAAGAAGAGCAAATCAAGAAGTGCAAGCGGGAGCAAATCCTCAAGTCAAAGTGCAACCGGTAAAAAAAGGATGTCCCCCAGCTCGGGGAACAAGCCAAAAAATCGACCCCACCCCTCAAGGTGGTATCCCATGACATTCCCCAGTAGAATATGGAAGAAGGTGCGAAGCTTGCGGCCTCTATGAATGTGACTGTTGAGGAATTGCTAGGTCCCAAGGACGACAAGTTACCCAAGGCTCAAGTAGTCCCTACATATGTCCCAGGGAAGCCTCTGGTCAGCTTTGAGCAGTTCCAACAACTGCCAACACAAATGCGGAGTTTACATAACTGGTACTTGAAAGCCGCAAAGGAGGAGAGAATAATGATCGTGGCGAAAGTCCCACATGACTACTACTTTCGAGAAGAAGAGGTCCATGTTGAGTTTCCAGAACTCTTCCAGTTATACGCTTTCGACGCCCTCGACAAATCTATGATGAGTTGCTATTGTCTGTAAGTTATTGAATTCATTGTCTATATATAAGTTGTTCATTTTTTCAGTTGTTCAGTTCATTGCATGTAATTATCATAATTATATCCTTTTGTACTCTATTATTATGCAGAATAAAGATAATGGAATATAAAAGAAGGTCGATCTTTAGTGTTGGGTTCATTGACCCAGATAAAATACATATAAAGACGCTAACGCGTAAACTCAAGGAGACGTAGGAAAACCTTCTAAGGTTTCTAACGGAGCAAAATTTCTGTGACCACATACTGTTTCCTTACAATTTCGTGTGAGTGTCTTACTCTGTTGTACACATTCACTTTTGTTTACTCGATGTTAAGTGTACTTGATGAGTTACTGATGTATATATAAACGTGTGCAGTTTCCATTGGATTCTGCTAGACATTCAACTTGATAAGGGAAGAGTTGAAGTCATGGACCCATTAAAGAGACCCCTGGAACAGTTTAGTGACATGCAGAACATGCTCCAGAGGTAATTTTTGCGCTACAGCGATCTCTTTCGTTGATTTCCTGAGATATCACGTAATAAATAACTCATTCATTTTCTTTACCGGGCAGGGTTTGGAGCCAGTTCAAGAGTGCGATTACGGGTGACTTTAGTGAGAAGCTGACGTTTAAGCCGGTCTCGGTAAGTAGTACGCGCATCTCTTTACTTCTAGTTTCAATACAATTATGATGATAGATTATTATTTTGATTGAATTCTATTCTCGTAAAGTGCGCGAGGCAACCACCGAAGATGAATCTATGTGGATTCTACGTTTGTGAGTTCATTCGCACTTTTACCAGTGAGCTGAATGATTATAGAGTCGATGTAAGCAATACATTCACAATATTATTTTATTACCGTCACTTTTTGTTATCATGATTGATATTCATATTGATCTTCTTTTCTTATATAGTTCGAGAAAATGCGGGACCAGCTCCTACCAGAGCAACGCGTAGTAGGAATTGCTGAAGAACTGGCAGGATTCTTGATGAACGAGATGATAGATGACGCCGGAGAATTTAGTGTGAATAGGCGCCGATGATCCCCGACCGTGTAATTGAATAGACGGCTCTAGTCCCGATAATTGTGATCTCCATGTGTAACTATCATGTATATATTTTATGCTTGATCTTAAGAGAAGTTATCTTATGTATGCACGAACATGTACGGTATGTGGTAGCGTAGAAAACTATTTTGAAATGAAAAAAAAGGATACAAATTGAATTCTTTACCGCGACAGAGAAAGTGCCTAAAATTCTACCGCGGCAGAGAACAATTTGTCACGGTTCATAATACGAACCAGGACTAATGGGGGCACCCCGCACCCGCAGAGACGGCCACGTGGATGCACATTGGTCCCGGCTGGTAAGTGGCCCGGGACTAGTGTGTGGGCCTTTAGTCCCGTCTCTCTAGTCCCGGTACCATAACCGGGACTAAAGGCTCTTACGGGCCGAGACTAAAGGCCCATTCTCCAATCACGAACAGTTTTAGATACATAAACAAGGCGGTCGAGATCATTGGGTTGAGAGGGAAAACTGCTTGGTTGCTTCTCCATACACCTCACATGGTGTCGACCTCAAACTATTATTCCGGTATCTCTCCTCTATCTATATTATGCATGAGCTTGCATATGTCTCCCCACCTCACATATATTTGCGATTGGATTATTTGTGATCCTTACGAACCGGAACAAATGGTCATGTTTCCACTAGTGCTCGCATCTATCTCTATAGTCTATACCGTACACCATATATACGCGTAGAGGATTTTCGTTCTCGAACCATGACCATGAGTATTGTCCTAGCAGCTCTCCCTATATATACTGCACGAATAATTCATCGAGGAGCTGCATGCCTCGCATCATATATATTTGCGGCTGGATTATTTGTGAAAATTAATGAAGCAGCTGGCTGGAAGAGGATCACTTGCTCTTCACTTGGATTCGTAGGATTTGTCTGCCTTCCAGTCCTCGGGGATGACGTCCTCGATTTCTATGCAACTGGAAATACACAATTATGTCCATCAACTGCACAAGCTGCTACTAACTCTCCTTTAAATATCCTTGGGAGGAAAGTTGCATCAATCTCTAAACAGGGCCTGCAGCCTTTCAAAAAAACCGGTGACAAGCCTCAAAGCAGACAAAACCCCTCCTGAATCATTCCTTAGTCATTGTCACTCCCCTCGATGTGTATTCCACGGAGTGGGGGTCAAAATATATAGTACTACCTAGGATGGTACTCTCCACTTCACCTTTGAATGAATACAACATTTTAAAACTTTCCTGCCAATTACCATAAATAGATTCCATAGCATGTCGTTTACCATTGAACACCCTCATGTACCGTAACTCTATCTTGAATTTTCTTTGAAGTTCTTCTACAACTCCTTAGTACCCACTTGATGGTTTTTTGTCACCCACCGCTTTACTTCATTAGTCACCCATCTTGACTTGGCTCTACTGATTGTTTCCTTTCTAAGGGTTGATTCCAGGCATGTGTGCCTAAAAGGGTTCACTTTGACTTGAATATTCGTGCTATTTCGTATTTTAGATGTGTGCATCCTCCATGGACAATCATCAGTCGGACAGTGCACTCTGTAACGAACAATGTCACTATGGTCAAATACGAATGTACATTCTACTTTGATGCAGTACGTCAAAAGTGCATTTCTACACTCACTCATGGATGCAAAAATGGAACCTTCTTCCATCTAAGGGTTCTCAGGGTCCCATTGAATAGGTGGAAGGTATTCGTGCTCACCCTCCTCGTCATCAATTACAGAAGCGTCATTGTCAGCCTCATCTTGGTTTTCCGCATGAGATACCCGTCGTAAATTCTGAACAACATCAGAATATAGCCTCTCTTCATCACCTATGTAGTCAGGCTCCACTTCTCGGGGGACCCTAATGCTGGTGCCCACGCTTATAGAGCCACCATGTCGATGTGCACTAACTGAAGGCCCCCTAACTGGACTGTTCTGGCTAGATCTACCATTACAATGACATGATTCTGCCCGAGAAGGCCCAAGTGTCGGCACAACCACATCCTTATGCTTAGCAAACATGGTAGCGAGCTTTGCATCATTAATAACTTTGACCCATTCAGTTCCTCCATCGTAGTATCTGAATTCCACTTCATCATGCAAACCCCAAGGATATGGACTGCAAATTACCTCCCCAAATTGTCTAAAACTCCAATTACAATCCATTGGCAACTTGTGGAATGAGCGCCCCACCGGTGGCGTCTCAAGACGGTGGTGGCGGAGTAGGTGATGGCGGAGTAGGTGGCGTCAGAGGAGGGGTGGTGGAGCAGGTGGACACACGGGGTGGCTGCGACGGTATAGGTGGTGGCGGCGCTGGTGGTGGCTCGGGAGCGAGAAAAGGAGCGGTGGTGCTTGTGGTCCCACCTATAAGACCAGCGAGCGAGAAAAGGGACGGGAGCAAAGTTGCGCGGTCCCACCTGTAAGATATGGACCCACCCTACCACTAACGTCACGAGACGGAATCGGGCCAAACCTGGCCGTTTGGCCTCGCTAGTGGCAAAACTGAGCATACGGGCGCCTTAAGTGGAAAACGAATAAATAACCCTTTTATTTTCTACTCGACGTGTTATTACCGTGAATGCAAAGTGTGGCACATAATCTTTGTAGAATGAGTTGATACCAACATAGTGTACTATTAGGACCTTGAAACCCTCGACCCTGATCTGCATTCAGAACCAACCCAATGGCCCAAGTTAAATCTTGTGCAGTTCTCCCGAGCATTACCATGTGAATGTGATAGCTACGAGAAAGGGATAAAAGGATGGGGACAAACATGTGAATTGCCCTAGATGAATGATTTAGTAGTACTTTTTCCCATGATTGAACAGGTCGGTAGTACTCGGATCTAGCTGTCAGTAAGTTAAAACCCATATCCACGTGATACACCAGAGCAGCTGCTGCTACAAACAGACTAGCAATTTAGGGAACCTGCTGGGAGCTACTCCACTTTTCTCGGGATGTGTACGCTCAGAGGATTTTCGTTCAGAGGATACGCTGAGAGCATTTAGAAAACCCATCCACATGATACACCATACGCTCATAGGATTTTCGTTCTGGAACCATGATCATGACTCATGAGTATTGTCCTAGCACAGCTATATACTAGCTGCATGAATTCATGGAGGAGCTGCATGCCTCGCATCATATATATTTGCGGCTGGATTATTTGTGAAAATTAATGAAGCAGCTGGCCGGAAGAGGATCACTTGCTCTTCACTTGGATTCATAGGATTTGTCTGCCTTCCAGTCCTCGGGGATGACGTCCTCGATTTCTTTCTTGGTGCCGCCCTCGGTGGTGTAGCGGACGGTGAAGGGGCCAGTGAGCTTCTTGGGGGTGTCGATCCTCCAGACTGCTCCCCACGACTCCTTGAGCTCGATCCACTTGTCCTCGCCCTTCTTCTTGATGTCCACCCCCACCACGTCGCCGTCGCCGTCGACGTACTTCACCAGCAGCCCTAGGTAGTTGGGGTTGGACCCCTTCTCCACGTGGAAGGTCACCTTGGTATCCTTCGGGTACTTGCACTTTACCCGCCTGAACTTGACCTCCAGCTCCTTGGCGCTGCAGCTTCTGCTCCTCGCCCTTTTTCGCCATGGACCCGAAGGCGTGGCCGGAGAGGTCGAAGTGGTAGGGCGCGATGGGCTCCTCGTTGTCGTCGGTGATGTGGATAATGACGGGCTCGTCGGAGCAGGACTCGGGCTTGTCGCACTTGAGCTCGAAGCAGGAGCCGCAGCCCCGCCCATCCTTGAAGATGGGGGTGTTGCCGCAGCCGGTCATGCCGTCGTACGGGGCCTTGTCCACGTCCTTGTAAACCCACCCGCCGCCCTTGTACATGGGGCCCGCGCCCGTCGGCTTGCCGTACCAGGTGCTCTTCGCCTCAAGCCACTTGTCGCCGTAGGTCGC
Organism: Avena insularis; assembly: GCA_023614405.1. Lineage (NCBI taxonomy): Eukaryota > Viridiplantae > Streptophyta > Magnoliopsida > Poales > Poaceae > Avena > Avena insularis. The sequence continues at coordinate 75,489,098 of CM042690.1, forward strand.
CGTGATGTTCGGGCCTGGGGGCACCTTCGCGATGCCATGCGCGCTGCCCACGAACACAGCGAACAGCGCAGCCACCAGGAGAACCGACGAAGAAGAGGGCGCCATCTTCTTGCTGCTGGGTGGCCTGGTGTAGCTCTCTGATCTATGGCAATTTATAGGACATGTAAGAGACAGAGCGCGCTCGACCAACGGGGAAGGTTCCGGCGATGTCGGCGTGGTTTACGTGGCTGTCCGGCCAGCAGACCGAGCTTGTCCGTGCATGGAATATGAGGCTTGCCGTGACCTGAGGAGCTGGTGCAACCCGGCCTCCTCTCCTTTCTTAATTTAGTTTCCCTAGTGCATTGCATCCTCGTTGTTGATTCCTGTCGGCAAACAGGAAGAGGAGGTACTGGAGACCAGGCTGCACTCGCAGGAGGAGGATGTTGCCGGCAGGCGAAGGCGAGGGCTCGAAACTCGTCTACACCGGTACGCGGTCGTGGCCACCGCACGTGGAGACCTCCACAACGCCAGCCTCCTCCAACAGCAGGACAAGCCGATGAAGAGGAGGGAGCACTGAGGGACATCAGTGAGGATGCCCTACACCGGCGGGTTGGCCGTGTTTCGAGCCTCCTCGAGCGGCCCAAGTGCGGAATGCTCCCGGAGTAGATGGTCGACCCCCTCCCCGGCTCGCCGCGACTGGTAATTCCTCGACCCCCGTTTTTCTCGATTGTGCTCAGTTTGGATTTGGTCGCTTCCGAAGACGACTTCTTACATATATATGTAGATAGCTACACATACCAAAGTGATAAGAATGGAAGAAAAGATTGTGACAGAGCCCCAGATGTGATGTTGATCTGATTAAGCAAGCCACAGAAAGCAACTCCTAAGTGAGAAGAATCATGTAGAAGTACACATCTGTATGCCACTACTTTTAGCCCGAATTAGTTTTAGATTAGATTTATCATCATATATGATGCAAACAAAATTTCTAAGATGAGGCAGTAGACTTTTCTTGTACAACAAATGGATAAATTTATTAATTATGAGACTCCCATGTTTATAAGTACCAATTAATAAGAATAATCCAATACGATGAATACTCATCAACAAATTGTGCTAGATGGAGATCCTATAGGATATTTCCATTTCCAACGTGACTTCTAGCAAAAAAGACTATCATTTAGTTCTCTTGCTTCGAACTGCAACGTGAAGACCTAGGGATCCCTTTAAATCTTAGCCGCTCTGCTTTTCTCTTCAGATTTCCTCGTGATGTCTATCATTAGAAGAATAGACTTAGGCAAGTCTGGCTGGCAACATAGCATATTTTTATAGAGGCAACATATCTGCTGAAAATTATTTTAGATAGCAGCTGGTTCTTCTTTTACAGTTACAGGTGTGTTAGCTCTTATGTCCTGTTCCCTGTCCTAAGGGAAAACTCACTTTCTTGCATTGAATTCTTGCTATAGCTCATACTTACACATATCCACTCCATTATATCAACTTAACAAGAGTTGCTTTAAGATTACCGATTGTATCCAGTCATTCAACATCTGAAATTTATACACTTCACTAACTTGTTAGTCACAAATTTGGTGCATAGGGCTGCCTCTGACCATCCGCTCAAGTGAGTCTCTGGTGCTCAGCGTGTTTACTTTTGTCCTGATAATATGTCCAACAAGCAAATGAAACACAAAAGGTTTGAGGATTACACCAGCAACAAGATCGCAGCATCCCCGATAAGATTCTTCACCATATCATGTCTTTCATAGTTGAACAAAGAGTGTTTCTCTAGTTCTGATGTAGCCTGCAAGATCACCAGTGGTTACGAAGTTGAACTTGATATGAGGACCTGGAAATGTATGTGTCTCTTCAACTCTTCAACGAATCTGTCTTTTCTTCATGTTGTGATGCCGTGTAGCTGATATCTTTCTTTGGTATGCAATTGTAGTGGTTGTCCCCACCTTGCAATATATGTCGCTGATTGACCGATGTTCTCGCATTGGTTTCTCTTCACGGAAACACCAATTTTGCATCGAGTTGGAGCAGATTGGCGAAACGACTATACAAAAGGAACATGTGACCTGATATTAAACATAGGTGAGCCCATCTGGCAGCATAGTCATTACTCATTAGAAGTTCATTTCCATTTGACTGAGTTCGTGTTGGTTCTCAAGCAACTAAACCTCTTATTACTTTCCCAGACATTTGAAATAGCGCATTATATGTATCCGATATAATCAGATGCATAATATCGGCAAAAAATGGCATGCTAGGCTGAAAATATCAAACATATTTGAACTACGGTTTCAACTCTCTAAGAGACAGTGTTAAGGAAAAAACTATTCATGATATGCATATTATATTTTGGACGTGCTAGAGTAACTGAGTCTTAGTACTATAGTGGCATATAAAGATAAACTCCACCAAAGGTTACTAATAGTACTGACAAGCCTTCAATTATTACAGTGCAGTTGGTACTTCTCTTTTGTTGCCAAGGAATATTTATACTACTACTTTTAGCCGTGCAAGAGCAGGTCGGGTGAGGTTGCTGAATGCTGGGAAGATAACCAAAATAATATTCTATATAGTGGGAAACTTCAAACAAGCATAAATCCATCTGATTGTTTTGTACTAAAATTTGTGCTGGCCCCATTTTCCTTTCTTTTCAGTAGATTTTTAATGTCTCATGCATGATGTATCTACAGCAAATGCCCACTCTAGTTCATATTTCTATATTTAGATGGACCATACTCATTCTAGGACTTCATTGTACTAACATTCTAAGTTGTGCTAACATTTATGTTCTTACCATTTAGGAATAGTCTTGTAAGTGGCATTTGTACATATTTAATGTTTCTTTGCTGACACCTCTCATCTTATGCTCATTTAGTTGACCCCCTCGACAACCAGTTTTTGGATTCTGCTTATACATATTGATCCATTGTTATGAAGTTATTGATAGATTGGTTAAAGGAACTTACCCTCTTAGACTGCACTAATGTATAATATGCATCATCTAGTTCACTAGTGGAAACGAGGCCTTTGGTTGAGCCTGGAAATGGGCTTTAACACCGGTTCTTCTACGAACCGGTGTTAAAGGGGGGGCCTGTACCAGCGTGGCCCGTGCAGCAAAAAGGAGCCCCCCTTTAACACCGGTTCGTGGCACGAACCGGTGTTAAAGGCCCCTGCACCAGTGGCCCGCGCAGCCCCCCCCCTTTAACACCGGTTCGTGGCTTGAACCGGTGTTAAAGGGGGGGCTATATAAGACACCGCAGCCCACACCCCACTCTTCCATTTTTTCACTATCTCATTTTGGAGCCTAGCAAGAGGGTGTGAAGTGTGCTAGTTTGTGTTTTTTTGTATGCACAAGAGGTGTTCGGTGAAATGCCCGAGAGCTCAAAATAAGTTTTCTCGTTGCTCTTTCCTTCTCGGTCGAGGTCGGCAACTATCCTTTCATGTGTCATTGATGTACTATATATATAAATGGTCATCTCCCTATTATTTTTTGATATATACTATATATTAATGCAGATGAACCGGCAATGGATGTACGGTGACCACCGCATTTCCGAGTACATTACGGGCCTCCAAAATTTCATCGTTGTGGCTAATGCAAACCATGGTCACAATGGTTTTATGTGATGTCCGTGTGTTCACTGTCAGAACAAGAAAGACTACTCAAATACCAGAACCATTCACGCCCACCTGCTTCGATCCGGTTTCATGCCCAGCTATAATTGTTGGACCAAGCACGGAGAAAAAGGGGTTGTGATGGAAGACAACAAAGAAGAAGAGGATGATGACAACTATCATAATATGTATCCTGAATATGATGATACTGCAACGGGGGTAGATAATGAAGATCAAGAGGCAGCAGATGGGCCCGCTGATGACGATCTTGGTCGGGCCATTACTGATGCAAAGGAAGAATGTGAAACTGAAAAGGAGAAGGAGAAGTTGGAGCAGATGTTAAAGGATCAGAAAACATTGTTGTACCCAACTTGCGAAGATGGCCAAAAAAGCTAGGTACCACACTGGATTTGCTGCAATGGAAGGCAGAGAACGGTGTGACTGACAGCGCATTTTCAAAGTTGTTGGTAAAAATGAAGAATCTTCTTCCAAGAAATAATGAGTTGCCCGACAGTACATACCAAGCAAAGAAGGTTGTATGCCCTCTAGGATTAGACGTGCAGAAGATACATGCCTGCATTAATGACTGCATCCTCTACATAGTTGAGAAGTACGAGAATTTGGATGCATGCCCGGTATGCACTACACTGCGGTATAAGATCAGACGAGACGATCCTGGCGATGTTGAGGGCGAGGCCCCTAGGAAGAAGGTTCCTGCTAAGGTTATGTGGTATGCTCCTATAATACCACGGTTAAAACGTCTCTTCAGAAATAAAGAACATGCCAAGTTGTTGCGATGGCACATGGAAGACCGTAAGAAAGACGCGATGTTGAGACACCCCGCTGATGGGTCACAGTGGAGAAAAGTCGAGCGAGAGTACCCGAACTTCGCACATGACGCAAGGAACTTAAGGTTTGGTCTAAGTACAGATGGCATGAATCCTTTTGGTGAGCAGAGCTGCAGTCACAGCACCTGGCCTGTGACTCTATGTATCTATAACCTTCCTCCTTGGTTGTGTATGAAGAAGAAGTTCATTATGATGCCAGTGCTCATCCAAGGCCCGAGGCAACCCGGCAACGATATTGATGTGTACCTAAGGCCATTAGTTGAAGAACTTTTACAGCTGTGGGCCAAACCAGGTGTACGTATGTGGGATGAGCACAAAGGGGAGCCATTTGACCTACGAGCATTGCTTTTCGTAACCATCAATAATTGGCCTGCTCTTAGTAACATTTCAGGACAGACAAACAAGGGATACAATGCATGCACACACTGTTTAGATGAGACTGAAAGTGTATATTTGGATAAATGTAAGAAGGTTGTGTACCTAGGATATCGTCGATTTCTTCCGAACCTGCATCCAGTAAGAAAGAAAGGCAAGCATTTCAAACGTCTGGCGTAACCCCCGAGGAAGCCGTCCTCCGTCCGGTGAGGAGGTATTTGGTATGGTCAAGGACCTAGAAGTAATCTTTGGAAAAGGTCCCGGCGGTCTATCTGTTCGAATGACGATGCCGGACACGCGCCCATGTGGAAGAAGCAATCTATATTTTGGGACCTACCCTATTGGAAAGTCTTAGAGGTCCGCTCTTCAATCGACGTGATGCACGTGACGAAGAATGTTTGCGTGAACCTGCTAGGCTTCCTAGGAGTGTATGGGAAGACAAAAATACACCGGAAGCACGGCAGGACCAGCAACGTCTGAAAGACCTGAAGAGACTATGCATCCTGAGAACGAGAAGGGTAAACGATGCCACTTAACTCCTGCCAGCTACGCTCTTACCAAAGCAGAGAAGGAAATCTTTTTGAATGCAAGCGAAAGTATCAAGGTCCCGTCTAGCTTCTCGTCGAATATAAAGGGAATAATAAATATGGCGAGAAAAATTCCAAAACCTGAAGTCTCATGATCGCCACGTGATTATGACACAATTGCTTCCGATTGCATTGAGGGGCTTCTACCTGAAAATGTTCGAGTACCCATTGTGAAGCTATGTGCATTCCTCAATGCAATATCTCGAAGGTAATCGATCCAAAGCCTACCAGTTACGCATGATGTGGCCCAATGTCTTGTCACTTTGAGTTGGTGTTCCCACCATCCTTCTTCAATATTATGACGCATCTCCTGGTTCACCTAGTAGAAGAGATTGCCATTCTCGGTCCTGTATTTCTACACAATATGTTCCCCTTTGAGAGGTACATGGGAGTCTTAAAGAAATATGTTTATAACCGTGCTAGGCCAGAAGGAAGCATCTCCAAGGGCTATGTAACAGAGGAGGTCATTGAGTTCTGTGTTGATTTTATTCCTGGCCTTAAGGCGATTGGTGTTCCAGAATCACGACATGAGGGGAGACTGCGTGGAAAAGGCACCCTAGGATGTAAAGCAATGATATGTAGGGACGGACATTCTCTCAATCAAGCACACTACACGGTTTTACAAAGATCTATCTTGGTTGCCCCGTATATCAATGAACACAAGAATTTAATACGCCTCAAACACCCGGGACAGTCTGATGAATGGATTATAAGTGAACACATGGCGAGTTTTGGCGGCTGGCTGCAAAGACTTCTCACGAATAACACCACTGTTGGGGATCAGCTGTACTTGTTGGCCAGGACACCATCTTCGATTGTATGTACTTTCCAAGGGTACGAGATAAATGGGAATACATTTTACACGATAGGCCAAGATAAAAAAGAGCACCAACCAAAATAGTGGTGTCCGCTTCGATGCAGCAGAAGAAAATGGGCAAAAGACCACGTATTATGGGTTCATAGAGGAGATATGTGAACTTGACTATGGACCTAATTTTAAGGTCCCCTTGTTTCGATGCAAATGGGTCAAGCTAACAGGAGGGGGGTTGAGGTAGACAAGAAGTACGGAATAACAACGGTGGATCTCAACAATCTTATGAAGGTAGACAAGAACTTAGACGAACCATTCGTCTTAGCCAATGATGTGGCTCAGGTTTTCTATGTGAAGGACATGTCTACCAAACCGAAAAAAGAAAAAATAAGCAAACAGATACATCACACGATGAGCCAAAGCGTCACATAGTTCTTTCAGGAAAAAGAAACATCGTGGGAGTGGAGGACAAGACAGACATGTCAGAAGATTATAATAAGTTTGATGAAATTCCGCCCTTCAGAGTGAAGACTGACCCAACCATCCTATTAAACGGTGTTGATACTCCATGGTTACGGCCGACGCGATCATAAGATTGACTATATGTATTAAGTGAGCCATTTTTGGCACACATATGTATCTCAACATGGAAATCAATGTCATATTTCTTCTGTTAACAGTATATGTATTAAATGAGCCATTTTTCTTCCTTCTATTTCTTCCCTCCATTTTTCTTCCCGCCATTTTTTCCCGCCATTTTTCTTCCCGCCATTTTTTCCCGTCATTTTTCTTCCCGCCATTTTTTCCCGCCATTTTTCCCGCCATTTTTCTTCCCGCCAGTTCTTCCATGATTCTTCCCTCCATTCTTCCTTGATTCTTCTCTATATATATATGTAGGGTTGGACTCCATTGTCATTGCACATCTCTAGACTCATATCTGCAACCTTATCACTCTTTCCCATGGCTTCCACCGTAGCACTAACCCCTAGGGAGGCGGAGGCGCTTTGCGCCTCGAACTACCCCTGCCCGCTGGGCTACTGTGTCCCCGTCGGCTGGATGCTGAGCGCCGGAGGCGTGCCGGTTCCTCCTGTCCCTCTAGGTGTGGCGCGCCGGATGGCCATCATGAACCACTACTACTTCGAGCTCACGCCGGAGCAGCGGAGGAATCCCAGATGGCATCCCCACTATTTCCCTACTTGGGAAGCCTTCTTCGTGGATCGGCGTGAGAGGGCGCTCGCCAGGCACGAGGAGGACGGCCCACCTCCTCCGAACTTCAACGAGGCCGGCCGTCGGCTATGGTGGCGCGGTCGGACTCTCCAGAGCGTCATGGCCTACGACACACCGCCACGACTCTAACCCCGCCTCGCTACCCTCAAGTCCAGCCCACGCGTACTCAGCCTTCAAGGTTCAATTACGGCGACCCCGACGACGACAGCGATGACGGCGGCGGCGAGTACGATGACTACAGTGGCGAGTATTACAGGTGTAGGCAGGAGCATGACTGAATCACTCCAACATTCCGAAACAAGTTCGGCCGATTGTTACTTAATCTGGCCATGTATCTTAATTTTCAGTTTTTTTATGTATCTTAATTTTTAGTCGTGCTTTATGTAACTTACTATTAGTTGCATTTTGTATTTTAATTCCAGTTCTATCTCCTTCACAAAATGACCTATCTCATTCGAGGTTTCTTGGCTGTCGGGTCAAATGACCAATGTTATGGCTAGAATCAAGGCATAGTTTGTGATAATATGGCCATATTGTGCATACATGTGCATCATGGCATGGCAAACAATGTTTCAAGAGGAAGTTTTCCTTTTTATCGCACCAAAAAGGCATTTTCCATTTTCCGAGCATAAAAATGGACGGTTTTGTGAAGCAACCACCAAATGGCTAATTCAAAAACCACCACCACATTTTACAAAATACTAGACCACCTTATATGGACAATGTACCAACAGGGGATCTGAAACCTTTCCGTCCACCTCTGGTGAAAGATAAATTCTGCCGAATCGGCGGAAGTGGGTCGATATGAACTATGTACATGATATGATGCTCATGATTTTTTACAAAAATCATTTTTAGGTTCACAATATGCTATTTTATCAAAAATCCAATGCAAGTTGAGCGAGGCTTTGTCAGATTCAAGTGTATACAAAAGATGCGGCATTTAAATATCCAATCAATTCAAAAATGTTAATACAAAATAAAATATGATTTGCTCTAATAAAATAGGGTTAGATTCCTTTTTAGATGCTTAATATTTCTTATGTTCAAAGTTTTAGGATTTGACAATTTTTTTTGTTTGAATTGAATAATCAAAATTTATATGTAAGTGTTTTAATCATTTTGAAAAATTTCATCTAAAGTAAATATAAAATGTTTTTACATGAATATATAGATATTATTTTTCTGAAAATTATGATATATTATTCATATTTTTCTGAGTTGAAATGAATAAGATATGAATTTTCTAAATTCATATCCTATTTTTTGAATTATAAATGCCCCCACCCCTTTAATGCATGAATAAATCCCCCCTTTAACACCGGTTCCAGCCACAAACCGGTGTTAAAGTGCTGTTATGGCAGACATCTTTAACACCGGTTCGTGGCTGGAACCGTGTTAAATGAAGTCTTGCAACAATCCCTTTAACACCGGTTCCAGCCACAAACCGGTGTTAAAGGGGGGGGGGGGTTATAACGCACGCCTTCCCCTTCCTTCTTCCCCGCAGAGAAAAGCAGAGGAGAGTCGGCACCGTCCAGCCGTCGCCGCCCTCGTCGACGCCCCCGCCGCGCCAGCACACGGATCCGCCACGCCAACAACTCCGCTGCCGGGCCGCCAACCTCAAGGCTCACCAGCTGCCGACCCGTTCACGAGTTGCTGCTTGCCCGTATGAGAGCTCTCTGTTTGTGTTTTGGAGATATTGGATATTGGTGATAAATGTTATTTGTGTGTATATTGGATAAATGTTGCATATATGTATATATATTGTTGTGTATGAATAATTTTATTTGTGTGTAATTGCATATATATATTGTTGCATATATGTTGTATATATTGTTGCATATATGTATATAATTAGTTATTAGTATTTTATAAGTGTGTAGTTTAGTTTGTATTATTAGTAGTTTAGTGTTAGTATTAGTTTAGGGTTTATTTAGTTTAGGGTTATTAGTTTAGGGTTTATTTAGTTTAGGGTTATTTATTTAGTTTAGGGTTATTTATTTAGTGTAGTTTAGTGTATTTAGTTTAGGGTTATTTAGTGTATTTTATAGTTAGTATTAGTTTAGGGTCGTCACCTCGCTGCTCTGCAAGCGCCGCCGCTGGCCGTCGTCGTTAACGTCGCTCCGGTGACCCCTAGGTAGTGGCGCCGCCCGTTTTAGGTAGGCCGCATCACGCTGAGGCGAACCCGCTACCTCGCACGCCCTAGGTCGCTCTCCAGCGCCGCCAGCCGCCGCTTTCTGGAGCATCCTCCGGTCAGCCACTGTAGCTAGCCCCTCTCATATGCATCCGGGATTTCTCCGAATTAGGGTTTGGACCCCTCGGAACTCGTTTAAAATGATCAAGCATTCTTAGGGTTTTAATTTCATTTGTGTATTTATTTGTGTATTTTTGTATGAATAATATGTATATTTGTGTATGAATCCAAGTCCACTTGAATGTTTACTCTCTTACTCTAGATAATATTATTGTTTTAGAAACTATGGATCCACTTAGTAGAAACCTTGAAGAAGAAGAAATAATGGAGAACATTATCGATGAGGACACCTCATAATATCTGAACTTGGAGGGACATGATGACAGCTCAAGTAGTCATGGAGAAGATGAAGACTCCGGTGAACACAATATAGTGATTACAAAGTCCGGCGAGGTATATGTATTGATTAAGCCTCTGCTGACTTCCACTAACAATCTTCTTCTACATGTATTAATTAATGCTTCTTTCTTCCTTTAGCCCTCTGGATCGACCAGCCAGCAACCATCTTCTTCTACGAAAAAGAGCAAGCGAGGCGCTAGCCATCGGTTGAAAGATCGTGCAAAGTTCACGATCGAAGCAGTCCGTGTTGATGGCAGGCCGATGGAGACCAAGAAGGCCGCAGACAAATTTGTACGTCAGGCTGGAGTTCTTGTTAGGGACCAAATCCCAATCATAATTGAATATTGGAATAAGCCAAAGAAGGACGACGGTACCTTTGTCGATGAAAGATCCAAAGAAACGCTTTGGAATTCGCTGTTGGTAAATTTCACCCTTCCGCCAGAGGAGGATGAAAACAAACCGGTTATAAAGGAAAAGGTCAAAGAGTGGACTCTAAATAAGATGACTGACGCTTTCCGCAACTGGAAGACAAAATTGAACAAATTTGTCAAAGCTCGCGAGACTCCAGATTTCGAAGACGCATATTATGCGAAGATAAGACCTCACTGGCGCGAATTTGTGGCATACAAGGAAGGTGCTATAGCTACAAAGAGGTCAGAAACCAATACGCTAAATGCCCAGAAGAAGGAATATCACCAGAGGACAGGGTCAGGTGGCTACATATCTCAGAGGCCTAAGTGGGAGGAAGCTGAGAAGGCCTCATGACAGAGGATCACACCAGACACATGGGTGGGACCTACGTGCAAAGACTTGGTTCTACGGAATCGGGGCAAGGTTGGACCCAGAAACAGGATTGTGTATCTTCCCAACCCTCCTTGCCAAACCCGTCACTGAACTCATCACGGCATACGAGGAAACAGCCGCCAGGACCTTCCATCCCGACAGAGAGAATGACCAGCTCACACGCGCCATCGGTAAAAAAGAACACCCTGGACATGCACGAGGCACAGGGGGTATGACGTGGAAGGATGGGTTTGCCGAGTGGAGCGACTCTTACAGATGTGGCGAGAAAAGAAAAGAGCGACAGAGCGGATGACACAGATAAAACATGCACTTGTGGCGCTGCAGCGCAAGTGAATGCAATGAAACCATCAAGCTACGGCCCATCTCAGCGGCACGAAGAGCCTGCATTGGAAAGCTGCCGCCGGACTCTGGCGGAAAAGCAGCGTGGCTTCCACGGAGAACGTGCGTGCACGCTTGAAATGGCGGGTCCTCGATACCCCGTGGATGAGATCACGGAGAGTGAACACGCCGAGCTGCATGTGAGATTAATGGGCTTATCCATTAATGTGGCTGTCGGCTATGCCTTACCTCCTGTAGCTGGTGGAACTTACCACTGCCGACCGATTCCAGATGGCTATGCTATTGTCGGGGTGGATGAGGTTGTGAAGGAATATGAGGAAGCATAGCTTGACCATGCTACAGGTGAAGGGGAAACTCAACTCAAATTTGCAGTGAAAACAACCATTCTTTGGAAGAAGGAACACATCGTGCTTCCAAATTGAGGCCATCGGCACCCCGCCGTCTCCATAGCGTCGGCGATCTGAGCCGCTTCAGCCATCTCTGTGGCGACCATCTCCGGCAGCTTCACCATCTCTCCCGTGGCAGCCATCTCCTCGCCTTGCCACCATCTCCGCTCTTTAGCCATCTCCTCAACGGAAAAAGAGCTTGCCACGAAGAGCATCACTAGCACTGCCACAAAGAGTTCAAAAAACTACGGCCCGCAGCCTTCCGCCAAGCCATTGCCGGTTTTACCGTGGAATCGCAGCGACAAGGAGACCAATAGGATCTCGGAAGAAGAGGTCAAGAAATTCTTTGCACCTAGACGGGCCGAGCCAAAGGAGAAAATAGATTCGGCGGTGGTGGAGAAGTTTTACAAAAATCTTTTGAAACCTGAAACCCCACTTGTGCCGGACTACGAGCGCCAGATTTTGAAGGCGGATGCAAGGCGCCATAGGGAGACTGAAAGTAGCAGTCGTGCGACACCCTAGAAAACAGTTCCCATGCTCGGAGAGCAGGAAAACCAATCATGCGCCCCGCTCCAAGTGTTCAACACACGGGACGCTCCTCCCGTAAATGATTACGAGGCAGAGCTACAAAGAAAGGCCAATGAGATGGGGATGACTTACATTGCATACTTGAACATCATGGGAGACAACTTGCCCAAATACGATGCCAACCCCATACAGCCATGGAAGTATGGGAAGAATCTCGTCAAGAAAGAGGAGCTCAAGAATCTACCAACAAAGATGCGAAGATTGCACAAGTGGTACCTTGATTTCTGCAAGACGAGAAAGGAAGAATGGATCACGGCGCATATAAGAGATGAGATTTTCTTGTGGAGACGTTAGATCGACTTCACCATTCAAGACTTGCATTTTCTATTCAATCAGAAGGAACTCGACAAAGCTGCCATCAGCCTTTATTGTGTGTAAGTACTATTTCTGTATTTTCTATCTCATCTCATTCACTTCATTAATTGCATGTATATATATATGCTCACCATATATGTATATACTATTATGCAGGAAAAAGGTTATGGAATGCATGAAAGGAGGACCTTTTGACATTGGGTTCGTTAACCCAAATAGAGTTCATGAAGAAGTGGTAAGAACCAAACCTGGGCAAACAGAAGATTTATTGCTAAGGTCTTTACTGAGACAACAAACCAAAAGGGAAATACTATTGCCTTACAACTTCTCGTGAGTACTGTTACCCTCTCTTGTACACATTCTGTTTCGGCTTACTCGATGTTAAGTGTAACTGATGATGAGTTATGCGTGCGTAGGTTCAACTTTATTCTGCTAGTCATTCAACCGGACTCAGGAAAAGTCCTTGTCATGGACTCGTTACGAAAAGAAAAAGAGCTATGGGCAGACTTTAGAGAGATGCTCCATAGGTAATTTCAATCATATTATCGCACTAGATGAGCAACTTTTGTGACAACAAGTAATTAATTACTCCTTTATCCATATTCTTTGCCGGACAGGGTTTGGAAAAGGTTCACGGGCAGAGCCGTGGGTGAATGGTCAGAAGAACTAAAATTTGTAGACCAAAATGTAAGTAATACTAGCTAGCTAGGTATGCGTATCTCTTTGATTCTGCTTCCAATTCCATTATATGATGCTTTATTGATTATTATTTTGATTGAACTCTCTATTCTCGTAAAGTGCGCGCATCAGGGACATGGCAATAACTTATGTGGGTACTATGTTTCCGAGTTCATTCGCAACACGATATGTGCGACGGGCCAAGCCGCACTAGAACAACTTAGAGTATGTAAACAAAGTACACAACATTATTTTATTACCATCAATTGTGTTGAGTTTTATTCTTATATATATATTGATCCCATTCTTCATATATATTCAGATCGAACGGATGCGGGACCAACTCCTACCATTTGACCGCATACTAGCCATTCAAGAGGAATTGGCGGGGTTCATACTTGATGAGGTCGTCACACTTGGCGGAGAACTCTTTAGATATCCACCAAAATGAACGTTGTATATATGCTTGAACATGTTTGTCTTGCACTTGATGCTTCAACGTTTACGAAGAATACCACACAATGACGATGTTGTGTATAATAATAGTTGCTTAATTATTCATGTACTCGTATGTACCGATGACGATGTATGTGTATACCGTTCCCGATCGATTCCCCCTCCCCCCCTCCCCGTCCCTTGGCCGCAGAAATACGCCCGGCAGGCAGGGGCGAACTCTGCCATGCGGTAGATTTAGGCCGTTTTCCTGCTGCGGCAGAGATTTATCTCCTTTTCCTACTACGGCACAGAACCTTGTTAAAGGGGGGGGGCCTGAGCCCTGCGGCAGCCCCATGTGCGCCACCCTTTAACACCGGTTCGTATAAGAACCAGTGTTAAAGGGGGGGGCCCTCTAACACCAAACCCTCAACAGCGGTTCTACAACCGCTGTTAGAGGGCCCTCCAAACCGGTGTTAGAGGGGGGGGGTGTGCACTAGTGGTTGCCGATAACTCGAAATTCGTTTGGACAATCCATTTGTTGTGCCATTATGTGATTCATATCTCGTAGTACTCATGCATTCACTTGCAGATAACAACAATATGGTAGAGAATATAAAATGGTGATATGTTTCAGAAAAAATCTGATGATTTCTTTCATATAACTATGTAGAGCAAGCATGAAGCTGCTTACTTTATTGTGGTTCTCCATGATAAAAAGAATGTTCTAACCAGGGTGCGTTTGACAGAGACAGCTGAGGATATCATAACAGATGGATTATGCAAAGAATGTGCTTTCACTAAGGAGGATTTGGATGGATAGTAAAGTAAGCCCATCTTAATAGCCACATCTTCTGTTCTTCCCTAATTCTTGCTAGAATTAATTTGTTTACATTCTGACAACCTGCTATGAGCCCTTTTCTAGTACTTGAACACTAATATGTTGTTTAATTTGCATGTATCAGATGGTGTTTATTTTCAAAACACCAATTGTGTTGCCCATTTGAAAAGCTATGTGGTGTTGTTTATTTGCAAAGTACGAACTGAAGTTTGTTCAATTGAATATGGCCATGGTAATGTTAAATAAAAACATCTATAGCATGGAATGATATGTGAGGGTTTGTATAAGAAGGGTATGCTGAAAATATCTAGTTATATTGGTCACGCATGCAAGGAATAAGTTTTGATTGAAAGATTGATTGTCACAAACTTTAATAGGATGGCGGTGGCGAAGGCTTAGGCGGTGGCGGTGTAGGAGGCGACGAAGGGGCGACACACCCGACAATGCGATGCAGGAAGTCGAAGGTGCGGCCGAGCAGTGAGTTCGACGTCCAGGAATGCGAAGGTGCTACTCCGGGCATCAAGGTCGCAATCAAGATACAAGAAGTCTCTTGTGTCCCCAACACACCCAATACACTTGTCAGGTGTATAGGTGCACTAGTTCGGTGAAGAGATAGTGAAATACAAGTAATATGGATGATTATAAGTTGTAATTGTAATCTGAAATAAGAGGGGCAGCAAGCAAACATGTAACATGATTGATTGTAAACGGTGTTTCAATGCTTAGAAAAAAGACCTTGGGATCATACTTTTACTAGTGAACACTCTCATATAATTATCGTCTCTTTATTATTCTATCCTGAACTACTCTCTGGTTGGACGATGTAGGGCTATAACAGCACACGTTAAAGTTCGCATTCCCCATCTAGATAACCCCTCATTGTCACCTTGAGCGCTAGATGGTT
Source organism: Avena insularis (assembly GCA_023614405.1). Lineage (NCBI taxonomy): Eukaryota > Viridiplantae > Streptophyta > Magnoliopsida > Poales > Poaceae > Avena > Avena insularis. Next base: position 75,504,435 of record CM042690.1, read on the forward strand.
CCAACAAACACCACAATCTCATAGAGACATCCAACTCAAGTTATACTCATGATAAGTATTTCTATAACCTTAGCCAAAGTGCCACACGGTGTGTACACTGTCAACTTCACACACGTGAGGATAAGTAGAGATTAATTAAAACACTTGAGGAGCAGGATATATCTACTTATTAAAAAGCTCATGATCTCATAAGATCACGCATAGAGAGAGATGAATGCATAGCTAGCGGTAGAGCCCTTAGCCTCGAGATAGAACTACTCCCTCCTCATCATGGGAGTCAACAAGAACAATGGAGATGGTGGTGGAGTCGATGGAGATGGCTCCGGGAGCACTTCCCGTTCCCGGCAGGGTTCCGGAATAGAGATTTCTGTCCCCCGAATCTCCTCTTTGGTGGCGGCAGCGCTGTGAAACTTTTCGTGGAATTCTTATCCGGTACCTAGGGTTTTTGTGGAGAGGCGATGCCAGAGGTGGGCTAGGGTGGCCACACCACCAGGTGGCACGACCAGGGGGGACCCGCGCCACCCTAGGGTGTGCCTGCCCCCTGACTCTCGTCCGTCTCCCCTTTGGACTCCGTGTCCTATCGGAAAAAATAGGAACTTCAGGCTTTGTTTCGTCCAATTCCGAGAACATGTCTTTACTAGCTTTTCTGAAACTAAAAATAGCGTAAAATGCATAACCCATAATCGTAGCATCTTATCAATAGGTTAGTTCCAGAAAATGTATAAAAATGCCTCAACGTGTAGACAAACCATAAGATAGTTGATACAAAACAAGCATGGAGCATAAAAAATTATAGATACATTTACCACGTACCAGGATCTATTGGTAGCTCGAGATGCATTTCTCATCCATGCAATTGACACACTACCATAGATGTGATATTTATTGACAAAATGGCTTGTTGAAAAAGTTGTGAATTGTCATATATTATCTTAACCGTTGATGGTTTGGTTATAGCATCAAGGATTAAGCGTAATGCATGCCGGTTTACTATTTTTTCATTGTTATATCGTCATAGATTACTCTTCTGGATGTTTTGTCGATGTAGGTGACAAATTTTTATCATGGTGTATTTAAATTGTCACTCAAAATCACGCGGAACCAAGTTGTCAGTAGGGGAAAATAGTTTATCAAAAACAATAAGGCAAAGAAACTAAATGTAAAATATTATCTTACGCGGGGTTTGAGCTTGCGACCACGAGTTGATTAGTACTGCTGCCGCTACGATAGAGGTAATGTTTTTGTCATGTAAAGTTGTTGATTAGTTTTACGGTGGTTTAGTGCCTATTTGTTGGGCCGCATTTGTGATGCACCGGCCGGCCACTATGCGCCACCGTGCACGTGAGAATCATGAAGTATCATAGGCGTGTCCGAGGCGCATCCTATGTGCGTGAACTGTGTCTCGTCAGAGGCATGTCCATGTGCCTTTGTCTGAGCACTTTTTTTCAAGAGTGAGCATTTTTTTTTACGGAGCTGTGTGAGCAGTTGCGCGTGCGTACGCTACAGAACCGTACACGTGTGAACCGTGGGAGCACAAAACATCGGTGGCTCGTCATATGGCCATCCGTCTCTCTCTCTCTGTGTGTGTGCCTTCCCATCATTCACTCCCTCACGCCACCTGTTCCAACTCCCCTTCCCCACTCCTTTCTCTCTCCGCCAAACAGGAACAACCGTCTCCTCTTCTGCTCCCCTTCCCATTCCGGCAATGGAGCACCCATCGGACGTTGTCGCCACGGTGAAGTCAAAGGCCGCGACGCTAACGTTAGCCGTGGAGGAGGAGGCCAGAGCCGCAATAGAGGCTATCACAGCCGTAGCGGAGGCCAAATATGAAGTGGAGGCCCTCGCCGATGGACGGCCCATAGGTTCCTCCTCTGCTCCTGCTGCTACCACTAGATGCCTCTACAATATTGGGAAGGAGACGCAGGAGGACGACGAGGAGGTCAAGCTCACCATCATCCCCCATCGCCGGCCTTCTACGAGAACATCTTCGACGAGCAGGAGGAGGTAAGTTCCAAGTAATACATGTTTAGGATTGGTGCCTAGGGTTTTCAATTAGCGTCAAGTTCTTATGGTTTTCAATTAGTGACTGATTCGTTTTATATCTTTTACGACTGCTATGTAATTAATGGATCTATTGATTATTGCTAGCTAGTGTTCGATTATGGACAGATTCTATGAATATTTGTGGATCTATGTGTTTGACACGCTCAATATGTTGTACGTTATTTCTGTAACCATCTTGAAGGGAATATGCCCTGAGAGGCAATAATAAAGTTGTTATTATACATATTCCAAGTATATGATAGAAGTTTATTTTGCATGCTATAATTGTATTAATTTGGAAATGTTAATACATGTGTGTTTAATAAACTAAAGGAAAGTTCCTAGTTATTCCTCTCTTATAAACTAGCTTGTTGATTAACAAGATGATCAAGGTTTCCTAATCATGAACATTGGATGTTGTTAATAACGAGGTCACAACATTAGTGGAATGATGTGATAACATTCATCCGAAGTATAGCATTACGATCAAAGTCATTGTGTTTATATTGCTATAACATCTAACAAAGTAATACTAGTCCTTAGACCATGAGATTATGTTAATCACTAACACTGGAAGAGTATCTTGATAACATCAAGCGTCACACCGTGAAAAAGGGTGATTATAAAGGTGAGTTCAGTACTACGAAAGTATTATGTAGAGGCTCATGGATCAAGAGTGAGATTTGTCCATCCTGACGACGGATAGATATACTCTGGGCCCTCTCGGTGATATCACATTGGTTAGCTTGCAAGCAAGTGATGAGATCACTAGAATGTTATATCACGGGAACGAGAAAAGAGTACATGTCGGTAACGAGATCAAACTAGGTATGGAGATACCGATGAGCAAATCTCGGACATGTAATATATCGCGAGACAAAGGGATTTAGTTACTTAGCGTTAAAGGTTCTCACGATCACAGAAGTCATCGTGGAATGCGTAGGAGTCAGTATGGATCTCCAGGTCCCGCTTCTGATTATTGATCTGAGAGGGGTCTCGATCATGTCTGCATTATTCTCGAACCGTAGGGTGACACACTTAAGGGAAACCAACAACATTTGGAGCAAATATGTTTCAGACGAATGAATTGCAAAGCGCTGGAATTATTTCAATAGACACCAAAACTGTTTCAGGTGAAATTGCTGAAATTGGTTCTGCATGTAATATTGAAATGTTGCACGGGGTTTTATGTGAAATGTTTGTTAATTAAATTAAGTAACAAAATTCTTAATAAAATTAATAAAAGAGTTTTATTAAATGAGAGAGCATTAAATTTGAGGAAATTTAATACATTTAAAGTGGAGACTTTAAAAGAGAATGTGAAGGGGCATTTTAATGTGGAGGGGGTTACCACCACATGAATGGGGGAGGTGAGGGGTCACCCCCCATGGGGCACCGGCCATGGGGAGGGGTACCCCCCTCCTCCTATAAAAGGCCACCCCTCTCACTCTTCTTCCTCACACCTCCTCGTGAAGGATCTCTCTCCCCCTCTAGTATTATTCCCCCATGGTCTCGGATTCACGAGATACATGTTCCCAGTGACATTTCATCTGGAAGGAGTTGCTGCTTCCGCTGCATCGCTGGAGTGAGGAGGCGGTGGTTGTTCGGTGGCCTGAACGTGTGTGCGAGTGCAGATGCGCTGCTATTTTGTGGCGCTAGGACTTCCACATGATCTTGACATCGCCAAGCGAATGACTACATCATCCATGAGTTCCCACTCGTTAAGAAAACTTTGTTGTCTTCAAGGGTAAGTTCTCCATGAATGTATATCCACCCGTTGCTTGTATCTAGTAGATAGATCTTGGCGTATAGTTTCCATCATAGGAAATTTTTTGTTTTCTATGCTGCGAACCCTACAGTGGTATCAGAGCCTGATCTATGCGTAGATGTTTTGCATGGGTAGAACACATAAGAGTATGTGGGCGGTGATGATCATGTTATTGCTTCTTATATGTACTTTGGATATTGGTGGCATAGTGGGATGAAGCGGCCCAGACCAACCTTACATGTCATCTCACATGAGACCGGTTCCACGACTGACATGCAACTAGTTTTGCATAAGTGGCTAGCAGGTGTCTATCTCTCCTACTATAGTCAATATCTGATTTACAACGAGTTGCTAATAATTTGGTTATCATCGTTGTGGTTCCATGTTTGTAGGTAAGAACGATTCTATCTTCGAAAGCCCTAAAGCCACGTAAAAGTTGCAATTGTTAAATTAGAGGCATCTAGTTTAGATCGTTGTTGGGATTGTGTCATGATATGGTAATGTTGTGAGTTGATGTATAGTTGATACCCTTACAATACACTTAACGTGTAAGTTCCATAGACCTTGGTCTTACACATAGAGGAATGATAGAGATCATACCACAATGCATGTGATGGTGATCAAATGCATGGACCATGTCATCCCACTTTACACATATGATGTTTGCATCTTATATTGCTTGTTTGGCGTTTTAGTAGCATTATAACATGATCCCTCATTTAGATATCAAGATAAAAATATGTTCTTCCTTAAGTACGCACCGTTTATGTTTTGCCGCTTCAAGACATCATGTGATGATCGGGTGTACTTGAATCCACAATTATATTTCGGGTGTAAGATAGTTTTACACACGCGAGTACTAAGGTTCTTACTTGGCGAGCCTAGCATGTACAGACATAGCCTTGGAACACAGACCCAAAGGTTAAGCATGAGTCATATAGTTGATATGATGTCCATATAGATGCTCTCCTTTGAAGCTACACCGACTCACGTGATGATCGGACTTGGTGTAGTGAATTTGGTTCATGTAATCAGACACGAGGGATGTTGTTTTTGAGTGGGAGTTTAGTTGAACTCAATCTATCATAAACTTAGTCTAAATAAACTTTACAAATTCTGTTGTAGATGGCACCACCCGCTTTTAATTTCAATGTGTTCATGGAGAAAGAGAAACTTGCTATGAATGGTAGCAACTTCACCAACTAGGCCATGAATTTGAGGATTCTCCTCTCTGCTGCACAAAAGCAATATGTGCTAGAAGCGCCGCTAGGCCCCCCACCAGCTCCTGATGCCCCTGACGAGGAAAAGAATGTCTATGTGACTCGTCAGGAGGACCACAACTTAGTTCATTGCAGCATATTGTATGGGCTAGAGCCAGAACTTCGAAAGCGTTTTGAAAATGGCAATGCTTTTGATACCATGGGTGAATCGAAAATGATTTTCGATACCCATGCTGCCGTAGAGAGTTATAATGCTTCAGAAAAGTTCTTTAGCTGCATGATGGAAGAGAACAACTCCGTAAGTGAGCATGTACTCAAAATGTCTGGGTACGCCGATAAGCTTGTGTCCTTGGGAATAACGATTACCATTGACTTAGGTATACATCATGTTCTCCAATCTCTGCCACCTAGCTACAAGAGCTTCGTGATGAACTATAACATGCAAGGCATGAAGAAGACTCTCTCCGAGCTTCTGTCAATGCTTAAGACTGCAGAAGTGGAGATTAGGAAAGAGCATCAAGTGTTGATGGTCAATAGGACCACCGGTTTCAAGAAAGACAAGAAGGGTAAACAGAAGGGAAAGAAGGGTGGAAAATATGTTGCTGCTCCTAAAAAGAAATCCTAGGCTGGCCCTAAGTCTGATACCGAGTGCTACTATTGCAAAGGAACTGGCCATTGGAAGTGCAACTGCCCCAAGTACTTGGCAGACAAAAAGGCCGGCAAGGCAAACAAACGTATATATAATATACATGTTATTGATGTGTACTTGACTAGTACTCGCAGTAGCACCTGGGTATTTGATACGGGATTGGTTGCTAATATATGTAACTCGAATCAGGGGCTGCAGAACAAGCTACCGCAAGCAAGGGGTGAGGTCAAGATGCGTGTCAGCAATGGATCAAGAGTTGATGTGATCGTTGTTGGAATGCTACCTCTCCACCTACCACCGGGATTAGTTATAATCTTAAATAATTGTTATTTGGTGCCTACACTGCGCATGAACCTTATATCCGGATCTTGTTTGATGCGATGTGGTTATTCGTTTAAATCCGAAAACAATGGTTGTTCGATTTATATGAATGATATCTCTTATGGTCATGCACATGTGATGAATGGTTTATTACTATTAGATCTCGATAATAGTGTTACACATATTCATAATGTTGATGCTAAAAGAATTAAACTTGATAACTATATATCTACATATATGTGGCACTGCCGTTTGGGTCATATTGGTGTTAAACGCACGAAGAAACTCCATTCTGATGGACTTTTGGAATCACTTGATTTCGAAACATTTGATACATGTGAGCCATGCCTTATGGGCAAGATGACTAGAACGCCGTTTTCCAGTTCAATTGAACGGGCGACAGATTTATTAGAAATCATACATACTGATGTATGCGGTCCAATGAGTGTGTCGGCACGAGGTGGATATCGTTATTTTGTTACTTTCACGGATGATTTGAGTAGATACATCTATATCTATTTGATGAAACATAAGTCTGAAACCTTTGAAAAGTTCAGGGAATTTTAGAATGAAGTGGAAAAACATCGTAATAGAAAGATCAAATTTCTGCGGTCCGACCGTGGAGGTGAGTATCTAAGTTACGAGTTTAGCACACACATGAAAGAGTGTGGAATAGTTTCACAGCTCACACCTGCCGGAACACCACAATGTAATGGTGTGTCGCAACGTCGTAATCATACTCTATTGGATATGGTTTGATCTATGATGTCTCTGACTAACTTGCCACTGTCATTTTGGGGTTATGCACTAGAAACCGCTGCATTCACTTTAAATCGGGCACCATCTAAATCCATTGAAATGAGACCGTATGAATTATAGTTTGGAAACAAACCTAAGCTGTCATTTCTTAAAGTTTGGGGATGCAATGTTTGTGTGAAGAAACTTCAACCAGATAAACTCGAACCCAAAGCGGAAAAATGCGTCTTCATAGGATACCCTAAAGAAACAATTGGGTATTTCTTCTATCACAGATCCGAGGGCAAGGTTTTTGTTGCCAAGAATGGATCCTTTCTAGAGAAAGAGTTTCTTGCGAAAGGTGTGAGTAGTCGAAAGGTAGAACTCGAAGAGGTTATTGAACCTTCTCTTCATGAAATGGCGAGTGGCGCAGCACCGGAAGTTGTTCCGTAGTTGACTTCACCAAATGAAGAAGGAACTAATGATAATGATCATGAAACTCCGAAAGAGGACACTACCAAACCTCGCAGGTCAAGAAGGACACATGCAGCTCCTGAACTGTACAGGAATAATCCTGTTGTGAATTTCATGGTTGATGAAATGGATGACCCTGCAACGTATGAAGAAGCAATGATGAGCCTGGATTCCAACAAATGGCTATAAGCCATGAAATCTGAGATGAAATCCATGTACGAAAACCAGGTTTGGACCTTGGTGGACTTACCTCACGACTGAAAGGCCGTTGAGAATAAATGGATTTTCAGAAGATTTTCAGAAGAAAACTAATGTTGATGGAAATGTTACCATCTATAAAGCTCGACTTGTCACAAAAGGGTTTCGACAAATTCAAGGAGTTGACTACGATGAGACATTCTCTCTCGTAGCGATGCTAAAGTCAGTTAGTATTATGTTAGCAATTGCTGCATATTTCGATTATGAAATAGGGCAGATGGATGTCAAAACTGCGTTACTCAATGGTAATATTGAAGAAGAGTTGTATATGATACAACCAAAGGGTTTTGTCGATCCTAAGGATGCTAACAAGGTGTGCAAGCTTCAGCGATCCATCTATGGACTGAAGCAAGCATCATGGAGTTGGAATCTCCGCTTTGATGAGGTGATCAAAGAGTTTGGATTTGTCCAAACTTATGGAGAGGCTTGTATTTACAAGAAAGTGAGTGGGAGCAATGTGGCATTTGTGATATTAAATGTGGATGACATATTATTGATTGGAAATGATATAGATCTTTTAAACAGTGTTAAAAGTTATCTAAACAGCAAATTTTCTATGAAGGACCTTGGTGAAGCTTCATATATATTAGGCATAAAGATCTATAGAGATAGATCAATACGCCTAATAGGGATATCGCACAGTACATACTTGATAAGATTTTAAGGAAGTTTAAAATGGACGAAAGTAAGAAGGGTTCTTACCTATGTTGTAAGGCAAGACATTGAGTAAGACTCAAAGTCTGGCTATGGCGGAAGAAAGAGAGATAATGGATAAGATCCCCTATGCTTCAGCCATAGGCTCTATAATGTACGCCATGCTATGTACAAGACCGGATGTGGCACATGCTATTAGTTTGACTAGTAGGTACCAATTTGATCCAGGTTTGGAACACTGGATAACGGTCAAGAATATCTTTAAGTACTTCAGAAGAACTAAGGAAATGTTTCTTGTATACGGAGGTGAAGAAGAGTTGGTCGCTAATTGTTATGTCGACGCTAGCTTTGACACTGATTTGGATGACTCTAATTCTCAATCCGGATACGTATTTCTCATGAACGGAGCATCAGTTAGTTGGAGGAGCTCCAAACAACCCGTGGTAACAAGGTCAACAACGGAGGCGGAATATATTGCTGCTTGAAGCGGACAGAAGCGATTTGGATGAAGGAGTTCATTCTTGAACTGGGTGTGGTTCCTAGTGTGTTGGATCAATGGTGATCTATTGTGACAACAATGGAGCCATAGCATAAAGGAACCAAGGTCTCACAAGAATTCCAAGCATATTAAGTGCCGGTTTCACTCCATCCGTGAGCATGTCAAGGATGGAGATATAAAGATTTGTAAAGTACATACGGATCTCAATGTAGCAGATCCGTTGACAAAAACTCCCCCTAGAGCAAAACATGATCAACACCAGAACTCCATGGGTGTTAGATTTATCACCATGTAACTATATTATAGTCTCTAGTGCAAGTGGGAGACTGAAGGGAATATGCCCTAAGAGGCAATAATAAAGTTGTTATTATACATATTCCAAGTATATGATAAATGTTTATTGTGCATGCTATAATTGTATTAATTTGGAAATGTTAATACATGTGTGTTTAATAAACAAAAGGAAAGTTTCTAGTTATGCCTCTCTTATAAACTAGCTTGTTGATTCACAAGATGATCAAGGTTTCCTGATCATGGACATTGGATGTTGTTAATAACAAGGTCACAACATTAGTGGAATGATGTGATGAACATTCATCCGAACTATAGCATTACGATCAAAGTCATTGTGTTTATATTGCTATAACATCTAACAAAGTAATACTAGTCCTTAGACCATAAGATCATGTTAATCACTAACACTGGAAGAGTATCTTGATAGAATCAAACGTTACACCATGAAAGGGTGATTATAAAGGTGGGTGTAGTACTACGAAAGTATTATGTAGAGGATCATGGATCAAGAGTGGGATTTGTCCATCCCGATGACGGATAGATATACTCTGGGCCCTCTCGGTGATATCACATTGGTTAGCTTGCAAGCAAGTGATGAGATCACTAGAATGTTATATCACGGAAACGAGAAAAGAGTACATGTCGGTAACGAGATCAAACTAGGTATGGAGATACCGATGATCGAATCTCGGACATGTAATATATCGCGAGATAATGGTATTTAGTTACTTAGCGTTAAAGGTTCTCATGATCACAGAAGTCATCATAGAATGTGTAGAGAGTGAGTATGGATCTCTAGGTCCCGCTTCTGATTATTGATCTGAGAGGGGTCTCGATCATGTCTGCATTATTCACGAACCATAGGGTGACACACTTAAGGGACACCAACACCATTTGGAGCAAATATGTTTCAGACGAATGAATTGCAAAGCGCTGGAATTATTTCAGTAGACACCGAAATTGTTTCGGGTGAAATTGCTAAAATTGGTTCTGCATGTAATATTGAAATTTTGCAGGGGGTTTTATGTGAAATGTTTGTTAATTAAAGTAACTAACTAAATTCTGAATAAAATTAATAAAAGATTTTTATTAAATGAGAGAGCATTAAATTTGTAGAAATTTAATGCATTTAAAGTGGAGACTTTGGAAGAGAATATGAAGGGGCATTTTAATGTGGAGGGGGTTACCACCACATGAATGGGGGAGGTGAGGGGTCACCCCCTATGGGGCGCCGGCCATGGGGAGGGGTACCCCCTCCTCCTATAAAAGGCCACCCCTCTCACCCTTCTTCCTCACACCTCCTGGTGAAGGATCTCTCTCCCCCTCTAGTATTATTCCCCCATGATCTCGGATTAGCGAGATACATGTTCCCGGTGGCATTTCGTCTAGAAGGAGTTGCTGCTTCCACTGCATCGCTAGAGCAAGGAGGCAGAGGTTGTTCGGTGGCCTGAACGTGTGTGCGAGGGCGGATGCGCTGCTGTTTTGCGGCGCTAGGACTTCCACGTGATCTTGAGATCGGCAAGCGAATGTTTTGCGGCGCTAGGACTACATTATCCACGAGTTCCTACTCGTTAACAAAACTTTGTTGTCTTCGAGGGTATGTTCTCCATGGATGTATATCCACCCATTGCTTGTATCTAGTAGATAAATCTTGGCGTATAGTTCCCATCGTAGGAATTTTTTTGTTTTCTATGCTGCGAACCCTAAACATCTTAGTCTTCCCACGAACAACTCCTGGAACATGTACTTGGTGTAACTGAAACTATCTTATTGAGAATTATATCGCAATTCTTCTCTATGGATTGTTGTTTTTAAGGATGTAACTGGGTAACCTCTAGGGTACCCTCAACCCTCTTTAGTACAAAAAAATGAACTACATTTTCACAAATCATCACTTTTTAAGAAAACTAGTTCATTTGTTTGAACTAGACTGAAATAGAGGGTACCCTAAATGTTCGAAACTTGCATCTCTAGTTCTTTTCATATCTGTGGATTAATGCTATGTTATTGGCCGAAGGAATTGGATTATCTACTTGGTCCTCTCATTACTTTCTGTTGTTGCTAGCTTTCTGAGTGTTATATCTTGCTTCCATTATTAGGCATTAAATTTTAGTTGCAGTTTCTACATATTTGCTTCACATGTGTATTTTGCAGTTGCTAGGAGGGTATTGATGATGTTGACAGCGATTGTCGACTCGTGTCACAGGAAGACCAGGGACACTCTGAAGAAGCTGAAGGCGGGGACGTTCGACGCCTTCTAGTGTGAACCCTGGACAGATGCCATGAACTGCTGCCCCTTCTACATAAGGATCATAAAGATGGACTTCCAAAGCATCCTCCAGCATGTCGAAGGCTTTGGATCTGGCCATGTCAAGGTCGGTGAAACTGTCAATGTCCACGGCTTCTGGGCCAATCACATGGCCTATGGCCTCTTCTTTAGGGACAAACTGAACCGAGCTATCGAGCTTGCTTGTGTGCCTGCTCCCAGTCCCAAGCCTCTAAGGTTCCGGGTATGGGCAGCAAGAAGCATAGGAAGCGGGACCAGGAGCAGCAGGACCGGGAGGATGCGGCGAGGAGGCAGGTGGCGGTGAGGAGGCAGTGAAGTTGTGATGTGTCTGGTTGTGTGTGTTGCTGCTGCTTTAAGCATCATGTTTTGTTGAACTGTGTTAATGTTGGCTGCAGTGCAGTGTTTGTGTTGAACCTTATCTTATCAAGTGTATGTTGAACCTTGCTTTATTAGTTGTCTATTATGTTTCTAGATTCTAGATGTTTAATTATGTCTACATTTATTTTTGTACATGCTGGTGTGTGGTGGGATTTCCTATTTGGGTAAGGGTATGGTGAAGGGAAATAGTTAAGAAATTGGGATATAGAAGCTGGTATAGATTTCCTACCAGATTGGGCAAAAAGGAATGAATGAGGTGAGCCAAGGAGAGATAGAGACAGAAAGTGGTGCATGGATTTGTTTCTAGAAGGAAACAGACACATAAAGAGAGTATATAAGCTAGTATAGATTTCCTACCAGATTGGGCAAAAAGGAATGAATGGGGTGAGCCAGGCAGAGATAGAGACAGAAAGTGGTGCATGGATTTCTTTCTAGAAGGAGACAAAGAGAGAGAGGGAAGGTTATATGATTTCTTGCTCTTCTTTCCTTTTTATATAGATTTTTATTTACAACTTTTTATCGTGGTGAATTTAAATATTTATTTACAAAAACACTGAGGTAAAGATATCAATAAAATGTAAAATATTGTCGTATACAGGGTTTGAACTCACGTCCACGAGTTGATTAGTGTTGCTTCCGCTACGGTAGAGCTAATTAGTTTGGATTATCTACTTGACCTAACTACCCCACATTTGAGAGTGGACTACTAGGGGTACAGTTTTCCAATTTTATCATTTTTCATACAAAGTATTTGCCTCACAATGAACAAATTTGAAGGTTTCAAAAGAGTTTGAGAATTTCTCATTTTTTAATGAGATTTACAAGGTTTGGTCAAACCCAGGTTGACCAGACACTTTCGAGAGATTGCGAAAGCATCTGAAAAGTACAACCGCTGTTCTATGGTCCCAATGTGATGTACAACCACTCAAGCATGCAACTTCAAGGTCTCAAATTGTAGTTTTGGTACTTGCTTCAAAAATAGTTCCATGTTTTTGAGTTTCAGGGTGAAAATTTTGAATTTTTCAAACCAAAATGGCTAGATACAATGCTAGCATCATTAGCCACATGGTGATACACCCTTGTGACAAATTTGAGTCCATTTGAACAAAGGTAGATGAAAACATGGTACACAAGTGGCTCTTTCGAGTAGTCGGACATGATCGTTGACCTAACTACCCCACATTTGAGAGTGGACTGCTAGGGGGACATTTTTCCAATTTTCTCATTTTTCATTCAAAGTATTTGCCTCGCGGTGAACAATTTTGAAGGTTTCAAAAGATTTTGAGAATTTCTCATTTTTTATGAAATTTACAAGATTTGATCAAACCGGGGTTGACCAGAGACTTTCGAGAGATTGCAAAAGCATCTAAAAAGTACAACCGTTATTCTGTGGTCCCAATGTGATGTACAACCACTCAAGCATGCAACTTCAAGGTCTCAAATTGTATTTTTGGTACTTGCATCACAAATGGTTCCATGTTTTTGAGTTTCAGGGTGAAATTTTTGAATTTTTCAAACCAAAATGGCTGATACAATGCTAGCATCATTAGCCACATGGTGATACACCCTTGTGCCATATTTGAGTCCATTTGAATAAAGGTAGATGAAAACATGGTACACAAGTGGCTCTTTCGAGTAGTCAGACATGATCATTGATCTAACTACCCCACATTTGAGAGTGGACTGCTAGGGGGACATTTTTCAATTTTCTCATTTTTCATGCAAAGTATTTGCCTCACAGTGAACAAATTTGAAGGTTTCAAAAGATTTTGAGAATTTCACATTTTTTATAAAATTTACAAGGTTTGATCAAATCGGGGTTGACTAGAGACTTTCGAGAGATTGTGAAAGCATCTGAAAAGTACAACTGCTATTCTATTGTCCCAATGTGATGTACAACCACTGAAGCATGCAACTTGAAGGTCTCAAATTGTAGTTTTGGTACTTGCTTCAAAAATAGTTCCATGTTTTTGAGTTTCAGGCTCAAACTTTTGAATTTTTCAAACCAAAATGGCTAGATACAATGCTAGCATCATTAGCCACATGGTGATACACCCTTGTGACAAATTTGAGTCCATTTGAACAAAGGTAGATGAAAACATGGTACACAAGTGGCTCTTTCGAGTAGTCGGACATGGTCTGCTTGACCTAACTACCCCACATTTGAGAGTGGACTGCTAGAGGGACAATTTTCCGATTTTCTCATTTTCATGCAAAGTATTTGCCTCACAATGAACAAATTTGAAGGTTTCGAAAGATTTTGAAAATTTCTCATTTTTTATGAAATTTACAAGGTTTGGTCAAACTGGGGTTGACTAGAGACTTTTGAGAGATTGTGAAAGCATCTGAAAAGTACAACTGCTATGTTGTGGTCCTAATATGATGTACAACCACTCAAGCATGTAACTTGAAGGTCTCAAAATTGTAGTTAACGTACTTGCTTCACAAATGGTTCCATGTTTTTGAGTTTTAGTGTGAATTTTTTTAATTTTTCAAACAAAAATGGCTAGATACAATGCTAGCATCGCTGTCCACATGGTGATACACCCTTGTGCCAAATTTGAGTCCATTTGAACAAGGGTACATGAAAACATGGTACACAAGTGGCTCTATTGAGTAGTCGGACATGATCTGCTTGACCTAACTACCCAACATTTGAGAGTGGACTGCTAGGGGGACATTTTTCCAGTTTTCTCATTTTTTATGCAAAGTATTTGCCTCATAGTGAACAAATTCGAAGGTTTCAAAAGATTTCGAGAATTTCTCACTTTTTATGAAATTTACAAGGTTTGGTTAAACCGGGGTTGACCAGAGACTTTTGAGAGATTGTGAAAGCATCTGAAAAGTACAATTGATGTTCTGTGGTCCTAATTTGATGTACAACCACTCAAACAGGAAACTTGAAGGTCTCAAAATTGTAGTTTCCGTACTTGCTTCATAAATGGTTCCATGTTTTTGAGTTTTAGGGTGAAAGTTTTGAATTTTTTCAAACAAAAATGGCTAGGATACAATGCTAGCATCATTATACATATGGTGATACACCCTTGTGCCAAATTTGAGCCAGTTAGAACAAAGGTGAGAGGAAAACATGGTACACAAGTGGCTCTTTTGAGTAGTCGGACATGATCGTTGACCTAACTACCCCACATCTGAGAGTGGACTGCTAGAGGGACATTTTCCCAATTTTTTCATTTTTCATGCAAAGTATTTGCCACAAAGTGAACAAAATTGAAGGTTTCAAAAGATTTTGAGAATTTCTCATTTTTCAATGAAATTTACAAGGTGTGGCGGTACTTTAATGTAACAATATGAGTTTTTAATGTAATATTAATTTTCAACTTGTCAGTACTTTATTTCATTTTTATACCAATTGTATACAACTTACATATACGAAATAAACCAAATGTTGAAGAAATGTTTTGCCTCTCACGTTAAAATTATCAACCAAACAGAACCTAAGCCAAAATTTGAAAACTGGCAAACATTAAAATGGCGCACGAATCCCTCCCAGGATTTGCGTCTCATCTTAACTCCCAAAACCGATCCCACTCAGGCGCCTCATCTTTTTCTTCCCCGGATCCAATCTTGTCCCTAGAGAATCAGAACACATCACCGCATCTGGTTGGCGATCTCCTTGGCCGACGCCATGGTTGGGACTCTTTGTAGTGGTAAGGCACGCAAACCATTGAGGTCTACACCAAAGGAGAAGCCCAACATCAAATGACCATCAGGTGATCAATCCCCCGATCCTTCTCATATGCACTAGATCATCTAGAACCATTCATTACAAAGTGGTTAAACATCTTGTTTCCATTATTCTAGTTATAATAATAGCGATCTACTCCCTACATTGTTTTCTCGCACACACGCATTAATATTGTTTCACAATAGACTGATTGAGTTCACTCTACTTTTATCCAAGCAAAAAATAGCAATGGCTACATCCAGGAAAAATCCACCCATATGCTCTTTATTCGGTCTCTCCTTTTCAAGGTGAGGCTAAATCATTGTTATTGGCAGCTGAACTAGCAGAACCCCATCTCTATACTGATAAGTTTCTAGTGGCAAAGGCAATTGCTAGCAACAGGCTTGACTCAGAATATATGCATAGGAATTCTAGAGTCGTCCTAGCAAAAAATTTAAATTCAGTCAGAAAGACAAATGCTAGAGTAAATCACATTTGTAGAGATAAAAACATTATACCCCACTCATGTGCTCATAAGGTACAAATAACTACTTCTACCGTACCTACTTTAGTTTGCTCTTCAACAACACAATCTTAATATGTATGCCCTTGGGTAGGTTATTTTATGAATGAAAATTGTCGGGACTTTGTAATTCATGATGTAATCTGCTGTTGAGATGTAATACAATTTTGACCATCCCTTGTTAAGCACCAAAAAAACCAACTAATGCATATGAGGCAAACAAGTACAAAATTTTGGAAGAAAATATGGCTCGTATGATGGAAATTTTCAAAGAAGCGCCAGCCTCCAGAGGTTTTCCTATAGCACATAAATTCATGTATAGTGGAATTTGCAAAGTAATAGACACCACCAAAAAAGGTAAACAAAAGGATGCTAACCACAATCAACCAGACCCTACATATGAACTCAGTGCAGAAGAAATGGCCACAGCTAATGACGAGCCGACTCCAGATGACGAGGACCAAAACGTCGGTAACCCTAAAAACAAAGGTTATCATATCTTCTTTTCACTGAATTTTAATCTACCATACCATCATAGCTATTTATATTGTCTACCTATGTAACTACATAATAGTTATTTATATTGTCTACCTATGTAACTACATAATATACATCTCCATTTTTTAGGGAAATTTTGAAATGGACACAAATGATGTAGTGACCAAGAGAGTGTGCACTAATATTATACAGAGTAGTATGCGCCAACTATGCTACAAGCTTAAGAAGGAGAATTGGGAAAAGATTAAAGATATGAGCCCCTAGGAAGAATATAAGATGAAGCCAGCAGATGTACTAGGGAGAAGTTGGAAAGATCTTGTGGACAGATGGTTTGATGCCCACTATCAGGTAATAACATTTACACTTACAAATACTCAGCACATAAATCTCTGCTACATAGAAAACTCACAAGTTCATACTCAAGTTTAGGAAATGTGTGTGAAGAATCAAGTGAACCGAGAAGATGTGAAGAAGAACCATACAACTAGATCGAGATGCTTCATTGCACACTACGAAGCTCCTGTACGATTTTAAGTTCATATATGAACAAATGTTCTAGCAAACTCAGCATACATTTTGCTAACTCATGTTCGTAATTCCAATTTTTTTGTAGAACTTAGAGAACTTGGAGGAGGTGACATCTCCAATTTAATTCTATAGACTTACCCACACTAACAAGGAAGGCATCATGACTACAGAAGCCAAAGATGCTTATGTAAGACATTTTTAATACTGTTAATATTTTGTAATGAATAAGCTTTCTACTTAAATATTTCTTATGCTTTCATTTGAAATTATTTTAGGACGCAATGATGACCATGAAAAATATACCATGCCTAGATGATGAGACTGAAAAAATAGAATTGCAGATTATTGAAGAAGTCTTGAAGGAGAAGAGCAAAACGAGCTCAAGCACAGGAACATTCCTCCCAAATTTGGGAGTTGGATTAATCTCAAGGAAGAGCTCTGTGTCCATAGCACGCATCCGAGAACTAGAAAACAAGCTTGCTGAACAGGAGGAATAATCACTCCTCATAGTTGAAAGGTACAAACAAGAGATGAGGGAAATGGTGGAAGCCTAGGATAAAAGATTTGAAGAAATGAAAAAACAAGAAGAGGACCATGCAACTCTGATGAAGGCATAGGAAGAGAAAACCAGAGCAACTGAAAAGAAGCATCAAGAATTAGAAGCTACACTTAGTTTCCTCTTAAGGACATCACAACATCAAGGACAGGGAAACAACTCAACAACACTTCCATCTTCATGAAATTGTTCATCAATGTAATTTACTTAGTTGTATCTTCATGTTAAAACTATTGCACAAAATTTTATCGCCGCCATTTTCTATATTGGTTCTTAATATTATTTATCTATATGATTTTTTTTGATTTTTTGCATAACGTGATGAAATTACTAACACTGTCATCAACATGTGGACCCACGTGTCTGTACCATCTCGGACCCACCTGTCCAAACCATCTTGGTCCCACCTGTCCGAACGCTCTGGGTCCCACCTGTCAGAACCCTCTAGGCGCCACCTATCAGAACCCTCCGGGTCCCACCTGTCTGAACCATCTTGGACCCGTCGTTGGTCCACCTGTAAGAACCACTGGGTCCCACTGGTCATAATGTCATGTCAGTAAATTGCACTAAATTAACAAAATTCCACGTCTGTAATGATGACCTGTCCTACACTCCCTTCTATTTTACAATGACAAACTTTTCATATATAGCACGACAAATATTTCAAAACTAACATCGTCACCTAATATAAGTTGTCACCGATTGCACTCGATTATTAACAAAACTAACATCGTCAACTAATATAAGTTAAACAATGACAAAAAATGCAAACCCTGGTTATGTATTTTTTTTATGACACGGCTTTTATGACAAAATTAGTGACAACCCATTTTTGTCAACAGTATATATTCATTGAAAAAATATGGATATTAAGTGACAATAGGGGTTGATGTCTATGCACTTCTATTCTTATAGACAGTTATTGGGCCTCCAAGTGCAGAGGTTTGTAGAACAGCAGCAAGCTTTCCCTTAAGTGGATCACCCAAGGTTTATCGAACTCAGGGAGGAAGTGGTCAAAGGTATCCCCTCTCAAGCAACCCTGCAATCAAGATACAAGAAGTCTCTTGTGTCCCCAACACACCCAATACACTTGTCAGGTGTATAGGTGCACTAGTTTGGCGAAGAGATAGTGAAATACAAATGGTATGGATAATTATAAGTGGTAACGGTGCCAGAAAATAGCTTGTTGGCGTGTGGTTGATGTGGAAAAAGACTAAAGACAAACTGAAATAAAGATGGAAGCAAGCAAACATGTAACAGATCTAATTGCAAACGGTGTATCAATGCTTCGAAACAAGGCCTAGGGATCATACTTTCACTATTGAACACTCTCATATAAATATCTTCTCTTTATGATACTACTCTTAACTACTCTCCGGTTGGACACTCTAATCATTGGTAGGGATATAACAACACTCCTCAAAGTTCGCTTTCCGCATCTAGATAACCCCACACTGTCACCTTGAGCACTAGATGGTTCCAATAAACACCACAATTTCATAAAGACATCCAACTCCAAATATAACTCATAACAAGTATTTGTAATCTGTAGCCTAAGTGCCACCATGGTGTGCACACTGTCAACTTCACACACATGGGGAGAGCAAAGATCTATTAAAGCATTTGAGTAGCAAGGTAGATCTATAGATTACAAGCTCATGATCACAATATGATCATGCATAGAGAGAGAGAGAGATGAACACATAGCTACCGGTAGAACCCTTAGCCTCGAGAGAGAACTACTCCCTCCTCATCATGGGAATCAACAACTATGATGGAGATGGCTCTGGGGGCACTTCCCCATCCGTGCAGTGCCGAATAGAGTTTCTATCCCCGAATCTCCCTCCAAAGGTGCAGACTGCAGAACTTTTCGTGGCTTTCTGATTGACGATTTAGGGTTTTTGCATCGGGAGGATTTTATAGGCGAAGGGGCAAGGTCGGTGGCGGGCCAGGGGGCCCACACCATGCCCTGGCGCGGCTAGGGGGAACCCGCGCCCACGGGGTGGCCCCTCTCCGTCTCGTCTTCTGGCTCCGTGAGTCTTCTGATAAAATATCGACTTTGGCTTTTGTCCGATCGAATTCCGAGAATATTGGTTTTCTGACTTTCCTAGAACCAAAAACAGCAAAAAACAGGCAACTGGCACTGTGGCATCTTGTTAACAGGTTAGTCCAAGAAAGTGTATAAAAATACTCCAAAGTATGGACAAAACATAAGAAAGTAGATATAAAACAAGCATGGAACATCAAAAATTATAGATACGTTTGCAACGTATCAACATCCCCAAGCTTAACTCCTGCTCGTCCTCGAGTAGGTAAGTGATAAAAAGAAAGAATAATTTTTGAGGTGACATGCACCATCATAAACTTGATCAAAGTATTTGTAAAACATTGATAGCTGGGATCATAGTACTTCAACATAGCATGAAAGACACAGTTCTAACAATAAAACATAGCAACTATGTTGCAACATGAAAAGGCTCAAATAAAAGATTCATGAATAACAATGCTTTGCAAGACGTTTGTTTGTTTCACATAAAGAAATCATAGCATAGTGGCATTCAGCTTGTCACTCATAGAGTAGCAAACATAAATGCATAGGACACCTTCAAAGTTCATAAGAGTGACTAGATACAAATAGGTTAAAACAAGCAATATCAAAGCTATGCATCAATCAACAAGTCTAGGGACAATGCACATAGAACTAAGAATGGCCAATATGCTCTCAAAGTAGGTGCATAAAGATAGAAGGTGGAGACTCAACATAAAATTAAAAGAAATGCCTTCATAGAAGGAAGTAGGGATTCAAGTTTCATAAAGAGCTTCCAGAAATTATGGTACTTGTTAGCTTTCAGCTCTCATTGCCCCTATCATAAGCATCTTGAAGGTGATTAAGGTTAAAGTGACACAACTAAGAGGATATGCTTGACAAGTTATAAGCTGAAATCTCATGCCCCTTACTTACGAAGACCGAACCTCATGCTACTCAACTTTAGTCACAAGTAAGATCTTATCATTGTAAGTACATATGTATCATAAAGAACCGCCAACAGGGTACCCCTTGCACATGATACAGGAGCTATCCCATAATCAAAATGACAAGGCAAGAATACAATGAGCATCTCAACGATCTTTTTATTTGCTATTTGCATAGGTTTTTATTGAGGATGCTTCATAGAGTGCTCATTATGGTTATGCTGCAAGTTTCCACCATGATTAGGCATGGCTTAGGCTAGCGGCCCAGGCGTTTCTCTAACACACATACAAAATCCATGATCTTACAAGTTCCACTTTTATTTCACATCGCCGGGATCCATAAGCAAAAGAACAAGATATCAACACGGTACAAAGTACAGGTGCAATGTTGAAAGTGTTCCCCATGATACATGGTTCTGCTAACTTCAACTTATAAAGCGCAAGCATATACACAACAAAGATGGACGCAATGGTTCAAGTTTATTATGTGCAAGAAAGTAAAGTGTGCCATCAAGTTCGTGAGAGCTTTAATCACTAATTTTCACATAACAAGTTTAATTTGAAAGGTAGACAAAAATATGAATATACTTGGAATAGCAAATGCTAGTAGGTAGGTATGGTGGACTCTTTGGAATAACTTGGTTTAACAAGTTGGATGCATGATTGGAACTCATACTTGGTTACAGAGGCTAGCAAAAGATTGGGAGCGACCAACAAAGAGAGCAATAATGGCCATAATCATGCAGAGCGACAAAACATCATTGATCAAAGCATAAAGTGATACTACAAGTTGAAAACTAAAGGATCATCAAGGCTATGGTGACTTGGGATAGTCACAACATGGTGTGAGCATGCGCCAAGTTAACCCAAATAAAGCATCAAAGGAGAATACCACAATACTATGCTTTAATATGCTAAAACAACGCATGATCCTTCCAAGGCACATTAAGCAATCTCAATTGTTTATAACAAGTCATGCTACAGCAAATAATACTAAGCATAAAGCCAAAACAATATCAAGAATGGCATGACAAAGCATAGGCCACAGTAAAAAACAAGCTCTCTTTACCACTTAAGCATGAACTTTCCTACTATTTTCCAATCCAAACCAAACTATTTGAAAACCAATGCATGAAAGAGAGGGTCCAACCAATTTATTCAACAAACTAAGCAAACCAAGCAAATGAAAAACCAAAATGAAAACGAAAAAGAAGACGCTCCAAGAACAACACAAGTGTGCATGAAATAATAAAAATGAAGTGTTTGGAAGAAACCTGGGATTTTTATTGATGAAGAAGGGGATGCCTTGGGCATCCCCAAGCTTTGACGCTTGTACTTCTTGCATATTTCTTGGGGTGACACGCGTGGCATCCTCAAGCTTGAGCTTTAGTCCAACCTTCATCTCATTACTCATTCCTTCCATACACCTGAATTTTTTTCTTCATACAAAACTTCATACAATCTTTATTAGCAACATTAGTGCACTCAAGATAATAGGTCTTTTAGGTTCAGTTCCAACACCAATAAAACTTCCATTAAAACACAAGATACTGTATAACTTCCCTCAGAAATCTCAATTCCCCAAAAGAACTCAAAAAGGAACCAACAAGAAGCAAATGCAAATAATGGCAGAAATCTGTCAAAACAGACCAGGTAAAACCCAATTTTTTTGAAGACCTTCTGTTGCTCAAATAGAAAAGTGTTGAACTGAAGAAAGTTATATAACAACCTGGGGCAGAAGCACAAAAATTCATGCCTCAAAAGGACATATAGAGAATTTACACGAATTTTTAAGGTGAAGCACATAAATCTGTTTCTAGACAGCAACTTTTCCAATCATTACTTCTCTCTCATTAGAGGTTACTCTTTGCACAAAAAGCAAATAAAAAGGATAAGGAGTGGTTATTACAGAAGTAATAACTTCCAAGACTCATCTAAAACTTTTGGGTTATCTCCCAATAAGTACTTTTCTTTAACGCCTTTAAGTTAGGCATGATAGTTTGAGAAGATGCTCACATAAGAAATATAAATTGAAGTAAAAGAGAGCATCAAGAAGAAAATTCAAAACACATTTAAGTCTAACCCACTTCCTATTCATAGGAATCTTGTAAATAAACAAGTCATGAAATCACAAAGCAACAAGCATAGTAAAGAAAAACAAGTGCAACTTCAAGACTTTCAACATAAAGAGGGGAAACTTAATATTATTGAGATGCATAAAACCATGTTTCCCTCTATCATAATAACTTTTAGTAGCATCATGAATAAAATTAACAATATAACTATCACATAAAACATTCTTATCATGAGCCACATGCATAAAAGAATTAATACTCTCCACATAAGCATAGTCATTCTTATTAATTGTAGTGGGAGCAAATTCTACAAAATAGCTATCATTATTATTCTCGTCACCATAATCATCAAATATAGGAGGCATATTGTAATCATAATTAATTTTCTCCTCAATAGTAGGTGGACTGAAAATAACATATTCATCATTGCAATCATCATATATTGGAGGTTTGGTATCATCATAAGCAATATAATAGCTATCTTCCAAAGCTGGGGAACTAAAAAGATCATTTTCATAAAAACTAGCTTCCCCAAGCTTAGACTTTTCCATAGCATTAGAAATAATGGTGTCCAAAGAATTCATACTAACAACATTGCTATTAGCATGCAAATAATGTTCCATAGGTTTTTTAATTTTCTCTTCAAACACTCATGTCCTAACTCAAGATAAATACTATAAAGCTCTCTAATTTTGTTGTTGTTTTCCATTAAGCCCAACTAGTGAAAACAAGAAAAAAAGACAAAATTGCAGAATCTAGAGGAAATAACTTCGAGCAGTCAACCGGAGGATGTGAGTACCTTTTACCTTACCTCCCCGGCAACGGCGCCAAAAAATAGCTTGATGTCTACGCACTTCTATTCTTATACACAGTTATTGGGCCTCCAAGTGTAGAGGTTTGTAGAACAACAGCAAGTTTTCCCTTAAGTGGATCACCCAAGGTTTATCGAACTCAGGGAGGAAGTGGTCAAAGGTATCCCCTCTCAAGCAACCCTGCAATCAAGATACAAGAGTCTCTTGTGTCCCCAACACACCCAATACACTTGTTAGGTGTATAGGTGCACTAGTTCGGCGAAGAGATAGTGAAATACAAGTGGTATGGATAATTATAAGTGGTAACGGTGCCAGAAAATAGCTTGCTGGCGTGTGGTTAACGTGGGAAAAGACTAAAGGCAAAATGAAATAAAGATGGAAGCAAGCAAACATGTAACAGATCTAATTGAAAATGGTGTATCAATGCTCAGAAACAAGGCCTAGGGATCATACTTTCATTAGTGAACACTCTCATATAAATATCTTCTCTTTATGATACTACCGTCAACTACTCTCCGGTTGGACACTCTAATCATTGGTAGGGCTATAACAGCACTCATTCAAGTTCGCTTTCCGCATCTAGATAACCCCACACTGTCACCTTGAGCACTAGATGGTTCCAACAAACACCACAATTTCATAAAGACATCCAACTCCAAATATAACTCATAACAAGTATTTGTAATCTCTAGCCTAAGTGCCACCATGGTGTGCAGATTGTCGACTTCACACACATGGGGAGAGCAGAGATCTATTAAAGAACTTGAGTAGCAAGGTTGATCTATAGATTACAAGCTCATGATCACAATATGATCATGCATAGAGAGAGAGATGAACACATAGCTACCGGTAGAACCCTTAGCCTCGAGAGAGAACTACTCCCTCCTCATCATGGGAATCAGCAACGGTGATGGAGATGGTGGTGGAGATCGATGGAGATGGCTCCGGGGGCAATGCCCATCCTGGAAGGGTGCCGCGACAGAGACTTTCTGTCCCCCGAATCTCCCCTTCGGTGGCGGCGGTGCTGTGGAACTTTTCGTGGCTTTCTGATTGACGATTTAGGGTTTTTGCATCAGGAGGATTTTATAGGCGAAGGGGCAAGGTCGGTGGCCGGCCAGGGGGCCCACACCATGCCCTGGCACGGCTAGGGGGACCCGCGCCCAGGGGTGTTTTGGCCACCCTGTGGCCCCTCTCCATCTCGTCTTCTGGCTCCGTGAGTCTTCCGGTAAAATATCGACTTTGGCTTTTGTCGAGTCCAATTCCGAGAATATTGATTTTCTGACTTTCCTGGAACCAAAAACAGCAGAAAACAGGCAACTGGCACTATGGCATCTTGTTAATAGGTTAGTCCAAGAAAGTGTATAAAAATACTCCAAAGTATGGAAAAAACATAAGAAAGTAGATATAAAACAAGCATGGAACATCAAAAATTATAGATACGTTTGCAACGTATCATGGGTCTATCAATAAATACCATTTCTATTGTAGTGACACATGCATTGTGTCTCTGATTCACTTAGGCTAATACATATGCATAACTAGGATAGTCCTGCACCATCCTGAGCAACACAACTCTCAGAGGGAAATATTCTCTACTATAGGCATCCCACATACGGGCTAGCATGTCCCACAACATGGATAACTCTACTTTCAATAGCGTGAGATGCAGATGCATATCGATACCTGGTTGTTTTAGCCCGTGAATGAGAATACTCGTGTGTATGTTCATTTCCTTCGTGCCTAGCCATGGGGGAGTTTGTACGGCCATACGAATGTGGGCCATGTTCTATGCGTGTTACTCTGGTTGCCAAAAGGATTGAGTTCATTGGTTCTCATACCTAGCCTGACGTTCCTTGTATCGCCCCCGGACTCTTCAAAATCAATGTCCAATGCATTCCACTGGCTAACGTCTGAAGGGCGTGTCAAGATCTTGCCCTTCTGCAGATCATCTTCAGGTTTCTCCCTTTCTGGGAGCCATTGCATAAGCTTTGCTTCCTTAGGATCTACGAAATATCGCTGCAGACGGGGAGTGATATGAAAGTACCATATCACTTTTCGAGGAACTTTCTTGGTCCCTCTCTTGTATCGTCCTTGGCCACACACCAGAAATGTGGTTCTCTCGGCATACTCGTTCTGATAAAGAGCGTAATCATTGATGCTGACGTGGTAATTACCGTGTGGTTGGTCGAGAGGGCACACGATTTTCTTGGCCTCCTCGATACTTGTTGGAAATGGGTTCCCCATAGTAAGATGATCATGACAGAATTCCATGTTAGGGTTGAAGCTCACGGCAGTCCATTTGTGTTCTGCCTTGATCTCCAGAGCCTTCAACATTACACTCAAGCATATATCCTTTGTCTGACACCTAGGATACAATGGAGTCATCCCGTCTATCTCCATTGGTGCAAGCTTGGATTTCTCTCTGGCCAAATATTTGGCATTGCTCGTCTCTGATACCTTCGATTCGGATTACGTATGTAGTATATCTTCTTTTTCCCTAGTAGACCTAGGTTATCGAATCCTCGGGAAGAGAATGAGTAGTAAAGTTACTTTAATGGACCTTAGGGAGTTTTAGAATTCCTTTTGTGTTTTTACCGGACTAATAGCTTGCGTCTTTTTTGTTGTTGTTGAAGATGGAGAAAGAGGGCCTAGGGCGTTGGGTTTCACCTGTAGCTGTGCAAAACATCTGATGGGAATAAAAGATAGAAATAAAGTATGCATGTACTTGTTAGAGCAAGATAGATTATATGTGGGCACTGCATCTATAATTGCTATTGCCTCCGCAACCGCTTATAGCAATAACCTACTAGTCTCATCCATAGAAGAAAGAGAACTAATGATATGCATAGTGATGTCACTGTTAATCCCAAGCAAATCCCTCACATACGACCGTACTACCCATTCTATCACTAGGGTTCCCAACCTGCAGATCAATCATTACTCATACTCCCTATACCTAGCTCAACCAGGCGCTAGCCATCTTGACAAGGTAACTGAGTTCCACAAACAGAAACATAACACAAAGGAAGTAAAATTTAATTCACTTCTCATCAGAACACTTGAGGTGCTTGCCATCGTTCTTAGGCGACCAACTGTCATCATTCCATGTGTATTTTACATTTTCGATGCTCCATAGCTCACAAAATTCGTCCCACCTATGATCTGACTTGGCTTTCCTATCTTCAACATGCCTGATTGTTGCCGCTAGAAGATGTTGCCTCTATGTTTGCTGCTTCAGCTGCAGCCTCTCCGTCAGCTGCTTCTGTAGCCTCTCTGTCAGCTGCTTCAGATGTAGCCATTTTGTTTGCATATGCAGCGTCAAACTCACTTATTCTGCATTTTCTACAAAGGGCTTCCCTCAGCTCGTCTTCCCTCTTGCATCTAGGGCAAAAAAGAGTTAACGTAGAAAGAAATAGATCTTCTTGTACAACTGGTAGGTCACGTAAGCATCTATGGCTGCATAATTAAGGTTTATATCAGACAACGACCACTCCTCCTAGAAATCGTGCCTATCCGTAGGGAAATCTGCCTTTATTCTGTCGTATGACTCATCGAGGATTCTAGTTGCGAGTGTAGCCATTCCATCCTTCGTCGAGCCCCCTATGATATTGACAAGACTCTGAATACCGATCCAGTTGTGCGCAGAGAACTGTAATCCCTCTTGACAAAATTTCCAAAAATCAGTTTTATTGTCGACAGTGCAGAAAAAAATTCCTTTTTCTTCAAGGAACTGGCGCAGTGCCAGACAATTCTTGTCAATCTTGAAAGTATGTATTTTGTTATCACCAAAATTTGTAACTACAAATATTTTGTCAATGCAAGATCATCATCTGAATATAATTTTAAAAAGTTTAGTAAATGCAAAATCAAGACTCTCAACATTGGCTTGTCATAATTTATTTGGTCCTAAAGAAAATTCAGTAGTTGCAAGATGAGCAGATGGATAAAGAACAAGAGGAGAAAACCCTTAAAGCGGTTAACTGCAGAGAGCAGATCTACAAACCAGGAGAAGTGGTAGACGGGGATGTGTTTCCTCATGGTCAGTTGAACGACGACGACTTTATTCTCTTCATATGGGTCCTCCAGGGTGTACTCGAGGTACAATCCCACAGACTTGTCCTTGTCTTTCTCAAGCCAACCCTCGTACATCCTCAGGACTCGCACCACTGTCTCCTCCTCATTGGTGTAGACGACGTCTATCTTCTTATTGTCATGAGTAGTGAAGCTTGTCTCGAGAGTACGACGACCTTCCATGGTGGCAAGGAGAAGATGGAAAGAAGACAGATGACATGAAGAAGAAGAGTGGTTTCTGCTAGACAGAGGAACGGTGGAACCATAATGCGTTTCTAAGGTAGTGGTTAACGACGAGGACAAAAGTCCAACTGAGAGACGCATGGCGGTGGCCGTTCTAGCTTCTGAGTAAACAAAAAATAATTATAACGACGATATATGTGCCCTGTTTTGTCATGTTAATACACTGGACCGGTCGTGTTGTCCTATCCACTGTGCCAACGCTGCAAGCCTACGTGACAGCAACGGGAGAGACATAATGGCGAAAACTAACAAGGGGGCCCAACTTGATAGGCGTTAGCCTGATATTTTGTATTGAAACATAAAGTTGAATTCGTGCCGAAAAAGACCCTCTGAGTATTTGGCACGCCAACTGTGGTCATCACGGCTAATTACAGGAAACTTGGGTACCGCGTTGCCTGGTCGCCTCAACTTTCGGGCCGCAAAATGATATTCTCCATCTGAAGGGTTTGTCAAGACCTTGGCATTCTCTAGATCATCTTCAGGTTTTTCCCTTTCTGGGTGCCATTGCATGAGCTTTGCTTCCTTAGGACTTATAAAATATCACTTCTAGACGTGGAGTGATAGAAAGTACTCCCTCCGTTCCAAAATATAAGATGTTTTAGCTTTGTGAAAAAAGTGTATGTAGATCCTTTTAGTGTGTAGGTTCATTTAGGTTTAGAGTAAATCTACATACTAAAAAGGGTCTAGATACACTCCTTTCACAAAGCCAAACCATCTTATATTTTAAAACGGAGGGAGTACCATACCACTTTTTGAGGAACTTTCTTATTCACTCTCTTGTACCGTCCTTTGCCGCATACTAGAAATGTGGTTCTCTCCACGTACTCGTTCTGATAAAGTGCACAATCATATATGTACACGTGGTAATTAACATGTGGTAGGTCGACAAGGCACACAATTTTCTTGGCCTCCTTGATACTTGTTGGCAATGTCTTCCCTTTAGGAAGACGATCGTGCTAGAATTCCATGTTAGCATTGAAGCTCACTTCGGTCCATTTATGTACAGCCTTCATCTCTAGAGCCTTGAGCATTACACTCAAGCATGTATCCTCGGTCCGGCATCCAGGATACAATGTAGTCATCCAGTGTATCTCCATTGGTGCTAGCTTGCATTTCTCTCTAGATGAAGCTTCGGCATTTCTCGTATCCTTGATGAGCGGTTCTTGAACATGAGGGTCCGGCAAGGCTGTAGTTACCAGCATCTGGATGTTCGCGTCTTCTCGTTCTTCATGATGATCATGTCCACAGGAATCTCCTTCTTCATGATTATCATGCCCTCCGTCATTTCCTTTGTCATCATGATGACCATGCCTAGAAGAATCTTCGTCTTCTCGCCCACCCTCGTCTTCATGAGCACCATTTGCTGCCAGCACCTCATTAAAGGTGCGCATGAAACCGCGCCTGAGCAGGTGATCGACCAATTGTCCAGAATCAGGGTCAATCCATGCTAGAGTTTGCATGTTCGACATGGACAACTTATCTGGGTCTTGTTGTTATGAATCGTGTCCTCCTTGGCATCTTTCTTGTACCTAGCAACTCGACCTTCGCTCATCGTGACTACCATGGTTGCCTGCGCGGTCGTATACACATATAGAGAAAAAGTGAATATGTTAGAACCACACCATATGCACATAGACATGCATGGTCACCGGAAAATTGGGCATGACCTTTCCTAAAAGTGGGACATAAGGGTAGTGAAAACTTAGCTGAAATGGACATGAATCAACATTTTAGCAAACATCCATGCACCACTCTAGGGCAAGAAACAACAAAAAACTTCTTTGCATGC
Source organism: Avena insularis (assembly GCA_023614405.1). Taxonomy (NCBI): domain Eukaryota; kingdom Viridiplantae; phylum Streptophyta; class Magnoliopsida; order Poales; family Poaceae; genus Avena; species Avena insularis. Next base: position 75,533,768 of record CM042690.1, read on the forward strand.
AAACATTCATACACCACACAAGCTTCATGTATAAACATCATCTCGCAATCGCACACCACCCACGCAACAAGATTCACCTACAAAACATGCATATGCATAGCCAACTACTCACCTAGTAGATTCCATACCGAGATGAAACCATTCTTGGTGCCACTCGGGGCACCCCCATCTCTTTTTTGTCTTGAGGGCCTCGTATGGGTAGGGAGGGCACTTTAGAGCATATAGGGGCTCTCTTTAACTTTGCAGAGAGTCGGAGCCGATCTCCCGGCGCGACACTAGACCGTGACCATTAGCGATGCCAACGAAGATACCTCCTCCTTTCCCTCAGTGGGATTGTTTTTTGTGTGAATCCTATTGAAGTGGATTGGTAGGCTAGGGTGCCGCCTAGGGGCGACCCTCGCCAGAGTCGTTAGAACATGTTGCCAAGTGTTGATTACTGTTGGTTTCTTCTTTTCGCCTCTAGTAGCCACACTCCTTTATAGGGAGATTACCAGGATTGCAAGGTCCGAGAGGGGGCACATTCGAGCATCCGGGGTTGCCTTAATGACCAACCTCTAGTTGGGGCCGTCCCTGGCTTTGAGCTCACTCCGAGGCATTTATCGAAGACATTGGTCATCTCCCTCCCATGCCATACCTCATCATGGCTATGGAGAGGTGTCATCTGGCATCTAGGGGCCCTCTCCTATTTGGATGAAACCCGAAAAAGAGCCCCCATCTCAACACGTGATCGGGTCATCGACGATACCCACGTGGGCATCTTCTCGTCATCCCAGCTGATGATGCTTTTCCCTGTTGATACGTCGTAAACGTATCTATGGCTTTTGATGTTCTATGCTTGTTTTAAATCTACTTGCTTATGTTTTGTTCACACTTTGAAGTATTTTTATACATTCTCTGGTACTAACCTATTAACAAGATGCCACAGTAGCAGTTGCCTATTTTCTGTTGTTTTTGGTTTTAGAAAAGCTAGTAAGGAAATATTCTTGGAATTGGACGGGACAAAAGCCAAAGTCAGTATTTTACCTGAAACAACACGGAGTCCGGAGGGGAGACGAAGTGGCGCACCAGGGCGGCCACACCTGGTGGCGGTGCGGCTAGTCCTATGGCACGCCAAAAGGGGTGTGGGCCCCCTAGTGGTCCACCGACCTTGCCCCTTCGCCTATAAAAGCCTCCCGGGATGAAAACCCTAAGTCCCCGACAAAATTCCACGAAAGTCTTTAGCCGCCGCCATCTCCATCCCTAGATCGGGAGGGATCTGAAGCTCTTCCCGGCACCCTACCAGAGGGGAGAGATCACCCTAGAGGTCTTCTTCATCATGCATGCCTGCCTCCGGTGTGATGCTTGAGTAGTTCATCCTTGGACTATGGGTCCATATAGTAGCTAGATGGTTGGTTCTCCTCCTTTGTGATATCTATCTATCTACTAATTTAAGTTCACGTACGTTCGTCGCCCTGGGAAAATTCGTTTGCCGTTGTTTTGGCCTTTTTGCCCTTGACTGTTTGGAGTTTTTGCGAGTAGTGCTACCGCCTAAGTCAACCAGTCTCTCTTCTCTCTCCCTCACGGCCTCACAGGGCCTTATCCCCTAAAAGAAACAGCGATGCACCACCGATGGGCAGAGCAGGATGAGGGCGAGTAGGGAGAGGGAGGAGACAGCGGGCTGCATTGGTGACGGCGAGGACGAGCTGCTGGGCGTGGCCGCGAGGTCGTAGCGCCGCCGTCCTCTCCCCCTCCCTTTCCACCCCCACGTTGGTACGGCGACTAGGTGATGGACGCCGACAGCAACAGGCCGAAACCGAAGAAGGGAGGTCGACGAGGTGGGGCGCTGGGTACTCGCGGCCGGAAAGGTCCACGGGAAGGCGGAGTACAACGGACTTGCTCGACAGGGAGGAGCCGCTCGTGGTTGAATCATCCTGCCCAACTTCACCCGTCAGAGCTCAACCCTGCAACCCTACTGCCCCTCCAAATTCAAATGGGGCAAATGTTTTCTTTCATGTGTTTCACAATGCAAAGTCAAAGTGAACAGTAAGTTGCGAGTTGCGTCACCGGCCGGCAACCTGAAGCTGGTAGCCTTATGAATCGGTGATAATCCTGCTTTGTTTCGCCTAATTGAGCTCCTCATGTAACCGACGAAGAAGACGTGGGACAGCCGGTATATGAGTTTTCGCCAGCTGATTTCCTGCAAGTAGATTTTCTGGATCATCACTTCAGGTGCTTGCTCATCTAAACTTTGGTGTGATTTTTATCTGGATCTCAATGCTAATCTCTTGTGCTTTCTACTAGGAAAAGAGTCTGGAGTTAATATTTCCTGTCTTGATAGAATTGCATTATTATCTAAAATTAATGCGGCCATGGAAAATCAGTCTATACGCTGTTGTATGATTCTGCATATCAAAAACCAGTATAAGTCTATACACTGTAGTACGATTCTGCATATTTTGAACCCTTACTTTCTAACAAAAAGCATATAATTATTTCTGAGAAAAAATCATTTACATGGTGATTGATGGCCTGCATCGGCACAGACGCGCTGCGAGGCCCTAGTGGGCAACGGCCGCGTGGAGCACCAAACAACAGCAAGTGAGGGTCTAGCAGCCCCCATGCTGTCAAGGGGTGAGCAAAAAACGTGATCGTCGGCAAAGGGCAGTGGTATGCACTGATGAAGAGGGAGTACTCATCAAGAATCTCATCACATTATACTTGTTTTTCTATTCTCAGGTGCGAAGGCAAAACATTGAGCAGGCACTAAATTCTCACCATCTTAATCCTCATTGTTTCATTAGCTTTTTCCCACAAAATTAGTTTTTCTAGCCATTCTGTGGGCCACACATATATTTGTTGTGAAAATATTATGAAAAAATAGCCATCATGATGTCCAGAATGTATATTTTGACCTGATAGGTTGTCTTGCTATCTGATTTAATATTTCAAGCAGTACAATCAGCAATATCAGGATTTTCTATTTGTTACATATTGTAATTCGTAAATGGTTTTTATTATGTTTGACAATCCTAGGCCCCATACAAGTTATGTTTTCTGTTCTGTTTGACTCAGGAGAAGTGTGCTGCCTATAAGAATATTGTGTACCCATTAGAGAAGGTAAAAAAGGTGCCAAGCAAGTTATCTTATGTGTTCTTTGGAACTCAGAGAAATGGGCTGCATCTAAAATTATTGTGTATCCATTGGCGGAGAAGGTAAAAATATTCTCTTTAACGTTCATACAAATTTGATACATGGTTGCTTGGTCTGCAAAACTGCTCCAGCTTGGTGCATACTTTTGGAACAGAGAGTCTACACCAAGAATCAGCAGTGGGAACAATTGTGAGAGCCATGAGTAGTAAACATCCCCCGGCCTACCGCTGAGACTTTGTTTTATATCTTGTGACACAACTTTGGAATTAGTTTTTTTTCTTATTTTGTAAATCATCATAGAGCAACATAATACGTATTTATTTATGTGATCTCTTACTCTGAAACTTTTATTTGGAGTAAAAGGCAATAGCTTGAGAGGAAGGAATAATTTGAGGGTGGTGAATAATTGATTGGGATATGTTCCGTTTTACTAGATGGGAAGAGATGCTATAGGATCTTATTTTTTAAGTCAATCATCTAGCCCGTAAAAAAAAATCTGGCCCGTATGGTACGACGCAGGAATAATTAAAAAGAATTTGCTTTAAATTTCTTGTATAGAGAAGAAGGGATCATGACTTTTTTCTTGTGACACTGGAATATTTTGTCTAAACAGAGATCAAAAGCTGAAATCTTAAATGCATGGCATGATTTTGTGTCACTGGAGTATATGTATACACATCATCATTAGATTGAAAATGAATCAAATATATTTTTGTTCATTATTATGTACAATACTTCATGTACTACATTAGTCAATATATTCCCGTTTGCGTGCGTTGGAGGCTGGGTGTGTTGTGTGGTGTTGTGTGCCTCCCCTTATTTTTTACTGGTGTTGTGTGCCTCCCCTTATTTTTTTATTATCCAAAACACTTTTGTTTTATTATTTTCTGCTAACAATATGCGAATAGTTTTTAGATAGCAAAATAATGCACCTCCTTTAAAAAAACACAAAAAACCTCAAAATTTTGGATTAGGTTTTCTAAAAGAATCTAGAAATCCCTTAACTGCTCCAAACCGTTTAAGTCCATTGATTTGAGCCATTTTTAATCCTAACTGGAGTTGCACTAATTAAGTATGATGCCCATCATCATCTAACCAAGTGTATCCACCAGGCTAACGAGAACTTTCTTGTGTTTGTGTGTTTTGTTATCGTGTTTTCTCTTCCGTTGTGACGAATGGGTAACTTTTTATGTTTTTTCTTGACAACACAAGCATTTCGCTTGCATATCGGATCCATCATCGTGCAAATTAAATCTGTCAACATAAGAAAAATGCCCAACTCCAATGTCCGCGTGGGAATCAAATTAATCGGCCGATAGAGGATGCCACTCGAACATGTATCAGATCGGTGTAACCAGACAAGACGTCCACACGTGAGGCGTCTGCGACATGATGACGTCTCATCGTTATAAAAAAACCTGAATTGCCAGAAACTTCCGTTTTCTCTAAGAAATATTTTTCATTTGTTGTCACATTGCAACGCAAGATATATCATATATTTATTGTTTGGTGTATAATTTTCTAGGCCCGTAGCAATGCACGGGTATTCAGCTAGTCATGTTTAGATCTTGTGAGCTTCGTTCATGATCAAGATCATCTATTTGTAATTTTATATGTTGTGTTTGCGGGGATCTGATGGATATTGAGATGCTATTTCAGATTGATTATTGATTCTATCTTGTCTATGTTATTTGTGATCTTGCATACTCTCCGTTCTTTGTAACTATCTTGGCCAGGTACATGCTTGCAACTCCAAGAGGGAGTATTTATGCTTGATAGTGGGTTAATGCCTCTAGTAATCTGAGGAAGTGACATGAATCTCTAAGGTTGTAGATGTGTTGTTGCTACTAGGGAGAAAAAAACAATCCTTTATCCATGGGGAGATCGTATTGTTTACTTTACACACAATGCTTAATGCAATTATCTGTTATTTGCAACTTAATACTGGAAGAGGTTCAGATGATAACCTGGAGATGGATTATTAGTCATAGATTCAGTGGGATTACGGTCTATGTATAATGTTGTAATGCCCAATCAAATCTCATAGGAGTCAATATGTATAGTATATGCATTGTATGCTTTCTCAAATCTATCAATTCCCCGCTATAATTTGTTCATCCAGCATGTTATCTATCTTAAGGAGAATCACCTCTAGTGAACTATGGACCCTGGTCCATGCTTTTACCATTGTTATACTTTCTACTGTTACTATTTACTATTTTCTTTCTGTAAACAATTACTATCTTCCACACAATATGTTTAATCCTTTATTTTCAGCAAAACCGGTGAGATTGACAACCTCACTGTAAGTTGGAAGCAAAGTTCTGTGGTTGTGTTGTGCAGGATTCCAAGTTGCTAGCAACACCATGCAGTTCTTTCCTTGCTGCTACTAGTTCGATAACCTTGGTTTCATAACTGAGGGAAAACTTGTTTCTATGCTCATCATACCTTCCTCTTGGGGTTCCCAACGAGCTCTACATTTGGAGCCATCGCGCTTGGGTTGGAGTGCCCCTTGGGGCCACCCGGGGTTGGAGCCGTTCAAGGAGGCTGCACAACACTGACTGTTGCTGATGATCCTTTCTTTCTCTATCCCCTAGTACCCACTTTCCCCTCCTACGGAAGGGCTATCAGGGTTGCGAGGTCCGGGAAGGGGCACCTTTGGGCATCCAGGGTTACCTCCCCAAACCAAGGTTGGGTAGGCGCCCCTGGATCGGAGTTTCCTCCAAGGCCCTAAGCGATGACTCAGGTAATCTCCCTCCGTGGCTCTCAGCTTCCTGAAGTCATGGAGAGGCGCTCTCAGGCATCTATGGGACCTTTCCTACCCAGTTAAGCTTCGGAGTAGATCCCCTCGCTTGTCATGGGACCGGGGTTGTAGGATATGCCCACGTTGGCATCTTCTCCTCATCGTCAGGAAGCAATGCATGCTTGCGCATCTAGCTGCCCAAGACCGACCCGGAGAAGAGGGTGGGGCTTGGAATTGAGCGTCACCGCCCATCCTGCCGCTAAGGATAGGAAGATGATGTCCCTTGTTTGATGTGAACGCAAGTGTCCGGAATGGAGAAAATCTATGTAGTGGATTCAAAGACGTCAGAAACCATTCTTCTTCTCATCAAAGGTGTCGGAGATTGTCCATGCAGGGTATCTCTCAAAGTAGGATAGAATCGAACACTAGGGATGAATGCGATCTCTACACACCCTTGGCGATCTTGGCAAGGAAACAACATAAAACATGGCAGAGGGACACAAAGATTTTACCCAAGTTCGGGCCACTGTGCATTGTAAAACCCTACTCATGATTGTCTGGATTGCTTGCACTGCTTGGCAAGGTTTAACATACAAGGGGCTGATTAGGCGATCATATCTAGGGTTCCTATCTAAGAGAAAGCTAGGGTGTCCAAAGATAGGAGAAGGTTGGATCCCTTCTACGGTGCTACCCTGACCCCTTTTATACACGCTCTGGTCCTCTTCCCATGATATTGGCGGGAAGGGTTTCCACATGGCGACAAAGGAGTGACCAGGTAGGCTACAGTTGCTCTTTCACATGGGCATTATGTCTTCTTCCTCCTGCATGTTCCTCCTCCACCAACGAGAGGGGTGCCCCCCCCTAGTGCAGGCTCTATCGGCCACTCATGACATGGTGAAGGTGAAGATGCTTTCCCCGCGGAATGGGTAGGCTAGTAGTCCCTTCCTATCGTACAGGGATGGGCCACTGCTGCCCAAGTGCACTTCGTGTGATCCTTGGCGAGGAGATACTTCTTCCGGAGACTCTTCAGGATGCAACCTCTCACAAGACGGATGATGCTTTTTGGTAGTATATTTGATATTGGATTATTTGTGATCCTTATGAACCGGGACAAATGGCCCTGTTTCCACTAGTGCTCGCATCTATCTCTATAGTCTATACCATACACCATATATACGCGTAGAGGATTTTCGTTCTCGAACCATGACCATGAGTATTGTCCTAGCAGCTCTCCCTATATATACTGCACGAATAATTCATCGAGGAGCTGCATGCCTCGCATCATATATATTTGCGGCTGGATTATTTGTGAAAATTAATGAAGCAGCTGGCTGGAAGAGGATCGCTTGCTCTTCACTTGGATTCGTAGGATTTGTCTGCCTTCCAGTCCTCGGGGATGACGTCCTCGATTTCTTTCTTGGTGCCGCCCTCGGTGGTGTAGCGGACGGTGAAGGGGCCTGTGAGCTTCTTGGGGGTGTCGATCCTCCAGACTGCTCCCCACGACTCCTTGAGCTCGATCCACTTGTCCTCGCCCTTCTTCTTGATGTCCACCCCCACCACGTCGCCGTCGCCGTCGACGTACTTCACCAGCAGCCCTAGGTAGTTGGGGTTGGACCCCTTCTCCACGTGGAAGGTCACCTTGGTATCCTTGGTACTTGCACTTTACCCGCTGAACTTGACCTCCAGCTTCGCCGCGCGCAGCTTCTGCTCCTCGCCCTTCTTCGCCATGGACCCGAAGGCATGGCCGGAGAGGTCGAAGTGGTAGGGCGCGATGGGCTCCTCGTTGTCGTCGGTGATGTGGATAATGACGGGCTCGTCGGAGCAGGACTCGGGCTTGTCGCACTTGAGCTCGAAGCAGGAGCCGCAGCCCCGCCCATCCTTGAAGATGGGGGTGTTGCCGCAGCCGGTCATGCCGTCGTACGGGGCCTTGTCCACGTCCTTGTACCCGCACGCGCCGCCGTTGTCCTTGGGGCCCGCGCCCGTCGGCTTGCCGTACCAGGTGCTCTTCGCCTCAAGCCACTTGTCGCCGTAGGTCGCCGTGATGTTCGGGCCTGGGGGCACCTTCGCGATGCCATGCGCGCTGCCCACGCACACCGCGAACAGCGCAGCCACCAGGAGAACCGACGAAGAAGAGGACGTCATCTTCTTGCTGCTGGGTGGCCTGGTGTAGCTCTCTGATCGATGGCAATTTATAGGACATGTAAGGGAGAGAGAGCGCGCTCGACCAACGGGGAAGGTTCCGGCGATGTCGGCGTGGTTTACGTGGCCGTCCGGCCAGCAGACCGAGCTTGTCCGTGCATGCAATATGAGGCTTGCCGTGACCTGAGGAGCTGGTGCACCCCGGCCTCCTCTCCTTTCTTAATTTAGTTTCCCTAGTGCTCTTTTCTGGCCTTTCTCGTGCTTGCGCGTCGTCATGAGGTATGCAATTTTGCATGCCTCCAGAGCAACTATATGGTGAGCTTCTGTGACTTGCATCGACATGTTCCATCGACAAAGAGCATTCTGAATTCTTTTCTAGTTTTCTTTAAAATGCGCTTAGATTACACAACCAATTGTAGCACTTTTGGATCTTACTTTATAAAATCCAAAATTTTATAAAATATCCAACATCAAACTAAAGGTCTCTTTGCCGTCGCCCCCGTCCTTTCCCGTGTACCAAACGCCTAGAAACACAGCAAAGATTTTCTCTGCCGTGAGGAGGTCCAGAAGCACACGGCAAAGACAACCCACACGGTACATTCCTGATAAAACACACGGCAAAGAAAAGGTACACAACAAAGACAAAACAAGACATACGGCAAAGAAAGCAGACATGGCAAAGACAAAAGGCGGCACACGGCAAAGCCAGTCACACGGCAAAGAGGTGGGGCCCACGGCCCACCCAGGCGAGCCGACTGACGATGGCTGACGGTGGTCCTTTGCCGTGTGTCCCTGCAGTTAGACACACGGCAAAGATACTCCTTTGCCGTGTGCTTTATGCACCATACACGGCAAATGAATTTTTTTTATTTCTTAGCTCCTTCAATCTATGGTCAAAATGACGAGTACGAAGATTCTTAGTTTGGAGCTGAGTCTAGCTAAACTTGCATTGGATCTCTGAAGAAACATCATATTTTCCACCTAAAAATGATTTTTACATAAAAACATGAGCATCAGATCATGTACCTGCTGTTCATATCTAACCCATTTCCTACCGAGGGGTGGACGGAAAAGTTTTACGAATATCCGGTTGGGATATTTTCCATGTAAGGTGGTGTACTATTTTTGAAAAATGGGTGGTAGCATTTTTGTATTCACCATTTGGTGTTGCTTCACAAAACGCCCCGATTTTTCCGCTCCGAAAATAGAAAATGGCTTTTCCGTGCGATGAAAAGGAAAACTTCCTCCTGCAACATTGTTGGCCATCCCATTTATGCACATGCATGCACAATATGGTAACATTATCACAAACTATGTCGCGATTCTGGCCATATCATTGGTCATTTGAATCAAAAGCCAGAAAACCTCGAATGAGATAGACCATTTTGTGAAGGTTTTTTTGAGACATAATCAATATAGCAAGTTTAATATTTTTCCTCCCAACTAAGTCACATAATATGACGCCACGCGAAGGTCTCACATTTTTTTGATTTTTTTGATTTAGTTATGGTCATTTGATACTATGGTTAAACCCAAATCGAAACCTTAAACCCTTGGGCCCCGCATCGTCTACCCCCTAGATGTTCTTCTCACGGGGGTAGCCCGGTGGAATTTTCTCTTGGTTTGTGTTTGGTTAGGTCATAGGACAATCCCAAACCATGTTTGGGCAGAGGTTGTGACAGGATCTACCCCGGTTTCACCGGAACGAGGAGTTTCCCCCAAATAGTTAGATTCCAGACAGTTTGTTCTTAGGTGACAGCGCATGTTTGCGAAGGGGGTCACACTTGGTAACTAGGTTTAGGAGGTTTGAGCATGCCACCACACTTTATTACACATGCTAGGGTCACATGCATGGTTTGGATGTGTTCCGATGCCCCGGAGCATGGTTTCCTTCGAAACCCTACTCCGCAGTCCCCAGATCGTCTAGCCCCTAGGCTTTTTCTTCTGACAGGGTAGCCCGGTGTAGATCTTACTTATTTTGTGCTTGTTTATGTCATAGGATTATGTAAAACCATGTTTGGGAACATGTTGTGACAAGATCTACCTCGGTTTCACCCGGAACGGGGAGTTTCCCCTAATAGTCAGATTGCAGACAATTCGTTTTTAGGTGACAGCGCATGTCAGCGAAGGGGGTCACACTTGGTAACTAGGTTTTGGAGGTTTGACATTGCCACCACACTTTATTACACATGCTAGGGGTCACATGCATGGTTTGGAGGTGTTCCGATGCCCCGGAGCGCGGTTTCCTTCGAAACCCTGATCCACGGGCCCCGGATCGTCTACCCCCCTAGGCTTTCTTCTAACAAGGGTAGGCCGGTGTAGCTCTCACTTATTTTGTACTTGGTTAGGTCATAGGATGATGTAAAATCATGTTTGGGAACATGTTGTGACAATATCTACCTCGGTTTCACCGGAACGGAGAGTTTCCCCTAATAGTCAGATTGCAGATAGTTCGTGTTTAGGTGACAGCACATGTCTACGAAGGGGGTCCCACTTGGGAACCAGGTTTTGGAGGTTTGAGCATCCCACCACACTTTATTACACATTCTAGGGACACATGCATGGTTTGGAGGTGTTCCGATGCCCTGGAGCGTGGTTTCCTTTGAAACCCTGATCCACGGGCCCCAGATCGTCTACTCCCGTAGACTTTCTTCTGACAGGGGTAGCCCGGTGTAGATCTCACTTATTTTATGCTTCGTTAGGTCATAGGATGATGTAAAACCATCTTTGGGAACATGTTGTGACAAGATCTACCTCGGTTTCACCGGAACGGGGAGTTTCCCCTAATAGTCAAATTCCAGATAGTTCGAGTTTAGGTGACAGCACATGTCTGCGAAGGGGGTCACACTTGGGAACCAAGTTTAGGAGGTTTGAGCATGCCACCACACTTTATTACACATGCTAGGGTCACATGCATGGTTTGGAGGTGTTCCGATGTCCTGGAGCATGGTTTCCTTCGAAACCCTAATCCACGGGCCCCGGATCGTCTACCCCCCTAGAATTTCTTCTGACAGGGGTAGCCCGGTGTAGCTCTCACTTATTTTGTGCTTGGTTAGGTCATAGGATGATGTAAAACCATGTTTGGGAACATTTGTGACAAGATCTACCTTGATTTCACCGGAACGGTGAGTTCCCCTCATAGTCAGATTGCAGACAGTTCGTTTTTAGGTGATAGCGCATGTCTGTGAAGGGGGCCTCACTTGGTAACCAGGTTTTGGAGGTTTGAGCATGCCACCACACTTTATTACACATTCTAGGGTCACATGCATGGTTTGGAGGTGTTCTGATGCCCTAGAGTGTGGTTTCCTTCGAAACCCTGATCCACGGGCCCCGGATCGTCTACCCCCCTAGACTTTCTTCTGACAGGGGTAGCCCGGTGCAGCTCTTACTTATTTTGTGCTTGGTTATGTCATAGGATGATGTAAAACCATGTTTGGGAACATGTTGTGACAAGAGCTACCTCGGTTTCACCGGAACGGGGTGTTTCCCCCCTAATAATTGTAACTACCTCGGTGAATTACGCTCGAAGTTGCATGCCTGGATGAGCGAAAGTGGTTGAAATAGTACGGTGGGGCCAGGGGCCACTCACGAGTGAACAGCCGGCCGTCCTAACCACTTCGAACATCGGGACAATAACGGCGTGTCGGCAGGCGAAGGGATCAACTACATACACAAGTGAGTATGTATGCAAGCCACCATACAACAGTTTTCAGAGCCATTCCATCTAAAAGAAATAGAAATATTACAACGCCATACGGCAAGATCCAAATATCCTAGATAGAGATAATAGTTTCGGATAGCTCCTCATACATCAAACATCAGTATCGGTGAGCGGAAAAAAGATCCGAGTACGGATAATAAGCAAATCGGCATAAGATGCCACATAAATAAACACATCCCGCCCACAGATCTCGCGGATCCCCATCCCCGGAATCTCTACACCGAGTGATCGTTGCCAACATCATCCGTCTCCTCCACCCAGTATCCATCTTGCGAATACACCTGTTCATCTGAATCAAACAATTTATCGTGTGAGACCCTAGGGGTACTCAACAAGTCTTTATGCCTCTAAAGGGGACATAACCTGGGGTGACGCAATTGCCGCAAAAGATAATAACTAACAAGTCTATAGATACTCGCTACCATCCTCCTAACCAAAGATAGACGGATGTCCGTTAATTAGTAACAACAGTTATAACAATATAAATAACAGATCCATCCTCCTTCTCGCTTACCAACGAGAAAACAAACGAACAACCCATCCGTTGGCAGTTTTATTAACCATTCCATGAGTATTGCGCTATTTACTAGTCAGTTACTTAGTTAAATTAAAAGCGGTGCTTTAGTTATACTTGTCTATGATCGAGAAACTGTGCTCCAAGTCGTCCATAACCGCGGACACGGCTTTCAGAAAGATTTACCCTGCAAGGGTGCACAAATAGCAACACACACTCGATCAACCTCGCGAAAACCAACTCAAAACCCAACGAGGCATTCACGACAAAGCGATCACAGGATTCAGAAATATTTCAGGGGGCCACCCCAATAAGCTACCATGAAGTCGGCTCGAGACGGACCTGGGTTTCTGACGAATTTGTAAATGACTGGGAACCCGAAAGTGTGACTAGGCTTGTCGATACCGCGAAAACATGGCGCCATCCAAAAAAGTACATGTGCTCCACGCCCAATCTTAAATAAAGCAGTAAAGCATGGCATAAGTACAGGATAGTAATAAAACCCCAAACTAGTTTGTGGCCCCAAGAAATAGATATGAATCAAGCTCCGGCTCAGGGGGTCCATAAGGCCTCCCGGATGTGGATAGTGCGAATAGTCAAGGAACAGGAATCATCTACTCGGTGTCCTACGGGACACAAGTGAGCATGAAAAAGCAAATAACAGATATTGCTCACCGGTGCCTCTTTCATTAGTTATCCCATTACTACTCAGGTTAAGTTGTTTAGGTACCTCGTTATCCATCAGACACTCACATACCCTACACATGCTGTTCTACGACTCGCATGGCTCAAACAACTCCTGTAGTAATGGCTCATGAGATGGAGGAACAAGCTTCTGTGGGGTTTAAAAATAAAGGCTATGCAGTACTTGGGATTCAATTTAATGCAATTGCGACTCAATGATGCAAGAAGAAGATAGAGGCAATAGGTTCTATATGTATGCAAGCATGTGGTAGTGCTTGCCTAGCAGCTTAGTTAAAGCGAGAGAAGGATCTGGGTAGTACTCCTGGGATTCCTGGTATTTCTCCTGCTCGGCGTCTATTCGAAAGAAGAACCAAACAAACAAGGGCCAACATAAATAAAGTGCACAAGCATATGAATAAAATGCGACAAGCAAACAAGCATGCCATGATGAATGATGCACAATTTACATGGCAATAATGTAGCATGGCATGGGTGAGGTGTGGGGTACAAGAATAAAACATTTTATTAAGTTTTAGTCATGTTTTGCTCTCATAACACTTGCTGTCCACTTAATATCTATATGATGCATGCTGCAATTCAGAACATGGAATGCATAGTTAGAACGAACTCGTCGCGTTGATTGATTTAGACATAATATTTGTCGAATTTGGAGTTGTAGAATTAAAGTTATTAATTATTTAAGAAAAACCATTTTTAATGCATTTAAACAATTTCGAAATTTTAAAGTGCTCAAATGATATTTTGAAAGGCATGTTTGAAATCCTCACATTTTTCTGATTCCAAAACATATATTATTTGTATTATTTGGAATTAAAATTTAATAGTTATTAAAAAACATTTCTGAAATTTGTATCTAAACATTTCTGAAATTGTTTTATTTAAATGTAAAACATCAGACTTTTTTTTATCTAGCCTGAGGGACAAAAAGGTGGGTCCTGCGGCAAGACGGGCCCACGCGCCAGTGGCTAGGCGAGGAGATGCCACGCGGTAGAGCCAGGGACCGTGGGTTGAGAACCCCAAACTCGCGGTACCTTTTTGTAAAATTGCCACTGAGGCTGACAGGTGGGGTCGGAGGGAGCATGGGTTGACGAAACAAAAGGTTGGGGGGCAGATATGCAAAGTGTGCAGCATCTGTTTTTTTCCTTGCGTTCGATTTAAATCGACGGACGGCCTTGTGTGATCGAACCCGCGATCTGGCGCTAGCGTGCGGCGGCGGCTACCGCTGGGCTAGGGGGAGGTTGTTGTTATGACTTGCAGGCACGGCCAGATAGAGCGTATCCGGCGAGAGGACGGTCCGCGACGACGGCGAGCGCGATGCACCGAAGACGCTCGTCCGTGGCGTAAGCGTCTGAAGCGGTGAATGGAGGGAGGTTGTCTGGGAGGTTCGGACGCTCACCGCGGGCTCGATGGAGGGCTCAGATCAGGACGGGGAGCAGCAGATCGGCGACGATGCAGACGGCCGGAGCTAGGGTTTCCGTCGGCATGCATCGGCATGCAGCGTGTACAGGGCCTCCTCCTCCTCGCTGCTATGTACGGGGGCGACGTAGGGGGCCTCACGGTCTTCCTCGACAGCCCAAACTCCACGCCCTCCTGCTGGATCACGAGGACGGTGGTGGAACCGATGGTGAGGCGACCGGAGATGGAAGGGAGAGGTAACGGCGCAGTGGGAAAAGGGGCTGGCAGACAGGACGGATCTAGAGGCTGCAACCAGCGAGAGGGAAAGATAAGGGCGAGAGGGAGAGGTATATGGCGTGGGGGCTCGGGGTGGGGAAAGGTGGTCGGGTGGCCACCTTTTCCTTCCTCTCCACCCTCACGTGATCGACCGGCTCGGGCAGGGGGGTGCAGGGGCTGCAGGTGGGGTCGGGGCGAGGCCAAGGAGGGCTAGCTCGGGTGTGGGGTCGGCCTGGCAGGGAGAGAGAGAGGGAGAGGGTGTGGCATGGAGCTAGGGTTGGAGGGAGTGGTTAGCTTGGGTTGGGGTAGCTCGCCATGAGATAGAGAGGGCTAGGGTGGCCCTTGCTGGCAGAGAGAGGGAGAGGTGCCTCGGCATGGTGAGGGGGTGAGGTGTAACCGAAGCTAGGCGGGTTAGAGTTAGCTTGGCATGGGGTGGATTAGGGCTAGGGTTTTAGAGAGAGGGATGGGGTAGGGCTTGGTTAGGGTTTGGGTTTGACATGAACAAACCAAGATCAAGCAAGAGGGAGGGGTGTGAGGAAGGATAAGGAGATAGAGGTGAGGGTTTTTGTGTCTTGTTGGGCACATGGTGGTGGTGGAGAGAGAGATGAGGTCTTTAGGGTTTTTGGGTGCACATGGTAAGGAGAGCAAGGATCAAGATGATGATGGTTTAGCAAGAGCAAAGAATAGAGCTTAAGAAAGCCCCACATGACTTGATTTCAAAGACAAAGATCCACTTCATAAATACAAGAAAAACCAAAGAAAAGGAAAAAGGTGATGACCTTGCATGGCCCATGCATGAATAGTAAATGCCATGTTTAATATTGTGAAAACAATAATAAATTCCCATGGCATTGATTCACATGCATTACAAAACATGGATCTAAGGCCAACTAAAGGAATTAAAATGGAATTAAATTGGATGTTCCATGTGGAGTAGATGGAGATGATCATATTTGAATATAATTTAGACATGCTAGTGTGTATGTTCCACTAGATGAATAATAGTCTAAAAATATCCCAACATGAGCATACATTCATGATAACCCATATGGAAGCTAGAAAAAGGGGTACCCTCACAAAGCATGCAAAGGTGGCTTCACATATCAATAATGTGAAAACAACATGATGCTAGTGTGGGAGCATGTAGAATAGTAAGAGGATCCATTCCAACCCATATGAGCTAGAGGTAAACTCAATAAGATGCAAAGCTCACATATAGTTGGATGGTGGAATTATGGGGTGGTAACAAGGAAGGTGGTGGAGTTAATAAAAGATATGCCCCCAACTCAACTTGGGCATCAAGCATTTACCAAGAACCAAATACAATATATCAAGAGGCAAATACAATTAATAATGCATATGGGATAAGAACCAAATGAAAAGAGTTTTATATGATGCTCAAATGCAATGTGGCATGATGACATGAGCATGATATAATTATGATGCAACAATTATATGTAAGAAGTAGCAATTATATTACTAGACCATGTAGCATTACATATGTTAGACAGATGGGATGCTACAATAATTAGATTCCAAACACTTCGTTTTTAGGGGACAGCGCATGACTGCAAAGGGGGTCACACTTGGGAACCAGGTTTAGGAGGTTTGAGCATGCCACCAGACTTTATTACACATGCTAGGGTCACATGAATGGTTTGGAGGTGTTCTGATGCCCTAGAGCGTGGTTTCCTTCGAAACCCTATTCCGCGATCCCCGGATCATCTACCTCCCTAGACTTTCTTTTGACATGGGTAACCTGTTGTAAATCTCTCTTGTTTTGTTCTTGGTTAGGTCATAGGATGTTGTAAAACCATGTTTGGGAACATGTTGTGACAAGATCTACCCCGGTTTCACCGAAACAGGGAGTTCCCCCTAATAGTTAGATTCTAGACAGTTCGTTTTTAGGGGACATCGCATGACTGCGAAGGGGTCACACTTGGTAACTAGGTTTAGGAGGTTTGAGCATGCCACCACACTTTATTACACATGCTAGTGTCACATGCATGGTTTGGAGGTGTTCCGATCTCCCGGCGCGTGGTTTCCTTCGAAACCCTGATCCGCGATCCCTGGATCGTCTACCCCCCTAGACTTTCCTCTAACAGGGGTAGCCCGGTGTAGCTCTCACCTATTTTGTGCTTGGTTAGGCCATAGGATGATGTAAAACCATGTTTGGGAACATGTTGTGACAAGATCTACCTTGGTTTCACTGGAACGGGGAGTTTCCCCTAATAGTCAGATTGCAGATAGCTCGTTTTTAGGTGACAACGCATGTCTGCGAAGGGGGTCACACATGGGAACCAGGTATAGGAGGTTTGAGCATGCCACCACACTTTATTACACATGCTAGGGTCACATGCGGGCCCCGGTTTCACCGAAACGGGCAGTTTCCCCCTAATAGTTAGATTCCAGACATCGCACACCCCGCCGGCTGGCCCCTCTACCATCTCTCCCAGCCTCGAGCCCGCCCCTATCTACCCCGCCCCCGGCCGACTGCGTCGCCCCAATCCCGCGCGTCGCCCCGGCCACCGCGCTGGTCGCCCTTGCTCGGCAGAGGGTCGGCCGACTCACGTGGGCGGGAGGAGCTCTGGTTGGCGGCTCCCCTCCTCCACCTCGTCGTCACCCCATCTCCACCATCGGTGTACCGAATAAGGTAAGTCGATTTTTTTCTTTTTTTTCAGTTCATTGCTAATTAGCTTCATTTGTCTGTACTGGTATAATGCACATGTTTTGAATTTGGATAGTCATCCTGGATACAGAACCCGTTGATTGGTGGCAAAATTTAGGTATAAAATATATATGTAGACAAAATTTTGTAGGAGACCAAGTCATTATATGTAGCTATATTAGTTTCATGCCAGCACGAACACAATATTGTATTCCCTCTAATCCGATTTATTGTCACAAATTTAGACAAAATTTTGTCGCCACCACGTGAGCGCCTACCCACCAAACTTGAACCCTAGAAACAGAAAAACGGAGCCCTCCCACCGATGGAAGCCGATATCCACCCCTCTTCCATGGCCCAAAGGCCACATAATCGAGATGGATATGCGGCGGAGCCGATAGGAGACGAAGAAAACCGGATCGCCTTCTTAGTCTCTCACGGACGAATGGATACGAGTTTGGAGGGAGTAGATCTTTACGAAGAACAACCAAAATGGCACTGGCAGTGTGTCAAATGGTGCATCAAAATAGTATATCTTCATGAATACATGTGTATGTTAGTAATTCTTTTTTTTCGTGCAGGATATCTATTGGATTTGAGGGTGGGGCTGTCGACAGCGTAGGGAATTTTACGGGAGGGTCACTGATCTTCTTCACCTTTCTCCTCTCTTGTACGTAGGGTTATTTTCGTGTCTAGATCACCAAGTATGTTGCGTTACCTAGGTGTCTCTTCCCGGCCAAAAGGGTTACGCGGATAAATATGCATTAGTGGTCTCGTATATTATAAACCGTAACTCTTATGGCATTTATCGGGACAGCCGGCGGATGCGTAGTTGGGTATGTTTTTCCTGTTCTACTCCGGTTCCGAGACAGGATTTCGGCAACATCTCCCCGTTGTTCTTTGGATGCAAATCCCTCTTGGCTTTTTGCCAAGACATGTATCAGGAGAGCAGCGGGGAGGTGCTGCCGAAATTCTGTCTTGGATCAGGGTAGAACAGGGAGAACGTACTCAATCTACGGATCCAACGGTTTCTATGACCCTCTTTACCTATTAGAGTGATAGGTGGATATATGCATGACGTAAAATCCATGTTTGCTAAAATTAACCGAACTAATAACGGATTTATTTATATGGCATGATTAATTGAAAGCATTGTATATGTCTGTTTTGGTACTGATTAAAGGATGGAAAATCGTGACTGGATGTATGAGGGATACGTCAGTAAGTGGGACTTTACCTCATAATGGAAAGATAAAGTCGAGGACTTCATGAACCGGGTTTTGCTGTCCCCACCAGACACAGAAAAAATTTCTTCCCCTGTACAAGATGCAAGAACCTGAATACACATTCGAAGGATGATGTCAGTAGGCACCTGGTCATTATGGGTTCACACCGTCCTACAAGACTTGGACTTTCCATGGTGAAAAGTTAGCGAAACGTGCTAGGAGGGAGTCACGGTAGAGTCAACAGCAGAGTCAGCCAAGGGGAGAATTTGATGCTGGATTTGATAGGTGCATAGACAACTTTGCGAATGCTAATGCGCTTGACAGCCCTCATGTAGAGGCGGAGACACCTCAAGAGGCGGAGACAGGTGAGGAGCCGGAGGAAAACACGGCAAAGTACTACGAGACTTTGTTTGCCTCGCAGAGACCCCTTCATGCACATACGGATGTTAGCCAACTGGATGCCATCGCTCGCCTTTTGGCCTTCAAGAGCCACAAGAACTTGACCAGAGATGACTTTGATGATATGCTGGTCGTCGTTGGCATCATTCTGCCGAAAGGGCACCTCTTGCCGGAGAACTTCTACAATTTGACCAAACTCCTCCGTGACCTTAAGATGTGATATGAGCCGATACATGCTTGTCCGAAGGGATGCATGCTATTCAGAAAGGAGCATGCTCAGACAAATTATTGTATCCACTGCAAATCCTCTAGGTACTTTGAGGTCGATCCCAATGGTGATGGTCAGAAGAGGCAGACCGGGGTTGCCCAAAACAACCTTTGGTATCTTCTAGTGCTACCGAGGATCCAATGGCTCTTCATGACCGAGGATACTGCCTAGTAGATGAAGTGGGCAGTAGAAGGGAACAGATACACCGACAAGATGATACATCCGTCGGATGGTAGTGCATGGAAGAACTTTGTCAAGAAATATCCTGAGAAAGTCGGTGACAAGAGGAGTGTAGCAGTTGCCATATCAACATATGGGTTCAATCCAAATGGTATGTCGGCTGCAGTATATAGCCATTGGCTAGTATTTGTTATTCCCCTGAACCTCCCCCTGGCGTCTGCATGAGATCAGAGAACATGTTTGTGTCGATGATAATCCCCGGACCGAAATACCCTGGTAAGAACATGAATGTGTATCTAGAACCGCTGGTGGATGACTTGTTTCGTGGCTGGGAAGGTCGCGGGATCCGAACATATGACGCCGCAAACAAGGAGCACTTCGATATGTATGTCTCATACCACACCTCCCTGCATGACCCACCAGCACATGCGTTGTTCTGCGGCTAGTGTACACATGGGAAGTGTCCTTGCCTAGTGTGTATGCAGGATCTGACTTTCTTCTGGCTGTCGAAGGGAGGCAAGTATTCCTGCTTTGATGAACATCGAAAGTTCCTTGAGCTGAATCATCCATACAGGAATGACAAAAAGAGGTCCAAGAAAGGCCGTGTTGTCCATGATCCAAAGCCATGTCTGAAGATGGGAAATGAAATCAAGGGTGAGTTAGAAGGTCTCTAGCCTAACCCTGATGGGAATGGTTTCGTGGGATATGGGGACATGCACCAATGGACCCACATTCCATGCTTATGGAAGCTCCCTTACTTTGAGGATCTCGAGCTCCCGAATAACATTGATGTAATGCACACCAAAAAGAATATCAGCGAGGCCCTTTGGAGCACCATAATGCAAACTGAGAATTCGAAGGATAACATCAAGGCTCGAATTGATCAAGAACAATGGTGCGATAGGCCAAAGTTGAAAATGCAGCCACCCGGAACCAATGGCAGAAAAGGGTGGTCTAAGCCAAAGGCTCCTTTCTGCCCAACAAATCCCCAAAAAAGGGAGATCTTCCAGTGGATCGCGCAAAGTTTGTTTTTCCCTGATGGTACACAGCTAACTGGATGTGGGGTGCAAACAAGCAAACGTTGCGAGTACAAGGGCTCAAGAGTCATGACTACCATGTATGGCTTGAGCGAATATTGCCGGTGATGATTCGAGGCTATGTCGATGAGGAGACTTGGCGAGTGGTGTCGAGGTTGAGATTTTTCTTCCGCCATATTTGTGCTAGGGAGTTGGACCATAAAGTGGTTGAGAAGCTACATGAATAGGCCCCGAGTTGATTTGTGATCTGGAGATGCTCCTTCCGCCAGGGTTCTTCAATCCGATGCAACATATGATCTTGCATCTCACGAACGAGGCTTTGAAGGGTGGACCTGTGTGGGCCCATTGTCAGTATCCATCGGAGAGATAAATATAGAGGCTTCGTACAAAAACAAGCAATAAATGCAAGATCGAGGCATCCATAGCCGAGTCAGTCCTTAATGAGGAGGTTGCAACCTTCACCACAAAGCATTATGATGCCAACATCCCCACAGAGCACAACCCAGTCTCCCGTTACAATGCCGCCAACCCTAAAGATATACCCAAGATTAGCATCTTCAGAGGGATTGGTGGCAAATCAAGTGGCAGGAAGCAGTTCATAATGAAAAAACCTGAACGGGAGTTGATCCAGTCGTATGTCTTGAACACCATGGAGGAAGTGATGCTGTACATTGAGTAAGTGCTCACCATTTAGATTTTCGCAAACAATCGCTCCTATGTTCGTGCCTAACTCTTCTTCTTTAAATTGGTATAGACGGTTCAAGCGTGCACATTGGAAGAATCCAATTAAGGATCCTAACCCGAAAGAGGAGCAGGATCTATTCGATAAGGGTGGTGGTTTCAGTTTCATCACCTGGTTCTATGGTTTGGTACTATTCCATCCAACTTCTTGTGCTAAAATTCTCGTGCTAAACTTCTCGTTCTTACTTGTAGGCAAATACTGACAATGAGATGCAACCCGAGCTAAGAAATATTGCCAGGGGCTTTAACCATTCAGTCGACATGTTCAATGCTTATGACGTGAATGGGTATTGCTTCCATACCCATGAATACACAACTATCCGACCCAACCGGAAGACAACAAATAGCGGGGTCTTTTGTGAAGGCTCGGATGGCCTCTAGTATTATGGAAGAGTCGAGGGTATATATGAGTTGAATTTCGGTTTTGGCAAAGGGCTAAATCCCGTTTTATTCAAATGCCATTGGTTTGACCCACATCAGGTGAAACAGGATCCTGAAATTGGACTGGTCGAAGTTAAGAGAAGTTCCGTTTATGCGGGAGATGACGTCTATATTTTTGCTACGGAGTCCTTCCAAGTATTCTATCTTCCGTACCCATGCCAAAACCCTACAAAACATCTAAAGGACTGGGATGTTGTGATGACGGTACCGACACGCAACAGTCCGCCCTTGCCAAACAAGGATGATTACCGCCGCCTAGACCCTTCAACAAATGATGGCGAGTTTTATCAGGAAGAAGGGCTCCCCGGGCAATTCACTATCAACTTGTCCGTGGATAGTGACATGGTGTAGACGATGAGCAAGAAGCCGAGGAGGAAAACACTGTGCAAGATGAAGTTGAGGAGGTTCAAAACCAACAAGATGTGAGTTTTCTCGAGGCGTTCCGTGCAGGCCTTGACGTCAACGCTCCATGGGGACCACCTCCAGGTTTTGTGGATGATTATTGGTGGCCCGAGAATGATTGCGATGATGAAAACTATTTTCCAATCCATAATCCCGACACAGGCTTCTGATGTACGTAGTAGTAATAATATGAGACTAATCTATATAGTACTATTTGTCGGGCTGTTGTATTTGTAAGAACTCTATGTTATGTAAGAAAATATGTTGCTTTTACTAATATCCATCGATTTTCATCGTTGTTACTTTTACTAATATTCATCTATTTTCATCAATGTTGCTTTTACTATTATTCATCTAATTATGTTCATTGTTGCTTTTAATGTGTACTAATAAACTACTCTTTTCATTCTGTTTTGCAGGTGATTGAAAGATGCCGGGGGGGAAGGGCGTTACAAAAAAGATGAAAAGCTTGGTTGACCTTGTGAGTGGTGGTTCAAAAAAAGGGTGGTTCGAAATAGGGTGGTTTGAAAGCTTCAACATCGGCTTCGAGAGAGCGTGCTAGTCCTCCACCGCACACTTCACAGCGGCAGGGGCGTGGGAGGCATGGGAGGAATCCAGTTCCCCCGCCCGGCCATAGTGGACCAGGACGAGGAGGAGGAGGACCAGGAGGAGGAGGAGCCAGTTCGACAGGAGGAGGAGTAGGAGGAGGAGACATACTCGGATGATGATGATGATGAGGCGCAGTCGCAGCAGTTGAAGGATGAGGGGTTGGGGTCTTTACCCTATGAGCTTGACATGACCTTGAGGTGGGAGCATCCGGAGGATGAGACGTCGTACCTTGAGGTGTACGCGGGCATGGACGCGTGGCTTACGCCACGGAGCAAGGCTCCGTATCAGCGTGGGGTTGCGAGACTCCCCGATCTACCTTATGCCTATGCGGATAAGGTTCTCGTGCCCGCTGGGAAGAGGTACATTATTTGACCCGCTAACCATATATTGGAATTTTCATCGCATACCAATTATGATTTTTCATTGTGCAGTTCATCAGGATGGAATCAAGCCGTATCATGGCTACTGGAGCATCATTGGAGCCCTGGTTCGAGCGTTTTTCCTGGGATTATCACTCTCCCAAATGGTCAGCAGGATGTAGCTTGGACTTGGAAGCATTACCACTATGCCACGGATCCGGCTAAAAAGTATAACCACATGGCGGAGAAGATTCAAGTTCTATTCTAGGTAAGTTTGTTTCACTTGTCATAATTAAATCACCGCGGCTTTGACTCGTGGCTTTGACTCCTGTGTGCATACTTGTAGAATTACTTCGACATGGACAGGGAGAACTCAAGGGAGTGCATGTCGATCATGAACGAGCTTTCCAAGAGGAAGGTGCAATACATGCACTACGAGGCACGAGTGAACTCTGTCTGCAACTAGTTTGGCGATCGCAAGATCTGGATGAACAAGAGTCAAGCCCGGGACATGCTCTTCGAGTCGTGGCAGTACCTGCAGGTAGTTGCATTTCTGTTTTATTGATTTCTTGACCTTCATCTATTTTCTATTGTACTAATACGTGTACCTTATGGATGTATAACCCTCCTCAGTTTGTCGGTAATAACACGAGGTGCTTCACGGGGATGGTAGCATGGTGGACACATGCCGAGTACCTCAAGAGACACGAGGCTGCAAAGAAGTGGCAAGATGAGATGAAGGGTGGATCACACCGCCAAGGCAGCATCCCCCTCGCCCTTGTCAGGCAAAAAGAGGTGAGCAAATGCTTTATTTCTTGCTTCTCATGTTATTCTTTACTCCATAAGGGAGTCCCCCTTCACTTATCTTCATCCTATCATTTGCAGAAAGTAAAGACAGGTGTGGATCCGTCCATGTTTGCCATTTGGAAGAAGATGCGCACCTTGGACGAGCCTGTGGACGGCTCCTCGTGGATCAATGAGGTAGCCAAGATCCGGCGTATGAAGTACCTAAAGAAGTACAAGCAAGTGCATGACGAAGATTCCAACCCTGACACCGCCCCCTTCGATCCTGAGGTTGCCGTGCTGGCGGGACATGGCTAGAGGAATGGCCCCCTCTGGATTGCTGACAGGTCCGTCGACCCTAGGACCATTCCATCTATGCACCAGATCCGACGTGGCAGGAAGAGCTCCATGCCTGCCGTAGAGACCCATCCATGGCCTTCGGTTATAGTTGTCGACCAGTTACGAGTATGTTATTCTTCCTTAGTCATCTTTGTTTTACTACATGTTTTACATGGCAAAGTTCATGACATCGTGGCGACCTGACGGGAGGAGATGGTTTCTGAGAGGGCAAGAGAGCCGAGGCAGAAAGAGGCTACTGACTAGAGGAGCTGACCTAGCAAAGAAGAAGCGATGGAGCAGCAACAGCAGATGACGCAGTGGATGGCACACCAAATGCTCATGACTGCTCCACTAGGGTCTCTTCCTACTCCTCCTTTCACCTTCCCATGGGTAAGTGATCACATGTCTTTATTGTCTAATGCTGGTAATTTTCAATATTTTCTTATTGTCTAATGCTCACAATTTCCCATGGTGTAGTTGGCCAATTTGATACCGCCTGGTGGGTCGAACAACTAGGCACCGCCTGGTGGGTCAGACGATGGATCGAACAACCAATCGCCTTTCACCATCAACAATCCGTCGGTCGTCCGGAGGCTGGATCAGAGTCCTCCAGGTTAGTTCTCCTACACTTTACCTTGTGCATCACTTGATATCGGTACTCGATACACTTGGATAGTCTCATGATTGTGCTTTTAACCTTGTAGGAGGGCTTTGAGGTTGTGGCCTTCATGTGTGCATCATGATTAGTTCTCCTACACTTGTCAAATTTAGCCATGCCATCACACTTGTAGAAAATTTAGCCATGCCATGATACTTGTAGAAAATTTAGCCTTGCCATGGGGCTTGTTCGTCTGCGGTACCAAAGTTCGCAGGCTAGCGCATGGCGGTACCTAAGTTGCCTGAAATTACCGCGTTTCGAAAAGTTGGGCCGCCAACTACTGAGAGGGGCCATTTCGAGGCAAACTCATCTCACCCCTGCCAAATTAAAACATTACGTTAAACTGCCCCGTGAATTATATGATCGGGACCCTCATGTCGGTCATATGTCCGTGACGGAGCTCCAATGTGGCAACCTCTTAGGCAAATCGAGCAGCTAAGTGGATTGGATGCGTTGACCAATTTCACAAATCCATTCCCAGCTTTCCCCTAGCACCGGCGGCATCAGAATCCACCCTCCAGGCAGGACGATCCCTTCAAACATTTGACTTCCGGCGCCAAGTTGCTGCGCCCAGTCGCTGATCCTGAGCTCCAATGGCGCATGCCTCCGCCGCCGTTGCGAGGCTCTAGCCCGCCTCCGCTGCCGACGAGCCGAGCAGCTCGGAGGATGGCAGATCCTACTATGAAGAAAGACGAAGTTCTGTCTACAAGCGGGTGAGTACCCTTCTCTTTGCTATTCGCACTAATTACAACTGCTAGCTGGCTACTAAACCTCAAATTGTTTGTTAGCCCAACGCTGACAAACATATTTTGTCCACAGTTTTCTGTCAAGTGGGATCTGCGCGGACCCCCCTTACCTAGTTATGGTAGTCCTCTATAGGTACGACTCTAAGGGCAAGAGGTATGGACACCATTGTTTCATGATGGAAGAAGCGACTGCGTAGATCTGCACTATATCTGGTATGTTTGCTGCTCTGCGTAATCATGTTGAATTATGGCCGAAGCAGACTGCAAAGTTCAGCTTCATGGATGAACGTGGCATCATGGTTCCTATAACATGTGTGACAGTCAGCTAATTGGGTTGATGAAAAGGTATGCTTCGGCTGCCATGTTTGAGCTGAAATGTGATGTACTGGATGTGGAAACTGCTGCAACTGGTAGTCGCCCTTCTATTCTTAGACAGGGTGGTTGCTGAAACCCAATTAGCTCCTGGTAAGCAAAGGTCTCTTGGGGTTCGCATGTTTATGCTGAATTGTAATTTTTGTTTTATTTACTCTGTAGATATTGGGAAGTTATGCAACAGTCTTGTTTCATTGACAGGAAGCACCGCAAGGTTAGAAACATGACTGCCGGGTCAGTCATTTTGCTGCCCGAAGAAATTAAAAACAAGTAGAAAGATGATGATGTACACGATTCTGGTGCCCATTGTCCCAGCGATGTAGAGTACGTGAAGCTAAGAAAATTGACACCGAGGAAGAGGAAGAAGGCAAGAAATGAAGAAGCCAGTGGACGTGAAGGCTTGGCACCCAGGCTGCGGAAGAAGACTGCTGGCAATGAAGATGCATAGTAATGTGTTGAACTTGAACCTATATATGTAATTCTGTTAAATTCTGGAGCTCTGTGGCACGTTCTTGGTAAACAATCTACCCACGTTCTCTCAGTAAAATGTACCGCGACTTTGGGTTTGGAAACGCCCAAGTCAGTAGTTGAATCCGAAATTGTGATTGTGCCACTGCTATCTGAAAACAAGGATCCACCGGTTCCATGATGGCTGAGGGGCAGGAGGTCTCCAAATACGACGAAATGTAAGTGGCACAGAAATAAATTATTTAAGCTGCCACACTCCACGAAGCAGCAACTTATTTCAGATGCTACACAACGACGTGGCAACATAAATAGCAATGTTCTCACTGATAATGCCTAGATGAGGAGGAAATCGGTACCACTTTCTGGCCTAATCTTGAGCCCGTCTATCTCACCGCCTCTCTGCTCCTGCATCCCCTGCATCTGGCAAAGCTCCTGGATCTCCAGTAACCGGGTGTACATGCTTCCACTTTATAAATTGTGGTTGTGCCAGTTGCATGCGGCCAAATCCATGTAGATTACGTTTAAAGAAACCACCAATGTCAGAATACACTAGTAGAAAAGGGGTATTTGGTCCACGGTCACGTTCCCAATCCGGGACAAAGATCTAAATCGAGGCAAAAATTGATCTAAATCACAAATTCTTCCACAAATTAGTCGAGACAGAGATCTAAATCGAGGCATTTCATTAATTCAACCACAAATTCTTCTAAACAAAGGTGCGATTTTACATCCTACATTAATTCAACCGCTAGTCAACAATTTCACTTCCACTGCCGCTGTCCTCCGAGCCCCCGGCTTCCTCATCGTCGTCGGATGGAACCTACACGATTTCCGCATTGTTCGTGAGACGGAGCACCTCTTCACGGCGAGCGGCGGCGATGACAGTGAACTTGGTACGTCTAGGGAAGGACCAGAACCTCTCCCGCCCTTCTCAGTTGCGGAGATCTCGGTGCACCACATGCCCGTAAACGATGCGGTTGCCAATCTTGGCCTTCCGCTCCTTCTTGAATAGCGTCGGTCAGTACGGGCTGACCGCCGCGTACCGGGGAAGCGCCCTCTTCCATGCGGGCATCTGGCAGTGGCGCACCGCGATTTCGCTCTCCATCACGGCTCCGTCGAGGACGAGGAGCGGAGCCACCGGCACCGCCGCATAGCTAATGCGCCATCCATGGGGCACCGTCGCGGCCGGCAGCGCGAGGATGTCGAAGTGCACGAACATCACCGCCTCGTAGAAGTTCAGCAAGGGCATCTCCATGGCGGCGCGGTGGAGATTGGAGAGGGAGCGAGGGGGTGGACGACGAAGCGATGGCGCGGTGGAGATTGGAGAGGGCGAGGGGATGGGCGACGAAGCGACGCGTTGTGGCGCCTCCTATTTGTACACGAGGACGACGAAGCGACGGACGGAATATCCAAGGGGCATTGGTCAGACAAAAGGAAGTAATGCAGGGTTAAGACATATTAACAGGCGACCAATATTTTTACTCCCAGGACTCCGGGGCCAATAGTTTAAACTGCTAGGTCAACAGGTACAACTATTACAACTTAAAAAAGGCACAGAGCTTAAGCTAAATAGAACTAGTTATCACACATCTCCTTGATCTTCCTAATCTTAGCCCGATGCGCATCTTCCTGCGAGAGCAAGGATATCGTCTGCTCCTTCCTTTTAGCATCTTCCTTGCATAGCTTCAATTGTTTCTCTACATCTTTCCTCATGCACTTGTCAATACTCATAGTTGTGAACTGTAGGACTTTGGCCTGGTGAAGATCCTTACTTGCTTGAGTCAGTTCTTTCTCTGCTTTAGCCTTCAGGGCCAATGTTGCATCCCTCTCCTTCTCGACTTTGCTAACCTTGTCTTCCACCCCCATGAGATCTCGCTTATGCTTGGTCGTGTCAACTGGTTCCCATAGCTTCATCTCAACACTGTCAAGAAGTGAGCTGAATGCGCATTCTTCCAACTCAACAGTCATTTCCCATAGTTTGTCCAGCGTTTTCTGCATCGATTTGGGCCACTCTGGATCTACCCATTTGACAACACCGCAACTTCCGCCTCGCATCATTGCACGATGTCCTTGACATCATAGAAACCTCCTGCCTATGTTTCGTCCTTCGAACGCTACAAATTTAGCGGGCACATATCCATGTTTACATAGCAGAGGACTGTCTTCATCCGCTAAACCATGACAGTCAGCGTCATACATCGTCTGGTTGGCCTAACATATCATACGCGCATGAGTAAACGGAGTAGATCTGGCTCAAAAAATAGATAACTGGCCACGGATGATAGAGATAGAGATGAGATGACTCACATCAAAATCACCGTCCCTGTCTTTACGACACGTTTCCTCGTCGTCTCCCCTTGAACCCATGGCGAGAGGGGAGGGGGGGTGGCTGCCAAAGAGGGGATTGGGATGGAGGTGGCGTTCGCTTGCGGCTACGGCAGGATGGGAGTGAAGAGGGGAAAGTGGCTTCGAGGGGAAGGAAGAGAAGTACGGGGAGGAAGAGAAGTAATGGGGACATGACACTGGGATATGGCCCACTCAACTCGTGGGTCGTGACACTCGCAACAGGGGAGCCCCCGGTGTTGCCAGTTTGTCCAGAGCAAGCGTGGCCAATCGTGCCGCAGAACAGACTACTCGCGGATCAATCTCACGAAAACCATCCCAATCATCCAAGCGCCCCGATCGAATGGTATGTAACAATCATCAAGCAGAACAACTGTGTTAGGGCGTGCCTTCTAGAAGACTCGGTCTAACGCTAAGGTTAGGGATCTCCTAACGTTAATTAGGATCCATATGTGGTTTATTTAAAGAACATACATCCAATGACACTGGTGGATCCATATGTGGTTTGTGAGAAGAACACACATGCAATGACACTGGTGGATCCATGTGTGGTTTATGAGAGGAACACACATGCAATGACACTGGATCCATATGTAGTTTGTGAAAAGAACAGACATGCAATGACACTAGGTGTGGTTCGTGGGAAGAACACACGTGTAATGACACTGGTGGATCCATGTGTGGTTAATGAGAAGAACACACATGCAATGACATTGGGTGTGGTTCATGATATGGTTTGTGAGAAGAACACACAAGCAATAACTCTAGCTGTGGTTTATGAGAAGAACACACATGCAATGACGTTAATTGTGGTTCATGAAAAGAGCAGACATGCAATGATACTTGTGGATCCATGTGTGGTCTATGAGAAGAACACACATGCAATGACACTAGGTGTGGTTCATGATATGGTTTGTGAGAAGAACACACATGCAATGACTCTAGCTGTGGTTCATGAGAAGAACACACATGAAATGACTTTAACAATGGTTCATGAAAAGAGCAGACATGCGATGACACCGGTGGATCCATGTGTGGTCTATGAGAGGAACACACATGCAATGACTCTAACTGTGGTTCATGAAAAGAGCAAACATGTGATGACACCGATGGATCCATTTGTGGTCTATGAGAGGAACACAAATACAATGACACCGGTGGATCCTTACGTGGTCTGTGAAAAGAACACACATGCAATGACATTGGTGGATCCATGTGTGGTCTGTGGGAAGAACACACATGCAATGACACTGGTGGATCCATAAGTGGTTTGTGAGAAGGGCACACATGCAATGACACTGGTGGATCCATGTGTGGTCTATGGGAAGAACACACATGCAATGACACTGGTGATATGTGGTTTGTGAAAGGAACAGACATGCAATGACGTTAATTGTGGTTCATGAAAAGAGCAGACATGCAATGATACTTGTGGATCCATGTGTGGTTAATGAGAGGAACACACGTGCAATGACACCGGGTGTGGTTCATGATATGGTTTGTGAGAAGAACACGCATGCAATGACTCTAGTTGTGGTTCATGAGAAGAACACACATGCAATGACTCTAACTGTGGTTCATGAAAAGAGCAGACATGCGATGACACCGGTGGATCCATGTGTGGTCTATGAGAGGAACACACATGCAATGACACTGGTGGATTCTTATGTGGTCTGCGAGAAGAACACACATGCAATGACACTGGTGGATCCATATGTGGTCTATGAACAGAACACACATGCAATGACACTAGTGGATCCATGTGTGGTTCATATGAAGAACACACATGCAATGACACTGGTGGATCCATGTGTGGTCTGTGGGAAGAACACACATGCAATCACACTGGTGATATGTGGTTCATGAGAAGAACAAATATGCAATGACTCTAACTGTGGTTCATGACAAGAGTAGACATGCAATGACACTAGTGGATCCATGTGTGGTTAATGAGAAGAACACACACTCAATGACACTAGGTGTGGTTCATGATATGGTTTGTGAGAAGAACACACATGCAATGACACTAGTGGATCCATGTGTGGTTCATGGGAAGAACACACATGTAATGAAACTGGTGGATCCATGTGTGGTCTGTGGGAACAACACACATGCAATGACACTGGTGATATGTGCTTCATGAGAAGAACATACATGCAATGACTCTAACTGTGGTTCATGAAAAGAGCAGGCATGCAATGACACCGGTGCATCCATGTGTGGTCTATGAGAGGAACACACATGCAATGACACCGGTGGATCCTTACGTGGCCTGTGAGAAGAACACACATGAAATGACACTGGTGGATCCATATGTGGTCTGTGAAAAGAACACACATGCAATGACACTGGTGGATCCATGTGTGGTTCATGGGAAGAACACACATGCAATCACTACAAGGAATCTGGCTATATATGACCCTCTATTTTCATCACAGAATCGTCACAATAGTCGGTTTATGACGATTCTATGATGATTTTGAGATTGTCGAAAGCTGGGCGTCGTTAATGAACTATAACAACGTTTTTTGTGAAATCGTCATAACCGTTTATGACGATATTGGATCCAATATCTTCACGGGCAAACTGGTCTTGCTAGATCAGATCCTATGTGGCACAAAAATTATCCCGGTCCATTCCACCAGTTTACATGGGCCAAGCCCAAAATTCAATCCATTAATTTCTTCTTGACAATTCCCGTTTGCTTCTTGGGCCAAGCCCAATATTTTGGCATTTTTATTTTCATGGGCAAGGCCGTTTTAGCTTCCAATTCAATTTTATTTCAACAATTTCTGTGGAATATTTCTTGCTGCGTCAGTGGAATAGTTTTTGGCCCATGGCCTTTTTAGAGCCCAACTAACATTTGGTTCATTTCTAAATTAGAGGCATTAAATAATCAATATTTTGGTAAGCACGGCCCAAATCACATCCAATATATTACAATCAGACATAACCCAATAATACAAAACAGCTACAAAAGCACAATGTGGATACAATTATACAATCAGACATAATTAACCAAATCCAAGAATACTACAACCATTCCATAGTCCAATTCACTGAAAGACATACATACAACTACCCGCAAAAAATATTGACTTGTCAACTCCCATGAAGATACAACTAGTAACAAAAAATATGGCCATCAATTCTTTGTTGACTATGAAGCTCTCGCCTCTTCCACCTTCATCCTGGAGCTCCTATAAAGAGAACAAACATGAAAACCAATTAATATGAGATGAAACGTGCACATGGGGAGACACCAAGAACTTCCAAGACTAGTATGGTCCTTCCTCACAAAATAAACTAAGCAAAGGTGCAGCAAAAGAAAAGAAAAATTGTGTGCGGCATAGAGCTACCACTACAGGTAAAAGAAATTCCCCAGTCTTAAGCATTCAGTACCTAGCTTGAAGTTGAGCATTAGAAACTCATGCTGAAATTCACATCCTTGAGGCAAGAGAAGATAAAGCATCTCGCCAAGATGATAATTTGGTACCTGCTAGAATATATCAGGAATGCTTCAGGCTCAAAAGAAACATCACTACGAAGATAGGAATAGAGGACAAGAAAATTTTCTAGATTGATACAAATAGATAGGAAACAAAAAAAAGCACATGAGGGTGAATTGGAGTGACATGCCAACGCAAAAGTGCCTTGTAGTTTTGGTTCAGTGTTGAGTGACACTTTGAGAATAAATGCACAGTTGCTAAAAGAAATTGCAGGCAACCAATGGTGATATACTTCTGTTAATAGCTTACAAACTACTCTAAGATGTGAACTATCAGTTACAAAAGCCAACATAAACTATATGTTCGATGAATGCCTGCAGAATAATCTAAGATGTGTACATTACAACAATGCGGGTTTATTACAGACAAAAAGGGCCAATATGGATTATAATGTCATAATAAAAAGGGCCAATTGGGTGACATACTCCCTACTGGTTTCATCAATACAAACAGCACTACTGTCTGTAACCAACATCATGAATTGAAATTTCCCAGGTTTTCATCTAAAAGATAAACCAGGACAGACATATGAAGTAGAAGATGCATGTTTAAAACTGTTTACTACTGCCATGCAGCCCAACAACTACATATTAATCAGACTAAGCACTTGTATTTCAGGGTACATAAGTGGTTCGGCCTCAGCTAGTCAAGTAGATGGGCGTTGGTAACCAAACCGACATGGTTAGTTGCAAACTGCATCTCGTTGCCATCCTTTGAGAGGGTGCGAGGAATCCCAATCTCTCATGCATTGTTGCTGCCAGAAAAAGCACCACGTTTGAATAGATGTACAAGCAAGCAAGCAGGAATTTCAGACATGTTAGGCTCCAAAAACTTAAGTTCCTATGAGGTATCATACACTATCATATGGATCATGCCATGACTTGACAGATTTTAACCTGTTTGAGTTCTGCAAGCTACTGATCTGCTAGGGCAGCTTTGGGGACTCCTGCTGGTAGTACTGAAAGTTTGCAATATGATCTAGACAGTGAACCTAAAACCATGTTTGTTTCCATCAAAATTATAACTAAATGATAATCACAGTACACTAGTAAATCTAATAACAAGTCATAGCAATCATGAGGTAACACTAAAGTTTGCCCCATGAACAATTCAAAGAGAGCTGGACACTATCGCACTGGATCCGGGCGGATGCCTTGTCAGCCACCACACACAGGGATTGTTGTCGGGGTGAAGTGCATCTGGCGCGGCCTTGTTGGGGAGAAGCGGATCCGGCAGCTGTGTGACCGGGACGAGGGGATTTTGCGGCGCTCTTGTCATGGACGATGCGTTGGTAGCCGCACCTATGGTGGAAAGACATGAGTCAGAGGGAGATAGGGGTATGGGGATTCAGAGAGAAGGGGATGGGCACGATGCCCGCGAGCCCGCTGGCGGCCAGGTGCGCTGCCATGCCGATGTGGCGCTCTTTGCTGTTCGAGTAGCGCCACACAGTGGTGACGGCCGGCGTCCACGACCCCACCGCCCACACACGCCTCCGCCTTCTTCTTTGACGATCCTCTCTGTCCCGCGCACCACCATCGCCACTGTCACTGCCAAGGTCAGCAGGGGCGCTGTCATCTCCATGGACCTCCTGCTCCTCTCCGGACTACCAAGCTCTCAGGCTAGGGTTTCTGTTGGAGGTGCGGTTTCATGGTTCCGTGTGGTGGCTTAGAGAGGGGGAGGAGGGGGGCTCGGAGATAGATTGAACTCTGGCCACCGGCGAGGACGGGCAGCACAACGGGGCCGCTCCCTCAATCTGGATGGGGTAGGGCGCAAGGGCAGAAATCCCGTGACAGGAGATGGGTGTCGATGGTGAGAGGACAGAGGTGGCGCAGGGGGAGGAGGGGCGCCGGAGGTGTCGGGTGGCCGGTGATGTGGCATCGGTGACATAGGAGATGGTATGGCGACGGAGGCGGCGCACGCGGGTGGGTGAGGGGGAGAGGAGACGCGGGTGGGTGAGGTGGCTGGGTGGTGAGGGGGAGAGGAGACGTGATGGGTGAGTGGGGTGGGATATGCGGCCAGACCTAGACCTTTGGTCTCACGTGACAAAATTGAACCTCTCTGGTGCCAGGGGACAAATTATCGCTTGGTGAGGGTCTGAGATGAGTTCCACAACGTTGGATCGAGTGCTCGTAGACAGTCGAGATCCGTTTCAAAGGGTGATCCGTGGGTACCCTCGTTTTGCATTCTGACTGGCTGGATAAGTGTCCATGGTATGAAATTGGCATAGCTAGCTCAAAAAAATCGAAAAAAAACTTCCTAGAAATGTGACATAGTTTCAATGAAAAATAACAAACTTTGTTAAATGATTGCATCTCGAAAAAACCTTCCCAAAAATAACGTATCATGTACGAGGTTTCATGTCTTTCAGACTAAACGACCACTGTTCTGGCTAGAATCGTGGCATAGTTTGTGATAATGTGCCGATATTATGCACACATGAACATCTTGGGATGGCAGACAATGTTGCAGCAGGAAGTTTTCCCTTTCATCGCACCAAAAAGCCACTTTTCATTTTCTGAGCGTAAAAAACGTGGTGTTTTGTGAAGCAATCACCAAATTGCTAATTTAAAATGCTATCATCCCAAAAAAAATTTAAAAAATACTAGACCAACTTATATGGATAATGTCATAACCGGGGGGTCTCAAACATTTCGGTCCACCCTTGAGGAAAAAGGCAAATTACTACCGAATCGGTACGAAGTGGGTCTGATTTTAACTACATGTACATTATTTGATGCTCGTGATTTTTTGCAAAAATCATTTTTAGAGTCACAATTTGTTGTTTCTTCAAAGATCCAATGCAAGTTTAACGAGGCTCATCTCTACCTAACAACGTTCATGCCCATGGTTTTGACCATAGTTTGAAATGGACATAAGAAATTCAAAAACGATCCGAACAATATAAAAACGTCGTGTGGCGTTATGTTACGTGATATAGTTGCAAGAAAAAATAACAAACTTGGTTAATTGATTGCATCTCGAAAAACCCTTCCCAAAAATGACCTATCATGTTCGAGATTTCATGGCTTTTAGGCCAAACGACCAGTCTTATGGCTAGAATCACGGCATAGTTTGTGATAATGTGCCCATGCACCCATATGTATAGTGGGATGTCGAACAATGTTGCAGGAGGAAGTTTTCCATTTCGTCGCACAAAAAACCATTTTTCCATTTTCTGAGCGCAAAAAACGGGCCGTTTTGTGAAGCAACCACCAAATGAAAGTTTTAAAATGCTACCATCCCATTTTCCAAAAATAATAGGACACCTTACATGGACAAATGTCCCAACCGTGGTATCTCAAACCTTTTCGTCCACCCCTGGCAAAAAAACAAATTCCTGCCGAATTAGTAGTAAGTGGGTCCGATTTGAACTACAGGTACATGATCTGATGCCCATGATTTTTTGAACTTCATAGATCCAATGCAAGTTTAGCAAGACTCAGCTCCTATCTTCATGCCCGCCATTTTGGCCATAGTTTGAAATGGGGAAATTTGGAAACGGGCATAAGAAATTCAAAAATGGTTCGAGCAAGATAAATCCTCCACTGTGGTGTCATATTATGTGACATAGTTGCAAGGAAAAATATCAAATTTGGTATATTGACTGCATCTCAAAAAAACCTTCATACAAATGACCTATCATGTTCGAGGTTTCATGACTTTGAAGACAAACGATCAATGTTATGGCTACAATCGCGGCATAGATTGTGATAATATGCCCATATTGTGCACACATGTGCATATTGGAATGAAGAACAATGTTGTAGGAGGAAGTTTTCCTTTTTGTCACACGGAAAAGTCATTTTCTATTTTCGGAGTGCCAAAATCGGAGCGTTTTGTGAAGCAACACCAAACGGCGAATACAAAATGCTACCACCCCATTTTAAAAGAAATACTAAACCCACCTTACATTACATTAACAATGTCCCAACCGGGGTTTCACAAACCTTTCCGTCCACCCCTGGCGAAAAAGACAAATATCTGCCAAATCGGTAGGAAGTGGGTCCGGTTTGAACTACAGGTACATGATCTGATGCTCATGATTTTTTTAAAACATCATTTTTAGACTCACAATATGATATTTCTTCAGAGATACAATGCAACTTTAGCGAGGCTCGGCTCCTATCTTCATGCCCGCCGTTTTGGCCATAGTTTGAAACGGGAAAATTTGGAAACGGGCATAAGAAATTCAAAAACGGTCCGCACAAGATAAATCCTTCGTGTGGTGTCATATTATGTGACATAGTTGCAAGGAAAAATACCAAATTTGGTATATTGATTGCATCTCAAAAAAACTTTCATAGAAATGACCTATCATATTCGAGGTTTCATGACTTTCAAGACAAACGACCAATGTTATGGCTACAATCGCGGCATAGTTTGTGATAATGTGCCCATATTATGCATGCATATGCATATTGGGATGACGAACAATGTTGCAGGAGGAAGTTTTCCTTTTCGTCACACGGAAAAGTCATTTTCTATTTTCGGAGTGCCAAATTCGGGGCGTTTTGTGAAGCAACACCAAACGGCGAATCAAAATGTTACCACCCCATTTTTCAAAAATACTAAACCCATCTGACATGAACAATGTCCCAACCGGGGTTTCGCAAACCTTTCCTTCCACCTCTGGCGAAAAAGACAAATGCCTGACGAATCAGTAGGAAGTGCGTCCGATTTGAGCTACAGGTACATGATCTGTTGCTCATGATTTTTTGTAAAAATCATTTTTAGACTCACAATATGATGTTTCTTCAGTGATCCAATGCCACTTTAGCAAAACTCAATCCCAAAATTTCAAATTCAAAATCCTAGTTTTAAAATCATATTTTGAATCATGATATTCTCCCTACCATGAACTAATGTGGGATTAGTAATTCCTCTATTTTGAAATAGGAAAAGTATTGATTATTAACACCCTAAGAGGATGTACTGAATTTTATAAAAAAATTAAAGCCAAAATCAATTCCTTTAGACTTCTTATGAAAAAAGATACAAAATAACTAAGAAAATAGAAACACGAAATTTTTTTCCTAAATGGACCAGCCGTGATAGTCCGAACCTTATCAACCAGCCACCAAGGCCCAGGCCAGCAAGAAAAAGGGCAACCGCCTGTGAAGGCCTAGGCCCAACCGGAGAGATAAAATCCATAAGAAGCTAGCGTTGTAAATAAAACACGACAGAATTGGTGGCGTGGTGGTTAGAGTCCCATCTGCCTGCTGTGAGGTTGCTAGTTCGAGACTTGAAACCACCATATTTTTGCGCCATTTTTCTGCTGCGAAAATATGACAAGGATGCTCGTGAGTTGTGGTGGTTACCATAGCTAAAGTTGTATAAAATTTCTTCCA
This sequence comes from Avena insularis, assembly GCA_023614405.1. Taxonomy (NCBI): domain Eukaryota; kingdom Viridiplantae; phylum Streptophyta; class Magnoliopsida; order Poales; family Poaceae; genus Avena; species Avena insularis. The sequence goes on from CM042690.1 coordinate 75,571,286, forward strand.
TATTGCAAGTTCGATACCAGTCGCTGGCCTTTATTTTTGTAATTATTTGTTGTCAGTTTGGTGGCCCAACTGATAAGTGTACTCACACATGGACATATACTATACAATAGTTGACACATAGACATACCACATAGGCGTAATAGCTGACGTGGGCTACTAGTCAACTTAATATATTATTTTAAACAATATGACGATCTAAATTAGTCAAAATCGGCTATAAACAAGTTTCTTAGCTGTGGCATGTAGGTTATGATGATCTCATACGAAGAAATTATGACGATTCTGACACAAATCGTCATAATTCTATAGGGTTTTGTCCTCTCTAAACGGTCTACGACCATCTTTTGCGAAATCATTCCCCGTCACTTGTAGTGAGTGATACTAGTGGATCCATGTGTGGTATGTGGGAAGAACACACATGCAATGGCACTGGTGATATGTGGTTCATGAGAAGAACATACATGCAATGACTCTAACTGTGGTTCATGATAAGAGAAGACATGCGATGACATTGGTGGATCCATGTGTGGTCTATGAGAGGAACACACATGCAATGACACTAGGTGTGGTTCATGATATTGTTTGTGACAAGCACACATGCAATGACTCTAGATCGGTTCTATGAGAGGAACACACATGCAAAAACACTGGTGGATCCATATGTGGTCTGTGAAAAGAACACACGTGCAATGACACTGGTGGATCCATATGTGGTTCATGGGAAGAACACACATGCAATGACACTGGTGGATCCATGTGGGGTTCATGGTAAGAACACACATGTAATGACACTGGTGGATCCATATGTGGTCTGTGAAAAGAACACACATGCAATGCCACTAGTGGATCCATGTGTGGTTCATGGGAAGAACACACATGCAATGACACTAGTGGATCCATGTTTGGTCTGTGCGAAGAACACACATGCAATGACACTGGTGATATGTGGTTTGTGAAAAAACAGACATGCAATGACTCTAACTGTGATTCATGAAAAGAGCTGACATGCAATGACACTGGTGGATCCAGGTGTGGTTAATGAGAAGAACACACATGCAATGACACTAGGTGTGGTTCATGATATGGTTTGTGAGAAGAACACACATGCAATGACTCTAGTTGTGGTCTGTGAGAGGAACACACAAGCAATGACTCTAACTGTGGTTCATGAAAAGAGCAGACATGCGATGACACCGGTGGATCCTAATGTGGTCTATGAGAGGAACACACATGCAATGACACCGGTGGATCCTTACGTGGTTTGTGCGAAGAACACACATGCAATGACACTGGTGGATCCACGTGTGGTCTGTGGGAAGAACACACATGCAATGACACTGGTGGATCCATATGTGGTTCATGGGAAGGACACACATGCAATGACACTGGTGGATCCATCTGTGGTCTGTGGGAAGAACACACATGCAATGACACTGGTGATATGTGTTTTGTGAAAAGAACAGACATGCAATGACTCCAACTGTGGTTCATGACAAGAGCAAACATGCAATGACACTGGTGGATCCGTGTTTGGTTAATGAGAAGAACACACATGCAATGATACTGGGTGTGGTTCATGATATGGTTTGTGAGAAGAACACACATGCTATGACTCTAACTGTGGTTCATGAGAAGAACACACATGCAATGACTGTAACTATGGTTCATGAAAAGAGCAGACATGTGATGACACCGGTGGATCCATGTGTGGTCTATGAGACGAACACACATGCAATGATACCGGTGGATCCTTACGTGGTTTCTGAGAAGAACACACATGCAATGACACTGGTGGATGCACATGTGGTCTGTGAAAAGAACACACATGCAATGACCCTGGTGGATCCATGTGTGGTTCATGGGAAGGACACACATGCAATAACACTAGTGGATCCATGTGTGGTCCGTGGGAAGAACACACATGCAATGACATCGGTGATATGTGTTTTGTGAAAAGAACAGACATGCAATGACTCTAACTGTGGTTCATGACAAGAGCAAACATGCAATGACACTAGTGGATCCATGTGTGGTTAATGAGAAGAACACACATGCAATGACACTAGGTGTGGTTCATGATATGGTTTGTGAGAAGAAGACACATGCTATGACTCTAGCTGTGGTTAATGAGAAGAACACACATGCAATGACTCTAACTGTGGTTCATGAAAAGAGCAGACATGTGATGACACCGGTGGATCCATGTGTGGTCTATGAGAGGAACACACATGCAATGATACCGGTGGATCCTTACGTGGTTTGTGAGAAGAACACACATGCAATGACACTGGTGGATGCATATGTTGTGTGTGAAAAGAACACACATGCAATGACACTGGTGGATCCATATGTGGTTCATGGGAAGGACACACATGCAATGACACTTGTGGATCCATGTGTGGTCTGTTGGAAGAACACACATGCAATGACACGGGTGATATGTGTTTTGTGAAAAGAACACACATGCAATGACTCTAACTGTGGATTATGACAAGAGCAGACATGCAATGACACTGGTGGATCCATGTGTGGTTAATGAAAAGAACACACATGCAATGACACTGGGTGTGGTTCATGATATGGTTTGTGAGAAGAACACACATGCAATACCTCTAGCTGTGGTCTATGAGAGGAACACACATGCAATGACTCTAACTGTGGTTCATGAAAAGAGCAGACATGCGATGACACTGGTGGATCCATATGTGGTCTATGAGAGGAACACACATGCAATGACACCGGTGGATCCTTGCGTGGTCTGTGAGAAGAACACACATGCAATGACAGTGGTGGATCCATGTGTGGTCTATGGAAAGAACACACATGCAATGACACTGGTGGATCCATGTGTGGTTCATGGCAAGCACACACATGCAATGACACTAGTGGATCCATGTGTGGTCTGTGGGAAGAACACACGTGCAATGACACTGGTGATATGTGGTTTGTGAAAAGAACAGACATGCAATGACTCTAACTGTGGTTTATGAAAAGATCAGACATGCAATCACACTGGTGGATCCATGTGTGGTCTGTGGGAAGAACACACATGCAATGACACTGGTGATATGTGTTTTGTGAAAAGAACAGACATGCAATGACTCTAACTGTGGTTCATGACATGAGCAGACATGCAATCACACTGGTGGATCCATGTGTGGTTAATGAGAAGAACACACATGCAATGACATTAGGTGTGGTTCATGATATGGTTTGTGAGAAGAAGACACATGCTATGACTCTAGCTGTCGTTAATGAGAAGAACACACATGCAATGACTCTAACTGTGGTTCTTGAAAAGAGCAGACATATGATGACACCGGTGGATCCATGTGTGGTCTATGAGAGGAACACACATGCAATGATACCGGTGGATCCTTACGTGGTTTGTGAGAAGAACACACATGCAATGACACTGGTGGATGCATATGTTGTGTGTGAAAAGAACACACATGCAATGACACTGGTGGATGCATATGTTGTGTGTGAAAAGAACACACATGCAATGACACTGGTGGATCCATGTGTGGTCTGTGGGAAGAACACACATGCAATGACACTGGTGATATGTGTTTTGTGAAAAGAACAGACATGCAATGACTCTAACTGTGGTTCATGACATGAGCGGACATGCAATCACACTGGTGGATCCATGTGTGGTTAATGAGAAGAACACACTTGCAATGGCACTGGTTGTGGTTCATGATATGGTTTGTGAGAAGAAGACACATGCTATGACTCTAGCTGTTGTTAATGAGAAGAACACACATGCAATGACTCTAACTGTGGTTCATGAAAAGAGCAGACATGCGATGACACCGGTGGATCCATGTGTGGTCTATGAGAGGAACACACATGACACCGGTGGATCCTTACGAGGTTTATGAAAAGAACACACATGCAATGACACTAGTGGATCCATATGTGGTTTGTGAGAAGGACACACATGCAATGACACTGGTGGATCCATGTGTGGTTCATGGGAAGAACACAGATGCACTGACACTAGTGGATCCATGTGTGGTCTGTGGGAAGAACACACATGCAATGACACTGGTGGTATGTGGTTTGATAAAAGAACAGACATGCAATGACTCTAACTGTGGTTCATGAAAAGAGAAGACATGCAATGACACTAGTGGATCCATGTGTGGTTAATGAGAATAACACACATGCAATGACATTGGGTGTGGTTCATGATATGGTTTGTGAGAAGAACACACATGCAATGACTCTAGCTGTGGTTCATGAGAAGAACACACATGCAATCACTCTAACTTTGGTTCATGAAAAGAGCAGACATGCGATGACACCGGTGGATCCATGTGTGGTCTATGAGAGGAACACACATGCAATGACACCGGTGGATCCTTACGTGGTTTATGAGAAGAACATACATGTAATGACACTAGTGGATCCATACGTGGTCTGTGAAAAGAACACACATGCAATGACACTGGTGGATCCATGTGTGGTTCATGGGAAGGACACACATGCAATGACACTGGTGGATCCATGTGTGGTATGTGGGAAGAACACACATGCAATGACACTAACTGTGGTTCATAAAAAGAGCATACATGCAATGACACTGGTGGATCCATGTGTGGTTAATGAGAAGAACACACATTCAATGACACTGGGTGTGGTTCATGATATGGTTTGTGAGAAGAGCACACATGCAATGACTCTAGCTGTGGTTAATGAGAAGAACACACATGCAATGACACTAACTGTGGTTCATGAAAAGAGCAGACATGCAAAGACACCGGTGGATCCATGTGTGGTCTATGAGAGGAACACACATGCAATGACACCGGTGGATCCTTACGTGGTTTGTGAAAAAAAACACACATGCAATGACACTGGTGGATCCATATGTGGTTTGTGAGAAGGACACACAGGCAATGACACTGGTGGATCCATGTGTGGTTCATGGGAAGAACGCACATGCAATGACACTAGTGAATCCATGTGTGGTCTATGAAAAGAACACACATGCAATGACACTGGTGGATCCATGTGTGGTTCATGGGAAGGACACACATGCAATGACACTGGTGGATCCATGCGTGGTCTATGGGAATAACACACATGCAATGACACTGGTGATATGTGTTTTGTGAAAAGAACAGACATGAAATGACTCTAATTGTGGTTCGTGACAAGAGCAGACATGCAATGACACTAGTGGATCCATGTGTGGTTAATGAGAAGAACACACATGTAATGACACTGGGTGTGGTTCGTGATATGGTTTGTGAGAAGAACACACATGCAATGACTCTAGCTGTGGTCTATGAGAGGAACACCCATGCAATGACTCTAACTGTGGTTCATGAAAAGAGTAGACATGCTATGACACCGGTGGACCCATATGTGGTCTATGAGAGGAACACACATGCAATGACACCGGTGGATCCTTACGTGGTCTGTGAGAAGAACACACGTGCAAAGTCACTGGTGGATCCATACGTGGTTCATGGGAACGACACACATGCAATGACACTGGTGGATCCAGGTGTGGTTCATGGGAAGGACACACATGCAATGACACTGGTGGATCCATGTGTGGTTCATGGGAAGGACACACATGCAATGACACTGGTGGATCCATGTGTGGTTTGTGGGAAGAACACACATGCAATGACACTGGTGGATCCATGTGTGGTTCATGGCAAGGACACACATGCAATGACACTAGTGGATCCATGTGTGGTATGTGGGAAGAACACACGTGCAATGACACTGGTGATATGTGGTTTGTGAAAAGAACAGACATGCAATGACTCTAACTGTGGTTTATGAAAAGATCAGACATGCAATCACACTGGTGGATCCATGTGTGGTCTGTGGGAAGAACACACATGCAATGACACTGGTGATATGTGTTTTGTGAAAAGAACAGACATGCAATGACTCTAACTGTGGTTCATGACATGAGCAGACATGCAATCACACTGGTGGATCCATGTGTGGTTAATGAGAAGAACACACATGCAATGACACTGGTTGTGGCTCATGATATGGTTTATGAGAAGAACACACATGCAATGACTCTAGATGTGGTTCATGAGAAGAACATACATGCAATGACTCTAACTGTGGTTCATGAAAAGTGTAGACATGCGATGACACCGGTGGATCCATGTGTGGTCTATGAGAGGAACACACATCACACCGGTGGATCCTTACGTGGTTTCTGAAAAGAACACACATGCAATGACACTGGTGGATCCATATGTGGTTTGTGAGAAGGACACACATGCAATGACACTGGTGGATCCATGTGTGGTTCATGGGAAGGACATAGATGCACTGAAACTGGTGGATCCATGTGTGGTCTGTGGGAAGAACACACATGCAATGACACTAGTGGTATGTGGTTTGACAAAAGAACAGACATGCAATGACTCTAACTGTGGTTAATGAAAAGAGCAGACATGCAATGACACTGGTGGATCCATGTGTGGTTAATGAGAAGAAAACACATGCAATGACACTGGGTGTGGTTCATGATATGGTTTGTGAGAAGAACACACATGCAATGACTCTAGCTATGGTTCATGAGAAGAACACACATGCAATCACTCTAACTGTGGTTCATGAAAAGAGCAGACATGCGATGACACCTGTGGATCCATGTGTGGTCTATGAGAGGAACACACATGCAATGACACCGATGGATCCTTACGTGGTTTGCGAGAAGAGCATACATGTAATGACACTAGTGGATCCATATGTGGTCTGTGAAAAGAACACACATGCAATGACACTGGTGGATCCATGTGTGGTTCATGGGAAGGACACACATGCAATGACACTGGTGGATCCATGTGTGGTATGTGGGAAGAACACACATGCAATGACACTCGTGATATGTGTTTTGTGAAAAAACAGACATGCAATGACTCTAACTGTGGTTCATAAAAAGAGCATACATGCAATGACACTGGTGGATCCATGTGTGGTTAATGAGAAGAACACACATTCAATGACACTGGGTGTGGTTCATGATATGGTTTGTGAGAAGAACACACATGCAATGACTCTAGCTGTGGTTCATGAGAAGAACACACATGCAATGACACTAACTGTGGTTCATGAAAAGAGCAGACATGCAAAGACACCGGTGGATCCATGTGTGGTCTATGAGAGGAACACACATGTAATGACACCGGTGGATCCTTACGTGGTTTGTGAAAAAAACACACATGCAACGACACTGGTGGATCCATATGTGGTTTGTGATAAGGACACACAGGCAATGACACTGGTGGATCCATGTGTGCTTCATCGGAAGAACGCACATGCAATGACACTAGTGGATCCATGTGTGGTCTATGAAAAGAACACACATGCAATGACACTGGTGGATCCATGTGTGGTTCATGGGAAGGACACACATGCAATGACACTGGTGGATCCATGCGTGGTCTATGGGAAGAACACACATGCAATGACACTGGTGATATGTGTTTTGTGAAAAGAACAGACATGAAATGACTCTAACTGTGGTTCATGACAAGAGCAGACATGCAATGACACTAGTGGATCCATGTGTGGTTAATGAGAAGAACACACATGCAATGACACTGGGTGTGGTTCATGATATGGTTTGTGAGAAGAACACACATGCAATGACTCTAGCTGTGGTCTATGAGAGGAACACACATGCAATGACTCTAACTGTGGTTCATGAAAAGAGTAGACATGCGATGACACCGTGGACCCATATGTGGTCTATGAGAGAACACACATGCAATGACACGGTGGATCATACGTGGTCTGTGAGAAGAACACACGTGCAAAGTCACTGGTGGATCCATACGTGGTTCATGGGAACGACACACATGCAATGACACTGGTGGATCCATGTGTGGTTCATGGGAAGGACACACATGCAATGACACTGGTGGATCCATGTGTGGTTCATGGGAAGGACACACATGCAATGACACTGGTGGATCCATGTGTGGTTTGTGGGAAGAACACACATGCAATGACACTGGTGGATCCATGTGTGGTTCATGGCAAGGACACACATGCAATGACACTAGTGGATCCATGTGTGGTCTGTGGGAAGAACACACGTGCAATGACACTGGTGATATGTGGTTTGTGAAAAATGACATGCAATGACTCTAACTGTGGTTTATGAAAAGATCGGACATGCAATGACCTTTGGTGGATCCATGTGTGGTCTGTGGGAAGAACACACATGCACTGACACTGGTGGTATGTTTTTTGTGAAAACAGACATGCAATGACTCTAACTGTGGTTCATGACATGAGCAGACATGCAATCACACTGGTGGATCCATGTGTGGTCAATGAGAAGAACACACATGCAATGACACTGGTTGTGGTTCATGATATGGTTTATGAGAAGAACACACATGCAATGACTCTAGCTGTGGTTCATGAGAAGAACATACATGCAATGACTCTAACTGTTTTTCATGAAAAGTGTAGACATGCGATGACACCGGTGGATCCATGTGTGGTCTATGAGAGGAACACACATGACACCGGTGGATCCTTACGTGGTTTCTGAAAAGAACACACATGCAATGACACTGGTGGATCCATATGTGGTTTGTGAGAAGGACACACATGCAATGACACTGGTGGATCCATGTGTGGTTCATGGGAAGAACACAGATGCACTGACACTGGTGGATCCATGTGTGGTCTGTGGGAAGAACACACATGCAATGACACTGGTGGTATGTGGTTTGATAAAAGAACAGACATGCAATGACTCTAACTGTGGTTAATGAAAAGAGCAGACATGCAATGACACTAGTGGATCCATGTGTGGTTAATGAGAAGAACACACATGCAATGACACTGGGTGTGGTTCATGATATGGTTTGTGAGAAGAACACACATGCAATGACTCTAGCTGTGGTTCATGAGAAGAACACACATGCAATCACTCTAACTTTGGTTCATGAAAAGAGCAGACATGCGATGACACCGGTGGATCCATGTGTGGTCTATGAGAGGAACACACATGCAATGACACCGGTGGATCCTTACGTGGTTTGTGAGAAGAACATACATGTAATGACAGTAGTGGATCCATATGTGGTCTGTGAAAAGAACACACATGCAATGACACTGGTGGATCCATGTGTGGTTCATGGGAAGGACACACATGCAATGACACTGGTGGATCCATGTGTGGTATGTGGGAAGAACACACATGCAATGACACTCGTGATATGTGTTTTGTGAAAAAACAGACATGCAATGACTCTAACTGTGGTACATAAAAAGAGCATACATGCAATGACACTGGTGGATCCATGTGTGGTTAATGAGAAGAACACACATTCAATGACACTGGGTGTGGTTCATGATATGGTTTGTGAGAAGAACACACATGCAATGACTCTAGCTGTGGTTCATGAGAAGAACACACATGCAATGACACTAACTGTGGTTCATGAAAAGAGCAGACATGCAAAGACACCGGTGGATCCATGTGTGGTCTATGAGAGGAACACACATGCAATGACACCGGTGGATCCTTACGTGGTTTGTGAAAAAAACACACATGCAACGACACTGGTGGATCCATTTGTGGTTTGTGATAAGGACACAGCAATGACACTTGGTGGATCCATGTGTGGTCAGTGTGAAGAACGCACATGCAATGACACTAGTGGATCCATGTGTGGTCTATGAAAAGAACACACATGCAATGACACTGGTGGATCCATGTGGTTCATGGGAAGGACACACATGCAATGACACTTGGTGGATCCATGCGTGGTCTATGGGAAGAACACATGCAATGACACTTGGTGATATGTGTTTTGTGAAAAGAATGTATGAAATGACTCCAACTGTGGTTCATGACAAGAGCAGACATGCAATGACACTAGTGGATCCATGTGTGGTTAATGAGAAGAACACACATGCAATGACACTGGGTGTGGTTCATGATATGGTTTGTGAGAAGAACACACATGCAATGACTCTAGCTGTGGTCTATGAGAGGAACACACGTGCAGTGACTGTAACTGTGGTTCATGAAAAGAGCAGACATGGGATGACACCGCTGGATCCATACGTGGTCTATGAGAAGAACACAAATGCAATGACACTGGTGGATCCATCTGTGGTTTGTGAGAAGGACACACATGCAATGACACTGGTGGATCCATACGTGGTTCATGGGAACGACACACATGCAATGACACTGGTGGATCCATGTGTGGTTCATGGGAAGGACACACATGCAATGACACAGGTGGATCCATGTGTGGTTCATGGGAAGGACACACATGCAATGACACTGGTGGATCCATGTGTGGTTTGTGGGAAGAACACACATGCAATGACACTGGTGGATCCATGTGTGGTTCATGGCAAGGACACACATGCAATGACACTAGTGGATCCATGTGTGGTCTGGGGAAGAACACACTGCAATGACACTGGTGATATGTGGTTTGTGAAAAGAGCAGACATGCAATGACTCTAACATGGTTTATGAAAAGATCGACATGCAATGACCTTTGGTGGATCCATGTGTGGTCTGTGGGAAGAACACACATGCAATGACACTGGTGATATGTGTTTTGTGAAAAGAACAGACATGCAATGACTCTAACTGTGGTTCATGACATGAGCAGACATGCAATCACACTAGTGGATCCATGTGTGGTCAATGAGAAGAACACACATGCAATGACACTGGTTGTGGTTCATGATATGGTTTATGAGAAGAACACACATGCAATGACTCTAGCTGTGGTTCATGAGAAGAACATACATGCAATGACTCTAACTGTGGTTCATGAAAAGTGTAGACATGCGATGACACCAGTGGATCCATGTGTGGTCTATGAGAGGAACACACATGACACCGGTGGATCCTTACGTGGTTTCTAAAAAGAACACACATGCAATGACACTGGTGGATCCATATGTGGTTTGTGAGAAGGACACACATGCAATGACACTGGTGGATCCATGTGTGGTTCATGGGAAGAACACAGATGCACTGACACTGGTGGATCCATGTGTGGTCTGTGGGAAGAACACACATGCAATGACACTGGTGGTATGTGGTTTGATAAAAGAACAGACATGCAATGACTCTAACTGTGGTTAATGAAAAGAGCAGACATGCAATGACACTAGTGGATCCATGTGTGGTTAATGAGAAGAACACACATGCAATGACACTGGGTGTGGTTCATGATATGGTTTGAGAGAAGAACACACATGCAATGACTCTAGCTGTGGTTCATGAGAAGAACACACATGTAATCACTCTAACTTTGGTTCATGAAAAGAGCAGACATGCGATGACACCGGTGGATCCATGTGTGGTCTATGAGAGGAACACACATGCAATGACACCGGTGGATCCTTACGTGGTTTGTGAGAAGAACATACATGTAATGACAGTAGTGGATCCATATGTGGTCTGTGAAAAGAACACACATGCAATGACACTGGTGGATCCATGTGTGGTTCATGGGAAGGACACACATGCAATGACACTGGTGGATCCATGTGTGGTATGTGGGAAGAACACACATGCAATGACACTCGTGATATGTGTGTTGTGAAAAAACAGACATGCAATGACTCTAACTGTGGTTCATAAAAAGAGCATACATGCAATGACACTGGTGGATCCATGTGTGGTTAATGAGAAGAACACACATTCAATGACACTGGGTGTGGTTCATGATATGGTTTGTGAGAAGAACACACATGCAATGACTCTAGCTGTGGTTCATGAGAAGAACACACATGCAATGACACTAACTGTGGTTCATGAAAAGAGCAGACATGCAAAGACACCGGTGGATCCATGTGTGGTCTATGAGAGGAACACACATGCAATGACACCGGTGGATCCTTACGTGGTTTGTGAAAAAAACACACATGCAACGACACTGGTGGATCCATATGTGGTTTGTGATAAGGACACACAGGCAATGACACTGGTGGATCCATGTGTGGTTCATCGGAAGAACGCACATGCAATGACACTAGTGGATCCATGTGTGGTCTATGAAAAGAACACACATGCAATGACACTGGTGGATCCATGTGTGGTTCATGGGAAGGACACACATGCAATGACACTGGTGGATCCATGCGTGGTCTATGGGAAGAACACACATGCAATGACACTGGTGATATGTGTTTTGTGAAAAGAACAGACATGAAATGACTCTAACTGTGGTTCATGACAAGAGCAGACATGCAATGACACTAGTGGATCCATGTGTGGTTAATGAGAAGAACACACATGCAATGACACTGGGTGTGGTTCATGATATGGTTTGTGAGAAGAACACACATGCAATGACTCTAGCTGTGGTCTATGAGAGGAACACACATGCAATGACTCTAACTGTGGTTCATGAAAAGAGTAGACATGCGATGACACCGGTGGACCCATATGTGGTCTATGAGAGGAACACACATGCAATGACACCGGTGGATCCTTACGTGGTCTGTGAGAAGAACACACGTGCAAAGTCACTGGTGGATCCATACGTGGTTCATGGGAACGACACACATGCAATGACACTGGTGGATCCATGTGTGGTTCATGGGAAGGACACACATGCAATGACACTGGTGGATCCATGTGTGGTTCATGGGAAGGACACACATGCAATGACACTAGTGGATCCATGTGGTTTGTGGGAAGAACACACATGCAATGACACTTGGTGGATCCATGTGTGGTTCATGGCAAGGACACACATGCAATGACACTAGTGGATCCATGTGTGCAGTGGGAAGAACACGTGCAATGACACTGGTGATATGTGGTTTGTGAAAAGACAGACATGCAATGACTCTAAGCATGGTTTATGAAAAGATCAGACATGCAATGACACTGGTGGATCCATGTGTGGTACATGGGAAGTACACACATGCAATGACACTGGTGATATGTGTTTTGTGAAAAGAACAGACATGCAATGACTCTAAGCGTGGTTCATGACATGAGCGGACATGCAATCACCTTTGGTGGATCCATGTGTGGTTAATGAGAAGAACACACATGCAATGACACTGGTTGTGGTTCATGATATGGTTTATGAGAAGAACACACATGGAATGACTCTAGCTGTGGTTCATGAGAAGAACATACATGCAATGACTCTAACTGTGGTTCATGAAAAGTGTAGACATGCGATGACACGGTGGATCCATGTGTGGTCTATGAGAGGAACACACATGACAGTGGATCTACGTGGTTTCTAAAAGAACACACATGCAATGACACGGTGGATCCATATGTGGTTTGTGATAAGGACACACATGCAATGAGGTGGATCCATGTGTGGTTCATGGGAAGGACACAGATGCTGCTTGACACTTTGGTGGATCCATGTGTGGTGCGTGGGAAGAACAAACATGCAATGACACTAGTGGTATGTGGTTTGACAAAAGAATAGACATGCAATGACTCTAAGCATGGTTAATGAAAGAGCAGACATGCAATGACACTGGTGGATCCATGTGTGGTTAATGAGAAGAAAACACATGCAATGACACTGGGTGTGGTTCATGATATGGTTTGTGAGAAGAACACACATGCAATGACTCTATCTATGGTTCATGAGAAGAACACACATGCACTCACTCTAAGCATGGTTCATGAAAAGAAGCGGACATGCGATGACACAGTGGATCCATGTGTGTTCTATGAGGAGAACACATGCAATGACACGATGGATCCTTACGTGGTTTGCGAGAAGAGCATACATGTAATGTGATGAGTGGATCCATATGTGGTCTGTGAAAAGAACACACATGCAATGACACTGGTGGATCCATGTGTGGTTCATGGGAAGGACACACATGCAATGACACTGGTGGATCCATGTGTGGTATGTGGGAAGAACACACATGCAATGACACTCGTGAGATGTGTTTTGTGAAAAAACAGATATGCAATGACTCTAACTGTGGTACATAAAAAGAGCATACATGCAATGACACTGGTGGATCCATGTGTGGTTAATGAGAAGTACACACATTCAATGACACTGGGTGTGGTTCATGATATGGTTTGTGAGAAGAACACACATGCAATGACTCTAGCTGTGGTTCATGAGAAGAACACACATGCAATGACACTAACTGTGGTTCATGAAGAGAGCAGACATGCAAAGACACCGGTGGATCCATGTGTGGTCTATGAGAGGAACACACATGCAATGACACCGGTGGATCCTTACGTGGTTTGTGAAAAAAACACACATGCAACGACACTGGTGGATCCATATGTGGTTTGTGATAAGGACACACAGGCAATGACACTGGTGGATCCATGTGTGGTTCATCGGAAGAACGCACATGCAATGACACTAGTGGATCCATGTGTGGTCTATGAAAAGAACACACATGCAATGACACTGGTGGATCCATGTGTGGTTCATGGGAAGGACACACATGCAATGACACTGGTGGATCCATGCGTGGTCTATGGGAAGAACACACATGCAATGACACTGGTGATATGTGTTTTGTGAAAAGAACAGACATGAAATGACTCTAACTGTGGTTCATGACAAGAGCAGACATGCAATGACACTAGTGGATCCATGTGTGGTTAATGAGAAGAACACACATGCAATGACAGGTGTGGTTCATGATATGGTTTGTGAGAAGAACACACATGCAATGACTCTAGCGTGGTCATGAGAGACACACATGCAATGACTCTAAGCATGGTTCATGAAAAGAGTAGACATGCGATGACACGGTGGACCCATATGTGGTCTATGAGAGGAACACACGTGCAATGACACGGTGGATCCTTACGTGGTCTGTGAGAAGAACACATGTGCAAAGTCACTGGTGGATCCATCATGGTTCATGGGAGCGACACATGCAATGACACTGGTGGATCCATGTGTGGTTCATGGGAAGGACACAGATGCTGACACTGGTGGATCCATGTGTAGTGCGTGGGAAGAACAAACATGCAATGACACTAGTGGTATGTGGTTTGACAAAAGAATAGACATGCAATGACTCTAACTGTGGTTAATGAAAAGAGCAGACATGCAATGACACTGGTGGATCCATGTGTGGTTAATGAGAAGAAAACACATGCAATGACTGGGTGTGGTTCATGATATGGTTTGTGAGAAGAACACACATGCAATGACTCTAGCTGTGGTTCATGAGAAGAACACACATGCAATCACACTAACTTTGGTTCATGAAAAGAAGCGGACATGCGATGACACGGTGGATCCATGTGTGGTCTATGAGAGGAACACACATGCAATGACACCGTGGATCCTTACGTGGTTTGTGAGAAGAACATACATGTAATGACGAGTGGATCCATATGTGGTCTGAAGAAAGAACACATGCAATGACACTGTTGTATCCATGTGTGGTTCATGTTAAGTCCACACATGCAATGACACTGGTGGATCCATGTGTGGTATGTGGGAAGAACACACATGCAATGACACTCGTGATATGTGTTTTGTGAAAAAACAGATATGCAATGACTCTAAGCGTGGTTCATAAAAGAGCATACATGCAATGACAACGGTGGATCCATGTGTGGTTAATGAGAAGAACACACTCAATGACACTGGGTGTGGTTCATGATATGGTTTGTGAGAAGAACACACATGCAATGACTCTAGCTGTGGTTCATGAGAAGAACACACATGCAATGACACTAATCGTGGTTCATGAAAAGAAGGACATGCAAAGACACCGGTGGATCCATGTGTGGTCTATGAGAGGAACACACATGCAATGACACCGGTGGATCCTTACGTGGTTTGTGAAAAAAACACACATGCAACGACACTGTGGATCCATATGTGGTTTGTGATAAGGACACATGGCAATGACACTGGTGGATCCATGTGGTTCATCGGAACAACGCACATGCAATGACACTAGTGGATCCATGTGTGGTCTATGAAAAGAACACACATGCAATGACACTGGTGGATCCATGTGTGGTTCATGGGAAGGACACACATGCAATGACACCGGTGGATCCTTACGTGGTCTATGGGAAGAACACATGCAATGACCTTGGTGATATGTGTTTTGTGAAAAAACAGACATGAAATGACTCTAAGCATGGTTCATGACAAGAGCGGACATGCAATGACACTAGTGGATCCATGTGTGGTTAATGAGAAGAACACACATGCAATGACACTGGGTGTGGTTCATGATATGGTTTGTGAGAAGAACACACATGCAATGACTCTAGCTGTGGTCATGAGAGGAACACATGCAATGACTCTAAGCGTGGTTCATGAAAAGAGTAGACATGCGATGACACGGTGGACCCATATGTGGTCTATGAGAGGAACACACATGCAATGACACGGTGGATCCTTACGTGATGTGAAGAACACACGTGCAAAGTCCTTTGGTGGATCCATACGTGGTTCATGGGAACGACACACATGCAATGACACCGTGGATCCATGTGTGGTTCATGGGAAGGACACACATGCAATGACTTTGGTGGATCCATGTGTGGTTCATGGGAAGGACACACATGCAATGACTTGGTGGATCCATGTGTGGTTTGTGGGAAGAACACACATGCAATGACACCGGTGGATCCATGTGTGGTTCATGGCAGGACACACATGCAATGACACTAGTGGATCCATGTGTGGTCTGGGAAGAACACACGCGTGCAATGACACCGGTGATATGTGGTTTGTGAAAAGAGACATGCAATGACTCTAACTGTGGTTTATGAAAAGATCGGACATGCAATGACCTGGTGGATCCATGTGTGGTCTGTGGGAAGAACACACATGCAATGACACTGGTGATATGTGTTTTGTGAAAAGAACGGACATGCAATGACTCTAAGCGTGGTTCATGACATGAGCGGACATGCAATCACCTGCTGGTGGATCCATGTGTGGTTAATGAGAAGAACACACATGCAATGACACTGGTTGTGGTTCATGATATGGTTTATGAGAAGAACACACATGGAATGACTCTAGCTGTGGTTCATGAGAAGAACATACATGCAATGACTCTAACTGTGGTTCATGAAAAGTGTAGACATGCGATGACACCGGTGGATCCATGTGTGGTCTATGAGAGGAACACACATGACACCGGTGGATCCTTACGTGGTTTCTAAAAAGAACACACATGCAATGACACTGGTGGATCCATATGTGGTTTGTGATAAGGACACACATGCAATGACACCGGTGGATCCATGTGTGGTTCATGGGAAGGACACAGATGCTGACACTGGTGGATCCATGTGTGGTCTGTGGGAAGAACAAACATGCAATGACACTAGTGGTATGTGGTTTGACAAAAGAATAGACATGCAATGACTCTAACTGTGGTTAATGAAAAGAGCAGACATGCAATGACACTGGTGGATCCATGTGTGGTTAATGAGAAGAAAACACATGCAATGACACTGGGTGTGGTTCATGATATGGTTTGTGAGAAGAACACACATGCAATGACTCTATCTATGGTTCATGAGAAGAACACACATGCAATCACTCTAAGCATGGTTCATGAAAAGAAGCGGACATGCGATGACACCGGTGGATCCATGTGTGTTCTATGAGAGGAACACACATGCAATGACACCGATGGATCCTTACGTGGTTTTGAGAAGAGCATACATGTAATGACAGAGTGGATCCATATGTGGTCTTTGAAAAGAACACACATGCAATGACACTGGTGGATCCATGTGTGGTTCATGGGAAGGACACACATGCAATGACACTGGTGGATCCATGTGTGGTATGTGGGAAGAACACACATGCAATGACACTCGTGATATGTGTTTTGTGAAAAAACAGATATGCAATGACTCTAAGCGTGGTACATAAAGAGCATACATGCAATGACCTTTGGTGGATCCATGTGGTTAATGAGAAGTACACACATTCAATGACCTTTGGGTGTGGTTCATGATATGGTTTGTGAGAAGAACACACATGCAATGACTCTAGGCTGGTTCATGAGAAGAACACACATGCAATGACACTAACTGTGGTTCATGAAGAGAGCAGACATGCAAAGACACCGGTGGATCCATGTGTGGTCTATGAGAGGAACACACATGCAATGACACCGGTGGATCCTTACGTGGTTTGTGAAAAAAACACACATGCAACGACACTGGTGGATCCATATGTGGTTTGTGATAAGGACACAGGCAATGACACTGGTGGATCCATGTGTGGTTCATCAGAAGATCGCACATGCAATGACACTAGTGGATCCATGTGTGGTCTATGAAAGAACACATGCAATGACCTTTGGTGGATCCATGTGTGGTTCATGGGAAGGACACACATGCAATGACACTGGTGGATCCATGCGTGGTCTATGGGAAGAACACACATGCAATGACACTGGTGATATGTGTTTTGTGAAAAGAACAGACATGCAATGACTCTAACTGTGGTTCATGACATGAGCAAACATGCAATCACACTGGTGGATCCATGTGTGGTCAATGAGAAGAACACACATGCAATGACACTGGTTGTGGTTCATGATATGGTTTATGAGAAGAACACACATGCAATGACTCTAGCTGTGGTTCATGAGAAGAACATACATGCAATGACTCTAACTGTGGTTCATGAAAAGTGTAGACATGCGATGACACCGGTGGATCCATGTGTGGTCTATGAGAGGAACACACATGACACGGTGGATCCTTACGTGGTTTGAAAGAACACATGCAATGACAACTGGTGGATCCATATGTGGTTTGTGAGAAGGACACACATGCAATGACACTGGTGGATCCATGTGTGGTTCATGGGAAGAACACAGATGCACTCGACATTTGGTGGATCCATGTGTGGTTGGGAAGAACACACATGCAATGACAGTGGTATGTGTTTTGTTAAAAGAACAGACATGCAATGACTCTAACTGTGGTTAATGAAAAGAGCAGACATGCAATGACACTAGTGGATCCATGTGTGGTTAATGAGAAGAACACACATGAAATGACACTGGGTGTGGTTCATGATATGGTTTGTGAGAATAACACACATGCAATGACTCTATCTATGGTTCATGAGAAGAACACACATGCAATCACTCTAACTTTGGTTCATGAAAAGAGCAGACATGCGATGACACCGGTGGATCCATGTGTGGTCTATGAGAGGAACACACATGCAATGACACCGGTGGATCCTTACGTGGTTTGTGAGAAGAACATACATGTAATGACAGTAGTGGATCCATATGGTCTGTGAAAAGAACACACATGCAATGACAGGTGGATCCATGTGTGGTTCATGGGAAGGACACATGCAATGACACTGGTGGATCCATGTGTGGTATGTGGGAAGAACACACATGCAATGACACTCGTGATATGTGTTTTGTGAAAAAAACAGACATGCAATGACTCTAACTGTGGTTCATAAAAAGAGCATACATGCAATGACACTGGTGGATCCATGTGTGGTTAATGAGAAGAACACACATTCAATGACACTGGGTGTGGTTCATGATATGGTTTGTGAGAAGAACACACATGCAATGACTCTAGCTGTGGTTCATGAGAAGAACACACATGCAATGACACTAGCTGGTCATGAAAGAGCGGACATGCAAAGACAGGTGGATCCATGTGTGGTCTATGAGAGGAACACACATGCAATGACACGGTGGATCCTTACGTGGTTTGTGAAAAACACACATGCAACGACACTGGTGGATCCATATGTTGTTTGTGATAAGGACACACAGGCAATGACACTGGTGGATCCATGTGTGGTTCATCAGAAGATCGCACATGCAATGACACTAGTGGATCCATGTGTGGTCTATGAAAAGAACACACATGCAATGACACTGGTGGATCCATGTGTGGTTCATGGGAAGGACACACATGCAATGACACTTGGTGGATCCATGCGTGGTCTATGGGAAGAACACACATGCAATGACACTGGTGATATGTGTTTTGTGAAAAGAACAGACATGAAATGACTCTAACTGTGGTTCATGACAAGAGCAGACATGCAATGACACTAGTGGATCCATGTGTGGTTAATGAGAAGAACACACATGCAATGACACTGGGTGTGGTTCATGATATGGTTTGTGAGAAGAACACACATGCAATGACTCTAGATGTGGTCTATGAGATGATCACACATGCAATGACTCTAACTGTGGTTCATGAAAAGAGTAGACATGCGATGACACCGGTGGACCCATATGTGGTCTATGAGAGGAACACACGTGCAATGACACCGGTGGATCCTTACGTGGTCTGTGAGAAGAACACATGTGCAAAGTCCTGTGGATCCATACGCGGTTCATGGGAACGACACACATGCAATGACACTGGTGGATCCATGTGTGGTTCATGGGAAGGACACACATGCAATGACACTGGTGGATCCATGTGTGGTTCATGGGAAGGACACACATGCAATGACACTGGTGGATCCATGTGTGGTTTGTGGGAAGAACACACATGCAATGACACTGGTGGATCCATGTGTGGTTCATGGCAAGGACACACATGCAATGACACTAGTGGATCCATGTGTGGTCTGTGGGAAGAACACGTGCAATGACACTGGTGATATGTGGTTTGTGAAAAGAACAGACATGCAATGACTCTAACTGTGGTTTATGAAAAGATCAGACATGCAATGACACTGGTGGATCCATGTGTGGTCTGTGGGAAGAACACACATGCAATGACACTGGTGATATGTGTTTTGTGAAAAGAACAGACATGCAATGACTCTAACTGTGGTTCATGACATGAGCAGACATGCAATCACACTGGTGGATCCATGTGTGGTTAATGAGAAGAACACACATTCAATGACACTGGGTGTGGTTCATGATATGGTTTGTGAGAAGAACACACATGCAATGACACTAGTGGATCCATGTGTGGTCTATGAAAAGAACACACATGCAATGACACTGGTGGATCCATGTGTGGTTCATGGGAAGGACACACATGCAATGATACTGGTGGATCCATGCGTGGTCTATGGGAAGAACACACATGCAATGACACTGGTGATATGTGTTTTGTGAAAAGAACAAACATGAAATGACTCTAACTGTGGTTCATGACAATAGCATACATGCAATGACACTAATGGATCCATGTGTGGTTAATGAGAAGAACACACATGGAATGACACTGGGTGTGGTTCATGATATGGTTTGTGAGAAGAACACACATGCAATGACTCTAGCTGTGGTCTATGAGAGGAACACACATGCAATGACTTTAACTGTGGTTCATGAAAAGAGTAGACATGCGATGACACCGGTGGACCCATATGTGGTCTATGAGAGGAACACACATGCAATGAGACCGGTGGATCCTTACGTGGTCTGTGAGAAGAACACACGTGCAAAGTCCTTGGTGGATCCATACGTGGTTCATGGGAATGACACACATGCAATGACACTGGTGGATCCATGTGTGGTTCATGGGAAGGACACACATGCAATGACACTGGTGGATCCATGTGTGGTTCATGGGAAGGACACACATGCAATGACACTGGTGGATCCATGTGTGGTTTGTGGGAAGAACACACATGCAATGAGACTGGTGGATCCATGTGTGGTTCATGGCAAGGACACACATGCAATGACACTAGTGCATCCATGTGTGGTCTGTGGGAAGAACACACGTGCAATAACACTGGTGATATGTGGTTTGTGAAAAGAACAGACATGCATTGACTCTAACTGTGGTTTATGAAAAGATCAGACATGCAATGACACTGGTGGATCCATGTGTGGTCTGTGGGAAGAACACACATGCAATGACACTGGTGATATGTGTTTTGTGAAAAGAACAGACATGCAATGACTCTAACTGTGGTTCATGACATGAGCAGACATGCAATCACAATGGTGGATCCTTGTGTGGTTAATGAGAAGAACACACATGCAATGACACTGGTTGTGGTTCATGATATGGTTTATGAGGAGAACACACATGCAATGACTCTAGCTGTGGTTCATGAGAAGAACATGCAATGACTCTAAGCGTGGTTCATGAAAAGTGTAGACATGCGATGACACCGGTGGATCCATGTGTGGTCTATGAGAGTAACACACATGACACCGGTGGATCCTTACGTGGTTTCTGAAAAGAACACACATGCAATGACACTGGTGGATCCATATGTGGTTTGTGAGAAGGACACACATGCAATGACACTGGTGGATCCATGTGTGGTTGATGGGAAGGACCCAGATGCTGACATCTGGTGGATCCATGTGTAGTCTGTGGGAAGAACACACAATGACACTAGTGGTATGTGGTTTGATAAAGAACAGACATGCAATGACTCTAATTGTGAAAAGAGCGGACATGCAATGACAGCTGTCGATCCATGTGTGGTTAATGAGAAGAACACACATGCAATAACACTGGGTGTGGTTCATGATATGGTTTGTGAGAAGAACACACATGCAATGACTCTATCTATGGTTCATGAGAAGAACACACATGCAATCACTCTAACTGTGGTTCATGAAAAGAGCAAACATGCGATGACACGGTGGATCCATGTGTGGTCTATGAGAGGAACACACATGCAATGACACCGATGGATCCTTACGTGGTTTGCGAGAAGAACATACATGTAATGACACTAGTGGATCCATATGTGGTCTGTGAAAAGAACACACATGCAATGACACTGGTGGATCCATGTGTGGTTCATGGGAAGGACACACATGCAATGACACTGGTGGATCCATGTGTGGTATGTGGGAAGAACACATATGCAATGACACTGGTGGATCCATGTGTGGTTCATGGGAAGGACACACATGCAATGACACTGGTGGATCCATGTGTGGTTCATGGGAAGGACACACATGCAATGACACTGGTGGATCCATGTGTGGTTTGTGGGAAGAACACACATGCAATGACACTGGTGGATCCATATGTGGTTCATGGCAAGGACACACATGCAATGACACTAGTGGATCCATGTGTGGTCCGTGGGAAGAACACACGTGCAATAACACTGGTGATATGTGGTTTGTGAAAAGAACAGACATGCATTGACTCTAACTGTGGTTTATGAAAAGATCAGACATGCAATGACACTGGTGGATCCATGTGTGGTCTGTGGGAAGAACACACATGCAATGACACTGGTGATATGTGTTTTGTGAAAAGAAACGGATGCAATGACTCTAGCGTGGTTCATGACATGACGGACATGCAATCACACTGGTGGATCCTTGTGTGGTTAATGAAGAACACACATTCAATGACACTGGTTGTGGTTCATGATATGGTTTATGAGAAGAACACACATGCAATGACTCTAGCTGTGGTTCATGAGAAGAACATACATGCAATGACTCTAACTGTGGTTCATGAAAAGTGTAGACATGCGATGACACCGGTGGATCCATGTGTGGTCTATGTGAGTAACACACATGACACCGGTGGATCCTTACGTGGTTTCTGAAAAGAACACACATGCAATGACACTGGTGGATCCATATGTGGTTTGTGATAAGGACACACATGCAATGACACCGGTGGATCCATGTGTGGTTCATGGGAAGGACACAGATGCACTGACACTGGTGGATCCATGTGTGGTTTGTGGGAAGAACAAACATGCAATGACACTAGTGGTATGTGGTTTGACAAAAGAATAGACATGCAATGACTCTAACTGTGGTTAATGAAAAGAGCAGACATGCAATGACACTGGTGGATCCATGTGTGGTTAATGAGAAGAAAACACATGCAATGACACTGGGTGTGGTTCATGATATGGTTTGTGAGAAGAACACACATGCAATGACTCTAGCTATGTTTCATGAGAAGAACACACATGCAATCACTCTAACTGTGGTTCATGAAAAGAGCAGACATGCGATGACACCGGTGGATCCATGTGTGGTCTATGAGAGGAACACACATGTAATGACACCGATGGATCCTTACGTGGTTTGCGAGAAGAGCATACATGTAATGACACTAGTGGATCCATATGTGGTCTGTGAAAAGAACACACATGCAATGACACTGGCGGATCCATGTGTGGTTCATGGGAAGGACACACATGCAATGACACTGGTGGATCCATGTGTGGTATGTGGGAAGAACACACATGCAATGACACTCATGATATGTGTTTTGTGAAAAAACAGACATGCAATGACTCTAACTGTGGTTCATAAAAAGAGCATACATGCAATGACACTGGTGGATCCATGTGTGTTTAATGAGAAGAACACACATTCAATGACACTGGGTGTGGTTCATGATATGGTTTGTGAGAAGAACACACGTGCAATGACTCTAGCTGTGGTTCATGAGAAGAACACACATGCAATGACACTAATCGTGGTTCATGAAAGAGCGGACATGCAAAGACACGGTGGATCCATGTGTGGTCTATGAGAGGAACACATGCAATGACACCGGTGGATCCTTACGTGGTTTGTGAAAAAAAAACACATGCAATGACACTGGTGGATCCATATGTGGTTTGTGAGAAGGACACACATGCAATGACACTGGTGGATCCATGTGTGGTTCATGGGAAGAACGCACATGCAATGACACTAGTTGATCCATGCTTTGTCTATGTAAAGAACACACATGCAATGACACTGGTGGATCCATGTGTGGTTCATGGGAAGGACACACATGCAATGACACTGGTGGATCCATGCGTGGTCTATGGGAAGAACACACATGCAATGACACTGGTGATATGTGTTTTGTGAAAAGAACAGACATGAAATGACTCTAACATGGTTCATGACAATAGCATACATGCAATGACACTAATGGATCCATGTGGTTAATGAGAAGAACACACATGGAATGACACTGGGTGTGGTTCATGATCTGCTTTGTGAGAAGAACACACATGAAATGACTCTAGCTGTTTTATATGAGAGGAACACACATGCAATGACTCTAACTGTGGTTCATGAAAAGAGTAGACATGCGATGACACCGGTGGACCCATATGTGGTCTATGAGAGGAACACACATGCAATGACACCGGTGGATCCTTACGTGGTCTGTGAGAAGAACACACGTGCAAAGTCACTGGTGGATCCATACGTGGTTCATGGGAACGACACACATGCAATGACACTGGTGGATCCATGTGTGGTTCATGGGAAGGACACACATGCAATGACACTGGTGGATCCATGTGTGGTTCATGGGAAGGACACACATGCAATGACACTGGTGGATCCATGTGTGGTTTGTGGGAAGAACACACATGCAATGACACTGGTGGATCCATGTGTGGTTCATGGCAAGGACACATGCAATGACACTAGTGGATCCATGTGTGGTGCAATGGGAAGAACACACGTGCAATGACACTGGTGATATGTGGTTTGTGAAAAGAACAGACATGCATTGACTCTAACTGTGGTTTATGAAAAGATCAGACATGCAATGACACTGGTGGATCCATGTGTGGTCTGTGGGAAGAACACACATGCAATGACACTGGTGATATGTGTTTTGTGAAAAGAACAGACATGCAATGACTCTAACTGTGGTTCATGACATGAGCAGACATGCAATCACACTGGTGGATCCTTGTGTGGTTAATGAGAAGAACACACATGCAATGACACTGGTTGTGGTTCATGATATGGTTTATGAGAAGAACACATGCAATGACTCTAGGCGTGGTTCATGAGAAGAACATACATGCAATGACTCTAACTGTGGTTCATGAAAAGTGTAGACATGCGATGACACGGTGGATCCATGTGTGGTCTATGAGTAACACATGACACGGTGGATCCTACGTGGTTTGAAAAGAACAGACATGCAATGACACTGGTGGATCCATATGTGGTTTGTGAGAAGGACACACATGCAATGACACTGGTGGATCCATGTGTGGTTCATGGGAAGGACACAGATGCACTGACACTGGTGGATCCATGTGTGGTCTGTGGGAAGAACACACATGCAATGACACTAGTGGTATGTGGTTTGATAAAAGAACAGACATGCAATGACTCTAACTGTGAAAAGAGCAGACATGCAATGACACTGGTGGATCCATGTGTGGTTAATGAGAAGAACACACATGCAATAACACTGGGTGTGGTTCATGATATGGTTTGTGAGAAGAACACACATGCAATGACTCTATCTATGGTTCATGAGAAGAACACACATGCAATCACTCTAACTGTGGTTCATGAAAAGAGCAAACATGCGATGACACCGGCGGATCCATGTGTGGTCTATGAGAGGAACACACATGCAATGACACCGATGGATCCTTACGTGGTTTGCGAGAAGAACATACATGTAATGACACTAGTGGATCCATATGTGGTCTGTGAAAAGAACACACATGCAATGACACTGGTGGATCCATGTGTGGTTCATGGGAAGGACACACATGCAATGACTGGTGGATCCATGTGTGGTATGTGGGAAGAACACATATGCAATGACACTGGTGGATCCATGTGTGGTTCATGGGAAGGACACACATGCAATGACACTGGTGGATCCATGTGTGGTTCATGGGAAGGACACACATGCAATGACACTGGTGGATCCATGTGTGGTTTGTGGGAAGAACACACATGCAATGACACTGGTGGATCCATATGTGGTTCATGGCAAGGACACACATGCAATGACACTAGTGGATCCATGTGTGGTCCGTGGGAAGAACACACGTGCAATAACACTGGTGATATGTGGTTTGTGAAAAGAACAGACATGCATTGACTCTAGCATGGTTCATGTCAAGATCAGACATGCTATGACACTGGTGGATCCATGTGTGGTCTGTGGGAAGAACACATGCAATGACACTGGTGATATGTGTTTTGTGAAAAGAAACAGACATGCAATGACTCTAACTGTGGTTCATGACATGAGCAGACATGCAATCACACTGGTGGATCCTTGTGTGGTTAATGAGAAGAACACACATTCAATGACACTGGTTGTGGTTCATGATATGGTTTATGAGAAGAACACACATGCAATGACTCTAGCTGTGGTTCATGAGAAGAACATACATGCAATGACTCTAAATGTGGTTCATGAAAAGTGTAGAAATGCGATGACACCGGTGGATCAATCTGTGGTCTATGAGAGTAAGAGATATGACACCGGTGGATCCATTCGTGGTTTCTGACAAGAACACACATGCAATGACACTGGTGGATCCATATGTGGTTTGTGAGAAGGACACACATGCAATGACACTGGTGGATCCATGTGTGGTTCATGGGAAGGACAGATGCTGCGACATGGTGGATCCATGTGTGGTCTGTGGGAAGAACACACATGCAATGACACTAGTGGTATGTGGTTTGATAAAAGAACAGACATGCAATGACTCTAACTGTGAAAAGAGCAGACATGCAATGACACTGGTGGATCCATGTGTGGTTAATGAGAAGAACACACATGCAATAACCTTTGGGTGTGGTTCATGATATGGTTTTTGAGAAGAACACACATGCAATGACTCTATCTATGGTTCATGAGAAGAACACACATGCAATCACTCTAGCTGTGGTTCATGAAAAGAGCAAACATGCGATGACACTGGTGGATCCATGTGTGGTGGATTAGAGGAACACACATGCAATGACACCGTTGGATCCTTACGTGGTTTGAGAGACGTACATACATGTAATGACACTAGTGGATCCATATGTGGTCTGTGAAAGAACACACATGCAATGACACTGGTGGATCCATGTGTGGTTCATGGGAAGGACACACATGCAATGACACAGTGGATCCATGTGTGGTATGTGGGAAGAACACATATGCAATGACACTCGTGATATGTGTTTTTGAAAAAGGACATGCAATGACTCTAACTGTGGTTCATGACAAGAGCATACATGCAATGACACTGGTGGATCCATGTGTGGTTAATGAGAAGAACACACATTCAATGACACTGGTGTGGTTCATGATATGGTTTGTGAGAAGAACACACATGCAATGACTCTAGCTGTGGATCATGAGAAGAACACACATGCAATGACACTAAAATAGGTACATGAAAAGAGGAGACAAGAAATGAAACATGTGGATACATGTTTGTTCTCGGAGAGGAAGAAAAATGTAATGACACTATTGGATCCATATGTGGTTTTTGAGAAGGACACACAGGCAGTGACACTGGTGGATCCATATGTGGTTCATGGGAAGAACGCACATGCAATGACACTAGTGGATCCATGTGGTCTATGTTAAGAACACACATGCAATGACACTGGTGGATCCATGTGTGGTTCATGGGAAGGACACACATTCAATGACACTGGTGGATCCATGCGTGGTCTATGGGAAGAACACACATGCAATGACAATGGTGATATGTGTTTTGTGAAAAGAACAGACATGAAATGACTCTAAGCATGGTTCATGACAAGAGCGAGATGCAATGACACTTGGGTGTGGTTCATGATATGGATTCCGAGAAGAACACACATGCAATGACTCTAGCTGTGGTCTATGAGAGGAACACACATGCAATGACTCTAAATTTGTTTCATGAAAAGAGTAGACATGCGATGACACCGGTGGATCCATATTGGTCTATCAGATGAACACACATGCAATGACACGGTGGATGCATTCGTGGTACGTGAGAAGAACACATGCAATGACACTGGTGGATACATGTGTGGTTTATGGGAAGAACACACATGCAATGTCACTGGTGGATCCATATGTGGTTCATGGGAATGACACACATGCAATGACACTGGTGGATCCATGTGTGGTTCATGGGAAGGACACACATGCAATGACGCTGGTGGATCCATGTGTGGACTGTGGGAAGAACACACATGCAATGACACTGGTGGATCCATGTGTGGTCTGTGGGAAGAACACACATGCAATAACACTGGTGATATGTGGTTTATGAAAAGAACAGACATGCAATGACTCTAACTGTGGTTCATGAAAAGAGCAGACATGCAATCACACTGGTGGATCCATGTGTGGTCTGTGGGAAGAACACACATGCAATGACACTGGTGGATCCATGTGTGTTCTGTGGGAAGAACACACATGGAATGACACTGGTGATATGTGTTTTGTGAAAAGAATGATGGCAATGGCTGTAACTGTGGTTCATGACAAGAGCAGACATGCAATGACACTGGTGGATCCATGTGTGGTTAATGAGAAGAACACACATTCAATGACACTGGGTGTGGTTCATGATATGGTTTGTGAGAAGAGCACACATGCAATGACTCTAGCTGTGGTTAATGAGAAGAACACACATGCAATGACACTAACTGTGGTTCATGAAAAGAGCAGACATGCGATGACACCGGTGGATCCATGTGTGGTCTATGAGAGGAACACACATGCAATGACACCGGTGGATCCTTACGTGGTTTGTGAAAAAAAACACACATGCAATGACACTGGTGGATCCATATGTGGTTTGTGAGAAGGACACACAGGCAATGACACTGGTGGATCCATGTGTGGTTCATGGGAAGAACGCACATGCAATGACACTAGTGAATCCATGTGTGGTCTATGAAAAGAACACACATGCAATGACACTGGTGGATCCATGTGTGGTTCATGGGAAGGACACACATGCAATGACACTGGTGGATCCATGCGTGGTCTATGGGAATAACACACATGCAATGACACTGGTGATATGTGTTTTGTGAAAAGAACAGACATGAAATGACTCTAATTGTGGTTCGTGACAAGAGCAGACATGCAATGACACTAGTGGATCCATGTGTGGTTAATGAGAAGAACACACATGTAATGACACTGGGTGTGGTTCGTGATATGGTTTGTGAGAAGAACACACATGCAATGACTCTAGCTGTGGTCTATGAGAGGAACACCCATGCAATGACTCTAACTGTGGTTCATGAAAAGAGTAGACATGCTATGACACCGGTGGACCCATATGTGGTCTATGAGAGGAACACACATGCAATGACACCGGTGGATCCTTACGTGGTCTGTGAGAAGAACACCTGCGTGCAAAGTCACCTTTGGTGGATCCATACGTGGTTCATGGGAGCGACACATGCAATGACACTGGTGGATCCAGGTGTGGTTCATGGGAAGGACACACATGCACACTGGTGGATCCATGTGTGGTTCATGGGAAGGACACACATGCAATGACACTGGTGGATCCATTAGTTGTTGTTGGGAAGAACACACATGCAATGACACTGGTGGATCCATGTGTGGTTCATGGCAAGGACACACATGCAATGACACTAGTGGATCCATGTGTGGTATGTGGGAAGAACACACGTGCAATGACACTGGTGATATGTGGTTTGTGAAAAGAACAGACATGCAATGACTCTAACTGTGGTTTATGAAAAGATCAGACATGCAATCACACTGGTGGATCCATGTGTGGTCTGTGGGAAGAACACACATGCAATGACACTGGTGATATGTGTTTTGTGAAAAGAACAGACATGCAATGACTCTAACTGTGGTTCATGACATGAGCAGACATGCAATCACACTGGTGGATCCATGTGTGGTTAATGAGAAGAACACACATGCAATGACACTGGTTGTGGCTCATGATATGGTTTATGAGAAGAACACACATGCAATGACTCTAGATGTGGTTCATGAGAAGAACATACATGCAATGACTCTAACTGTGGTTCATGAAAAGTGTAGACATGCGATGACACCGGTGGATCCATGTGTGGTCTATGAGAGGAACACACATGACACCGGTGGATCCTTACGTGGTTTCTGAAAAGAACACACATGCAATGACACTGGTGGATCCATATGTGGTTTGTGAGAAGGACACACATGCAATGACACTGGTGGATCCATGTGTGGTTCATGGGAAGGACATAGATGCACTGAAACTGGTGGATCCATGTGTGGTCTGTGGGAAGAACACACATGCAATGACACTAGTGGTATGTGGTTTGACAAAAGAACAGACATGCAATGACTCTAACTGTGGTTAATGAAAAGAGCAGACATGCAATGACACTGGTGGATCCATGTGTGGTTAATGAGAAGAAAACACATGCAATGACACTGGGTGTGGTTCATGATATGGTTTGTGAGAAGAACACACATGCAATGACTCTAGCTATGGTTCATGAGAAGAACACACATGCAATCACTCTAACTGTGGTTCATGAAAAGAGCAGACATGCGATGACACCTGTGGATCCATGTGTGGTCTATGAGAGGAACACACATGCAATGACACCGATGGATCCTTACGTGGTTTGCGAGAAGAGCATACATGTAATGACACTAGTGGATCCATATGTGGTCTGTGAAAAGAACACACATGCAATGACACTGGTGGATCCATGTGTGGTTCATGGGAAGGACACACATGCAATGACACTGGTGGATCCATGTGTGGTATGTGGGAAGAACACACATGCAATGACACTCGTGATATGTGTTTTGTGAAAAAACAGACATGCAATGACTCTAACTGTGGTTCATAAAAAGAGCATACATGCAATGACACTGGTGGATCCATGTGTGGTTAATGAGAAGAACACACATTCAATGACACTGGGTGTGGTTCATGATATGGTTTGTGAGAAGAACACACATGCAATGACTCTAGCTGTGGTTCATGAGAAGAACACACATGCAATGACACTAACTGTGGTTCATGAAAAGAGCAGACATGCAAAGACACCGGTGGATCCATGTGTGGTCTATGAGAGGAACACACATGTAATGACAGTGGATCCTTACGTGGTTTGTGAAAAAACACACATGCAACGACACTGGTGGATCCATATGTGGTTTGTGATAAGGACACACAGGCAATGACACTGGTGGATCCATGTGTGCTTCATCGGAAGAACGCACATGCAATGACACTAGTGGATCCATGTGTGGTCTATGAAAAGAACACACATGCAATGACACTGGTGGATCCATGTGTGGTTCATGGGAAGGACACACATGCAATGACCTTTGGTGGATCCATGCGTGGTCTATGGGAAGAACACACATGCAATGACACCGTGATATGTGTTTTGTGAAAAGAACAGACATGAAATGACTCTAACTGTGGTTCATGACAAGAGCAGACATGCAATGACACTAGTGGATCCATGTGTGGTTAATGAGAAGAACACACATGCAATGACACTGGGTGTGGTTCATGATATGGTTTGTGAGAAGAACACACATGCAATGACTCTAGCTGTGGTCTATGAGAGGAACACACATGCAATGACTCTAACTGTGGTTCATGAAAAGAGTAGACATGCGATGACACCGGTGGACCCATATGTGGTCTATGAGAGGAACACACATGCAATGACACCGGTGGATCCTTACGTGGTCTGTGAGAAGAACACACGTGCAAAGTCACTGGTGGATCCATACGTGGTTCATGGGAACGACACACATGCAATGACACTGGTGGATCCATGTGTGGTTCATGGGAAGGACACACATGCAATGACACTGGTGGATCCATGTGTGGTTCATGGGAAGGACACACATGCAATGACACTGGTGGATCCATGTGTGGTTTGTGGGAAGAACACACATGCAATGACACTGGTGGATCCATGTGTGGTTCATGGCAAGGACACACATGCAATGACACTAGTGGATCCATGTGTGGTCTGTGGGAAGAACACACGTGCAATGACACTGGTGATATGTGGTTTGTGAAAAGAACATGCAATGACTCTAAGCATGGTTTATGAAAGATCGGACATGCAATGACACTGGTGGATCCATGTGTGGTCTGTGGGAAGAACACACATGCAATGACATGGTGATATGTGTTTTGTGAAAGAACAGACATGCAATGACTCTAAGCGTGGTTCATGACATGAGCGGATGCAATCACCGGTGGATCCATGTGTGGTCAATGAGAAGAACACACATGCAATGACACTGGTTGTGGTTCATGATATGGTTTATGAGAAGAACACACATGCAATGACTCTAGCTGTGGTTCATGAAGAACATACATGCAATGACTCTAAGCATTTTCATGAAAAGTGTAGACATGCGATGACACGGTGGATCCATGTGTGGTCTATGAGAGGAACACACATGACACCGGTGGATCCTTCCGTGGTTCCTGTTAAGCACACACATGCAATGACACTGGTGGATCCATATGTGGTTTGTGAGAAGGACACACATGCAATGACACTGGTGGATCCATGTGTGGTTCATGGGAAGAACACAGATGCACTGACACTGGTGGATCCATGTGTGGTCTGGGAAGAACACACATGCAATGACACCGGTGGTATGTGGTTTGATAAAGAAACAGACATGCAATGACTCTAAGCATGGTTAATGAAAAGCGGACATGCAATGACACTAGTGGATCCATGTGTGGTTAATGAGAAGAACACACATGCAATGACACTGGGTGTGGTTCATGATATGGTTTGTGAGAAGAACACACATGCAATGACTCTAGCTGTGGTTCATGAGAAGAACACATGCAATCACTCTAACTTTGGTTCATGAAAAGAGCAGACATGCGATGACACCGGTGGATCCATGTGTGGTCTATGAGAGGAACACACATGCAATGACACCGGTGGATCCTTACGTGGTTTGTGAGAAGAACATACATGTAATGACAGTAGTGGATCCATATGTGGTCTGTGAAAAGAACACACATGCAATGACACTGGTGAATCCATGTGTGGTTCATGGGAAGGACACACATGCAATGACACTGGTGGATCCATGTGTGGTATGTGGGAAGAACACACATGCAATGACACTCGTGATATGTGTTTTGTGAAAAAACAGACATGCAATGACTCTAACTGTGGTACATAAAAAGAGCATACATGCAATGACACTGGTGGATCCATGTGTGGTTAATGAGAAGAACACACATTCAATGACACTGGGTGTGGTTCATGATATGGTTTGTGAGAAGAACACACATGCAATGACTCTAGCTGTGGTTCATGAGAAGAACACACATGCAATGACACTAACTGTGGTTCATGAAAGAAGCGGACATGCAAAGACACCGGTGGATCCATGTGTGGTCTATGAGAGGAACACACATGCAATGACACCGGTGGATCCTTACGTGGTTTGTGAAAAAAACACACATGCAACGACACTGGTGGATCCATTTGTGGTTTGTGATAAGGACACACAGGCAATGACACTGGTGGATCCATGTGTGGTTCATCGGAAGAACGCACATGCAATGACACTAGTGGATCCATGTGTGGTCTATGAAAAGAACACACATGCAATGACCTGGTGGATCCATGTGGTTCATGGGAAGGACACACATGCAATGACTGGTGGATCCATGCGTGGTCTATGGGAAGAACACACATGCAATGACCTTTGGTGATATGTGTTTTGTGAAAAGAACAGACATGAAATGACTCAAGCTGTGGTTCATGACAAGAGCGGACATGCAATGACACTAGTGGATCCATGTGGTTAATGAGAAGAACACACATGCAATGACACCGGTGTGGTTCATGATATGGTTTGTGAGAAGAACACACATGCAATGAATCTAGTGGTCTATGAGAGGAACACACATGCAATGACTCTAAGCATGGTTCATGAAAAGAGTAGACATGCGATGACACCGTGGACCCATATGTGGTCTATGAGAGGAACACACATGCAATGACACCGGTGGATCCTTACGTGGTGCGTGAGAAGAACACACGTGCAAAGTCACTTTGGTGGATCCATCGTGGTTCATGGGGCGACACACATGCAATGACACTGGTGGATCCATGTGTGGTTCATGGGAAGGACACACATGCAATGACAGGTGGATCCATGTGTGGTTCATGGGAAGGACACACAGGCAATGACACTGGTGGATCCATGTGTGGTTTGTGGGAAGAACTCACATGCAATGACACTGGTGGATCCATGTGTGGTTCATGGCAAGGACACATGCAATGACACTAGTGGATCCATGTGTGGTCTGGGGAAGAACACACGTGCAATGACCTTTGGTGATATGTGGTTTGTGAAAAGAACATGCACTGACTCTAACTGGTTTATGAAAAGATCAGACATGCAATGACACTGGTGGATCCATGTGTGGTATGTGGGAAGAACACACATGCAATGACACTGGTGATATGTGTTTTGTGAAAGAAACGGACATGCAATGACTCTAAGCGTGGTTCATGACATGAGCGGACATGCAATCACTAGTGGATCCATGTGGTCAATGAGAAGAACACACATGCAATGACACTGGTTGTGGTTCATGATATGGTTTATGAGAAGAACACACATGCAATGACTCTAGCTGTGGTTCATGAGAAGAACATACATGCAATGACTCTAACTGTGGTTCATGAAAAGTGTAGACATGCGATGACACCAGTGGATCCATGTGTGGTCTATGAGAGGAACACACATGACACCGGTGGATCCTTACGTGGTTTCTAAAAAGAACACACATGCAATGACACTGGTGGATCCATATGTGGTTTGTGAGAAGGACACACATGCAATGACACTGGTGGATCCATGTGTGGTTCATGGGAAGAACACAGATGCACTGACACTGGTGGATCCATGTGTGGTCTGTGGGAAGAACACACATGCAATGACACTGGTGGTATGTGGTTTGATAAAAGAACAGACATGCAATGACTCTAACTGTGGTTAATGAAAAGAGCAGACATGCAATGACACTAGTGGATCCATGTGTGGTTAATGAGAAGAACACACATGCAATGACACTGGGTGTGGTTCATGATATGGTTTGAGAGAAGAACACACATGCAATGACTCTAGCTGTGGTTCATGAGAAGAACACACATGTAATCACTCTAACTTTGGTTCATGAAAAGAGCAGACATGCGATGACACCGGTGGATCCATGTGTGGTCTATGAGAGGAACACACATGCAATGACACCGGTGGATCCTTACGTGGTTTGTGAAAAAAACACACATGTAATGATGAGTGGATCCATATGTGGTCTGTGAAAAGAACACACATGCAATGACACTGGTGGATCCATGTGTGGTTCATGGGAAGGACACACATGCAATGACACTGGTGGATCCATGTGTGGTATGTGGGAAGAACACACATGCAATGACACTCGTGATATGTGTGTTGTGAAAAAACAGACATGCAATGACTCTAACTGTGGTTCATAAAAAGAGCATACATGCAATGACACTGGTGGATCCATGTGGTTAATGAGAAGAACACACATTCAATGACACTGGGTGTGGTTCATGATATGGTTTGTGAGAAGAACACACATGCAATGACTCTAGCTGTGGTTCATGAGAAGAACACACATGCAATGACACTAACTGTGGTTCATGAAAAGAGCAGACATGCAAAGACACCGGTGGATCCATGTGTGGTCTATGAGAGGAACACACATGCAATGACACCGTGGATCCTACGTGGTTTGTGAAAAAACACACATGCAACGACACTGGTGGATCCATATGTGGTTTGTGATAAGGACACACAGGCAATGACACTGGTGGATCCATGTGTGGTTCATCGGAAGAACGCACATGCAATGACACTAGTGGATCCATGTGTGGTCTATGAAAAGAACACACATGCAATGACACTGGTGGATCCATGTGTGGTTCATGGGAAGGACACACATGCAATGACACTGGTGGATCCATGCGTGGTCTATGGGAAGAACACACATGCAATGACACTGGTGATATGTGTTTTGTGAAAAGAGCAGGACATGAAATGACTCTAACTGGTTCATGACAAGAGCAGACATGCAATGACACTAGTGGATCCATGTGTGGTTAATGGGAAGAACACACGTGCAATGACAGGTGTGGTTCATGATATGGTTTGTGAGAAGAACACATGCAATGACTCTAAACATGGTCTATGAGAGGAACACACATGCAATGACTCTAACATGGTTCATGAAAAGAGTAGACATGCGATGACACGGTGGACCCATATGTGGTCTATGAGAGGAACACACGTGCAATGACACGGTGGATCCTTACGTGGTGCTGAGAAGAACACACGTGCAAAGTCACTGGTGGATCCATACGTGGTTCATGGGAACGACACACATGCAATGACACTGGTGGATCCATGTGTGGTTCATGGGAAGGACACACATGCAATGACACTGGTGGATCCATGTGTGGTTCATGGGAAGGACACACATGCAATGACACTGGTGGATCCATGTGTGGTTTGTGGGAAGAACACACATGCAATGACACTGGTGGATCCATGTGTGGTTCATGGCAAGGACACACATGCAATGACACTAGTGGATCCATGTGTGGTCTGTGGGAAGAACACACGTGCAATGACACTGGTGATATGTGGTTTGTGAAAAGAACAGACATGCAATGACTCTAACTGTGGTTTATGAAAAGATCAGACATGCAATGACACTGGTGGATCCATGTGTGGTCTGTGGGAAGAACACACATGCAATGACACTGGTGATATGTGTTTTGTGAAAAGAACAGACATGCAATGACTCTAACTGTGGTTCATGACATGAGCAGACATGCAATCACACTGGTGGATCCATGTGTGGTTAATGAGAAGAACACACATGCAATGACACTGGTTGTGGTTCATGATATGGTTTATGAGAAGAACACACATGGAATGACTCTAGCTGTGGTTCATGAGAAGAACATACATGCAATGACTCTAACTGTGGTTCATGAAAAGTGTAGACATGCGATGACACCGGTGGATCCATGTGTGGTCTATGAGAGGAACACACATGACACCGGTGGATCCTTACGTGGTTTCTAAAAAGAACACACATGCAATGACACTGGTGGATCCATATGTGGTTTGTGATAAGGACACACATGCAATGACACCGGTGGATCCATGTGTGGTTCATGGGAAGGACACAGATGCACTGACACTGGTGGATCCATGTGTGGTCTGTGGGAAGAACAAACATGCAATGACACTAGTGGTATGTGGTTTGACAAAAGAATAGACATGCAATGACTCTAACTGTGGTTAATGAAAAGAGCAGACATGCAATGACACTGGTGGATCCATGTGTGGTTAATGAGAAGAAAACACATGCAATGACACTGGGTGTGGTTCATGATATGGTTTGTGAGAAGAACACACATGCAATGACTCTATCTATGGTTCATGAGAAGAACACACATGCAATCACTCTAACTGTGGTTCATGAAAAGAGCAGACATGCGATGACACCGGTGGATCCATGTGTGTTCTATGAGAGGAACACACATGCAATGACACCGATGGATCCTTACGTGGTTTGCGAGAAGAGCATACATGTAATGACAGTAGTGGATCCATATGTGGTCTGTGAAAAGAACACACATGCAATGACACTGGTGGATCCATGTGTGGTTCATGGGAAGGACACACATGCAATGACACTGGTGGATCCATGTGTGGTATGTGGGAAGAACACACATGCAATGACACTCGTGAGATGTGTTTTGTGAAAAAACAGATATGCAATGACTCTAACTGTGGTACATAAAAAGAGCATACATGCAATGACACTGGTGGATCCATGTGTGGTTAATGAGAAGTACACACATTCAATGACACTGGGTGTGGTTCATGATATGGTTTGTGAGAAGAACACACATGCAATGACTCTAGCTGTGGTTCATGAGAAGAACACACATGCAATGACACTAACTGTGGTTCATGAAGAGAGCAGACATGCAAAGACACCGGTGGATCCATGTGTGGTCTATGAGAGGAACACACATGCAATGACACCGGTGGATCCTTACGTGGTTTGTGAAAAAAACACACATGCGACCTTTGGTGGATCCATTTGTGGTTTGTGATAAGGACACACAGGCAATGACACTGGTGGATCCATGTGTGGTTCATCGGAAGAACGCACATGCAATGACACTAGTGGATCCATGTGTGGTCTATGAAAAGAACACACATGCAATGACACTGGTGGATCCATGTGTGGTTCATGGGAAGGACACACATGCAATGACACTGGTGGATCCATGCGTGGTCTATGGGAAGAACACACATGCAATGACACTGGTGATATGTGTTTGTGAAAAGAACGACATGAAATGACTCTAACTGTGGTTCATGACAAGAAGCGGACATGCAATGACACTAGTGGATCCATGTGTGGTTAATGAGAAGAACACACATGCAATGACACTGGGTGTGGTTCATGATATGGTTTGTGAGAAGAACACACATGCAATGACTCTAGCTGTGGTCTATGAGAGGAACACACATGCAATGACTCTAACTGTGGTTCATGAAAAGAGTAGACATGCGATGACACCGGTGGACCCATATGTGGTCTATGAGAGGAACACACATGCAATGACACCGGTGGATCCTTACGTGGTCTGTGAGAAGAACACACGTGCAAAGTCACTGGTGGATCCATACGTGGTTCATGGGAACGACACACATGCAATGACACTGGTGGATCCATGTGTGGTTCATGGGAAGGACACACATGCAATGACACTGGTGGATCCATGTGTGGTTCATGGGAAGGACACACATGCAATGACACTGGTGGATCCATGTGTGGTTTGTGGGAAGAACACACATGCAATGACACTGGTGGATCCATGTGTGGTTCATGGCAAGGACACACATGCAATGACACTAGTGGATCCATGTGTGGTCTGTGGGAAGAACACACGTGCAATGACACTGGTGATATGTGGTTTGTGAAAAGAACAGACATGCACTGACTCTAACTGTGGTTTATGAAAAGATCAGACATGCAATGACACTGGTGGATCCATGTGTGGTCTGTGGGAAGAACACACATGCAATGACACTGGTGATATGTGTTTTGTGAAAAGAACAGACATGCAATGACTCTAACTGTGGTTCATGACATGAGCAGACATGCAATCACCTGGTGGATCCATGTGTGGTTAATGAGAAGAACACACATGCAATGACACTGGTGTGGTTCATGATATGGTTTATGAGAAGAACACACATGGAATGACTCTAGCTGTGGTTCATGAGAAGAACATACATGCAATGACTCTAACATGGTTCATGAAAGTGTAGACATGCGATGACACGGTGGATCCATGTGTGGTCTATGAGAGGAACACACATGACACGGTGGATCATACGTGGTTTCTAAAGAACACACATGCAATGACACTGGTGGATCCATATGTGGTTTGTGATAAGGACACACATGCAATGACACTGGTGGATCCATGTGTGGTTCATGGGAAGGACACAGATGCACTGACACTGGTGGATCCATGTGTGGTCTGTGGGAAGAACAAACATGCAATGACACTAGTGGTATGTGGTTTGACAAAAGAATAGACATGCAATGACTCTAACTGTGGTTAATGAAAAGAGCAGACATGCAATGACACTGGTGGATCCATGTGTGGTTAATGAGAAGAAAACACATGCAATGACACTGGGTGTGGTTCATGATATGGTTTGTGAGAAGAACACACATGCAATGACTCTATCTATGGTTCATGAGAAGAACACACATGCAATCACTCTAAGCATGGTTCATGAAAAGAGCAGACATGCGATGACACCGGTGGATCCATGTGTGTTCTATGAGAGGAACACACATGCAATGACACCGATGGATCCTTACGTGGTTTGCGAGAAGAGCATACATGTAATGACAGTAGTGGATCCATATGTGGTCTGTGAAAAGAACACACATGCAATGACACTGGTGGATCCATGTGTGGTTCATGGGAAGGACACACATGCAATGACACTGGTGGATCCATGTGTGGTATGTGGGAAGAACACACATGCAATGACACTCGTGATATGTGTTTTGTGAAAAAACAGATATGCAATGACTCTAACTGTGGTACATAAAAAGAGCATACATGCAATGACACTGGTGGATCCATGTGTGGTTAATGAGAAGTACACACATTCAATGACACTGGGTGTGGTTCATGATATGGTTTGTGAGAAGAACACACATGCAATGACTCTAGCTGTGGTTCATGAGAAGAACACACATGCAATGACACTAACTGTGGTTCATGAAGAGAGCAGACATGCAAACACACCCGGGGAGCCATGTGTGGTCGCTGAGAGGAACACACAGGCAATGACACCGGTGGATCCATACGTGGTTTGTGAAAATAACACACATGCAACGACACTGGTGGATCCATATGTGGTTTGTGATAAGGACACACAGGCAATGACACTGGTGGATCCATGTGTGGTTCATCGGAAGAACGCACATGCAATGACACTAGTGGATCCATGTGTGGTCTATGAAAAGAACACACATGCAATGACACTGGTGGATCCATGTGTGGTTCATGGGAAGGACACACATGCAATGACACTGGTGGATCCATGCGTGGTCTATGGGAAGAACACACATGCAATGACACTGGTGATATGTGTTTTGTGAAAAGAACAGACATGAAATGACTCTAACTGTGGTTCATGACAAGAGCAGACATGCAATGACACTAGTGGATCCATGTGTGGTTAATGAGAAGAACACACATGCAATGACACTGGGTGTGGTTCATGATATGGTTTGTGAGAAGAACACACATGCAATGACTCTAGCTGTGGTCTATGAGAGGAACACACATGCAATGACTCTAACTGTGGTTCATGAAAAGAGTAGACATGCGATGACACCGGTGGACCCATATGTGGTCTATGAGAGGAACACACGTGCAATGACACCGGTGGATCCTTACGTGGTCTGTGAGAAGAACACATGTGCAAAGTCACTGGTGGATCCATACGTGGTTCATGGGAACGACACACATGCAATGACACTGGTGGATCCATGTGTGGTTCATGGGAAGGACACAGATGCACTGACACTGGTGGATCCATGTGTGGTCTGTGGGAAGAACAAACATGCAATGACACTAGTGGTATGTGGTTTGACAAAAGAATAGACATGCAATGACTCTAACTGTGGTTAATGAAAAGAGCAGACATGCAATGACACTGGTGGATCCATGTGTGGTTAATGAGAAGAAAACACATGCAATGACACTGGGTGTGGTTCATGATATGGTTTGTGAGAAGAACACACATGCAATGACTCTATCTATGGTTCATGAGAAGAACACACATGCAATCACTCTAACTGTGGTTCATGAAAAGAGCAGACATGCGATGACACCGGTGGATCCATGTGTGTTCTATGAGAGGAACACACATGCAATGACACCGATGGATCCTTACGTGGTTTGCGAGAAGAGCATACATGTAATGACAGTAGTGGATCCATATGTGGTCTGTGAAAAGAACACACATGCAATGACACTGGTGGATCCATGTGTGGTTCATGGGAAGGACACATGCAATGACACTGGTGGATCCATGTGGTATGTGGGAAGAACACACATGCAATGACACTCGTGATATGTGTTTTGTGAAAAAACAGATATGCAATGACTCTAACTGTGGTACATAAAAAGAGCATACATGCAATGACACTGGTGGATCCATGTGTGGTTAATGAGAAGTACACACATTCAATGACACTGGGTGTGGTTCATGATATGGTTTGTGAGAAGAACACACATGCAATGACTCTAGCTGTGGTTCATGAGAAGAACACACATGCAATGACACTAACTGTGGTTCATGAAGAGAGCAGACATGCAAAGACACCGGTGGATCCATGTGTGGTCTATGAGAGGAACACACATGCAATGACACCGGTGGATCCTTACGTGGTTTGTGAAAAAAACACACATGCAACGACACTGGTGGATCCATATGTGGTTTGTGATAAGGACACACAGGCAATGACACTGGTGGATCCATGTGTGGTTCATCGGAAGAACGCACATGCAATGACACTAGTGGATCCATGTGTGGTCTATGAAAAGAACACACATGCAATGACACTGGTGGATCCATGTGTGGTTCATGGGAAGGACACACATGCAATGACACTGGTGGATCCATGCGTGGTCTATGGGAAGAACACACATGCAATGACACTGGTGATATGTGTTTTGTGAAAAGAACAGACATGAAATGACTCTAACTGTGGTTCATGACAAGAGCAGACATGCAATGACACTAGTGGATCCATGTGTGGTTAATGAGAAGAACACACATGCAATGACACTGGGTGTGGTTCATGATATGGTTTGTGAGAAGAACACACATGCAATGACTCTAGCTGTGGTCTATGAGAGGAACACACATGCAATGACTCTAACTGTGGTTCATGAAAAGAGTAGACATGCGATGACACCGGTGGACCCATATGTGGTCTATGAGGAACACACGTGCAATGACACGGTGGATCCTTACGTGGTCTGTGAGAAGAACACATGTGCAAAGTCACTGGTGGATCCATACGTGGTTCATGGGAACGACACACATGCAATGACACTGGTGGATCCATGTGTGGTTCATGGGAAGGACACACATGCAATGACACTGGTGGATCCATGTGTGGTTCATGGGAAGGACACACATGCAATGACACTGGTGGATCCATGTGTGGTTTGTGGGAAGAACACACATGCAATGACACTGGTGGATCCATGTGTGGTTCATGGCAAGGACACACATGCAATGACACTAGTGGATCCATGTGTGGTCTGTGGGAAGAACACACGTGCAATGACACTGGTGATATGTGGTTTGTGAAAGAGCAGGACATGCACCGACTCTAACTGTGGTTTATGAAAAGATCAGGACATGCAATGACACTGGTGGATCCATGCGTGGTCTATGGGAAGAACACACATGCAATGACACTGGTGATATGTGTTTTGTGAAAAGAACAGACATGCAATGACTCTAACTGTGGTTCATGACATGAGCAAACATGCAATCACACTGGTGGATCCATGTGTGGTCAATGAGAAGAACACACATGCAATGACACTGGTTGTGGTTCATGATATGGTTTATGAGAAGAACACACATGCAATGACTCTAGCTGTGGTTCATGAGAAGAACATACATGCAATGACTCTAACTGTGGTTCATGAAAAGTGTAGACATGCGATGACACCGGTGGATCCATGTGTGGTCTATGAGAGGAACACACATGACACCGGTGGATCCTTACGTGGTTTCTGAAAAGAACACACATGCAATGACACTGGTGGATCCATATGTGGTTTGTGAGAAGGACACACATGCAATGACACTGGTGGATCCATGTGTGGTTCATGGGAAGAACATGATGCTGACCTTTGGTGGATCCATGTGTGGTGCATGGGAAGAACACACATGCAATGACACTGGTGGTATGTGGTTTGATAAAAGAACAGACATGCAATGACTCTAACTGTGGTTAATGAAAAGAGCAGACATGCAATGACACTAGTGGATCCATGTGTGGTTAATGAGAAGAACACACATGAAATGACACTGGGTGTGGTTCATGATATGGTTTGTGAGAATAACACACATGCAATGACTCTAGCTGTGGTTCATGAGAAGAACACACATGCAATCACTCTAACTTTGGTTCATGAAAAGAGCAGACATGCGATGACACCGGTGGATCCATGTGTGGTCTATGAGAGGAACACACATGCAATGACACCGGTGGATCCTTACGTGGTTTGTGAGAAGAACATACATGTAATGATGAGTGGATCCATATGTGGTCTGTGAAAAGAACACACATGCAATGACACTGGTGGATCCATGTGTGGTTCATGGGAAGGACACACATGCAATGACACTGGTGGATCCATGTGTGGTATGTGGGAAGAACACACATGCAATGACACTCGTGATATGTGTTTTGTGAAAAAAACAGACATGCAATGACTCTAACTGTGGTTCATAAAAAGAGCATACATGCAATGACACTGGTG
Source organism: Avena insularis (assembly GCA_023614405.1). Classification (NCBI taxonomy): domain Eukaryota; kingdom Viridiplantae; phylum Streptophyta; class Magnoliopsida; order Poales; family Poaceae; genus Avena; species Avena insularis. Next base: position 75,616,151 of record CM042690.1, read on the forward strand.
GATCCATGTGTGGTTAATGAGAAGAACACACATTCAATGACACTGGGTGTGGTTCATGATATGGTTTGTGAGAAGAACACACATGCAATGACTCTAGCTGTGGTTCATGAGAAGAACACACATGCAATGACACTAACTGTGGTCATGAAAAGAGCAGACATGCAAAGACACCGGTGGATCCATGTGTGGTCTATGAGAGGAACACACATGCAATGACACCGGTGGATCCTTACGTGGTTTGTGAAAAAAACACACATGCAACGACACTGGTGGATCCATATGTTGTTTGTGATAAGGACACACAGGCAATGACACTGGTGGATCCATGTGTGGTTCATCGGAAGATCGCACATGCAATGACACTAGTGGATCCATGTGTGGTCTATGAAAAGAACACACATGCAATGACACTGGTGGATCCATGTGTGGTTCATGGGAAGGACACACATGCAATGACACTGGTGGATCCATGTGTGGTCTATGGGAAGAACACACATGCAATGACACTGGTGATATGTGTTTTGTGAAAAGAACAGACATGAAATGACTCTAACTGTGGTTCATGACAAGAGCAGACATGCAATGACACTAGTGGATCCATGTGTGGTTAATGAGAAGAACACACATGCAATGACACTGGGTGTGGTTCATGATATGGTTTGTGAGAAGAACACACATGCAATGACTCTAGCTGTGGTCTATGAGAGGAACACACATGCAATGACTCTAACTGTGGTTCATGAAAAGAGTAGACATGCGATGACACCGGTGGACCCATATGTGGTCTATGAGAGGAACACACGTGCAATGACACCGGTGGATCCTTACGTGGTCTGTGAGAAGAACACACGTGCAAAGTCACTGGTGGATCCATACGCGGTTCATGGGAACGACACACATGCAATGACACTGGTGGATCCATGTGGTTCATGGGAAGGACACACATGCAATGACACTGGTGGATCCATGTGTGGTTCATGGGAAGGACACACATGCAATGACACTAGTGGATCCATGTGTGGTTTGTGGGAAGAACACACATGCAATGACACTGGTGGATCCATGTGTGGTTCATGGCAAGGACACACATGCAATGACACTAGTGGATCCATGTGTGGTCTGTGGGAAGAACACACGTGCAATGACACCGTGATATGTGGTTTGTGAAAGAACAGACATGCAATGACTCTAAGCATGGTTTATGAAAAGATCGGACATGCAATGACACTGGTGGATCCATTTGTGGTCTGTGGGAAGAACACACATGCAATGACACTGGTGATATGTGTTTTGTGAAAAGAACAGACATGCAATGACTCTAAGCATGGTTCATGACATGAGCACATGCAATCCTGGTGGATCCATGTGTGGTTAATGAGAAGAACACACATTCAATGACACTGGGTGTGGTTCATGATATGGTTTGTGAGAAGAACACACATGCAATGACACTAGTGGATCCATGTGTGGTCTATGAAAAGAACACACATGCAATGACACTGGTGGATCCATGTGTGGTTCATGGGAAGCACAAACATGCAATGATCTTGGTGGATCCATGCGTGGTCTCTGGGAAGAACACACATGCAATGACACTGGTGATATGTGTTTTGTGAAAAGAACAAACATGAAATGACTCTTACTGTGGTTCATGACAATAGCATACATGCAATGACACTAATGGATCCATGTGTGGTTAATGAGAAGAACACACATGGAATGACACTGGGTGTGGTTCATGATATGGTTTGTGAGAAGAACACACATGCAATGACTCTAGCTGTGGTCTATGAGAGGAACACACATGCAATGACTTTAACTGTGGTTCATGAAAAGAGTAGACATGCGATGACACCGGTGGACCCATATGTGGTCTATGAGAGGAACACACATGCAATGAGACCGGTGGATCCTTACGTGGTCTGTGAGAAGAACACACGTGCAAAGTCACTGGTGGATCCATACGTGGTTCATGGGAATGACACACATGCAATGACACTGGTGGATCCATGTGTGGTTCATGGGAAGGACACACATGCAATGACACTGGTGGATCCATGTGTGGTTCATGGGAAGGACACACATGCAATGACACTGGTGGATCCATGTGTGGTTTGTGGGAAGAACACACATGCAATGAGACTGGTGGATCCATGTGTGGTTCATGGCAAGGACACACATGCAATGACACTAGTGCATCCATGTGTGGTCTGTGGGAAGAACACACGTGCAATAACACTGGTGATATGTGGTTTGTGAAAAGAACAGACATGCATTGACTCTAACTGTGGTTTATGAAAAGATCAGACATGCAATGACACTGGTGGATCCATGTGTGGTCTGTGGGAAGAACACACATGCAATGACACTGGTGATATGTGTTTTGTGAAAAGAACAGACATGCAATGACTCTAACTGTGGTTCATGACATGAGCAGACATGCAATCACAATGGTGGATCCTTGTGTGGTTAATGAGAAGAACACACATGCAATGACACTGGTTGTGGTTCATGATATGGTTTATGAGGAGAACACACATGCAATGACTCTAGCTGTGGTTCATGAGAAGAACATACATGCAATGACTCTAACTGTGGTTCATGAAAAGTGTAGACATGCGATGACACCGGTGGATCCATGTGTGGTCTATGAGAGTAACACACATGACACCGGTGGATCCTTACGTGGTTTCTGAAAAGAACACACATGCAATGACACTGGTGGATCCATATGTGGTTTGTGAGAAGGACACACATGCAATGACACTGGTGGATCCATGTGTGGTTGATGGGAAGGACACAGATGCACTGACACTGGTGGATCCATGTGTGGTCTGTGGGAAGAACACACATGCAATGACACTAGTGGTATGTGGTTTGATAAAAGAACAGACATGCAATGACTCTAATTGTGAAAAGAGCAGACATGCAATGACACTGGTCGATCCATGTGTGGTTAATGAGAAGAACACACATGCAATAACACTGGGTGTGGTTCATGATATGGTTTGTGAGAAGAACACACATGCAATGACTCTATCTATGGTTCATGAGAAGAACACACATGCAATCACTCTAACTGTGGTTCATGAAAAGAGCAAACATGCGATGACACCGGTGGATCCATGTGTGGTCTATGAGAGGAACACACATGCAATGACACCGATGGATCCTTACGTGGTTTGCGAGAAGAACATACATGTAATGACACTAGTGGATCCATATGTGGTCTGTGAAAAGAACACACATGCAATGACACTGGTGGATCCATGTGTGGTTCATGGGAAGGACACACATGCAATGACACTGGTGGATCCATGTGTGGTATGTGGGAAGAACACATATGCAATGACACTGGTGGATCCATGTGTGGTTCATGGGAAGGACACACATGCAATGACACTGGTGGATCCATGTGTGGTTCATGGGAAGGACACACATGCAATGACACTGGTGGATCCATGTGTGGTTTGTGGGAAGAACACACATGCAATGACACTGGTGGATCCATATGTGGTTCATGGCAAGGACACACATGCAATGACACTAGTGGATCCATGTGTGGTCCGTGGGAAGAACACACGTGCAATACACCGGTGATATGTGGTTTGTGAAAAGAGACATGCATTGACTCTAAGCATGGTTTATGAAAAGATCGGACATGCAATGACACTGGTGGATCCATGTGTGGTCATTGGGAAGAACACATGCAATGACACCGTGATATGTGTTTTGTGAAAAGAACAGACATGCAATGACTCTAACTGTGGTTCATGACATGAGCAGACATGCAATCACACTGGTGGATCCTTGTGTGGTTAATGAGAAGAACACACATTCAATGACACTGGTTGTGGTTCATGATATGGTTTATGAGAAGAACACACATGCAATGACTCTAGCTGTGGTTCATGAGAAGAACATACATGCAATGACTCTAACTGTGGTTCATGAAAAGTGTAGACATGCGATGACACCGGTGGATCCATGTGTGGTCTATGTGAGTAACACACATGACACCGGTGGATCCTTACGTGGTTTCTGAAAAGAACACACATGCAATGACACTGGTGGATCCATATGTGGTTTGTGATAAGGACACACATGCAATGACACCGGTGGATCCATGTGTGGTTCATGGGAAGGACACAGATGCACTGACACTGGTGGATCCATGTGTGGTTTGTGGGAAGAACAAACATGCAATGACACTAGTGGTATGTGGTTTGACAAAAGAATAGACATGCAATGACTCTAACTGTGGTTAATGAAAAGAGCAGACATGCAATGACACTGGTGGATCCATGTGTGGTTAATGAGAAGAAAACACATGCAATGACACTGGGTGTGGTTCATGATATGGTTTGTGAGAAGAACACACATGCAATGACTCTAGCTATGGTTCATGAGAAGAACACACATGCAATCACTCTAACTGTGGTTCATGAAAAGAGCAGACATGCGATGACACCGGTGGATCCATGTGTGGTCTATGAGAGGAACACACATGTAATGACACCGATGGATCCTTACGTGGTTTGCGAGAAGAGCATACATGTAATGACACTAGTGGATCCATATGTGGTCTGTGAAAAGAACACACATGCAATGACACTGGCGGATCCATGTGTGGTTCATGGGAAGGACACACATGCAATGACACTGGTGGATCCATGTGTGGTATGTGGGAAGAACACACATGCAATGACACTCATGATATGTGTTTTGTGAAAAAACAGACATGCAATGACTCTAACTGTGGTTCATAAAAAGAGCATACATGCAATGACACTGGTGGATCCATGTGTGTTTAATGAGAAGAACACACATTCAATGACACTGGGTGTGGTTCATGATATGGTTTGTGAGAAGAACACACGTGCAATGACTCTAGCTGTGGTTCATGAGAAGAACACACATGCAATGACACTAACTGTGGTTCATGAAAAGAGCAGACATGCAAAGACACCGGTGGATCCATGTGTGGTCTATGAGAGGAACACACATGCAATGACACCGGTGGATCCTTACGTGGTTTGTGAAAAAAAAACACATGCAATGACACTGGTGGATCCATATGTGGTTTGTGAGAAGGACACACATGCAATGACACTGGTGGATCCATGTGTGGTTCATGGGAAGAACGCACATGCAATGACACTAGTGGATCCATGTGTGGTCTATGAAAAGAACACACATGCAATGACACTGGTGGATCCATGTGTGGTTCATGGGAAGGACACACATGCAATGACACTGGTGGATCCATGCGTGGTCTATGGGAAGAACACACATGCAATGACACTGGTGATATGTGTTTTGTGAAAAGAACAAACATGAAATGACTCTAACTGTGGTTCATGACAATAGCATACATGCAATGACACTAATGGATCCATGTGTGGTTAATGAGAAGAACACACATGGAATGACACTGGGTGTGGTTCATGATATGGTTTGTGAGAAGAACACACATGCAATGACTCTAGCTGTGGTCTATGAGAGGAACACACATGCAATGACTTTAACTGTGGTTCATGAAAAGAGTAGACATGCGATGACACCGGTGGACCCATATGTGGTCTATGAGAGGAACACACATGCAATGAGACCGGTGGATCCTTACGTGGTCTGTGAGAAGAACACACGTGCAAAGTCACTGGTGGATCCATACGTGGTTCATGGGAATGACACACATGCAATGACACTGGTGGATCCATGTGTGGTTCATGGGAAGGACACACATGCAATGACACTGGTGGATCCATGTGTGGTTCATGGGAAGGACACACATGCAATGACACTGGTGGATCCATGTGTGGTTTGTGGGAAGAACACACATGCAATGACACTGGTGGATCCATGTGTGGTTCATGGCAAGGACACACATGCAATGACACTAGTGGATCCATGTGTGGTCTGTGGGAAGAACACACGTGCAATAACACTGGTGATATGTGGTTTGTGAAAAGAACAGACATGCATTGACTCTAACTGTGGTTTATGAAAAGATCAGACATGCAATGACACTGGTGGATCCATGTGTGGTCTGTGGGAAGAACACACATGCAATGACACTGGTGATATGTGTTTTGTGAAAAGAATGTATATGCAATGACTCTAACTGTGGTTCATGACATGAGCAGACATGCAATCACACTGGTGGATCCTTGTGTGGTTAATGAGAAGAACACACATGCAATGACACTGGTTGTGGTTCATGATATGGTTTATGAGAAGAACACACATGCAATGACTCTAGCTGTGGTTCATGAGAAGAACATACATGCAATGACTCTAACTGTGGTTCATGAAAAGTGTAGACATGCGATGACACCGGTGGATCCATGTGTGGTCTATGAGAGTAACACACATGACACCGGTGGATCCTTACGTGGTTTCTGAAAAGAACACACATGCAATGACACTGGTGGATCCATATGTGGTTTGTGAGAAGGACACACATGCAATGACACTGGTGGATCCATGTGTGGTTCATGGGAAGGACACAGATGCACTGACACTGGTGGATCCATGTGTGGTCTGTGGGAAGAACACACATGCAATGACACTAGTGGTATGTGGTTTGATAAAAGAACAGACATGCAATGACTCTAACTGTGAAAAGAGCAGACATGCAATGACACTGGTGGATCCATGTGTGGTTAATGAGAAGAACACACATGCAATAACACTGGGTGTGGTTCATGATATGGTTTGTGAGAAGAACACACATGCAATGACTCTATCTATGGTTCATGAGAAGAACACACATGCAATCACTCTAACTGTGGTTCATGAAAAGAGCAAACATGCGATGACACCGGCGGATCCATGTGTGGTCTATGAGAGGAACACACATGCAATGACACCGATGGATCCTTACGTGGTTTGCGAGAAGAACATACATGTAATGACACTAGTGGATCCATATGTGGTCTGTGAAAAGAACACACATGCAATGACACTGGTGGATCCATGTGTGGTTCATGGGAAGGACACACATGCAATGACACTGGTGGATCCATGTGTGGTATGTGGGAAGAACACATATGCAATGACACTGGTGGATCCATGTGTGGTTCATGGGAAGGACACACATGCAATGACACTGGTGGATCCATGTGTGGTTCATGGGAAGGACACACATGCAATGACACTGGTGGATCCATGTGTGGTTTGTGGGAAGAACACACATGCAATGACACTGGTGGATCCATATGTGGTTCATGGCAAGGACACACATGCAATGACACTAGTGGATCCATGTGTGGTCCGTGGGAAGAACACACGTGCAATAACACTGGTGATATGTGGTTTGTGAAAAGAACAGACATGCATTGACTCTAACTGTGGTTTATGAAAAGATCAGACATGCAATGACACTGGTGGATCCATGTGTGGTCTGTGGGAAGAACACACATGCAATGACACTGGTGATATGTGTTTTGTGAAAAGAACAGACATGCAATGACTCTAACTGTGGTTCATGACATGAGCAGACATGCAATCACACTGGTGGATCCTTGTGTGGTTAATGAGAAGAACACACATTCAATGACACTGGTTGTGGTTCATGATATGGTTTATGAGAAGAACACACATGCAATGACTCTAGCTGTGGTTCATGAGAAGAACATACATGCAATGACTCTAACTGTGGTTCATGAAAAGTGTAGACATGCGATGACACCGGTGGATCCATGTGTGGTCTATGTGAGTAACACACATGACACCGGTGGATCCTTACGTGGTTTCTGAAAAGAACACACATGCAATGACACTGGTGGATCCATATGTGGTTTGTGAGAAGGACACACATGCAATGACACTGGTGGATCCATGTGTGGTTCATGGGAAGGACACAGATGCACTGACACTGGTGGATCCATGTGTGGTCTGTGGGAAGAACACACATGCAATGACACTAGTGGTATGTGGTTTGATAAAAGAACAGACATGCAATGACTCTAACTGTGAAAAGAGCAGACATGCAATGACACTGGTGGATCCATGTGTGGTTAATGAGAAGAACACACATGCAATAACACTGGGTGTGGTTCATGATATGGTTTGTGAGAAGAACACACATGCAATGACTCTATCTATGGTTCATGAGAAGAACACACATGCAATCACTCTAACTGTGGTTCATGAAAAGAGCAAACATGCGATGACACTGGTGGATCCATGTGTGGTCTATTAGAGGAACACACATGCAATGACACCGATGGATCCTTACGTGGTTTGCGAGAAGAACATACATGTAATGACACTAGTGGATCCATATGTGGTCTGTGAAAAGAACACACATGCAATGACACTGGTGGATCCATGTGTGGTTCATGGGAAGGACACACATGCAATGACACTGGTGGATCCATGTGTGGTATGTGGGAAGAACACATATGCAATGACACTCGTGATATGTGTTTTTTGAAAAAACAGACATGCAATGACTCTAACTGTGGTTCATGACAAGAGCATACATGCAATGACACTGGTGGATCCATGTGTGGTTAATGAGAAGAACACACATTCAATGACACTGGTGTGGTTCATGATATGGTTTGTGAGAAGAACACACATGCAATGACTCTAGCTGTGGATCATGAGAAGAACACACATGCAATGACACTAACAGTGGTTCATGAAAAGAGGAGACATGCAATGACACCGGTGGATCCATGTGTGTTCTATGAGAGGAACACACATGTAATGACACTAGTGGATCCATATGTGGTTTGTGAGAAGGACACACAGGCAGTGACACTGGTGGATCCATATGTGGTTCATGGGAAGAACGCACATGCAATGACACTAGTGGATCCATGTGTGGTCTATGAAAAGAACACACATGCAATGACACTGGTGGATCCATGTGTGGTTCATGGGAAGGACACACATTCAATGACACTGGTGGATCCATGCGTGGTCTATGGGAAGAACACACATGCAATGACAATGGTGATATGTGTTTTGTGAAAAGAACAGACATGAAATGACTCTAACTGTGGTTCATGACAAGAGCAGAGATGCAATGACACTGGGTGTGGTTCATGATATGGTTTCCGAGAAGAACACACATGCAATGACTCTAGCTGTGGTCTATGAGAGGAACACACATGCAATGACTCTAACTTTGGTTCATGAAAAGAGTAGACATGCGATGACACCGGTGGATCCATATTGGTCTATCAGAGGAACACACATGCAATGACACCGGTGGATCGTTACGTGGTCTGTGAGAAGAACACACGTGCAATGACACTGGTGGATACATGTGTGGTTTATGGGAAGAACACACATGCAATGTCACTGGTGGATCCATATGTGGTTCATGGGAATGACACACATGCAATGACACTGGTGGATCCATGTGTGGTTCATGGGAAGGACACACATGCAATGACGCTGGTGGATCCATGTGTGGACTGTGGGAAGAACACACATGCAATGACACTGGTGGATCCATGTGTGGTCTGTGGGAAGAACACACATGCAATAACACTGGTGATATGTGGTTTATGAAAAGAACAGACATGCAATGACTCTAACTGTGGTTCATGAAAAGAGCAGACATGCAATCACACTGGTGGATCCATGTGTGGTCTGTGGGAAGAACACACATGCAATGACACTGGTGGATCCATGTGTGTTCTGTGGGAAGAACACACATGGAATGACACTGGTGATATGTGTTTTGTGAAAAGAACAGACAGGCAATGGCTGTAACTGTGGTTCATGACAAGAGCAGACATGCAATGACACTGGTGGATCCATGTGTGGTTAATGAGAAGAACACACATGCAATGACACTGGTTGTGGTTCATGATATGGTTTGTGAGAAGAACACACATGCAATGACTCTAGTTATGGTTCATGAGAAGAACACACATGCAATGACTCTAACTGTGGTTCATGAAAAGAGCAGACATGCGATGACACCGGTGGATCCATGTGTGGTCTATGAGAGGAACACACATGCAATGACACCGGTAGATCCTTACATGGTTTCTGAAAAGAACACACATGCAATGACACTGGTGGATCCATATGTCGTTTGTGAGAAGGACACACATGCAATGACACTGGTGGATCCATGTGTGGCTCATGGGAAGAACACACATGCACTGACACTGGTGGATCCATGTGTGGTCTATGGGAAGAACACACATGCAATGACACTGGTGGTATGTGGTTTGTGAAAAGAATAGACATGCAATGACTCTAACTATGGTTAATGAAAAGAGCAGACATGCAATGACACTGGTGGATCCATGTGTGGTTAATGAGATGAACACACATGCAATGACACTGGGTGTGGTTCATGATATGGTTTGTGAGAAGAACACACATGCAATGACTCTAACTATGGTTCATGAAAAGAGCAGACATGCTATGACTCTAACTATGGTTAATGAAAAGAGCAGACATGCAATGACACTAGTGGATCCATGTGTGGTATGTGGGAAGAACACACATGTAGTGACACTGGTGATATGTGGTTTGTGAAAAGAACATACATGCAATGACTCTAACTTTGGTTAATGAAAAGAGCAGACATGCAATGACACTGGTGGATCCATGTGTGGTTAATGAGAAGAACACACATGCAATGACACTACGTGTGGTTCATGATGTGGTTTGGGAGAAGAATACACATGCAATGACTCTAACTGTGGTTCATGATAAGAGCAGACATGCGATGACTCTAACTGTGGTTAATGAAAAGAGCAGACATGCAATGACACTGGTGGATCCATCTGTGGTTAATGAGAAGAACACACATGCAACGACACTAGTGATATGTGGTTCATGATATGGTTTGTGATAAGAACACACATGCAATGACACTAGCTATGGTTCATGAGAAGAACACACATGCAATGACTCTCACTATGGTTCATGAAAAGAGCAGACATGCGATGACACCGGTGGATCCATGTGTGGTCTATGAGAGGAACACACATGCAATGACACCGGTGGATCCTTACGTGGTTTGTGAGAAGAACATACATGTAATGACACTGGTGGATCCATATGTGGTCTGTGAAAAGAACACACATTCAATGAGACTGGTGGATCCATGTGTGTATCATGGGAAGAACACACATGCAATGACACTGGTGGATCCATGTGTGGTCTGTGGGAAGAACACACAAGCAATGACACTGGTGATATGTGTTTTGTGAAAAAATAGACATGCAATGACTCTAACTGTGGTTCATGACAAGAGCAGACATGCAATGACACTGGTGGATCCATGTGTGGTTAATGAGAAGAACACACATGCAATGACACTGGGTGTGGTTCATGATATGGTTTGTGAGAAGAACACACATGCAATGACTCTAGATGTGGTTCATGAGAAGAACACACATGCAATGACTCTAATTGTGGTTGATGAAAAGAGCAGACATGCGATGACACCGGTGGATCCATGTGTGGTCTATGAGAGGAACACACATGCAATGACACCGGTGGATCCTTACGTGGTTTGTGAAAAGAACACACATGCAATGACACTGGTGGATCCATATGTGGTTTGTGAGAAGGACACACATGCAATGACACAGGTGGATCCATGTGTGGTTCATGGGAAGAACACACATGCAATGACACAGGTGGATCCATGTGTGGTCTGTGGGAAGAACACACATGCAATGACACGGGTGATATGTGGTTTGTGAAAAGAACAGACATGCAATGACTCTAACTGTGGTTAATGAAATGATCAGACATGCAATGACACTAGTGGATCCATGTGTGGTTAATGAGAAGAACACACATGCAATGACACTGGGTGTGGTTCATGATATGGTTTGTGAGAAGAACACGCATGCAATGACTCTAACTATGGTTCATGAAAAGTGCAGACATGCGATAACTCTAACTGTAGTTAATGAAAAGACCAGACATGCAATGACACTAGTGGATCCATGTGTGGTTAATGAGAAGAACACACATGCAATGACACTAGTGATAAGTGGTTTGTGAAAAGAATAGACATGCAATGACTCTAACTTTGGTTAATGAAAAGAGCAGACATGCAATGACACTAGTGGATCCATGTGTGGTTAATGAGAAGAACACACATTCAATGACACTGGGTGTGGTTAACGATATGGTTTGTGAGAAGAACACAAATGACTCGAACTATGGTTCATGAAAAGAGCAGACATGCGATGACTCTAACTTTGGTTAATGAAAAGAGCATACATGCAACGACACTGGTGGATCCATTTGTGGTTAATGAGAAGAACACACATGCAATGACACTCGGTGTGGTTCATGATATGGTTTGTGAGAAGAACATGCATGCAATGACTCTAGCTGTGGTTCATGAGAAGAACACACGTGCAATGTCTCTAACTGTGGTTCATGAAAAGAGCAGACATGCGATGACACGGGTGGATCCATGTGTGGTCTATGAGAGGAACAGACTTGCAATGACACCGGTGGATCGATACGTGGTCTGTGAAAAGAACACACATGCAATGACACTGGTGGATCCAGATATGGTTTCTGAGAAGAACACACATGCAATGACTTTGGTGGATACATGTGTGGTTCATGGGAAGAACACACATGCAATGACACTGGTAGATCCATGTGTGGTCTGTGGGAAGAACACACATGCAATGACACTCGTGATATGTGTTTTGTGAAAAGAACAGACATGCAATGACTCTAACTGTGGGTCATGACAAGAGCACACATGCAATGACACTAGTGGATCCATGTGTTGTTAATGAGAAGAACACACATGCAATGACACTGGGTGTGGTTCATGATATGGTTTGTGAGAAGAACACACATGCAATGACTCTAGCTGTGGTTCATGAGAAGAACACACATGCAATGACTCTAACTATGGTTCATGAAAAGAGCACACATGCCACATAGGCGTAATAGCTGACGTGGGCTACCAGTCAACTTAATATATCATATTTTAAACAATATGAGGATCTAAATTGGTCATAATCGGCTATAAATAAGTTTCTTAGCTGTGTCACGTAGGTTATGACGATTTCATACAAAGAAATTATGATGATTCTGACACAAATCGTCGTAATTCTATAGGGTTTTGTCCTCTCTAATCGATCTACGACCATCTTGTGCGAAATCGTCATAGATCTATGACCATTTCATTCCCCGTCACTATGAGAAGTTCACAAGTAAACACATTTCTTGTAGTGAATGACACTAGTGGATCCATGTGTGGTATCTGGGAAGAACACACATGCAATGGCACTAGTGATATGTGGTTGAAGAGAAGAATAGACATGCAATGACTCTAACTGTGGTTCATGAAAAGAGAATACATGCGATGACACTTGTGGATCCATGTGTGGTCTATGAGAGGAACACACATGCAATGACACCTGGTGTGGTTCATGATATGGTTTGTGAGAAGAACACACATGCAATGACTCTAGTTGTGGTCTATGAGAGGAACACACATGCAATGACACTAACTGTGGTTCATGAAAAGAGCAGACATGCAATGACACTGGTGGATCCATGTGTTGTTAATGCGAAGAACACACATGCAATGACACTGGGTGTGGTTCATGATATAGTTTTTGAGAAGAACGCACATGCAATGACTCTAGCTGTGGTTCATTAGAAGAACACACATGCAATAACTCTAACTATGGTTCATGAAAGAGCAAACATGCGATGACACCGGTGGATCCATGTGTGGTATATGAGAGGGACACACAAGCAATAACACCGGTGGATCCTTACGTGGTCTGTGAAAAGAACACACATGCAATGACACTAGTGATATGTGGTTTGTGAAAAGAACAGACATGCAATGACTCTAACTGTGGTTCATGAAAAGAGCAGACATGCAATGACACTGGTGGATCCATGTGTGGTTAATGAGATGAACACACATGCAATGACACTGGGTGTGGTTCATGATATGGTTTGTGAGAAGAACACACATGCAATGACTCTGGGTGTGGTGCATGAAAAGAGCAGACATGCTATGACTCTAACTATGGTTAATGAAAAGAGCAGACATGCAATGACACTAGTGGATCCATGTGTGGTATGTGGGAAGAAACCACATGCAGTGACACTGGTGATATGTGGTTTGTGAAAAGAACATACATGCAAAGACTCTAACTGTGGTTAATGAAAAGAGTAGACATGCAATGACACTAGTGGATCCATGTGTGGTTAATGAGAAGAACACACATGCAATGACACTGGGTGTGGTTCATGATGTGGTTTGGGAGAAGAATAGACATGCAATGACTCTAACTGTGGTTCATGAAAAGAGCAGACATGCGATGACTCTAACTATGGTTAATGAAAAGAGCAGACATGCAATGACACTGGTGGATCCATGTGTGGTTAATGAGAAGAACACACATGCAACGACACTGGTGATACGGCGTTCATGATATGGTTTGTGATAAGAACACACATGCAATGACACTAGCTATGGTTCATGAGAAGAACACACATGCAATGGCTCTAACTGTAGTTCATGAAAATAGCAGACATGCGATGACACCGGTGGATCCATGTGTGGTATATGAGAGGAACACACATGCAATGACACCGGTGGATCCTTACGTGGTTTGTGAGAAGAACATACATGTAATGACACTGGTGGATCCATATGTGGTCTATGAAAAGAACACACATTCCATGAGACTGGTGGATCCATGTGTGTATCATGGGAAGAACACATATGCAATGACACTGGTGGATCCATGTGTGGTCTGTGGGAAGAACACACATGCAATGACAGTGGTGATATGTGTTTTGTGAAAACACAGACATGCAATGACGCTAACTATGGTTCATGACAAGAGCAGACATGCAATGACACTGGTGGATCCATGTGTGGTTAATGAGAAGAACACACATGCAATGACACTGGGTGTGGTTCATGATATGGTTTGTGAGAAGAACACACATGCAATGACTCTAGATGTGGTTCATGAGAAGAACACACATGCAATGGCTCTAACTGTGGTTCATGAAAAGAGCAGACATGCGATGACACCGGTGGATCCATGTGTGGTCTATGAGAGGAACACACATGCAATGACACCGGTGGATCCTTATGTGGTTTGTGAAAAGAACACACATGCAATGACACTGGTGGATCCATATGTGGTTTGTGAGAAGGACACACATGCAATGACACTGGTGGATCCATGTGTGGTTCATGGGAAGAACACACATGCAATGACACAGGTGGATCCATGTGTGGTCTATGGGAAGAACACACATGCAATGACACTGGTGATATGTGGTTTGTGAAAAGAACAGACATGCAATGACTCTAACTGTGGTTAATGAAATGAGCAGACATGCATTGACACTGGTGGATCCATGTGTGGTTAATGAGAAGAACACACATGCAATGACACTGCGTGTGGTTCATGATATGGTTTGTGAGAAAAACACGCATGCAATGACTCTAACTATGGTTCATGAAAAGAGCAGACATGCGATGACTCTAACATAGTTAATGAAAGAGCATACATGCAATGACACTAGTGGATCCATGTGTGGTTAATGAGAAGAACACACATGCAATGACACTGGTGATATGTGGTTTGTGAAAAGAATAGACATGCAATGACTCTAACTGTGGTTAATGAAAAGAGCAGACATGCAATGACACTGGTGGATCCATGTGTGGTTAATGAGAAGAACACACATTCAATGACACTAGGTGTGGTTAATGATATGGTTTGTGAGAAGAACACAAATGACTCGAACTATGGTTCATGAAAAGAGCAGACATGCGATGACTCTAACTTTGGTTAATGAAAAGAGCAGACATGCAATGACACTGGTGGATCCATGTGTGGTTAATGAGAAGAACACACATGCAATGACACTCGGTGTGGTTCATGATATGGTTTGTGAGAAGAACATTCATGCAATGACTCTAGCTATGGTTCATGAGAAGAACACACATGCAATGTCTCTAACTGTGGTTCATGAAAAGAGCAGACATGCGATGACACGGGTGGATCCATGTGTGGTCTATGAGAGCAACAAACTTGCAATGACACCGGTGGATCCATACGTGGTCTGTGAAAAGAACACACATGCAATGACACTGGTGGATCCATATATGGTTTCTAAGAAGAACACACATGCAATGACACTGGTGGATACATGTGTGGTTCATGGGAAGAACACACATGCAATGACACTGGTAGATCCATGTGTGGTCTGTGGGAAGAACACACATGCAATGACACTCGTGATATGTGTTTTGTGAAAAGAACAGACATGCAATGACTCCAACTATGGGTCAAGACAAGAGCACACATGCAATGACACTAGTGGATCCATGTGTGGTTAATGAGAAGAACACACATGCAATGACACTGGGTGTGGTTCGTGATATGGTTTGTGAGAAGAACACACATGCAATGACTCTAGCTGTGGTTCATGAGAAGAACACACATGCAATGACTCTAACTATGGTTCATGAAAAGAGCAGACATGCCACATAGGCGTAATAGCTGACGTGGGCTACCAGTCAACTTAATATATCATATTTTAAACAATATGATGATCTAAATTGGTCATAATCGGCTATAAATAAGTTTCTTAGCTGTGTCACGTAGGTTATGACGATTTCATACGAAGAAATTATGATTAGACACAAATCATTAATTCTATAGGGTTTTGTCCTCTCTAAACGATCTACGACCATCTTGTGCGAAATCGTCATAGATCTATTACGATTTCATTCCCCGTCACTATGAGAAGGTCACAAGTAAACACATTTCTTGTAGTGAATGACACTGGTGGATCCATGTGTGGTATGTGGGAAGAACACACATGCAATGGCACTAGTGATATGTGGTTCAATAGAAGAATAGACATGCAATGACTCTAACTGTGGTTCATGACAAGAGAATACATGCGATGACACTGGTGGATCCATGTGTGGTCTATGAGAGGAACACACATGCAATGACACCGGGTGTGGTTCATGATATGGTTTGTGAGAAGAACACACATGCAATGACTCTAGCTGTGGTCTATGAGAGGAACACACATGCAATGACACTGGTGGATCCATATGTGGTCTGTGAAAAGAACACACATGCAATGACACTGGTGGATCCATATGTGGTTCATGGTAAGAACACACATGCAATGGCTCTAGTGGATCCATGTGGAGTTCATGGGAAGAACACACATGTAATGACACTAGTGGATCCATATGTGGTCTGTGAAAAGAACACACATGCAATGACACTGGTGGATCCATGTGTGGTTCATGGGAAGAACACACATGCAATGACACTGGTGGATCCATGTGTGGTTAATGAGAAGAACACACATGCAATGACACTGGGTGTGGTTCATGATATGGTTTGTGAGAAGAACACACATGCAATGACTCTAGATGTGGTTCATGAGAAGAACACACATGCAATGGCTCTAACTGTGGTTCATGAAAAGAGCAGACATGCGATGACACCGGTGGATCCATGTGTGGTCTATGAGAGGAACACACATGCAATGACACCGGTGGATCCTTATGTGGTTTGTGAAAAGAACACACATGCAATGACACTGGTGGATCCATATGTGGTTTGTGAGAAGGACACACATGCAATGACACTGGTGGATCCATGTGTGGTTCATGGGAAGAACACACATGCAATGACACAGGTGGATCCATGTGTGGTCTATGGGAAGAACACACATGCAATGACACTGGTGATATGTGGTTTGTGAAAAGAACAGACATGCAATGACTCTAACTGTGGTTAATGAAATGAGCAGACATGCATTGACACTGGTGGATCCATGTGTGGTTAATGAGAAGAACACACATGCAATGACACTGCGTGTGGTTCATGATATGGTTTGTGAGAAAAACACGCATGCAATGACTCTAACTATGGTTCATGAAAAGAGCAGACATGCGATGACTCTAACTGTAGTTAATGAAAAGAGCATACATGCAATGACACTAGTGGATCCATGTGTGGTTAATGAGAAGAACACACATGCAATGACACTGGTGATATGTGGTTTGTGAAAAGAATAGACATGCAATGACTCTAACTGTGGTTAATGAAAAGAGCAGACATGCAATGACACTGGTGGATCCATGTGTGGTTAATGAGAAGAACACACATTCAATGACACTAGGTGTGGTTAATGATATGGTTTGTGAGAAGAACACAAATGACTCGAACTATGGTTCATGAAAAGAGCAGACATGCGATGACTCTAACTTTGGTTAATGAAAAGAGCAGACATGCAATGACACTGGTGGATCCATGTGTGGTTAATGAGAAGAACACACATGCAATGACACTCGGTGTGGTTCATGATATGGTTTGTGAGAAGAACATTCATGCAATGACTCTAGCTATGGTTCATGAGAAGAACACACATGCAATGTCTCTAACTGTGGTTCATGAAAAGAGCAGACATGCGATGACACGGGTGGATCCATGTGTGGTCTATGAGAGCAACAAACTTGCAATGACACCGGTGGATCCATCGTGTGCAATGAAAGAACACACATGCAATGACACTGGTGGATCCATATATGGTTTCTAAGAAGAACACACATGCAATGACACTGGTGGATACATGTGTGGTTCATGGGAAGAACACACATGCAATGACACTGGTAGATCCATGTGTGGTCTGTGGGAAGAACACACATGCAATGACACTCGTGATATGTGTTTTGTGAAAAGAACAGACATGCAATGACTCCAACTATGGGTCAAGACAAGAGCACACATGCAATGACACTAGTGGATCCATGTGTGGTTAATGAGAAGAACACACATGCAATGACACTGGGTGTGGTTCGTGATATGGTTTGTGAGAAGAACACACATGCAATGACTCTAGCTGTGGTTCATGAGAAGAACACACATGCAATGACTCTAACTATGGTTCATGAAAAGAGCAGACATGCCACATAGGCGTAATAGCTGACGTGGGCTACCAGTCAACTTAATATATCATATTTTAAACAATATGATGATCTAAATTGGTCATAATCGGCTATAAATAAGTTTCTTAGCTGTGTCACGTAGGTTATGACGATTTCATACGAAGAAATTATGACGATTCTGACACAAATCGTCGTAATTCTATAGGGTTTTGTCCTCTCTAAACGATCTACGACCATCTTGTGCGAAATCGTCATAGATCTATTACGATTTCATTCCCCGTCACTATGAGAAGGTCACAAGTAAACACATTTCTTGTAGTGAATGACACTGGTGGATCCATGTGTGGTATGTGGGAAGAACACACATGCAATGGCACTAGTGATATGTGGTTCAATAGAAGAATAGACATGCAATGACTCTAGCGTGGTTCATGACAAGAGAATACATGCGATGACCTTGGTGGATCCATGTGTGGTTAATGAGAAGAACACACATGCAATGACACTGGGTGTGGTTCATGATATGGTTTGTGAGAAGAACACACATGCAATGACTCTAGCTGTGGTCTTTGAGAGGAACACACATGCAATGCCACTAGTGGATCCATACGTGGTCTGTGGGAAGAACACACATGCAATGACACTGGTGGATCCATCTGTGGTTCATGGTAAGAACACACATGCAATGGCTCTAGTGGATCCATGTGGAGTTCATGGGAAGAACACACATGTAATGACACTAGTGGATCCATATGTGGTCTGTGAAAAGAACACACATGCAATGACACTGGTGGATCCATGTGTGGTTCATGGGAAGAACACACATGCAATGACACTGGTGGATCCATGTGTGGTTAATGGAAAGAACACACATGCAATGACACTGGTGATATGTGGTATGTGAAAAGAACAGACATGCAATGACTCTAACTGTGGTTCATGAAAAGAGCAGACATGCAATGACACTGGTGGATCCATGTTTGGTATGTGGAAAGAACACACATGCAATGACACTGGTGATATGTGGTATGTGAAAAGAACAGACATGCAATGACTAACTGTGGTTCATGAAAAGAGTAGACATGCAATGACACTGGTGGATCCATGTGTGGTTAATGAGATGAACACACATGCAATGACACTGGGTGTGGTTAATGATATGGTTTGTGAGAAGAACGCACATGCAATGACTCTAGCTGTGGTTCATTAGAAGAACACACATGCAATAACTCTAACTATGGTTCATGAAAAGAGCAAACATGCGATGACACCGGTGGATCCATGTGTGGTATGTGGGAAGAAACCACATGCAGTGACAATGGTGATATGTGGTTTGTGAAAAGAACATACATGCAAAGACTCTAACTGTGGTTAATGAAAAGAGTAGACATGCAATGACACTGGTGGATCCATGTGTGGTTAATGAGAAGAACACACATGCAATGACACTGGGTGTGGTTCATGATGTGGTTTGGGAGAAGAATACACATGCAATGACTCTAACTGTGGTTCATGAAAAGAGCAGACATGCGATGACTCTAACTATGGTTAATGAAAAGAGCAGACATGCAATGACACTGGTGGATCCATGTGTGGTTAATGAGAAGAACACACATGCAACGACACTGGTGATATGTGGTTCATGATATGGTTTGTGATAAGAACACACATGCAATGACACTAGCTATGGTTCATGAGAAGAACACACATGCAATGGCTCTAACTGTAGTTCATGAAAAGAGCAGACATGCGATGACACCGGTGGATCCATGTGTGGTCTATGAGAGGAACACACATGCAATGACACCGGTGGATCCTTACGTGGTTTGTGAGAAGAACATACATGTAATGACACTGGTGGATCCATATGTGGTCTATGAAAAGAACACACATTCCATGAGACTGGTGGATCCATGTGTGTATCATGGGAAGAACACATATGCAATGACACTGGTGGATCCATGTGTGGTCTGTGGGAAGAACACACATGCAATGACACTGGTGATATGTGTTTTGTGAAAACACAGACATGCAATGACTCTAACTATGGTTCATGACAAGAGCAGACATGCAATGACACTGGGTGTGGTTCATGATATGGTTTGTGAGAAGAACACACATGCAATGACTCTAGATGTGGTTCATGAGAAGAACACACATGCAATGGCTCTAAATGTGGTTCATGAAAAGAGCAGACATGCGATGACCCCGGTGGATCCATGTGTGGTCTATGAGAGGAACACACATGCAATGACACCGGTGGATCCTTATGTGGTTTGTGAAAAGAACACACATGCAATGACACTGGTGGATCCATATGTGGTTTGTGAGAAGGACACACATGCAATGACACTGGTGGATCCATGTGTGGTTCATGGGAAGAACACACATGCAATGACACAGGTGGATCCATGTGTGGTCTATGGGAAGAACACACATGCAATGACACTGGTGATATGTGGTTTGCGAAAAGAACAGACATGCAATGACTCTAACTGTGGTTAATGAAATGAGCAGACATGCATTGACACTGGTGGATCCATGTGTGGTTAATGAGAAGAACACACATGCAATGACACTGCGTGTGGTTCATGATATGGTTTGTGAGAAGAACACGCATGCAATGACTCTAACTATGGTTCATGAAAAGAACAGACATGCGATGACTCTAACTGTAGTTAATGAAAAGAGCAGACATGCAATGACACTATTGGATCCATGTGTGGTTAATGAGAAGAACACACATGCAATGACACTGGTGATATGTGGTTTGTGAAAAGAATAGACATGCAATGACTCTAACTGTGGTTAATGAAAAGAGCAGACATGCAATGACACTGGTGGATCCATGTGTGGTTAATGAGAAGAACACACATTCAATGACACTGGGTGTGGTGAATGATATGTTTTGTGAGAAGAACACAAATGACTCGAACTATGGTTCATGAAAAGAGCAGACATGCGATGACTCTAACTTTGGTTAATGAAAAGAGCAGACATGCAATGACACTGGTGGATCCATGTGTGGTTAATGAGAAGAACACACATGCAATGACACTCGGTGTGGTTCATGATATGGTTTGTGAGAAGAGCATTCATGCAATGACTCTAGCTATGGTTCATGAGAAGAACACACATGCAATGTCTCTAACTGTGGTTCATGAAAAGAGCAGACATGCGATGACACGGGTGGATCCATGTGTGGTCTATGAGAGGAACAGACTTGCAATGACACCGGTGGATCCATACGTGGTCTGTGAAAAGAACACACATGCAATGACACTGGTGGATCCATGTGTGGTTCGTGGGAAGGACACACATGCAATGACACTAGTGGATCCATGTGTGGTCTGTGGGAAGAACACACGTGCAATGACACTGGTGATATGTGGTTTGTGAAAAGAACAGACATGCAATGACTCTAACTGTGGTTTATGAAAAGATCAGACATGCAATGACACTGGTGGATCCATGTGTGGTCTGTGGGAAGAACACACATGCAATGACACTGGTGATATGTGTTTTGTGAAAAGAACAGACATGCAATGACTCTAACTGTGGTTAATGAAAAGAGCAGACATGCAATGACACTAGTGGATCCATGTGGGGTCTGTAACTGTGGTTCATGACATGAGCAGACATGCAATCACACTGGTGGATCCATGTGTGGTTAATGAGAAGAACACACATTCAATGACACTGGGTGTGGTTCATGATATGGTTTGTGAGAAGAACACACATGCAATGACTCTAGCTGTGGTCTATGAGAGGAACACACATGCAATGACTCTAACTGTGGTTCATGAAAAGAGTAGACATGCGATGACACCGGTGGACCCATATGTGGTCTATGAGAGGAACACACATGCAATGACACCGGTGGATCCTTACGTGGTCTGTGAGAAGAACACACGTGCAAAGTCACTGGTGGATCCATACGTGGTTCATGGGAACGACACACATGCAATGACACTGGTGGATCCATGTGTGGTTAATGAGAAGAACACACATGCAATGACACTGGGTGTGGTTCGTGATATGGTTTGTGAGAAGAACACACATGCAATGACTCTAGCTGTGGTTCATGAGAAGAACACACATGCAATGACTCTAACTATGGTTCACGAAAAGAGCAGACATGCCACATAGGCGTAATAGCTGACGTGGGCTACCAGTCAACTTAATATATCATATTTTAAACAATATGATGATCTAAATTGGTCATAATCGGCTATAAATAAGTTTCTTAGCTGTGTCACGTAGGTTATGACGATTTCATACGAAGAAATTATGACGATTCTGACACAAATCGTCGTAATTCTATAGGGTTTTGTCCTCTCTAAACGATCTACGACCATCTTGTGCGAAATCGTCATAGATCTATTACGATTTCATTCCCCGTCACTATGAGAAGGTCACAAGTAAACACATTTCTTGTAGTGAATGACACTGGTGGATCCATGTGTGGTATGTGGGAAGAACACACATGCAATGGCACTAGTGATATGTGGTTCAATAGAAGAATAGACATGCAATGACTCTAACTGTGGTTCATGACAAGAGAATACATGCGATGACACTGGTGGATCCATGTGTGGTCTATGAGAGGAACACACATGCAATGACACCGGGTGTGGTTCATGATATGGTTTGTGAGAAGAACACACATGCAATGACTCTAGCTGTGGTCTATGAGAGGAACACACATGCAATGACACTGGTGGATCCATATGTGGTCTGTGAAAAGAACACACATGCAATGACACTAGTGGATCCATGTGGAGTTCATGGTAAGAACACACATGCAATGACACTAGTGGATCCATGTGGAGTTCATGGGAAGAACACACATGTAATGACACTAGTGGATCCATATGTGGTCTGTGAAAAGAACACACATGCAATGACACTGGTGGATCCATGTGTGGTTCATGGGAAGAACACACATGCAATGACACTGGTGGATCCATGTTTGGTCTGTGGAAAGAACACACATGCAATGACACTGGTGATATGTGGTATGTGAAAAGAACAGACATGCAATGACTCTAACTGTTGTTCATGAAAAGAGCAGACATGCAATGACACTGGTGGATCCATGTGTGGTTTAATGCGAAGAAGACACATGCAATGACACTGGGTGTGGTTAATCATATGGTTTGTGAGAAGAACGCACATGCAATGACTCTAGTTGTGGTTCATTAGAAGAACACACATGCAATAACTCTAACTATGGTTCATGAAAAGAGCAAACATGCGATGACACCGGTGGATCCATGTGTGGTATATGAGAGGGACACACATGCAATAACACCGGTGGATCCTTACGTGGTCTGTGAAAAGAACACACATGCAATGACACTAGTGGATCCATATGTAGTCTGTGAAAAGAACACACATGCAATGACACTGGTGGATCCATATGTGGTTCTGGGAAGAACACACATGCAATGACACTAGTGGATCCATGTGTGGTCTGTGGGAAGAACACACATGCAATGACACTGTTGATATGTGTTTTGTGAAAAGAACTGACATGCAATGACTCTAACTGTGGTTCATGAGAAGAGCAGACATGCAATGACACTGGTGGATCCATGTGTGGTTAATGAGAAGAACAGACATGCAATGACATTGGGTGTGGTTCATGATATGGTTTGTGAGAAGAACACACATGCAATGACTCTAGCTGTGGTCTACGAGAGGAACACACATGCAATGACTCTCACAGTGGTTCATGAAAAGAGTAGACATGCGATGACACCGTGGATCCTAATGTGGTCTATGAGAGGAACACACATGCAATGACACCGGTGGATCGTTACGTGGTTTGTGAGAAGAACACACATGCAATGACACTGGTGGATCCACATGTGGTCTATGGGAAGAACACACATGCAATGACACTGGTGGATCCATATGTGGCTCATGGGAAGGACACACATGCAATGACACTGGTGGATCCATGTGTGGTCTATGGGAAGAACACACATGCAATGACACTGGTGATATTTGTTTTGTGAAAAGAACAGATATGCAATGACTCTAAGTGTGGTTCATGACAAGAGAAGACATGCAACCACACTGGTGGATCCATGTATGGTTAATGAGAAGAACACACATGCAATGATACTGGGTGTGGTTCATGATATGGTTTGTGAGAAGAACACACATGCTATGACTCTAGCTGTGGTTCATGAGAAGAACACACATGCTATGACTCTAGCTGTGGTTCATGAGAAGAACACACATGCAATGACACTAACTGTGGTTCATGAAAAGAGTAGACATGCGATGACACCGGTGGATCCATGTGTGGTCTATGAGAGGAACACACATGTAATGATACCGGTGGATCCTTACGTAGTTTGTGAGAAGAACACACATGCAATGACACTGGAGAATCCATATGTGGTCTGTGAACAGAACACACATGCAATGACACTGGTGGATCCATGTGTGGTTCGTGGGAAGGACACACATGCAATGACACTGGTGGATCCATGCGTGGTCTGTGGGAAGAGCACACATGCAATGACACTGGTGATATGTGTTTTGTGAAAAGAACAGACATGCAATGACTCTAATTGTGGTTCATTACAAGAGTAGACATGCAATGACACTGTGGATCCATGTGTGGTTAATGAGAAGAACACACATGCAATGACACTGGGTTTGGTTCATGATATGGTTTGTGAGAAGAACACACATGCAATGACTCCAGCTGTGGTCTATGAGAGGAACACACATGCAATGACTCTAACTGTGGTTCATGAAAAGAGAAGACATACGATGACACCGGTGGATCCATATGTGGTCTATGAGAGGAACACACATGCAATGACACCGGTGGATCCTTACGTGGTCTGTGAGAAGAACACACATGCAATGACACTGGTGGATCCATGTGTGGTCGGTGCGAAGAACACACATTCAATGACACTGGTGGATCCATATGTGGTTCGTGGGAAGGACACACATGCAATGACACTGGTGGATCCATGTGTGGTTTGTGGGAAGAACACACATGCAATGACACTAGTGATATGTGGTTTGTGAAAAGAACAGACATGCAATGACTCTAACTGTGGTTAATGAAATGAGCAGACATGCAATGACACTGGTGGATCCATGTGTGGTTAATGAGAAGAACACACATGCAATGACACTGGGTGTGGTTCATGATATGGTTTGTGAGAAGAACACGCATGCAATGACTCTAACTATGGTTCATGAAAAGTGCAGACATGCGATGACTCTAACTGTAGTTAATGAAAAGAGCAGACATGCAATGACACTAGTGGATCCATACGTGGTCTGTGAAAAGAACACACATGCAATGACACTGGTGGATCCAGATATGGTTTCTGAGAAGAACACACATGCAATGACACTGGTGGATACATGTGTGGTTCATGGGAAGAACACACATGCAATAACACTGGTAGATCCATGTGTGGTCTGTGGGAAGAACACACATGCAATGACACTCGTGATATTTGTTTTGTGAAAAGAACAGACATGCAATGACTCTAACTGTGTGTGATGACAAGAGCACACATGCAACCACACTGGTGGATCCATGTGTGGTTAATGAGAAGAACACACATGCAATGACACTAGGTGTGGTTCATGATATGGTCTGTGAGAAGAACACACATGCAATGACTCTAGCTGTGGTTCATGAGAAGAACACACATGCAATGACTCTAACTATGGTTCATGAAAAGAGCAGACATGCCACATAGGCGTAATAGCTGACGTGGGCTACCAGTCAACTTAATATATCATATTTTAAACAATATGACGATCTAAATTGGTCGTAACCGGCTATAAATAAGTTTCTTAGCTGCGTCACGTAGGTTATGACGATTTCATACGAAGAAATTATGACGATTCTGACACAAATCATCGTAATTCTATAGGGTTTTGTCCTCTCTAAACGATCTACGACCATCTTGTGCGAAATCGTCATAGATCTATTACGATTTCATTCCCCGTCACTATGAGAAGGTCACAAGTAAACACATTTCTTGTAGTGAATGACACTGGTGGATCCATGTGTGGTATGTGGGAAGAACACACATGCAATGACTCTAACTGTGGTTCATGACAAGAGAATACATGCGATGACACTGGTGGATCCATGTGTGGTCTATGAGGCCAACTAAAGGAATTAAAATGTAATTAAATTGGATGTTCCATGTGGAGTAGATGGAGATGATAATATTTGAATATAATTTAGACATGCTAGTGTGTATGTTCCACTAGATGAATAATAGTCTAAAAATATCCCAACATGAGCATACATTCATGATAACCCATATGGATGCTAGAAAAAGGGGTACCCTCACAAAGCATGCAAAGGTGGCTTCACATATCAATAATGTGAAAACAACATGATGCTAGTGTGGGAGCATGTAGAATAGTAAGAGGATCCATTCCAACCCATATGAGCTAGAGGTAAACTCAATAAGATGCAAAGCTCACATATAGTTGGATGGTGGAATTATGGGGTGGTAACAAGGAAGGTGGTGGAGTTAATAAAAGATATGCCCCCAACTCAACTTGGGCATCAAGCATTTACCAAGAACCAAATAAAATATATCAAGAGGCAAATACAATTAATAATGCATATGGGATAATAACCAAATGAAAAGAGTTTTATATGATGCTCAAACGCAATGTGGCATGATGACATGAGCATGATATAATTATGATGCAACAATTATATGTAAGAAGTAGCAATTATATTACTAGACCATGTAGCATTACATATGTTAGACAGATGGGATGCTACAATAATTAGATTCCAAACACTTCGTTTTTAGGGGACAGCGCATGACTGCGAAGGGGGTCACACTTGGGAACCAGGTTTAAGAGGTTTGAGCATGCCACCAGACTTTATTACACATGCTAGGGTCACATGAATGGTTTGGAGGTGTTCTGATGCCCTAGAGCGTGGTTTCCTTCGAAACCCTATTTCGCGATCCCCGGATCATCTACCTCCCTAGACTTTCTTTTGACAGGGGTAACCTGTTGTAACTCTCTCTTGTTTTGTTCTTGGTTAGGTCATAGGATGTTGTAAAACCATGTTTGGGAACATGTTGTGACAAGATCTACCCCGGTTTCACAAAAACAGGGAGTTTCCCCCTAATAGTTAGATTCTAGACAGTTCGTTTTTAGGGGACATCGCATGACTGCGAAGGGGTCACACTTGGTAACTAGGTTTAGGAGGTTTGAGCATGCCACCGCACTTTATTACACGTGCTAGTGTCACATGCATGGTTTGGAGGTGTTCCAATCTCCCGGAGCGTGGTTTCCTTCGAAACCCTGATCCGCGATCCCTGGATCGTCTACCCCCTAGACTTTCCTCTCACAGGGGTAGACCGGTGTAGCTCTCACCTATTTTGTGCTTGGCTAGGCCATAGGATGATGTAAAACCATGTTTAGGAACATGTTGTGACAAGATCTACCTCGGTTTCACTGGAACGGGGAGTTTCCCCTAATAGTCAGATTGCAGATAGTTCGTTTTTATGTGACAACGCATGTCTGCGAAGGGGGTCACACATGGGAACCAGGTATAGGAGGTTTGAGCATGCCACCACACTTTATTACACATGCTAGGGTCACATGCGGGCCCCGGTTTCACCGAAACGGGGAGTTTCCCCCTAATAGTTAGATTCCAGACATCGCACACCCCGTCGGCTGGCCCCTCTACCATCTCTCCCAGCCTCGAGCCCGCTACCCGCCCCAATCCAGCGTCGCCCAATCCCAGCGGCCACCGCTGGTCGCCCTTGCTCGGCAGAGGGTCGGCCGGCTCACGTGGGCGGGAGGAGCTCTGGTTGGCGGATCCCCTCCTCCACCTCGTCGTCACCCCATCTCCACCACCGGTGTATTGAATAAGGTAAGTCGATTTTTTTCTTTTTTTTCAGTTCATTGCTAATTAGCTTCATTTGTCTGTACTGGTATAATGCACATGTTTTGAATTTGGATAGCCATCCTGGATACAGAACCCGTTGATTGGTGGCAAAATTTAGGTATAAAATATATATGTAGACAAAATTTTGTAGGAGACCAAGTCATTATATGTAGCTATATTAGTTTCATGCCAGCACGAACACAATATTGTATTCCCTCTGATCCGATTTATTGTCACAAATTTAGACAAAATTTTGTCGCCACCACGTGAGCGCCTCCCCACCAAACTTGAACCCTAGAAACAGAAAAACGGAGCCCTCCCACCGATGGAAGCCGATATCCACCCCTCTTCCATGGCCCAAAGGCCACATAATCGAGATGGATATGCGGCAGAGCCGATAGGAGACGAAGAAAACCGGATCGCCTTCTTAGTCTCTCACGGACGAATGGATACGAGTTTGGAGGGAGTAGATCTTTACAAAGAAACAACCAAAATGGCACTGGCAGTGTGTCAAATGGTGCATTAAAATAGTATATCGTCATGAATACATGTGTATGTTAGTAATTCTTTTTTTTCGTGCAGGATATCTATTGAATTTGAGGGTGGGGTTGTCGACGGCGTAGGGAATTTTACGGGAGGGTCACTGATCTTCTTCACCTTTCTCCTCTCTTGTACGTAGGGCTTTTTTCGTGTCTAGATCACCAAGTATGTTGCGTTACCTAGGTGTATCTTCCCGGCCAAAAGGGTTACGCGGATAAATATGCATTAGTGGTCTCGTATATTATAAACCGTAACTCTTATGGCATTTATCGGGACAGCCGGCGGATGCGTAGTTGGGTATGTTTTTCCTGTTCTACTCCGGTTCCGAGACAGGATTTCGGCAACATCTCCCCGTTGTTCTTCGGATGCAAATCCCTCTTGGCTTTTTGCCAAGACATGTATCGGGAGAGCAGCGGGGAGGTGCTGCCGAAATTCTGTCTTGGATCAGGGTAGAACAGGGAGAACATACTCAATCTACGGATCCAGCGGTTTCTAGGACCCTCTTTACCTATTAGACTGATAGGTGGATATATGCATGACGTAAAATCCATGTTTGCTAAAATTAACCGAACTAATAACGGATTTATTTATATGGCATGATTAATTGAAAGCATTGTATATGTCTGTTTTGGTACTGATTAGAGGATGGAAAATCATGACTGGATGTATGAGGGATACGTCAGTAAGTGGGACTTTACCTCATAATGGAAAGATAAAGTCGAGGACTTCATGAACCGGGTTTTGCTGTCCCCACCAGACACAGAAAAATTTTCTTCCCCTGTACAAGATGCAAGAACCTGAATACACATTCGAAGGATGATGTCAGTAGGCACCTGGTCATTATGGGTTCACACCGTCCTACAAGACTTGGACTTTCCATGGTGAAAAGTTAGCGAAACGTGCTAGGAGGGAGTCACGGTAGAGTCAACAGTAGAGTCAGCCAAGGGGAGAATTTGATGCTGGATTTGATAGGTGCATAGACAACTTTGTGAATGCTAATGCGCTTGACAGCCCTCATGTAGAGGCGGAGACACCTCAAGATGCGGAGACAAGTGAGGAGCCGGAGGAAAACACGGCAAAGTACTACGAGACTTTGTTTGCCTCGCAGAGACCCCTTCATGCACATACAGATGTTAGCCAACTGGACGCCATCGCTCGCCTTTTGGCCTTCAAGAGCCACAAGAACTTGACCAGAGATGACTTTGATGATATGCTGGTCGTCGTTGGCAGCATTCTGCCGAAAGGGCACCTCTTGCCGGAGAACTTCTACAATTTGACCAAACTCCTCCGTGACCTTAAGATGTCATATGAGCCGATACATGCTTGTCCGAAGGGATGCATGCTATTCAGAAAGGAGCATGCTCAGACAAATTATTGTATCCACTACAAATCCTCTAGGTACTTTGAGGTCGATCCCAATGGTGATGGTCAGAAGAGGCAGACCGGGGTTGCCCAAAACAACCTTTGGTATCTTCCAGTGCTACCGAGGATCCAATGGCTCTTCATGACCGAGGATACTGCCTAGTAGATGAAGTGGGCAGTAGAAGGGAACAGATACACCGACAAGATGATACATCCGTCGGTTGGTAGTGCATGGAAGAACTTTGTCAAGAAATATCCTGAGAAAGTCGGTGACAAGAGGAGTGTAGCAGTTGCCATATCAACATATGGGTTCAATCCAAATGGTATGTCGGCTGCGATATAGCCATTGGCGATATTTGTTATTCCCTGAACCTCCCCCCTGGCGTCTGCATGAGATCAGAGAACATGTTTGTGTCGATGATAATCCCCGGACCGAAATACCCTGGTAAGAAAATGAATGTGTATCTAGAACCGCTGGTGGATGACTTGTTTCATGGCTGGGAAGGTCGCGGGATCCGAACATATGACGCCGCAAACAAGGAGCACTTCGATATGTATGTCTCATACCACACCTCCCTGCATGACCCACTAGCACATGCGTTGTTCTGCGGCTGGTGTACACATGGGAAGTGTCCTTGCCTAGTGTGTATGCAGGATCTGACTTTCTTACATGTCGAAGGGAGGCAAGTATTCCTGCTTTGATGAACATCGAAAGTTCCTTGAGCTGAATCATCCATACAGGAATTACAAAAAGAGGTCCAAGAAAGGCCGTGTTGTCCATGATCCAAAGCCATGTCTGAAGATGGGAAATGAAATCAAGGGTGAGTTAGAAGGTCTCTAGCCTAACCCTGATGGGAATGGTTTCGTGGGATATGGGGACATGCACCAATGGACCCACATTCCATGCTTATGGAAGCTCCCTTACTTTGAGGATCTCGAGCTCCCGCATAACATTGATGTAATGCACACCAAAAAGAATATCGGCGAGGCCCTTTGGAGCACCATAATGCAAACTGAGAATTCGAAGGATAACATCAAGGCTCGAATTGATCAAGAACAATGGTGCGATAGGCCAAAGTTGAAAATGCAGCCACCCGGAACCAATGGCAGAAAAGGGTGGTCTAAGCCAAAGGTTCCTTTCTGCCCAACAAATCCCCAAAAAAGGGAGATCTTCCAGTGGACCGCGCAAAGTTTGTTTTTCCCTGATGGTACACAACTAACTGGATGTGGGGTGCAAACAAGCAAACGTTGCGAGTATAAGGGCTCAAGAGTCATGACTACCACGTATGGCTTGAGCGAATATTGCCGGTGATGATTCGAGGCTATGTCGATGAGTGGTGTCGAGGTTGAGATTTTTCTTCCGCCATATTTGTGCTAGGGAGTTGGACCATAAAGTGGTTGAGAAGCTACATGAACAGGCCCCGAGTTGATTTGCAATCTAGAGATGCTCCTTCCGCCAGGGTTCTTCAATCCGATGCAACATATGATCTTGCATCTCACGAACGAGGCTTTGAAGGGTGGACCTGTGTGGGCCCGTTGGCAGTATCCACCGGAGAGATAAACACAGAGGCTTCGTACAAAAACAAGCAATAAATGCAAGATCGAGGCATCCATAGCCGAGTCAGTCCTTAATGAGGAGGTTTCAAACTTCACCACAAAGCATTATGATGCCAACATCCCCATAGAGCACAACCCAGTCTCCCGTTACAATGCCGCCAACCCTAAAGATATACCCAAGATTAGCATCTTCAGAGGGATTGGTGGCAAATCAAGTGGCAGGAAGCAGTTCATAATGAAAAAACCTGAACGGGAGTTGATCCAGTCGTATGTCTTGAACACCATGGAGGAAGTGATGCCGTACATCGAGTAAGTGCTCACCATTTAGATTTTCGCAAACAATCGCTCCTATGTTCGTGCCTAACTCTTCTTCTTTAAATTGGTATAGACGGTTCAAGCGTGCACATTGGAAGAATCCAATTAAGGATCCTAACCCGAAAGAGGAGCAGGATCTATTCAATAAGGGTGGTGGTTTCAGTTTCATCACCTGGTTCTATGGTTTGGTACTATTCCATCCAACTTCTTGTGCTAAACTTCTCGTTCTAACTTATAGGCAAATACTGACAATGAGATGCAACCCGAGCTAAGAAATATTGCCAGGGGATTTAACCATTCAGTCGACATGTTCAATGCTTATGACGTGAATGGGTATTGCTTCCATACCCATGAATACACAACTATCCGACCCAACCGGAAGACAACAAATAGCGGGGTCTTTTGTGAAGGCTCGGATGGCCTCTAGTATTATGGAAGAGTCGAGGGTATATATGAGTTGAATTACAGTTTTGTCAAAGGGCTAAATCCCGTTTTATTCAAATGCCATTGGTTTGACCCACATCAGGTGAAACAGGATCCTGAAATTGGACTGGTCGAAGTTAAGAGAAGTTCCGTTTATGCGGGAGATGATGTCTATATTTTTGCTACGGAGGCCTTCCAAGTATTCTATCTTCCGTACCCATGCCAAAACCCTACAAAACATCTAAAGGACTGGGATGTTGTGATGACGATGCAAACGCATAGCAGTCCGCCCTTATAAACAAGGATGATTACCGCCGCCTAGACCCTTCAACAAATGATGGCGAGTTTTATCAGGAAGAAGGGCTCCCCGGGCAATTCACTATCAACTTGTCCGTGGATAGTGACATGGTGTAGACGATGAGCAAGAAGCCGAGGAGGAAAACACTGTGCAAGATGAAGTTGAGGAGGCTCAAAACCAACAAGATGTGAGTTTTCTCGAGGCGTTCCGTGCAGGCCTTGACGTTAATGCTCCACGGGGACCACCTCCAGGTTTTGTGGATGATTATTGGTGGCCCGAGAATGATTGCGATGATGAAAACTATTTTCCAATCCATAATCCCGACACAGGCTTCTGATGTACGTAGTAGTAATAATATGAGACTAATCTATATAGTACTATTTGTCGGGCTGTTGTATTTATAAGAACTCTATGCTATGTAAGAAAATATGTTGCTTTTACTAATATCCATCGATTTTCTTCGTTGTTACTTTTACTAATATTCATCTATTTTCATCAATGTTGCTTTTACTATTATTCATCTAATTATGTTCATCGTTGCTTTTAATGTGTACTAATAAACTACTCTTTTCATTCTGTTTTGCAGGTGATTGAAAGATGCCGGGGGGGAAGGGCGTTACAAAAAAGATGAAAAGCTTGGTTGACCTTGTGAGTGGTGGTTCAAAAAAAGGGTGGTTCGAAAAAGGGTGGTTTGAAAGCTTCAACATCGGCTTCGAGAGAGCGTGCTAGTCCTCCACCGCACACTTCACAGCGGCAGGGGCGTGGGAGGCATGGGAGGAATCCTGTTCCCCTGCCCGGCCGTAGTGGACCAGGACGAGGAGGAGGAGGACCAGGAGGAGGAGGAGCCAGTTCGACAGGAGGAGGAGTAGGAGGAGGAGACATACTTGGATGATGATGATGATGATGATGATGAGGCGCAGTCGCAGCAGTCGAAGGATGAGGGGTTGGGGTCTTTACCCTACGAGCTTGACATGACCTTGAGGTGGGAGCATCCGGAGGATGAGACGTCGTACCTTGAGGTGTACGCGAGCATGGACGCGTGGCTTACGCCACGGATCAAGGCTCCGTATCAGCGTGGGGTTGCGAGACTCCCCGATCTACCTTATGCCTATGCGGATAAGGTTCTCGTGCCCGCTGGGAAGAGGTACATTATTTGACCCGCTAACCATATACTGGAATTTTCATCGCATACCAATTATGATTTTTCATTGTGTAGTTCCTTTCTATATCAGGATGGAATCAAGCCGTATCGTGGCTACTGGAGCATCATTGGAGCCCTGGTTCGAGCGTTTTTCCTGGGATTATCACTCTCCCAAATGGTCAGCAGGATGTAGCTTGGACTTGGAAGCATTACCACTATGCCACGGATCCGGCTAAAAAGTATAACCACATGGCAGAGAAGATTCAAGTTCTATTCTAGGTAAGTTTGTTTCACTTGTCATAATTAAATCACCGCGGCTTTGACTCGTGGCTTTGACTCCTGTGTGCATACTTGTAGAATTACTTCGACATGGACATGGAGAACTCAAGGGAGTGCATGTCGATCATGAACGAGCTTTCCAAGAGGAAGGTGCAATACATGCACTACGAGGCACGAGTGAACTCTGTCTGCAACTAGTTTGGCGATCGCAAGATCTGGATGAACAAGAGTCAATCCCGGGACATGCTCTTCGAGTCGTGGCAGTACCTGCAGGTAGTTGCATTTCTGTTTTATTGATTTCTTGACCTTCATCTATTTTCTATTGTACTAATACGTGTACCTTATGGATGTAGAACCCTCCTCAGTTTGTCGGTAATAACACGAGGTGCTTCACGGGGATGGTAGCATGGTGGACACATGCCGAGTACCTCAAGAGACACGAGGCTGCAAAGAAGTGGCGAGATGAGATGAAGGGTGGATCACACCACCAAGGCAGCATCCCCCTCGCCCTTGTCAGGCAAAAAGACGTGAGCAAATGCTTTATTTCTTGCTTCTCATGTTATTCTTTACTCCATAAGGGAGTCCCCCTTCACTTATCTTCATCCTATCATTTGCAGAAAGTAAAGACAGGTGTGGAGACGTCCATGTTTGCCATTTGGAAGAAGATGCGCACCTTGGACGAGCCTGTGGACGGCTCCTCGTGGATCAATGAGGCAGCCAAGATCCGGCGTATGAAGTACCCAAAGAAGTACAAGCAAGTGCATGATGAAGATTCCAACCCTTACACCGCCCCCCTTCGATCCTGAGGTTGCCATGCTGGCGGGACATGGCTAGAGGAATGGCCCGCTCTGGATTGCTGACAGGTCCGTTGACCCTAGGACCATTCCATCTATGCACCAGATCCGACGTGGCAGGACGAGCTCCATGCCTGCCGTAGAGACCCATCCATGGCCTTCGGTTATAGTTGTCGACCAGTTACGAGTATGTTATTCTTCCTTAGTCATCTTTGTTTTACTACATGTTTTACATGGCAAAGTTCATGACATCGTGGCGACACGACGTAGGAGGAGATGGCTGCTGAGAGGGCAAGCAGAGAGGCCGCCGAGCAGCAGTAGCTACAGCTAGAGGAGCAGCCTAGCCAGCAGCAGGCGATGCTGGAGCAGCAACAGCAGATGACGCAGTGGATGGCACACCAATGCTCATGACTGCTCCACTAGGGTCTCTTCCTACTCCTCCTTTCACCTTCCCATGGGTAAGTGATCACATGTCTTTATTGTCTAATGCTGGTAATTTTCAATATTTTCTTATTGTCTAATGCTCACAATTTCCCATGGTGTAGTTGGCCAATTTGATACCGCGTGGTGGGTCGAACAACTAGGCACCGCCTGGTGGGTCAGACGATGGATCGAACAACCAATCGCCTTTCACCATCAACAATGCGTCGGTCGTCCGGAGGCTGGATCAGAGTCCTCCAGGTTAGTTCTCCTACACTTTACCTTGTGCATCACTTGATATCGGTACTCGATACACTTGGATAGTCTCATGATTGTGCTTTTGACCTTGTAGGAGGGCTTTGAGGTTGTGGCCTTCATGTGTGCATCATGATTAGTTCTCCTACACTTGTCAAATTTATCCATGCCATCACACTTGTAGAAAATTTAGCCATGCCATGATACTTGTAGAAAATTTAGCCTTGCCATGGGGCTTGTTCGTCTGCGGTACCAAAGTTCGCAGGCCAGCGCATGGCGGTACCTAAGTTGCCTGAAATTACCACGTTTCGAAAAGTTGGGCCGCCAACTACTGAGAGGGGCCATTTCGAGGCAAACTCATCTCACCCCTGCCAAATTAAAACATTACGTTAAACTGCCCCGTGAAGTAGATGATCGGGACCCTCATGTCGGTCATATGTCCGTGACGCGAGCGCCAACGTGGCAACCTCTTAGGAAAATCGAGCAGCTAAGTGGATTGGATGCGTTGACCAATTTCACAAATCCATTCCCAGCTTTCCCCTAGCACCGACGGCATTAGAATCCACCCTCTAGGCAGGACGATCCCTTCAAACATTTGACTTCCGGTGCCAAGTTGCTGCGCCCAGTCGCTGATCCTGAGCTCCAATGGCGCATGCCTCCGCCCGCCGCTATGAGGCTTCAGCCCGCCTCACCCGACGAGCTGAGCAGCTCGGAGGATGGCAGATCCTACTATGAAGAAAGACGAAGTTCTGTCTACAAGCGGGTGAGTACCCTTCTCTTTGCTATTCGCACTAATTACAACTGCTAGCTGGCTACTGAACCTCAAATTGTTTGTTAGCCCAACGTTGACAAACATATTTTGACCACAGTTTTCTGTCAAGTGGGATCTGCGCGGACCCCCCTTACCTAGTTACGGTAGTCCTCTATAGGTACGACTCTAAGGGCAAGAGGTATGGACACCATTGTTTCATGATGGAAGAAGCGACTGCGTAGATCTGCACTATATCTGGTATGGTTACTGCTCTGCGTAATCATGTTGAATTATGGCCGAAGCAGACTGCAAAGTTCAGCTTCATGGATGAACGTGGCATCATGGTTCCTATAACATGTGTGACAGTCAGCTAATTGGGTTGATGAAAAGGTATGCTTCGGCTGCCATGTTTGAGCTGAAATGTGATGTACTGGATGTGGAAACTGCTGCAACTGGTAGTCACCCTTCTATTCTTAGACAGGGTGGTTGCTGAAACCCAATTAGCTCCTGGTAAGCAAAGGTCTCTTGGGGTTCGCATGTTTGTGCTGAATTGTAATTTTTGTTTTATTTACTCTGTAGATATTGGGAAGTTATGCAACAGTCTTGTTTCTTTGACAGGAAGCACCGCAAGGTTAGAAACATGACTGCCGGGTCAGTCATTTTGCTGCCCGAAGAAATTAAAAACGAGTAGAAAGATGATGATGTACACGATTCTGGTGCCCATTGTCCCAGCGATGTAGAGTACGTGAAGCTAAGAAAATTGGCACCGAGGAAGAGGAAGAAGGCAAGAAATGAAGAAGCCAGTGGACGTGAAGGCTTGGCACCCAGGCTGCGGAAGAAGGCTGCTGGCAATGAAGATGCATAGTAATGTGTTGAACTTGAACCTATATATGTAATTCTGTTAAATTCTGGAGCTCTGTGTGTGGCACATTGCTGGGCGAAACAATCTACCCACGTTCTCTCAGTAAAATGTACCGCGACTTTGGGTTTGGAAACGCCCAAGTCAGTAGTTGAATCCGAAATTGTGTTTGTGTCACTGCTATCTGAAAACAAGGATCCACCGGTTCCATGATGGCTGAGGGGCAGGAGGTCTCCAAATACGACGGAATGTAAGTGGCACAGAAATAAATTATTTAAGCTGCCACACTCCACGAAGCAGCAACTTATTTCAGATGCTACACAATGACGTGGCAACATAAATAGCAATGTTCTCACCGATAATGCCTAGATGAGGAGGAAATCGGTACCACTTTCTGGCCTAATCTTGAGCCCGTCTATCTCACCGGCTCTCTGCTCCTGCATCCCCTGCATCTGGCAAAGCTCCTGGATCTCCAGTAACTGGGTGTACATGCTTCCACTTTATAAATTGTGGTTGTGCCAGTTGCATGCGGCCAAATCCATGTAGATTACGTTTAAAGAAACCACCAATGTCAGAATACACTAGTAGAAAAGGGGTATTTGGTCCACGGTCACGTTCCCAATCCGGGACAAAGATCTAAATCGAGGCAAAAATTGATCTAAATCACAAATTCTTCCACAAATTAGTGAAGACAGAGATCTAAATCGAGGCATTTCATTAATTCAACCACAAATTCTTCTAAACAAAGGTGCGATTTTACATCCTACATTAATTCAACCGCTAGTCAACAATTTCACTTCCGCTGCCGCTGTCCTCCGAGCCCCCGGCTTCCTCATCATCGTCGGATGGAACCTACACGATTTCCGCATTGTTCGTGAGACGGAGCACCTCTTCACGGTGAGCGGCGGCGATGACAGTGAACTTGGTACGTCCAGGGAAGGACCAGAACCTCTCCCGCCCTTCTCAGTTGTGGAGATCTCGGTGCACCACGTGCCCGTAAACGATGCGGTTGCCAATCTTGGCCTTCCGCTCCTTCTTGAATAGCGTCGGTCAGTACGGGCTGACCGCCGCGTACCCGGGCAGCGCCCTCTTCCATGTGGGCATCTGGCAGCGGCGCACCGTGATTTTGCTCTCCATCACGGCTCCGTCGAGGACGAGGAGCGGAGCCACCGGCACCGCCGCATAGCTAATGCGCCATCCATGGGGCACCGTCGCGGCCGGCATCGCGAGGATGTCGAAGTGCACGAACATCACCGTCTCGTAGAAGTTCAGCAAGGGCATCTCCATGGCGGCGCGGTGGAGATTGGAGAGGGAGCGAGGGGGTGGACGACGAAGCGATGGCGCGGTGGAGATTGGAGAGGGCGAGGGGATGGGCGACGAAGCGACGCGTTGTGGCGCCTCCTATTTGTACACGAGGACGACGAAGCGACGGACGGAATATCCAAGGGGCATTGGTCAGACAAAAGGAAGTAATGCAGGGTTAAGACATATTAAAAGGCGACCAATATTTTTACTCCCAGGACTCCGGGGCCAATAGTTTAAACTGCTAGGTCAACAGGTACAACTATTACAACTTAAAAAAGGCACAGAGCTTAAGCTAAGTAGAACTAGTTATCACACATCTCCTTGATCTTCCTAATCTTAGCCCGATGTGCATCTTCCTGCGAGAGCAAGGATATCGTCTGCTCCTTCCTTTTAGCATCTTCCTTCCACAGCTTCAATTGTTTCTCTACATCTTTCCTCATGCACTTGTCAATACTCATAGTTGTGAACTGTAGGACTTTGGCCTGGTGAAGATCCTTACTTGCTTGAGTCAGTTCTTTCTCAGCTTTAGCCTTCAGGGCCAACGTTGCATCCCTCTCCTTCTCGACTTTGCTAACCTTGTCTTCCACCCCCATGAGATCTCGCTTATGCTTGGTCGTGTCAACTGGTTCCCATAGCTTCATCTCAACACTGTCAAGAAG
Source organism: Avena insularis (assembly GCA_023614405.1). Taxonomy (NCBI): domain Eukaryota; kingdom Viridiplantae; phylum Streptophyta; class Magnoliopsida; order Poales; family Poaceae; genus Avena; species Avena insularis. The sequence continues at coordinate 75,655,965 of CM042690.1, forward strand.
TGAGCTGAATGCGCATTCTTCCAACTCAACAATCATTTCCCATAGTTTGTCTAGCGTTTTCTGCATTGATTTGGGCCACTCTGGATCTACCCATTTGACAACACCGCAACTTCCGCCTCGCATCATTGCACGATGTCCTTGACATCATAGAAACCTCCTGCCTATGTTTCGTCCTTCGAACGCTACAAATTTAGCAGACACATATCCATGTTTACATAGAAGAGGACTGTCTTCATCCGCTAAACCGTGACAGTCAGCGTCATACATCGTCTGGTTGGCCGAACATATCATACGCGCATGAGTAAACGGAGTAGATCTGGCTCAAAAAATAGATAACTGGCCACGGATGATAGAGATAGAGATGAGATGACTCAAATCAAAATCACCGTCCTTGTCTTCACGACACGTTTCCTCGTCGTCTCCCCTTGAACCCATGGCGAGAGGGGAGGGGGGATGGCTGCCGAAGAGGGGATTGGGATGGAGCGCGCTTCATGACTCTGGCGAGATGGGAGTGAAGAGGGGAAAGTGGCTTCGAGGGGAAGGAAGAGAAGTACGGGGAGGAAGAGAAGTAATGGGGACGTGACACTGGGATATGGCCCACTCAACTCGTGAGTCGTGACACTCGCAACAGGGGAGCCCCCGGTGTTGCCAGTTTGTCTAGAGCAAGCGTGGCCAATCGTGCCGCAAAATAGACTACTCGCGGATCAATCTCACGCAAACCATCCCAATCATCCAAGTGCCCCGATCGAACGGTATGTAACAATCATCAAGCAGAACAACTGTGTTAGGGCGTGCCTTCTAGAAGACTCGGTCTAACGCTAAGGTTAGGGATCTCTTAATGTTAATTAGGATCCATATGTGGTTTATTTAAAGAACATACATCCAATGACACTGGTGGATCCATATGTGGTTTGTGAGAAGAACACACATGCAATGACACTGGTGGATCCATGTGTGGTTTATGAGAGGAACACACATGCAATGACACTGGATCCATATGTGGTTTGTGAAAATAACAGACATGCAATGACACTAGGTGTGGTTCATGGGAAGAACACACGTGTAATGACACTGGTGGATCCATGTGTGGTTAATGAGAAGAACACACATGCAATGACATTGGGTGTGGTTCATGATATGGTTTGTGAGAAGAACACACATGCAATAACTCTAGCTGTGGATTATGAGAAGAACACACATGCAATGACGTTAATTGTGGTTCATGAAAAGAGCAGACATGCAATGATACTTGTGGATCCATGTGTGGTCTATGAGAAGAACACACATGCAATGACACTAGGTGTGGTTCATGATATGGTTTGTGAGAAGAACACACATGCAATGACTCTAGCTGTGGTTCATGAGAAGAACACACATGCAATGACTCTAACAGTGGTTCATGAAAAGAGCAGACATGCGATGACACCGGTGGATCCATGTGTGGTCTATGAGAGGAACACACATGCAATGACTCTAACTGTGGTTCATGAAAAGAGCAGACATGCGATGACACCGGTGGATCCATATGTGGTCTATGAGAGGAACACAAATGCAATGACACCGGTGGATCCTTACGTGGTCTGTGAAAAGAACACACATGCAATGCCATTGGTGGATCCATGTGTGGTCTGTGGGAAGAACACACATGCAATGACACTGGTGGATCCATAAGTAGTTTGTGAGATGGGCACACATGCAATGACACAGGTGGATCCATGTGTGGTCTATGGGAAGAACACACATGCAATGACACTGGTGATATGTGGTTTGTGAAAGGAACAGACATGCAATGACGTTAATTGTGGTTCATGAAAAGAGCAGACATGGAATGATAGTTGTGGATCCATGTGTGGTTAATGAGAGGAACACACATGCAATGACACTGGGTGTGGTTCATGATATGGTTTGTGATAAGAACACACATGCAATGACTCTTGTTGTGGTTCATGAGAAGAACACACATGCAATGACTCTAATTGTGGTTCATGAAAAGAGCAGACATGCGATGACACCGGTGGATCCATGTGTGGTCTATGAGAGGAACACACAAGGCAATGACACCGGTGGATCCTTCTGTGGTCTGTGAGAAGAACACACATGCAATGACACTGGTGGATCCATATGTGGTCTATGAACAGAACACACATGCAATGACACTAGTGGATCCATGTGTGGTTCATATGAAGAACACACATGCAATGACACTGGTGGATCCATGTGTGGTCTGTGGGAAGAACACACATGCAATGACACTAGTGATATGTGGTTCATGAGAAGAACACATATGCAATGACTCTAACTGTGGTTCATGACAAGAGTAGACATGCAATGACACTAGTGGATCCATGTGTGGTTAATGAGAAGAACACACACTCAATGACACTAGGTGTGGTTCATGATATGGTTTGTGAGAAGAACACACATGCAATGACACTAGTGGATCCATGTGTGGTTCATGGGAAGAACACACATGCAATGAAACTGGTGGATCCATGTGTGGTCTGTGAGAACAACACACATGCAATGACACTGGTGATATGTGCTTCATGAGAAGAACACACATGCAATGACTCTAACTGTGGGTCATGAAAAGAGCAGACATGCAATGACACCGGTGCATCCATGTGTGGTCTATGAGAGGAACACACATGCAATGACACCGGTGGATCCTTACGTGGCCTGTGAGAAGAACACACATGAAATGACGCTGGTGGATCCATATGTGGTCTGTGAAAAGAACACACATGCAATGACACTGGTGGATCTATGTGTGGTTCATGGGAAGAACACACATGCAATCACTACAAGGAATCTGGCTATATATGACCCTCTATTTTCGTCACAGAATCGTCACAATAGTCGGTTTATGACGATTCTATGATGATTTTGAGATCGTCGAAAGCTGGGCGTCGCTAATGAACTATAACGACGTTTTTTTTGAAATCGTCATAACCGTTTATGACGATATTGGATACAATATCTTCACGGGCAAACTGGTCTTGCTAGATCAGATCCTACGTGGCACAAAAATTATCCCGGTCCATTCCACCAGTTTACATGGGCCAAGCCCAAAATTCAATCCATTAATTTCTTCTTGACAATTCCCGTTTGCTTCTTGGGCCAAGCCCAATATTTTGGCATTTTTATTTTCATGGGCAAGGCCGTTTTAGCTTCCAATTCAATTTTATTTCAACAATTTCTGTGGAATATTTCTTCTAGCGTCGTGGAATAGTTTTTGGCCCATGGCCTTTTTAGAGCCCAACTAACATTTGGTTCATTTCTAAATTAGAGGCATTAAATAATCAATATTTTGGTAAGCACGGCCCAAATCACATTCAATATATTACAATCAGACATAACCCAAGAATACAAAACAGCTACAAAAGCACAATGTGGATACAATTATACAATCAGACATAATTAACCAAATCCAAGAATACTACAACCATTCCATAGTCCAATTCACTGAAAGACATACATACAACTACCCGCAAAAATATTGACTTGTCAACTCCCATGAAGATACAACTAGCAACAAAAAATATGGCCATCAATTCTTTGTTGACTATGAAGCTCTCGCCTCTTCCACCTTCATCCTGGAGCTCCTATAAAGAGAACAAACATGAAAACCAATTAATATGAGATGAAACGTGCACATGGGGAGACACCAAGAACTTACAAGACTAGTATGGTCCTTCCTCGCAAAATAAACTAAGCAAAGGAGCAGCAAAAGAAAAGAAAAATTGTGTGCGGCATAGAGCTACCACTACAGGTAAAAGAAATTCCCCAGTCTTAAGCATTCAGTACCTAGCTTGAAGTTGAGCATTAGAAACTCATGCTGACATTCACATCCTTGAGGCAACAGAAGATAAAGCATCTCGCCAAGATGATAATTTGGTACCTGCTAGAATATATCAGGAATGCTTCAGGCTCAAAAGAAACATCACTACGAAGATAGGAATAGAGGACAAGAAAATTTTCTAGATTGATACAAATAGATAGGAAACAAAAAAAAAGCACATGAGGGTGAATTGGAGTGACATGCCAAAGCAAAAGTGCCTTGTAGTTTTGGTTCAGTGTTGAGTGACACTTTGAGAAATAAATGCACAGTTGCTAAAAGAAATTGCAGGCAACCAATGGTGATATACTTCTATTAATAGCTTACAAACTACTCTAAGATGTGAACTATCAGTTACAAAAGCCAACATAAACTATATGTTCGATGAATGCCTGCAGAATAATCTAAGATGTGTACATTACAACAATGCGGGTTTATTACAGACAAAAAGGGCCAATATGGATTATAATGTCATAATAAAAAGGGCCAATTGGGTGACATACTCCCTACTGGTTTCATCAATACAAACAGCACTACTGTCTGTAACCAACATCATGAATTGAAATTTCCCAGGTTTTCATCTAAAAGATAAACCAGGACAGACATATGAAGTAGAAGATGCATGTTTAAAACTGTCTACTACTGCCATGCAGCCCAACAACTACATATTAATCAGACTAAGCACTTGTATTTCAGGGTACATAAGTGGTTCGGCCTTAGCTAGTCAAGTAGATGGGAGTTGGTAACCAAACCGACATGGTTAGTTGCAAACTGCATCTCGTTGCCATCCTTTGAGAGGGTGCGAGGAATCCCAATCTCTCATGCATTGTTGCTGCCAGAAAAAGCACCACGTTTGAATAGACGTACAAGCAAGCAAGCAGGAATTTCAGACATGTTAGGCTCCAAAAACTTAAGTTCCTATGAGGTATCATACACTATCATATGGATCATGCCATGACTTGACAGATTTTAACCTGTTTGAGTTCTGCAAGCTACTGATCTGCTGGGGCAGCTTTGGGGACTCCTGCTGGTAGTACTGAAAGTTTGCAATATGATCTAGACAGTGAACCTAAAACCATGTCTGTTTCCATCAAAATTATAACTAAATGATAATCACAGTACACTAGTAAATCTAATAACAAGTCATAGCAATCATGAGGTAACACTAAAGTTTGCCCCATGAACAATTCAAAGAGAGCTGGACACTATCGTACCTGGATCTGGCGGATGCCTTGTCAGCCACCACACACAGGGATTGTTGTCGGGGTGAAGTGCATCTGGCGCGGCCTTGTTGGGGAGAAGCGGATCCGGCAGCTGTGTGACCGGGACGAGGGGATCTGGCGGCGCTCTTGTCATGGACGATGCGTTGGTGGCCGCACCTATGGTGGAAAGACATGAGTCAGAGGGAGATAGGGGTATGGGGATTCAGAGAGAAGGGGATGGGCACGATGCCCGCGAGCCCGCTGGCGGCCAGGTGCGCTGCCATGCCGATGTGGCGCTGCTGCTGCTCCGAGTAGTGCGCCGCCACAGTGGCCCGGCTGGCGTCCACGACCCCACCGCCCACACACGCCTCCGCCTGCTTCTTTGACGATCCTCTCTGTCCCGCGCACCACCGTCGCCACTGTCACTACCAAGGTCAGCAGGGGCGCTGTCATCTCCATGGACCTCCTGCTCCTCTCCGGACTACCAAGCTCTCGGGCTAGGGTTTCTGTTGGAGGTGCGGTTTCGTGGTTCCGTGTGGTGGCTTAGAGAGGGGGAGGAGGGGGGCTCGGAGATAGATTGAACTCTGGCCACCGGCGAGGACGGGCAGCACAACGGGGCCGCTCCCTCAATCTGGATGGGGTAGGGCGCAAGGGCAGAAATCCCGTGACAGGAGATGGGTGTCGATGGTGAGAGGACAGAGGTGGCGCAGGGGGAGGAGGGGCGCCGGAGGTGTCGGGTGGCCGGTGATGTGGCATCGGTGACATAGGAGATGGTATGGCGACGGAGGCGGCGCACGCGGGTGGGTGAGGGGGAAGCGGATCCGCGGGTGGGTGAGGTGGCTGGGTGGTGAGGGGGAGAGGAGACGTGATGGGTGAGTGGGGTGGGATATGCGGCCAGACCTAGACCTTTGGTCTCACACGACAAAATTGAACCTCTCTGGTGCCAGGGGACAAATTTTCGCTTGGTGAGGGTCTGAGATGAGTTCCACAACGTTGGATCGAGCGCTCGTGGACAGTCGAGATCCGATTCAAAGGGTGATCCGTGGGTACCCTCGTTTTGCATTCTGACTGGCTGGATAAGTGTCCATGGTATGAAATTGGCATAGCTAGCTCAAAAAAATCGAAAAAAAACTTCCTAGAAATGTGACATAGTTTCAATGAAAAATAACAAACTTTGTTAAATGATTGCATCTCGAAAAAACCTTCCCAAAAATAACGTATCATGTACGAGGTTTCATGGCTTTCAGACTAAACGACCACTATTATGGCTAGAATCGTGGCATAGTTTGTGATAATGTGCCGATATTATGCACACATGTGCATCTTGGGATGGTAGACAATGTTGCAGCAGGAAGTTTTCCCTTTCATCGCACCAAAAAGCCACTTTTCATTTTCTAAGCGTAAAAAACGTGGTGTTTTGTGAAGCAATCACCAAATTGCTAATTTAAAATGCTATCATCCTATTTTTTTAAAAAAATACTAGACCAACTTATATGGATAATGTCATAACCGGGGGGGTCTCAAACATTTCCGTCCACCCTTGAGGAAAAAGGCAAATTACTACCGAATCGGTAGGAAGTGGGTCTGATTTTAACTACATGTACATTATTTGATGCTCGTGATTTTTTGCAAAAATCTTTTTTAGAGTCACAATTTGTTGTTTCTTCAAAGATCCAATGCAAGTTTAATGAGGCTCATCTCTACCTAACAACGTTCATGCCCATGGTTTTGACCATAGTTTGAAATGGACATAAGAAATTGAAAAACGATCTGAACAATATAAAAACATCGTGTGGCGTTATGTTACGTGATATAGTTGCAAGAAAAAATAACAAACTTGGTTAATTGATTGCATCTCGAAAAACCCTTCCCAGAAATGACCTATCATGTTCGAGATTTCATGGCTTTCAGGCCAAACGACCAATCTTATTGCTAGAATCACGGCATAGTTTGTGATAATGTGCCCATATTGTGCACCCATATGTATAGTGGGATGGCGAACAATGTTGCAGGAGGAAGTTTTCCATTTCGTCGCACAAAAAACCATTTTTCCATTTTCTGAGCGCAAAAAACGGGTCGTTTTGTGAAGCAACCACCAAATGAAAGTTTTAAAATGCTACCATCCCATTTTCCAAAAATAATAGGACACCTTACATGGACAAATATCCCAACCGGGGTATCTCAAACCTTTCCGTCCACCCCTGGCGAAAAAACAAATTCCTACCGAATTAGTAGTAAGTGGGTCCGATTTGAACTACAGGTACATGATCTGATGCCCATGATTTTTTGAAAAAATCATTTTTAGACTCGCAATATGATATTTCTTCAGAGATCCAATGCAAGTTTAGCAAGGCTCAGCTCCTATCTTCATGCCCGCCATTTTGGCCATAGTTTGAAATGGGGAAATTTGGAAACGGGCATAAGAAATTCAAAAATAGTTCGAGCAAGATAAATCCTCTACCGTGGTGTCATATTATGTGACATAGTTGCAAGGAAAAATATCAAATTTGGTATATTGACTGCATCTCAAAAAAACCTTCATACAAATGACCTATCATGTTCGAGGTTTCATGACTTTGAAGACAAACGATCAATGTTATGGCTACAATCGCGGCATAGATTGTGATAATATGCCCATATTGTGCACACATGTGCATATTGGAATGAAGAACAATGTTTTAGGAGGAAGTTTTCCTTTTTGTCGCACGGAAAAGTCATTTTCTATTTTCGGAGTGCCAAAATCGGAGCGTTTTGTGAAGCAACACCAAACGGCGAATACAAAATGCTACCACCCCATTTTAAAAGAAATACTAAACCCACCTTACATTACATTAACAATGTCCCAACCGGGGTTTCACAAACCTTTCCGTCCACCCCTGGCGAAAAAGACAAATATCTGCCACATCGGTAGGAAGTGGGTCCGGTTTGAACTACAGGTACATGATCTGATGCTCATGATTTTTTTAAAACATCATTTTTAGACTCACAATATGATATTTCTTCAGAGATACAATGCAACTTTAGCAAGGCTCGGCTCCTTTCTTCATGCCCGCCGTTTTGGCCATAGTTTGAAACGGGAAAATTTGGAAACGGGCATTAGAAATTCAAAAACGGTCCGCACAAGATAAATCCTTCGTGTGGTGTCATATTATGTGACATAGTTGCAAGTAAAAATACCAAATTTGGTATATTGATTGCATCTCAAAAAAACTTTCATAGAAATGACCTATCATATTCGAGGTTTCATGACTTTCAAGACAAACGACCAATGTTATGGCTACAATCGCGGCATAGTTTGTGATAATGTGCCCATATTATGCATGCATATGCATATTGGGATGACGAACAATGTTGCAGGAGGAAGTTTTCCTTTTCGTCACACGGAAAAGTCATTTTCTATTTTCGGAGTGCCAAATTCGGGGCGTTTTGTGAAGCAACACCAAACAGCGAATCAAAATGTTACCACCCCATTTTTCAAAAATACTAAACCCATCTTACATGAACAATGTCCCAACCGGGGTTTCGCAAACCTTTCCTTCCACCTCTGGCGAAAAAGACAAAAGTCTGCCGAATCGGTAGGAAGTGCGTCCGATTTGAACTACAGGTACATGATCTGTTGCTCATGATTTTTTGTAAAAATCATTTTTAGACTCACAATATGATGTTTCTTCAGTGATCCAATGCCACTTTAGCAAAACTCAATCCCAAAATTTCAAATTCAAAATCCTAGTTTTAAAATCATATTTTGAATCATGATATTCTCCCTACCATGAACTAATGTGGGATTAGTAATTCCTCTATTTTGAAATAGGAAAAGTATTGATTATTAACACCCTAAGAGGATGTACTGAATTTTATAAAAAAATTAAAGCCAAAATCAATTCCTTTAGACTTCTTATGAAAAAAGATACAAAATAACTAAGAAAATAGAAACACGAATTTTTTTTCCTAAATGGACCAGCCGTGATAGGCCGAACCTTATCAACCAGCCACCAAGGCCCAGGCCAGCAAGAAAAAGGGCAACTGCCTGTGAAGGCCTAGGCCCAACCGGAGAGATAAAATCCATAAGAAGCTAGCGTTGTAAATAAAACACAACGGAATTAGTGGCGTGGTGGTTAGAGTCCCATCTGCCTGCCGTGAGGTTGCTAGTTCGAGACTTGAAACCACCATATTTTTGTGGCATTTTTCTGCTGAGTACGACGTGGATGATTATCTAATAAGACGTGTGCGTGAAAATATGACAAGGATGCTCGTGAGTTGTGGTGGTTACCATAGCTAAAGTTGTATAAAATTTCTTCCATATTGCAAGTTCGATACCAGTCGCTGGCCTTTATTTTTGTAATTATTTGTTGTCAGTTTGGTGGCCCAACTGATAAGTGTACTTACACATGGACATATACTATACAATAGTTGACACATAGACACACCACATAGGCGTAATAGCTGACGTGGGCTACTAGTCAATTGAATATATCATATTTTAAACAATATGACTATCTAAATTAGTCATAATCGGCTATAAACAAGTTTCTTAGCTGTGGCATGTAGGTTATGATGATTTCATACGAAGAAATTATGACGATTCTGACACAAATCATCGTAATTCTATAGGGTTTTGTCCTCTCTAAACGGTCTACGACCATCTTTTGCGAAATCGTCATAGATCTATGAAGATTTCATTCCCCGTCACTTGTAGTGAGTGATACTAGTGGATCCATGTGTGTTATGTGGGAAGAACACACATGCAATGGCACTGGTGATATGTGGTTCATCAGAAGAACATACATGCAATGACTCTCACTGTGGTTCATGATAAGAGAAGACATGCGATAACACTGGTGGATCCATGTGTGGTCTATGAGAGGAACACACATGCAATGCCACCAGGTGTGGTTCATGATATTGTTTGTGACAAACACACATGCAATGACTCTAGATCTGTTCTATGAGAGGAACACACATGCAATAACACCGGTGGATCCATATGTGGTCTGTGAAAAGAACACACGTGCAATGACACTGGTGGATCCATATGTGGTTCATGGGAAGAACACACATGCAATGACACTGGTGGATCCATGTGGGGTTCATGGGAAGAACACACATGTAATGACACTGGTGGATCCATATGTGGTATGTGAAAAGAACACACATGCAATGCCACTGGTGGATCCATGTGTGGTTCATGGGAAGGACACACATGCAATGACACCAGTGGATCCATGTTTGGTCTGTGGGAAGAACACACATGCAATGACACTGGTGATATGTGGTTTGTGAAAAAACAGACATGCAATGACTCTAACTGTGGTTCATGAAAAGAGCTGACATGCAATGACATTGGTGGATCCAGGTGTGGTTAATGAGAAGAACACACATGCAATGACACTAGGTGTGGTTCCTGATATGGTTTGTGAGAAGGACACACATGCAATGACTCTAGTTGTGGTCTGTGAGAGGAACACACATGCAATGACTCTAACTGTGGTTCATGAAAAGAGCAGACATGCGATGACACCGGTGGATCCTAATGTGGTCTATGAGAGGAACACACATGCAATGACACCGGTGGATCCTTACGTGGTTTGTGCGAAGAACACACATGCAATGACACTGGTGGATCCACGTGTGGTCTGTGGGAAGAACACACATGCAATGACACTGGTGGATCCATATGTGGTTCATGGGAAGGACACACATGCAATGACACTGGTGGATCCATATGTGGTCTGTGGGAAGAACACACATGCAATGACACTGGTGATATGTGTTTTTTTTTTGAAAAGAACAGACATGCAATGACTCCAACTGTGGTTCATGACAAGAGCAAACATGCAATGACATTGGTGGATCCGTGTCTGGTTAATGAGAAGAACACACATGCAATGATACTGGGTGTGGTTCATGATATGGTTTGTGAGAAAAACACACATGCAATGACTCTAGCTGTGGTGCATGAGAAGAACACACATGTAATGACTCTAACTATGGTTCATGAAAAGTGCAGACATGTGATGACACTGGTGGATCCATGTGTGGTCTATGAGAGGAACACACATGCAATGATACCGGTGGATCCTTACGTGGTTTCTGAGAAGAACACACATGCAATGACACTGGTGGATCCATGTGTGGTTCATGGGAAGAACACACATGCAATGACACTGGTGGATAAATGTGGGGTTCATGGGAAGAACACACATGTAATGACACTGGTGGATCCATATGTGGTCTGTGAAAAGAACACACATGCAATGCCACTGGTGGATCCATGTGTGGTTCATGGGAAGAACACACATGCAATGACCCTGGTGGATCCATGTGTGGTTCATGGGAAGGACACACATGCAATAACACTGGTGGATCCATGTGTGGTCTGTGAGAAGAACACACATGCAATGACACCGGTGATATGTGTTTTGTGAAAAGAACAGACATGCAATGACTCTAACTATGGTTCATGACAAGAGCAGACATGCAATGACACTGGTGGATCCATGTGTGGTTAATGAGAAGAACACACATGCAATGACACTAGGTGTGGTTCATGATATGGTTTGTGAGAAGAAGACACATGCTATGACTCTAGCTGTGGTTAATGAGAAGAACACACATGCAATGACTCTAACTGTGGTTCATGAAAAGAGCAGACATGTGATGACACCGGTGGATCCATGTGTGGTCTATGAGAGGAACACACATGCAATGATACCGGTGGATCCTTATGTGGTTTGTGAGAAGAACACACATGCAATGACACTGGTGGATGCATATGTTGTGTGTGAAAAGAACACACATGCAATGACACTGGTGGATCCATATGTGGTTCATGGGAAGGACACACATGCAATGACACTTGTGGCTCCATGTGTGAATGTTAGAAGAACACATGCAATGACACTGGTGATATGTGTTTTATGAAAAGAACACACATGCAATGACTCTAACTGTGGATCATGACAAGAGCAGACATGCAATGACACTGGTGGATCCATGTGTGGTTAATGAAAAGAACACACATGCAATGACACTGGGTGTGGTTCATGGTATGGTTTGTCAGAAGAACACACATGCAATACCTCTAGCTGTGGTCTATGAGAGGAACACACATGCAATGACTCTAACTGTGGTTCATGAAAAGAGCAGACATGCGATGACACCGGTGGATCCATATGTGGTCTATGAGAGGAACACACATGCAATGACACCGGTGGATCCTTGCGTGGTCTGTGAGAAGAACACACATGCAATGACAGTGGTGGATCCATGTGTGGTCTATGGGAAGAACACACATGCAATGACACTGGTGGATCCATGTGTGGTTCATGGCAAGGACACACATGCAATGACACTAGAGGATCCATGTGTGGTCTGTGGGAAGAACACACGTGCAATGACACTGGTGATATGTGGTTTGTGAAAAGAACAGACATGCAATGACTCTAACTGTGGTTTATGAAAAGATCAGACATGCAATGACACTGGTGGATCCATGTGTGGTCTGTGGGAAGAACACACATGCAATGACACTGGTGATATGTGTTTTGTGAAAAGAACAGACATGCAATGATCAGAATCGTAGTTCATGACATGAGCAGACATGCAATCACACTGGTGGATCCATGTGTGGTTAATGAGAAGAACACACATGCAATGACATTAGGTGTGGTTCATGATATGGTTTGTGAGAAGAAGACACATGCTATGACTCTAGCTGTCGTAAATGAGAAGTACACACATGCAATGACTCTAACTATGGTTCATGAAAAGAGCAGACATGTGATGACACCGGTGGATCCATGTGTGGTCTATGAGAGGAACACACATGCAATCATACCGGTGGATCCTTACGTGGTTTGTGAGAAGAACACACATGCAATGACACTGGTGGATGCATATGTTGTGTGTGAAAAGAACACACATGCAATGACACTGGTGGATCCATATGTGGTTCATGGGAAGGACACACATGCAATGACACTTGTGGATCCATGTGTGGTCTGTTGGAAGAACACGCATGCAATGACACTGGTGATATGTGTTTTGTGAAAAGAACACACATGCAATGACTCTAACTGTGGATCATGACAAGAGAAGACATGCAATGACACTGGTGGATCCATGTGTGGTTAATGAAAAGAACACACATGCAATGACACTGGGTGTGGTTCATGATATGGTTTGTGAGAAGAACACACATGCAATACCTCTAGCTGTGGTCTATGAGAGGAACACACATGCAATGACTCTAACTGTGGTTCATGAAAAGAGCAGACATGCGATGACACCGGTGGATCCATATGTGGTATATGAGAGGAACACACATGCAATGACACCGGTGGATCCTTGCGTGGTCTGTGAGAAGAACACACATGCAATGACAGTGGTGGATCCATGTGTGGTCTATGGGAAGAACACACATGCAATGACACTGGTGGATCCATGTGTGGTTCATGGCAAGGACACACATGCAATTACACTAGTGGATCCATGTGTGGTCTGTGGGAAGAACACGTGCAATGACACTGGTGATATGTGGTTTGTGAAAAGAACAGACATGCAATGACTCTAACTGTGGTTTATGAAAAGATCAGACATGCAATGACACTGGTGGATCCATGTGTGGTCTGTGGGAAGAACACACATGCAATGACACTGGTGATATGTGTTTTGTGAAAAGAACAGACATGCAATGACTCTAACTCTGGTTCATGACATGAGGAGACATGCAATCACACTGGTGGATCTATGTGTGGTTAATGAGAAGAACACACATTCAATGACACTGGGTGTGGTTCATGATATGGTTTGTGAGAAGAAGACACATGCTATGACTCTAGCTGTCGTAAATGAGAAGAACACACATGCAATGACTCTAACTATGGTTCATGAAAAGAGCAGACATGTGATGACACCGGTGGATCCATGTGTGGTCTATGAGAGGAACACACATGCAATCATACCGGTGGATCCTTACGTGGTTTGTGAGAAGAACACACATGCAATGACACTGGTGGATGCATATGTTGTGTGTGAAAAGAACACACATGCAGTGACATTGGTGGATCCATATGTGGTTCATGGGAAGGACACACATGCAATGACACTTGTGGATCCATGTGTGGTCTGTTGGAAGAACACGCATGCAATGACACTGGTGATATGTGTTTTGTGAAAAGAACACACATGCAATGACGCTAACTGTGGATCATGACAAGAGAAGACATGCAATGACACTGGTGGATCCATGTGTGGTCAATGAAAAGAACACACATGCAATGACACTAGGTGTGGTTCATGATATGGTTTGTGAGAAGAACACACATGCAATACCTCTAGCTGTGGTCTATGAGAGGAACACACATGCAATGACTCTAACTGTGGTTCATGAAAAGAGCAGACATGCGATGACACCGGTGGATCCATATGTGTCTGGTATGAGAGGAACACACATGCAATGATACCGTGGATCCTTGCGTGGTTCTGAGAAGAACACACATGCAATGACAGTGGTCGATCCATGTGTGGTCTATGGGAAGAACACACATGCAATGACACTGGTGGATCCATGTGTGGTTCATGGCAAGGACACACATGCAATGACACTAGTGGATCCATGTGTGGTCTGTGGGAAGAACACACGTGCAATGACACTGGTGATATGTGGTTTGTGAAAAGAACAGACATGTAATGACTCTAACTGTGGTTTATGAAAAGATCAGACATGCAATGACACTGGTGGATCCATGTGTGGTCTGTGGGAAGAACACACATGCAATGACACTGGTGATATGTGTTTTGTGAAAAGAACAGACATGCAATGACTCTAACTGTGGTTCATGACATGAGCAGACATGCAATCACACTGGTGGATCCATGTGTGGTTAATGAGAAGAACACACATTCAATGACACTTTGTGTGGTTCATGATATGGTTTGTGAGAAGAACACACATGCAATGACTCTAGCTGTGGTTCATGAGAAGAACACACATGCAATGACACTAACTGTGGTTCATGAAAACAACACACATGCAATGACACCGGTGGATCCATGTGTGGTCTATGAGAGGAACACATGCAATGACACTGTGGATCCTTACATGGTTTGTGAAAAAACACACATGCAATGACACTGGTGGATCCATATGTGGTTTGTGAAGGACAAGGACACAGCAACGACACTTGGGTGGAGCCATGTGTGGTTCATGGAAGAACGCACATGCAATGACACTAGTGGATCCATGTGTGGTCTATGAAAAGAACACACATGCAATGACACTGGTGGATCCATGTGTGGTTCATGGGAAGGACACACATGCAATGACACTGGTGGATCCATGCGTGGTCTATGGGAAGAACACACATGCAATGACACTGGTGATATGTGTTTTGTGAAAAGAACAGACATGAAATTACTCTAACTATGGTTCATGACAAGAGCAGACATGCAATGACACTAGTGGATCCATGTGTAGTTAATAAGAAGAACACACATGCAATGACACTGGGTGTGGTTCATGATATGGTTTGTGAGAAGAACACACATGCAATGACTCTAGCTGTGGTCTATGAGAGGAACACACATGCAATGACTCTAATTGTGGTTCATGAAAAGAGTAGACATGCGATGACACGGTGGATCCATATGTGGTCTATGAGAGGAACACACATGCAATGACACCGGTGGATCCTTACGTGGTTCAGGAGAAGAACACACGTGCAATGTCACTGGTGGATCCATACGTGGTTCATGGGAACGACACACATGCAATGACACTGGTGGATCCATGTGTGGTTCATGGGAATGACACACATGCAATGACACTGGTGGATCCATGTGTGGTTCATGGGAAGGACACACATGCAATGACACTGGTGGATCCATGTGTGGTCTGTGGGAAGAACACGCATGCAATGACACTGGTGGATCCATGTGTGGTTCATGGCAAGGACACACATGCAATGACACTAGTGGATCCATGTGTGGTCTGTGGGAAGAACATGCAATGACACGGTGATATGTGGTTTGTGAAAAGAACAGACATGCAATGACTCTAACTGTGGTTTATGAAAAGATCAGACATGCAATGACACTGGTGGATCCATGTGTGGTCTGTGGGAAGAACACACATGCAATGACTCTAGCTGTGGTTCATGAGAAGAACACACATGCAATGACACTAAGCGTGGTTCATGAAAACAACACATGCAATGACACTGGTGGATCCATGTGGTCTATGAGAGGAACACATGCAATGACACTGGAGGATCCTTACGTGGTTTGTGAAAAAAACACACATGCAATGACACTGGTGGATCCATATGTGGTTTGTGAGAAGGACAAACAGGCAACGACACTGGTGGATCCATGTGTGGTTCATGGGAAGAACGCACATGCAATGACACTAGTGGATCCATGTGTGGTCTATGAAAAGAACACACATGCAATGACCGGTGGATCCATGTGTGGTTCATGGGAAGGACACACATGCAATGACACTGGTGGATCCATGCGTGGTCTATGGGAAGAACACGCATGCAATGACACTGGTGATATGTGTTTTGTGAAAAGAACAGACATGAAATGACTCTAACTATGGTTCATGACAAGAGCAGACATGCAATGACACTAGTGGATCCATGTGTGGTTAATGAGAAGAACACAGATGCAATGACACTGGGTGTGGTTCATGATATGGTTTGTGAGAAGAACACACATGCAATGACTCTAGCTGTGGTCTATGAGAGGAACACACATGCAATGACTCTAACTGTGGTTCATGAAAAGAGTAGACATGCGATGACACGGGTGGATCCATATGTGGTCTATGAGAGGAACACACATGCAATGACACCGGTGGATCCTTACATGGTCTGTGAGAAGAACACACGTGCAATGTCACTGGTGGATCCATACGTGGTTCATGGGAACGACACACATGCAATGACACTGGTGGATCCATGTGTGGTTCATGGGAAGGACACACATGCAATGACACTAGTGGATCCATGTGTGGTTCATGGGAAGGACACACATGCAATGACACTGGTGGATCCATGTGTGGTCTGTGGGAAGAACACACATGCAATGACACTGGTGGATCCATGTGTGGTTCATGGAAAGGACACACATGCAATGACACTGGTGATATGTGTTTTGTGAAAAGAACAGACATGCAATGACTCTAACTGTGGTTTATGAAAAGATCAGACATGCAATGACACTGGTGGATCCATGTGTGGTCTGTGGGAAGAACACACATGCAATGACACTGGTGATATGTGTTTTGTGAAAAGAACACACATGCAATGACGCTAACTGTGGATCATGACAAGAGAAGACATGCAATGACACTGGTGGATCCATGTGTGGTCAATGAAAAGAACACACATGCAATGACACTAGGTGTGGTTCATGATATGGTTTGTGAGAAGAACACACATGCAATACCTCTAGCTGTGGTCTATGAGAGGAACACACATGCAATGACTCTAACTGTGGTTCATGAAAAGAGCAGACATGCGATGACACCGGTGGATCCATATGTGGTCTATGAGAGGAACACACATGCAATGACACCGGTGGATCCTTGCGTGGTCTGTGAGAAGAACACACATGCAATGACAGTGGTCGATCCATGTGTGGTCTATGGGAAGAACACACATGCAATGACACTGGTGGATCCATGTGTGGTTCATGGCAAGGACACACATGCAATGACACTAGTGGATCCATGTGTGGTCTGTGGGAAGAACACACGTGCAATGACACTGGTGATATGTGGTTTGTGAAAAGAACAGACATGTAATGACTCTAACTGTGGTTTATGAAAAGATCAGACATGCAATGACACTGGTGGATCCATGTGTGGTCTGTGGGAAGAACACACATGCAATGACACTGGTGATATGTGTTTTGTGAAAAGAACAGACATGCAATGACTCTAACTGTGGTTCATGACATGAGCAGACATGCAATCACACTGGTGGATCCATGTGTGGTTAATGAGAAGAACACACATGCAATGACTCTAACTGTGGTTCATGAAAAGAGCAGACATGTGATGACACCGGTGGATCCATGTGTGGTCTATGAGAGGAACACACATGCAATGATACCGGTGGATCCTTATGTGGTTTGTGAGAAGAACACACATGCAATGACACTGGTGGATGCATATGTTGTGTGTGAAAAGAACACACATGCAATGACACTGGTGGATCCATATGTGGTTCATGGGAAGGACACACATGCAATGACACTTGTGGCTCCATGTGTGGTCTGTTAGAAGAACACACATGCAATGACACTGGTGATATGTGTTTTATGAAAAGAACACACATGCAATGACTCTAACTGTGGATCATGACAAGAGCAGACATGCAATGACACTGGTGGATCCATGTGTGGTTAATGAAAAGAACACACATGCAATGACACTGGGTGTGGTTCATGGTATGGTTTGTCAGAAGAACACACATGCAATACCTCTAGCTGTGGTCTATGAGAGGAACACACATGCAATGACTCTAACTGTGGTTCATGAAAAGAGCAGACATGCGATGACACCGGTGGATCCATATGTGGTCTATGAGAGGAACACACATGCAATGACACCGGTGGATCTCATGTGGTCTGTGAGAAGAACACACATGCAATGACAGTGGTGGATCCATGTGTGGTCTATGGGAAGAACACACATGCAATGACACTGGTGGATCCATGTGTGGTTCATGGCAAGGACACACATGCAATGACACTAGAGGATCCATGTGTGGTCTGTGGGAAGAACACACGTGCAATGACACTGGTGATATGTGGTTTGTGAAAAGAAGATATGCAATGACTCTAACTGTGGTTTATGAAAAGATCAGACATGCAATGACACTGGTGGATCCTTGTGTGGTCTGTTTGAAGAACACACATGCAATGACACTGGTGATATGTGTTTTGTGAAAAGAATGATATGCAATGATCAGAATCGTAGTTCATGACATGAGCGGACATGCAATCACACCGGTGGATCCATGTGTGGTTAATGAGAAGAACACACATGCAATGACATTAGGTGTGGTTCATGATATGGTTTGTGAGAAGAAGACACATGCTATGACTCTAGTCAGTCAGAATGAGAAGTACACACATGCAATGACTCTAACTATGGTTCATGAAAAGAGCAGACATGTGATGACACCGGTGGATCCATGTGTGGTCTATGAGAGGAACACACATGCAATCATACCGGTGGATCCTTACGTGGTTTGTGAGAAGAACACACATGCAATGACACTGGTGGATGCATATGTTGTGTGTGAAAAGAACACACATGCAATGACACTGGTGGATCCATATGTGGTCTATGGGAAGAACACACATGCAATGACACTGGTGGATCCATGTGTGGTCTGTTGGAAGAACACGCATGCAATGACACTGGTGATATGTGTTTTGTGAAAAGAACACACATGCAATGACTCTAACTGTGGATCATGATAAGAGCAGACATGCAATGACACTGGTGGATCCATGTGTGGTTAATGAAAAGAACACACATGCAATGACACTGGGTGTGGTTCATGATATGGTTTGTGGGAAGAACACACATGCAATACCTCTAGCTGTGGTCTATGAGAGAGGAACACACATGCAATGACTCTAACTGTGGTTCATGAAAAGAGCGGACATGCGATGACAGTGGATCCATATGTGGTATATGAGAGGAACACACATGCAATGACACCGGTGGATCCTGGCGTGGTCTGAGAAGAACACACATGCAATGACAAAGGTGGATCCATGTGTGGTCTATGGGAAGAACACACATGCAATGACACTGGTGGATCCATGTGTGGTTCATGGCAAGGACACACATGCAATTACACTAGTGGATCCATGTGTGGTCTGTGGGAAGAACACGTGCAATGACACTGGTGATATGTGGTTTGTGAAAAGAACACATGCAATGACTCTAACTGTGGTTTATGAAAAGATCAGACATGCAATGACACTAGTGGATCCATGTGGTCTGTGGGAAGAACACACATGCAATGACACTGGTGATATGTGTTTTGTGAAAAGAACAGACATGCAATGACTCTAACTCTGGTTCATGACATGAGGAGACATGCAATCACACTGGTGGATCTATGTGTGGTTAATGAGAAGAACACACATTCAATGACACTGGGTGTGGTTCATGATATGGTTTGTGAGAAGAAGACACATGCTATGACTCTAGCATGAAATGAGAAGAACACATGCAATGACTCTAACTATGGTTCATGAAAAGAGCAGACATGTGATGACACGGTGGATCCATGTGTGGTCTATGAGAGAACACACATGCAATCATACCGTGGATCCTTACGTGGTTTGTGAGAAGAACACACATGCAATGACACTGGTGGATGCATATGTTGTGTGTGAAAAGAACACACATGCAGTGACATTGGTGGATCCATATGTGGTTCATGGGAAGGACACACATGCAATGACACTTGTGGATCCATGTGTGGTCTGTTGGAAGAACACGCATGCAATGACACTGGTGATATGTGTTTTGTGAAAAGAACACACATGCAATGACGCTAACTGTGGATAATGACATGAGGAGACATGCAATCACACTGGTGGATCCATGTGTGGTCAATGATAAGAACACACATGCAATGACACTTGGTGTGGTTCATGATATGGTTTGTGAGAAGAACACACATGCAATACCTCTAGCTGTGGTCTATGAGAGGAACACACATGCAATGACTCTAACTGTGGTTCATGAAAAGAGCAGACATGCGATGACACCGGTGGATCCATATGTGGTCTATGAGAGGAACACACATGCAATGATACCGGTGGATCCTTGCGTGGTCTGTGAGAAGAACACACATGCAATGACAGTGGTCGATCCATGTGTGGTCTATGGGAAGAACACACATGCAATGACACTGGTGGATCCATGTGTGGTTCATGGCAAGGACACACATGCAATGACACTAGTGGATCCATCTGTGGTCTGTGGGAAGAACACATGCAATGACACCGGTGATATGTGGTTTGTGAAAAGAATGGATATGTAATGACTCTAACTGTGGTTTATGAAAAGATCGGACATGCAATGACACTGGTGGATCCATGTGTGGTTCATGGGAAGGACACACATGCAATGACACTGGTGATATGTGTTTTGTGAAAAGAACAGACATGCAATGACTCTAACTGTGGTTCATGACATGAGCAGACATGCAATCACACTGGTGGATCCATGTGTGGTTAATGAGAAGAACACACATTCAATGACACTTTGTGTGGTTCATGATATGGTTTGTGAGAAGAACACACATGCAATGACTCTAGCTGTGGTTCATGAGAAGAACACACATGCAATGACACTAACTGTGGTTCATGAAAACAACACACATGCAATGACACCGGTGGATCCATGTGTGGTCTATGAGAGGAACACACATGCAATGACACTGGTGGATCCTTACATGGTTTGTGAAAAAAACACACATGCAATGACACTGGTGGATCCATATGTGGTTTGTGAGAAGGACAAACAGGCAACGACACTGGTGGAGCCATGTGTGGTTCATGGGAAGAACGCACATGCAATGACACTAGTGGATCCATGTGTGGTCTATGAAAAGAACACACATGCAATGACACTGGTGGATCCATGTGTGGTTCATGGGAAGGACACACATGCAATGACACTGGTGGATCCATGCGTGGTCTATGGGAAGAACACACATGCAATGACACTGGTGATATGTGTTTTGTGAAAAGAACAGACATGAAATTACTCTAACTATGGTTCATGACAAGAGCAGACATGCAATGACACTAGTGGATCCATGTGTAGTTAATAAGAAGAACACACATGCAATGACACTGGGTGTGGTTCATGATATGGTTTGTGAGAAGAACACACATGCAATGACTCTAGCTGTGGTCTATGAGAGGAACACACATGCAATGACTCTAACTGTGGTTCATGAAAAGAGTAGACATGCGATGACACCGGTGGATCCATATGTGGTCTATGAGAGGAACACACATGCAATGACACCGGTGGATCCTTACGTGGTCTGTGAGAAGAACACACGTGCAATGTCACTGGTGGATCCATACGTGGTTCATGGGAACGACACACATGCAATGACACTGGTGGATCCATGTGTGGTTCATGGGAATGACACACATGCAATGACACTGGTGGATCCATGTGTGGTTCATGGGAAGGACACACATGCAATGACACTGGTGGATCCATGTGTGGTCTGTGGGAAGAACACGCATGCAATGACACTGGTGGATCCATGTGTGGTTCATGGCAAGGACACACATGCAATGACACTAGTGGATCCATGTGTGGTCTGTGGGAAGAACACACGTGCAATGACACTGGTGATATGTGGTTTGTGAAAAGAACAGACATGCAATGACTCTAACTGTGGTTTATGAAAAGATCAGACATGCAATGACACTGGTGGATCCATGTGTGGTCTGTGGGAAGAACACACATGCAATGACTCTAGCTGTGGTTCATGAGAAGAACACACATGCAATGACACTAACTGTGGTTCATGAAAACAACACACATGCAATGACACCGGTGGATCCATGTGTGGTCTATGAGAGGAACACACATGCAATGACACTGGTGGATCCTTACGTGGTTTGTGAAAAAAACACACATGCAATGACACTGGTGGATCCATATGTGGTTTGTGAGAAGGACAAACAGGCAACGACACTGGTGGATCCATGTGTGGTTCATGGGAAGAACGCACATGCAATGACACTAGTGGATCCATGTGTGGTCTATGAAAAGAACACACATGCAATGACACTGGTGGATCCATGTGTGGTTCATGGGAAGGACACACATGCAATGACACTGGTGGATCCATGCGTGGTCTATGGGAAGAACACGCATGCAATGACACTGGTGATATGTGTTTTGTGAAAAGAACAGACATGAAATGACTCTAACTATGGTTCATGACAAGAGCAGACATGCAATGACACTAGTGGATCCATGTGTGGTTAATGAGAAGAACACAGATGCAATGACACTGGGTGTGGTTCATGATATGGTTTGTGAGAAGAACACACATGCAATGACTCTAGCTGTGGTCTATGAGAGGAACACACATGCAATGACTCTAGCATGGTTCATGAAAAGAGTAGACATGCGATGACACGGGTGGATCCATATGTGGTCTATGAGAGGAACACACATGCAATGACACCGGTGGATCCTTACATGGTCTGTGAGAAGAACACACGTGCAATGTCACTGGTGGATCCATACGTGGTTCATGGGAACGACACACATGCAATGACACTGGTGGATCCATGTGTGGTTCATGGGAAGGACACACATGCAATGCAATGACACTAGTGGATCCATGTGTGGTTCATGGGAAGGACACACATGCAATGACACTGGTGGATCCATGTGTGGTCTGTGGGAAGAACACACATGCAATGACACTGGTGGATCCATGTGTGGTTCATGGAAAGGACACACATGCAATGACACTGGTGATATGTGTTTTGTGAAAAGAACAGACATGCAATGACTCTAACTGTGGTTTATGAAAAGATCAGACATGCAATGACACTGGTGGATCCATGTGTGGTCTGTGGGAAGAACACACATGCAATGACACTGGTGATATGTGTTTTGTGAAAAGAACACACATGCAATGACGCTAACTGTGGATCATGACAAGAGAAGACATGCAATGACACTGGTGGATCCATGTGTGGTCAATGAAAAGAACACACATGCAATGACACTAGGTGTGGTTCATGATATGGTTTGTGAGAAGAACACACATGCAATACCTCTAGCTGTGGTCTATGAGAGGAACACACATGCAATGACTCTAACTGTGGTTCATGAAAAGAGCAGACATGCGATGACACCGGTGGATCCATATGTGGTCTATGAGAGGAACACACATGCAATGACACCGTGGATCTCATGCGTGGTCTGTGAGAAGAACACACATGCAATGACATGGTCGATCCATGTGTGGTCTATGGGAAGAACACACATGCAATGACAGTGGATCCATGTGTGGTTCATGGCAAGGACACACATGCAATGACACTAGTGGATCCATGTGTGGTGCATGGGAAGAACACACGTGCAATGACACTGGTGATATGTGGTTTGTGAAAAGAACAGACATGCAATGACTCTAACTGTGGTTTATGAAAAGATCGGACATGCAATGACCTTTGGTGGATCCATGTGGTCTGGGGAAGAACACATGCAATGACACCGGTGATATGTGTTTTGTGAAAAGAATGCATATGCAATGACTCTAACTGTGGTTCATGACATGAGCAGACATGCAATCACACTGGTGGATCCATGTGTGGTTAATGAGAAGAACACACATTCAATGACACTTTGTGTGGTTCATGATATGGTTTGTGAGAAGAACACACATGCAATGACTCTAGCTGTGGTTCATGAGAAGAACACACATGCAATGACACTAACTGTGGTTCATGAAAACAACACACATGCAATGACACCGGTGGATCCATGTGTGGTCTATGAGAGGAACACACATGCAATGACACTGGTGGATCTCACATGGTTTGTGAAAAAACACACATGCAATGACACTGGTGGATCCATATGTGGTTTGTGAGAAGGACAAACAGGCAACGACACTGGTGGAGCCATGTGTGGTTCATGGGAAGAACGCACATGCAATGACACTAGTGGATCCATGTGTGGTCTATGAAAAGAACACACATGCAATGACACTGGTGGATCCATGTGTGGTTAATGGGAAGGACACACATGCAATGACACTGGTGGATCCATGCGTGGTCTATGGGAAGAACACACATGCAATGACACTGGTGATATGTGTTTTGTGAAAAGAACAGACATGAAATTACTCTAACTATGGTTCATGACAAGAGCAGACATGCAATGACACTAGTGGATCCATGTGTGGTTAATAAGAAGAACACACATGCAATGACACTGGGTGTGGTTCATGATATGGTTTGTGAGAAGAACACACATGCAATGACTCTTGGGGGGGTCTATGAGATGAACACACTTGCAATGACTCTAAGCATGGTTCATGAAAAGAGTAGACATGCGATGACACGGTGGATCCATATGTGGTCTATGAGAGGAACACACATGCAATGACACCGGTGGATCCTTACGTGGTCTGTGAGAAGAACACACGTGCAATGTCACTGGTGGATCCATACGTGGTTCATGGGAACGACACACATGCAATGACACTGGTGGATCCATGTGTGGTTCATGGGAATGACACACATGCAATGACACTGGTGGATCCATGTGTGGTTCATGGGAAGGACACACATGCAATGACACTGGTGGATCCATGTGTGGTCTGTGGGAAGAACACGCATGCAATGACACTGGTGGATCCATGTGTGGTTCATGGCAAGGACACACATGCAATGACACTAGTGGATCCATGTGTGGTCTGTGGGAAGAACACACGTGCAATGACACTGGTGATATGTGGTTTGTGAAAAGAACAGACATGCAATGACTCTAACTGTGGTTTATGAAAAGATCAGACATGCAATGACACGGGTGGATCCATGTGTGGTCTGTGGGAAGAACACACATGCAATGACTCTAGCTGTGGTTCATGAGAAGAACACACATGCAATGACACTAACTGTGGTTCATGAAAACAACACACATGCAATGACACCGGTGGATCCATGTGTGGTCTATGAGAGGAACACACATGCAATGACACTGGTGGATCCTTACGTGGTTTGTGAAAAAAACACACATGCAATGACAAATGTGGATACATATGTTTTTTGTGTGAAGGACAAACAGGCAACGACACTGGTGGATCCATGTGTGGTTCATGGGAAGAACGCACATGCAATGACACTAGTGGATCCATGTGTGGTCTATGAAAAGAACACACATGCAATGACACTGGTGGATCCATGTGTGGTTCATGGGAAGGACACACATGCAATGACACTGGTGGATCCATGCGTGGTCTATGGGAAGAACACGCATGCAATGACACTGGTGATATGTGTTTTGTGAAAAGAACAGACATGAAATGACTCTAACTATGGTTCATGACAAGAGCAGACATGCAATGACACTAGTGGATCCATGTGTGGTTAATGAGAAGAACACAGATGCAATGACACTGGGTGTGGTTCATGATATGGTTTGTGAGAAGAACACACATGCAATGACTCTAGCTGTGGTCTATGAGAGGAACACACATGCAATGACTCTAACTGTGGTTCATGAAAAGAGTAGACATGCGATGACACGGGTGGATCCATATGTGGTCTATGAGAGGAACACACATGCAATGACACCGGTGGATCCTTACATGGTCTGTGAGAAGAACACACGTGCAATGTCACTGGTGGATCCATACGTGGTTCATGGGAACGACCCACATGCAATGACACCGTGGATCCATGTGTGGTACATGTTAAGTACACACATGCAATGACACTGGTGGATCCATGTGTGGTTCATGGGAAGGACACACATGCAATGACACTGGTGGATCCATGTGTTGTTTGTGGGAACAACACCCATGCACTGACACTGGCGGTTCCAGTTGTTGTTCATCTAAAGTACACACATGCAATGACACTGGTGATATGTGTTTTGTGAAAAGAACAGACATGCAATGACTCTAACTGTGGTTTATGAAAAGATCAGACATGCAATGACATTTGGTGGATCCATGTGTGGTCTCAGGGAAGAACACACATGCAATGACACTGGTGATATGTGTTTTGTGAAAAGAACAGACATGCAATGACTCTAACTCTGGTTCATGACATGAGGAGACATGCAATCACACTGGTGGATCTATGTGTGGTTAATGAGAAGAACACACATTCAATGACACTGGGTGTGGTTCATGATATGGTTTGTGAGAAGAAGACACATGCTATGACTCTAGCTGTCGTAAATGAGAAGAACGCACATGCAATGACTCTAACTATGGTTCATGAAAAGAGCAGACATGTGATGACACCGGTGGATCCATGTGTGGTCTATGAGAGGAACACACATGCAATCATACCGGTGGATCCTTACGTGGTTTGTGAGAAGAACACACATGCAATGACACTGGTGGATGCATATGTTGTGTGTGAAAAGAACACACATGCAATGACATTGGTGGATCCATATGTGGTTCATGGGAAGGACACACATGCAATGACACTTGTGGATCCATGTGTGGTCTGTTGGAAGAACACGCATGCAATGACACTGGTGATATGTGTTTTGTGAAAAGAACACACATGCAATGACGCTAACTGTGGATCATGACAAGAGAAGACATGCAATGACACTGGTGGATCCATGTGTGGTCAATGAAAAGAACACACATGCAATGACACTAGGTGTGGTTCATGATATGGTTTGTGAGAAGAACACACATGCAATACCTCTAGCTGTGGTCTATGAGAGGAACACACATGCAATGACTCTAACTGTGGTTCATGAAAAGAGCAGACATGCGATGACACCGGTGGATCCATATGTGGTCTATGAGAGGAACACACATGCAATGACACCGGTGGATCCTTGCGTGGTCTGTGAGAAGAACACACATGCAATGACAGTGGTGGATCAATGTGTGGTCTATGGGAAGAACACACATGCAATGACACTGGTGGATCCATGTGTGGTTCATGGCAAGGACACACATGCAATGACACTAGTGGATCCATGTGTGGTCTGTGGGAAGAACACACGTGCAATGACACTGGTGATATGTGGTTTGTGAAAAGAACAGACATGCAATGACTCTAACTGTGGTTTATGAAAAGATCGGACATGCAATGACCTTTGGTGGATCCATGTGTGGTCTGTGGGAAGAACACACATGCAATGACACCGTGATCTGTGTTTTGTGAAAAGTCCAGTCATGCTATGACTCTAACTGTGGTTCATGACATGAGCAGACATGCAATCACACTGGTGGATCCATGTGTGGTTAATGAGAAGAACACACATTCAATGACACTGGGTGTGGTTCATGATATGGTTTGTGAGAAGAACACACATGCAATGACTCTAGCTGTGGTTCATGTGAAGAACACACATGCAATGACACTAACTGTGGTTCATGAAAACAACACATGCAATGACACCGGTGGATCCATGTGTGGTCTATGAGAGGAACACACATGCAATGACACTGGTGGATCCTTACGTGGTTTGTGAAAATAACACACATGCAATGACACTGGTGGATCCATATGTGGTTTGTGAGAAGGACAAACAGTAACGACATCGGTGGGTGGAGCCATGTGTGGTTCATGGGAAGAACGCACATGCAATGACACTAGTGGATCCATGTGTGGTCTATGAAAAGAACACACATGCAATGACACTGGTGGATCCATGTGTGGTTCATGGGAAGGACACACATGCAATGACACTGGTGGATCCATGCGTGGTCTATGGGAAGAACACACATGCAATGACACTGGTGATATGTGTTTTGTGAAAAGAACAGACATGAAATTACTCTAACTATGGTTCATGACAAGAGCAGACATGCAATGACACTAGTGGATCCATGTGTGGTTAATAAGAAGAACACACATGCAATGACACTGGGTGTGGTTCATGATATGGTTTGTGAGAAGAACACACATGCAATGACTCTAGCTGTGGTCTATGAGAGGAACACACATGCAATGACTCTAACTGTGGTTCATGAAAAGAGTAGACATGCGATGACACCGGTGGATCCATATGTGGTCTATGAGAGGAACACACATGCAATGACACCGGTGGATCCTTACGTGGTGTGAGAAGAACACACGTGCAATGTCACTGGTGGATCCATACGTGGTTCATGGGAACGACACACATGCAATGACACTGGTGGATCCATGTGTGGTTCATGGGAAGGACACACATGCAATGACACTGGTGGATCCATGTGTGGTTCATGGGAAGGACACACATGCAATGACACTGGTGGATCCATGTGTGGTTCATGGCAAGGACACACATGCAATGACACTAGTGGATCCATGTGTGGTTCAGGGAAGAACACGTGCAATGACACTGGTGATATGTGGTTTGTGAAAAGAATGGACATGCAATGACTCTAAGCGTGGTTTATGAAAAGATCGGACATGCAATGACCTTTGGTGGATCCATGTGTGGTCTGTGGGAAGAACACACATGCAATGACTCTAGCTGTGGTTCATGAGAAGAACACACATGCAATGACACTAACTGTGGTTCATGAAAACAACACACATGCAATGACACCGGTGGATCCATGTGTGGTCTATGAGAGGAACACACATGCAATGACACTGGTGGATCCTTACGTGGTTTGTGAAAAAAACACACATGCAATGACACTGGTGGATCCATATGTGGTTTGTGAGAAGGACAAACAGGCAACGACACTGGTGGATCCATGTGTGGTTCATGGGAAGAACGCACATGCAATGACACTAGTGGATCCATGTGTGGTCTATGAAAAGAACACACATGCAATGACACTGGTGGATCCATGTGTGGTTCATGGGAAGGACACACATGCAATGACACTGGTGGATCCATGCGTGGTCTATGGGAGAACACGCATGCAATGACACTGGTGATATGTGTTTTGTGAAAAGAACAGACATGAAATGACTCTAACTATGGTTCATGACAAGAGCAGACATGCAATGACACTAGTGGATCCATGTGTGGTTAATGAGAAGAACACAGATGCAATGACACTGGGTGTGGTTCATGATATGGTTTGTGAGAAGAACACACATGCAATGACTCTAGCTGTGGTCTATGAGAGGAACACACATGCAATGACTCTAACTGTGGTTCATGAAAAGAGTAGACATGCGATGACACGGGTGGATCCATATGTGGTCTATGAGAGGAACACACATGCAATGACACCGGTGGATCCTTACATGGTCTGTGAGAAGAACACACGTGCAATGTCACTGGTGGATCCATACGTGGTTCATGGGAACGACACACATGCAATGACACTGGTGGATCCATGTGTGGTTCATGGGAAGGACACACATGCAATGACACTGGTGGATCCATGTGTGGTTCATGGGAAGGACACACATGCAATGACACTGGTGGATCCATGTGTTGTCTGTGGGAAGAACACACATGCAATGACACTGGTGGATCCATGTGTGGTTCATGGCAAGGACACACATGCAATGACACTGGTGATATGTGTTTTATGAAAAGAACAGACATGCAATGACTCTAACTGTGGTTTATGAAAAGATCAGACATGCAATGACACTGGTGGATCCATGTGTGGTCTGTGGGAAGAACACACAGGCAATGACACTGGTGATATGTGTTTTGTGAAAAGAACAGACATGCAATGACTCTAACTCTGGTTCATGACATGAGGAGACATGCAATCACACTGGTGGATCTATGTGTGGTTAATGAGAAGAACACACATTCAATGACACTGGGTGTGGTTCATGATATGGTTTGTGAGAAGAAGACACATGCTATGACTCTAGCTGTCGTAAATGAGAAGAACACACATGCAATGACTCTAACTATGGTTCATGAAAAGAGCAGACATGTGATGACACCGGTGGATCCATGTGTGGTCTATGAGAGGAACACACATGCAATCATACCGGTGGATCCTTACGTGGTTTGTGAGAAGAACACACATGCAATGACACTGGTGGATGCATATGTTGTGTGTGAAAAGAACACACATGCAATGACATTGGTGGATCCATATGTGGTTCATGGGAAGGACACACATGCAATGACACTTGTGGATCCATGTGTGGTCTGTTGGAAGAACACGCATGCAATGACACTGGTGATATGTGTTTTGTGAAAAGAACACACATGCAATGACGCTAACTGTGGATCATGACAAGAGAAGACATGCAATGACACTGGTGGATCCATGTGTGGTCAATGAAAAGAACACACATGCAATGACACTAGGTGTGGTTCATGATATGGTTTGTGAGAAGAACACACATGCAATACCTCTAGCTGTGGTCTATGAGAGGAACACACATGCAATGACTCTAAGCTGGTTCATGAAAAGAGCGGACATGCGATGACCGTGGATCCATATGTGGTCTATGAGAGGAACACACATGCAATGACACCGGTGGATCCTTGCGTGGTCCGTGAGAAGAACACACATGCAATGACAGTGGTGGATCCATGTGTGGTCTATGGGAAGAACACACATGCAATGACACTGGTGGATCCATGTGTGGTTCATGGCAAGGACACACATGCAATGACACTAGTGGATCCATGTGTGGTCTGTGGGAAGAACACACGTGCAATGACACTGGTGATATGTGGTTTGTGAAAAGAACAGACATGCAATGACTCTAACTGTGGTTTATGAAAAGATCAGACATGCAATGACACTGGTGGATCCATGTGTGGTTTGTGGGAAGAACACACATGCAATGACACTGGTGATATGTGTTTTGTGAAAAGAACAGACATGCAATGACTCTAACTGTGGTTCATGACATGAGCAGACATGCAATCACACTGGTGGATCCTGTTGGAGATATGCCCAAGAGGCAATAATAAAGTGGTTATTATCATATCTTCACACTTATGATAAATGTTTACATACCATGCTATAATTGTATTAACCGGAAACATTAATACTTGTGTGATTTGTAAACATAAAAGAGTCCCTAGTAAAACCTCTTGTTAAACTAGCTTGTTGGTTAATAGATGATCATTGTTTCCTGATCATGAACATAGAGATGTTATTAACAACAGGGTCATATCATTAGGAGAATGATGTGATGGACATACTCCTATAGATAAGCGTAGCATAAAGATCAAGTCATTTCAATAGTTCAATTGCTATATGCTTTCTGATACATAGTAACCTAATTCCTTCGACCATGAGATCATGCATATCACCTTTACTGGATGGATGCTTTGATGTCATCAAACACCACACATATGAGGTGGCTATAAAGGTGGCGTTGAGTGTTCGGAAAGTATTGGTTGAAACACATGGAATCAAGAGTGGGATTTGTCCATCCACATGACGGATAGATATTCTCTGGGCCCTCTCGGTGAAATGTCATCCAATTAGCTTGCAAGCATGTGACTTGGTCACAAGGGATCACATATCACGGGAACGAGAAAAGAGTACTTATCGATGTGAGGTTGAACTAGGTATCTGGAGATACAAGCGATCATGACCTCGGATAAGTAACATATCGTGAGACAAAGGGAAATTGGTATCGTATGTAAGTGGTTCATTCG
This sequence comes from Avena insularis, assembly GCA_023614405.1. Classification (NCBI taxonomy): domain Eukaryota; kingdom Viridiplantae; phylum Streptophyta; class Magnoliopsida; order Poales; family Poaceae; genus Avena; species Avena insularis. Next base: position 75,688,342 of record CM042690.1, read on the forward strand.
ATCGCAAAAAGTAATCGTAGAAATATGTGGGAGCCATATGAATTTCCAGATTCCTCTATTGGTTATTGTTGAGAAGTGTCTCGATCATGTCGCATAATTCACGAACCGTAGGGAGACACATAAGGATTGACGTTGTTTGAGTAGTTATGGTATTATGAGAAAGAGACGAATGTTGTTGGAGTCTCGGATGGGATCCGGATATCACGAGGAGATCCGGAATGGTCCGGAGAATAAGATTCATATAAGGAAAGTCCCGTTTGGAGTTGGGGAATGGTTAGGTGTTTTCATCGGGAACATTCTAGAAGATCGGAATGTCCGGCACTCCGGAGGGGGGAGGGTACATGAATGTGTCATTACATATTGGAATGATTGCATCATGTACTAAGTGTTCTCGCTGTCCAAAATAAAGGGTTTATTTAAATCCTAAATTGAAAAGTCAAACGGCTAGTTTGAAAGTCAAGCAACAAGTTTTGGAAAGTGGAAAGAGGAGGAGAAGTGGAACCGAGTTGGGAGGATTCCTCCTCCCAAGCAGCGCCCACCTCAAGGCCGAGTTGGGGAGGGACTCCAATCCCTCCCCTTGGCCGCAGCCCTCCCACCTATATAAGGAGGGGCAAGGCTCCCCTCCTTACACACACAAGTTCCTATCTTCTACCTCCGGTTTAGAGCCGTGTTGGGGTAGAGCGTATAAATGCTTTGCTTGGTTTAGAGCCTTCTAATTGGTTTAGAGCCTTCTAATTAGTGTGTCTAATTACTAGACCACTAATAGCCTCTCTCATAAGCTCCACCATACTACTTGCAAGCTTAAGGCGAAGCCTGCAGGATTCCCCTCTACCTCAGGTACCACGCCGTTGTCTTGGGAATCGCGAGGAGAGTGCTACAACCTCCATTTTCTTTGGAACAAGGAGAGGAAGGTCTTCGTCAGTCTGCGATGTGACCGACTGCGGGGCGCTGCGGAGCCTTGACGCCTGGAAGGATCGTCTACGATCTTGAGATCGGAAAGAATGCGACTACATCACCCACGAGAATCTGCTCTCGTTAACCACTTTGGAATCTTGGTGAGTTCCTCTATCGACTCGTTGCTACAATCTAGTAGATAGATCTTGGCTTGTTGTTTGTATCACGATAGAAAATTTTGTTTTCCATGCTCTGAACCCCTCTGAGGGTATCGAGCCGTGTCTATATGTAGATCATTGCAGAGTAGAACACAATGGTCATTGTGGGCGTTGATGCTTTATTGTAGATTGCTTTTTGTACTTTGCATCTTGCGGTATGTTGGGATGAAGCGGCCGGGCTAACCTTACATGACATCGTTCATGAGACTTGCTCCACGCTTGACATGCAACTTGTATTGCATAAGTGGCTGCGGGTGCTGTTTCTCCTAGCATAGTAAAGATCCAATTTACAACGGGTAATCAACAATACTAGTATCAATGTTGTGGTTCTTGTTAAAGTTAGAACGACACTTATTGAAAGCCCCAAACCACGTAAAATATGCAAAGAAAGTAGAAGCGTCTAACTTTGTTTTGCAGGGGTGTCTGATGATGTGATATGGCCATGATTGTGATTATATTTGATGTATGCAATGTTCCTTATTGTAAGTTGGCAACGGCGGGAGCCATATGGTTGTCTTTAATTTCATTAAGACCTGCGTGTCTATTCAAAATAGTTGTAATAGTTGAAGCTGGTGGGCGACAACCATGGAGAAGCGTCATTGACCTTGATGCTATCTGGGTGATGATGGAGATCATTTTCATGCTTGAAGATGGAGATCGGAAGCACAAAGACGAAAGGCCAAATCATATCACATAATATGAATTGCATGTGATGTTAATCCTTAATGCATCTTGTATTGCTTATTAGACGACTGTAGCATAATAAGATTAACCCTCATGCACATAAATTTCAAGTTCTAAAGTGTTCACCTTAGTATGCACCGTTGCCAAAGCTTGCTTGTGAAGCACCACGTGATGATCGGGTGTCTTTGATTCCGCGGGTGAATACAACGTAAGCAAGCCAGATTTGCTTATCGGTAGCTAAGGTTTGATCTTGACGAGCCTAGCATGTACAGACATGGCCTCAGGAACACGGATCGCCGAAAGGTAAAGCATGAGTCATATAGTAGATATGATGAACATGTTGATTGTTCGCCATTGAAGCTGCATCAACTCTCGTGATGATCGGTTTTGATGTGGTGGATTTTGTTCGTGTGATCACTAAAATAATGTGAGGGATGTTGTTTTGAGTGGGAGTTCACCTAGATTAATTTAATTATTAATTAGAACTCAATTTATCATAAACTAAAATCAAAGTGAATTTGCATAGTTGTTGTAGTCATTGGCATCCGTTTACCACCTTGCGCTTAGTTTTAATTGAGATGATAGAACTATAGAATTCTGGTTAGTTACTTTACGAACTGGTATCGTATTGTTTTGAAGTGTTAATCTAAAGTTTAAAAGTCCTATTGCAAACTTTCAGTAAGTTCCGGTTACTCCATAAAGTTTAATAATTAGTATTAAAACAAGAGTGACAATTCCAAGTGTTAGTGTTTGAGTATCATGTTTGTCTCCATGATTCTTGATATTCAAAGGATTGTCTTAATATCAAGGTTATCTAGGATCTGAAAGAGTTGTTTCAGAAACCATGATGTGTGGAAGATATTGTGATATCTGAAATGAAGTTTTGGTTACAACATGATAGAGTATAATATGGCAAAAGTCATGTTCTCATTTTGATGAGTATTTGAAAAGGTTGGAGACACTAGTTGTCCTAATCTTCCAAAAGGTTTTGAGAGCAACATTATACTCATGATTCACGTTACAAGCTAAAAGTAGCTAGATCATGGATAAGTCCATGATGAGGTGAATATTTGATGTAGGTAAAATGTTTACTACACCAAGAGATTACTAAAGAAAGGAATTTGAAAGAACACCAAATATTTGATAATGGTGATCTACTTCAAAGTGCAAGTTCAAAGACATTGGTATTTAACTATACACGCTTTGGACTATGTGTCATATGTATGACTCCACTATTGATGTTGATCGAATCTTTCAAGCGAAGGAAATCTTGAAAGAGAATCTCATAAGTATATGGCGAAAAAAGACTAGAATTGTTCGGTTTAAGTATATAGATGATATGTGTTATGGCTATATTCTTTGCTTATTAAACAATGTGGTTCTTAAGTATTTGATACTGAATTTGTTGGTGTGAATCGTCATACGAAACAACACAATTCATGAACTACAATGGCCTAAGTAACTAGCAAAAGAATAGGTGATGATGTTCATCGAGAACAAATAAAGGGTTATTTTGTTGCTCGTTAAACATCAACTTGCCTTCAATATTTGTTTTATCAGGTATTATGAGAACAAAAGTGTTGTTCAAATAATTGCCGTAATCCATAAAAGATGGATGATTCACAAATCTCGTTGGAGAAATCACATCCATAAAACTAGTGCTAAAATTGTCGAAAGACAAATTGATTGAAAGATCACTTAGGAAGTGACATCGCCGTTTAAATTATATTGGAAAGAAAACATGAAGAAACTCCATGTGGATGGAATTTTGGAGTCTTTTGATTTTTGATCAAATGACGTTTGTGAAACTTTCCTAGAGATAATTAAAACTTCGTTCATAGGCCAAAAGGAGCGAAAGACTAGCTTATTGGAACTTGTGCATATTGTTGTACGAACTCCATTATGTGTAGTCAAGAGCGATGGATTTCAACTTCATATGCTTTCTCCGAAAAATATAAGTGAATATATGAATATTTACTTAATAAGGATGAAGTGTGAAATATTTGAAAAGTTCGAAAGATTTTCAAGATGAAGTGCAAAATCATTGTAACAAGAATATAAATAGTTTATGATAAGATCATAAAGGAAGATATTTAAGTTACAAGTTTAGCATAATACCTAAGATTTAAGGAATCGGTCCGTGGATTTGCATTTCCCGAAACACCATAAGAGTATGGAGCATTCAAGATATGTAATTAAACCTTGTTTGACATGGTAAGATCAAAGGTATAATTCATAAAACTGCCATTATATTTTAAAGATTAAAAGCTTTAGAGATTACCGTTTTCCACTGAAAGAGCTCCATCATAATCCGCTGAAATGACACCATATAAAGTTATGGTTTGGGATAAAACCCAAGTAGTCCTTTCTTAAACATTGGTATGCTATGCATAAGAAAGATGTGTGCAACCAAAGTCGGATGAACCTATCTTTGTATAAATGTTAAAGTATTCCTCCATAAACACCGGAGACAAAAGTGTTTGTCGCTTAGAACGTCAAGTTTCTTTGAGAAGGAATTTTTCGTGAAAAGTTAAGTGGGAGGACAATAGAACTTTGATAAGGTTAAAGGAACCTTAGCTATATGTGCAGAGTTCTTGGCACCGAAAAGTGTTAGGAGGCAGCAACAATGCTCATGGCTCACGTGCCTCAAAGGTTGTGGTCACGGAGGTCTAAGTTTCTATTGAACCAAGTAGGTCAAGTAAACAATCAAATACCAAGATTTGAGGGTTGAATCATTATTTGAGAATAATAAACCTACTACATGCAAAGAAGCGATGATGGGCCCTGACTCCGTCAAATGGCTTGAAGCCATATAATCCGTGATAGTTCCATACACGAGAAATCAAGTTTTGAACTTGAAGGACCCTCGAAAAAGGTGTAAGACCTTGCAGTTGTGTTTGGATCTATAAAGAAGTAGACATGGATGTTTCACATCTATGAAATAGTCGACATGTTGGGGAAAGAGTTCACAACAATGTTCAAAGGTTGTATATGACAAGATTTGATCTTTCATAGCGAATTTTAGTCTAGACGGATTAATGTAGCAACCACTACATATAATTTGTTATATGGTAGTAGAATAAACAAAACAAGTTCTTCTAATAGAATGGTTACCTAGGACGTGTGCATGACACGGTCCAAAGGGTTTTGTTAATTCAAAGGATGCTAAAAGCATATGCAAACTTCAATGGTTGAAGTAAGCATAGCGGAGTTGGAATCTTCACTATGATGAAACTGTTAAAAGAGTTTAATTTCATCAGAGACAATGAGGATGCTTGCATTTGCAAGAAATTAAGTGGGAGCGCTAAGACATGTTTCTAATACATTGTGTGGAAGACATATTGTTGATTGGAAATATTGTATCTTTTATTAACACATATTAAAATTTCATCCCGATGAAAGACTTAGGCAAAACCAAATATTTGGCATCATTGGACGCTAATATGGTTGTGCGAAGTACATAAACGAGATATTGAATGAGTTCAATATAGAAACTACAAGAAAAGGTTCTTGTCATACGAGAAAGGATTGAAAGAGTTCAATGTTGATGATATATTCAAGTGTATTGGCACTTAGTAAGTGAAACAAAGATTCAAGTATAGATTGATACTTGATGTATGAAATCACAAAGAGTAATTATATCAATCATCTTGTGATATGTACAAATCGGATATGTCCTATGCTATAAATATTATGAGCATATACAGAATGATTCATAAGATGATCATTGGACGATAGTAAGGATATTCTTATGATCTTTTGGAAGAACGAAGAATATATTATTTGTAGAAGTGACAAATAGATGATTAGTTCATTGTAAAAGTACTACATTGATACTAGTTTTGTCACAGAGTACAAATTAAGTTTATCTCAATCTAAACTAAGGGTGGCACAATATAATGGAAAGTGAGTTCCATAATGGATTTGGATGAGTTCCAAAGTTAAGACATTGTGACAGATACTACAACAAAAGGCTAAGTATATGACTGCTATTATAGCAAAAGAGGGCATTGTGTCAAGTAGTTTGTTATCAAACTAGGTGTAGTTCACAGGATAATACTATGAAGATATATTGTGCGACAATATTATCAACATGTTTTAACCCCAAAGAACTAAAGGTCACACCGAAGACCAAATTATACAAAGCTATCTCATTAGAGAATGAGTGATGCGTAGAGGCATAAAGACATGCAATTACACACGGACTGGAAGTGTCGAATCCAAGATCGATTGACCACTAGCAATCGTGTACATACAACAGGAAAGCCATAGGTGTTGAATACACAAAGGTTTGAAACTAGATTATTGACTCTAGTGCAAGTGGGAGACTGTTGGAGATATGCCCAAGAGGCAATAATAAAGTGGTTATTATCATATCTTCACACTTATGATAAATGTTTACATACCATGCTATAATTGTATTAACCGGAAACATTAATACTTGTGTGATTTGTAAACATAAAAGAGTCCCTAGTAAAACCTCTTGTTAAACTAGCTTGTTGGTTAATAGATGATCATTGTTTCGATCATGAACATAGAGATGTTATTAACAACAGGGTCATATCATTAGGAGAATGATGTGATGGACATACTCCTATAGATAAGCGTAGCATAAAGATCAAGTCATTTCAATAGTTCAATTGCTATATGCTTTACGATACATAGTAACCTAATTCCTTCGACCATGAGATCATGCATATCACCTTTCTTGGATGGATGCTTTGATGTCATCAAACACCACTAATGTGAGGTGGCTATAAAGTGGCGTTGAGTGTTGGAAAGTATTGGTTGAAACACATGGAATCAAGAGTGGGATTTGTCCATCCACATGACGGATAGATATTCTGGGCCCTCTCGGTGAAATGTCATCCAATTAGCTTGCAAGCATGTGACTTGGTCACAAGGGATCACATATCACGGGAGCGAGAAAGAGTACTTATCGATATGAGGTTGAACTAGGTATCTGAGATCTGAGCGATCATGACCTCGGATAAGTAACATATCGTGAGACAAAGGAAATTGGTATCGTATGTAAGTGGTTCATTCGATCAAAGTAATCGTAGAAATATGTAGAACCATATGAATTTCCAGATTCCTCTATTGGTTATTGTTAGGAGAAGTGTCTCGATCATGTCCGCATAATTCACGAACCGTGGGAGACACATAAGGATTGACGTTGTTTGAGTAGTTATGGTATTATGAGAAAAGAGACCGAATGTTGTTGAGTCTCGGATGGGATCCGGGATATCACGAGGAGATCCGGAATGGTCAGGAGAATAAGATTCATATAAGGAAAGTCCGTTTGAGTTGGGGAATGGTTCGGTGTTTTCATCGGGAACATTCTAGAAGGTCGGAATGTCCGGCACTCCGGAGGGAGGGTACATGAATGTGTCATTACATATTGGAATGATTGCATCATGTACTAAGTGTTCTCGCTGTCCAAAATAAAGGGTTTATTTAAATCCTAAATTGAAAAGTCAAGCGGCTAGTTTGAAAGTCAAGCAGCAAGTTTTTGGAAAGTGGAAAGAGGAGGAGTGGAAACCGAGTTGGGGAGGATTCCTCCTCCCAAGCAGCCACCTCAAGGCCGAGTTGGGGAGGACTCCAATCCTCCTTGGCGCGCAGCCCTCCCACCTATATAAGGAGGGCAGGGCTCCCTCCTTACACACAAGTTCCTATCTTCTACCTCCGGTTTAGAGCCGTTTTGGTTTAGAGCTTCTAATTGCTTTATCCACCGGTTTATATCCTTCTAATTTGTTTAGAGCCGTCAAATTGGTGTGTATAATTAATATAACACAAATAGCCTCTCACATAAACTACACCATACTACTTGAGCTTAAGCGAAGCCTGCGGGATTTCCCTCTACCTCGGTACCACGTTGTCTTCCGGAATCGCGAGGAGAGTGCTACAACCTCCACTGCTGGAACAAGGAGAGGAAGGTCTTCGTCGATGCGAGCGATGTGACCCATTGGGAGGCGCTCTGGAACGACGCTGGAAGGATCGTCTACGCGATCTTGAGATCGGAAAGAGTACGACTACATCACCCACGAGAATCTGCTCTCGTTAACCGCTTTGGAATCTTCGAGGGTGAGTTCCTCTATCGACTCGTTGCTACAATCTAGTAGATAGATCTTGGCTTGTTTGTTTGTATGCGATAGAAAAATTTTGTTTTCCATGCTACGAACCCCTACAGATCCATGTGTGGTTAATGAGAAGAACACACATTCAATGACACTGGGTGTGGTTCATGATATGGTTTGTGAGAAGAACACACATGCAATGACTCTAGCTGTGGTTCATGTGAAGAACACACATGCAATGACACTAACTGTGGTTCATGAAAACAACACACATGCAATGACACCGGTGGATCCATGTGTGGTCTATGAGAGGAACACGCATGCAATGACACTGGTGGATCCTTACGTGGTTTGTGAAAAAAACACACATGCAATGACACTGGTGGATCCATATGTGGTTTGTGAGAAGGACAAACAGGCAACGACACTGGTGGAGCCATGTGTGGTTCATGGGAAGAACGCACATGCAATGACACTAGTGGATCCATGTGTGGTCTATGAAAAGAACACACATGCAATGACACTGGTGGATCCATGTGTGGTTCATGGGAAGGACACACATGCAATGACACTGGTGGATCCATGCGTGGTCTATGGGAAGAACACACATGCAATGACACTGGTGATATGTGTTTTGTGAAAAGAACAGACATGAAATGACTCTAACTATGGTTCATGACAAGAGCAGACATGCAATGACACTAGTGGATCCATGTGTGGTTAATGAGAAGAACACACATGCAATGACACTGGGTGTGGTTCATGATATGGTTTGTGAGAAGAACACACATGCAATGACTCTAGCTGTGGTCTATGAGAGGAACACACATGCAATGACTCTAACTATGGTTCATGAAAAGAGTAGACATGCGATGACACCGGTGGATCCATATGTGGTCTATGAGAGGAACACACATGCAATGACACCGGTGGATCCTTACGTGGTCTGTGAGAAGAACACACGAGCAATGTCCTTTGGTGGATCCATCGTGGTTCATGGGAACGACACACATGCAATGACACTGGTGGATCCAGGTGTGGTTCATGGGAAGGACACACATGCAATAACACTGGTGGATCCATGTGTGGTTCATGGGAAGGACACACATGCAATGACACTGGTGGATCCATGTGTGGTCTGTGGGAAGAACACACATGCAATGACACTGGTGGATCCATGTGTGGTTCATGGCAAGGACACACATGCAATGACACTAGTGGATCCATGTGTGGTCTGTGGGAAGAACACACGTGCAATGACACTGGTCATATGTGGTTTGTGAAAAGAACAGACATGCAATGACTCTAACTGTGGTTTATGAAAGATCGGACATGCAATGACCTTTGGTGGATCCATGTGTGTGCATGGGAAGAACACACATGCAATGACTCTAGCTGTGGTTCATGAGAAGAACACACAAGCAATGACTCTAACTGTGGTTCATGAAAAGACCAGACATGCTATGACACCGGTGGATCCATGTGTGGTCTATGAGAGGAACACACATGCAATGACACTGGAGGATCCTTACGTGGTTTGTGAAAAAAACACACATGCAATGACACTGGTGGATCCATATGTGGTTTGTGAGAAGGACAAGCAGACATGACCTGGTGGATCCATGTGTGGTTCATGGGAAGAACGCACATGCAATGACACTAGTGGATCCATGTGTGGTCTATGAAAAGAACACACATGCAATGACCTTTGGTGGATCCATGTGTGGTTCATGGGAAGGACACACATGCAATGACACTGGTGGATCCATGCGTGGTAGATGGGAAGGACACGCATGCAATGACACTGGTGATATGTGTTTGTGAAAAGAGCAGACATGAAATGACTCTAACTATGGTTCATGACAAGAAGCGGACATGCAATGACACTAGTGGATCCATGTGGTTAATGAGAAGAACACACATGCAATGACACTGGTGTGGTTCATGATATGGTTTGTGAGAAGAACACACATGCAATGACTCTAGCATGTGGTCTATGAGAGGAACACACATGCAATGACTCTAGCATGGTTCATGAAAAGAGTAGACATGCGATGACACGGGTGGATCCATATGTGGTCTATGAGGAACACACATGCAATGACACCGGTGGATCCTTACGTGGTCTGTGAGAAAACACACGTGCAATGTCCTTTGGTGGATCCATACGTGGTTCATGGGAACGACACACATGCAATGACACTGGTGTATCCATGTGTGGTTCATGGGAAGGACACACATGCAATGACACTGGTGGATCCATGTGTGGTTCATGGGAAGGACACACATGCAATGACACTGGTGGATCCATGTGTGGTCTGTGGGAAGAACACACATGCAATGACACTAGTGGATCCATGTGTGGTTCATGGCAAGGACACACATGCAATGACAGTAGTGGATCCATGTGTGGTCTGTGGGAAGAACACACGTGCAATGACACTGGTGATATGTGGTTTGTGAAAAGAACAGACATGCAATGACTCTAACTGTGGTTTATGAAAAGATCAGACATGCAATGACACTGGTGGATCCATGTGTGGTCTGTGGGAAGAACACACATGCAATGACACTGGTGATATGTGTTTTGTGAAAAGAACAGACATGCAATGACTCTAACTGTGGTTGATGACATGAGCAGACATGCAATCACACTGGTGGATCCATGTGTGGTTAATGAGAAGAACACACATGCAATGGCACTGGTTGTGGTTCATGATATGGTTTGTGAGAAGAAGACACGTGCTATGACTCTAGCTGTTGTTAATGAGAAGAACACACATGCAATGACTCTAACTGTGGTTCATGAAAAGAGCAGACATGCGATGACACCGGTGGATCCATGTGTGGTCTATGAGAGGAACACATGACATGACGGTGGATCCTTACGTGGTTTCTGAAAAGAACACACATGCAATGACACTGGTGGATCCATATGTGGTTTGTGAGAAGGACACACATGCAATGACACTGGTGGATCCATGTGTGGTTCATGGGAAGAACACAGATGCACTGATGCTGGTGGATCCATGTGTGGTCTGTGGGAAGAACACACATGCAATGACTCTAATTGTGGTTCAGGAAAAGAGAAGACATACGATGACACCGGTGGATCCATATGTGGTCTATGAGAGGAACACACATGCAATGACACCGGTGGATCCTTACGTGGTTTGTGAGAAGAACACACATGCAATGACACTGGTGGATCCATGTGTGGTCGGTGGGAAGAACACACATGCAATGACACTGGTGGATCCATATGTGGTTCGTGGGAAGGACACACATGAAATGACACTGGTGGATCCATGTGTGGTCTGTGGGAAGAACACACATGCAATGACACTGGTGATATGTGGTTTGTGAAAAGAACAGACATGCAATGACTCTAACTGTGGTTAATGAAAAGAGCAGACATGCAATGACACTAGTGGATCCATGTGGGGTCTGTGGGAAGAACACACATGCAATGACACTGGTGATATGTGTTTTGTGAAAAGAACAGACATGCAATGACTCTAACTCTGGTTCATGACATGAGGAGACATGCAATCACACTGGTGGATCTATGTGTGGTTAATGAGAAGAACACACATTCAATGACACTGGGTGTGGTTCATGATATGGTTTGTGAGAAGAAGACACATGCTATGACTCTAGCTGTCGTAAATGAGAAGAACACACATGCAATGACTCTAACTATGGTTCATGAAAAGAGCAGACATGTGATGACACCGGTGGATCCATGTGTGGTCTATGAGAGGAACACACATGCAATCATACCGGTGGATCCATTGGTTTGTGAAGAACACACATGCAATGACACTGGTGGATGCATATGTTGTGTGTGAAAAGAACACACATGCAATGACATTGGTGGATCCATATGTGGTTCATGGGAAGGACACACATGCAATGACACTTGTGGATCCATGTGTGGTCTGTTGGAAGAACACGCATGCAATGACACTGGTGATATGTGTTTTGTGAAAAGAACACACATGCAATGACGCTAATTGTGGATCATGACAAGAGAAGACATGCAATGACACTGGTGGATCCATGTGTGGTCAATAAAAAGAACACACATGCAATGACACTAGGTGTGGTTCATGATATGGTTTGTGAGAAGAACACACATGCAATACCTCTAGCTGTGGTCTATGAGAGGAACACACATGCAATGACTCTAACTGTGCTTCATGAAAAGAGCAGACATGCGATGACAAAGGTGGATCCATATGTGGTCTATGAGAGGAACACACATGCAATGACACCGGTGGATCCTTGCGTGGTCTGTGAGAATAACACACATGCAATGACAGTGGTGGATACATGTGTGGTCTATGGGAAGAACACACATGCAATGACACTGGTGGATCCATGTGTGGTTCATGGCAAGGACACACATGCAATGACACTAGTGGATCCATGTGTGGTCTGTGGGAAGAACACACGTGCAATGACACTGGTGATATGTGGTTTGTGAAAAGAACATACATGCAATGACTCTAACTGTGGTTTATGAAAAGATCAGACATGCAATGACACTGGTGGATCCATGTGTGGTCTGTGGGAAGAACACACATGCAATGACACTGGTGATATGTGTTTTGTGAAAAGAACAGACATGCAATGACTCTAACTGTGGTTCATGACATGAGCAGACATGCAATCACACTGGTGGATCCATGTGTGGTTAATGAGAAGAACACACATTCAATGACACTGGGTGTGGTTCATGATATGGTTTGTGAGAAGAACACACATGCAATGACTCTAGCTGTGGTTCATGAGAAGAACACACATGCAATGACACTAACTGTGGTTCATGAAAACAACACACATGCAATGACACCGGTGGATCCATGTGTGGTCTATGAGAGGAACACACATGCAATGACACTGGTGGATCCTTACGTGGTTTGTGAAAAAAACACACATGCAATGACACTGGTGGATCCATATGTGGTTTGTGAGAAGGACAAACAGGCAACGACACTGGTGGAGCCATGTGTGGTTCATGGGAAGAACGCACATGCAATGACACTAGTGGATCCATGTGTGGTCTATGAAAAGAACACACATGCAATGACACTGGTGGATCCATGTGTGGTTCATGGGAAGGACACACATGCAATGACACTGGTGGATCCATGCGTGGTCTATGGGAAGAACACACATGCAATGACACTGGTGATATGTGTTTTGTGAAAAGAACAGACATGAAATGACTCTAACTATGGTTCATGACAAGAGCAGACATGCAATGACACTAGTGGATCCATGTGTGGTTAATGAGAAGAACACACATGCAATGACACTGGGTGTGGTTCATGATATGGTTTGTGAGAAGAACACACATGCAATGACTCTAGCTGTGGTCTATGAGAGGAACACACATGCAATGACTCTAACTGTGGTTCATGAAAAGAGTAGACATGCGATGACACCGGTGGATCCATATGTGGTCTATGAGAGGAACACACATGCAATGACACCGGTGGATCCTTACGTGGTCTGTGAGAAGAACACACATGCAATGACACTGGTGGATCCATGTGTGGTCGGTGGGAAGAACACACATGCAATGACACTGGTGGATCCATATGTGGTTCGTGGGAAGGACACACATGAAATGACACTGGTGGATCCATGTGTGGTCTGTGGGAAGAACACACATGCAATGACACTGGTGATATGTGGTTTGTGAAAAGAACAGACATGCAATGACTCTAACTGTGGTTAATGAAAAGAGCAGACATGCAATGACACTAGTGGATCCATGTGGGGTCTGTGGGAAGAACACACATGCAATGATACTGGTGATATGTGTTTTGTGAAAAGAACAGACATGCAATGACTCTAACTCTGGTTCATGACATGAGGAGACATGCAATCACACTGGTGGATCTATGTGTGGTTAATGAGAAGAACACACATTCAATGACACTGGGTGTGGTTCATGATATGGTTTGTGAGAAGAAGACACATGCTATGACTCTAGCTGTCGTAAATGAGAAGAACACACATGCAATGACTCTAACTATGGTTCATGAAAAGAGCAGACATGTGATGACACCGGTGGATCCATGTGTGGTCTATGAGAGGAACACACATGCAATCATACCGGTGGATCCTTACGTGGTTTGTGAGAAGAACACACATGCAATGACACTGGTGGATGCATATGTTGTGTGTGAAAAGAACACACATGCAATGACATTGGTGGATCCATATGTGGTTCATGGGAAGGACACACATGCAATGACACTTGTGGATCCATGTGTGGTCTGTTGGAAGAACACGCATGCAATGACACTGGTGATATGTGTTTTGTGAAAAGAACACACATGCAATGACGCTAACTGTGGATCATGACAAGAGAAGACATGCAATGACACTGGTGGATCCATGTGTGGTCAATAAAAAGAACACACATGCAATGACACTAGGTGTGGTTCATGATATGGTTTGTGAGAAGAACACACATGCAATACCTCTAGCTGTGGTCTATGAGAGGAACACACATGCAATGACTCTAACTGTGCTTCATGAAAAGAGCAGACATGCGATGACAAAGGTGGATCCATATGTGGTCTATGAGAGGAACACACATGCAATGACACCGGTGGATCCTTGCGTGGTGCTGAGAATAACACACATGCAATGACAGTGGTGGATCCATGTGTGGTCTATGGGAAGAACACACATGCAATGACACTGGTGGATCCATGTGTGGTTCATGGCAAGGACACACATGCAATGACACTAGTGGATCCATGTGTGGTCTGTGGGAAGAACACACGTGCAATGACACTGGTGATATGTGGTTTGTGAAAAGAACAGACATGCAATGACTCTAACTGTGGTTTATGAAAAGATCAGACATGCAATGACACTGGTGGATCCATGTGTGGTCTGTGGGAAGAACACACATGCAATGACACTGGTGATATGTGTTTTGTGAAAAGAACAGACATGCAATCACTCTAAGCATGGTTCATGACATGAGCAGACATGCAATCACACTGGTGGATCCATGTGTGGTTAATGAGAAGAACACACATTCAATGACACTGGGTGTGGTTCATGATATGGTTTGTGAGAAGAACACACATGCAATGACTCTAGCTGTGGTTCATGAGAAGAACACACATGCAATGACACTAACTGTGGTTCATGAAAACAACACACATGCAATGACACCGGTGGATCCATGTGTGGTCTATGAGAGGAACACACATGCAATGACACTGGTGGATCCTTACGTGGTTTGTGAAAAAAACACACATGCAATGACACTGGTGGATCCATATGTGGTTTGTGAGAAGGACAAATAGGCAACGACACTGGTGGAGCCATGTGTGGTTCATGGGAAGAACGCACATGCAATGACACTAGTGGATCCATGTGTGGTCTATGAAAAGAACACACATGCAATGACACTGGTGGATCCATGTGTGGTTCATGGGAAGGACACACATGCAATGACCTGTGGTGGATCCATGCGTGGTCTATGGGAAGAACACACATGCAATGACACTGGTGATATGTGTTTTGTGAAAAGAACAGACATGAAATGACTCTAACTATGGTTCATGACAAGAGCAGACATGCAATGACACTAGTGGATCCATGTGTGGTTAATGAGAAGAACACACATGCAATGACACTGGGTGTGGTTCATGATATGGTTTGTGAGAAGAACACACATGCAATGACTCTAGGTGGTCTATGAGAGGAAGAACACACATGCAATGACTCTAACTGTGTGGTTCATGAAAAGAGTAGACATCGATGACACCGGTGGATCCATATGTGGTCTATGAGAGGAACACATGCAATGACACCGTGGATCCTTACGTGGTGCGTGAGAAGAACACACGTGCAATGTCACCGGTGGATCCATACGTGGTTCATGGGGCGACACACATGCAATGACACTGTGTATCCATGTGTGGTTCATGGGAAGGACACACATGCAATGACACCTTTGGTGGATCCATGTGGTTCATGGGAAGGACACACATGCAATGACCCATGTGTGGGAAGAACACACATGCAATGACACTGTGGATCCATGTGTGGTTCATGGCAAGGACACACATGCAATGACACTAGTGGATCCATGTGTGGTCTGGGGAAGAACACACGTGCAATGACCTTTGGTGATATGTGGTTTGTGAAAAGAACAGACATGCAATGACTCTAAGCATGGTTTATGAAAAGATCAGACATGCAATGACACTGGTGGATCCATGTGTGGTCTGTGGGAAGAACACACATGCAATGACACTGGTGATATGTGTTTTGTGAAAAGAACAGACATGCAATGACTCTAACTGTGGTTGATGACATGAGCAGACATGCAATCACACTGGTGGATCCATGTGTGGTTAATGAGAAGAACACACATGCAATGGCACTGGTTGTGGTTCATGATATGGTTTGTGAGAAGAAGACACATGCTATGACTCTAGCTGTTGTTAATGAGAAGAACACACATGCAATGACTCTAACTGTGGTTCATGAAAAGAGCAGACATGCGATGACACCGGTGGATCCATGTGTGGTCTATGAGAGGAACACACATGATACCGGTGGATCCTTACGTGGTTTCTGAAAAGAACACACATGCAATGACACTGGTGGATCCATATGTGGTTTGTGAGAAGGACACACATGCAATGACACTGGTGGATCCATGTGTGGTTCATGGGAAGAACACAGATGCACTGACGCTGGTGGATCCATGTGTGGTCTGTGGGAAGAACACACATGCAATGACTCTAATTGTGGTTCATGAAAAGAGAAGACATACGATGACACCGGTGGATCCATATGTGGTCTATGAGAGGAACACACATGCAATGACACCGGTGGATCCTTACGTGGTCTGTGAGAAGAACACACATGAATTGACACTGGTGGATCCATGTGTGGTCGGTGGGAAGAACACACATGCAATGACACTGGTGGATCCATATGTGGTTCGTGGGAAGGGCACACATGAAATGACACTGGTGGATCCATGTGTGGTTTGTGGGAAGAACACACATGCAATGACACTGGTGATATGTGGTTTGTGAAAAGAACAGACATGCAATGACTCTAACTGTGGTTAATGAAAAGAGCAGACATGCAATGACACTAGTGGATCCATGTGTGGTTAATGAGAAGAACACACATGCAACGACACTGGTGATATGTGGTTCATGATATGGTTTGTGATAAGAACACACATGCAATGACACTAGCTATGGTTCATGAGAAGAACACACATGCAATGACTCTAACTGTGGTTCATGAAAAGTGCAGACATGCGATGACACCGGTGGATCCATGTGTGGTCTATGAGAGGAACACAGATGCAATGACACCGGTGGATCCTTACGTGGTTTGTGAGAAGAACATACATGTAATGACACTGGTGGATCCATATGTGGTCTGTGAAAAGAACACACATTCAATGAGACTGGTGGATCCATGTGTGTATCATGGGAAGAACACACATGCAATGACACTGGTGTATCCATGTGTGGTCTGTGGGAAGAACACACATGCAATGACACTGGTGATATGTGTTTTGTCAAAAAACAGACATGCAATGACTCTAACTGTGGTTCATGACAAGAGCATACATGCAATGACACTGGTGGATCCATGTGTGGTTAATGAGAAGAACACACATTCAATGACACTGGGTGTGGTTCATGATATGGTTTGTGAGAAGAACACACATGCAATGACTCTAGCTGTGGATCATGAGAAGAAGACACATGCAATGACACTAACTGTGGTTCATGAAAAGAGCAGACATGCAATGACACCGGTGGATCCATGTGTGGTCTATGAGAGGAACACACATGCAATGACACCGGTGGATCTTTACGTGGTTTGTGAAAAAAAAACACATGCAATGACACTGGTGGATCCATATGTGGTTTGTGGGAAGAATGCACATGCAATGACACTAGTGGATCCATGTGTGGTCTATGAAAAGAACACACATGCAATGACACTGGTGGATCCATGTGTGGTTCATGGGAAGGACACACATGCAATGACACTGGTGGATCCATGCGTGGTCTATGGGAAGAACACACATGTAATGACACTAGTGATATGTGTTTTGTGAAAAGAACAGACATGAAATGACTCTAACTGTGGTTCATGACAAGAGCAGACATGCAATGACACTGGGTGTGGTTCATGATATGGTTTCTGAGAAGAACACACATGCAATGACTCTAGCTATGGTCTATGAGAGGAACACACATGCAATGACTCTAACTTTGGTTCATGAAAAGAGTAGACATGCGATGACACCGGTGGATCCATATGTGGTCTATTAGAGGAACACACATGCAATGACACCGGTGGATCCTTACGTGGTCTGTGAGAGGAACACACGTGCAATGACACTGGTGGATCCATGTGTGGTCTATGGGAAGAACACACATGCAATGTCACTGGTGGATACATATGTGGTTCATGGGAACGACACACATGCAATGACACGGGTGGATCCATGTGTGGTTCATGGGAAGGACACACATGCAATGACGCTGGTGGATCCATGTGTGGTCTATGGGAAGAACACACATGCAATGACACTGGTGGATCCATGTGTGGTCTGTGGGAAGAACACACATGCAATAACACTGGTGATATGTGGTTTGTGAAAAGAACAGACATGCAATGACTCTAACTGTGGTTCATAAAAGAGACATGCAATCACCTGTGGTGGATCCATGTGGTCTGTGGGAAGAACACACATGCAATGACCTTTGGTGGATCCATGTGTGTTCTGTGGGAAGAACACACATGGAATGACACTGGTGATATGTGTTTTGTGAAAAGAGCAGAATGCAATGACTCTAACTGTGGTTCATGACAAGAGCAGACATGCAATGACACTGGTGGATCCATGTGTGGTTAATGAGAAGAACACACATGCAATGACACTGGTTGTGGTTCATGATATGGTTTGTGAGAAGAACACACATGCAATGACTCTAGTTGTGGTTCATGAGAAGAACACACATGCAATGACTCTAACTGTGGTTCATGAAAAGAGCAGACATGCGATGACACCGGTGGATCCATGTGTGGTCTATGAGAGGAACACAGATACAATGACACCGGTGGATCCTTACATGGTTTCTGAAAAGAACACACATGCAATGACACTAGTGGATCCATATGTCGTTTGTGAGAAGGACACACATGCAATGACACTGGTGGATCCATGTTTGGCTCATGGGAAGAACACACATGCACTGACACTGGTGGATCCATGTGTGGTCTATGGGAAGAACACACATGCAATGACACTGGTGGTATGTGGTTTGTGAAAAGAATAGACATGCAATGACTCTAACTATGGTTAATGAAAAGAGCAGACATGCAATGACACTGGTGGATCCATGTGTGGTTAATGAGATGAACACACATGCAATGACACTGGGTGTGGTTCATGATATGGTTTGTGAGAAGAACACACATGGAATGACCCTAACTGTGGTTCATGAAAAGAGCAGACATGCTATGACTCTAACTATGGTTAATGAAAAGAGCAGACATGCAATGACACTAGTGGATCCATGTGTGGTATGTGGGAAGAACACACATGTAGTGACACTGGTGATATGTGGTTTGTGAAAAGAACATACATGCAATGACTCTAACTGTGGTTAATGAAAAGAGCAGACATGCAATCACACTGGTGGATCCATGTGTGGTTAATGAGAAGAACACACATGCAATGACTCTAACTGTGGTTCATGATGTGGTTTGGGAGAAGAATACACATGCAATGACTCTAACTGTGGTTCATGAAAAGAGCAGACATGCGATGACTCTAACTGTGGTTAATGAAAAGAGCAGACATGCAATGACACTGGTGGATCCATGTGTGGTTAATGTGAAGAACACACATGCAACGACACTGGTGATATGTGGTTCATGATATGGTTTGTGATAAGAACACACATGCAATGACACTAGCTATGGTTCATGAGAAGAACACACATGCAATGACTCTAACTATGGTTCATGAAAAGAGCAGACATGTGATGACACCGGTGGATCCATGTGTGGTCTATGAGAGGAACACAGATGCAATGACACCGGTGGATCCTTACATGGTTTGTGAGAAGAACATACATGTAATGACACTGGTGGATCCATATGTGGTCTGTGAAAAGAACACACATTCAATGAGACTGGTGGATCCATGTGCGTATCATGGGAAGAACACACATGCAATGACACTGGTGGATCCATGTGTGGTCTGTGGGAAGAACACACATGCAATGACACTGGTGATATGTGTTTTGTGAAAATACAGACATGCAATGACTCTAATTGTGGTTCATGACAAGAGCAGACATGCAATGACACTGGTGGATCCATGTGTGGTTAATGAGAAGAACACACATGCAATGACACTGGGTGTGGTTCATGATATGGTTTGTGAGAAGAACACACACGCAATGACTCTAGATGTGGTTCATGAGAAGAACACACATGCAATGACTCTAACTGTGGTTGATGAAAAGAGCAGACATGCGATGACACCGGTGGATCCATGTGTGGTCTATGAGAGGAACACACATGCAATGACACCGGTGGATCCTTACGTGGTTTGTGAAAATAACACACATGCAATGACACTGGTGGATCCATATGTGGTTTGTGAGAAGGACACACATGCAATGACACTGGTGGATCCATGTGTGGTTCATGGGAAGAACACACATGCAATGACACAGGTGGATCCATGTGTCGTCTGTGGGAAGCACACACATGCAATGACACGGGTGATATGTGGTTTGTGAAAAGAACAGACATGCAATGACTCTAACTGTGGTTAATGAAATGAGCAGACATGCAATGACACTGGTGGATCCATGTGTGGTTAATGAGAAGAACACACATGCAATGACACTGGGTGTGGTTCATGATATGGTTTGTGAGAAGAACACGCATGCAATGACTCTAACTATGGTTCATGAAAAGTGCAGACATGCGATGACTCTAACTGTAGTTAATGAAAAGAGCAGACATGCAATGACACTAGTGGCTCCATGTGTGGTTAATGAGAAGAACACACATGCAATGACACTGGTGATATGTGGTTTGTGAAAAGAATAGACATGCAATGACTCTAACTTTGGTTAATGAAAAGAGTAGACATGCAATGACACTAGTGGATCCATGTGTGGTTAATGAGAAGAACACACATTCAATGACACAGGGTGTGGTTAATGATATGGTTTGTGAGTAGAACACAAATGACTCGAACTATGGTTCATGAAAAGAGCAGACATGCGATGACTCTAACTTTGGTTAATGAAAAGAGCAGACATGCAATGACACTGGTGGATCCATGTGTGGTTAATGAGAAGAACACACATGCAATGACACTCGGTGTGGTTCATGATATGGTTTGTGAGAAGAACATTCATGCAATGACTCTAGCTGTGGTTCATGAGAAGAACACACATGCAATGTCTCTAACTGTGGTTCATGAAAAGAGCAGACATGCGATAACACGGGTGGATCCATGTGTGGTCTATGAGAGGAACAGACTTGCAATGACACCGGTGGATCCATACGTGGTCTGTGAAAAGAACACACATGCAATGACACTGGTGGATCTAGATATGGTTTCTGAGAAGAACACACATGCAATGACACTGGTGGATACATGTGTGGTTCATGGGAAGAACACACATGCAATGACACTGGTAGATCCATGTGTGGTCTGTGGGAAGAACACACATGCAATGACACTGGTGATATGTGTTTTGTGAAAAAACAGACATGCAATGACTCTAACTGTGGTTCATGACAAGAGCACACATGCAATGACACTAGTGGATCCATGTATGGTTAATGAGAAGAACACACATGCAATGACACTGGGTGTGGTTCATGATATGGTTTGTGAGAAGAACACACATGCAATGACTCTAGCTGTGGTTCATGAGAAGAATACACATGCAATGACTCTAACTATGGTTCATGAAAAGAGCAGACATGCCACATAGGCGTAATAGCTGACGTGGGCTACCAGTCAACTTAATATATCTTATTTTAAACAATATGATGACCTAAATTGGTCATAATCGGCTATAAATAAGTTTCTTAGCTGTGTCACGTAGGTTATGACGATTTCATACGAAGAAATTATGACGATTCTGACACAAATCGTCGTAAATCCATAGGGTTTTGTCCTCTCTAAACGATCTACGACCATCTTGTGCGAAATCGTCATAGATCTATTACGATTTCATTCCCCGTCACTATGAGAAGGTCACAAGTAAACACATTTCTTGTAGTGAATCACACTGGTGGATCCATGTGTGGTATGTGGGAAGAACACACATGCAATGGCACTAGTGATATGTGGTTCAATAGAAGAATAGACATGCAATGACTCTAACTGTGGTTCATGACAAGAGAATACATGCGATGACACTGGTGGATCCATGTGTGGTCTATGAGAGGAACACACATGCAATGACACCGGGTGTGGTTCATGATATGGTTTGTGAGAAGAACACACAAGCAATGACTCTAGCATGGTACATGAGAGGAACACATGCAATGACACCGGTGGATCCATATGTAGTGCATGAAAAGAACACACATGCAATGACACTGGTGGATCCATATGTGGTCCATGGTAAGAACACACATGCAATGACACTAGTGGATCCATGTGGAGTTCATGGGAAGAACACACATGTAATGACACTAGTGGATCCATATGTGGCCTGAGAAAAGAACACACGCAATGACTCTGGTGGATCCATGTGTGGTTCATGGGAAGAACACACACACAATGACACTGGTGGATCCATGTTTGGTCTGTGGAAAGAACACACATGCAATGACACTGGTGATATGTGGTATGTGAAAAGAACAGATATGCAATGACTCTAACTGTGGTTCATGAAAAGAGCAGACATGCAATGACACTGGTGGATCCATGTGTGGTTTAATGCGAAGAAGACACATGCAATGACACTGGGTGTGGTTCATGATATGGTTTGTGAGAAGAACGCACATGCAATGACTCTAGCTGTGGTTCATTAGAAGAACACACATGCAATAACTCTAACTATGGTTCATGAAAAGAGCAAACATGCGATGACACCGGTGGATCCATGTGTGGTATATGAGAGGGACACACATGCAATAGCACTGGTGGATCCTTATGTGGTCTGTGAAAAGAACACACATGCAATGACACTAGTGGATCCATATGTGGTCTGTGAAAAGAACACACATGCAATGACACTGGTGGATCCATATGTGGTTCATGGG
This sequence comes from Avena insularis, assembly GCA_023614405.1. Lineage (NCBI taxonomy): Eukaryota > Viridiplantae > Streptophyta > Magnoliopsida > Poales > Poaceae > Avena > Avena insularis. Next base: position 75,711,557 of record CM042690.1, read on the forward strand.
AAGAACACACATGCAATGACACTAGTGGATCCATCTGTGGTCTGTGGGAAGAACACACATGCAATGACACTATTGATATGTGTTTTGTGAAAAGAACAGACATGCAATGACTCTAAGTGTGGTTCATGAGAAGAGCAGACATGCAATGACACTGGTGGATCCATGTGTGGTTAATGAGAAGAACAGACATGCAATGACATTGGGTGTGGTTCATCATATGGTTTGTGAGAAGAACACACATGCAATGACTCTAGCTGTGGTCTACGAGAGGAACACACATGCAATGACTCTCACTATGGTTCATGAAAAGAGTATACATGCGATGACACCGTGGATCCTAATGTGGTCTATGAGAGGAACACACATGCAATGACACCGGTGGATCCTTACGTGGTTTGTGAGAAGAACACACATGCAATGACACTAGTGGATCCACGTGTGGTCTGTGGGAAGAACACACATGCAATGACACTGGTGGATCCATATGTGGTTCATGGGAAGGACACACATGCAATGATACTGGTGGATCCATGTGTGGTCTGTGGGAACAACACACATGCAATGACACTGGTGATATTTGTTTTGTGAAAAGAACAGACATGCAATGACTCTAACTGTGGTTCATGACAAGAGAAGACATGCAACCACACTGGTGGATCCATGTATGGTTAATGAGAAGAACACACATCCAATGATACTGGGTGTGGTTCATGATATGGTTTGTGAGAAGAACACACATGCTATGACTCTAGCTGTGGTTCATGAGAAGAACACACATGCTATGACTCTAGCTGTGGTTCATGAGAAGAACACACATGCAATGACACTAACTGTGGTTCATGAAAAGTGTAGACATGCGATGACACCGGTGGATCCATGTGTGGTCTATCAGAGGAACACACATGTAATGATACCGGTGGATCCTTACGTAGTTTGTGAGAAGAACACACATGCATTGACACTGGTGGATCCATATGTGGTCTGTGAACAGAACACACATGCAATGACACTGGTGGATCCATGTGTGGTTCGTGGGAAGGACACACATGCAATGACACTGGTGGATCCATGCATGGTCTGTGGGAAGAGCACACATGCAATGACACTGGTGATATGTGTTTTGTGAAAAGAACAGACATGCAATGACTCTAATTGTGGTTCATTACAAGAGTAGACATGCAATGACACTGGTGGATCCATGTGTGGTTAATGAGAAGAACACACATGCAATGACACTGGTATATGTTCATGATATGGTTTGTGAGAAGAACACAAATGCAATGACTCCAGCTGTGGTCTATGAGAGGAACACACATGCAATGACTCTAATTGTGGTTCATGAAAAGAGAAGACATACGATGACACCGGTGGATCCATATGTGGTGTATGAGAGGAACAGACATGCAATGACACCGGTGGATCCTTACGTGGTCTGTGAGAAGAACACACATGCAATGACGCTGGTGGATCCATGTGTGGTCGGTGGGAAGAACACACATGCAATGACACTGGTGGATCAAATTGTGGTATGAGGGAAGAACACACATGCAATGACACTTGGTGATATGTGGTTTGTGAAAAGAAGACATGCAATGACTCTAACTTTGGTTAATGAAATGAGCGGACATGCAATGACACTTTGGTGGATCCATGTGTGGTTAATGAGAATAACACACATGCAATGACACTGGTGTGGTTCATGATATGGTTTGTGAGAAGAACACATGCAATGACTCTAACTATGGTTCATGAAAAGTGCATATGCGATGACTCTAACTGTAGTTAATGAAAAGAGCAGACATGCAATGACACTAGTGGATCCATACGTGGTCTGTGAAAAGAACACACATGCAATGACACTGGTGGATCTAGATATGGTTTCTGAGAAGAACACACATGCAATAACACTGGTGGATACATGTGTGGTTCATGGGAAGAACACACATGCAATGACACTGGTAGATCCATGTGTGGTCTGTGGGAAGAACACACATGCAATGACACTCGTGATATTTGTTTTGTGAAAAGAACAGACATGCAATGACTCTAACTGTGGGTCATGACAAGAGCACACATGCAACCACACTGGTGGATCCATGTGTGGTTAATGAGAAGAACACACATGCAATGACACTGGGTGTGGTTCATGATATGGTCTGTGAGAAGAACACACATGCAATGACTCTAGCTGTGGTTCATGAGAAGAACACACATGCAATGACTCTAACTATGGTTCATGAAAAGAGCAGACATGCCACATAGGCGTAATAGCTGACGTGGGCTACCAGTCAACTTAATATATCATATTTTAAACAATATGACGATCTAAATTGGTCGTAATCGGCTATAAATAAGTTTATTAGCTGCGTCACGTAGGTTATGACGATTTCATACGAAGAAATTATAACGATTCTGACACAAATCGTCGTAATTCTATAGGGTTTTGTCCTCTCTAAACGATCTACGACCATCTTGTGCGAAATCGTCATAGATCTATTACGATTTCATTCCCCGTCACTATGAGAAGGTCACAAGTAAACACATTTCTTGTAGTGAATGACACTGGTGGATCCATGTGTGGTATGTGGGAAGAACACACATGCAATGGCACTAGTGATATGTGGTTCAATAGAAGAATAGACAAGCAATGACTCTAACTGTGGTTCATGACAAGAGAATACATGCGATGACACTGGTGGATCCATGTGTGGTTTATGAGAGGAACACACATGCAATGACACCGGGTGTGGTTCATGATATGGTTTGTGAGAATAACACACATGCAATGACTCTAGCTGTGGTCTATGAGAGGAACACACATGCAATGACACTGGTGGATCCATATGTGGTCTGTGAAAAGAACACACATGCAATGACACTGGTGGATCCATATGTGGTTCATGGTAAGAACACACATGCAATGACACTAGTGGATCCATGTGGAGTTCATGGGAAGAACACACATGTAATGACACTAGTGGATCCATATGTGGTCTGTGAAAAGAACACACATGCAATGACACTGGTGGATCCATGTGTGGTTCATGGGAAGAACACACATGCAATGACACTGGTGGATCCATGTTTGGTCTGTGGAAAGAACACACATGCAATGACACTGGTGATATGTGGTATGTGAAAAGAACAGACATGCAATTACTCTAACTGTGGTTCATGAAAAGAGCAGACATGCAATGACACTGGTGGATCCTTGTGTGGTTTAATGCGAAGAAGACACATGCAATGACACTGGGTGTGGTTCATGATATGGTTTGTGAGAAGAACGCACATGCAATGACTCTAGCTGTGGTTCATTAGAAGAACACACATGCAAGAACTCTAACTATGGTTCATGAAAAGAGCAAACATGCGATGACACCGGTGGATCCATGTGTGGTATATGAGAGGGACACACATGCAATAACACCGGTGGATCCTTACGTGGTCTATGAAAAGAACACACATGCAATGACACTAGTGGATCCATATGTGGTCTGTGAAAAGAACACACATGCAATGACACTGGTGGATCCATATGTGGTTCATGGGAAGAACACACATGCAATGACACTAGTGGATCCATGTGTGGTCTGTGGGAAGAACACACATGCAATGACACTGTTGATATGTGTTTTGTTAAAAGAACAGACAAGCAATGAATCGAACAGTGGTGAAGCATAAGAGCAGACATGCAATGACACTGGTGGATCCATGTGTGGTTAATGAGAAGAACAGACATGCAATGACATTGGGTGTGGTTCATGATATGGTTTGTGAGAAGAACACACATGCAATGACTCTAGCTGTGGTCTATGAGAGGAACACACATGCAATGACTCTCACTGTGGTTCATGAAAAGAGTAGACATGCGATGACACCGTGGATCCTAATGTGGTCTATGAGAGGAACACACATGCAATGACACCGGTGGATCCTTACGTGGTTTGTGAGAAGAACACACATGCAATGACACTGGTGGATCCACGTGTGGTCTGTGGGAAGAACACACATGCAATGACACTGGTGGATCCATATGTGGTTCATGGGAAGGACACACATGCAATGATACTAGTGGATCCATGTGTGGTCTGTGGGAAGAACACACATGCAATGACACTGGTGATATTTGTTTTGTGAAAATAACAGACATGCAATGACTCTAACTGTGGTTCATGACAAGAGAAGACATGCAACCACACTGGTGGATCCATGTATGGTTAATGAGAAGAACACACATGAAATGATACTGGGTGTGGTTCATGATATGGTTTGTGAGAAGAACACACATGCTATGACTCTAGCTGTGGTTCATGAGAAGAACACACATGCTATGACTCTAGCTGTGGTTCATGAGAAGAACACACATGCAATGACACTAACTGTGGTTCATGAAAAGTGTAGACATGCGATGACACCGGTGGATCCATGTGTGGTCTATGAGAGGAACACACATGCAATGACACCGGTGGATCCTTACGTGGTCTGTGAGAAGAACACACGTGCAAAGTCACTGGTGGATCCATACGCGGTTCATGGGAACGACACACATGCAATGACACTGGTAGATCCATGTGTGGTTCATGGGAAGGAAACACATGCAATGACACTGGTGGATCCATGTGTGGTTCATGGGAAGGACACACATGCAATGACACTAGTGGATCCATGTGTGGTTTGTGGGAAGAACACACATGCAATGACACTGGTGGATCCATGTGTGGTTCATGGCAAGGACACACATGCAATGACACTAGTGGATCCATGTGTGGTCTGTGGGAAGAACACACGTGCAATGACACTGGTGATATGTGGTTTGTGAAAAGAACAGACATGCAATGACACTGGTGGATCCATGTGTGGTTCATGGGAAGGACACACATGCAATGACACTGGTGGATCCATGTGTGGTTCATGGGAAGAACACACATGCAATGACACTGGTGGATCCATGTTTGGTCTGTGGAAAGAACACACATGCAATGACACTGGTGGATCCATATGTGGTCTGTGAATAGAACACACATGCAATGACACTGGTGGATCCATGTGTGGTTCGTGGGAAGGACACACATGCAATGACACTGGTGGATCCATGCATGGTCTGTGGGAAGAGCACACATGCAATGACACTGTTGATATGTGTTTTGTGAAAAGAACAGACATGCAATTACTCTAACTGTGGTTCATGAAAAGAGCAGACATGCGATGACACCGGTGGATCCATATGTGGTCGATGACAGGAACACACATGCAATGACACCGGTGGATCCTTGCGTGGTCTGTGAGAAGAACACACATGCAATGACAGTGGTGGATCCATGTGTGGTCTATGTGAAGAACACACATGCAATGACACTGGTGGATCCATCTGTGGTTCATGGCAAGGACACACATGCAATGACACTAGTGGATCCATGTGTGGTCTGTGGGAAGAACACACGTGCAATGACACTGGTGATATGTGGTTTGTGAAAAGAACAGACATGCAATGACTCTAACTGTGGTTTATGAAAAGATCAGACATGCAATGACACTGGTGGATCCATGTGTGGTCTGTGGGAAGAACACACATGCAATGACACTGGTGATACGTGTTATGTGAAAAGAACAGACATGCAATGACTCTAATTGTGGTTCATGACATGAGCAGACATGCAATCACACTGGTGGATCCATGTGTGGTTAATGAGAAGAACACACATTCAATGACACTGGGTGTGGTTCATGATATGGTTTGTGAGAAGAACACACATGCAATGACTCTAGCTGTGGTTCATGAAAAGAACACACATGCAATGACACTAACTGTGGTTCATGAAAACAACACACATGCAATGACACCGGTGGATCCATGTGTGGTCTATGAGAGGAACACACATGCAATGACACTGGTGGATCCTTACGTGGTTTCTGAAAAAAAAACACATGCAATGACACTGGTGGATCCATATGTGGTTTATGAGAAGGACAAACAGGCAATGACACTGGTGGATCCATGTGTGGTTCATGGGAAGAACGCACATGCAATGACACTGGTGGATCCATGTGTGGTCTATGAAAAGAACACACATGCAATGACACTGGTGGATCCATGTGTGGTTCATGGGAAGGACACACATGCAATGACACTGGGGGATCCATGCGTGGTCTATGGGAAGAACACACATGCAATGACACTGGTGATATGTGTTTTGTGAAAAGAACAGACATGAAATGACTCTAACTATGGTTCATGACAAGAGCAGACATGCAATGACACTAGTGGATCCATGTGTGGTTAATGAGAAGAACACACATGCAATGACACTGGGTGTGGTTCATGATATGGTTTGTGAGAAGAACACACATGCAATGACTCTAGGCATGGTATGAGAGGAACACACATGCAATGACTCTAAGCATGGTTCATGAAAAGAGTAGACATGCGATGACACCGGTGGATCCATATGTGGTCTATGAGAGGAACACACATGCAATGACACCGGTGGATCCTTACGTGGTCTGTGAGAAGAACACACGTGCAATGTCACTGGTGGATCCATACGTGGTTCATGGGAACGACACACATGCAATGACACTGGTGGATCCATGTGTGGTTCATGGGAAGGACACACATGCAATGACACTGGTGGATCCATGTGTGGTTCATGGGAAGGACACACATGCAATGACACTGGTGGATCCATGTGTGGTCTGTGGGAAGAACACACATGCAATGACACTGGTGGATCCATGTGTGGTTCATGGCAAGGACACACATGCAATGACACTAGTGGATCCATGTGTGGTCTGTGGGAAGAACACACGTGCAATGACACTGGTGATATGTGGTTTGTGAAAAGAACAGACATGCAATGACTCTAACTGTGGTTTATGAAAAGATCAGACATGCAATGACACTGGTGGATCCATGTGTGGTCTGTGGGAAGAACACACATGCAATGACACTGGTGATATGTGTTTTGTGAAAAGAACAGACATGCAATGACTCTAACTGTGGTTCATGACATGAGCAGACATGCAATCACACTGGTGGATCCATGTGTGGTTCATGAGAAGAACACATATGCAATGGCACTGGTTGTGGTTCATGATATGGTTTGTGAGAAGAAGACACATGCTATGGCTCTAGCTGTTGTTAATGAGAAGAACACACATGCAATGACTCTAACTGTGGTTCATGAAAAGAGCAGACATGCGATGACACCGGTGGATCCATGTGTGGTCTATGAGAGGAACACACATGACACCGGTGGATCCTTACGTGGTTTCTGAAAAGAACACACATGCAATGACACTGGTGGATCCATATGTGGTTTGTGAGAAGGACACACATGCAATGACACTGGTGGATCCATGTGTGGTTCATGGGAAGAACACAGATGCACTGACACTGGTGGATCCATGTGTGGTCTGTGGGAAGAACACACATGCAATGACACTGGTGGTATGTGGTTTGACAAAAGAACAGACATGCAATGACTCTAACTGTGGTTAATGAAAAGAGCAGACATGCAATGACACTAGTGGATCCATGTGTGGTTAATGAGAAGAACACACATGCAACGACACTGGTGATATGTGGTTCATGATATGGTTTGTGATAAGAACACACATGCAATGACACTAGCTATGGTTCATGAGAAGAACACACATGCAATGACTCTAACTGTGGTTCATGAAAAGTGCAGACATGCGATGACACCGGTGGATCCATGTGTGGTCTATGAGAGGAACACAGATGCAATGACACCGGTGGATCCTTACGTGGTTTGTGAGAAGAACATACATGTAATGACACTGGTGGATCCATATGTGGTCTGTGAAAAGAACACACATTCAATGAGACTGGTGGATCCATGTGTGTATCATGGGAAGAACACACATGCAATGACACTGGTGGATCCATGTGTGGTCTGTGGGAAGAACACACATGCAATGACACTGGTGATATGTGTTTTGTGAAAAAACAGACATGTAATGACTCTAACTGTGGTTCATGACAAGAGCATACATGCAATGACACTTGTGGATCCATGTGTGGTTAATGAGAAGAACAAACATTCAATGACACTGGGTGTGGTTCATGATATGGTTTGTGAGAAGAACACACATGCAATGACTCTAGCTGTGGATCATGAGAAGAACACACATGCAATGACACTAATTGTGGTTCATGAAAAGAGCAGACGTGCAATGACACCGGTGGATCCATGTGTGGTCTATGAGAGGAACACACATGCAATGACACCGGTGGATCCTTACGTGGTTTGTGAAAAAAAAAACACATGCAATGACACTGGTGGATCCATATGTGGTTTGTGAGAAGGACACACAGGCAGTGACACTGGTGGATCCATGTGTGGTTCATGGGAAGAACGCACATGCAATGACACTAGTGGATCCATGTGTGGTCAATGAAAAGAACACACATGCAATGACACTGGTGGATCCATGTGTGGTTCATGGGAAGGACACACATGCAATGACACTGGTGGATCCATGCGTGGTCTTTGGGAAGAACACACATGCAATGACACTGGTGATATGTGTTTTGTGAAAAGAACAGACATGAAATGACTCTAACTGTGGTTCATGACAAGAGCAGACATGCAATGACACTGGGTGTGGTTCATGATATGGTTTCTGAGAAGAACACACATGCAATGACTCTAGCTATGGTCTATGAGAGGAACACACATGCAATGACTCTAACTTTGGTTCATGAAAAGAGTAGACATGCGATGACACCGGTGGATCCATATGTGGTCTATTAGAGGAACACACATGCAATGACACCGGTGGATCCTTACGTGGTCTGTGAGAGGAACACACGTGCAATGACACTGGTGGATCCATGTGTGGTCTATGGGAAGAACACACATGCAATGTCACTGGTGGATCCATATGTGGTTCATGGGAACGACACACATGCAATGACAGTGGTGGATCCATGTGTGGTTCATGGGAAGGACACACATGCAATGACGCTGGTGGATCCATGTGTGGTCTATGGGAAGAACACACATGCAATGACACTGGTGGATCCATGTGTGGTCTGTGGGAAGAACACACATGCAATAACACTGGTGATATGTGGTTTGTGAAAAGAACAGACATGCAATGACTCTAATTGTGGTTCATGAAAAGAGCAGACATGCAATCACACTGGTGGATCCATGTGTGGTCTGTGGGAAGAACACACATGCAATGACACTGGTGGATCCATGTGTGTTCTGTGGGAAGAACACACATGGAATGACACTGGTGATATGTGTTTTGTGAAAAGAACAGACAGGCAATGACTCTAACTGTGGTTCATGACAAGAGCAGACATGCAATGACACTGGTGGATCCATGTGTGGTTAATGAGAAGAACACACATGCAATGACACTGGTTGTGGTTCATGATATGGTTTGTGAGAAGAACACACATGCAATGACTCTAGTTGTGGTTCATGAGAAGAACACACATGCAATGACTCTAATTGTGGTTCATGAAAAGAGCAGACATGCGATGACACCGGTGGATCCATGTGTGGTCTATGAGAGGAACACAGATGCAATGACACCGGTGGATCCTTACATGGTTTCTGAAAAGAACACACATGCAATGACACTGGTGGATCCATATGTCGTTTGTGAGAAGGACACACATGCAATGACACTGGTGGATCCATGTGTGGCTCATGGGAAGAACACACATGCACTGACACTGGTGGATCCATGTGTGGTCCATGGGAAGAACACACATGCAATGACACTGGTGGTATGTGGTTTGTGAAAAGAATAGACATGCAATGACTCTAACTATGGTTAATGAAAAGAGCAGACATGCAATGACACTGGTGGATCCATGTGTGGTTAATGAGATGAACACACATGCAATGACACTGGGTGTGGTTCATGATATGGTTTGTGAGAAGAACACACATGCAATGACTCTAACTGTGGTTCATGAAAAGAGCAGACATGCTATGACTCTAACTATGCTTAATGAAAAGAGCAGACATGCAATGACACTAGTGGATCCATGTGTGGTATGTGGGAAGAACACGCATGCAATGACACTGGTGGATCCATGTGTGGTCTGTGGGAAGAACACGCATGCAATGACACTGGTGGATCCATGTGTGGTTCATGGCAAGGACACACATGCAATGACACTAGTGGATCCATGTGTGGTCTGTGGGAAGAACACACGTGCAATGACACTGGTGATATGTGGTTTGTGAAAAGAACATACATGCAATGACTCTAACTGTGGTTAATGAAAAGAGCAGACATGCAATCACACTGGTGGATCCATGTGTGGTTAATGAGAAGAACACACATGCAATGACTCTAACTGTGGTTCATGATGTGGTTTGGGAGAAGAGTACACATGCAATGACTCTAACTGTGGTTCATGAAAAGAGCAGACATGCGATGACTCTAACTGTGGTTAATGAAAAGAGCAGACATGCAATGACACTGGTGGATCCATGTGTGGTTAATGAGAAGAACACACATGCAACGACACTGGTGATATGTGGTTCATGATATGGTTTGTGATAAGAACACACATGCAATGACACTAGCTATGGTTCATGAGAAGAACACACATGCAATGACTCTAACTGTGGTTCATGAAAAGAGCAGACATGTGATGACACCGGTGGATCCATGTGTGGTCTATGAGAGGAACACAGATGCAATGACACCGGTGGATCCTTACGTGGTTTGTGAGAAGAACATACATGTAATGACACTGGTGGATCCATATGTGGTCTGTGAAAAGAACACACATTCAATGAGACTGGTGGATCCATGTGCGTATCATGGGAAGAACACACATGCAATGACACTGGTGGATCCATGTGTGGTGTGTGGGAAGAACACACATGCAATGACACTGGTGATATGTGTTTTGTGAAAAAACAGACATGCAATGACTCTAACTGTGGTTCATGACAAGAGCAGACATGCAATGACACTGGTGGATCCATGTGTGGTTAATGAGAAGAACACACATGCAATGACACTGGGTGTGGTTCATGATATGGTTTGTGAGAAGAACACACATGCAATGACTCTAGATGTGGTTCATGAGAAGAACACACATGCAATGACTCTAACTGTGGTTGATGAAAAGAGCAGACATGCGATGACACCGGTGGATCCATGTGTGGTCTATGAGAGGAACACACATGCAATGACACCGGTGGATCCTTACGTGGTTTGTGAAACTAACACACATGCAATGACACTGGTGGATCCATATGTGGTTTGTGAGAAGGACACACATGCAATGACACTGGTGGATCCATGTGTGGTTCATGGGAAGAACACACATGCAATGACACAGGTGGATCCATGTGTGGTATGTGGGAAGAACACACATGCAATGACACGGGTGATATGTGGTTTGTGAAAAGAACAGACATGCAATGGCTCTAACTGTGGTTAATGAAATGAGCAGACATGCAATGACACTGGTGGATCCATGTGTGGTTAATGAGAAGAACACACATGCAATGACATTGGGTGTGGTTCATGATATGGTTTGTGAGAAGAACACGCATGCAATGACTCTAACTATGGTTCATGAAAAGTGCAGACATGCGATGACTCTAACTGTAGTTAATGAAAAGAGCAGACATGCAATGACACTAGTGGATCCATGTGTGGTTAATGAGAAGAACACACATGCAATGACACTGGTGATATGTGGTTTGTGAAAAGAATAGACATGCAATGACTCTAACTTTGGTTAATGAAAAGAGCAGACATGCAATGACACTAGTGGATCCATGTGTGGTTAATGAGAAGAACACACATTCAATGACACTGGGTGTGGTTAATGATATGGTTTGTGAGAAGAACACAAATGACTCGAACTATGGTTCATGAAAAGAGCAGACATGCGATGACTCTAACTTTGGTTAATGAAAAGAGCAGACATGCAATGACACTGGTGGATCCATGTGTGGTTAATGAGAAGAACACACATGCAATGACACTCGGTGTGGTTCATGATATGGTTTGTGAGAAGAACATTCATGCAATGAATCTAGCTGTGGTTCATGAGAAGAACACACATGCAATGTCTCTAACTGTGGTTCATGAAAAGAGCAGACATGCGATAACACGGGTGGATCCATGTGGGGTCTATGAGAGGAACAGACTTGCAATGACACCGGTGGATCCATACGTGGTCTGTGAAAAGAACACACATGCAATGACACTTGTGGATCCAGATATGGTTTCTGAGAAGAACACACATGCAATGACACTGGTGGATACATGTGTGGTTCATGGGAAGAACACACATGCAATGACACTGGTAGATCCATGTGTGGTCTGTGGGAAGAACACACATGCAATGACACTGGTGATATGTGTTTTGTGAAAAAACAGACATGCAATGACTCTAACTGTGGTTCATGACAAGAGCACACATGCAATGACACTAGTGGATCCATGTATGGTTAATGAGAAGAACACACATGCAATGACACTGGGTGTGGTTCATGATATGGTTTGTGAGAAGAACACACATGCAATGACTCTAGCTGTGGTTCATGATAAGAATACACATGCAATGACTCTAACTATGGTTCATGAAAAGAGCAGACATGCCACATAGGCGTAATAGCTGACGTGGGCTACCAGTCAACTTAATATATCTTATTTTAAACAATATGACGATCTAAATTGGTCATAATCGGCTATAAATAAGTTTCTTAGCTGTGTCACGTAGGTTATGATGATTTCATATGAAGAAATTGTGACGATTCTGACACAAATCGTCGTAATTCTATAGGGTTTTGTCCTCTCTAAACGATCTACGACCATCTTGTGCGAAATCGTCATAGATCTATTACGATTTCATTCCCCGTCACTATGAGAAGGTCACAAGTAAACACATTTCTTGTAGTGAATCACACTGGTGGATCCATGTGTGGTATGTGGCAAGAACACACATGCAATGGCACTAGTGATATGTGGTTCAATAGAAGAATAGACATGCAATGACTCTAACTGTGGTTCATGACAAGAGAATACATGCGATGACACTGGTGGATCCATGTGTGGTCTATGAGAGGAACACACATGCAATGACACCGGGTGTGGTTCATGATATGGTTTGTGAGAAGAACACACAAGCAATGACTCTAGCTGTGGTCTATGAGAGGAACACACATGCAATGACATTGGTGGATCCATATGTGGTCTGTGAAAAGAACACACATGCAATGACACTGGTGGATCCATATGTGGTTCATGGTAAGAACACACATGCAATGACACTAGTGGATCCATGTGGAGTTCATGGGAAGAACACACATGTAATGACACTAGTGGATCCATATGTGGCCTGAGAAAAGAACACATGCAATGACACTGGTGGATCCATGTGTGGTTCATGGGAAGAACACACATGCAATGACACTGGTGATATGTGGTATGTGAAAAGAATAGACATGCAATGACTCTAACTGTGGTTCATGAAAAGAGCAGACATGCAATGACACTGGTGGATCCATGTGTGGTTTAATGCGAAGAAGACACATGCAATGACACTGGGTGTGGTACATGATATGGTTTGTGAGAAGAACGCACATGCAATGACTCTAGCTGTGGTTCATTAGAAAAACACACATGCAATAACTCTAACTATGGTTCATGAAAAGAGCAAACATGCGATGACACCGGTGGATCCATGTGTGGTATATGAGAGGGACACACATGCAATAACACCGTGGATCCTAATGTGGTCTATGAGAGGAACACACATGCAATGACACCGGTGGATCCTTACGTGGTTTGTGAGAAGAACACACATGCAATGACACTGGTGGATCCACGTGTGGTCTGTGGGAAGAACACACATGCAATGACACTGGTGGATCCATATGTGGTTCATGGGAAGGACACACATGCAATGATAATGGTGGATCCATGTGTGGTCTGTGGGAAGAACACCCATGCAATGACACTGGTGCTATTTGTTTTGTGAAAAGAACAGACATGCAATGACTCTAACTGTGGTTCATGACAAGAGAAGACATGCAACCACACTGGTGGATCCATGTATGGTTAATGAGAAGAACACACATGCAATGATACTGGGTGTGGTTCATGATATGGTTTGTGAGAAGAACACACATGCTATGACTCTAGCTGTGGTTCATGAGAAGAACACACATGCTATGACTCTAGCTGTGGTTCATGAGAAGAACACACATGCAATGACACTAACTGTGGTTCATGAAAAGTGTAGACATGCGATGACACCGGTGGATCCATGTGTGGTCTATGAGAGGAACACACATGTAATGATACCTGTGGATCCTTACGTAGTTTGTGAGAAGAACACACATGCAATGACACTGGTGGATCCATATGTGGTTTGTGAGAAGGACACACATGCAATGACACTGGTGGATCCATGTGTGGTTCGTGGGAAGGACACACATGCAATGACACTGGTGGATCCATGCATGGTCTGTGGGAAGAGCACACATGCAATGACACTGGTGATATGTGTTTTGTGAAAAGAACAGACATGCAATGACTCTAATTGTGGTTCATTACAAGAGTAGACATGCAATGACACTGGTGGATCCATGTGTGGTTAATGAGAAGAACACACATGCAATGACACTGGGTTTGGTTCATGATATGGTTTGTGAGAAGAACACAAATGCAATGACTCCAGCTGTGGTCTATGAGAGGAACACACATGCAATGACTCTAACTGTGGTTCATGAAAAGAGAAGACATACGATGACACCGGTGGATCCATATGTGGTGTATGAGAGGAACACACATGCAATGACACCGGTGGATCCTTACGTGGTCTGTGAGAAGAACACACATGCAATGACACTGGTGGATCCATGTGTGGTCGGTGGGAAGAACACACATGCAATGACACTGGTGGATCCATATGTGGTTCGTGGGAAGGACACACATGCAATGACACTGGTGGATCCATGTGTGGTTTGTGGGAAGAACACACATGCAATGACACTGGTGATATGTGGTTTGTGAAAAGAACAGACATGCAATGACTCTAACTTTGGTTAATGAAATGAGCAGACATGCAATGACACTGGTGGATCCATGTGTGGTTAATGAGAAGAACACACATGCAATGACACTGGGTGTGGTTCATGATATGGTTTGTGAGAAGAACACACATGCAATGACTCTAGCTATGGTTCATGAGAAGAACACACATGCAATCACTCTAACTGTGGTTCATGAAAAGAGCAGACATGCAATGACACTAGTGGATCCATACGTGGTCTGTGAAAAGAACACACATGCAATGACACTGGTGGATCCAGATATGGTTTCTGAGAAGAACACACATGCAATGACACTGGTGGATACATGTGTGGTTCATGGGAAGAACACACATGCAATGACACTTGTAGATCCATGTGTGGTCTGTGGGAAGAACACACATGCAATGACACTCGTGATATTTGTTTTGTGAAAAGAACAGACACGCAATGACTCTAACTGTGGGTCATGACAAGAGCACACATGCAACCACACTGGTGGATCCATGTGTGGTTAATGAGAAGAACACACATGCAATGACACTGGGTGTGGTTCATGATATGGTCTGTGAGAAGAACACACATGCAATGACTCTAGCTGTGGTTCATGAGAAGAACACACATGCAATGACTCTAACTATGGTTCATGAAAAGAGCAGACATGCCACATAGGCGTAATAGCTGACGTGGGCTACCAGTCAACATAATATATCATATTTTAAACAATATGACGATCTAAATTGGTCGTAATCGGCTATAAATAAGTTTCTTAGCTGCGTCACGTAGGTTATGACGATTTCATACGAAGAAATTATGACGATTCTGACACAAATCGTCGTAATTCTATAGGGTTTTGTCCTCTCTAAACGATCTACGACCATCTTGTGCGAAATCGTCATAGATCTATTACGATTTCATTCCCCGTCACTATGAGAAGGTCACAAGTAAACACATTTCTTGTAGTGAATGACACTGGTGGATCCATGTGTGGTATGTGGGAAGAACACACATGCAATGGCACTAGTGATATGTGGTTCAATAGAAGAATAGACATGCAATGACTCTAACTGTGGTTCATGACAAGAGAATACATGCGATGACACTGGTGGATCCATGTGTGGTCTATGAGAGGAACACACATGCAATGACACCGGGTGTGGTTCATGATATGGTTTGTGAGAAGAACACACATGCAATGACTCTAGCTGTGGTCTATGAGAGGAACACACATGCAATGACACTGGTGGATCCATATGTGGTCTGTGAAAAGAACACACATGCAATGACACTGGTGGATCCATATGTGGTTCATGGTAAGAACACACATGCAATGACACTAGTGGATCCATGTGGAGTTCATGGGAAGAACACACATGTAATGACACTAGTGGATCCATATGTGGTCTGTGAAAAGAACACACATGCAATGACACTGGTGGATCCATGTGTGGTTCATGGGAAGAACACACATGCAATGACACTGGTGGATCCATGTTTGGTCTGTGGAAAGAACACACATGCAATGACACTGGTGATATGTGGTATGTGAAAAGAACAGACATGCAATGACTCTAACTGTGGTTCATGAAAAGAGCAGACATGCAATGACAATGGTGGATCCATGTGTGGTTTAATGCAAAGAAGACACATGCAATGACACTGGGTGTGGTTCATGATATGGTTTGTGAGAAGAACGCACATGCAATGACTCTAGCTGTGGTTCATTACAAGAACAAACATGCAATAACTCTAACTATGGTTCATGAAAAGAGCAAACATGCGATGACACCGGTGGATCCATGTGTGGTATATGAGAGGGACACACATGCAATAACACCGGTGGATCCTTACGTGGTCTGTGAAAAGAACACACATGCAATGACACTAGTGGATCCATATGTGGTCTGTGAAAAGAACACACATGCAATGACACTGGTGGATCCATATGTGGTTCAAGGGAAGAACACACATGCAATGACACTAGTGGATCCATGTGTGGTCTGTGGGAAGAACACACATGCAATGACACTGTTGATATGTGTTTTGTGAAAAGAACAGACATGCAATGACTCTAACTGTGGTTCATGATAAGAGCAGACATGCAATGACACTGGTGGATCCATGTGTGGTTAATGAGAAGAACAGACATGCAATGACATTGGGTGTGGTTCATGATATGGTTTGTGAGAAGAACACACATGCAATGACTCTAGCTGTGGTCTACAAGAGGAACACACATGCAATGACTCTCACTATGGTTCATGAAAAGAGTAGACATGCGATGACACCGTGGATCCTAATGTGGTCTATGAGAGGAACACACATGCAATGACACCGGTGGATCCTTACGTGGTTTGTGAGAAGAACACACATGCAATGACACTGGTGGATCCACATGTGGTCTGTGGGAAGAACACACATGCAATGACACTGGTGGATCCATATGTGGTTCATGGGAAGGACACACATGCAATGATAATGGTGGATCCATGTGTGGTCTGTGGGAAGAACACCCATGCAATGACACTGCTGATATTTGTTTTGTGAAAAGAACAGACATGCAATGACTCTAACTGTGGTTCATGACAAGAGAAGACATGCAACCACACTGGTGGATCCATGTATGGTTAATGAGAAGAACACACATGCAATGATACTGGGTGTGGTTCATGATATGGTTTGTGAGAAGAACACACATGCTATGACTCTAGCTGTGGTTCATGAGAAGAACACACATGCTATGACTCTAGCTGTGGTTCATGAGAAGAACACACATGCAATGACACTAACTGTGGTTCATGAAAAGTGTAAACATGCGATGACACCGGTGGATCCATGTGTGGTCTATGAGAGGAACACACATGTAATGATACCTGTGGATCCTTACGTAGTTTGTGAGAAGAACACACATGCAATGACACTGGTGGATCCATATGTGGTCTGTGAATAGAACACACATGCAATGACACTGGTGGATCCATGTGTGGTTCGTGGGAAGGACACACATGCAATGACACTGGTGGATCCATGCATGGTCTGTGGGAAGAGCACACATGCAATGACACTGGTGATATGTGTTTTGTGAAAAGAACAGACATGCAATGACTCTAATTGTGGTTCATTACAAGAGTAGACATGCAATGACACTGGTGGATCCATGTGTGGTTAATGAGAAGAACACACATGCAATGACACTGGGTTTGGTTCATGATATGGTTTGTGAGAAGAACACACATGCAATGACTCCAGCTGTGGTCTATGAGAGGAACACACATGCAATGACTCTAACTGTGGTTCATGAAAAGAGAAGACATACGAGGACACCGGTGGATCCATATGTGGTCTATGAGAGGAACACACATGCAATGACACCGGTGGATCCTTACGTGGTCCGTGAGAAGAACACACATGCAATGACACTAGTGATATGTGTTTTGTGAAAAGAACAGACATGCAATGACTCTAATTGTGGTTCATTACAAGAGTAGACATGCAATGACACTGGTGGATCCATGTGTGGTTAATGAGAAGAACACACATGCAATGACACTGGGTTTGGTTCATGATATGGTTTGTGAGAAGAACACACATGCAATGACTCCAGCTGTGGTCTATGAGAGGAACACACATGCAATGACTCTAACTGTGGTTCATGAAAAGAGAAGACATACGAGGACACCGGTGGATCCATATGTGGTCTATGAGAGGAACACACATGCAATGACACCGGTGGATCCTTACGTGGTCTGTGAGAAGAACACACATGCAATGACACTGGTGGATCCATGTGTGGTCGGTGGGAAGAACACACATGCAATGACACTGGTGGATCCATATGTGGTTCGTGGGAAGGACACACATGCAATGACACTGGTGGATCCATGTGTGGTTTGTGGGAAGAACACACATGCAATGACACTGATGATATGTGGTTTGTTAAAAGAACAGACATGCAATGACTCTAACTTTGGTTAATGAAATGAGCAGACATGCAATGACACTGGTGGATCCATGTGTGGTTAATGAGAAGAACACACATGCAATGACACTGGGTGTGGTTCATGATATGGTTTGTGAGAAGAACACGCATGCAATGACTCTAACTATGGTTCATGAAAAGTGCAGACATGCGATGACTCTAACTGTAGTTAATGAAAAGAGCAGACATGCAATGACACTAGTGGATCCATACGTGGTCTGTGAAAAGAACACACATGCAATGACACTGGTGGATCCAGATATGGTTTCTGAGAAGAACACACATGCAATGACACTGGTGGATACATGTGTGGTTCATGGGAATAACACACATGCAATGACACTGGTAGATCCATGTGTGGTCTGTGGGAAGAACACACATGCAATGACACTCGTGATATTTGTTTTGTGAAAAGAACAGACATGCAGTGACTCTAACTGTGGGTGATGACAAGAGCACACATGCAACCACACTGGTGGATCCATGTGTGGTTAATGAGAAGAACACACATGCAATGACACTGGGTGTGGTTCATGATATGGTCTGTGAGAAGAACACACATGCAATGACTCTAGCTGTGGTTCATGAGAAGAACACACATGCAATGACTAACTATGGTTCATGAAAAGAGCAGACATGCCACATAGGCGTAATAGCTGACGTGGGCTACCAGTCAACTTAATATATCATATTTTAAACAATATGACGATCTAAATTGGTTGTAATCGGCTATAAATAAGTTTCTTAGCTGCGTCACGTAGGTTATGACGATTTCATACGAAGAAATTATGACGATTCTGACACAAATCGTCGTAATTCTATAGGGTTTTGTCCTCTCTAAACGATCTACGACCATCTTGTGCGAAATCGTCATAGATCTATTACGATTTCATTCCCCGTCACTATGAGAAGGTCACAAGTAAACACATTTCTTGTAGTGAATGACACTGGTGGATCCATGTGTGGTATGTGGGAAGAACACACATGCAATGGCACTAGTGATATGTGGTTCAAGAGAAGACTAGACATGCAATGACTCTAACTGTGGTTCATGACAAGAGAATACATGCGATGACACTGGTGGATCCATGTGTGGTCTATGAGAGGAACACACATGCAATGACACCGGGTGTGGTTCATGATATGGTTTGTGAGAAGAACACACATGCAATGACTCTAGGTGTGGTCTATGAGAGGAACACACATACCATGACACTGGTGGATCCATATGTGGTTCATGGCAAGAACACACATGCAATGACACTAGTGGATCCATGTGGAGTTCATGGGAAGAACACACATGTAATGACACTAGTGGATCCATATGTGGTATGTGAAAAGAACACACATGCAATGACACTGGTGGATCCATGTGTGGTTCATGGGAAGAACACACATGCAATGACACTGGTGGATCCATGTTTGGTCTGTGGAAAGAACACACATGCAATGACACTGTTGATATGTGGTATGTGAAAAGAACAGACATGCAATGACTCTAACTGTGGTTCATGAAAAGAGCAGACATGCAATGGCACTGGTGGATCCATGTGTGGTTAATGAGAAGAACACACATGCAATGACATTGGGTGTGGTTCATGATATGGTTTGTGAGAAGAACACATGCAATGACTCTAGCTGTGGTCTACGAGAGGAACACACATGCAATGACTCTCACTGTGGTTCATGAAAAGAGCAGACATGCGATGACACCATGGATCCTAATGTGGTCTATGAGAGGAACACATATGCAATGACACCGGTGGATCCTTACGTGGTTTGTGAGAAGAACACACATGCAATGACATTGGTGGATCCACGTGTGGTCTGTGGGAAGAACACACATGCAATGACACTGGTGGATCCATATGTGGTTCATGGGAAGGACACACATGCAATGACACTGGTGGATCCATGTGTGGTCTGTGGGAAGAACACATATGCAATGACACTGGTGATATTTGTTTTGTGAAAAGAACAGACATGCAATGACTCTAACTGTGGTTCATGACAAGAGAAGACATGCAACCACACTGGTGGATCCATGTATGGTTAATGAGAAGAACACACATGCAATGATACTGGGTAAGGTTCATGATATGGTTTGTGAGAAGAACACACATGCTATGACTCTAGCTGTGATTCATGAGAAGAACACACATGCTATGACTCTAACTGTGGTTCATGAGAAGAACACACATGCAATGACACTAACTGTGGTTCATGAAAAGAGTAGACATGCGATGACACCAGTGGATCCATGTGTGGTCTATGAGAGGAACACACATGTAATGATACCTGTGGATCCTTACGTAGTTTGTGAGAAGAACACACATGCAATGACACTGGTGGATCCATATGTGGTCTGTGAACAGAACACACATGCAATGACACTGGTGGATCCGTGTGTGGTTCGTGGGAAGGACACACATGCAATGACACTGGTGGATCCATGTGTGGTCTGTGGGAAGAGCACACATGCAATGACACTGGTGATATGTGTTTTGTGAAAAGAACAGACGTGCAATGACTCTAATTGTGGTTCATTACAAGAGTAGACATGCAATGACACTGGTGGATCCATGTGTGGTTAATGAGAAGAACACACATGCAATGACACTGGGTTTGGTTCATGATATGGTTTGTGAGAAGAACACACATGCAATGACTCCAGCTATGGTCTATGAGAGGAACACACATGCAATGAATCTAACTGTGGTTCATGAAAAGAGAAGACATACAATGACACCGGTGGATCCATGTGTGGTCTATGAGAGGAACACACATGCAATGACACCGGCGGATCCTTACATGGTCTGTGAGAAGAACACACATGCAATGACACTGGTGGATCCATGTGTGGTTTGTGGGAAGAACACACATGCAATGACACTGGTGGATCCATATGTGGTTCGTGGGAAGGACACACATGCAATGACACTGGTGGATCCATGTGTGGTTTGTGGGAAGAACACACATGCAATGACACTGGTGATATGTGGTTTGTGAAAAGAACAGACATGCAATGACTCTAACTGTGGTTAATGAAATGAGCAGACATGCAATGACACTGGTGGATCCATTTGTGGTTAATGAGAAGAACACACATGCAATGACACTGGGTGTGGTTCATGATATGGTTTGTGAGAAGAACACGCATGCAATGACACTGGTGATATGTGTTTTGTGAAAATAATAGACATGCAATGACTCTAAATGTGGTTCATGACAAGAGCAGACATGCAATGACACTGGTGGATCCATGTGTGGTTAATGAGAAGAACACACATGCAATGACACTGGTTGTGGTTCATGATATGGTTTGTGAGAAGAACACACGTGCAATGACTCTAGCTATGGTTCATGAGAATAACACACATGCAATGACTCTAACTGTGGTTCATGAAAAGAGCAGACATGCGATGACACCATTGGATCCATGTGTGGTCTATGAGAGGAACACACATGCAATGACACTGGTGGATCCTTACGTGGTTTATGAAAAGAACACACATGCAATGACACTTGTGGATCCATATGTGGTTTGTGAGAAGGACACAAGTGCAATCACTACAAGGAATATGGCTATATATGACCCTCTATTTTCGTCACAGAATCATCACAATAGTCGGTTTATGACGATTCTATGACGATTTTTAGATCGTCGAAAGCTGGGCATCGCTAATGAACTATAACGACCTTTTTTGTGCAATTGTCATAACTGTTTATGACGATATTGGATCCGATATCTTCACGGGCAAACTGGTCTTGCTAGATCAAATCCTACGTGGACAATCCTACGTGGCACAAAAATTATCCCGGTCCATTCCACCAGTTTACATGGGCCAACCCCAAAATTCAATCCATTAATTTCTTCTTGACAATTCCCGTTTGCTTCTTGGGCCAAGCCCAATATTTTGGCATTTTTATTTTCATGGGCAAGGCCGTTTTAGCTTCCAATTCAATTTTCTTTCAACAATTTTTGTGGAATATTTCTTGCTGCGTCAGTGGAATATTTTTTGGCCCATAGCCTTTTTAGAGCCCAACTAACAATTGGTTCATTTCTAAATTAGAGGCATTAAATAATCAATATTTTGGTAAGCACAACCCAAATCACATTCAATATATTAAAATCAGACATAGCCCAAGAATACAAAACAGCTACAAAAGCACAGTGTGGATAAAATTATACAATCAGACATAATTAACCAAATCCAAGAATACTACAATCATTCCATAGTCCAATTCATTGACAGACATACATACAACTACCGCAAAAAATATTGACTTGTCAACTCCCATGAAGATACAACTAGCAACAAAAAATATGGCCATCAATTCTTTGTTGACTATGAAGCTCTCGCCTCTTCCACCTTCATCCTGGAGCTCCTATAAAGAGAACAAACATGAAAACCAATTAATATGAGATGAAACGTGCACATGGGGAGACACCAAGAACTTCCAAGACTAGTATGGTCCTTCCTCACAAAATAAACTAAGCAAAGGAGCAGCAAAAGAAAAGAAAAATTGTGTGCGGCATAGAGCTACCACTACAGGTAAAAGAAATTCCCCAGTCTTAAGCATTCAGTACCTAGCTTGAAGTTGACCATTAGAAACTCATGCTGAAATTCACATCCTTGAGGCAACAGAAGATAAAGCATCTCGCCAAGATGATAGTTTAGTACCTGCTAGAATATATCAGGAATGCTTCAGGCTCAAAAGAAACATCACTACGAAGATAGGAATAGAGGACAAGAAAATTTTCTAGATTGATACAAATAGATAGGAAACAAAAAAAAGCACATGAGGGTGAATTGGAGTGACATGCCAACGCAAAAGTGCCTTGTAGTTTTGGTTCAGTGTTGAGTGACACTTTGAGAAATAAATGCACAGTTGCTAAAAGAAATTGCAGGCAACCAATGGTGATATACTTCTGTTAATAGCTTACAAACTACTCTAAGATGTGAACTATCAGTTACAAAAGCCAACATAAACTATATGTTCGATGAATGCCTACAGAATAATCTAAGATGTGTACATTACAACAATGCGGGTTTATTATAGACAAAAAGGGCCAATATGGATTATAATGTGATAATAAAAAGGGCCAATTGGGTGACATACTCCCTGCTGGTTTCATCAATACAAACAGCACTACTGTTTGTAACCAACATCATGAATTGAAATTTCCTAGGTTTTCATCTAAAAGATGAACCAGGACAGACATATGAAGTAGAAGATGCATGTTTAAAACTGTCTACTACTGCCATGCAGCCCAACAACTACATATTAATCAAACTAAGCACTTGTATTTCAGGGTACATAAGTGGTTCGGCCTCAGCTAGTCAAGTAGATGGGAGTTGGTAACCAAACCGACATGGTTAGTTGCAAACTGCATCTCGTTGCCATCCTTTGAGAGGGTGTAAGGAATCCCAATCTCTCCTGCATTGTTGCTGCCAGAAAAGCACCACGTTTGAACAGATGTACAAGCAAGCAAGAAGGAATTTTGGACATGTTAGGCTCCAAAAACTTAAGTTCCTATGAGGTATCATACACTATCATATGGATCATGCCATGACTTGACAGATTTTAACCTGTTTGAGTTCTGCAGCTCTTTGACTTGGCGGACTCGCTTTGGTAATCTTGAAAGTTTGCAATATGATCTAGACAATGAACCTAAAACCATGTCTGTTTCCATCAAAATTATAACTAAATGATAATCATAGTACACTAGTAAATCTAATAACAAGTCTAGCAATCATGAGGTAACACTAAAGTTTTCCCCATGAACAATTCAAAGAGAGCTGGACACTATCGTACCTGGATCTGGCGGATGCCTTGTCAGCCACCACACACAGGGATTGTTGTCGGGGTGAAAAGTGCATCTGGCGCGGCCTTGTTGGGGAGAAGCGGATTCGGCGGCTGCGTGACCGGGACGAGGGGATCTGGCGGCGCTCTTGTCATGGACGATGCGTTGGTGGCCGCACCTATGGTGGAAAGACATGAGTCAGAGGGAGATAGGGGTATGGGGATTCAGAGAGAAGGGGATGGGCATGATGCCCGCGAGCCCGCTGGTGGCCAGGTGCGCTGCCGTGCCGATGTGGCGCTGCTGCTGCTCCGAGTAGCGCGCCACCACAGTGGCCAGGCCGGCGTCCACGACCACACCGCCCACACATGCCTCCGCCTGCATCTGTGACAATCCTCTCGGTCCCGCGCACCACCGTCGCCGGTGTCACCGCCAAGGTCAGCAGGGGCGCTGTCATCTCCATGGACCTCCTGCTCCTCTCCGGACTACCAAGATCTCGGGCTAGGGTTTCTGTTGGAGGTGCGGTTTCGTGGTTCCGTGTGGTGGCTTAGAGAGGGGGAGGAGGGGGCTAGGAGATAGATTGAACTCTGGCCACTGGCGAGGATGGGCAGCACAGCAGGGCCGCTCCCTCGATTTGGATGGGGTCGGGCGCAGGGGGAGAAATCCCGTGACGGGAGATGGGTGTCGATGGTGACAGGATAGAGGTGGCGCAGGGGTAGGAGGGGCGCCGGAGGTGTCGGGTAGCCGGTGATGTGGCACCGGTGACATAGGAGATGGTATGGCGACGAAGGCGGTGGACACGGGTGGGTGAGGGGGAGAGGAGACGCGGGTGGGTGAGGTGGCTGGGTGGTGAGGGGGAGAGGAGACGCGATGGGTGAGTGGGGTGGGATATGCGGCCTGACCTAGACCTTTGGTCTCACGCGGCAAAATTGAACCTCCGGTGCCAGGGGAATTTTTTTTCTTGGTGAGGGTCTGAGATGAGTTCCACAACGTTGGATCGAGCGCTAGTGGACAGTCGAGATCCGTTTCAAAGGGTGATCCGTGGGTACCCTTGTTTTCCATTCTGGCTGGCTGGATAAGTGTCCATGGTATGAAATTGGCATAGCTAGCTCAAAAAAATCGAAAAAGAACTTCCCAGAAATGTGACATAGTTTCAATGAAAAATAACAAACTTTGTTAAATGATTGCATCTCGAAAAAACCTTCCCAAAAATAGCGTATCATGTACGAGGTTTTATGGCTTTCGAACTAAACGACCACTGTTATGGCTAGAATCGTGGCATGGTTTGTGATAATGTGTCGATATTATGCACACATGTGCATCTTGGGATGGCAAATAATGTTGCAGCAGGAAGTTTTCCCTTTCATCGCACCAAAAAGCAAATTTTCATTTTCTGAGCGTAAAAAACGTGGTCTTTTGTGAAGCAATCACCAAATTGCTAATTTAAAATGCTATCATCCCATTTAAAAAAATACTAGACCACCTTATATGGACAATGTCATAACCGGGAGGTCTCAAACATTTCCGTCCACCCTTGAGGAAAAAGGCAAATTACTACCGAATCGGTAGGAAGTGGGTCTGATTTTAACTACATGTACATTATTTGATACTCGTGATTTTTTGCAAAAATCATTTTTAGAGTCACAATTTGTTGTTTCTTCAAAGATCCAATGCAAGTTTAACGAGGCTCATCTCTACCTAACAACGTTCATGCCCATGGTTTTGACCATAGTTTGAAATGGACATAAGAAATTCAAAAACGATCCGAACAATATAAAAACATCGTGTGGCTTTATGTTATGTGATATAGTTGCAAGAAAAAATAACAAACTTTGTTAATTGATTGCATCTCGAGAAACCCTTCCTAGAAATGACCTATCATGTTCGAGATTTCATGGCTTTCAGGCCAAACGACCAATCTTATGGCTAGAATCACGGCATAGTTTGTGATAATGTGCCCATATTGTGCACCCATATGTATAGTGGGATGGCGAAAAATGTTGCAGGAGGAAGTTTTCCATTTCGTCGCACAAAAAACCATTTTTCCATTTTCTGAGCGCAAAAAACGGGTCGTTTTGTGAAGCAACCACCAAATGAAAGTTTCAAAATGCTACCATCCCATTTTCCAAAAATAATAGGACACCTTACATGGACAAATGTCCCAACCGGGGTATCTCAAACCTTTCCGTCCATCCATGGTGAAAAAGACAAATTCCTGCCGAATTAGTAGGAAGTGGGTCCGATTTGAACTACAGGTACATGATCTCATGCCCATGATTTTTTGAAAAAATCATTTTTAGACTCACAATATGCTATTTCTTCAGATATCCAATGCAAGTTTAGCAAGGCTCAGCTCCTATCTTCATGCCCGCCATTTTGGCCATAGTTCGAAACGGGAAAATTTGGAAACGGGCATAAGAAATTCAAAAATGGTTCAAACAAGATAAATCCTCCGCGTGGTGTCATATTATGTGACATAGTTGCAAGTAAAAATATCAAATTTGGTATATTGACTGCATCTCAAAAAACCTTCATACAGATGACCTATATTGTTCGAGGTTTCATGACTTTCAAGACAAACAATCAATGTTATGGCTACAATCGCAGCATAGATTATGATAATGTGCCCATATTGTGCACACATGTGCATATTGGAATGAAGAACAATGTTGCAGGAGGAAGTTTTCCTTTTTGTCGCACGGAAAAGTCATTTTCTATTTTTGGAGTGCCAAAATCGGAGCGTTTTGTGAAGCAACACCAAACGGCGAATACAAAATGCTACCAACCCATTTAAAAAAAATACTAAACCCACCTTACATGAACAATGTCCCAACCGGGGTTTCACAAACCTTTCCGTCCACCCCTGGCAAAAAAGACAAATATCTGCCAAATCGGTAGCAAGTGGGTCCGGTTTGAACTATAGGTACATGATCTGATGCTCATGATTTTTTAAAAACATCATTTTTAGACTCACAATATGATATTTCTTCAAATATACAATGCAACTTTAGCGAGGCTCGTCTCCTAGCTTCATGCCCGCCGTTTCGGCCATAGTTTGAAACGGGAAAATTTGGAAACAGGCATAAGAAATTCAAAAACGGTCTGAACAAGATAAATCCTTCGCATGGTGTCATATTATGTTACATAGTTGCAAGGAAAAATACCAAATTTGGTATATTGATTGCATCTCAAAAGAACTTTCATATAAATGACCTATCATGTTTGAGGTTTCATGACTTTCAAGACAAACGACCAATGTTATGGCTACAATCACGGCATAGTTCGTGATAATGTGCCCATATTATTCATGCATATGCATATTGGGATGACGAACAATGTTGCAGGAGGAAGTTTTCCTTTTCGTCACACGGAAAAGTCATTTTCTATTTTCGGAGTGCCAAAATCGGGACGTTTTGTGAAGCAACACCAAACGGCGAATCAAAATGTTACCACCCCATTTTTCAAAAATACTAAACCCATCTTACATGAACAATGTCCCAACCGGGATTTCGCAAACCTTTCCTTCCACCCCTGGCGAAAAAGACAAATGTCTGCCGAATCGGTAGGAAGTGGGTCCGATTTGAACTACAGGAACATGATCTGTTGCTCATGATTTTTTGAAAAAATCATTTTTAGACTCACAATATGATGTTTCTTTAGAGATCCAATGCTACTCTAGCAAAACTCAATCCCAAAATTTCAAATTCAAAATCCTAGTTTTAAAATCATATTTTGAATCATGATATTCTCCCTACCATGGACTAATGTGGGATTAGTAATTCCTCTATTTTGAAATAGGAAAAGTATTGATTATTAACACCCTAAGAGGATGTATTGAATTTTAAAAAAAATTAAAGCCAAAATCAATTCCTTTAGACTTCTTATGAAAAAAGATACAAAATAACTAAGAAAATAAAAAAACGAAAAAAACGTCCTACATGGACCAGCCGTGATAGGCCGGACCTTATCAACCAGCCACCAAGGCCCAGACCAGCAAGTTAAAGGGCAACCGCCTATGAAGGCCTAGGTCCAACCGGAGGGATAAAATCCATAAGAAGCTAGCGTTGTAAATAAAACACAACGGAATTGGTGGCGTGGTCGTTAGAGTCCCATCTGCCTGCCGTAAGGTCGCTGGTTCGAGACTTGAAACCACCATATTTTTGCGCCATTTATCTGCTGAGTACGACGTGGATGATTATCTAATAAGACGTGTGCGCGAAAATATGACAAGGATGCTCGTGAGTTGTGGTGGTTACCATAGCTAGCTAAAGTTGTATAAAATTTCGTCCAGATTGTGAGTTCGATACCAGTCGCTGGCCTTTATTTTTGTAATTATTTGTTGTCAGTTTGGTGGCCCAACTGACAAGTGTATTTACACATGGACATATACTATACAATAGTTGACACATAGACATGCCACATAGGCGTAAAAGCTGACGTGGGATACTAGTCAACTTAATATATCATATTTTAAACAATATGACGATCTAAATTAGTGATAATTGGCTATAAACAAGTTTCTTAGCTGTGTCACGTAGGTTATGACGATTTCATAAGAATAAATTATGACGATTCTAACACAAATCATCGTAATTCTATAGGGTTTTGTCCTCTCTAAACGGTCTACGACCATCTTGTGCGAAATCGTCATAGATCTATGACGATTTCATTCCCCGTCACTATGAGAAGGTCATAAGTAAACACATTTCTTGTAGTGAATGACACTGGTAGATCCATGTGTGGTCTGTGGGAAGAACACACATGCAATGGCACTGGTGATATGTGGTTCATGAGAAGAACAGACATGCAATGACTCTAACTGTGGTTCATGACAAGAGAAGACATGCGATGACACTGATGGATCCATGTGTGGTCTATGAGAGGAACACACATGCAATGACACCAGGTGTGGTTCATGATATTGTTTGTGAGAAGCACACATGCAATGACTCTAGCTATGGTCTATGAGAGGAACACACATGCAATGACACTGGTGGATCCATATGTGGTCTGTGAAAAGAACAAACATGCAATGACACTGGTGGATCCATGTGTGGTTCATGGGAAGAACACACATGCAATGACACTGGTGGATCCATGTTTGGTCTATGGTAAGAACACACATGCAATGACACTAGTGATATGTGGTTTGTGAAAAGAACAGACATGCAATGACTCTAACTGTGGTTCATGAAAAGAACTGACATGCAATGACACTGGTGGATCCATGTGTGGTTAATGAGAAGACCACACATGCAATGAAACTGGGTGTGGTTCATGATATGATTTGTGAGAAGAACACACATGGAATGACACTACTGGATCCATGTGTGGTTCATGGGAAGAACACACATGCAATGAAACTGGTGGATCCATGTGTGGTCTATGGGAAGAACACACATGCAATGACACTGGTGGATCCATGTGTGGTCTGCAGGAAGAACACACATGAAATTACACTGGTGATATGTGTTTTGTGAAAAGAACAGACATGCAATGACTCTAACTTTGGTTCATGACAAGAGCAGACATGCAATGACACTAGTGGATCCATGTGTGGGTAATGAGAATAACACACATCCAATGATACTGGGTGTGGTTCATGATATGGTTTGTGAGAAGAACACACATGCTATGACTCTAGCTTTGGTTTATGAGAAGAACACACATGCAATGACTCTAACTGTGGTTCATGAAAAGAGCAGACATGCGATGACACCGGTGGATCCATGTGTGGTCTATGAGAGCAACACACATGCAATGACACCAGTGGATCCTTACGTGGTTTGTGAAAACAACACACATGGAATGACACTAGTGGATCCATATGTGGTGTGTGAAAAGAACCCACATGCAATACACTGGTGGATCAATGTGTGGTTCATGGGAAGAACACACATGCAATAACACTGGTGGATCCATGTGTGGTATGTGGGAAGAACACACATGCAATGACATTGTTGATATGTGTTTTGTGAAAAGAACAGACATGCAATGACTCTAAATGTGGTTCATGACAAGAGCGGACATGCAATGACACTAGTGGATCCATGTGTGGTTAATAAGAAGAACACACATGCAATGACACAAGGTGTGGTTCATGATATGGTTTGTGAGAAGAACACACATGCAATGACTCTAGCTGTGGTCTGTGAGAGGAACACACATGCAATGACTCTAACTCTGGTTCATGAAAAGAGCAGACATGCAATGACACCGGTGGATCCTAATGTGGTCTATGAGAGGAACACGCATGCAACGACACCAGTGGATCCTTACGTGGTTTGTGAGAAGAACATACATGCAATGACACTCGTGGATCCACGTGTGGTCTGTGGGAAGAACACACGTGCAATAACACTGGTGGATCCATATGTGGTTCATGGGTAGGACACACATGCAATGACACTGGTGGATCCATGTGTGGTCTGTGGGAAGAACACACATGCAATGACACTGGTGATATGTGTTTTGTGAAAAGAACAGACATGCAATGACTCTAACTGTGGTTCATGACAAGAGCAGACATGCAATGACACTGGTGGATCCATGTGTGGTTAATGAGAAGAACACACATGCAATGATACTGGGTGTGGTTCATGATATGGTTTGTGAGAAGAACACACATGCTATGTCTCTAGCTTTGGTTCATGAGAAGAACACACATGCAATGACTCTAACTGTGGTTCATGAAAAGAGCAGACATGTGATGACACCGGTGGATCCATGTGTGGTCTATGAGAGGAACACACATGCAGTGATACCGGTGGATCCTTACATGGTTTGTGAGAAGAACACACATGCAATGACACTGGTGGATGCATATGTGGTCTGTGAAAAGAACACACACGCAATGACACTGGTGGATCCATGTGTGGTTCATGGGAAGGACACACATGCATGACACTGGTGGATCCATGTGTGGTCTGTGGGAAGAACACACATGCAATGACACTGGTGATATGTGTTTTGTGAAAAGAACAGACATGCAATGACTCTAACTGTGGTTCATGACAAGAGCAGACATGCAATGACACTAGTGGATCCATGTGTGGTCTGTGGGAAGAACACACATGCAATGACACTGTTGATATGTGTTTTGTGAAAAGAACAGACATGCAATGACTAACTGTGGTTCATGAGAAGAGCAAACATGCAATGACACTGGTGGATCCATGTGTGGTTAATGAGAAGAACACACATGCAATGAGATTGGGTGTGGTTCATGATATGGTTTGTGAGAAGAACACACATGCAATGACTCTAGCTGTGGTCTACGAGAGGAACACACATGCAATGACTCTCACTATGGTTCATGAAAAGAGCAGACATGCGATGACACCGTGGATCCTAATGTGGTCTATGAGAGGAACACACATGCAATGACACCGGTGGATCCTTACGTGGTTTGTGAGAAGAACACACATGCAATGACACTGGTGGATCCACGTGTGGTCTGTGGGAAGAACACACATGCAATGACACTGGTGGATCCATATGTGGTTCATGGGAAGGACACACATGCAATGACACTGGTGGATCCTTGTGTGGTCTGTGGGAAGAACACACATGCAATGACACTGGTGATATTTGTTTTGTGAAAAGAATAGACATGCAATGACTCTAACTGTGGTTCATGACAAGAGAAGACATGCAACCACACTGGTGGATCCATGTATGGTTAATGAGAACAACACACATGCAATGACACTGGGTGTGGTTCATGATATGGTCTCTGAGAAGAACACACATGCAATGACTCTAGCTGTGGTTCATGAGAAGAACACACATGCAATGACTCTAACTGTGGTTCATGAAAAGAGCAGACATGCGATGACACCGGTGGATCCATATGTGTTCTATTAGAGGAACACACATGCAATGACACCGGTGGATCCTTACGTGGTCTGTGAGAAGAACACACATGCAATGACACTGGTGGATCCATGTGTGGTCTATGGGAAGAACACACATGCAATGACACTGGTGGATCCATATGTGGTTCATGGGAAGGACACACATGCAATGACACTGGTGGATCCATGTGTGGTCTATGGGAAGAACACACATGCAATGACACTGGTGATATGTGGTTTGTGAAAAGAACAGACATGCAATGACTAAGTGTGGTTCATGAAAAGAGCAGACATGCAGTGACACTGGTGGATCCATGTGTGGTCTGTGGGAATAACACACATGCAATGACACTGGTGGATCCATGTGTGGTTAATGATAAGAACGCACATGCAATCACACTAGTTGTGGTTCATGATATGGTTTGTGAGAAGAACACACATGCAATGACTCTAGCTGTGGTTCATGAGAAGAACACACATGCAATGACTCTAACTGTGGTTCGTGTAAAGAGCAGACATGCGATGACACCGGTGGATCCATGTGTGGTCTATGAGAGGAACACACATGTAATGACACCGGTGGATCCTTGTGTGGTTTGTGAAAAGAAAACACATGCAATGACAGTGGTGGATCCATATGTGGTTTGTGAGAAGGACACACATGCAATGACACTGGTGGATCCATGTGTGGTTCATGGGAAGAACACACATGCACTGACACTGGTGGATCCATGTGTGGTCTCTGGGAAGGTCACACTTACAATGACACTGGTGATATTTGGTTTGAGAAAAGAACAGACATGCAATGACTCTAACTATGTTTAATGAAAAGAGTAGACATGCAATGAAACTGGTGGTTCATGATATGGTTTGTGATAAGAACACACATGCAATGACTCTAGCTGTGGTTCATGAGAAGAACACACATGCAATGACTCTAACTGTGGTTCATGAAAAGAGCAGACATGCGACGACCCGGTGGATCCATGTGTGGCCTATGAGAGGAACACACATGCAAGTAGTTTGTTTTGATCATGATCCATATGATGTCTTGTAAGTAGTTCGTTTTGTTCTTGAGGACATGGGAGAAGTCATGTTGTTAGTAGTGGAGTTGTGTTGAGAAGGATTCAATGGTTTGATGTCTAAGTTGTGGTGTACTTCTTCTAGTGGTGTCATGTGAACGTCGACTACATGACACTTCACCTATATGGGCCTAGTGGAATGCATTGTGTATTTGGCTACTAATCGTAGGGGTTGCCGGAGTGACAGAAACCTGAACCCCCGTTAGGAAACCATTGCACAAGGGACGTAAGGGTCTTAGAGTTTAAAGTTGTGGTTAGGTTTCTACCTTAATTACTTTCTTGTACTTACGGATGTTTGCAAGGGGTATAATCACAAGTATGTATTAGTCCTAGGAAGGTCGGTACATTAGCGCAGGTTCACCCACACAACACTTAGCAAGCTAAAGAAGATTAATCAACTATATGAAGCGAAAGCACTTGACAGTCTTCCCATGTGTCCTCGAGAACGTTTGGTCATCTTAAGTAATACACCTGGCTTGTCCTTTGCTGCATAAAGGATTGGGCCACTTGCTACATTTATTCGTACTGTCTTTTATTTACTCGTACTTTGTTTACTTGCTTTATTAAAAACCCCTAAAAATCCGTTTGCTAAGTATTTGCAGAGAATTCCTGATCCATACCACTAGCCAGCACCTTCTACTCCTCGTTAGGTTCGACACTCTTACTTATCGAAAATACTACGATACACCCCCTATACTTGTGGGTCATCAATAGTACTCCGAGATCGTAGTTCTGGATAAATTTTCGCCATCCTTTCTTCAAAGTCGATGTTTTCGCTGGTTTCTTCGGGTTCTGAGTTTGTTGGGTTTGCTCCCTATGATGAGATTGATTCGTGACCTTCTTTTCCTGTTGTGATCTGAGCTGCGATGTCTGTGGAGGATTTAACGGGTGATGCTAGGACTGCTATGGGCATGGCCTTTCCCACCGACGGTTCTAATGCGATCAGGGCCGAAAGGTGTGATTCTTGCATGTTGTCTACTTGGAAGTGGAGGCTTCCGATGAGTAGATCGGATCCGCTATTGAATTCGGCGGGTACCAATACAAGGGTGGGCGAGTGTGGATTTTCTTTCGTCGAGTTGACGATTGGTGGAGAGAATTCCGCCGAATCCATGTTTCTAGCGCTCAAGTTTCCCATAAACGGTGCCAATTGACGAGGGGTAACCTCGGAATTGCCCATGGTGATGGACTTGGGGTTTCACAGAAAAGAGAACGCTGGGATTTCGTTGGATGTCAGGAAAACAATGAAGACAAAGTCGCCTGAATATTGGGAAAAACACTCTATTACAAGTTGTCTTCTAGATTTTGTTACCCTCGCTTGGGCTTCTCCCTTCCTATATATAATAGGCCAGGTCTCAAAGCTGTATGCGGATAGGTCTCATACACGCATGATTACAATACCAACATAGTGTCGGTTCGTGGTTTAATACAATAAAAGTCTCTATCGGTTGCTCCCTCGGGCTGTTATCTGGAATCTTCATGGGTCGTAGGCCTTTTACCCAACATAGGGTAGCGAATAATGAACATCCGAGTAATCATACCCATGTCACCATGAAAATATCATAAAAGGAGTATTATCAGCGAGCATCATTTACTATTAATGGAAGGCGCAATACAAGAAGGGCAAATAACAAAACCATATACAGTTACTTGATCGACCTGGCTGGCGCAGTTATGATACCTCCATGCATGGACGGCATCAACTAAATGCCTACATGGCCTATGTGAGTTATCTAGATATTACATCAGCTACAAACTTCTTAAAAATATTACATAATATGAACAAAAGGGAAAGAAAATTCAGCATAATACAAACTTGTAGAGCAGGAATGCAAACCCACATGGTCAGTGTTGCCTTTTTGAGCTCTACACAAAGAAAACGAAAATAGTCAGTGTTGCAGCTTTTGAAGAACCAGATGGCAACAACAAAGTTATAATCGAACTAGTTCGAAGAGTTTAAACGGGTACCGCATGATAAAAGAACGATGCCAGGGGGAAATAATAGCAGGAACTTAGCTCAGGAATAACCAGATAGAGTCAGTAACTGTGGAGCAGGGAATCCACACTAATAGTTTCCACTGACATTACATTTTGCAAGAACTACACAATAGCGTACATTTACTAGTATACGGAGCAGCTAAGATAAGAACATGTGCATGACAAAATAACAGACACGTGCATGACTTGAAATTTGTAGAGCAGGGAATGCAAATCAACATGTCAAATGACCTTGTATGTACTAGCACGAAGAAAAGACGTGCCTAGTGACTTGTATGTACTAGCACGATTACAAAAAAATATAGTTCACTGCAACAGGCTTGAACCTGCTATTACACTAACAAAACAAAAACGGGTTCTAGATCTGGTTACCTTGGTCGGAGAGGCGTCTAAGCATCGTCGGTAGCATGCGAGTGGCGTCCAGGTCACCGGGGGTGCTGTGGTTGCGGTGCCTGTTGGCGTCGGGGAAGCAGATCTTGGGCGGTCGATTCCGGTGCAGTCAACGGCGATGACTGTGTAACTAGTCTAGAGCAGTCGACATGGAACTTGTTGAATTAGATATCTCTGGTGGACAACGGTGAAGCTGCTCCGGTACGGTTGGGTAGCATTCGGCGGCGGGGAAGCAGAGCATGGGCGGTCGACAACACCATAGGTGCGGTAAGTGAGACCATAGCTCTGGTGGAGCGGCACAGAGACATGGTGAACTAGATCTGATGG
The DNA here is from genome assembly GCA_023614405.1 of Avena insularis. Classification (NCBI taxonomy): domain Eukaryota; kingdom Viridiplantae; phylum Streptophyta; class Magnoliopsida; order Poales; family Poaceae; genus Avena; species Avena insularis. The sequence continues at coordinate 75,748,048 of CM042690.1, forward strand.
GGTGGGCGTCGATGAAGCGGCTCCGGCAGCCGTGGAATTGCCACCGGCCGGTGTGCGTGGTGGTCGTGGAGCTGAGGGCGTGGGAGAGAAGCCTAGGATTTTGGGAGGCCCAGCTGGAAAAACTGTGCGAATCAGGACTATGGCAGTGAGCATCGGTGAAGCGGCTCCGTGGTGGTGCACGAAAACGCAGCTCAAGTGGCTCCGTCCACCATGGAATTGCCGCCGGCTAGTGTGCGTGGTGGTCATGGAGGTGAGGGTGTGGGAGCGACGGGGCTATGATTTTTGGAAGGACTAGCGGGAAAATCTGGGAAAATCCGGACTAAGGAGGTGAACAGAAACATAAATTACGATCGTGCCCGCAAGCTACCGACTTTAGCTTGCTCATACGGCATCAGAACAATGGGTAGAATGGGAATTTTGAAGTCAAAAGTTTTTGAAACTGTGGGGCGGGAAATGCTTCAAGATCAGTGTGTGATTTTGCCGCTTGATTTAGATATTGAATTTGGCGACCATCTATCTAATAATAATATAAAAATGATACTGCCCAGGTGGGATATTTTGCCTCAAAGTTTTTGAAACTGAGGGGCAGGAAATGCTTCAAAGTTAGTGTATGGTTTAGCCGCTCGATTGAGATAATGAATTTGACAAGCGCCCATATGATAATAATACAAAAATGGTACTCCCCTGGTGGGAGATTTTGCCTCATAGTATTTGAAACGGAGGGACGGGAAATGCTTCAAAGTCGGTGTGCGGTTTTGCCGCTCGATTGAGATTTTGAATTTGACTAGCGCCCATCTTCTGATAATAATACAAAAATGGTACTCCCCCGGTGGGAGATTGTGCCTCAAAGTTTTTGAAACTGAGGGGCGGGAAAAGCTTCAAAGTGGGTGTGCGATTTTGCCGCTCGATTGAGATTTTGATTTTGGCTCGCGTCCATCTAATAATAATAATATAAAAATGGTACTCCCTCGGTGGGAGACTTTGGCTCAAAGTTTTTGAAACGGTTAGGCGGGAAATGCTTCAAAGTCGGTGTGTGTGATTTTGCCGCTCGATTGAGATTTTGAATTTTGCTAGCGTCCATCTAGTAACAGTAGTAGTAGTGAAAAAAGATGGTAGAACGTACGGCTATATGGTCAGGAATTCATGGCAGAGAGTCACATCAACTAATCATCTATATAACCACACTTGAGGTACTCCGTGTGTTTGGTATTACTATGCCAGAGTAGTACTAGTTCGGAGAATTAACTTCACCTACTCGCTTTATAGCTAGTTATTGCATGCAGTAGTAATTCTAAAATCCAGCCAATGCACGTGGCCACCGCATCTAGTTGAAAACATGCAAGCCAATGGATGCACTCTCGTTTTAACAACATGATCGGCTAGGAGCATTACACGACGTGGTGGTTCATATTTTATGGCGAAGTAGAGGAGTAATGAGCAAAACTAGGAGCATTAATTGGTCCTTCGGCCTAGCAATTGAGGCTATAAAATAATTAAGAGGTATATACACCTTTATTATCACATCTTGCACCGCGAGAGCGTTTTAGTCCCACATATTGAAAAATGAGAATTAGAAGTCCCACAACTTATATCTCGAGAGCATTTTAGTCCAACTTAATCGAATTTCATTGAATTTGACTTAATTTGTCCACAAATGAAGTTGATTTTTTTAAAATGACCCCTCTATATTTTTCTATGTCATTTGTGTCCTTATGCGGACTGATAAGTGGGCCACCTGTTAGTAGACATACAAATAAAATAGTTAAATCTCTAAGAGGAGAATGGATTCGAACTTAACACTTTTGTACAACGACACACAACCACAAGCCACTATGCCCGTAGATGCCCACGACTACTCATGTGAGACAAGGAGTACTTGAGAGGACATAATTATGCCAGACGAGGAGTACTTGGGGGAAATAATTATTTATACAATAAAAAAGCACATACGAACGCAAAAATGCTCACGTCTATGTTGGCACGGTCCATAATATCAATTGTATAACTTTGTCGTTAACCTAGTACCTAGTTGTAGTGTCCAGAATAAACTTGAGTTTTTTCTTATTCGCAAAAATGAAAAGGAATAAAGTTGAGTTGTTATTGTAGCCCAGAACACAAATGAGTTTGAATTCACAATTTGGATCTTTTTTTAGATTTATTTCACATCTTCAAAACACATATTTTTGAATATCCAAAAATGTGTTATTTTCACAAACCACATATGGATCCACTAGTGTCATTGCATGTGTGTTCTTGTCCTAAACCAGCACTGGAGTCATTGCATGTATGTTCTTATCATAAACCACATGAATCCACCAGTATCACTTCATGTGTGTTCTTTTCATAGACCACATGGATCCACCAGTGTCATTTCACATGTGTTCTTATCCTAAACCAGCAGTAGAGTTATTGCATGTGTGTTTGATGTGCTCGTCGTTCGACGTAGAGGTCGTTGGGAACCCCAAGAGGAAGGTACGATGAATACAGCAGCAAGTTTTCCCTCAGTTATGAAACCAAGGTTTAATCGAACCAGTAGTAGCAAGGAAACACCACAAAGGTGTTACTAGCTGAGCTTTGGCAGGTCGCACTACCGGTGCTAGTAGCAACATGGAGACCTGCACAACACAACCACATAACTTTGTCCCCAACTTGCGATGAGGTTGTCAATCTCACCGTGTTTTGTGGAAAACAAAGGATTAAACTTATCGAATGGAAAGAAGTAAAAGTTTGTAGAAAGTAAACACAAAGCAGTAAACAGTTGTAGATTGTATGTAAAGTAAAAGGACCGGGATCCATAGTTCACTAGAGGTGGCTCTCCTTAGATAAATAACATGCTGGGTGAAAAAATTGCAGCGGGGCAATTGACAAACACCGAGAAAGCAATACATGCATATACTAATCATCTTCACTCCTTTGAGACTTGATTGGGCATTACAACATAATACATAGACCGCCATCCAACTGCATCTATGACTAATAATCCACCTTCAGGTTATCATCCGAACCCCCTCCAGTATTAAGTTGCAAGCAATAGATTATTGCTTCTGAACTATGTAAAGTAAACAAGACGATTGTTCTATGAACAAAGGATTGTTGTTTTCTCCCTAGTAGCAACATCACATCTAGTACCTTAGAGATTTACATCACTTCCCAGTTACGGAGGCATGAACCCACTATCAAGCATAAATACTAACTCTTGGAGTTGCCATCATCTACTTGGCCAAGATAGCTACTAACAACGGAAAGCATGCAAGATCACAAATAACAAAGACATGATAGAATCAATAATCAATCTGAAATAGCATCTCAATATCCATCGGATCCCATAAACACAACATGTATGGATTACAAATAGATGATCTTGATCATGAGCAGACTCACAAGATCTAAACATGAAAGCATAAAGGAGGAGAACCAGCCATTTAGCTACTACATGGATCCGTAGTCCAAGGATGAACTACTCACGCATCACACCGGAGGCTTGCATGGTGATGAAGAAGGCCTCTAGGGTGAATTCCCCTCTCCGGCAGGGTGTCGGGAAGAGCTTTAGATCCCTCCCGATCTAGGGATGGAGATGATGACTCTGAGACTCTTTCGTGGATTTTTCATGGTGCCAGGGTTTTCGTCGAGGCAACTTATAGGCGGAAGGAGGCCGAGGGGTGCAGGCTGGCCTCACCACCTGGCCTTGGGCCGGCTGGGCCTGGCCAGGTGGTGTGGTGGCCCTGGTCCCTCTCCGTCTCGTATTCAGCACTTGATCACTCGGAAAAATAGGCACTTTGGCTTTTGTCTGTCCAATTCGAGAATATTCATTTTCGACTTTCCTGAAACCAAAACAACGAGAAAACAGCAGCATGGCATGGCTCTTGTTAATAGGTTAGTCCAAGAAATCATATGAAAGGTACTCCAAAGTTGGAACAAAACACAAGAAAGTGGATAAAACCAAGCATGGAACATCAAAAATTATAGATACATTTGCAATGTATCAACATCCCCAAGCTTAACTCCTGCTCGTCCTCGAGTAGGTAAGTGATAAAAAGAAATAATTTTTGAGGTGACATGCACCATCAAAGACTTGATCAAAGTATTTGCAAAACATTCAAGGCTGGGATCATAGTACTTCAATCATAACATGAAAGACAAAGTTCTAGCAATAAGCAAAGAAACTATGATGCAACATGAAAAGGCACCCAAAGAAAAGATTCATGAATAACATGCTTTGCGAGACGTTTGTTTGTTTCACATAAAGAAAACATAGCATAAAAGTATCCAGCTTGTCCCTCAATAGAGTAGCAAATATAAATGCATAGGACACCTTCAAAGTTCATAAGAGTGACTAGATACAATAGTTTCAAACAAGCAATAACAAGTTATGCATCAATCAACTAGTCTTGGGACAATGCACATAGAACTAAGAATGGCCACTATGCTCTCAAAGTAGGTGCATAAAGATAGAAGGTGGAGATTCCATAAAATGGTGGAAGAAAAGCCCTTTGTAAAAGGAAGTAGGGATTCAAGTCTCCATAAAGAGCTTCCAAAAATTATGGTACTTACAGCTTTCAGCTCTCATTATCCTATCATAAGCATCTTGAAGTGATTAAGGTTAAAGTGAACAAACTATGGTGTACATGCCTGACGAAGTATAAGTCAAAAATCTCATGTCCCTTGTATACGAGTGCCGCTCCTCATGCTACTCAAGTTTAGTCACCGGTAAGTTCTTGTCATCGTAAGTACATGTGTATCATTGAGAACCAACGCAGGTCTTGATGGGTTCGTAGCATGGAAAACAAAAATTTCTACCGAAACGAACAAAACCGGATCTAATATAGATAAAAGCCAAGATCTAATCTATTAGACATGTGCAGAGATAGATCTGTACTAACCCTTGTAGACCGAAAGCGTTACGAGATCGGATCTCGTGGTTGATGTAGTCGATCACTTGCGATCTCAAGATCGAGTGGACGATCCTTCCGTGCGGCGTTAAGCGCTTCCTGATCGATCACGTGCGGGTCTGGCGGACCTTCCTCTCCCGTTCGGTGACGTGAGGTAGTAGATCTTCTCCACGGAATCCTAGCAGCACGATGGAGTGGTGGTGGTGGTGGAGTATAGAATTCTGCAGGGCTTCACCTAAGCCTGAGCAGAAGGAAGGAGGGGGAGAGAGGCGGCTAGGGTTTAGAGTGGGGGGTGCCAGGGGGTGGCGCCTCCACCCCTCTATTTAAAGGAGGGAGGCACCATGGGAGGGGGAGTCCTAGTAGGACTCCCTTCCCTTCCTTGGCCGGCGGATTGGGAGGGGGGGAGGAGTCCTCCTCCCCCACGACTCCTTGTCTTGCCCCACAAGGATTCCTTGATCCTTTCTTTGTTTTCAAGTAAACTCCAAGAAACCTTCTAGAACCTTCCGAAACATTCCGAAACCTTCTAGAATCCCCATACAAATACTCCGGAACATTTCCTAACTTAAAAAATGATCCCCATTATATGAATCTTATTCTCCGGATAATTCTGGATCTCCTCGTGATGTCCCGGATCTAATCCGAGACTCCGAACAACATTCGGTCTCCAATGCACATTCCATATCTACTTAAAACAACTTCGAACCTTAAGTGTGTCACCCTACGGTTCGTGAATATGCAGACATGATGGAGACACCTCTCCGATCAATAACCATCAGTGGGATCTGGAGATCCATAATGGCTCCTACATACTCAACGATGACTTCGTGATCGATAGAACCATTAACATACGAAACCAATTCCCTTTGCCATGCGATATTCTACTTATCTGAGGTTTGATCGTCGGTATCTCCATACCTAGTTCTACCTCGTGACTGATAAGTACTCTTTACTCGTTCCATGTTATGTCATCCCTTGTGAGCCAATCACATGCTTGCAAGCTAACTAGATGACATTCCACCGAGAGGGCCCAGAGCATATCTATCCGTCATATGGATGGACAAATCCCAATCTTGGTCCATGCGCTTCAACACATACTTTCAGAATACCCAATGACACCTTTATAACCACCCAGTTATGAAGCGGTGTTTGATGTCATCAAAGCATCCATCCGCTGATGGTGATTAACATAACCTCATGGTCGAAGGATTAGGTTACTATGCATTTGAAAGCTTATAGCAATACGAACTTAATGACTTGATCTTATGCTACGCTTACTATGGGTGTGTGTCCATCACATCATTCTCCTAATGATATAATGTCACATCCCAAGATTTTCCAAATCTTGTAATGTGAAAAATAAATAACAAAAATAATTTTTTGTTGAAAATCAGGGTGAAAAGAAACTTTTGTTTCTAAAAGGAGACTTAAAATCCCACCTTGAACAAACTTTGGTAAAAGTTTGAATTCAACAAAAATCCAAATCAAGGGAATTTCATTCCTCAATGAATGTATCTGGAATTTTGAACACTTGGAAAATAAATCCAAAGACCCTAATGGAAGGAAATCATTTTCCCAAGTTATCTCCAAATCTATGGATTTGATCCATACCAAAGTTGATCAACAAATAATCACAAAGGATCAAGAAAGACCTTAGAGATTGGTTTCACTTAGTTTGGAACCATAGACAAGATCTTGTGAATATAATAAGATAAGGAAATTGAATTTCCAAAGCTAATAAAGCCTTACCAAAGCCCATACCAATTGGTGAACAAATAATCCTAAAGGGATTTATAAAGTTAAACATTTAATAAAGGAAAAATAAATTGTTTTGGAAACACTAATTTAGATCTTTTAATAAAAGACTTTGTTTTCAAAGGAAAAGGTGAGCCAAATTAATTTTTGGCCAAGCTTTTGTAATAAAATATTCTGTTTTGATAAAATGAGTAAAGGTTTATTTAAATAAAATAATAAGGATTTAAATATCCAATTTTATTTAAGTAAAGGCTTTTTCCATTTTAAATGAACACCAAGTATTTTATTACTACTTTGAAAACTTTTATTAAAAGGTTTTGCTTTGATTAAAATGAGTAAAGGATTATTTAAATAAAATAATAAGGATTTAAATATCCAATTTTATTTAAGTAAAGGCTTTACCATTTTAATTAAACACCAAAACTCATTTATTTATTTAAATAAGTTTCCAAGTATTCTTTTATTTTTCAAATAAAACCTACTGGTTTGGTTTTGAAAATAATTGTATTTCAAATGGAAATTTTATTAAATGAACCAAACACTATTAATAACTAAAGATCCATTTTCTTTAATTATTAAATGGATCTTAAAATAAATAAAAATAATATTTCATTTTGAGATTTGGAATATGTTGAAAAACAGAACCAAAATTCAAAGTACAAAGTTGAGTGTTTGTTTGAACTGATTTGAAATTGTTTGAATGTGTGAATAATTGTTTGAAATTCAAAACAGAAAATATAAATAGAAAAAGGAAAAGATTTAGGCAGAAAAAAAATAGGGAAACAGACCCAGCCCACTAAGGCCCAGTCTAGCCCAGTACTCCCTCCCCGAAGGAAAACATTTTACACCCAGAAACTGACCCACTCAGTCACAGACAGCGTGGACCCACTTCCCCCTCTCCCTCACTCACTGCCAAGCGGACCCACCTCCACTTATTCCCTCCCCGAACCATTTTTCTTCACCAACTAAACAACCCGCAGAGTGATTGACCGGTGGACCCCCTCCTCTCTCCTTTTCCCACTGACCAGAGGACCCCACCGACAGCTGTTCATCGTCTTCCCATGACCCCTTCTCCCCTCACATGCGGCGTTTACGCCCGTTGATAGCTCCGTCAATTCGCAGTAAAGCCGTCCATTAAACCTCGCCGCGACGACGCCTATTTAACCGCCTCCCTCTCCTCTGTCATTTCCCACAGACATCGCCTCCCCTCTGCCCCTAGGCTGCCTCCATTTCTCTCTATACCGCCGCAGCTCCGACCACCGTCTCCGAGCAATTCCGGCGAAACCAGACCTCCCCTTACCTCGCCGACCTAACACCCTTACTCCACGCATCCAGACGCATCTATCCATACCACCCATTCATCCGCGGGTACCCCAGAGCCTCGACAACGACGACCACAGCACCACACTGCCGTCTGCCATTTCTCCGGCGAACCTTCCAGGTGAATTCCGTCCGTCCCAGCACCTCTCGATCATGCTCACGTGAACCCCATGATCACCCGTGTCTTACCGTGCCTTTGTTTTGCCTTAGGGCGATCTGTAGCGACAACTCCGACAAGCACAGAGCGCCGCCGTGTCTGCTTCTTCTCCGGCAACGTTTCCCGGTAAGCCAAGACCACCCCGACCCCTCTCGTTCACGCACACGACTCCGTCTCGATCTTGCGCATCTAACCGTTTAGTCATTTCGCTTTGAGGTGATCCACAGCACCGTCTTCGACCGTGGACAGAGCCAACCGCCGCCGTTCCCAACTCCGACGAGCAATCCACCTCGTTCCCGAGCACCCCTCCGACGGAAACGACCACGTTGGGCACCAGCGTGCCTCGACGATCACGGTGAGACTACTCCCTACTCCTCTTGCGTCCTGCTTCGCCAGCGCCGCCACTGACCGACCATCGCCGCCGCGCGACAGAGTCCAGCGCCGCCAGTTCTAGGTCATTGGATTAGAACCGTTAGATCTCCATCCTATGGCATAGATAGAATGACTTGAGTGAACCGGTATGAACGCATCAGGACCGTGCGATCTAAATAGATCCAACGCTCCACGTAGCTCGATCCGGCCGAACCGTTATCAACCAATGAAATAGTGCCGCGTGTCCCCAGTTCTGTTTAAAACAGAATTTGAAAACAGAAACTTCTGCCATTTTCAAACCTTTGTATCTTTGGATCCACACGTCCAAATTTTACAAATTTGATGTCGTTGGAATCAGCAAGACAAGCCCTAGCCAACCCTGCCCTTAGTTTAGCAAATAGTATCTGTTAGCTTGTTTGATTTTGTAGATTCTTTTGTGTGCTTGCTAACATTAGAAAAATCATTTAAAAATGATTTTAGGGTTAAAACTTTTGCAATTTAGTTTGTTGTGACCTTACTGACCCTAGGAACCAACCCATAGTTTGGAAAGTGATTTTGGAAAAGAATAGGATGGATTAATTAGTTTGGTCCAATTCTAGCTAACTAAAACTATTTGTTTTGTTTATGAAAATGCTTTCATAAATAAAACTTTGGAGAAAATGTTTTGAACCAAACCTACTGACCCAAGACACCAAGTTTTGCAATAGCAACTCATTTGGTGAACCCTATAGGTTAATACCCTAGTAGAAATATTTCTACACCACATAGAATGACACTTTGTTTTGCAAATGGTTTTATAGTGAAACCTTTTGTAAATGACTTAGCCACTTCACAAAATGACCAATAGGTGTGCCCAAATGTCTATGACCCATTAGGAACCCCTTTTTCAAACAAAACAAGGCTTGGCATGCTTGCATGCATTACTTTAACTTTGCCATTTTGGTAAATGACCAAATTGGAACTTACAAAGTTAGAAGCCTAGTGAAGACCATCCTTACAATAGAACCAACCTTTGCATGCTTATGCATGACTTAGATTCCATTGTCTTGTGTGTGTAATTTGGTTTGAGAGAATATTGGTTTGGAGTGTTAGTTGATTTTGTGTTTGCTTGATTGGTAGATTGAGTTTGTGCCTTGCTTGATTGAATTGTAGTAACTTGAAGAGTGTGATCGTTGCAAGGACAAGGAAGTAAACCTATACCCTCTACCAAAAAGGCAAGTGATACTACATACTATCTATCCCATTATTTTCACTATGCATTAGTGTTTTTGCTAAGTAAAACTTGCATGGTTTTTATTTTGCTAAGTATAGACCTTGCTATAGGAAAACTAGTAGAATGAATCCTTAGAAGGATTTTCCTAAGTTAAGAATCCTATTACTATCAAGCTTAGCCTAGCTAAAAGAAAACCTGGGTGGGATATATATTCATGCTATGAAAATTTCTAAGTCTTTGGACTTGTGTTTGATTTTAACAAAACAACTAAGTTAATGAATCACCTGGGTGGAATGGAAGGAATGGTTTATGTTGAGTGGTTCACAAGGCCATGGACTTGGCTTGTGTATCTCACTTGTGGATGGCCACCCAGGAAACAAAGAGATTTGAGATGTCAAATGTTGAGAAGCTTCAAGTGCAACCACTTGGCATTATGGGCTCTGCCATGATCTTAGGATGCTAGAACTTAGTCTTATGGACAGTGGGTGGTAGTGTATGTTAGGTTGGAACGCGTCCATTTGACTAAGGAAAGGCTACTGAAGGATCATGTCTTGGGGAAACCAAGGCTTGTGGGGAAAGTGCACCACCTCTGCAGAGTGTAAAACCTAAGTACTTAGCCATGTCCCTGGTAAAGGACAATTTGAGCATCAAGACATGGAAGCAATCAAGAATCTCATCATTCCAATTTCTAAATTAAAACTTGTGGGTGAACAAGGGTTGTGTGAAATTCTTCAATCTTTGATGGAGAGATGGCTTGGTACAAGGATCTCAAAATCTTAGATTGAGGAAAATTGTTTTTGTCAAGCAAATCTTCAGTCTTTGATTGGTAGATGCCTTGAGAGGATCTTCAGTCTTGATTGGTAGATGCCTTGGTGGTTTTTTTTACCAAACAAAACTTAGTATTTTCAAAATGATAGGAAAAATCTATTTTGAGCAAAGCAAGCCTCAACTCCACTTAGCCAAATACATATAGAAGTTAGACTCCACTATACTACCAAAGTATCACTTGCCAATACAATTCAAATGTATTGACCCTTGTGGTTGTAACTTGTTATGTTGCAGGTTTGATTGTTTTAGTGAAGATTGATTGATTAGGATTACAAAGTCTACAACCAACATCTGCCTGTGGCACTTTGAAGATGAAGGACCCATGATTATAGTTATTCCGCTGCAATGTAATGTAAATAGCCAATGAGCTATGTTTGATGTAATAAAACTATTTTATTCCTGGTTATAAAGTTGTATTATGACCTTTGTTTCTTGATATTACATCTGAACTGTGGATGCTAGCTATTGATCCAGGGACTAGCATTGTAAACACAGGGGACTCAATCTTATTAAAGCTTGGGGACGCTACAGAATGGTATCAGAGCATTGTGTTGCCTGTAGGATTTGTAACCCTAGGATTGGACAAAAACCCTTAGACAATAGGAGTTGTCTTATTCCAAAACTTATTTACAAAACAAATCTTGTAAACTCTTTCCTCAACCATTTTTGTTTTCAACTCTACTTCTCTTCTATTTCAACTTGATGGAAAAGCCTACCCTATGACCAAAGACTTCACCATGTGCAAAGGACTACTTCAACTTCTTCAACTCCAATGACTTCAACATCTTCAAGTGATTTCAAACTTATTCTCAACAAGGACTCCCAACTTAGATGTTACTAAGGACCACAAGAGAGACAAGAAATTTTGCCCAAGACTTGAAGACTAAGGAAACACAAGTTAGAAGGAGCCATCAACATCTTTGAAGTATTTGTGACCAAGACACTAGAATTTTTCCAAGGAAACCATGATCTCAATCAAGAAGAATCAACCAAGAAGGATGGAAAGATCACAAGTAAACCATGTAGATGGACCACCATATTTTAGTTAAGCCAAACCCACCAACTTATGTGGTATAACAAAAATATTTTGTTGCCTAAGTATGTGCTTGAACCTTGTTTGAGTGGAGTGTTTGATTGTGATTGCTTGCACATTGCTTGTGTGATTTGTGATGTGTGTGATTAGGAATGACTTCTTAGAAATATCTTGCCTAATCTAATCCCCTCCAACCCCAAACAGATGACTTCTCCAAGAAACTCCAGCATCAAGGATGATGACATCAACAACAACCAAGTTGACAGCATGAGAGAACTCCTAACAACCCAACACCAGTTGAACCAACTAACAACTCAGTTCATAGCCAACAATAGTGATAAAGACCCTACCTTGCAAAAGTTTTTGGAAGAACAATCCCAACTGATGCTTAAGGTGACTAATCAAATGATCAGCATGGAAGAAAACTATCCCAAAAGAGAGTATGACAACAAGGATGACAAGAATGTTATTCTAGATGGAGCCCCAACTTGTATTATTTGTGGAGACAAGGATCACACTTCCAAGGAGCATGAAGATCAATGCCCCAATTGTGAAAAGGAACATCCAGTTGGCCACTGCCCCACATCTCAAGTTACTTGCTACCTATGTGAAGGAAATGACCATGTTCCTATCCAATGCCCCATCTATGCTATTGTTGAACAAAGGAAACAAGAAGGATCCAAGTATGCCAAGAATGTTGATGACAAAGGAAAAGGACCACTCATACCTCCAAACAAGACAACCCAATTCAAAGGATCAAAGAAGCCCAAGAAACCAAAGCAAGACATGAGCCTTGTGCAATGTCGTAAATGTAAGGAAATGGGACACAACCCCAGTGGATGCCCAGAGTCCATAAAGAATAAAGAGATCAGCCAAGTAGTGTGCAACAACTGCAAGGAACCAGGCCACTACGTAGCAATTTGTCCACAAGAGCAACGTAAAGAACTCCAAGATATCCACTGTTTCAATTGCAAAGAACCAGGACACTATGTAAGCAATTGTCCAGAAAAGATGAAGAACAAGATAAACAAGCCTATGAAGGATCTCAACCTTGGCCCATGAGTCAAGTATGGAAATAAAAGCCACTATGCAGAAGCTTTCCAAGAAGAAGTTTTCCAAGATTCCAAGCAAGCCAAGATGTAGTTTAGTTTGAAAATTTTTAAGGGTGGTAGTACCCTAGTTGTTTTGAGCCAACTTGTAACCCTAGCCTCCCCAAATCTCGGGACGAGATTTATTTTAAGGGTGGTAGCCTGTCACATCCCAAGATTTTCCAAATCTTGTAATGTGAAAAATAAATAACAAAAATAAATTTTTGTTGAAAATCAGGGTGAAAAGAAACTTTTGTTTCTAAAAGGAGACTTAAAATCCCACCTTGAACAAACTTTGGTAAAAGTTTGAATTCAACAAAAATCCAAATCAAGGGAATTGCATTCCTCAATGAATGTATCTGGAATTTTGAACACTTGGAAAATAAATCCAAAGACCCTAATGGAAGGAAATCATTTTCCCAAGTTATCTCCAAATCTATGGATTTGATCCATACCAAAGTTGATCAACAAATAATCACAAAGGATCAAGAAAGACCTTAGAGATTGGTTTCACTTAGTTTGGAACCATAGACAAGATCTTGTGAATATAATAAGATAAGGAAATTGAATTTCCAAAGCTAATAAAGCCTTACCAAAGCCCATACCAATTGGTGAACAAATAATCCTAAAGGGATTTATAAAGTTAAACATTTAATAAAGGAAAAATAAATTGTTTTGGAAACACTGATTTAGATCTTTTAATAAAAGACTTTGTTTTCAAAGGAAAAGGTGAGCCAAATTAATTTTTGGCCAAGCTTTTGTAATAAAATATTCTGTTTTGATAAAATGAGTAAAGGTTTATTTAAATAAAATAATAAGGATTTAAATATCCAATTTTATTTAAGTAAAGGCTTTTTTCATTTTAAATGAACACCAAGTATTTTATTACTACTTTGAAAACTTTTATTAAAAGGTTTTGCTTTGATTAAAATGAGTAAAGGATTATTTAAATAAAATAATAAGGATTTAAATATCCAATTTTATTTAAGTAAAGGCTTTACCATTTTAATTAAACACCAAAACTCATTTATTTATTTAAATAAGTTTCCAAGTATTCTTTTATTTTTCAAATAAAACCTACTGGTTTGGTTTTGAAAATAATTGTATTTCAAATGGAAATTTTATTAAATGAACCAAACACTATTAATAACTAAAGATCCATTTTCTTTAATTATTAAATGGATCTTAAAATAAATAAAAATAATATTTCATTTTGAGATTTGGAATATGTTGAAAAACAGAACCAAAATTCAAAGTACAAAGTTGAGTGTTTGTTTGAACTGATTTGAAATTGTTTGAATGTGTGAATAATTGTTTGAAATTCAAAACAGAAAATATAAATAGAAAAAGGAAAAGATTTAGGCAGAAAAAAAATAGGGAAACAGACCCAGCCCACTAAGGCCCAGTCCAGCCCAGTACTCCCTCCCCGAAGGAAAACATTTTACACCCAGAAACTGACCCACTCAGTCACAGACAGCGTGGACCCACTTCCCCCTCTCCCTCACTCACTGCCAAGCGGACCCACCTCCACTTATTCCCTCCCCGAACCATTTTTCTTCACCAACTAAACAACCCGCAGAGTGATTGACCGTGGACCCCTCTCTCTCCTTTTCCCACCGACTGAGGACCCCACCGACTGTGCTCATCGCCTTCCCTGACCCTTCTCCCCTCACTGGCGGTTACGCCTGCTGATAGCTCCAATTCAAAAGTAAAGTCGCCCATTAAACCTCGCCATGACGACGCCTATTTAACCGCCTCCTCTCTCTCATCATTTCCCACAGACATCGCCTCCCCTCTGCCCCTAGGCTGCCTCCATTTCTCTCTATACCGCCGCAGCTCCGACCACCGTCTCCGAGCAATTCCGGCGAAACCAGACCTCCCCTTACCTCGCCGACCTAACACCCTTACTCCACGCATCCAGACGCATCTATCCATACCACCCATTCATCCGCGGGTACCCCAGAGCCTCGACAACGACGACCACACCGCCGTCGCCATTTCTCCGGCGAACCTTCCAGTGAATTCCGTCCGTCCAAAGACCTCTCGATCATGCTCACGTGAACCCCATGATCACCGTGTCTTCACTGCGTGCCTTTGTTTTGCCTTAGGGCGATCCAGGCGACAACTCCGACAAGCACAGAGCGCCGTGTCTGCTTCTTCTCCGGCAACGTTTCCCGGTAAGCCAAGACCACCCCGACCCCTCTCGTTCACGCACACGACTCCGTCTCGATCTTGCGCATCTAACCGTTTAGTCATTTCGCTTTGAGGTGATCCACAGCACCGTCTTCGACCGTGGACAGAGCCAACCGCCGCCGTTCCCAACTCCGACGAGCAATCCACCTCGTTCCCGAGCACCCCTCCGACGGAAACGACCACGTTGGGCACCAGCGTGCCTCGACGATCACGGTGAGACTACTCCCTACTCCTCTTAAGCGCCCTGCGCCGCCACTGACCGACCATCGCCGCCGCGCGACAGAGTCCAGCGCCGCCAGTTCTAGGTCATTGGATTAGAACCGTTAGATCTCCATCCTATGGCATAGATAGAATGACTTGAGTGAACCGGTATGAACGCATCAGGACCGTGCTATCTAAATAGATCCAACGCTCCACGTAGCTCGATCCGGCCGAACCGTTATCAACCAATGAAATAGTGCCGCGTGTCCCCAGTTCTGTTTAAAACAGAATTTGAAAACAGAAACTTGTGCCATTTTCAAACCTTTGTATCTTTGGATCCACACGTCCAAATTTTACAAATTTGATGTCGTTGGAATCAGCAAGACAAGCCCTAGCCAACCCTGCCCTTAGTTTAGCAAATAGTATCTGTTAGCTTGTTTGATTTTGTAGATTCTTTTGTGTGCTTGCTAACATTAGAAAAATCATTTAAAAATGATTTTAGGGTTAAAACTTTTGCAATTTAGTTTGTTGTGACCTTACTGACCCTAGGAACCAACCCATAGTTTGGAAAGTGATTTTGGAAAAGAATATGATGGATTAATTAGTTTAGTCCAATTCTAGCTAACTAAAACTATTTGTTTTGTTTATGAAAATGCTTTCATAAATAAAACTTTGGAGAAAATGTTTTGAACCAAACCTACTGACCCAAGACACCAAGTTTTGCAATAGCAACTCATTTGGTGAACCCTATAGGTTAATACCCTAGTAGAAATATTTCTACACCACATAGAATGACACTTTGTTTTGCAAATGGTTTTATAGTGAAACCTTTTGTAAATGACTTAGCCACTTCACAAAATGACCAATAGGTGTGCCCAAATGTCTATGACCCATTAGGAACCCCTTTTTCAAACAAAACAAGGCTTGGCATGCTTGCATGCATTACTTTAACTTTGCCATTTTGGTAAATGACCAAATTGGAACTTACAAAGTTAGAAGCCTAGTGAAGACCATCCTTACAATAGAACCAACCTTTGCATGCTTATGCATGACTTAGATTCCATTGTCTTGTCTGTGTAATTTGGTTTGAGAGAATATTGGTTTGGAGTGTTAGTTGATTTTGTGTTTGCTTGATTGGTAGATTGAGTTTGTGCCTTGCTTGATTGAATTGTAGTAACTTGAAGAGTGTGATCGTTGCAAGGACAAGGAAGTAAACCTATACCCTCTACCAAAAAGGCAAGTGATACTACATACTATCTATCCCATTATTTTCACTATGCATTAGTGTTTTTGCTAAGTAAAACTTGCATGGTTTTTATTTTGCTAAGTATAGACCTTGCTATAGGAAAACTAGTAGAATGAATCCTTAGAAGGATTTTCCTAAGTTAAGAATCCTATTACTATCAAGCTTAGCCTAGCTAAAAGAAAACCTAGGTGGGATATATATTCATGCTATGAAAATTTCTAAGTCTTTGGACTTGTGTTTGATTTTAACAAAACAACTAAGTTAATGAATCACCTGGGTGGAATGGAAGGAATGGTTTATGTTGAGTGGTTCACAAGGCCATGGACTTGGCTTGTGTATCTCACTTGTGGATGGCCACCCAGGAAACAAAGAGATTTGAGATGTCAAATGTTGAGAAGCTTCAAGTGCAACCACTTGGTATTATGGGCTCTGCCATGATCTTAGGATGCTAGAACTTAGTCTTATGGATAGTGGGTGGTAGTGTATGTTAGGTTGGAACGCGTCCATTTGACTAAGGAAAGGCTACTGAAGGATCATGTCTTGGGGAAACCAAGGCTTGTGGGGAAAGTGCACCACCTCTACAGAGTGTAAAACCTAAGTACTTAGCCATGTCCCTGGTAAAGGACAATTTGAGCATCAAGACATGGAAGCAATCAAGAATCTCATCATTCCAATTTCTAAATTAAAACTTGTGGGTGAACAAGGGTTGTGTGAAATTCTTCAATCTTTGATGGAGAGATGGCTTGGTACAAGGATCTCAAAATCTTAGATTGAGGAAAATTGTTTTTGCCAAGCAAATCTTCAGTCTTTGATTGGTAGATGCCTTGAGAGGATCTTCAGTCTTGATTGGTAGATGCCTTGGTGGTTTTTTTACCAAACAAAACTTAGTATTTTCAAAATGATAGGAAAAATCTATTTTGAGCAAAGCAAGCCTCAACTCCACTTAGCCAAATACATATAGAAGTTAGACTCCACTATACTACCAAAGTATCACTTGCCAATACAATTCAAATGTATTGACCCTTGTGGCTGTAACTTGTTATGTTGCAGGTTTGATTGTTTTAGTGAAGATTGATTGATTAGGATTACAAAGTCTACAACCAACATCTGCCTGTGGCACTTTGAAGATGAAGGACCCATGATTATAGTTATTCCGCTGCAATGTTATGTAAATAGCCAATGAGCTATGTTTGATGTAATAAAACTATTTTATTCCTGGTTATAAAGTTGTATTATGACCTTTGTTTCTTGATATTACATCTGAACTGTGGATGCTAGCTATTGATCCAGGGACTAGCATTGTAAACACAGGGGACTCAATCGTATTAAAGGTTGGGGACGCTACATATAACCTTGTTATTAATCACATGCAATGTCCATGATCAGGAAATCATGATCATCAATTAATCAATAAGCTAGTTCAACAAGAGTCTTACTAGGGACTCTTTTATGTTTACAAAACACACATGTATTAGTGTTTCCTTATAATACAATTATAGCATGGGATGTAAACATTCATCATAAACACAAAGATATAATAATAACCACTTTTATTATTGCCTCTTGGGCATATCTCCAACAGTCTCCCACTTGCACTAGAGTCAATAATCTAGATTACATGGTAATATACCTAACACCCATGGCGTTCTGGTGTTGGTCATGCTTTGCTCTAGGGAGAGGTTTAGTCAACGGATCTGCCACATTCAGATCAGTGTGTACTTTGCAAATCTTTATGTCACCATCTCGGACATACTCGCGAATAGCATGGAAACGTAGCTTGATGTGCTTCAGCTTGCTATGTGACCTTGGCTCCTGTGCATTAGCTATGGCACCTGTGTTGTCACAGTAGATGGCCATTGGGTCCAACACACTGGGAACCACGCCAAGTTCAGCAATGAATTCCTTCATCCATATGGCTTCTTGTGCAGCCTCCGAAGCAGCTATGTATTCCGATTCAGTTGAAGATTTCGCCACAACGCTTTGCTTGGCACTCCTCCAGCTCACTGCAGCACCATTCAAAATAAATACGTATCCAGACTATGACTTCGAGTCATCTGGATCGGTGTTCCAACTAGCATCAGTGTAACCGTTTACAACAAGCTGTTCATCACCTCCATAAGAAAGAACCATATCCTTAGTCCTATTCAGGTACTTTAGGATATTCTTGACCGTTGTCCAGTGCTCCATTCTAGGATCACTTTGATATTTGCTAGTCAAACTAACAGCATGTGCTATATCCGGTCTTCTACACAGCATGGCATACATGATAGAACCTATGGCCAAGGCATAGGGAATTTTATTCATCTTTTCTCTATCTTCTGCCGTAGCTGGACTTTGAGTCTTACTCAAGGTCTTACCTGACAACATGGGCACAAACCCTTTCTTGCTCTCTTCCATTCTAAACTTCTTTAGAACTTTGTCTAAGTATGTACTTTGTGAAAGCGCTATTAGGCGTCTTGATCTATCTCTATAAATCTTGATGCCTAGAATATATGCCACTTTGCCAAGATCCTTCATTGAAAAACTATTATTCAAATAGGCTTTGACGCTATTAAGAAGTTCTATATCATTACCAATCAACAATATGTTATCTACATATAGTACTAGGAATGCTACAGAGCTCCCACTCACTTTCTTGTAAATACAAGCTTCTCCATAAGTCTGTATAAATCCAAAGTTTTTGATTACTTTATCAAAACGTTGATTCCAACTCCGGGATGCTTGCTTCAGTCCATAAATGGAGCGCTGAAGTTTGCATACCATGTCAGCATCACTAGGATCGAAAAACCCTTGGGTTGTACCATATACAACTCTTCCTCAATGTCACCATTAAGGAACGCTGTTTTGACATCCATCTGCCAAATCTCATAATCGAAATATGCAGCAATTGCTAACAAAATCCTCACAGACTTTAGCTTCGCTACTGGTGAGAAACTCTCATCGTAGTCAACTCCTTGAATTTGTCGGAACCCTTTCGCGACAGTCAAGCTTTATAGACAGTAACATTACCATCAACATCTGTTTTTCTTTTGAAAATCCATTTGTTCTCGACAGCCTTACGGCCATCCGGTAAGTCCACCAAAGTCCATACTTGGTTTTCGTACATGGATCCCATTTCGGATTTCATGGCTTCTAGCCATTTGTCGGAATCTGGGCTCACCATAGCTTCTTCATACATCGCAGGGTCATTAGTGTTGTCCACCAACATGACGTTCAAGGCAGAGTCATACCAATCAGGAGTGGTACGAACCCTCGTGGACCTACGAGGTTCAGGAGTAACTTCGTTCGAAATTTCATGATCACCATCATTAGCTTCCTCTCCAATTGGTGCAGGTGGCACAAAAACATCTTCCGGTGCTGCGCTACTCTCAACTCTGAGAGAAGGTTCAATAACCTCGTCGAGTTCTACTTTCCTTCCATTCACTTCCTTCGAGAGAAACTCCTTCTCAAGAAAGGATCCATTCTTGGCAACGAAAACTTTGCCTTCGGATCTATGATAGAAGGTATAACCAATTGTTTCTTTAGGGTATCCTATGAAGACGCATTTCTCCGCTTTGAGTTCAAGCTTATCAGGTTGTAACTTCTTTACGTACGCTTCGCAACCCCAAACTTTAAGGAACGATAACTTAGGTTTCTTACCAAACCACAATTCATACGGTGTCGTTTCAACGGATTTAGATGGTGGCCTATTTAAAGTGAATGCGGTTGTATCTAATGCATAGCCCCAAAACGATGGCGGTAAATCTGTAAGAGACATCATAGACTGAACCATATCTAAGAGAGTTTGATTACGACGTTCGGACACACCATTACGTTGTGGTGTTCCCGGCGGTGTCAACTGTGAAAGTATTCCACATTTCTTTAAATGCATGCCAAACTCATAACTTAGATATTCACCTCCGCGGTCAGAACGCAGAAACTTAATCTTCTTGTTACGATGATTTTCCACTTCACATTGAAATTCCTTAAACTTCTCGAAAGTTTCGGACTTATGTTTCATAAAGTAGATATACCCATATCTACTTAAGTCATCCGTGAAAGTGAGAACATAACGATATCCACCACGCGATGCTACACTCATTGGACCGCACACATCGGTATGTATTATTTCCAATAAGTCTGTATCTCGCTCCATTATTCCACAGAATGGAGTCTTAGTCATTTTTCCGATTAGACATGCTTCGCAACTTTCAAGTGATTCAAGAAGTCCATCAAAATGGAGTTTCTTCATACACTTCACTCCAATGTGACCAAGACGACAGTGCCACATGTATGTAGAATTATCATTCAATTTTATTTGTTTAGCATCTATGTTGTGAACATGTGTATCACTACTATCGAGATTTAGTAAGAATAAACCATTCATCTCAGGTGCATTACCATAAAAGATATTACTCATATAAATCGAACAACCTTTATTCTCAGACTTAAAAGAGTAACCGTCTCGCAATAAACAAGATCCAGATATAATGTTCATGCTTAACGCAGGCACCAAATAACAATTATTCAAATTTAAAACTAATCCCAAAGGTAGATGTAGAGGCAGCGTGCCGACGGCGATCACATCAACCTTGGAGCCATTTCCAACGCGCATCGTCACCTCGTCTCTCGCCAGTCTTCGTTTATTCCGCAGCTCCTGTTTCGAGTTACAAATATGAGCAACCGAACTAGTATCAAATACCCAGGCACTACTATGATTACTAGTAAGATACACATCAATAACATGTATATCAAATATACCTTTCTTCTTGATGTTGCCGTTCTTCAGATCCGCCAGGTACTTGGGGCAGTTACGCTTCCAGTGACCAGCACCCTTGGAGTAGAAGCATTCAGTTTCAGGCTTAGGACCAGCCTTGGGCTTCTTAGCAGGTGTGGCAGCTTTCTTGCCGTCCTTCTTGAAGTTGCCCTTTTTCTTAGGCTTGCCCTGTTTCTTGAAATTGGTGGCCTTATTGACCATCAACACTTGGTGCTCCTTCTTGATCTCCACTTCAGCAATTTTCAGCATGGACGATAGTTCAGGCAACGTCTTGTTCATGCAGTGCATATTGTAGTTCATCACAAAGTTCTTATAACTCGGTGGCAGTGACTGGAGGACACGGTGAATCCCTAACTCATTAAGAATCGTTATCCCCAACTCTTGGAGCTTGTTTGCGTGCCCAGACATGGTGAGCACGTGCTCGCTAATGGAGCTTCCCTCTTCCATCTTACAGTTAAAGAACTTTTCGGAGGGCTCATAGCTCTCCATGGCCGCGTGAGTCACAAAAATGAGCTTGAGCTCCTTAATGATCTCGAACGGGTCATGGTGCTCAAAGGGCTTCTGAAGCTCTGTTTCTACACCGTACAAGATGGCACACTGAACTGTGGAGTAATGATTCTTCCGAGTGGCGTAAACATTCTTTACGTCATCGGTGGCATCTTCTGCAGGTGGGTCACCTAGCGGTGCTTCGAGCACATAGGTCAACTGACCAGCCCTGAGGACAATCTTCAGACCACGGAGCCAGTCCGTGAAGTTGCTTCCATTGTTCTTAAGCTTTTCTTTCTCTAGGAACGCATTGAAATTGATGGAGAGGTTCGCCATAATCTACAACAAATTTGCAAGTAGTTTAGACTAAGTTTATGATAAATTGAGTTCAATTTTAATTCTTAAATTAACTAGGTGAACTCCCACTCAAAACAACATCCCTCACATTGTCTTAGTGATTACACGAACCAAGTCCACTACACCAAGTCCGATCTTCACGAGAGAAGATGTAGTTTCATCGGCGAACAATCTTCATGTTCATCATATCACTTATATGATTCATGCTCTACCTTTCGGTATTCCGTGCTCCGAGACCATGTCTGTACATGCTAGGCTCGTCAAGATTAACCTTAGTTTCCGCATGTGCAAATCTGGCTTGCACCCGTTTTATGCACACGTAGAATATATCACATCCGATCATCACGAGATGCTTCAAAACGATGAGTCTTAGCAACGGTGCTAACTAAGGACGAACACTTTATTACTTGATATTTAGTGAGAGGGATCATCTTATAATGCTACCGTCGTGATCTAAGCAATACAAGATGCATAAAGGATTAACATCACAGGAAATTCATAATTAGTGTGATATTATATGGCCCTTTCTTATTATGCCTTTGATCCCCATCTCCAAAGCACGGACATGATCTCCATCATCACCAACATTGCGTCAAGGTCAGTGGCGTCGCTTCATGGTTGTCCATCATCACTATCAACTATTACAACTACTTGGAATAAAGTTATTACAAGATGAATAGACACGCAGGTCTTAACAGAATTAAAGACAACCATTAGGCTCCTGCCGGTTGCCATATTACAACAAGGATCATTGCATACATCAAATATAATCACAATCACATGATGGCCATATCACATCACAAAAACCCTACAAAAACAAGTTAGACGCCTCTAATTTTCTTTGCATGTTTTACGTGGTTTGGGGCTTTCGAATAAGAACGGATCTTACCTACGAAACTAAACCACAACGTTGATACAAGTGCTATCAAGTGCAAAGTGTAGATTGGATCTATACTATGGTGGGAGAGACAGACACCCGCAAAGCCACTTGTGCAAAGCAAGTTACACGTCAAGCGTGGAGCAAGTCTCATGTGCGGTGACATGTAATGTTAGCCCGAGCCGCTTCATCCCACCATACCGCAAGATGCAAAGTACACACAACAAAAGATGGCATGAGCACCAACGCCCACAAAACCATTGTGTTCTACTCGTGCAACAGATCTACGCATAGACACGGCTCTGATACCACTGATGGGTTCGTAGCATGGAAAACAAAAAATTTCTACCGCAAGAACAAACAAAACCCATATCTAATCTAGATAAAAGCCAAGATCTAATCTATTAGACATGTGCAACGAGATAGATCTGTACTAACCCTTGTAGACCCGAAAGCGTTACAAGATCGGATCTCGTGGTTGATGTAGTCGATCACTTGCCGCTCTCAAGATCGAGTGGACGATCCTTCCGGCGCCGCGTTCCGGCGCTTCAATCGGTCACACGCATGAGTCTAAGCAGACCTTCCTCTCCCTGTTCCAGCGAGCAGCGGAGGTAGTAGATCTTCTCCACGGAATCCCAGTAGCACGACGGCGTGGTGGTGGTGGTGGAGTAGAGACTTCTGCAGGGCTTCGCCTAAGCCTGAGCAGAAGGAAGGAGGAGGAGAGAGGCGGCTAGGGTTTAGAGTGGGAGGTGCCATGGGGTGGCGCCTCCACCCCTCTATTTAAAGGAGGGAGGCGCCATGGGAGGGGGAGTCCTAGTAGGACTCCCCTCCCTTCCTTGGCCGGCGGATTGGGAGGAAGGGAGGAGTCCTCCTCCCCCACGACAACTTGTCTTGCCCCACAAGGATTCCTTGATCCTTTCTTGGTTTTCAAGTAAACTCCAAGAAACCTTCTAGAACCTTCCAAAACATTTCGAAACCTTCTAGAATCCCCATAGAAATACTCCAGAACATTTCCTAACTTAGAAAATGATCCCTAGTATATGAATCTTATCCTCCGGACAATTCCGGATATCCTCGTGATGTCCCGGATACAATCCGAGACTCCGAACAACATTCGGTCTCCAACGCACATTCCAAATCTACTTAAAACAACTTCGAACCTTAAGTGTGTCACCCTACGGTTCGTGAATATGCAGACATGATGGAGACACCTCTCCGATCAATAACCATCAACGGGATCTGGAGATCCATAATGGCTCCTACATACTCAACGATGACTTCGTGATCGATATAACCATTAACATACGAAACCAATTCCCTTTGTCATGCGATATTCTACTTATCCGAGGTTTGATCGTCGGTATCTCCATACCTAGTTCTACCTCGTTACTGATAAGTACTCTTTACTCGTTCCATGTTATGTCATCCCTTGTGACCCAGTCACATGCTTGCAAGCTAACTAGATGACATTCCACCGAGAGGGCCCAGAGCATATCTATCCGTCATATGGATGGACAAATCCCAATCTTGGTCCATGCGCTTCAACACATACTTTCAGAATACCCAATGACACCTTTATAACCACCCAGTTACGAAGCGGTGTTTGATGTCATCAAAGCATCCATCCGGTGATGGTGATTAACATAACCTCATGGTCGAAGGATTAGGTTACTATGCATTTGAAAGCTTATAGCAATACGAACTTAATGACTTGATCTTATGCTACGCTTACTATGGGTGTGTGTCCATCACATCATTCTCCTAATGATATAACCTTGTTATTAATCACATCCAATGTCCATGATCAGGAAATCATGATCATCAATTAATCAACAAGCTAGTTCAACAAGAGGCTTACTAGGGACTCTTTTATGTTTACAAAACACACATGTATTAGTGTTTCCTTATAATACAATTATAGCATGGGATGTAAACATTCATCATAAACACAAAGATATAATAATAACCACTTTTATTATAACCACCACCACGCCATCGTGCTGCTGCTGGGATTCCGTGGAGAAGATCTACTACCTCCGCTGCTTGCTGGATCGGGGAGAGGAAGGTCTGTTTCGACTCATGCGTGTGACCGATCATGAAGCACTGAACGAACGGCGCCGGAAGGATCGTCCACACGATCTTGAGATCGGCAAGTGATCGACTACATCAACCACGAGATCCAATCTCATAACGCTTTCGGTTCTACGAGGGTTAGTACCGATCTATCTCGTTGCACATGTCTAATAGATTAGATATTGGCTTTTATCTAGATTAAATATGGGTTTTGTTCGTTCTTGCGGTAGAAATTTTTTGTTTTCCATGCTACGAACCCATAAGTGGTATCAGAGCCGTGTCTATGCGTAGATCTGTTGCACGAGTAGAACACAATGGTTTTGTGGGCGTTGGTGCTCGTGCCGTTTTTTGCTTTCTGTACTTTGCATCTTGCGGTATGGTGGGATGAAGCGGCTCGGGCTAACCTTACATGTCATCGCACATGAGACTTGCTCCAGGCTGGACGTGTAACTTGCTTTGCACAAGTGGCTTTGTGGGTGTCTGTCTCTCCCATCATAGTATAGATCCAATCTACACTTTGCACTCGATAGCACTTGTATCAACGTTGTGGTTTAGTTTTGTAGGTAAGATCCGTTCTTATTCGAAAGCCCCAAACCACGTAAAACATGCAAAAAAAATTAGAGGCGTCTAACTTGTTTTTGCAGGGGTTTTGTGATGTGATATGGCCATTATGTGATTGTGATTATATTTGATGTATGCAATGATCCTTATTGTAATATGGAAACCGGCAGGAGCCTAATGGTTGTCTTTAATTCTGTTAAGACCTGCGTGTCTATTCATCTTGTAATAGCTTTATTCCAAGTAGTTGTAATAGTTGCTAAAGTGATGATGGACAACCATGAAGCGGCGCCACTGACCTTGACGCAATGCTGGTGACGATGGAGATCATGTCCGTGCTTTGGAGATGGAGATCAAAGGCATAAGAATAAAGGGCCATATCATATCACACTAATTATGAATTGCATGTGATGTTAATCCTTTATGCATCTTGTATTTCTTAGATCACGACGGTAGCATTATAAGATGATCCCTCTCACTAAATTTCAAGTAATAAAGTGTTCGTCCTTAGTTGGCACTGTTGCTAAGACTCGTCGTCTCGAAGCATCTCGTGAAGATCGGATGTGATAGATTCTACGTGTGCATACAACGGGTGCAAGCCAGATTTGCACATGCAGAAACTAAGGTTAATCTTGACGAGCCTAGCATGTATAGACATGGTCTCGGAACACGGAATACCGAAAGGTAGAGCACGAGTCATATAAGTGATATGATGAACATGAAGATTGTTCGCCGATAAAACTACATCCTCTCTCGTGAAGATCGGACTTGGTGTAGTGGACTTGGTTCGTGTAATCACTAAGACAATGTGAGGGATGTTGTTTTGAGTGGGAGTTCACCTAGTTAATTTAAGAATTAAAATTGAACTCAATTTATCATAAACTTAGTCTAAACTACTTGCAAATTTGTTGTAGATTATGGCGAACCTTTCCATCAATTTCAATGCGTTCCTAGAGAAATAAAAGCTTAAGAACAATGGAAGAAACTTCACGGACTGGCTCCGTGGTCTGAAGATTGTCCTCAGGGCTGGTCAGATGACCTATGTGCTCGAAGCACCGCTAGGTGACCCACCTGCAGAAGATGCCACCGATGACGTAAAGAATGTTTACGCCACTCAGAAAAATCATTAATCCACAGTTCAGTGTGCCATCCTGTACGGTTTAGAAACGGAGCTCCAGAAGCGTTTTGAGCACCACGACCCGTTCGAGATCATTAAGGAGCTCAAGCTCATTTTTGAGACTCATGCGGCCGTAGAGAGCTATGAGGCCTGCAAAAAGTTCTTTACCTGCAAGATGGAAGAGGGAAGCTCCGTTAGCGAGCACGTGCTCACCATGTCTGGGCACGCAAACAAGCTCCAAGAGTTGGGGATAACGATTCTTAATGAGTTAGGGATTCACCGTGTCCTCCAGTCACTGCCACCGAGTTATAAGAACTTTGTGATGAACTACAATATGCACTGCATGAACAAGACGTTGCCTGAACTATCGTCCATGCTGAAAATTGCTGAAGTGGAGATCAAGAAGGAGCACCAAGTGTTGATGGTCAATAAGGCCACCAATTTCAAGAAACAGGGCAAGCCTAAGAAAAAGGGCAACTTCAAGAAGGACGGCAAGAAAGCTGCCACACCTGCTAAGAAGCCCAAGGCTGGTCCTAAGCCTGAAACTGAATGCTTCTACTGCAAGGGTGCTGGTCACTGGAAGCGTAACTGCCCCAAGTACCTGGCAGATCTGAAGAACGGCAACATCAAGAAGAAAGGTATATTTGATATACATGTTATTGATGTGTATCTTACTAGTAATCGTAGTAGTGCCTAGGTATTTGATACTTGTTCGGTTGCTCATATTTGTAACTCGAAACAGGAGCTGCGGAATAAACGAAGACTGGCAAGAGACGAGGTGACGATGCGCGTTGGAAATGGCTCCAAGGTTGATGTGATTGCCGCCGGCATGCTCCCTCTACATCTACCTTCGGGATTAGTTTTAAATTTGAATAATTGTTACTTGGTGCCTGCGTTAAGCATGAACATTATATCTGGATCTTGTTTATTGCGAGACGGTTACTCTTTTAAGTCTGAGAATAAAGGTTGTTCGATTTATATGAGTAATATCTTTTATGGTAATGCACCTGAGATGAATGGTTTATTCTTATTGAATCTCGATAGTAGTGATACACATGTTCACAACATAGATGCTAAACGAATAAAATTGAATGATAATTCTACATACATGTGGCACTATCGTCTTGGTCACATTAGAGTGAAGCGTATGAAGAAACTCCATTCTGATGGACTTCTTGAATCACTTGAAAGATGCGAAGCATGTCTAATGGGAAAAATGACTAAGACTCCATTCTCTGGGGTAATGGAGCGAGCTACAGACTTATTGGAAATAATACATACCGATCTGTGCGGTCCAATGAGTGTAGCATCGCGTGGTGGATATCGTTATGTTGCACTTTCACGGATGACTCGAGTAGATATGGGTATATCTACTTTATGAAACATAAATCCGAAACTTTCGAAAAGTTTAAGGAATTTCAAATTGAAGTGGAAAATCATCGTAACAAGAAGATTAAGTTTCTGCGTTCTGACCGCGGAGGTGAATATCTAAGTTATGAGTTTGGCATGCATTTAAAGAAATGTGGAATACTTCGCAGTTGACACCGCCGGGAACACCACAGCGTAATGGTGTGTCCGAACGTCCTAATCGAACTCTCTTAGATATGGTTCGGTCTATGATGTCTCTTACAGATTTACCGCTATCGTTTTGGGGTTATGCATTAGAGACAGCCGCATTCACTTTAAATAGGGGACCATCTAAATCCGTTGAAACGACAACCATACGAATTGTGGTTTGGTAAGAAACCTAAGTTGTCGTTCCTTAAAGTTTGGGATTGCGAAGCGTATGTAAAGAAGTTACAACCTGATAAGCTTGAACCTAAAGCGGAGAAATGCGTCTTCATAGGATACCCTAAGGAAACAATTGGGTATACCTTCTATCATAGATCCGAAGGCAAAGTTTTCATTGCCAAGAATGGATCCTTTCTTGAGAAGGAGTTTCTCTCGAAGGAAGTGACTGGAAGGAAAGTAGAACTCGACGAGGTTATTGAACCTTCTCTCGGAGATTGAGAGTAGCGCAGCACCGGAAGATGTTTTTGTGCCACCTACACCAATTGGAGAGGAAGCTCATGATGGTGATCATGAAACTTCAAACGAAGTTACTGCTGAACCTCGCAGGTCAACGAGGGTTCGTACCACTCCTGATTGGTATGACTCTGCCTTGAACGTCATGTTGGTGGACAACACTAATGACCCTGCGACGTATGAAGAAGCTATGGTGAGCCCAGATTCTGACAAATGGCTAGAAGCCATGAAATCCGAAATGGGATCCATGTACGAAAACCAAGTATGGACTTTGGTAGACTTACCGGATGGCCGTAAGGCTGTCGAGAACAAATGGATTTTCAAAAGAAAAACATATGCTGATGATAATGTTACTGTCTATAAAGCTCGACTTGTCGTGAAAGGGTTCCGACAAAATTCAAGGAGTTGACTACGATGAGACTTTCTCACCAGTAGCGAAGCTAAAGTCTGTGAGGATTTTGTTAGCAATCGCTGCATATTTCGATTATGAGATTTGGCAGATGGATGTCAAAACGGCGTTCCTTAATGGTGACATTGAGGAAGAGTTGTATATGGTACAACCCAAGGGTTTTGTCGATCCTAGTGATGATGACAAGGTATGCAAACTTCAGCGCTCCATTTATGGACTGAACCAAGCATCCCGGAGTTGGAATCATCGTTTTGATAAAGTAATCAAAAACTTTGGATTTGTACAAACTTATGGAGAAGCTTGTATTTACAAGAAAGTGAGTGGGAGCTCTGTAGCATTCCTAGTACTATATGTAGATGACATATTGTTGATTGGGAATGATATAGAACTTCTTAATAGCGTCAAAACCTATTTGAATAATAGTTTTTCAATGAAGGATCTTGGCGAAGCAGCATATATTCTAGGCATCAAGATTTATAGAGATAGATCAAGACGCCTAATAGCGCTTTCACAAAGTACATACTTAGACAAAGTTCTGAGGAAGTTTAGAATGGAAGAGAGCAAGAAAGGGTTCGTGCCCATGTTGTCAGGTAAGACCTTGAGTAAGACTCAAAGTCCGGCTATGGCAGAAGATAGAGAAAAGATGAATAATATTCCCTATGCCTCGGCCATAGGTTCTATCATGTATGCCATGTGTACAAGACCGGATATAGCACATGTCGTTAGTTTGACTAGCGTATATCAAAGTGATCCTGGAATGGAGCACTAGACAATGATCAAGAATATCCTAAAGTACCTAAATAGGACTAAGGATATGGTTCTTTCTTATGGAGGTGATGAACATTGTTGTAAATGGTTACACCGATGTTAGTTGGAACACCGATCCGTATGACTCAAGTCACACCGATAATGTATTTATTTTGAATGGTGCTGTAGTAAGCTGGAGGAGTGCCAAGAAAAGCGTTGTGGCGAAATCTTCAACTGAATCGGAATACATAGCTACTTCGGAGGCTGCACAAGAAGCCATATGGATGAAGGAGTTCATTACTGAACTTGGCATGGTTCCCAAATGTTGGACCCGATGGCCATCTCATCGTGACAACACAAGTGCCATAGCTAATGCACAGAGCCAAGGTCACATAGCAAGTCAAGCACATCAAGCTACGTTTCCATGCTATTCGCGAGTATGTCCAAGATGGTGACATAAAGATTTGCAAAGTACACACTGATCTGAATGTGGCAGATCCGTTGACTAAACCTCTCCCTAGAGCAAAGCATGACCAACACCAGAACGCCATGGGTGTTAGGTATATTACCATGTAATCTAGATTATTGACTCTAGTGCAAGTGGGAGACTGTTGGAGATATGCCCAAGAGGCAATAATAAAAATGGTTATTATTATATCTTTGTGTTATGATGAATGTTTACATCTCATGATATAATTGTATTATAAGGAAACACTAATACATGTCTGTTTTGTAAACATAAAAGAGTCCCTAGTAAGCCTCTTGTTGAACTAGCTTGTTGATTAATAGATGGTCATGGTTTCCTGATCATGGACATTGGATGTCATTAATAACAAGGTTATGTCATTAGGATAATGATGTAATGGACACACACCCATAGTAAGCGTAGCATAAGATCAAGTCATTAAGTTCGTATTGCTATAAGCTTTCAAATGCATAGTAACCTAATCCTTCGACCATGAGGTTATGTTAATCACCATCACCGGATGAGTACTTTCATCACATCAAACACCGCTTCGTAACTGGGTGGTTATAAAGGTGTCATTGGGTATTCTGAAAGTATGTGTTGAAGCGCATAGACCAAGATTGGGATTTGTCCATCCATATGATGGATAGATATGCTCTGGGCCCTCTCTGTGGAATGTCATCTAGTTAGCTTGCAAGCATGTGACTACGTCACAAGGGATGACATAACATGGAACGAGTAAAGAGTACTTATCAGTAACGAGGAAGAACTAGGTATGGAGATACCGACGATCAAACCTCGGATAAGTAGAATATCGCGTGACAAAGGGAATTGGTTTCATATGTAAATGGTTCTATCGATCACGAAGTCATCGTTGAGTATGTGGGAGCTGTTATGGATCTCCAGATCCCGCTGATGGTTATTGATCGGAGAGGTGTCTCCATCATGTCTGCATATTCACGAACCATAGGGTGACACACTTAAGGTTTGAAGTTGTTTTAAGTAGATATGGAATATGCGTTGGAGACCGAATGTTGTTCGGAGTCTCGGATTGGATCCGGGACATCACGAGGAGATCCGGAATTGTCCGGAGAATAAGATTCATATATTGGGGATCATTTTCTAAGTTAGGAAATGTTTCGGAGTGTTTGTATGGAGATTCTAGAAGGTTTCAGAATGTTCTGGAAGGTTCTAGGAGATTTCTTGGAGTTTGCTTGAAAACCAAGAAAGGATCAAGGAGTCCTTGTGGGGCAAGACAAGGAGTCGTGGCGGAGGAGGACTCCTCCCCCCCTCCTAATCCGTCGGCCAAGGAAGGGAGGGGAGTCCTACTAGGACTCCCCCTCCCATGGCGCCTCCCTCCTTTAAATAGAGGGGTGGGGGCGCCACCCCCTGGCACCCTCCCACTTCAAACCCTAGCCGCCGCCTCTCTCCTCCTCCTTCCTTCTGCTCTGGCTTAGGCGAAGCCCTGCAGAATTCTCTCCACCACCACCACCACGCCGTCGTGCTGCTGCTGGGATTCCGTGGAGAAGATCTACTACCTCCGCTGCTTGCTAGATCGGGGAGAGGAAGGTCTGTTTCGACTCCGCACTTGTGACCGACTACGGAAGCGCTGCCGGAATGCGGCGCCGGAAGGATCGTCCACACGATCTTGAGATCGGCAAGTGATCGACTACATCAACCACGAGATCCAATCTCGTAATGCTTTCAGTTCTATGAGGGTTAGTACCGATCTATCTCGTTGCACATGTCTAATAGATTAGATCTTGGCTTTTATCTAGATTAGATCTGGGTTTTGTTCGTTCTTGCGATAGAAATTTTTTGTTTTCCATGCTACGAACCCATCATTAATCACTAGTTTTCTCATAACAAGAGGAAGGTAAACAAAAGAATGAATATACTTGGAATAGCATAAGCTAGTAGGTAGGTATGGTGGACTCTTTGGAATAACTTGGTTTAGGGAGTTGGATGCATGAGTGGAACTCATACTTGGTTGTGGAGGCTAGCAAAAGACTGGGAGCGACAAACTAAGAGAGCAATAATGGCCATAATCATGCAGAGCGACAAAACATCATTGATCAAAGCAT
The DNA here is from genome assembly GCA_023614405.1 of Avena insularis. Taxonomy (NCBI): domain Eukaryota; kingdom Viridiplantae; phylum Streptophyta; class Magnoliopsida; order Poales; family Poaceae; genus Avena; species Avena insularis. The sequence goes on from CM042690.1 coordinate 75,780,295, forward strand.
AAAGTGATACTACAAGTTGAAAACTAAAGGATCATAAAGGCTATGGTGACTTGAGATAGTCATAACATGGTGTGAGCATGTGCCAAGTCAACCCAAATAAAGCATCAAAGGAGAATACCACTATACTATGCTTTAATATGCTAAAACAACGCATGATTCATCCAAGGCACATTAAGAAATATCAATTGTTTATAACAAGTCATGCTACAGCAAAGAATAGTAAGCATAAAGCCAAAACAATATCAAGCATGGCATGACAAAGCATAGGCCACAGTAAAAAACGAGCTCTTTTTACCACATAAGTATGAACTTTCTACTCTTTTCCAAACCAAACCAAACTAATTGCAAACCAATGTATGAAAGAGGGGGTCCAACCAATTTATTCAGAAAACTAAGCAAACCAAGCAAACTAAAAACCAAAACCAAAACAAAAAAAGAAGACGCTCCAAGAAAAACACAATTGTGCATGAAACAATAAAAATGAAGCGTTTGGAAGAAACCTGGGATTTTTATTGATGAAGAAGGGGATGCCTTGGGCATCCCCAAGCTTTGACGCTTGTACTTCTTGGATATTTCTTGGGGTGACACGCGTGGCATCCCCAAGCTTGAGCTTTAGTCCATCCTTCATCGCATTACTCATTCCTTCCATACACCTGAAATTTTTTCCTTCATACAAAACTTCACACAATCTCATTAGCAACATTAGTGCACTTAAGATAAATTAGTCTCAAGGTTCAGTTCTAACACCAAATAAACTTCCATTAGAACACTAGCTACTGTAGCACTTCCCTCAAAAAGCTCAATTCCCCAAAGGAACTCAAGAAGGAACTAACAAGAAGCAAATGCAGAAAACGAAACTCACAAAACAGACCAGCAGGTAAAGACGAATTTTTTCGAAGACCTTCTGTTGCTCAAATCAAAAAGTGTTGAACTAACAAAAGTTATATAACAACCTGGGTCAGAAGCAAAAACAATTACAGCTCAATCCGACGTACAGAGCTCTCTGAGGAAGTTTTACGGTGAAGCACAGAAATCTGTTTCGGGACAGCAACTTTCCCAATCATTACTTCACTCTCATTAGAGGTTACTCTTGGCACAAAAAGCAAATAAAAAGGATAAGGAGAGGTTATTATAGAGTTAATAACTTCCAAGACTCATCTAAAACTCTTGGGTTATCTCCCAACAAGTACTTTTCTTTAATGCCTTAAGTTAGGCATGAAAATTTGAGAAGATGCTCTCATAGGAAATATGAATTGAAGTAAAAGAGAGCATCAAGAAGCAAATTCAAAAAACATTTAAGTCTAACCCACTTACTATGCATAGGAATCTTGTATGCAAATAAATGCACAAAGAACAAAGTCACAGGCATAGGAAGATAAATCAAAAGTAACTTCAAAACTTTCAGCACATAGAGAGGTGTTTCATTACCATAAAAACTTCTACAACCATATTTTCCTCTCTCATAATAATTTTCAGTAGCCTCATGAATAAACTCAACAATATAACTATCACATAAGGCATGCTTTTCATGATCTACAAGCACTAGAGCTTTATTATAAACATTTTCAAAAGAATCCTCGGGAACATAACATTCACCCTCCTTTGATAAGCATGGGGGACAATAAAATAATGTAAGGGATAAAGAACTACTCTCATTAGAAGGTAGGCATGGTAGATCCATTCTTCCTCCTTTTTTCCATCACTCTCCTCCTCTTTTTCATCTAATGAGCTTTCAGGTTCAGCAATTTCTTCTTCCATGGAGGTTCTAGCAGGCGGTGGTTCATCTATTACCTTAGCAGTCATAAAACTATTCCCAAATAGGAAACTGAGTGAGCTATCCATAATGAAATAGTGATTGGAGCAGAGCTAGTCATAAAGGCAACTTAAGAAAGGAACTAATTTTTTTTTTGTGTTTTTTGAAGAACAAAACAAGCAAACAAAGCAAAAAATAAAACTAAGCAAAACAAAAACAACAAAGTAAAGAGATTGGTTATGAGGGACTCCCCTTGTGAAGATGTCCTTGACTCCCCGGCAACGGCGCCAGAAAATATTGATGTGCTCATCGTTCGACGTAGAGCTCGTTGGGAACCCCAAGAGGAAGGTACGATGAATACAGCAGCAAGTTTTCCCTCAGTTATGAAACCCAGGTTTAATCGAACCAGTAGGAGCAAGGAAACACCCCAAAGGTGTTACTAGCTGAGCTTTGGCGTATGATCATCGGTGCTAGTAGAAACGTGGAGACCTGCACAACACAACCACAGAACTTTGTCCCCAACTTGCGATGAGGTTGTCAATCTCACCGTGTTTTGCAGAAAACAAAGGATTAAACGTATCAAATGGAAAGAAGTAAAAGTTTGCACAAAGTAAACACAAAGCCGTAAACAGTTGTAGATTGTATGTAAAGTAAAATGACCGGGATCCATAGTTCACTAGAGGTGGCTCTCCTTAGATAAATAACATCTTGGGTGAACAAATTACAGCGGGGCAATTGACAAACACCGAGAAAGCAATACATGCATATACTAATCATCTTGACTCCTCTGAGACTTGATTGGGCATTACAACATAATACATAGACCGCCATCCAACTGCATCTATGACTAATAATCCACCTTCAGGTTATCATCCAACCCTCCAAGATATTAAGTTGCAAGCAACAGATTATTGCTTTACGAACTGTGTGTAACATAAACAATACGATTGTTCTATGAACAAAGGATTGTTGTTTTCTCCCTAGTAGCAACAACACATCTAGTACCTTAGAGATTTCTGTCACTTCCCCAGATTACTAGAGGCATGAACCCACTATTGAGCATAAATACTAACTCTTGGAGTTGCTAGCATCTACTTGGCCAAGATAGCTACTAACAACGGAAAGCATGCAAGATCACAAATAACAAAGACATGTTAGAATCAATAATCAATCTGAAATAGCATCTCAATATCCATCGGATCCCTGCAAACACAACATGTATGGATTACAAATAGATGATCTTGATCATGAACGGAGCTCACCAGATCTAAACATGAGAGCACAAAGGAGGAGAACCAGCCATCTAGCTACTACATGGATCCGTAGTCCAAGGATGAACTACTCACGCATCACACCGGAGGCTTGCATGGTGATGAAGAAGGCCTCTAGGGTGAATTCCCTCTCGCAGGTGCCGGAAGAGCTTGATCCCTCCTGATCTAGGGATGGAGATGACGACGGCCATGACTCTTCGTGGATTTTGATCGGTACTTAGGGTTTTCGTCCCGAGGGAAACTTATAGGCGGAAGGAGAGGCCGAGGGGGTGCCAGGGCTGGCCTCACCACCCCCAGTGCTTGGTCAGCTGGGCCAGGTGGTGTGGTGGCCCCCTGGTCCCTCTCCGTCTCGTATTCTGGCACTTGATCACTTCTAGAAAAATAGGCACTTTGGCTTTTGTCCCGTCCAATTCCGAGAATATTCATTTTCTGGCTTTCCTGGAACCAAAAATAGCAGAAAACAGGCAGCTGGCACTGTGTCTCTTGTTAATAGGTTAGTCCAAGAAATCATATGAAAGGTAGTTCAAAGTTGGAACAAAACAAAAGAAAGTGGATAAAACCAAGCATGGAACATCAAAAATTATAGATACATTTGCAATGTATTAGTGTTCTTTTCCTAAACACATATGGATTCACCAGAATCATTGCATGTGTGTTCTTTTCACAAACCACATATGGATCCACTACTGTTATTGCATGTGTGTTCTTATCATAAACCAGCACTAGAGTCATTGAATGTGTGTTCTTTTCATAAACCACATATGGATCCACTAGAGTCATTGCATGTGTGTTCTTATCCTAAACCACATAGATCCACTAGAGTCATTGCATATGTGTTCTTTTCATTAACCAAAGCTAGAATCATTGCATGTATGTTCTGTTCATAAACCACATGGATCCACTAAAGTCATTGCTTGTGTGTTCTTTTCACAAACCACATATGGATCCACCAGAGTCATTGCATGTGTGTTATTTTCATGAACCACATATGGATCCACTAGTGTCATTGCATGTATGTGCTTTTCACAAACCACATATGGATCCACTAGAGTCATTGCATGTATGTGCTTTTCACAAACCACATATGGATCCACTAGAGTCATTGCATGTGTGTTCTTATCGTAACCTATCACTAGGGTCATTGCATGTGTGTGTTTTTCATAAACCACATAAGGATCCACTAGAGTCATTGCATGTGTGTTCTTATCCTAAACCAGCACTAAGGCATTGCATTTATATTCTTTTCATAAACCAGAGGATCCACTAGAGTCATTGCATGTGTGTTATTTTCATAAACCACATATGGATCCACTAGAGTCATTGCATGTGTGTTCTTATCCTAAACCATCACTAGAATTATTGCTTGTGTGTTATTTTCATTAACCACAGCTAGAGTCATTGCATGTCTATTGTTTTCATGAACCACATGGATCCACTAGATTCATTGCATGCGTGTTCTTTTCACAAACCACATATGGATCCACTAGAGTCATTGCATGTGTGTTCTTATCCTAAACCAGCACTAGAGTCATTGCATGTGTGTTCTTTTCATTAACCGCAGCTAGAGTCATTGCATGTCTATTCTTTTTATAAATCACATGGATCCACTAGAGTCATTGCATGTGTATTCTTTTCACAAACCACATATGGTTCCAGTAGATTCATTGCATGTGTGTTCTTTTCATAAACCACATGGATCCACTAGAGTCATTACATGTATGTTCTTTTTACAAACCGCATATGGATCCACTAGAGTCATTGCATGTGTGTTCTTATCCTAAACCAGCACTAGAGTCATTGCATGTGTGTTCTTTTCATTAACCACAACTAGAGTCATTGTATGTGTATTCTTATCCTAAACCAGCACTAGAGTCATTGCATGTGTGTTCTTTTCATAAACCACATGGATCCACCAGTGTCATTCATGTTTGTTCTTATCATAAACTATAACTAGAGTCATTAAATGTGTGTTCTTTTCATAAACTGTCATGGTATTCCCGACGAGTACGCCATGGAGGGGTCCTCACAATGCGTGTTTAGAGACGTGGGGTAAGGCGGAGAGTTGGCAGGTACGTGGTAACGCAACTTACCCAGGTTCAAGTCCCACAACGGTGGAGGAACTCTACTCCTGCTATAAATCACTACAAGAATAGTTTTCTTCCGCAATGACTTGGCCCGACGGTCGTTGTAGAAGGCGCGTCTTCCGCGACAAAACTTTTTTTTCTGGTTCGTGGCCCTCTACTACGACGGATTTGCTAAAAACATGGAGGAAGCTCGGCCAGCGTGTGGCAGAAGCAAGATTTTTGTTTCCTCGCGCGATGTCGACTCGCCGAAGTCTTTTGAGGTGTGTGGGTCCCGAACGTCAGTGTCTCTAGCGGACCATACTTTTCGGTCGCGCCTCCCTGATTTGAACTCCATAATGTTGCTCGATGCGTCAGCCGTTTAGTCAGGCTGCTAGGTCCCACATGTCAGCCTCTCATTAGAAGGATCGTGTGTATGATGGAATTTTTTTCCTTCTCTCGCGTTATCCTGTTCCGAAGTTGATAGCACTGCTTGATGCATCTACCATTTAATCAACCTCCTAGGACCCACATGTCATCCTCTCATTAGAAGAAACGTGTGTATGATGGAATTTTTTCCTACGCTGGCGCTACCCTCTTCCGAACTTGATAGCGTTGCTCGACGCATCTACCGTTTAACCAACCTCCTGAGCTCCACATGTCATCCTCTCATTGGAAGAAACGTGTGTATGATGGATTTTTCCTTCGCTCGCGCTAACCTATTCCGAACTTGATAGCGTTGTTCAATGCATCTATCGTTTAATCACACTGCTGGGCCCCACATGTCATCCTCATTATAAGAAACGTGTGTATGATGGATTTTATACCCTCTGTCGCGCCTTCGTGTTCCGAACTTGATAGCCTTGCTCGCTGCTTCAGCCATATATATAGGCTGGTGGGCCCGACATGTCAGCCTCCTCTATGCAAGAAACGTGTGCATGCTAGACTTTTTATTCTTCTTTTGCACCTCCCTGTTTGAAACTTGGCAGCGTTGCTCGATACAGTACTTGTATAATGTCTTCTTGCTGGGTCCACATGTCAGCCGCCTATGTAGAGGAAACTTGTGTATGTTGGACATTTTTTTGGTTGCTTCTGCCAGTTTGACCTTGGTAACGTTGTTCCATGCGACAGGCGTTTATGGTCTTACTGCTGGGACCCACGTGTCAGCCTCTGTCGATAGGAAACGTGTCGATCTTGGTCTTCTTTTTTTCGGTCATGACTATTGTACAAGTACTTTTTAAATGCGCTTGTTAAACTTGATCTCTTGTATTGTAACGTTGATGGGCATTACCGGCAGGCTGGTGGGTCGGCCATGTCAGACTCTCAGTACAAAAATATTGCTACAAATAAATTACATGCCTTGCCACTACACAAGAAAATTGTTATGATTTTATAAAACATAAAAAATGTATACTAACAGCGTATATAGCTTATTTATATTTATTCTTAAAAAATGTTTGTCCATCTGCTACGCGTGATTGCAAGCGGCTCAACTAAAAAAGTAAAAAATAAATAATATAGTAGGTAGTACTTAAAAAACATGGATAGGTGGTGTTTTTTTAGAGGTGGGTGGACGGTGCCCAAAAAAATACCGAATTGAAGAAAAATTGGCCAAGCAGGGAGTGATGGGCTATTTTTCATGGGCTCTCGTCCAATATAACTAAGCTATTTGCGCGGCCGAATGACCCAAAACATGACCGAGTTAGAAGCTCTTGGACTATAATGAGACCATATGGGGTAATTTATTGGGCTTGATAGTTAAAATCCCAAGGTATGTGCTGGGGCTCGGCTGGATTCGAGACAAAGCCATCAAGAAGGGAAAAAGTATAAACTACAAGCGCCTAGATCCCGGGCGCATGAGAACTTGTTATGTTAAGGCGCTGACGTCACCCTACTAATTGTGCTAATACTCAGTTCTAGTAGTTGCAACTCATTAAATTCCCAGGTACAAGCTAGTTGCAACAAATGTGTAACCCTCACGTTGCACGAATCGCGAGGTAAATACAACGGCGAGAGATGCGACTCTTGAGAACTGGCAAATCCGATAAAAATTCACGGATATTTCTATGAAAATTGTGGACAAACACCCCGCGCCTGCCAAAACTTTCCGCCGAGCCCCCAAACTTTCCTAAGCTTGCCCTCAATCGAGCAACCATCCCTCGTCTCTTCAAATTTTGCACCGTTATTATGGGAGATGCACCGAATTAGAACCAGGCCGCAAACTTCTCCATGCCTTAAAAAAACTTCTCGATGCCTTTCTATCAACAGTGTCGTCCTACCACCATTGACTGCGCCGTTCTTCACGAGACGCATCGGCCGGCAGTCAGGTGGGTGATCCCCACGCTTCGAAGTTCTTGCCATTGTAAGTACATGTGAATCATAGAGAACCGCCAACAGGGTACCCCTTGCCCCATGATACAGGAGCTTTCCCATATCAAAATGACAAGACGACAGACAATGAGCATCTCAGCGATCCTTTTATTTCCTATTTGCATATGTTTTTATTTCCTATTTGCATAGGGTTTTTTTTTCTTTTTTTATTGAGGATGCTTCATAGATTGCTCACTATGGTTATGCTGCAAGGTTCCACCATGATTAGGCATGGCTTAGGCTAGCCGCCCAGGCATTTATCTAACACATATACAAATTCCATGAGCTTTACAAGCTCCCCTTTTATTTCACACCACCAGGATCCATGAGCAAAAGAACATGATATCAACTAAATAAAGTGCAATGCTGAAGGCGTTCCCCATGGTAATATGGTTCTGCTAATTCACAACTTACAAAGCGCAAGCATATACGCAACATAGATGGTCACAGTGGTTCAAGTTTATTAAGTGCAAGAAATTAAAGTGTGCCATCAAGTTCGTGAGAGCTTTAATCACTAATTTTCACATAACAAGTTTAATTCGAAAGGTAGATAAAAACATGAATATACTTGGAATAGCAATAAGGCTAATAGGTAGGTATGGTGGACTCTTTGGAATAACTTGTTTTTATTTGGAGTTGGATGCGTGAGTGGAACTCATACTTGGTACATGTGGAGTCCAGCAAAAGAGTGGGGGCGACCAACTAAGAGAGCAATAATGGTCATAATCATGCAAAGGGACAAAACATTATTAATTAAAGCATAAAGTGATACTACAAGTCGAAAACTAAATGATCATAGAGGCTATGGTGACTTGGTATAGTCTTAATATGGTGTGAGAATAGGCCAAGTCAACCCAAATAAAGCATCAAAGGAGAATACCACAATATTATGCTTTTATATGCTAAAACAATGCATGATTCTTTCACGGCACATTAAGCAATCTCAATTGTTTGTAACAAGTCATGCTACAGCAATAATCACTAAGCATAAAGTCATAGCAATATCAAACATGACATGATAAAGTCTAGGCCATAGTCAAAACAAGCTCCTTTTTGTACCACTTATAAGCATGAACTTTCCTATCCTTTTCCAATCCAAATAAACTTATTTGAAATTATGTATGAATGAGGGGGTCCAACCAATTTATTTAAGCAAACTAAGCACAAGAAAACTAAAAACAAAAACAAATATGCTCCAAGAACAACACAATTGTGCATGAAACAATAAAAATGAAGTGCTTGAAAGAAAACCTGAGATTTTTATTGATGAAGATGGGGATGCCTTGGGCATCCCCAAGCTTTGCCGCTTGTACTTCTTGAATATTTCTTGGGCTGACACGAGTGGCATCCCCAAGCTTGAGATTTGGTCCATACTTCATCTTAACACATTGTTCTTCCCTACACTTTAAAATTTCCTTCATACAAAGCTTCACACAATCTTCATTAGCAATATTAGTGTACTTAAGATAATAAGTCTTTAGGTTCAGTTTCAAAACAAATAAAACTTCCACTAAAACACAAGCTACTATATAACTTCCTTTTAAAAGTTCAAGAAATTGGCAAGAACTCAAAGAGAAAGAGATTAAGAGGCAAATGCAAATAATGGCAGAAATCTGTCAAAACATACCAGGAGGTAAAAACCGATTTTTTAAAAGACCTTCTATTGCTCAAATCGAAACATGTTAAACTAACGAAAGTTAGATAACAACCTACGGCAGAAGCAAAAAAAATTACAGCTCAATCCGACGTTCAGAGATTGTTCACGAATGTTTACAGCGAAGCACAGAAATCTGTTTCGGGAGAGCAACTTTCCCAAGCATTATTTCTCTCTTATTAGAGGCTATTCTTGGCACAAAAACCACACAAAAATGATAAGCAGGGGTTATTACTGAGGAAATAACTTCAAAGACTCAACAAAAGAAAAATTTATTGACTAAAAATTTGGGTTATCTCCTAATAAGTGTGTTTCTTTAACGCCTTTGAAGAAGGCATAAGAAGCAAGAATCAAGTATTCTCAAATTAAGAAGTATTAAGAGCAAATTTTGTTTTCATAGGAGAGGCAAAAGGAATCTTCTCTCTCTTCTTAGGGACGTGTTCTATACCTTTCTTGAGTGGGAATTGATATTTAATGGTGCCTTCTTTCATATCAATAATGACACCAATAGTTCTAAGAAAAGGTCTTCCCAAAATAATAGGGCAAGAAACATTGCATTCAACATCCAAAACATAGAAATCAACGGGGACATAGGTATTTTTAACCATAATAAGAACATCATTAATACTCCCCATGAGTTTATTTTTAGCATTATCATCAAGTTGGACATCTAAATAAGAATCTCCTAATGATGGCAAATCAAGCATTTCATAAATCTTTCTAGGCATAATAGAAACACTACTATCAAGATCACATAAATCTTTGAGATCAAAATCATTCACTTTCATATTAATGATGGGTTCCCAACCATCTTCTAATTTCATAGGAATAGAAGCTTTATGTTTCATCTTTTCTTCTTTAATTTTTGTGAGAGCATCAGTAATGTGTTTTGTAAAGGCCATATTCATATCACTAGAATTAGGACCTTTAGCAAGCTTTTGTAGGAACATAATTACTTCAGAGATATTGCAAGCATCAAGATCAAAATCATAATTACCATCCAAGGTAATAGAGCTATTTTTTCCCATATTTCGAAGAATTTCAGCATTCTTATTAGAAAAGGTTCCATTGGTTTTAGACATTGTTGCAAAAGGAATGGGGACTTCATGTGGTTTGCTAGCATCAACATTAGTGGAGGTGATAGTACAAATACTACTATTTCTATCTATTCCATCTTCTCTTTCCCACTTAGCATGCAATTTAGCTAACAGTCTAACAATTTCATCAATTCTAACTTGTATGGCATTAGTAGCAGCAAAGGGATTTTCAATGGTTTTAGGTTTAGCAGCCATTTTATTAATCAAAGAGGATTATGCTTCAGAGAAAGATGATATATTTCTTTCAGCATTCGAAAGTTTTAATTTAATAGTTTTATTGAAATTAGTTTGTTTACTGATAAAATCTTTAAGTACGACTTCAAGTTCATAGGTTGCACTCCTATTGTTGTTATAGGAATTTCCATAAGCATTACCATTATTGGGAGGATATGGCCTATAATTATTATTACCAAAATTATTCCTTTAGGTATTGTTGCTAAAATTATTATTTCTAATAAAGTTCACATCAACTTGCTCTTCTTGAGCAACCAAAGAGGCTAAGGGAACATGAATTTGATCAATATGAGCTTTCCCATTAACAAGCATAGACATAATAACATCAATTTTATCACTCAAGGAGGAGGTTTCTTCAACATAATTTACCTTCTTACCTTGTGGAGCTCTCTTAGTGTGCCATTCAGAATAGTTAACCATCATTTTAACAAGGAGCTTTGTTGCAGCACCCAAAGTAATGGTCATAAAGTTACCTCCAGCAGTAGAATCCAGCAGATTTCTTAAAGAATAATTCAGTCCTGCATAAAAGGTTTGGATAATCATCCAAGCAGTCAGTCCATGAGTGGGACAATTCTTTACCAAATATTTCATTCTTTCGCAAGCTTGAGAAACATGTTCATTATCAGATTGTTTAAATTTCATTATTTCACTTCTCATAGACATAATCTTAGCAGGAGGATAGTATTTTCCAATGAAAGCAACTTTGCATTTAGTCCAAGAATCAATACTATTTCTAGTTAGGGATAACAACCATTCTTTAGCTTTTCCTCTCAAAGAGAAAGGAAACAATTTAAACTTAATAATATCTCCATCTATATCCCTATGTTTCTGTATCTCACAAAGTTCAACAAAGTTATTAAGGTGAGCAGTAGCATCTTCAGTACCAACACTAGAGAATTGTTCTTTCATAACAAGATTGAGCAAAGCAAGTTTAATTTCAAAGAAAGTAGCTTCAGGAACAGGTGGAGCAATAGGTGTGCACATGAAATCATTGTTGTTGGTGCTAGTGAAGCCACACAACTTAGTGTTCTTAAGAGTAGTCATTTTTTGTTTTCTTTAATATAAAGAAGCAAACCAGTACAACTAATTTTTTTGTGTTTTTGATAAAAGAAACAAGCAAACAAAGCAGAAACAAACTAAGCAGAACAAAAAAAACAAAGTAAAGAGATTGGTTGTGAGGGACTCCCCTTGTGAAGATGTCCGTGACTCCTCGGCAACGGTGCCAGAAAAAATTCTTGATGGATCAAAATATATCGAGCTTCTTGGGAACCCCAAGAGGAAGGTATGATGAGCACAACAGCAAGTTTTCCCTCAGTTATGAAACCAAGGTTATCAAACCAGTAGGAACAAGAAAACACCTCCAAGGTGTTGTTTCCAACTTTGAATCCTGCACAACACAACCATAGAACTTTGCCCCAACTTACAGTGAGGTTGTCAATCTCACTGGTTTTGCTGAAAACAAAGTATTAAATGTATTGTGTAGAAGATAGTAATTGCTTGCATAAAGTAAACAGTAAATAGTAGATGGTTTATCAATGGTAAAACACTGGACCGAGGTCCATAGTTCACTAGAGGTGATTCTCCTTAATATAAATAACATGTTGGGTGAACAAATTACAGCGGGGGAATTGACAGACTCGAGAAAGCATACCATGCATATACTAATCACCTTGATTCCTATGAGCTTTGATTGGGCATTACAACATTAATATAGACCGTAATCCAACTACATCTATGACTAATAATCCACCTTCAAGTTATCATCTAAACCCCCTCCAGTATTAAGTTGCAAGCAACAGATAATTTCATTAAGCAAAGTGTGTAAATTAAACAATACGATTGTCCCAGGGACAAAGGATTGTTGTTTTCTCCCTAGTAGAAACATCACATCTAGTACCTTAGAGATTCCTGTCACTTCCCCAGATTACTAGAGGCATGAACCCACTATCGAGCATAAATTCTCCCTCTTGGAGTTGCTAGCATCTACTTGGCCAAGATAGCTACTAACAACGGAAAGCATGCAAGATCACAAATAACATAGACATGATAGAATCAATAATCAATCTGAAATAGCATCTCAATATCCATCGGATCCCCACAAACACAACATGTAAGATTACAAATAGATGATCTTGATCACGAACAGAGCTCACAAGATCTAAACATGATAGCACAAAGGAGGAGAACCAACCATCTAGCTACTACATGGACCCGTAGTCCAGGGATTAACTACTCACACATCACACCGGAGGCAGGCATGGTGATGAAGAAGGCCTCTAGGGTGATTTCTCCCCGCTGGTAGGGTGCCAGGTAGAGCTTCAGATCCCTCCGGATCTAGGGGTGGATATGACGGCGGCTACAGACTCTTTCGTGGAATTTTGATATGGTACTTAGGGTTTTCGTCTCGGGAGGCTTTTATAGGCTAAGGGGCAAGGTCGGTGGAGCACTGATACGTCCATTTTGCATCACTGTTCTATATCATAATTTACTGTTATTAACTGATATATTTCGTATTAAGAGATGATACTTATGTTATTTCATCTATTTTTGCATGGTTGATGACTTTTGGAGGATGGACCGGTAAAGTCAGGATTCTGATGGAAAAGGCACTGTTTGGAGGCAAAATTCGCGAAGATCAGAAAATCCAGGAAAATACATGGGAATTCCTATTTTTCTAGAAGACGAAGGAAGCCAGAAGGTGGAGTGGAGATGGGCCACAGAGGGCCCACACCACCCCCTTGTGCGGGCCACCCTAGGCCGCGCCAGCAGGTGGTGTGGCCACCCTAGCCCACCTCTAGCTCTGCTCTTTGGCGTATATAATCCTCCGGAAACCCTAAGACTCGGGGAGCAACCACAGAAAGATTCCGCCGCCTCTGCGGGGCGGAAAACTATAGAGAGAGAAAGAGCTCTCCAGCAGGCAGAAATCTGCCGGGGACATTCCTTCCCGGAGAGGGGAGATCATTGTCGTCAACACCACCATCAAGCTAGACTTCATCGGGATCATCATCATCATCTCCACCAGCACCATCATCACCATTCCATACCGCTGTAACAATTGGGTTGAATCTTGCATAGTGATTAGGGGAAACTTTCCCAGTGTTGTAGTTGATGCTATTGAGTGGAACCATTGAATTATCATTCATGTGTTTTACTTATCATTATTTCATCTCTGATTTTGATCCATATGATGTCTTCTGAGTAGTTCGTTTAGTTCTTGACGACATGGGAGCAGTCATGTTGTTAGTAGTGGAATTGTGTTGAGCAAGATTCAATAGTTTGATAATTAAGTTGTGGTGTTATTCTTCTAGTTAGGAAACCTTTGCACAAGGGAGTGTAGAATCTTAGAGTTTAATATTGTGGTTAGGTTTCTATCTTAATTACTTTCTTGTACGTGCGTATGCTTGCAAGGGGTATAATCACAAGTATGTATTAGTCCTACAGAGGTCAGTACATTAGCACAGGTTCACCCATACAACACTTATCCAACTAAAGAAGATTAATCAACTATATGAAGCGAAAGCACTTGACAATATTCCCATGTGTCCTCGAGAATCTTTGGTCATCTTAAGTAATACAACCGGCTTTTCCTTTGCTAAAAAAGCATTGGGACACTTGCTGCAATTATTATCATTGTCTTTTATTTAATCGCACTTTATTTATCTACATTATCGAAAACCCCTAAAAATCCGTTTGCTAAGTATTTACAGAGAATTCCTAATCCAAGCCACTCGACAACACATTCTCCTCCTTGCTGGGTTCACCACTCTTACTTATCAAAAATACTGCGATACACCCCCTATACTTGTGGGTCATCAAGACTATTTTCTGGCACCATTGCCTGGGAGTGAAGCGCTATTGAAGAGTGGAATTGTTAAAGGAAACTTCTACTATGAGTATTGTTTATTTCTGTTAGTTACTTTATTTTTCAATATGGATAATTCACTTAGTTTCTTATTTTGTAATGCTACTACCAAAACTAAGGTAGTAGATAAACCACCACCTACTGGAAATGATACTTTTAAGATACATACAAGAAATTGATCGTGTTATGGATAACTACTATTTTGGAGATGGAACTATCCATCCCGATGATCATTTGCTCTTTATACATGAATTATGCGGGTTGTTCAAGTGTGCAGGTATTACAACAGATCAAGTCAAGAAGAAGTTATTCTCGCTATCAGTGAAAGGAAGAGTAGAGGAATGGTATAAGCTGCTGAAGAATGGCCAATCTCTTGAATGGGAGGAAATTGTACCTTTCTTTTATTCCAAATTTTATCCTCCTAGTGAGATTCATAAAGATCAGAATCAAATATATAACTTTTAGCCTCGTGACGGAGAGAGTACAACTCAAGCTTGGCGGAGATTGAAGTCACTAATGCTCAAATGTCCTACTCATGATGACGAGGGTTTAACTCATCAATGCCCATTGTTATGGACTTGGGTTTTGGAGAAGGAGGGAGCGCTGGAGACATCTATCGGCTAGCAAACAAGCACACAGGGGACAAAGTATTTACCCAGGTTCAGGCCTCATAGAGGTCCCTACTCCTGCTTGGCTGCTCGTGGAATTATCGAAGGAGTCGAAAGTTACAATGGTGCGCAGATGCAATATGGCGAGGGTTGTGGAAACTAGGGTTGCGTGTGTCCTCCTCGCCGCCCCCTCCTAGCCCTTATATAGATAGGCTAGGTCTCGGGTAGCAGGTCGAGTCAGTTACAAGTTAGGGTTTTTCCCCTACAAACTTTCTATCTTTAGCTTCTTCTTGTCCTTCAAGCAATCAAGAGTCCGTAGGTTATTCGAGTCCCTCCATCCGGGCCTTGGCGACACCGTAGGCCTGTATGTATTTGGGCCGTATATACCAAGCTCGAGTACTTGTAGGGTATACCCATGTCAGTAGCCCCCGAGTGTCCAGTGGAATCGCAGATTCGACTGGGGACTTTTAGAAGCCTTCGAGTGCCTAAACAAGTACATTTCGATTGATTTTCATTTGTGTCATAGGGATTGTTGATATACGTGCCTGATATAACCGAAGTATCGGTATCAGTTAACCACCTTAGGTTGAAACAACGCAATCTACTCGAATTCGAGTCCCCGGACTCGAATCCGGAAAAGTGCTAGTGTAATTCGACTCAGGCCGCGGAGGTCTTATAGGAGTCGAATTCCAGTTATATGGGTGTGAGCACTTGACGCGTCCGTCAAGGCATGTTCATCGTGCCTGTAGGCACGGATATGTTTCCGGTAGTGCGCAGTGAAATGCGTTGCCAGGCCTTATTCAGGTCTTACCTTCACGCCATAGGCGCGGCATCCGAATTTTATCATCGTGGAGACGATTCGGGTAACCCAGGAGACGTAGTCTCTTTGTAGGGGAAAATTCTGAGGCGGTGTCGCCATGAGTTTCGAGTGTGGATGTTATCAACACACAGTTTTTTTTGTTCAAATAATCATAGGGTGCGCGACCAGCGCTCCCTATGGGAGTAGCCCCCGAGTGCCTGGTTGAGTCGAAGACTCAGGCAGGGACTAAAAACTTTTGCGACTGCTGTCGTCTTTTGCTTGCTTGTTCAGTTGATGACCCAGGCAGGTACTAAAACACTTTCGCGACTGCTGTCGTCTTTCGCCTGCTTGTTTCAGTTGATGACTCAGGCAGTTAAAATATTTTCACGACTGCTGTCGTCTTTTGCATGCTTGTTTCCGGTGCTCCCTATGGGAGTAACCCAAGTCCATAATCGAACTGTGTTTCGAGTGGTTGGGTTTGCTTTTGTGATTGTCCATGTTCTTGCAACAAGAAAAAGAAAAGTCGTAGGGGGCACGGCTAGCGCTCCCTATGGGAGTAGCCCCCGAGTGCTTGGTGGAGTCGAAGACTCCAGCAAAGACTAAAATAGTCGAAGTTCTCCACTTCATAACCTTGATGACGTCAGTGCTGGCGCTTGTATGACCTTAGTTGCCCGCGTGAGAGATTTTGACGGGACGTGACGAGCTGTGGGTCCCACTTTCTGACTTTGATTTGACTGGGCGTGCGTAATCTTTTTTTTAACTATGCCTCCTCGATTTCCGTGCGCAATGGTAGAAGTGGGGGGATGGTTCGCGCTTCCTCTTCTCCACGTGTCCTACGCGATGCGTGCCACGCGTCCAATAGGGTTTTTGTCAGCCGTTGGATTGCATCCTCCAGGAGTTAAGTAGCGATGTCGCGGCGGTAATTTTCCCATCTGTGTTCTTTCTTCCTTGCTGCCATCGCCATTGCCCTTTGCTTTCCTACTTTTCTCTGCGCCCATCTTCTCCACGATGCTGGACCAGCTCCGTTTGTTCCCAAGCTATTTTCTTCGCTAGCATCGCCGCCGTGCAATGGGGAAGAAGAAGGGAGGCGCTGCCGCTGATTCCGCGGCCACCCTCGTTGCAGCGAAGAAGAAGAAGGGTGGCTCCGCTGCTGCGGCCACCAGCGCCGCCGCCGCCGGGAAGAAGAAATCGCGGGCACCCGCGTGACTAATGGCGCGTGGCGCCCCTCCATCATCAAGGCGTCGGATCTCCGTCTTCTTCGCCAAGATGGAGTGATTTCTGCATCAGTCGCCGATTCGCGCGTCCCCAGCGGTGAGACCGTTCCTGTGCCTCCCGCTGGTTATCGAGTGATGTTTCTGGCATTCATCATTCGCGGTCTTTCCTTGCCTCTTCACCCCTTCCTTCGGGGTCTTCTGTGTTTCTATGGGCTCCAGCTCCATCAGCTGTCCCCAAATTCTCTCCTCCACATCACTTGTTTCATCACTCTCTGTGAGTGCTGGCTCGGAATCGAGCCGCACTTTGGTCTTTTCAAACGCATTTTTAAATTGAAGCGTCAGTCCACATCTGGCTCTTTAGTTTATGACGTAGGTGGTTGCGGAATCCATGTTGACCCATCCGCCACCTACTTTGATATCAAGCTCACCAAGTCCGTCCAGGGATGGAGGGACAAATGGTTTTATGTGCGCGACCAGAAGGCCAAGGACGAGCACTTTGGACTCACGCCTTTCGATCCCGCGACTCCCTGCAAGAAGATGCGTTCTTGGAAGAACATGATCATGCCTTCTGAACTCGCGGAGACAGACGTGTTATATCAGCGCGTCTGCGACCTCGAGAGTCGCATAGGCGCAGAAGAGGGAGGCTGCGCCCTCGTCAAGATTTCTGGCTGCGTCGCTGCGTCTGACCTCTCCAGTTGTGGTCCATCCCATGTTCCAATGGGGTGGTGCTGATGATCCCACTCGCGTGTCTGCCGATGGCATGTCCGCGAGTGAGGTAGATAAAAGGGTGCGACTGGTCACGAAGTACACCCTCAAAGATGTTCTTCCGAACGAGCCAGTCGTTCCTCCCTTCGATGCTTCGAATCCTCCTCCCGAGGTATAGTTGCGCTACGTAGTAGCTTATTTGCTCGATTGCATTTCGTGTTGTGTTTGCTGATCTTTCCCTTTTGTATGCAGGAGTGGGCAGTGTCGTCTTGCATGCCTCCCCTCCCTGAGGGGATTATTCCTCGTGAAGCGTTGGAACAGGACGAGTCTGAGTCGACTGTCCCTTCCGATATGGAAGAGGAAGCCCCCGAGTCCGAGAGTCCGAATACTCGCAAGCGTTCGCGTAGGGGGGATTCCGACGCGTCGACTCCTTCCACTCTAGGAGGCGCGGCTGTTGGCGCGGAGCCGCCAATTCCCGCCGTTCCTGTGAGGGTTGTGGCACCGTCTTCTCACAAGAAGATGCGATTGCCCAAGGAGACTTCGTCGGAGTCGACGGAGGCTACATTTGATCTTGAAAGATTTGACTGGTAAGTTTGCTAGTGCCTTCACTCTTCGCTTGTTTTCTTCTTGTTTGATCTGCCTTGAAGTTTGCCCTTTCTGAGTGTGGGTTTTATCTTGCAGTCAAGAGGCGTCGTCATCTTCTGGCGATGTCGAATTTTTAAAGGAAGCAGGAGTCGCGACCTCAAAAGCCAAGACAGAGGTCGAGCGCGCTCCTTCTCCTCCGGCAGCGGCCCACTTCGGGCATAATTCTTCGAGCTCTCCTCAGGTAGGGGGGCATCGAGTAGTTGCTCGGATGACGATTCAACAGTCTTCTTTGGAGTCGCTGGAGGACCATGTAAGTATATCTTTCTTTCTCTTATAATTTGTCAGTCAACGCCCTTATGTTGTCCTCTGCTAACTCCTTGTTTTGTGCGACGACTCCTTGTAAAGGAGGCCGCACAGGTGGCGGAGAAGGTGATGGCGATAGGCCGCCAGCATGCGATGTTGGAGACGCGTCACCGCGTGGTTGAGAGTGAGTGTTCTATACTTTATTATTTTCGTCTTCTCTGTATTTTGGTATAATCGACTGACAGCCAAAATTTTGACTGCCCTGTAGCTGAGCATAATGCTTTACTGCGTGACGTCGCCACGCTGGAGAAGACGCTAGCCGCGGCTGTGAAGGGGCGCGACGAGGCAATCGCGGCTCGTGATGAAGCCCAGAAGCGCGAAGAGGATCTGTGTGCCTCCTTTGCGGGCAGAGAGAAGTTGTTCGAAGAGCAACTTTTCTTAGTCGCCAAGGCCCTCTCAAGTACCTTTACTTGGTAGATATTTTATTGATGTTCTTCTCTTCCTCTGTAGTGCCGGTGGCATTAGAAGTTTGATCCGTGTGTGTATTTTGGTGTAGATGCTGGCGGCTTGAGTTTTGATCCATGAGCCCTTGGTCGCGATGACGCCTTCTGGCAAAGGTATGATATCTGTGGTCGAAGACCGGGCCGCTGTCCAAAATACGTTGTTCAAAGCCAAGGCTACTCGAGTCGCCTCGGGAGCTGATGCCGAAGGCGGAGCTGGTCGACAATGTGGAGGAGCTGGTGGAGTCACTCGCTGGGGGTGTGCCTGCCACGTACAAGAACTCCCTCCGCGCGGCTGGTGCGACCATGTCCCTTGCCATGGTGCAGGCCCACGGAGTCGCAGTGGATCCCTCGGCGGTGTCGAAGATGATGCCTGTTGGCACGGATGGTCAGCAGGTAGTATTCGCTCCCTTTGCGACTGCCTGTGCCAAATATGGCCATTCCTTGATAAACACTGTCGCCAAGTATTCGGAGGAGCTCAATCGCACGAAGAAGGCAGCGAAAACTTCGGCCTCAGGGGCCGGCGGAAAGTCAGTGGCGTCTGATACTGCCACGGACTTGATGAAGCCCCCGAGGTCATCGAAGTCGAAGAAGCTAGCTGTTCCATAGTTAGTTCCTTGTAATAGCTGATGAACTTGCTCTTTTGACTGGAGAACATGCCTGTTGGCGAATGTGTTTGTAGATACTTTTATTGATCCTGAATGCACCTGTCGCTTTTGACTTTTGAGTTGGTCGCCTTATTTTGCTTCTAGCTTGATTTTTGGTAGGGTACGTCAAGTGGCCCTGTGGGGGGAACCCCGGACTCGCCATCTCTTGAGGATACAATGGCACCACCCTGCTCCAGGGTAGAGGAGCTTTCCTTGCTTTCGCGACTTCGTGATCGCGTTAAGCAACTAGAGCGTGAGTTGCCCGTGATCCGCGATAGCGCGGACGTGTGGAAGTCAAAGGCTGAAAAAGCCGCCGCCCGCGAGCAATATCTGCTTGGCGAGGTGACGCAGCTGGGCGACCAGTTTAAGTGTTAGTTTGCTCGTCCTCATCTTTTTCTTTGTTAGTTAATCGCAATGGTACGTTGTACTCATGTTGTTGATGCTGCTTCATGTAGTTGTTAGCGCACGCCGTCCCCTTTGGAGGAGAGGGATAGGATTGCCATCCGCCTTCATGATCTTACCCAAGAGCAACTTTAGGAGAGTGGATACTTCTGGGTAGATCATGATCGCGGCGATCGTTAAGCGACCGCAGGATCGCGTCATGAAGTCTCGCTCTTCGAAGAAGTCGCAGTCATGCTTGAAGAACATCTACCGGGCGATGTTCCCGCTGGATGATACTCCATCAAGCCTGTTGGCCCTTCTGACAAAATTTCAAGATATGTCCGCGGTTCGCGAGTGCGTGAGGCAGCAGCTGGTGGCAGGTGCCAAGGCTGCGCTCTCCGTGGTGCGTTTGCACAGGCCTGACGTGGATGTCGCCGCCATTGCATCTGGGCCACCGGTGCCACCAGCAGGATCTTCCTAGAACATGGTGCCGCACTATCAGGCGGTGGATCGTCCAGCCGAGGAAATCGTCAACTTCTTCGAGGAACAGACTAATGTTCTTCTGTTGCAAGGGTAGCCATATATGTATCCTGCATGTAAGTATACTGGTGTTGTAAAGCTCATATATATTTGTAGATAACTTATTGTTGAATGTATACAAATAGCTTTGTAAACATTGGGTGCGTTGCACTTATGCGAGTCCTTTTCGTTAGCCTGGCCATCATTGTATCGTTCCCTTGTCAACCTGTCAGGTGCGTGGCAGCTGGGTTGAGTTTGTGTTAGGGGTTCGATTGATGTGCCAGCTACTCAGGATATCGCGTTGTTGTTCGAAGAACATATGTGTACAGGGTGGCGTAGCCCCCGAGTATGAAAATTGACAAAGTAAAGGAGAACACAGAGTTTTTGGGGCACATAGCTTTTATTTACTCGAAGAACAGTACGAAGTACAATGTGCGGCTATGTAGCCTTGGCTGAATAGCCTTATTTGCAATGCAAAAGTAAAGGAGAAACGACTAAGGGTAGAAGCGTCGTAGTTGTGCGACGTTCCAGGGGTTGGAGTATGCGACTCATGTCTCTAAATCTTTAAGGCGATAGGCGCCACCTGGGATTACTTCTGTAATCACGTATGGTGCTTCCTAGGGGGACTCGAGCTTGATATGCCCCTGCTGCTTTAGTCGCAGGACCAGGTCACCTTCGACGAAGGATCTTGGGCGAAGCCTTCTGCTATGGTAGTTGCGCAGGTTCTGCTGGTAGATCGTAGATCTTTCTACGATGATTTCTCTTGCTTCGTCAAGGAGGTCGACGGAGTCTTCGAGTGCGAGGGATGACTCCTTCTCGCTGTAGGCGACTACGCGTGGCGCTCTATACCGTACCTCAGCGGGTAGTACTGCCTCTGCTCCATGTACCATAAAGAATGGTGTGTAGCCGGTGGCGCTATTTGGAGTTGTACGCAGGATCCAGAGTACGGATTGCAGTTCGTTTGGCCAGCAGCCCGCAGCTTGTTCGAGTGGCCGGAGGAGTCGCTTCTTGATGCCGCTGCAGACGAGCACGTTTGCCTTTTCCACCTGACCGTTGGTCCATGGGTGTCTCGAGGCATAGCTGATGTTGATCCCCAGGTTCTCGCAGAAATCTTGGAACTCCTTGGATGTAAAGTTCGTTCCATTGTCGGTGATGATGCTGTATGGCACGCCGAAGTGGTAGACGATGGACTCGAAGAATTTGACTGCGATGTGCCCTGATTGCTTGGTCACTGGCATGGCCTCGATCCACTTGGTGAATTTGTCGACTACGACCAGGAGGTAGACGTAGCCTCCTTGCGAGGACCTTGGAAGTTTGCCAACCATGTTGAGTCCCCACTGGGCGAAGGGCTAGGCTAATGGAATAGGCCGTAGTTCTGCACCTGGTGCGTGTGGCTTGTCCGCGAATCGCTGACAGGCGTTGCACTTTTGGACTATATCCTTGGCGTCGCGCATGGCCGTGGGCCAGTAAAATCCAGCTCGTAGAGCTTTGGCGGCAATGCGGCTGCCGGCGTGGTGCCCGCAGGTCCCTTCATGGATGTCGAGGAGGACTGCTCTTCCATCGGCTAGGGAGACGCATCGCTGTAACACGCCTGTGATGCTGCGTTTATACAGTTCGCCGTTGATAACGGCGAATGCCTTGGAACGTCGCGCGATGTGTCGTGCATCTGTCGGGTCGTCCGGTAGGCGCTTGCTGAGGAGGTACATAATGTACGGCTGCATCCAGGATTGTTCGATCATCATGACGCTCATTGGTCCTTCGAGTCCTATGTCGAGAACCATGTCATCGATTGTTATTGGCTCATTGGGTGGCGTAGTCCCCGAGTCTGTTGCTGCGCTTGTTTTCTTCTCTGTGGCCTTTGGCTTGATGGAGCGTTCACATATGCGCTCGAGAAATACCCCATGTGGTATGGGTGCGCAGGTGGAGCCTATATTGGCGAGTGCGTCCGCCTCCTCATTGCTTTCGTGACCTACGTGTCGCAACTCGCAGCCATCAAAGTCTCCTTCAAGTGTGTCGTAGAGGTCGCGGTATGCGATCATGTTGTCGTTTAGTGCGTCGCACTCGTGCATTGTTTGGTTGACGACCAGCTTGGAGTCGCCATATATGATTAGCCTGTTTGCGCCGCAGGCTTTTGCCATCCTCATCCTGTGTAACAGGGCCTCGTATTCAGCCTCATTGTTTGAGGCTGTGAACTGCATTCGCAGGACGTACTTCAGCTTGTCCCCTTGAGGCGATGTGAGTATGACACCTGCTCCTGCTCCATCTTTTCTCTTGGACCCATCGAAGTGCATTATCCAGAGGTAGGACATGTCTGGCTTGTCCGGGAGTTGGTTTTCCATCCAATGTACAAGGAAGTCCAGGAGAACTTGTGACTTGATTGCGCAGCACTTTTCGTATGTGATGTCTCGTGGAGACAGTTCGATTCCCCAAAGCGCGACTCGCCCTGTGGCGTCAGGGTTATTGAGGATATGTCCTAATGGGGCGTCGTTGACTACCATGATTGGGTGTTCCTGGAAGTAGTGGCGCAATCGTCGGGCGGTCATAAAGACGCCGTACGCCAGCTTCTGATAGTGCGGGTACCGCTGTTTTGTTGGCGTGAGGACCTCGCTGAGGTAGTATACCGGGCGTTGTACGCCGTGGACCTTGTTTTCCTTGGCCCGTTTGACGGCGAGCACTGTGCTAACCACTTGGTTGGTGGCGGAGATGTACAGCAACAGTGGTTCCTTTTCTCGTGGAGTTACCAATACTGGCGAGGTGGATAGCAGGCGCTTGAGGTCTTCAAATGCTTCTTGCACTTCATTGGTCCACTCAAATTTGTCGGTTTTGCGGAGGAGTTGATAGAAGGGAAGCGCCTTTTCTCCCATTCGACTGAGGGTCGCGATTCGCCCAACTAGTTGCTGAACGCCTCTTATGTTCTTTGGCTTCTCCATGGCCAGTATGGCCGTTATCTTTTTCGGGTTTGCCTCAATCCCTCTCGCGGAGATGAGATATCCGAGCAGTTGGCCAGAGGGTACGCCGAAGGCGCATTTGTCCGAATTGAGCTTTATCCGGTAGCGATCGAGGTTGGCGAAGGTTTCGTGCAAGTCGTCGCTTAGGAAGGCTTCTTCCTTGGTCTTGATTACTATGTCGTCGACATAGACTTGGATGTTGCGACCAAATTGCTCCTTGAGGCAAGCCTGCATGCACCGCTGGTACGTGGCTCCTGCGTTTTTTAGCCCGAAGGGCATTGTGTTGTAGCAGAACACGCCGAAGGCGTTATGTAACGGTCTTCTCCTGGTCTTCCTCCTTCATTCGAATTTGGTTATAGCCTGAGTAGGCGTCGAGGAAGCAGAGGCGCTCGCATCCAACAGTGGAGTCGATGATTTGATCGATCCGCGGTAGCGGAAAGTGATCTTTTAGGCAGTGCTTGTTTAGAGAAGTGAAGTCCACGCACATCCGCAGGATATCCGTGTCCTTCTTTGGCACCAGCACCGTATTGGCGAGCCAAGTGCTCTCCTTGATCTCGCGTATGAATTTGGCCTCGAGGAGTCTGTTGATCTCCATTCCGACTGCCTGTGCCCGTGGCTCAGATAGTCGCCTGATTGTTTGCTTGACGGGCCTTACGTCGGGGTTGACGTTCAGTGCGTTCTCGGCGAATTCCCTAGGAACTCCTGGCATGTCCGCAGGATAGCAGGCGAATTCCCAGTGCTCACGGAGGAATTCGACGAGCGCGAGTTCCTATGCGGGACTCAAGTTGTTGGCGATGAGGGCCGTTTTAGCGAGATCCGATGGATGGACCTGCACCTTCTTTGTGTGCACAGATGAGTTGAAGGAGAGATCGGGTGTGCTTGGCCTACTCAGAGGGGGCAGACTGTTGTCTGTCGTTTCCTTCAATCGCGCGAGTTCCTCCTGCATGCCGAAGGACTGGGAGATTCTGTTGAATTCCATGTCGCAACTGTCAGATCGCTCGAAACTCCCGTTGATCATGATGACGTCGTTGGGACCTGGCATTGTCATCTGCAGATAGGCGTAGTGGGGTACTGTCATGAACCTAGCGAACGTGACGCGCCCGAGGATGCAGTGGTATTGTGAGGGCCAGTCGACAACTTCAAAGTCGATGCGCTCGCGCCGGAAGTTCTTCGGCGTGCCGAATATGACGTCGAGGTTGATTTTGCCCAGGGGGTATACGCCTTTTCCTGGGACGATGCCGTGGAACATTGTGTCCGATGCCTCCAAGAAGGTTAGAGGGATCCTCATTGCTCGCAGGTACTCATGAATATGAGGTTGATACCGCTTCCGCCATCCATGAATACGCGACTCATGTCGAAGCCTCCGATTTGCGCTTCGAGTACGAGGGGGCAATGACCTGGGCGAGGTACTTGAGGCGGGTGGTCGCGTTTGTCGAAGGTAATGCATGACTCACTGCCACTGAGGTACTCAGTGGTGGATGGTGGCGAGTGCGTGGCCAAATTGACTTGGCGAGTGATGGCCTTCTGCACCCTATTGGAGGGGCGTCCCTTTTGAATCATCATGGTACCCATGGCCCGTGGGTATGGTTCGCCTCCGTGATGCTGGTCCGGTGCAGCTCCGTTCGGGGGTGGTCCAGGTGGTGGTGGTGGTGCGCCATGTGCCACTGCGCCTGGAGCGGTTCCGTAGCCTATTTCGACTGCATTGCGGTTCATCCGAACCAACCCCTCATGTAGCTTGAGGAACTCGCGGCAGTCTTTGAGGAGGTGACTGGATTTCCTTTTGCCATCATGCTTGTCGATGTAGAAGTGTACCGTTCATGGCCCGGACAGTTTGTCCTCGATGGAAATTGCGGGTGCTTCATCGTGAGTGCGGCGTTGCCACATTTGCGCGGTTTTCCCGGAGTCGCGGTATCCGCCGCTGCGGTATCCGCTGTTGCGGTTATCGTCGCGTCTATCGGCATAGCCGGCTGCGACCATGTTGACGTCATCGCGATCGTCATAGACGCGCATACGATGTTTGCCCCGGCGGTCGCGTCTTTGTTCGAGTTCTGCTTCCTCGTCATAGTGAACGCGGTTCTTTTAGCGAATCTTCTCCATCAGCCCACCGATTCACGATCTCCATCAGGTGGTCGATGGTCTTGGGCTTTGAGCGGCCTAGCTCCTCCCTGAGTTCCATGAGGCGGACACCACCGTTGAATGCATCAATCATGCGGTCTTCCGAGATGTTCTCCGCGGAGTTCTTGATGATGGACCATCTTCGGATGTAAGAGCGCAGCGCTTCGCCAGATTTTTGCTAGCAGCATCTCAGTTCTTCGATTGAAGCGGGGCGTTTGTACGTGCCCTTAAAATTGTGCACAAAGCTGTAGACCAGCTCATCCCAGCTGCGAATGGATCCGCTTGGGAGGTTATTTAGCCTTCCCCGGGCGGCACCCTGCAGCTGTAGCTGCAAGCATTGCATGGCAGTACTTCGACTGCCTTCGTGCAGTCTGACGGAGGAGATGTGATCCTCTAGCCAGATCTTGGGGTCCTGCAGACCGTCAAATTTCGGGTTCCCCGATGGGAGTTTGAACCCTTTAGGCATTTGCTTTTGCCTGATGGATCTGCTGAAGCATCGGGCGCCGCAGAGCTCCCCATCTTCTTCTTCTGAGTCAGTCGACCGAGCACGTCGTGCCCTTGACTTGTCGATCTTGCGCTGCGTGAGTTCATCGCGTGCATCGTAGTCGCGATCGTGTCGTCGTGAGCGGCGGCGTCGAGACAGGTCGTGACTGTCATCGCTTGACGAAGGCAAGGAGTAGCGTCTTGCTAACGCTTTGCCCTTTTTTTGGTCTGGTACTGGTTCTTTGTCGAGGGCAGCTTCGATTAGCCCGAGGCCCGCGATCGTAGATCGGTGCATGGCCGTTCGGGGATCTCCAGCCGGTGGCTGGTTATTGAGAAGGTACATGGTGGACGCCATCACTGTGGCTTGTGGCGTCCTGGGAACCACGTTGCCTCTTGTGTCGACTGTCATAGAGCCGAAGTCGAGGATTTTCGCGGCGTCTATGCGTTCTTGTTCAGTGAGGTGAGCCATCCATGATTGCCTCTTTTTAGCGAGCTGCTCGTTGCCTCTAGAGGAGGATCCTCCGTAGGAGGAGAGCCCAGCGCGACGAAGGCTTGACTCGTCCGCCGCCTTTTTACGCGCCTCAAGTTCCGCGATTGCTTGTTTCTGGCGCTTGAATTCCTCCTTTAGGAGCCAGTGGTAGCCCATCAGCAGTTCTTGCGGGGACCCGAAGGGTAGAGGTGTACCTCGTAGGGCTTCGCGGGAGCGTTCCCACTCTTGCTCGTTGAGCCTGATCACGACGCGTTCGCCGGTTTGCTTATTGATTATGCTGGGGGGTTCGACTGCTCCTCCATTGCCACCGTTGTCGTCGTTGGCGGCGTTGGGCGGGTCGGTGCCGTTGCCGGTGTTACCATTGTTGCCGCGGTTGGCGGAGCTGTCGCCCGCGTTGATGACGGCGCACATGAAGTGATTTGGGAAGCTGTTGCTTCCACAACTTTCAGATCCGGAACCGTAGGTTCCATCTTCAGTGGCCAGATCGCTTAGATCGGAGTCGCGACTGCTGTCGCTGACCATGTTTCCAACCGCCGCCGGAGCATTGAGCTCGTTGAGGGTGCCGATCGATGGAGGGAACCAAGATGCTGGGGCAATCGCCGGTGCCGTCGATTGATCGGGCATGCGTAGCGTGCCCATCTGACCAACTTGGGAGCGGAAGCTCCCAATTGCCAGGCTGATTCCTTCTCCCACGGAGTCGAAGGCCGGGCGAGTGGCCGGCGTGTGGACGGTGAAGTCGAAGGCGCCGAAAAGATGCCGAATCTCCGCTGTTACAGAGTTGTAGATCGCGTTTGATGGGGCCGAAGAAGCCGCAACATCAACACTCCCTTTTCCCACAGACGGCGCCAATTGACGAGGGTTTAACTCATCAATGCCCATTGTTACGGACTTGGGTTTTGGAGAAGGAGGGAGCGCTGGAGACATCTATCGGCTAGCAAACAAGCACACATGGGACAAAGGATTTACCCAGGTTCATGCCTCGTAGAGGTCCCTACTCCTGCTTGTCTGCTCGTGGAATTATCGAAGGAGTCGAAAGTTACAATGGTGCGCAGATGCAATCTGGCGAGGGCTGTGGAAACTAGGGTTGCGTGTGTCCTCCTCGCCGCCCCCTCCTTGCCCTTATATAGATAGGCTATGTCTCGGGTAGCAGGTCGAGTCGGTTACAAGTTAGGGTTTTTCCCCTTCAAACTTTCTATCTTTAGCTTCTTCTTGTCCTTCAAGCAATCAAGAGTCCGTAGGTTATTCGAGTCCCTCCATCCGGGCCTTGGCGACACCGTAGGCCTGTATGTATTTGGGCCGTATATACCAAGCTCGAGTACTTGTAGGGTATACCCATGTCACATGAGCTTCCTAATAACATTATTATCGATAACTTTTATGCAAGGCTTTCTCTTCATGATAAGGATCTATTGGATGCTTCTTGCTGTGGATTATTTACACGTATGGAAGAAGAAGCTAAATGGGATCTTCTAGACCGTATTCAAGACAATGCTGTAGCATGGGAGAACGACAAAGGAAGAAAGTCAGGTATAAATTATGATCATGAATGCATTAAATATTTTATGGGAACTGATGACTTTCATAATATTAGTAATGCTTATGGTCTTGAGTCTCAAAGTATTGCAAATTATTTCAAGGCTTTTGTCTCTTATATTGAAATTCCTAAAACTAAGTGGAACAGGTATAACGAGCCATATAAAGATATTGTTAATTGTGTTCGTGCTAGAAATACTGAAGTTTATACTATTGATCATACTTTACCTGAACCTTACATCGAGAAAATACCTTTCCCGATTAAAGTAAAGGAACATTCTATGACAGCTAATATGGTTAACGAAAGTGCAAATAAAGCTGTAGAACCTAATGAACAAATAGATGATGACCCTGCAGTAGCAAATATGAAAGACTTTGTCACTAAACATGTAGAAGATGGAAACATTATCCTTTGTAAGAATACTTCTAATATTGTTTCCCATACTAGAGGAACTAGGAAAGCTAGTGTCCCTGTGTTTTCGGTCAGAATAAGTGGTCATAGCTACAATGCTTCATGTGATAGTTATATCGTTAAATTTATGCATGATATTATTATGAGAGATTGAAAATTGTTCTTATGCATCTCAATAATATTAAGTTTCCTCGCTTTATGCTGAAAGTCTTTATGTTGCACTTGTTTTGCCTTCCTATGCTAGTAACCTCCGGTTTCAACAATTTATTTTCTTACAAAATTTCCTTACATAGGAACTGGGTTAGACTTAAATATGTGTATATTTGTTTCTTACTGCTCTCTTTTACTTCAATTCATACTCTTATGAGAGCATCATTGAAATTCATCATGCCTATCTTTATGGCTATAAAAAAAGAGTTTTTTAGGAGACAACCCAATATATTTACGCTTTCAGTTTATTTAGATCTTTTCGAGTCCTGTAAGTTATTGCTTCTATAATAACTTCTCCTTATCCTTTCTATAGTAAATCAGTATAAATATATGGCTAAATTAAATTGAAAATAAAAAGTTTCTACCGACAGCATTTCTATCGGCATAGCCTGGCATGCCTAACGACGTCGTGAAGGCCGTAACGGGGGCCGTTCCTATGCCTAGGGCCGCCCTTGGCCCACCAGGGCCAACAGTACGTCGAGGGTGCCTGGCCCATCCGGGCTATCTCAAATGCTAGTGGGTCGTCTCTGGGAGGACCACGCCGAGGGCCTTGACATTTGTCCGTCGGCGTAGGAACCCGGCCCTCGGTGCCTGGCAGTTTTCGGTGTGCAGCGTCGTAAATCACTGGATGGAAACACTGAAGATGAAAACGTGCCGTTGAAACCAATCGACTCCAAAGACATTCGCAACTTCGTAAATCACTGGATGGAAACTTCGAAGGTGAAAAAAGTGGTTGAGACGTATGGACATGATTTAGTTTTGAAGCTTTATCTTTAGTTTGATGTTGGATATTTTATAAAATTTTGGATTTTATAAAGTAAGATCCAAAAGTGCTACAATTGGTTGTGTAATCTAAGCGCATTTTAAAGAAAACTAGAAAAGAATTCAGAATGCTCTTTGTCGATGGAACATGTCGATGCAAGTCACAGAAGCTCACCATATAGTTGCTCTGGAGGCATGCAAAATTGCATACCTCATGACGACGCGCAAGCACGAGAGAGGCCAGAAAAGAGCTCCTCAGGTGCACTAGGGAAACTAAATTAAGAAAGGAGAGGAGGCCGGGGTGCACCAGCTCCTCAGATCACGGCAAGCCTCATATTGCATGCACGGACAAGCTCGGTCTGCTGGCCGGACAGCCACTTAAACCACGCCGACATCGCCGGAACCTTCCCCGTTGGTCGAGCGCGCTCTCTCTCTTACATGTCCTATAAATTGCCATCGATCAGAGAGCTACACCAGGCCACCCAGCAGCAAGAAGATGGCGTCCTCTTCTTCGTCGGTTCTCCTGGTGGCTGCGCTGTTCGCGGTGTGCGTCGGCAGCGCGCATGGCATCGCGAAGGTGCCCCAGTTCAACATCACGGCGACCTCTGGCGACAAGTGGCTTGAGGCGAAGAGCACCTGGTACGGCAAGCCGACGGCGCGGGCCCCAAGGACAACGGCGGCGCGGCAAGGGTACAAGGACGTGGACAAGGCCCGTGACGACGGCATGACCGGCTGCGGCAACACCCCATCTTCAAGGATGGGCTGCGGCTCTGCCCGAGCTCAAGTGCGACAAGCCCGAGTCCTGCTCCGACGAGCCCGTCATTATCCACATCACCGACGACAACGAGGAGCCCATCGCGCCCTACCACTTCGACCTCTCCGGCCACGCCTTCGGGTCCATGGCGAAAGAGGGCGAGGAAGCGGCTGCAAAGACGGCGAAGCTGGAGGTCAAGTTCAGGCGGGTAAAGTGCAAGTACCCGAAGGATACCAAGGTGACCTTCCACGTGGAGAAGGGGTCCAACCCCAACTACCTAGGGCTGCTGGTGAAGTACGTCGACGGCGACGGCGACGTGGTGGGGGTGGACATCAAGAAGAAGGGCGAGGACAAGTGGATCGAGCTCAAGGAGTCGTGGGGAGCAGTCTGGAGGATCGACACCCCCAAGAAGCTCACAGGCCCCTTCACCGTCCGCTACACCACCGAGGGCGGCACCAAGAAAGAAATCGAGGACGCCATCCCCGAGGACCGGAAGGCGCATAAATCCACGAATCCAAGTAAAGAGCAAGTGATCCTCTTCCGGCCAGCTGCTTCATTAATTTTCACAAATAATCCAGCCGCAAATATATATGATGCGAGGCATGCAGCTCCTCGATGAATTATTCGTGCAGTATATATAGGGAGAGCTGCTAGGACAATACTCATGGTCATGGTTCGAGAACGAAAATCGTCTACGCGTATATATGGTGTATGGTATAGACTATAGAGATAGATGCGAGCACTAGTGGAAACAGGGCCATTTGTCCCGGTTCGTTAAGGATCACAAATAATCCAATCGCAAATATACTACCAAAAAGCATCATCCGTCTTGTGAGGGGTTGCATCCTGAAGAGTCTCCGGAAGAAGCATCTCCTCGCCAAGGATCACACGAAGTGCACTTGGGCAGAAGTGGCCCATTCCTGTAGGATAGGAAGGGACTACTAGCCTACCCATTCCGCAGGGAAAGCATCTTCACCTTCACCATGTCATGAGTGGCTGACAGAGCCTGCACTAGGGGGGGCACCCCTCGCGTTGGTGGAGGAGGAACATGCAGGAGGAAGAAGACATAATGCCCAGGGGAAAGAGAAACTGTAGCCTACATGGTCACTCCTTTGTCGCCATGTGGAAACCCTTCCCGCCAATATCATGGAAAGAGGACCAGAGCCCGTATAAAAGGGGTCAGGGTAGCACCGTAGAAGGGATCCAACCTTCTCCTATCTTTGGACACCCTAGCTTTCTCTTAGATAGGAACCCTAGATATGATCGCCTAATCAGCCCCTTGTATGTTAAACCTCGCCAAGCAATGCAAGCAATCCAGACAATCATGAGTAGGGTTTTACAATGCACGGTGGCCCGAACTTGGGTAAAATCTCTGTGTCCCTCTGCCATGTTTTATGTTGTTTCCTTGCCAAGCTCGCCAAGGGTGTGTAGAGATCACGTTTAGCCCTAGTGTTCGATTCCATCCTACTTCGAGAGATACCCTACAGGGACAATCTCCGACACCTTGGACGAGAAGAAGAATGGTTTCTCACGTCTTTGAATCCACTGCATAGCTTTTCTCCATTGCGGCCGTTTGCGTTCACATCAAACAAGGGACGTCATCTTCCTATCCTTAGCGACGGGATGGGCGGTGACGCTCGATTACAAGCCCCTCCCTCTTCTTCGGGCCGGTCATGGGAAGCCAGATGCGCAAGCATGCATTGCTTCCCGAAAATGAGGAGAAGATGCCAACGTGGGCATATCCTACAACCCCGGTCCCGTGACGAGCGAGGGGTTCTACTCCGAAGCTTAACTGAGTAGGAAAGGTCCCTGATACGTTGCAACGGTATCTATAATTTTTTATGTTCCATGCTTGTTTTATACCTACTTTCTTATATTTTATCCACACTTTGGAGTATGTTTACACATTTTCTAGAACTAACCTATTAGCAAGATGCCACAGTGCCAGTTGCCTGTTTTCTTCTGTTTTTGATTCCAGAAAAGCCAGAAAATGAATATTCTCTGAATTGGACCGGACAAAAGCCAAAATCGATATTTTACCGGAACACTCATGGAGCCAGAATACGATACGGAGAGGGGTCAGGGGCTAGCCACACTATGTGGTGGCGCGGGTCCCCCTGGCCACGCCACTAGGTGGTGTGGGCCCCTGGTCCACCCTCTGACATCGCCCTTTCACCTATAAGAAGCCTCCGATGCAGAAACCATAAATAATCCAGCCTCCAGCCACGAAAAGTTCCGCAGCGCCGCCGCCATCGAAGGGGAGATTCGGGGGACAGAAAGCCTCTGTTCCGGCAACCTGCCGGGACAGGGAATTGCCCCCGGAGCCATCTCCATCGATCTCCACCACCATCTCCATCGTCGTTGCTAATTCCCATGATGATGAGGGAGTTGTTCTTCCTCGAGGCTAAGGGTTCTACTGGTAGCTATGTGTTCATCTCTCTCTATGCATGATCATATTGTGATCATGAGCTTTGTAATCAAGTAGATCTACCTTGCTACTCAAGTGCTTTAATAGATCTCTGCTCTCCCAATGTGTGTGAAAGTGACAACATGCACACCACGGTGGCACTTAGGCTAGAGATTACAATTACTTGTTATGAGTTATATTTGGAGTTGGATGTCTCTATGAAATTGTGGTGTTTGTTGGAACCATCTAGTGCTCAAGGTGACAGTGTGGGGTTATCTAGATGGGGAAAGCGGACTTTGTGATGTGATGTTATAGCCCTACCATGGATTATAGTGTCCAATTGGAGAGTAGTTCAGAGTAGTATCATAAAGAGAAGATATTTATATGAGAGTGTTCACTAGTGAAAGTATGATCCCTAGGCCTTGTTTCTAAACATTGAAACACCGTTTGCAACTAGATCTGTTACATGTTTGCTTGTTGCCATCTTTATTTCAGTATGCCTTTAGTCTCTTCCATGCCATCAAACTATTTTCTGGCATCGTTGTATTTTATCCATACCACTTGTATTTCACTATCTCTTCGACGAACTAGTGCGCCTATACACCTGAAAAGTGTATTGGGTCTGTTGGGGACACAAGAGACTTCTTGTATCTTGATTGCAGGGTTACTTGAGAGGGATACCTTTGACCACTTCCTCCCTGAGTTCGATAAACCTTAGGTAATCCACTTAAGGGAAAACTTGTTGCTGTTCTAGAAACCTCTGCACTTGGAGGCCCAACAACTATCTCCAAGAATAGAAGTGCGTAGACATCAAGCTATTTTCTGGCACCGTTGCCGGGGAGGTAAGGTAAAAGGTACTCACATCCTCCGGTGTGAGTGCTCAAAGTTATTTCCTTTAGATTCTGAAATTTTGTCTTTTCGTTTCTTGTTTTTATTTTCACTAGTTAGGCTTAATGGAAAACAACAAAATTAGAGAGCTTTATAGTATTTATCTTGAGTTAGGACATGAAGTGTTTGAAGAGAAAATTAAATAACCTGTGGAACTTTATTTGCGTGCTAATAGCAATGTTATTAGTAGGAATTCTTTGAACACCATTATTGCTAATAGTATGGAAATGTCTAATCTTGGGGAAGCTAGTTTTTATTAAAATGATCTTTTTAGTCCCCCAAGCACGGAGGAGAAAATTTACTTTGAAGATACTATGCCTCCAATATATGATGATTACAATGATGAGTATGATATTTTCAGTCCACCTACTATTGAGGAGAAAATTAATTATGATTACAATATGCCTCCTATATTTGATGAATATGGTGATGAGAATAATAATGATAGCTATTTTGTTGAATTTGCTCCCACTACAATTAATAAGAATGACTATGTTTATGTGGGGAGTATTAATTCTTTTATGCATGTGGCTCATGATAAGAATGTTTTATGCGATAGTTATATTGTTAATTTTATTCATTATGCTACTGAAAGTTATTATGATAGAGGGAAAAATGGTCTTATGTGTCTCAACATTATTAAGTTTCCCCTCTTTATGTTGAAAATTTTGAAGTTTCACTTGTTTTGCTTTCCTATGCTTGTTGCTTTGTGCTTTCATGATTTGTTTCTTTATAAGATTATTTTTCATAGGAAGTGGGTTAGACTTAAATGTGTTTTATATTTGCTTCTTGATGCTCTCTTTTACTCTAAATTCATATTTCTTATGTGAGCATCATTGAAATTATCATGCCTAGCTTAAAGGCGTTAAAGAAAAGTACTTCTTGGGAGATAACCCAATATTTTTCTTGAGCCTTGGAAGTTATTACTTCTGTAATAACCTCTCCTTATCCTTTTTATTTTGATTTTTGTGCCAAGAATAACCTTTAATGAGAGGGAAGTAAGATTTGGGGAAGTGCTGTCCAGAAAAAGATTTTTGTGCTTCACTGTAAAAAGCCGTGAAAAATCGCTATATGTCGGATTGAGCTGTAATTTTCTTAATAAATCCCCAGGTTGTTAGATAACTTTCGTTATTTCAGCACTTTTAGATTTGACCAACAGAAGGTCTTCAAAAAAAATGGTTTTCACCTACTGGTCTGTTTTGACAGATTTCTGCCATTATTTGCATGTGCCTCTTTATCGATTTGTTTTTGGGTTCTTTTTGGTGAATAGAGATTTTTGAGGGAATTGCTATAGTAGATTGTGTTTTTAATGAAAGTTTTGCTGTTTTAAAACTAAAATCCAAAGGTTTATTATCTTTTGAATGCACTAATGTTGCTAATCAAGATTGAGTGAAGTTTTGTATGAAGAAAATTTTCAGGTGTAGGGAAAGAATGATGTAATGAGATGAAGAATAGAAAAAAGCTCAATCTTGGGGATGCCACCCTGTGTCACCCCAAGAAATATTTAAGAGGTACAAGCATCAAAGCTTGGGATGCCCAAGGCATCTCCTTCTTCATCAATAAAAATCTCCTTCTTCATGCACTGTTGTGTTGTTCTTGGAGCGTCTTTGTTTTTGTTTTTAGTTTTCTTTTGCTTTGATTTACTTAATTAAATTGGTTGGACCCCCTCATTCATAAATTAGATTTCAAATAAGATTTGTTTGGATTGGAAAAGAGTAGGAAAGTTCATGCTTAAGTGGTAAAAAGGAGCTTGATTTTGACTATGACTTAGACTTTATCATGTCATGCTTGATATTGTTTTGGCTATATGCTTACTGATTTTTCTGTAGCATGACATGTTATAAACAATTGAGATTGCTTAATGTTCCTTGAAAGAATCATGTGTTGTTTTAGCATATTAAAGCATAGCATTATGGTATTCTCCTTTGATGCTTTATTTGGGTTGACTTGGCGCATGCTCACACCATGTTAAGACTATCCCAAGTCACCATAGCCTCTCTGATCCTTTAGTTTTCGACTTGTAATATCACTTTATGCTTTAATTAATGATGTTTTTTTGCTTTGCATGATTATGTTCATTATTGCTCTCTTAGTTGGTCGCTCCTAGTCTTTTGCTAGCCTCGATACCAAGTATGAGTTCCACTCATGCATCCAACTCCAAATAAAACCAAGCTATTCCAAAGAGTCCACCATACCTACCTATTAACATTTGCTATTGCAAGTATATTCATGTTTTTATCTACATTCTGAATTAAACTTGTTATGTGAAAATTAGTGATTAAAGCTCTCACGAACTTGATGGCACACTTTAATTTTCTTGCCCCTAATAAACTTGAACCATTGTGTCATCTATGTTGTATATGCTTGCACTTATACGTTGGGGATTAGAAGAACCATGCTGTCATGGGGAACGCTTTCAACATTGCACTTGTACATTGTACCTAGTTGATATCATGCTCTTTTGTTTATGGATGTTGTCGGTGTGAAATAAAGGGGAGCTTGTAAGTCCATGGAGTTATGTATATGTCTTAGAGAAATGCTTGGGCGGCTGATCTAATCCATGCCTAATCATCTTGGAAACCTGCAGCATAACCATAATGAGCAATCTATGAAGCATTCTTCTTATAACAAAGAGATAGAGATTGAGAAAAAAGAAAAAAAGATGAGAAAAGAGGAAAGAGAGAAAAAAGCATCATTTTCCGATGGTAAATAAGAAGATGTTGAGATGCTTATTGTCTGCTTGCCTTGTCATTTTGATATGGGGATTCTTCTATATCATCGGGCAAAGGG
This sequence comes from Avena insularis, assembly GCA_023614405.1. NCBI lineage: Eukaryota > Viridiplantae > Streptophyta > Magnoliopsida > Poales > Poaceae > Avena > Avena insularis. The sequence goes on from CM042690.1 coordinate 75,816,649, forward strand.
TACCCCATTGGCGGTTCTCTATGATACACATGTACTTACTATGACAAGAACTTACCGGTAACTAAATTTGAGTAGCATGAGGAGCGGCCCTCGTATTCAAGGGACATGGGATTGCCAACTTATACTTTGTCAAGCATATACTCCACAGTTTGTTCACATTAACCTTAATCACTTCAAGATGCTTATGATAGGGGCAATGAGAGCTGAAAGCTAATAAGTACCATAATTTTTGGAAGCTCTTTATGAGACTTTGAAACCCCTGATTCCCATTATGAATGGACTTTCTTCCACTTTTATATTGAGTCTCCACCTTCTATCCTTAGGCACCAATTAAAAGAGCATAGTTGTCATTCTTAGTTCTATGTGCATTGTCCCAAAACTTATTGATTGATTCATAATGTTGATATTGCTTGTTCTTAAACTATTTGTATGTAGTCACCCTTATGAACTTTGAAGGTGTCACCCTTATGAACTATTTGATATGTGCATTTATGTTTTGCTACTCCATGAGGGACAAGCTAAATGCCACTATGCTATGTTTTCTATATGTGAACAAACAAACGTCTTTCAATGCATTGTTATTCATGATATTTGTTTGTATCCTTTCATGTTGCATGCATAGTTACTATGTCTTATTGTTAGAACTTCATCTTTCATGCTCATGTTTAGAATACTTTGATCCCAGCTTTCAATGCTTGCAAATGGTTTGATCTTGATTGTGATGGTGCATGTCACCTCAAAAATTATTCTTTTTATCACATACCTACTCAAGGACGAGCAGGAGTTAAGCTTGGGGTTGTTGATACGTTGCAAACTTATCTATAATTTTTGATGTTGCATGCTTGTTTTATACCTACTTTCTTATGTTTTGTCCACACTTTGGAGTATTTTTACACATTTTGTGGAATAACCTATTAACAAGATGCCATAGTGCCAGTTACCTATTTTCTTCTGTTTTTGGTTCCAGAAAAGCCAAAAAATGAATATTCTCGGAATTGGAGCGGACAAAAGCCAAAGTCAATATTTTACCGGAAGACTCTCGGAGCCAGAAGACGAGACGGAGAGGGGCCAGGGGCTAGCCACACCATGTGGTGGCGTGGGTCCCCCTAGCCGCGCCACCAGGTGGTGTGGGCCCCTGGTCCACCCTCTGACATTGCCCTTTCGCCTATAAGAAGCCTTCGATGCAGATACCTAAATAATCCAGCCTCCAGCCACGAAAAGTTTCGGGGACAGAAAGTCTCTATTCCGGCACCCTGTCGGTACGGGGAAGTTCCCCCGGAGCCATCTCCATCGATCTCCACCACCATCTCCATCGTCGTTACTGATTCCCATGATGATGAGGGAGTAGTTCTTCCTCGAGGCTATGGTTTCTACCGGTAGCTATGTGTTCATCTCTCTCTCTATGCATGATCATATTGTGATCATGAGCTTTGTAATCAAGTAGATCTACCTTGATACTCAAGTGCTTTAATAGATCTCTACTCTCCCCATATGTGTGAAAGTGACAGCGTGTACACCATGGTGGCACTTAGGCTAGAGATTAGAAATACTTGTTATGAGTTATATTTGGAGTTGGGTGTTTCTATGAAATTGTGGTGTTTGTTGGAACCATCTAGAGCTCAAGGTGACAGTGTGGGGTTATCTAGATGGGGAAAGCAAATTTTGAGGTGTGCTGTTATAGCCCTACCATGGATTAGATTGTCCAACCGGAGAGTAGTTCAGAGTAGTATCATAAAGAGAATATATTTATATGAGAGTGTTCACTAGTGAAAGTATGATCCCTAAGCCTTGTTTTTAAGCATTGAAACACCGTTTGCAACTAGATCTATTACATGTTTCCTTGCTGCCATCTTTATTTCAGTTTGCCTTTAGTCTCTTCCACGCCATCAAGCTATTTTCTGGTACCATTGTCTTTTATCCATACCACTTGTATTTCACTATCTCTTCGCCGAACTAGTGCACCTATACACCTGACAAGTGTATTGGGTGTGTTGGGGACACAAGAGACTTCTTGTATCTTGATTGCAGGGTTGCTTGAGAGGGATACCTTTGACCACTTCCTCCCTGAGTTCGATAAACCTTGGGTAATCCACTTAAGGGAACACTTGCTACTGTTCTACAAGAATAGAAGTGCGTAGATATCAGTCCCCTAGATGCCTGACAGCGCCTCTCCACGACTTCAGGAAGGTGAGAGCCACGGAGGGAGATTACCTGAGTCATCGCTTAGGGCCTTCGAGGAAACTCCGATCCAGGGGCGCCTACCCAACGTTGGTTTAGGGAGGTAATGCTGGATGCCCAAAGGTACCCCTTCCTGGACCTCGCAACCTTGATAGCCCTTCCACAGGAGGGGAAAGTGCGTACTAGGGGATATGGAAAGAAAGGATCATCAGCAACAGTTAGTGTTGTGCAGCGTCCTTGAATGGCTCCAAACCTGGTTGGCCCCAAGGGGCACTCCAACCCAAGCATGACTCTACATAGTGAATACGGAAAAGCATCCTCAGCTGGGATGAGGAGAAGATGCCCACGTGGGTATCGTCGATGACCCCGATCACGTGTTGAGCTGGGGGATATTTTTCAGATTTCATCGAAATAGGAGAGGGCCCCTATATGCCAGACGACACCTCTCCACACCCCTGACGAGGTATGGCCTGGGAGGGAGATGACCAATGTCATCTATAAATGCCTCGGAGTGAGCTCCAAGCTAGGGATGGCCCCAACTAGAGGTTAGCTATTAAGGCAACCCTAGATGCTCGAATGCGCCCCCTCTAGGACCTTGCAATCCTGGTAATCTCCCTATAATGGAGGGTGACTGTTGGAGGCGAAAAGAAGAAACCAACGATAATCAACACTTGGCAACATGTTCTAATGACTCTGGCCAGGGGTCGCCCCCGAGCGGCACCCTAGCCTACCAAGCCACTTCAACATGATTCACACAAAAAACAATCCCACCGAGGGAAAGGAGGAGGTATCTTCGTTGGTATCGCTAATGGTCACGGTCTAGTGTCGAGTCGAGAGCTCGGCTCTGATACTCTGCAGAGTCAAAGAGAGCCCCTATATGCTCTAAAGCGCCCTCCCTATCCCAGACGAGGCCCTCAAGAAAAAAGATACGGGGGCTCCCGAGTGGCACCAAGAATGGTTTCCTCTCGTTATGGAATCTACTAGGTGAGTAGTTGGCTATGCATATGCATGTTTTGTAGGTGAATCTTGTTGCACGAGTGGTGTGTGATTACGAGACGATGTTTATACATGAAGCTTGTGTGGTGCATGAATGTTTGTATGCGAAGATTTTTTTGTTGTTGCTTGCCCTGGAGTGGTGCATGGATGTTTGCTAAAATATTGATTCATGTCCATTTCAGCTAAGTTTTCACTACCCTTATGTCCCACTTTTAGGAAAGGTCATGCCCAATTTTTCCGGCGACCATGCATGTCTGTGTGCATATGGTGTGGTTCTAACATATTCACCTTTTCTCTATACGTGTATATGACCACGCATGCAACCATGGTAGTCACGATGAGCGAAGGACGAGTTTCTAGGTACAAGAAAGATTCCAAGGAGGACACGATTCATAACAACAAGACCCAGATAAGATGTCCATGTCGAACATGCAAACTCCAGCAATGGCTTGACCCTGATTTTGGACAATTGGACGATCACCTGCTTAGGCACGGTTTCATGCGGGAATGTTCATTTGCGGTACCAAACTTGGTGGGTTAGTGCACCGTGGTACCCGAGTTGCCATCAATCGTGCGGAGGGGCCATAGTAGATTCGCCAATTGTCCAGAAGTGCCAAATGGGGGTGAATACAAATCTAACGGCCAAACGGTCGTTTGAACCAGACGAAAAACGGTTGAACTCCAATACCACCGTTAGGTCAACTCTTCTTGGCCCGCCATGTCAGTATTCCCCGTTATCTTTTGCGGTCGTGGACTAGCTTACCCCTCCGTGGACCAGATCCCTGCGTGGACGAGATCTATTTCTTTGCTCTGCTCTGGTCTTCTCCCCTGCTCCCCTCCCCATAACATTTGCTCAGCTCCGGCTGCTCGTCTCAGATCAGAGCTCGCACTTGCTCTAATTTGCGTCTCCGCCATGTCCGGTCAACCTCCCACACCTCTAATCGAAGCTCGTAGCCGTCGCCGTTGCATCGTCCGCCGTATCGACTTGGCGTCCTCGAACTAATATCCGCCCGGCTAGTCCTTCTCGCACGGCGGGCGCGTCCCGTCAGCGATCCAGGCCGGCGACCGGCCTCGGAAGTTGCGTCTTGCCAAGACCCTGTGCATGGTAGCCCTGGCACAGCAGTTGTTCGACCACGCTCTCATGGCCACCGTGCTGGGCATCCGTCCCGCCGTGTCGCCGGCAGAGTTGCTGTCGGCTTTCAGGTCTCATTTTGGGATCAGACGAAATGAGGTCAACATTGAGGTATGCGTGCTGCCATTCGATTTTTTCGTCCAGTTCGAGCACAGCTCAGACACCGAGCGCGTTCTGCATTCTTCCCGTTCTTTCAAGTGCTGCAGGGAGAAAATGAGCTTCATGCGTTCGCATCGCACCTGTGGTTGGGACGATCGCTTGGGGCAGCTTCGTTTCTTCTCCAAACTCGGCTTTGACGGCCTCCCATTGGATGCTTGGGAGCCGGAAGGCCTCAAGCAGGTCGTCAATAGCCTTGGCGACGAGCTGGTGGAAATCGTGCCACCGAGCGACAGATGGGTCATCGAGGTAAAGGCGTGGCTGAAAGATCCTGATGCCGTTCCTAAGATTTACGAGGTGCAGATTCCAAGCAGGGCAGGGCGATAGCTTTGCTGGAAGCACCCGGTCATCATCCACCTGGAGGAGGTTTTGGACTCGGTACATGGCATTCAGGGCCCTGAAGAGGCTGCCAGAAAGCACCCTCGTCGCCTGCAGTGTTGGCCTGGAAGGATCGATGGCATAGGACTGCCACCGTTTCGCGACGGGGCACACAGTTTCGGTGGGGGGACCGGGCTTGGACGAGCTGGTGGTTCTGATTTCCCTCGAGTGAAGACAGAGCTCTAGTGAATTGTCGTGGTATGTGTGGCTAATGAATTTGTAGTATGGAGAGCGTAGCAGGAAGTTAGCATCGACTAAAAATGTGTAATAGTTTGAATTGATGTAGTACGTGTGTGTAATAGTTTGAAGTAGTATGTGTGTGTAATAGTTTGAATCGATGTAGTACGTGTGGGTAATGAATTTGATGTAGTGTGTGTGTGTAATAGTTTGAATCGATGTAGTTGAACACCGTGCATTATAATTTCTATGAATAACCAAGGACAACCTCATGAAAAGAGGGTGGTCTGGCAATGAGCAATATCAATTCTGTGGATGCCAGGAAAATATAGTCCATCTCCTCTTCAAGTATAAGGTAGCTATATTTGTAACACGTTGAACTGCAGGACCATTTTGCAGGCAACACAAGACAAAGGAAAAAATGGTTTACAGCACAGACAGCAGACACAAAATCTGTAGCCTAGGATAAAAAGATGCCAGTTAACTGGATTGAACCATGACTAGTAATTGAAGGAAATAGGTACTTGATAGTATTTGCTTACAACAGTAGTACTTCCATACAAAAGGGTCTTATACCTGCACAAAAGTGGGCTAAAATTCCTACTAGTTTATAGAACAATTCGTCAGCATTTCATCTACGAAAGCCATTCTTCAGTCTAAACTTAACGATTCTACACTGAAGAAACTACAGTCTCCACCAGAAAAGTTGGCTGGCCAATTGCCTTGAGAGGACATAAGTTCTTTGGTCATTTAACCCAAACTGATCTATTGCCTTCCCGCCAAACTACAAGAAATCTGCATCGTTCATGCACGAGCGAGTTGCGTGCGTAAGTCCCGGTTTAGTTGGACCATCCGCGCCGCTGCAACGATTTCTTCGAAACTGAAATTCGACATCTCCTTCTCGGGATCGTAGGTCCGTGTGAACTCGAACCTGAATTCCGGGGCTGAGTTGATGCCCGCCGCCGGCTCCGGCTGTTGAACAATCTAGCATGCTGAGTGTAGAAGCTTGGTCGCCGCCACGGTACGGCCTTCGACGGTGCGTAGGATGGAGCGTCTTTGCCGCAGACGGTGTGCTCCTAGCCTACCCTACTGAGGTAACGCGAGAGTTCCTAGACCTTGGCGCTGCCATGTTCGAGGGTGTGTACCATCGGCGGCGGCATGAACGATTTGATACGTACCTTGTTCCCACTGCCTAGAGCATGCCGTAATGCCGCCGCGCGATTTCTCCACATCGCTCTCTTGGCCCTGCTTGCCGCATCTGGCGCCGGTGACGGCGTAGTCGCCGCCACGGCCGATTCGGCACATTCGGGGAAATCATCTGCCTGACAGGGCAATGGGAGACCGGCCTTGAAATAGAGCTTCATGGTCTGCCTTAGAGGGGCTAAATACCCTAGTTTCGGCCGCTGTCGCGGCAGCGGCGGCGGCGGCTTAGGCGGGGCCATGTTACCCTAGTTGGTGCGGCACGGAGGAGCTGCGCAAGGTGAACTGTGGTTAGTGGGAGAAAGGGAGTGAAAGACCGACAGTAGGTTTGGACTACGGGCACGCGTGAAAATAACCATTTCCCATCTCCTTAGAGGGTAATAATTCGACACTCGTTGTATTAACAGCTCAATCTTTATTTCCGTTCTCAGCATAAGAGTGTGAACGTATTAAAAAGATCGGTCGTGCCTATCCACCTTATTGGGCAATGTACCAGGACAAGTAGGAGACAGGACCAGGTTTCATTTTAGAAATGTTGACGACTGTGCCCTTATGTTTATATGATATTATTTATATGCTACCATGTACCGTCTAATGTAGCAACACCATCAGAAACAGGGGATAACGACGTGACATGTTTTATTTTTTTAAAGGGCATCAGAAACAGGGGATGCCGACGTGGCATGTTTTATGACTGGCAGGCCCGCCCCCTCCACCTTCGACGGCACCCATCCCAGGTTCGAGGGGTGGTGTCGCCCACCAACACATTATTGTGCAATTTTCCATGTGGGACCTGAATTCCGGTGCTGAGCTGATGCCCGTGTCGAACACAGAGAATTCTGAAAGAAGCTACTAAAAATAAATACTTTGAATTCTGGAAGTACTAATTTAAATACATTACAATTTTGTCTGAAAGGTAATACGCATACTGCTCATCAAAATAATATAAATATAGTACAAATTTCTACTTCGAAAAATAGACCTGAAAATACTAGCAAATAACCTAGGATGAATATATGATTCATTCTCCCCTATATATTTCGTTGTCGTTGGCTCCCGTGTGCTGCAACACATGTTCAGAGAACTCTCTCCGTCTGCAGTGTGCTGCGAGTATCTCGTCCAGAGGGTAAGGCCTCGGTGTATGTTCTAGACTTAAGCCATACATTACAATTGTTGGTTCCTCTTCCCAGGCTTGAACCTCATGATTGTACAGTCTAATGTAATTCCTATAGTATATGCAACCGGGTTTGACTATGGGGTATAACCTGGTGTCAATGGAGATAGACCGATTGTAACCAACGAAGAGGGCACGACTTCCAATGTCACCGACGGCCTCGAGAGAGCGGTTATCCGTGTCCACCCAGTACAACACCGGTTGCCCTTTGGCGAAATCCCTGTTCAATACAAGAAGCAGATCACCATCTGACTCCACAAGGTAAAAATTGTAGGTTCTGTGTACCTGTTCAAAAACTGGGGCCGAAATTATTTTGGCCATCGTGACAATGCTCGCGCGCTGCTCTAACTAGATGTTGGTCAACAAGATGTCTCCATTCTCAAGTAATGCATATACTTCCCCTCGGAATGCCGTCATGCAGACAAAAAGCGTATCAGTAGGTGGCGAATACAATACTTCTCCAAATGATCCATTGATTTGCCCCGTTGGGGTGCTCTCATTGGATCAGTGCAAACGAACACCATCGTCGGGGACTTCGTCACAACGAGAGATTCCATAAGATCAGATGGTATGTGTGCTTGAAACTCAGTGTTAGACTTGTGAGTGATTGGGTTCAGAAGCCGAATCTGGTACGGCTCCACCCTCTGAGCAAGCACGATGACGCCTCGAGAAACACCGACGAAGTAGAATCTTTTGGAAGAAGAGGGCATCAGTTAGCACTAAGATGTTTACAATGGAAAATACCAATAAATATCGGATGTGAATGTGAACCTACGAGGGACGTCCATTAGATTTGTCCTGAAGCAACGACCAGTGGCGAGGTTGAGGAAGGTGAAGTCGCCAACGTCTGGAAGTGTGTTATATATCATGATCTAGTTGTTGAGATGGAATTCGGGCACCTTTAAAGTGCGGCGCCAATCGGTGCAGACTTCCCGACAAGCAGCATAGGTGTCAATGTACTCCTCTTTCTCCAGCAAATAGTCGGTGATCTTGCGAAGTGGGTCGGCCGGGAGATCGGCCCAGTTCCTCTTCATCCGGCTACTGGCTATGGCTTACGTGCGGGAATGTTTTGATCGAGGAAGAAAGAAGAACTACCACATTGAGGAGAAGAAGAAGAGGATAACAGACGAGGGAGACGAAGCGGAACTGCCACTGCGAGGAGACGATGAGACGGGGGAGAAGAAGCAGAACTGCCAATTCAAGTTTGGATCAACGGGCTTTTTTTCGGAACTAGCGCGTGAACCATCCATGCACTACATGCAAGTTTTGATCAAACAGATTGACATGTGGGACCTGCTAAAAAATTCCATGAAGTGCTCCCCGTGCATAGTGCGCTGACATGTGGCATGTTTTCTGACAGGCGGGCCCGCCTCCTCCACCTACGACGGCGCGCGTCCCAGGTTTGAGGGCTGGTGCCGCCCGCCAACATATTATTGTGCAATTTTCCATGCTTTCGCCTCTCTGCCTCCCGCCGCCACTTTGCTCCGCTCGCTCGCTTCTCTCCTGCTCCTGCCGCCACTTTGCTCGATCGTGCACCTCTCTGCCGTCCCCTTGGTGCGTCGTCCTCCGCCCTCCCCTCCTACCATTCCCTCATGTCCCTCCCTCCCTTCCCTTCTGCCTTGTCACCGCCACCGCCTGTGAGCGTTTGGAAATGAAAACCGAGAGTCGGCCGTTAGGTTAGGGGCCCAATGACGCTGGTGATCTGGATCCCGCTCAGAGATGGATCCCGCGAGGCTTGAGAGCACGGATATGGGTCCTGCGCAGCTGGAGAGCACGGAATCTCCTTCAAGTCTAGAGAGCACAGAGGACAACAAAACGGGGGGAGAGGAAGCGGGGTGCAGAGCTTTGGAGGTATGGAGCCCGGAGAAGGTGTCGTGCGTCCACATTGAAGGGTAAGAACTGTAATTCCTTATCTGCATACCCCAATTAGCGTTGTAGTCCCGTGGTGATGGTAAGGATATGTGTTGGTAACCGCAGGACGTCTGTACAGCTTGTCCTTGAGCATGATGCTTTGTCAAGCGAGCATGAAGGCACTGAAACATGTGGCGGTGTGGATGATGATGAGAAAGCATATCCAGACGTGGCTGCTGACCTTGATAGGATGGAGAGTAGGGAATATTTGGTTGATTCGAACTTTGAGCCTGACAATGGGACTGATGAGGAATAGGAATGTTAAGATGTGGAAATGGGATGTAGATACGACGATGAAGACGTGGACAGGCCAGTGATACACTTTGACAGGGACAATCCTACAATTGATGAGGGGACTGTCTTTGATAATGTGGAGGACTGTAGATATGCAGTTGCAACCTATGCAATCAGAGTTGGGTTCGAATTTATCATTGAAAAGAGCGACCAAAAGAGATTTAGGGTGCACTATAGGGAAAGTAATGTGTGTAAATGGAGATTACATGCATCTCCACTGCGGAGTGGACACCCATTTCAGGTTGCAATAGCTACATTTAGTTTCAGTCTTTCTCATATTTATTCTGCTGATAACTAGCTCTGATTTATTTGGATTCTTATCTAATGCAGATCAAAGTAAACATGAAGAAACACAACTGCCCTAATACTTCTTTAAGTGGTAAAATTAGACCGGCAACTACCAAGTGGATTGCTCATGACTTATTTGGGTGAGGCAGGATCATAACATTGGACCAGCTGAACTCAGAGCAAAGATTAGCAAAAAGTTTAACGTTCTGATTCCTTATCACAGAGTTTTTGATGGGAAGGAGATGGCTCTAGACTTCATTCAAGGCAAGTGGAATGATAGTTTTCATATGTAGTATAGTTTCAAAGCTCAGGTAGAGAAAACATCACATGATAGTGTTGTTGACATCGATTACGAGGTTGTGAAAGGGAGAGAAAAGGTCTCGAGGGGGGTCAGGTATAAGCAGGTAGATAAGATATGCTTAAGGAGATGTTTTGTCTGCTTGAAGGCATGTTGGAAGGGGTTCCTAGACGGCTGCAGGCCATACTTGGCAATAGGCGCAACTTCTTTAACAGGGAAGTTCAGGGGATATGTTGCTTCTGCTTGTGCTTTGGACACGCATAATTGGCTTCTACCCGTAGCTTATGCTGTTCTTGAGGGTGAATCAAATGAAAGCTGGACATGGTTCATGCAGAGACTACGGGAAGTAATTGGTCACCCTGAAGGCTTGGTGATACACACCGGTGCATCTGAGGGTCTTGAGAATGCTGTTGATGCTGTGTTTCCAGGGGTTGAGCATAGGGAATGCATGCGGCACCTCGCTACTAACTTCACGAAGAAGTTCAAAGGAAAGATCTTTGAAGAGGACTTGTGGCGATCAGCATACACATACATCCCAAGCACGCATGCTACTTACTTGCAGAACATGTATGTAGTGCCAAAAGTGAAAAAATACCTTGAGGAACATCACACTAAGCTATGGGCCAGAAGCAAGTTTGGTGATTTAAGCAAGGTGGATTTTGTATGCAATAATTTGGCACTGAGTTTCAATGATAAGATTTCGGGCATGAAGACACTTGGAATTGTTATTTTGTTGGATGCAATAAGACAGTGCATAATGGTGAAGATAGATTTAAGGCAAAGAATTTGTGCAAGAAAAATTTTAGGCCATAAAATAGTTCCAAAGGTGGTTATGTTACTGGATGCAAGAACCAGGGCAATGAGAACGATAAAGATGAGGGTGGTCAGAAGTTCTAGAACATTGGCTGAGGTTTATGGAGAATACAAGCGTGGAAGTGAAGGGAGGTACACTGTAGACATTGGAAACAAGACTTGTTCATGCAGGCAATGGCAGATTATTGGTCTTCCATGTCACCATGCAATTTACTTCATCTTAAAGCTTAGAGGTAACGGAGCTGAAATAGAGAACTATGTCGACAACTATTTCTTCGTGGACAAGTTTTCTGCAACTTATGCAGAAAACATACCACCTATGGCCGATGAAAATGATTGGGAGATTGTCGATCCAGGGTTCAAACTTCAACCACCAGTTCTTAGGAGGCCACCTGGGAGGCCTCGAAAGCTAAGGATCGAAGCCTCCACCGATAAAGGTTCAAGGCTGGGAGCTAGGAAAAGGAAATGCGGACGTTGTGGCGGATTCGTCCATATCAAGAGGTTGTGCAAAAACCCAGTTACACATGCTATTGTCCCTGTTCACACCCTGGTGGCAGAAAATGAGGCTTCTCAGCCAGAACTGGCGGAAGAGTAGCGCAAGATGGTGATGAGCACTCGGAGGAAAACGTACGTAAGCAGCCAATTTATGAAGAAGTGGAGGTGCCAGCGAGAAAAGGGTGTGAAAAGAAACAAAAGGGTAAGCGGAACAGGGAGGAAAGGGCAAATAATGAAGGTGTATTAGAATATGAAGAAGTTGCAGGGGTGATTGAGGATGTTCTTGAGGATATTTCGGCTAACTGCAGGAGAAATAATAAATCCCTGCCAATTTCATCTTTGTATGATTCTCCGGATGAAAGGTAAGCTTAAAAATTGTTTTATTTGCCATTTTATCATTTTTTTTATCCTTATCAACTGATGCTTAATGCAGCGTGGGCTAGCAGACTAATAAGAGGAGAAGAAAGATGTGGGCACAGTAACGTCCTATGTTGAATTATATCATTGAAACTAAACTAGCCGTGTCGGCTTTATTTATATCTGGCGCGTGCAATGTGTCTGTGATGGGGTCATGTGGACCAGATTACATTTTTTTAAAATATTATTAAATTAATTTTTTACCTGCGTTTGGACGCGGCTACTAGTTCCCATCTCCCTTGCATTCCCATCTCCTCTGGGCACTCCAGAATTATGGCTGTGCCATCAAGTAGCAGAGTCAGCGTATTGTCCCATCAGGTGTGAACGCAATGACTTTGTTTGTTCAGAATTTGACGACTTTTGATTATTTTGAAAGACAGAGAAACCTAAAACATGTATCTAGACATGTTTTGGGTATAGACATATTTATTAAATATCTAAAAAAACTAAGTCAGTTATATCTGGACAGGAGTAGTATACTATTACAACACGCTCGGTCCCTTCTCCTCAGGCGCACTCCAAATTACGGCTGTGCCAGCAAGTGCTAGGAGCAGAGTCAGCGTATTGTCCCATCAGATATGCCAGGGAACACGCGAACTTTATTTTCAGGATCGAACGAGTTTCGATCGACTAGTTTCAAAGACAAAGACAACTAAAACATGGCCAACATATATAGATTATGACGATAATCGACAATGACTCAGGTGACCCAGATCCAAAGAGCGCATTAAGATACCGTACATAGATTTAATTTATTCTTAAGTGGCCCTAATCGACTATGACGCTCCTGCAGTCTCCATCATTGACGACGTTGTCCGCGTCGCCGCCAGCCTCCTCCGCGTCGGAATCGATGCCGACGTTCCCGACAGCGTTCCTCCTCCTCATGCATTCTTCACGGCGCGCTGCATCGATAACGGTGGAGGTAAATGCGCCCGAGCATCGCCGAGCTGCCACCCTTCGGGGTTGCGCAGATCCGGGTGGATCTCCCGCTGGTGGGTTCCGCATAGCTCAATCAACGCAACCCTCTCCTTCTTGAACAGCTTTCGCCAGTACGTGCTCGTACGCGAGTACCACGCCATTGCCCTCTTCCGCTCCGACAGCTGGCGGCGGCGCTCCTCGATCTGCCTCGCCAACGCGTTGTCGCGCAAGAGCGGCGCGATAGGAACCCCGGCGTAGCTGAGCTCGAAACCGGCCGGAAGCCTCACTAACGGCGCTTGAAGTATGTCGTAAGCTGAGTTTGGGCCTCTCCCTCTCCATGGCGATGAAGGAACACAATCTGATTTTCGTCCCGAGGTTAAGGGATAAGGGCAGGGCGTAGGCCCGGCAGAAGTTGCCACGGCCAATCAGTTCGCAGAACAGACTTCTCGCGGATCGCCCTCGCGAAGGACACCACTATCGTCCACGCGACCTGATCCAACGGCGCCTAACAATCGGGGATCGGGTCTTCTAGAAGCCTAGTGCGGTAGCTGGTTAGTTCTGCGTCCCCATTGTTTGTGGCCAACGACGGTAGTTGAAAATAATACACATTTCAATGACACTGGTGGATCCATGTGTGGTAGGTGAAAAGAACACACATGCAATGACTCCAGTTGTTGTTAGTGAAAAGAACACACATGCAATGACACTGATGGATCCATGGATGGATTGTGAAAAGAACATACATGCAATGACAGTGGTGGATCCATAGGTGGTATGTGAAAATAACACACATGCAAAATGTCTCTGGTTGTTGTTACTAAAAAGAACACACATGCAATGACACTAGTGGATCCATAGGTGGATTATGAAATGAATACACATGAAATGACACTGGTTGATCCATATGTGTTATGTGAGAAGAACACACATTTCAATGACTCTGGTTGTTGTTACTAAAAAGAACACACATGCAATGACACTGGTGGATCCATGGGTGGATTGTGAAAAGAGCACACATGCAATGACACCGGTGGATCCGTATGTGGTATGTGAAAAGAACACACATGCAATGACTCTAGTTGTTGTTAGTGAAAAGAACATACATGCAATGACACCGGTGTATCCATGTGTGGTCTCTAAAGAGAGCACACATTTCAATGACTCTGGTTGTTGTTAGTAAAAAGAACACACATGCAATGACATTGGTTGTTGTTACTAAAAAGAACACACATGCAATGACACTGGTGGATCCATGTGTGGATTGTGAAGAGAACACACATGCAATGACACTGGTGGATCCATAGGTGGTATGTGAGAAGAACAGCCATGAAATGACTCTGGTTGTTATTAGTAAAACGAACACACATGCAATGACACTGGTGGATCCATAGGTGGTATGTGAAAAGAGCACACATGCAATGACTCCATTTTATGTTAGTGAAAAGAACACACATGCAATGGCACTGGTTGTTGTTACTAAAAAGAACACACATGGAATGACACTAGTGGATCCATGGGTGGATTGTGAAAAGAGCACACATGCAATGACTCCAGTTGTTGTTAGTGAAAAGAACATACATGCAATGACACTGGTGGATCCATAGGTGGTATGTGAGAAGAAGACACATTTCAATGACTCTGGTTGTTGTTACTAAAAAGAACACACATGCAATGACACTGGTGGATCCATGGGTGGATTGTGAAAAGAGCACACATGCAATGACACTGGTGGTTCCGTATGTGGTATGTGAAAAGAACACACATGCAATGACTCTGGTTGTTGTTAGTGAAAAGAACATACATGCAATGACACCGGTGGATCCATGAGTGGTCTCTAAAGAGAGCACACATTTCAATGACTCTGGTTGTTGTTAGTAAAAAGAACACACATGCAATGACACTGGTTGTTGTTACTAAAAAGAACACACATGCAATGACACTGTTGGATCCATGTGTGGATTGTGAAGAGAACACGCATGCAATGAAACTGGTGGATCCATAGGTGGTATGTGAGAAGAACAGCCATGAAATGACTCTGGTTGTTGTTAGTAAAACGAACACACATGCAATGACACTGGTGGATCCATAGGTGGTATGTGAAAAGAGCACACATGCAATGACTCCAGTTGATGTTAGTGAAAAGAACACACATGCAATGGCACTGGTTGTTGTTACTAAAAAGAACACACATGGAATGACACTAGTGGATCCATGGGTGGATTGTGAAAAGAGCACACATGCAATGACTCCAGTTGTTGTTAGTGAAAAGAACATACATGCAATGACACTGGTGGATCCATAGGTGGTATGTGAGAAGAAGACACATTTCAATGACTCTGGTTGTTGTTACTAAAAAGAACACACATGCAATGACACTGGTGGATCCATGGGTGGATTGTGAAAAGAGCACACATGCAATGACACTGGTGGTTCCGTATGTGGTATGTGAAAAGAACACACATGCAATGACTCTGGTTGTTGTTAGTGAAAAGAACATACATGCAATGACACCGGTGGATCCATGTGTGGTCTCTGAAGAGAGCACACATTTCAATGACTCTGGTTGTTGTGAGTAAAAAGAACACACATGCAATGACATTGGTTGTTGTTACTAAAAAGAACACACATGCAATGACACTGGTGGATCCATGTGTGGATTGTGAAGAGAACACACATGCAATGACACTGGTGGATCCATAGGTGGTATGTGAGAAGAACAGCCATGAAATGACTCTGGTTGTTGTTAGTAAAAAGAACACACATGCAATGACACTGGTGGATCCATATGTGGTTTGTGCAAAGAGCACACATGCAATGACTCTAGTTGTTGTTAGTAAAAAGAACACACATGCAATGACACTGGTTGTTGTTACTAAAAAGAACACACATGCAATGACACTGTTTGATCCATGTGTGGATTGTGAAGAGAACACGCATGCAATGAAACTGGTGGATCCATAGGTGGTATGTGAGAAGAACAGCCATGAAATGACTCTGGTTGTTGTTAGTAAAAAGAACACACATGCAATGACACTGGTGGATCCATAGGTGGTATGTGAAAAGAGCACACATGCAATGACTCCAGTTGTTGTTAGTGAAAAGAATACACATGCAATGGCACTGGTTGTTGTTACTAAAAAGAACACAAATGGAATGACACTAGTGGATCCATGGGTGGATTGTGAAAAGAGCACAGATGTCATGACTCCAGTTGTTGTTAGTGAAAAGAACATACATGCAATGACATTGGTGGATCCATGTGTTGTCTCCGTAGAGAACACACATGCAATGACACTGGTGGATCCATATGTGGTATGTGAAAAGAACACACATGCAATGACTCTGGTTGTTGTTAGTGAAAATAACACACATGCAATGACTCTGGTTGTTGTTACTAAAAAGAACACACATGCAATGACACTAGTGGATCCATAGGTGGATTATGAAATGAACACACATGCAATGACACTGGTGGATCCATAGGTGGTATGTAAGAAGAACACACATTTCAATGACTCTGGTTCTTGTTACTAAAAACAACACACATGCAATGACACTAGTGGATCCATGGATTGTGAAAAGAGCACACATGCAATGACACTGGTGGATCCATATGTGGTATGTGAAAAGAACACACATGCAATGACTCTAGTTGTTGTTAGTGAAAAGAACATACATGCAATGACACCGGTGCATCCATGTGTGGTCTCTGAAGAGAGCACACATTTCAATGATTCTAGTTGTTGTTAGTTAAAAGAACACGCATGCAATGACACTGGTGGATCCATGTGTGGTCTCTGAAGAGAACGCACATGCAATAACACTGGTTGTTGTTACTAAAAAGAACACACATGCAATGACACTTGTGGATCCATGTGTGGATTGTGAAGAGAACACACATGCAATGACACTGGTGGATCCATAGATGGTATGTGAGAAGAACAGCCATGCAATGACTCTGGTTGTTGTTAGTAAAAAGAACACACATGCAATGACACTAGTAGATCCATAGGTGGTATGTGAAAAGAGCACACATGCAATGACTCTAGTTGTTGTTAGTGAAAAGAACACACATGCAATGGCACTGGTTGTTGTTACTAAAAATAACACACATGCAATGACACTAGTGGATCCATGGGTGGATTGTGAAAAGAGCACACATGCAATGACTCCAGTTGTTGTTAGTGAAAAGAACATACATGCAATGACACTGGTGGATCCTTGTGTGGTCTCCGTAGAGAACACGCATGCAATGACACTGGTGGACCCATATGTGGTATGTGAAAAGAACACACATGCAATGACTCTGGTTGTTGTTAGTGAAAAGAACATACATGACATGACACTAGTGGATCCATAGGTGGTATGTGAAAAGAACACACATGCAAAATGACTCTGGTTGTTGTTACTAAAAAGAACACACATGCAATGAAACTGGTGGACCCATAGGTGGATTATGAAATGAACAGACATTCAATGACACTGGTGGATCCATAGGTGGTATGTTAGAAGAACACACATTTCAATGACTCTGGTTGTTGTTACTAAAAAGAACACACATGCAATGACACTGGTGGATCCATGTGTGGATTGTGAAAAGAGCACACATGCAATGACACTGGTGGATCCGTATGTGGTATGTGAAAAGAACACACATGCAATGACTCTAGTTGTTGTTAGTGAAAAGAACATACATGCAATGACACCGGTGGATCCATGTGTGGTCTCTGAAGAGAGCACACATTTCAATGACTCTGGTTGTTGTTAGTAAAAAGAACACACATGCAATGACACTGGTTGTTGTTACTAAAAAGAACACACATGCAATGACACTGGTGGATCCATGTGTGGATTGTGAAGAGAACACACATGCAATGACACTGGTGGATCCATAGGTGGTATGTGAGAAGAACATCCATGAAATGACTGTGGTTGTTGTTAGTAAAAAGAACACACATGCAATGACACTGGTGGATCCATAGGTGGTATGTGAAAAGAGCACACATGCAATGACTCCAGTTGTTGTTAGTGAAAAGAGCACACATGCAATGGCACTGGTTGTTGTTACTAAAAAGAACACACATGGAATGACACTAGTGGATCCATGGGTGGATTGTGAAAAGAGCACACATGCAATGACTCCAGTTGTTGTTAGTGAAAAGAACACACATGCAATGACACTGGTGGATCCATGTGTGGTCTACGTAGAGAACACACATGCAATGACACTGGTGGATCCATATGTGGTATGTGAAAAGAACACACATGCAATGAATCTAGTTGTTGTTAGTGAAAATAACACACATGCAAAATGACTCTGGTTGTTGTTACTAAAAAGAACACACATGCAATGACACTAGTGGATCCATAGGTGGATTATGAAATGAATACACATGAAATGACACTGGTGGATCCATAGGTGGTATGTGAGAAGAACACACGTTTCAATGACTCTGGTTGTAGTTACTAAAAAGAACACACATGCAATGACACTAGTGGATCCATGGGTGGATTGTGAAAAGAGCACACATGCAATGACACTGGTGGATCCGTATGTGGTATGTGAAAAGAACACACATGCAATGACTCTAGTTGTTGTTAGTGAAAAGAACATACATGCAATGACACCGGGGGATCCATGTGTGGTGTCTGAAGAGAGCACACATTTCAATGACTCTGGTTGTTGTTAGTAAAAAGAACACACATGCAATGACACTGGTTGTTGTTACTAAAAAGAACACACATGCAATGACACTGGTGGATCCATGTGTGGATTGTGAAGAGAACACACATGCAATGACACTGGTGGATCCATAGGTGGTATGTGAGAAGAACAGCCATGAAATGACTCTGGTTGTTGTTAGTAAAAAGAACACATATGCAATGACACTCGTGGATACATAGGTGGTATGTGAAAAGAGCACACATGCAATGAATCCAGTTGTTGTTAGTGAAAAGAACACACATGCAATGGCACTGGTTGTTGTTACTAAAAAGAACACACATGCAATGACACTAGTGGATCCATGGGTGGATTGTGAAAAGAGCACACATGCAATGACTCCAGTTGTTGTTAGTGAAAAGAACATACATGCAATGACACTAGTGGATCCATGTGTGGTCTCCGTAGAGAACACGCATGCAATGACACTGGTGGATCCATATGTGGTATGTGAAAAGAACACACATGCAATGACTCTGGTTGTTGTTAGTGAAAAGAACATACATGCAATGACACTGGTGGATCCATAGGTGGTATGTGAAAAGAACACACATGCAAAATGACTCTGGTTGTTGTTACTAAAAATAACACACATGCAATGAAACTGGTGGATCCATACGTGGATTATGAAATGAACAGACATGGAATGACACTTGTGGATCCATAGGTGGTATATGAGAAGAACACACATTTCAATGACTCTGGTTGTAGTTACTAAAAAGAACACACATGCAATGACACTGGTGGATCCATGAGTAGATTGTGAAAAGAGCACACATGCAATGACACGGGTGGATCCATATGTGGTATGTGACAAGAACACACATGCAATGACTCTAGTTGTTGTTAATGAAAAGAACAGACATGCAATGACACAGGTGGATCCATGTGTGGTCTCTGAAGAGAGCACACATTTCAATGACTCTGGTTGTTGTTAGTAAAAAGAACACACATGCAATGACACTGGTTGTTGTTACTAAAAAGAACACACATGCAATAACACTGGTGGATCCATGTGTGGATTGTGAAGAGAACACACATGCAATGACACTGGTGGATCCATAGGTGGTATGTGAGAAGAACAGCCATGAAATGACTCTGGTTGTTGTTAGTAAAAAGAACACACATGCAATGACACTGGTGGATCCATAGGTGGTATGTGAAAAGAGCACACATGCAATGACTCCAGTTGTTGTTAGTGAAAAGAATACACATGCAATGGCACTGGTTGTTGTTACTAAAAAGAACACAAATGGAATGACACTAGTGGATCCATGGGTGGATTGTGAAAAGAGCACAGATGCAATGACTCCAGTTGTTGTTAGTGAAAAGAACATACATGCAATGACACTGGTGGATCCATGTGTGGTCTCCGTAGAGAACACACATGCAATAACACTGGTGGATCCATATGTGGTATGTGAAAAGAACACACATGCAATGACTCTGGTTGTTGTTAGTGAAAATAACACACATGCAATGACTCTGGTTATTGTTACTAAAAAGAACACACATGCAATGACACTAGTGGATCCATAGGTGGATTATGAAATGAACACACATGCAATGACACTGGTGGATCCATAGGTGGTATGTAAGAAGAACACACATTTCAATGACTCTGGTTCTTGTTACTAAAAACAACACACATGCAATGACACTAGTGGATCCATGGATTGTGAAAAGAGCACACATGCAATGACACTGGTGGATCCATATGTGGTATGTGAAAAGAACACACATGCAATGACTCTAGTTGTTGTTAGTGAAAAGAACATACATGCAATGACACCGGTGCATCCATGTGTGGTCTCTGAAGAGAGCACACATTTCAATGACTCTAGTTGTTGTTACTAAAAAGAACATGCATGCAATGACACTGGTGGATCCATGTGTGGTTCTCTGAAGAGAACGCACATGCAATGACTCCAGATGTTGTTAGTGAAAAGAACACACATGCAATGACACTGGTGGATCCATGTGTGGTCTACGTAGAGAACACACATGCAATAACACTGGTGGATCCATATGTGGTATGTGAAAAGAACACACATGCAATGAATCTAGTTGTTGTTAGTGAAAATAACACACATGCAAAATGACTCTGGTTGTTGTTACTAAAAAGAACACACATGCAATGACACTAGTGGATCCATAGGTGGATTATGAAATGAATACACATGAAATGACACTGGTGGATCCATAGGTGGTATGTGAGAAGAAGACACATTTCAATGACTCTGGTTGTAGTTACTAAAAAGAACAAACATGCAATGACACTAGTGGATCCACGGGTGGATTGTGAAAAGAGCACACATGCAATGACACTGGTGGATCCATATGTGGTATGTGAAAAGAACACACATGCAATGACTCTAGTTGTTGTTAGTGAAAAGAACATACATGCAATGACACCGGGGGATCCATGTGTGGTGTCTGAAGAGAGCACACATTTCAATGACTCTGGTTGTTGTTAGTAAAAAGAACACACATGCAATGACACTGGTTGTTGTTACTAAAAAGAACACACATGCAATGACACTGGTGGATCCATGTGTGGATTGTGAAGAGAACACACATGCAATGACACTGGTGGATCCATAGGTGGTATGTGAGAAGAACAGCCATGAAATGACTCTGGTTGTTGTTAGTAAAAAGAACACATATGCAATGACACTGGTGGATACATAGGTGGTATGTGAAAAGAGCACACATGCAATGACTCCAGTTGTTGTTAGTGAAAAGAACACACATGCAATGGCACTGGTTGTTGTTACTAAAAAGAACACACATGCAATGACACTAGTGGATCCATGGGTGGATTGTGAAAAGAGCACACATGCAATGACTCCAGTTGTTGTTAGTGAAAAGAACATACATGCAATGACACTAGTGGGTCCATGTGTGGTCTCCGTAGAGAACACGCATGCAATGACACTGGTGGATCCATATGTGGTATGTGAAAAGAACACACATGCAATGACTCTGGTTGTTGTTAGTGAAAAGAACATACATGCAATGACACTGGTGGATCCATAGGTGGTATGTGAAAAGAACACACATGCAAAATGACTCTGGTTGTTGTTACTAAAAATAACACACATGCAATGAAACTAGTGGATCCATAGGTGGATTATGAAATGAACAGACATGGAATGACACTGGTGGATCCATAGGTGGTATATGAGAAGAACACACATTTCAATGACTCTCGTTGTAGTTACTAAAAAGAACACACATGCAATGACACTGGTGGATCCATGAGTGGATTGTGAAAAGAGCACACATGCAATGACACGGGTGGATCCATATGTGGTATGTGACAAGAACACACATGCAATGACTCTAGTTGTTGTTAATGAAAAGAACAGACATGCAATGACACCGGTGGATCCATGTGTGGTCTCTGAAGAGAGCACACATTTCAATGACTCTGGTTGTTGTTAGTAAAAAGAACACACATGCAATGACACTGGTTGTTGTTACTAAAAAGAACACACATGCAATAACACTGGTGGATCCATGTGTGGATTGTGAAGAGAACACAGATGCAATGACACTGGTGGATCCATAGGTGGTATGTGAGAAGAACAGCCATGAAATGACTCTGGTTGTTGTTAGTAAAAAGAACACACATGCAATGACACTGGTGGATCCATAGGTGGTATGTGAAAAGAGCACACATGCAATGACTCCAGTTGTTGTTAGTGAAAAGAATACACATGCAATGGCACTGGTTGTTGTTACTAAAAAGAACACAAATGGAATGACACTAGTGGATCCATGGGTGGATTGTGAAAAGAGCAGAGATGCAATGATTCCAGTTGTTGTTAGTGAAAAGAACATACATGCAATGACACTGGTGGATCCATGTGTGGTCTTCGTAGAGAACACACATGCAATAACACTGGTGGATCCATATGTGGTATGTGAAAAGAACACACATGCAATGACTCTGGTTGTTGTTAGTGAAAATAACACACATGCAATGACTCTGGTTGTTGCTACTAAAAAGAACACACATGCAATGACACTAGTGGATCCATAGGTGGATTATGAAATGAACACACATGTAATGACACTGGTGGATCCATAGGTGGTATGTAAGAAGAACACACATTTCAATGACTCTGGTTCTTGTTACTAAAAACAACACAGATGCAATGACACTAGTGGATCCATGGATTGTGAAAAGAGCACACATGCAATGACACTGGTGGATCTATATGTGGTATGTGAAAAGAACACACATGCAATGACTCTAGTTGTTGTTAGTGAAAAGAACATACATGCAATGACACCGGTGCATCCATGTGTGGTCTCTGAAGAGAGCACACATTTCAATGACTCTAGTTGTTGTTAGTAAAAAGAACACGCATGCAATGACACTGGTGGATCCATGTGTGGTCTCTGAAGAGAACGCACATGCAATAACACTGGTTGTTGTTACTAAAAAGAACACACATGCAATGACACTTGTGGATCCATGTGTGGATTGTGAAGAGAACACACATGCAGTGACACTGGTGGATCCATAGATGGTATGTGAGAAGAACAGCCATGCAATGACTCTGGTTGTTGTTAGTAAAAAGAACACACATGCAATGACACTAGTGGATCCATAGGTGGTATGTGAAAAGAGCACACATGCAATGACTCCAGTTGTTGTTAGTGAAAAGAATACACATGCAATGGCACTGGTTGTTGTTACTAAAAAGAACACAAATGGAATGACACTAGTGGATCCATGGGTGGATTGTGAAAAGAGCACAGATGCAATGACTCCAGTTGTTGTTAGTGAAAAGAACATACATGCAATGACACTGGTGGATCCATGTGTGGTCTCCGTAGAGAACACACATGCAATAACACTGGTGGATCCATATGTGGTATGTGAAAAGAACACACATGCAATGACTCTGGTTGTTGTTAGTGAAAATAACACACATGCAATGACTCTGGTTATTGTTACTAAAAAGAACACACATGCAATGACACTAGTGGATCCATAGGTGGATTATGAAATGAACACACATGCAATGACACTGGTGGATCCATAGGTGGTATGTAAGAAGAACACACATTTCAATGACTCTGGTTCTTGTTACTAAAAACAACACACATGCAATGACACTAGTGGATCCATGGATTGTGAAAAGAGCACACATGCAATGACACTGGTGGATCCATATGTGGTATGTGAAAAGAACACACATGCAATGACTCTAGTTGTTGTTAGTGAAAAGAACATACATGCAATGACACCGGTGCATCCATGTGTGGTCTCTGAAGAGAGCACACATTTCAATGACTCTAGTTGTTAGTAAAAAGAACACGCATGCAATGACACTGGTGGATCCATGTGTGGTCTCTGAAGAGAACGCACATGCAATAACACTGGTTGTTGTTACTAAAAAGAACACACATGCAATGACACTTGTGGATCCATGTGTGGATTGTGAAGAGAACACACATGCAATGACACTGGTGGATCCATAGATGGTATGTGAGAAGAACAGCCATGCAATGACTCTGGTTGTTGTTAGTAAAAAGAACACACATGCAATGACACTAGTGGATCCATAGGTGGTATGTGAAAAGAGCACACATGCAATGACTCCAGTTGTTGTTAGTGAAAAGAACACACATGCAATGACACTGGTTGTTGTTACTAAAAATAACACAAATGCAATGACACTAGTGGATCCATGGGTGGATTGTGAAAAGAGCACACATGCAATGACTCCAGTTGTTGTTAGTGAAAAGAACACACATGCAATGACACTGGTGGATCCATGTGTGGTCTACGTAGAGAACACACATGCAATGACACTGGTGGATCCATATGTGGTATGTGAAAAGAACACACATGCAATGAATCTAGTTGTTGTTAGTGAAAATAACACACATGCAAAATGACTCTGGTTGTTGTTACTAAAAAGAACACACATGCAATGACACTAGTGGATCCATAGGTGGATTATGAAATGAATACACATGAAATGACACTGGTGGATCCATAGGTGGTATGTGAGAAGAACACACGTTTCAATGACTCTGGTTGTAGTTACTAAAAAGAACACACATGCAATGACACTAGTGGATCCATGGGTGGATTGTGAAAAGAGCACACATGCAATGACACTGGTGGATCCGTATGTGGTATGTGAAAAGAACACACATGCAATGACTCTAGTTGTTGTTAGTGAAAAGAACATACATGCAATGACACCGGGGGATCCATGTGTGGTGTCTGAAGAGAGCACACATTTCAATGACTCTGGTTGTTGTTAGTAAAAAGAACACACATGCAATGACACTGGTTGTTCTTACGAAATAGAGCCCACATGCAATGACACTGTGGATCCATGTGTGGATTGTGAAGAACACACATGCAATGACACTGGTGGATCCATAGGTGGTATGTGAGAAGAACAGCCATGAAATGACTCTGGTTGTTGTTAGTAAAAAGAACACATATTCAATGACACTCGTGGATACATAGGTGGTATGTGAAAAGAGCACACATGCCATGACTCCAGTTGTTTTTAGTGAAAAGAACACACATGCAATGGCACTGGTTGTTGTTACTAAAAAGAACACACATGCAATTACAGTAGTGGATCCATGGGTGGATTGTGAAAATAGCACACATGCAATGACTCCAGTTGTTGTTAGTGAAAAGAACATACATGCAATGACACTAGTGGGTCCATGTGTGGTCTCCGTAGAGAACACGCATGCAATGACACTGGTGGATCCATATGTGGTATGTGAAAAGAACACACATGCAATGACTCTGGTTGTTGTTAGTGAAAAGAACATACATGCAATGACACTGGTGGATCCATAGGTGGTATGTGAAAAGAACACACATGCAAAATGACTCTGGTTGTTGTTACTAAAAATGACACACATGCAATGAAACTGGTGGATCCATAGGTGGATTATGAAATGAACAGACATGGAATGACACTGGTGGATCCATAGGTGGTATATGAGAAGAACACACATTTCAATGACTCTCGTTGTAGTTACTAAAAAGAACACACATGCAATGACACTGGTGGATCCATGAGTGGATTGTGAAAAGAGCACACATGCAATGACACTGGTGGATCCGTATGTGGTATGTGAAAAGAACACACATGCAATGACTCTAGTTGTTGTTAGTGAAAAGAACATACATGCAATGACACCGGTGGATCCATGTGTGCTCTCTGAAGAGAGCACACATTTCAATGACTCTGGTTGTTGTTAGTAAAAAGAACACACGTGCAATGACACTGGTTGTTGTTACTAAAAAGAACACACATGCAATGACACTGGTGGATCCATGTGTGGATTGTGAAGAGAACACACATGCAATGAAACTGGTGGATCCATAGGTGGTATGTGAGAAGAACAGCCATGAAATGACTCTGGTTGTTGTTAGTAAAAAGAACACACATGCAATGACACTGGTGGATCCATAGGTGGTATGTGAAAAGAGCACACATGCAAAATGACTCTGGTTGTTGTTACTAAAAAGAACACACATGCAATGACACTAGTGGATCCATAGGTGGATTATGAAATGAATACACATGAAATGACACTGGTTGATCCATAGGTGGTATGTGAGAAGAACACACACTTCAATGACTCTGGTTGTTGTTACTAAAAACAACACACATGCAATGACACTGGTGGATACATGGGTGGATTGTGAAAAGAGCACACATGCAATGACACTGGTGGATCCGTATGTGGTATGTGAAAAGAACACACATGCAATGACTCTAGTTGTTGTTAGTGAAAAGAACATACATGCAATGACACCGGTGGATCCATGTGTGGTCTCTGAAGAGAGCACACATTTCAATGACTCTGGTTGTTGTTAGTAAAAAGAACACACATGCAATGACACTGGTTGTTGTTACTAAAAAGAACACACATGCAATGACACTAGTGGATCCATGGGTGGATTGTGAAAAGAGCACACATGCAATGACTCCAGTTGTTGTTAGTGAAAAGAACATACATGCAATGACACTGGTGGATCCTTGTGTGATCTCCCGTAGAGAACACGCATGCAATGACACTTGGTGGACCCATATGTGGTATGTGAAAAAAACACACATGCAATGAGTCTGGTTGTTGTTAGTGAAAAGAACATACATGACATGACACTGGTGGATCCATAGGTGGTATGTGAAAAGTACACACAGGCAAAATGACTCTGGTTGTTGTTACTAAAAAGAACACACATGCAATGAAACTGGTGGACCCATAGGTGGATTATGAAATGAACAGACATGCAATGACACTGGTCGATCCATAGGTGGTATGTTAGAAGAACACACATTTCAATGACTCTGGTTGTTGTTACTAAAAAGAACACACATGCAATGACACTGGTGGATCCATGTGTGGATTGTGAAAAGAGCACACATGCAATGACACTGGTGGATCCGTATGTGGTATGTGAAAAGAACACACATGCAATGACTCTAGTTGTTGTTAGTGAAAAGAACATACATGCAATGACACCGGTGGATCCATGTGTGGTCTCTGAAGAGAGCACACATTTCAATGACTCTAGTTGTTAGTAAAAAGAACACGCATGCAATGACACTGGTGGATCCATGTGTGGTCTCTGAAGAGAACGCACATGCAATAACACTGGTTGTTGTTACTAAAAAGAACACACATGCAATGACACTTGTGGATCCATGTGTGGATTGTGAAGAGAACACACATGCAATGACACTGGTGGATCCATAGATGGTATGTGAGAAGAACAGCCATGCAATGACTCTGGTTGTTGTTAGTAAAAAGAACACACATGCAATGACACTAGTGGATCCATAGGTGGTATGTGAAAAGAGCACACATGCAATGACTCCAGTTGTTGTTAGTGAAAAGAACACACATGCAATGACACTGGTTGTTGTTACTAAAAATAACACAAATGCAATGACACTAGTGGATCCATGGGTGGATTGTGAAAAGAGCACACATGCAATGACTCCAGTTGTTGTTAGTGAAAAGAACACACATGCAATGACACTGGTGGATCCATGTGTGGTCTACGTAGAGAACACACATGCAATGACACTGGTGGATCCATATGTGGTATGTGAAAAGAACACACATGCAATGAATCTAGTTGTTGTTAGTGAAAATAACACACATGCAAAATGACTCTGGTTGTTGTTACTAAAAAGAACACACATGCAATGACACTAGTGGATCCATAGGTGGATTATGAAATGAATACACATGAAATGACACTGGTGGATCCATAGGTGGTATGTGAGAAGAACACACGTTTCAATGACTCTGGTTGTAGTTACTAAAAAGAACACACATGCAATGACACTAGTGGATCCATGGGTGGATTGTGAAAAGAGCACACATGCAATGACACTGGTGGATCCGTATGTGGTATGTGAAAAGAACACACATGCAATGACTCTAGTTGTTGTTAGTGAAAAGAACATACATGCAATGACACCGGGGGATCCATGTGTGGTGTCTGAAGAGAGCACACATTTCAATGACTCTGGTTGTTGTTAGTAAAAAGAACACACATGCAATGACACTGGTTGTTGTTACTAAAAAGAGCACACATGCAATGACACTGGTGGATCCATGTGTGGATTGTGAAGAGAACACACATGCAATGACACTGGTGGATCCATAGGTGGTATGTGAGAAGAACAGCCATGAAATGACTCTGGTTGTTGTTAGTAAAAAGAACACATATTCAATGACACTCGTGGATACATAGGTGGTATGTGAAAAGAGCACACATGCCATGACTCCAGTTGTTTTTAGTGAAAAGAACACACATGCAATGGCACTGGTTGTTGTTACTAAAAAGAACACACATGCAATTACAGTAGTGGATCCATGGGTGGATTGTGAAAATAGCACACATGCAATGACTCCAGTTGTTGTTAGTGAAAAGAACATACATGCAATGACACTAGTGGGTCCATGTGTGGTCTCCGTAGAGAACACGCATGCAATGACACTGGTGGATCCATATGTGGTATGTGAAAAGAACACACATGCAATGACTCTGGTTGTTGTTAGTGAAAAGAACATACATGCAATGACACTGGTGGATCCATAGGTGGTATGTGAAAAGAACACACATGCAAAATGACTCTGGTTGTTGTTACTAAAAATGACACACATGCAATGAAACTGGTGGATCCATAGGTGGATTATGAAATGAACAGACATGGAATGACACTGGTGGATCCATAGGTGGTATATGAGAAGAACACACATTTCAATGACTCTCGTTGTAGTTACTAAAAAGAACACACATGCAATGACACTGGTGGATCCATGAGTGGATTGTGAAAAGAGCACACATGCAATGACACTGTGGATCCATATGTGGTATGTGAAAAGAACACACATGCAATGACTCTAGTTGTTGTTAGTGAAAAGAACATACATGCAATGACACCGGTGGATCCATGTGTGGTCTCTGAAGAGAGCACACATTTCAATGACTCTGGTTGTTGTTAGTAAAAAGAACACACATGCAATGACACTGGTTGTTGTTACTAAAAAGAACACACATGCAATGACACTGGTGGATCCATGTGTGGATTGTGAAGAGAACACACATGCAATGAAACTGGTGGATCCATAGGTGGTATGTGAGAAGAACAGCCATGAAATGACTCTGGTTGTTGTTAGTAAAAAGAACACACATGCAATGACACTGGTGGATCCATAGGTGGTATGTGAAAAGAGCACACATGCAAAATGACTCTGGTTGTTGTTACTAAAAAGAACACACATGCAATGACACTAGTGGATCCATAGGTGGATTATGAAATGAATACACATGAAATGACACTGGTTGATCCATAGGTGGTATGTGAGAAGAACACACACTTCAATGACTCTGGTTGTTGTTACTAAAAACAACACACATGCAATGACACTGGTGGATACATGGGTGGATTGTGAAAAGAGCACACATGCAATGACACTGGTGGATCCGTATGTGGTATGTGAAAAGAACACACATGCAATGACTCTAGTTGTTGTTAGTGAAAAGAACATACATGCAATGACACCGGTGGATCCATGTGTGGTCTCTGAAGAGAGCACACATTTCAATGACTCTGGTTGTTGTTAGTAAAAAGAACACACATGCAATGACACTGGTTGTTGTTACTAAAAAGAACACACATGCAATGACACTAGTGGATCCATGGGTGGATTGTGAAAAGAGCACACATGCAATGACTCCAGTTGTTGTTAGTGAAAAGAACATACATGCAATGACACTGGTGGATCCTTGTGTGGTCTCCGTAGAGAACACGCATGCAATGACACTGGTGGACCCATATGTGGTATGTGAAAAAAACACACATGCAATGAGTCTGGTTGTTGTTAGTGAAAAGAACATACATGACATGACACTGGTGGATCCATAGGTGGTATGTGAAAAGTACACACAGGCAAAATGACTCTGGTTGTTGTTACTAAAAAGAACACACATGCAATGAAACTGGTGGACCCATAGGTGGATTATGAAATGAACAGACATGCAATGACACTGGTGGATCCATAGGTGGTATGTTAGAAGAACACACATTTCAATGACTCTGGTTGTTGTTACTAAAAAGAACACACATGCAATGACACTGGTGGATCCATGTGTGGATTGTGAAAAGAGCACACATGCAATGACACTGGTGGATCCGTATGTGGTATGTGAAAAGAACACACATGCAATGACTCTAGTTGTTGTTAGTGAAAAGAACATACATGCAATGACACCGGTGGATCCATGTGTGGTCTCTGAAGAGAGCACACATTTCAATGACTCTGGTTGTTGTTAGTAAAAAGAACACACATGCAATGACACTGGTTGTTGTTACTAAAAAGAACACACATGCAATGACACTGGTGGATCCATGTGTGGATTGTGAAGAGAACACACATGCAATGACACTGGTGGATCCATAGGTGGTATGTGAGAAGAACAACCATGAAATGACTCTGGTTGTTGTTAGTAAAAAGAACACACATGCAATGACACTGGTGGATCCATAGGTGGTATGTGAAAAGAGCACACATGCAATGACTCCAGTTGTTGTTAGTGAAAAGAACACACATGCAATGGCACTGGTTGTTGTTACTAAAAAGAACACACATGGAATGACACTAGTGGGTCCATGGGTGGATTGTGAAAAGAGCACACATGCAATGACTCCAGTTGTTGTTAGTGAAAAGAACACACATGCAATGACACTGGTGGATCGATGTGTGGTCTACGTAGAGAACACACATGCAATGACACTGGGGGATCCATATGTGGTATGTGAAAAGAACATACATGCAATGACTCCAGTTGTTGTTAGTGAAAATAACACACATGCAAAATGACTCTGGTTGTTGTTACTAAAAAGAACACACATGCAATGACACTAGTGGATCCATGGGTGGATTGTGAAAAGACCACACATGCAATGACTCCAGTTGTTGTTAGTGAAAAGAACATACATGCAATGACACTGGTGGATCCTTGTGTGGTCTCCGTAGAGAACACGCATGCAATGACACTGGTGGACCCATATGTGGTATGTGAAAAGAACACACATGCAATGACTCTGGTTGTTGTTAGTGAAAAGAACATACATGACATGACACTGGTGGATCCATAGGTGGTATGTGAAAAGTACACACATGCAAAATGACTCTGGTTGTTGTTACTAAAAAGAACACACATGCAATGAAACTGGTGGACCCATAGGTGGATTATGAAATGAACAGACATGCAATGACACTGGTGGATCCATAGGTGGTATGTTAGAAGAACACACATTTCAATGACTCTGGTTGTTGTTACTAAAAAGAACACACATGCAATGACACTGGTGGATCCATGTGTGGATTGTGAAAAGAGCACACATGCAATGACACTGGTGGATCCGTATGTGGTATGTGAAAAGAACACACATGCAATGACTCTAGTTGTTGTTAGTGAAAAGAACATACATGCAATGACACCGGTGAATCCATGTGTGGTCTCTGAAGAGAGCACACATTTCAATGACTCTGGTTGTTGTTAGTAAAAATAACACACATGCAATGACACTGGTTGTTGTTACTAAAAAGATCACACATGCAATGACACTGGTGGATCCATGTGTGGATTGTGAAGAGAACACACATGCAATGACACTGGTGGATCCATAGGTGGTATGTGAGAAGAACAGCCATGAAATGACTCTGGTTGTTGTTAGTAAAAAGAACACACATGCAATGACACTGGTGGATCCATAGGTGGTATGTGAAAAGAGCACACATGCAATGACTCCAGTTGTTGTTAGTGAAAAGAACACACATGCAATGGCACTGGTTGTTGTTACTAAAAAGAACACACATGGAATGACACTAGTGGATCCATGGGTGGATTGTGAAAAGAGCACACATGCAATGACTCCGGTTGTTGTTAGTGAAAAGAACACACATGCAATGACACTGGTGGATCCATGTGTGGTCTACGTAGAGAATACACATGCAATGACACTGGTGGATCCATATATGGTATGTGAAAAGAACACACATGCAATGACTCTAGTTGTTGTTAGTGAAAATAACACACATGCAAAATGACTCTGGTTGTTGTTACTAAAAATAACACACATGCAATGACCCTAGTGGATCCATAGGTGGATTATGAAATGAATACACATAAAATGACACTGGTGGATCCATAGGTGGTATGTGAGAAGAACACACATTTCAATGACTCTGGTTGTAGTTACTAAAAAGAACACACATGCAATGACACTAGTGGATCCATGGGTGGATTGTGAAAAGAGCACACATGCAATGACACTGGTGGATCCATATGTGGTATGTGAAAAGAACACACATGCAATGACTCTAGTTGTTGTTAGTGAAAAGAACATACATGCAATGACACCGGGGGATCCATGTGTGGTGTCTGAAGAGAGCACACATTTCAATGACTCTAGTTGTTGTTAGTAAAAAGAACACACATGCAATGACACTGGTTGTTGTTACTAAAAAGAACACACATGCAATGACACTGGTGGATCCATGTGTGGATTGTGAAGAGAACACACATGCAATGACACTGGTGGATCCATAGGTGGTATGTGAGAAGAACAGCCATGAAATGACTCTGGTTGTTGTTAGTAAAAAGAACACATATGCAATGACACTGGTGGATACATAGGTGGTATGTGAAAAGAGCACACATGCAATGACTCCAGTTGTTGTTAGTGAAAAGAACACACATGCAATGGCACTGGTTGTTGTTACTAAATAGAACTAGTGGATCCATGGGTGGATTGTGAAAAGAGCACACATGCAATGACTCCAGTTGTTGTTAGTGAAAAGAACATACATGCAATGACACTAGTGGATCCATGTGTGGTCTCCGTAGAGAACACGCATGCAATGACACTGGTGGATCCATATGTGGTATGTGAAAAGAACACACATGCAATGACTCTGGTTGTTGTTAGTGAAAAGAACATACATGCAATGACACTGGTGGATCCATAGGTGGTATGTGAAAATAACACACATGCAAAATGACTCTGGTTGTTGTTACTAAAAATAACACACATGCAATGAAACTGGTGGATCCATAGGTGGATTATGAAATGAACAGACATGGAATGACACTGGTGGATCCATAGGTGGTATATGAGAAGAACACACATTTCAATGACTCTGGTTGTTGTTACTAAAAAGAACACACATGCAATGACACTGGTGGATCCATGGGTGGATTGTGAAAAGAGCACACATGCAATGACACTGGTGGATCCGTATGTGGTATGTGAAAAGAACACACATGCAATGACACTGGTTGTTGTTAGTGAAAAGAACAGCCATGCAATGACACCGGTGGATCCATGTGTGGTCTCTGAAGAGAGCACACATTTCAATGACTCTGGTTGTTGTTAGTAAAAAGAACACACATGCAATGACACTGGTTGTTGTTACTAAAAAGAACACACATGCAATGACACTGGTGGATCCATGTGTGGATTGTGAATAGAACACACATGCAATGAAACTGGTGGATCCATAGGTGGTATGTGAGAAGAACAGCCATGAAATGACTCTGGTTGTTGTTAGTAAAAAGAACACACATGCAATGATACTGGTGGATCCAAAGGTGGTATGTGAAAAGAGCACACATGCAATGACTCCAATTGTTGTTAGTGAAAAGAACACACATGCAATGGCACTGGTTGTTGTTACTAAAAAGAACACACATGGAATGACACTAGTGGATCCATGGGTGGATTGTGAAAAGAGCACAGATGCAATGACTCCAGTTGTTGTTAGTGAAAAGAACATACATGCAATGACACTGGTGGATCCATGTGTGGTCTCCGTAGAGAACACACATGCAATGACACTGGTGGATCCATATGTGGTATGTGAAAAGAACACACATGCAATGACTCTGGTTGTTGTTAGTGAAAATAACACACATGCAATTACTCTGGTTGTTGTTACTAATAAGAACACACATGCAATGACACTAGTGGATCCATAGGTGGATTATGAAATGAACACACATGCAATGACACTGGTGGATCCATAGGTGGTATGTAAGAAGAACACACATTTCAATGACTCTGGTTCTTGTTACTAAAAACAACACACATGCAATGACACTTGTGGATCCATGGATTGTGAAAAGAGCACACATGCAATGACACTGGTGGATCCATATGTGGTATGTGAAAAGAACACACATGCAATGACTCTAGTTGTTGTTAGTGAAAAGAAAATACATGCAATGACACCGGTGCATCCATGTGTGGTCTCTGAAGAGAGCACACATTTCAATGACTCTAGTTGTTGTTAGTAAAAAGAACACGCATGCAATGACACTGGTGGATCCATGTGTGGTCTCTGAAGAGAACGCACATGCAATAACACTGGTTGTTGTTACTAAAAAGAACACACATGCAATGACACTTGTGGATCCATGTGTGGATTGTGAAGAGAACACACATGCAATGACATTGGTGGATCCATAGATGGTATGTGAGACGAACAGCCATGCAATGACTCTGGTTGTTGTTAGTAAAAAGAACACACATGCAATGACACTAGTGGATCCATAGGTGGTATGTGAAAAGAGCACACATGCAATGACTCCAGTTGTTGTTAGTGAAAAGAACACACATGCAATGGCACTGGTTGTTGTTACTAAAAATAACACACATGCAATGACACTAGTGGATCCATGGGTGGATTGTGAAAAGACCACACATGCAATGACTCCAGTTGTTGTTAGTGAAAAGAACATACATGCAATGACACTGGTGGATCCTTGTGTGGTCTCCGTAGAGAACACGCATGCAATGACAGTGGTGGACCCATATGTGGTATGTGAAAAGAACACACATGCAATGACTCGGGTTGTTGTTAGTGAAAAGAACATACATGACATGACACTGGTGGATCCATAGGTGGTATGTGAAAAGTACACACATGCAAAATGACTCTGGTTGTTGTTACTAAAAAGAACACACATGCAATGAAACTGGTGGACCCATAGGTGGATTATGAAATGAACAGACATGCAATGACACTGGTGGATCCATAGGTGGTATGTTAGAACAACACACATTTCAATGACTCTGGTTGTTGTTACTAAAAAGAACACACATGCAATGACACTGGTGGATCCATGTGTGGATTATGAAAAGAGCACACATGCAATGACACTGGTGGATCCGTATGTGGTATGTGAAAAGAACACACATGCAATGACTCTAGTTGTTGTTAGTGAAAAGAACATACATGCAATGACACCGGTGAATCCATGTGTGGTCTCTGAAGAGAGCACACATTTCAATGACTCTGGTTGTTGTTAGTAAAAATAACACACATGCAATGACACTGGTTGTTGTTACTAAAAAGATCACACATGCAATGACACTGGTGGATCCATGTGTGGATTGTGAAGAGAACACACATGCAATGACACTGGTGGATCCATAGGTGGTATGTGAGAAGAACAGCCATGAAATGACTCTGGTTGTTGTTAGTAAAAAGAACACACATGCAATGACACTGGTGGATCCATAGGTGGTATGTGAAAAGAGCACACATGCAATGACTCCAGTTGTTGTTAGTGAAAAGAACACACATGCAATGGCACTGGTTGTTGTTACTAAAAAGAACACACATGGAATGACACTAGTGGATCCATGGGTGGATTGTGAAAAGAGCACACATGCAATGACTCCGGTTGTTGTTAGTGAAAAGAACACACATGCAATGACACTGGTGGATCCATAGGTGGTATGTGAAAAGAGCACACATGCAATGACTCCAGTTGTTGTTAGTGAAAAGAACACACATGCAATGGCACTGGTTGTTGTTACTAAAAAGAACACACATGGAATGACACTAGTGGATCCATGGGTGGATTGTGAAAAGAGCACACATGCAATGACTCCAGTTGTTGTTAGTGAAAAGAACACACATGCAATGGCACTGGTTGTTGTTACTAAAAAGAACACACATGGAATGACACTAGTGGATCCATGGGTGGATTGTGAAAAGAGCACACATGCAATGACTCCGGTTGTTGTTAGTGAAAAGAACACACATGCAATGACACTGGTGGATCCATGTGTGGTCTACGTAGAGAATACACATGCAATGACACTGGTGGATCCATATGTGGTATGTGAAAAGAACACACATGCAATGACTCTAGTTGTTGTTAGTGAAAATAACACACATGCAAAATGACTCTGGTTGTTGTTACTAAAAAGAACACACATGCAATGACACTAGTGGATCCATAGGTGGATTATGAAATGAATACACATGAAATGACACTAGTGGATCCATAGGTGGTATGTGAGAAGAACACACATTTCAATGACTCTGGTTGTAGTTACTAAAAAGAACACACATGCAATGACACTAGTGGATCCATGGGTGGATTGTGAAAAGAGCACACATGCAATGACACTGGTGGATCCATATGTGGTATGTGAAAAGAACACACATGCAATGACTCTAGTTGTTGTTAGTGAAAAGAACATACATGCAATGACACACGGGGATCCATGAGTGGTGTCCGTAGAGAACACACATTTCAATGACTCTAGTTGTTGTTAGTAAAAAGAAGACACATGCAATGACACTGGTTGTTGTTACTAAAAAGAACACACATGCAATGACACTGGTGGATCCATGTGTGGATTGTGAAGAGAACACAAATGCAATGACACTGGTGGATCCATAGGTGGTATGTGAGAAGAACAGCCATGAAATGACTCTGGTTGTTGTTAGTAAAAAGAACACACATGCAATGACACTGGTGGATCCATAGGTGGTATGTGAAAAGAGCACACATGCAATGACTCTAGTTGTTGTTAGTGAAAAGAACACACATGCAATGGCATTGGTTGTTGTTACTAAAAGAACACATGCAATGACACTAGTGGATCCATGGGTGGATTGTGAAAAGAGCACACATGCAATGACTCCAGTTGTTGTTAGTGAAAAGAACATACATGCAATGACACTAGTGGATCCATGTGTGGTCTCCGTAGAGAACACGCATGCAATGACACTGGTGGATCCATATGTGGTATGTGAAAAGAACACACATGCAATGACTCTGGTTGTTGTTAGTGAAAAGAACATACATGCAATGACACTGGTGGATCCATAGGTGGTATGTGAAAAGAACACACATGCAAAATGACTCTGGTTGTTGTTACTAAAAACAACACACATGCAATGACACTCGTGGATCCCTAGGTGGATTATGAAATGAATAGACATGAAATGACACTGGTTGATCCATAGGTGGTATGTGAGAAGAACACACATTTCAATGACTCTAGTTGTTGTTACTAAAAAGAACACACATGCAATGACACTGGTGGATCCATGGGTGGATTGTGAAAAGAGCACACATGCAATGACACTGGTGGATCCATATGTGGTATGTGAAAAGAACACACATGCAATGACTCTAGTTGTTGTTAGTGAAAAGAACATACATGCAATGACACCGGTGGATCCATGTGTGGTCTCTGAAGAGAGCACACATTTCAATGACTCTGGTTGTTGTTAGTAAAAAGAACACACATGCAATGACACTGGTTGTTGTTACTAAAAAGAACACACATGCAATGACACTGGTGGATCCATGTGTGGATTGTGAAGAGAACACACATGCAATGACACTGGTGGATCCATAGGTGGTATGTGAGAAGAACAGCCATGAAATGACTCTGGTTGTTGTTAGTAAAAAGAACACACATGCAATGATACTGGTGGATCCAAAGGTGGTATGTGAAAAGAGCACACATGCAATGACTCCAGTTGTTGTTAGTGAAAAGAACACACATGCAATGGCACTGGTTGTTGTTACTAAAAAGAACACACATGGAATGACACTAGTGGATCCATGGGTGGATTGTGAAAAGAGCACACATGCAATGACTCCAGTTGTTGTTAGTGAAAAGAACATACATGCAATGACACTGGTGGATCCATAGGTGGTATGTGAGAAGAACACACATTTCAATGACTCTGGTTGTTGTTACTAAAAAGAACACACATGCAATGACACTGGTGGATCCATGGGTGGATTGTGAAAAGAGCACACATGCAATGACACTGGTGGATCCGTATGTGGTATGTGAAAAGAACACACATGCAATGACACTGGTTGTTGTTAGTGAAAAGAACATACATGCAATGACACCGGTGGATCCATGTGTGGTCTCTGAAGAGAGCACACATTTCAATGACTCTGGTTGTTGTTAGTAAAAAGAACACACATGCAATGACACTGGTTGTTGTTACTAAAAAGAACACACATGCAATGACACTGGTGGATCCATGTGTGGATTGTGAAGAGAACACACATGCAATGAAACTGGTGGATCCATAGGTGGTATGTGAGAAGAACAGCCATGAAATGAATCTGGTTGTTGTTAGTAAAAAGAACACACATGCAATGACACTGGTGGATCCATAGGTGGTATGTGAAAAGAGCACACATGCAATGACTCTAGTTGTTGTTAGTGAAAAGAATACACATGCAATGGCACTGGTTGTTGTTACTAAAAAGAACACAAATGGAATGACACTAGTGGATCCATGGGTGGATTGTGAAAAGAGCACAGATGCAATGACTCCAGTTGTTGTTAGTGAAAAGAACATACATGCAATGACACTGGTGGATCCATGTGTGGTCTCCGTAGAGAACACACATGCAATGACACTGGTGGATCCATATGTGGTATGTGAAAAGAACACACATGCAATGACTCTGGTTGTTGTTAGTGAAAATAACACACATGCAATTACTCTGGTTGTTGTTACTAATAAGAACACACATGCAATGACACTAGTGGATCCATAGGTGGATTATGAAATGAACACACATGCAATGACACTGGTGGATCCATAGGTGGTATGTAAGAAGAACACACATTTCAATGACTCTGGTTCTTGTTACTAAAAACAACACACATGCAATGACACTTGTGGATCCATGGGTGGATTGTGAAAAGAGCACACATGCAATGACACTGGTGGATCCATATGTGGTATGTGAAAAGAACACACATGCAATGACTCTAGTTGTTGTTAGTGAAAAGAACATACATGCAATGACACCGGTGGATCCATGTGTGGTCTCTGAAGAGAGCACACATTTCAATGACTCTGGTTGTTGTTAGTAAAAAGAACAAACATGCAATGAAACTGGTGGATCCATGTGTGGTTGTTGTTACTAAAAAGAACACACATGCAATGACACTTTTGCATCAATTTGTGGATTTTGAAGAGAACACACATGCAATTACACTGGTGGATCCATAGATGGTATGTGAGAAAAAAAGCCATGCAATGACTCTGGTTGTTGTTAGTAAAAAGAACACACATGCAATGACACTAGTGGATCCATAGGTGGTATGTGAAAAGAGCACACATGCAATGACTCTAGTTGTTGTTAGTGAAAAGAACACACATGCAATGGCACTGGTTGTTGTTACTAAAAAGAACACACATGGAATGACACTAGTGGATCCATGGGTGGATTGTGAAAAGAGCACACATGCAATGAATCCAGTTGTTGTTAGTGAAAAGAACATACATGCAATGACACTGGTGGATCCATGTGTGGTCTCCGTAGAGAACACGCATGCAATGACACTGGTGGACCCATATGTGGTATGTGAAAAGAACACACATGCAATGACTCTAGTTGTTGTTAGTGAAAAGAACACACATGACATGTGGATCCATAGGTGGTATGTGAAAAGTACACACATGCAAAATGACTCTGGTTGTTACTAAAAAGAACACACATGCAATGACACTGGTGGATCCATAGGTGGATTATGAAATGAATAGACATGAAAAGACACTGGGAGATCCATAGGTGGTATGTGATAACATCACACATTTCAATGACTCTAGTTGTTGTTACTAAAAAGAACACACATGCAATGACACTGGTGGATCCATGGGTGGATTGTGAAAAGAGCACACATGCAATGACACTGGTGGATCCGTATGTGGTATGTGAAAAGAACACACATGCAATGACTCTAGTTGTTGTTAGTGAAAAGAACATACATGCAATGACACCGGTGGATCCATGTGTGGTCTCTGAAGAGAGCACACATTTCAATGACTCTGGTTGTTGTTAGTAAAAAGAACACACATGCAATGACACTGGTTGTTGTTACTAAAAAGAACACACATGCAATGACACTGGTGGATCCATGTGTGGATTGTGAAGAGAACACACATGCAATGACACTGGTGGATCCATAGGTGGTATGTGAGAAGAACAGCCATGAAATGACTCTGGTTGTTGTTAGTAAAAAGAACACATGCAATGACACTGGTGGATCCATAGGTGGTATGTGAAAAGAGCACACATGCAATGACTCTAGTTGTTGTTAGTGAAAAGAACACACATGCAATGGCACTGGTTGTTGTTACTAAAAAGAACACACATGGAATGACACTAGTGGATCCATGGGTGGATTGTGAAAAGAGCACACATGCAATGACTCCGGTTGTTGTTAGTGAAAAGAACACACATGCAATGACACTGGTGGATCCATAGGTGGTATGTGAAAAGAGCACACATGCAATGACTCCAGTTGTTGTTAGTGAAAGAACACACATGCAATGTGTGGTTGTGAAAAGAACACACATGCAATGACTAGTGGATCCATGGGTGTTAGTGAAAAGAACACACATGCAATGACTCTGGTTGTTGTTACTAAAAGAACACACATGCAATGACACTGGTGGATCCATAGGTGGATTATGAAATGAATAGACATGAAATGACCTGGTTGATCCATAGGTGGTATGTGAAGAGAACACACATGCAATGACTCTAGTTGTTGTTACTAAAAAGAACACACATGCAATGACACTGGTGGATCCATGGGTGGATTGTGAAAAGAGCACACATGCAATGACACTGGTGGATCCGTATGTGGTATGTGAAAAGAACACACATGCAATGACTCTAGTTGTTGTTAGTGAAAAGAACATACATGCAATGACACCGGTGGATCCATGTGTGGTCTGAGCACACATTTCAATGACTCTGGTTGTTAGTAAAAAGAACACACATGCAATGACACTGGTTGTTGTTACTAAAAAGAACACACATGCAATGACACTGGTGGATCCATGTGTGGAATGTGAAGAGAACACACATGCAATGACACTGGTGGATCCATAGGTGATATGTGAGAAGAACAACCATGAAATGACTCTGGTTGTTGTTAGTAAAAAGAACACACTTGCAATGACACTGGTGGATCCATAGGTGGTATGTGAAAAGAGCACACATGCAATGACTCTAGTTGTTGTTAGTGAAAAGAACACACATGCAATGGTACTGGTTGTTGTTACTAAAAAGAACACACATGCAATGACACTAGTGGATCCATTGGTGGATTGTGAAAAGAGCACACATGCAATGACACTAGTGGATCCATAGGTGGTATGTGAAAAGAGCACACATGCAATGACTCCAGTTGTTGTTAGTGAAAAGAACATACATGCAATGACACTGGTGGATCCATAGGTGGTATGTGAGAAGAACACATTTCAATTACTCTGGTTGTTGTTACTAAAAAGAACACACATGCAATGACACTGGTGGATCCATGGGTGGACTGTGAAAAGAGCACACATGCAATAACACTGGTAGGTCCGTATGTGGTATGTGAAAAGAACACACATGCAATGACTCTAGTTGTTGTTAGTGAAAAGAACATACATGCAATGACACCGGTGGATCCATGTGTGGTCTCTGAAGAGAGCACACATTTTAATGACTCTGGTTGCTGTTAGTAAAAAGAACACACATGCAATGACACTGGTGGATCCATAGGTGGTATGTGAAAAGAGCACACATGCAATGACTCTAGTTGTTGTTAGTGAAAAGAACACACATGCAATGGCACTGGTTGTTGTTACTAAAAATAACACACATGGAATGACACTAGTGGATCCATGGGTGGATTGTGAAAAGAGCACACATGCAATGACTCCAGTTGTTGTTAGTGAAAAGAACATACATGCAATGACACTGGTGGATCCATGTGTGGTCTCCGTAGAGAACACGCATGCAATGACACTGGTGGACCCATATGTGGTATGTGAAAAGAACACACATGCAATG
The DNA here is from genome assembly GCA_023614405.1 of Avena insularis. Taxonomy (NCBI): domain Eukaryota; kingdom Viridiplantae; phylum Streptophyta; class Magnoliopsida; order Poales; family Poaceae; genus Avena; species Avena insularis. The sequence goes on from CM042690.1 coordinate 75,858,927, forward strand.
ACTATGGTTGTTGTCAGTGAAAATAACAGACATGCAAAATGACTCTGGTTGTTGTTACTAAAAAGAACACACATGCAATGACACTAGTGGATCCATAGGTGGATTATGAAATGAATACACATGAAATGACACTGGTTGATCCATAGGTGGTATGTGAGAAGAACACACATTTCAATGACTCTGGTTGTTGTTACTAAAAAGAACACACATGCAATGACACTGGTGGATACATGGGTGGATTGTGAAAAGAGCACACATGCAATGACACTGGTGGATCCGTATGTGGTATGTGAAAAGAACACACATGCAATGACTCTAGTTGTTGTTAGTGAAAAGAACATACATGCAATGACACCGGTGGATCCATGTGTGGTCTCTGAAGAGAGCACACATTTCAATGACTCTGGTTGTTGTGAGTAAAAAGAACACACATGCAATGACATTGGTTGTTGTTACTAAAAAGAACACACATGCAATGACACTTGTGGATCCATGTGTGGATTGTGAAGAGAACACACATGCAATGACACTGGTGGATCCATAGGTGGTATGTGAGAAGAACAGCCATGAAATGACTCTAGTTGTTGTTAGTAAAAAGAACACACATGCAATGACACTGGTGGATCCATAGGTGGTTTGTGAAAAGAGCACACATGCAATGACTCTAGTTGTTGTTAGTGAAAAGAACACACATGCAATGGCACTGGTTGTTGTTACTAAAAAGAACACACATGGAATGACACTAGTGGATCCATGGGTGGATTGTGAAAAGAGCACACATGCAATGAATCCAGTTGTTGTTAGTGAAAAGAACATACATGCAATGACACTGGTGGATCCATGTGTGGTCTCCGTAGAGAACACACATGCAATGACACTGGTGGATCCATATGTGGTATGTGAAAAGAACACACATGCAATGACTCTAGTTGTTGTTAGTGAAAATAAAACACATGCAAAATGACTCTGGTTGTTGTTACTAAAAAGAACACACATGCAATGACACTAGTGGATCCATAGGTGGATTATGAAATGAATACACATGAAATGACACTGGTTGATCCATAGGTGGTATGTGAGAAGAACACACATTTCAATGACTCTGGTTGTTGTTACTAAAAAGAACACACATGCAATGACTCTAGTTGTTGTTAGTGAAAAGAACATACATGCAATGACACCGGTGGATCCATGTGTGGTCTCTGAAGAGAGCACACATTTCAATGACTCTGGTTGTTGTGAGTAAAAAGAACACACATGCAATGACATTGGTTGTTGTTACTAAAAAGAACACACATGCAATGACACTGGTGGATCCATGTGTGGATTGTGAAGAGAACACACATGCAATGACACTGGTGGATCCATAGGTGGTATGTGAGAAGAACAGCCATGAAATGACTCTAGTTGTTGTTAGTAAAAAGAACACACATGCAATGACACTGGTGGATCCATAGGTGGTTTGTGAAAAGAGCACACATGCAATGACTCTAGTTGTTGTTAGTGAAAAGAACACACATGCAATGGCACTGGTTGTTGTTACTAAAAAGAACACACATGGAATGACACTAGTGGATCCATGGGTGGATTGTGAAAAGAGCACACATGCAATGAATCCAGTTGTTGTTAGTGAAAAGAACATACATGCAATGACACTGGTGGATCCATGTGTGGTCTCCGTAGAGAACACACATGCAATGACACTGGTGGATCCATATGTGGTATGTGAAAAGAACACACATGCAATGACTCTAGTTGTTGTTAGTGAAAAGAACACACATGCAATGGTACTGGTTGTTGTTACTAAAAACAACACACATGCAATGACACTCGTGGATCCCTAGGTGGATTATGAAATGAATAGACATGAAATGACACTGGTTGATCCATAGGTGGTATGTGAGAAGAACACACATTTCAATGACTCTAGTTGTTGTTACTAAAAAGAACACACATGCAATGACACTGGTGGATCCATGGGTGGATTGTGAAAAGAGCACACATGCAATGACACTGGTGGATCCGTATGTGGTATGTGAAAAGAACACACATGCAATGACTCTAGTTGTTGTTAGTGAAAAGAACACACATGCAATGGTACTGGTTGTTGTTACTAAAAAGAACACACATGCAATGACACTAGTGGATCCATTGGTGGATTGTGAAAAGAGCACACATGCAATGACACTAGTGGATCCATAGGTGGTATGTGAAAAGAGCACACATGCAATGACTCCAGTTGTTGTTAGTGAAAAGAACATACATGCAATGACACTGGTGGATCCATAGGTGGTATGTGAGAAGAACACACATTTCAATGACTCTGGTTGTTGTTACTAAAAAGAACACACATGCAATGACACTGGTGGATCCATGGGTGGACTGTGAAAAGAGCACACATGCAATAACACTGGTAGGTCCGTATGTGGTATGTGAAAAGAACACACATGCAATGACTCTAGTTGTTGTTAGTGAAAAGAACATACATGCAATGACACCGGTGGATCCATGTGTGGTCTCTGAAGAGAGCACACATTTCAATGACTCTGGTTGTTGTTAGTAAAAAGAACACACATGCAATGACACTGGTGGATCCATAGGTGGTATGTGAAAAGAGCACACATGCAATGACTCTAGTTGTTGTTAGTGAAAAGAACACACATGCAATGGCACTGGTTGTTGTTACTAAAAAGAACACACATGGAATGACACTAGTGGATCCATGGGTGGATTGTGAAAAGAGCACACATGCAATGAATCCAGTTGTTGTTAGTGAAAAGAACATACATGCAATGACACTAGTGGATCCATGTGTGGTCTCCGTAGAGAACACACATGCAATGACACTGGTGGATCCATATGTGGTATGTGAAAAGAACACACATGCAATGACTCTGGTTGTTGTCAGTGAAAATAACAGACATGCAAAATGACTCTGGTTGTTGTTACTAAAAAGAACACACATGCAATGACACTAGTGGATCCATAGGTGGATTATGAAATGAATACACATGAAATGACACTGGTTGATCCATAGGTGGTATGTGAGAAGAACACACATTTCAATGACTCTGGTTGTTGTTACTAAAAAGAACACACAGGCAATGACTCTAGTTGTTGTTAGTGAAAAGAACATACATGCAATGACACCGGTGGATCCATGTGTGGTCTCTGAAGAGAGCACACATTTCAATGACTCTGGTTGTTGTGAGTAAAAAGAACACACATGCAATGACATTGGTTGTTGTTACTAAAAAGAACACACATGCAATGACACTGGTGGATCCATGTGTGGATTGTGAAGAGAACACACATGCAATGACACTGGTGGATCCATAGGTGGTATGTGAGAAGAACAGCCATGAAATGACTCTGGTTGTTGTTAGTAAAAAGAACACACATGCAATGACACTGGTGGATCCATATGTGGTTTGTGCAAAGAGCACACATGCAATGACTCTAGTTGTTGTTAGTGAAAAGAACACACATGCAATGGCACTGGTTGTTGTTACTAAAAAGAACACACATGGAATGACACTAGTGGATCCATGGGTGGATTGTGAAAAGAGCACACATGCAATGAATCCAGTTGTTGTTAGTGAAAAGAACATACATGCAATGACACTGGTGGATCCATGTGTGGTCTCCGTAGAGAACACACATGCAATGACACTGGTGGATCCATATGTGGTATGTGAAAAGAACACACATGCAATGACTCTAGTTGTTGTTAGTGAAAAGAACATACATGCAATGGTACTAGTTGTTACTAAAAACAACACACATGCAATGACACTCGTGGATCCCTAGGTGGATTATGAAATGAATAGACATGAAATGACACTGGTTGATCCATAGGTGGTATGTGAGAAGAACACACATTTCAATGACTCTAGTTGTTGTTACTAAAAAGAACACACATGCAATGACACTGGTGGATCCATGGGTGGATTGTGAAAAGAGCACACATGCAATGACACTGGTGGATCCGTATGTGGTATGTGAAAAGAACACACATGCAATGACTCTAGTTGTTGTTAGTAAAAAGAACACACATGCAATGACACTGGTTGTTGTTACTAAAAAGAACACACATGCAATGACACTGGTGGATCCATGTGTGGATTGTGAAGAGAACACACATGCAATGACACTGGTGGATCCATAGGTGATATGTGAGAAGAACAGCCATGAAATGACTCTGGTTGTTGTTAGTAAAAAGAACACACATGCAATGACACTGGTGGATCCATAGGTGGTATGTGAAAAGAGCACACATGCAATGACTCTAGTTGTTGTTAGTGAAAAGAACACACATGCAATGGTACTGGTTGTTGTTACTAAAAAGAACACACATGCAATGACACTAGTGGATCCATTGGTGGATTGTGAAAAGAGCACACATGCAATGACTCCAGTTGTTGTTAGTGAAAAGAACATACATGCAATGACACTGGTGGATCCATAGGTGGTATGTGAGAAGAACACACATTTCAATGACTCTGGTTGTTGTTACTAAAAAGAACACACATGCAATGACACTGGTGGATCCATGGGTGGACTGTGAAAAGAGCACACATGCAATAACACTGGTAGGTCCGTATGTGGTATGTGAAAAGAACACACATGCAATGACTCTAGTTGTTGTTAGTGAAAAGAACATACATGCAATGACACCGGTGGATCCATGTGTGGTCTCTGAAGAGAGCACACATTTCAATGACTCTGGTTGTTGTTAGTAAAAAGAACACACATGCAATTACACTGGTTTTTGTTACTAAAAAGAACACACATGCAATGATACTGGTTTATCCATGTGGGGATTGTGAAGAGAACACACATGCAATGACACTGGTGGATCCATAGGTGGTATGTGAGAAGAACAGCCATGAAATGACTCTTGTTGTTGTTAGTAAAAAGAACACACATGCAATGACACTGGTGGATCCATAGGTGGTATGTGAAAAGAGCACACATGCAATGACTCTAGTTGTTGTTAGTGAAAAGAACACACATGCAATGGCACTGGTTGTTGTTACTAAAAAGAACACACATGGAATGACACTAGTGCATCCATGGGTGGATTGTGAAAAGAGCACACATGCAATGACTCCAGTTGTTGTTAGTGAAAAGAACATACATGCAATGACACTGGTGGATCGATGTGTGGTCTCCGTAGAGAACACACATGCAATGACACTGGTGGATCCATATGTGGTATGTGAAAAGAACACACATGCAATGACTCTGGTTGTTGTTAGTGAAAATAACACACATGCAATGACTCTGGTTGTTGTTACTAAAAAGAACACACATGCAATGACACTAGTGGATCCATAGGTGGATTATGAAATGAACACACATGCAATGACACTGGTGGATCCATAGGTGGTATGTGAGAAGAACACACATTTCAATGACTCTAGTTGTTGTTACTAAAAGGAACACACATGCAATGACACTAGTGGATCCATGGATTGTGAAAAGAGCACACATGCAATCACACTGGTGGATCCATATGTGGTATGTGAAAAGAACACACATGCAATGACTCTGGTTGTTGTTAGTGAAAAGAACATACATGCAATGACACCGGTGCATCCATGTGTGGTCTCTGAAGAGAGCACACATTTCAATGACTCTAGTTGTTGTTAGTAAAAAGAACGCACATGCAATGACACTAGTTGTTGTTACTAAAAAGAACACACATGCAATGACACTGGTGGATCCATGTGTGCATTGTGAAGAGAACACACATGCAATGACACTAGTGGATCGATAGATGGTATGTGAGACGAACAGCCATGAAATGACTCTAGTTGTTGTTAGTAAAAAGAACACACATGCAATGACACTAGTGGATCCATAGGTGGTATGTGAAAGGAGCACACATGCAATGACTCCAGTTGTTGTTAGTGAAAAGAACACACATGCAATGGCACTGGTTGTTGTTACTAAAAAGAACACACATGCAATGACACTAGTGGATCCATGGGTGGATTGTGAAAAGAGCACACATGCAATGACTCCAGTTGTTGTTAGTGAAAAGAACATACATGCAATGACACTGGTGGATCCATGTGTGGTCTCCGTAGAGAACACGCATGCAATGACACTGGTGGATCCATATGTGGTATGTGAAAAGAACACACATGCAATGACTCTGGTTGTTGTTAGTGAAAAGAACATACATGCAATGACACTGGTGGATCCATAGGTGGTATGTGAAAAGAACACACATGCAAAATGACTATGGTTGTTGTTACTAAAAATAACACACATGCAATGAAACTGGTGGATCCATAGGTGGATTATGAAATGACCAGACATGCAATGACACTGGTGGATCCATAGGTGGTATGTGAGAAGAACACACATTTCAATGACTCTGGTTGTAGTTACTAAAAAGAACACACATGCAATGACACTGGTGGATCCATGGGTGGATTGTGAAAAGAGCACACATGCAATGACACTGGTGGATCCATATGTGGTATGTGAAAAGAACACACATGCAATGACTCTAGTTGTTGTTAGTGAAAAGAACAGACATGCAATGACACCGGTGGATCCATGTGTGGTCTCTGAAGAGAGCAGACATTTCAATGACTCTGGTTGTTGTTAGTAAAAAGAACACACATGCAATGACACTGGTTGTTGTTACTAAAAAGAACACACATGCAATGACAGTGGTGGATCCATGTGTGGATTGTGAAGAGAACACACATGCAATGACACTGGTGGATCCATAGGTGGTATGTGAGAAAAACAGCCATGAAATGACTCTGGTTGTTGTTAGTAAAAAAGAACACACATGCAATGACACTGGTGGATCCAAAGGTGGTATGTGGAAAGAGCACACATGCAATGACTCCAGTTGTTGTTAGTGAAAAGAACACACATGCAATGGCACTGGTTGTTGTTACTAAAAAGAACACACATGGAATGACACTAGTGGATCCATGGGTGGATTGTGAAAAGAGCACACATGCAATGACTCCAGTTGTTGTTAGTGAAAAGAACATACATGCAATGACACTGGTGGATCCATAGGTGGTATGTGAGAAGAACACGCATTTCAATGACTCTGGTTGTAGTTACTAAAAAGAACACACATTGAATGACACTGGTGGATCCATGGGTGGATTGTGAAAAGAGCACACATGCAATGACACTGGTGGATCCATATGTGGTATGTGAAAAGAACACACATGCAATGACTCTAGTTGTTGTTAGTGAAAAGAACATACATGCAATGACACCGGTGGATCCATGTGTGGTCTCTAAAGAGAGCACACATTTCAATGACTCTGGTTGTTGTTAGTAAAAAGAACACACATGCAATGACACTGGTGGATCCATGTGTGGTCCCTGAAGAGAACACACATGCAATAACACTGGTTGTTGTTACTAAAAAGAACACACATGCAATGACACTGGTGGATCCATGTGTGGATTGTGAAGAGAACACACATGCAATGACACTGGTGGATCCATAGGTGGTATGTGAGAAGAACAACCATAAAATGACTCTGGTTGTTGTTAGTAAAAAGAACACACATGCAATGACACTGGTGGATCCATAGGTGGTATGTGAAAAGATCACACATGCAACGACTTTAGTTGTTGTTAGTGAAAAGAACACAGATGCAATGGCACTGGTTGTTGTTACTAAAAAGAACACACATGCAATGACACTAGTGGATCCATGGGTGAATTGTGAAAAGAGCACACATGCAATGACTCCAGTTGTTGTTAGTGAAAAGAACATACATGCAATGACACTGGTGGATCCATATGTGGTATGTGAAAAGAACACACATGCAATGACTCTAGTTGTTGTTAGTGAAAAGAACATACATGCAATGACACCGGTGGATCCATGTGTGGTCTCTAAAGAGAGCACACATTTCAATGACTCTGGTTGTTATTAGTAAAAAGAACACACATGCAATGACACTGGTGGATCCATGTGTGGTCCCTGAAGAGAACACACATGCAATGAAGCTGGTTGTTGTTACTAAAAAGAACACACATGCAATGACACTGGTGGATCCATGTGTGGATTGTGAAGAGAACACACATGCAATGACACTGGTGGATCCATAGGTGGTATGGGAGAAGAACAACCATAAAATGACTCTGGTGGTTGTTAGTAACAAGAACACACATGCAATGACACTGTGGATCCATAGGTGGTATGTGAAAAGATCACATGCAACGACTTTAGTTGTTGTTAGTGAAAAGAACACAGATGCAATGGCACTGGTTGTTGTTACTAAAAAGAACACACATGCAATGACACTAGTGGATCCATGGGTGAATTGTGAAAAGAGCACACATGCAATGACTCCAGTTGTTGTTAGTGAAAAGAACATACATGCAATGACACTGGTGGATCCATAGGTGGTATGTGAAAAGAACACACATGCAATGACTCTAGTTGTTGTTAGTGAAAAGAACATACATGCAATGACACCGGTGGATCCATGTGTGGTCTCTAAAGAGAGCACACATTTCAATGACTCTGGTTGTTGTTAGTAAAAAGAACACACATGCAATGACACTGGTGGATCCATGTGTGGTCTCTGAAGAGAACACACATGCAATGAAACTGGTTGTTGTTACTAAAAAGAACACACATGCAATGACACTGGTGGATCCATGTGTGGATTGTGAAGAGAACACACATGCAATGACACTGGTGGATCCATAGGTGGTATGTGAGAAGAACAACCATAAAATGACTCTGGTTGTTGTTAGTAAAAAGAACACACATGCAATGACACTGGTGGATCCATAGGTGGTATGTGAAAAGATCACACATGCAACGACTTTAGTTGTTGTTAGTGAAAAGAACACAGATGCAATGGCACTGGTTGTTGTTACTAAAAAGAACACACATGCAATGACACTAGTGGATCCATGGGTGAATTGTGAAAAGAGCACACATGCAATGACTCCAGTTGTTGTTAGTGAAAAGAACATACATGCAATGACACTGGTGGATCCATATGTGGTATGTGAAAAGAACACACATGCAATGACTCTAGTTGTTGTTAGTGAAAAGAACATACATGCAATGACACCGGTGGATCCATGTGTGGTCTCTAAAGAGAGCACACATTTCAATGACTCTGGTTGTTGTTAGTAAAAAGAACACACATGCAATGACACTGGTGGATCCATGTGTGGTCCCTGAAGAGAACACACATGCAATGACACTGGTTGTTGTTACTAAAAAGAACACACATGCAATGACACTGGTGGATCCATGTGTGGATTGTGAAGAGAACACACATGCAATGACACTGGTGGATCCATAGGTGGTATGTGAGAAGAACAACCATAAAATGACTCTCGTTGTTGTTAGTAAAAAGAACACACATGCAATGACACTGGTGGATCCATAGGTGGTATGTGAAAAGATCACACATGCAACGACTTTAGTTGTTGTTAGTGAAAAGAACATAGATGCAATGGCACTGGTTGTTGTTACTAAAAAGAACACACATGCAATGACACTAGTGGATCCATGGGTGAATTGTGAAAAGAGCACACATGCAATGACTCCAGTTGTTGTTAGTGAAAAGAACATACATGCAATGACACTGGTGGATCCATCTGTGGTCTCCGTAGAGAACACACATGCAATGACACTGGTGGATCCATATGTGGTATGTGAAAAGAACACACATGCAATGACTCTGGTTGTTGTTATTGAAAATAACACACATGCAAAATGACTCTGGTTGTTGTTACGAAAAAGAACACACATGCAATGACACTAGTGGATCCATAGGTGGATTATGAAATGAATACACATGAAATGACACTGGTGGATCCATAGGTGGTATGTGAGAAGAACACATGTTTCAATGACTCTGGTTGTAGTTACTAAAAAGAACACACATGCAATGACACTAGTGGATCCATGGGTGGATTGTGAAAAGAGCACACATGCAATGACACTGGTGGATCCGTATGTGGTATGTGAAAAGAACACACATGCAATGACTCTAGTTGTTGTCAGTGAAAAGAACATACATGCAATGACACCGGGGGATCCACGTGTGGTCTCTGAAGAGAGCACACATTTCAATGACTCTGGTTGTTGTTAGTAAAAAGAACACACATGCAATGACACGGGTTGTTGTTACTAAAAAGAACACACATGCAATGACACTGGTGGATCCATGTGTGGATTGTGAAGAGAACACACATGCAATGACACTGGTGGATCCATAGGTGGTATGTGAGAAGAACAGCCATGAAATGACTCTGGTTGTTGTTAGTAAAAAGAACACATATGCAATGACACTCGTGAATCCATAGGTGGTATGTGAAAAGAGCACACATGTAATGACTCCAGTTGTTGTTAGTGAAAAGAACACACATGCAATGGCACTGGTTATTGTTACTAAAAAGAACACACATGCAATGACACTAGTGGATCCATGGGTGGATTGTGAAAAGAGCACACATGCAATGACTCCAGTTGTTGTTAGTGAAAAGAACATACATGCAATGACACTAGTGGATCCATGTGTGGTCTGCGTAGAGAACACGCATGCAATGACACTGGTGGATCCATATGTGGTATGTGAAAAGAACACACATGCAAAATGACTCTGGTTGTTATTACTAAAAATAACACACATGCAATGACACTAGTGGATCCATAGGTGGATTATGAAATGAACAGACATGGAATGACACTGGTGGATCCATAGGTGGTATATGTGAAGAACACACATTTCAATGACTCTGGTTGTAGTTACTAAAAAGAACACACATGCAATGACATTGGTGGATCCATGAGTGGATTGTGAAAAGAGCACACATGCAATGACACTGGTGGCTCCATATGTGGTATGTGAAAAGAACACACATGCAATGACTCTAGTTGTTGTTAGTGAAAAGAACAGACATGCAATGACACCGGTGGATCCATGTGTGGTCTCTGAAGAGAGCACACATTTCAATGACTCTGGTTGTTGTTAGTAAAAAGAACACACATGCAATGACACTGGTTGTTGTTACTAAAAAGAACACACATGCAATCACACTGGTGGATCCATGTGTGGATTGTGAAGAGAACACACATGCAATGACACTGGTGGATCCATAGGTGGTATGTGAGAAGAACAGCCATGAAATGACTCTGGTTGTTGTTAGTAAAAAGAACACACATGCAATGATACTGGTGGATCCAAAGGTGGTATGTGAAAAGAGCACACATGCAATGACTCTAGTTGTTGTTAGTGAAAAGAACACACATGCAATGGCACTGCTTGTTGTTACTCAAAAGAACACACATGGAATGACACTAGATGATCCATGGGTGGATCGTGAAAAGAGCACACATGCAATGACTCCAGTTGTTGTTAGTGAAAAGAACATACATGCAATGACACTGGTGGATCCATAGGTGGTATGTGAGAAGAACACACATTTCAATGACTCTGGTTGTTGTTACTAAAAAGAACACACATGCAATGACACTGGTGGATCCATGGGTGGATTGTGAAAAGAGCACACATGCAATGACACTGGTGGATCCATTATGTGGTATGTCAAAAGAACACACATGCAAAATGACTCTAGTTGTTGTTAGTGAAAAGAACACACATGCAATGACACTGGTGGATCCATGGGTGGTATGTGAAAAGATCACACATTTCAATGACTCTGGTTGTTGTTAGTAAAAAGAACACATGCAATGACATTGGTTGTTGTTACTAAAAAGAACACACATGCAATGACACTGGTGGATCCATGTGTGGATTGTGAAGAGAACACACATGCAATGACACTGGTGGATCCATAGGTGGTATGTGAGAAGAACAGCCATGAAATGACTCTGGTTGTTGTTAGTAAAAAGAACACATATGCAATGACACTCGTGAATCCATAGGTGGTATGTGAAAAGAGCACACATGCAATGACTCCAGTTGTTGTTAGTGAAAAGAACACACATGCAATGGCACTGGTTATTGTTACTAAAAAGAACACACATGCAATGACACTAGTGGATCCATGTGTGGTGTGTGAAGAGAGCACACATGCAATGACTCCAGTTGTTGTTAGTGAAAAGAACATACATGCAATGACACTAGTGGATCCATGTGTGGTCTCCGTAGAGAACACGCATGCAATGACACTGGTGGATCCATATGTGGTATGTGAAAAGAACACACATGCAAAATGACTCTGGTTGTTGTTACTAAAAATAACACACATGCAATGACACTAGTGGATCCATAGGTGGATTATGAAATGAACAGACATGGAATGACACTGGTGGATCCATAGGTGGTATATGTGAAGAACACACATTTCAATGACTCTGGTTGTAGTTACTAAAAAGAACACACATGCAATGACATTGGTGGATCCATGAGTGGATTGTGAAAAGAGCACACATGCAATGACACTGGTGGCTCCATATGTGGTATGTGAAAAGAACACACATGCAATGACTCTAGTTGTTGTTAGTGAAAAGAACAGACATGCAATGACACCGATGGATCCATGTGTGGTCTCTGAAGAGAGCACACATTTCAATGACTCTGGTTGTTGTTAGTAAAAAGAACACACATGCAATGACACTGGTTGTTGTTACTAAAAAGAACACACATGCAATCACACTGGTGGATCCATGTGTGGATTGTGAAGAGAACACACATGCAATGACACTGGTGGATCCATAGGTGGTATGTGAGAAGAACAGCCATGAAATGACTCTGGTTGTTGTTAGTAAAAAGAACACACATGCAATGATACTGGTGGATCCAAAGGTGGTATGTGAAAAGAGCACACATGCAATGACTCTAGTTGTTGTTAGTGAAAAGAACACACATGCAATGGCACTGCTTGTTGTTACTCAAAAGAACACACATGGAATGACACTAGATGATCCATGGGTGGATCGTGAAAAGAGCACACATGCAATGACTCCAGTTGTTGTTAGTGAAAAGAACATACATGCAATGACACTGGTGGATCCATAGGTGGTATGTGAGAAGAACACACATTTCAATGACTCTGGTTGTTGTTACTAAAAAGAACACACATGCAATGACACTGGTGGATCCATGGGTGGATTGTGAAAAGAGCACACATGCAATGACACTGGTGGATACGTATGTGGTATGTGAAAAGAACACACATGCAATGACTCTAGTTGTTGTTAGTTAAGAGAACATACATGCAATGACACCGGTGGATCCATGTGTGGTCTCTGAAGAGAGCACACATTTCAATGACTCTAGTTGTTGTTAGTAAAAAGAACACACATGCAATGACATTGGTTGTTGTTACTAAAAAGAACACACATGCAATGACACTGGTGGATCCATGTGTGGATTGTGAAGAGAACACACATGCAATGACACTGGTGGATCCATAGGTGGTATGTGAAAAGAGCACACATGCAATGACTCTAGTTGTTGTTAGTGAAAAGAACACACATGCAATGGCACTGGTTGTTGTTACTAAAAAGAACACACATGGATTGACACTAGTGGATCCATGGGTGGATTGTGAAAAGAGCACACATGCATTGAATCCAGTTGTTGTTAGTGAAAAGAACATACATGCAATGACACTAGTGGATCCATGTGTGGTCTCCGTAGAGAACACACATGCAATGACACTGGTGGATCCATATGTGGTATGTGAAAAGAACACACATGCAATGACTCTGGTTGTTGTCAGTGAAAATAACAGACATGCAAAATGACTCTGGTTGTTGTTACTAAAAAGAACACACATGCAATGACACTAGTGGATCCATAGGTGGATTATGAAATGAATACACATGAAATGACACTGGTTGATCCATAGGTGGTATGTGAGAAGAACACACATTTCAATGACTCTGGTTGTTGTTACTAAAAAGAACACACATGCAATGACACTGGTGGATCCATGGGTGGATTGTGAAAAGAGCACACATGCAATGACACTGGTGGATCCGTATGTGGTATGTGAAAAGAACACACATGCAATGACTCTAGTTGTTGTTAGTGAAAAGAACATACATGCAATGACACCGGTGGATCCATGTGTGGTCTCTGAAGAGAGCACACATTTCAATCACTCTGGTTGTTGTTAGTAAAAAGAACACACATGCAATGACACTGGTTGTTGTTACTAAAAAGAACACACATGCAATGACACCGGTTGTTGTTACTAAAAAGAACACACATGCAATGACACCGGTGGATCCATGTGTGGATTGTGAAGAGAACACACATGCAATGACACTGGTGGATCCATAGGTGATATGTGAGAAGAACAGCCATGAAATGACTCTGGTTGTTATTAGTAAAAAGAACACACATGCAATGACACTGGTGGATCCATAGGTGGTATGTGAAAAGAGCACACATGCAATGACTCTAGTTGTTGTTAGTGAAAAGAACACACATGCAATGGTACTGGTTGTTGTTACTAAAAAGAACACACATGGAATGACACTAGTGGATCCATGGGTGGATTGTGAAAAGAGCACACATGCAATGACTCCAGTTGTTGTTAGTGAAAAGAACATACATGCAATGACACTGGTGGATCGATGTGTGGTCTCCGTAGAGAACACACATGCAATGACACTGGTGGATCCATATGTGGTATGTGAAAAGAACACACATGCAATGACTCTGGTTGTTGTTAGTGAAAATAATACACATGCAATGACTCTGGTTATTGTTACTAAAAAGAACACACATGCAATGACACTAGTGGATCCATAGGTGGATTATGAAATGAACACACATGCAATGACACTGGTGGATCCATAGGTGGTATGTGAGAAGAACACACATTTCAATGACTCTGGTTGTTGTTACTAAAAAGAACACACATGCAATGACACTAGTGGATCCATGGATTGTGAAAAGAGCAACATGCAATCACACTGGTGGATCCATATGTGGTATGTGAAAAGAACACACATGCAATGACTCTGGTTGTTGTTAGTGAAAAGAACAAACATGCAATGACACCGGTGCATCCATGTGTGGTCTCTGAAGAGAGAACACATTTCAATGACTCTGGTTGTTGTTAGTAAAAAGAACGCACATGCAATGACACTGGTGGATCCATGTGTGGTCTCTGAAGAAAACACACATGCAATGACACTGGTTGTTGTTACTAAAAAGAACACACATGCAATGACACTGGTGGATCCATGTGTGGATTGTGAAGAGAACACACATGCAATGACACTGGTGGATCCATAGATGATATGTGAGACGAACAACCATGAAATGACTCTAGTTGTTGTTAGTAAAAAGAACACACATGCAATGACTCTAGTTGTTATTAGTGAAAAGAACATACATGCAATGACACCGGTGGATCCATGTGTGGTCTCTGAAGAGAGCACACATTTCAATGACTCTAGTTGTTGTTAGTAAAAAGAACACACATGCAATGACACTAGTGGATCCATAGGTGGTATGTGAAAGGAGCACACATGCAATGACTCCAGTTGTTGTTAGTGAAAAGAACACACATGCAATGGCACTGGTTGTTGTTACTAAAAAGAACACACATGCAATGCCACTAGTGGATCCATGGGTGGATTGTGAAAAGAGCACACATGCAATGACTCCAGTTGTTGTTAGTGAAAAGAACATACATGCAATGACACTGGTGGATCCATGTGTGGTCTCCATAGAGAACACGCATGCAATGACACTGGTGGATCCATATGTGGTATGTGAAAAGAACACACATGCAATGACTCTGGTTGTTGTTAGTGAAAAGAACATACATGCAATGACACTGGTGGATCCATAGGTGGTATGTGAAAATAACAGACATGCAAAATGACTATGGTTGCTGTTACTAAAAATAACACACATGCAATGAAACTGGTGGATCCATAGGTGGATTATGAAATGAACAGACATGCAATGACACAGGTGGATCCATAGGTGGTATGTGAGAAGAACACACATTTCAATGACTCTGGTTGTAGTTACTAAAAAGAACACACATGCAATGACACTGGTGGATCCATGGGTGGATTGTGAAAAGAGCACACATGCAATCACACTGGTGGATCCATATGTGGTATGTGAAAAGAACACACATGCAATGACTCTAGTTGTTGTTAGTGAAAAGGACATACATGCAATGACACCGGTGCATCCATGTGTGGTCTCTGAAGAGAGCACACATTTCAATGACTCTGGTTGTTGTTAGTAAAAAGAACGCACATGCAATGACACTGGTGGATCCATGTGTGGTCTCTGAAGAAAACACACATACAATGACACTGGTTGTTGTTAGTAAAAAGAACACACATGCAATGACACTGGTGGATCCATGTGTGGATTGTGAAGAGAACACACATGCAATGACACTGGTGGATCCATAGATGGTATGTGAGAACACACCATGAAATGACTATGGTTGTTGTTAGTAAAAAGAACACACATGCAATGACACTGGTGGATCCATAGGTGGTATGTGAAAAGAGCACACATGCAATGACTCTAGTTGTTGTTAGTGAAAAGAACACACATGCAATGGCACTGGTTGTTGTTACTAAAAAGAACACACATGCAATGACACTAGTGGATCCATGGGTGGATTGTGAAAAGAGCACACATGCAATGACTCCAGTTGTTGTTAGTGAAAAGAACATACATGCAATGACACTGGTGGATCCATGTGTGGTCTCCGTAGAGAACACGCATGCAATGACACTGGTGGATCCATATGTGGTATGTGAAAAGAACACACATGCAATGACTCTCGTTGTTGTTAGTGAAAAGAACATACATGCAATGACACTGGTGGATCCATAGGTGGTATGTGAAAAGAACACACATGCAAAATGACTATGGTTGTTGTTACTAAAAATAACACACATGCAATGAAACTGGTGGATCCATAGGTGGATTATGAAATGAACAGACATGCAATGACACAGGTGGATCCATAGGTGGTATGTGAGAAGAACACGCATTTCAATGACTCTGGTTGTAGTTACTAAAAAGAACACACATGCAATGACACTGGTGGATCCATGGGTGGATTGTGAAAAGAGCACACATGCAATGACACAGGTGGATCCATATGTGGTATGTGAAAAGAACACACATGCAATGACTCTAGTTGTTGTTAGTGAAAAGAACAGACATGCAATGACACCGGTGGATCCATGTGTGGTCTCTGAAGAGAGCACACATTTCAATGACTCTGGTTGTTGTTAGTAAAAAGAACACACATGCAATGACACTGGTTGTTGTTACTAAAAAGAACACACATGCAATGACAGTGGTGGATCCATGTGTGGATTGTGAAGAGAACACACATGGTGGATCCATAGGTGGTATGTGAGAAAAACAGCCATGAAATGACTCTGGTTGTTGTTAGTAAAAAGAACACACATGCAATGACACTGGTGGATCCAAAGGTGGTATGTGAAAAGAGCACACATGCAATGACTCCAGTTGTTGTTAGTGAAAAGAACACACATGCAATGGCACTGGTTGTTGTTACTAAAAAGAACACACATGGAATGACACTAGTGGATCCATGGGTGGATTGTGAAAAGAGCACACATGCAATGAGTCCAGTTGTTGTTAGTGAAAAGAACATACATGCAATGACACTGGTGGATCCATAGGTGGTACGTGAGAAGAACACACATTTCAATGACTCTGGTTGTTGCTACTAAAAAGAACACACATGCAATGACACTGGTGGATCCATGGGTGGATTTTGAAAAGAGCACACATGCAATGACACTGGTGGATCCGTATGTGGTATGTGAAAAGAACACACATGCAATGACTCTAGTTGTTGTTAGTGAAAAGAACATACATGCAATGAAACCGGTGGATCCATGTGTGGTCTCTGAACAGAGCACACATTTCAATGACTCTGGTTGTTGTTAGTAAAAAGAACACACATGCAATGACACTTGTGGATCCATGTGTGGTCCCTGAAGAGAACACACATGCAATAACAATGGTTGTTGTTACTAAAAAGAACACACATGCAATGACACTGGTGGATCCATGTGTGGATTGTGAAGAGAACACACATGCAATGACACTGGTGGATCCATAGGTGGTATGTGAGAAGAACAACCATAAAATGACTCTGGTTGTTGTTAGTAAAAAGAACACACATGCAATGACACTGGTGGATCCATAGGTGGTATGTGAAAAGATCACACATGCAACGACTTTAGTTGTTGTTAGTGAAAAGAACACAGATGCAATGGCACTGGTTGTTGTTACTAAAAAGAACACACATGCAATGACACTAGTGGATCCATGGGTGAATTGTGAAAAGAGCACACATGCAATGACTCCAGTTGTTGTTAGTGAAAAGAACATACATGCAATGACACAGGTGGATCCATATGTGGTATGTGAAAAGAACACACATGCAATGACTCTAGTTGTTGTTAGTGAAAAGAACATACATGCAATGACACCGGTGGATCCATGTGTGGTCTCTAAAGAGAGCACACATTTCAATGACTCTGGTTGTTGTTAGTAAAAAGAACACACATGCAATGACACTGGTGGATCCATGTGTGGTCCCTGAAGAGAACACACATGCAATGACACTGGTTGTTGTTACTAAAAACAACACACATGCAATGACACTGGTGGATCCATGTGTGGATTGTGAAGAGAACACACATGCAATGACACTGGTGGATCCATAGGTGGTATGTGAGAAGAACAACCATAAAATGACTCTGGTTGTTGTTAGTAAAAAGAACACACATGCAATGACACTGGTGGATCCATAGGTGGTATGTGAAAAGATCACACATGCAACGACTTTAGTTGTTGTTAGTGAAAAGAACACAGATGCAATGGCACTGGTTGTTGTTACTAAAAAGAACACACATGCAATGACACTAGTGGATCCATGGGTGAATTGTGAAAAGAGCACACATGCAATGACTCCAGTTGTTGTTAGTGAAAAGAACATACATGCAATGACACTGGTGGATCCATATGTGGTATGTGAAAAGAACACACATGCAATGACTCTAGTTGTTGTTAGTGAAAAGAACATACATGCAATGACACCGGTGGATCCATGTGTGGTCTCTGAAGAACACACATTTCAATGACTACGGTTGTTGTTAGTAAAAGAACACACATGCAATGACCTTTGGTGGATCCATGTGTGGTCCCTGAAGAAGAAC
This sequence comes from Avena insularis, assembly GCA_023614405.1. Lineage (NCBI taxonomy): Eukaryota > Viridiplantae > Streptophyta > Magnoliopsida > Poales > Poaceae > Avena > Avena insularis. The sequence goes on from CM042690.1 coordinate 75,878,125, forward strand.
ACACATGCAATGACACTTTGGTTGTTGTTAGTGAAAAGACAACACATGCAATGACACTGGTGGATCCATGTGTGGATTGTGAAGAGAACACACATGCAATGACACTGGTGGATCCATAGGTGGTATGTGAGAAGAACAACCATAAAATGACTCTGGTTGTTGTTAGTAAAAAGAACACACATGCAATGACACTGGTGGATCCATAGGTGGTATGTGAAAAGATCACACATGCAACGACTTTAGTTGTTGTTAGTGCAAAGAACACAGATGCAATGGCACTGGTTGTTGTTACTAAAAAGAACACACATGCAATGACACTAGTGGATCCATGGGTGAATTGTGAAAAGAGCACACATGCAATGACTCCAATTGTTGTTAGTGAAAAGAACTTACATGCAATGACACTGGTGGATCCATGTGTGGTCTCCGTAGAGAACACACATGCAATGACACTGGTGGATCCATATGTGGTATGTGAAAAGAACACACATGCAATGACTCTGGTTGTTGTTATTGAAAATAACACACATGCAAAATGACTCTGGTTGTTGTTACTAAAAAGAACACGCATGCAATGACACTAGTGGATCCATAGGTGGATTATGAAATGAATACACATGAAATGACACTGGTGGATCCATAGGTGGTATGTGAGAAGAACACATGTTTCAATGACTCTGGTTGTTGTTACTAAAAAGAACACACATGCAATGACACTGGTGGATCCATGGGTGGATTGTGAAAAGAGCACACATGCAATGACACTGGTGGATCCGTATGTGGTATGTGAAAAGAACACACATGCAATGACTCTAGTTGTTGTTAGTGAAAAGAACATACATGCAATGACACCGGTGGATCCATGTGTGGTCTCTGAAGAGAGCACACATTTCAATGACTCTGGTTGTTGTTAGTAAAAAGAACACACATGCAATGACACTGGTTGTTGTTACTAAAAAGAACACACATGCAATGACACTGGTTGTTGTTACTAAAAAGAACACACATGCAATGACACTGGTGGATCCATGTGTGGATTGTGAAGAGAACACACATGCATTGACACTGGTGGATCCATAGGTGATATGTGAGAAGAACAGCCATGAAATGACTCTGGTTGTTGTTAGTAAAAAGAACACACATGCAATGACACTGGTGGATCCATAGGTGGTATGTGAAAAGAGCACACATGCAATGACTCTAGTTGTTGTTAGTGAAAAGAACACACATGCAATGGTACTGGTTGTTGTTACTAAAAAGAACACACATGGAATGACACTAGTGGATCCATGGGTGGATTGTGAAAAGAGCACACATGCAATGACTCCAGTTGTTGTTAGTGAAAAGAACATACATGCAATGACACTGGTGGATCGATGTGTGGTCTCCGTAGAGAACACACATGCAATGACACTGGTGGATCCATATGTGGTATGTGAAAAGAACACACATGCAATGACTCTGGTTGTTGTTAGTGAAAATAATACACATGCAATGACTCTGGTTGTTGTTACTAAAAAGAACACACATGCAATGACACTAGTGGATCCATAGGTGGATTATGAAATGAACACACATGCAATGACACTGGTGGATCCATAGGTGGTATGTGAGAAGAACACACATTTCAATGACTCTGGTTGTTGTTACTAAAAAGAACACACATGCTATGACACTAGTGGATCCATGGATTGTGAAAAGAGCAACATGCAATCACACTGGTGGATCCATATGTGGTATGTGAAAAGAACACACATGCAATGACTCTGGTTGTTGTTAGTGAAAAGAACATACATGCAATGACACCGGTGCATCCATGTGTGGTCTCTGAAGAGAGAACACATTTCAATGACTCTGGTTGTTGTTAGTAAAAAGAACGCACATGCAATGACACTAGTGGATCCATGTGTGGTCTCTGAAGAAAACACACATGCAATGACACTGGTTGTTGTTACTAAAAAGAACACACATGCAATGACACTGGTGGATCCATGTGTGGATTGTGTAGAGAACACACATGCAATGACCTTTGGTGGATCCATAGATGGTATGTGAGAGAACGACCATGAAATGACTCTAGTTGTTGTTAGTAAAAAGAACACACATGCAATGACACTAGTGGATCCATAGGTGGTATGTGAAAGGAGCACACATGCAATGACTCCAGTTGTTGTTAGTGAAAAGAACACACATGCAATGGCACTGGTTGTTGTTACTAAAAAGAACACACATGCAATGACACTAGTGGATCCATGGGTGGATTGTGAAAAGAGCACACATGCAATGACTCCAGTTGTTGTTAGTGAAAAGAACATACATGCAATGACACTGGTGGATCCATGTGTGGTCTCCGTAGAGAACACGCATGCAATGACACTGGTGGATCCATATGTGGTATGTGAAAAGAACACACATGCAATGACTCTAGTTGTTGTTAGTGAAAAGAACATACATGCAATGACACTGGTGGATCCATAGGTGGTATGTGAAAATAACAGACATGCAAAATGACTATGGTTGTTGTTACTAAAAATAACACACATGCAATGAAACTGGTGGATCCATAGGTGGATTATGAAATGAACAGACATGCAATGACAAAGGTGGATCCATAGGTGGTATGTGAGAAGAACACACATTTCAATGACTCTGGTTGTAGTTACTAAAAAGAACACACATGCAATGACACTGGTGGATCCATGGGTGGATTGTGAAAAGAGCACACATGCAATCACACTGGTGGAACCATATGTGGTATGTGAAAAGAACACACATGCAATGACTCTAGTTGTTGTTAGTGAAAAGGACATACATGCAATGACACCGGTGCATCCATGTGTGGTCTCTGAAGAGAGCACACATTTCAATGACTCTGGTTGTTGTTAGTAAAAAGAATGCACATGCAATGACACTGGTGGATCCATGTGTGGTCTCTGAAGAAAACACACATACAATGACACTGGTTGTTGTTACTAAAAAGAACACACATGCAATGACACTGGTGGATCCATGTGTGGATTGTGAAGAGAACACACATGCAATGACACTGGTGGATCCATAGATGGTATGTGAGACGAACAGCCATGAAATGACTCTGGTTGTTGTTAGTAAAAATAACACACATGCAATGACACTAGTGGATCCATAGGTGGTATGTGAAAGGAGCACACATGCAATGACTCCAGTTGTTGTTAGTGAAAAGAACACACATGCAATGGCACTGGTTGTTGTTACTAAAAAGAACACACATGCAATGACACTAGTGGATCCATGGGTGGATTGTGAAAAGAGCACACATGCAATGACTCCAGTTGTTGTTAGTGAAACGAACATACATGCAATGACACTGGTGGATCCATGTGTGGTCTCAAGAGAAACACTTATGCAATGACACTGGTGGATCCATATGTGGTATGTGAAAAGAACACACATGCAATGACTCTAGTTGTTGTTAGTGAAAAGAACATACATGCAATGACCTTTGGTGGATCCATAGGTGGTATGTGAAAAGAACACACATGCAAAATGACTATGGTTGTTGTTACTAAAAATAACACACATGCAATGAAACTGGTGGATCCATAGGTGGATTATGAAATGAACAGACATGCAATGACACAGGTGGATCCATAGGTGGTATGTGAGAATAACACGCATTTCAATGACTCTGGTTGTAGTTACTAAAAAGAACACACATGCAATGACACTGGTGGATCCATGGGTGGATTGTGAAAAGAGCACACATGCAATGACACTGGTGGATCCATATGTGGTATGTGAAAAGAACACACATGCAATGACTCTAGTTGTTGTTAGTGAAAAGGACATACATGCAATGACACCGGTGGATCCATGTGTGGTCTCTGAAGAGAGCACACATTTCAATGACTCTGGTTGTTGTTAGTAAAAAGAACACACATGCAATGACACTGGTTGTTGTTACTAAAAAGAACACACATGCAATGACAGTGGTGGATCCATGTGTGGATTGTGAAGAGAACACACATGGTGGATCCATAGGTGGTATGTGAGAAAAACAGCCATGAAATGACTCTGGTTGTTGTTAGTAAAAAGAACACACATGCAATGACACTGGTGCATCCAAAGGTGGTATGTGAAAAGAGCACACATGCAATGACTCCAGTTGTTGTTAGTGAAAAGAACATACATGCAATGGCACTGGTTGTTGTTACTAAAAAGAACACACATGGAATGACACTAGTGGATCCATGGGTGGATTGTGAAAAGAGCACACATGCAATGAGTCCAGTTGTTGTTAGTGAAAAGAACATACATGCAATGACACTGGTGGATCCATAGGTGGTACGTGAGAAGAACACACAATTCAATGACTCTGGTTGTTGCTACTAAAAAGAACACACATGCAATGACACTGGTGGATCCATGGGTGGATTTTGAAAAGAGCACACATGCAATGACACTGGTGGATCCGTATGTGGTATGTGAAAAGAAGACACATGCAATGACTCTAGTTGTTGTTAGTGAAAAGAACATACATGCAATGACACCGGTGGATCCATGTGTGGTCTCTGAACAGAGCACACATTTCAATGACTCTGGTTGTTGTTAGTAAAAAGAACACACATGCAATGACACTGGTTGTTGTTACTAAAAAGAACACACATGCAATGACACTGGTGGATCCATGTGTGGATTGTGAAGAGAACACACATGCAATGACACTGGTGGATCCATAGGTGGTATGTGAAGAGAACAGCCATGAAATGACTCTGGTTGTTGTTAGTAAAAATAACACACATGCAATGACACTGGTGGATTCATAGGTGGTATGTGAAAAGAGCACACATGCAATGACTCTAGTTGTTGTTAGTGAAAAGAACACACATGCAATGGTACTGGTTGTAGTTACTAAAAACAACACACATGGAATGACACTAGTGGATCCATGGGTGGATTGTGAAAAGAGCACACATGCAATGACTCCAGTTGTTGTTAGTGAAAAGAACATACATGCAATGACACTGGTGGATCGATGTGCGGTCTCCGTAGAGAACACACATGCAATGACACTGGTGGATCCATATGTGGAATGTGAAAAGAACACACATGCAATGACTCTGGTTGTTGTTAGTGAAAATAACACACATGCAATGACTCTGGTTTTTGTTACTAAAAAGAACACACATGCAATGACACTAGTGGATCCATAGGTGGATTATGAAATGAACACACATGCAATGACACTGGTGGATCCATAGGTGGTATGTGACAAGAACACACGTTTCAATGACTCTGGTTGTTTTTACTAAAAAGAACACACATGCAATGACACTAGTGGATCCATGGATTGTGAAAAGAGCACACATGCAATCACACTGGTGGATCCATATGTGGTATGTGAAAAGAACACACATGCAATGACTCTGGTTGTTGTTAGTGAAAAGAACATACATGCAATGACACCGGTGCATCCATGTGTGGTCTCTGAAGAGAGCACACATTTCAATGACTCTGGTTGTTGTTAGTAAAAAGAACGCACATGCAATGACACTGGTGGATCCATGTGTGGTCTCTGAAGAAAACACACATGCAATGACACTGGTTGTTGTTACTAAAAATAACACACATACAATGACACTGGTGGATCCATGTGTGGATTGTGAAGAGAACACACATGCAATGACACTGGTGGATCCATAGATGGTATGTGAGACGAACAGCCATGAAATGACTCTGGTTGTTGTTAGTAAAAAGAACACACATGCAATGACACTAGTGGATCCATAGGTGGTATTTGAAAGGAGCACACATGCAATGACTCCAGTTGTTGTTAGTGAAAAGAACACACATGCAATGGCACTGGTTGTTGTTACTAAAAAGAACACACATGCAATGACACTAGTGGATCCATGGGTGGATTGTGAAAAGAGCACACATGCAATGACTCCAGTTGTTGTTAGTGAAAAGAACATACATGCAATGACACTGGTGGATCCATGTGTGGTCTCCGTAGAGAACACGCATGCAATGACACTGGTGGTTCCATATGTGGTATGTGAAAAGAACCCACATGCAATGACTATGGTTGTTGTTAGTGAAAAGAACATACATGCAATGACACTGGTGGATCCATAGGTGGTATGTGAAAAGAACACACATGCAAAATGACTATCGTTGTTGTTACTAAAAATAACACACATGCAATGAAACTGGTGGATCCATAGGTGGATTATGAAATGAACAGACATGCAATGACACAGGTGGATCCATAGGTGGTATGTGAGAAGAACACACATTTCAATGACTTTGGTTGTAGTTACTAAAAAGAACACACATGCAATGACACTGGTGGATCCATGGGTGGATTGTGAAAAGAGCACACATGTGATGACACTGGTGGATCCATATGTGGTATGTGAAAATAACACACATGCAATGACTCTAGTTGTTGTTAGTGAAAAGAACAGACATGCAATGACACCGGTGGATCCATGTGTGGTCTCTGAAGAGAGCAGACATTTCAATTACTCTGGTTGTTAGTAAAAAGAACACACATGCAATGACACTGGTTGTTGTTACTAAAAAGAACACACATGCAATGACAGTGGTGGATCCATGTGTGGATTGTGAAGAGAACACACATGCAATGACACTTGTGGATCCATAGGTGGTATGTGAGGAAAACAGCCATGAAATGACTCTGGTTGTTGTTAGTAAAAAGAACACACATGCAATGACACTGGTGGATCCAAAGGTGGTATGTGAAAAGAGCACACATGCAATGACTCCAGTTGTTGTTAGTGAAAAGAACATACATGCAATGGAACTGGTTGTTGTTACTAAAAAGAACACACATGGAATGACACTAGTGGATCCATGGGTGGATTGTGAAAAGAGCACACATGCAATGAGTCCAGATGTTGTTAGTGAAAAGAACATACATGCAATGACACTGGTGGATCCATAGGTTGTACGTGAGAAGAACACACATTTCAATGACTCTGGTTGTTGCTACTAAAAAGAACACACATGCAATGACACTGGTGGATCCGTATGTGGTATGTGAAAAGAACACACATGCAATTACTCTAGTTGTTGTTAGTGAAAAGAACATACATGCAATGACACCGGTGGATCCATGTGTGGTCTCTGAACAGAGCACACATTTCAATGACTCTGGTTGTTGTTAGTAAAAAGAACACCCATGCAATGACATTGGTTGTTGTTACTAAAAAGAACACACATGCAATGACACTGGTGGATCAATGTGTGGATTGTGAAGAGAACACACATGCAATGACACTGGTGGATCCATAGGTGGTATGTGACGAGAACAGCCATGAAATGACTCTGGTTGTTGTTAGTAAAAAGAACACAGATACAATGACACTGGTGGATCCATAGGTGGTATGTGAAAAGAGCACACATGCAATGACTCTAGTTGTTGTTAGTGAAAAGAACACACATGCAATGGTACTGGTTGTTGTTACTAAAAACAACACACATGGAATGACAATAGTGGATCCATGGGTGGATTGTGAAAAGAGCACACATGCAATGACTCCAGTTGTTTTTAGTGAAAAGAACATACGTGCAATGACACTGGTGGATCGATGTGTGGTCTCCGTAGAGAACACACATGCAATGACACTGGTGGATCCATATGTGGTATGTGAAAAGAACACACATGCAATGACTCTGGTTGTTGTTAGTGAAAATAACACACATGCAATGACTCTGGTTGTTGTTACTAAAAAGAACACACATGCAATGACACTAGTGGATCCATAGGTGGATTATGAAATGAACACACATGCAATGACACTGGTGGATCCATAGGTGGTATGTGAGAAGAACACACATTTCAATGACTCTGGTTGTTGTTACTAAAAAGAACACACATGCAATGACACTAGTCGATCCATGGATTGTGAAAAGAGCACACATGCAATCACACTGGTGGATCCATATGTGGTATGTGAAAAGAACACACATGCAATGACTCTGGTTGTTGTTAGTGAAAAGAACATACATGCAATGACACCGGTGCATCCATGTGTGTTCTCTGAAGAGAGCACACATTTCAATGACTCTGGTTGTTGTTAGTAAAAAGAACGCACATGCAATGACACTGGTGGATCCATGTGTGGTCTCTAAAGAAAACACACATGCAATGACACTAGTTGTTGTTACTAAAAAGAACACACATACAAAGACACTGGTGGATCCATGTGTGGATTGTGAAGAGAACACACATGCAATGACACTGGTGGATCCATAGGTGGTATGTGAGAAGAACAGCCATGAAATGACTCTTGTTGTTGTTAGTAAAAAGAACACACATGCAATGACACTGGTGGATCCATAGGTGGTATATGAAAGGAGCACACATGCAATGACTCCAGTTGTTGTTAGTGAAAAGAACACACATGCAATGACTCTAGTGGATCCATGGGTGGATTGTGAAAAGAGCACACATGCAATGACTCCAGTTGTTGTTAGTGAAAAGAACATACATGCAATGACACTGGTGGATCCATGTGTGGTCTCCGTAGAGAACACGCATGCAATGACACTGGTGGATCCATATGTGGTATGTGAAAAGAACACACATGCAATGACTCTGGTTGTTGTTAGTGAAAAGAACATACATGCAATGACACTGGTGGATCCATAGGTGGTATGTGAAAAGAACACACATGCAAAATGACTATCGTTGTTGTTACTAAAAATAACACACATGCAATGAAACTGGTGGATCCATAGGTGGATTATGAAATGAACAGACATGCAATGACACAGGTGGATCCATAGGTGGTATGTGAGAAGAACACACATTTCAATGACTCTGGTTGTAGTTACTAAAAAGAACACACATGCAATGACACTGGTGGATCCATGGGTGGATTGTGAAAAGAGCACACATGCAATGCCACTGGTGGATCCATATGTGGTATGTGAAAATAACGCACATGCAATGACTCTAGTTGTTGTTAGTGAAAAGAAAAGACATGCAATGACACCGGTGGATCCATGTGTGGTCTCTGAAGAGAGCAGACATTTCAATGACTCTGGTTGTTGTTAGTAAAAAGAACACACATGCAATGACACTGGTTGTTGTTACTAAAAAGAACACACATGCAATGACAGTGGTGAATCCATGTGTGGATTGTGAAGAGAACACACATGCAATGACACTGGTGGATCCATAGGTGGTATGTGAGAAAAACAGCCATGAAATGACTCTGGTTGTTGTTAGTAAAAAGAACACACATGCAATGACACTGGTGGATCCAAAGGTGGTATGTGAAAAGAGCACACATGCAATGACTCCAGTTGTTGTTAGTGAAAAGAACATACATGCAATGGCACTGGTTGTTGTTACTAAAAAGAACACACATGGAATGATACTAGTGGATCCATGGGTGGATTGTGAAAAGAGCAGACATGCAATGAGTCCAGTTGTTGTTAGTGAAAAGAACATACATGCAATGACACTGGTGGATCCATAGGTGGTACGTGAGAAGAACACACATTTCAATGACTCTGGTTGTTGCTACTAAAAAGAACACACATGCAATGACACTGGTGGATCCATGGGTGGATTGTGAAAAGAGCACACATGCAATGACACTGGTGGATCCGTATGTGGTATGTGAAAAGAACACACATGCAATGACTCTAGTTATTGTTAGTGAAAAGAACATACATGCAATGACACCGGTGGATCCATGTGTGGTCTCTGAACAGAGCACACATTTCAATGACTCTGGTTGTTGTTAGTAAAAAGAACACACATGCAATGACACTGGTTGTTTTTACTAAAAAGAACACACATGCAATGACTCTGGTGGATCAATGTGTGGATTGTGAAGAGAACACACATGCAATGACACTGGTGGATCCATAGGTGGTATGTGAAGAGAACAGCCATGAAATGACTCTGGTTGTTGTTAGTAAAAAGAACACAGATGCAATGACACTGGTGGATCCATAGGTGGTATGTGAAAAGAGCACACATGCAATGACTCTAGTTGTTGTTAGTGAAAAGAACACACATGCAATGGTACTGGTTGTTGTTACTAAAAACAACACACATGGAATGACAATAGTGGATCCATGGGTGGATTGTGAAAAGAGCACGCATGCAATGACTCCAGTTGTTTTTAGTGAAAAGAACATACATGCAATGACACTGGTGGATCGATGTGTGGTCTCCGTAGAGAACACACATGCAATGACACTGGTGGATCCATATGTGGTATGTGAAAAGAACACACATGCAATGACTCTGGTTGTTGTTAGTGAAAATAACACACATGCAATGACTCTGGTTGTTGTTACTAAAAAGAACACACATGCAATGACACTAGTGGATCCATAGGTGGATTATGAAATGAACACACATGCAATGACACTGGTGGATCCATAGGTGGTATGTGAGAAGAACACACGTTTCAATGACTCTGGTTGTTGTTACTAAAAAGAACACACATGCAATGACACTAGTCGATCCATGGATTGTGAAAAGAGCACACATGCAATCACACTGGTGGATCCATATGTGGTATGTGAAAAGAACACACATGCAATGACTCTGGTTGTTGTTAGTGAAAAGAACATACATGCAATGACACCGGTGCATCCATGTGTGGTCTCTGAAGAGAGCACACATTTCAATGACTCTGGTTGTTGTTAGTAAAAAGAACGCACATGCAATGACACTAGTGGATCCATGTGTGGTCTCTAAAGAAAACACACATGCACTGACACTGGTTGTTGTTACTAAAAAGAACACACATACAATAAAACTGGTGGATCCATGTGTGGATTGTGAATAGAACACACATGCAATGACACTGGTGGATCCATAGGTGGTATGTGAGAAGAACAGGCATGAAATGACTCTGGTTGTTGTTAGTAAAAAGAACACACATGCAATGACACTGGTGGATCCATAGGTGGTATATGAAAGGAGCACACATGCAATGACTCCAGTTGTTGTTAGTGAAAAGAACACACATGCAATGACACTAGTGGATCCATGGGTGGATTGTGAAAAGAGCACACATGCAATGACTCCAGTTGTTGTTAGTGAAAAGAACATACATGCAATGACACTGGTGGATCCATGTGTGGTCTCCGTAGAGAACACGCATGCAATGACACTGGTGGATCAATATGTGGTATGTGAAAAGAACACACATGCAATGACTCTGGTTGTTGTTAGTGAAAAGAACATACATGCAATGACACTGGTGGATCCATAGGTGGTATGTGAAAAGAACACACATGCAAAATGACTATGGTTGTTATTACTAAAAATAACACACATGCAATAAAACTAGTGGATCCATAGGTGGATTATGAAATGAACAGACATGCAATGACACAGGTGGATCCATAGGTGGTATGTGAGAAGAACACACATTTCAATGACTCTGGTTGTAGTTACTAAAAAGAACACACATGCAATGACACTGGTGGATCCATGGGTGGATTGTGAAAAGAGCACACATGCAATGACACTGGTGGATCCATATGTGGTATGTGAAAAGAACACACATGCAATGACTCTAGTTGTTGTTAGTGAAAATAATAGACATGCAATGACACCGGTGGATCCATGTGTGGTCTCTGAAGAGAGTAGACATTTCAATGACTCTGGTTGTTGTTTGTAAAAAGAACACACATGCAATGACACTGGTTGTTTTTACTAAAAAGAACACACATGCAATGACAGTGGTGAATCCATGTGTGGATTGTGAAGAGAACACACATGCAATGACACTGGTGGATCCATAGGTGGTATGTGAGAAAAACAACCATGAAATGACTCTGGTTGTTGTTAGTAAAAAGAACACACATGCAATGACACTGGTGGATCCAAAGGTGGTATGTGAAAAGAGCACAGATGCAATGACTCCAGTTGTTGTTAGTGAAAAGAACATACATGCAATGGGACTGGTTGTTGTTACTAAAAAGAACACACATGGAATGACACTAGTGGATCCATGGGTGGATTGTGAAAAGAGCACACATGCAATGAGTCCAGTTGTTGTTAGTGAAAAGAACATACATGCAATGACACTGGTGGATCCATAGGTGGTACGTGAGAAGAACACACATTTCAATGACTCTGGTTGTTGCTACTAAAAAGAACACACATGCAATGACACTGGTGGATCCATGGGTGGATTGTGAAAAGAGCACACATGCAATGACACTGGTGGATCCGTATGTGGTATGTGAAAAGAACACACATGCAATGACTCTAGTTGTTGTTAGTGAAAAGAACATACATGCAATGACACCGGTGGATCCATGTGTGGTCTCAACAGACACACATTTCAATGACTCTGGTTGTTGTTAGTAAAAAGAACACACATGCAATGACACTGGTTGTTTTTACTAAAAAGAACACACATGCAATGACACTGGTGGATCCATGTGTGGATTGTGAAGAGAACACACATGCAATGACACTGGTGGATCCATAGGTGGTATGTGAGAAAAACGGCCATGAAATGACTCTGGTTGTTGTTAGTAAAAAGAACACACATGCAATGACACTGGTGGATCCATAGGTGGTATGTGAAAAGAGCACACATGCAATGACTCCAGTTGTTGTTAGTGAAAAGAACACACATGCAATGGCACTGGTTGTTGTTACTAAAAAGAACACACATGCAATGACACTAGTGGATCCATGGGTGAATTGTGAAAAGAGCACACATGCAATGACTCCAGTTGTTGTTAGTGAAAAGAACATACATGCAATGACACTGGTGGATCCATGTGTGGTCTCCGTAGAGAACACGCATGCAATGACACTGGTGGATCCATATGTGGTATGTGAAAAGAACACACATGCAATGACTCTGGTTGTTGTTAGTGAAAAGAACATACATGCAATGACACTGGAGGATCCATAGGTGGTATGTGAAAAGAACACACATGCAAAATGACTATGGTTGTTGTTACTAAAAATAACACACATGCAATGAAACTGGTGGATCCATAGGTGGTTTATGAAATGAACAGACATGCAATGACACAGGTGGATCCATAGGTGGTATGTGAGAAGAACACACATTTCAATGACTCTGGTTGTAGTTACTAAAAAGAACACACATGCAATGACACTGGTGGATCCATGGGTGGATTGTGAAAAGAGCACACATGCAATGACACTGGTGGATCCATATGTGGTATGTGAAAAGAACACACATGCAATGACTCTAGTTGTTGTTAGTGAAAAGAACAGACATGCAATGACACCGGTGGATCCATGTGTGGTCTCTGAAGAGAGTAGACATTTCAATGACTCTGGTCGTTGTTAGTAAAAAGAACACACATGCAATGACACTGGTTGTTGTTACTAAAAAGAACACACATGCAATGACAGTGGTGAATCCATGTGTGGATTGTGAAGAGAACACACATGCAATGACACTGGTGGATCCATAGGTGGTATGTGAGAAAAACAGCCATGAAATGACTCTGGTTGTTGTTAGTAAAAAGAACACACATGCAATGACACTGGTGGATCCAAAGGTGGTATGTGAAAAGAGCAGACATGCAATGACTCCAGTTGTTGTTAGTGAAAAGAACATACATGCAATGGCACTGGTTGTTGTTACTAAAAAGAACACACATGGAATGACACTAGTGGATCCATGGGTGGATTGTGAAAAGAGCACACATGCAATGAGTCCAGTTGTTGTTAGTGAAAAGAACATACATGCAATGACACTGGTGGATCCATAGGTGGTACGTGAGAAGAACACACATTTCAATGACTCTGGTTGTTGCTACTAAAAAGAACACACATGCAATGACACTGGTGGATCCATGGGTGGATTGTGAAAAGAGCACACATGCAATGACACTGGTGGATCCGTATGTGGTATGTGAAAAGAACACACATGCAATGACTCTAGTTGTTGTTAGTGAAAAGAACATACATGCAATGACACCGGTGGATCCATGTGTGGTCTCTGAACAGAGCACACATTTCAATGACTCTGGTTGTTGATAGTAAAAAGAACACACATGCAATGACACTGGTTGTTTTTACTAAAAAGAACACACATGCAATGACACTGGTGGATCCATGTGTGGATTGTGAAGAGAACACACATGCAATGACACTGGTGGATCCATAGGTGGTATGTGAGAAAGACGGCCATGAAATGACTCTGGTTGTTGTTAGTAAAAAGAACACACATGCAATGACACTGGTGGATCCATAGGTGGTATGTGAAAAGAGCACACATGCAATGACTCCAGTTGTTGTTAGTGAATAGAACACACATGCAATGGCACTGGTTGTTGTTACTAAAAAGAACACACATGCAATGACACTAGTGGATCCATGGGTGAATTGTGAAAAGAGCACACATGCAATGACTCCAGTTGTTGTTAGTGAAAAGAACATACATGCAATGACACTGGTGGATCCATGTGTGGTCTCCGTAGAGAACACGCATGCAATGACACTGGTGGATCCATATGTGGTATGTGAAAAGAACACACATGCAATGACTCTGGTTGTTGTTAGTGAAAAGAACATACATGCAATGACACTGGTGGATCCATAGGTGGTATGTGAAAAGAACACACATGCAAAATGACTATGGTTGTTGTTACTAAAAATAACACACATGCAATGAAACTGGTGGATCCATAGGTGGATTATGAAATGAACAGACATGCAATGACACAGGTGGATCCATAGGTGGTATGTGAGAAGAACACACATTTCAATGACTCTGGTTGTAGTTACTAAAAAGAACACACATGCAATGACACTGGTGGATCCATGGGTGGATTGTGAAAAGAGCACAGATGCAATGACACTGGTGGATCCATATGTGGTATGTGAAAAGAACACACATGCAATGACTCTAGTTGTTGTTAGTGAAAAGAACAGACACGCAATGACACCGGTGGATCCATGTGTGGTCTCTGAAGAGAGTATACATTTCAATGACTCTGGTTGTTGTTAGTAAAAAGAACACACATGCAATGACACTGGTTGTTGTTACTAAAAAGAACACACATGCAATGACAGTGGTGAATCCATGTGTGGATTGTGAAGAGAACACACATGCAATGACACTGGTGGATCCATAGGTGGTATGTGAGAAAAACAGCCATGAAATGACTCTGGTTGTTGTTAGTAAAAAGAACGCACATGCAATGACACGGGTGGATCCAAAGGTGGTTGTGAAAAGAGCACACATGCAATGACTCCAGTTGTTGTTAGTGAAAAGAACATACATGCAATGGCACTGGTTGTTGTTACTAAAAAGAACACACATGGAATGACACTAGTGGATCCATGGGTGGATTGTGAAAAGAGCACACATGAAATGACACTGGTGGATCCGTATGTGGTATGTGAAAAGAACACACATGCAATGACTCTAGTTGTTGTTAGTGAAAAGAACATACATGCAATGACACTGGTGGATCCATAGGTGGTACGTGAGAAGAACACACATTTCAATGACTCTGGTTGTTGCTACTAAAAAGAACACACATGCAATGACACTGGTGGATCCATGGGTGGATTGTGAAAAGAGCACACATGCAATGACACTGGTGGATCCGTATGTGGTATGTGAAAAGAACACACATGCAATGACTCTAGTTGTTGTTAGTGAAAAGAACATACATGCAATGACACCGGTGGATCCATGTGTGGTCTCTGAACTGAGCACACATTTCAATGACTGGTTGTTGTTAGTAAAAAGAACACACATGCAATGACACTGGTTGTTTTTACTAAAAAGAACACACATGCAATGACTCTGGTGGATCAATGTGTGGATTGTGAAGAGAACACACATGCAATGACACTGGTGGATCCATAGGTGGTATGTGAAGAGAACAGCCATGAAATGACTCTGGTTGTTGTTAGTAAAAAGAACACACATGCAATGACACTGGTGGATCCATAGGTGGTATGTGAAAAGAGCACACATGCAATGACTCTAGTTGTTGTTAGTGAAAAGAACACACCTGCAATGGTACTGGTTGTTGTTACTAAAAACAACACACATGGAATGACAATAGTGGATCCATGGGTGGATTGTGAAAAGAGCACACATGCAATGACTCCAGTTGTTTTTAGTGAAAAGAACATACATGCAATGACACTGGTGGATCGATGTGTGTTGTCCGTAGAGAACACACATGCAATGACACTGGTGGATCCATATGTGGTATGTGAAAAGAACACACATGCAATGACTCTGGTTGTTGTTGGTGAAAATAACACACATGCAATGACTCTGGTTGTTGTTACTAAAAAGAACACACATGCAATGACACTAGTGGATCCATAGGTGGATTATGAAATGAAGACACATGCAATGACACTGGTGGATCCATAGGTGGTATGTGAGAAGACCACACATTTCAATGACTCTGGTTGTTGTTACTAAAAAGAACACACATGCAATGACACTAGTCGATCCATGGATTGTGAAAAGAGCACACATGCAATCACACTGGTGGATCCATATGTGGTATGTGAAAAGAACACACATGCAATGACTCTGGTTGTTGTTAGTGAATAGAACATACATGCAATGACACCGGTGCATCCATGTGTGGTCTCTAAAGAGAGCACACATTTCAATGACTCTGGTTGTTGTTAGTAAAAAGAACGCACATGCAATGACACTGGTGGATCCATGTGTGGTCTCTGAAGAAAACACACATGCAATGACACTGGTTGTTGTTACTAAACAGAACACACATACAATGACACTGGTGGATCCATGTGTGGATTGTGAAGAGAACACACATGCAATGACACTAGGGGATCCATAGATGGTATGTGAGATGAACAGCCATGAAATGACTCTGGTTGTTGTTAGTAAAAAGAACACACATGCAATGAAACTAGTGGATCCATAGGTGGTATATGAAAGGAGCACACATGCAATGACTCCAGTTGTTGTCAGTGAAAAGAACACACATGCAATGGCACTGGTTGTTGTTACTAAAAAGAACACACATGCAATGACACTAGTGGATCCATGGGTGGATTGTGAAAAGAGCACACATGCAATGACTCCAGTTGTTGTTAGTGAAAAGAACATACATGCAATGACACTGGTGGATCCATGTGTGGTCTCCGTAGAGAACACGCATGCAATGACACTGGTGGATCCATATGTGGTATGTGAAAAGAACACACATGCAATGACTCTGGTTGTTAGTGAAAAGAACATACATGCAATGACACTGGTGGATCCATAGGTGGTATGTGAAAAGAACACACATGCAAAATGACTATGGTTGTTGTTACTAAAAATAACACACATGCAATGAAACTGGTGGATCCATAGGTGGATTGTGAAATGAACAGACATGCAATGACACAGGTGGATCCATAGGTGGTATGTGAGAACACACATTTCAATGACTCTGGTTGTAGTTACTAAAAATAACACACATGCAATGACACTGGTGGATCCATGGGTGGATTGTGAAAAGAGCACACATGCAATGACACTGGTGGATCCATATGTGGTATGTGAAAAGAACACACATGCAATGACTCTAGTTGTTGTTAGTGAAAAGAACAGACATGCAATGACACCGGTGGATCCATGTGTGGTCTCTGAAGGGAGTAGACATTTCAATGATTCTGGTCGTTGTTAGTAAAAAGAACACACATGCAATGACACTGGTTGTTGTTACTAAAAAGAACACACATGCAATGACAGTGGTGAATCCATGTGTGGATTGTGAAGAGAACACACATGCAATGACACTGGTGGATCCATAGGTGGTATGTGAGAAAAACAGCCATGAAATGACTCTGGTTGTTGTTAGTAAAAAGAACACACATGCAATGACACTGGTGGATCCAAAGGTGGTATGTGAAAAGAGCACACATGCAATGACTCCAGTTGTTGTTAGTGAAAAGAACATACATGCAATGGCACTGGTTGTTGTTACTAAAAAGAACACACATGGAATGACACTAGTGGATCCATGGGTGGATTGTGAAAAGAGCACACATGCAATGAGTCCAGTTGTTGTTAGTGAAAAGAACATACATGCAATGACACTGGTGGATCCATAGGTGGTACGTGAGAAGAACACACATTTCAATGACTCTGGTTGTTGCTACTAAAAAGAACACACATGCAATGACACTGGTGGATCCATGGGTGGATTGTGAAAAGAGCACACATGCAATGACACTGGTGGATCCGTATGTGGTATGTGAAAAGAACACACATGCAATTACTCTAGTTGTTGTTAGTGAAAAGAACATACATGCAATGACACCGGTGGATCCATGTGTGGTCTCTGAACAGAGCACACATTTCAATGACTCTGGTTGTTGTTAGTAAAAAGAACACACATGCAATGACATTGATTGTTGTTACTAAAAAGAACACACATGCAATGACACTGGTGGATCGATGTGTGGATTGTGAAGAGAACAGACATGCAATGACACTGGTGGATCCATAGATGGTATGTGAAGAGAACAGCCATGAAATGACTCTGGTTGTTGTTAGTAAAAAGAACACACATGCAATGACACTGGTGGATCCATAGGTGGTATGTGAAAAGATCACACATGCAATGACTCTAGTTGTTGTTAGTGAAAAGAACACACATGCAATGGTACTGGTTGTTGTTACTAAAAACAACACACATGGAATGACAATAGTGGATCCATGGGTGGATTGTGAAAAGAGCACACATGCAATGACTCCAGTTGTTTTTAGTGAAAAGAACATACGTGCAATGACACTGGTGGATCGATGTGTGGTCTCCGTAGAGAACACACATGCAATGACACTGGTGGATCCATATGTGGTATGTGAAAAGAACACACATGCAATGAGTCTGGTTGTTGTTAGTGAAAATAACACACATGCAATGACTCTGGTTGTTGTTACTAAAAAGAACACACATGCAATGACACTAGTGGATCCATAGGTGGATTATGAAATGAACACACATGCAATGACACTGGTGGATCCATAGGTGGTATGTGAGAAGAACACACATTTCAATGACTCTGGTTGTTGTTACTAAAAAGAACACACATGCAATGACACTAGTCGATCCATGGATTGTGAAAAGAGCACACATGCAATCACACTGGTGGATCCATATGTGGTATGTGAAAAGAACACACATGCAATGACTCGTTGTTGTTAGTGAAAAGAACATACATGCAATGACACTGGTGCATCCATGTGTGGTCTCTGAAGAACACACATTTCAATGACTCTGGTTGTTGTTAGTAAAAAAAACACATGCAATGACACTGGTGGATCCATGTGTGGTCTCTGAAGAAAACACACATGCAATGACACTGGTTGTTGTTACTAAAAAGAACACACATACAATGACACTGGTGGATCCATGTGTGGATTGTGAAGAGAACACACATGCAATGACACTGGTGGATCCATAGATGGTATGTGAGACGAACAGCCATGAAATGACTCTGGTTGTTGTTAGTAAAAAGAACACACATGCAATGACACTAGTGGATCCATAGGTGGTATATGAAAGGAGCACACATGCAATGACTCCAGTTGTTGTTAGTGAAAAGAACACACATGCAATGGCACTGGTTGTTGTTACTAAAAAGAACACACATGCAATGACACTAGTGGATCCATGGGTGGATTGTGAAAAGAGCACACATGCAATGACTCCAGTTGTTGTTAGTGAAAAGAACATACATGCAATGACACTGGTGGATCCATGTGTGGTCTCCGTAGAGAACACGCATGCAATGACACTGGTGGATCCGTATGTGGTATGTGAAAAGAACACACATGCAATTACTCTAGTTGTTGTTAGTGAAAAGAACATACATGCAATGACACCGGTGGATCCATGTGTGGTCTCTGAACAGAGCACACATTTCAATGACTCTGGTTGTTGTTATTAAAAAGAACACACATGCAATGACATTGATTGTTGTTACTAAAAAGAACACACATGCAATGACACTGGTGGATCGATGTGTGGATTGTGAAGAGAACAAACATGCAATGACACTGGTGGATCCATAGATAGTATGTGAAGAGAACAGCCATGAAATGACTCTGGTTGTTGTTAGTAAAAAGAACACACATGCAATGACACTGGTGGATCCATAGGTGGTATGTGAAAAGATCACACATGCAATGACTCTAGTTGTTGTTAGTGAAAAGAACACACATGCAATGGTACTGGTTGTTGTTACTAAAAACAACACACATGGAATGACAATAGTGGATCCATGGGTGGATTGTGAAAAGAGCACACATGCAATGACTCCAGTTGTTTTTAGTGAAAAGAACATACGTGCAATGACACTGGTGGATCGATGTGTGGTCTCCGTAGAGAACACACATGCAATGACACTGGTGGATCCATATGTGGTATGTGAAAAGAACACACATGCAATGAGTCTGGTTGTTGTTAGTGAAAATAACACACATGCAATGACTCTGGTTGTTGTTACTAAAAAGAACACACATGCAATGACACTAGTGGATCCATAGGTGGATTATGAAATGAACACACATGCAATGACACTGGTGGATCCATAGGTGGTATGTGAGAAGAACACACATTTCAATGACTCTGGTTGTTGTTACTAAAAAGAACACACATGCAATGACACTAGTCGATCCATGGATTGTGAAAAGAGCACACATGCAATCACACTGGTGGATCCATATGTGGTATGTGAAAAGAACACACATGCAATGACTCTGGTTGTTGTTAGTGAAAAGAACATACATGCAATGACACCGGTGCATCCATGTGTGGTCTCTGAAGAGAGCACACATTTCAATGACTCTGGTTGTTGTTAGTAAAAAGAACGCACATGCAATGACACTGGTGGATCCATGTGTGGTCTCTGAAGAAAACACACATGCAATGACACTGGTTGTTGTTACTAAAAAGAACACACATACAATGACACTGGTGGATCCATGTGTGGATTGTGAAGAGAACACACATGCAATGACACTGGTGGATCCATAGATGGTATGTGAGACGAACAGCCATGAAATGACTCTGGTTGTTGTTAGTAAAAAGAACACACATGCAATGACACTAGTGGATCCATAGGTGGTATATGAAAGGAGCACACATGCAATGACTCCAGTTGTTGTTAGTGAAAAGAACACACATGCAATGGCACTGGTTGTTGTTACTAAAAAGAACACACATGCAATGACACTAGTGGATCCATGGGTGGATTGTGAAAAGAGCACACATGCAATGACTCCAGTTGTTGTTAGTGAAAAGAACATACATGCAATGACACTGGTGGATCCATGTGTGGTCTCCGTAGAGAACACGCATGCAATGACACTGGTGGATCCATATGTGGTATGTGAAAAGAACACACATGCAATGACTCTGGTTGTTGTTAGTGAAAAGAACATACATGCAATGACACTTGTGGATCCATAGGTGGTATGTGAAAAGAACACACATGCAAAATGACTATGGTTGTTGTTACTAAAAATAACACACATGCAATGAAACTGGTGGATCCATAGGTGGATTATGTAATGAACAGACATGCAATGACACAGGTGGATCCATAGGTGGTATGTGAGAAGAACACACATTTCAATGACTCTGGTTGTAGTTACTAAACATAACACACATGCAATGACACTGGTGGATCCATGGGTGGATTGTGAAAAGAGCACACATGCAATGACACTGGTGGATCCATATGTGGTATGTGAAAAGAACACACATGCAATGACTCTAGTTGTTGTTAGTGAAAAGAACAGACATGCAATGACACCGGTGGATCCATGTGTGGTCTCTGAAGGGAGTAGACATTTCAATGACTCTGGTTGTTGTTAGTAAAAAGAACACACATGCAATGACACTGGTTGTTGTTACTAAAAAGAACACACATGCAATGACAGTGGTGAATCCATGTGTGGATTGTGAAGAGAACACACATGCAATGACACTGGTGGATCCATAGGTGGTATGTGAGAAAAACAGCCATGAAATGACTCTGGTTGTTGTTAGTAAAAAGAACACACATGCAATGACACTGATGGATCCAAAGGTGGTATGTGAAAAGAGCACACATGCAATGACTCCAGTTGTTGTTAGTGAAAAGAACATACATGCAATGGCACTGGTTGTTGTTACTAAAAAGAACACACATGGAATGACACTAGTGGATCCATGGGTGGATTGTGAAAAGAGCACACATGCAATGAGTCCAGTTGTTGTTAGTGAAAAGAACATACATGCAATGACACTGGTGGATCCATAGGTGGTACGTGAGAAGAACACACATTTCAATGACTCTGGTTGTTGCTACTAAAAAGAACACACATGGAATGACACTGGTGGATCCATGGGTGGATTGTGAAAAGAGCACACATGCAATGACACTGGTGGATCCGTATGTGGTATGTGAAAAGAACACACATGCAATGACTCTAGTTGTTGTTAGTGAAAAGAACATACATGCAATGACACCGGTGGATCCATGTGTGGTCTCTGAACAGAGCACACATTTCAATGACTCTGGTTGTTGTTAGTAAAAAGAACACACATGCAATGACACTGGTTGTTGTTACTAAAAAGAACACACATGCAATGACACTGGTGGATCCATGTGTGGATTGTGAAGAGAACACACATGCAATGACACTGGTGAATCCATAGGTGGTATGTGAAGAGAACAACCATGAAATGACTCTGGTTGTTTTTAGTAAAAAGAACACACATGCAATGACACTGGTGGATCCATAGGTGGTATGTGAAAAGAGCATACATGCAATGACTCCAGTTGTTGTTAGTGAAAAGAACACACATGCAATGGCACTGGTTGTTGTTACTAAAAAGAACACACATGCAATGACACTAGTGGATCCAAGGGTTAATTGTGAAAAGAGCAAACATGCAATGACTCCAGTTGTTCTTAGTGAAAAGAACATACATGCAATGACACTGGTGGATCCATGTGTGGTCTCCGTAGAGAACACGCATGCAATGACACTGGTGGATCCATATGTGGTATGTGAAAAGAACACACATGCAATGACTCTGGTTGTTGTTAGTGAAAAGAACATACATGCAATGACACTGGTGGATCCATAGGTGGTATGTGAAAAGAACACACATGCAAAATGACTCTGGTTGTTGTTACTAAAAATAACACACATGCAATGAAACTGGTGGATCCATAGGTGGATTATGAAATGAACAGACATGCAATGACACTGGTGGATCCATAGGTGGTATGTGAGAAGAACACACATTTCAATGACTCTGGTTGTAGTTACTAAAAAGAACCCACATGCAATGACACTGGTGGATCCATGGGTGGATTGTGAAAAGAGCACACATGCAATGACACTGGTGGATCCATATGTGGTATGTGAAAAGAACACACATGCAATGACTCCAGTTGTTGTTAGTGAAAAGAACATACATACAATGACACCGGTGCATCCATGTGTGGTCTCTGAAGAAAGCACACATTTCAATGACTCTGGTTGTTGTTAGTAAAAAGAACACATATGCAACGACACTGGTGGATCCATGTGTGGTCTCTGAAGAGAACACACATGCATTGACACTAGTTGTTGTTACTAAAAAGAACACACATGCAATGGCACTGGTGGATCCATGTGTGGACTGTGAAGAGAACACACATGCAATGACACTGGTGGATCCATAGGTGGTATGTGAGAAGAACAGCCATGAAATGACTCGGGTTGTTGTTAGTAAAAAGAACACACATGCAATGACACTGGGGGATCCATAGGTGGTATGTGAAAAGAGCACACATGCAATGACTCCAGTTGTTGTTAGTGAAAAGAACACACATGCAATGGCACTGGTTGTTGTTACTAAAAAGAACACACATGGAATGACACTGGTGGATCCATGGGTGGATTGTGAAAAGAGCACACATGCAATGACTCCAGTTGTTGTTAGTGAAAAGAACATACATGCAATGACATCAGGATCCATGTGTGGTCTCCGTAGAGAACACACATGCAATGACACTGGTGGATCCATATGTGGTATGTGAAAAGAACACACATGCAATGACTCTGGTTGTTGTTAGTGAAAAGAACATACATGCAATGACACTGGGGGATCCATAGGTGGTATGTGAAAAGAACACACATGCAAAATGACTCTGGTTGTTGTTACTAAAAAGAACACACATGCAATTAAACTGGTGGATCCATAGGTGGATTATGAAATGAACAGACATGCAATGACACTGGTGGATCCATAGGTGGTATGTGAGAAGAACACACATTTCAATGACTCTGGTTGTAGTTACTAAAAAGAACACACATGCAATGACACTGGTGGATCCATGGGTGGATTGTGAAAAGAGCACACATGCAATGACACTGGTGGATCCATATGTGGTATGTGAAAAGAACACACATGCAATGACTCTAGTTGTTGTTAGTGAAAAGAACATACATGCAATGACACCGGTGGATCCATGTGTGGTCTCTAAAGAGAGCACACATTTCGATGACTCTGGTTGTTGTTAGTAAAAAGACACACATGCAATGACACTGGTGGATCCATGTGTGGTCCCTGAAGAGAACACACATGCAATGACACTGGTTGTTGTTACTAAAAAGAACACACATGCAATGACACTGGTGGATCCATGTGTGGATTGTGAAGAGAACACACATGCAATGACACTGGTGGATCCATAGGTGGTATGTGAGAAGAACAACCATAAAAATGACTCTGGTTATTGTTAGTAAAAAGAACACACATGCAATGACACTGGTGTATCCATAGGTGGTATGTGAAAAGAGCACACATGCAACGACTCTAGTTGTTGTTAGTGAAAAGAACACAGATGCAATGGCACTGGTTGTTGTTACTAAAAAGAACACACATGCAATGACACTAGTGGATCCATGGGTGAATTGTGAAAAGAGCACACATGCAATGACTCGAGTTGTTGTTAGTGAAAAGAACATACATGCAATGACACTGGTGGATCCATGTGTGGTCTCCGTAGAGAACACACATGCAATGACACTGGTGGATCCATATGTGGTATCTGAAAAGAACACACATGCAATGACTCTGGTTGTTGTTAGTGAAAATAACACACATGCAAAATGACTCTGGTTGTTGCTACTAAAAAGAACACACATGCAATGACACTAGTGGATCCATAGGTGGATTATGAAATGAGTACACATGCAATGACACTGGTGGATCCATAGGTGGTATGTGAGAAGAACACACATTTCAATGACTCTGGTTGTAGTTACTAAAAAGAACACACATGCAATGACACTGTTGGATCCATGGGTGGATTGTTAAAAGAGCACACATGCAATGACACCGGTGGATCCATATGTGGTATGTGAAAAGAACACACATGCAATGACTCTAGTTGTTGTTAGTGAAAAGAACAGACATGCAATGACACCGGTGGATCCATGTGTGGTATCTGAACAGAGCACACATTTCAATGACTCTGGTTGTTGTTAGTAAAAAGAACACGCATGCAATGACACTGGTAGATCCATGTGTGGTCTCTGAAGAGAACACACATGCAATGACACGGGTTGTTGTTACTAAAAAGAACACACATGCAATGACACTTGTGGATCCATGTGTGGATTCTGAAGAGAACACACATGCAATGACACTGGTGGATGCATAGATGGTATGTGAGAAGAACAGCCATGCAATGACTCTGGTTGTTGTTAGTAAAAAGAACACACATGCAATGACACTAGTGGATCCATAGGTGGTATGTGAAAAGAGCACACATGCAATGACTCCAGTTGTTGTTAGTGAAAAGAACACACATGCAATGGCACTGGTTGTTGTTACTAAAAAGAACACACATGCAATGACACTAGTGGATCCATGGGTGGATTGTGAAAAGAGAACACATGCAATGACTCCAGTTGTTGTTAGTGAAAAGAACATACATGCAATGACACTGGTGTATCCTTGTGTAGTTTCCGTAGAGAACACGCATGCAATGACACTGGTGGATCCATATGTGGTATGTGAAAAGAACACACATGCAAAATGACTCTGGTTGTTGTTACTAAAAAGAACACACATGCAATGAAACTGGTGGATCCATAGGTGGATTATGAAATGAACAGACATCCAATGACACTGGTGGATACATAGGTGGTATATGAGAAGAACACACATTTCAATGACTCTGGTTGTTGTTACTAAAAAGAACACACATGCAATGACACTGGTAGATCCATATGTGGTATGTGAAAAGAACACACATGCAATGACTCCAGTTGCTGTTAGTGAAAAGAACATACATACAATGACACCGGTGCATCCATGTGTGGTCTCTGAAGAGAGCACACCTTTCAATGACTCTTATTGTTGTTAGTAAAAAGAACACACATGCAATGACACTGGTGGATCCATGTGTGGTCTCTGAAGAGAACACACATGAAACGACACTGGTTGTTGTTACTAAAAAGAACACACATGCAATGGCACTGGTGGATCCATAGGTGGTATGTGAGAAGAACAGCCATGAAATGACTCTGGTTGTTGTTAGTAAAAAGAACACACATGCAATGACACTGGTGGATCCATAGGTGGTATGTGAAAAGAGCACACATGCAATGACTCCAGTTGTTGTTAGTGAAAAGAACACACATGCAATGGCACTGGTTGTTGTTACTAAAAAGAACACACATGGAATGACACTAGTGGATCCATGGCTGGATTGTGAAAAGAGCACACATGCAATGACTCCAGTTGTTGTTAGTGAAAAGAACATACATGCAATGACACTGGTGGATCCATGTGTGGTCTACGTAGAGAACACACATGCAATGACACTGGTGGATCCATATGTGGTATGTGAAAACAACACAGATGCAATGACTCTGGTTGTTGTTAGTGAAAATAACACACATGCAAAATGACTCTGGTTGTTGTTACTAAAAAGAACACACATGCAATGACACTAGTGGATCCATAGGTGGATTATGAAAAGAATACACATGAAATGACACTAGTGGATCCATAGGTGGTATGTGAGAAGAACACACATTTCAATGAATCTGGTTGTAGTTACTAAAAAGAACACACATGCAATGACACTAGTGGATCCATGGGTGGATTGTGAAAAGAGCACACATGAAATGACACTGGTGGATCCGTATGTGGTATGTGAAAAGAACACACATGCAATGACTCTAGTTGTTGTTAGTGAAAAGAACATACATGCAATGACACCGGTGGATCCATGTGTGGTCTCTGAAGAGAGCACACATTTCAATGAATCTGGTTGTTGTTAGTACAAAGAACACACATGCAATGACACTGGTTGTTGTTACTAAAAAGAACACACATGCAATGATACTGGTGGATCCATGGGTGGATTGTGAAAAGAGCACACATGCAATGACACTGGTGGATCCGTATGTGGTATGTGAAAAGAACACACATGCAATGACTCTAGTTGTTGTTAGTGAAAAGAACATACATGCAATGACACCGGTGGATCCATGTGTGGTCTCTGAAGAGAGCACACATTTCAATGAATCTGGTTGTTGTTAGTACAAAGAACACACATGCAATGACACTGGTTGTTGTTACTAAAAAGAACACACATGCAATGACACTAGTGGATCCATGTGTGGATTGTGAAGAGATCACACATGCAATGACACTGGTGGATCCATAGGTGGTATGTGAGAAGAACAGCTATGAAATGACTCTGGTTGTTGTTAGTAAAAAGAACACATATGCAATGACACTAGTGGATCCATAGGTGGTATGTGAAAAGAGCACACATGCAATGACTCCAGTTGTTGTTAGTGAAAAGAACACACATGCAATGGCACTGGTTGTTGTTCCTAAAAAGAACACACATGGAATGACACTAGTGGATCCATGGGTGGATTGTGAAAAGAGCACACATGCAATGAGTCCAGTTGTTGTTAGTGAAAAGAACATACATGCAATGACACTGGTGGATCCATAGGTGGTATGCGTGAGAAGAACACACATTTCAATGACTCGGGTTGTTGCTACTAAAAAAGACACACATGCAATGACACTGGTGGATCCATGGGTGGATTGTGAAAAGAGCACACATGCAATGACACTGGTGGATCCGTATGTGGTATGTGAAAAGAACACACATGCAATGACTATAGTTGTTGTTAGTGAAAAGAACATACATGCAATGACACCGGTGGATCCATGTGTGGTCTCTGAACAGAGCACACATTTCAATGACTCTGGTTGTTGTTAGTAAAAAGAACACACATGCAATGACACTGGTTGTTTTTACTAAAAAGAACACACATGCAATGACACTGGTGGATCCATGTGTGGATTGTGAAGAGAACACACATGCAATGCCACTGGTGGATCCATAGGTGGTATGTGAGAAAAACAGCCATGAAATGACTCTGGTTGTTGTTAGTAAAATAACACACATGCAATGACACTGGTGGATCCATAGGTGGTATGTGAAAAGAGCACACATGCAATGACTCAGCTTGTTGTTAGTGAAAAGAACACACATGCAATGGCACTGGTTGTTGTTAGTAAAAAGAACACACATGCAATGACACTAGTGGATCCATGGGTGAATTGTGAAAAGAGCACACATGCAATGACTCCAGTTGTTGTTAGTGAAAAGAACATACATGCAATGACACTGGTGGATCCATGTGTGGTCTCCGTAGAGAACACGCATGCAATGACACTGGTGGATCCATATGTGGTATGTGAAAAGAACACACATGCAATGACTCTGGTTGTTGTTAGTGAAAAGAACATACATGCAATGACACTGGTGGATCCATAGGTGGTATGTGAAAAGAACACACATGCAAAATGACTCTGGTTGTTGTTACTAAAAATAACACACATGCAATGAAACTGGTGGATCCATAGGTGGATTATGAAATGAACAGACATGCAATGACACAGGTGGATCCATAGGTGGTATGTGAGAAGAACACACATTTCAATGACTCTGGTTGTAGTTACTAAAAAGAACACACATGCAATGACACTGGTGGATCCATGAGTGGATTGTGAAAAGAGCACACATGCAATGACACTGGTGGATCCGTATGTGGTATGTGAAAAGAACACACATGCAATGACTCTAGTTGTTGTTAGTGAAAAGAACATACATGCAATGACACCGGTGGATCCATGTGTGCTCTCTGAAGAGAGCACACATTTCAATGACTCTGGTTGTTGTTAGTAAAAAGAACACACGTGCAATGACACTGATTGTTGTTACTAAAAATAAAAAAAGCAATGACACTGGTGGATCCATGTGTGGATTGTGAAGAGAACACACATGCAATGAAACTGGTGGATCCATAGGTCGTAGGTCAGAAGAACAGCCATGAAATGACTCTGGTTGTTGTTAGTAAAAAGAACACACATGCAATGACACTGGTGGATCCATAGGTGGTATGTGAAAAGAGCACACATGCAAAATGACTCTGGTTGTTGTTACTAAAAAGAACACACATGCAATGACACTAGTGGATCCATAGGTGGATTATGAAATGAATACACATGAAATGACACTGGTTGATCCATAGGTGGTATGTGAGAAGAACACACACTTCAATGACTCTGGTTGTTGTTACTAAAAACAACACACATGCAATGACACTGGTGGATACATGGGTGGATTGTGAAAAGAGCACACATGCAATGACACTGGTGGATCCGTATGTGGTATGTGAAAAGAACACACATGCAATGACTCTAGTTGTTGTTAGTGAAAAGAACATACATGCAATGACACCGGTGGATCCATGTGTGGTCTCTGAAGAGAGCACACATTTCAATGAATCTGGTTGTTGTTAGTACAAAGAACACACATGCAATGACACTGGTTGTTGTTACTAAAAAGAACACACATGCAATGACACTAGTGGATCCATGTGTGGATTGTGAAGAGATCACACATGCAATGACACTGGTGGATCCATAGGTGGTATGTGAGAAGAACAGCTATGAAATGACTCTGGTTGTTGTTAGTAAAAAGAACACATATGCAATGACACTAGTGGATCCATAGGTGGTATGTGAAAAGAGCACACATGCAATGACTCCAGTTGTTGTTAGTGAAAAGAACACACATGCAATGGCACTGGTTGTTGTTCCTAAAAAGAACACACATGGAATGACACTAGTGGATCCATGGGTGGATTGTGAAAAGAGCACACATGCAATGAGTCCAGTTGTTGTTAGTGAAAAGAACATACATGCAATGACACTGGTGGATCCATAGGTGGTACGTGAGAAGAACACACATTTCAATGACTCTGGTTGTTGCTACTAAAAAGAACACACATGCAATGACACTGGTGGATCCATGGGTGGATTGTGAAAAGAGCACACATGCAATGACACTGGTGGATCCGTATGTGGTATGTGAAAAGAACACACATGCAATGACTATAGTTGTTGTTAGTGAAAAGAACATACATGCAATGACACCGGTGGATCCATGTGTGGTCTCTGAACAGAGCACACATTTCAATGACTCTGGTTGTTGTTAGTAAAAAGAACACACATGCAATGACACTGGTTGTTTTTACTAAAAAGAACACACATGCAATGACACTGGTG
Organism: Avena insularis; assembly: GCA_023614405.1. Classification (NCBI taxonomy): domain Eukaryota; kingdom Viridiplantae; phylum Streptophyta; class Magnoliopsida; order Poales; family Poaceae; genus Avena; species Avena insularis. The sequence goes on from CM042690.1 coordinate 75,908,767, forward strand.
GATCCATGTGTGGATTGTGAAGAGAACACACATGCAATGCCACTGGTGGATCCATAGGTGGTATGTGAGAAAAACAGCCATGAAATGACTCTGGTTGTTGTTAGTAAAATAACACACATGCAATGACACTGGTGGATCCATAGGTGGTATGTGAAAAGAGCACACATGCAATGACTCCAGTTGTTGTTAGTGAAAAGAACACACATGCAATGGCACTGGTTGTTGTTAGTAAAAAGAACACACATGCAATGACACTAGTGGATCCATGGGTGAATTGTGAAAAGAGCACACATGCAATGACTCCAGTTGTTGTTAGTGAAAAGAACATACATGCAATGACACTGGTGGATCCATGTGTGGTCTCCGTAGAGAACACGCATGCAATGACACTGGTGGATCCATATGTGGTATGTGAAAAGAACACACATGCAATGACTCTGGTTGTTGTTAGTGAAAAGAACATACATGCAATGACACTGGTGGATCCATAGGTGGTATGTGAAAAGAACACACATGCAAAATGACTCTGGTTGTTGTTACTAAAAATAACACACATGCAATGAAACTGGTGGATCCATAGGTGGATTATGAAATGAACAGACATGCAATGACACAGGTGGATCCATAGGTGGTATGTGAGAAGAACACACATTTCAATGACTCTGGTTGTAGTTACTAAAAAGAACACACATGCAATGACACTGGTGGATCCATGAGTGGATTGTGAAAAGAGCACACATGCAATGACACTGGTGGATCCGTATGTGGTATGTGAAAATAACACACATGCAATGACTCTAGTTGTTGTTAGTGAAAAGAACATACATGCAATGACACCGGTGGATCCATGTGTGCTCTCTGAAGAGAGCACACATTTCAATGACTCTGGTTGTTGTTAGTAAAAAGAACACACGTGCAATGACACTGGTTGTTGTTACTAAAAAGAACACACATGCAATGACACTGGTGGATCCATGTGTGGATTGTGAAGAGAACACACATGCAATGAAACTGGTGGATCCATAGGTGGTATGTGAGAAGAACAGCCATGAAATGACTCTGGTTGTTGTTAGTAAAAAGAACACACATGCAATGACACTGGTGGATCCATAGGTGGTATGTGAAAAGAGCACACATGCAAAATGACTCTGGTTGTTGTTACTAAAAAGAACACACATGCAATGACACTAGTGGATCCATAGGTGGATTATGAAATGAATACACATGAAATGACACTGGTTGATCCATAGGTGGTATGTGAGAAGAACACACACTTCAATGACTCTGGTTGTTGTTACTAAAAACAACACACATGCAATGACACTGGTGGATACATGGGTGGATTGTGAAAAGAGCACACATGCAATGACACTGGTGGATCCGTATGTGGTATGTGAAAAGAACACACATGCAATGACTCTAGTTGTTGTTAGTGAAAAGAACATACATGCAATGACACCGGTGGATCCATGTGTGGTCTCTGAAGAGAGCACACATTTCAATGAATCTGGTTGTTAGTACAAAGAACACACATGCAATGACACTGGTTGTTGTTACTAAAAAGAACACACATGCAATGACACTAGTGGATCCATGTGTGGATTGTGAAGAGATCACACATGCAATGACACTGGTGGATCCATAGGTGGTATGTGAGAAGAACAGCTATGAAATGACTCTGGTTGTTGTTAGTAAAAAGAACACATATGCAATGACACTAGTGGATCCATAGGTGGTATGTGAAAAGAGCACACATGCAATGACTCCAGTTGTTGTTAGTGAAAAGAACACACATGCAATGGCACTGGTTGTTGTTCCTAAAAAGAACACACATGGAATGACACTAGTGGATCCATGGGTGGATTGTGAAAAGAGCACACATGCAATGAGTCCAGTTGTTGTTAGTGAAAAGAACATACATGCAATGACACTGGTGGATCCATAGGTGGTACGTGAGAAGAACACACATTTCAATGACTCTGGTTGTTGCTACTAAAAAGAACACACATGCAATGACACTGGTGGATCCATGGGTGGATTGTGAAAAGAGCACACATGCAATGACACTGGTGGATCCGTATGTGGTATGTGAAAAGAACACACATGCAATGACTATAGTTGTTGTTAGTGAAAAGAACATACATGCAATGACACCGGTGGATCCATGTGTGGTCTCTGAACAGAGCACACATTTCAATGACTCTGGTTGTTGTTAGTAAAAAGAACACACATGCAATGACACTGGTTGTTTTTACTAAAAAGAACACACATGCAATGACACTGGTGGATCCATGTGTGGATTGTGAAGAGAACACACATGCAATGCCACTGGTGGATCCATAGGTGGTATGTGAGAAAAACAGCCATGAAATGACTCTGGTTGTTGTTAGTAAAATAACACACATGCAATGACACTGGTGGATCCATAGGTGGTATGTGAAAAGAGCACACATGCAATGACTCCAGTTGTTGTTAGTGAAAAGAACACACATGCAATGGCACTGGTTGTTGTTAGTAAAAAGAACACACATGCAATGACACTAGTGGATCCATGGGTGAATTGTGAAAAGAGCACACATGCAATGACTCCAGTTGTTGTTAGTGAAAAGAACATACATGCAATGACCTTTGGTGGATCCATGTGTGGTCTCCAGAGAACACATGCAATGACACTGGTGGATCCATATGTGGTATGTGAAAAGAACACACATGCAATGACTCTGGTTGTTGTTAGTGAAAAGAACATACATGCAATGACACTGGTGGATCCATAGGTGGTATGTGAAAAGAACACACATGCAAAATGACTCTGGTTGTTAGTACAATAACACACATGCAATGAAACTGGTGGATCCATAGGTGGATTATGAAATGAGCATGCAATGACAGTGGATCCATAGGTGGTATGTGAGAAGAACACACATTTCAATGACTCTGGTTGTAGTTACTAAAAAGAACACACATGCAATGACACTGGTGGATCCATGGGTGGATTGTGAAAAGAGCACACATGCAATGACACTGGTGGATCCATATGTGGTATGTGAAAATAACACACATGCAATGACTCTAGTTGTTGTTAGTGAAAAGAACATACATGCAATGACCTTTGGTGGATCCATGTGGTCTCTGAAGAGAGCACACATTTCAATGACTCTGGTTGTTGTTAGTAAAAAGAACACACATGCAATGACACTGGTTGTTGTTACTAAAAAGAACACACATGCAATGACACTGGTGGATCCATGTGTGCATTGTGAAGTGAACACACATGCAATGACACTGGTGGATCCATAGGTGGTATGTGAGAAAAACAGCCATGAAATGACTCTGGTTGTTGTTAGTAAAAAGAACACACATGCAATGACAGTGGTGGATCCAAAGGTGCTATGTGAAAAGAGCACACATGCAATGACTCCAATTGTTGTTAGTGAAAAGAACATACATGCAATGGCACTGGTTGTTGTTACTAAAAAGAACACACATGGAATGACACTAGTGGATCCATGGGTGGATTGTGAAAACAGCACACATGCAATGAGTCTAGTTGTTGTTAGTGAAAAGAACATACATGCAATGACACTGGTGGATCCATAGGTGGTACGTGAGAAGAACACACACTTCAATGACTCTGGTTGTTGCTACTAAAAAGAACACACATGCAATGACACTGGTGGATCCATGGGTGGATTGTGAAAAGAGCACACATGCAATGACACTGGTGGATCCGTATGTGGTATGTGAAAAGAACACACATGCAATGACTCTAGTTGTTGTTAGTGAAAAGAATATACATGCAATGACACCGGTGGATCCATGTGTGGTCTCTGAACAGAGCACACATTTCAATGACTCTGGTTGTTGTTAGTAAAAAGAACACACATGCAATAACATTGGTTGTTGTTACTAAAAAGAACACACATGCAATGACACTGGTGGATCAATGTGTGGATTGTGAAGAGAACACACATGCAATGACACTGGTGGATCCATAGGTGGTATGTGAAGAGAACATCCATGAAATGACTCTGGTTGTTGTTAGTAAAAAGAACACACATGCAATGACACTGGTGGATCCATAGGTGGTATGTGAAAAGAGCACACATGCAATGACTCTAGTTGTTGTTAGTGAAAAGAACACACATGCAATGGTACTGGTTGTTGATACTAAAAACACAAAACATCGAAAGACAATAGTGGATCCATGGGTGGATTGTGAAAAGAGCACACATGCAATGACTCCAGTTGTTTTTAGTGAAAAGAACATACATGCAATGACACTGGTGGATCGATGTGTGGTCTCTGTAGAGAACACACATGCAATGACACTGGTGGATCCATATGTGGTATGTGAAAAGAACACACATGCAATGACTCTGGTTGTTGTTAGTGAAAATAACACACATGCAATGACTCTGGTTGTTGTTACTAAAAAGAACACACATGCAATGACACTAGTGGATCCATAGGTGGATTATGAAATGAACACACATGCAATGACACTGGTGGATCCATAGGTGGTATGTGAGAAGAACACACATTTCAATGACTCTGGTTGTTGTTACTAAAAAGAACACACATGCAATGACACTAGTCGATCCATGGATTGTGAAAAGAGCACACATGCAATCACACTGGTGGATCCATATGTGGTATGTGAAAAGAACACACATGCAATGACTCTGGTTGTTGTTAGTGAAAAGAACATACATGCAATGACACCGGTGCATCCATGTGTGGTTTCTGAAGAGAGCACACATTTCAATGACTCTGGTTGTTGTTAGTAAAAAGAACGCACATGCAATGACACTGGTGGATCCATGTGTGGTCTCTGAAGAAAACACACATGCAATGACACTGGTTGTTGTTACTAAAAAGAACACACATACAATGACACTGGTGGATCCATGTGTGGATTGTGAAGAGAACACACATGCAATGATACTGGTGGATCCATAGATGGTATGTGAGACGAACAGCCATGAAATGACTCTGGTTGTTGTTAGTAAAAAGAACACATATGCAATGACACTAGTAGATCCATAGGTGGTATATGAAAGGAGCACACATGCAATGACTCCAGTTGTTCTTAGTGAAAAGAACACACATGCAATGGCACTGGTTGTTGTTACTAAAAAGAACACACATGCAATGGCACTAGTGGATCCATGGGTGGATTGTGAAAAGAGCACACATGCAATGACTCCAGTTGTTGTTAGTGAAAAGAACATACATGCAATGACACTGGTGGATCCATGTGTGGTCTCCGTAGAGAACACGCATGCAATGACACTGGTGGATCCATATGTGGTATGTGAAAAGAACACACATGCAATGACTCTGGTTATTGTTAGTGAAAAGAACATACATGCAATGACACTGGTGGATCCATAGGTGGTATGTGAAAAGAACACACATGCAAAATGACTATGGTTGTTGTTACTAAAAATAACACACATGCAATGAAACTGGTGGATCCATAGGTGGATTATGAAATGAACAGACATGCAATGACACAGGTGGATCCATAGGTGGTATGTGAGAAGAACACACATTTCAATGACTCTGGTTGTAGTTACTAAAAAGAACACACATGCAATGACACTGGTGGATCCATGGGTGGATTGTGAAAAGAGCACACATGCAATGACACTGGTGGATCCATATGTGGTATGTGAAAAGAACACACATGCAATGACTCTAAATGTTGTTAGTGAAAAGAACAGACATGCAATGACACCGGTGGATCCATGTGTGGTCTCTGAAGGGAGTAGACATTTCAATGACTCTGGTTGTTGTTAGTAAAAAGAACACACATGTAATGACGCTGGTTGTTGTTACTAAAAAGAACACACATGCAATGACAGTGGTGAATCCATGTGTGGATTGTGAAGAGAACACACATGCAATGACACTGGTGGATCCATAGGTGGTATGTGAGAAAAACAGCCATGAAATGACTCTGGTTGTTGTTAGCAAAAATAACACACATGCAATGACACTGGTGGATCCAAAGGTGGTATGTGAAAAGAGCACACATGCAATGACTCCAGTTGTTGTTAGTGAAATGAACATACATGCAATGGCACTGGTTGTTGTTACTAAAAAGAACACACATGGAATGACACTAGTGGATCCATGGGTGGATTGTGAAAAGAGCACACATGCAATGAGTCCAGTTGTTGTTAGTGAAAAGAACATACATGCAATGACCTGGTGGATCCATAGGTGGTGTGAGAAGAACACACATTTCAATGACTCTGGTTGTTGCTACTAAAAAGAACACACATGCAATGACACTGGTGGATCCATGGGTGGATTGTGAAAAGAGCACACATGCAATGACACTGGTGGATCCGTATGTGGTATGTGAAAAGAACACACATGCAATGACTCTAGTTGTTGTTAGTGAAAAGAACATACATGCAAGACACCGGTGGATCCATGTGTGGTCTCTGAACAGAGCACACATTTCAATGACTCTGGTTGTTGTTAGTGAAAAGAACGCACATGCAATGACACTGGTTGTTGTTAGTAAAAAGAGCACACATGCAATGACACTGGTGGATCCATGTGTCGATTGTGAAGAGAACACACATGCAATGACACTGGTGGATCCATATGTGGTATGTTTAGAGAACAACCATGAAATGACTCTGGTTGTTGTTACTAAAAAGAACACACATGCAATGACACTGGTGGATCCATAGGTGGTATGTGAAAAGAGCACACATGCAATGACTCCAGTTGTTGTTAGTGAAAAGAACACACATGCAATGGCACTGGTTGTTGTTACTAAAAAGAACACATATGCAATGACACTAGTGGATCCATGGGTGAATTGTGAAAAGAGCACACATGCAATGACTCCAGTTGTTGTTAGTGAAAAGAACATAGATGCAATGACACTGGTGGATCCATGTGTGGTCTCCGTAGAGAACACGCATGCAATGACACTGGTGGATCCATATGTGGTATGTGAAAAGAACACACATGCAATGACTCTGGTTGTTGTTAGTGAAAAGAACATACATGCAATGACACTGGTGGATCCATAGGTGGTATGTGAAAAGAACACACATGAAAAATGACTATGGTTGTTGTTACTAAAAATAACACACATGCAATGAAACTGGTGGATCCATAGGTGGATTATGAAATGAACAGACATGCAATGACACAGGTGGATCCATAGGTGGTATGTGAGAAGAACACACATTTCAATGACTCTGGTTGTAGTTACTAAAAAGAACACACATGCAATGACACTGGTGGATCCATGGGTGAATTGTGAAAAGAGCACACATGCAATGACACTGGTGGATCCATATGTGGTATGTGAAAAGAACACACATGCAATGACTCTAAATGTTGTTAGTGAAAGAAACGGACATGCAATGACACGGTGGATCCATGTGGTCTCTGAAGGAGTAGACATTTCAATGACTCTGGTTGTTGTTAGTAAAAAGAACACACATGTAATGGCTGGTTGTTGTTACTAAAAGAACACACATGCAATGCCATGGTGAATCCATGTGTGGATTGTGAAGAGAACACACATGCAATGACACTGGTGGATCCATAGGTGGTATGTGAGAAAAACAGCCATGAAATGACTCTGGTTGTTGTTAGCAAAAATAACACACATGCAATGACACTGGTGGATCCAAAGGTGGTATGTGAAAAGAGCACACATGCAATGACTCCAGTTGTTGTTAGTGAAATGAACATACATGCAATGGCACTGGTTGTTGTTACTAAAAAGAACACACATGGAATGACACTAGTGGATCCATGGGTGGATTGTGAAAAGAGCACACATGCAATGCGTCCAGTTGTTGTTAGTGAAAAGAACATACATGCAATGACACTGGTGGATCCATAGGTGGTACGTGAGAAGAACACACATTTCAATGACTCTGGTTGTTGCTACTAAAAAGAACACACATGCAATGACACTGGTGGATCCATGGGTGGATTGTGAAAAGAGCACACATGCAATTACACTGGTGGATCCGTATGTGGTATGTGAAAAGAACACACATGCAATGACTCTAGTTGTTGTTAGTGAAAAGAACATACATGCAAGACACCGGTGGATCCATGTGTGGTCTCAAATGAAACACACATTTCAATGACTCTGGTTGTTGTTAGTAAAAAGAACACACATGCAATGACACTGGTTGTTGTTACTAAAAAGAACACACATGCAATGACACTGGTGGATCCATGTGTGGATTGTGAAGAGAACACACATGCAATGACACTGTTGGATCCATAGGTGGTATGTGAAGAGAACAACCATGAAATGACTCTGGTTGTTGTTACTAAAAAGAACACACATGCAATGACACTGGTGGATCCATAGGTGGTATGTGAAAAGAGCACACATGCAATGACTCCAGTTGTTGTTAGTGAAAAGAACACACATGCAATGGCACTGGTTGTTGTTACTAAAAAGAACACATATGCAATGACACTAGTGGATCCATGGGTGAATTGTGAAAAGAGCACACATGCAATGACACCAGTTGTTGTTAGTGAAAAGAACATAGATGCAATGACACTGGTGGATCCATGTGTGGTCTCCGTAGAGAACACGCATGCAATGACACTGGTGGATCCATATGTGGTATGTGAAAAGAACACACATGCAATGACTCTGGTTGTTGTTAGTGAAAAGAACATACATGCAATGACACTGGTGGATCCATAGGTGGTATGTGAAAAGAACACACATGCAAAATGACTCTGGTTGTTGTTACTAAAAATAACACACATGCAATGAAACTGGTGGATCCATAGGTGGATTATGAAATGAACAGACATGCAATGACACAGGTGGATCCATAGGTGGTATGTGAGAAGAACACACATTTCAATGACTCTGGTTGTAGTTACTAAAAAGAACCCACATGCAATGACACTGGTGGATCCATCGGTGGATTGTGAAAAGAGCACACATGCAATGACACTGGTGGATCCATATGTGGTATGTGAAAAGAACACACATGCAATGACTCCAGTTGTTGTTAGTGAAAAGAACATACATACAATGACACCGGTGCATCCATGTGTGTTCTCTGAAGAAAGCACACATTTCAATGACTCTGGTTGTTGTTAGTAAAAGAACACATATGCAATGACCTTTGGTGGATCCATGTGTGGTCTCTGAAGAGAACACACATGCATTGACACTGGTTGTTGTTACTAAAAAGAACACACATGCAATGGCACTGTGGTGGATCCAGTGTGGTATGAAGAGAACACACATGCAATGACACTAGTGGATCCATAGATGGTATGTGAGAAGAACAGCCATGAAATGACTCTGGTTGTTGTTAGTAAAAAGAACACACATGCAATGACACTGGTGGATCCATAGGTGGTATGTGAGAAGAACAACCATGAAATGACTCTGGTTGTTGTTAGTAAAAAGAACACACATGCATTGACACTGGTGGATCCATAGGTGGTATGTGAAAAGAGCACACATGCAATGACTCCAGTTGTTGTTAGTGAAAAGAACACACATGCAATGGCACTGGTTGTTGTTACTAAAAAGAACACACATGGAATGACACTAGTGGATCCATTGGTGGATTGTGAAAAGAGCACACATGCAATGACTCTAGTTGTTGTTAGTGAAAAGAACATACATGCAATGACACTGGTGGATCCATGTGTGGTCTCCGTAGAGAACACACATGCAATGACACTGGTGGATCCATATGTGGTATGTGAAAAGAACACACATGCAATGACTCTGGTTGTTGTTAGTGAAAAGAACATACATGCAATGACACCGGTGGATCAATAGGTGGTATGTGAAAAGAACACACATGCAAAATTACTCTGGTTGTTGTTACTAAAAAGAACACACATGCAATTAAACTGGTGGATCCATAGGTGGATTATGAAATGAACAGACATGCAATGACACTGGTAGATCCATAGGTGGTATGTGAGAAGAACACACATTTCAATGACCCTGGTTGTAGTTACTAAAAAGAACACACATGCAATGACACTGGTGGATCCATGGGTGGATTGTGAAAAGAGCACACATGCAATGACACTGGTGGATCCATATGTGGTATGTGAAAAGAACACACATGCAATGACTCTAGTTGTTGTTAGTGAAAAGAACATACATGCAATGACACCGGTGGATCCATGTGTGGTCTCTAAAGAGAGTACACATTTCAATGACTCTGGTTGTTGTTAGTAAAAAGAACACACATGCAATGACACTGGTGGATCCATGTGTGGTCCCTGAAGAGAACACACATGCAATGACACTGGTTGTTGTTACTAAAAAGAACACACATGCAATGACACTGGTGGATCCATGTGTGGATTGTGAATAGAACACACATGCAATGACACTGGTGGATCCATAGGTGGTATGTGAGAAGAACAACCATAAAATGTCTCTGGTTATTGTTAGTAAAAAGAACACACATGCAATGACACTGGTGGATCCATAGGTGGTATGTGAAAAGAACACATATGCAAAATGACTCTGGTTGTTGTTACTAAAAATAACACACATGCAATGAAAATGGTGGATCCATAGGTGGATTATGAAATGAACAGACATGCAATGACACTGGTGGATCCATAGGTGGTATGTGAGAAGAACACACATTTCAATGACTCTGGTTGTAGTTACTAAAAAGAACCCACATGCAATGACACTGGTGGATCCATGGGTGGATTGTGAAAAGAGCACACATGCAATGACACTGGTGGATCCATATGTGGTATGTGAAAAGAACACACATGCAATGACTCCAGTTGTTGTTAGTGAAAAGAACATACATACAATGACACCGGTGCATCCATGTGTGGTCTCTGAAGAAAGCACACATTTCAATGACTCTGGTTGTTGTTAGTAAAAAGAACACATATGCAACGACACTGGTGGATCCATGTGTGGTCTCTGAAGAGAACACACATGCATTGACACTAGTTGTTGTTACTAAAAAGAACACACATGCAATGGCACTGGTGGATCCATGTGTGGACTGTGAAGAGAACACACATGACATGGACCCACGTGGATCCATAGGTGGTATGTGAGGAAGAACAGCCATTAAATGACTCTAGTTGTTGTTAGTAAAAAGAACACACATGCAATGACACTGGTGGATCCATAGGTGGTATGTGAAAACAGCACACATGCAATGACTCCAGTTGTTGTTAGTGAAAAGAAACACACATGTAATGGCACTGGTTGTTGTTACTAAAAGAACACACATGCAATGACACTTGTGGATCCATGGGTGGTTTGTGAATAGAACACACATGCAATGACTCTTGTTGTTGTTAGTGAAAAGAACATACATGCAATGACACTGGTGGATCCATGTGTGGTCTCCGTAGAGAACACACATGCAATGACACTGGTGGATCCATATGTGGTATGTGAAAAGAACACACATGCAATGACTCTGGTTGTTGTTAGTGAAAAGAACATACATGCAATGACACTGGTGGATCCATATGTGGTATGTGAAAAGAACACACATGCAATGACTCCAGTTGTTGTTAGTGAAAAGAACATACATGCAATGACACTGGTGGATCCATAGGTGGTATGTGAAAAGAACACACATGCAAAATGACTCTTATTGTTGTTACTAAAAAGAACACACATGCAATTAAACTGGTGGATCCATAGGTGGATTATGAAATGAAAAGACATGCAATGACAGGTGGATCCATAGGTGGTATGTGAGAAGAACACACATTTTAATGACTCTGGTTGTAGTTACTAAAAAGAACACACATGCAATGACACTTTGGTGGATCCATCGATTGGATTGTGAAAAGATCACACATGCAATGACACTGGTGGATCCATATGTGGTATGTGAAAAGAACACACATGCAATGACTCTAGTTGTTGTTAGTGAAAAGAACATACATGCAATGACACTGGTGGATCCATGTGTGGTCTCTGAAAAACACACATTTCAATGACTGGTTGTTGTTAGTAAAAAGAACACACATGCAATGACACTGGTGGATCCATGTGTGGTCCCTGAAGAGAACACACGTGCAATGACACTGGTTGTTGTTACTAAAAAGAACACACATGCAATGACACTGGTGGATCCATGTGTGGATTGTGAAGAGAACACACATGCAATGACACTGGTGGATCCATAGGTGGTATGTGAGAAGAACAACCATAAAATGACTCTGGTTATTGTTAGTAAAAAAAACACACATGCAATGTCACTGGTGGATCCATAGGTGGTATGTGAAAAGAACACACATGCAAAATGACTCTGGTTGTTGTTACTAAAAATAACACACATGCAATGAAACTGGTGGATCCATAGGTGGATTATGAAATGAAAAGACATGCAATGACACTGGTGGATCCATAGGTGGTATGTGAGAAGAACACACATTTTAATGACTCTGGTTGTAGTTACTAAAAAGAACACACATGCAATGACACTGGTGGATCCATCGGTGGATTGTGAAAAGAGCACACATGCAATGACACTGGTGGATCCATATGTGGAATGTGAAAAGAACACACATGCAATGACTCCAGTTGTTGTTAGTGAAAAGAACATACATACAATGACACCGGTGCATCCATGTGTGGTCTCTGTAGAAAGCACACATTTCAATGACTCTGGTTGTTGTTAGTAAAAAGAACACATATGCAATGACACTGGTGGATCCATGTGTGGTCTCTGAAGAGAACACACATGCATTGACACTGGTTGTTGTTACAAAAAAGAACACACATGCAATGGCACTGGTGGATCCATGTGTGGACTGTGAAGAGAACACACATGCAATGACACTGGTGGATCCATAGGTGGTATGTGAGAAGAACAGCCATGAAATGACTCTGGTTGTTGTTAGTAAAAAGAACACACATGCAATGACACTGGTGAATCCATAGGTGGTATGTGAAAAGAGCACACATGCAATGACTCCAGTTGTTGTTAGTGAAAAGAACACACATGCAATGGCACTGGTTGTTGTTACTAAAAAGAACACACATGGAATGACACTGGTGGATCGATGGGTGGATTGTGAAAAGAGCACACATGAAATGACTCAGCTTGTTGTTAGTGAAAAGAACATACATGCAATGACACTGGTGGATCCATGTGTGGTCCCCGTAGAGAACACACATGCAATGACACTGGTGGATCCATATGTGGTATGTGAAAAGAACACACATGCAATGACTCTGGTTGTTGTTAGTGAAAAGAACATACATGCAATGACACTGGTGGATCCATAGGTGGTATGTGAAAGAACACACATGCAAAATGACTCTGGTTGTTGTTACTAAAAGAACACACATGCAATTAAACCGGTGGATCCATAGGTGGATTATGAAATGAGCAGACATGCAATGACCTTTGGTGGATCCATAGGTGATATGTGAGAAGAACACACATTTCAATGACTGGTTGTAGTTACTAAAAGAACACACAAGCAATGACACGGGTGTATCCATGGGTGGATGGTGAAAAGAGCACACATGCAATGACACTGGTGGATCCATATGTGGTATGTGAAAAGAACACACATGCAATGACTCCAGTTGTTGTTAGTGAAAAGAACATACATGCAATGAAACTGGTGGATCCATAGGTGGATTATGAAATGAACAGACATGCAATGACACTGGTGGATCCATAGGTGGTATGTGAGAAGAACACACATTTCAAAGACTCTGGTTGTAGTTACTAAAAAGACCCCACATGCAATGACACTGGTGGATCCATGGGTGGATTGTGAAAAGAGCACACATGCAATGACACTGGTGGATCCATATGTGGTATGTGAAAAGAACACATGCAATGACTCCAGTTGTTGTTAGTGAAAAGAACATACATACAATGACACGGTGCATCCATGTGTGGTCTCTGAAAAACACACATTTCAATGACTGTTGTTGTTAGTAAAAAGAACACATATGCAATGACACTGGTGGATCCATGTGTGGTCTCTGAAGAGAAAACACATGCAGTGACTCTGGTTGTTGTTACTAAAAAGAACACACATGCAATGACACTGGTGGATCCATGTGTGGAATGTGAAAAGAACACACATGCAATGACACTGGTGGATCCATAGGTGGTATGTGAGAAGAACAGCCATGAAATGACTCGGTTGTTGTTAGTAAAAAGAACACACATGCAATGACCAGGTGGATCCATAGGTGGTATGTGAAAAGAGCACACATGCAATGACTCCAGTTGTTGTTAGTGAAAAGAACACACATGCAATAGCCGGTTGTTGTTACTAAAAGAACACACATGGAATGACACTGGTGGATCCATGGGTGGATTGTGAAAAGAGCACACATGAAATGACTCCAGTTGTTGTTAGTGAAAAGAACACACATGCAATGGCACTGGTTGTTGTTACTAAAAAGAACACACATGCAATGACACTGGTGGATCCATATGTGGTATGTGAAAAGAACACACATGCAATGACTCTGGTTGTTGTTAGTGAAAAGAACATACATGCAATGACACTGGTGGATCCATAGGTGGTATGTGAAAAGAACACACATGCAAAATGACTCTGGTTGTTGTTACTAAAAGAACACACATGCAATTAAACTGGTGGATCCATAGGTGGATTATGAAATGAACAGACATGCAATGACCTTTGGTGGATCCATAGGTGGTATGTGAGAAGAACACACATTTCAATGACTCGGTTGTAGTTACTAAAAGATCACACATGCAATGACACTGGTGGATCCATGGGTGGATTGTGAAAAGAGCACACATGCAATGACCTTTGGTGGATCCATATGTGGTATGTGAAAAGAACACACATGCAATGACTCTAGTTGTTGTTAGTGAAAAGAACATACATGCAATGACACTTGGGTGGATCCATGTGGTCTAAAGAGAGCACACATTTCAATGACTCTGGTTGTTGTTAGTAAAAGAACACATGCAATGACATTGGTGGATCCATGTGTGGTCCTGAAGAGAAACACACATGCAATGACACTGTTGTTGTTACTAAAAGAACACACATGCAATGACACCTGGTGGATCCATGTGTGGATTGTGAAAGAACACACATGCATGACCTTTGGTGGATCCATAGGTGGTATGTAAGAAGAACAACCATAAAATGACTCAAAGTTATTGTTAGTAAAAAGAACACACATACAATGACATGTATCCATAGGTGGTATGTGAAAAAGCACACATGCAATGACTCTAGTTGTTGTTAGTGAAAGAACACAGATGCAATGGCACTGGTTGTTGTTACTAAAAAGAACACACATGTAATGACACTAGTGGATCCATGGGTGAATTGTGAAAAGAGCACACATGCAATGACTCCAGTTGTTGTTAGTGAAAAGAACATACATGCAATGACCTTTGGGTGGATCCATGTGGTCTCCGTGAAAACAACACACATGCAATGACACTGTGGATCCATATGTGGTATGTGAAAAGAACACACATGCAATGACTCACGGTTGTTGTTAGTGAAAATAACACACATGCAAAATGACTGGTTGTTGCTACTAAAAGAACACACATGTAATGACACTAGTGGATCCATTGGTGGATTATGAAATGAGTACATGAAATGACAACTGGTGGATCCATAGGTGGTATGTGAGAAGAACACACATTTCAATGACTTCTGGTTGTAGTTACTAAAAAGAACACACATGCAATGACACTGGTGGATCCATGGGTGGATTGTTAAAAGAGCACACATGCAATGACCTTGGTGGATCCATATGTGGTATGTGAAAAGAACACACATGCAATGACTCTAGTTGTTGTTAGTGAAAAGAACAGACATGCAATGACACCGGTGGATCCATGTGTGGTATCTGAACAGAGCACACATTTCAATTTCTCTGGTTGTTGTTAGTAAAAGAACATGCAATGACCTTTGGTAGATCCATGTGTGGTCTCAGAAGAGAACGACATACACAGCATGACAATGGTTGTTGCTACTAAAGAACACACATGCAATGACACTTGTGGATCCATGTGTGGATTCGAAGAACACACATACAATGACACGGTGGATGCATAGATGGTATGTGAGAAGAACACATACAATGACTCTGGTTGTTGTTAGTAAAAGAACACACATGTAATGACACTAGTGGATCCATGGGTGGTATGTGAAAAGAGCACATGCAATGACTCGAGTTGTTGTTAGTTGATGCAGAAAGAACACACATGCAATGTGGTTGTAATTCACTAAAAAGAACACACATGCAATGACACTAGTGGATCCATGGGTGGATTGTGAAAAAGAACACATGCATGACTCAGTTGTTGTTAGTGAAAAGAACATACATACAATGACACTGGTGGATCCTGTGTGTCTCAAAGTAGAGAGAACACGCATGCAATGACACTTGGTGGATCCATGTGGTATGTGAAAAGAACACACATATAATGACTCTGGTTGTTGTTAGTGAAAAGAACATACATCTTGACACTGGTGGATCCATAGGTGGTATGTGAAAGAACACACATGCAAATGACTCTGGTTGTTGTTACTAAAAGGAACACACATGCAATGATAGCTGGTGGATCCATAGGTGGATTATGAAATGAAAGGACATCAATGACACTGGTGGATACATAGGTGGTATGTAGAGAAGAACACACATTCAATGACTCTGGTTGTTGTTACTAAAAAGAACACATGCAATGACACTGGTAGATCCATATGTGGTATGTGAAAAGAAGACATGCAATGACTCTAGTTGTTGTTAGTGAAAGAACATACATACAATGACACCGGTGATTGCATCCATGCGTGGTCTCTGAAGAGACACACCTTTCAATGACTCTTGTTGTTGTTAGTAAAAGAACACACATGCAATGACTTGACAACTGGTGCAGATCTTGTGTGTGGTCTCTGAAGAAGAAATACCTTATGAAAGCGACAACTTTGGTTGTTGTTACATTAAAAAGAACACACATACAATGCAGCCTTTGGTGGATGCATAGGGTGGTGTCGTAGGAAAAACGACCATGAAATGACTTCACGGTTGTTGTTACTAAAGAACACACATTGCAATGACACTAGTGGATCCATAGGTGGATTATGAAAAGAATACACCGATGAATGACACTAGTGGATCCATAGGTGGTATGTGAGCAAGACACACATTTCAATGACTGGACAGTTTGAGTTACTAAAAGAACACACATACAATGACACTAGTGGATCCATGGGTGGATTGTGAAAAGAGAACACATGTGGAAATGACACTGGTGGATCGTATAGTGTGGTATGTGAAAAGAACACACATGCAATGACTCTAGTTGTTGTTAGTGAAAAGGAAATATACATGCAATGACACCGGTGGATCCATGTGTGGTCTTTGAAGAGAAAGCACACATTTCAATGAATCCCGGTTGTTGTTAGTACAAAACGGAACATGCAATGACACTGGTTGTTGTTACTAAAAAATAACTTACAATATGTAATGACACTAGTGGATCCATGTGTGGATTGTGAATAGATCACACATGCAATGACCAATCGGTTGGATCCATAGGGTGGTATGTAGAGAAGAACAGCCATGAAATGACTTCTGTTGTTGTTGTTAGTAAAAGAACACATGTCTGATGACACTAGCTGGATCCATAGGTGGTATGTGAAAAAGAGCACACGTACAATGACTCCAGTTGTTGTTGTTAGTGAAAAGAACACATGCAATGGCAACTGGTTGTTGTTCCCAAAAAGAACACACATGGTAATGACACTTCAGGTGGATCCAGGTGGATTGTGAAAGACACACATGCAATGACGTGACTTCGAGTTGTTGTTAGTGAAAAGAACATACATGCAATAGGACTTGCTTTGGTGGATCCATGTGTGGTCTCCGTAGAGAACTGCGCATGCAATGACACTGGTTGGATCCATATGTGTTATGTGAAAAGAACACACACATGCAATGTGACTGCTGGATTTGTTGTTAGTGAAAAGAACATACATGCAATGACAATGGAGTGGATCCATAGGTGGTATGTGAAAAGAACACACATGCAATACCATGCAACTATGGTTGTTGTTACTAAAATTAACACACATGCAACAGTGAAACTGGTGGATCCATAGGTTGATTATGAAATGAACAGACATGCAATGACACTAGTGGATCCTTAGGTGGTATCAAGGTGAGAACAACACACATTTCAATGACTCTGGTTGTAGTTACTAAAAGAACACACATGGCGTAATGACAACTGAGTGGATCCATGGGTGGATTGTGAAAAGAGCACACATGCAATGACACTTGGTGGATCGCCCATATGTGGTATGTGAAAAGCACACATGCAATGACTCCTAGTTGTTGTTAGTGAAAAGAACAGACATACAATGACAACGAGGTGGATCCATGTGTGGCGGGTGATCTCTGCAAGAGAACACACCATTTCAATCACTTCTGATTTGTTGTTAGTAAAAAGAACACACATGCAATGACGCACTGGTCAGTTGTTACTAAAAAGAACGCACATGCAATTAAACTGGTGGATCCATAGGTGGATTATGAAATGAACAGACATGTAATGACTACTGTTTGTTGACTATAGTAAAAAGAACACACATATGCAATGACCACTTTGGTGGATCCATGTGCAGTCTTCACGAAGAGAACACACATGCATTGACATCTTGGTTGTTGTTACAGCATAAAAAGAACACACATGCAATAGTAACCTTTGAGGTGGATCCATGTGTGTGGACTATGAAGAACACACATGCAATGACACTTAGTGGATCCATAGATGGTATGTGAGAAGAACAGCAAAGGAAATGACTCTACAGTTGTTGTTAGTAAAAGAACACACATGCAATGACAGCGGTGGATCCGCCGTTAGGTGGTATGTGAAAAAGAGCACACATGCAATGACTTTCCCAGTTGTTGTTAGTGAAAAGAACATACATTTCTAATGACTTTTGGATCCATGTGTGGTCTCTAAAGAAGGAAACACTGCCATTTCAATGACTCACAGTTGTTGTTAGTAAAAAGAACACACATGCAAGCTGACATGAGTGGAATCCATGTGTGGTCCACGAAGAAGAACACACATGCAATGACAACTTTGGTTGTTGTTAGTAAAAGAACACACATGCAATGACACTGGTGGATCCATAGGTGGTATGTGAAAAGAGCACTTGCATGCAATGACTGGCCGGTTGTTTGTTAGTGAAAAGAACATACATGCAATGGCACTTGCAGTTTGTTGTGTTATTTACTAAAAAAGAAAACACATGGAATCAACACTAGTGGATCCATGGGTGGATTGTGAAAAGAACACATACAGCAATGACTCTGGTTGTTGTTAGTAAAAAATAACACACATGCAATGACACTGAGGTGGATCCATAGGTGGAGTACGCATTGAGAAGAACACACATTTCAATGACTCTGGTTGCGTTTACTACTAAAAAAAGAACACACATGCAATGACATGCAGGTGGATCCATGGGTGGATTGTGAAAAAAGAAACACACATGGAATGACACTGGTGGATCCGCATGTCATGGTATCAAGTGTAAAGAACACACCCTATGCAATGACTCAGAAGTTGTTACATAGTGAAAAGAACATACATGCAATGACACTGGAATTGGATCCATGTGTGGTCTCTGAAGAGAGCACACATTCGATGACTCTGGTTGTTGTTAGTAAAGAACACACATGTACAATGACATTTGTGGATCCATGTGTGGTCTCTCTCAAGAGAATTACACATGCAATGACACTTTGTTGGATCCATGTGTGGATTGTGAAGAGGCTGCAATAACATACATGCAATGACACATGCTATTCTGGTGGATCCATAGGTGGTATGTGAAGAAACGACCATGAAATGACTCTGGTTTGTTGTTAGTAAAAGAACACACATGCAACAATGACACTTTGGTGGATCCATAGGTGGTATGTGAAAAAGAGCACACATGCAATGACTCCAAGCTTGTTATTAGTGAAAAGAACACACATGCAATGATACTGCTTGGATTTGTTGTTCCTAAAAGAACTTTACCTACATGCAATGACACCAAGTGGGATCCATGGGTGAATTATGAAAAGAGCACACATGTCTTGATGACTCCAGTTGTTGTTAGTGAAAAGAACATACATGCAATGATTGTTTCTTCTTGGTGGATCCATGTGTGCAGTCTCAGAGTAAGAACACGCATGTCAATGACAACTGGTGGATCCATATGTGGTATGTGAAAAGAACACACATGCAATGACTCTGTTGTTGTTAGTGAAAAGAACATACATGCAATGACACCGGCAGTGCTGGATCCATAGGTGGTATGTGAAAAGAACACACATGCAAAATGACTCTGGTTGTTGTTACTAAAAATAACACACATGCAATGAAACTGGTGGATCCATAGGTGGATTATGAAATGAACAGACATGCAATGACACTGGTGGATCCATAGGTGGTATCTGAGAAGAACACACATTTCAATGACTCGTTGTCGTTACTAAAAAAGAACCCACATGCAATGACACTTTGGTGGATCCATGGGTGGATTGTGAAAAGAGCACACATGCAATGACACTGGTGGATCCATATGTGGTAGGTGAAAAGAACACATGCAATGACTCCAGTTGTTGTTAGTGAAAAGAACATACAACCTATTAATGACATCGTGCATCCATGTGGTCTCTGAAGAAAGCACACATTTCAATGACTCTGGTTGTTAGTAAAAGAACACACATGCAATGTGCACTGGATCCATGTGTGGACAGAAGAGAACACACATGCAATGACACTAGTGGATCCATAGGTGGTATGTGAGAAGAACAGCATGAAATGACTGGTTGTTGTTACTAAAAATAACACACATGCAATGACACTGGTGGATCCATAGGTGGTATGTGAAAAGAGCACACATGCAATGACTCCAGTTGTTATTAGTGAAAAGAACACACATGCAATGGCACTGGTTGTTGTTACTAAAAAGAACACACATGGAATGACACTAGTGGATCCATGGGTGGATTGTGAAAAGAGCACACATACAATGACTCCAGTTGTTGTTAGTGAAAAGAACATACATGCAATGACACTGGTGGATCCATGTGTGGTCTTCGTGGAGAACACACATGTAATGACACTGGTGGATCCATATGTGGTATGTGAAAAGAACACACATGCAATGACTCTGGTTGTTGTTAGTGAAAAGAACATACATGCAATGACACTGGTGGATCCATAGGTGGTATGTGAAAAGAACACACATGCAAAATGACTCTGGTTGTTTTTAATAAAAAGAACTCACATGCAATGAAAATGGTGGATACATAGGTCGATTTTTATATGAATGCACATGCAATGACACTGGTGGATCCATAGGTGGTATGTGAGAAGAACACACATTTCAATGACTCTGGTTGTAGTTACTAAAAAGAACACACATGCAATGACACTGGTGGATCCATGGGTGGATTGTGAAAAGAGCACACATGCAATGACACTGGTGGACCCATATGTGGTATGTGAAAAGAACACACATGCAATGACTCAAGTTGTTGTTAGTGAAAAGAACATACATGCAATGACACCGGTGGATCCATGTGTGGTCTCTAAAGACAAAGACACATTTCAATGACTCCAAGTTGTTGTTAGTAAAAAGAACACACATGCAATGACAGGTGGATCCATGTGTGGTCCCCAAGAGAACACACATGCAATGACACTGGTTGTTGCTAGTAAAAAGAACACACATGCAATGACACTGGTGGATCCATGTGTGGATTGTGAAGAGAACACACATGCAATGATACTGGTGGATCCATATGTGGTATGTGAGAAGAACAACCATAAAATGACTCTGGTTATTGTTAGTAAAAAGAACACACATACAATGACACTGGTGTATCCATAGGTGGTATGCGAAAAGAGCACACATGCAACGACTCTAGTTGTTGTTAGTGAAAAGAACACATGCAAATGGCACTGGTTGTTGTTACTAAAAGAACACACATGCAATGACACTTGTGGATCCATGGGTGAATTGTGAAAAGAGCACATGCAATGACCTGGGTTGTTGTTAGTGAAAAGAACATACATGCAATGACATGGTGGATCCATGTGTGGTCTCCAGAGAACACACATGCAATGACACTAGTGGATCCATATGTGGTATGTGAAAAGAACACACATGCATGACTCTAGTTGTTGTTAGTAATAACACACATGCAAAATGACTCTGGTTGTTGTTACTAAAAAGAACACACATGCAATGACACTAGTGGATCCATAGGTGGATTATGAAATGAATACACATGAGATGACACTGGTTGATCCATAGGTGGTATGTGAGAAGAACACACATTTCAATGACTCTGGTTGTTGTTACTAAAAAGAACAAACATGCAATGACACTGGTGGATCCATGGGTGGATTGTGAAAAGAGCACACATGCAATGACACTGGTGGATCCGTATGTGGTATGTGAAAAGAACACACATGCAATGACTCTAGTTGTTGTTAGTAAAAAGAACATACATGCAATGACACCGGTGGATCCATGTGTGGTATCTGAAGAGAGCACACATTTCAATGACTCTGGTTGTTGTTAGTAAAAAGAACACACATGCAATGACACTGGTTGTTGTTACTAAAAAGAACACACATGCAATGACACTGGTGGATCCATGTGTGGATTGTGAAGAGAACACACATGCAATGACACTGGTGGATCCATAGGTGATATGTGAGAAGAACAACCATGAAATGACTCTGGTTGTTGTTAGTAAAAATAACACACATGCAACGACACTGGTGGATCCATAGGTGGTATGTGAAAAGAGCACACATGCAATGACTCTAGTTGTTGTTAGTGAAAAGAACACACATGCAATGGTACTGGTTGTTGTTACTAAAAAGAACACACATGGAATGATACTAGTGGATCCATGGGTGGATTGTGAAAAGAGCACACATGCAATGACTCCAGTTGTTGTTAGTGAAAAGAACATACATGCAATGAAACTGGTGGATCCATAGGTGGTATGTGAGAAGAACACACATTTTAATGACTCTGGTTGTAGTTACTAAAAAGAACACACATGCAATGACACTAGTGGATCCATGGGTGGATTGTGAAAAGAGCACACATGCAATGACACTGGTGGATCCGTATGTGGTATGTGAAAAGAACACACATGCAATGACTCTAGTTGTTGTTAGTGAAAAGAACATACATGCAATGAAACTGGTGGATCCATAGGTGGTATGTGAGAAGAACACACATTTCAATGACTCTGGTTGTAGTTACTAAAAAGAACACACATGCAATGACACTAGTGGATCCATGGGTGGATTGTGAAAAGAGCACACATGCAATGACACTAGTGGATCCGTATGTGGTATGTGAAAAGAACACACATGCAATGACTCTAGTTGTTGTTAGTGAAAAGAACATACATGCAATGACACCGGTGGATCCATGTGTGGTCTTGTAAGGTCCCCAACCTTTAATAAGATTGAGCCCCCTGTGTTTACAATGCTAGTCCCTGGATCAATAGCTAGCATCCACAGTTTAAGATGTAATATCAAGAAACAAAGGTCATAATACAACTTTATAACCAGGAATAACATAATTTTATTACATCAATACATAGCTCATTTGGCTATTATATTACATTGCAGCGGAATAACTATAGTCATGGGTCCTTCATCTTCAAAGTGCCACAGGCAGACATGTTGGTTGTAGGCTTTGTAATCCTAATCAGTCAATCTTCACTAAAAAATCAAACCCGCAACATAATAAGTTACAGCCCACAAGGGTCAATACATTTGAATTGTATTGGCAAGTTTCACTTTATGAATAATATGGGTGGATCCTATCAGTACATGCAAATTTGGCTAAGTGGAGTTTGTGCTCATTTGCATAAAGCAATATTTTATCCTATCATTTCAAAAAAATGGTTTTTTGGGTCCTTTGTCCAATCTCCTTTCAAAAATCTCTTGAACTCCTTGGTAAATACCCAAGTGTTCAAGTCCTTGTCAAAAATCTCTTGAGCACCTTAGTAACTCCAAGTACATCAAGTTTTGTCAAAATCTCTTGAGCTTCTTGGTAACTCCAAGTGCATCAAGTTTTGTCAAAATCTCTTGAGTTCCTTGGTAACCCAAGTGCAACAAGTTTTAAAAGTTTTCTTTAGAAATTAGAATGTCGAGATCTTCCATAGCTTCAAAGCCTTTAGTTGCTCAGTATTGTCCATGACCAGGGACACGGCTAAGTACTTAGATTTTAATATATTCTTCAGAAGTTGTACACTTTACCCACATGTCACACTCTCATCTTGTTGCCACCAGTGGCCGCTGGATTAGTACTCACCAAGATGGAATCGGGCATTGAGAATATGATTAAGTCTTCCAAAAGGTCCTCCCATACACCATTGCTAGCTTGTCTTTAGCCCCATGAAGCATTCTGCATCCCCATGTCTGGTAACTAAAGACAATGTATGGGTCTTCCTAATGTAATTGACTAAGCAAGCCATAATAGCATGTGGTCGCACACCTAAAGCCACAATTGGAGAAGCATGTTCAATCTCTAAGTTTCCTAGGTGGGTTTTCTTTGGAGCACAACACAAGAGATTACCATAGTCATGGTTCCTTTGTTGCCACCTTCTCCAAAAACTTAAAGTATCCTCCACCTAGGTGGTTCATTGAGTCCTTGTTTTATTATATAAAACACAAATCCTTTTCTCAACTTTGTAAAATCTCAACATGTACCTCTTTTCAAAATATAGCATGGCTAAGCATGTACAACTACAAGGTTTTCACTAAGTTATGTAAGGGAATCCTATTAGGATTTAGCATAGCATAAGTATAAAATTGTTTTCATGCATGTTTTCAAAATCCACTAAGTATAATGAAAATAGTAGGACTTTGGTATGATAGTGTAACTTGCCTTTTGGTAGGGAATGATGGTTCACTCCTTGATCTTGCTAGTCTCACACTTCTCTAACTTCACTACAAGTCAATCAAGCAAACACAAAATCAACTAACATTCCAAACAAAGTCAAACAAACAATTTCACACTCACAAAGCAATGGAATCTAAGTCATGCATAAGCATGCAAAGGTTGGTTCTATTGTAAGGATGGTCTCCACTAGGCTTCTAAACTTTGTAAGTTCCAAATTGGTCATTTACCAAAATGGCAAAGTCATTGGTTAGAGGGTTTTGCTCAAAAACCATTTTAAAATCCATTCATCCGTTTATGTGGTGGAAAATAATTCTATTCAAGGCAAAACTTTTATGTTTTTCACCAAATGAGTTGCTATTGCAAAACTTGGTGTTTTGGGCCAGTAGGTTTGGTCCAAAACATTTTTCCAAGGTTTTCTTTATGAAAGCTTTTTCATAAACAAAACAATGGTTCTTAATTAGCTAGAAATGGACTAAACTAATTAATCCATTCTAAACTTTTCCAAAATCATTTTTAACTCCATGGGTTGGTTCCTAGGGTCAGC
Organism: Avena insularis; assembly: GCA_023614405.1. Taxonomy (NCBI): domain Eukaryota; kingdom Viridiplantae; phylum Streptophyta; class Magnoliopsida; order Poales; family Poaceae; genus Avena; species Avena insularis. The sequence goes on from CM042690.1 coordinate 75,934,283, forward strand.
AAGGTCACAACAAACTAAATTGCAAAGGTTTTAACCTAAAAATCATTTTTAAATGATTTTTCTAATGTTAGCAAGCACTCAAAAGAGTCTGCAAAGTTAAACAAGTTAACAGATACTATTTGCTAAACTAAGGGTAGGGTTGGTTAGAGCTTGCTCTCCTGAATCCAACGACATAAAATTTGTAAATTTTGGACGTGTGGATTCAAAGATACAAGGGTTTGAAAATGGCACTTAAATCTGTTTCAATTTATGTTTTTAAAACATCTCTGGGCCACGTGTCTGTATCCTATTGGCTCATAACGGTTCGGTAGGATCGCGCGCCGTGGACCGCAGGATTTAAGTGGGATTGTGCGGTGCAGATCAAACGTGAACGTTCAGGTTAAGTGATCTATCGTGGTGCATAGGATCGTGATCTAACGGCTCACATCGTATCAGCCAGAATCGTGGCGGCGCGTGGCTACCGGGCATGAAGCTGTCGTCGACGGTGCCGACGATGCAGGAAACAAGGGAGGAAAAGAAGATGCTCACCGGGCTCAGGGGGTCACGGCGATGCTCAAGGTACTCGCGGTTCGACGAGGGGCGCTCTGGTTCAGTCGCGATTCCTCGCCGGAGTAGAGGACGGCGACGGACGCCGTGGTCGCTAGGGCGCGCTGGGGATCACCTCAAGTGAAATGACGGCACTAGATGCGCAGGACTCATGCAAATCGTGTGTTTGAACGAGAGGTGAAGGGGTGGTCTGGTCTCACCGGTGGGACTCTGCCGAGCGGAGGCGCAGGCGGCGGTGCCGGAGGTTGTTGTTGCCGACGCCCAAGCACCCGCGGTCGCATACAAGCGGCATGTGGATGCTACCGATGTGGTGAATATGCCCGTGTGTATAGGGAGTCAAGGGTCGGCCGTGGTTCGCCGGATTTTGCTGGAGAAGGTCGCCGGAGCAGAGAAGCCGAGCTCGAAATTCCGGCAGCCTCGTGGCAGAGAGGAGACGGGGTTTGAGGGGAAAGATAGAGCGGAGAGGGGCGAATAAGTAGGCGTGATCACAGGGTCGATTAACGGGTTTGCAATTGATGGTGCTTCATTGGCCGTAAACGGGCGACGGAGGAGGGGAGAACTGGTCGCGGGGGAAGGAGAACAAGGAAAGGGGGGTCCATCTGGCGGGGAATGAAGAGAGGAGGAGGTCCACCGGGTCACCTGTTGTGTGGGTTTTCATGTACAGAAAAACGGCTTGGGGGAAATAAGAGGAGGTGGGGTTGCCCCGTCAAGCGAAAGGAGAGAGAGGAGGAGTGGGTCCGGGTCACTGTGCGGGTTAATTATTTGGTGTGAATCGTTTTTCTGAGGGAGAAGAGAGGTGGGCTGGACTGGGCCTATTGGGCTGGGTCTGCCTTTTCCTATTTTTTTTTAATCTATCTAAACACTTTTCTTTTTCTATTCTATTTTCTGTTTGGAATTCAAACAATTAATCACACATTCAAACAACACTCAATTCAATTCAAACAAGCACTCAACTTCACTTTGAATTTGGTTCTGTTTATCAACATAATCCAAATCCAAAACAAAATAATATTTTTATTTATTTTTAGGATCCATTTAATAATTAAATAAAATGGATCTTTGTTTAATAAAATAGGGTTTGATTTAGTTGATAAAATTTCCATTTGAAATCCAATTATTTTCAAAACCAAACGAGATGGTTTTATTTGAAAAATAAAAGAATACTTGGAAACTTATTTAAATAAATAAATAAGTTTTGGTGTTTAATTAAAAATGGGAAAGCCTTTACTTAAATAAAATTGGATAATTAAATCCTTATTATTTTATTTAAATAATCCTTTACTCATTTTAATCAGCAAAACCTTTTAATAAAAGATTTCAAAGTAGTAATAAAATACTTGGTGTTCATTTAAATGTGTTTACTTAAATAAAATTGGATATTTAAATCCTTATTATTTTATTTAAATAAACCTTTACTCATTTTATCAAAACAAAATATTTTATTACAAAAAATTAATTTGGCTCACCTTTCATTTGACGAAGTCTTTATTAAAAGATCTAAATTAGTGTTTCCAAAACAATTTAAATAATTGTTTATCTTTATAAATCCCTTTAGGATTATTTTCACCAAAGGGTGGTTTTTAAGGGCTTTGCTTTGGAAATTCAATTTCTTATCTTATTATTCTCCTAAGATTTTGTTGATGGTTCCAAACTAAGTGAAACCAATCTCTAAGGTCTTTCTTGATCCTTTGGGAGTATTTGCTTGATCAATTTGGTATGGATCAAATCCGATACTTCTTTCCATTAGGCTTAGGTTTTGATTTTTTGATTTACTTTCCAAGTGTTCAAATTGATACATTCATTGAGGAATGCAATTCCTTGATTTGGATTTTGTTGAATTCAAACTTCTACCAAAGTTTGTTCAAGATGGGATTTCAAGTCTCCTTTTAGAAACAAAAGTTTTTTTCACCCTGATTTTCACAAAAGTTTATTTTGTTTATTTTATTTTTCACATTACAAGATTTGGAAAATCTTGGGATGTGACAATTACCACTTAAAATAAATCATTCCGAGATTTGGGGAGGCTAGGGCTACAAGTTGGCTCAAACAGCTAGGGTACTACCACCCTTAAAATTATCAAACTAAACTACATCTTGGCTTGCTTGGAATCTTGGAAAACTTCTTCTTGAAAACTTCATAGTGGCTTTTATTTCCATACTTGACTCATGGGCCAAGGTTGAGATCCTTCATAGGCTTGTTTATCTTGTTCTTCATCTTTCCGGACAATTGCTTACATAATGTCCTGGTTCTTTAAATTGAAACAAAGTGGATATCTTGAGTTCTTTACGCTGCTCTTGTGGACAAATTGCTAGTGGCCTGGTTCCTTGCGGTTGTTGCACACTACTTGGCCGATCTCTTTATTCTTTATGGACTCGGGCATCCACTAGGGTTGTGTCCCATTTCCACATTTACGACATCGCACAAGGCTCATGTCTTGCTTTGGTTTCTTGGGCTTCTTTGATCCTTTGAATTGGGTTGTCTTGTTTGGAGGTATGAGTGGTCCTTTTCCTTTGTCATCAACATTCTTGGCATACTTGGATCCTTCTTGTTTCTTTGTTCAACAATAGCATAGATGGGGCATTGGATAGGAACATGGTCATTTCCTTCACATAGGTAACAAGTAACTTGAGATGTGGGGCAAAGCAACAACCGGATGTTCCTCTTCACAATTGGGGCATTGATCTTCATGTTCTTTGGAAGTGTGATCCTTGTCTCCACAAATAATACAAGTCAGGCTCCATCTAGAATAACATTCTTGTCATCCTTGTTGTCATACTTTTGGGATAGTTTTCTTCCATGCTGATCATTTGATTAGTCACCTTAAGAAAAGCATCAGTTAGGATTGTTCTTCCAAAAACATTGCAAGGTAGGGTCTTTATCACTATTGTTGGCTATGAACTGGTTGTTAATTGGTTCAACTGGTGTTGGGTTGCTAGGAGTTCTCTCATGTCACAACTTGGTTGTCGTTGATGTCATCATCCTTGATGGAGTTTCTTGGAGAAGTCATCCTGCTTGGGGTTGGAGGGAATTAGATTAGGCAAGATATTTCTAAGAAGTCAGTCCTAATCACACACATCACAAATCACACAAGCAATGTGCAAGCAATCACAATCAAACACTCCACTCAAACAAGGTTCAAGCACATACTTAGGCAACAAAATATTTTTGTTATACCACATAAGTTGGTGGCTTTGGCTTAACTAAAATATGGTGGTCCATCTACATGGTTTACTTGTGATCTTTCCATCCTTCTTGGTTGATTCTTCTTGATTGAGATCATGGTTTCCTTGGAAAAATTCTAGTGTCTTGGTCACAAATACTTCAAAGATGTTGATGGTCTTCTAACTTGTGTTTCCTTAGTCTTCAAGTCTTGGGCAAAATTTCTTGTCTCTCTTGTGGTCCTTAGTAACATCTAAGTTGGAGTCCTTGTTGAGAATAAGTTTGAAATCACTTGAAGATGTTGAAGTCATTGGAGTTGAAGAAGTTGAAGTAGTCCTTTGCACATGGTGAAGTCTTTGGTCATAGGGTAAGCTTTTCCATCAAGTTTAAATAGAAGAGAAGTAGAGTTGAAAACAAAAATGGTTGAGGAAAGAGTTTACAAGATTTGTTTTGTAAATAAGTTTTGGAATAAGACAACTCCTATTGTCTAAGGGTTTTGTCCAATCCTAGGGGTTACAAATCCCATGTAAGGTTGTTGGAGATATGCCCAAGAGGCAATAATAAAGTGGTTATTATCATATCTTCACACTTATGATAAATGTTTACATACCATGCTATAATTGTATTAACCGGAAACATTAATACTTGTGATTTGTAAACAAAATAAGAGTCCCTAGTAAAGCCTCTTGTTAAACTAGCTTGTTGGTTAATAGATGATCATTGTTTCCTGATCATGAACATAGAGATGTTATTAACAACAGGGTCATATCATTAGGAGAATGATGTGATGGACATACTCCTATAGATAAGCGTAGCATAAAGATCAAGTCATTTCAATAGTTCAATTGCTATATGCTTTCTGATACATAGTAACCTAATTCCTTCGACCATGAGATCATGCATATCACCTTTGCTTGGATGGATGCTTTGATGTCATCAAACACCACACCGTAATGTGGTGGTTATAAAAGTGGCATTGGGTGTTCGGAAAGTATTGGTTGAAACACATGGATCAAGAGGGATTTGTCCATCCACATGACGGATAGATATACTGGGCCCTCCTGAAATGTCATCCAATTAGCTTGCTACATGTGACCTGGCTCAAAGGATCAGCATATCACGGAACGAGAAAAGAGTATTTATCAAGAACGAGGTTGAACTAGGTACAGTAGATACCGCATCATAACCTCGGATAAGTAAACTATCGTGAGACAAAGGGAAATTGGTATCGTATGTAAGTGGTTCATTCGATCGCAAGCAATCGTAGAAATATGTGGAGCCATATGAATTTCCAGATTCCTCTATTGGTTATTGTTCGGGAAGTGTCTCGATCATGTCCGCATAATTCACGAACCGTAGGGAGACACTTTAAGGATTCGACGTTGTTTGAGTAGTTATGGTATTATGAGAAAGAGACCGAATGTTGTTGAGTCTCTGATGGGATCCGGATATCACAGAGATCCGGAATGGTCCGGAGAATAAGATTCATATAAGGAAAGTCCCATTTCGAGTTGGGAATGGTTCCGTGTTTTCATCGGGAACATTCTAGAAGGTCCTGAATGTCCCAAGACTCGGAGGGGAGGTATGAATGTGTCATTACATATTGGAATGATTGCATCATGTACTAAGTGTTCTCGCTGTCCAAAATAAAGGGTTTATTTAAATCCAACTGAAAAGTCAAACGGCTAGTTTGAAAGTCAAACGGCAAGTTTTTGGAAAGTGGAAAGAGGAGGAGAAGAAGTGGAACCGAAGCCTTAGAGGTTGGGGAGGGATTCCTCCCAAGCTTGCCACCCCACCTCAAGGCCGAGTTGGGAGGGACTCAATCCTCCCTTGGCCAGCCCTCTCCCACCTATATAAGGAGGGTGGCTCCCTCCCCACACACATGTTCCTATCCTCTAATCTAAACCCCAGATCTAAACCCCGGTTTAGAGCTATTGGTTTAGAGCCTTCTAATTGGTTTAGAGCCTTCTAATTGGTGTGTCTAATTACTAGACCACTAATAGCCTCTCTCATAAGCTCCACCATACTGCACCGCTTAAGGCAAAGCCTCGCGATCTCCCTCTACCTCCGGCACGCCACAGGCTTCGAATCGCGAGAGAGTGCTACAACCTCGCCGCCTGGTCATTGAACAAGGAGAGAAGGTCTTCGAAAACGTGGTGATCGAACGCGGTGACTGATCATGGTAAATTATCGCGAGCAGCATTAATGACCATTGCGGGCGCTCTGCGGGAACGCGGCGCCGAAGGATCGCTTACGCATCTTGAGATCGGAAAGAGATGACCACATCACCCACGAGAATCGCTCTCGCTAACCGCTTTGGAATCTTCGAGGGTGAGTTCTTCTATCGACTCGTTGCTACAATCTAGTAGATAGATCTTGGCTTGTTCGTTTGTATGCGATAGAAAATTTTTGTTTTCCATGCTACTTAACCCCCTGCTGCATGGGTATCGAGCCGTGTCTATATGTAGATCTGTTGCATCGAGTAGAACACAATGGTCATCAGGGCGTTGATGCTTTATTGTCGATTGCTTTTTGTGTACTTTGCATCTTGCGGTATGTTGGGATGAAGCGGCCCGGCTAACCTTACATGACATCGCTCATGAGACTTGTTCACGCTTGACATGCAACTTGTATTGCATAAGTGGCTTTATGGGTGCCTGTTTCTCCCAGCATAGTAAAGATCCAATTTACAACGGGTGATCAACAATACTAGTATCAATGTTGTGGTTCTTGTTCGTAAGTTAGGCGAGACACTTATTGAAAGCCCCAAACCACGAAAATATGCAAAGAAAGTAGGCGCCTAACTTTGTTTTCATGTGGGTGTGAGGGGTGTCTTGATGTGATATGGCCATGATTGTGATTATATTTGATGTATGCAATGTTCCTTATTGTAAGTTGGCAACCGCGTGAGCCATATGGTTGTCTTTAATTTCTGTTAAGACCTGCGTGTTCATTCAAAAATAGTTGTAATAGTTGAAGCTGGTGGACTACAACCATGAAGAAGCGCCATTGACCTTGATGCGCGCCTATGGATGATGGAGATCATGTTCGTTTGAAGATGGAGATCGGAAGCACAAAGAAGAAAGGCCATATCATATCACATATTATGAATTGCATGTGATGTTAATCCTTTATGCATCTTGTATTGCTTAGTAGACGACGGTAGCATTATAAGATGATCCCTCATACACATAAATTTCAAGTTCTAAAGTGTTCACCCTTAGTATGCACTGTTAAAAGCTTGTCGCTCAAGCACCACGTGATGATCGGTGTCTTTTGATTCCGCTGGTGAATACAACGTAACAAGCCAGATTTGCTTACGCGGTAGCTAAGGTTTGATCTTGACGAGCCTAGCGCATGTATACTGGCCTCGTGAATGCGGATCGCCGAAAGGTAGAGCATGAGTCATATAGTAGATATGATGAACATGTTGATTGTTCGCCATTGAAGCTATATCAACTCTCGTGATGATCGGTTTTGATGTGGTGGATTTGGTTCGTGTGATCACTAAAAACAATGTGAGGGATGTTGTTTTGAGTGGGAGTTCACCTAGATTAATTTAATTATTAATTAGAACTCAATTTATCATAAACCAAAATCAAAGTGAATTTGCATAGTTGTTGTAGTCATTGGCATCCGTTACCACCTTTATGCGCTTAGTTATAATTGAGATGATAGAACTATAGAATTCTGGTTATTACTTTCTGTAACTGGTATCGTATTGTTTTAAAGTGTTAATCTAAAGTTTAAAAGTCCTATTGCAAACTTTCAGTAAGTTCCGTTACTCCATAAAGTTTAATAATTAGTATTAAAACAAGAGTGACAATTCCAAGTGTTAGTGTTTGAGTATCATGTTTGTCTCCATGATTCTTAACTTGATATTCAAAGGATTGTCTTAATATCAAGGTTATCTAGGATCAAAAGAGTTGTTTCAGAAACCATGATGTGTGGAAGATATTGTGATATCTGAAACGAAGTTTTGGTTGCAACATGATAAAGTATAATATGGCAAAGTTCATGTTCTCATATTTGAATGAGAATTTGCAAAAGGTTGGAGACACTAGTTGTCCTAATCTTCCAAAAGGTTTTGAGAGCAACATTATACTTAATTCACCGTTACAAGCGTTGTGTAGCTAGATCATGGATAAGTCCATGATGTGGGTGAATATTTGATGTAGGTAAAATGTTTACTACACCAAGAGATTACTAAAGAAAGGAATTTGAAAGAACACTAATATTTGATAATGGTGATCTACTTCAAAGTGCAAGTTCAAAGACATTGGTATTTAACTATACACGCTTTTGGACTATGTGTCATAAGTATGACTCCACTATTGATGTTGATAGTAAGAGATTCTTTCAAATGTAAAAAGGAAATACCGAAAGAGAATCTCATAAGTATATGGCAGAAAAGAAAGACTAGAATTGTTCAGTTTAAGTATATAGATGATATATGTGTTATGGCTATATTCTTTGCTTATTAAACAATGTGGTTCTTACATTTGATACTGAATTTGTTGGTGTGAATCGTCATACGAAAACAACACAATTCATGAACTACAATGGCCTAAGTAACTAGCAAAGAATAGGTGATGATGTTCATCGAGAACAAATAAAGGGTTATTTTGTTGCTCGTTAAACATCAACGCTTGCCTTCAAGATTTGTTTTATCAGGGCATTATGAGAACAAAAGGGTTGTTCAAATAATTGCCGTAATCCATAAAAGATGGATGATTCACAAATCTCGTTGGAGAAATCACATCCATAAAACTTGAAGTGCTAAAATTGTCGGAAGACAAATTGATTGAAAGATCACTTAGGAAGTGATATCGCCGCTTAAATTATATTGGAAAGAAAACATGCAAGAAGAAGAAACTCCATGTGGATGGAATTTTTGGAGTCTTTTGATTTTTGATCAAATGGACGCTGTGGAAACTTTCCTAGAGATAATTAAAACTTGCTCATAGGCCAAAAGGGACGAAAAGACTAGCTTATTGGAACTTGTGCATATTGTTGTACTAACTCCATTATGTGTAGTCAAGAGCGATGGATTTCAATCATATGCTTTCTCCCAAAATTTGAGTGAATATATGAATATTTACTTAATAAGGATGAAGTGGTTTGAAATATTTGAAAAAGTTCAAAGACTTTCAAGATGAAGTGCAAAATCATTGTAACAAGAATATGAATAGTTTATGATAAGATCATAAAGGAAGATATTTAAGTTGGCAAGTTTAGCATAATACCTAAGATTTAAGGAATCGATTAAGGTGGATTTACATTTCTCAAACACCATAAAGAGTATGGAGCGCTCGAGATATGTGTAATCGAACCTGTTGTTGACATGGTAAGATCAAAGGTATAATTCATAAACTGCCATTATATTTTAAAGATTAAAAGCTTTAGAGATTACCCGCTTCACTAAAAGAGCTCCATCATATCCGGCTGAATGACACCATATAAAGTTATGGTTTGGGATAAAACCCTAAGTAGTCCTTTCTTAAACATTGGTATGCTATGCATAAGAAAGATGTTTGCAACCAAAGCCGGGATAAACTGTCTTTGTATTACTGTTAAGTATTCCTCCATAAACACCATAGGAGACAAAAGTGTTTGTTGCTTAGAATGTCAAGTTTCTTTGAGAAGGAATTTTTCGTGAAAAGTTAAATGGGAGGACGATAGAACTTTTGATAAGCAAGTTAAAGGAACCTTAGCTATATGTGCAAAGTTGCTATAAAAGACCAAAAGTGTCTTCCGAGGCAGCAATAATGCTCATGGCTCACGTAATTTCAAAGGTTGTGGTTACTTGCGAGGAGGTCTAAGTTTCTATTGAAACAAGTAGGTCGGATGAATAATCAAATACCAAGATTTGAGGTTGAATCATTATTTGAGAATAATGAACCTACTACATGCAAAGAAGCCGATGATGGGCCCACGACTCCGTCAAATGGCTTGAAGCCATATAATCTCGTAAAGTTCCATACACAAAGAAATCAAGTTTTGAACTTGAAGGACCTCGGAAAAGGTGTAAGACCACTACAGCTTGTGTTTGGATCTATAAAAAGAAGTAGAGCATGGATGTTTCACATCTATGAAATAGTCGACATGTTGGGAAAAGAGTTCACAACAATGTTCAAAGGTTGTATATGACAAGATTTGATCTTTCATCAGCGATTTTGGCTCAGACGGATTAATGTAGCAACCTACTACATATAATTTGTTATGTGGTAGTAGAATAAACAAAACAAGTTCTTCTAATAGGATGATTTACCTAGGACAGAAGAAAATTGTGCATGACCGCGGTCCAAAGGGTTTTGTTAATTCAAAGGATGCTAAAAGGCATATACAAAACTTCAATGGTTGAAGTAAGCATTATAGCGTGAGTTGGAATTTTCACTATGATGAAACTCGTTAAAAAGAGTTTAATTTTAACGGAGACAATGAAGATGCTTGCATTTGCAAGAAATTAAGTGGAGCCGCTTAAGACATGTTTTCTAATACATTATGTGGAAGACATATTGGTGATTGGAAATAATGTATCTTATATTAACACATATTAAAGAATTTCATCCCGATGAAAGACTTAGGCAAAACCCAAATATTTGGCATCAATAGACGCTAATATGGTTGTGCCGTAAGTATACATGAGATTTGCAGATATTGAATGAATTCAATATAGAAACTACAAGAAAGGTTCTTTAGTTGGTACGTAAAGCGATTGAAAGAGTTCAATGTTGATGATATATTCAAGTGTATTGGCACTTGGTAAGTGAAAACAAAAGATTCAAGTATAGTTTGATACTTGATGTATGAAATCACAAAGAGTATTTATATCAATCAACTACACTTGATATGTACAATCCAGATATGTCCTATGCGTTATAAATATTATGAGCATATACCGTAATGATTCATAAGATGATCATTGGACGATAGTAAGGATATTCTTATGATCTTTTGGAAGAAATCCAAGAGTATATTATTTGTAGAAGTGGGGACGCCTAATAGATGGTTAGTTCATTGTAAAAGTACTACATTGATACTAGTTTTGTCACGGAGTACAAAATTCAAGTTTTATCTCAATCTAAACTAAGGGTGGCACACAATATAATGGAAAGTAAGTTCCATAATGGATTTGGATGAGTTCCAAAGTTAAGACATTGTGACAGTATACTACAACAAAAGGCTAAGTATATGAATTTGCTATTATAGCGAAAAAGAGGGCATTTGTGTCAAGTAGTTTGTTATTAAACTAGGTGTAGTTCACGGCCGGATAATACTATGAAGATATATTGATAGCGACAATATTATCAACATGTTTTAACCCCAAAGAACTAAAGGTCACAATCTGAAAAGACCAAATTATACAAAGAAGCCATCTCATTAGAGAATGAGTGATGCGTGGAGACGCAAAGACATGGCAATACATTAATGGACCGAAGTGTCGATCCCAGATCGGGCCGACCACTAGCAATCAGGTATACATTACAACACGAGGAAATGGCCATAGGTGTTGAATACAATAAAGGTTTGAAACTAGATTATCGACTTCTAAAGTGCAAGTGGGAGACTGTTGAGATATGCCCAAGAGGCAATAATAAAGTGGTTATTATCATATTCTTCAATACTTATGATAAATGTTTACATACCATGCTATAATTGTATTAACCGGAAACATTAATACTTGTGTGATTTGTAAAGCTAAAATAAGAGTCCTAGTAAAGCCTCTCTTGTTAAACTAGCTTGTTGGTTAATAGATGATCATTGTTTCCTCGATCATGAACATAGAGATGTTATTAACAATGTGGTCATATCATTAGGAAGGGGCAATGATGTGATGGACATACTCCCCATAGATAAGCCGTGAAAGCATAAAGATCAAGTCATTTCAATAGGGCTCAATTGCTATATGCTTTCCGGGATACATAGTAACCTAATTCCTTCACCATGAGATCATGTGACATATCACACCTTTTGCTTGGGATGGATGCTTTGATGTCACATCAAACACCACACCGTAATGTAGGTGGTTATAAAAGTGGCATTGCGTGTTCCTGAAAGTATTGGTTGAAACACATGGATCAAGAGTGGATTTGTCCATCCACATGACGGATAGATATACTCTGGAGCCCTCTCGATGAAATGTGTCAGCATCCAATTAGCTTGCAAGCATGTGACTGGCTCACAAGGGACTGGGCACGGTCACGAGGAACGAGAAAAGAGTACTTATCGACGTTAACGGCAGGTTGAACTAGGTATGCAGAGATAACTGTATCATCATAACCTCGGATAAGTAAACTATCGAATGAGACAAAGGGAAATTGGTATCGATGTAAGTGGTTCATTCGATCGCCAAAGTAATCGTAGAAATATGTGGGAGCCATATGAATTTCCGTATTCCTCTATTGGTTATTATGTTCGGAGAAGTGTCTCGACTCATGTCCGCATAATTCACGTAACCGTAGGGAGACACACTTAAGGATCTCGACGTTGTTTGAGTAGTTATGGTATTATGGAGAAAGAGACCGAATGTTGTTCCTGAGTCTCTGGATGGGATCCGGATATCTGACGGAGATCCGGAATGGTCCAGGAGAATAAGATTCATATAAAGGAAAGTCCCATTTGGCTGGAGTTGGGGAATGGATTCCTGTTTTCTCCAGGAATATTCTAGAAGTCCTTAATGTCCGAAGACTCCGGAGGGGAGGTACATGAATGTGTCATTACATATTGGAATGATTGCATCATGTACTAAGTGTTCTCGCTGTCCAAAATAAAGGGTTTATTTAAAATCCTAAATTGAAAAGTCAAACGGCTAGTTTGAAAGTCAAAACAAGCAAGTTTTGGAAAGTGGAAAGAGGAGGAGAAGTGGAAACCGAGTTGGGGAGGGATTCTCTCCTCCCAAGCCGGGCGCCCACCTCCAGTTAAGCCGAGTCTGGGGAGGGACTCCAATCCCTCCCCTGGTCACAGCACAGCTCCCTCCCACCTATATAAGCTGAGGTGTGTGGGCCTCCTCCCTTACACACACAAGTTCCCATCCTCTAATCTAAACCCCAGATCTAAACCCCAAAGCTTAGGAGCCGTTATTTGCCCGGTTTAGAGCCTTCCAATTGGTTTAGAGCTCTTCTAATTGGTGTGTCTAATTACTAGACCACCAATAGCCTCTCTCATAAGCTCCACTCATACCATGCATCTCCCGGGCTAAGGCTAAGCCTCCCCCGATCTCCCCTCTACCTCGGTGCCAGACCACGCCACATTGTCGCCGAATTCGCGAGGAGAGTGCTAAGCAACCTCCGCCGCCTATTGAACAAGGAGAGGAAAGGTCTTCGCCGAGCAATTCGATACCAGTGCATGTGACCGATCATGGGAGCGCTCATGAACGCTTGGCGCTGGAAGGATCGTCTTCACGCGATCTTGAGATCGGAAAGAGTACGACTACATCACCCACGCAGAATGCAGCTTCTCGCTAACCGCTGGAATCTTCGAGGTGAGTTCTCTATCGACTCGCTACAATCTAGTAGATAGATCTTGGCTTGTTTGTTTGTGTAGCGCGATAGAAAATTTTGTTTTCCATGCTACGTAACCCCCTACTGCTACAGCAAACACAATGCTCCGATGACCATTCTCAGAAGATCCCCAACCTTTAATAAGATTGAGTCCCCCAGTGTTTCCAATGCTAGTCCCTCGGATCAATAGCTAGCATCCACAGCCTATCAGATGTAATATCAAGAAACAAAGGTCATAATACAACTTTTATAACCAGGAATAAAATAGTTTTATTACATCAAACATAGCTCATTGGCTATTTACATTACATTGGCAGCGAATAACTATATGGGTATTAGGGTCCTTCATCTCTCTAAGTGCCACAAAAAGTGCATATGTTGGTTGTAGACTTTGTAATCCCTAATCAATCAATCTTCACTAAAATCAATCAAAACCTGCAACATTACAAGTTACAAACCACAAGGGTCAATACATTTGAATCTTGCATTGGCAAGTGATACTTTGGTAGTATAGTGGAGTCTATCATCTATATGCATTTGGCTAGAAAGTGGAGTTGAGGCTTGGCATTGCTCAAAATAGATTTTCCTATCATTTCTTTGAAAATACTAAGTTTTGTTTGGTAAAAAAAAACCACCAAGTATCTACCAATCAAGATGAAGATCACTCTCAAGGCATCTACCAATCAAAGACTGAAGATTTGCTTGGCAAAATAATTTTCCTCTCAATCTAAGATTTTGAGATCCTTGGCACCAAGCCATCTCTCCATCAAAGATTGAAGAATTTCACACAACCCCTTGTTCACCCACAAGTTTTTTAATTTAGAAATTGGAATGATGAGATTCTTGATTGCTTCCATGTCTTGATGCTCAAATTGTCCTTTACCAGGGACATGGCTAAAGTACTTAGGTTTTACACTCTGCAGAGGTGGTGCACTTTCCCCACAAGCCTTGGTTTCCCCAAGACATGATCCTCTTCAAGAGCCTTTCCTTAGTCAAGAATGGACGTTGCTCCAACCTAACATACACTACCACCCACTGTCCATAAGACTAAGTTCTAGCATCCCCAAGATCATGGCAGAGCCCATAATGCCAAGTGGTTGCACTTGAAGCTTCTCAACATTTGACATCTCAAATCTCTTTGTTTCCTGGGTGGCCATCCACAAGTGAGATACACAAGCCAAGTCCATGGCCTTGTGAACCACTCAACATAAACCATTCCTTCCATTCCACCCAAGTGATTCATTAACTTAGTTGTTTTGTTAAAAATCAAAACACAAGTCCAAAGACTTAGAAATTTTCATAGCATGAATATATATCCCACCCAGGTTTTCTTTTAGCTAGGCTAAGCTTGATAGTAATAGGATTCTTAACTTAGGAAAATCCTTCTAAGGATTCACTCTACTAGTTTTCCACTATAGCAAGGTCTACTTAGCAAAATAAAAAACCATGCAAGTTTTACTTAGCAAAAAACACTAATGCATAGTGAAAATAATGGGATAGATAGTATGTAGTATCACTTGCCTTTTTGGTAGAGGGTATAAGGTTTACTTCTTGTCCCTTTGCAACGATCACACACACTCTTCAAGTTACTACAATTCAATCAAGCAAGGCACAAACTCAATCTACCAATCAAGCAAAACACAAAATCAACTAACACTCCAAACCAATATTCTCTCAAACCAAATTACACACACAAGACAATGGAATCTAAGTCATGCATAAGCATGCAAAGGTTACGTTCTATCAGAAGGATGGTCTTCACTAGGCTTCTAACTTTGTAAGTTCCAATTCTTGGTCATTTTACCAAAATGGCAAAGTCATTTGCAAAGAGGGTCTCTATTAGATTTCTAAACTTTGTAAGATCCAAAATGGTCATTTACCAAATGTATGGCAAAGTTAAAGTAATGCATGCAAGCATGCCAAGCCTTTATTTTGTTTGGAAAAAGGGGTTCCTAATGGGTCATAGACATTTGGGCACACCTATTGGTCATTTTGTGAAGTGGCTAAGTCATTTACAAAAGGTTTCACTATAAAACCATTTGCAAAACAAAGTGTCATTCTATGTGGTGTAGAAATATTTCTACTAGGGTATTTGACCTATAGGGTTCACCAAATGAGTCACTATTGCAAAACTTGGTGTCTTGGAGTCGTAAGAGGTTTGGTTCAAAACATTTTCTCCAAATTTTTATTTATGAAAGCATTTTCATAAACAAAACAAATAGTTTTAGTTAGCTAGAAATGGACTAAAAACTAATTAATCCATTCTATTCTTTTCCAAAATCACTTTCCAAACTATGGGTTGGTTCTAGGGTCAGTAAGGTCACAACAAACTAATTTTGCAAAGGTTTTAACCTAAAAATCATTTTTTAAATGATTTTCTAATGTTAGCAAGTTAACACAAAAGAATCTGCAAGGTTAAGCAAGAAAGCTAATGTATACTATATGCTAAACTAAGGGCAGGGGTTGGTTAAGAGCTTGTCTTGCTGCGGATTGACCCAACGACATCAAATTTGTAAAATTTGGACGTGCGGGATCAAAAAGATACATGGGTTTGAAAATGGCACAAGTTTTCGCTTTTCAATCACTGTTTTAAACAGATAGGTGACACGCGGCGCAGTTTCATCGGGTCGATACCGTTCGGCCAGATGCAGTCTATGTTCCCCATCGGTCGACACCCCTGGTCGCACGTGATCGCTCGTGAAGCGTTGGATCTATTTAGATCGCACGATGTCCTCGATGCTGCTCATACCCTCGGTTCACTCAAGTCATTCTATCTATGCCATAGGGATGGAGATCTAACGGTTCTAATCAATCCAATGACCCAGAACTGGCTGTTTCTGGACTCGCCGGCTGATCAGCATGGGCGGCGATGGTCGGTACGCTGGCAAGCGCTGGCGAAGCAGGACGCAAGAGGAGAGTAGGGAGTAGTCTCACCGCGATAAATGCCGAGGCACGCCGTGCTAAGTTTTCAACGTGCTTCCGTCGTGAGGGTGTTTCGTGAACGCAGGTGGATTGCCTGGGCCGGAGTTGGGAACGGCGCAGCTTGGCTCGCTCCACGGCCGAAGACTTCCGCGGCCTTTGTGATCACCTCAAAGCGAAATGACTAAACGGTTAGATGCGTAAGATCGACGCCCGAGTCGTAAAGGTGAACGAGAGGGCTCGGGTGGTCTTCGGGCTTAACGGAAACGCTAAGCCGGGAGAAGAAGTGTACTACGGCGCGCCTGCTTATTGCCCGGGAGTCGGTATGCTACATGGTGACGCTTCCTAAGGCAAATAACAAAGGCAATTGCCAGTAAGACACGGGTGATCTATGGGGTTCACGTAATGAGCATGATTGAGAGGTGCTGGGACTGGACGGAATTTACCGGAAGGTTCACCGAGAAATGGCGGTGATTTCGGTGGTGTGGTGGTACGTGGTCGCTGCGTTTTCGAGGCTCACGGGGTACCCGCGATGAATGGGGTGGTGGCGGATAGATGCGCCTGGATGCGTCTGGAGTAAGGGTGTTAGGGTCGGGCGTAGGTAAGGGGAGGTCCGGTTTGTCACCGAATTGCTCGCTGGAGGATTCGGTGGGTTCGGAAAGCTGCGCGATGCAGAGAAATGGAGGCAGCCTAGGGGCGAGGGGAGGGCGATGTCTGGTGGGAAATGTGATGAGGAGTAGGGAGGCCCCGGTTAAATAGCGTGCTGCTCGCGGGCGAGGTTTAATGGATTCGGCTTTATCGGGCGAATTGGGACGGAGCTATCATCAACGGAAAGTAACCGCTGCTGCGGTGAGGGGGGGAGAAGGGGGTGGGAAGACGACATGAGATCACCTCAGTGTCAGTTGCAAAGTCCCTCTCGTCAGTGGGAAAAGGAGAGAGGAGGGGGTCCACCCCTGGTCCAATCACTCTTGAGAGGTTGTTTAGTTGGTGAATAAAAAAACGGTTCGGGAGGGAATAAGTGGAGAATTGGAGTCCGCTTGGCAAAGGAGTGAGGAGAGGGGGGAAGGGGATCCACGCTTGTCTCAGGACTCGAGTGGGTCAGTTTCTGCGTAAAATGTTTTCCTTCAGGGAGGGAGTACTGGGCTGGACTGGCCTTAGTGGGCTGGGTCTGTTTCTAATTTTTTTCTGTCTAAATCTTTTTCCTTTTCTATTTATATTTTCTCGCTTTTGAATTTCCAAACAATTATTCACATTCAAACAATTTCAAATCAGTTCAAACAAACACTCAACTTTGTACTTTGAATTTGGCAGTTCTGTTTTTCAACATATTCCAAATCTCAAAATGAAATATTATTTTTATTTATTTTAAGATCCATTTAATAATTAAAGAAAATGGATCTTTAGTTATTAATAGTGTTTGATTCATTTAATAAAATTTCCATTTGAAATCCAATTATTTTCAAAACCAAAACCAGCAGGTTTTATTTGAAAATAAAAGAATACTTGGAAACTTATTTAAATAAATAAATGAGTTTTGAAATTCATTTAAAATGGAAAAGTTTCTTTTACTTAAATAAAATTGGATATTTAAATCCTTATTATTTTATTTAAATAATACCACTCATTTTATCAAAACAGAATATTTTATTACAAAAGCTTGGCAGTCAAAAATTAATTTGGCTCACCTTTTCCTTTGAAAACAAAGTCTTTTATTAAAAGATCTAAATCGTAGTGTTTCCAAAACAATTTATTTTTCCTTTATTAAATGTTTAACTTTATAAATCCCTTTAGGATTATTTGTTCACCAATTGGTATGGGCTTTGGTAAGGCTTTATTAGCTTTGGAAATTCAATTTCCTTATCTTATTATATTCACAAGATCTTGTCTATGGTTCCAAACTAAGTGAAACCAATCTCTAAGGTCTTTCGATCCTTTGTAATTATTTGTCGATCAACTTTGGTATGGATCAAATCCATAGATACTTTGGAAATTGATTTCCTTCCATTAGGGCTTAGTGGTTTTGGATTTTGATTTTACTTTCCAAGTGTTCAAATTTCAGATACATTCATTGAGGAATGCAATTCCCCTTGATTTGGATTTTGTTGAATCTAAATCTTCTACCAAAGTTTGTTCAAGATGGGATTTCAAGTCTCCTTTTAGAAACAAAAAGTTTCTTTTCACCTGATTTTCAACAAAAGTTTATTTTGTTTATTTTATTTTTCACATTACAAGATTTGGAAAATCTTTTGATGTGAAAAACATACATGCAATGACATCAGATCCATGTGGTCTCCAGAGAGAACACGTCACATGCAATGACACCTAGTGGATCCATATGTGGTATGTGAAAAGAACACACATGCAATGACTCTGGTTGTTGTTAGTGAAAAGAACATACATGCACGTAGACTTTTCTAGTGGATCCATAGGTGGTATGTGAAAAGAACACACATGCAAAAGTGACTCTGGTTGTTGTTAGCTAAAAGAACACACATGCAATGGTAAACTTGGTGGATCCATAGGTGGATTATGAAATGAAATGACATGCAATGACACTGTGGATCCATAGGTGGTATGTGAGAAGAATACACATTTCAATGACTACAGTTGTTTCATTTTAGCACTAAAAGAACACACATGCAATGACACTGGTAGATCCACATGGATTGTGAAAAGAGCACACATGCAAATGACACCGGTGATTGAATCCCATATGTGGTATGTGAAAAGAACACACATGCAATGACTACGAGTTGTTGTTAGTGAAAATAACATACATACAATGACACTGTGCATCCATGTGTGGTCTGCCAAGAGAGCACACATTTCAATGACTCACGGTTGTTGTTAGTAAAAGAACACACATGCAATGACACTTGGTTGTTGTTACTAAAAAGAAATTACACATGCAATGACACCACTGGATCCATGTGGATTGTGAAGAGAACACACATGCAATGACACTTAGTGGATCCATAGGTGGTATGTGAGAAGAAACAAGCATGAAATGACTCTTGGTCATGTTAGTAAAAGAACACATATGCAATGACACTAGTGGATCCATAGGTGGTATGTGAAAAGAGCACACATGCAATGACTCCAGTTGTTGTTAGTGAATAGAACACACATGCAATGGCACTGGTTGTTGTTACTAAAAGAACACATGCAATGACACTAGTGGATCCATGGGTGGATTGTGAAAGCACACATGCAATGACTCAGTTGTTGTTAGTGAAAGAACATACATGCAATGACATCGGTGGATCCACATGTGTGGTCTCCAGAGAGAACACGCATGCAATGACACTGTGGTGGATCCATATGTGGTATGTGAAAAGAACACACATGCAATTACTCAAGGTTGTTAGTGAAAAGAATATACATGCAATGACACTGGTGGATCCATAGGTGGTATGAAAAGAACACACATGCAAAATGACTCTGGTTATTGTTACTAAAAAGAACACACATGCAATTAACTGGTGGATCCATAGGTGGATTATGAAATGAATAGACATGCAATGACACTGGTGGATCCATAGGTGGTATGTGAGAAGAACACATTTCAACGACTGTTTGTAGTTAGTAAAAGAACACACATGCAATGACACTGGTGGATCCATGGGTGGATTGTGAAAAGAGCACACATGCAATGACACTGGTGAATCTATATGTGGGTATGTGAAAATAACACACATGCAATGACTCTAGTTGTTGTTAGTGAAAAGAACGTACATGCAATGACAGGTGGATCCATGTGTGGTCTCGAAGAGAGAACACATTTCAATGACTGGGTTGTTGTTAGTAAAAGAACACACATGCAATGACACTTGGATCCATGTGTGGATTGTGAAGAGATCACACATGCAATGACACTGTGGATCCATAGGTGGTATGTGAGAAGAACAACCATAAATGACTCGTTGTTGTTAGTAAAAGAACACACATGCAATGACACTGGTGGATCCATAGGTGGTATGTGAAAAGAGCACACATGCAACGACTCTAGTTGTTGTTAGTGAAAAGAACACAGATGCAATGGCACTGGTTGTTGTTACTAAAAAGAACACACATGCAATGACACTAGTGGATCCATGGGTGAATTGTGAAAGAGCACACTGCAATGACTTTGTTGTTAGTGAAAAGAACATACATGCAATGACACTGGTGGATCCATGTGTGGTCTCCGTGAGAAAATTTCTGCATGCAATGACACCGGTGGATCCATATATGGTATGTGAAAAGAACACACATGCAATGACTCTGGTTGTTGTTAGTGAAAAGAATATACATGCAATGACACTGGTGGATCCATAGGTGGTATGTGAAAGAACACACATGCAAAATGACTGTTGAACATTTGTTACTAAAAGAACACACATGCAATTAAACTGGTGGATCCATAGGTGGATTATGAAATGAATAGACATGCAATGACACTTGTGGATCCATAGGTGGTATGTGAGAAGAACACACATTTCAACGACTCTGGTTGTAGTTAGTAAAAAGAACACACATGCAATGACACCGGTGGATCCATGGGTGGATTGTGAAAAGAGCACACATGCAATGACACTGGTGGATCCATATGTGGTATGTGAAAATAACACATGCAATGACTCTAGTTGTTGTTAGTGAAAAGAACATACATGCAATGACACGGTGGATCCATGTGGTCTCAAGAGAGCACACATTTCAATGACTCTGGTTGTTGTTAGTAAAAAAGAACACACATGCAATGACATCGGGTGGATCCATGTGTGGTCTCTAAAGAGAACTACACATGCAATGACATGGTTGTTGTTACTAAAAGAACACACATGCAATGACAACTGGCTGGATCCATGTGTGGATTGTGAAGAGAACACATGCAATGACACTGGTGGATCCATAGGTGGGATGTGAGAAGAACAGCCATGAAATGAGGCGGCTCTGGTTGTTGTTAGTAAAAAGAACACACATGCAATGACACTAGTGGATCCATAGGTGGTATGTGAAAAGAGCACACATGCAATGACTCAGTTGTTGTCACTGAATAGAACACACATGCAATGAACACTGGTGGATCCATGTGTGGTCTCTAAAGAACACACATGCAATGACTCTGGTTGTTGTTTTTAAAAAGATCACACCTGCAATGACACTGGTGGATCCATGTGTGGATTGTGAACAGATCACACATGCAATGACACTGGTGGATCCATAGGTGGTATGTGAGAAGAACAACCATAAAATGACTCTGGTTGTTAGTAAAAAGAACACACATGCAATGACACTGGTGGATCCATAGGTGGTATGTGAAAAGAGCAATACATGCAATAGCGACTCTAGTTGTTGTTAGTGAAAAGAACACATGCAATGGCACTGGTTGTTGTTACTAAAAAAGAACACACATGCAATGACACTAGTGGATCCATGGGTGAATTATTTTGGTGAAAAGAGCACACATGCAATGACTCCAGTTGTTGTTAGTGAAAAGAACATACATGCAATGACACTGGTGGATCCATGTGTGGTCTCAGAGAGAACACGCATGCAATGACACTGGTGGATCCATATGGTATGTGAAAAGAACACACATGCAATGACTCTGGTTGTTGTTAGTGAAAAGAACATACATGCAATGACACTAGTGGATCCATAGGTGGTATGTGAAAAAACACACATGCAAAATGACTCCTGTTGTTGTTACTAAAAGAACACACATGCAATGAAACTGGTGGATCCATAGGTGGATTATGAACAGACATGCAATGACACTGGTGGATCCATAGGTGGTATGTGAGAAGAATACACATTTCAATGACTCGTTGTTGTTACTAAAAAGAACACACATGCAATGACACCTTTGGTAGATCCATGGATTGTGAAAAGAGCACACATGCACGACATACCGTGGATCCAGGATGTGGTATGTGAATAGAACACACATGCAATGACTCAGTTGTTTGTTAGTGAAAATAACATACATGTTAATGACACTGTGCATCCATGTGTGGTCTCCAAGAGTGCACACATTTCAATGACTCTGTTGTTGTTAGTAAAGAAGACACATGCAATGACACAGGTGGATCCATGTGTGGTCTGAAAGAGAACACACATGCAATGACACTGGTTGTTGTTACTAAAAAGAACACACATGCAATGACACTGGATCCATGTGTGGATTGTGAAGAGAACACACATGCAATGACACTGGTGGATCCATAGGTGGTATGTGAGAAGAACAATAAAAATGAAATGACTCCCGGTTGTTGTTAGTAAAAAAGAACACACATGCAATGACACTGGTGGATCCATAGGTGGTATGTGAAAAGAGCACACATGCAACGACTCTAGTTGTTGTTAGTGAAAAGAACACAGATGCAATGGCACTGGTTGTTGTTACTAAAAAGAACACACATGCAATGACACTAGTGGATCCATGGGTGAATTGTGAAAAGAGCACACATGCAATGACTCCAGTTGTTGTTAGTGAAAAGAACATACATGCAATGACACTGGTGGATCCATGTGTGGTCTCCGTAGAGAACACGCATGCAATGACACTGGTGGATCCATATGTGGTATGTGAAAAGAACACACATGCAATGACTCTGGTTGTTGTTAGTGAAAAGAACATACATGCAATGACACTAAAAAGAGTGGATCCATAGGTGGTATGTGAAAAGAACACACATGCAAAATGACTCTGGTTGTTGTTACTAAAAAGAACACACATGCAATGAAACTGGTGGATCCATAGTGGATTATGAAATGAACAGACATGCAATGACACTGGTGGATCCATAGGTGGTATGTGAGAAGAATACACATTTCAATGACTCTGGTTGTTGTTACTAAAAAGAACACACATGCAATGACACTGGTAGATCCATGGATTGTGAAAAGAGCACACATGCAATGACACTGGTGGATCCAGATGTGGTATGTGAATAGAACACACATGCAATGACTCCAGTTGTTGTTAGTGAAAATAACATACATACAATGACACCGGTGCATCCATGTGTGGTCTCTGAAGAGTGCACACATTTCAATGACTCTGGTTGTTGTTATAAAAAGAAGACACATGCATGACAGTGGATCCATGTGTGGTCTCAAGAGAACACACATGCAATGACACTGGTGGATCCATAGATGCTATGTGAAAAGAGCACACATGCAATGACTCCAGTTGGTGTTATTGAATAGAACACACATGCAATGGCACTGGTTGTTGTTACTAAAAAGAACACACATGCAATGACACTAGTGGATCCATGGGTGGATTGTGAAAAGAGCACACAAGCAATGACTCCAGTTGTTGTTAGTGAAAAGAACATACATGCAATGACACTGGTGGATCCATGTGTGGTCTCCGTAGAGAACACGCATGCAATGACACTGGTGGATCCATATGTGGTATGTGAAAAGAACACACATGCAATGACACTGGTTGTTGTTAGTGAAAAGAACAAACATGCAATGACACTGGTGGATCCATAGGTGGTATGTGAAAAGAACACACATGCAAAATGACTCTGGTTGTTGTTACTAAAAAGAACACACATGCAATTAAACTGGTGGATCCATAGGTGGATTATGAAATGAATAGACATGCAATGACACTGGTGGATCCATAGGTGGTATGTGAGAAGAACACATTTCAACGACTCTGGTTGTAGTTAGTAAAAAAGAACACACATCCAATGACACCGGTGGATCCATGGGTGGATTGTGAAAAGGCACACATGCAATGACCTCGGTGGATCCATATGTGGTATGTGAAAATAACACACATGCAATGACTCTAGTTGTTGTTAGTGAAAAGAACATACATGCAATGACACCGGTGGATCCATGTGTGGTCTCTGAAGAGAGCACACATTTCAATGACTCTGGTTGTTGTTAGTAAAAAGAACACACATGCAATGACACTGGTGGATCCATGTGTGGTCTCTAAAGAGAACACACATGCAATGACACTGGTTGTTGTTACTAAAAAGAACACACATGCAATGACATCGCTGGATCCATGTGTGGATTGTGAAGAAAGAACACACATGCAATGACACTGGTGGATCCATAGTGGTATGTGAGAAGAAGAGCCATGAAATGACTCTGGTTGTTGTTAGTAAAAAGAACACACATGCAATGACACTAGTGGATCCATAGGTGGTATGTGAAAAGAGCACACATGCAATGACTCCAGTTGTTGTCAGTGAATAGAACACACATGCAATGGCACTGGTTGTTGTTACTAAAAAGAACACACATGTAATGACACTAGTGGATCCATGGGTGAATTGTGAAAAGAGCACACATGCAATGACTCCAGTTGTTGTTAGTGAAAAGAACACATGCTGACACTGGTGGATCCATGTGTGGTCTCCGTGAAAGAACACACATGCAATGAAACTGGTAGATCCATATGTGGTATGTGAAAAGAACACACATGCAATGACTCCAGCCGTTGTTAGTGAAAAGAACATACATGCAATGACACTGGTGGATCCATAGGTGGTATGTGAAAAGAACACATGCAAAATGACTACGGTTGTTGTTACTAAAAAAGAACACACATGCAATGAAACTGGTGGATCCATAGGTGGATTATGAAATGAAAAGACATGTAATGACACTGGTGGATCCATAGGTGGTATGTGAGAAGAACACACATTTATATGACTCGGTTGTTGTTACTAAAAGAACACACATGCAATGACACTGGTAGATCCATGGATTGTGAAAAGAGCACACATGAAATGACACTGGTGGATCCATATGTGGTATGTGAAAAGAACACACATGCAATGACTCTAGTTGTTGTTAGTGAAAAGAACATACATACAATGACACTGGTGCATCCATGTGGTCTCCCAAGAAAACACATTTCAATGACACTGGTTGTTGTTACTAAAAAGAACACACATGCAATGAAACTGGTGGATCCATGTGTGGATTGTAAAGAGAACACACATGCAATGACACTGGTTGTTGTTACTAAAAAGAACACACATGCAATGACACCGGTGGATCCATGTGTGGATTGTGAAAAGAGCACACATGCAATGACACTGGTGGATCCTTGTGTGGTATGTTAAAACAACACACATCAAACGACTCTAGTTCTTGTTAGTAAAAAGAACACAGATGCAATGGCACCGGTTGTTGTTACTAAAAAGAACACACATGCAATGACACTAGTGGATCCATATGTGGATTGTGAAAAGAACACACATGCAATGACTCAAGTTGTTGGTAGTGAAAACAACATACATGCAATGACACTGGTGGATCCATGTGTGGTCTCAAGAAAGCACGTCTTGCAATGACAATGGTGGATCCATATGTGGTATGTGAAAAGAACACACATGCAATGACTCGTTGTTGTTAGTGAAAAGAACATACATGCAATGACACTAGTGGATCCATAGGTGGTATGTGAAAAGAACACACATGCAAAATGACTCTGGTTGTTGTTACTAAAAAGAACACACATGCAATGAAACTGGTGGATCCATAGGTGGATTATGAAATGAATGTGACATGCAATGACACCGGTGGATCCATAGGTGGTATGTGAAAAGAATACACATTCAATGACTCGGGTTGTTGTTACTAAAAAGAACATGATGCAATGACCTTTGAAGGTAGATCCATGGATTGTGAAAAGAGCACATGTAATGACACTGGTGGATCTGTATGTGGTATGTGAATAGAACACACATGCAATGACTCAATTGTTGTTAGTGAAAATAACATACATGCAATGACACTGGTGCATCCATGTGTGGTCTCAAGAGTGCACACATTTCAATGACTCTGGTTGTTGTTAGTAAAAGAAGAACACATGCAATGACACTGGTGGATCCATGTGTGGTCTCTGAAGAGAACACACATGCAATGACACCGGTTGTTGTTACTAAAAATAACACACATGCAATGACACTACTGATCCATGTGTGGATTGTGAAGAGAACACACATGCAATGACCCTTGTGGATCCATAGGTGGTATGTGAGAAGAAAACACATGAAATGACACTGGTTGTTAGTAAAGAACACATATGCAATGACACTAGTGGATCCATAGGTGCTATGTGAAAAGAGCACACATGCAATGACTCAGCTTGTTGT
This sequence comes from Avena insularis, assembly GCA_023614405.1. Taxonomy (NCBI): domain Eukaryota; kingdom Viridiplantae; phylum Streptophyta; class Magnoliopsida; order Poales; family Poaceae; genus Avena; species Avena insularis. Next base: position 75,960,531 of record CM042690.1, read on the forward strand.
TAGTGAATAGAACACACAAGCAATGGCACTGGTTGTTGTTACTAAAAAGAACACACATGCAATGACACTAGTTGTTGTTAGTGAAAATAACATACATACAATGACACTGGTGCATCCATGTGTGGTCTCTGAAGAGAGCACACATTTCAATGACTCAAAGTTTGTTGTTAGTAAAAAGAACACACATGCATTGACACAGTGGATCCATGTGTGGTCTCTAAAGAGAACACACATGCAATGACACTGGTTGTTGTTACTAAAAGAACACATGCAATGACACTGGTGGATCCATGGGTGGATTGTGAAAAAGAGCACACATGCAATGACACCGTGGATCCGTATGTGGTATGTGAAAAGAACACACATGCAATGACTCTAGTTGTTGTTAGGTGAAAAGAACACAGATGCAATGGCACTGGTTGTTGTTACTAAAAAGAACACACATGCAATGACACTAGTGGATCCATGGGTGGATTGTGAAAAGAGCACACATGCAATGACTCCAGTTGTTGTTAGTGAAAAGAACATACATGCAATGACTTACACTGGTGGATCCATGTGTGGTCTCCAGAGAACACGCTGTAAATGACTGGTGGATCCATATGTGGTATGTGAAAAGAACACACATGCAATGACTTGGTTGTTACAGTGAAAAGAACATACATGCAATGACACTAGTGGATCCATAGGTGGTATGTGAAAAGAACACACATGCAAATGACTCGTTGTTGTTACTAAAAGAACACACATGCAATGAAATCGGTGGATCCATAGGTGGATTATGAAATGAAGCATGCAATGACACTGGTGGATCCATAGGTGGTATGTGAGAAGAATACACATTTCAATGACTCGTTGTTGTTACTAAAAAGAAATGTATGCAATGACACTGCAGTGGTAGATCCATGGATTGTGAAAAGAGCACACATGCAATGACACCGTGGATCCATATGTGGTATGTGGAATACTTACACATGCAATGACTCCAATAGTTGTTAGTGAAAATAACATACATACAATGACACTGTGCATCCATGTGTGGTCTCGAAGAGTGCACACATTTCAATGACTCGGTTGTTGTTAGTAAAGAAGACACATGCAATGACATAGGTGGATCCATGTGTGGTCTCTGAAGAGAACACACACAATGACACTGTTGTTGTTACTAAAAGAACACACATGCAATGACACTTTGGATCCATGTGTGGATTGTGAAGAGAACACACATGCAATGACACTGGTGGATCCATAGGTGGTATGTGAGAAGAATGACCATGAAATGACTGGGTTGTTGTTAGTAAAAAGAACACATATGCAATGACACTAGTGGATCCATATGTGCTATGTGAAAAGAGCACACATGCAATGACTCCAGTTGTTGTTAGTGAATAGAACACACATGCAATGGCACTGGTTGTTGTTACTAAAAAGAACACACATGCAATGACACTAGTTGTTGTTAGTGAAAATAACATACATATAATGACATCGGTGCATCCATGTGTGGTCTCAAGAGAGCACACATTTCAATGACTCTGTTGTTAGTAAAAGAACACACATGCATTGACTTCAGTGGATCATGTGTGGTCTCTAAAGAGAACACACATGCAATGACACTAGTTGTTGTTACTAAAAAGAACACATGCAATGACACTGGTGGATCCATGGGTGGATTGTGAAAAGAGCACACATGCAATGACACTGTGGATCCATGTGGTATGTGAAAAAGAACACACATGCAATGACTCTAGTTGTTGTTAGTGAAAAGAACACATGCAATGGCACTGGTTGTTGTTACTAAAAGAACACACATGCAATGACACTAGTGGATCCATGGGTGGATTGTGAAAAGCACACATGCAATGACTCCAGTTGTTGTTAGTGAAAAGAACATACATGCAATGACACTGGTGGATCCATGTGTGGTGTCCGTAGAACACGCATGTAATGACCTTTGGTGGATCATATGTGGTATGTGAAAAGAACACACATGCAATGACTCTGGTTGTTGTTAGTGAAAAAACATACATGCAATGACACCGGTGGATCCATAGGTGGTATGTGAAAAGAACACACATGCAAATGACTCGGTTGTTGTTACTAAAAAGAACACACATGCAATTAAACTGGTGGATCCATAGGTGGATTATGAAATGAATAGACATGCAAGGACACGGTGGATCCATAGGTGGTATGTGAGAAGAACACACATTTCAACGACTCGTTGTTGTTAGTAAAAAGAACACACATGCAATGACACTTGTGGATCCATGGGTGAATTGTGAAAAGAGCACACATGCAATGACACTGGTGGATCCGTATGTGGTATGTAAAAATTACACACATGCAATGACTCTAGTTGTTGTTAGTGAAAAGAACATACATGCAATGACACCGGTGGATCCATGTGTGGTCTCTGAAGAGAGCACACATTTCAATGACTCTGGTTGTTGTTAGTGAAAAGAACACACATGCAATGACACCGGTGGATCCATGTGTGGTCTCTAAAGAGAACACACATGCAATGACACTGGTTGTTGTTACTAAAAAGAACACACATGCAATGACACTGCTTTGGATCCATGTGTGGATTGTGAAGAGAACACACATGCAATGACACCTGGTGGATCCATAGGTGGTATGTGAGAAGAAGAGCCATGAAATGACTCTGGTTGTTGTTAGTAAAAAGAACACACATGCAATGACACTAGTGGATCCATAGGTGGTATGTGAAAAGAGCACACATGCAAGGTTGTTGACCCAGCTTCAGTTGTTAGGCTACGGTCATCACAAGGAATAGAACACACATGCAATGGCAGCTGGTTGTTGTTACTAAAAAGAACACACATGTAATGACACTAGTGGATCCATGCAGAATTGTGAAAAGAGCACACATGCAATGACTCCAGTTGTTGCTAGTGAAAAGAACATACATGCAATGACATCAGGTGGATCCATGTGTGGTCTCCGTGAGAAGAATGCACACATGCAATGACACCTGTGGATCCACATGTGGCATGTGAAATGAACACACATGCAATGACCCTAAGTTGTTGTTAGTGAAAAGAACATACATGCAACAGACACTGGTGGATCCATAGGTGGTATGTGAAAAGAACACACATGCAAATGACTCGTTGTTGTTACTAAAAAGAACACACATGCAATGAAACTGTGGATCCATAGGTGGATTATGAAATGAACACACATGTAATGACACTGTGGATCCATAGGTGGTATGTAGGGAAGAACACACATTTATATGACTCTAGTTGTTGTTACTAAAAAGAACACACATGCAATGACATGAGTAGATCCATGGATTGTGGTCTCTAAAGAGCACACATGAAATGACACTGTGGATCCATATGTGGTATGTAAGAAAAGAACACACATGCAATGACTCTAGTTGTTGTTAGTGAAAATAACATACATACAATGACACTGGTGCATCCATGTGTGGTATCTGAAGAGAGCATACATTTCAATGACTCTGGTTGTTGTTAGTAAAAGAACACACATGCATTGACATTGTGGATCCATGTGTGTGGTCTCTAAAGAGACACACATGCAATGACACTGGTTGTCCATATGTTACTAAAAAGAACACACATGCAATGATTTGGTGGATCCATGGTGGATTGTGAAAAGAGCACACATGCAATGACACTGGTGGATCCGTATATGGTATGTGAAAAGAACACACATGCAATGACTCTGGGGTGTTGTCATAGTGAAAAGAACATACATGCAATGACACTGTGGATCCATAGTTGTTGTTAAAAAGAACACACATGCAAAGTGACACTAGTTGATCCATGGGTGGATTGTGAAAAGAGCACGCAAGCAATGACTCCAGTTGTTGTTAGTGAAAAGAACATACATCCAATGACACTGGTGGATCCATGTGGTCTCCAGAGAACACATAGACACAATGACACTGTGGATCCATATGTGGTATGTGAAAAGAACAACACACACATGCAATGACTCTGGTTGTTGTTGAAGTAGAAACACACATGCAAATGGCACTGGTGGATCCACAGGTAGTGTATGTGAAAAGAACACTACTCAAGACTTACATACACAAAAGAACATGCATGCAATGACACTAGTGGATCCATAGGTGGTATGTGAAAAGAACACACATGCAAAATGACTTTCTGTTGTTGTTACTAAAAAGAACACACATGCAATGAAACCGTAGTGGATCCATAGGTGGATTATGAAATGAAACCAACATGTAATGACACTGGTGGATCCATAGGTGGTATGTGAAGAGCTACTACATGCAATGACTCCAGTTGTTGTCAGTGAATAGAACACACATGCAATGGCACTGTGGATCCATAGGTAAAAAGAAACACACATTTCATTGACTTGAAGTTGTTTTACTAAAAGAACACACATGTAATGACACTAGTGGATCCATGTGTGGATTGTGGCAAGAGCACATGCAACAGACACTGGTAAGGACCATATGTGGCGAAAAGAGCACACATGCAATGACTCCAAATTTGTTAGTGAAAGAACATACATGCAAGCGACATCAGGATCCATGTGTGGTCTCCAGAGAGAACAACATACATGCAATGACACTGGTGGATCCATATGTGGCATGTGGTGAAAAAGAACACACATGCAAATGACCCTGGTGTTCCATAGGTTAGTGAAAAGAACATACATGCAATGACAACTGGTGGATCCATAGGTGGTATGTGAAAAGAACACATGCAAAATGACTCTGCTGTTATTAAAAAAGAACACACATGCAATGAAACTGGTGGATCCATAGGTGGATTATGAAATGAATGCATATGTACATGACACTGGTGGATCCATAGGTGGTATGTGAGAAGAACACACATTTATATGACTGGTTGTTGTTACTTTAAAAGAACACACATACAACCACACCGGTAGATCATGGATTGTGAACAACACATTTCAATGACTTAGTTGTTTACTAAAAAGAGCACACATGAAATGACACTCTGGTGGATCCATATGGTGGTATGTGAAAAAGAACACACATGCAATGACTCTAGTTGTTGTTAGGTGAAAATAACATATATAATGAGACACTGTGGATCCATATGTAGATTGCAGAAAACATACAATGACATCGGTGCATCCATGTGTGGTATCTGAAGAGAGCACACATTTCAATGACTGGGGTTGTTGTTAGTGAAAAGAACACACATGCATTGACATTGTGGATCCATGTGTGGTCTCTAAAGAGAACACACATGCAATGACACTCAATTCATTGTTACTAAAAAGAACACACATGCAATGACACTGGTGGATCCATGGTGGATTGTGAAAAGAACACATGCAATGACACTGTGGATCCGTATGTGGTATGTGAAAAGAACACACATGCAATGACTCTAGTTGTTGTTAGTGAAAAGAACATACATGCAATGACAATCGGGTTGTTGTTATTCTAAAAAGAACACACATGCAAAGTGACACCAGTTGATCCATGGGTGGATTGCAGAAAAGGAAGCACGCAAGCAATGACTCCAGCTTGTTGTTGTGAAAAGAACATACATCCAATGACACTGGTGGATCCATGTGTGGTCTCTGAGAGAACACGCATACACGACACCGTGGATCCATATGTGGTATGTGAAAAGAACACACATGCAATGACTCTCAAGTTGTTGTTAGTGAAAAAGAACATGCATGCAATGACACTAGTGGATCCATAGGTGGTATGTGAAAAGAACACACATGCAAAATGACTGCAATTTGTTTGTTACTAAAAGAACACACATGCAATGAAACCTGGTGGATCCATAGGTGGATTATGAAATGAATGACAATACGCAATGACAACTTGGTGGATCCATAGGAGGTATGTGAGAAGAATACACATTTCAATGACTCTGGTTGTTGTTACTAAAAAGAACACACATGCAATGACACACTGGTAGATCCATGGATTGTGAAAAGAGCACACATGCACGACTCTGGTGGATCCATATGTGGTATGTGAAAAGAACACAATGCAATGACTCCAGTTGTTGTTAGTGAAAATAACATACATACAATGACATCTGTGTATCCATGTGTGGTCTCTCAAGAGAGCAATACATTTGTCGACAATGACTTCAAGTTGTCGTTAGTAAAAAGAAATACATGAAGTGCAATGACTAACTGGTTGGGTTGTTACTAAAAAGAACACACATGCAATGACACTGCCGGATCCATGTGTGGATTGTGGAAAGAGAACACACATGCAATGACACCGGTGGGGTCGCATAGGTGGTAAGGTGAGAAGAACAACCATGAAATGGACTCCTGTCGTTGTTAGTAAAAAGAACATATATGCAATGACACTAGTGGGATCCATAGGTGCTATGTCAGAAAAGAGCACATATGCAATGACTCCAGCTTGTCATAGTGAATAGAACACACATGCAATGGCACTGGTTGTTGTTACTAAAAAGAACACACATGAATGACACTAGTGGATCCATGGTGGATTATGTGAAAAGAGCAATACATGCAATGACTCAGCTTGTTGTTAGTGAAAAGAACATACATGCAATGACACTGCGGATCCATGTGTGTGGTCTCCGTGAGAGAACACGATTTCCCAATGACACTGTAGGATCCATATGTAGGTATGTGAAAAGAAATACACATGCAATGACTCATGTCACAGCATAGTGAAAAGAATATACATGCAATGACACTGTGGATCCATAGGTGGTATGTGAAAGTAACACACATGCAAATGACTTTGTTGTTGCTTACTAAAAAGAATACAACATGCAATTAAACTCGGTGGATCCATAGGTGGATTATGAAATGAATAGAAATGCAATGATGACCGGTGGATCCATAGGTGGTATGTGAGAAGAACACACATTTCAACGACTGGCTCTAGAAGTTAAAAGTAAAAAGAACACACATGCAATGACACTGTGGATCCATGGGTGGATTTGTGAAAAGAGCACACATGCAATGACACCGGTGGGATCCATATGTGGTATGTGGAAAAATAACACATGCAATGACTCTAGGTTGTTGTTAGTGAAAAGAACATACATGCAATGACACCGGTGGATCCATGTGTGGTCTCCGGAGAAGAGCACACATTTCAATGACTCTCGGGTTACATGTTAGTAAAAAGAACACACATGCAATGACATCGGTGGATTCCATGTGTGGTCTCTGCAAAGAACACACATGCAATGGACACTGGTTGTTGTTGACATGCCAAAAAGAACACACACATGCAATGACATCGTGCTGGATCCATGTGTGGATTGTGAAGAGAACACACATGCAATACACATCAGATCCATAGGTGGTATGTGAGAAGAAGAGCCATGAAATGACTCTCTGTCAGTTGCAGTTGTTAAGGTGAAAAAAACACACATGCAATGACACTAGTGGATCCATAGGTGGTATGCGTGAAAAGAGCACACATGCAATGACACCTGGGATCTTGTCATGCGAACAGAACACACATGCAATGGCAATCGGTCGTTGTTATTAAAAGAACACACATGTAATGACACTGTGTGGTAATCCATGGGTGAATTGTGAAAAGAGCACACATGCAATGACTCCAGTTGTTGTTACTAAAAAAAAAAAAAAAAACAACACATGCACAGACAAAGAGGGATCCATAGGTGGATTGTGAAAAGAACATACATGCAATGACATCAGGATCCATGTGGTCTCCGTGAGAGAGAACACACATGCAATGAGCACGACACTGGTGGATCCATATGTGTATGTGAAAAAAACACACATGCACGACCAAGAAAAGTTAGGTGAAAAGAACATACATGCAACATGACTGTGGATACATGTGTGGTGTCTCAAGAGAACACACATTTCAATGACACCCTGTGGATCCATAGGTGAAGTGTGTTAAAGAACACACATGCAAAAATGACTCGTTGTTGTATTAAAAAGAAATACACATGCAATGAAACTGGTGGATCCATAGTGGATTATGAAACGTACACATGTACAGAGACTCACAGCATGTAATGACACAGTGCCAATGGTAATCAGGGATCCATAGGTGGTATGTGAGAAGAACACACATTTATATGACTTGGTATGTTGTTACTAAAAGAACACACATGCAATGACACTGTAGATCCATGGATTGTGAAAAGAGCACACATGAAATGACACCCGGTGGATCCATATGTGGTATGTGAAAAGAACACACATGCAATGACTCTAGTTGTTGTTAGTGAAAAATAACACATACAATGACACTGTTGGCATCCATGTGTGGTATCTGAAGAGAGCACACATTTCAATGACACTCGTTGTTGTTAGTAAAAAGAACACACATGCATCGGGACACAGTGGATCCATGTGTGGTCTCTAAAGAGAACACACATGCAATGACACCGTTGTTGTTACTAAAAAGAACACACATGCAATGACACTCGTGCATCCATGGGTGGATTGTGAAAAGAGCACACATGCAATGACACTGGTGGATCCAGAGGTGGTGTATGTGAAAAGAACACATGCAATGACTCTAGTTGTTGTTAGTGAAAAGAACATACACATGCAATGACACCAGATCGGTTGTTGTTACTAAAAAGAACACACATGCAAAGGATACCTAGTTGGATCCATGGTGGATGTGTGAAAAGAGCACGCAAGCAATGACTCCAGTTGTTGTTAGTGAAAAGAACATACATCCAATGACACTGGTGGATCCTTGTGTGGTCTCCAAGTGAGAGAACACACATATCAATTATATCATGGATCCATGTGTGGCGTGTGAAAAGAACACACACATGCAATGACTCGGTTGTTGTTAGTGAAAAAGAACATGCATGCAATGACACTAGTGGATCCATAGGTGGTGGCGTAGTGAAAAGAACACACATGCAAATGACTCTGGTTGGTTACATTTAACTAAGCAACACACATGCAATGAGACAATGGTATCTAGGTGATTGCAAAGAGCAAATATGGAATAATAATTTGTGATCCACATGTGGTATGAAAAGAATACATGCAACTAATCATTTGTTGTTAGCGGGTGAAAAGAACACACATGCAATGAAACCGTGGATCCATAGGTGGATTTGAAAATGAAATTGTACATGCAATGACACTAGTGGATCCATAGGTGGTATGTGGAGAAGAATACACATTTCAATGACTCTAGTTGTTGTTACTAAAAAGAACACACATGCAATGACACTGGACTGATAGGTATCCAAAATGTTTAAGCACATTTCAATGACTTGGATGTTGTGAAAAGAGCACACATGCAATGACTCTGTGGATCCATATTGTGTGTATGTGAAAAGAATACATACATGCAATGACTCAGCTTGTTGCTAGTGAAAATAACATACATACAATGACACTGCAATCCATGTGTGGTCTCCAAGAGAGCACATTTCTAATGACTCTGGTTGTCCATATGTTAGTAAAAAGAACACACATGCAATGACACCGGGTTGTTGTTACTAAAAAGAACACATGCAATGACACCTGGCTGGATCCATGTGTGGATTGTAAAGAGAACACACATGCAATGACACTCTGTGGATCCATAGGGTGGTGCTATGTGAAGAAGAACAGACAAGAAATGATTCTGGGTCAAGTTGTTAGTAAAAGAACACATATGCAATGACACTAGGTGGATCCATAGGTGCTATGTGAAAAAGAGCACACATTTCAATGACTCCATTGTATGTTAGTGAATAACACACATGCAATGGCACTGTTGTTGTTACATAGTGAATGTGAAAAGAACACACATGCAATGACACTAGTGGATCCATGGGTGGATTAGAAAAAGAGCACACATGCAATGACTCCAAGTTGTTGTTAGTGAAAAGAACATACATGCAATGACATCAGGATCCATGTATGTCTCGAGAGAACACGCATGCAATGACACCGTGGATCCATATGTGGTATGTGAAAAGAACACACATGCAAATATACTTCCTGGTTGTTGTTAGTGAAAAGAATATACATGCAATGACACTGGTGGATCCATAGGTGGTATGTGAAAAGAACACACATGCAAAAATGACTCTGCTTGTTTGTTACTAAAAGAACACACATGCAATTAAACTGTGGATCCATAGGTGGATTATGAAATGAATAGAAATGCAATGACACTGGTGGATCCATAGGTGGTGGCGAGAAGAACACACATTTCAATGGAGTCCACTCGTTGTCAGAAAGTTAGTAAAAAAGAACACACATGCAATGACACTGGTGGATCCATGGGTGGATTGTGAAAAGAGCACACATGTGTATGACACTGGTGGATCCATATGGGTATGTGAAAACAACATTACATGCAATGACTCTAGTTGTTGTTAGTGAAAAGAACATGCTATGCAATGACATTCGGTGGATCCATGTGTGGTCTCCAAGAGAGCAAGGCACATTTAAATGACTCTAGGTTCCATATGTGGTAATGTGAAAAGAAACACACACATTTCAAATGACCTTGTTGTTAAAGGCAAAAGAACACACATGCAAATGACACCTGTGGATCCAAAGGTGATTGTAGAAAAGAGCACACATTTCATCGACTGTCAAGTTGTTAGTAAAAAAGAACACACATGCAATGACATTATTTCAGGATCCATGTGTGGTCTCTAAAGAGAACACACATGCAATGACAATCGGTTCATGTATACTAAAAAGAACACACATGCAATGACACTGTGATCCATGTGGATTGTGAAGAGTCACTACATGCAATGACACTTGGGTGGGATCCATAGTGGTATGAGAGAAGAACAACCATAAATGACTCGTTGTTGTTAAGCAGAATAGAACACACATGCACAGACTGTGTTGTTTTAGTGAAAAGAGCATGATGCAATGACCTACTAAGTTACCAAAAGAACAAAGCATGCAATGACACTGTGGATCCATGGTGGTATGTGAAAAGTACATACATGCAACAACTCTGTCTGTTGTTAGGTGAAAAGAACACAGATGCAATGGCACTAGTGGGTCAAGGTTGTTACTAAAAAGAACACACACATGCAATGACACTAGTGGATCCATATGGGTGAATTGGTGAAAAGAGGACACATGCAATGACTCGGGGCTTGTTGTTAGGTAAAAGAACATACATGCAATGACACTGGTGGATCCATGTGTGGTCTCCAGAGAGAACACGACATGCAATGACACTGGGTGTGGATCCATATGTGGTATGAAAAGAACACACATGCAATGACTCGTGATGTCAGTAAGTAGAAAAGAACATACATGCAATGACACTGGTGGATCCATAGGTGGTATGTGAAAAGAACACACATGCAAATGACACTGCTGGTTGCATGTTCTGTAAAAAGAACACACATGCAATGAAATTGGTGGATTATGAAAATGAACAGACCTGTAATGACACTGGTGGGATCCATAGGTGGTATGTGAGAAGAACACACATTTCAATGACTCATTGTTGTTACTAAAAAAGAACACACATGCAATGACACTCTGGGCAGATCCATAGGTGGATTGTCAGAAAATAGCACACATGAAATGACACTGGTGGATCCATATGTGGTATGCGAAAAGAACACACATGCAATGACTCTCTAGTTTTTGTTAGTGAAAAATAACATACATATTAATGACAATTCTGCATCGATGTGTGGTCTCTAAAGAGATTACACAGCTTCAATGACTCGCTGTGGATCCATATGTGGTATGTGAAAAGAACACACAACACTGACATGTTAGTAAAAGAACACACATGCATTGACATTGGTGGATCCATGTGTGGTCCTTGAAGAGAACACACATGCAATGACACTGTTGTTGTTACTAAAAAGAACACACATGCAATGACACCAGTGGATCCATGGGTGGATTGTGAAAAGAACACATACTTAATGACTCTGTTGTTATTTAAAAGAACACACATGCAATGCCACTGGTGGATCCAGATGTGGTATGTGAAAAGAACACACATGCAATGACTCTAGTGGGTTCCATATGTTGTATAGTGAAAAGAAATATACATGCAATGACACTGGTTATTATTACTAAAAGAACACATGCAATGAAGACTGGTGGATCCATAAAGTGACCTCTTGAAGAGAACACACACTTTTGCAATGACACTGGAAGTGGATCCAATAAAGGTGATATGTGAGAAGAAATACCATGAAATGACTCTCTGGTTGTTGTTAGTAAAACAACACATGCACACACCGCATCCATATGTGGATTGCAGAACACACATGTAATGACAACGCGGGATCCATAGGTGGTATGTGAAAAGAGCACACATGCAATGACCTAGTTGTTGTTAGTGAAAAGAACACACATGCAATAACAGTACTCAAGCCGTTGTTGTTACTAAAAAGAACACACATGAATGACACTAGTGGATCCATGGGTGGATTGTGAAAAGAGCACACATGCAATGACCTCAAATACAGTTAGTGAAAAGAACACACATGCAATGACATCGTGGATCCATGTGTGTATTCTAAAAGAACACACATTTCTCAGCCGACACTTAGTGGATCCATAGGTGGTATGTGAGAAGAACACACATTTCAATGACTCGTTGTTGTTACATTAAAAAGAACACATGCAATGGCACCTGTGGATCCATGGGTGGATTCAGTGAGCACACATTTCAATGACTCGTTGTTGTTAGTAAAAGAGCACACATGCACAACATTTCGGTGGATCCGTATGACGTGGTATGTGAAAAAGAAACACACATGCAATGACTCTAGTGTCATTAGTGAAAAGAACTTACATGCAACAGACACTTGGTGGATCCATGTGATTGGTCTCCAAGAGAGCACACACATTTCCAATGACTCTAGTGGATCCGTATGTTAGTAAAAAGAATCACACATGCAATGACATCAAGTTGTTAAGGTTACTTAAAAAGAACACACATGCAATGACATTGACTGTGGATCCATGTGTGTGGATTGTGAAGAGAAATACACATGCAATGACACTGGTGGATCCATAGGTGGTATGTGAGAAGAACAACACATGAAATGACTCTGGTTGTTGTTAGTGAAAAAACATACATAATGACTGTGGGATCCATGTGGTCTCCCAAGGGAACACACATGCAATGTGACACTGGTGGATCCATATAGGTGAAGTATGAAAAGAGCACACATGCAATGACTCAGCTTGTCATAGAAGAAAAAGTAACACACATGCAATGGCACCGTATCCAGGGTGGTATGTATGTTACACATTTCAATAACTTTGGTTGTTGTTACTAAAAGAACACACATGCAATGACACTAGTGGATCCATATGTGGATTATAAATGAACACACATGAAATGACACTGTCTGATCCATAGGTGGTATGTGAGAAGAACAGCACATTTCAATGACTCTGGTCATGGTGCTACATTAAAAAGAACAAACATGCAATGACACTGGGTGGATCCATGGGTGGGGATTGTGAAAAGACACACACATGCAATGAGACACCGGTGGATCTGTATAGTGTATGTGAAAAGAAACACACATGCAATGACTTCTAGTTGTTGTTAGTGAAAAGAACATACACATGCAATGACACTGGTGGATCCATGTGTGCTCAAGAGAGCACACATTTCAATGACTCGTTGTTACAGTTAGTAAAAAACACACATGCAATGACACCGGTAGGATCCATGTGTGGTCTTCTCAAGAGAACACATGCAATGACAAATGACACAGCATTGGAAAAAGAACATACATGCAATGACACCGGCTGGATCCATCCAGGGTGGATCAGAAAGAGTAAACACACATGCAATGACACTGTGGATCCATAGGTGGTATGTGAGAAGAACATACAGCCATGAAAATGACTCTGTTGTCAAGTTAGTAAAAAGAACACATATGCAAATGACACTAGGTGGATCCATAGGTGGTATGCGTGAAAGGAGCAGCCACATGCAATGACCCGCTTGTCATAGTGAATGTAATGTACAATGGGCACTGCTGTTACATTAAAAAAGAACACACATGCAATGACACTAGTGGATCCTGCATGGTGGATTGTGAAAAGAGCACACATGCAATGACATCGGGTGGATCCATATGTGGTACAGAAAAGAACACACATGCAATGACTCCAGTCATTGTTAGTGTAAAAAGAACATACACATGCAATGACACTGTGGATCCATGTGTGGTCTCCGTGAGAGAACATTTATGCATGCAATGACACCGTGGATCCATATGTGGTATGTGAAAAGAACACATGCAATGACTCAAGTTGTTAGTTAGTGAAAAGAACATACATGCAATGACACTGTGGATCCATAGGTGGTATGTGAAAAGAACACACATGCAAAATAACTTGGGTTGTTGTTAGCTAAAAAGAACACACATGCAATTAAACTCAGTGGATCCATATGGGATTATGAAATGAATTGCATATGCAATGACACTGTGGATCCATGTGGTATGTGAGAAGAACACACATTTCAACTTAATTTCAAAAGATCTGCATATGTAGTTAGTAAAAAGAACACACATGCAATGACACCGGTGGATCTATGGGTGGATTACTAAAAAGCAGCACATGCAATGACACTGTGGATCCATATGTGGTATGTGAAAATAACACACATGCAATGGCTCAGTTGTTGTCATAGTGAAAAGAACATACGCAATGACAATCGTGGATCCATATGTGGATTAAGTAAAAGATACAATGACACCGGTGGATCCATGTATCTCTCAAGAGAGCACACATTTCAATGATCAAGTTGTTGTTAGTAAAAAAGAACACACATGCATGACATCAGGATCCATGTGTGGTCTCTAAAGGAGAACACATGCAATGACAATGGATCAAGGTGTATAAAAAGAACACACATGCAATGAAATCCTCGGTGGATCCATGTGTGGATTACAAGAGAACACACATGCAATGACACTGGGATCTTAAAATTCTCAAGACATTTAAATGACACCGGGATCCATAGGTGGTATGTGAGAAGAACAAACATGAAAATGACTCCGGGTTGTCACAGTAGTAAAAAGACCACATCTCGCAATGACACTAGTGGATCCATAGGTGGTATGTGAAAAGAGCACACATGCAATGACTCTAGCACTTGTTGTTAGTGAACAGAACACACATGCAATGGCAGCTGTGGATCCGTGAATTGGTTGTTACTAAAAAAGAACACACATGCAATGACACTAGTGGATCCAAGGTGATCAGAAAGAGCACACATGCAATGACTCCAGCTTGTTGTTAGTGAAAAGAACATACATGCAATGACATCAGGATCCATGTGGTGGTCTCCGAGAGAACACACATGCAATGACACTGTGGATCCATATGTGGTATGTGAAAAGAACACACATGCAATGACTTCTAGTTGTTAGTGAAAAGAACATACATGCAATGACACTGTGGATCCATAGGGTGGTATGTGAAAAGAACACACATGCAAAATGACTCGCATTGTTGTTACTAAAAAGAACACCCATGCAATTAAACTGTGGATCCATAGGTGGATTATGAAATGAAACATGCAATGACACCGGTGGATCCATAGGTGGTATGTGAGAAGAACACACATTTCAATGACTCGTTATTAATACAAAAGAACACACATGCAATGACACCGGTAGATCCATGGATTGTGAAAAGAGCACACATGAAAATGACACTATGGATCCATATGTGGTATGTGAAAAGAACACACATGCAATGACTCTAGTTTTTGTTAGTGAAAATAACATACATACAATGACACTGCATCGATGTGTGGTCTCTAAAGAGATTATGCTCAATGACTCGTTGTTGTTAGTAAAAAAGAACACACATGCATTGATTATTGTGGATCCATGTGTGGTCTCTCAAGAGAACACACATGCAATGACACTGTTGTTGTTACTAAAAAGAACACACATGCAATGACACTGGTGGATCCATGGGTGGATTGTGAAAAGAGCACACATGCAATGACACTGTGGATCCGTATGTGGTATGAAAAGAACACACATGCAATGACTTAGTTGTTGTTAGTGAAAAGAACATACATGTAATGACACCGTTATTGTTACTAAAAAGAACACACATGCAATGACACCGTGGATCCATGTGGATTGTGAAGAGAACACACATGCAATGACACTTGTGGATCTGGGTTGTGTGATATGTGAGAAGAACACCCATGAAATGACTCTCGTTGTTGTTAGTAAAAAAGAAAACACATGCAATGACACTGGTGGATCCATAGGTGGTATATGTGAAGAGCACACACATGCAATGACTCTAGTTGTCAAGTAGTGAAAAGAACACACATGCAATGGTAGTCTGGTTGTTGTTACTAAAAAGAACACACATGGAATGACACTAGTGGATCCATGGGTGGATTGAAAGAGCACACATGCAATGACTCCAGCTTGTTGTTACTGAAAAGAACATACATGCAATGACACTGGTGGATCCATAGGTGGTATGTGAGAAGAACACACATTACAATGACTCTGTTGTTACAAAAGAACACACATGCAATGGCACTGGTGGATCCATGGTGGATTGTGAAAAGAGCACACATGCAATAACACTGTGGATCCAGATGTGGTATGTGAAAAGAACACACATGCAATGACTTAGTCACAGCATTGTTAGTGAAAAGAACTTACATGCAATGACACTGTGGATCCATGTGTGCTCTCGGCAGAGAGCACACATTTCACTGACTCTGGTTGTTGTTAGTAAAAAGAACACACATGCAATGACATTGGTTGTTGTTACTAAAAAGAACACACATGCAATGACACTGGTGGACCCATGTGTGGTTTGTGGAAAAGAGCACACATGCAATGACACTGTGGATCCATAGGTGGTATGTGAGAAGAACAGCCATGAAATGACTCGTTGTTGTTAGTAAAAAAGAACACACATGCAATGACACTGGTGGATCCATAGGTGGTATGTGAAAAGAGCACACATGCAATGACCCAGCTTGTCATATAGTGAAAAGAACACACATGCAATGGCACTGGTTGTTACTAAAAGAACACACATGCAATGACACTAGTGGATCCATATGTGATTATAAAATGAATACACATGAAATGACATCAAGTTGATCCATAGGTGGTATGTGAGAAGAACACACATTTCAATGACTCTCGTTACAGTTACTAAAAAGAACAAACATGCAATGACACTGGTGGATCCATGGGTGGATTGTGAAAAGAGCACACATGCAATGACACTGTGGATCCAGATGTGGTATGTGAAAAGAACACACATGCAATGACTCTAGTTGTTAGTGAAAAGAACATACATGCAATGACACCGGTGGATCCATGTGTGGTCTCAAGAGCACACACACATTTCAATGACTCGTTGTTGTTAGTAAAAGAACACACATGCAATGACACAGGGGATCCATGTGGTCTCAAGAGAACACACATGCAATGACACTGGTTGTTGTTACTAAAAAGAACACACATGCAATGACACTGCTGGATCCATGTGTGGATTGTGAAGAGAACACACATGCAATGACACTGGTGGATCCATAGGTGGTATGTGAGAAGTACAGCCATGAAATGACTCTGGTTGTTGTTAGTAAAAAGAACACATATGCAATGACACTAGTGGATCCATAGGTGGTATGTGAAAGGAGCACACATGCAATGACTCCAGTTGTCATAGTGAATAGAACACATGCAATGGCACTGGTTGTTGTTACTAAAAAGAACACACATGCAATGACACTAGTGGATCCATGGGTGGATTGTGAAAAGAGCACACATGCAATGACCTGGCCTGTTGTTAGTGAAAAGAACATACATGCAATGACATCGTGGATCCATGTGTGGTCTCCGTGAGAGAACACGCATGCAATGACACTGTGGATCCATATGTGGTATGTGAAAAGAACACACATGCAATGACTCTGGTTGTTGTTAGTGAAAAGAACATACATGCAATGACACTGGTGGATCCATAGGTGGTATGTGAAAAGAACACACATGCAAAATGACTCGTTGTTGTTACTAAAAGAACACACATGCAATTAAACTGGTGGATCCATATGTGGATTATGAAATGAACAGACATGCAATGACACCGGTGGATCCATAGGTGGTATGTGAGAAGAACACACATTTCAACGACTCGTTGTAGTTAGTAAAAGAACACACATGCAATGACACTGTGGATCCATGGGTGGATTGTGAAAAGAGCACACATGCAATGACACTGTGGATCCATATGTGGTATGTGAAATAACACACATGCAATGGCTCTAGTTGTTGTTAGTGAAAAGAACATACATAATGACACTGGTGGATCCATGTGTGGTCTCTCAAGAGAGCACACATTTCAATGACTCGTTGTTGTTAGTAAAAAGAAACACATGCAATGACATCAGGGATCCATGTGTGGTCTCTAAAGAACACACATGCAATGACACTGGTTGTTGTTACTAAAAGAACACACATGCAATGAACTGGTGGATCCATGTGGATTGTAAGAGAACACATGCAATGACACTGTGGATCCATAGGTGGTATGTGAGAAGAACAGCCATGAAATGACTCTCGTTGTTGTAGTAAAAAGACCACATCCTGCAATGACACTAGTGGATCCATAGGTGGTATGTGAAAAGAGCACACATGCAATGACTCCAGTTGTTGTTAGTGAATAGAACACACATGCAATGGCATCATCGGGTTGTTACTAAAAAGAACACACATGCAATGACACTAGTGGATCCATGGGTGGATTGTGAAAAAGAGCACACATGCAATGACTCCTTGTTGTTAGTGAAAAGAACATACATGCAATGACATCAGGATCCATGTGTGGTCTGTGAGAGAACACACATGCAATGACACTGTGGATCCATATGTGGTATGTGAAAAGAACACATGCAATGACTCGTTGTTAGTGAAAAGAACATACATGCAATGACACTGGTGGATCCATAGGTGGTATGTGAAAAGAACACACATGCAAAATGACTGCTTGTTGTTACTAAAAGAACACCCATGCAATTCAACCTGTGGATCCATAGGTGGATTATGAAATGAACAGACATGCAATGACACTGTGGATCCATAGGTGGTATGTGAGAAGAACACACATTTCAATGACTGCATGTAGTTACTAAAAAGAACACACATGCAATGACACTGGTGGATCCATGGGTGGATTGTGAAAAGAGCACACATGCAATGACACTGGTGGATCCATATGTGGTATGTGAAAAGAACACACATGCAATGGCTCTAGTTGTTGTGAGTGAAAAGAACATACATGCAATGACACCGGTGGATCCATGTATGGTCTCTGAAGAGAGCACACATTTGAATGACTCTGGTTGTTGTTAGTAAAAAGAACACACATGCAATGACACTGGATCTATGTGTGGTCTCTGAAGAGAACACACATGCAATGACACTGGTTGTTGTTACTAAAAAGAACACACATGCAATGACACTGGTGGATCCATGTGTGGATTGTGAAGAGAACACACATGCAATGACACTGGTGGATCCATATGTGGTAGGTGAGAAGAACAAATCCATAAAATGACTGTTGTTGTTAGTAAAAGAACATACATGCAATGACACTGGTGGATCCATAGGTGGTATGTGAAAAGAGCACACATGCAACGACGCTAGTTGTTGTTAGTGAAAAGAACACAGATGCAATGGCACTGGTTGTTGTTACTAAAAAGAACACACATGCAATGACACTAGTGGATCCATGGGTGAATTGTGAAAAGAGCACACATGCAATGACTCCAGTTGTTGTTAGTGAAAAGAACATACATGCAATGACACTAGTGGATCCATGTGTGGTCTCTGTAGAGAACATACATGCAATGACACTGGTGGATCCATATGTGGTATGTGAAAAGAACACACATGCACTGACTCTGGTTGTTGTTAGTGAAAAGAACATACATGCAATGACACTGGTGGATCCATAGGTGGTATGTGAAAAGAACACACATGCAAAATGACTGGGTTGTTGTTACTAAAAAAGAACACACATGCAATGAAACTGGTGGATCCATAGGTGGATTATGAAATGAATGTACATGTAATGACACCGGTGGATCCATAGGTGGTATGTGAGAAGAACACACATTTCAATGACTCTAGTTGTTACTAAAAAAGAACACACATGCAATGACACTGGTAGATCCATGGATTGTGAAAAGAGCACACATGCAATGACACTGGTGGTACCATATGTGGTATGTGAAAAGAACACACATGCAATGACTCCAGTTGTTGTTAGTGAAAATAACATACATACAATGACACCGGTGCATCCATGTGTGGTCTCTAAAGAGAGCACATTTCCAATGACTGGTTGTTGTTAGTAAAAAGAACACACATGAAATGACACTGGTTGTTACTAAAAGAACACACATGCAATGACACTGTGGATCCATGTGGATTGTGAAGAGAACACACATGCAATGACACTGTGGATCCATAGGTGGTATGGTGAGAAGAACTAACCATAAATGACTGGTTGTTGTTAGTAAAAAGAACACACATGCAATGACACCGGTGGATCCATAGGTGGTATGTGAAAAGAGCACACATGCAACGACTCTAGTTGTTGTTAGTGAAAAGAACACTGTGTGTTGTTAGTAAAAAGAACACAGGATCCATGGATTGTGAAAAAGAGCACACATGCAATGACACTGGTGGATCCATATGTGGTATGTTAAAAGAACACACATGCAATGACTCCATTGTTGTTAGTGAAAATAACATACATACAATGACATCGGTGGCATCCATGTGTGGTCTCTAAAGAGAGCACATTTCAATGACTCGTTGTTGTTAGTAAAGAACACACATGAAATGACACTGGTTGTTACTAAAAAGAACACACATGCAATGACACTGGTGGATCCATGTGTGGATTGTGAAGAGAACACATGCAATGACAATGGTGGATCCATAGGTGGTATGTGAGAAGAACAACCATAAAATGACTCGTTGTCATAGTAAAAAGAACACATGCAATGACACCGTGGATCCATAGGTGGTATGTGAAAAGAGCACACATGCAATGACTCTAGTTGTTGTTAGTGAAAAGAACACAGATGCAATGGCACTGGTTGTTGTTAGTAAAAAGAACACACATGCAATGACACTAGTGGATCCATGGGTGAATTGTGAAAATAGCACACATGCAATGACTCCAGTTGTCGCAGTGAAAAGAAATACATGCAATGACATCGTAGATCCATGTGTGGTCTCAGTGAGAGAACACACATGCAATGACACTGGTGGATCCATATGTGGTATGTGAAAAGAACACACACGCAATGACTCCAGTTGTTGTGAGTGAAAAGAACATACATGCAATGACACTAGTGGATCCGTAGGTGGTATGTGAAAAGAATACACATGCAAAATGACACTGGTTGTTGTTACTAAAAAGAACACACATGCAATGAAACTGGTGGATCCATAGGTGGATTATGAAATGAATGTACATGCAATGACACTGGTGGATCCATAGGTAGAAGTGAGAAGAACACACATTTCAATGACTCAAGTTGTTGTTACTAAAAGAACACACATGCAATGACACCGTAGATCCATGGATTGTGAAAGAGCACACATGCAATGACACCGGTGGATCCATATGTGGTATGTGAAAAGAACACACATGCAATGACTCTAGTTGTTGTTAGTGAAAACAACATACATACAATGACACCGGCAGATCCATGTGTGGCTCAAGAGAGCACACATTTCAATGACTCAGTTGTTAGTAAAAAGAACACACATGCAATGACAAAGCTGGATCCATGTGTGGTCTCTGGAGAGAACACACATGCAATGACATTGGTTGTTGTTACTAAAAAGAACACACATGCAATGACACTGGTGGATCCATGGGGGGATTGTGAAAAGAGCACACATGCAATGACACCTGTGGATCCGTGAGTGTGATGAAAAAGAACACACATGCAATGACTCTAGTTGTTGTTAGTGAAAAGAACATACATGCAATGATACTGTGGATCCATGTGTGGTCTCAAGAGAGCACACATTTCAATGACTCAAGTTGTTGTAGTAAACAGAACACACATGCAATGACACGGGTTGTTGTTACTAAAAAGAACACACATGCAATTACACTGGTGGATCCGTGTGTGGATTGTGAAGAGAACACACATGCAATGACTCTATTTGTTGTTAGTGAAAAGAACATACATGCAATGACACCGGTGGATCCATGTGTGGTCTCTGAAGAGAGCACACGTTTCAATGACTGTTGTTGTTAGTAAAAGAACACACATGCAATGACACTGGTTGTTGTTACTAAAAGAACACACATGCAATGACATCGGATCCATGTGTGGATTGTGAAGAGAACACACATGCAATGACACTGTGGATCCATAGGTGGTATATGAGAAGAACAGCCATGAAATGACTCGATGTTGTTAGTAAAAAGAACACACATGTAATGACACCGTGGATCCATAGGTGGTATGTGAAAAGAGCACACATGCAATGACTCCAGTTGTTGTCAGTGAAAAGAACACACATGCAATGGCACTGGTTGTTGTTACTCAAAAGAACACACATGGAATGACACTAGTGGATCCTGGGTGGATTGTGAAAAGAGCACACATGCAATGACTCCAGTTGTTGTTAGTGAAAAGAACATACATGCAATGACATCAGGATCCATGTGTGGTCTCCGAGAGAACACACATGCAATGGCACTGTGGATCCATATGTGGTATGTGAAAAGAACACACATGCAATGACTCTGCTGTTGTTAGTGAAAATAACACACATGCAATGACTCTGGTTGTTGTTACTAAAAAGAACACACATGCAATGACACTAGTGGATCCATAGGTGGATTATGAAATGAACACACATGCAATGACACTGGTGGATCCATAGGTGGTTTGTGAGAAGAATACACATTTCAATTACTCTGGTTGTTGCTACTAAAAAGAACACACATGCAATGACACTAGTGGATCCATGGATTGTGAAAAGAGCACACATGCAATGATACTGGTGGATCCATATCTGGTATGTGAAAAGAACACACATGCAATGACTTAGTTGTTGTTAGTGAAAAGAACATATGCAATGACCTCGGTGCATCCATGTGTGGTCTCAAGAGAGCACACATTTCAATGACTGTTGTTGTTAGTAAAAGGAACACACACGCAATGACACTGGTGGATCCATGTGTGGTCTCTGAAGAGAACACACATGCAATGACACTGGTTGTTGTTACTAAAAAGAACACACATGCAACGACACTGGTGGATCCATGGGTGGATTGTGAAAATAGCACACATGCAATGACACTGGTGGATCCGTATGTGGTATGTGACAAGAACACATGCAATGACTCTGAAGTTGTTGTTAGGGAAAAGAACATACATGCAATGACACTGTGGATCCATGTGTGGTCTCCAAGAGAGCACACATTTCAATGACTCTTGCCAAGTAAAAAGAACACACATGCAATGACACTGTTGTTATAAAAAGAACACACATGCAATGACACTGGTGGATCCATGTGTGGATTGTGAAGAGAACACACATGCAATGACACTAGTGGATCCATAGGTAATATGTGAGAAGAACAGCCATGAAATGACTCTGGTTGTTGTTAGTAAAAAGAACACACATGCAATGACACTGGTGGATCCATAGGTGGTATGTGAAAAGAGCACACATGCAATGACTCAGAAGTTGTTAGTGAAAAGAACACACATGCAATGGTACTGGTTGTTGTTACTAAAAAGAACACACATGGAATGACACTAGTGGATCCATGGGTGGATTGTGAAAAGAGCATATATGCATTGACTCCAGTTGTTGTTAGTGAAAAGAACATACATGCAATGACACTAGTGGATCCATAGGTGGTATGTGAGAAGAACACACATTTCAATCACTCTGGTTGTTGTTACTAAAAGAACACACATGCAATGACACTGTGGATCCATAGGTGGATTGTGAAAGAGCACACATGCAATAACACTGGTGGATCCGTATGTGGTATGTGAAAAGAACACACATGCAATGACTCTAGTTGTTGTTAGTGAAAAGAACATACATGCAATGACACCGGTGGATCCATGTGTGGTCTCTGAAGAGAGCACACATTTCAATGACTCTAGTTGTTGTAAGTAAAAAGAACACACATGCAATGACACTGGGTTGTTGTTACTAAAAAGAACACACATGCAATGACACATCAAGTGATCCATGTGTGGATTGTGATGAGAACACACGCTTCAATGACTCGTTATTGTTACTTAAAGAAATGTATACGTAAATGACACTGGCATCCATATGTTGATTGTGAAAAGATATGCAATGACACTGTGGATCCATAGGTGGTATGTGAGAAGAACAACATGAAATGACTGTTGTTGTTAGTAAAAGAACACACATGCAATGACACTGTGGATCCATAGGTGGTATGTGAAAGAGCACACATGCAATGACTCCAGCTTGTTGTTAGTGAAAAATAACATACATACAATGACACCGGTGCATCCATGTGTGGTCTCTAAAGAGAGCACACATTTCCAATGACTCGTTGTTGTCATAAGTGAAAAAGAACACACATGAAATGACACATTGTGTGGGATCCATGTGTGGTCTCTAAGAAAAGAACACACATGCAATGACACTGGTTCACATATGTGGTAAAAAAGAACACACATGCAAATGACACTGGTGGATCCCATGTGTGGATTGTGAAGAGAACACACATGCAATGACAATCGTGGATCCATAGGTGGTATAGGGAGAAGAACAACTATAAAATGACTCTGTCAGTTGTTAGTAAAAGAACACACATGCTATAATGACACTGGTGGATCCATGTGGTATGTGAAAAGAGCACATGCATGCGTAATTTCTAGTTGTTGTTAGTGAAAAGAACACAGCATGCAATGGCACTGTGGATCCATGTTGTTAGTAAAAAAGAACACACATGCAATGACACTTAGTGGATCCATGGGTGAATTCTGTGGAAAATAGCACACATGCAATGACTCCACTTGTCGTTAGTGAAAAGAACATACATGCAATGACACTGGTAGATCCATGTGTGGTTCCGTGAGAGAACACTTGATGCAATGACACCGGTGGATCCATATGTGGTATGTGAAAAGAACACACATGCAATGGACTCGTCAAGGTCACAGTGTAGGTGAAAAGAAATATACATGCAATGACATCAGTGGATCCGTGAGAGGTGGTATGTGAAAAGAATACACATGCAAATGACACTGGTTGTTGTTACATAAAGTGTGAAAGAACACCCATGCAATTAAACTGGTGGATCCATAGGTGGATTTCAATGAAATGAACATGTGACATGCAAATGACACTGGTGGATCCATAGGTGGTATGTGAGAAGAACACACATTTCAATGACTACAGTTGTTACTAAAAAAGAACACACATGCAATGACACTGGTGGATCCATGGGTGGATTGTGAAAAAGAGCACATGCACGACACTGGTATCCATATGTGGTATGTGAAAAGAACACACATGCAATGTAGCTCTAGTTGTTGCGTGAGTGGTCTCTAAAAGAACATACATGCAATGACAACCACGGTGATCTGTATGTATGGTCTCCAAGAGAGCTACACATTTGGAATGACTTGGCTGTTGGTTAAGAATAAAAAGAACACACAGCAACATTACATTCGGATCTATGTGTGGTCTCCAAAATAAGGAGAAATACACATGCAATGAGACACTGGTTGTTGTTACTAAAAGAACACACATGCAATGGACACTCGTGGATCCATGTGTGGATCAGTAAGAGAACACACATGCAATGACACTGGTGGATCCATATGTGGTATGTGGAAGAAGAACAAATCCATAAAATGACTCGGTTCCACAAAGTTGTTAGTAAAAAAGAACACACATGCAATGACACCGGTGGATCCATAGGTGGTACAGAAAAGAGCACACATGCAACGACGCTAGTTGTTATTACTTAGTGAAAAAGAACACAGATGCAATGGCACCGTGATCCATAGGTGGTATGTGAAAGAACACATTTCAATGACTCGGTTGTTGTTACTAAAAGAACACACATGCAATGACACTAGTGGATCCATGGGTGAATTCAGAAAAGAGCACACATGCAATGACCTGGGCTATTGTTGTTAGTGAAAAGAACATACATGCAATGACACTAGTGGATCCATGTGTGGTCTCTCATTGAGAGAACATACATGCAATGACACTGGTGTGATCCATATGTGGTATGTGAAAAGAACACACATGCACTGACTCTGGTTGTTGTTAGTGAAAAGAACATACATGCAAATGACATTAATCGGTGGATCCATAGTGGTATGTGAAAAGAACACACATGTCAAAATGACTCTGTAGATCCACATAGTTAATAAAAAGAACACACATGCAATGAAACTGTGGATCCATAGGTGGATTATGAAAAAAGAACACAAAGGTACATGTACGACACTGGTGGATCCATAGGTATGTGAGAAGAAATACACATTTCAATGACTCTAGCATGTTGCATTAAAAAGAACACACATGCAATGACACCGGGTAGATCCATGGATTGTGAAAAGAGCACTACATGCAATGACACTGGTGGTACCATATGGTATGTGGAAAAGAACACACATGCAATGACTCCGGGCTTGTTGTTAGTGAAAATAACATACATACAATGACACTGTGCATCCATGTGTGGTCTCTAAAGAGAGCACACATTTCAATGACTGCTGTTGTCATAGTAAAAAGAACACACATGAAATGACACTCACAGTTACTAAAAAGAACACACACATGCAATGGACACTGTGGATCCATGTGTGGATTGTAGAAGAGAAACACACATGCAATGACACTGGTGGATCCATAGGGTGGTACAGAAGAACAAACCATAAAATGACTCGTCAGTTGTTAGTAAAAAGAACAATACATGCAATGACACTGGTGGATCCATAGGTGGTATGTGAAAAGAGCACATGCAACGTACTCTAGGCTCAATATAGGTGAAAAGAACACAGATGCAATGGCACCGGTTAAGTTGTTAGTAAAAAGAACACACATGCAAATGACACCTGTAGATCCATGGATTGTGAAAAGAGCACATGCAATGACACTGGTGGATCCATATGTGGTATGTTAAAAGAACACACATGCAATGACCTGGGCTTGTCATAGTGAAAATGCCAACATACATACAATGACACTGTGCATCCGCATGTGTGGTCTCTTGGAAGAGAGCACACATTTCAAATGACTCGGTTGTGTTGTTAGTAAAAAAAAGAACACACATGAAATGACACTGGTTGTTACTAAAAAAAAAGAACACACATGCAATGACATCAGGATTCCATGTGTGGATTGTGAAGAGAACACACATGCAATGTGACACTGTGGATTCCATAGGTGGTATAAAGAAGAACAACCATAAAATGACTCTGTTGTTGTTAGTAAAAAGAACACACATGCAAATTTGACACCGGTGGATCCATAGGTGTATGTGAAAAGAGCACACATGCAATGACTCTAGTTGTTGTTATAGTGAAAAGAACACAGATGCAATGGCAATCGGGTCAGCTTCGTTAGTAAAAAGAACACACATGCAATGACACTAGTGGATCCATGGGTGAATTCAGAAAATAGCACACATGCAATGACTCAGCTTGTTGTTAGTGAAAAGAACATACATGCAATGATGACACTGTAGATCCATGTGTGTCTCTCTGAGAGAACACGCATGCAATGACACCGTGGTGGGATCCATATGTGGTATGTGAAAAAGAACACACATGCAATGACTCCAAGTCACAAGTTGTTAGTAGTAAAAGAACATATATGCATGCAGTCGATGCCACTAGTGGATCTCAGTAGTGGTGATGTGAAAAGAATACACATGCAAAAATGACACTGCTGTTGGCATACATTAAAAAGCAAATACACACATGCAATGAAACTGGTG